>CM075506.1:947500-3705000 GCA_037950675.1 Hypophthalmichthys molitrix
GTCATGTTGGTTAAAGTGCCCCTATTATTCTATTTTAAAGGTTCCTAAATTTATTTTGGCATGTCCTACAACAGGTTTACATGCATCAAAGGTACAAAAACACTTTCATTTTCTCATAATATCCATTGTAGCATCAGCTCTTTTCTCACAGTGTCTGAAACGGTTTGATCAAGGATTCGGTCTCTCTGAAAGTTCAAGTTCAAATTTCAAGGTGTGCTTTATTGTCTTTCCAACCATTCAACAAAGAGTGTACAGCAGAATGAAACTGCATTTCTCCAAGCCCAATGCTCAATGTGCAAGGCTATAAGCTAGAACGAAGGTAGATGTAATATACATCACTGACAGACAAGGTAACATATCATCATATAAGACAATCTAAACTAAATATATACTAAAACTATACAAGAACTATATTAATACTACACACAGTGGGTGTGTTGCACATAGTTACACTGTGTCTTGCTCAATGTAACATTTGATGTAAAGATTATGTAAACAGGCTCCAGTGGTGAAGGCACTGAAATGTTGCTCAAAAGTAGCAGCATATAGAATAATAATAGTGATTACAGTCGGTCCAACAGCCAGCATATCTGTGCATTGTTAATCTGAGTTAGGTATTCCAACGGCCTGTGGGAAGAAGCTATTACTGAGTCTGGCAGTCTTGCATCGCATGCTACGATAGCATTTGCCAGAGGGCAGAAGGGTGAACAGTCCATGGCCGGGGAGGGTGGGGTCACTGATTGTTTTGATGCCTCTGCTAAGATAGCGAGACAGTTCCTGTATAGATGGGAGGGAGGTCCTCTGTTGTGCCTCTATAGAAAGTTATGAGGACAGGAGGGGGAAGGTTTGCTGTCCTCATCTGCCTTAGGAAGTGTCGGTGCTGCTGAGCCCTCTTGACCAGGGAGGTGGTATTTATGGTACAAGACAAGTCCTCAGCCATATGCACCCCCAGGAACTTGGTGTTTCACTAACTCCAACACAGTGCTGCCAGTGATTTTGAGTGAGTTATGAACCGTAAGCTTCCTCCTGAAGTCTACAGTGACCTCTTTAGTCTTGTTGACATTCAGTGACAGGTTGTTGTTATCACACCAGATAACAAGCTGGTTAACTTCTTCTCTGTAGGCTGATGTCACCCACCACTGTTGTGTCATCTGCGAACTTAATGAGTGGTTCGATCTGGCGCAACAGTCATGGGTCATCAGGGTGAACAACAGCGGGCTCAAGACACAGCTTTGGGGGACCCCAGGAGTTCAGGACGATGGTTCCAGAGGTACTGTCTGGGGTCTATCAGTGAGGAAGTCCAATATTCAGTTGCACAGTGGGGTGTTGAAGCTTATTGGGCCAAGTGTTGGGGGATGACTGTGTTAAAGGTGGAGCTGAAATCAATGAAGAGCATCTGCACATGATCATTTTTGTTCCTCCAAATGCGCCAGGCTTGGATGAAATGCTGCTGCTGTGGTGGCATCGGTGGAGTGGTTAGGGTGGTGTGCAAACTGGAGTGGGTCAAGTGCTGCCGGGAGTCTGGATGTGAGACCAGCCTTTCAAAGCACTTCATCATGATGGGAGTGAGGGCTATCGGGCAGTTGTCATTGAGTGTTGATGCTGCTTTGGCAATGGTATGATGGTAGTGGCCTTGAACTCTTTGTGGTTCCAAAGATTGCAAATGCCGAGGAGGTGGTAGTGGGGATAAGCTCCTACTGCCTAAGTTCTCCTCAGAAGGCATGCATCTCAATCAGCCTCTGACAAACAAGTCTAGCTCCTGGCCTTCATCGTGGCTTAGCATCTAAACCCGGCAGAACCGTTTTCACTGACATGAGAACAGGCAAAGGCGAGTCACTGGCGCCTTAAAACCACTTTTGCTTTGGGCAGACCTTAACCTGGGGAGGTAGCCCTTCTAAGAGAAGGAAAACTCTGATTTCAAACCTCCGCTGCCTTGCGGCTATACCCAGCCATGGGTAAGGCTTCAGGAGTCAACCCTGAGGATAAATCCGGAGTTGGAGTCCTGAAGGGAGTTCAGGGCTGCTTACAGCCCAGCTTTGGGAACTCCTGTGGTGGCATCAAAACCAAGTTGTATCTGCTTTTGCCCTTCCCCTGGATCTTTCTGATGACGTGGAGAGGTGGGGGTCCTGATGCATGGGTAACACATTGTTCTCATAACTTTTTTTCCCTAGGCTTCACACACTGGAAAGGCCATTCCAGCATCGGATCGAAGCGGTGATCCTCATCCAGCGTGATCCATGGTCTCTTGAGACTGGAGGAGGCCTACAGTGGCCTTGAAGCATGAGGGTATGATGGCTTGGCTTAGGGAGATGTTATAGATGTCCGTGTGGATGTCTGTCAGTTGGTCCACACTTTCCTTGAGCACACACCCTGGTATATTGTCTGGACCTGCAGCTTTCTGTGGGTTGACCCTACGTAGGGTCCTTCGGACATCAGCTGGGTCAAGGCAGAGTGCTGCATTGTCCGGGCTGTTGGGGATTTTCATTGTTGTTGTGTTGTTCTTTTCCTCAAACCTGCTGAAGTAGGTGCTAAATGTATTTAGGAAGTCTGTGTTTGATAGGACCTGTGATCTGTGACAGACTTGATACCTTGCCACAAGCACATGGGGTCTTTTATGTCAGAGAAGTGACTAAGCATGCTTTGCTGCTCTCACACCCCGGTTCAAGTTGGTTCTAGCAGATCTAAGACCTTCTTTGTCCCCAGACTTAAATGCAGCATTGCTTTCAGGACTTTATGTACCTCTCTGGTGAACCAGGGTTTCTGGTAGGCACAGTCACATTCTCCACACACTAAGATTTGAATCCTATCACAGACTCCCCTGGATTGACAGTAGCAGCCTCTGTGAAGGTATTCCAATCCGTACATTCAAAGTAGTCCTGTAGTGCTGATCCCACTCCCTTTGACCATGTCCTTGTCTGTTTCACAGATGGCTTGCTCCTGGTTAGCAGTGGCCCGTATGCTGAAATCAGCATAACAGAGAGATGGTCCGAATTTCCGAGGTGGGTGGTGGGGTGGTGGGGTGGTGGGGAGCTGCCCTGAAAGCCTGTTTGATGTTTGCATAAACCCGATCTAACATATTTTCTCCTCTGGTTGCGAAATTCACATGTTGGTAATAATATAACTGTGCCATCCTCAGGTTGGCCTGATTAAAGTCCCCAGTGACGGGGTTTAGACAGCCTGCTCTGCTCTGATTGGTCAGACGGCCCAGTCTGTTGTGAATGGTCGGAAACCAAATGCTCATTATCATATCTGAATCTTAGCACTCTACACAGTGATACGAACAATAACGATGGCGTCGGTTTTACCGTATCAATCTAAAGTGGATTTGCTTTGGCAGCAGAAAACAGCGTCTTCTCGACATGGACAACACGAACCAAACTCTTCCAATCTCAGATACAACTACAGTGTTTGAGGGCGGGGCAAAGGAGACACTGTTCACCGGCAGCCAATGAAAACCATAGGCTGGCATTATGCAAATTAGTTACAAACCTACCTAGGTTCAATTATTGAATTACTGACAACTCGTTTCAGAAACGATTCTTCTTTTTATGAGACAATAACTTTATCCACACTGTGACCTTTGAAACTTTGCAGAGTGCTTTACACACTACATGAAAGAGAATATGCCAAAAAGCATAATGGGGCACTTTAATAATTTAAATGCATATGATGTAACAAAAGGAGGCAGTTACCGTGGCAACAGTCTGTGTGTCGGCAAGGCGACTATGCGATGCTCTCTGCGCGTCTGTTCGTACAGCTCCTTCAGCGCATGCGAGTGCAGCTGCGAGGACTTCCCTGTTACACACACATCAACGTTTGCATCATTAACCTGTTACTTTCATTTCTATTACTGTGAAGCTGCAATGTATGATGTGGAAGGCCATTTCTGCCACATGAGAAAAAAAATCATGCTTTAGTCAATCATAATTATGATGTAAAAATCAGAAATTATGACATACGAGACAGAAAAGTCTACATTTTTGTTTTTCCAAGTCAATGGCTTTTTATGTCATAATTAGGACTCTCATAATTGTGACTTAAAAAAAATAAAATTCCATTTCACACAGAAAATAGAAAAGAGAACAAGATAATTGTGACTTCTTGTCATACGTTTGTCAATTTTGACTTTTTATGCCATAATTGCGACTTTTTATGTCAATTTCAAATTAGTATGTCATAATTTTGACTTTTTTATTTTATTTTTTCCATTTCAGAGCGAAAATACATATAGAGAACAAGACAATTGCATCTTTTTGTCACTTAATATGTCATAATTTTAACTTTTTGATTTAGTATGTCATAATTTAGACTTTTTGACAATCTGACTTGTCACAATTTCGACTTTAATATCAATTATTACTTTTTCAGTCAGAATTTTGACTTTTTATTATCATAATTAGGAGTTTTTATGTCAAAATTTCGACTAGATGTCATAATTTCACCATTTTATTTCATAACTATGAACTACTTTTAACTACACAACTACTTTTTAAGTCTGAATTTCAAAGTATGTCAATATCGACATGAAATCTAAATTTTGAATTAAAAAGTCCTGAATTAAAACGGTTGATTGTTCCTCACCTGAGACGGACATTAACACATTACCGATGGTGTAAACCCACACGCACTTGCCTGGAAACAGCTGAGAGAGAGAAAAGAAAGATCAAAAAGAGAGGAATCGGCCTGTGAATGTCATCATGATGTGTTTTGATCTCTCACCAGCTCCATGGTCGTCTCTGAGCCGTTGAGGTTTAGTGTGAAGATGCCTTCATCGGCCCCAAAAATCAGGTGCTGATCTAAACCAAACAAGAGAAGCATTACTGAAGGTTTTCCGCTCTGAAAACGCTCCACCAGAAGACGGCGGATGCCTACCTTTAGTAACGGGATGTTCCCATGCGGTCGAGCAGTTGAGCTTCAGAGGACACCCGTGAAAGACCTTCCTGAAGAGAATCTGTCAGAGAGAGCAAATATATTATTGCTGACACTTTACAATAAGGATTCATTTCTTTCACATGCTGAGACTTTTATTCCAACAACATGCTGATCAGAGAGAAGTGAGGTCGGACACGTACCGGCGGTTTCTTGACCACTGGACTCACACACTCCACTGGATCCTGAACAAGAGCGAGAAACACAGAGTCAGACCAGCATGACAGCAATGATGTGTCTCAACCCCAACTGAGATATCTGACTTCCTGTGAGAGTTCAGAGCATGAAACCGAGACGTTCTGCATTTGTGCAGAAGATCAAACTGATCTAACAGATTGTACACGGAAAAATGAAGACATTCTTGCTTTGCCAGAGTGTCCTGAAACTCAGCTGTAGGAGAACAGTAGATTTGAAAACATGAGGCATCATGGTTACAGATGAACGCAATTACAAACACAACAAACTCGCGCAGAAACATGCGAGATGCATTCTTATATTTTTGTCAGCTGCGTTATGATGAAGCAGAACTGGAAGAGCTCAGTATGAGACGCACCTGCGGAGCTTGTCTGCGTCTTCTGTCCTTCTTAGGCGGCAGTTCAGGCGGCTGCAGCTCTGCTGGTGGATCCGTGTGGAAACTAGAGAACGCAGACGGATCTACACACACACACACACACACACACACACACTGTTATATGCAGTTCAGCATCAGGAGACTCTATAACACTGTGTTTGTGTGAGACGGACACCTGAGTTGACGCTGCGTACGGAGCGCGGCCGCGGGACGGGTCGTGGCCGTGTGTGTGTCCCGCTGGACGTCCTGAACAGCGGCGACGGGACGCTGACGAACAGAGCTTTACTGTGATCCTCCTCTGCTGTCATGCTCTCCTCTGAACTCGTGCGGTGCTTCGGCTGCTCACAAACACACACAGCAATATACTTCAAACATACTTAACAGAAATTAGTGTTTTTTTAGCCTTTTTATGAAATTATTTTCGTCATGAGGACCAAGGCTTATATATATATATATATATCAGTTTTATATATTTTTTAAATATATTTCATGTATTATACATTTATGTATTTCAATATTTTATATTAATTTATTTAATATTTTGTATTTAAAATTTTGTTTTCATTTATTTTCATATTTATGATGAATTATATATTTCAACACTTTAGCCATTTTATGAACTTATTTTCATATTTATGATATGAATTATAAATTAAACATTTTAGACTTTTCATGAATTTATTTTCATATTTATGATGAATTATATATTTCAACATTTTAGCCTTTTTATAAACTTATTTTCAAATTTATATGAATGATATATTTCAACATTTTAACCTTTTTATGAATTTATTTTCATATTTATGATATGAATGATAAAATTACACATTTTAGACTTTTGATTAATTTATTTTCATATTTATGATGAATTGTATATTTCAACATTTTAGCCTTTTTATGAATTTATTTTCATATTTATTGTAAATTATATATTTCAACATTTTAGCCTTTTTTAAGAATTTATTTTCATATTTATGGGGAATTATATAATTCAACATTTTAGCCTTTTAATGAATTTATTTTCATATTTATGGTAAATTATATATTTCAACATTTTAGCCTTTTTTAAGAATTTATTTTCATATTTATGGGGAATTATATAATTCAACATTTTAGCCTTTTTATGAATTTATTTTCATATAATTTCATATATAATTTATATCATAAATATGAAAATAAATTAATCAAAAGGCTAAAATGTTGAAATATATAATTCATATCAAATATTTCAACATTTTAGACTTTTTATGAATTTATTTTTTATATTTATGATATGAATTATAGATTTCAACATTTTAGCCTTTTTATGAATTTATTTTCATATTTATGATATGAATTATAGATTTCAACATTTTAGACTTTTTTATGAATTTAAATATATTTTTCATATTTAAATATATATTTATGGGGAATTATATAATTCAACATTTTAGCCTTTTTATGAATTTATTTTCATATTTATGATGAATTATATATTTCAACATTTTAGCTTTTTATGAATTTATTTTATATATTTATGATATGAATTATATATTTCAACATTTTAGCCTTTTTATGAATTTATTTTTTATATTTATGATATGAATTATATATTTCAACATTTTAGCCTTTTTATGAATTTATTTTTTATATTTATGATATGAATTATATATTTCAACATTTTAGACTTTTTATGAATTTATTTTCATATTTATGGGGAATTATATATTTAAACATTTTAGCCTTTTTATGAATTTATTTTTTATATTTATGATATGAATTATACATTTCAACATTTTAGCCTTTTGATTAATTTATTTTCATATTTATGATATGAATTATATATTTCAACATTTTAGCATTTTTATGAATTTATTTTTTATATTTATGGGGAATTATATAATTCAACATTTTAGCCTTTTTATGAATTTATTTTCATATTTATGATGAATTATATATTTCAACATTTTAGCCTTTTGATGAATTTATTTTCATATTTATGGTAAATTATATATTTCAACATTTTAGCCTTTTGATTCATTTATTTTTTATATGTGTGATATGAATTATATATTTCAACATTTTAGCCTTTTGATTAATTTATATTCATATTTATATATTTCAACATTTTAGCCTTTTGATGAATTTATTTTCATATTTAGGATATGAATTATATATTTCAAAATTTTAGCCTTTTGATGAATTTATTTTCATATTGATATTCATATTTATATATTTCAACATTTTAGCCTTCTGATGAATTTATTTTCATATTTAGGATATGAATTATATATCTTAACATTTCAGACAATTTATGAAATTATTTTCATATTTGATGATTTATATATTTGAACATTTTATGTCAGGTTTTACTTTTTAAAAAAAAAAAAAAAATTTGCTCACCACAAATGAAAACCTTGAGCGAGTGCTGAGCATGAATAGCCTTTAACAGTGAATGTTCAGGTCAAATTCAGGTTGATAAAGACAGAAATGTTTTGGAGTGACTTACTTTGGGAGGAAGAGGAGGAGGAACTTCATCGCTGTACTGCAGTGTGCTGCTAAACAGAGAAGAAGAGAGACTCATGACATATCCTTCATAATTCATAAAGAGATTGAGTGTGCTGTGGGATTATTGGTGAAGTACCTCACAGAATGACTGGCAGGTCTGTGGGCGGAGAAGAGAATCAAAAACGTGATTAACCACAGATACAATCACAGATTTAATGAGGAGTTCTCTTACAACAAACCACACGCTCAACACAATCATGCGTTCATGCATTTGAAAGACACTTTTAAACAACAGCAGTGTTCAAAGATATTGCGTGAATCAATAAAATGACCAATGAAATTACAGCAAAACAACGACGGAAGACATGTTCAGGGTGAACGAACCTCTACTTCTCTGTTTAGATTACTCATCTAGCCAATTATGTAATTCGTTAATTAGTTAATTAGTTCCCTGAAAAAAAGGTTCTAATCTGTGTTGTTATTGTTAAATAAAACTTAAAATCATTTTATTTTTTATTTAAATATAACATTTTTATTAAAAAATAAAATAAAATAAAAATAAAATAAAATAAAATATTAGATGAAAAACATTATTAGAAAAATAAAAAGTTGTCTTGGCAACTGAAATAAAAAAAGTTGAAGTAACTTGAAATAAAAATGAAAGATAAATAGAATTATTAAAAAACTAAAAAACTAATAAAACAAATAAAAATATAACAGTGAATAATATATTTTTTATTTAAATGTATATATTTTAATAAAAATGTATAATAAAAATCTAATAAAATACAAATATTAGATGAAAAATTTAAAAACATTAATAGAAAAAATAGAAATATTGCCATGGCAACCAACTGAAATAAATAAGTTGAAGTAACCTTAAATAAAAATGAAAGCTAAATAAAATTATATATATATAAAAAAATTATTAAAACTAAAATTAAAATAAAAAATATAACAATAAATAATATATTTTTTATCTAAATATATAATTTTATAAACAAACAAACAAATAAATAAATAAAATATTAGATGAAAAATAAAAAATAAAAACTAATAGAAAAATAATATTGCCTTGGCAGCTAACTAAAAAAAAGTTGAATAAAACTTAAATATAAAAATTAAAAATTAAAATTAAAACTGTAAAATATAACAATTAAAGCTCATTCAAAATGTTAGTAAACACTATAAATGTATATAAATAGTACTAAAATAACAGAACAGATAAATTGATTCAACTGATTAAATGTAAAGCTTGAATGAAGCGTCAGCCAAATGCATAAATGTACAGTAAATATGCTCAGAAGAGGTTAATATCTTACATTTCCACATCATCGTAGTCGTCATCGGTGTCCACGCTCTCATCTCTGTCAGAAAGAGTTTATTAGAAATATCAGCCGAACGTCGACTGTATACATGTGACATACTGTACATGAGCGAATAAACGTACCTGATGGACTGTTTACTGTACGTGAGCACAGGATTCGTCCACTGCCTTCCTGTCATCCGTAACTACATCAAACACACGAATGAAAACAGCTGTCATGTGATGAACAATAAAAAAAATGACAGTATGACCCCCCTCTTAATGTTGTGCAAGGGTTGTGACCACAACTAATTTACAGGTAATTATGACTACATTTATGGGGAAAAAAATGGTTTTCTGTTTCTTGTTGTTATGCTTTTCCTGTTAAAACAGGAAGTTGGGCTCATATTATAAAGAAATAGCCAGTTATCTTTGTTTAAAACAGCCATGAACACGTTCTAGAAAGCATCTGATTGGACAAATATTTGCGAATAAAGAGATGCCATCAATCTGTTTCCTGGAAGAGAAAAACTGTACACTTTAAATGTGGGTATCTTACAAAAACATGCATTTTGTCAACTTTCAGTAGTACACAAGCATATAGAGGAGCTCAAAGACTCTCCCCAAAGGTTAAACACACACACTAACCGTTGCTTCTGGAGACTCTCGTTTGTCAGCGACTGGTCTCTGTGTGTAAATCTGTTCCACTGAAACACAGAAATCAGGGTTATAATGATGAAAGAGCGAGTATCTGTCTCTCAATAACACACACACACACACGCGCGAGTGTCTTACAGCTGATGTCAGAGTTCGTTCTCTCTGCCCGGTTGTGTCTGTTGATTGAGTGAATTCTTCTGAGTGAATGTGGCACAATAACCTGAGAGAGACAGACAGAGATAATATCACCACACTTACACAAGATAAAACAGATGCTTGCTTTGAAATTGACGTTTCCACATTCAAAGAGAGAGGAGCTGCACTTGCATGACTGAAATATCTGACTGAGACGAATTTCAAAGAAGTCAAATGACTTGAAATGAGACTTTAATTGTGTCGGAGTTTGTGCTGGATTTATTGCGTAAATCATATTCACAGACAGAGTTTAGATTAAGCCAGGAGTAGGCCTTAGTTATATTAGGACATTTAAGTAGCTTTTATAAACGTACCATAGAAAAAACATTACTGGTGTAATCTTCAGACAAAACTATATTTTAAAATATGTCAGTTCAAGTTGCTTTCAGTTAAAGGGGTCATGAATTGAGAAATCAACTTTTCCTTGAGCTTTTGATATATAAGAGGTCATCGTACTATAAGAATATCCTGTAAGTTTCAGAACTGAAAACATTCTTGTTAGACTGATCCTGGAATGTGTCTATAGATAGGTGAAGCTCCGCCTCCACAGAAGAAATCAACGCCTACTTCATCATCGCAGCGTTAGCCCCGCCCACTGGTGTGTCAGTGAGATGAGGAGGAGAGAAGAGCGATACAGGACTAAAATAACATTACCTTTCAAAGGATCCTAATGCAGGAATATGGTTATTTATTTTCAACAATGTGAATGTCTCAGTTGAGCTTTATTTATTTGTATTCGGTTCATTTCACTGTGGATTCTTTGGTAAATCAATCCCACTTTTCCGATATGGACTCGACAGTAATGCAACAACATGTCAGTAACTGTGTTAATTCTAATGCCTGATCTGATATTAATGATTCATGTACAGTCAGATGATCTTTGTCTGTGTGTCAGTAAATCAAACCAGTGACTAAACCCTCAACTTCTCTTAGTAGGATGAAAATAATCTGTTATTTAAACTGTGATTAAATTATATGAAGAAAGCGATCAAAGAACGCTCCCTTTACAATCGCTGGAGCTGTCAATCAAACCAAAACCAAACCAAACCAAATTTATTTAACAAATCTCTAAGTGACATCGTGTTTGAACTGTTAGTTATGATGAAAGCATTCGTTAGTGTGCAGAAATTGAGTTTCAGTGACGAGATCACTGCTTTCATGAGCTCAACAACATGTCTGTGATCGACTACAATGATCATCACTGCAACCTTTCATGACACGATCTGAATATAATGCCATAGATCTAAATGTAATGCAGCACTTTTCACAAATAGTAAACCTTGAGAGCTGTGATAGTAAAAATGTGCTAAAAGTTTTCGAGAGAGTAATACTGAGCTATTTCAAATGGAAAGATGCCAGCCAATCACAGCAGTGGGCGTTTACACTGAAGTCTCACAGAGACACGCCCCTTAAAACAGAGCGTTCAAATCAGAGGATAAAATCAGGGTAGGAAAAACAAATGCATTTGTTATTTAAACAACGTACCGGGCTGAATCTAGCAAAAAACACTTGTGTCGCGCCTGGCGCCGCATTGCACCGGGTCTATGATAGGGCCCTATAAGTGCACTCCAGGAAACATTATAAAACAACACGGTTCATGACTCCTTTAAGACAGTTAAAATTTTAGTCTGGGAGTAGTCTTAAGCTTTGTTTGTAAAACCGGTATATATATATGTTCAGTTTGAATGCTTTCATTGAGATTATACTGGCTGGGTTTACAAAAGTTTATAAAATTGACAGCATATCTTTTTTACAATCTTAAAGGGGACCTACAATACCCCTTTTAACAAGATGTAAGTCTCTGGTGTCTCCAGAATGTGTCTGTGAAGTTTCAGCTCAAAATACCCCACAGATCATTTATTATAGCTTGTCAAATTTGCCTCTATTTGGGTGTGAGCAAAAACACACCGTTTTTGGGTGTGTCCCTTTAAATGCAAATGAGCTGCTGCTCCCGCCCCCTTTCCAGAAGAGGGCGGAGCTTTAACAGCTCAACAACAACAAAGCTGGAGAATCTCACGCAGCCAAAATGAGGATTGTCAGTAACGATGAAGAAGTTACTTTTACTTTTGCATCTGGACGTTTCTGAACGGTTAGTGGATAAATTTATGTAGTTGTTATGACTAGCATGTGCTGTCATGTTAATCTTTTTGTGCAAAAACCGTATGGACAGCCATTATACATATTGTACCAAACAGAGCCATACACACCAGGCTAATGTTTATGATTGCTATCAAATGCTGTGAATGGTCTAATATTTTTTCCAAAATATCGCTCGAACAGAAATGCTCCTTTTTTAGCAATCAATCCTGCCAGGGTCAACTTCAGGCTATCCAAGCTAACGAGACTCTAAATAGTGTTCAGTGCTCCAACTTTTGCCATGCCGTTAGAACTGGTACACCGTTGTCGCTTGCGAAAACAAAATGGCGGCGCCATAGGTGGAAACGTGCAGATTAAGGGGCGGTAATATTATAATAAGATCTCCTTCCTACATCACTAGGGAGGCGAAATCTTAGCGGCTCGTTTTTTCACATGCTTGCAGAGAAAGGCTTGCCAAAACAAAGTTACTGGGTTGTCCTTTTTCACGTTTTCTGGTTTTGTAGATGCACCCGATTATAGCATGGAAAAAGTCAGATTTTCATGATATGTCCCCTTTAAGAAGCTATAAAAGAGATTTGTGTGCAAACCAGGTTTGAATTTAAGCATTACTCAGTCAAAATCTTTTTAAATTATGTATACATTTGCGAACTTTTTGTTTTCGTTTGGATGAACGCGCTGCGCTCAATGCAATATATAGAGAGAAAAATGAGGAGTAGAAACTTTGCTTAAACTTAATTGGCCCTCGGATGTATTGTAGTCCTATGGAAGCCCATTTCAGCCATAATTATGTCATAAAAGTCATAATTATGTGTGTGTGTGAGTGTGTGTACCTCCAAATCATCGTCATCTGTAGGTAAACAGACTTTGAGTTTCTCAGGGTGTTTGAGTTTGTCCAGTAGTTCGAGGGTTAATTCCTGTCTCAAAGACGGCTGCGTCACAAACGAGTGCTGAAACAAGACAAGATATGTGTTCAGCTGCATGAATACACATACGTGTGTGAACACAAGACGACACACACAGCTGGCAAACGTACCACCAGCATCTTTTTGGCGCTGGGTCTCTTCTTTGGGTTCCTGATCAGCATGGACTTCACAAAGCTGTAGAACACGGCGGACCTGCAATAAGAGCAGCCGTGAGTGATTCGTTTGGTGTGAGATTGACCGGACGATGATGATTTACTGCAGAACAACTCAGTCTCTCACCATTTGGATTTGTCTTTGAGTTTGGGAGGCTGATAGCCGCTCTTGGACATGAGGAACAAAACTCTGAGAAGCAGAAACAGTGTTAGTCTTCATCGGAGTCAAGTCACAATAATTATGAAATGACTTCAGCTGTAAAGCAGCTCTATAGAAGACAATAATGTCATTATTCAGATCAATTTAGTTGATTCAGTTCAGTTCAATGACAGTAATGAAATCCGAGTGCATTCATATGTGTGTGTGTGTGTGTTTTGTTCACCTAAGAGGATGAACATCAAACATAGGTGGCTGTAGTTCTGCGAGCTCGATCGCTGTGATTCCCACAGACCAGATATCACACAGCTCATTATATCCGCCCTTAATCTCCACCGCAGCCACTTCCGGCGCCATCCTGTGGAGAAACAAATGCTCACGACTGAGTACCGGCTGCAGTCAGTGTTCACAGGTTTCCTTCAGGAAACTACACCGATCAGGCATAACATTATGACCACTGACAGGTAAAGTTAATAACACTGATTATTAGCACAACAGCCAGTTTGAGGTGTTGACTTGGCCTCCAAATTCCCCAGATCTCAATCCAATTGAGCATCTGTGGGATGTACTGAACAAATAAGTCCGATCCATGGAGGCTCCACCTCGCAACTTACAGGACTTAAAGGATCTGCTGCTAAAATCTTGGTGTCAGATACCACAGCACACCTTCAGGGGTCTAGAGGAGTCCATGCCTCGACGGGTCAGAGCTGTTTTGGCACCAACACAATATTAGGAAGGTGGTCATAATGTTATGCCTGATCGGTGTAAACAACAACACTTCTGAGGAAGACCATGACAGCAACGTAGTGTCGGCCCAGATCTGGCCCACATCTGGCCCACATCTGGCCCGCATGTAATCCACATGTACCAGATGTGGGCCGGATCTGGGCCACATTCGGTTGCTGTCTGGGGAGCTAGTCACTGGATTCAACAATGCTTGTGAGCTTCATCATACTGCAAAAATGACAGAAATACTGCTACATGGACAGAATAAAGTACAACAGCAAACAACAGTAAACAAGCCAGAAAGAAAACAGATCTCACCAATACGGCGTCCCAATGAAGGACATTCGGCGGGCAAAAGTGGCTGTGATTTGTGCTGAGATGCCAAAGTCCGCTAAAAACAGCAAGGAAGAGATGTTAAACAGACAGACGGATCGAGTGATACAGGTTTAATGGTGTTCAGTAGTTCTACGAACCCAGTTTGACTTCTCCATGATCATTCAGAAGAATATTTGCACCCTGAAAAACACAAACTCAGATTAACGGACTGAAACTGTTTGCTGATGGACTGTTTGGTTGTTAAGGTGTGAAGGGACTTTACCTTGATATCTCTGTGGATCTTTTTCTGTCCGTGAAGATAATCAAGACCCTGACAGAGACAGAGATAGCAGGTGTGAATGACTTCTTAAAATAATTGTGCTCTGTTATAATCATGTGATCTGAGTTGTGCATTTTAAATGCATTTCACCTGTAGCATCTCTCGACAGATATAAGCGATCTGCTGCTCTGAGAGCGGACCGGTCACTGACAGACAGAGAGAAATATGATAATCATATGTCAGCTTTTCAATCATGTGTCTTAGTGAAGAAGAAACTCTCTCTCTCTCACACACACAATCTGACAGATCACTGATGACTTAGTTTGATGACTAAAAATGATGTTCTTCCTCAGTGTTTCTGTCTTGTTTTCCAGCACAAACATCTAAACATTCTTAAATCAAGATACATTTACTGGAGAAGCAAAATGACTTCAGATAAGTCTTTTTTTAAAGTGGGTTTAAGCTTAAGGTTAGGTTCTAAGAACGCTTTGGTTCATATTAAGTTCATATTAATAACTTCTGAACGTTCTGTGTACTTGTTTTACAGTTTTTTTATAGGTTATGTGAACGTTCAGGGAACATTCCATTTTATCATTCTTCAAACATTACGAGAATGTTACTTCTGAATGTTCTCGAAATGTTACTGGAAACGTTTGTTCGTAACTTTGAGAGAACATTGCCAGAACGTTAGCTAAAGTTCTGAGTTCGTTCCCTGTTAGCTGGGAAGAAAATCTTTAATATATATTTTGCTTTTCCAGTAAATGTATCGATTTAAGAATGTTTAGATGTTTGTGCTGGAAAACAAGACTGAGGAAGAACATAAATTTTACAATCTGGATGCAAAAAGCATCTTTCATCCATTGACAGTAATAGTGTATTCTGTTGGAATTAAACATTTTTCCAAGCAACATTTAAATCACAGATATGTTGTTAGATTATAGTTGATGTGATAATCGAACACTCTCATCACACAAACACAGACACTGTGGAGTTAAAGGCTCTGAAAGGTCAAAGACATTAAAATGACATTAAAAACAGGAAACCAAGTCACAGAAATAAAATATTTGTGTGTGAGAGAGACGACAGATCCTCTTTACCATGGTAAATGTCCTGCAGAGATCCTCCACCGCAGTACTCCATACAGATCCACAGCTTATTCATCCTACAACACAAGTGAACATTTACAGTTAACAGGGAATGTTCTCAGAACGTTCCGGCAAGGTTATAAACAAACATTCTTCAAGTAACATTAATAGAATGTTTGTTCAAAGTTATCTGATCTTTACAAGACACATTTCTCAATACTATTTCAAAACTCTTCACACAACCATCAACTTCAGCACAGCAGTTAATTTCACATTCAAAAACTACCAAAACACATTCATGTCTCAAATCAACTCATTCTCAAAGGTTTCAGCCTGCAAACACGCTTTGTCACTCATAAAACAATGACCCCTAAAAATAGGCACCATTACGCAATGATTTCTTCTGTAGACATTCTTTACAAAACAAGAATGACACTCTCTAATGCTTAGAATTCACTGCAGTATTTGTTACATAGTCCATGTTTACATTACTGTACAAAATTATTCCTAAATTTTCCCCTTTTGTATAGATAGCAATGAAATTGAAAAGACTAACATCTGTGTAGGTGTTCAGCTACATCTAATTGTTATGATAGCATTTAATTTTTTAGATTTGGAATATATTTCAATATGATATTCAATATATGATGTCGGAATGCATCATGTTGCCTTTTCCCAACAATTCCTTGCGTCTCTCACCTGATGTAACTGCCGTGATACGCCACAATGTTGCCGTGTTTACAGCTCTTCACCATCACGATCTCTTGCTGGATGACAGAGAAATCGTCCTCTGTGAAAGACAGACAGACTGTGAGTGGGAAACAGTGTTTGACATGATTTAAAGCAGGGGTCTCAAACTCCACTCCTGGAGGCCCTGACAGCAACATAGTGTCGGCCCAGATCTGGTCCGCATGTAATCCACATGTACCAGATGTGGGCCGGATCTGGGCCACATTCGGTTGCTGTCTGGGGGCCACTTTTCAAGTTTTCCTGAAAACCTTGATTAGTTGGATCAGGTGTGTTTAATTAGGGTTGGAGCTAAACTCTACAGGGCTGTTGCCCTCCAGGAAATGAGTTTGAGTATATAATTCAGTATATACTTGTGTGATACTGGACAGAAGCTGGAAACAGGTCTTACCAGGCTCCATTTTGATGATTTTAATGGCTGCCAATTCCCCATTCTGTTTATTACGTGCCTGAAAACACACACACACATGTTGGGTTTTCATGTTTTATAGGGACATTCCATAGACATAATGATGTTTATACTGTACAAACTGTATATGCTCTCCCACAACACTAAAGGCCCGTTCGCATCAAGAACGATAACTATAAAGATAACTATAATAGCATCCACACCAGCAGACAATACCAATGTCACTTTAAATGCTCGAGCACATGACAGCAGGATGGATTCTGATTGGCTGTAAATGATTTTATCATTCATCTTATGGTCTTGAATGGAAACAAATCATCTAATTCTTGCAATATTTTTGAGATGATAATATGCTGATTTAGTTATTGTTTTCACATGGCTACTGACTCTAAAATCACAAGATTCCTGTCTTGATTTTTTGTTTTTAGATCCCTAGAGTGAAGGTATGCGTTCACTTTGAGAACTTCATCTTTGTTTCCAAATGCAATGACTTTATTTTTCTCTTTGTTTAACTGAAGACAGTTTTAACGCATCCAACTATTAATTTCATCAATGCATTGGCACAGGGAGTCAATGGGGTTGAGGATAGGGCTAGGGAAATCTGGGTGTCATCTGCATAGCTGTGGTTCTTTCTCATTATTTGGCTCAGTTGGAGCATATACAGATTGAACAGGAGCGGTCCAAGGATTGAGCCTTGGGGGACTCCGCATGTCATGGATGTCCACTCAGACTTATGGTCACCATAATAACCTCTCCCTTCTAAGTATGACCTGATCCATTTAAGGACCATCCCAGAAAGCCCGACCCAGTTTTCCAGACTGTCAAGACTGTTGTGTTGTGATCGACAGTGTCAAACGCGGCACTGAGGTTGAGTAATACCAGCACTGATAATTTACCTGTATCGGTGTTTAGGCGAATATCATTTATTATCTTTATGAAACCAGAAACCAGATTGAAAGTTGATGAAGTATCCTTACAAGCTTTAGAATAGAGTCCCAGAAAGAAGTGAGGCGTTTACCACTTCTAGGAGATCTGCTTCTAAACAGTTAAACACACACAATGTGGGAAGTGTGTCAAGGGTGCAGGTTGATGTTTTAAGGTGCTGTACTGTTTCTTCCAAACGTTTGCCATCAATTACTTTGAAATTGTACATAATAGCTACTTTCTGAGGTTGTGATCTGATCTGTCTGTCAGTGCAGCTCAAGGATGCGCCTTTATGATGTTATTGATTTTCTCAGAAAAGAAGGAAGCAAACTCATTGCATTTGCTGTCTGAGAGCATTTCACTTGGAGTCTGAATTGGGGGGTTTGTTAGTCTCTCTACAGTAGCAAAAAGAGTGTGGGCGTTGTTTATGTTGCTGTTTATAATATTTGAGAAGAAGGTCTGTCTAGCTTTGTCTAAAATAAAGTCATTCTGAAAGCGGTTCCAACGATATTGTTTCTCTGTGGCATTATCGTTATAGCTGTGGTGGCTATTCTGTAATACTGAGAACGATTTTTAGAACAATAACTTTACTGTTATCTTTAAAGTTAACGTTCTTCGTGTGAACGGGCCTTAATCCTACCTCTAAACCTACCCATCACAGAAAGCTTTCTGCATTTTCAAAAAAACATCACTTAGTATGATTTATAAGCTGTTTTCCTCAGGCGGACCAAAAAATGTCCACACAAAGTTAAGGATTTTGTATATTTCCATCGCTGTGGGGACATTTTGTCCACATAACGTAGGATCACACACTCACTCACTCACACACACACAGTCTATCGATTGCAACAAGTCAAAGGAAGGACCTCCTGCATCGACCTGGCTGAGAATGCTAGATTTTACCTTCGTCTTGACCATCAATATTTTATATGTCCTCCCATAATATTCTGATTAGTGCTCAACAAATATGGATTTATGAATTTAAACTATTCATTTATGCATGTGAAATTTTCAGGAACAAAAGGCCTGAGAATGAGCTGTAAAATATACCAAAATAAATCGCACTGTCCACAACTTCTGCATTTTCACACAAAACACGAAACATGAAAATACCGTATGTATATAAACAGACACACTGGAGGAAAAAACAGACGCTTGACTTGAGTGGAAAGTTGGTCGGAGAGTTGTGTTCCTGATGGTGGTGTAATCTGACACACACAAACACTCCTACACACTCACAGCAATGAGTCGCAGCAGTAAACAGGTCAGTATCTGCTAATGAACGCTCTCTCAGTTTATTAACTGTGACACATGATGATCCATGAACTCTCATTTAGATAATTTAGCAAAGCTGCTGAACACATGATTCATTCAAAGCATCAGAATGAAACTTAAAACTTCAGATTAATCGTTTGATTTGAAAAAAACTCTTATGTTCTCTGAGGTTTGTTTCTTGGTTAAAAACCATTTGTGACAATTTCTGGATGTGGTTTGAACATCTATTTGTGCTGTTTCATTCTGAGATCCACGGCACAACACGACGACACCAGAGACAGATGCAGATATGTGCAGTAGAAATGTTGGACTCTTCACAGATGCTGCAGCTGATAAAACAGTTAATATAACAGACGTTTCCTTTAAACACAAACAGAGAAAGAAGCAAGTGGCAGATAACTATCATAAACTCTCACTTCTGCATTTCCCCTCTATGAATAACACCTGCTACAAACACACAACACACCTAACACACATTAATGATCGAGAGTCGAGAAAAACTCACTATCTATCCATCTATCTATCTATCATCTGTCTGTCTGTTGTTCTATCTATCTATCTATCAAAATCAAATTCAAAATTGCTTTATTGGCATGACTGTAAACAATACAATATTGCCAAAGCTTGGAATACATATACAGTATCTCACAGAAGTGAGTACACCCCTCACATTTTTGTAAATATTTTATTATATCTTTTCATGTGACAACACTGAAGAAATTACACTTTGCTACAATGTAAAGTAGTGAGTGTGCAGCTTGTATAACAGTGTAAATTTGCCGTCCCCTCAAAATAACTCAACACACAGCTATTAATGTCTAAACCTCTGGCCACAAAAGTGAATACACCCCTAAGTGAAAATGTCCAAATTGGGCCCAAAGTGTCAATATTTTGTGTGGCCACCATTATTTTCCAGCACTGCCTTAACCCTCTTGGACATGGAGTTCACCAGAGCTTCACAGGTTTCCACTGGAGTCCTCTTCCACTCCTCCATGACAACATCACGGAGCTGGTGGATGTTAGAGACCTTGCGCTCCTCCAATAGGGTTTAGGTCTGGAGACATGCTTGGCCAGTCCATCACCTTTACCCTCGGCTTCTTTAGCAAGGTCGTCTTGGAAGTGTGTTTGGGGTCGTTATCATGTTGGAATACTGCCCTGCGGCCCAGTCTCTGAAGGGAGGGGATCATGCTCTGCTCATTCATGGTTCTCTCAATGAACTGTAGCTCCCCAGTGCCGGCAGCACTCATGCAGCCCCAGACCGTGACACTTCCACCACCATGCTTGACTGTAGTCTTTGTACTCCTCACCTGGTTGCCACCACACACGCTTGACACCATATGAACCAAATAAGTTTATCTTGGTCTCATCAGACCACAGGACATGGTTCCTTAGTCTGCTTGTCTTCAGCAAACTGTTTGCGGGCTTTCTTGTGCATCATCTTGAGAAGAGGCTTCCTTCTGGGACGACAGCCATGCAGACCAATCTGATGCAGTGTGCGGCGTATGGTCTGACCCCTCACCCCTTCAACCTCTGCAGCAATGCTGGCAGCACTCATACGTCTATTTCCCAAACACAACCTCTGGATATGACGCTGAGCACGTGCACTCAACGTCTTTGGTCGACCATGGCGAGGCCTGTTCTGAGTGGAACCTGTCCTGTTAAACCGCTGTATGGTCTTGGCCACCGTGCTGCAGCTCAGTTTCATGGCAATCTTCTTATAGCCTATGACATCTTTATGTAGAGCAACAATTATTTTTTTCAGATCCTCAGAGTGTTCTTTGCCATGAGGTGCCATGTTGAACTTCCAGTGACCAGTATGAGAGAGTGAGAGCGATAACACCAAATTTAGCACACCTGCTCCCCATTCACAACTGAGACCTTGTAACATTAACGAGTCACATGACACCAGGGAGCGAAAATGGCTAATTGGGCCCAATTTGGACATTTTCACTTAGGGGTGTACTCACTTTTGTGTCCAGCAGTTTAGACGTTAATGGCTGTGTGTTGAGTTATTTTGAGGGGACAGCAGATTTACACTGTTATACAAGCTGTACACTCACTACTTTACATTGTAGCAAAGTGTCATTTCTTCAGTGTTGTCACATGAAAAGATAAAACATAATAAAAAAACATCAATATAATAGAATAAAATCTATCTATCTAGCTTAGGCTTTGCTACATTATGAGGACATGGCTAAATAAACACAATAAAAATGTAAAAATACAAAAAGAGGTAACAGAAAATATCATTAGCTTAGGAGAAAAACCATAATGATAATGAAAAGTCTTCATAATGGTAAGAGTTCCAGCATGTGTTCATGTAGTTTACTGTACGAGTGTCTGTGTGTGAGTAATATTGTCTGTCTTGTGTTACTGGAAACACCGCATTTCATTCCATTTCATTTCATACAAACAACTAACCTTAACCATGTGTGTGTGTCTGTGTGTGTGTTTGTGTGTGTGTGGATGTCCCAGTGTGGGCGGGTCAGAACACTCTGCAGGGGCGGAACTATTCCACAGCCACACCACCTGACCTCACAGAAACAAAACAGATTTCCCCCCGTCTTACACACTGTCTGCCTCACAATCACGTTCACGTGTTTCTGATCAAACTGAAAGCACACAGATATGAGATGAACTTTGTGTTTTTGTTCTATTGCTGTTAAACGAGCTGAACTGGTTGTCTGGAGTCGTGTGGGTGATGGGGGAAAACGGTGTTGATGTCTGACAAGTTCTTTAGCTCAGGAACTAATGAACACACTTATATGATGTCAAAGGCCAAGCTTTTAGAATTTGAAATCATAGATTCAAACAAAGAACTGATTTTTAAAAAGGTATTCTAGAATTTAAAACATCTCAGAAGATAGACATTCATGTACGTGATTATTTACTGTAGATCTATTTCACTGGACCAGATTTATACTCTGACAATAACGCTGAATTAAATCTAATCTACTATAATAGTATCATAACAATAGTCAATATGACTAGTGCACTGTATTTTAAGTCTCCTATCTTTCTATCATCATTTACTCAACCGCATTTCGTTCATTTTATGTGTCAGTGAATTATTCACAAATTTCCCCCCTCCTGAAATGTTTCACCAAGTTTAACTGTAGTGATGTCAAACATCACTGGTTTTTACACACCTCAGAGAACATTCAGAGGTAATGTTCCTATAATGCTTGCAGAATGATAAAATGGAATGTTCCCTTAACGTTCACTAAGAAAAACATTTAAAAAACTGGACGTTCACAGAACATTCAGAAATATTCAGTTTTCATAACTTAATGGGAACTTTAGCAAAACGTTCTTGGAACATGTTTTTGTTAGGTTGGATAGCTCATGATTGGATGACTGTTATGAATGGATGAGACTTTAATGATGCTTTTAATGTGTTTTTTTCCTTTTAGAAGCTCAGCATCCATTTACATTCACATCAGCTGTATGTAAAAGAGCTGCGTGAACATCCTGCAAAATATCTCCTTTTGTACTGAGTGAATACGTGATGACAGAATCCTGTAAGAGACCCTTTAGGACCCAGGTGGTAATGCCTGATCAAAGATTGTTATCGCAACTAATTATAATCTATTTCACAATTGTATGATGTTCATTACATTAAATGCACAAACAACATGCTTGAAATATAAAAGGAATGCCTATGTATTGCATAATAAAACAAACTGGAAACACAACAATGCCTAATTTTTTTTTATCCTTTTAAGGATAAGGATTGTTGCAACATACAGTGATCTGTAAAATGTAATTTAATATTGATTTTGAAATAATAGCAATGTGTTATAATACTATAATACATTTGTAATAAATTAACTGTAACGCTAAGTACACACAAACATTATTAATCTGAAACGTAATTGGGAACTATATTGGAAGCAAAAAAACATACCTAATACAGTATCAGACTAATAGGGCAGGCCTAGATGCTAGCATATAAGCTATCTAAAAAAGAATGAGAAATTGATTTCACAACCTATAGCTTCAGTTATATACGAGTAATGTAATTTAAAATACATTAATGGTCATTATAATGCATTTTAAACTACATACACTACCGGTCAAAAGTTTGGACACTGTAAGATTTTTAATGTTTTTAAAAGAAGTTTGGTCTGCTCACCAAGGCTGCATTTATTTAATTAAAAATACAGTAAAAACAGTAATATTGTGAAATATTATTACAATTTAAAATAACTGTTTTCTGTTTGAATATATTTTATAAAGTAATTTATTCCTGTGATCAAAGCTGAATTTTCAGCATCATTACTCCAGTCTTCAGTGTCACATGATCCTTCAGAAATCATTCTAATATGATGATCTGCTGCTCAAGAAACATTTATTGTGTACAATATTTTATATATGAATAGAAAGTTCAAAAGAACAGCATTTATTCGAAATAGAATCTTTTGTAACATTATAAATGTCTTTACTGTCACTTTTGATCAATTTAATGCATCCTTGCTGAATAAAAGTATTAATTTCTTTAATTTCTTTTCAAAAAAATAAAAATAAAAATTCTTACTGACCCCAAACTTTTGAACGGTAGTGTATAATGTTATAAAAGCTTTGTATTTCAAATAAATGCTGTTCTTTTGAACTTTCTATTCATCAAAGAATCCTGAAAATAAAATATTGTACACAATAAATGTTTCTTGAGCAGCAGATCATCATATTAGAATGATTTCTGAAGGATCATGTGACACTGAAGACTGGAGTAATGATGCTGAAAATTCAGCTTTGATCACAGGAATAAATTACTTTATAAAATATATTCAAACAGAAAACAGTTATTTTAAATTGTAATAATATTTCACAATATTACTGTTTTTACTGTATTTTTAATTAAATAAATGCAGTCTTGGTGAGCAGACGAAACGTCTTTTAAAAACATTAAAAATCTTACCGTGTCCAAACTTTTGACCGGTAGTGTAAATCATAACTACATAAATTATTTTGCAGGAATTGTAATCAGGCACTAAAAATACTACTCATTAAAAGTCAGTTAAACCAATAGGATGGCTCGGGGTCCTAAAGGAGACCTGATTCCTGGGGGGACTCGATTTCTTACCACACCGCTGAAGTGACAAATTGGGTCCCCCCTGAAATCAGGTCTCCATTAGGACCCAACGTTGGTTCAAATGACTTTTAATAGGTACTCTCTATAATGCCTGTTTACAATTACTACAAAACCATGTTATGATAAATACTGTTTCAACTACTTTATAATGTCTGTATTAGTTAGCTTATGTACTAGCATAGCATACAGATACCCGATTAGCTTGATAGCTTAGCTTATACACGCATTTGCACTTACCCTACATCATTTTTAATGTAATTATGTGTTAAATTAAGTGTAAAATGTCCAAATATTTCAGTTATAAATAAAACAAATGAATGATATTCAATTATTCGCTTAGTATTATGATTTATTAATTCACAGTTAATCAACTATAAGAAATTACGTTAAATTGGTTTTATTATGCACTAATTTGTTTTCTTACGCATTCTATAGTAAGCTATATGCGTATTTTAAATTAATATCATTCGTATATACTTAGGATAATCATTAACAATTTGGGGACTCGATTTCTCACCACACCGACTCTGCATAGCCTCATCTGAAACGCGCTGATGACGTGATTTCTGCGCAAACATGGTGGGCGGAGTTATGCAAATACATAGGATGACAGGCAGGTATGACATCCGGACCGAATGCAATGATTGGATGAATATGTTTTGGTCCTGAGACTTCCACAGAAGATGTAAGTACATATTTTTTTTTAATATTTAGACCACATCTGTTATTGATCGCTATTAGGATGTGAAGAGAGTTTCAGCAGTGTTGCAAAAAGTGTTGCCTACTCTCGCTTTAATGAAGTTGCTGATGTCATATTTACTCTGTGCTGACAAATCTAGGACATAAAATCATTTACATTCGACAAAGCAACAAATCGGTCAGAGAGAGAGAGAGAGACGGATGATGCGCTCTGTCTGATTTGCATACTGCAGATGCTCGGCTGTGAAACACAGCAGTGATGGTGAAGCATGAAAAGCTGTTAATGTTTATTCTCTAAAATGGCACAGATGGGGTTCACGGCCAGTGTTTGCTTACTCTGGAGTATTTTACTAGCTGCTACAGGTGAAACATCGTCACACACACAAAGGTGCTTTTGAGAGGAAAGAGGAAGCAGTGGTGCGGTGCATCTACACCACACGCTCCTCTACAGCCGCGTCGTGTTTTACAGTAAATAAGCCTGAACGATGATGATGGATCATCATTCTGTTACAGGTGACTGAAAACTGGACAACACACTGCAGCTCTATAATGACAGAAATCACATGCGCTTCCTCACAATGACATCACACCGAGATCACCATGACATCACAGTCGCATAATCCCCCTTCACGTCTCTGAATGAGTCGGTCAGATCTAGCAGGGAACGTTCAGGGATGCGTTTCCCAAAAGCATCGTTAGCCACGCAAGTTCCGTCGTTACTAACACAGTACTAATGATTAGGTGTTTCCCGAAAACATAGTTCAAACGAACATTCGCAAACTGCATCGCAAACTTGTGTGGTTGGAACGACAGCTCTCCAGCTGTGGTTAGAAAAATACTTTATTGTTTTTATGACTTTTAGGACTTAATAAATCGTTATTTTGAGCAAAATAAGCAAGCTGACATTATAAGTACAATGTATATGTTTTATTTCAAATATATACAAATGGCATTTACATATTTTAGTTTGTCAAGAGATTTTAAGCACTGTTTTTGAAGAGTGTGCATGTGCCAAAGACTTTATATATAGAAAGTGCAACGTGCATTATGGCGGAATAAGTCCCGCCTTCTAAATAAGAGCCAATCGCCGATTGATGAAGTCATCGCGTCACTGCAGCTGCCGTTAGAAGCTCCGGTCCTTATAGAAACAGTCAGACACGTGCTTCCACACACTTAGGACTGCGCATGCGCATTATTGCGCGTTTTTGTCATTATTCGAGTGTTTATAAACAAAATTTATGAGACAGTTGTTGTCAGATTTCATTGGTGATTTCAAATATGATATTTGATGTTTCCCCATTCAAAGAGATAGGAGCTGCGCTCGCATTCCTGAGACGTTTCTAAGATGGCCGCCGAGTGAAATGACTTGTCTTAAAGGGACTTTGGCATCTAGTATGTAAGAACGACAGGTTTTCGACAGCACGGTTTCGGGAAACAGTCGTAACTAGTTGATTTGTTCAACGATGCATCATACTGTGGTAGTGAAGCAGCGAGTTACGTCGTTGTACGGGAAGCGCACCCCTAGCAAGGTTCTCTCAAAATTACGAACAAATGTTTTCCAGTACCAGTAACAGAGTGTTCATTGGACGATATCTGGCCTTTAATAATGTTCTCAAAATGTTAGCACAAAAATGTTACTTATACTGTGTTTTTTTTTTTCAGTTGAAACATATTTTAAATGTAACTACTTGTTCAGAGAACATTCAAAAGTAACATTCCCACAACGTTTGAAGAATGATAAAATGGAATGTTCCCTTAACGTTCACATAACCAAGAATTTTTTTTGAAACATTTAATGTTTTAATTTTGCAATCATGGGAAACATTATGGGAACGTTACTTTTGAATGTTGTCTGAATGTTCTGAAACAAGTAGTAACATTTTCAAAATAAAATCTAACTAAAACATTTCAGGAATAAATAAATAATGTTTTTATACTAACATTTTGAGAACATTATTAAAGACCAGATAACTCTGAACGTTTGTTCATAACTTAGAGAGAACCTTTCCAGAACGTTCCTGGGCACACGATGCTGGTGTTCGGATCAGCGCCGGTTCTGATCTCCAGTGTGACCTTGACATTAGAGCGGATGTGGCACGTTTGACCGGTGAACCAACACACACACACACACACACACACACACACACACACACACACATGAACTCGAATATCTAAATGGGGACATTGCAAAGACTTTTTTTTTTTTTTTTACATACAGCTAGTTATAAATATTATAACCTAACTCTAACACACACACACTAACCCTGACAGAAAACCTCATGCATTTTTACAATGTTATAAAAACTAATTTACCTTATTTTATACTGATTTTACAAATGAGGAGTTTTTTTTCAGATCTAGCTCACTTTTTGTCCAAATTAGTCCTCAAAATTTGCTGTGTAGGTACAAACACACACACACCTTCACTCATGTGTAAGTGTGAAAAGAGTTACACACATATTTAGGTGCAGATACAGACAAATACAGCCTTAACAATGAAAGAGAAAGAGAGATAGAATATCTATACAAACAGAATATTTGTGATCAGCACATTTAGGATTTAGTGTTTGTGGTTCATCATGTCACACATAAATTGAGTGAATGATCAGAAACAACACACAACAATTTCAACAGTATAGCTGAACTGAGATATCAGAACTTTTACCCCAAATACCAACACACACACACACACACCTCTCCTTAACAAACTCTTTTCTTTAAAAGCTGTGAATTGAGCAGAAAGGCAGACAAAGAGAACCCGGAGTGAAACAGGTACCTTATAAACTTCTCCATACGTTCCTCCACCGACACGCAGCAGAATCTCAAAGTCATCCTGAGGGTTTCGTGTGGAGATCTCCAGAGCGTCCATCATCACACGAACACACACCACCACTCACAGCATGAGTGTGTGTATGTGATCACTGCTGCAGGAAAACTGACACACACACACACACACACACACTAGAATGTACAACCTCTTCCTCTCTCTCACCTCATTTACATCTTGCTTTATTTCCTGTTTAGGGTGTGTGTGTATAAGAGAGAGAGAGAAAGAGAGTTTGAGAATTTAAAACCAAAGTGTGAAAGTATATCAGTTTAGACTATTTGTTGTGTGTTGGAGAATCAAACAGACACAACAGAGAGAGAAACAGGACTAAACCTTGTGCACTTTTAGATGACCCAGATGCATGAAAATGACATTCTTCCTCAATATACAAATATCTAAACATTCTTAAATCAAGATACATTTACTGGAGAAGCAAAAAAAAGTTTTTTTGTCTGAAAGTGTATTAAAATTATGCTTAAAACAAGAACAAATATCTGCCAATGGGGTCAGAAATATAATATCTTATATTTATTCAATACTTATCACCTTAATTTGCATTTTTATGGGAAGTTATTGTATATTTCCTTATCATCACTTGTTTTATGTAATGCATTGGTAATATGATTTGCAAACACAACTATGCAAATGAAGTACTCTAAATGGAACTGAATTAAACTGAAATCTTTTTTTTTTTTCGAATGTTAAGTAGAACGTTACATTTTATCATTCTTCAAACATTATTGGAACGTTACTGTTGAACGTTCTAAAACAAGTACAAAAAGTTAGACGTTACTACTTTTCTTGAATTGAGAGTGAGTGACTGTGACTGAGTGTGTGTGTGTGTGTGTGTGTATGTGTGTGTGTCTGGTTTGCTGTGGAACACCTTCAGCGCTGCAGAGCTTCCTGTACAGTAATGCAGCAGAATGAATGCACGAACTCCTGACGGTCGTCATGATGACGATTTCAGCTCTTCACACTCCTTTGATCTGCAGCAGCAGGGAATAAAGCTTCTTCAGCAGCTTCACTGGATTCAGTTTCTGTGATATCTGTGCGGATGTTCTAACGGCAAAAGTTTGATCAGATATTAAAAGTGCGCGGCTGCATATCATTATGAAAAAAAAAAAACAGAAACAGCAGAACTGAGATGCTGCATGATCACCAGCAGGAGGCAGCACAGGATAAACACACATGCAGCACACTACCGTTTGAATTAATAATAATAATGGAATAATGTCTACTGCTTCACTTTTTTAATGTAAAGTGTTAGTAACTGTAAGGGAGATTTACAGTGTGTCACTGTTAGTCTACTGTCACTTTCCTCTGATTATGAGATGTCATACACACCGATCAGGCATAACATTATGACCACCTTCCTAATATTGTGTTGCTGCTAAAACAGCTCTGACCCGTCAAGGCATGGACTCCTCTAGACCCCTGAAGGTGTGCTGTGGTATCTGGACCAAGATGTTAGCAGCAGATCCTTTAAGTCCTGTAAGTTGCGAGGTGGATCCTCCATGGATCGGACTCATTTGTTCAGCACATCCCACAGATGCTCCATTGAGATCTGGGGAATTTGGAGGTCAAGTCAACACCTCAAACTCGTTGTTGTGCTCCTCAAAGCATTTTTGCTTTGTGTCAGGAGCATTATCCTGCTGAAAGAGGCCACAGACACCAGGGAATACCGTTTCCATGAAAGGGTGTACATGGTCTGCAACAATGCTTAGGTAGGTGGTACGTGTCAAAGTAACATCCACATGGATGGCAGGACCCAAGGTTTCCCAGCAGAACATTGGCCAAAGCATCACAATGCCTCCGCCTTCTTCCCATAGTGCATCCTGGTGCCATGTGTTCCCCAGGTAATCAACACACACGTGATGTAAAAGAAAACGTGATTCATCAGACCAGGCCACCTTCTTCCATTGCTCCGTGGTCCAGTTCTGATGCTCACATGTCCATACATCTGACCCAGTCTTCTAGCCTTCACAATTTGGCCCTTGTCAAACTCTCTCAAATCCTTACGCTTGCCCATTTTTCCTGCTTCTAACACATCAACTTTGAGGACAAAATGTTCACTTGCTGCCTAATATATACACCCACTAACAGGTGCCGTGATGAAGAGATGATCAGTGTTATTCACTTCACCTGTCAGTGCTCATGATGTTATGCCTGATCGATGTACAATCCCAGTATATGCCTCGATGTCAATAGTGCCTTCACACATATGCAGGTCACCCATGCCGTTTGCACTGATGCACCTCCACACCATCACAGATCTGTCGCTGATGAAAGTCTGGTTGGCCCCTTCGTCTTTGGAACTGAGAACTCAATGTCCGTTTTTTCCGAAAGCATGCTAACATGTGGACTCATCTGACCACGTCTGACAACGGTTTTCCAAAATACTCCTGAGACAGCATAATGGTTTCTCATGCAGTGCCATCTGAGGGGTCAAAGGTCATGCACATCCAACAGAGGTTTGGCCTACACTGGCTGAGATTTCCCTGAATCTTTTCACAATATTATGTATGGTAGACGGTGAAAGACCAATCTTGCAATTTTGCATTGAGAAATGTGATTTTTTAATTGTCTGACAATTTTCTCATGATGTTTGACACAAATTGGTGACCCATCTTTACTTGCCAAGACTTCCAATTACCAATTCACCTGCTATTGTGGACTGCTTCAAAAAATAAAAGTCTTTTCACTTTTATTTTGCCTTTGTCCCAACTTTTTTTGGAGTGTGTCAAAATCAAAATGTGTTTATATTTACAAAATACAATTAATTTGATCAGTGAAAATGTTATTCTTCATACTTTTGTCAGTTAAACAAAGGTTAAAGTGAACTAACAAATCCCAGATTCTTGATTGTATTGTGTTTTACAAAATGTCCAAACTTTTCTGGAAATGGGGTGTTATAAGATGTCAACAAACATAAACATTATGCACAACACATAATATTGTAATATTTCTGACACTCTGAAACTCAACTGTCTATAAATTCTAAAAGGCTTTTAACATTTTTTTCAAAGCTTTCAGTCAAGGTTTTGTCAAACCAACATTCCAAAACTGTCAATTTCTACCGTTACATTAAAATTCAAATTGCAATTCTGCATCCTGTTTGTCTCCTCATTTCAAACGTAATTTACCTGGACTCATAATCTCAGTTCTGACGTTTAGACCCGTGTGACGGTGAGAGTCGGTTCATCTCAGTCTCAGTTTGTTTAGAGTTCACAGACGTGTAAAGCGGGTTACAGCGGACAGATAAAGTCTCAGATTGACTTTGACAGTGATGCGTCTATTATAAACCATCACGGCTCTATTTGAGCTGCAGGTTCATTTGTGCTCTGATTTAAACGCACCAATGAAGAACCGTGTGTATTCATGAAATTAACGTATAAAGAGCATCATATTGATTTTTAATTTAATTCAAACATTTGTTGAACTAACTGAAAACTTAAAACAACCAAATATGAATAACACATTTTGATTTGGATATAAGATGAATCATAATAAGACATGTACTTTAATGTCTTTAATTGTTGCTTTTTATTAATAAAAGGCACATAAAGAAAGTACAGAATGACATCAGATTAGATCAACCAAAGACTTGAGCGTCATTAAAGAAAAAGACTGTCCTCTGGTGAAGTTTTATGTGACAGATAATTGGAAAAATATTCCTGAATTGATCCTTGTATCAAACACTGTGCAGCAGTGAAGGAGAAACAGGTCAAATCCAGTGAAACCTGAAACACAGAGAAACAGCACGTCAGAATGATCTAAATCAAACATATCTGATCACTTCAGACACACATATAAATGTCAGAATGTCATTAGACATCAAATCATGTGGATTTATTTAATAAAGGTGCACAAACAGATACTGTGTGCGGCGGCTGTATCTAAACTCAACTAGTCTTTAGTTTATTTCTGTTGTTTGATCGATCCGATCAGATTTGTGTTTTGCAGACGTTTGGAAACATGAATGTCTCCACATCGTCTCATCTGTGTCAGGCTGTGCTGGTTCAGCTCTATAATCAAGTGTGTGTGTGAGTGTGTGTGTGTGTGTGAGTTATTGAGGGTGACAGCGGGTCTGTGTATTAGGGTTCATGCATCAGTCCTGCAGCCTGTTTTAGCCACTCTAATCTGGATTTACCGTCAGCAGTGTGTCAGCAGCACACACACACACACACACACACACACACTTGTATATGTGGTTTACGGGGACTCTCCATAGGTGTAATGGTTTTTATACTGTACAAACCGTATTTTCTCTCTCCCTACACTACCTCTACCCCTAAACCTACCCATCACAGGAAACTGTCTGCATTTTTACATTTTATTGTCCTCAAATTTCATGTTTACGTTGTAATACCAGTGTAATACCCATGTCATTATACACATTTGTGTCCTCATAAATCACACACACATACACACGCTCACAAAACTTTATGTTCATTCACTTTTGTGCTAATGTTTTGAGAACATTATTAAAGACTAGAAAACTCTGATCAAATGTTCTATGGAAGAACATTTGTTCATAACTTTGAGAGAACCTTGCCAGAACAATAGCTGCATTTCTGAGAATGTTCCCTGTTAGCTGAAATACTAGTTTTCAGAAATGACAAAAAATATTTAATGAAAAACGGTTTTATTGTGTTCATAGTAAATATATAATTTAAAATAAAAAACACTTTGTGTGTGTGTGTGTGTGTGTGTGCTTGTCTTCATGATTTATGAGGACACATTTGTATAATGACATGGGTATTACACTGGTATTACGATGTAAATATGAGGACATTTCATGAGTCCCAGCTTTAAAAACACACTAAACAATGTTTTATTAAAATGTAAAAATGTAGACTGTTTCCTGTGATGGGTAGGTTTAGGGGTAGAGGTAGTGTAGGGAGAGAGAAAATATGGTTTGTATAGTATAATAACCATTACATCTATGGAGAGTCCCCGTAAACCACATTTACAAGTGTGTGTGTGTGTGTGTGTGTGTGTGTTGTGCAGGAACAGGCTGGTAAGAATCTGAACTTCAGTATTTGCTAATTAGAGACATTCCTCAGGATTACACTGCCAATTAAGAATCAGAGAACCATTGTGAGACTGTGTGTGTGTGTGTGTGTGTGTGTATCAGGAGTTCAGATCAGTCCAGCACCTTGTGTGACCATTTAATAAACACACAGCCGCAGTTTGAGCATCATCACATTAACAGACGTCTGTAGAAACGGTCAAACCAGAAGCATTATCTTGACTGTAATGTGCAGAAACACTAAACACATCAGCAAACAAACACGTCATTACATCACAACTTAACCTGTTAGAGAGTGTGTGAAACTTCATCAGAAGTGGCCTTTGCAGAGGCCCGTTTCAAAACCTTCTGGGGTGCTCAGTACTTGGACCACTTCTGTTCTTCATCTACAAGTCATCACATTTACATTTATGCATTTGGCAGATGCTTTTATCCAAAGCGACTTACATTGCATTATACTATACATTTGTATCTGAGTATGTGCAATCCCTGGGATCGAACCCATGACCTTGGCATTGCTAGTGCCATGCTCTAACCACTGAGCTACAGGAAAGCTTCTATCATCACTAGGATCTGTCACTCAGAAACATGGTTTTTCATATCCCTGCTGAGCTGATGACACTCAACTCTACCTCTCATTCCATCCAGATGATCCGACGGTAGCTTCTCACATCTCAGCCTTCCTGACAGACGTTTCGGACTGGATGAAGGACCACCACCTTGCAAAGACAGAACTGCTTGTGGTCTCAGCCAACCTAGCACTTCATCACAACTTCTCCATTCGGCTAGGTTCGTCAACCATAACTCCATCCAGGACAGCCAGGAACCTTGGAGTTGTGATTGGTGATCAGTTAAACTTCACAGACCACACTGCCTGTTGTGGTTGTGGTTGGCCGAGACCACAATCAGTTCCGTCTTTGCGAGGTTTAGTTGAAGGTCCTTCATCCAGTCCGAAACGTCTGTCAGGCAGGCTGAGATGCGAGCAGCTACCGTCGGATCATCTGGACGGTAGCAGTGATAGGAAAAACCATGATTCTGAATGACATCCCAGTGATGACATGTAGATGGAGAAGAGAAGTGGTCCAAGCGCTGAGCCCTGAGGTACCCCAGTAGCTAGATGTTGGGATTTGCCTCATAAGGAAGATCAGGCCCTTCCTATTGGAGCATGCTACACAACTCCTATAGTCCAAGTTCTTGTTCTATCCAGACTGGACTACTGTAATGCTCTCTTGGCTTGTACTGTCAAACCTCTGCAACTGATCCAGAATGCGGCAGCAAGTGTCTTCACACTGGTTGCCAATCGCTGCTCCATCAAATTCAAGGCACTACAAGACAACCACTGCATCGCTATCCCTAAACTCACTACTTCAGACTTATGTGTCCCCCAGAAGCTTGTGTTCCGCAGGTGAGCGGTGCATTGTGGTGCCATCCCAAAGAGGCACAAAATCACTCTCACGGACCTTCTTCTGGACTGTTCCCTGCTGGTGGAATGATCTACCTAACTCAACCCGAGCTGCTGCCATTTTAAAGAAACGGCTGAAGATGCATCTTTTACCCACTTACAAACACTTAGTACTGGACTAACTGCAACTAGTCACAACACTTTGGTTGTTGGTTTGATTGCTTGTATTGTTCTCCTCATTTGTAAGTCAGTTTGGATAAAAGTGTCTGCTAAATGATTGAATGTAAATGTAACTCCACCCTGCCTCTATCCTGAATGAAGTGCCGCACATCTCTGCTTGTTTGCAATGCAAAGGTAAATGAAGAACTGTTTGTTTGAATAAGTACAGTGTATTCTTTACTCAACAAACACTATATATAGGCAAATGTTTTATGTATCTGAGGTGCGGAGAAGAGTGTCTTAGTCTAGCATTTGTCATCGAGCCAATACTGTCTTAAGCACTTTAGTCTTTCATAACATGAGATTTTGGCAAATGACAGAAAAAACTGAACGCCCACATAGCTACAATAATAAACTTTATAATAGCGTGTAAGTTGATGAAAACGTAATGCACTCACTGCCTCAGATCACATATAAGCATATGATCATATATATATGATATACGCTTACCTGTAGCTCAGTGGTTAGAGCATGGCACTAGCAATGCCAAGGTCGTGGGTTCGATCCCAGGGATTGCACATACTCAGATACAAATGTATAGTATAATGCAATGTAAGTTGCTTTGGATAAAAGCGTCTGCCAAATGCGTAAATGTAAATATAATGCCACAATATCAACTCTGACAACACAGTATTCAATTATTATTTTTTTTTAAAAATATTTTGTTTCCATTTCCTGAAAAGTATCAGTATTGGTCTTACTCTTTTTAATTTCTGCCCCTATAGTGTAAGGCCCATTTCACATGAAACGTGTGAAACATCTATATTTATTCCACAATAAATAAGAGACTCAAGTGCTGAACTATTATGAAATATTAATTATTAAACCGTTTCACGGTTTCCACAGAAATCTGAAGCAGCACAGCATTGATAATAATCATAAATGTTTCTTGAGCAGCAGATCATCATATTAGAATGATTTCTGAAGGATCATGTGACTCTGAAGACTGGAGTAATGATGCTGAAAATTGAGTGTGTGCGTGTAAGTGTGTGTGAATGCATGTGTGTGCGCATTTATATATGGTTTTTGAGGATACAAATGTTTATAATGACATGGGTATTACACCATAAACACTTCATATGTCCTCGTAAAACAAATGGCTTAAAAAACATACTAAATGTTGTTTTTTAAATTCTGTGATGGGTAGGTGCAAGTGGACAGAATTTACAGTTTGTACAGTATAAAAACTATTATGCCTATGGAGAGTCCTCGTAAACCACAAATATAAGTGTGTGTGTGTGTGTGTGTTTGCGTGGCACGTGCAAGATGGAGGCGGATTAGTGCTACTGTTCCTGCATTACTTCCATTCTCTTCATCACCCTGATGCCATCTGGACACAAACACACACACACGCGTCCCCATATTAGCACTGTACCACCAACCCGACCCCTGACCCCCATCAGCACCAGCACTGCGCACACACACACAAACACACACACACATACATGCACATACACAATGTACCCAAGCACAAACATAATCTGTTGTGCGCTCATGCATGAAGGCTTATGCTGGGACACATGGCTTGAGTGTGTGTGTGTGAGACGCGTGCTCAATTAACACAATCGAACTCGAGCTTATTAACCAGTCTGTGTGAATGAGACTCCATATCTGCTTTAAACACACACACACGCCGCGAGAACAAGACATCATTGTTGTGTTAACTCGTTTCCTGTTGCTCAACAACATCACAAACACTGATTCATTATTTCACTGCAGTCACAATTATATTTAACTTTAAATGTGCAGAATCACATAAACCTGCTCAAGTCACTGAAGTTAAACCCAAAGAGACCAACTAGGGTAAAACTTTACAATAAAGTCCCGTTAGATAACAATCAGCATTACATTTGTTACAGTGTGTATTTATCTTTGTTAATGTTAGTTAATAAAAAAACAACTGATGATTGGTAATGTCAGCTCAGGTCCATTAAACAATATTAACAGATACAACTAATGTATTAGTAAATGTTGAATTAACTAAGATTAACCAAAATTATTTTGGAGACACTTTATTTTAGTGTCCTTGTTACATGTAGTTACTATAGAAATAAAAATAAATTATGCATAATAAATTAACCAAACCCTAAAACAATTAAATGTATAGTAAACTTAATTATATAATTACACTGAAACAAGGACACCTTAATATTATTAAATGTGTAACCACATTTTTTATTATTTCAGTGTTAAAGTGGAAAAGTGTTACTTCAGCTATCCTAGTTCACATCACACCACTAGATCTACACTGAAAAAAGGGTGTAGAAATTACATTGAAATGGTAACTAACACATTTAATTAAACATGAAGTAGTTAATAAAACTGAAGTAGTATTTTCTTCAATAATCTTTATTTAAAACTTTTACTAGAGCAGGACGACACCAATGACTGAATCATGTTTGTGTCCTGAATGTTTTTATTATTTATGCAATAAGGTGTTATTTAGTGAATAAGATCCACTCGCTGTGCGTCATGTCTATGAAACACTATCAGTTTTGGAGAAAGTTACTTTTAAAAGTAATGCATTACAATATTGCGTTACTCCCTCAAAAAGTAACTAATTGCGTTACTTTTTATAGAAAGTAATCTGTTACTTTGCTTTTGCGTTACTTTTTCTCACCCGGGCTGTGCTTACTTTTTTGTTTTTAATAACAAACAAACAAAAAAAAACACAAATGTTTTATTTTTGGCAAATGTAAAGGCCCTTTCACACCAAAAGTAAAATGACTTTCGGACGCAGTGCAACACTCTTCCTTCAGGAATAAAAACAAAAAAGTAATCTCAAATCTGATGTTTATCCAAAGTAATTACGTGGGAAAACAAAGTAACTTGTGTTGCTTATTTGAAAAAGAAACAGATGTTTTGTTGTAAATTTAAAAGTAATGCGTTACTTTACTAGTTACTTGAAAAAGTAATCTGATTACGTAACTTGTAATGCGTTACCCCCAACACTGAAGACTATATTCACTATATAACAGCAGCTCTAGTGTTTTATTGATTAAAACACACACAGTCTTGCACTGGTTGAGTGTAGGGTTATATCAGAGCTACAGAGCATGTCGACCTGCGTAATCTCCACACACACACACACACACACACACACACACACACACACTCAGACGGCCACCTGCTGCTGTCTGGATTATCAATCTGTCTGAGTCCAGATGCTTCATATGTCTCATCAGCTCATCTATGAAAGTCTTCAAAACAATCACTAAACAACATCATTATATTTCTCACAACCATGAGTTTGTGTTTTAGAGACTGTAATTTTACATGCGCTGAGATGAACATGAGTTTTAAATAAAAGAACTGTTACAGCTAAAGATTCTTTAAAAATGTTTGTAACTAAATTTGACGTGTAATTTTATTTCTATTATATTTTATTTAGGTAACACTTTCAAATAAGGTTCCATTAGTTAACTGCTTTAGTTAACTAACTATGAACAATACTTCTATAGCATTTATTAATCTTATTTAATGTTAATTTCAGCATTTTTTAATACAGTATTAAAAACAAAAGTTGTATCTGTTAGTATTATTGGTAACACTTTACAATAAGGTTAACTACATTAATAACATTAACTAACAATAAAAAAGTACTTCTGAATCTTAGCTCTTAGTTCATTACAACATTTACTAATACATTATTAAAATCTGTTAATATTAATTATTGGACCTCAGGTGAACTTCTTATAATTAACATCAAAGATTAATAAATACTGTCATAAGTGCATTGCTAATGCATTAACTAATGTTACCGGTAACACTTTATTTTACAGTGTACTTGTTACACAGATTATGTGTAGTTATTATAATAATAACTACAAATTATGCATAATTACATGCAACTAACCCTAAACCAAACTCTAATGTTAACCCTAACTCTATAGTAAGTTCATGTAGTTAATTAATATTACTCAGTACTTATTTGGGTAAGTACAATGTAACTACGTCACCTTAAAATAAAGAGTTACACTTTATTTTATGGTGTCTTTATTACACTGTAATTATATATTTAAGTACTGAGTAATATTAAGTAACTACATGAACTTACTAGGTTAGGATTAGGGTTTGGTTTGTTTTAGGGTTAGTTGTATGTAATTATGCTTAATTTGTAGTTATTACTATAGTAACTACAAGTAACATATGCAACAATGACACTGCAAAAGTGTTACCGAATAAAGTGTAACCATGTTACCTAATGGGACCTTATTGTAAAGTGTTACGCTTTATTTTAGTGTCCTCGTTACATGCACTTATGCATAATTTCATGCAATAACCCTATAGTAAGTATATGTTGTTAATCAATATCACTCAGTGCTGTAACAAGGACACCATAAAATAAAGTGTATTTATAATGTGTTAACATTTAGTTCTGCTGTTCACTGAAGACAAACTCAAGAGTAACAGCTCAACATCACTAACAAACACACACAACCGTAACCTCAAGATGTCTGGAGCATCATCAACTAATAAACACACAAACCACAAGCACAAAAACTCAAGTTTGAGACACTCAGACATGAGGTGTATAAGCCCCGCCCACCCTCTTCCTCTTCCTCTTCCTCCGCTCGGCCCTTTTCTTTCAGCTCGTCTGTCTCTCTCAGCACGTACCTGTCAAGCATATCATATCTGTCTCATTCTCTCATGTTCTTCTGTGCATCTCCTCAGTTGTACCGACACTATAAACTCCACGCAAAAGTCTCAGTCAGGTGTGTTTCTCGTCCCCTTTCATTCTCGGTGTCTGTCTGCGTCTCTCTGTCGCGTCCTCTGCTCACAATCACACTACAAATGCCTCTTTCCCCTCTTTATCCCGAGGTAAGATACTTACTTTTCAGATAAAGCATATTATGACAAATCGGCTGAACTGTGTATGTGTGTGTGTTATGCGTGTGTATCCAGTGCTGTAAATACCATGATAGGGTGTTAGAGAGAGCAGATTTACACAGCTGATGCTGGAACATTTTGAGCGTAAATATTCCTGTAGCTCAAACATGGCGCTCGCAACAACAAAGTCATGGGTTCGATTCCCAGGGGATGCACGAGCTGATCAGATGTGTGCCTTGAATGCTTTGGGTAAAATATATGTGCAAAATGCATGAATGTAAACACATTTAAGTTTATGCATTTGGCAGATGCTTTTATCCAAAACAGCAAACACTGCATTCAAGATATACTGTACATATTAGGATGAAATCCCTGGGAATCAAACCCATGACCTACTGTTTGAGAGACAGAAACACTACAAACAATATAAACAGTGACACAAACAGACTTTAAGATCTTACAGTTTCAAGCAGTTTTATTGATGCACTATTATGTTACTATCACTGATATATCATTTTTGTTCATATTTTGAATTAAATTTTATTTTTGTATTTTCTGTTTCCATTTTAATTTCAGTTAAAGTTTTAGTCATTTTGTTAAGTGTTTTTGTCATTTCTATTAGAATTTTTCAAATATATCAATGTCTAGTTTTAGTTTTATTTATTTTAGTACTTGCCTTGGCAACTAACTAGAAAATAATATGGTTTTTATATATATTTATTTCAGTTATTTCAGTTAGCGTTTATTTTACTTCAAGTAATTAATTTTTTTAATGGTTTTAGTTGTAGTTAACAATAATACACAGTAAAAAATAAATCCTGTGGTTGCCAGAATAATTCTAATACAGTAAAAATGTAAAAATATTTAGAGAACAACCTGTAAATTGTACAATTGTAAAAAGTAATTTATATATAAAAATTTAAAACTGTAATATATATATATATATATATATATATATATAGTGGTGTCAAATTGATTAATTGCATCTAACTTTAAAAGTTAACCAAGAGAGAACTTACTGTTTAAGTGTTTTTTAAATATGTCTATATAGTTTTAGTTTTAATTGAATTGAATTAAATAGTTAAAGTTTTAGTCATTTTGTTAAGTGTTTTTGTCATTTCTATTAATTTTTTTCAAATATATCTATGTCTAGTTTTAGTTTTATTTATTTTAGTACTTGCCTTGGCAACTAACTGGAAAATATATATATTTTATGTTATTTCAGTTAATGTTTATTGTATTTCAAGTTATTTTTTTGTATGGTTTTAGTTGTAGTTAACAATAATACACAGTAAAAAAAAAAAAAAAAAAAAAATCCTGACGTTTTTACAGAAAAAAACTGGCAGCTGTGGTTGCCAGAATAATTCTGTAAAAATACAGTAAAAATGCCAACATATTTATAGAACAAAATACACAATTGTACAATTTAAAACTATTATATATATATATATATATATATATATATATATATATATATATATATATATATATATATATATATATATATAAGAGAGAATGTACTGTTGCAATAAGTGTTACTGTATCATTTTCTTATCTTTTACAATTAAAATGACCATTATTTAGCTGTTATTTCCAGTAGTTTCCTCTGGAGTTTTTGAGGCTGTGATGTGTGAGAGACTCTGTGGGCTCCTGAGGGCCCTGTAAACACCCGGCCTGAGTTCAGCTCTCTCCAAACCCTCTAAATGAGGCTTTCACACACTCACTTTATCCAGAACTATAATTCATTTGCAGCATCAGAACTGATCAACACACACATGTGCCACAGAGAAGAGTTATGGACACAAATGTGACCGTGCAATTTGGTCCAAGCATGTAGCAATAAGAGCTGAGTGTTTGTGTGTGTGTGTGTGTTTGTGTGTGTTTGTGTGAGTGTGTGTGAGTGGTGTTTTTTAGGCCCTGCAGATTAAATACTGTAAGCTTCTTATGTGGTGGATGTGTCCTTAATTTCAGTCTGCGCTGGGTCCTAGTGCCACACGCTCAGGAGACATGGAAAATTCCAACACAACAAACCATAGATAGACAGATAGATAAACAGACAGATAGACAAACAGAGAGATAGATAGATAGATCTCTAACACGTGATTATTTTAATGACATTAAATATGGTTGTAGTTCCAGAGAGCATGTTAACTTTGCAATAAAAATAAAATATTGCAATTTTTTTCAAGAAATCTATTTGTTTTTGTCCTTTTAATTTGCTATATATATATATATATATATATATATATATTACTTTTTGCATTTCTAGAGAAAGAGGTTAATAGTACAGATTAAAAGAGGGAGTTTTATAAAGTATAGGACACTTGTTCACAAAGTGTTGATATCTGACTGTGAACTAAAACAATATTATAATTTTAAATATGCAGTGTCTAGTTATATCGGGTTGACTGGGACACTTTTTCCCAGTCCACTCATCTCAATGGTAAAAAGTGTCCCAATCACCCTGAATTCACCCTGAATTCACCCTATATTAACCAAGAAGCCGAAGGTCGCGAACAGGTGTCTGAGAGTGAGCGCGTGCGTGCGCGTGCATGTTTCTGGATGTTTTCCCCCCAAATTAAGAGTTTGAACTCACCAACTTTCCTTCAGACACGATGAATCCTGATCCTGTGATGATGATGATGATGATGATGATGCGCGTTGTATTCCTCCAGTTCGAGACGCGGCCTGAGCTTCAGGTGAACCTATGAAACAGATATGACAGATATGAAAGGTCTGAACAGAGGCTGTTATACTGTCTGTGTCTCTTTATATCTGCAGATAAACCCCTTATAGAGTTTCTGTGGATTTGAAACTAGAAGAAATCCGATTCAATTAACAAGCGCAGAATCCGCTTTACACACACTCATTTACATCCTGACAATCATATGACAATACTGTCACACAGCAGAGATTCACGACACTCAAACTAGTTTCTACAATATAATAACGCTGTAAATTACAGCAGAGAAACTGAGGAACATTAAAGAACATTCGAAATGGATGGATTTTAATTATTAATTTGCTGTTCTTTCTTAGTTTTGGCAGCGGAAGTAAAACACCACAAGAAGAACGAATAACTTAATTATTATTTTTTTAATTAGGCTACAAAATATGCGTGCACATGGTTTTACCTTTATTAATATTTAAGTGCGCAAAACGCACTTAATTAAGGAAAGTATCTGTGATCGAACTCAAGTCTAAATTAAATATAAAATCACAAAAGACACAGATGATGAATTTAAATGAACATTCATTAGGCTATAACACAAAAAAACAGGGAAAAGAGAGAGAGAGAGAGAGAGATGATGCTGATGGTGGTGGATATTTGTGGGATTTGTGGAACACTGGGTCCTTTTGTTTCTTTAATCCCGTTTGGACACACACACACACACACACACACACTCCAATTATTTCAGTGTTTTGCAGCGATGTGAAATAATGAAATGTGTTTTTGTGCGGCTGTGACGTGTAATCTGCTCTGAAACTGAACGCATAACAGTTACTTTACACTAAAACATGGGCATATTATCGATTAGACAGACCATCATTACATCTCTGACCATTAAACTGGACTGGCGATTTATTTTGCGCTCGTGCGATGTGAATTTCGTTTTATCGGAGGCTGAAATGATTGAATCTAGTGCCAAATAAATATTTATTAAGGTCAGACAGGCCCGTTCTTCAATGTTTTAGACATTTAGAAATAAACAGGCTAAATCTTTGAAATAAATAAAATATTTAAATAGCGAATATCCAGCTAACGTTCTGACAAGGTTCTCTCAAGGTTATGAAGGAACGTTCTTCCAGTAACGTCATTAGAACGTTCGTTAATAATGTTCTCAAAGAGAAACAAAGAAACAAAACGTTTTAAGTTCTAAAAATATTTAGCTCGATGTTCGTCTAACGTTTATAAAATGGAATGTTCGTATAACATTTTAAAAACTGGATATTTTGAACGTCCAGAAAACATTCAGAAAAGATGTTTTCATGACTTAATGGCAACGTAAGCAAAAATATAAGCTATTTTTGTTTGCTGGGTAGTGATTTATTGCGTCTTAATTCAAGTGAGTGTTAGTTTAGATAAATAAATGATGTCAAATCTCAAACTAACGCAAATTTCGAGCTACATAATGTCAAACAAGATTCACTCAAACACTATTAACTTACATACTTTTTTCAAACACAATACTTGTATGATATATTGATTGCGCAAATTTATAACTTTATAACTTCTTGAATCTGAGAGAGAGAGAGAGAGAGAGAGAAAGAGGATGGAGGGAGGTTTGGAGGGAGGGGTTTGTTCAGGTCTTGTCCGTCTCTAATTAGCCGCCTCCTCCTCCTCACTTCAACACTATCACACGGAGACGGAGACACGCGCACCGACCGCAGCCCGACTCACCGAACACCCGCACACCCGCACCGGACACCGGTCACTCCGACTGCTGATGCCAGCTGGAGCTCACAGAGAGACACTCGGTGATACAGCATCTCAGATCAAAACAGAACAAAAGAACTTTAAACTGTCAGACAATCAGCGTGCGTAAAACTAAAGATCCATTACAGACAGAAACAGACAGAAGGAGAGAGAGAGGGAGAGAGAGGGAGACAGGAGAAGAGAGAGAGAGACAGAGTTTATAGTCATGATGTCCTACATGAAACAGCCTCATTACTCTGTCAACGGCCTGACTCTGTCCGGAACCGGGATGGATCTCTTGCACTCCGCCGTCGGTTACCCCAGTAAGTATTTATTTAACTCCGTTTTCATTTTTTGATTTATGCATTTTTCATGTCATAATGAGAATTTAAAGGTCAGATGTGATATTTAATGCGCGTAAAAATGCGCGTAAAAGTGAAGATCTGCTTATCCTTAATATTTATATGATTTTACTAGTTTAAAAAACGACATAGAACTGAAAAAAAAATTGCTTACAACTCTCGTAATGAAGTATTTATAAACATTAATGCGCTTTTAATATAAATATCATGTGCTGCACTCCAAATATTAAAACTTTATTATTATTATTATTATTTATGAGTTATTTTGCTTCTCAGAATGATGAAAAGAAATTTGTGCGTTTATAATTCTTCATCACGACTAAATACAGTTACTGTAATCGAAAATATATAAAGTTTGTAGATTAGGCATATAAACCGATCATAATATTTAATTTACCTTGTATAGAATTTCTGAATAAAATCGAATGTTCAGTCAAAATAACGAATATGCATTTAAATGAGCTTTTGAAAATGAGAGTGATGAACTGAACTCACATGTGAAAATTCACATCGACAATTTCAATTGTTTTCTTTTTTTAAAAAATAAATAAAAACATGGTTTCGATAATTATGATATAAATAGTATAAATATAAGATGTTTATTTCGTAAAAGTATGTTTGTTTGAGATGAATGCCAAATGCGAAATAATTAACACGGATTAATATCATAATCAATGCTGCTATTGAGATAATTAATGCGAGTTACCCGTTTAATCAATTATAGTTAAACAATTATATGCTTTATTAATCCACAGAGTTAGAAATATTAGACTTTTTCAAGAAATGAAATAAACGCGTCGGTTCATTGATTATCAGCTTTATGGACTAAAAACCATATCACATTCATAAGATACTTCATATATATATGCTTAATTGGAATACATTTTATTTTCGAATATTTTGTGGAACGATAGATAGATAGACGCACATTGAAGACGAGATGTTGAATTGTTGGTGTTTATGTGGCTTATTTTCAGACACTCCACGGAAACAGCGGCGCGAGAGAACCACGTTCACGCGTGCGCAGCTCGACATCCTCGAGGCGCTGTTCGCCAAGACGCGATACCCGGACATCTTCATGAGAGAAGAGGTCGCGCTCAAGATCAACCTGCCCGAGTCCAGAGTCCAGGTGAGTCCAGAACACCTGACTGCTCAAGAACACCAGGAGCTCACGGTTTAAATGATTAGCTCCAGCAGGTGATCGTCATTCAGACCAAGCAACAGATTCGACTTACTTTTTGATCAGATTCTACAGTTTCAACTGATTATTAATGAACTATATAATTCTTTAGTAATTAATTAAACACACACAGAAAACACCCGGTTAAGGTCCCATTAGTTAACATAAGTTAATGCATTAACTAACATTTGCCAACAATAAGCAAAAACATGTATTTATTATGCATTTTGTTCTTATTAATCTTTGTTAACGTTAGTTATAAAAAACACAGCTATTAGTTCATGTCAGCTCAGGTCCATTAAATAAGATACAACTTTTGATTTTAATAATGTGTTAGTAAATGTTGAAATTAACATTAAGTAAAATAAATAATTGCTTTAAAAGTGCTGTTCATTGTTAGTTCATATTAACTAATGAAGTTAACTAATATTAACAAATAAAACTATATTTTAAAGTGTTTTATATATATATAATCAATTAATCGTAAGTAATCGTAAGTAATCGATTAATCACGATTAATCAATTATTGTGGTTTATTTGTCTTTCTGATACACACACACACACACACACACACACACATACATACTGTCATGTCGATTAACCACACATTATCGATTAATAACAATTAATTGATTACTTTTGTTTGTGGTTTACTTGTATTTCTGACATATACAATATATACACTATATATATAAACACACACACACACACACATATATATATTAGTGCTGTCAAATCGATTAATTGCTAGTAATCAAATAATCACGACTAATCGATTATTTTGTTAGTTGCTTATTTGTATTTCTGATATTCATTGGTGCTGTCAAATCGATTAATCGTGATTAATCACATCTAACTTACAAATTTGTAAATATATGCGTATATATGTGTGTATATGTGTGTGCACGTATATACACATATTTACAAAAGTTAGATTAATCACGTCTAACTTAAAACTTTATAAATATATATACATACATATATTTACAAAGTTTTAAGTTAGATGCAATTAATTGCGATTAATCGATTTGACAGCACCAATGAATATCAGAAATACAAGTAATACAAGTTTTAAACCACACTTGAGAACTTCACGAGCAAAGATAACAGCCTCTTTCATGCGTTAGAAAGGCATTACATGCGTCCTGGTCTGTAACCCGCCTGTCTGTTTATTTGCAGGTGTGGTTTAAGAACCGCCGGGCCAAGTGCCGTCAACAGCAGCAGCAGCAGACCAGCGGCCAGACCAAACCCAGACCCCCAAAGAAGAAGTCCTCGCCCGCCCGTGAGCCCAGCGTCAGCGAGGCCAGCGCCAGCACCAACGGCCCCTACAGCCCTCCACCTCCTCCGCCTCCACCCGGCACGGCCATCACCCCGAGCTCCAGCAGCACCAGCGCCACCGTGTCCATCTGGAGCCCGGCCTCCATCTCTCCGCTGCCGGACCCGCTCTCGGTCTCCGGCACGCCCTGCCTGCAGCGCTCCGGCGGCTACCCCATGACCTACACACAGGCCCCGGCCTACGGGCAAGGCTACGCCACCTCCTCGTCCTATTTCACAGGGCTGGACTGCAGCTCGTACCTGTCTCCCATGCACCCGCAGCTGTCGGCCACCGGCGGCGCTCTCAGCCCCATCACCGCCTCTTCCATGAGCGGCGCTCTCAGCCAGTCGCCCGCGTCGCTGTCGTCTCAGGGCTACACCGCCGCATCACTGGGCTTCGGCGCCGTCGACTGCTTAGACTACAAAGACCAAACGGCGTCCTGGAAGCTGAACTTCAGCGCCGCAGACTGTCTGGACTACAAGGACCAAAACTCCTGGAAGTTCCAGGTCCTGTAGGGCGTTTAGAAGGGAAAGTCAGTGCGCTCTTAAAAATAAAGGTTCCAAATGAACCTTTTTGTGAACCTTTCAGTGAACAGTTTTCTTATTGTGCATTTTAAAAAGAACCTTTTGTGCAGTAGAAGTGTTAAAGGTTCTTCACGGAAACATCGATGAAGAACCTTTATTTTTAAGAATCAGGGTGATCACGTCATACCCATATTCTGAAGCACAAATGAAGCGTGGACAGAGGTAAAACTGACTGTCAAGCACCGAGGATGATAACAGTAAAGATATAGATTTATAGTTTATAGATAACGACACGGAGGAACGATATCATTGGAATCACTTGATGAATGATAAAAACATTGACAGCCAATCAGAATCCAGCGTGGACGCTGATATGGTCATCGTTACTGGTGTAAACAGACCTTTAGTGTCTGTCTTAATTATTTTGAATTATTTTGTAGCTGGTAGATGATAGATAAACGAGCAGGTTCTTAAAGATTTAGCTCGTTCAGTAAAGCAGTGACTTACACCTCAATCTGACAATCATCATCTGTACTGCAAAGGTCTGATTGTTTTAGGACTAGATGATGTTTCATCCTTCAGAATCCCATGAAACATATTCTCATATGTTTATAAGCTGCTTTTGATACTGAAGAAGGAAGATGAATGTGTGCTTTTGTGTCAGATAGACACGTCTAGAGCCTGAGATGTTACATGTGTGTTTTGTATGTTTCTTTCATTGATATTTTAATTAGATCACAACATCTGTTGTTTCTTCTGCAGCTCTAAACCTGTTTGAGACGTATTTACTGTCATTCTGACGCCACACACTCTTTCTTTTAAATGTCAGACTTTACTTGAATGAAATGATGTGTTGAGTTACATTGAATTAATCTCTCTGACTCTTATCGTTTAGATTCTGCCAACAATCAGTGTTTGTTTTATTCGTCAATCTCAGGGGTTTCGCTAACTGGTTTTATAGGCTCCAACGCTGTGAATGTTTGTTTGTACAAAATCATTTTTTTTCAGATCAACACTCTTTTCTGTCTTTGTTTGTAATGTCCTGCTTTTTCATTGTGTTTGCTTTTAGAGTCTTGTAGATTTCAATGAGTTATAAATAAACATTTCTTTCCATAAACACAGGACCAGTCGATTATGTTAGTTTTGTAATTCAGTCTTTTTGTTTACAGCCAGTTTAGAAAACAAAATAAGATCTTTTCAAAACCAATGGGCGGAGTCTTGTGAAAACTGTTAAATATCAATAATAGATTTTTAGGACCACTGAGACTTTATTGTGACATTATTTTTAGGACTATTAATTTACACCAAAATTACTGGAATGTTGAGAGGATAAATGAGTGAATGCATAAACGATTGAACAAACAAACAAACAAATAAATAAACACACATACATACATAAAAATGAACAAACAAATACATTCTTACATGCATACATAAAGAAACAAATAAATAAATACACAAACAAATAAATGCTCAAACAAACAAATGAAATCTGTACACAAACATAAAAACAAACAAATAAATGTTTTATTTGTTATATAAATTTATACTTTTTTATCAATAATAAATAATAATATCCGCAAACTTTATTTAAATTGTTAAATATCATATATTAAATTTTCTTTATTCACAAATTGTTTCATTTTAAATTTGGGATTAATTATGAGTTATATAATTATTTTTATGAAAAATATTTTTATGAAATATGCCCAATGAAGACGTCTGCGTGCACACACACACACACACACACACACAAACACACAAACACAAATATGTGCACATTCTCACACACACACACACACACACACACACACACACACACACATATACTCACATACAGTACACACACATAGACTCATAGACACACGCACACGCGCACGTACACACAAAGTGATTAGAGAGATGCAAAAAGAAACAAGTTGACATGGAAGGAAGGGTCACAGAAGAGTGTGTGTGTGTGTGTGTGTGTGTGTGTGTGTGTAATCTGGATGGATGCAGCATATGGCGTGTTCAGTGCAGACGGGCTCAGAGACTCTCAGGACTTAAAATATGATTCATTTCTTTCCCTCTAATCCACAGACACATCAGAGCCAGAGTTCCTCCAATTTGCCTTTAATCGATTCCTAATCCCACACACACACACACACACACACACACACACACACACACACACACACACACACACACACACACACACGGGCAGAATGACTGTAAGTTAAAAATAAATATGTACATTTTTAAATATAAAGGTTCCAAAAGTTTTTCTTTTTTCTTTTTCACATTGATGCCATAGAAGAACCATTTCTGGTTCCCCAAAGAACCTTTCAGTGATCAGTTCTTAAAAGAACCATTTTTTGGTTCCTTTTGTGAAATGGAATGTTAAAGTTTCTTCATGGAACCATCAATTACAATAAAGAACCTTATTTTTTTTAAAGTCCATTGGTAATTATGAACATGGCTGTGTGTGTGTGTGTGTGTGTGTGAGTGAGTGTGTGAGTGTGTGTGAATGTGAGTGTGTGTTAATTAAGACTGAAGTATATCTATTCTATTTTCTTTTACACAGTAAAAAGTCTACTCTCACATATTGCTGTGTTCATGAATACTCTCCATATTTATAAATAAATTCCTCCATATTTAAAAATAGATATAAACACATATAATACCTGCAGCCTGATTTGAAGAAAAGATCCTGAATGTCACCTTCACATCATCATCATCATCATCATCAGTCACGTCTCACCTGTAAAACACAAATTAATTGAATTGACTGTCATTATAAAGACTCTCATAGCTTCAGGCTTCAACACTTTTAATAATTATTCTTTCAAAAATCCCATGACGTAAATGAAATGCAAAACTGAAAAGTAACTTTACAATAAGCCTCATTGGTTAACATTAATTAATGCCTTGGATAACATAAACTAACAAACTTACAGCATTTATTATCTGTGTCAATGTCAGTAAAAATACAACTGTTCATGGCTTATTCATATTAGTTCAAAGTGCATTTACTAAAATTAACAGATACAGCTTTTTTGTATATATCTGTCTGTCTACAGTGTCTTATCTGTCTACAGTATCTGTCTGTCTGTCTGTCTACAGTATCCGTCTGTCTGTCTGTCTACAGTATCTGTCTGTCTGTCTGTTTACAGTATCTGTCTGTCTGTCTGTTTACAGTATCTGTCTGTCTGTCTGTCTGTCTGTCTGTTTACAGTATCTGTCTACAGTATCCGTCTGTCTGTCTGTCTATCTGTTTACAGTGTCTATCTGTCTGTCTATCTGTTTACAGTGTCTATCTGTCTGTCTACAGTATCTGTCTGTCTGTCTGTCTACAGTATCTGTCTGTCTGTCTGTCTGTCTACAGTATCCGTCTGTCTGTCTACAGTATCTGTCTGTCTGTCTACAGTATCTGTCTGTCTGTCTGTCTACAGTATCCGTCTGTCTGTCTACAGTATCCGTCTGTCTGTCTGTTTACAGTGTCTATCTGTCTGTCTACAGTATCTGTCTGTCTGTCTGTCTACAGTGTCTATCTGTCTGTCTACAGTATCTGTCTGTCTGTCTACAGTATCTGTCTGTCTGTCTGTCTGTCTACAGTGTCTATCTGTCTGTCTACAGTATCCGTCTGTCTGTCTGTCTACAGTGTCTGTCTGTCTACAGTATCTGTCTGTCTGTCTGTCTGTCTGTTTACAGTATCTGTCTACAGTATCTGTCTGTCTGTCTGTCTACAGTATCTGTCTGTCTGTCTGTCTACAGTGTCTGTCTGTCTGTCTACAGTATCCGTCTGTCTGTCTATCTGTTTACAGTGTCTATCTGTCTTTCTACAGTATCTGTCTGTCTGTCTGTCTGTCTACAGTATCTGTCTGTCTGTCTGTCTACAGTATCTGTCTGTCTGTCTGTCTACAGTATCTGTCTGTCTGTCTGTCTACAGTGTCTATCTGTCTGTCTACAGTATCTGTCTGTCTGTCTGTCTACAGTATCTGTCTGTCTGTCTACAGTATCTGTCTGTCTGTCTGTCTACAGTATCTGTCTGTCTGTCTGTCTACAGTGTCTATCTGTCTGTCTACAGTATCTGTCTGTCTGTCTGTCTACAGTATCTGTCTGTCTGTCTGTCTACAGTATCTGTCTGTCTGTCTACAGTATCTGTCTGTCTGTCTGTCTGTCTACAGTATCTGTCTGTCTGTCTGTCTGTCTGTCTACAGTGTCTATCTGTCTGTCTACGGTATCTGTCTGTCGGTCTACAGTGTCTGTCTGTCTACAGTATCCGTCTGTCTGTCTGTCTACAGTGTCTGTCTGTCTGTTTACAGTATCTGTCTACAGTATCTGTCTGTCTGTCTGTCTACAGTGTCTGTCTGTCTGTCTACAGTATCCGTCTGTCTGTCTATCTGTTTACAGTGTCTGTCTGTCTGTCTGTCTACAGTGTCTATCTGTCTGTCTACAGTATCCGTCTGTCTGTCTATCTGTTTACAGTGTCTGTCTGTCTGTCTGTCTACAGTGTCTGTCTGTCTACAGTATCTCTGTCTGTCTTACTACAGTGTCTGTCTGTCTTATCTGTCTACAGTATCTGTCTGTCTGTCTGTCTACAGTGTCTGTCTGTCTGTCCACAGTATCTGTCTGTCTTTCTATCTGTCTACAGTATCCGTCTGTCTGTCTGTCTACAGTGTCTGTCTGTCTACAATATCTCTGTCTGTCTTACTACAGTGTCTGTCTGTCTTATCTGTCTACAGTATCTGTCTGTCTGTTTACAGTGTCTGTCTGTCTGTCCACAGTATCTGTCTGTCTGTCTGTCTGTTTACAGTATCTATCTGTCTGTCTACAGTATCTGTCTGTGTACAGTGTCTGTCTGTCTGTCTGTCCACAGTATCTGTCTGTCTTTCTATCTGTCTACAGTATCTGTCTGTCTGTCTGTCTACAGTGTCTGTCTGTCTGTCCACAGTATCTGTCTGTCTGTCCACAATATCTGTCTGTCTGTCTATCTGTTTACAGTGTCTATCTGTCTGTCTACAGTATCCATCTGTCTGTCTGTCTACAGTATCTGTCTGTCTGTCTATTTGTTTACAGTGTCTGTCTGTCTGTCTACAGTGTCTGTCTGTCTGTCCACAGTATCTGTCTGTCTGTCCACAATATCTGTCTGTCTGTTTACAGTGTCTATCTGTCTGTCTACAGTATCCATCTGTCTGTCTGTCTACAGTATCTGTCTGTCTGTCTATCTGTTTACAGTGTCTATCTGTCTGTCTACAGTATCCGTCTGTCTGTCTGTCTGTCTGTCTATCTGTCTCTGTCTGTCTATAGTATCTGTCTGTCTTACTACATTCTCTATCTGTCTGTCTTACTACAGTGTCTATCAGTTTACAGTATCTGTCTGTCTGTCTACAGTGTTTATTTGTATGTCTACGGTATCTGTCTATCTGTAGTGTCTATCTGTCTGTCTACAGTGTGTGTCTATCTGTCTGTCTACAGTGTGTGTCTATCTGTCTGTAGCAGAGATGCTTACAAATCTTTTATCTGGAGTCCGAGTCAAGTCTGGAGTCTTTATCACTGGAGTCTGAGTGAAGTCTGGAGTCTTTTGTCACGAGTCCGAGTCGAGTCTCCAGTCATTAAAAAAAAAAATCTCATACTCAAATCCTATTTTTATCCTAGTTGTATTATATAGACAAAACAATATGATCTTTCTTACAATCGTCCTGGCAACACGAGTAATCATTTTCTATACAGTCGCTAAGTGGACGTCAGTGAATCAAGGTTTGTTACAGCGGCGCTGTTATTGACGACAGTCATCAGAAAATATCAAACCTCGGAATGTTTAAGTCAACAGAAAACTATGTGCATGCTGACTGCAATATGTTAAAATATGAGCTTTAAGTAATTAATGGATTAACATCTCTTTCTGTCTCTCTCTTATGGACACTATGAAAAGATTGACAAAACATAGAGCTAAGTTTAAAGGCTAGATTTTTTTTGTTCATACTTTAACAGGCTGGCAAACCAAATGAGCCATGCAGCTACACCACAGTATATAGCTAGCTGTGTGAGTTAATGTGACTAACCTTTGTGGATGCGATGTCTCATAAAATTTGATGATGTCGTTCTGGTGTCTTTAATTGTTTTCCCACATTCTGTGCATCTAGCCGATCTGACATGTTAATAAACCCAAACGAAAGAACATATGGCACGGTGGCTCCCGTCATGTTTCATGGGACTCTTATTACATTTCGGAGTTTACGCGCAATACACGGACATACGTAATCAAATTCTATGACAATCTACCAAGACACATAGGAAAATATATGTGACGCAGATATTATAAAATCATTCAAACAAAACAAAACTTATTTATTCATTATATCAGCAGTTAAGGGTAAAAGACTTTTCACGATTCACAAGATTTGAGTCAAGTCTGAAGTCATTTCAGGTCGAGTCTGAGTCAAGTCTGAAGTCTATTAAATCTCTGGTCTGTAGTATCTGTCTGTCTGTCTACAGTGTCTATTTTTTCTGTCAACAGTATCTGTCTGTCTGCAGTATCTGTCTGCAGTATCTATCTGTCTGTCTCTGTGTTGGTTTGCAGTTTGTTATTTTTACTGATCTAATTTAGAAAATGTTTCAATCCTCTTACGGTCCAGCGCTGTACAAAGTGAATTAGTCTGGATTATTGTGTCTCTCACTTCACTCTTTCTCAGTCTCTTTCACTCTCATATCTTTTCTTCAGCGTCTTCTCATCTGAATCAGAGCAGCTTTGTGTCAGTCAGTGAGTTTCATGAGCGACTGACGCTGGACAGACGTTATCTGATCTCCATCTCTCATGAAGACCTCCAGTTTCCACCTCCTGTGAGACGGTTCAGTGCAGATTAAACCGGTTCAGACATTCATCATTCCTGCTGATGACCAGCAATATTAATTAAAGCTCAGTTTTACATTCAACCATTAAGACTTTTTCTGCGACATTATTTTCAAGACTACATCAAAATTACTGCAATGACTAAAGTAAAAATCAAAGTAAAAATATATATATTAGTGAGGTCATATTGATTAATCGTGAATACATAATACATAATATATGTGTGCAAATACATTATATATATATATTAATTTTGATGATTATAACTGACAACTAAGGAAAATCCCAAATTCAGTATCTCAGAAAATTAGAATATTGTGAGAAGGTTCAATATTGAAGACACCTGGTGCCACACTCTAATCAGCTAATTAACTCAAAACACCTGCAAAGGCCTTTAAATGGTCTCTCAGTCTAGTTCTGTAGGCTACACAATCATGGGGAAGACTGCTGACTTGACAGTTGTCCAAAAGACGACCATTGACACCTTGCACAAGGAGGGCAAAACACAAAAGGTCATTGCAAAAGAGGCTGGCTGCTCACAGAGCTCTGTGTCCAAGCACATTAATAGAGAGGCGAAGGGAAGGAAAAGATGTGGTAGAAAAAAGTGTACAAGCAATAGGGATAACCGCACCCTGGAGAGGATTGTGAAACAAAACCCATTCAAAAATGTGGGGGAGATTCACAAAGAGCGGACTGCAGCTGGAGTCAGTGCTTCAAGAACCACTACGCACAGACGTATGCAAGACATGGGTTTCAGCTGTCGCATTCCTTGTGTCAAGCCACTCTTGAACAACAGACAGCGTCAGAAGCGTCTCGCCTGGGCTAAAGACAAAAAGGACTGGACTGCTGCTGAGTGGTCTAAAGTTATGTTCTCTGATGAAAGTAAATTTTGTATTTCCTTTGGAAATCAGGGTCCCAGAGTCTGGAGGAAGAGAGGAGAGGCACACAATCCACGTTGCTTGAGGTCCAGTGTAAAGTTTCCACAGTCAGTGATGGTTTGGGGTGCCATGTCATCTGCTGGTGTTGGTCCACTGAGTTTTCTGAGGTCCAAGGTCAACGCAGCCATATACCAGGAAGTTTTAGAGCACTTCATGCTTCCTGCTGCTGACCAACTTTATGGAGATGCAGATTTCATTTTCCAACAGGACTTGGCGCCTGCACACAGTGCCAAAGCTACCAGTACCTGGTTTAAGGACCATGGTATCCCTGTTCTTAATTGGCCAGCAAACTCGCCTGATCTTAACCCCTTAGAAAATCTATGGGGTATTGTGAAGAGGAAGATGCAATATGCCAGACCCAACAATGCAGAAGAGCTGAAGGCCACTATCAGAGCAACCTGGGCTCTTATAACACCTGAGCAGTGCCACAGACTGATCGACTCCATGCCACGCCGCATTGCTGCAGTAATTCAGGCAAAAGGAGCCCCAACTAAGTATTGAGTGCTGTACATGCTCAGACTTTTCATGTTCATACTTTTCAGTTGGCCAAGATTTCTAAAAATCCTTTGTTTGTATTGGTCTTAAGTAATATTCTAATTTTCTGAGATACTGAATTTAGGATTTTCCTTAGTTGTCAGTTATAATCATCAAAATTAAAAGAAATAAACATTTGAAATATATCAGTCTGTGTGTAATGAATGAATATAATATACAAGTTTCACTTTTTGAATGGAATTAGTGAAATAAATCAACTTTTTGATGATATTCTAATTATATGACCAGCACCTGTATAGTCACATTTATAATGTATGTACAAACTTTTATGCTAGATGTGATTAATCGATTTGACAGCACTAATATATCACTGAATGACATTTTAGTTGGTGTTTTCTTTAAATCATGGTAAAAATGTATTATAGTCATTATTTTTTTGCTCAGAAAAATATACAATTAAACAGGACACATTCTAATGTATGGGGAAAAAAACGAAATTTAAAGCTGTATCACACTTTTACTTTTTTGACGCTTGAAACCCCCCATTCGTCTTTGACCCATATATATATATATATATATATATATATATATATATATATATATATATATATATGCATATTATATATTATATAATATGTAATTATATTTTATATATTATTCATTTACACTAAAATTACTCCAATGAATAGAGTAAAAGTAAAATAAAAATATAATAATGATAATTATGAACATACATCAGAATCGTCGGCCATTAGGGCCAGGCAGAAGCTGATACCCGTGTCAGGGGACTCTACAGCACCCCTTTGAATTCACTCTGAAAACTTTGTCCATATATCATATCCACCTGCATGTACATGTATGAAACTTTGTACACATATAGATCTTATTGAGTTTAACATCTTTCGAACTGCAAATCATATGGTCTGCCCAACAGAAAGTCAGCTTTTTGGGGGTTTGTGAAAAGCGCATGTGCTGAACTTTTTAATACTGCTTCTTGTGAATTCATGCGAAGTCGGTCAACATGTCATGACATGAAATTCATCTAAACTTAAATGATCTCATTAATGTGGCTGTTGTGGTTGGCTGCAGTAAATGTCATTTATTCAAATGACTCTGACATAGTCCTTTTTAAATTTACCCGCTTTTAATGCATGTTGCCAGTCATGTACAGTTTCACTAGAGCCACCGGGGCTTGGACCCCAACATCGCTGCTAGCAGCTATATTTATTGTTATTTTTAATAGTTAATATTGTTAATATTATTTAAATTTCATAATACATTAATGGTCCTAAAAGCCTTGTATACATATAAAATATTTATAAAATACATATTGTGGGTGGAATATTACTCGTGAGATGCATATAAATGTTAAGTGTTTGATGAAATAATTCTACATTATTTCCTCTATAATTCTACTCATCAAGCTCTAATCGTTAATCAAACACGAGTATTACATAATGAGTGTTTATTAAATCATGTCTGAACAAACCTCACATTATCTCATCTAAAAATAAAATGATTTTCAAAACAGTGATGGATATGCATTCGATCAGGCAATTATAAAACAATGAATTATATACAATTTAAAAAATAATGTCAATATATTTATATATTTTATTCTTCTAATGTATATATTATTTTTCTGTGGCTGTGACTCATTTTCACAATAATACACATCATGTGTTTTGAACTGAATTGTATCGCTATTTTGCAAAGAAATCTGTGTTTAATCCTCCAGTGAGGATGAACATCATGAAACAATCACTGAATATAAAAGTAACGTTAAATCACTGAGGACCTTCATCCTGAAGCTGGAAAAACTCTTTCCAAACAAGCGACTGGCATCAACAGGCCATTAAGATGCATGTGAACACAAACTAAATCACTAAATCTGTTTGAGTGAGTGCATATGTTCAATGTGTCTCGCTGTCGTCTCACTCCTTCTCCCTCTTTGGTTTCTCCTCCTGTTTTTGAGCACTAACAGCTCCTAATCTCTCCATTCTCTCTCTGTCTAATCCAGGCCTGACCTCAATCCAGTGATGTAATGTGTCATGTGACATGGACGGGCCACGGTTTCCACCAATCAAAGTGCTTGCAGCAAGACTTCTTATGGGGATGCTAAAAACTGAAAACATGAATTATAGAGAATGGAAAAGATGTGTTTTTGCATGCATGTGTTTGGGTTACTCTATGATCATTATAATTGACTTAATATAAAAACAACTGGAACTAGTTTTACCACTGAATTGACCAATCAGAAAACAGCACTGGAATATGAAGTGTTTTATGTTGTTTTGTTGATTTCTCATGTATGACTTTACGTATTTTCATTAACTAAAATAAAATATAAATACACTTAGCCCTAACTGTGCTTATACTGGTACTTAAAAATGTGAAAGGTTTCCTTGGCAACCGACTGAAATCAAATAAGCTCAAGAACTGAAATTACTAAAACTGAAATAAAAATAAATTACAGCTACATATAAAACAAACAAAAGCACTTAAGGACATTACTAAATCAAACTAAAAGACAATTAATATTCAGTAATATTACTGATTTGACTGCACTGACACTATCAGAGAACAAAACTTGAACTGATCTAAATGACTCTATTGTTCTTTTAGAGCTGCCGAATGTAAATTTGTCTCAAGTTTGATAAAGTTTACATCATTGATTCTGTTATTTTCCTGTTTATTACTGTGAAGCTGCTTTGAAACAAGTTATATTGTATAAAGTGCTATAGAAATTAAGCTGACTTGAAAACTGAACATATAAAAATAAAAACTAATTCAACATATCAGCAAATACTAACACTAATAATAGTATATAAATAGTACTAAAATGGCACTCACTGGTACTTAAGCCACATTCTATTTTATTAAATGTTCTACACTGAAATGAAAACTAAGTGGAGAGAGAGAGAGAGAGAGAGAGAGACAGCTGTTCTTATTAAGAGTCTCTCACTCTAGGCTCCTCCTCCATCTGTCTGTAGTGCAGTGTGACCTGTGACACACATGGAGCTCACACACACAAACACACACACACACACACACACACACACACGCACACACACACGCACACACACACGCACACGCACACGCACACAGGTACCAGTCTCTCAGTGAAGTTCTGTTGTGTGTGAAGATTGTGTGTGTGTGTGAACAAGGTTAATCTCTATCATGCCCTACACTAAACACACACACACACACTCTTACACTTAAACACAAACTACATTTGAATTTCCAGTTAGTGATGATATCCTAATGTGTGTAACTATTAGATTTCTTAAAGCCCCCATTAAATCAAAATTTAAGTTTTTTGGCTTTTAGTGTGAATATGTTAGCCTTAATGTTATCAATAAGCTCTTCAAAACAATGACAAAATTCACATTTAGAGGATGTAAGCTTTCAAAACTTAGTCTCTCACTTCCGCCAATATGGATGAATGATTTTGATGACATCACTCTGCACTTCAGCTTCTCATCAGATTTTCTGTCCAATCAAATGCTCTTTAGTATCTGAAGCCCTGCCCCCTACATTATAAACAGACGCTGAAGCTGCGGCTGAAACCAGTCACTTGTTCACACATTTACTATTTTCTACATGGTGAATGGCACATAGTGCACTATATAGGGAATGTGGAACAATCATTGCATTATATAGGGGACAGGGAACGATCAAACAGTGCACTATATAGGGGACAGGGAACGATCAGACAGTGCACTATATAGGGGACAGGGAACGATCAAACAGTGCACTTTATAGGGGACGGGGAACGATTCAGACAGTGCACTATATAGGGGATAGGGAACGATTAAGTGGGTGCACTATATAGGGGACAGGGAACGATTCAGACAGTGCACTATATAGGGGACAGGGACTATATAGGGAATACTATATAGTGCACTACATAGGGGATAGGGAACGATCAGACAGTGCACTATATAAGGGATGGGGAACGATTCAGACAGCGTTCCCTATAGGGGATAGGGAACGATTAAGTGGGTGCACTATATAGGGGACAGGGAACGATTCAGACAGTGCACTATATAGGGGACAGGGACTATATAGGGAATACTATATAGTGCACTATATAGGGGATAGGGAACGATTAAGTGGGTGCACTATATAGGGGACAGGGACTATATAGGGAATACTATATAGTGCACTACATAGGGGATAGGGAACGATCAGATCAGGGGACAGGGACTATATAGGGAATACTATATAGTGCACTATATAGGGGATAGGGAACGATTAAGTGGGTGCACTATATAGGGGACAGGGACTATATAGGGAATACTATATAGTGCACTACATAGGGGATAGGGAACGATCAGATCAGGGGACAGGGACTATATAGGGAATACTATATAGTGCACTATATAGGGGATAGGGAACGATTAAGTGGGTGCACTATATAGGGGACAGGGAACGATTCAGACAGTGCACTATATAGGGGACAGGGACTATATAGGGAATACTATATAGTGCACTATATACTATATAGGGGATGGGGAACGATTCTGACACTACACTATATAGGGGACAGGGAATGATCAGACAGTGCACTATATAGGGGATGGGGAACGATCAGACAGTGCACTATGTAGGGGATAGGGAACGATTCAGACAGTGCACTATATAGGGGATAGGGAACAATTCAGAGTGTAAATATGATTTCTATTGGGGCGAATGAAGTCTGGTTTCATGTTAGTGTCACACGAACTGCCGTAGCTCTGGTCCAGAGACATGATAGCACAGAATGGATCATGATTGAGTCGCCGCAGACAAGAAAACGTATCAGACCCATTTGAATTCTGTATTTTAAAGTGATATGGAGGAGATTAGGAGGAGAAACGGTTAGAGATTAGGAGGAAACTGCGGCTTTATCTAGCTCAACGGCTCTGGCCGAGCTGTGATATAAACGAAATGCTATTGGCTATTTAAAAAAGGGGAGGAGCTTATGCCCCGCCCCATCTTCCTGTTTCAGTGGAAATTACATCAACACATTGAATAATGCTGCGCCTTTCAAGGCACTTCAGTTGGCCTTTAAAGTCAGCATGAAAGGGAAGTTGCACTTTTTTCTTCCCTATTGTGCCGTATATCTGAGTGAAACGGCTTCTCAAACAAGAACAAATGTAGGGCGGGGCTTGATTTTGTCCATGGGGATTTGATTGGATGGTTGTGGTTTGCTATTGGTGGATCTCATGTGAGTGACAGGTTGCCCCGCCCTCATCATGAGAGAAGAGAAGTCACTTTTATTATGATTCAAGATTACCAGGATCATGAATTTAAAACAATCACAGATAAATCATTCATAATAAACACTGCAATATGTTCCATTTTGATTTCATGGTGACCAACTTCAGTGGTTTACTGTAACTGGACAAACATGCAGATGTGTCTCTCTGGTCTTTTAAACACCTCAGCATCAGCGTGTGATCGTCTCACCAGTCTGTCTCTCTGTTAATCTGCTGTGTGTCTGTCAGCAGTTTGCAGATGCAGACAGACGGATTGGACTTAAATCCCCAGTATGACACAGATGGACAAACCACACAGACCTTGGAGAAGGTGAACACACACACACACACACACACACACACACACACACAGTAACAGCCATTTGCACTGAATGACTGTGGAAGACTGGCGTGTGAGTGTGAGCAAGTCATGTGAGTTCTGCTGGTTTCTGTGGAAGCAGAGATGATGGTCAGAAGATGCTGCAGGTGATGAAGAGTGTGTGTGAGTCTCACCTGTGCTCAGGCCCGACCAGCGGTTCTGCAGTGAGTCTGTGTGTGAGTCCATTAGGAAGCGAGGGGGAGGGGTTTACAGACCACGCCCACAAACATGCGCTAGTGGTAAACAAACAGAGCAAGAGTAACTTTGGTAATTGTGGTTTTTATGCTCATCTTTTATCTGGGACAGCCCAAAATCGTACAGTGTACCAGGCATTAGATATAATAAATCTTTTTGCAGGAGACATTGAGCTCGTACTTTGCAGATCTTATACATGCTGTTTTATGGTGCTAAATTTTATACACCTTCTACCTTATTTTAATTATTCTCAGGTTAGGTAAAGTAAGTCGAATCTGTTCTAATTCATAAGTATTTGAAATCTTATACTTACAAAACAGGTCTCAGAAGACTTCTCCATGGTCTGCTCAGTTTAAAAATCAGAGACTTTTTGGCAGGCGAGCTTCTTAGTTATAAGTAATATAGTTTTTTATTAATTACAGGTTAACTAGTTTACATACAAAGTACTAAATATAAAAAACAAAGTAAAAGGAAATAACAATAAAACTTAGTTTACAGGTGTTTGTCTGCAGGAGGCGCTAACAGCAAGGCATCTAAGAGGCCGTTCTTCATTCTTCATCTAATACATGTTTTTTCCTCTCTATTCTACTAGCATGCTTTTAATACATTCTTTAATAAATGTGTTACAACACCAGTTGTCTTTCATTATAAATTTCAACAATCTATTTTCCTCCAAGTTATCTTTTAAATGTTTTCAATATATAAAAGCTATCACTTGTTTTGCTATTTTGTGCTTATTATTCTTATCAATCACTTATCTCAATAAATGTTTTTCCAATTAATGTTTTGCAGTTGTGTTTTTCTTCTGTTTAAGCTATTATTTTTCTTATAAGAAAAGGTACACCTAGCACAGAAGTTGCATTTTCTGATGAAGCAGGTGTGGCTGATTATCACCAATGAACAAACAGATACATAACAGACATGACAACGCATCATATGACCCCTTTCATACATTAATACAAATATAATACAACTATTATTAAAAAGATGATTTATACACTCAAGCTTCCATTATTTGTTTTCCAAAAGTGAGTTTGAACTGGGTTTTTTTTTCTGTTTTTTTTTTTCATAATTGTAAATGAATCTTTCATTAGTCTTTGTCTCCCTCTGCTGGTACAACACAAACACAAACATATTCAGGCTCCATATTTTCTTAACTTTTTTGAGTTTATACTGTGCCTTTATACAAATAAAATGTTAATCTATGAATGAGAAACTGTAATTTGCTGCTCTGAAATAAAAGGTGTTTCACTGCCGCCTCATCATGTCTGTCAGAGGATCATTGAAATCTAAATGAAGTCTTAATTTCTAACAGTGAAGTCACTGTATCTTCAGTCTATGTTGATTCTGTTGACTGTGAGTCTCTGTAGTGGATCCTTATTCACCATCAGATGATCAGCAGAAGATCTGACTGTCATCAAATGCCTAAAATAAAACACACAAACAGTCACATATGCAGTATGAGACATTACATCTGTCACATCTTTCCATAAGAAAACTTAGCACTGACTAGATCAGCTTTATTAATTCATTCTCAAACATGATAATATTGCTTCTATCTGATGCTCAAAGTCACTTTACAAAATCAAAAGGTCATGAAAGGTCACTTTCACACAACGGACAGCTGATCCAGAACCAGCAGAAATGATCATTACACTCCACTACAAATTTAATATCAGTTCATAACAAACAACCCAAATCTCAGATTATCACACACATAGAGACAGTTAAAGGGGAAAAGCTGAAAATAACATTAATATTATTTATACAATCAGTCACAACAATATGAGCAGAATTAAACTCATATTAAACAGTTTAAAGTTCAGAGATCTACAGAAACTGAAGCTGAATTTAAGACTCATTATCTGATGATCTCAGACAAAATGTTCACACACACGTGGAGTTACTGAACCTGGTACAATTTCCTTCATTTCTAGTGAGTAAAACAGCCATTTGAACTTTAAATGAAAATATGATGATGAAAATTGTTAAAAACTATTCTTACATTAGTGACTCCAGTTTATAATGTGGATCATCCTCCAGATCCTTCAGCAGCTTCACTTCAGAGTGTGTTAGTTTATTCCCCAACAGATTCAGTTCTCTCAGGTGTGAGGAGGGGTTTGATCTCAGAGCTGAAGCCAGAGCAGCACAACCTTCATCTGTGACATCACAATCCACCAACCTGTAGAGAACAATGACACACTCTTCACTCTCTCAGATCAGATCAACAGATCACCATGTTTGATGTCAGATTTACCATGTTATTTGTGTGTGTTTGTGTGAGAAGGAAAGCTTATATAAACTTATATAACAAATTATTTATATCACATTAAATAACATGTAAAGATGATCACAGAAAAGAGATGGATGTGATGGTCATTAATGATTCTTGTTCTTGTTCTTCATGTATCAAAGTCCTGACTAGTGTTGTCACGATACTGGAATTTATAACTTCGATACGATACCTTGAAAAGTCTCGATATTTGATACCATTTTTGACTCCACGGGGAAAAACACTGTATATACTGTCATACTTTTAATATTATTTCTTTTTTGTCCATCTATTGAAAGTCTAGCCAATCAAAGATTTCTTCTGAAGTAATTTTGTTGCAATATCTTACACACACAACACAAGCTTGATTTCAAATGGTAAATTGAATTAAAACAGACAAGAATATAGTAATGAAATAAGAACAAATTAACAATAACATATAAATACAACAGAATAAAGATAGAAATGAAATGGACTGCTTTATTTCTTCAGGTAGGTCTAACAGTATTCAGGTAAGAAACTGACAACACTAGATTGAGTGTGTTTAAAGTAAAGAGTGTTAAATGTTGATCGTATCTCCTTACTGAGGAGCAGCTCATGTGTTCAATCATTTACAGATCAATCACTCAATCACCTCAACTCAACAAAATATTATTTCTACACTCTACAGGTATATGGAAGTTCAAGTCCATTTACTAACATGTTAAACATATAAGCCTGTAGCCTTTATCATATGTTCTGTCATATAAACAGTATAATAACAATAATATAATTTACTTCCCTCAAACAACTCAGTAGGTATTATTAGTATTATTATAATTATTGTTTTTGTTGTTACATTTAAAGTATTGTCACACTTTAATATGTGAAATATATGATCAGAAAACTAAACACATTTATCGTCGTCAGGCTTTTATTTGTGTTTAATGGATCAAACAGCGGAGCTGCGCTCTCAGGTTTATGGCTGCTGTAAATTTGACCTGCCACAAGATGGCGCTGTTTTCGACACTCTTGATGCTTTGAAACTTTTCCCGAAACAAAAAAAGATAACAATAAAGTTAGATACCTGTTTCTTGAAGATATTATCTCGATATCTCCTGCATTTTTTTACTGGAATAATTTATTTAAAAGTGGAAAAAGATTTGGTCTTTACAACAAAAATATTTTCTCACCAATAAAGTAAAAGAAGTGTCTTTCAAAATAATAAATCAATTTTACCCTGTTAAATATTTTATGATTAAATATAAAACCGATATTGATACAAGATGCTCATTTTTCCAAGTTCACACAGAAACTGTATCATTTATTTTGATCATATTTCTATACTGAACAACTATGGAAAGATACTGAAACATTTATTAAAGATAATATCCAACAAGATATATCTGTAACTTTTAAAGATATTATTTTTGGACACTTTGATTCTGATTCTAATAAAAACAAATCTTGTTTTGTTATAAATTTAATTCATTTTCTTGGCAAATTCTATATCCATAAATAAAATTTCACCAACAACAAACTAATTTTTCTTGTTTTTATTTAAAATGTATCTTGAACAGCCTCAATTTGTAATGACTTTAATTTGTACACTCTAATTGAAATATAAATTAATATCTTACCCTCATGTTTTTTTCTTCTTCTTCTTTTAGCAATTATTGTTGTTGTTTTTTTTTGTTCTGTATGTTCAGATGACATTGTACATACTGTCGATACATGTTGTGTACTCTATACAAAATTGTATATCATTAATGTCATCTTTGTAATAATAATAATATTAATAATAAAAAATAAAAAAACTTTTCCTGAAACATTTAAAAAAAAGAAGAAGCTTGAACCCGTGAACTGGAAGTTGCAAGTGACTTTTCTCCACACTCTTAAAACAGAATCGTGTGTCTAGTTAAGGACAACATTTTGTGTTACTTTTAACTCAAACGTGTGTTATTCCTGCTCATTTTCTACACACTAATGTGTTATATTTACACAATTTGTGTCAATTATGTACACAAAATGACACAAAATATGTCACAAAAAATGTGTTATTAATTAACACATCTTTTTTGAGAGTGCAGCGTTGTGACGTATTTCCAAGTGAAACAGAATATTGAATAGAGGGCAGGGTTTTACTTTAGCGCTCCTCCTCTCCATCTCTCACTCATAGCAGACTAACGGTTGGAGGGGAGTGGTTTAAACATTTTCAACACAAGCCGTCAAACTGACGTCATCAGAGAAGGAACACCATTTCAGACCGGAAGTAACTTTTCAGATTTTGATTAAAGATCACCACGACAAACAATCTTTTTCTGTGTATTAACTTGCACGGATTAATTGTTCACCACAAGACTAGTAATATGAACTGACAGAGTAAATAGGGTCAATTCTGATTTCATGATGACTTTAAGAGGCTTCATTTCTCCATCCCTACTCAATAGTTTTAGGCCTTTTTGCAAATTTTTCCCATCGAATTTAGCTGTTTTAGAGCGTTTACTCATTTTGAGCCTGTTTTTAAACATTAACTATCTCTAATGTCATTTTTCATGTGTGGAAAAAGCAACGAAACTAAACTAGCCAATCAGATTTCTTTTCACCCATATCCCCCACGCCCAACCATGCACGTGCACAAACACACACACACACACACACACACTCACACACACATTTGACTTTACAACACAAACGCACACCTTTATTTATTCTTATTATCTCTTGCTTTCTTAATATGTCATGTGTACGCAGATATTTTAATAATCAATTTTAAAAATATGTAAAAAATAAAATAAAATAAATAAAAACAGCATTAATTCATGCCCTCTCATGGTAGGCACATTGAGTTCATACAGCTGTACATCTGCAGGCGCCACTGCACTAGATGATTCACCCTGCGTTCCATTCGGAAGGGCTCATCCCTATGCCCTAATCCCTTCAAAGGGTTTACCCTCCGGAGTGAGAGCTTCAAAGGGATGAAGGGGTAAAAAAACTCTTTTTTTGGAACGCACTTCTGTGTCATCTTAATGAGACAATCAAGGAGGTGCCTTCGTCACACATTTTGTACACTGGTTGACGCCCCCAAAAAACATGCTCTGAACAACGAGTAGATTGTGCAACGTTAGAACATTTCAGCAAGTTGAAGATATGAGATGTAAACACTCTCAGTTTGGAAATGCATCTACTACACGAACGTACTCCAGCGTCCGCATATTATTTTAAAAGAAGGACCTTCATCCCGCCGTATCAGTCTCACCCATGCTTTCCTCAATTCTTGTTGTGTCGAGAAATCGTGAAAACTGAGGCGAGGATGTCGTTGTTCAGAATCAGAGCAGCCGGATCGCTGCAGTAACACCGGCGAGAGGATTCAGACATTAGTTTTGACTGAGTTGCGATGGGACCGGAAGTAGAGATACACTGCTTCACTTACCGGATATAGGAAGTGTGATAAAGGTCTATTTCAGTTTTCTTCTTTCAACAGGGTTCACGTGTGATTTATCAAACATTCATATGCTGGCAATCCTATCATACGAATGATCGTACGTTGATAAATGTGGCGGCTGAAAACAATCGTCATTTAAATATCACGCCCCTAAAAATTCACGGTTTATAAGCCCCGCCCCTACAGTTTACAACACAGAGAAACGTAACCCGACCAAGAAGAGGAGGTTATCTCATGAAAGAGAAATTGATCTTATCCAAAAACGCCCGTTAACCTTGTAATTGCAAACAAGTACATTAATTTATATGTATATTTAATAGCGGTAAATAAAACAAAACATCCATAGGCCTATTGTAGTTCCCTCCACAACAAATCATTTAAGTTACGATATTCAACAGAACAAGAATGAAAAAGAAGCTATAAAATTATATATTAAACTATAAAATAAAACATAAATTAGATAGTCGTAGAGGCATTCATTATGAACAATAAATATTTTTTAAGGCTAAAGTGAAACTGATGTGCTCACCTCTCTCATTTGGCAAGAATCCAAATATGTTTCTATATTTGCATGAAACATTTTGGTTGCTAAATTATTATTCATTATCAGGGTTCCCACTCTTTTTCAGAGATAATTTTCCAGGTCTTTTCCAGGACATTTCAAATTTAATTACGACAGGAATAAAAGACAAGGATAACAGATTCATGGCCTAAAGTAATATTCCTCTTTCCAGAAGTCTTAAAAAATCTGAATAGTTTGTTTAAATTTTGTTTTTATTTACTATATTATTGGCAGTATTCAGTTGTTGTACTTCATTGTCTTTTCCTTTTTGTAAAGCACACTTTCTATATTAATCTTAATTTGTTATAATTTATCCATATATTTAATAAACTATTAAATAAAATTATATAAACAATCATTAGTAATAATCTAGTTTATTAATATAATATCAAAGAGATATCAATTTAAATAATGCTATGAGTTTAATGTTTTAAAATAAATACAATTTTGAATGGTAAAAATAATAGACACTTTTAAAATTAAACTAACACCGCCAGTAGGTGACTTAATAAGTGAGTCATTGGAGTCAATCTTTCAATCGATTCGTTCAAAAAGCTCATTCATTTACAAACGAATCAAATGATGGTCTTTATGAATGGGTCACTGAATCACATTTCAAACGATTTGTTCAAAATTGTAGATTCATTCTGAAACACTTCTGTGAGTTGCTAAGAAACGGGCATTGGTTTTGTTTGGAACTATTTTTGTTGGTGAAACAGACAATATTTCCTCCCCTTATATTAACTTATTTAGTGAACTTGCAGAAAATCAAAATCACATTTGCCTGCACCTCGTGTTCACAACACTAGTCTGTGCTGCGCGAGGAGTGAATGAATCGCTGAATGTGATTCATGGTGCATCGCGTCAGCGTCTCATTATGACATCATCGCTCAGAACTAAATAAAACTAGGGGGATTACGTAAAAGAATTACTATGAAAAACAACTTGTCATGGAGATGCAAGAAGTTTCAACATTTCTAAAACAAAATAAAAAGAATTCATATCAATTTGCAGGGGCTCAAGTGGGAAAAAGGGCACCTCATAATTATTTATTTAAAAAAATAATAAAACGGTTAATATATTAACAAAACTCTGACTTCCTCACCAATTTATTTTAATTCACACTCACGCAATTGTTTCATACTCCACAGATTTCTACAAAATAATCAGTTCACACAGAGACATGGTCTTCTTTAGTATTCACTAGGTTTATCACAAGAGAAGGCAACAGCAAAGGAAACTATGCCACAGTCTGCATGTTTTCTACACTACTATTTTCAAGTAGCTATATATTTAGAATAAATGACCAAGGAGAGGGACATAGTTTCACTAATAATTTGTTTATTTTGCACAAATCAATCAATCGTTTTAATTCTTTTGGTGTTATTGGAATACTTCTTTCATGTTGTGGACAATTTTAAGATTTTGGTCTATTTTTGCTTCCATGTCTTCTTTTTCTCTAATGGAAAGAAAACTTCCAAAATACACATTTAGATGGTGTTTGTTTTAAGCCTACTACTGTCCATCTGTGTGCATCTGTAGATTTCTTCTAAATTAACCAATCTGCATATTTAAACACATCAAGAGTCTATTCCCCTGAAATGTTACAAGAAGGCCTACATAATATATATTTTACAAATGCCTGCAGAGGGCGCCAAAAGCCTGGTGATTGTTGTTGTTACAGAGCACGATCAAATCCTTGTTTTTGGCCAACCAGCAGAATTAAAAATATAATATTAGTAAAATAATACAGTAATAATAATATTCGTCCACTTCTTTATGATAGAAATACTACAGCCACTGTAACATCTTGAACAAGAATATGTGGACATCAAAACATGCACGCTCAGAGCGAGGGTTTAAACTTTTATTGGTGTATTCTCCTGTGTAAGTGTAGATTTAAGAATGATAGCATTATGCAATGCTGTATTATGATTTTTAAATGGTTTTAATAAATCGTGCATCCTTAGAAAACTGTCTAATAATGCGGTTCATGGATCCGAATGCTCCACTTCCGGTATTGACAGCCCTACAGATATCTTTACCATGGTTCAAAACAATGCATAGCACATTAAAATAATTGAAATTATAATATGACGCCTATCAAATCAGGCAAATGCGTTGCTGGTGGTCAAATTATTAACGCAGTGTTAAACATATAAATAATCTCACTCTTAAATAGGCAAAAATTTCACGTTTGTGAACATATAGGCTATCTGAAAGAGAGGTACAGGATTCATCTAGGGCTTTTTCCTTTTTCACTTCTCATCGCCAGACAGCTGTTGTCTTTTCCCGGGCATAGTTGTCAAAAGTTGTCAGCAGCAGCAAACACGAGTTGGGGCGGACGTGCGTGCGGGAATGAATAGAGGGTGTGCACGTGACGTCACTGTCGACCGTTATGACTGCGGTTACACAGTGTGACTGTACAAATCGCTTTGACACAAAATCTGAGGTATATTTTTACAGACTGCCGAAAACTACAGAAAAAAGAAGCAAATGGATCACTGCAATTCACAGAAACAACTGGACTCCAGGCAAAGAAACATGTTTTGCAGTTATCATTTTGTGTCAAAATGTTGGACTTTGGTGTAAAATCATACCCTATATATTGTATTGTTATATATTGTGTTGACAACTCATCAATTAAATATTTACCATCTTATATTCTGCATAATTGGGTGTTTTTAAATAAACACTGACAAAAACTATGCAAGTTTTAGGGCTGGACGATATGACGAAATATATAACATTGATATAAGCGATCACTCAGAGTTAGACATACCTATATTGTAGTTATATAAAACGTTCACAGGCAGATTTGCTTTATGTATTTCCCCGGCGTCGAAATCAGCACCCAAGACTGCCTCTATAATCAGACACTTTAGCGCACAAGACAAAAGCCTGGCATGAGATTAATTCAAGTAAACAGTGGAAGTGATACAATCATCAGGCCGTTGGCGCCCTCTGCAGGCATTTGTTATAATACATAATATAATTGTTTATACAATATATATTATATTAAGTATTTTAAAAGTGTTGTTATATTAAACCATATGATTACTTGCTTTTGATCCAGATATTATTGCCCCATTGTTATTATATTTGTATTTTAAGTCATGTTAAAGGCCATTGTTTGCTTAGGTCTATTTTTATTATCATAAAAAATATCCGATTACTTGATTAATTGTGAAAATAATCGACCGATTACTTGATCACCAAAATAATTATTAGTGACAGCCCTAAATGTAATAATAGTTTAATTCCCCTATTCAATTTTGTTACTTTATGAATAAATTAAATTATAAAATTCAATGACAGTTTCATGTGAGAGTCACGTATGATCTTACCACAGTTTCTCCAGTTTACAGTGAGGATTCTCCAGTACAGCAGAGACTATCTTCACTCCCGAGTCTCCTAGATTATTCTCAGACAGATTCAGATCTCTCAGGTGTGAGGAGGGGTTTGATCTCAGAGCTGAAGCCAGAGCAGCACAACCTTCATCTGTGACACCACACTGCCACAACCTGTAGAGAACAATGACACACTCTTCACTCTCTCAGATCAACAGAGACCATGTTAGATGATCTTGGTCTGTGTCACAGAGAAAAAAACATTATCATAACACACCTGCAGTCAAATTCAAGCAGGAATAATACATATATTTTTAAACATATGATCATAATTTGTGCAATACCTCTTTTTTAAACAATTAATTAAATATGTCAGTGAGTTTTACTGTAAAAATCTAGAAAAATTGTAACAGGAGAGGTTAATGTAATGAACATTAAAGAGTCATGAAACCCCCCTCTTTCAGCTCAAGTCTACCTCACAATCATCTTAAATGTGTGTGATCAGATAGAGATAAAAAAAGCAGGAAAATCTGACCACGCCCCAGAAAGTTCTTTTTAATATATATATATATATATATATATATATATATATATATATATATATATATATATATATATATATATATATGTGTGTGTGTGTGTATTATCACATTTAAAGATATTTCACATATTGTAGTAATAGATACTATTGTCCTGCAGCATTTAATAATCATGATAATAATTAATATATTATATAATACAATAAAATTATTAATATAATTGTTATTATTAAAGTACCTGCCAAAAGTCTGGAAACAATTATTAATTATTTTGAAATAAATCTCTTTTGCTCACCAAGGCTGAATTTATTTGATCAAAAATACAGAAAAACAGTAATATTGTGAAATATTGTTACAAATTTAAAAAACAGTTTTGTGTTTTAATACATTATAAAATGTAATTTATTCCTGTGATCAAAGCAGAATTTCAGCATCATTACTCCAGTTTTCAGTGTCACATGATCTTTCAGAAATCATTAAAATTCAAGAAGCATTTCTGATTATTATCAATATTGAAAACAGTTGTGCTGCTTCATATTTTTCTGGAAATTGTGATACATCTTATTTTTTTAGTATTCTTTGAAAAAGAGAAAGTTCAATGAACAGCATTTACTGTATATACATTTATCAAATATATTAAATGTATTAAAGCATTTATTAAATAGAAATATTTTGTAACATTTTAAATGTCTTCACTCTTCTCACTTTTTATCACTTTAATGTAAGATGAATTATAGCAGTGGTTCCCAACCTGTGGGCCGCAATGATCCTCCAGGTGGGCCGCGAGATACATTTAAATTAATTTAAATATATTAATATAATTCATTAATTTAATTATTAATACGTTATATTTAATAAATTAAATTAATTTAAATTAATCAATTCGCGTATTCGCGTAGTTGTCAAAATTAATGTACTGTGAGTGTTTTATAACGGATGCTCGCCGAACAAGCGTGTTTTGGAGAAGTTTGAGAGGATCAGTGGTGTTATATGTGTTATATGTCAATAATTTTGAATGGATCCGCATAGTTTTTAAATTCAGTCCTTTGGTATCTCCCTGTGGTCTTATTTGGTATGGCAGGTTGACTTGTGCTTATTTAAGTTACTGTATTACTGAGCAGAGTAAGTACTTTTAAGTTGTAAAGAATGTCTGCAAAGTATGTTTGCAAATTAGAACACTGATCGTTTAAATCTATCTTAAGTTTCTTCTTTAAAGAAATAATAACATGGGGTTGAAAAGTAATAACACGAAAATACAAATGTTTTTTGTGAATTTAAAAAAAAATTGCGGCCGTGCCGTATTGATTCGGAGAGGAGGGGGGCCTTGGCGTAAAAAAGTTTGGGAACCACTGAATTATAGTATCAATTTCTCTTTTTTAAAATCTTACCACAAATGTTTGAATGGTATCATTGTTTCCACAAAAATGTTAAGCAGCAAAAGCTGCTTTTTAACATTGATAATAATAAATAGTGAATGTTTCTTGAGCAGCAAATCAGCATTTCTGAAGGATCATGTGACACTGAAACTTCTCTTTGTAAACAACAGAATTATAAACGATTCTAATGACAAATGTTGCGTTCCCAAATGCAAATTAAAGCGTCACAAACGCAGTAGCATTTACAGTGAATCGACACTGAAAACACAGTACTGTTACAGCAAACATGCAGCGCGTCAGACTATAGCCTATATTTATGTAATTACATCACAACCGTTGTGAATTTTATGACAGTACTATGTAATCTCAAATTCTCACCAACATTCATAAAAAAGTTACCGGTGAGTAACAAGTTTCAGCGCTGATTCTACTCGCATTTGGTGCTTTGAACCATTTGAACTCTTTTAGGACCGTTGTCGCGTCTAAAAACGCATGGAAAACGCGTCCGCGCCGCTTTCTCCTTTCCAAGGCTCCGGTGGCGTCTGTCGTTACTAAGCAACCATGAGCTGCGCTCACCATGACGACACGGTAGTCTCAGTAAAGGACATACGGATTTCCAGCACCGAAAATCACTTGCAGTAGCTCTGCTACTAGATTTATTTATGGAGATGAGAAATAAGAACCACCCTGTACAGCTATGATCAGCTGTTCGGCTGAGCTTTCCATGTTTTGTTACGGAAAGGCTGAAGCTGATCGGTTGGTTCTTGTCACATGACCTGCGGTGCTCTTGCTGCATTCTGAAAAGTTGAGAGTTTTTCATCTCGATGCGTCTGGAAAACGTGATGTGAACGGCCCCTTAGAAAACATAACCTTTTCGCAGTTTATTTAGTTAACTGCTTAAGGCATTTCGCCATTTGAATCATCAAGCAGTAACCAGCATAACCCTGAACAAAAAAATTACTGATCTGTGTGTTTCACGTGGGTCATGATTTTAGGCTGAAGAAAAAAAAAAAAGAAAAAAAAAAAAAAACTGATTCCTGGTTTAATCCAGAAGAATCACATCCCTGGTTGACGAGTGTGAACAGAAGGGAGGGAGTGGGGCACAGGGGAGAAAGAGGGGGACGAGCAACTGTCATCTGTCAGCGGCCCATGATGCTCTCACTAAATATCAGGGGGAAATTGAAGGATTTTGAGGGGATGAGAGAAGAGCAAGAAAGCGCAGCTGGTATCAGTGTATCGATGCTGCAGAAAGGAGTATTGGAATCGTTTCAGATATTTCAGTATCGATACATATCGAAATATAGATATTTCTGACAACACTAATCCTGACTGTGCTGAGATTGAGTGTGTTTAAAGTAAAGAGTGTTAAATGTTGATCGTATCTCCTTACTGAGGAGCAGCTCATGTGTTCAATCATTTACAGATCAATCACTCAATCACCTCAACTCAACAAACACTTGAACACAGAAAAATATGATTTCTTAATCTTCATTTAGGCCTGGGACACACTATGGCTGCATCTGAAAACTGGAAAATGCTGCCTTCGGAGGACACATTTCAAGGTAGGAAGGCATCAAGGCACGTCCGAATGTTAGCTTCACTTCCTGTTTCCTGAGATACCTTCATCTGATCGATTTTTGAAGGCAGCATAGATGTATCCTTAGCTGCCTTTGATATCCCACAATCCTGTGCTTTCCATTCTGTGACAGTTCAGCTAGAAAAATTAAGATGCCATCCAAAAGTTGCGTTTGCTGGTTTTCGGACGCAGCCTAGATGATTCAGTCGGACCGCGAGACCACACACCTGTTGATTGTAGGAACGATTTCACAGAGAGACGAGATCTCACAGAGACTCACGAGATCAAACGTGACTTGAGAAGAAAAACAAATGGAGGATAATCGATGTTGTCAGCTGACTCTCCTGCCACGCGTTGTTTTAATGAATGTAATTAGGACTTTCACGATTCCTCGTTTAAATTTGAGTACTTGATTTAAAAAAATCCTCAATAGACCCTTTTCACATTTCTGTGTTTCTCAGTAGCAGAAGTCGTCATAGTTGGGTAAACTTTTATAACAGTGAATTAGAGACTACATTAAATACATTTTTTGTGTTTCTATTTGCGCAAATATCAAAAGAAGAACTTTTACAAACTTCAGAAAGAGGTAAAAAATAGAGAGCGATTGATAACGGCAGTCAGAAGAGAGAAAGATGTCATTTTCACCGTCACTCCCACAGAAACACCCTCACAGCAGCAGTAACTAGTTTTTCGTAATTTAATGCAAATGTAATATAATACTGAATATATTGTTATAAATGTACATAACAAATTTTAAAAATGAAAGCAAAAACTTTGCAGGATTTACAATATTGATGACCGTTAAATGCGTCATCACAGTCTGTGGAAAGGATCAACAGACCTTTATCACAGAGGAATAGAGTACCTCAGAGATGACGTGTTTTTGTAGGCAAAACCCAGAAGCGAGTTAGCATTTTAGGACTTACGGTTCCATCGCCCTGAAGTCAATGTGTTTTTTGAATGGGTTTTTGCTAAATCGTCTAAGGTCTGTGTTTAACAAAGCCTCTAAATATTTTCACGTTTTGATCTATGACATAAAACACACCAGTTATAACCCGCTTGTGATTTTTTAAACCTTTATTGTGTCTTAAAAATGGCGGTTACTAACAAATTGCTAAAATGGACTACTTCATTTGGTGGGGACTTTAGACGTCATCATGACAAACAGGACATTTGGACAGCATTTCTCATGAAAAAGTGGATAAGTATTCATACACAGCGCAGATCATAATCAGAGAGCATGTTTTTAAATAAAGTTTGAGGAAGTTTGGTGGTGTGACGTTGATCTGCGACCATGGTGTGCTGTAGTCCGTTTATAGCCTACTGTTAGCTTTTTATATCTGACCACTATTTAGCCTTCAAAATGTATAGATGTTGTATAATATATAATGTATAAATGTTGTGTTAACTTGTAAAGATTATCTTGATAGACAAAACGTGTAAGTGTCATAACCCTTTGTTAAACAGAGAGCTTATTTTTTGCGATTTTCCAAAAGTCTATGGGAAAAATGCACAGGCTTTCGATCGAGGGAACCCGTGCGCCGCTAACTTCCGGGTTGGCCTACAAAAACACGTCATCCCTGAGGTACTCTATTCACCTTATTTTCCGCGACAACAAGGGTGGCGCCATTACATTCGTTTTGTCATCTTACTTCCGGCTGAGGGAGCTAAGCTAGTAGTCGCTAGCGGTAATCCTATAGCTGTAACAGTAGATGAGTATTATATGCTCAGTTAGGGGCTGCCATAACAATTTGATTAAGAAGAGAGAATTATTGCATCAACGATGTTACGAACACAATGTGAAGCGGTCGGAGTGTTGCGGTGCATTTTACAATTCACACCCACCACCTTAAGCCAAGGAGCACCTGAGGCAATGGCTGAAGGCGCTAAACTTGAAGTGCCCACCCAAGCGCCTTTATGTGTGTTCGTACCATTTCATGGACGTGAGGCCGACTGACAAACACCCTTACCCCGAGAAATGTCTCGGCTACGATGTTCCAGTAAAGAAGTCACGCCGGGTGCTGAACAGGTTGTCAGATTCAGGTAAGCTAACTTAGCTAGCCATGTGCATGTTGGCCTAATGTTAGATTTTTGAAGTCCGTTCTGTGAATACATTTGAGATCAGTTCACAAAATACAACGAATCTTGCATTTTTACCATTGCTACCTATATATTTAATATTTAAGATAGTACAATGGTACATATTTACGATAGTATTATGGTACATTATAGTCTAACAATAGCTTACATTATTCCTGTAAGTTACAGAGATTGCAGATAGCAGGCCAGCTACATCTCTCATATTGATATTGACCTACATATTAACACTAGAGTTAGAGATTGTGTTTAGACTGTCTCGTTTTTTTAATGCATCTCTCTCTCACACTGTTCTGTTAAAGTATGGGTGCAATCATATATTAATTCTCACGATGTATTATTACTAATGTAAAAATATGTTTATGGTTATATTATTTCCACAGATGCATCGATGAGCGTCAGTGATGCAGTGATCAACTGTGAGGATGATCACATCCACATGCCCTGAACTGTGATGCAGAAACACACAGGGAGGATCCATCTGTCTCTGACCACAACTACACTTCAAAATCACAATTCAACCTGAAGCCGCCTACATCTGATATGAGAACACAATGCGTTGAGCCGGCGCCATTATACACAACTCTGCTAAGAAACAACTACCATTCATTCAGTCGTCGAGCACCTTACCAATACATACACCAACAGCTTCCAGCTACACACTTGGGATCAGCTCCTGATGACTCTGATGAAGATGCGTTTTCATTTATTGCAGGGTGATCTTGCTGAAAGTTTTGGTGTTTCAAAACCTGGTGTTGTGATAAATTCAAAACTGCAAATTCAGAGTTCCTGGAATACTTTTGTCCAGGCGATGAAGTAATTGCAGACAGAGGCTTCACCATTACTGATCTCCTCTATGAAAGGAAGGTGAAACTTGTCATTCCAGCATTCACCAAGAGAGACATGCAACTCTCTGAAGAAGACCCCACCAACTCCAGGCGCATCGCCAAGCGGTCATATGACTAAAAACTTCAAAACTCTTTCTTACAACAGTTCCAATTAACCTCACCCCTAAAACTGATAAAATGTAGAGAATTTGCCCTGTGTAACCTTCTAAGCAACATAATTTCTGATGTAGAGGATGAATAAGTGTTGATTTGTAGGTGCGTTCCACGTCTGTCTGTGCTGTGGTTTTGCTTTAACTAATCAGTGTAAATAGAGTATGTAGTTATTTCTATAAACCTTTACAATATGACCAGATGTTACCTATCAATTATTTTTTATAAACTTTTACAGTGTGACCAGATGTTACCTATCTGTAAATTATTTCTATAAACCTTTACAATATGACCAGATGTTATCTGTTGTGAAATTTTTTTATCTTTACAATGTGACCAGATGTTACCTGTTTTAGTTATTTTTTTATAAACCTTTACAATATGACCAGTTGAAGTTTTTTTTAATCTTTACAATGTGGCCAGATGTTAGCTGTCAGTATTTTTTAATAAAACCATATAATGTGAGCTCTTAAAACTTAAAGGAATTAAGTCTTCTGATTTAAATGGAATAAGTCATGTCAAGTTTGCAAATGAATTCTATCTTGGTTTTGTCACAGTTCCCGTGTTCCCCGGACTGTTTAAACGCCCTTTTTCTGGAGGGGCTGGACGAGAGCATGATTCGTTTTAAAAAACCTACCTGTAATTTTTCCCTAGTCGATGCAATCAATCTGATTTTGTTTCTGAATTGTTCTGATTTCGTAATTGTAGAGGTTCTTGATAAATCATGCGATCCTCGTCCAGTTCCCCCAGAAACACGGGTGGCCTGGCCGATTCGTCAATCTCCATCCTCCGCTTGCCTCTCCAGTGAGCTGTTCCCCGGTGTCCTGTCGGACCCAAAACACCACGTGGCTAACGAGAGGTTCCCCGCTGGGCCCAGACGGCCCAAAAAGAAGAGAAAGCCCCAGTCTCCTGAGTTTTCTGCCTCCGTGCAACCCCGATCTCCTGAGTTTTCTGTCTCTTTGCAGCCCACGCCTGTATCAGTGGGGCTTTTGGTGGAATATGAGGGGATGGACTGGGCCCTATTCTCCGCTCCAGCGCCAGCCTGTCATGAGCCCGCTCCAGCGCCAGCCTGTCACGAGCCCGCTCCGACTCCTGCCACCGCCGAGCCCGCTGCTCCTGCCGCCGCTGAGCCCACCTTACCATCCACGGGGAAATCCCCCAAGAAAATTTTGGGGGGGGGGGGGCCCAGGTACCCGTGGGTGGGGAACTCCTGGGTGGGCGTCCAGATTCATCAGAGCCTGCCAAGTCTCCAGACCCGCCATGGCCGCCTGCCAAGTCTCCAGACCCGCCATGGCCGCCTGCCAAGTCTCCAGACCCGCCATGGCCGCCCACGGCCTCTGACCTGCCATGGCCGCCCACGGCCTCTGACCCGCCATGGCCGCCTGATCTCCTAGATCCGCCCTGGAGACCTCCGGTCCCGTCTGCTCCTCTCCCTGCACCTGCGTGAGGTCTCCAGGGCGCCCACCCCCCCCCTCCCCGGTTGTTCCCTCCATGGTGCGAGGCCGCGCCTACCGGGAGGGGGAGGTACTGTCACAGTTCCCGTGTTCCCCGGACTCCATTTCCCATGATCCTCCTGTTTCCACACCTGCACTCACTTCCTCGTCTTCTCCCCATCATCACTGATCACCTGCACCTGGACCTCATCATCTTCACTCCCTTTATAATGGACACTTTCCCTTCACTCCTGGTCTGTTCTTATGTTTATCTTTGTGTATTATGCTGTGCATTCTCCCCTGGATTAAATAAAGCCCTTTTGTTTGTGGATTTCCGTATTCGCCTCGTCTCTACAGCTACACCCGTAACAGGTTTATTACATATGAAAATTAAATGGTGAAATATTACCTCTACATGAAGGTCAGTAATAGGTGTCTCTAGTTTCCTGATGACAACAAACACTCTTACAACTGATTTCATCACAACTTATATTAAATTATACATTTTCTAAAACAAATCACAAAGTTATCTCTTGTTTAACAAAACTGATTTAAAATAATTCCAGTCTTCTTCATCTACACCCTCTACATGCTGCTCCATCAACTCCTGACAGTCCCCATAGGTTTCCTCTGGCCACTTCTTCATATCGTCTACCCACGTTAACAATGACGATATGAGACCATCTGATCATCGTATAAAGTTTTCTCCGTGCTCCCAATTTAAAACATTTACTGCATTAACGTTATTTGTAATTTTGCTAAAGTTATAGCTCGCTATAAACAATCTTTTAACTACTGATCCAGCTACCGGATGTGCCGTGTCAGTTTAGCGGAAGTCGGATGACAAAATGCGGAAGAGCGAAGTATTAAAAGTGGGCGTAGCAGAATAAGGTGAATAGAGGGTGTGCACATGACGTCACCATTGACCGTTATGACTGCGGTTACGTCCACTGAGTGGCAAAAAGACTTAGGACCAATCCCAATTCTATTTTATACCCCTTCTCCCTTCCCCTTGCCCCTTGAAACAGAGTGGCAAGATGTAGGGGTGAAAATATTCCCCTAAGAAATGGGACACCACTACTACACCATTATACACGTCATCATACCTATTTTCTTTTATTAGTGTCCTGTAACATTTAGCCAGTATGAACAGCAATGAAGTGTGCATATCAACAGAAATCAGGCACGAGCACGTTTAACAGATTAACTTACTCACTTCCTACGTTGTTTTGCGCTGTTTTTTGGACAGCGCTCAGTTTCTGTTCAAAAACGTATGAGCCTTCGAGTTTCCCGAGGCTGGTGAAGCCGCTTTTCCATCGGGCCAAGCTGTTTGTTTAACCGTTCCATTCCGTGCCGAGCCGGCTGGTACGGATATGGTTTCGTTTTCTACTGTGGTGCTGCGATAATGGAGCTCTTTGCAAAGCAATACAAACGAGTCAGTTGTTGCCTTGGTAACGCAAGAGTTTACATATACGATACGAGATGTAAATAGCTATGAAGGATGACCAGATATTTCTTTTAACTGTATTATTCAGTTGTATTCACATCATTCAAATAGCGCGTTTAGCAAGCTACGGAGAAACAGGCAGCCAGGTAACACATACATGATCGATCCTGAGTGGAAATATCACTACCATGATCACTGCACGCATTCTAGCAGCACGGTCGTCGGTGTATGCAGGGAAATTTCTCATACCCCTTCGTTCGAAGTGTGGTCCTGAAAAATCTTCGTTTGGAGGGCTATCTGGCCCTTCCCCTTACCCCTACCACTCCAGTAAAAAAAGAAAAAAAAAGACTACCCATGTTAACAATGACGATGGATGGGACAATATGAGACCATCTGATCATCGTATAAAGTTTTCTCCGTGCTCCCAATTTAAAACATTTACGGCATTAACGCTATTTGTCATTTTGCTAAAGCTATAGCTAGCTATCAACAATCTTCTAACCAACCATCCACTGGGTGTCTGACTCTAGGCGTCATCACTCTAGCGTCTGACGTCGACGGTTCCAGACTCGATGACGATGATGCTGTGGAGATCACATAAGTAGCTTCAGCTTTGTGTTTTTATTTCTGGAAAATAGTTTAAATATTTCGGCATAATGCGAATAACATTAGGTGAAAATAACTTAAAACTCTCCAGCTGATCTGCCACATCCCGTAGCAAACTAGACAATGAATTCCTACTTGCCGCCATTTTCTTTGAAAACTCTCTCATCTATCGCTTAGCTGGCCTGATGATTCTACGCGTGAGCTCTTAACCAATGATGCACTGAAGCTACAGAAGGATTAACTAAATAATTAACTAAAAATAAAAGTTACATTTTTTTTTTTAAATGTAAAAATGTATAAACGCAAAAAATAAATTAAGGGGGAAAAATGAATTTTATTAAAAATGAATAATTTATTTTATCAAGTCGTTTATTAATTTATTTTCCTATTATCAGATTTATTTCTGTACCTTAAAATCTCCTGTTAAGCCTACATAAAAAAACAGAAAAGCATTGTTTATTTCATTTATGTTTATTCTGTATTTATTTGTGCTATTACTTATAATTTGATTATTTGTTTCTATTTTATTACTTGCTGTACTTGTCTAACAATATTTAAAATTTAAGTGAGTTAATCTAGTAGCTTTTGGTGACATAAACTTATTTATTAAGGTTACATGTATCAAAAACAACAAAAACAATAACTAGGCTTATTTTATAGGCCCATTTTGTTTTCTTACTACTATTTTAAACAGTGTCAGCCAATGGAGTCATAGAGACGGCGTTCTGATGTTTGATTGACACCCTCTCATTAGCATGTTGTGCCAAGAAAAAATAAATTGTCTCGGTTACGTACGTAACCCTCGTTCCCTGAAGGAGGGAACGGAGACATACGTCAGTAGTGACCGACGAATTGGGATATCGCTAGAGAGCCCTATCTGCTTCAAGTAAACTAAAACAAGCCAATAGAATTGCCGTGCGATATTTGCATAATGCGCACCGCCCCCGCCAGGTGGTGTAAATAGGGGAGCGAATGCAATCGCACTCTGTTTTTCGCTGAGGAGACAACCTAGTCCGCACTACAGCGAGGGTACAGAAACTGTGGCGACGGGACATACGTCTCTGTTCCCTCCTTCAGGGAACGAGGGTTACATACGTAACCGAGACGCTCCCTTTCAGTCGGTCACGTTCGACATACGTCAGTAGTGACCGACGAATTGGGATCCCAAATAAAGCGCCACAGTTATGAACCCCTTCCAGTGCCCAGCGCAAGCTCTAGCCACCCGGCGCACCAATGGGACGGGGAAGGGGGCGAGCTTACGCCGAGAGAGTCTACTGCTGTTCCGACATACCCACTACAGTAAAACTATACTACACTGGGGAAGCAAACCCGTAGGGGACGCTGCGGAGGCCACTACCTACCCAGGGGGGAGGAATTTACATGGAAATACACATATGGACTGGCCATGGGCAGTACGCATATGGAGTCCCTGGGATGGCTCCAGCCTAAGTATAGGGGGAGACTCATCTGACAGGTGACAGCAGAGCTGACTCTGCTAAGGGAAAGACATGGGCTCACCGCGGGGAGTTTGACCGTGGATAATACACGTATGGGACCACTCACGTGGAGGGGTCGCGACATACGGCACCCAGCCAAACATCAATGTCGGTGACGGATGTTTGGCCTGGCATCAGACACTCCGCAATGTCCGAGCCGCAAGGGGAGGCGGAGGAACTCAAAAGGGTTCGCCAAGCAGGGAACTCCACTGGAGGACGCACTTATCCGGCCCAGGGGGTGGGAATGGCATTGCAAGCCGACACTAGAACGGGTTCCTCGTGTTTACCGTCTGGTGGAAGCGAGTACACGGGAAGATACCGGTTCTACACGAAGGCTATAGAATCTAGCGAACGTGTTGGGTGTCGTCCAGCCCACAGCTCTACAGATATCTGTCAGCAAGGCGCCATGAGCCAGCGCCCAGGATGAGGCCACCGCTCTCGTGGAGTGGGCTCTGAACCCGAACGGGCAGGGCATGCCTTGGGACTGATAAGCCAAGGTGATGGCGTCCACTATCCAGTGGGCCATCCTCTGCTTGGAGACAGCCTTTCCCTTCTGCTGGCCTCCGTAACAGACAAAGAGCTGATCTGAGGTCCTAAAGCTTCGAGTTCTATCCACGTACATGCACAGAGCAAAGCCAGGGCTGGGTCTGCCTCCTCCGAAGGCAGCGCTTGCAGGTTCACTACCTGGTCTCTGAAGGGAGTGGTAGGAACCTTGGGCACATATCCAGGCCGGGGTCTCAGGATGACGTGAGAGTCACCGGGCCCAAATTCCAGGCACGATTCGTCGACCAAAAATGCATGCAGGTCCCCTACCCTCTTCACCGAGGCCAATGCAACCAGGAGGACGGTCTTAAGGGACAGTACTTTTAACTCTACTGATTGCAAAGGTTCGAAGGGATGACCCCGGAGAGCAGTTAAAACCAGGGAGAGATCCCAAGAGGGTATGGAGGGAGGGCGAGGCAGATTTAGTCTCCTCGCCCCCCCTCAGGAACCTGATGATCAGGTCGTGCTTCCCCAACGACCGAACTTCAACTGCATCGTGATGTGCAGCGATAGCGGCAACATACACCTTGAGGGTGGAGGGAGACAGCCTTCGCTCCAAGCCCTCTTGCAGGAAGGAAAGCACAGACCTGACCGAACATGATCGGGGGTCCTCTCGGCGAGAGGAACACCATCCAACGAACAGGTTCCACTTCAACGCATAGAGGCTCCTAGTTGAAGGAGCTCTAGCGGAAGTGCCCGTTGTACGTGGCACCCCACCCTGTGGCAGAGGCATCTGTGTGGACCACAGCATGCCTGGACACTTGTTCGAGGGGAACTCCAACCGCAGGAACAAAGGATCTGACCACTTGGTGAGAGTGCGGCAGCAGTTCAGTGTCATGGGGACACGAAACGTACCGCGCCGCCACGCCCATCTCGGGACCTGGCCGTGAAGCCAGTGTTGAAGCGGCCTCATATGAAGCAATCCGAGCGGCGTGACTGCGGCTGCGGTTGCCATATGCCCCAGGAGCCTCTGAAAGTGTTTCAGTGGGGCCGCTGTCCTGTGCTTGAGCGTACTCAGGCAGTTCAACACTGACTGGACGTGCTCCTTGGTGAGGCGCGCTGTCTGGGCGACCAAGTACAGTTCCATACTGAGATAAGAGATCCTCTGCCCGGGGGCAAGTTTGCTCTTGTCCCAGTTGACCCGAAGACCCAACCGGCTGAGGTGAGCTAACATCATGTCCCTGTGCTCGCACAACTGCTCCCGCGAGCTGGCCAGGATGAGCCAGGCGTTGAGGTAGTTGAGAATGCGAACGCCCTGTTCCTTGAGCGGAACAATGGCCGCCTCCGCAACCTTGGTGAAGACGCGGGGCGACAGGGCCAGGGTAGGGTAGGACCTTGTACTGATATGCCCGACCCTCGAATGCAAACCGTAGAAAGGGACTGTGTCAAGGCAGAATCGAGACATGAAAGTACGCATCCTTCAGGTCGATCACTGCAAACCAATCCTGGGGACGGATGCATTCGAAAATGCGCTTCTGCGTAAGCATCTTGAACGGCAAAAGCCTGTGAAGGGACCGATTCAGGACACGCAGATCCAGGATTGGCCATAGCCCACCGCCCTTCTTGGGTACAATGAAGTAGGGGCTGTAGAACCCCGACTTCATATCGGCTGGAGAGACCGGCTCAATTGCATTCTTCGCCAGGAGGACAGCAATCTCTGCCCAGAGAACAGGTGCATTAAAACTGAACACAATCTTGCTGCTCAAACTGAGTATAGAAGGTATGACAGGTGGCAGAGGTTTTTCCTCGTTATGTGCCTAATATGGGAAGAGAATAGAGTTTGAGATTAGAGAGTATAAGAGGGACTGAAAAACTGTAATCTTTTTCTTACACTCTGCAGCTACTTGTGTCTCTGTATGACTGTTTGACCTTTCTTGCAAGAAATAAAATCTTTGAAAGACAATTGAATGAGTTTGTCTCTTATGCAGTAAGAGTCTGTTGATTCTTTGCCACAACACTGCTGTTTGCGCATGTAAAGCTAAACCCCTGGAAAAAAACATTATTTTATGGTATTTTTAATGGGTCACAAACACCCATCTATTCTAATTTAATTTTAATTTGACATTCTAATCTTAACGGTTTATGATCGACTAATGAGCTTCAGTTGTTATCAGGAAAATAATCTAAATGATCAAAATGCTCTCATTACAATTCTCCACCAGATTTACAATGCTGCATGCAAGTTCACAATAAGTAAAAAACTTTGATCGTAGCCACCACTCACATCCATGTTGATAAATGTATATTATATATTTTAAAAGTGTTGTTATATTAAACCATATGATTACTTGCTTTTGATCCAGATATTATGGCCCCATTGTTATTATATTTGCATTTTAAATCATTTTAAAGGCCATTGTTTGCTTAGGTCTATTTTTATTATCACAAAAAATATCCGATTACTTGATTAATTGTGAAAATAATCGACCGATTACTTGATCATCAAAATAATCGTTAGTGACAGCCCTAAATGTAATAACAGTTTAATTCCCCTATTCCATTTTGTTACTTCATGAAGAAATTAAATTATAAAATTCAGTGACTCAGATTCATGTGAGAGTCACATATGATCTTACCCCAGTTTCTCCAGTTTACAGTGAGGATTCTCCAGTACAGCAGAGACTATCTTCACTCCCGAGACTCCTAGATTATTCCCAGACAGATTCAGTTCTCTCAGGTGTGAGGAGGGGTTTGATCTCAGAGCTGAAGCCAGAGCAGCACAACCTTCATCTGTAACACCACACTGCCACAACCTATAGAGAACAATGACACACTCTTCACTCTCTCAGATCAGCAGAGACTTCATTATCAAAGAAAAACCAATAACAAACTCAAATCACCATGTTAGATAATCTTGGTCTGTGTCACAGAGAAAAAAACATTATCATAACACACCTGCAGTCAAATTCAAGCTGAAATAATACATATATTTACATGTATGATCATAATTTGTGCAATACCTCTTTTTTAAACAATTAATTAAATATGTCAGTGAGTTTTACTGTTACACTAAGAGATTATATAAAAACTGATATAACAAATTAAAACTGAATATCATATACAAATCTAGAAAAATTGTAACAGGAGAGGTTAATGTAATGAACATTAAAGAGTCATGAAACCCCCCTCTTTCTAGGGCTGGACCAGAATATTTGAATATTCGTTTGGTAGGTTGGTATTCGAATTTCAATTTTGGGATTCGAATATTCGTGTTTTTGTTTTTTTTTGTTTTTTGCACTTCTGGCATCCCCCTCATGAAACGGTTCTCATTCGCGCTTGAATGTTTACACTATAAAATCTGGTGAAATACAGTACTCTTTTTTTACAATTATCTTACATAGCCTAGCCATTTTTAATATGATGGAGAGTTTAAGGAACCCAACCTTGTTATACTTAATAAATATATTTGCTTCTTATTCCTCTAATGTGTTCCCTGCAACTGGAGTATTCTCTGTCTGAAGCGCACAACTGCATGAACTCGTATTTTGGGTTAAGCTGCTTTGACATAGAAACTAAATGTAATAGCCTTCTTACCCGTTATTATCAGTCTAAATCAATCTACTGCGAAATATAGGAGCTTGTTAAAACTCAAAACTGATTTTACTGGGACGGCGTGTTCTTTATTTATTACCGTTCGTTCATTTATTTTTCGTTCGTCTTTTATTTAAATAGCCAACCCTTTACTCTGTCAGTAATTACTGTGCTGCCAATTTCTGATTTGGAAGCAATTTGTTTGTCAGAAAAATGTTAGGCTACCTTTTTAAAAGTATTGCTCTTAACAGACCTGTGTTTTATATCACTAGTGCAGTGTCTGTTCTCGGAACATATAAGCCCTGTCCGCGTGAGGCCCGCCGTTTCCGGTGTCCTGTAGTTTATTAAGTTTATTCATTCTGAACGTGTTCTCAACATAATCAAAATGCAAACAGGCAGACAGACACCAACATTCCTGATGTAATGCGTTGTCTACGGAGCAAATAGTGATAACGTTAGCTCACTTAATTAGCTTGCATTATTGATCCCAGACAGACTTCACGGAGGCGATTGACATTTCACAACTGGCGCTTTATTCCCCATGAAACTCGTGTAACTGTCCGTCACAAATCTTATAGCGTTACTTAATAAAGAAAATAACTTTAAATGAGCGACAGAAAAACAGAAATAACCCGAACACATGCGGTGCTCGAGTCGTTCCACACAGTTCAACCGGGAGCGCGCAGCTCTTAAAGGGGCCACACCAAATTTCTACTCGTTACACATTGTTACATACAGAGGAGGTCGGAGACACAGGTAATGTTTGTGAGTTTATTTGAGACAACCAGAGCAGTGCACAGGTGAGTAGAGCCAGATAAAGTTAATGGTATACGTTGACTGGATAACTGATACTTGGTTTGTTGCAGATGGCGTGGATGACGGATGGATCTTGGAGCTAGGAGATTCACAAAGACACACACTGGAGACTGGAGAACACAAGGAGACGAGGAACACACTGGAGACTGGTAAGTAGGTGATCGAGGAGTCCGTGAAGGTAAGCATCAATGTAGGTATGCGTAACGAGACCGGACAGTGACTGAATGTGATGCTGTGTATTATATAGTGCTGGTGATGACGGTGCTGATGAGTGTCAGGTGTGCGTGGTTAGAACTCTGGTGAGGGAGTGCGTCGTGATTGGGTGAGTGAAGAGCCTGGCGTGTCTGTGACACACATGCCTTTAATAAAGAGAAGAATATTTTCAGCCCCCTCCCGCCGAAGCTTCGAATATTCGGTGCTGATTACTACCTAGCTTCTAAGCTCAAAAAATGGTATTCGGACCAGCCCTACCTCTTTTTCAATGAGCTTCAGTTGTTATCAGGAATTGATCAAAATGCTCTCATTACAATTCTCCACCAGATTTACAATGCTGCACGCAAGTTCACAATAACTCAAAAAATTTGGTTGTAGCCACCACTCACGTGGAAACGGCCGTACGCACTGTTTTCTGTCGTACGTTTGTTTCATAAATGAGGCCCGATGTGTGCCATTTCATCAGATTTGTAAGGTAAATTATTTATTAACCTACACCAGGGGTCGGCAATTAAGTTTGGCATAGGGCCAAAAAAAAATTTCGCCACTAGATGGCGGGCCAAAACATAGTCAAAGGACACTTGAATGAGCCCATTAATGGCATGTTTGAGTCATGCTCTTAACGAACTATGTTTTATTTCCTCTTTCCATATTGTGAATAATAAATGTGTATCATTTTAATTTGCTTGTTACACAATGGATCCTAACTTACTGTAATAATTATTTGACCTAGCCTACTTTTACACTCAGAATTATTCCTTGGCATCCTCACGTACTAAACTGCATTTTTTTTAATTGTTTGCGTGCTGCGGGTATGCTATTACATCGTGTGCAGACTGATGTTAACATTTAAGCTCTGGTGAGAGAAAATGGCACTATCAAAGAGTCTAAAGAGGAGAGTTGTATGGAAGCCCGTTTCCGCCACTAAATAAAAAAATAAAAAGAGTAATTGCGACTTTTTATCTCAGAATTCTGACTTTTTTTCTTGTAATTAACTGACGGACAGTTTCTTTGTCTAACAATTCCGGACATCCAACATCTGGTGCATCCAACGATAGAGCCGTGCTGCCGTCCTGATGTCTGAAGCTGTTGGTGTATAAAATGTGCCACTTCAGCTTCATCTGCTTTATTGCGCCTCCGCCACAGCTGATTCTTATTATTATTACTATTACTATTATATTGGTATTATTGTGTAATCACAACACATTTGCTCAAAACTTGTCAAATTCATTAGTGTATCCAATTCTGTTAAAAACAACTTTTATTCACTTAATAGCCTACTTCCACTGTAATTTTGTAATTGTAATTCTACCCGTGAATGCCCCCTTTTATGGAGCCACCAGACTTGAGTTGCAGTTACAAAAGTTGATGAAATATGGTAGGTATTGGTGTTTTAGTATTAAGCCCACTAAATTGCAGTAAAAGCTGTTTTTTCCTCCTGGAAACGCTGTACTCATGTACAAGGTTACCGTGGAAACATGCTAAACTATGCATATTCCTGCATAATGTTCTCTCTAATGTCCGGAGACTAAACTTCATGTTATGTGCCTCCTCCAATAATATCAAAATTTCCTTATTGGTAAATCAGCGCTAAAAATAATCCTTTATGATGTCTTCCATTTTATGTATAATAATAACGAAGCAGCAATCCTGATGGTCAGTTGCAATGAAAGGAAACGCAAGCAAAGTAAGAACTGTGAGAAATAAATAAAAAAAAGTCAGAATTGCGAGAAAAAAAGTCAGAATTCTGACTTTATATCACGCAATTGTGAGATATAAACTCGCAATTGCAAGATAAAAAGTCAGAATTCTGAGATAAAAAGTCGCAATTACTCTTTTTATTTTTTATTTAGTGGCGGAAACGGGCTTCCATAGAGTTGACAGCGAAAATACAAAGAAGAATGGACAGACAACTATGCGTTCATCCTACCTGGTTTTGTGAATGCAAAGCCAGTGTGTCTTATCTTCAACTAAGTTATCGCTGTTTGCAAAGAATATAACATTAGGGGCCGTTCACATGTCGTATCTAAAAACGCGTGGAAAGCGCGCCCGTGCCTCTTTCTTCTCCTTTCCAAAGCGCTTGCGCTCCCGTGGCGTCTGTCGTTGCTATGCAACCATGAACTGCGCTCTCCAGACAGATCTATTTCAGAACCAGCCGCTATCAAAATAATCTGACTGCGGGCGCGGGCCAGATATATTTGCTGGCGGGCCAGTTTTGGTCCGCGGGCCGCCTATTGCCGACCACTGCTGTACACTTTGCAAAATCTGCAAGGTAATGCTCTTAAAACAGATGTGTTAAAAACAACACAACCTGTGTTAGATCTTAACACACTCGTGTGTCTAGTTAAGGACAACACATTTTGTGTTACTTTTAACTCAAACGTGTTATTCCTGCTCATTTTCTACACACTAATGTGTTATATTTACACAATTTGTGTCAATTATGTACACAAAATGACACAAAATGTGTCACAAAAAATGTGTTATTAATTAACACATCCTTTTTGAGAGGCAAAACAATATCTCGGGTTAGTTTACCCAAAATTAAAATTTCTGTCATTAATTACTCACCGTCGTGTCATTTCAAACTCGTAAGACCTTCATCATCTTTGGAACACAAATGAAGATATTTTTAATAAAATCCGAGATCCAATGCAACTACCACTTTCAAGCCTCAGAAAGGTAGTAAAGACATCATTAAAGTATTCCATGTGACTCCAGTGGTTTAAACTCAATTTTATGAAGGGACGCAAGTGCTTTGTTTGCGCTAAAAAACAATTTTCCACTTTATTTACCAAATAATATTATCCAAAGCGTGTTCACGCAACTGTCTCGTGTAAACTCAAAACACGTGTCATGATGCACTTGTGAATGCATGTTGCAGATCAATATTTTCATGAATAAAGTGGTAAATTATGTGGGGGGTTTTGCGCTCGTGTCACTTCACAAAATAATAACTGAGGTTAAACCTCTCTAGTCACATGGATTACTTTAACAATATATTTCCTACCGTTCTGGACTTTGAAATTGGTAGTTGTGTATGGAGGGACAGAAACCTCTCGATTTCATTAAAAATAACTTTTTCAATTTTAATTTAATTTGTGTTCAGAAGATGAACGAATTCAAGGTCTTACGGGTGTGGAACGACACGAAGGTGAGTAATTAACGACAGAATTTAGATTTTTGGGTGAACTAACCCTTTCAGAGCCAGGGGTAAACTTTTGAACAAGATGATGGTGATGTGTACATTTTTCTTTCTTTTTAAAATGTTAATATCTTATTAAGCCACTAAAGGGCAGTACTAAATGAATTTTTAAACAAAATAAGAACAATTTACACCGATCATCCCGTTCAAAAGTTTACACCCCCTGGCTCTTAATGGATGTTGTCTTCTTTAGCATCACTAAATGTTTGCAGCTTTTGTAATAGTTGTGTTTGAGTCCCTCAGTTTGTCCTCAGTGTGAAAAGATGGATCTCAAAATCATCCAGACACTGCAAGAAAGGGGTCAAATATGCAGAAGATGCTGGAAAACCAAAGAATGCGCAGGAGCTGGAGGATTTTTCTGAAGAGCATTGGGCAGTTTAACTGCTCAAACAAGGGACTCCTGAACAACCACCACAAAAAAACAAAAACAAAAGAACAGCCGTGGATTATCCAGGTAGTGGCACACAATATTAAAAATCAAGTGTATGTAATTTGTCTTGTAGTTTGTCCTGTGAACTAGGCTATCCATAATAAACATGTTAGTGAAGCTTAATTAGGGCAGTACAAAATAAAAACTATTTTCATGATCCTTCTTTAATAAATATATATATATATATATATATATATTTTTTTTTTTTTTGGAGGTTCTGCAAGGTGTATGTAAAATGTTGTAAAATGTACGCCAAAATGTTGCTATGGTTACTATGTCGGTTTGTCAATTTCATGACTCACTCAGAACAAAAATTTAGCGGATTCATTTCCTCCCACATTTAAATGCAGTTATCACTCCTAAAACTTTGCAGTTTGAACGTGACCACTGGTCCTCTAGCAACATGAAAAACAATTATTTGTTCCCTTTAAGCCGTCACTTACCACGTTCTGCACTCTCACGAAAACACTTGTCATAAACAATGAAGTAGTCCACACTGCACAGTGAATCTCTTATTTACATCGCGTCTAGAGTAGACTTTGCTGGTTATGAGGGGATTTGCAAAAGTATAAAGCTTGTGCTGATTCTGAACACAGACATTCTGAGCGAATTCTCCGCATGGCGACTGTAAACGCCTCTGATCTGATGGGCCATTGTGTTCACGCGCTCAACGTCTGCGATTGGCTACAATGTTCAACGCTGCAACAATACAATGTAAGTATTTTCGTTTCGTTTTTGAATAATACCATATTGTGCCCTTCAGTGCCTGGACTCGGCTGTACTCTGGAAATTTTCCGAGTCCAAAATGTCCAAGTCCGTGTCAAGTCCGAGTTCATTGAAAATTGGACTCGAGTCCGGACTCAATCTCTATCAATATCTTTGAAATTTGTGAACTGTTCATCACGATTTCAAAATAAAAGTTTAATCTCTGAGTTGAGTTTGCATGTTTTGATGTCCACATATCCTTGCCAAATATTAAAGGTTAAGTTAACATTTAAAATAATGTCGTTTGGCCAATATTAAATAGAGATTTGATCTGCTGTAAAGTGGGACAACAACAATCACCAGGCCGTTGGCGCCCTCTGCAGGCATTTGTTATAATACATAATATAATTGTTTATACAATGTATATTATGTATTTTAAAAGTGTTGTTATATCAAACCATATGATTACTTGCTTTTGATCCAGATATTATTGCCCCATTGTTATTATATATGTATTTTAAGTCATGTTAAAGGCCATTGTTTGCTTCGGTCTATTTTTATTATCATAAAAAATATCCGATTACTTGATTAATTGTAAAAAAAAATAATCAACCGATTACTTGATCACCAAAATAATCGTTAGTGACAGCCCTAAATGTAATAATAGTTTAATTCCCCTATTCCATTTTGTTACTTCATGAATAAATGAAATTATAAAATTCAATGACAGTTTCATGTGAGAGTCACATATGATCTTACCACAGTTTCTCCAGTTTACAGTGAGGATTCTCCAGTACAGCAGAGACCATCTTCACTCCCGAGTCTCCTAGATTATTCTCAGACAGATTCAGTTCTCTCAGGTGTGAGGAGGGGTTTGATCTCAGAGCTGAAGCCAGAGCAGCACAACCTTCATCTGTGACACCACACTTCCTCAACCTGTAGAGAACAATGACACACTCTTCACTCTCTCAGATCAACAGAGACTTCATTATCAAAGAGAAACCAATAACATAAACTCAAATCACCATGTTAGATGATCTTGGTCTGTGTCACAGAGAAAAAAACATTATCATAACACACCTGCAGTCAAATTCAAGCAGGAATAATACATATATTTTTAAATGTATGATCATAATTTGAGCAATATCTCTTTTTAAACAATTAATTAAATATGTCAGTGAGTTTTACTGTTATTCTGAGATTATATAAAAACTGATATAACAAATTAAAACTGTATATCACATAAAAATCTAGAAAAATTGTAACAGAGGTTAATGTAATGAACATTAAAGAATCATGAAACCCCCCTCTTTCAGCTCAAGTCTACCTCACAATCATCTTAAATGTGTGTGATCAGATAGAGATAAAAAGAGAAGGAAAATCTGGCCACGCCCCCAGAACTTCTTATTTTTAAATATATCTTTTATCACATTAAAAGATATATCTTATATTGTAATAATACATACTATTGTCCTGCAGCCTTTAATAATCATGATAATAATTAATATATAATATAATAAAAGTATTAATAGAATTATTATTAAAGTACCTGCCAAAAGTCTGGAACCAATTATTAATTATTTTGAAATAAATCTCTTTTGCTCACCAAGGCTGCATTTATTTGATCAAAAATACAGAAAACAGTAATATTGTGAAATATTGTTACAAATAAAAAAAAAAAGTTATTCCTGTGATCAAAGCAGAATTTTCAGCATCCTTACTCCAGTTTTCAGTGTCACATGATATTTCAGAAATCATTAAAATTCGATTTGATGCTCAAGAAACATTTCTGATTATTATCAATGTTGAAAACAGTTGTGCTGCTTCATATTATTCTGGAAATGGTGATACATTTTATTTTTCAGTATTCTTTGAAAAAGAGAAAGTTCAATGAACAGCATTTACTGTATGTGCATTTATCAAATATATTACATTTATTAAAGCATTTATTAAATAGAAATATTTTGTAACATTTTAAATGTCTTCACTCTTCTCACTTTTTATCACTTTAATGTAAGATGAATTAAAGTATCAATTTCTCTCTTTTTAAAATCTTACCACAAATGTTTGAATGGTATCATTGTTTCCACAAAAATGTTTGGCAGCAAAAACTGCTTTTTAACATTGATAATAATAAATAGTGAATGTTTCTTGAGCAGCAAATCAGCATTTCTGAAGGATCATGTGACACTGAAACTTCTCTTTGTAAACAACAACAGAATTATAAACGATTCTAATGACGAATGTTGCGTTCCCAAATGCAAATTAAAGCGTCACAAACGCAGCAGCATTTACAGTGAATCGACACTGAAAACACAGTACTGTTACAGCAAACATGCAGCGCGTCAGACTATAGCCTATATTTATGTAATTTCATCACAACCGTTGCGAATTTTATGACAGTACTATGTAATCTCAAATTCTCACCAACGTTCATAAAAAAAGTTACCGGCGAGTAACAAGTTTCAGCGCTGATTCTACTCGCATTCGGTGCTTTGAGCCATTTGAGCCATTAATATTCTTCGTTTTGCTTATCTTTCTGCACCTCTTTTTATTAATGGTATTTTTACTTCTTTTAATGTAAAGTAGGTCTACTTGGTGCCTATTGTAGGCCCTAATGCTTTTTATTGTAAAGTACTTTGAGCTGCATTCCTTTTATGAAATGTGCTGTGAATAAAGTTTATTATTATGACAACAAATAATGATATAGTTAAGCAACATATGATACAGTTAAGCATCATCACACACCGAGTACGTTTTCCCAAATAGCATGTTTGAAAATGTGAAATTGCATTTTATACAATTCAATGAACATGTAGTTAAAATAAGTGACTTACATTTTTGATGCAATATTGTCTGTTTATGGCCAATGAAAATAGTTCCAAAGATCATACCAGAACCTTTGCCCATCTCCGATTAACACACAGCTTTGTTTAGACTGATTCAGTGATTCAATTACCCATTCAAGACGTTCCCTGCATCCCATTGTGCATACTATCCACCCTATCTGCCCTAAATAGTATTGAAAATGACTAATGCTACATACTATTTAGGATGGATAGTATATGTACATTGAGACGCAGGCATTCAGTTTGATTCTTAAATGAATCAGCCGTTTGAACGATTCAGCTGAATGAATGACTCAATGACTCACCCATAAAGACAATCACTTGCCGCCACCTACTGGCAGTTTAATTTCATATTTATAAGTATTCTAAATATACATTATTTCATTTATACAGTGGCAGGAAAAAGTATGCCTATGTTAACCCCTTGGAATGAACTTGTTATAAAATGTAATCTGATCCTTATCTAATTCATGCTTAAACACTTTGAGATTGTTTTATATCCATTAAAGAAGAATGGACAAATTCCTCCTGAGCGTTTTGCAGGTCTGATCATTGTGTTTGTATTGTGATGAATGAGATCACATTTTATGACAAATTACTGCAGAAAACAGTTCATTCAAGGGGTTTGGATACTTTTTTCTTGCCACTGTGTGTGTGTGTGTGTGTGTATATATATATATATATATATATATAATATAGGGTCTGTGTAAATACATGTGAATGCCACTTCTGATGCAGAATCTGTTTCCTCTGCAATGGAAAAAAAAAGATTTTGTTTGATACCGATTTCATTTAATTTGTAAAGCCTTATAGTGACTTATTATCCAATCTTATGTATTGATAAGGAATATGACATGAAAGATGAGAGCCTGCATTTAATAAGATTAGGAAAATATTGCCTTTATAAATGTTATAAAATGCCATGATAATCAATTTAAGGGGCCATATACAAATATGCTGATTTAAGTAACAGAAAACTGACGGGAATATTGGAACAAAAATCGTCTCAGGTTATGACTATAACCATGGTTCCCTGAGAGAGGGAACGAGACACTGCGTCCCGAAGGGAGCGCTATGGGAACGCCCTCAGCGTGAATGCGTCTGATGCACGTGTGTCAACTAGTCCAATGGCGAGAGTGAACGTCACCGGCAGGTGACGTCACGACCAAGAAAGGATAAATACACATCCGGAAAGACCGGCTTCAGCTTAAATTGCCGAAGCAAATCGATCACAGGGATGCAGGGAGTATGGCAACGCGACGCAGTGTCTCGTTCCCTCTCTCAGGGAACCATGGTTATAGTCATAACCTGAGACGTTCCCTTTCGAGGGAACTCGCACTGCGTCCCGAAGGGAGCGCTATGGGAACGATATCCCAAAACGCCATAATTCCAAAATGCCTGTCCGTGTGAAACTGTGGCACACTAAGACGAGAGCACTGATGAGCCTGGAGCTGCGTCCAGGTCGAGATATATCATCTCACAACGTGAGTGGCGAGGATCAGCCCACCACATCACAGACTTCCTTGAGGAAAACCCCCAACAACAAGGCTGTGGAAGCCGCCATACTCCTAGTAGAGTGAGCTCTGACAGACAGTGAATACTGCTGACCAGAGACCTCATACGCAAGTGACATAGTCTCAACTATGCACTTGCTAACCATTTGTATGGACGCAGGGAGACCCCTTATTGCACGGTCCAAAACAAACAGTTGATCTGAAGTCCTCCACAGGGCAGCTCTGTGGATATTAGGTGTTCAGTGCTCACACTGGACACACAAGATTCAACTTTTCCTGGTCTGGATCTGAGAACAGAGGACAGAAAGCTTGCAGCACTATAGGCCGTGGAATATTGGCCAGAACCTTAGGTATAAAACCCGGTAGGGTAAAGGAACACTTTGACCATCCCTGGTGCACATTCAAGGCACGTAGGGGGTACAGATAGGGCCTGAAGGTCTCCTACTCTTTTTAGGGGAGAAATGGCAAGGAGGAAAACAGTTTTCAATGTCAGAAATTTTTCTGAGACAGAATCAAGCGGCTCAAATGGAGCTGCAGATAAGCCTTCCAACACAAAGGCCAACTCCCAAGCAGGAACCCTAGTGCATGTTGCAGGCCTCAGCCTCAGAGTGCCATGAAGGAAACGATACCTCAAAGGGTTATACCCCACAACTGTACCATCCACAGGGTCATGGAATGCAGAAATACGAGGATAGTTTCCTTGTGGCTGGAGTTCTGGAGTAAAGTATGGTCTCCACAACCTCGATTGAGAGACCGGATACTATGAGTTGGGCCCCCTCAGGGGCCAAACCCACAGGTTCAATACTTCTGGGCGGGGTGAAAAATCAAGCCCTTCACCTGAGATAGAAGGTCTCTCCTGATCAGAATCTCCGAGGGAGAGCCGTCGAGGAGAGACACAAGTTCCAAGAACCATATCCGACTTGGCCAGTAAGGTGCTACTAACAGTAGACTTATCCCTTCCCGGCGAATTTTGTCCAGAACTCCTGGGAGCAGAACAATTGGGGAAAAAACATACAGACATGGCCCTGGCCATGTCTGTACCATGGCATCCAGTCCAAGAGGAACTGGATGCGTAAGGGATAACCACAGTGGACAGTGCGTCGTATCTTGAGACGCGAAAGATCCACTTCCACGTGACTATAAATCTCCCATATGAGCTTCACCACTTTGGGGTGAAGTCTCCATTCCCCTGGCCTCAGCCCCTGTCTCGACAGGACGTCTGCTCCTATATTCTAGGTCCCTGGAATAAGATTGTTCTCGCGGAGAGCATCTTTCCCAGGGACCACAGGAGGATCTGGTGTGCCAGATAGTGGGCGCGAGCGCAGACCCCCCTGTTGATTTATATAAGAACCCATCAATGCATTGTCTGTCCAGACAGCTCAATGACCTCTCAGGTCTGGGAGGAAGAACTTCAACGCATTGAAGACCACCATCATCTCCAGGCAATTATGTGCCACGAAAGATGATGACTCCTCCACAGCCCTTGAGCTGAGCGGCCTTCCATTACCGCTCCCCAGCCTGTGAGAGAAACATCTATCATGAGAGTGACCCAATGATATTAAGCTCCTAACACAGGGCCCTGGGACAGGAACCAACTTTTCTTCCGTATAACCAAGGTGTGGAGACACCGCCGCGTGATCTTGATCATACGAAGTGGGTTCCCCCTCAGGGAAAACCCTTGGTCCTGAGCCACTACTGTAAGGGTCTCATGAACAGCAGGCCAAAAGGTATCACTATTGGACGCAGCTGCCATCAGACCCAACAGTTTTAGAAAACTGTTTTACAGTGGGTGACTGGCCTAGATATATCTCCTGTGTGACTGAAAAGATTGCAGAAATACGAGTGGGCGACAGAACGGCCCGCAGCGTCACTGAATCCATACCATGCCCAGGAATGTGGTTCTCTGTAATGGAGAAAGCACACTCTTCTTGGCGTTCAGCCACAACCCCAATTTTTATATGAGCAAGAACGACATCTCGATGAGGGTGCGAACCTGAGGGTGCGAACCTGACGCAGCGTCGTGTGAACGCTGAGTCATAGCTTGCTGGAAACTGCTGCGCCCTGAAGCACCAAGGGTGCCAGGGTTGGTAGAATGGCCCCATACGGACAATGAAGTTGAGCGGGCACCGTATACTGAGGTGTACACCGCTCTATCCCGTATGGGGCTGCCCTTAGATTTCATTCAGAGGGTGCGAGCCTGATGCAACGTCGTGTGAGCGCTGAATCAAAGCTTGCTGGAAACCGCTGCGCCCCAAAGCACAGAGAGTGATGGGGTTAGCAGATCGGTCCCCTGAGGGCAACGAAGTGGCACGGGCACCGTATACTGAGGTGTACACCGTTCCACCCCACAGGGGGCTGCCCTAAGAAGCCTAACACCACTGGCGTCAGGATCTACATGAAAGGCTGAAGTAATACATGAATCTAACTACTTAAAGTCAGATAAATATGCATTTTTTTAATTTCTCAAAATTAAATTACAGCCAACTGTGCACTTAATTCCTGAAAAATTAAATGCAGCAAATGATCTATCAGACAAGTTAATACGGTCTGAAAGAAATGCTAAATATAGTATGCATATAGGCCATACACACATCAAATTTCATTTAATCTCTCAAAATTAAATGCAGCCACATATCAACCAGACAGGTAAAAACGGTCTGGATGAAAGGCTAAATAAAGAGTTATTAGTGCAGACATATAGCTTTTAAAAACCAGGCAATAACCCATTTAACTCCTCAATTAAATGCATCAATGAACCACCAGACAAGTGTACACGGTCTGAATGATTGGTTGAATATTTATAACTGCCGTCTGCACACCCTAATCTACGCGTTGCCTCGGCAAACACAAGATCAGAGCCACTAGAATCTTTATTGCAGTTTGCAGACACGAAATCTACGCGTCGCCTCGGCAGACGCGAGATCCGTGCCACTAGATTCTTTATTGCATTTTGCAGACTCGAAATCTACGCGTCGCCTCGGCAGACGCGAGATGAGAGCCACTAGAATCTTTAATGCAGTTGCAGACTCGAAATCTACGCGCCGCCTCGGCAGACGCGAGATGAGAGCCACTAGAATCTTTATTGCAGTTTGCAGACACGAAATCTACGCGTCGCCTCGGCAGACGCGAGATCTGTGCCACTAGATTCTTTATTGCATTTTGCAGACTCGAAATCTACGCGTCGCCTCGGCAGACGCGAGATCCATGCCACTAGATTCTTTATTGCATTTTGCAGACTCGAAATCTACGCGTCGCCTCGGCAGACGCGAGATGAGAGCCACTAGAATCTTTATTGCAGTTTGCGGACACGAAATCTATGCATCGCCTCGGCAGACGCGCGATCCGTGCCACTAGATTCTTTATTGCAGTTTTGCAGACCCGTAATCTACGCGTCCCCTCGGCAAACGCGAGATTAGAGCCACTAGAATCTCCATTGCAGTTTTGCAGACCCGCAATCTACGCGTCGCCTCGGCAGACGCGAGATCCAAGCCATAGATTCTTTATTGCTTAAGACTTTATTCCCTCGAGAAAAAAGCCAAGAGGAGCAGAGCTAAAAATCTCGATAGTGCATCACATCGGGAAATTTATGAATGAACACTGTCAGATCCCAATACAAGAGCTGACATGTATGTTCTGCTCTCAAACAAACAACACATGAATCGCGTGTATCCCCACTCGTATAGTAGCGAGGGCAGGAAGCACACACGACACAAGTTGCTATTTGCTCGCCAATAAACTCCTGTCTAGGAAATATATAATGCTTGAGGACAAACAACAATAAATAGACAGAGACAGTTTCACACAGAGCGCTTTGCTGAGGCACAAAAAGCTGAAGCCGGTCTTTCCGGATGTGTATTTATCCTTTCCTGGTCGTGACGTCACCTGCCGGTGACGTTCACTCTCGCCATTGGACTAGTTGACACACGTGCATCAGACGCATTCACGCTGAGGGCGTTCCCATAGCGCTCCCTTCGGGACGCAGTGCGAGTTCCCTCGAAAGGGAAATAAACTTTACTAGATACGATGTTAGTTATTGTGTCATCAGTATTTGAAAAGGGCATAGATTTGATCATAGTGAGTTTCCAGCTGAGGAGAGTCAGTCGTCCTCCATGTGAGGAAAGTGAGTCTCCTGCTGCGTGAGGATACAGATCCACCGCTGGCCTATCAGTGGGAAACGCAGTAGACACTGGCAATAGTACAGTGACTTCGACAAATCATTAGTCTTATTTTTGGACCTTCCGGCCCGCCATAAGTGTAGACATTATGATAATAAGAGATTTATTGAGCAGTGTGGACAGCTTCATGGATTATAATGGAGCTTCATGAGATTGAATCATCGTGATGAACTAAGATGAGTGACAGCTTTTTAGTGATTATAAAGGGAACGCTCTAGACTTTCTAGACTATATATAATACATTCAGAATTTGAGAAAATCTTTTGTTTTTCATGCTTAACCGGGAGTGACATCCACTAAATTCATGTATTTGAGCAATACTTATTGTCATTTATGTGTGATTTTATTATTTTGTGTCTCATTTGATTGGGTGGAGCAGCCGTCAGTCTGAGTGGGTCAGTGTCACCCTGACCTTATGTAGCCTCACCACTGATGTGATGAGATGAGAGTGAAGATGAATGAAATCAGCTTTAGCTTCAGATATCAAACACATTAACTGTGATTCATCTAAAATCATTTTATGTTCATTACAATCCCAAACACTCTGATTTGGTCTCACTAATGTATTAACGTTTATAATAAAATAAAATTAATATAGAAAAAAGTTTAAATATACATGTTTATCATACATGCATTATAAATGCATATATTTGAAAATAAATTTCTCACACAAATGTCATAAAAACAGTTACGTAGATCACAAATCAGGTCAGAGAGGTGGAGGGTTTAAAAGCTGAAGTGTGACGTTCATATTTTATTAAACCATTAATTTATAATGTTTAAGTAAGAAATGTTATAATGTTTTAACAGTGATGATTGTTCTCAGTGTTACTTACTCAGCTGATCTAGTTTCTGTAACCACAGGCAGGAGCTTCTGAAGAACTTCATCTGCTGTATTTACTGCGTCACTATTTGAAAATAAAAACAAGGTAATTATTAATGGTAATAATAATATCATAAGTAAATAATACATTACATTCCTTACTAAATATCCTCATATATTTTTTTAATTAAACACTGCTTTATAAAGGACATGTGAAAATGTTTTTTTAGTATCTAACTGTAGAAGCTACTAAACGTATTCAGCAACACAGATTTGTTTTTTCTTTTTCTTGTCAGTGTTGCTGTGGCAGGTCTATCAGTCTTCATTTACACTACAACACTTAGTGCACAGATCTATTTTGACATCAGATTTTTTTGTCCCGTCCGTTGCTATGGTTATCACTATGTCAATCATCCTCCAGTTCCAGGATTCTCCCACATATTGATATTGGGATCTTCTCAAACAGAAGGCTGCATCTAGTGAGGTTGTGTCTTTCCTAGTCCAGTCCTTCTGAGGCTTGTAGACTCGAGTCCTCCTCAGCATTAAACACTAGAATGAGACGCTCTAGTAAGTGCGCATGGCTTCGTCACACATGTTCTCGCCCCACGATCACGACACAAAAATACTATTAAAACTTCATTTTGGAAACATACTTTGTATTAAAAATTAGGGATGCACCGATACCATTTTTTAAGGACCGAGTACGAGTACTGTACTTTTTTTCTAGTACTCGCCGATACCGATGTCTATACATTTATTAATTTCTCTCTCTCTCTTTTTTTTGGTGATGTTGCAGTTTTCCAAGCACAACACAGTGAGACTAATGAATGTAGGACAGCTTCTTTATTATTACTCTAATGAAAAAAGTAATAATTTTTGTGCTTGTTGCCGTCGGTGTCTCTGTGCACGGAAAATTCTGTCAGTTACGTCACGTGAGGTATCGGTCTTTGGTATCGGGGGTATTTTTACGAGTACAAGTACATGAGCTTGGTATCGGCCGATACTGATACTGGTATTGGTATCGGTGCATCCCTATTAAAAATCTTTATATTAACTGGCTTTTTTATTAATGCAGTACAGTGAATGACAGCCGTCTGTGTCTCCCAGTGTCTTACATTATTGGCAGTTTAGTGATTAATTTACACCAAAACAAAAGATAATATGTATGCCTTAATCTCCGAAAATATTATTTTTGTCTTACATTTCATAATGTACTCAGATAAGCTCAGAGCGACTCGTTTTTCATCAGTTCTTTTTCCTGAATTGGAATGTGTGCAAAGGATTGTGGGAGATTGAAGGACATGAAGGATACACTTGACGCATCCTTCAAAATGAGCTGAATTAAGGACATGAAACGAAGGCTGCCTTCAAAGGATCCTTCAAACTGAGACGGTCTTCAGAGGCGCTTGATGACGTGACAGTCGAGATATGCAGCCTTACTAGGACACAGCCTCCGTTTGAGAAGCACCCGCAAATTATGTACAATATCCCAGAAATCAGTCTGTGATTTAAACACCTCTGATCTCTTTGTTTCTCTTTGTTCATAATGTTATAGACTGTAATGACTGAACTCAGTGTTAATTACCGTTCACTTCTGTATCCAATTAAGCTGTACAGGTTAAACTTCTTCATTGTCTCCTCTGAGCTCAACAACACAAAAACTAAAGCTGACCACTGAGATGAGGAGAGTTTCACATTACGTAATCCTCCATATGTATGAGGTTCAGCTTTGTTCACTAGTGAAAGATCACCCAGTTCATTCAGACAGTGAAACAGATTGATGTATTTATGTGGAGAGGGATTCTCACTGATCTTCTCTTTAATATAGTCAACTGTTTTCTTATTGTTGTGAGATCTGTTTCCTGTCTGTGTCTTTAGTTCTTGTAAGAGACTCTGATTAGACTCCACTGACAGACCCAGAAGAAAACGAAGGAAAAGGTCCAGATGCCCATTTTTACTGTCTAAAGCCTCATCCACAGCTCTCTGATGGAGATCAGATAGTGAAACTTTGTCTCCATCAGTTGGTTTGGTAATCTGGTCAAACACATTGATGTTCTTGTTTATAAAGGAGAGATGCACATATAGAGCTGCTAGATGTTCCTGAATGCTCAGATGAACAAAGCAGAAGACTTTCCCCTGATACAAGCCCAACTCCTCTCTGAAGATCTGAGTGCACAATCCTGAGTACACTGATGCTTCTGTCACATCAATGCCACACTCTCTCAGGTCTTCCTCATAGAAGATCAGGTTTCCTTTCACAAGCTGCTGATAAGCCACTTTCCCCAGTTTGACAATCATGTCTTCATCTTTCACTTTCTTCTCATAGTCCTTCTCATGTTTGATGTTGGTCTGAATGATCAGGAAGTGTGTGTACATTTGAGTGAGAGTCTTGGGAATCTCTCCTCTCTCTGCTTCACTCAACATCTTCTCTAGAACAGTGGCTGAGATCCAGCAGAACACTGGGATGTGACACATAATAAAGAGGCTCCTTGATGACTTCAGGTGTGAGATGATCCTGTCGGCCAGACTCTGATCTCTGATTCTCTTCCTGAAGTATTCCTCCTTCTGTGGGTCACTGAATCCTCGTACCTCTGTCACTCGATGGACACACTCAGAGGGGACGAGATCAGCTGCTGCTGGTCTGGAGGTGATCCAGATGAGAGCAGAGGGAAGCAGATTCCCCACAATGAGGTTCATCAGCAGCACGTCCACTGAGGCTGATTCAGTCACATCACACAACCTCACATCGCTCTGAAAATCCAGAGACAGACGACACTCATCCAGACCATCAAAGATGAACAACATTTTATATTTGTCACTGGATATTTCCATTTCTTTTGCTTCAGAGAAAAAGACATGAAGAAGATCTGAAACACTGAGTGTTTTGTCCTTCATCAAGTTGAGCTCTCTGAAAGGAAGTGGAAATATGAGCTGGACGTCCTGATTCTCTTTCCCTTCAGCCCAGTCCAGGATGAACTTCTGCACAGAGACTGTTTTTCCAATGCCAGCGACTCCCTTTGTCAGCACAGTTCTGATGGGTTTGTCTTGTCCAGGTAAAGGTCTAAAGATGTCACTGCATTTGATCGATGTGTCCTCTGTTTCTGCTCTCCTGGACTGTGTCTCAATCTGTCTCACCTCATGCTCATTACTGATCTCTCCACTTTCACTCTCTGTGATGTAGAGCTCTGTGTAGATCTCATTCAGGAGTGTTGGGTTTCCCTGCTTTGATATTCCCTCATACAAACACTCAAACTTCTTCCTCAGAATTGATCTCAATGTGTTGAGGACTTCAGCAGGTTTAGAGTCATGGCTGTAAGATTAAAATACCAAATTTTTACACAAGTAACTAGAATAGAAATAAAATAAAAGAAATCACAAAATGGATTTTTTTTACTGTATTATGGTACAAAGAACATCATTAGGTTTTTCTGAAATGTTTCAATTATTAATCATGTGTTTGAGTGATGTGTGATGTGGATTTTTGTGAATGTATTAACAATACAATACATAGAGCTTTGCACAACTGAGCAATGATAATCATTAATAGACTGAAACTTGCAGGATTTGAACTTATTGCACTGCTGTATATTAATAACAATTTCATAAAAATTAAATACAATAAGCTTAACTTTTATAGAAATTATATACCTGAGATCAGGCCGTGTGTCTCCACTCTTAAACCCTACTGGCGGATCCATAGAGAAGTCACTCTTCATAGACACACAGCTGGACTCTGGGTTTGAGCTCTTCTGCTGGACTGAACTGTAACAGAAAACAGATTCAGTTTAATCCTTTAGATTACTGTGTTCATTCTGTATGATAGGAACCATATTAATATAAACTGTAACAGAGAACAATTGACCAATGAACACATAGATCAGGTGCTTGAATGAACACTCAAACCTGTGTGCTCGAAACAAGAGATAAAACATGGAGCATGAATGTCTGAACACCAACACTGAACTGAAACTGAACTCAACAGAAGTGTCAGGATCTGAACACCACGCTCCACACACACAATGTATCACACAGAAGAAAGAGTTTTATAAAGGATGAGTTATAAAACTGACGCTCAGTTTATGATATGCAAATGAGGTCATTCCTGAAGACAAAGAACCACTTTGCCACCTAAAACTGTAGTGTCAGGATTGGCTGTGACACTCTGAAGGAGAGCCAATCTGAGTGACCCACTGCGTGACCCCACCGCTGCTCACCTTTCATTGAAGACACAAAGACTAATGTGTTGTATTTCCTTTTAGTGTTAGTGTGTCTTAGAGTAATCAGTAAAGTTTTGCTTGAAGTCACATGATGATGTTTGTTGGTTTTATGTTCACAAACTGAGGTCACTGGTTCGGTCAGATTCTGACTACCGTGCCCAGAATATCAATCTGATCAATATTAATTGTTACTGTTTATAGACAAAACAGTGATAATTTAATAAATTGACAGATAGTTATATGAGCACATCTATAAGCACATCTTTTACTGAAATGTTATTCTGAGTACCTGAGATCAGACCGAGTGTCTTCACTCTTAAACTTTGGTGGCGGCTCCATAGACCAGTCACTCTTCACAGACACACAGCTGGACTCTGGGTTTGAGCTCTTCTGCTGGACTGAACTGTAACAGAGAACAGATTCAGTTTAATCCTTTAGATTACTGTGTTCATTCTGTATGAGAGGAACCATATTAATATAAACACACTCATTTTTTATCAAAAACACTTTGAGGAAATGTTATGATCTTTTTATTTAATATTTCATGTAAGTTTTAAAACAAAAACACAGGCAAAAATGATATTTTTTTCTGTAAACTGTTATAAACACAATATTAAACAGTGTTTGTTGAAAGTACCTGCATCCTGGAGAAAAATCTCCATCTCTGGATCCTTGTGAATCAGCCATGATGAAGCTGCAGGAGAATCTGATGAGTTTGATCTCTTCCACTGACTCTGAATGAACAAAACATTCAGATACAAAATTAACTGATTAAATTAAACAACCTTCATAATTTAGCTGAACATAACTCGAGTGTGGGAGAAAAGGATCATGTGACTGTGTTAACTCAAACTCAGTCATGTTCACACATATGATGTTAAACTTCTGAAGAATCACAGACATCACCAAACACAAAAGAAACCTTGAAGTGAAAGAAACCCTTTATTACAGATTTTATATCAAACAATCACTTAAAATGTCCTCCAGAGATTCATATTAATATGAGGAAGTCTCCACACATGAACACTCACCTCGATCAAACTACAAGATACAGCTTCTCAAATCCTCCAGCTTTAACATCATAAAGATACACGGAAATTCCTGCTTAAACTTTGATAAACGTTTCTATTAAACACTTTGATGCTGTTTTTCCTTATCGTATTGGTATTTTACCTGCTTAAAATGGCGACAGGTGAACTCTAACTTACTTTCACTTAAGCTGTGTAGACTGTCAATAGAGGTACACTTACTATACCATATAACTTTTGTTCAAAGTTTACAAAATGTATATAATGAGCGAGTACATCATGAATCCATCTTCCAACCTGTTTTTGTCTTATCCTGAATCATACGATACACCTATAATAAGTGTTTATACTCGGACTGTATGATGTTAAGTCTATGTTAAATATATAATGTAATAATATATAAACCAAGGCATATTCAATTTCACTCATTCACTTCACCTTGAAAACAAATATGTGTCTCAGTGCACTGAAATATTTCAAGTACTTACTGTTTTGACGTTTGTTCTTCGTTAATAGATCAGGTTTTCTCCTTCGTGGCACAGCCTGAAAAACACTTTCAGTTCTTCTGAACTTTGTCTCCAATATCATTTATTGTCTCGTTAGATAAGTGTATCGTCACACCCCTAGAAGACAATAAACCCCATCTCAGCATTTCATCATTTCATCTGAACATCAACAATTGTGAGATTTATAACATTGCAACAGTTTTGATAAAGTTGGTGGTAAGATGAATTATGATATACTCTTCTTAATCGTTTTAACCCTTTAGATAAACAAAGGCTTTTCACTTGTATTACTATGAATGGAAGAAAGTGCAACATGTAATATGTCGAATAAATCCCGCCTTCTAAGTAAAAGAGCCAATCGCTGATTGGTAAAGTCATTGCGTCACTACAGCTGCCGTTAGAAGCACTGGTTGCTATAGAAACAGTCAGTGATCTGAGAAGCGGGCTTATGACTGCACATGCGCATCAGCTAGTCCAGCCTGAAAAATAAGCTTTTTGAGCATTCAAAACAACATTTATGGGACAGTTCTATACTTGCATGAGTTAACATGTTATTAGCATGATTTAGCATTTTTTTCTGACATGATTTCACATGTTGCTCACATGATTTAATCAAGTTGCTAACTTGAATTGGCACATTGCTAACATGTATAACACATTGCTAGCATTTAACAGTTATTTTCCCAGCAGTTATGGCTCTCTCTCTCTCTCTCTCTCTCTCTCTCTTTCTCCTCCACCTACAATATAGAAAATATCTAGAATGTTTTATTTTTGAACGAGTTCATGTTCATAAACATAGAGGGGTTAACCGGGAATTGATGCTCTACTTATGGTGCGTTCAAGTCACGTCATGTTCATAAGGTCATCAGTGGCAGCATCGTCATATTTCTCATTCAGAAAGCTGATGACAGGAGCCTTGATGGTCTTGGTGAGATCTGAGTCTTCAGCTTCTGGTTTTAAGACCTCCTCAGTGAAGAGCTGCAGTACAGGTTTCAGGTACAACACACTTCACCAGAAAGGCCATCAGTGAAGTCAGCAAATGTTTTAAGAGCCTGAAGGACATCAATGTCCTGCCATGAAGGAGCCAAGTGCCTTTTTTTGTGTCAACTGATAAAACATTTGCAATGTCATTCATGGTGACCATTGAATGGTGAGATCTCACCTGGTGTTGTTGTGGAGAAAAATCATCTCTTCCTTGCAAATGAAGCTCAAGAGACAGAGTTCCAGAAGTCAAAATAAGACTTTATTGAACAAAGCAACAAAGCTGAGACATCTGAGATTGTCTCTGGCCAGGGCACAATTCTTATACCCTTTTCTTACGTTATTTCACAATAACTATGTGATTTAACTCATTTCATTTCATTTATTTCATTCATAATAGTGGCAGCCTGCCAAATGATGGTCAACCCTTTATCATGGACAAGATGGATCATTTCCCAGGACAACCGGCTCCTTCCTAGAGGAGGGAAGTCTCACCATGACATCATTCACAGCACCTGTGATGTCCTGAAAATACTCCTAACTTGGCAGAATACTCAGTGGGTCACATGACTTTCTCCAATGCTCCTGACCTTGTGACAGTTCTTACAGTCATGTAATAGGCCATGAGGCCTTCAAAACACACCTGGCTGTTATATTATTCAAATTATTTCTACAATGGTTTTCTTATACGGTTGATAAAACATTCCAACAATCCCCCCTTTGGGAATCTATTAATTCCCACCTCCTGTGCCCTTACCCAGAGTGCAATCTCACAAATCCACCCCATCTTCTGTCTAAGGACCAATAGTGGTCCTTCTTTCCTTTACCAAATGGCTTCCTTGTAAAACTGCACTCCAAAAGAGGTCAGAGTCAAACATCACTGCCCACAGTTTTTACTAGGACAGTGTAAAAGACTTCTCCTCCCAAACTAAACATTCTAGAGGGTCAAAAACAAAATCAAAAACAAATCAACAAGTTGTGTTACAGCATGTGAGAGGAATGTCTTAGCCTTTCTCATGGTTGTCATGGTTATGTAGAACACATCAGTGATTAAACTCATTTCAATTAATATAAAATATTTAAGAATATCAATTTTGCTGCACTGGTTCTCCCACGGTACAAAGAGAATTAAAAAAATATTCAAACATCTTTCTTATCATCCCCTTGAATCTGGTTGCATTACCATAACACGGGCAATGACCTGCTTCTGACCCTCATCGTCCCTCTCATTCATCAAAATCATAACTCATACTAAATCAGTTTTTCATTTTCTTTTTTTTTCAAAGGATATGTGATTTTAAAAAGATATGTGACTTAAAAAAAGATATATAACTTCAGAAAAGGATATAGAACTGCAGGAAGGGGTTTATGCCAAAATAATAAACATAACACCCTCTAATTCCTGCCTACACTACCTGAATTCTAAATAATTTTAGAAGAAAAGAAAAATACAATAGATATGCTGACTCCCTTGCTATCAAAAGCACAATACAAGATTCTGAAAATAAAAAGTAAAAATAAAAGTCACCCCTTCTATACCACTTTTTGCTTAAGGGGATTTACTCAATCTCGTCCAGTTCATCCAGTCCAGGACCCATTGATACATATTGGTGCATCAGCTCCAGATCTCCTCATTGATCATGTGATCAGCTGCTGCATTGACCATCATTGATCTGAGGAAAGGCACAACACAACACAACAACAGCACAAAAGCAACAACTACTATGGCTATTATTATTCCCACTTCAGTAAGCCATTTACCCCATGATTCAAATATTTTGTCAAAGTTCCCAGTATGCTTATCTCCTTCATTTTCAGTGACTTCTTCCCTATTCAGTTTCTTCATTGTCTCTGTGAATGACCCATCAGGAGCTGTAGTATGTTGAACATAAGTACAACAGTTAGCTTCAAATATTACACATTATTTCACCTCGAATAACCAATTTAACATTTGTCTGCCATGTCATTTGTCTTATGGGTCTCCAACTGTTCTTCCAAGGCTCTCAATGCATCTTCAGTGTGATTGATGAACTTCTGTTGATCACAATAAATGTCTTTCATTCATTCTGCATTTTTATCACACGTCATCCATACACATACACTCAAAGCCTGATTTTACTTCATCTCTAACTTAAATTCATTTGGTATTCCCCTTGGTTGACCATTCAAATCTTTGCACACACCTTTTCTGACATTGTTTTCATCACAAATGTTGCATTTGGCTAAAAAAAAATCATCAATCCTCAATCAAAAAATCATCTTAACATCGACTTTGATTTTCACTTCCCCCCTTGTGCAATGGTCAAAACCATCTAAAATTAAAATAGAAAAAAGTGTTGCTGGTGTAATCATATGTCCTTTTATATCTCATTTGTCCATCAATCTAAAGTTGAGGTGTTTTAGAGTATGCCTCCTAATTGACTCATCAATTTTTCTTTAATTTTATATGCAATTAATCATCCTAAATATCAAGGTGCAAATTCCACCAATTCTAAATTAGTAACACAATATTCCCCATTCGACAATGACTAAATGTTTCCAATAATACATCTGGTCGATAGTAGTTGTGTTAAACACCACAGTCATAAACCACAAATGTTACAATTATCTAATAAATCAAATGATCTGCTAGATCTGGAACATATCGCAGTGTGAAAGAACTAATTTCAATTTCTCAAGCTAATTTGTCATTCATCTGTTAATTTAATCTTTCATCATAAGACTTTTTTCCCCCTGTTGGTCATTAACTGTTCTTTTGTATTGACTTTAGATTATTTTGAATTCATGAACTATACAGTATTAACATCACATGATCCCTGGTAATGACAGCCTTTGTGATATCTCAAATTTGTAATTTTGAAATTACTACTTCAGATCTAGTTCAATAAATGAACTATGAACCAAGATGGAGTGATCAGCACCATAGCTTCATCATCCACACTGTTCTTGAACACTTTATATCCCTTTTTTCCCCTGATAGAGAGCTCAGTATCATACAGGCTCATCAGCTCTGTCTTAAAAGCCAAGTCCAAAATGTCTCTCTACACTGGACAACAGTTCAATAACCAGTCCAGTCCTAAGCTAAGTCCAGTCCCAGTTTTAGTTAATCGTTGAGTCAGGTAAACACTCAACCTCCCCTCCTTTTTTCTTTCTTTTTTTTAATGCTTACAGCTGGACTGATGTCTATTGAAAGAAAGCAGATAGAGATCTAAACAGAATACAGAGAACTGCTGTTGGACCAGTGAATAATAAAAATACATTTAAAGTGGTTTCTTTAGTGATCATTGAAAATGCCCATCAACCAATGCCTCCTCTTCTCTGCAGACATGTCCTTGTGTTTCTTGCTCTCACTTGTTGCACAGTCCAGTTGCTTTCATTTATGTTAAGGCATCCGTCCCAGAAGTCATCTGGAAATTGAGCATTCAGAGAAACGCTTTAATCAAATTTATTCTTTATAAATTCTGCAATCATCTTTTTCAATTGTCCCTTAATGTCAGTCTCATCTGGTTGATAACAGCAGTTTCCTCATGCTATTTTAATAAAGCAAGTTCTTCCCATTACAAGATCGTTTTTATCACAGGGAAACAAGATACAAATTTCAGACGTCTTCATATGACAGGTCATTGTATAATACAGTCATAGTACCTACATCTAGCATGTCTCTCTATATATGTTTTATCTCTATATTTCAATATATCATATATTTCTATAATCCGTTTTGTCAGTTATTTGGATTTCCTCGAGGAACTGCACAAGCCACTTATACTAAGGAGAATCTCCAGTGTTTTTGGTGGACACCAGTTTGTGCAATCCTCCGGATCAATCCCTGTTATCAGGCCTGCTTATTAATTTAATTCCCCTAAAGACCGGTCAACTAAGATTTATGCAATTTTATTATTGTCTTTCAGTTCAATTTCTTATCAATTTTTTTGGTGCTTTCTTGGTAATTGTGCAATTTAATTTGATTTTAATTCTGACTGAATTGGCAGATTTCACCAATCTGCACTTGTTTTGCATTTCTCTTCTTTTTTTTTTACTTTAACTTGTTTTTCTGTCAATTTTGGAAAATGAAAGCTTTCCCACTTTTTCAGCTTGTTTCATCATTTCTCCTAAATCTTTTGAGTGTCATCCTCTACTTACATACAAAGTGACACGTTTAGTTTGGAACTTGAAATCATTTTTCAATTAAATTTTCAGTCTTGCAGTACTGCCCCCTGTAGGCCTATTATGTAACTGGACTTCCAGCCCTTTTGTCTCATTTAGCCTCTTTTCTAGTTTTGGGTCCCTACCTAGATCACATATAATTATACAACACTGTGAAGAAATTCAATTTTGAAGAACTGTTGAAAAACATGTGCATCATGTGACCACTAAACACAGTGCCGTCAAACTGCTGTCACGCTTCATCCAGTCCATCAGCGTCAGATCCTGTAACTCCATCCACTCGATTAAACTTACCAGAGTACAGATTCTCCACACCTGTCATCAATCACCTGGGATTTGCACATATATATCCATACTTATCCACATGAAGTTGTCTGATCTCACTCCACTATGTGCGAGACATTCCTGACTCTGAGGATATTGCAGGTTCGAGCCCACATGACTCAATGTATAGAAAACTAATGTAGGAACTAGAATTAGGAACAGCTGAGGAAAGTCAGTGCTGCAGGAGGTGGATCATACTGGGCCTTAGTGGAGAATGGCCCTGTCCCAAATGGCACACTTCATGTGCACTTTCGGTCTTGTGGACTTACAATGGCCGCTGCATGCACATGTCCGTTAAGTCCACAAGACCGTAGGGTGTCCCATTCGTCATTTAAGCTTAAAGAAGTGTAAGACTTGATTTTCCTGCTAAGACAAAACTGAGATCAAGTGCCCTGCAATAAAGCACTAAAACTCATCTGGAGAGAAGATCTAAAGAAATAGCATAGGACAACACCTTGCCCTCACAACATCTACAGGATGCAACCCCCCCCCACACACACACACACACCCTCCTTCCCTTCCCCCTAACTCAAGTCACTGAAAGTTCTTCAAGATGTATAATGTAACTTGTGTATCTATTGTTTTTTCCCCTTTCATGTTTGGTATCATTTTAAATGTCTCAGTGCGATTGGTAAAATGGTCTCAGTTTCACAGCAGTCACTTATGTTATGAGGAAGTTTGAAAACTAAGGAGAATTCTGTCCTCCTTTTGTCTCTTCAAGAGATCTGATAACCCACTCCTCTTCCCCCAAAACAGGTGTTGGTGTAGTAAATATTTACAATCCTTTTGTTCTGGTCTGGGTATATAAGGTAAAGTGCAAAGCAGTCATGGGGGATCTTCTGTCGCCAGAAACCCCCATGCAGAGATGGTTGAATGTCTGAAGACATTCACACATCACTGTGTGTATGTGCATTTCTTTGAGTAATTGATGTTATGCATTTATTTCTGAATTGGCTTCTAATTGTCCAACTATGTAATTGACATGATACATTTTACTTGACAAAATAAAATGTTATATTTGATTTACTCTGGATTCTTCTGAAATCATTATGACTAGTAGATTACTAAAGTCCGTCATTTCCGTAAATCTGCGTCAGGACAGGTCAAACTAGAGAGCCCCATGAAAGGAGCATAGGGGCACATCATGGGACTTTTTGAGTTTGTCTGTTATTGGCTTAGCAAGTTGCAGTATCGTGACTAAGAAAACTGTATTTTTGTATGAACAAGCATGTGGCGGTTCGACTCAAATGCATTAGTAAACTCTGCACCCTCTGACTAAGAATCATAAACTGGCGAATTTATGTCCGTGAGACCGCAGTTGGCCGATGTGAAAGTCTCTAAGCGATGGTGGGTCCGTAATGAACGAATAATTGAAAATATGGGATACCCAGAATAATCAAATATCTAAATTAATACATAACGAATGATTAATTTCTAACTGGAAACACAACCTAAGAGTAATAATCATTTGAAATTGGAGTCAGATTAAACGAGTGAAATTACGTGAACTTCACAGGGGCGCTGAAAAGACATACACGCGTTAACCTTCGCCCTGGCCGTCGGATTCCGTTTTTGGGCCGATGGGGGGTTCCTTACAAAGTGGTGACATTCCCTCCGTGATCTCCCATATCCAGTTGGCGAGTGTCTTTTCAGCGGAAAATTGGGATTTGCAACAAGCAAGAGGTTTGATCATCTCTCCAGCTGCTGTGGTAAGTCCAGTCTTATTTGCCTTTTAGAAGTGTTGAGGGAAAGATAGACGCATCCCATATAGACACATTTGTAGAATGGGTCGGCATACCCAGATTTAAGACCGGAGACCGAAATCCGGTGGGGCTGGAGAATTAGACAACCACATTTTATCAGGGACATGATAGCGGCAGCGTAGATGAGGAATGATATCCCTTGCGTTAACTTTAAAGATCTCTTTGTTTGGCTACGCAACAAGAGATTAACCTTAAATTGGAATAACAGCATCCAAATTTTATTCTGGTATTCAACAGAGGGCTGTAAGTTAAAACCTAAATTCTGAGGTAAAGAATGCTCAGCTACATGTTTATTTGCTTTGCTGCAACGACGTTGCAACATTGAAAATAAGCAAATGGTCACGTTAACTTGTGAAAAAATCTTGTGATTGGATAAACCAAAATAGAACAAGGAACAAAACCTCTCACTGTAATCCTTTGTGCGTGTGAAATGTAAAGCTGGACAAAACAGAGTAGTGAAACTAAACATTTTCAAAAGAAAAGAAGCTATATTTCTGTCTCAGTCCTGGAGAACAGCTGCCATGCAGAAGTCCTAGGGACTGCAATTGAGAAAATACCCTAAATGTTAAAACTGATGTACATAATGATAATTATGATGTTAGAGACTTGTAACCAAGCCTGAGGGTTTCACTCATTCAGAGGACATGCTCAGCTTGTCTTTGTTTCATAAAAGAAATTTAGCCAATGAATAAGATGAATCACATCACTATACTTTGAAATTGTTCAAGAGGTGCTAAAAAGGTTTACGACTTATGTCACAAATGGTGTAAACAGCACTGTTTAAGGCTCAGTCTTATAAAACATATCTTTTATCTTGGTCTTATTTCAGATTTTAAAATTACTGCACTCTTGTATGTTTTTTAGTGTCTCAAAAGAGACTGAAAGAACAAACAGACCAAAAATTAATCTTTGTGCTTTCAATCAGACCTGTGTTTGTCCAGCCTTTCTTTTCATATCCAAATAAATTCTCAGAAGAATGTAATTGATAACATCTTAGTCCAAAACAAGAAAATTGTGTCCAATTTTATATTGTAGTCACAAAAATCTTTAAATGATTTGACTCAATATTCACAGCATCAAAGTCTATAACTGTTTCCAGTTTGGTCTGTTGCTGTTAACACACTGTTCATGTCAGCACAGCTGTAGCTTCAGGGCCAAACGCCTTCTAAAAGATCAGTGAGATGACAAATTACTCAGCCAAGACCCTCTTGAGACCAGCAAATAAAATTATTTTTAATTTATACTATTTTAATATAATATAATTTATATTATAATCACATTATGATATATATTATATTATAATGGCCAGGGATGGCCTTTAATCTCATGATGATTCAAGCAATGGTTTGGAAGAAGAAAGATTTTTGGAGAACAGCAGAAGGAATCAGGATGTAGTAAAATGGAACTAGAATGTAGACAGAAGTTGGGAGCACTATCAGTGCTGGAAGAATTGTAAGGGATCAATGGAAGGATTCAAATTTGTAATTGTGTTAGACACATTGTTCTCATAGAACACACATTCTAGTTGTTTGTGCTACTACATGTGCACCTAGACTAGTTGAGTTTATTCTTTAAAACACATGACTGCTTTACTGTAAGTGATGCGTGACACACTTAGGTTTAAGGTTGTAGATGCTATGTATTCTAGACCATGTGTCTTGTGTAAGTTGGAATAACTGTAATACTGAAATTGTACAACAATTTCAAGTTGTATGTGTGTCTATGTTGAATTCGTTTGTCTCCTAAATGGAACACTCAGCTATTTTCCATATAGCTAGAGTAAAACCATGTACAGGAGCATAGAATTGCCATAAGGCTACAATGTGCTTCACAATTGCTTTAATTAAATTGTTAGGAAAGAAAAATGGAAGGAAGAAATCAAAGTAATGGGAAAGAACTTCTTTATCTTCTATCTGTGCAAGAATCTTTAATGAGAAAAATTATAATGCCCAGTATTTTTACCAACCAGAATTATTAACCTGATTGTCATATCTTGAATAGGCTAAATCCATTCAAGATCAAAACATGATCAAATTTGATTCTATTGTTCTGTAACCCATTGACAAGGGGAGAAGCAAGTTTTGATTTTCCTTTGCAACAAAACCACAAACAAAGTGGACAAATGTTAGCAAACTCCTCTCTGGGAGCACTAGATCACATAGGATCTGATCAGGGAAGATATTTTACTGGACATGTAATTAAAGTTGTGTGAAATGTTAATATCAGGCAGGAACTCTTCTGTTTTCACAGACCACAGAGGTCCAAATGGTCAAGTATTTGAATGACACCATAAATGCCAGTTGCCTAACAAACAGCACAGCACCACAAATGGTGATCTGGTGCCCTAATCACAGATCTGACTAGTGTGAGATTCCCCCAGGAGACATGGGTGTCATAATCCTCACAACACAACAGACTGTGTAAGCACAGCTGCAATAGCAACTTAAGGTGCAAGATTCTCTGACAATGCTTAAACTGACCACTAACATTCAGTTTTATCTGGCCTTTTTCTTTGCAGAAACATAATCATAATAATGATCTATGTCTTTGTAAACTAAAACAAATTTTCTTCTAATGGCATAAAATCTTAACAGATTAAAGCCATCTGCAACAACTGTCTGGATAAGACCATTCAAGAAAATTAAGATGGCACCATCTATCTTAATGCAATTTGTTTAAAGGTTCAAGATCAACTGTTTTTTCTCTGTGTGTCTGTTTCCCATTCAGGACTGATAGCTGCCATTTTTAGGGCCAGATTCCACAAGGGTCTGGTCCCACCTGCATTGAGCCAGGACACACAGCTTTATATGCAGAAGATGGGTGTGTAGAAACTTCAAGAGGCCATCCACACCTCATAACACTCACAGATAAATGGCCTCCCAGTGTAGAACTGGAACTAAATTATGCAACACAAATTATGGTAGGAGAGACACCACCCATCTTCTACACATGCATACAGAATGCACACACCCTACTACAAACTCACAACATCTCTACCTGGCATAGATCATAAGACTATCTAGGCTAAAATTATTCACATCATGCAAATCTGCATCATACATCATTCACCTTCATACATATAGGACAAGGGAAATTATTTCCATAATTTCTTTTCTTTTTTAATTGTGTCAAACAATTTTGAGGTGTTATGGAAACACTGTAATAAGCAGGACATGTGCATGGCTTTAGTCACACATCAATTAAAGTTCTGATCATTCAAATTCCAAATTCCAAATCTAAATGAGATCTATTCAGTAATACAACTAGTCTCTTTGGACAAAATGTTGATTATGTCCAGTCCTTGGCATTGTTGCAAACTAGGAGGGCCCCCTAGTTTCCAACATATGACTAATGACAAATTTATCTAAACAGTTAAAACTGAAATGCAGACATTTCTGTCAATCCGTTGCATAATTTCTAATCAGACCTGTATTCTTGAGTGGGACTTAGCCTGTACATCAAATGCACAGATGATGGTTGTAAAAGCTAAACAAGAGATTTTAAATCTCTGTTTCTGTAAATTCCATTCTCTAAGTGATTTGATTGAAACCTTAGTTTTGCATTAAGGATTTGCAGTTAAGACAACTATTTTATAGACAGTTTTATAATTGTAATTATGAAATTGTGTATTTCTATGTTTAAGTATGTAATATATTTAATTATGTATACCACTGGTAAATATACTAGTTATTTTGACTCTTTGCTACTTTTCCTTTAACTCATTCAGACCAAGTCTAAATTCCACTATCATATCACAGTGATAGTGAAGAATTGGGTGATTAGAATGAGACCTGCTCACCAAAGATAGGACTCTGAAAAGGAGACCTTGTTTACCATCGCACTTTTGACATGTTCATCATGTGTTATTTTGTGTTCTTGTGTTTATCCAACAACCGTTTTCCCATCTTACAATAACACCAAATTCATTAGTGTTCAAGTATTGCATGATAATTCAGAAGTTGTTCAGGTGTCCTGCACGCAATGGAGCATCATCAGTGAAATGAATCCTTCACCCATGGACATTTGACCTGCCCGGCAAAACAAACCTTCTACTTGAAGGTAACCGAGGACTTCTCACAGGATCAATTAAACCTGGGGCGGACACAGATGTTTCCATAAAGTGTAATGAGACTTTCCTGACACATTCTGCTCATGCTGACCAACACAACAGACTTGGTACAACCAGTCATTCTACAGGCAGATTACCACCACAGCCAAGTGCAGGTGGATGCAAACCTGACCAAGAGGATCACAGACATCATGTCCAGCTACTACAGCATCCAGTCAGCACAGTACATCCACACTAAAGGGACTGTGTGTCACAGAGATGCATTCTGCAGTACTTTCATCTTAATGTTCAGCCTGCCTTAATGTTGTTATTTCAGGTGACGACTTGACTCCTGCACCCATCGACTGGTGCTGCTAGGTGCCAACCCATGAACACTCTGAAAACAACACCCAATGTATGGAAGCAGGAAATGTCCAAAAGTGGCCCCTCAGGACTGATTTGAATCTGTCCCAATAGGCCAGGGGCGGACTGTAAGACTTGATTTTCCTGCTAAGACAAAACTGAGATCAAGTGCCCTGCAATAAAGCACTAAAACTCATCTGGAGAGAAGATCTAAAGAAATAGCATAGGACAACACCTTGCCCTCACAACATCTACAGGATGCAACCCCCCCCCCACACACACACACACACCCTCCTTCCCTTCCCCCTAACTCAAGTCACTGAAAGTTCTTCAAGATGTATAATGTAACTTGTGTATCTATTGTTTTTTCCCCTTTCATGTTTGGTATCATTTTAAATGTCTCAGTGCGATTGGTAAAATGGTCTCAGTTTCACAGCAGTCACTTATGTTATGAGGAAGTTTGAAAACTAAGGAGAATTCTGTCCTCCTTTTGTCTCTTCAAGAGATCTGATAACCCACTCCTCTTCCCCCAAAACAGGTGTTGGTGTAGTAAATATTTACAATCCTTTTGTTCTGGTCTGGGTATATAAGGTAAAGTGCAAAGCAGTCATGGGGGATCTTCTGTCGCCAGAAACCCCCATGCAGAGATGGTTGAATGTCTGAAGACATTCACACATCACTGTGTGTATGTGCATTTCTTTGAGTAATTGATGTTATGCATTTATTTCTGAATTGGCTTCTAATTGTCCAACTATGTAATTGACATGATACATTTTACTTGACAAAATAAAATGTTATATTTGATTTACTCTGGATTCTTCTGAAATCATTATGACTAGTAGATTACTAAAGTCCGTCATTTCCGTAAATCTGCGTCAGGACAGGTCAAACTAGAGAGCCCCATGAAAGGAGCATAGGGGCACATCATGGGACTTTTTGAGTTTGTCTGTTATTGGCTTAGCAAGTTGCAGTATCGTGACTAAGAAAACTGTATTTTTGTATGAACAAGCATGTGGCGGTTCGACTCAAATGCATTAGTAAACTCTGCACCCTCTGACTAAGAATCATAAACTGGCGAATTTATGTCCGTGAGACCGCAGTTGGCCGATGTGAAAGTCTCTAAGCGATGGTGGGTCCGTAATGAACGAATAATTGAAAATATGGGATACCCAGAATAATCAAATATCTAAATTAATACATAACGAATGATTAATTTCTAACTGGAAACACAACCTAAGAGTAATAATCATTTGAAATTGGAGTCAGATTAAACGAGTGAAATTACGTGAACTTCACAGGGGCGCTGAAAAGACATACACGCGTTAACCTTCGCCCTGGCCGTCGGATTCCGTTTTTGGGCCGATGGGGGGTTCCTTACAGAAGGGTGCTTGTGAGCGCCCCCTTTGCGGCTGCTATGTGCTCTCGATGCGCACTTCTGCTGAGCCCGCAAGACTGTGAGCTACGCAGAGGACTTTACCTGGCAGTCAAAGCGGCATTACGTCGTGAAAGTGCGGACTCAGAGGAAGACTGTGAGGGTTTAAGGTGCCATTTGGGACAGGGCCAATGACACCCCCAGACTTGATGTGCAGTGCCTGACTCTGACCCACGCTTTCTGAACCCATCTGTGCTACAGATAGCCTATATTCACTTCAGACAGGAGCATGGACCTCTCCAGGTCAGCAGACATGAGTATGTTTAGGGCAGAGATCATTTATTACTCTGAGCTAAATACTTGTATGTATAAATAAATAGTAAATTACAGATCTGAATATTAAAACAATCTGAATAATTTTGTTTCTCAATTACAAATTGCATATGTTTAGGTCATGACTACCTATGTCACACTTTTTTTGATGCCATTGTCTTACACCAATCAATATTGATATTTTGTCCCAATCTCCAGGCAGTACCGCTACACAGCATACAGGCAAGTTGTCCGCTGGGCCTATGGCATTCTGGGCAGGCACATCATGAAGCCCTTACCTGCATGTGTTGTGTCAGCCATTATGAGACAGTTTCCAGAGGAAGGAGGACTTTATAAAGGTTTTGAAAGGCCCCATTACGAGATTCACTCTCCAAAATGTCAAACAGCCGTGATTTGGAAAAACAAGCACAATAAAGATTCACTACACATTTTCAGGCACATAATGAACACAGTATGTTGTACCTGGTTCCAGCAACTCCTTGTTCCTTGTTTCCCCCTCCAGAGGTGGATGTGCACAGCAGGGAAATGTAGGAGTGCCATGTTCGTGGATGTCCTGAACATGGTTGATCATGCTTTTCCACTTGTCCTCCATTTGTGTACATGTGTGTCTTTACCTGCTGATTTGTGTCTGTGATGAGGGCTGACACTTACAAATGTTGCTCAGTCAGAAACCTTATGCTGCGCTTTAGACCCTCTAACTCACACCAGGAGCTACTTCAGACCTCTGAGCTCTGTAAAAAACATCTGGTCATGTTACTGTGTAACATTAGACAGGTGATATGTGTGTTTGATAACATTAACTTACCTGGACAAGCTGAAGATCTGAAACCTTGTTGATTCTGTCCTCAATTAAAGAGGATGTGCCATATTTTGCACAATGGCCAGGAGAATCTGACCTATGAATGTCAAAAACAAAAATAGGTCCAACTTTATGTAATTTTGCAACAGCAGAAGTCACTGCTTAGGTACCCCTGTCCAACCTACTGCAATCCCAAACAACAACTTTGTCCAAAATCTAAATGTGTTAATTAAATTATGTCTTAAAAATGGAGGTCAAAGATAGTGTTAGAGTTGTACCTGCCTGCATCAAACAGAAAGATTTTACAAATGATTTGCCCTCCTACATTATGTAAACAGATGGCGGCATGTACAATTAATTCTAGGTATGAGTGTTAATCTACCTGATGAACGATGTGAAGGTCAGAGGTTACACTGTGAGCCAAAGTGAAGCACAGATGATTGAGGGGCCAGTGGAGAGAAAGCTATGGAGTGAATTTTGTGCCATAATTAAACAAACAAATCCAGCACTTTGCAAACTCAAACTCAATCTGCTTTCCAAAGGGAAAACTCGACTCGCAAACAAACAGAAAGCAATGTGCAAATACAAAGGCCATTTTGACTGAGAACACAGAGGAGTAACAAATGTATTGTGTTTTACAAATATAAATAAACATTTCACAAATAAATACAAACCATCCTATAAATTGCATATAACCTGTGAACAAATACCAAACCTATAGCATATAAATGCATACCTGTCTGTTACGATTGTGAGACACTTGCCTTTTTATGAGATCTCTTGGCTCGATTTTCTCACAAATGCAGTTGAGCAACTTCGTCTTCACGCTTCAGGTCGATGAGGAAAAATGAGAGATCACACAACTTGAGTGTAGGGGAATGAGATCAGGTTCAATGTAATAAGGTTTACAGTGTCTGCTCTCTGGGAATTAAATATTATTTGTTTCTGTTTGTTTTGTTTTAATACAGATAGTGATTGTAATAGACAGGCTTACAGCCTACTATTGCTTTCAGGACAGTAGTACACTGGACCGCTGGACACTCAGTGTTTTCTAACAAGTATTTACATAGTAATTTAATGCCTACTATATAGGTCTAATACGATTCCCATAGAGCAGAGTTGTTTGGCTTGCCAGCATTTGACACTGTAGCCCAAGGAAGGTTTAAACACTAGCTACAGTGTAAACTAGGATAATTAACTATTAAATTGATTATTTATTCCAGTAATACCACAGTGACTATGATTGTCTAGATCCTAAAACACATAGGATATATTTTTAATTGATATATCTCTTTTGTTTTACAGGTTGTTCTCAAACACTCCAAACCTGTTGAGCTGTTGGCCTATCAGTGCTCATGTGTGGCAGGGCTTGCTCTGTGTAATCATATTGCAGCATTGCTCTTCCAAACAGCACATTACAGCCAACAGGGAGCGACAGCTGTCCCCCCTACTCACAGCTGCACAGGGTCTGAGCAGCAATGGCACAAACCCAGGACTCAGGTGATGTTGGTCAACACTATCACAATTAATGCATTATTAATTTACACATTATATCATATTTTCCTACATCTTCTTTATGATGTAAGTGTTGTTCTTGCTCTCATTTCAACTCGCATCAACTTCCAATAGCACAGAGAGTGCAGCATATTTTCTTATGAGAATAGTAATCATTGAGCTACATTAAACTACATATAGCACAAAGTAAATGAGTTCTTATACAACATTCATTTACAGGGCTTTATGCCTGGCCCAACCAATGAAATGGTGATATTGTCAGCTAGGCCCAAGGAGAGAAGATTAGCAGAAGGCATCAGGTAAGGTGTAGGAATGGGAAGTAGTTTTACCACATTTACTACATTTATGGAAAATATGTATTAAAATGTTTTTTTTTTTAGACTGGTTTATGATCTTGGTTATCTGGACTGAACATTACATGAACCTTTAATTAACACTGTGTACATGTGTTATATGTATGTTTTCAGGAGCAACCTGTATAAAGCTGCCTGTAACCTGACCTGTGGCCTTCCAGACATGTCAGTTCTGCGGGTGAATGATATTTACGAAGGCATGTCAAGAGAAACTGCTCCTTCAGGGGATGTGCCTTTGGTGGACAGTGTTTTTGGAAAAGTCCAAGAAGGGAGTTTAGTCTCTTATCAACTTACATTTACATTTAGTCATTTAGCAGACGCTTTTCTCCAAAGTAGTAGTAGAAGTAGTAGAAGCAATCAAATCAACATGAGTACAACAGTAAGTAAGTGCTGTGTGAAGTCACAGTTTCATCAGTAAAGTGCTTGTAGCAAGGATTTTTTGTTTTTTTTTAAATAAATACACAAAGATGGAAAAATATTAAAATAGATAAAGTAGTAAGTGCTACTATTACTGGGTCAAGTGCTGACGAAAAAGATACACGTCTTTAGCTTTTTTTGAAAATGGATAAGACTCAGCTGCACGGAGAGAGCGTGGTAGATCATTCCACCAGCCAGGAACAGACCCGGAGAATGTCCGCGTGAGTGATTTTGTTCCTCTTTGTGATGGTACCACAAGCCGCCGTTCACTTGCAGAACGCAAGTTTCTGGAGGGCGCATAAGTCTGAAGTAGTGAGTTAAGGTATGGAGGTGCAGAGCCAGCGGTTGTTCTGTAGGCAAACATCAGAGCCTTGAATTGGATGCGAGCAGCTATTGGCAGCCAATGCAAACTGATGAAGAGAGGTGTGACATGCGCTCTCTTCGGTTCGTTAAAGACCAGTCTTGCCGCAGCATTCTGGATCAGTTGTAGAGGCTTGACAGTGCATGCTGGAAGGCCAGCCAAGAGAGCATTACAATAGTCCAGTCTGGATAGAACAAGAGCTTGGATAGTGACAAGAATTTGTGTGGAATGCTCCGATAGGAAGGGTCTAATCTTCCTGATGTTGTACAAGGCAAATCTGCAGGATCGGGCCGTTGTAGCGACATGATCTGTGAAGCTTAAATGATCATCCATCACCACTCCAAGGTTCCTGGCTGTTCTGGAAGCAGTAATGGTTGATGACCCAAGTTGAATGGAAAGGTTATGATGAAGTGTTGGGTTGGCACCGACCACAAGCAGTTCCGTTTTTGCAAGGTTGAGTTGAAGGTGGTGGTCCTTCATCCAGGCAGAAATGGCTGTCAGGCAGGCTGCGATGCGACCAGCAACCGTCGGATCATCTGGTTGGAATGAGAGGTAGAGTTGTGTGTCATCAGCATAACAGTGATAGGAGAAACCATGATCCTGAATGACTGACGGACCTTCATCCTGAAGCTGGAAAAACTCTTTCCAAACAAGCGACTGGCATCAACAGGCCATTAAGATGCATGTGAACACAAACTAAATCACTAAATCTGTTTGAGTGAGTGCATATGTTCAATGTGTCTCGCTGTCGTCTCACTCCTTCTCCCTCTTTGGTTTCTATATAGGGGATAGGGAACGATCAGACAGTGCACTATATAGGGGACAGGGAATGATCAGACAGCGCACTATATAGGGGACAGGGAACAATTTAGAGTGTAAATATGATTTCTATTGGGGCGAATGAAGTCTGGTTTCATGTTAGTGTCACACGAACTGCCGTAGCTCTGGTCCAGAGACATGATAGCACAGAATGGATCATGATTGAGTCGCCGCAGACAAGAAAACGTATCAGACCCATTTGAATTCTGTATTTTAAAGCGATATGGAGGAGATTAGGAGGAGAAATGGTTAGAGATTAGGAGGAAACTGCGGCTTTATCTAGCTCAACGGCTCTGGCCGAGCTGTGATATAAACGAAATGCTATTGGCTATTTAAAAAAAGGGGAGGAGCTTATGCCCCGCCCCATCTTCCTGTTTCAGTGGAAATTACATCAACACATTGAATAATGCTGCGCCTTTCAAGGCACTTCAGTTGGCCTTTAAAGTCAGCATGAAAGGGAAGTTGCACTTTTTTCTTCCCTATTGTGCCGTATATCTGAGTGAAACGGCTTCTCAAACAAGAACAAATGTAGGGCGGGGCTTGATTTTGTCCATGGGGAATTGATTGGATGGTTGAGGTTTGCTATTGGTGGATCTCATGTGAGTGACAGGTTGCCCCGCCCTCGTCATGAGAGAAGAGAAGTCACTTTTATTATGATTCAAGATTACCAGGATCATGAATTTAAAACAATCACAGATAAATCATTCATAATAAACACTGCAATATGTTCCATTTTGATTTCATGGTGACCAACTTCAGTGGTTTACTGTAACTGGACAAACATGCAGATGTGTCTCTCTGGTCTTTTAAACACCTCAGCATCAGCGTGTGATCGTCTCACCAGTCTGTCTCTCTGTTAATCTGCTGTGTGTCTGTCAGCAGTTTGCAGATGCAGACAGACGGATTGGACTTAAATCCCCAGTATGACACAGATGGACAAACCACACAGACCTTGGAGAAGGTGAACACACACACACACACACACACACACACACAGTAACAGCCATTTGCACTGAATGACTGTGGAAGACTGGCGTGTGAGTGTGAGCAAGTCATGTGAGCTCTGCTGGTTTCTGTGGAAGCAGAGATGATGGTCAGAAGATGCTGCAGGTGATGAAGAGTGTGTGTGAGTCTCACCTGTGCTCAGGCCCGACCAGCGGTTCTGCAGTGAGTCTGTGTGTGAGTCCATTAGGAAGCGAGGGGGAGGGGTTTACAGACCACGCCCACAAACATGCGCTAGTGGTAAACAAACAGAGCAAGAGTAACTTTGGTAATTGTGGTTTTTATGCTCATCTTTTATCTGGGACAGCCCAAAATCGTACAGTGTACCAGGCATTAGATATAATAAATCTTTTTGCAGGAGACATTGAGCTCGTACTTTGCAGATCTTATACATGCTGTTTTATGGTGCTAAATTTTATACACCTTCTACCTTATTTGAATTATTCTCAGGTTAGGTAAAGTAAGTCGAATCTGTCCTAATTCATAAGTATTTGAAATCTTATACTTACAAAACAGGTCTCAGAAGACTTCTCCATGGTCTGCTCAGTTTAAAAATCAGACTTTTTGGCAGGCGAGCTTCTTAGTTATAAGTAATATAGTTTTTTATTAATTACAGGTTAACTGGTTTACATACAAAGTACTAAATATAAAAAACAAAGTAAAAGAAAATAACAATAAAACTTAGTTTACAGGCGTTTGTCTGCAGGAGGCGCTAACAGCAAGGCATCTAAGAGGCCGTTCTTCATTCTTCATCTAATACATGTTTTTTCCTCTCTATTCTACTAGCATGCTTTTAATACATTCTTTAATAAATGTGTTACAACACCAGTTGTCTTTCATTATAAATTTCAACCATCTATTTTCCTCCAAGTTATCTTTTAAATGTTTTCAATATAAAAAAGCTATCACTTGTTTTGCTATTTTGTGCTTCTTTTTATTAAACAATTATTATTCTTATCAATAAATGTTTTTCCAATTAATGTTTTGCAGTTGTGTTTTTCTTCTGTTTAAGCTATTATTTTTCTTATAAGAAAAGGTACACCTAGCACAGAAGTTGCATTTTCTGATGAAGCAGGTGTGGCTGATTATCACCAATGAACAAACAGATACATAACAGACATGACAACGCATCATATGACCCCTTTCATACATTAATACAAATATAATACAACTATTATTAAAAAGATGATTTATACACTCAAGCTTCCATTATTTGTTTTCCAAAAGTGAGTTTGAACAGTTTTTTTTTCTGTTTTTTTTTTTCATAATTGTAAATGATCTTTCATTAGTCTTTGTCTCCCTCTGCTGGTACAACACAAACACAAACATATTCAGGCTCCATATTTTCTTAACTTTTTTGAGTTTATACTGTGCCTTTATACAAATAAAATGTTAATCTATGAATGAGAAACTGTAATTTGCTGCTCTGAAATAAAAGGTGTTTCACTGCCGCCTCATCATGTCTGTCAGAGGATCATTGAAATCTAAATGAAGTCTTAATTTCTAACAGTGAAGTCACTGTATCTTCAGTCTCTGTTGATTCTGTAGACTGTGAGTCTCTGTAGTGGATCCTTATTCACCATCAGATGATCAGCAGAAGATCAAATGCCTAAAATAAAACACACAAACAGTCACATATGCAGTATGAGACATTACATCTGTCACATCTTTCCATAAGAAAACTTAGCACTGACTAGATCAGCTTTATTAATTCATTCTCAAACATGATAATATTGCTTCTATCTGATGCTCAAAGTCACTTTACAAAATCAAAAGGTCATGAAAGGTCACTTTCACACAACGGACAGCTGATCCAGAACCAGCAGAAATGATCATTACACTCCACTACAAATTTAATATCAGTTCATAACAAACAACCCAAATCTCAGATTATCACACACATAGAGACAGTTAAAGGGGAAAAGCTGAAAATAACATTAATATTATTTATACAATCAGTCACAACAATATGAGCAGAATTAAACTCATATTAAACAGTTTAAAGTTCAGAGATCTACAGAAACTGAAGCTGAATTTAAGACTCATTATCTGATGATCTCAGACAAAATGTTCACACACACGTGGAGTTACTGAACCTGGTACAATTTCCTTCATTTCTAGTGAGTAAAACAGCCATTTGAACTTTGAATGAAAATATGATGATGAAAATTGTTAAAAACTATTGTTACCATAGTGACTCCAGTTTATAATGTGGATCATCCTTCAGATCCTCCAGCAGCTTCTCTCCAGAGTGTGTTAGATTATTCACATACAGATTCAGTTCTCTCAGGTGTGAGGAGGGGTTTGATCTCAGAGCTGAAGCCAGAGCAGCACAACCTTCATCTGTGACACCACACTTATACAACCTGTAGAATACAATGACACACTCTTCACTCTCTCAGATCAGATCAACAGATCACCATGTTTGATGTGAGATTTACCATGTTATTTGTGTGTGTTTGTGTGAGAAGGAAAGCTTATATAAACTTATATAACAAATTATTTATATCACATTAAATAACATGTAAAGATGATCACAGAAAAGAGATGGATGTGATGGTCATTAATGATTCTTGTTCTTGTTCTTCATGTATCAAAGTCCTGACTAGTGTTGTCACGATACTGGAATTTATAACTTCGATACGATACCTTGAAAAGTCTCGATATTTGATACCATTTTTGACTCCACGGGGAAAAACACTGTATATACTGTCATATAGATATTTTTATTACTATTTCTTTTTTGTCCATCTATTGAAAGTCTAGCCAATAAAAGATTTCTTCTGAAGTAATCACTTTATATGATAAAGATTTAAAGCTTTTTAATATATAAATGTTGATCAATTACCATTACAATGATCTCACAAATATTTGCTAACTCAATGTATTTGTTTTTACAGTGGAGTAATTTTGTTGCAATATCTTACACACACAACACAAGCTTGATTTCAAATGGTAAATTAAATTAAAACAGACAAGAATATAGTAATGAAATAAGAACAAATTAACAATAACACATATAAATACAATAGAATAAAGACAGAAATGAAATAGACTGCTTTATTTCTTCAGGTAGGTCTAACAGTATTCAGGTAAGAAACCGACAACACTAGATTGAGTGTGTTTAAAGTAAAGAGTGTTAAATGTTGATCGTATCTCCTTACTGAGGAGCAGCTCATGTGTTCAATCATTTACAGATCAATCACTCAATCACCTCAACTCAACAAAATATTATTTCTACACTCTACAGGTATATGGAAGTTCAAGTCCATTTACTAACATGTTAAACATATAAGCCTGTAGCCTTTATCATATGTTCTGTCATATAAACAGTATAATAACAATAATATAATTTACTTCCCTCAAAAAACTCAGTATTAGTGTTATTATAATTATTGTTTTTGTTGTTACATTTAAAGTATTGTCACACTTTAATATGTGAAATATATGATCAGAAAACTAAACACATTTATCGTCGTCAGGCTTTTATTTGTGTTTAATGGATCAAACAGCGGAGCTGCGCTCTCAGGTTTATGGCTGCTGTAAATTTGACCTGCCACAAGATGGCGCTGTTTTCGACACTCTTGATGCTTTGAAACTTTTCCCGAAACAAAAAAAGATAACAATAAAGTTAGATACCTGTTTCTTGAAGATATTATCTCGATATCTCCTGCATTTTTTTACTGGAATAATTTATTTAAAAGTGGAAAAAGATTTGGTCTTTACAACAAAAATATTTTCTCACCAATAAAGTAAAAGAAGTGTCTTTCAAAATAATAAATCAATTTTACCCTGTTAAATATTTTATGATTAAATATAAAACCGATATTGATACAAGATGCTCATTTTGCCAAGTTCACACAGAAACTGTCTATCATTTATTTTGATCATATTTCTATACTGAACAACTATGGAAAGATACTGAAACATTTATTAAAGATAATATCCAACAAGATATATCTGTAACTTTTAAAGATATTATTTTTGGACACTTTGATTCTGATTCTAATAAAAACAAATCTTGTTTTGTTATAAATTTAATTCATTTTCTTGGCAAATTCTATATCCATAAATAAAATTTCACCAACAACAAACTAATTTTTCTTGTTTTTATTTAAAATGTATCTTGATACTGTTTCATCCTCTGTAAATAAGACAGCGAGAAGAACAACCTCAATTTGTAATGACTTTAATTTGTACACTCTAATTGAAATATAAATTAATATCTTACCCTCATGTTTTTTTCTTCTTCTTCTTTTAGCAATTATTGTTGTTGTTGTTTTTTTTTTTGTTCTGTATGTTCAGATGACATTGTACATACTGTCGATACATGTTGTGTACTCTATACAAAATTGTATATCATTAATGTCATCTTTGTAATGTTTGCAATCATAATAATAATAATAATAATAATAAAAAAAAAAAAGCTTGAACCCGTGAACCGGAAGTTGCAAGCGACTTTTCTCCAGCGTTGTGACGTATTTCCAAGTGAAACAGAATATTGAATAGAGGGCAGGGTTTTACTTTAGCGCTCCTCCTCTCCATCTCTCACTCATAGCAGACTAACGGTTGGAGGGGAGTGGTTTAAACATTCTCAACCCAAGCCGTCAAACTGACGTCATCAGAGAAGGAACACCATTTCAGACCGGAAGTAACTTTTCAGATTTTGATTAAAGATCACCACGACAAACAATCTTTTTCTGTGTATTAACTTGCACGGATTAATTGTTCACCACAAGACTAGTAATATAAACTGACAAAGTAAATAGGGTCAGTTTGATTTCATGATGACTTTAAGAGGCTTCATTTCTCCATCCCTACTCAATAGTTTTAGGCCTTTTTGCAAATTTTTCCCATCGAATTTAGCTGTTTTAGAGCGTTTACTCATTTTGAGCCTGTTTTTAAACATGAACTATCTGTAATGTGATTTTTCATGTGTGGAAAAAGCAACGAAACTAAACTAGCCAATCAGATTTCTTTTCACCCATTTCCCCACACCCAACCATGCACGTGCACACACACACACACACACACACACACTCTCACATTTGACTTTACAACACAAACGCACACCTTTATTTATTCTTATTATCTCTTGCTTTCTTAATATGTCATGTGTACGCAGATATTTTAATAATCAATTTTAAAAATATGTAAAAAATAAAATAAAATAAATAAAAGCGGCATTAATTCATGCCCTCTCATGGTAGGCACAGTGAGTACATACAGCTGTACATCTGCAGGCGCCACTGCACTAGATGATTCACCCTGCGTTCCATTCGGAAGGGCTCATCCCTATGCCCTAATCCCTTCAAAGGGTTTACCCTCCGGAGTGAGAGCTTCAAAGGGATGAAGGGGTAAAAAAACTCTTTTTTTGGAACGCACTTCTGTGTCATCTTAACGAGACAATCAAGGAGGTGCCTTCGTCACACATTTTGTACACTGGTTGACGCCCCCAAAAAACATGCTCTGAACAACGAGTAGATTGTGCAACGTTAGAACATTTCAGCAAGTTGAAGATATGAGATGTAAACACTCTCAGTTTGGAAATGCATCTACTACACGAACGTACTCCAGCGTCCGCATATTATTTTAAAAGAAGGACCTTCATCCCGCCGTATCAGTCTCACCCATGCTTTCCTCAATTCTTGTTGTGTCGAGAAATCGTGAAAACTGAGGCGAGGATGTCGTTGTTCAGAATCAGAGCAGCCGGATCGCTGCAGTAACACCGGCGAGAGGATTCAGACATTAGTTTTGACTGAGTTGCGATGGGACCGGAAGTAGAGATACACTGCTTCACTTACCGGATATAGGAAGTGTGATAAAGGTCTATTTCAGTTTTCTTCTTTCAACAGGGTTCACGTGTGATTTATCAAACATTCATATGCTGGCAATCCTATCATACGAAAGATCGTACGTTGATAAATGTGGCGGCTGAAAACAATCGTCATTTAAATATCACGCCCCTAAAAATTCACGGTTTATAAGCCCCGCCCCTACAGTTTACAACACAGAGAAACGTAACCCGACCAAGAAGAGGAAGTAATCTCATGAAAGAGAAATTGATCTTATCCAAAAACACCCGTTAACCTTGTAATTACAAACAAGTACATTAATTTATATGTATATTTAATAGCGGTAAATAAAACAAAACATCCATAGGCCTATTGTAGTTCACTCCACAACAAATCATTTAAGTTACGGTATTCAACAGAACAAGAATGAAAAAGAAGCTATAAAATTATATATTAAACTATAAAATAAAACATAAATTAGATAGTCGTAGAGGCATTCATTATGAACAATAAATATTTTTTAAGGCTAAAGTGAAACTGATGTGCTCACCGCTCTCATTTGGCAAGAATCCAAATATGTTTCTATATTTGCATGTAACATTTTGGTTGCTAAATTATTATTCATTATCAGGGTTCCCACTCTTTTTCAGAGATAATTTTCCAGGTCTTTTCCAGGACATTTCAAATTTAATTACGACAGGAATAAAAGACAAGGATAACAGATTCATGGCCTAAAGTAATATTCCTCTTTCCAGAAGTCTTAAAAAATCTGAATAGTTTGTTTAAATTTTGTTTTTATTTACTATATTATTGGCAGTATTCAGTTGTTGTACTTCATTGTCTTTTCCTTTTTGTAAAGCACACTTTCTATATTAATCTTAAATTGTTATAATGTATCCATATAATAATAAACTATTAAATAAACTTATATAAACAATCATTAGTAATAATCTAGTGTATTAATATAATATCAACAAGATATCACAATTTAAATAATGCTATGAGTTTAATGTTTTAAAATAAATACAATTTTGAATGGTAAAAACGAAAGACACTTTTAAAATTAAACTAACACCACCAGTAGGTGACTTAATAAGTGAGTCATTGGAGTCAATCTTTCAATCGATTCGTTCAGAAAGCTCATTCATTTACAAACTAATCAAATGACGGTCTTTATGAATGGGTCACTGAATCACATTTCAAACGATTTGTTCAAAATTGTAGATTCATTCTGAAACACTTCTGTGAGTTGCTAAGAAACGTTCTGCATTGGTTTTGTTTGGAACTATTTTTGTTGGTGAAACAGACAATATTTCCTCCCCTTATATTAACTTATTTAGTGAACTTGCAGAAAATCAAAATCACATTTGCCTGCACCTCGTGTTCACAACACTAGTCTGTGCTGCGCGAGGAGTGAATGAATCGCTGAATGTGATTCATGGTGCATCGCGTCAGCGTCTCATTATGACATCATCGCTCAGAACTAAATAAAACTAGGGGGATTACCTAAAAGAATTACTATGAAAAACAACTTGTCATGGAAAAAAATAATAAAACGGTTAATATATTAACACAACTCTGACTTCCTTACCAATTTATTTTAATTCACACTCACGCAATTGTTTCATACTCCACAGATTTCTACAAAACAATCAGTTCACACAGAGACATGGTCTTCTTTAGTATTCACTAGGTTTATCACAAGAGAAGGCAACAGCAAAGGAAACTATGCCACAGTCTGCATGTTTTCTACACTACTATTTTCAAGTAGCTATATATTTAGAATAAATGACCAAGGAGAGGGACATAGTTTCACTAATAATTTGTTTATTTTGCACAAATCAATCAATCGTTTTAATTCTTTTGGTGTTATTGGAATACTTCTTTCATGTTGTGGACAATTTTAAGATTTTGGTCTATTTTTGCTTCCATGTCTTCTTTTTCTCTAATGGAAAGAAAACTTCCAAAATACACATTTAGATGGTGTTTGTTTTAAGCCTACTACTGTCCGTCTGTGTGCATCTGTAGATTTCTTCTAAATTAACCAAAACAAGCTAATCTGCATATTTAAACACATCAAGAGTCTATTGCCCTGAAATGTTACAAGAAGGCCTACATAATATATATTTTACAAATGCCTGCAGAGGGCGCCAAAAGCCTGGTGATTGTTGTTGTTACAGAGCACGATCAAATCCTTGTTTTTGGCCAACCAGCAGAATTAAAAATATAATATTAGTAAAATAATACAGTAATAATAATATTCGTCCACTTCTTTATGATAGAAATACTACAGCCATTGTAACGTCTTGAACAAGAAAATGTGGACATCAAAACATGCACGCTCAGAGCGAAGGTTTAAACTTTTATTCGTGTATTCTCCTGTGTAAGTGTAGATTTAAGAATGATAGCATTATGCAATGCTGTATTATGATTTTTAAATGGTTTTAATAAATCAAGCATCCTTACAAAACTGTCTAATAATGCGGTTCATGGATCCGAATGCTCCACTTCCGGTATTGACAGCCCTACAGATATCTTTACCATGGTTCCAAACGCAATGCATAGCACATTAAAATAATTGAAATTATAATATGACGCCTATCAAATCAGGCAAATGCATTGCTGGTGGTCAAATTATTAACGCAGTGTTAAACATATAAATAATCTCACTCTTAAATAGGCAAAAATTTCACGTTTGTGAACATATAGACTACCTGAAAGAGAGGTACAGGATTCATCTAGGGCTTTTTCCTTTTCCGCTTCTCATCGCCAGACAGCTGTTGTCTTTTCCCGGGCATAGTTGTCAAAAGTTGTCAGCCAGCAGCAAACACGAGGTGGGACGGGACGGGGCGGACGTGCGTGCGGGAATGAATAGAGGGTATGCACGTGATGTCACTGTCGACCGTTATGACTGCGGTTACACAGTGTGACTGTACAAATCGCTTTGACACAAAATCTGAGGTATATTTTTACAGACTGCCGAAAGCTACAGAAAAAAGAAGCAAATTGATCGCTACAATTCACAGAAACAACTGGACTCCAGGCAAAGAAACATGTTTTGCAGTTATCATTTTGTGTCAAAATGTTGGACTTTGGTGTAAAATCATACCCTATATATTGTATTGTTATATATTGTGTTGACAACTCATCAATTAAATATTTACCATCTTATATTCTGCATAAATGGGTGTTTTTTAAATAAACACTGACAAAAACTATGCAAGTTTTAGGGCTGGACGATATGACGAAATATATAACATTCATATAAGCGATCACTCAGAGTTAGACATACCTATATTGTAGTTATATAAAACGTTCACAGGCAGATTTGCTTTATGTATTTCCCCGGCGTCGAAATCAGCACCCAAGATTGCCTTTATAATCAGACACTTTAGCGCACAAGACAAAAGCCTGGCATGAGATGATGAGTTAATTCAAGTGCACAGTGGAAGTGATACAATCATCAGGCCGTTGGCGCCCTCTGCAGGCATTTGTTATAATTCATAATATAATTGTTTATACAATATATATTATATTAAGTATTTTAAAAGTGTTGTTATATTAAACCATATGATTACTTGCTTTTGATCCAAATATTATTGCCCCATTGTTATTATATTTGTATTTTAAGTCATTTAAAAGGCCATTGTTTGCTTAGGTCTATTTTTATTATCATAAAAAATATCAGATTACTTGATTAATTGTGAAAATAATTGACCGATTACTTGATCACCAAAATAATTATTAGTGACAGCCCTAAATGTAATAATAGTTTAATTCCCCTATTCAATTTTGTTACTTTATGAATAAATTAAATTATAAAATTCAATGACAGTTACATGTGAGTTACATATGATCTTACCACAGTTTCTCCAGTTTACAGTGAGGATTCTCCAGTACAACAGAGACTGTCTTCACTCCTGAGTCTCCTAGAATATTCTCAGACAGATTCAGTTCTCTCAGGTGTGAGGAGGGGTTTGATCTCAGAGCTGAAGCCAGAGCAGTACAACCTTCATCTGTGACACCACACTTATACAACCTGTAGAGAACAATGACACACTCTTCACTCTCTCAGATCAACAGAGACTTCATTATCAAAGAAAAACCAATAACATAAACTCAAATCACCATGTTAGATGATCTTGGTCTGTGTCACAGAGCACAAAACATTATCATAACACACCTGCAGTCAAATTCAAGCAGGAATAATACATATATTTTTAAACGTATGATCATAATTTGTGCAATACCTCTTTTTTAAACAATTAATTAAATATGTCAGTGAGTTTTACTGTAAAAATCTAGAAAAATTGTAACAGGAGAGGTTAATGTAATGAACATTAAAGAGTCATGAAACCCCCCTCTTTCAGCTCAAGTCTACCTCACAATCATCTTAAATGTGTGTGATCAGATAGAGATAAAAAAAGCAGGAAAATCTGACCACGCCCCAGAAACTTCTTTTTAACATCTATATATGTGTGTGTGTGTGTGTGTGTGTATTATCACATTTAAAGATATTTCACATATTGTAGTAATACATACTATTGTCCTGCAGCATTTAATAATCATGATAATAATTAATATATTATATAATACAATAAAATTATTAATATAATTGTTATTATTAAAGTACCTGCCAAAAGTCTGGAAACAATTATTAATTATTTTGAAATAAATCTCTTTTGCTCACCAAGGCTGAATTTATTTGATCAAAAATACAGAAAAACAGTAATATTGTGAAATATTGTTACAAATTAAAAAAAAAAGTTTTCTGTTTTAATACATTATAAAATATAATTTATTCCTGTGATCAAAGCAGAATTTCAGCATCATTACTCCAGTTTTCAGTGTCACATGATCTTTCAGAAATCATTCAAATTCAAGAAGCATTTCTGATTATTATCAATGTTGAAAACAGTTGTGCTGCTTCATATTTTTCTGGAAATTGTGATACATCTTATTTTTTTAGTATTCTTTGAAAAAGAGAAAGTTCAATCAACAGCATTTACTGTATATACATTTATCAAATATATTAAATGTATTAAAACATTTATTAAATAGAAATATTTTGTAACATTTTAAATGTCTTCACTCTTCTCACTTTTTATCACTTTAATGTAAGATGAATTATAGCAGTGGTTCCCAACCTGTGGGCTGCAGTGATCCTCCAGGTGGGCCGCGAGATAAATTTAAATTAATTTAAATATATTAATATAATTCATTAATTTAATTATTAATACGTTACATTTAATAAATTAAATTAAATTTAATTAAATTAATCAATTTGCGTAATTGCGTAGTTGTCAAAATTAATGTACTGTGAGTGTTTTATAACGGATGCTCGCCGAACAAGCGTGTTTTGGAGAAGTTTGAGAGGATCAGTGGTGTTATCTGTGTTATATGTCAATAATTTTGAATGGATCCGCATAGTTTTTAAATTCAGTCCTTTGGTATCTCCCTGTGGTCTTATTTGGTATGGCAGGTTGACTTGTGCTTACTTAAGTTACTGTATTACTGAGCAGAGTAAGTACTTTTAAGTTGTAAAGAATGTCTGCAAAGTATGTTTGCAAAACAGAACACTGAACGTTTAAATCTATCTTAAGTCTTCTTTAAAGAAATAATAACATGGGGTTGAAAAGTAATAACACGAAAATACAAATGTTTTTTGTGAATTTAAAAAAAAATTGCGGCCGTGCCGTATTGATTCGGAGAGGAGGGGGGCCTTGGCGTAAAAAAGTTTGGGAACCACTGAATTATAGTATCAATTTCTCTCTTTTTTAAATCTTACCACAAATGTTTGAATGGTATCATTGTTTCCACAAAAATGTTAAGCAGCAAAATAACATTGATAATAATAAATAGTGAATGTTTCTTGAGCAGCAAATCAGCATTTCTGAAGGATCATGTGACACTGAAACTTCTCTTTGTAAACAACAACAGAATTATAAACGATTCTAATGACGAATGTTGCGTTCCCAAATACAAATTAAAGCGTCACAAACGCAGTAGCATTTACAGTGAATCGACACTGAAAACACAGTACTGTTACAGCAAGCATGCAGCGCGTCAGACTATAGACTATATTTATGTAATTACATCACAACCGTTGCGAATTTTAAGACAGTACTATGTAATCTCAAATTCTCACCAACATTCATAAAAAAGTTACCGGTGAGTAACAAGTTTCAGCGCTGATTCTACTCGCATTCGGTGCTTTGAACCATTTGAACTCTTTTAGGACCGTTGTCGCGCCTAAAAACGCATGGAAAACGCGTCCGCGCCGCTTTCTTCTTTCCAAAGCGTTCAGGAGCTTGTGCTCCGGTGGCGTCTGTCGTTACTAAGCAACCATAGAAAACGGCCCCTTAGAAAACATAACCTTTTCGCAGTTTATTTAGTTAACTGCTTAAGGCATTTCGCCATTTGAATCATCAAGCAGTAACCAGCATAACCCTGAACAAAAAAATTACTGATCTGTGTGTTTCACGTGGTTCATGATTTTAGGCCGAAAAAAAAAAAACTGATTTCTGGATTAATCCAGAAGAATCACATCCCTGGTTGACGAGTGTGAACAGAAGGGAGGGAGTGGGGCACAGGGGAGAAAGAGGGGGACGAGCAACTGTCATCTGTCAGCGGCCCATGATGCTCTCACTAAATATCAGGGGGAAATTGAAGGATTTTTATTGCTGACTAAGTTAAATTCAGATGAATTTTGAATACAATATCTTACACACTCAACACAAGCTTGATTTCAAATGGTACACTGAATTAAAACAGACAAGTAAATAGTAATGAAATAAGAACAAATAAACACATTAACAAAAGCACAAATAAATACAATAGAATAAAGATACAAATGAAATCGACTGCTTTATTTCTTCAGGTAGGTCTAACAGTATTCAGGTAAGAAACTGAATAAAGAAAGTAATCAAATTTAAAATAACTTTGGATAATCTTCATTATAAAAATTAAAGACAGATTAATCAATTAACACTTTATTATGCGTGCGCGTGAGCGAGAAATCTGCGGGAATGAGTAGAATTTGCATTGAAATTCAGACCGGGTCACACCAACAGTATTTAACCGGAGTGAATGAGACTGAATGAGAGGAGGAGGGTGTGGGGATGAGAGGAGAGCAAGAAAGCGCAGCTGGTATCAGTGTATCGATGCTGCAGAAAGGAGTATTGGAATCGTTTCAGATATTTCAGTATCGATACATATCGAAATATAGATATTTCTGACAACACTAATCCTGACTGTGCTGAGATTGAGTGTGTTTAAAGTAAAGAGTGTTAAATGTTGATCGTATCTCCTTACTGAGGAGCAGCTCATGTGTTCAATCATTTACAGATCAATCACTCAATCACCTCAACTCAACAAACACTTGAACACAGAAAAATATGATTTCTTAATCTTCATTTAGGCCTGGGACACACTATGGCTGCATCTGAAAACTGGAAAATGCTGCCTTCGGAGGACACATTTCAAGGTAGGAAGGCATCAAGGCACGTCCGAATGTTAGCTTCACTTCCTGTTTCCTGAGATACCTTCATCTGATCGATTTTTGAAGGCAGCATAGATGTATCCTTAGCTGCCTTTGATATCCCACAATCCTGTGCTTTCCATTCTGTGACAGTTCAGCTAGAAAAATTAAGATGCCATCCAAAAGTTGTGTTTGCTGGCCAGTTTGTGAGTAAATGTACATTTTTGACCAACATTTTCCACTTTTGATGTCATTTCTAGCGAGAAATTACTACTGTAGTAATTAAATATTTGTTTAGTTCTCACCAAAGCTCGTGCTATATTGCGGTAAATCATTAAACTCTTATGCTGCCTCAGAAGTCTGTCCAAAATCTGTTTCATGAGGTGCATTCATGCACAAACGCTGCCTTACAAGGCATTGCTTGATAAAGCAGTGAGGCAGCAAGTCAGCTACCTAGGTTTTCAGACGCAGTCTAGATGATTCAGTTGGACCGCAAGACCACACACCTGTTGACTGTAGGAACGATTTCACAGAGAGACGAGATCTCACGGAGACTCACGAGATCAAACGTGACTTGAGAAGAAAAACAAATGGAGGACAATCGATGTTGTCAGCTGACTCTCCTGCCACGCGTTGTTTTAATGAATGTAATTAGGACTTTCACGATTCCTCGTTTAAATTTGAGTACTTGATTTAAAAAAATCCTCAATAGACCCTTTTCACATTTCTGTGTTTCTCAGTAGCAGAAGTCGTCATAGTTGGGTAAACTTTTGTAGCAGTGAATTAGAGACTACATTAAATACATTTTTTGTGTTTCTATTTGCGCAAATATCAAAAGAAGAACTTTTACAAACTTCAGAAAGAGGGAAAAAATAGAGAGCGATTGATAACAGCAGTCAGAAGAGAGAAAGATGTCATTTTCACCGTCACTCCCACAGAAACACCCTCACAGCAGCAGTAACTAGTTTTTTGTAATTTAATGCAAATGTAATATAATAATGAATATATCGTTATAAATGTACATAACAAATTTTAAAAATGAAAGCAAAAACTTTGCAGGATTTACAATATTGATGACCGTTAAATGCGTCATCACAGTCTGTGGAAAGGATCAACAGACCTTTATCACAGAGGAATAGAGTACCTCAGAGATGACGTGTTTTTGTAGGCAAAACCCAGAAGCGAGTTAGCATTTTAGGACTTACGGTTCCATCGCCCTGAAGTCAATGTGTTTTTTGAATGGGTTTTTGCTAAATCGTCTAAGGTCTGTGTTTAACAAAGCCTCTAAATATTTTCACGTTTTGATCTATGACATAAAACACACCAGTTATAACCCGCTTGTGATTTTTTAAACCTTTATTGTATCTTAAAAATGGCGGTTGCTAACAAATTGCTAAAATGGACTACTTCCTTTGGCGGGGACTTTAGACGTCATCATGACAAACAGGACATTTGGACAGCATTTCTCATGAAAAAGTGGATAAGTATTCATACACAGCACAGATCATAATCAGTGAGCATGTTTTTAAATAAAGTTGTTTTCTAAATAAAGTTTGAGGAAGTTTGGTGGTGTGACGTTGATCCGCGACCATGGTGTGCTGTAGTCCGTTTATAGCCTACTGTTAGCTTTTTATATCTGTCCACTTTATTTAGGCTTCAAAATGTATAAATGTTGTGTTAACTTGTAAAGATTATCTTGATAGACAAAGTGTAAGTGTCATAACCCTTTGTTAAACTCATTTAAACTCATTTAAACTCAACAACTCAAAGCTTATTTTTTTGCCATTTTCCAAAAGTCTATGGGAAAAATGCATAGGCTTTCGATAGAGGGAACCCGTGCGCCGCTAACTTCCGGGTTGGCCTACAAAAACACATCATCCCTGAGGTACTCTATAGAGGGTGTGCACATGACGTCACCATTGACCGTTATGACTGCGGTTACGTCCACTGAGTGGCAAAAAGACTTAGTGGCAGCACTGATTTTCAGCATGAATGCTGTGAAAAACACACAAAACTCATCCAAAACGGGAGAGAGCTTTGCGATTGACTGAACAAACAGCTTTGACAAGAAATCTGAGATATATTTTTGCAGACTGCCGAGAGCTACAGAAAGAAGAAGCAAATGAATCGCTGCAATTCACAGAAACAACTGGACTCCAGGCAGAGAAACATGGATTTACAGTTATCATTCTGTCAAAATGTTGGATTTTGGGGTAAAATCATATCCTATATATTGTATTGTTAAATATTGTATTGACAACTCGAATCAATTAAATATTTGCCATCTTATTCTGCATAATTGGGTGTTTTTAAATAAACACTGACAAAAACTATACAAGTTTCAGGGCTGGACGATATGATATATATTACACTGATGTAAGTCATCACCCATATTTAGACATACTCATATTGTAGTTGTATAAAGCGTTCACAGGCAGATTTGCTTTATGTATTTCCCCGGCGTCAAAATCAGGCAAATATAAATGTCAGGAAACACGATTCCTGGCTCCATGTCAATATCCATGGATTAGGTTTCTTTGACATGTCATAAGGAACACTTTCGAGCCCAACCTTTTGTGTAATCGTTTTTTTTTCTCGCGTTTTAACTTTCCCCTATTAAATCCAGTCATGCAGCAGATTCTTTTACCACTCAGTCCAGCTGAGGGAGCGCGATCCGGCGGGAAACTGACGTCAATGCATACCCTCTATTGTTAAATTCACCATCCTAACGACAACCTGTCACAGCTGTATGAAGGACCAAACCTGCAGAAAATAAAAATTAATAAATTAATAAATAAATGAATGAATAAATATATAAATGAATAAATAGATAAATGTGATAATAGGAAAATAAATGAATAAAATAAATGACTTAATAAAATAAATATGATTCATTTTTAATAAAATTCATTTTTCCCCCTTAATTTATTATTTTCTGCTTTTGTTTTAATTATTTCTAATTTCTTTTATTTATTCTTTTATTTTTCCATTTATTTTATATTTCTGTAACGAAGCTGGACTCAGAGTAGGATCCATTTGCAACCTTTTATTAAAAGTGAGCGTGGTCGTACAGGCAGGGTCAAACGGGAACAAACAGGAATGGCAAGGAACAGGCAGAGACGTGGTCAGGATGCAGGCAGTAGATCAGGGCAGGCAGATAACAAACGTAAGCCCAAGACAGAGCAGATAATCCTAACGTTAGATTTGTGGAGTCCGTTCTATGAATGTGAGATCAGTAACGAGCAGATAACAAAATACAACGAATCTTGCATTATTACCATTGCCACCTATATATTTAATATTTAAGATAGTACAATGGTACATATTTATTATAGTACATTACGGTCTTACAGTATCTTACATTATTCCTGTAAGTTACAGAGATTGCAGATGATAGCAGGCCAGCTACATCTCTCATTCAGATATTGATATTGACCTACATATAACACTAGAGTTAGAGTTGTGTTTAGACTGTCTCGTTATTAATGCATCTCTCTCACACACTGTTCTGTTCAAGTATGGGTGCCATCATACATTAATTCATGAAGTATTTATAGTACTAATGTAAAAATATGTTTATGGTTATATTATTTCCACAGATGCATCGATGAGCGTCAGTGATGCAGTGATCAGCTGTGAGGATGATCACATCCACATGCCCTGAACTGTGATGCAGAAACACACTGGGAGGATCCATCTGTCTCTGACCACAACTACACTTCAAAATCACAATTCAACCTGAAGCCGCCTACATCTGATATGAGAACACAATGCGTTGAGCCGGCGCCATTATACACAACTCTGCTGAGAAACAACCACCTTTGTCAGCTCACAGGGTTGACATTGGATGCATTTCATTCAGTCGCTGAGCACCTTACCAATACATACACCAACAGCTTCCAGCTACACACTTGGGATCAGCTCCTGATGACTCTGATGAAGATGCGTCTTCATTTATTGCAGGGTGATCTTGCTGAAAGGTTTGGTGTTTCAAAACCTGGTGTTGTGATAAATTCAAAACTGCAAATTCAGGATTTCTAGAATACCTTCGTCCAGGTGATGAAGTAATTGCAGACAGAGGCTTCACCATTACCGATCTCCTCTATGAAAGGAAGGTGAAACTTGTCATTCCAGCATTCACCAAGAGAGACATGCAAATCTCTGAAGAAGACACCACCAACTCCAGGCGCATCGCCAAGCGGTCATATGACTAAAAACTTCAAAACTCTTTCTTACAACAGTTCCAGTTAACCTCACCCCTAAAACTGATAAAATGTAGAGAATTTGCCCTGTGTAACCTTCTAAGCAACATAATTTCTGATGTAGAGGATGAATAAGTGTTGATTTGTAGGTGCGTTCCACGTCTGTCTGTGCTGTGGTTTTGCTTTAACTAATCAGTGTAAATAGAGTATGTAGTTATTTCTATAAACCTTTACAATATGATCAGATGTTACCTTTTGTGAATTTTTTTTTTTTATCTTTACAATGTGGCCAGATGTTAGCTGTCAGTATTTCTTTATAAAACCATATATTGTGAGCACTGCAGATTCCCCTTAAAACTCAAAGGAATTAAGTCTTCTGATTTAAATAGAATAAGTCATATCAAGTTTGCAAATGAATTCCATCTTGGTTTATTACATATGAAAATTAAATGGTGAAATATTACCTCTACATGAAGGACAGTAAAAGGTTTCTCTAGCTTCCTGATAACAACAAACACTCTTACAACTGATTTTATAAAACTTGCATTAAATTAAACATTTTCTAAAACAAATCACAAAGTTATCTCTTGTTAAACAAAACTGATTTAAAATAATTCCAGTCTTCTTCATCTACACCCTCTACATGCTGCTCCATCAACTCCTGACAGTCCCCATAGGTTTCCTCTGGCCACTTCTTCATATCGTCTACCCACGTTAACAATGACGATGGATGGGACAATATGAGACCATCTGATCGTCGTATAAAGTTTTCTCCGTGCTCCCAATTTAAAACATTTACGGCATTAACGTTATTTGTCATTTTGCTAAAGTTATAGCTCGCTATAAACAATCTTCTAACCAACCATCCACTGGGTGTCTGACTCTAGGCGTCATCACTCTAGCGTCTGACGTCGACGGTTCCAGACTCGATGACGATGATGCTGTGGAGATCACATAAGTAGCTTCAGCTTCGTGTTTTTATTTCTGGAAAATAGTTTAAATATTTCGGCATAATGCGAATAACATTAGGTGAAAATAACTTACAACTCTCCAGCTGATCTGCCACATCCCGTAGCAAACTAGACAACGAATTACTACTTGCCGCCATTTTCTTTGAAAACTCTCTCATCTATCGCTTAGCTGGCCTGACGATTCTACGCGTGAGCTCTTAACCAATGATGCACTGAAGCTACAGAAGGATTAACTAAATAATTAACTAAAAATAAAAGTTAATTTTTTTAAAATGTAAAAATGTATAAACGCAAAAAATAATAAATTAAGGGAGAAAAATGAATTATTAAAAATGAATCATTTATTTTATCAAGTCATTTATTCATTTATTTTCCTATTACCACATTTATTTACCTATTTATTCATTTATATATTTATTCATTCATTCATTCATTTATTCATTTAATCATTTTTAATTTCTGCAGGTTTGGTCCTCCATATCCCCACTTTACAAACACACACACATTGAGCGCACGCATACACTACGTGACGTAGCCTAGTAGGGTTAGTCTAGTGCGCGTGCATATTTAGTGCACGATTTCACTGGGTGATTTAGTTTAATGCCCCCAGAATTCAAGATAAGTGGCAAAAATGCCCCTGTATGTCTTTTATATTTACATAATTTAATAAAGTTAACCAATATTACACGAAGAGCACCATTTTTCTACAAATATCAGCATGATTACAAATGTGATATTGATTTTATAGAACGTACAGTTCAAAACACAAGCAGTTCATATTAAGTAACAAATTCAATTATTTATGTAATTATTTATGCAGGAATATGTGGATTTACAGGTGCTGGTCATATAATTAGAATATCATCAAAAAGCTGATTTATTTCACTAATTCCATTCAAAAAGTGAAACTTCTATATTATATTTATTCATTACACACAGACTGATATATTTCAAATGTTTATTTCTTTTAATTTTGATGATTATAACTGACAACTAAGGAAAATCCCAAATTCAGTATCTCAGAAAATTAGAATATTGTGAAAAGGTTCAATATTGAAGACACCTGGTGCCACACTCTAATCAGCTAATTAACTCAAAACACTTGCAAAGGCCTTTAAATGGTCTCTCAGTCTAGTTCTGTAGGCTACACAATCATGGGGAAGACTGCTGACTTGACAGTTGTCCAAAAGACGACCATTGACACCTTGCAGAAGGAGGGCAAGACACAAAAGGTCATTGCAAAAGAGGCTGGCTGTTCACAGAGCTCTGTGTCCAAGCACATTAATAGAGAGGCGAAGGGAAGGAAAAGATGTGGTAGAAAAAAGTGTACAAGCAATAGGGATAACCGCACCCTGGAGAGGATTGTGAAACAAAACCCATTCAAAAATGTGGGGGAGATTCACAAAGAGTGGACTGCAGCTGGAGTCAGTGCTTCAAGAACCACTACGCACAGACGGATGCAAGACATGGGTTTCAGCTGTCACATTCCTTGTGTCAAGCCACTCTTGAACAACAGACAGCGTCAGAAGCGTCTCGCCTGGGCTAAAGACAAAAAGGACTGGACTGCTGCTGAGTGGTCCAAAGTTATGTTCTCTGATGAAAGTAAATTTTGCATTTCCTTTGGAAATCAGGGTCCCAGAGTCTGGAGGAAGAGAGGAGAGGCACACAATCCACGTTGCTTGAGGTCCAGTGTAAAGTTTCCACAGTCAGTGATGGTTTGGGGTGCCATGTCATCTGCTGGTGTTGGTCCACTGTGTTTTCTGAGGTCCAAGGTCAACGCAGCCGCATACCAGGAAGTTTTAGAGCACTTCATGCTTCCTGCTGCTGACCAACTTTATGGAGATGCAGATTTCATTTTCCAACAGGACTTGGCACCTGCACACAGTGCCAAAGCTACCAGTACCTGGTTTAAGGACCATGGTATCCCTGTTCTTGATTGGCCAGCAAACTCGCCTGACCTTAACCCCATAGAAAATCTATGGGGTATTGTGAAGAGGAAGATGCGATATGCCAGACCCAACAATGCAGAAGAGCTGAAGGCCACTATCAGAGCAACCTGGGCTCTTAGAACACCTGAGCAGTGGCACAGACTGATCGACTCCATGCCAATATCATATAAAAATCTAGAAAAATTGTAACAGGAGAGGTTAATGTAAAGAACATTAAAGAGTCATGAAACCCCCCTCTTTCTAGGGCTGGACCGGTATATCTGAATATTGGTTTGGTAGGTTGGTATTCGAATTTCAATTTTGGGATTGCGAATATTCGTGTTTTTTTTTTTTTTTTTTTTTTTTTTTTTTGCACTTCTGGCATCCCCCTCGTGAAACGGTTCTCATTCGCGCTTGAATGTTTACACTATAAAATCTGGTGAAATACAGTACTCTTTTTTTTTTTACAATTATCTTACATAGCCTAGCCGTTTTTAATATGATGGAGAGTTTAAGGAACCCAGTCTTGTTATACTTAATAAATATATTTGCTTCTTAGTCCTCTAATGTGTTCCCTGCAACTGGAGTATTCTCTGTCTGAAGCGCACAACTGCATGAACTCGTATTTTGGGTCAAGCTGTGCTGCTTTGACATATAAACTAAATGTAATATCCTTCTTACCCGTTATTATCAGTCTAAATCAATCTACTGTGAAATATAGGAGCTTGTTAAAACTCAAACGTGAGATTTTACTGGGACGGCGTGTTCTTTATTTATTACCATTCGTTCATTTATTTTTCGTTCGTCTTTTATTTAAATAGCCAACCCTTTACTCTGTCAGTAATTACCGTGCTGCTAATTTCTGATTTGAGGGCGATTTGTTTGTCAGAAAAATGTTAGGCTACCTTTTTAAAAGTATTGCTCTTAACAGACCTGTGTTTTATATCACTAGTGCAGTGTCTGTTCTCGGAGCATATAAGCCCTGCCTGCGTGAGGCGCACCGCTTCCGGTGTCCTGTAGTTTATTAAGTTTATTAATTCTGAACGTGTTCTTGACATAATCAAAATGCAAACAGGCAGACAGACACACAGAGATTCCTGCTGTAACGCGTTGTCTACGGAGCAAATAGGGATAACGTTAGCTCACTTAATTAGCTTGCATTATTGATCCCAGACAGACTTCACAGAGGCGATTGACATTTCACAACTGGCGCTTTATTCCCCATGAAACTCGTGTAACTGTCCGTCACAAATGTTATGCCGTCCACATTGTTACTTAATAAAGAAAATAACTTTAAATGAGCGACACATACGGTGCTCGGGTCGTTCCACACAGTTCAACCGGGAGCGCGCAGCTCTTAAAGGGGCCACACCAAATTTCTACTCGTTACACATGCCTTTAATAAAGAGAAGAATATCTTCAGCCCCCTTTGAGCTTCGAAGCTCAAAAAATGGTATTCGGACCAGACCTACCTCTTTCAGCTCAAGTCTACCTCACAATCATCTTAAATGTGTGTGATCAACTAGGGATAAAAAGAGCAGGAAAATCTGGCCACGCCCCCGGAACTTCTTTTTTTTAAATATATATTTTATCACATTAAAAGATATATATTGTAATAATACATACTATTGTCCTGCAGCATTTAATAATCATAATAATAATTCATATATTATATTATATAATAAAAGCATTCATATAATACTTTATAAATAAATAAATAAATAAATAAAGTTTCTTTGACAAGTTGTAAGAAACACTTTCGAGCCCAACCTTTAGTGTGATTGTTTGTTTAACTTGCATTTTCGCAGTTTCCCCTGTTAAATCCAGTCATGCAGCAGATTCTTTTGCCACTCAGTCCAGCTGAGGGAGTGTGTTCCGGCGGGAAAGTGACTCTTCTTATGATTAATGTGTTCAGAATTTTCCAAACTCAACAGAACTTGTAGTTTTAATCAACACAAGCCGATCTGAGAAAGCCGTGGCTCGTAAACATACGTGATTATTTCAGCAGTTTTTATGTCAGTGTGCTCGTCTAAACCAATAGTGACTGCGACGCTGCAGTGTAAAGTCTAAGACTGATTCTTAAGTGCTGACTTAAGTGTTGTGAATTAAGGACTACAATGATGTCAACTCAAAATAGCCGCCCTCAACCTCTGAATCAGCCAATAGCGAGCCTGCAAGGGTGAAGTCACAGCAGCACAACACCAATAATTCGTGATGTGACATCTGAACCGAGGCTTCGGAGCTTGTGTAGAGCAAACATGGGCGTGCCAGTTGAAGCCTCGAATCGAGGCTTCTGTTGGTAAAGTAGAAATCACGTGACCAATGACAAAGAAGCCTCACTTTCTGTCCAATCACGTGGGAGATTCACTTTGCGTGTCGGAATGTTCGAACCTCCAGATCTTACTTTACGAGTAGGTTTTCAGTCAGACTTATTCTATGGGATTAAATTCCCGCCTAAAGTATTGCGGTCACGGATCAAACAATAATAAGCGTGATTCAAAAATTACAAAAAAAAGTGTAAAAATATATTGCACAAAATGATCAGAAAAGCAGAATAGGTCACAGATCAAAATATAATAAGCGTGAATCGAAAAATGAAAAGCGCATTAAAACGAATAACAAGCATGAATCAAAACTTTAAACACATTAAAAATTATATTGTACAAATCTTAAACTTGTGTTTATGTGTTCTTGTTGTTTTCCTTGCTTTTATTACTCTGTACTTCTTACATTTTCTGCTCATTTTTACTCTTTTGTACTCTTGTGCAGTTTTTCTCTTTGCTCTTCTTTCCACGTTCTGCTCTTGCTTTTCCAAATGTTGCAGTTCGAGTTTCATGTAAATTAGGGCCGGCTTAAGCGTCACCATTGGTCCACTAGTTCTAGACTGACAGCTCCTTCTCTAGCCAATCAATTGAAGAGAGGGAGATGACATCACTTCAATGTGACTCATGGCTACTGACGCTCACACTCATACAGGGGAAGATAATCACAGCTGGCAATTTCCGAGCTGGAGTAAAATCTTTCTGTGGCAGGACACCGTTATACTGTATATGTGCCTACAACTCAACCTGTCACCGGTATATACATCTACCTGGACAATCTTTTATTGTTAAATTCACCATCCTAAAGACAACCTGTCACAGTTGTGCCTGTCTGACGACCCATCACCAGGCCTCGACAATAAGGACTGCCCGATGGCCAGGGGCCAGTGTAAACGACGCTCGGGACAGTAGATGGAACTGTCATTTGCCCGATGGGGCCAGTGGTGCAGGGGTGTGTGTTATATATCGTCTATGATATCGTAATTGTTGATTTAACGATCTGACATTATCGAGCATGTTCCCTACTTCACAAAAACACACACATTGAGTGCACGCATACACTACGTGAAGTAGCCTAGTATGTTTAGGACTTAAGTAAAGTTGGCCGCATATTCACAGATTCAAAGTTCCCAGATCAATAACTCGTGAGCTAAATGCTGTTACTACACAAATAACACCTCTTTTCAATCGTAGTAATGTAGAGAAGCAGCTACAACCTAATTTTCCTCAAAATCAGCTTTCCTCCGCGGTGGACAAAGTACATTGATCTCTATGCATGGACGGCTGAAAGACAGATTCAAAAGGACCGTCTGCAAAGTGCACAACCCGAAAAGCGAATACTACAAAAACAGTCAATAACTTCACTGTAATACACTGTACTGTATAAACTGATATAACAAATTAAAACTTTTTATCACATAAAAATCTGAAAGAATTGTAACAGGAGAAGTTAATGTAATGAACATTAAAGAGTCATGAAACCCCCCTCTTTCAGCTCAAGTCTACCTCACAATCATCTTAAATGTGTGTGGCCACGCCCCCAGAACTTCTTATTTTTAAATATATATTTCATCACATTAAAAGATATATCTTATATTGTAATAATACATACTATTGTCCTGCGGCATTTAATAATCATGATAATAATTCATATATTATATAATATAATAAAAGTATTAATAGAATTATTATTAAAGTACCTGTCAAAAGTCTGGAAACAATTATTAATTATTTTGAAATAAATCTCTTTTGCTCACCAAGGCTGCATTTATTTGATCAAAAATGCATTTATCAAATATATTACATTTATTAAATAGAAATATTTTGTAACATTTTAAATGTCTTCACTCTTCACTTTTTATCACTTTAATGTAAGATGAATTAAAGTATCAATTTCTCTCTTTTTTTAAATCTTACCACAAATGTTTGAATGGTATCATTGTTTCCACAAAAATATTAAGCAGCAAAAACTGCTTTTTAACATTGATAATAATAAATAGTGAATGTTTCTTGAGCAGCAAATCAGCATTTCTGAAGGATCATGTGACACTGAAACTTCTCTTTGTAAACAACAACAGAATTATAAACGATTCTAATGACGAATGTTGCGTTCCCAAATGCAAATTAAAGCGTCACAAACGCAGTAGCATTTACAGTGAATCGACACTGAAAACACAGTACTGTTACAGCAAACATGCAGCGCGTCAGACTATAGCCTATATTTATGTAATTACATCACAACCGTTGTGAATTTTATGACAGTACTATGTAATCTCAAATTCTCACCAACATTCATAAAAAAAGTTACCGGCGAGTAACAAGTTTCAGCGCTGATTCTACTCGCATTTGGTGCTTTGGACCATTTGAACCCTTTTGGAACTGTTGTCGCGTCTAAAAACGCATGGAAAACGCGTCCGCGCCGCTTTCTCCTTTCCAAAGCGCTCCGGTGGCGTCTGCTGTTACTAAGCAACCATGAGCTGCGCTCTTCAGCAAAGGATATACAGATTTCCAGCACTGAAAATCACTTGCAGTAGCTCTGCTACTAGATTTATTTCAAAATGTGTATCCGTGTACAGCTTTGATCAGATATTCCTCCATCTTGGCTGATCTTTGTCCTGCAGATGGCGCCACGCAGCGCTCTCTGGACCATTCCGTCCCTGACGTATTAGAAAACATAACCTTTTCACAGTTTATTTAGTTAATTGTTTAAGGCATTTCGTGATTTGAATCATCTAGCAGTAACCAGCATAACCCTGAACTGTGATGAGATTGAGAGTGTTTAAAGAGTGTTAAATGTTGATTGTGATTAAAAGTGTGTTTTTCAGTGTGACTATCAGTCCTGCAGTTTCACCTTCATGAGGAGCAGCTCATGTGTTCAATCATTTACAGATCAATCACATGAACTCACAGCAGCAGGAGAAAAAGAGCAAACGCTTCAAAAAGAAACATTCATTCTCTTACATCATATGAACAGACGTGATATAAAATTGATGAATGGTAATTTGATCATGTTTCAATAGATTTGCTTGTAATGAATGTAATAATAGGGGGTTTTATGTTACTTTATGAATTATTGAAATTGCATAAAAGATTAATTTGATCAATATAAATGTGAATTAAATGAGATTCCTCTTCAGTTATCAGACATTAATATTCTTCGTTTTGCTTATCTTTCTGCACCTCTTTTTATTAATGGTATTTTTACTTCTTTTAATGTAAAGTAGGTCTACTTGGTGCCTATTGTAGGCCCTAATGCTTTTTATTGTAAAGTACTTTGAGCTGCAATCCTTTTATGAAATGTGCTGTAAATAATGTTTATTATTATGACAACAAATAATGATATAGTTAAGCAACATATGATACAGTTAAGCATCATAACACACCGAGTACGTTTTCCCAAATAGCATGTTTGAAAATGTGAAATTGCTTTTTATACAATTCAATGAACATGTAGTTAATATAAGTGACTTACATTTTTGATGCAATATTGTCTGTTTATGGCCAACGAAAATAGTTCCAAAGATCATACCAGAACCTTTGCCCATCTCTGATTAACACACAGCTTTGTTTAGACTGATTCAATGATTCAATTACCCATTTAAGACGTTCCCTGCGTCCCATTGTGCATACTATCCACCCTATCTGCCCTAAATAGTATTGAAAATTACTAATGTTACATACTATTTAGGATGGATAGTATATGTACATTGAGACACAGGCATTCAGTTAGATTCTTAAATGAATCACCCGTTTGAACGATTCAGCTGAATGAATGACTCAATGACTCACCCATAAAGACAATCACTTGCCGCCACCTACTGGCAGTTTAATTTCATATTTATCAGTATTCTAAATATACATTATTTCATTTATACAGTGGCAGGAAAAAGTATGCCTATGTTAACCCCTTGGAATGAACTTGTCATAAAATGTAATCTGATCCTCATCTAATTCATGCTTAAACACTTTGAGATTGTTTTATATCCATTAAAGAAGAATGGACAAATTCCTCCTGAACGTTTTGCAGGTCTGATCATTGTGTTTGTATTGTGATGAATTAGATCACATTTTATGACAAATTACTGCAGAAAACAGTTCATTCAAGACTTTTTTCTAAAGAATATGACATGAAAGATGAGAGCCTGCATTTAACAAGGTTAGGAAAATATTGCCTTTATAAATGTTATAAAAAGTCATGATAATCAATTTAAGGGGCCATATACAAATATGCTGATTTAAGCAACAGAAAACCGACGAGAATATTGGAACAAAAAATATAAACTTTACTAGATACGATGTTAGTTATTGTGTCATCAGTATTTGAAAAGGGCATAGATTTGATCATAGTGAGTTTCCAGCTGAGGAGAGTCAGTCGTCCTCCATGTGAGGAAAGTGAGTCTCCTGCTGCGTGAGGAGAGTGCGGATACAGATCCACCGCTGGCCTATCAGTGGGAAACGCAGTAGACACTGGCAATAGTACAGTGACTTCCGACAAATCATTAGTCTTATTTTTGGACCTTCCGGCCCGCCGTAAGTGTAGACATTATGATAATAAGAGATTTATTGAGCAGTGTGGACAGCTTCATGGATTATAATGGAACTTCATGAGATTGAATCATCGTGATGAACTAAGATGAGTGACAGCTTTTTAGTGATTATAAAGGGAACGCTCTAGACTTTCTGGACTATATATAATACATTCAGAATTTGAGAAAATCTTTTGTTTTTCATGCTTAACCGGGAGTGACATCCACTAAATTCATGTATTTGAGCAATACTTATTGTCATTTATGCGTGATTTTATTATTTTGTGTCTCATTTGATTGGGTGGAGCAGCCGTCAGTCTGAGTGGGTCAGTGTCACCCTGACCTTATGTAGCCTCACCACTGATGTGATGAGATGAGAGTGAAGATGAATGAAATCAGCTTTAGCTTCAGATATCAAACACATTAACTGTGATTCATCTAAAATCATTTTATGTTCACTACAATCCCAAACACTCTGATTTGGTCTCTCTTATGTATTAATGTTTATATCAAATTAAAATGAATATAGAAAAAAGTCTAAATGTAAATGTTTATCATACATGTATTATAAATGCATATATTTGAAAATAAATTTCTCACACAAATGTCATAAAAACAGTTACGTAGATCACAAATCAGGTCAGAGAGGTGGAGGGTTTAAAAGCTGAAGTGTGACGCTCATATTTTATTAAACCATTAATTTATAATGTTTAAGTAAGAAATGTTATAATGTTTTAACAGTGATGATTGTTCTCAGTGTTACTTACACAGCTGATCTAGTTTCTGTAACCACAGGCAGGAGCTTCTGAAGAACTTCATCTGCTGTATTTACTGCGTCACTGTTTGAAAATAAAAACAAGGTAATTATTAATGCTAATAATAATATCATAAGTAAATAATACATTACATTCCTTGCTAAATATCTAAATATATATATTTTTTTAATTAAACACTGCTTTATAAAGGACATGTGAAAATGTTTTTTTAGTATCTAACTGTAGAAGCTACTAAACGTATTCAGCAACACAGATTTGTTTTTTCTTTTTCTTGTCAGTGTTGCTGTGGCAGGTCTATCAGTCTTCATTTACACTACAACACTTAGTGCACAGACCTATTTTGACATCAGATTTTTTGTCCCGTCCGTTGCTATGGTTATCACTATGTCAATCATCCTCCAGTTCCAGGATTCTCCCACATATTGATATTGGGATCTTCTCAAACAGAAGGCTGCATCTAGTGAGGTTGTGTCTTTCCTAGTCCAGTCCTGCTGAGGCTTGTAGACTCGAGTCCTCCTCAGCATTAAACACTAGAATGAGACGCTCTAGTAAGTGCGCATGGCTTCGTCACACATGTTCCCGCCCCACGATCACGACACGAAAATACTATTAAAACTTCATTTTGGAAACATACTTTGTATTAAAAATTAGCGATGCACCGATACCATTTTTTAAGGACATTTATTAATTTCTCTCTCTCTTTGTTTTGGTGATGTTGCAGTTTTCCAAGCACGACACAGTGAGACTAATGAATGTAGGACAGCTTCTTTATTATTACTCTAATGAAAAAAGTAATAATTTTTGTGCTTGTCACAAACTTAAAGAACAAAAATTTCACAGTGTCCAATAACCTTCAAAGGGCATAATTACCAATATATATAATTGTTGTTATATAAAAAGAAATTTACAAACAAATTACAAACAATACAACAAATACTATCCGCCTTATTCCAACGCCCCATGATGCTTTGCGCGAATTATGGGTGTAACTTCAGTTAAGCTGTAAACAGTCAGTGAAAGTCTCGCTCTATGAACGCAATAATACGTTTTTTTAAAAAACTGGGTACAATGAGATGACATTATTCTATATATTTCAAAACACTGCTTCAGGAAGCTTCAGAGCATAATGAATCAGTGTGTCGAATCAGCGGATCGGAGCGCCAAAGTCACGTGATTTCAGCAGTTTGGCGGTTTGACACGCGATCCGAATCGTGATTCGATACGCTGATTCATTATGCTCCGAAGCTTCCTGAAGCAGTGTTTTGAAATCGGCCATCACTAAATAAGTTGTTTTGTTTTTTTGCCGCACCAAAAATATTCTCGTCGCTTTATAATATTAATATTGAACCACTGTACTCACATGAACTGATTTAAATATGTTTTTAGTACATTAATGGATCTTGAGAGAGGAAATGTCATTGCTGAACTAACCCTTTAAACATAACTATAGTGATATATATCTGTATTCTGTAATATACGTTGCCTCAATAAAAATGTTCATAAACTTCAGCATTGCGTGATGCTATTTCAAAGTGATTTCCATCATTTTTACAGATAATAAATTGTATTTACCTGTGAAAACAAACCTGGAAAGAGACGTGAGGCTTTGAGGAGAAAAACGAGAGATTCTTCGTGCATTCCAGTGAATTATTAATGGGATATATCGTAAATTATATCGGGAGAACAGACCACAAATGTGCAGTATATGTTGTCCTTTTTCATACTATTACAGCGGTATGTAAAGGACAAAAGAAAATAATCACGAGGATAGAAAGCAGCGACTGAAAAGAGCTTTTGCCATAGATATTCTTGTTATAACATGTTACGTTAAAATACCAAGCGTTACATTATTCTCATGATGTCTGAAAATAAAAAATGAAAGAAAAATTGACAGCTCATTCAGTCAAACTGACAGATAAGCTTTATTTGTAGGGCAACCTTATGATTTGAAACGATTCGTTTCAGTCTTTTTGAATGGAAGTTCCCCAAACCGGAAGTGCAACCCATAATTCGAAACGCAGTAGGCTAGTCAGGAATAAGGTGGATAGAGATAAAAAAATTAAATAAACTTGTTTTTCAGATACAGTAGGTTTATTTACCATGTATACATTTATTTAACATATTTTGTTGTTTATTAACATTAATGACAATGAATGAAATATAATGAAATATAGTTACGGTCCCTTTAAGACTGAATCCATGGATACTGACACATATCCTGTTTTCACCCAAATGTTTACGTCCACTTAAACCATAACCGACTGTATTTACGTGAGATACTCCACACGATGGACATTTTGACAACTATGTGTGTATTTGACCATTCAGGCGCAAGGAGAACTGATCGCGTGCAAGAGAGAGAGAGAGAGAGAGAGAGAGAGAGCGCTTCTGGTCTGTGTCATTCAGCGCGATTCCTCCTATCCCGCCTTCACTAATCGATAACGAATTGTGATTGAAAGCATGCAGTTCACAATGTGTGGGTTGTCATTAATTTTGAAGTATTTCCACACCCCTGAGGCTGACATTGTTTCTGCTGCTGCCGTCGGTGTCTCTGTGCACGGAAAATTCTGTCAGTTACGTCACGTGAGGTATCGGTCTTTGGTATCGGGGGTATTTTTACGAGTACAAGTACATGAGCTTGGTATCGGGCCGATACTGATACTGGTACTGGTATCGGTGCATCCCTATTAAAAATCTTTATATTAACTGGCTTTTTTATTAATGCAGTACAGTGAATGACAGCCGTCTGTGTCTCCCAGTGTCTTACATTATTGGCAGTTTAGTGATTAATTTACACCAAATCAAAAGATAACATGTACGCCTTAATCTCCGAAAATATAATTTTTGTCTTACATTTCATAATGTACTCAGATAAGCTCAGAGCGACTCGTTTTTCATCAGTTCTTTTTCCTGAATTGGAATGTGTGCAAAGGATTGTGGGAGATTGAAGGACATGAAGGATACACTTGACGCATCCTTCAAAATGAGCTGAATTAAGGACATGAAACTAACTCTGCCTTCAAAGGATCCTTCAAACTGAGACGGTCTTCAGAGGCGCTTGATGACGTGACAGTATGGCAAGCCGTTTTAGCTTAAATTGTTCCCAGCGTTACTCGTCGTAATTGCATTTTTACTAGTAAGAATTCAATTAGAGAGCTCTATAATTCAATTATTACTAGTAACAATTATGATTAGAGAGCTCTACAAATGATTTTTTTACTAGTCATATGTCTCCATTGACTTCCATTCATTTTTAGTTACAGAGCTCTACAACTGAATTCTTACTAGTAACAATTACAATAGAGAGCTCTCCAATCCAATTATTACTTGCAACAAATACAATTAGAGAGCTCTCTAATTCAATTCTTACTAGTAATAATGCAATTGCAGAGCTCTCTAACTGAATTTTTACTAGTAAAAAAAACACATTAAAGATATGTATAATTGCAGAGCTCTGTACTTGAATTAGAGAGCTCTGCAATTGCATTCTTACTAGTAACAACTGAATTAGAGAGCTCTGCAATTGTAATTGTTACTAGTAAAAACATAATTGTAGAGCTCTCTATTCAGCACTACCTTATTATGATAATTACGCCTCATGCATATTCACAAAAAGGGCGATGGCACTCCAGGTTGTTTAGTAAAGCCGTTTTCAATGATGAACAGCAACGTTGAGGCTCTAAAGATCTGATATAAGCATTATATAGCCTATAAGAAATAGGCCTAACTATTTTTGGTGTTGATTAAAATCATTATAACATTATAGCATTATTGATTATGCTTTATAGACAAGAAATAGGGTACAACGGAGCTGAAGGCACGTTTGACTTTATTTTCTTTTAAACCACTAGATGGCACAAAAATTCAGCTAATTTGGCTGATCCTTGACGCCATCCGGACAGCAACGCAAAGTTGATTCTGCGCTCATTTTATCTAATATGTAATATTTTTAAAAATGTTGAAGATTTATGTAGCAAATGAGAATCGATCAAATTATTGAATATATTTTGTTAATGTTTTTCAGTTTTGTTCAAAGTAGGCTAATTAGTAGCCTAAGTTTTTTTCCCATTAACGGAACTATGTATTTTGGGTGAAATAATAGTAGCCTATATAAGTAATAATATAGTTTCTGTTTTTTCAAAATGAACATATTTAAATGACAGTATATTTGTTGAACAAAACTGAATTAGGCTATTTTATGTAGTCTAGGTATCGAAATAAACCAAATATAGTACAAATTTTGCTAAATTGATTGTTTTAATATCGGAGCAGCCTACTGAAAAGCACATTTTTCTTAAGGTGTGCATTTAGCCCCGTTGTGAAGGTACGCTACGTACTGTTGTATTTCAAGGTGAATTCACACTCTCTCAGAAAAGATGAATATTATAGCAATATGCAGCTATTTTAAAATTGTAAAATACTTATTTTGTTGACCATTGCAAGAGTTTTACTTGCATTTTCCACTCACAAAATAATGCTGAGGCAATTTGGGCTATAGGGGTGTGCGATATTTATCTTCTACGAACTGTCATTTTAACGATATACGAGTTGACATTCGCTATCGAGTGCAGTAGGTGTTCAATCTTCAGCTGGCTGGTGGTAGCAGCCACTGACAGGTCACATGACCTGGTGGCAGCTGCCAGTCTGATACTGGCAGGTCTGTCAGCGGTGGGCTGGTGGCTGGCAGAGTGTAACGTGTTCATAATACATTCATAATAATACAATTGTGTATTTCCATGCAGCGATAGAGATAGGGAACGCGTTACACTCTGCCAGCCACCAGCCCACCGCTGACAGACCTGCCAGAATCAAAACTGGCAACTGCCACCAGCGCCACTGACAGGTCACGTGACCCGCCAGTATCAGACTGGCAGCTGCCACCAGGTCATGTGACCTGTCAGTGACTGCTCCTGCCAGCCAGTTGAAGATTGAACCCCCACTCATCGAGTGTCACTGACTTTGCAAAAGATGAACAAAAACACGACTTGAGAGTCCAAAACATTCACTGCATGATGAAGCCAGTAATGCTGCTATATGAGGGCAAAAATATCCCTGTATGAGTTTTTATTTTTTTATAGGCCTATAACATAGCGTGATCACGAATTTGATATTTATAGTTTATAACAAACAAAAAGTTAATATTCAGCGAGTTACATTTTGGACACAATATTGTCTGTTTTTACTACGAAAATAGTTTCAAACAAAGCCGGGGCCGAACTGTTGTGCATCTTAGAGCAACAGTGCAATGTTGATGTGAATCTGTGTTTTTAAACGATAATTTGAGTCAATGATTCAATTACCATAAAGACAGCCATTTACTTTGTTTCTAAATGAATCAACCGTTTTGAACGAATCATTTGAATCAATGAATCATTCATTAAGACAGGATTGGGCTGCCACTTACTGGTAGTTTTATACAGGCCTAAACCAGCCGCACAAAAACAATCAGCAAGATATCGCCTTATCCTTGTCGAAAAAATCCCCAAATATATATATATATTATTTGTCAATATCGCATACTCCTAATTTGGGCTTGTATTTGTTTGGTTATTACCATTAGAAAAAAAAGTATAGGCTACAAGAAATAGGCTATATGCAGGAAAGTTTTAGTAATCAGTAACAGGCCTGTCGGGCATTAATATAATATAGTATAATATAATATAATATAATATAATAATTTCTTTTTATATATAACATATTACTGTTGTTTTTTATTACTGTTGTTTATTTATTTATTAAAGAGATTATATTTTGTCTGGTAAACTTTATCATGACCATATAAAACGTAAAGATGTGAATTAATGTAGTGATTAAATATCATCTTTCAATAGCAAAACATAGCCTATCCAAGTTGTCATCTCAGTATTGTGGTCATTCTGACACAATAACAATTCGTTCTAACAGGACTTTTATTTTGAAGAGTAGCATCGCAGGCGGGATTTGGGGAGGGAAATGGGTGTAATCGCAAATCTGTTTTGCATCTAATGAATACAAGTTCTTACTAGTGAGGATACGATTGTAGAGCTCTGTAACAGGAATTGTTGCTAGTAAGAATTGCATTAAAGAGCTCTCGAATTGTAATTCTCACTAGTAAGAACTGATTTAGAGAGCTCTCTAATGCAATTGCAGATCTCTCTAATTGAATTATAGAGCTCTCTAATCATAATTGTTACTAGTAATAATTGAATTATAGAGCTCGCTAATTGAATTCTTACTAGTAAAAATGCAATTACGACGAGTAACGCTGGGAACAATTTAAGCTAAAACGGCTTGTCATATGACAGTCGAGATATGCAGCCTTACTAGGACACAGCCTCCGTTTGAGAAGCACCCGCAAATTATGTACAATATCCCAGAAATCAGTCTGTGCCCCGTGATTTAAACACCTCTGATCTCTTTGTTTCTCTTTGTTCAAAATGTTATAGACTGGAATGATTGAACTCAGTGTTACTTACTGATCACTTCTGTGTCCAATTAATCTGCTCAGGTCAAACTCCTTCATTGTCTTCTCTGAGCTCAACAACACAAAAACTAAAGCTGACCACTGAGATGAGGAGAGTTTCACATTACGTAATCCTCCTTTGCTCATATTAGGTTTAGCTTCGTTCACTAGTGAAAGATCACCCAGTTCATTCAGACAGTGAAACAGATTGATGTATTTTTCTGGAGAGGGATTCTCACTGATCTTTTCTTTAATATAGTCAACTGTTTTCTCATTGTTGTGAGATCTGTTTCTTGTCTGTGTCTTTAGTTCTTGTAAGAGACTCTGATTAGACTCCACTGACAGACCCAGAAGGAAACGAAGGAAAAGGTCCAGATGCCCATTTTTACTGTCTAAAGCCTCATCCACAGCTCTCTGATGGAGATCAGATAGTGAAACTTTGTCTCCATCAGTTGGTTTGGTAATCTGGTCAAACACATTGATGTTCTTGTTTATAAAGGAGAGATGCACATATAGAGCTGCTAGATGTTCCTGAATGCTCAGATGAACAAAGCAGAAGACTTTCCCCTGATACAAGCCCAACTCCTCTCTGAAGATCTGAGTGCACAATCCTGAGTACACTGATGCTTCTGTCACATCAATGCCACACTCTCTCAGGTCTTCCTCATAGAAGATCAGGTTTCCTTTCACAAGCTGCTGATAAGCCACTTTCCCCAGTTTGAGGATCATGTCTTCATCTTTCACGTTCTTCTCATAGTCCTTCTCATGTTTGATGTTGGTCTGAATGATCAGGAAGTGTGTGTACATTTGAGTGAGAGTCTTGGGAATCTCTCCTCTCTCTGCTTCACTCAACATCTTCTCTAGAACAGTGGCTGAGATCCAGCAGAACACTGGGATGTGACACATAATAAAGAGGCTCCTTGATGACTTCAGGTGTGAGATGATCCTGTCGGCCAGACTCTGATCTCTGATTCTCTTCCTGAAGTATTCCTCCTTCTGTGGGTCACTGAATCCTCGTACCTCTGTCACTCGATGGACACACTCAGAGGGGACGAGATCAGCTGCTGCTGGTCTGGAGGTGATCCAGATGAGAGCAGAGGGAAGCAGATTCCCCACAATGAGGTTCATCAGCAGCACGTCCACTGAGGCTGATTCAGTCACATCACACAACCTCACATCGCTCTGAAAATCCAGAGACAGACGACACTCATCCAGACCATCAAAGATGAATGAAACTTTATATTTGTCACTGGATATTTCCATTTCTTTTGTTTCGGGGAAAAAGACATGAAGAAGATCTGAAAGACTGAGTGTTTTGTCCTTCATCAAGTTGAGCTCTCTGAAAGGAAGTGGAAATATGAGCTGGATGTCCTGATTCTCTTTCCCTTCAGCCCAGTCCAGGATGAACTTCTGCACAGAGACTGTTTTTCCAATGCCAGCGACTCCCTTTGTCAGCACAGTTCTGATGGGTTTGTCTTGTCCAGGTAAAGGTCTAAAGATGTCACTGCATTTGATCGATGTGTCCTCTGTTTCTGCTCTCCTGGACTGTGTCTCAATCTGTCTCACCTCATGCTCATTAATGATCTCTCCACTTTCACTCTCTGTGATGTAGAGCTCTGTGTAGATCTCATTCAGGAGTGTTGGGTTTCCCTGCTTTGATATTCCCTCATACAAACACTCAAACTTCTTCCTCAGATTTGATCTCAATGTGTTGAGGACTTCAGCAGGTTTAGAGTCACGACTGTAAGATTAAAATACCAAATTATTACACAAGTTAATGTAAAGTGAACAGCCATAAATTACAAAAACTGATTTTTTGTTTGCTGTATTATGGGACACAGAACATCATTATGTTTCTGAAATGTTTCAGTTATTAATCATGTGTATGAGTGATGTGTGACGTGATGCAGCTCCTAAAATTAAACAACAACAACAAAAGTCCTACATTTTACCTGAAACCAGGATTCATGCTTTCATTAAAGTCTTGTGGTTGAATCTCAGGCGTGAACACAGTTTTGTTTTTAACTGGTCTGGATCGAAGATTTGACCTTAAATCAGAATGAAGAGGGTAAAGAATCAGACACACTGATATTGATGTAATTGTGTCATTAACTGAGTAACAGACCAACAGCTTTTACAGTGTGTGAATGTATTAACAATACAATAAATAGAGCTCAATGGCACAACGGCAATCATTAATAGACTGAAACTTGCATGATTTGAACTCATTACACTGCTGTATATTAATAACAATTTCAAAAAAATCAAATACAACTTAGAAATGATATACCTGAGATCACGCCGTTTGTCTCCACTCTTAAACATAGTTCGTGGGTGATCCATAGAGCAGTTACTCTTCACAGACACACAGCTGGACTCTGGTTTTGATCTCTTCTGCTGGACTGAACTGGTTTTAAAACTAAGTGAAATAAAAGCATACAGACTTAAATATGTTGTGCACTTTTACTGGATACTTTTGTCTTAGGAAAGATCAGGCAGTGTTGTAACTAGGGCTGCATGATTAATCGAAAGGAAACAGACATTGTGATTTTGCTTAGTTCGATTATGAAATGACAACGGCTGCATTTTTCCCCCCGATTTTTAATTGAATAAATAGCCTATATACACCTATGCCAGACATTATCCCATGCCAGGGTCAGAAATAAACTTTTCCAATATGGGGTCCCTTGCCATTTATTTCCAGGGGCATTTTATTTATTTATTTATAAGTGCAATTTTTTATGATTATCTGTGTTGTCGTTTGTCAAATACTTAGCTTTAACCAATTACTTAAGTCAATCAGAACACTATATAAACTGTTACCAATAAAATTTTAGCATTAACAAAAGTCATCTTTACACTGCAACGGTGGAACAGAAGCTGCACCTGAAACAGCATAAATGTCTATGTACACAGACTGTTTAATGTTACTCAAATTATAAAATTAACAGGAACTCTTTACAGAGTAATTTTTGTCAATTAATGCTCTTGATATTGTAATAATGATTATTAATGTCGATTAATAGATAAAATGTTTTTGTGTTTGGGGAAACTGAACGTCATATTCTGGCTACAAAGATAAAACAATCTTAGAACAATTTATGAATTATTTTAATGCTTTTTACTCATTAGAAAATGAAGACTTCACTTGATTTTACCAGCATGATGAATAAATTATATTAACTGGAATAAACTGTATTCAGAAGGAGCTGAGAATGGGACCGATTGTGAAGCTGTCCATAACTTGCAGGGTGTAGCACGAGTTTAATCGCTCTCACAAACACTCCCGTTAAAATCACGGAAGCTGTTGACACTGCGACACGAATCTCTTACATCCAATCTGCACTTTGTTTGTTGTTTATTATGGGAAAATTCACGAGTTTCAGTTAGAATTCAGACAGAGTGTGCACATTGAACGAAACTCTTCATTTCAGAGATGACTAATCTGAACGCTTCTGACTGGCCATCACGCTCGACAGAAACGCGTGCGATTGGTTATATGCAGTGAGGTGGATCAAATAAACAAAGTATGTTTACGAAGTTTCAAAGTTTGTTTAACCAATATTATCACTTAAACATATATTCTATTACATAAATATTTTGAAACAAATTTCCATGACTTTTCCAAAACTTTCTGGTTTATTTATTTTTTCCAAAACTTTTCCAGGCCTGGAAATCGCTGTTTTAAAATTCCATGACTATTCCAGGTTTTTCATGACCGTATGAACCCTGTTTATTACTCACCCTCATGTCGTTCCACACCGTAAGACCTTCAATCATCTTCGGAACACAAATTAAGATATTTTTGATGAAATCCAAGAGGTATATGACTCTTCCATAGACCGCAATATAATAAACACTTTCAAGGTCCAGAAAGGTACTAAAGACATCGTTAAAACAGTCATGTGACTGCAGTGGTTCAACCTTAATGTTATTAAGAGACGAGAATACTTTTTGTGCGCAAAAACAAAACAATAACAGCTTTATAACAATCTCTTCTCTTCCCTGTCATTATCCTTACGCAGGTGACGCAGTAACACAGGGAAGGGTTCCGTGTTTACGTCCGAATGCCGGCTCAGTATTGGCCAAAGCTGGTCACGTGATCATCACGACGCATGCGTGTGATTCTGACGCAGGAGCCGGCCAATAATAAGTCGGCGTTCTGATGTAGAACCTGGAATACGAGATTGACACAGAATAGAAGATATTGTTGAATAAAGTCGCTATTTTTGTTTTGTTTTTGTGCACAAAGAGTATTCTCGTCTCTTCATAACATTAAGGTTGAACCACTGCAGTCACATGACTGTTTTAACGATGTCTTTAGTACCTTTCTGAACCTTGAAAGTGTTGATTATATTGCTGTCTATGGACGAGTCATATACCTCTTGGATTTTATCAAAAATATCTTACTCTAAAATACTCTATTTTTAGTTTTAATAATGAAAGTGTTATTATTGTGTAGTATTTGTGTAGTACTTTTATTTTGAAATAATAATCATAATTATTATTAGATATATTAATATATAATTGTGCAGCCCAACAAACAACATACTGTATGTATATTAATTTGTTTAAAAAACAAAAAAACACAATTAGATTGTATCCCCAAATCGTGCAGCCCTATTTGTAAAACCTTTGCTTTAACGTCTGTAACTCAGTGTTGTTTTGCGCTGTTTCAAACTTTGATTACAAGTATTTTGAGAAAAGAACTTACTGGTTTGCAGATGTTAAGCATGATTCAAAAAAATGTACCAAAGCGACTGAGAAAAATGGTAATATTAGGAATTAGGAATTCAAAACAAACTAATTGAAAACAACTATAGAATTGTAGAATGATTCAACTCAGGTGAACATCAACCGCGACTCTTTTCAATGGCACAATGGAGGACGAAGGCTCAACTGACCAATGTTTTGCTGACCTATAAAGATAAACCACCTTACTGTACTCTTGTAACGTACTCTTCGTGTGAAACATCACTGTTCTGACCAGACACTTTCAACAAATCTGAAGCAACGGTTAGAAAAATGTGCTCAATTTTACACCTAATCTATTATATAAAAGTGGAAAAAATCTCAGCTTCCATTAACTTGATGTCATTGCTAGGATTAGACTAAATGATTGATAAATTTTGGCTTATGATTCAAAAATGTTATAACTTTTATAGAAATGATATACCTGAGATCAGGCCGTTTGTCTCCACTCTTAAACATAGTTCGTGGGTGATCCATAGACCAGTCACTCTTCATAGACACACAGCTGGACTCTGGGTTTGAGCTCTTCTGCTGGACTGAACTGTAACAGAGAACAGATTCAGTTTAATCCTTGGTTTAACCTTTAAGTGGTTCCAAAAATTGGTGGGGGTGGGGGGTAACGTGAGGTGACAGAGGGGGTATGCAAACAAAATGCTGAGTTTTGCCATTCATTTAATTCTTCCCCACCTTAAAATAACAATAAAAATGAGCATGCATTTCTTCTAACAGGCACAATGCCTTAAATACATGACATCCAATCAAAATATCACATCTTTTGACCGCATCCATTTCCAATGAGAAGCGAATTTCGACCAATAAGAGTGAAGGCTCTCTGGAGCTCACGTCACTGTCTCGAGTGCAGGCAAGACAGTCGGGACATAGTTCCGGAGCGATTTCACCATTTTATGATTTGACTGTACATACATGGACATAATAAAATGATGCGTGGAAAAGAAGTGGTCGGCAGTATTGTTGTCACAGACACGCCAGGTTCCAGCACCATCCAATCACAGCGCACCCCATCTCCTGAGTATTGATCACCCGCACCTGATCTAGCTGCTCATCACTGCCACCATAAAACACACTCACACACTCACAGTCACTGTCCGGTCTCGTTTGCATCAAGGAATCCCTATATGCTTACCTCAAGGACTCAAACCAAGTTACTTACCTGTCTCCAACGTCTCCTAGTCTCCTCGTCTCCATCGTCTGTGTGTGTGAGTGTCTCCAGTCATCTATGTCTGCCTCATCTCATCATCTCCACGGATCTTCACTCCTGCAATCACCACAAGGACAGTATCACTACACAACTTCGTTATACCATCATACATCACTCTATTCAACTCACCTGCACTGCTGTTACCTCTGCTGTGTGTGAAATAAAACCGTGTTACCTGTTACCTCTGTCTCTGCCCCGTCAGTATTGTAACAGAAGACCAGACCAGAAACAGCGTCTTCACACACAGCATGAGCCATCCGGATCCCATTCAAGAGCTCATCGATGTCCTTCGGCGAGCTCTATCCACCACTCCATCATCACAGCACCCCGCGATTACTTCCGCAAACACCGCTTCCACTCCTTCACCTCCTGTGCACGCCAGTCCCATGGCTAAACCAGCGGCCTACTCTGGATCGGCGGAGGACTGCAGCGGATTCCTTCTGCAGTGCTCGCTGGTCCTGGAGATGCAACCGCACAATTTCCCCACCGAAACCTCCAAAGTGGCGTTTATAATCTCCCAACTGCAAGGCAAAGCACTCCAATGGGCCGACTCGATCTGGTCTCAGAACCATCCCATCACTCAGTCATACTCCGGTTTTGTGGCCCATTTCCGGGAAGTTTTTGGAAAGCCCATCTCTGACTCTTCTGTTGGTGAGAAACTCTATAATTTAAAACAAGGTTCAATGTCTGTCAATGAATATGCCTTGCAGTTTAGGACACTCGCTGCCTCCAGCGGTTGGAATGAACAAGCCCTGATCACCACTTATCGTCAAGGGTTGGATCCTCGCGTGCGGTTGCATCTCGCTGCATACGAGGATTCCATCGGCTTGGAACGCTTCATCCAACTCTCCATCCGTTTCGCCACTCGTATGCAGTCGTGTTTGGAAGAACACCAGGGCCAGTCGCTGTTCTCCATCTCAGCGCGCCGACCAGAATCCGTCAGCCCCCCAGAACCAGCCAACGAGCCCATGACTCTGGAGGGTACAAGGCTTTCGCCAGCTGAGCGGCAGAGGCGGCTGACCCAGAATCTGTGTTTATATTGTGGTTCTCCTGGGCATGTCATCTCCTCATGCCCAATCCGTCCTCCGCGACCCATGGTGAGTGCTATCATCCCATCTATCAAAAATATGAAACCCCTCACCACTGTTATAAATCTTACTGCTGCTGATATTACTCTTCCAGTTGTTGCCCTCCTCGATTCTGGGTCAGCCGGCAACTTCATCTCCGGCGCCCTCTGCCGCCAGCTCCGCATCAAGACCACGACCACGCCGACCACCTACCAGATCCGATCAGTAACTGGTGAAACTCGGAGCCGTAAACACATCCGTCACTGTACAGAAGCCATCCAGATTCAAGTTGGTCTCCTGCACGTTGAACACCTCCATCTGCTGGTTCTGGAGGGATCCACCGCTGACGTGATCCTAGGGCGCCCTTGGTTGGAGCAGCACAACCCGACCCTTTCGTGGAAGACCGGTGAAGTCCTGAAGTGGGGCGATAACTGTTTCAATGACTGTTTTCCTGGACTTCCTGTTCCTCGACCTCCATGCTCCGAACCTCTTCCAGTCTGTGCCACGACCATCGAGAGTCCTGTCGAGCAAAGATCCATTGATATTCCAGAATGTTACGCCCCCTTCAGCGACGTATTCTGCCCTAAACGTGCTTCCAAGCTGCCTCCACACCGGCCATGGGACTGTGCCATCGATCTGCTTCCGGGTGAACCAGTGCCTAGGGGAAGGATATACCCTCTATCCATCCCGGAGGAGAAGGCCATGGAGGAGTACATCAAGGAGGCATTAGCTCAAGGATATATCCGACCATCCACTTCCCCTGCTGCTTCAAGCTTTTTCTTCGTGGCCAAGAAGGACGGAGGCTTGAGGCCCTGCATCGACTACCGTGCACTAAACAACATAACAGTCAAGTTCCGTTATCCCCTTCCTCTCGTCCCTTCAGCCCTAGAACATCTCCGTGGTGCCACTGTCTTCACCAAACTGGACCTCCGCAGCGCGTACAACCTCATCCGGATACGCGAGGGGGACGAGTGGAAGACCGCTTTCGTGACACCTACCGGCCACTACGAATATCTGGTTATGCTGTATGGCCTGGTCAACGCCCCCTCCGTATTCCAGGATTTCATTCATGAGGTGCTCCGGGAGTTTCTCCATCGGTTTGTCCTGGTCTACGTTGACGACATATTGATCTACTCCCGGAGCTTGGCCGAACATCGCCACCACGTTGCGGAGGTCCTCAAGCAGCTCCGCAAGTTCCATCTCTTCCTCAAGGCAGAAAAATTTCACATTTAATATGAATTAACTTAACTCATTTCACCAGTCATCCGTTCACTTCCTCGGCTACATCATTGACAGCAGTGGCATCCGGATGGACGAGGGGAAGGTGGACGCCATCAAAAACTGGCCAAATCCCTCCTCAGTCAAAGATTTACAACGCTTCCTTGGATTCTCAAACTTCTACCGTCGATTCATACACAACTACAGCTCTCTTGCCAGCCCACTTACCAACCTGCTCAGGAACAAGCCCAAGTCTCTGTCCTGGACACCTGAGGCCACGGAGGCCTTCCAACGCCTCAAGGAAGCCTTCACCACCGCTCCTCTCCTCGTCCACCCCAACCCAGAGCTGCCCTTCGTCGTCGAGGTGGACGCCTCCACCACAGGAGTAGGAGCGGTGTTGTCCCAGCAGCAGGGGAACCCGAGCAAACTCCATCCATGTGCCTTCTTCTCCCGCAAGCTCAACCCGGCGGAGAGGAACTATGACATCGGAAACAGAGAGCTCCTGGCTGTTAAACTCGCCCTGGAAGAGTGGAGGCATTGGCTGGAGGGAGCCAAACATCCCTTCATCGTCCTTACAGACCACAAGAACCTCGAATACCTGAAATCTGCCAAAAGACTCAACCCCAGACAAGCCCGTTGGGCTTTCACCCTTTCCTACCGCCCAGGTCCCAAGAATATAAAAGCTGACGCTCTCTCCCGTCTCCACGCTCCAGAGGACTCCCCCGAAGATCCCGAACCCATCCTTCCAACCGACCTCTTCATCAACCCCATCTCCTGGTCAGAGGAAACCTTGCCCTCCTCCAATGCCTCCACTAACGCTCCGCCGGGTTGCCCACCAGGCTTGCGCTACATCAAAAGGTCACAACGCACTCCACTCATCCACTCAGCCCACACGTCACTTGGCACTGGTCACCCGGGGGAACGCTTCTGGTGGCCCAACATGGCAGCTGATGTCAGAAGGTACGTGCAGGGCTGTAAGGAATGCGCCATCTCAAAAAGCCCACGCCATCTACCATCCGGCAAGCTTTTACCTCTGCCTGTTCCTAACTGACCCTGGTCACACCTAGGAGTCGATTTTATCACTGATCTGCCAGCCTCCGATGACAATACCTGCATCCTCGTAGTAGTGGACAGATTCTCAAAATCCTGCCGCCTAATACCTCTAAGAGGCCTACCCACCGCTATGGAGACCGCGGAAAACCTCTTCAACCATGTGTCAGGTATTTTGGCATCCCTGAAGATATTGTCTCCGACAGGGGACCCCAGTTCGTATCCAAGGTCTGGAGAGCCTTCTTCTCGCTCCTAGGTGTGACCGTCAGCCTCACCTCGGGATACCACCCCCAGTCGAACGGGCAGACGGAGAGGAAGATCCAGGAGATCAGCCGCTTCCTCCGTACCTTCTGTCATAGCCACCAGGACTCTTGGACCCAGTACCTGGGTTGGGCCGAGTACGCCCAAAACTCCCTCCCTCCCACCACCGGCCTTACACCCTTTCAGTACGTACTCGGCTACCAACCTCCACTGTTCCCCTGGTCCGGGGAACCATCGGACGTTCCATCTGTGGATTACTGGTTCCGAGAGAGCGAGAGGGTCTGGGACTCAGCACATCACCAACTGCAGCGAGCCCTGCGCAGACGCAGGATGACAGCAGACCTTCACCGCTCCGACGCTCCCTCCTTCCAGCCCGGTCAGAAGGTCTGGCTGTCAACCAGGGACATCCGCCTGCGTCTGCCCTGCCGGAAGCTGAGTCCCAGGTTCATTGGTCCATTCACCATCTCAAAGCAGATCAACCCTGTCACCTACCAGCTTAAGTTACCACCTCAATACCGCATTCACCCTACCTTCCACGTTTCCCTACTGAAACCTCACCACCCTTCTGTTCCTCTCTCCACAGGACCTGGCGTGGCAGCCTCCGAACCCCCCTTTCCACTCATCCTGGACGACGGCGCCGCATATGAGGTTCGCGAGATCTTGGACTCCCGGCGCCATGGTGGTCATCTTGAGTACCTGGTCGACTGGGAAGGCTACGGCCCCGAAGAGCGCTCATGGGTTCCCAAGGATGACATCTTAGATCCCAGCCTTCTTCAAACCTTCCACTCCAGCCATCCGGACAGACCAGCTCCCCGTGGAAGAGGCCGACCACCATGACGTCGGGGTCCTCGGCCCTCAGGAGCGGGCCATGGAGGGGGGGGTACTGTCACAGACACGAGCCGCAGGGTTTAATTTGGATTTGTCTGTGCATGTTTTTTTTTACTCTCATAGATTTTGTTCCCATTGACATGCATTATACGACTGACAGACTGCAACGGTTGGAGTTAAAAATCATCATTTGTGTTCTACTGAAGAAGCAAAGTCACCTACATCTTGGATGCCCTGGGGGTAAGCAGATAAACATCACATTTTCATTTTTGGGTGAACTATCCCTTTAATGCACTGAGCTCTGCAGTCACAACACTCTACAACAGCAGAATGTTATCTTTAATTCTTAAAAGCCTAATCCCTAGTCAAATTAGAATGATTTCTTAGTTTTATATATCATTTGTGATTGCATTTTCCATAGATATGATTAGATGTGCAGTCTACCAATAACATTAGAGCGACAGTACTAGGAACGCCCACAAGCGACTTCACAGAGACTTGCGACATGCAGCGACAAAGTCGCTGGCGGTGTGAATGGGGCTTAAAGCCCTTTCACACTGAACGTGATTTTTTTTTCGACCTGTGTGCCGATTTTCCCCCCGCCACTCCGTGATGAAACGGCCCGTCCAATTAGAGCTGTGCTTTAGATCACAGCTGCTGTTGCACAGAAGGGTTTCGAGATTGTATATATAAAATGAGATATATCATTTTCTACAGATGAAATATAAAGGCAAATAGACATATAACTATGACGATATGTTTTCTTTGTATTTTTTATGCAGCTCATGATATTTTTTAAAACAATAAAGGATGTTTATGACAAATAAGCAGATTTAGCGTTCAATCCATTATAAAACGTACAAAGAATGCATGTCTGCCTATTATCTAATAAAAACCCACTTTAGATCATATTAGAAGTTATTACAATAACTCAGTGATGGTTTAAAGTGTGTTTTGAGCAAAGACATTAATAATCATATAAATTTTGAAATGTAGCTTGATGCTAATTGTACCTCTAATTATATTTTATGATGCATTCTTGTAAACGTTATAGATAGTTTGTGTTTCTAATGTAGTACCAAACTTTATTCATCTTAATTTAACTCTGTATATTATGCGGCGGACTATGTTAAAGCCATATACGAGACACATACATGAAGACAATGAAGGAACTGAAAGCTACGTTCTTCCGTGATTCGCCTCACTTTTTTACGTCACGTTCAGTGGGAAAGGGCCTTCACTAGCATGAAGAACAAATAGGGCACAGAAGATGCATAAAGATCATTTACTATTCAAACTTGATACAAAACATACCTTTTGTGAGTTTCTGTTTTTAATGTTGATAATATTATATGAGCAAGAATGCAAATCCAAATATCCACACAATTGCAAATGTCACACTGATTTCACTGCGATAAACCTTCTGGGAGTTTTGGCTCCATACTGACCCAACTTTCAAACTGACAAAATCTGAACCAGCGGTTACAAAAATCCACTCAATTTCACACTAATTCTATTATATAAGGATGAAAAAAAATCTCAGCTTACATTTACTTGATGTCATTGCTAGTATTAGACTGACTGACAGATGAATTTTGCTTTCAATTCAAAAATGTCATACTATATGCATAACTTTTATAGAAATGATATACCTGAGATTAGGCCGTTTGTCTCCATTCTTAAACATAGTTCGTGGGTGATCCATAGATCTGTCACTCTTCATAGACACACAGCTGGACTCTGGGTTTGAGCTCTTCTGCTGGACTGAACTGTAACAGAGAACAGATTCAGTTTAATCCTTTAGATTACTGTGTTTATTCTGTATGAGAGGAACCATATTCATGTAAACTTTAATTTTTTCATCAAAAACACTGAGGAAACTTTATGATCTTTTTATTTAATATTTCATGTAAATTTTAAAACAAAAACACAGGCAAAAATGATTTTTTTTTTTTTCTGTAAACTGTTATAAACACAATATTAAACAGTGTTTGTTGAAAGTACCTGAATCCTGGAGAAAAATCTCCATCTCTGGATCCTTGTGAATCAGCCATGATGAAGCTGCAGGAGAATCTGATGAGTTTGATCTCCTCCACTGACTCTGAATGAACAAAACATTCAGACAAAAAATTAAATAATTAAATTAAACATTCATAATTTAGCTGAACATATCTCGAGTGTGGGAGAAAAGGATCATGTGACTGTGTTAACTCAAACTCAGTTCACACATATGCTGTTAAACTTCTGAAGAATCACAGACATCACCAAACACAAAAGAAACCTTGAAGTGAAAGAAACCCTTTATTACAGATTTTATATCAAACAATCACTTAAAATGTCCTCCAGAGATTCATATTAATATGAGGAAGTCTCCACACATGAACACTCACCTCGATCAAACTACAAGATACAGCTTCTCAAATCCTCCAGCTTTAACATCAGGAAGATATTTGTTCTTATTTTCTTTATTTTTATTTGACAGTTGTCCTGAATATAGCACATACCGAACCGTACCAAAACCGTGACCCTAAAACCGTGATAAAACCGAACCGTGAGTAATCTGAACCATTACAGCCCTACTGCATTCCAGTACACTCTTTACTCCACGTCCTGTTAAAGGATTAGTTCACTTTAAAATGAAAATTACCCCAAGCTTTTCTCACCCTTAAGCCATTCTATGTATATATGACTTTCTTCTTTCTGATGAACACAATCTGAATTATAATAATAAATATCCAGACGCATCCAAGCTTTATAATGTCAGTGAATGGGGAAAAACGAGTATGAAGCTCAAGAAAATTCATCCATCCAAAGCAAAACGTACTCCACACGGCTCCGGGGGGTTAATAAAGTCCTTCTGAAGTGAAGCAATGTGTTTGTGTAAGAAAAATATCCTTAATTAACAAGTAAAATAACTAGCTTCCGCCAGACTGTCTTTCGTATTCAACTTGGGAAGAAAGCGTAACTGACGTTGTGTTTAGGCATTATATTTTCTTGGTAAGTTGAAGGAAGGCGGTCTGATGGAAGCCTCAATATTACAGATTTTGCTGCAGATTCAGATGTCACACTCCCATAATCCAGTCTTGACCTTATTAGGGAACATATAAACTCTCCATTCTACTCCTGCAAGAATCCTCATAATGTTTCCAAATTATTTCCATACCTTCAGATTATTATCTTCTCTTTCTTTCTTGAGAAAACCATAATTTTTGCAATTTCCACAGAAAACTTAACCACCCATTTCAGCTTGTTGTCTTCCTTCATGCATTTTCTTAACTACATACATGATCCAGTTAAAAATTGTGAAGTTTAATCATCAGCCTCTCTCTCTATAACATATCATAAGCCTTCTCCACATCAAAAATACTGTCACCACAGACTCTTTACGTACTTGGGCTTTTCTTCCTTCATCCTCTAAACACAACACTGCTCCATTGTGTCCCTTCCTCTCCTAAATACACTCTGAGATTCAGTTATCATGCCTCTTTTCTCCAAGAAACACATTAAACTCTCATTGATCATTCTTTCCATCAGTTTACACACATGTGAATCAGCACTTTAGTCCTGTAGTTTGATGGCTTTTACTAGCATCCTTTCCTGGTTCATCTTCCAGCTCTCAGGGAGTTTCCCTTCTTCTCATACTTTATTAAATAACATTAACAACTTCTCCTTATCTTCTATATACTTAAATGTTTCAACATGATATAGCTTGTTTTCCTAGTTTTAGCTAATGATCTTTTTAACTCATATTAATAACTGAGACATGTTGTTGTTCATCCTTTCCTCTTAAAGCCTCCATTTTTTAATTTGATGTTCTACCTTTTCTTCCCTTGACAAATTATAAATCATATTCTTTTACATGTGAATTTGTACATTATAGCTTTCTACAATGACGTTTAGCTCATTTGTTAATGATGACACGGGAGTAAGTTATCCATGATTCATCATTTCTCTCGAGTGGATTTCTGACCAAAATACTCGATTATTTCTAGATATACAGATATCTAATCAATCTTAAACATGTAAGGAATAATATTGAACTCACTTTAGTTGAATGGACGCACACAGTCTGTGATAAACACCTCAAACACTCGAACAATCCTGCAGCGCAGAGCTCAACTGTGACATTATGACAGTATCAGCTGCAGACACACGTTTCAGGACATGAAATTACACGAGATTACGCGTTATATCGTCTGTACACGTAACGTCTAAAGAAATAAATGTCTTTCCATACAGGCCACACGTTTTTTGTTTTTTTCTTCCGTATCGTATTTGTATTTTACTAACTTAAAATGGCGACAGGAAGACACTACTTTCACTTTCTATTTGAGAGAGAGAGAGAGAGAGAGAGAGAGAGAGAGAGAGAGAGAGAGCTGCACACGTCACAGGCCGGAAATGACGGCAAATAGAGTCAGTCTTATCAGAGTCGCGCCACTTACAGTTTTTTAGCGTAATTTTCTTTTGTTTGATGTAATACGAGCTATTTTCGCATGGATTTGGTAGGATTTATATATGTACGATATTTAATAACAATACCTGTTTAGTTTCTAAAAATACATGATCTGATCAATTATTGATATTCATTTTGATCATGTAGTTCGGCTGATGTAACATTATTGATTTTCTATTTGACTATGAGATAATATTCACTTCATGTTCGTTTTAAAACAAATTATTAAAAGACAAAAAGTATGGATATTTAATGTCAAGTACATGTATATTTAAAATGAAAATAAATATTAATAAAAATCATATCAAAAGACATTGGTAACACTTTCCAATAAGGTTTCATTTGTTAACATTAGTTACATTACTTAAAGGGATAGTAGACCCAAAAATGAAAATTCTGTCATCATTTTCTCACCCCCAAGTTCTTCTAAACCCGTTTAAGTTTCTTTGTCTTGTTGAACGCAAAAGAAGATATTTTGAAAAATGTTGGTGTCGTTGACCAAACCATTTCTGGTCTCCATTGACTTCCATCTTAGGCCAATTTTTCATACTATTGAAGTCAATGAGCAAAACGTCATTGTAGATTGCTTATGCACATTGTTTGTACATGATGTTCTTTTATTATCGAAACTGATCATTAATTATTTGTTCTGTACAAATTCATATGCAAAAGAATAATGATTTATAATCTATAATTTATCAAAGGAGGAAAAGGCAGAGAGAACACCAAATCATTAATATACTTGATCATTATTATCTGTTTTTTTTTTTTTTTAATTCCTCATATTTTGTGTGCATTAAAATCCCTGCACCATTAAAAGTTATTCCTATCCTGTCCCTCTAGTCCTTTGAGTTTGTTCAAATCAAGCTTTTTGCATGGATTATAATGATTTATGACTGTAAATTTCTTCCTTTCTCCCCAAACCTCCATTACCACATACTCCTGTTCCCAAACCTATAATCCTGTAAGGAATCTCTTGTTTAATGATGCACATATACAGTGCCCTCCATAAGTACTGGAACAGTAAAGACAATGTTGCTCTGTTAGCTGTGATGTCCAGACATCTATAAATATGATTCAAAGATTAATATGAGGCAGAAGTACAGAATGTCACATTTTATTATTGACTGTTTCAACACAAAATGTTTTACCAACTAAGAAGTACAGCACTTTTAGAGTTTCATCCCTCTGCCTAATGTGAGCATGGTTCAGAGCGCCAAAATCACATGATTTCAGTAAACGAGGCTTCGTTACGTCGTAAGTGTTTTGAATCTTCAATAGTTCACGTGACTTTGGCGGTTTGATTCACGCTCCGAACCACTGGACACCAGTTTGTGCAATCCTCCGGATCAATCCCTGTTATCAGGCCTGCTTATTAATTTAATTCCCCTAAAGACCGGCCAACTAAGATTTATGCAATTTTATTTTATGTCTTTCAGTTCAATTTCTTATTAATTTGTATTGGCGCTTTCTTGGTAATTGTGCAATTTAATTTGATTTCGAATTGGCAGATTTCATCAATCTGCACTTGCTTTGCATTTCAGTATTGTTTTTTTCTTCTTTTTTTCCTGTCAATTTTGGAAAATTAGAGGTTTCCCACTTACTTTTTCTGCTTGTTTCATCATTTCTCCTCAATCTTTTGAGTGAAAATATAAATAAATAGTAAATGAAAAAGTTTTGAATATCAAAACAATCTGAATAATTTTGTTTCTCAATTACAAATTGCACATATTTAGGTCATGACTACCTATGTCACACTTTTTTGATGCCATTGGTGTAAGCAGGGTTCCCACACTTTCATTAACACCAGATTCAAGGACTTTCAAGCACCATTTATTTTATATCAAGCACCTGTCAGACTCATAACCCAGCATATGTAGCATCACGAAAGACCTCTTAAAGTAGGCTACTTAACATTTTATCCCTCCTACTGCATTTGCAAACATTTTGACCTGGAAGAGGTACAGAAACATTTCTACAAAAATACATAGTTAGTAAGAAACAGAAATTTTGGAAATGTGTTAAGATGTTTTGTCATATTCTGTCATATTTTTCGTTGTCTTTAGTTATCTTTGTTTCTTTATTCATTTACTTTTCTTTAAATTGAACACATAGGCTATAAAATACACATTTTGTGTTTGGGTCCGTTTAAACCCAAAAGTGCACTGTGACTTCACATGAAATTATGCTGATATTTTTTAAATCTAGTAGTTTGTTTTTTTTTATCTCAAATTACTTCTGTAAAATACATTTCGACTCTTTCCTATATACTCATACACATTTATTTCCTTCCAACTAGGATTGTATTTTGTTCATTAAAATGCTTGGGCAGAAATCTGAATATATGTTGCTTGAAATTTTTTTAGTAATAATATTTTAAAAGTGTAGGTTTCATGAATTTAGACCATCGAAGTCAGTGGAGTTCATACTGATAATATTCAAATATAATTTCTCAGATATTGATAAAAATATATTTTCTTGCTTCAAACTGCTTTTAGCTGTAGTTCTTATAAAAGATTTAAAATTCTCAATTTTTAAATTAATAAAATATGGTTAAATGTAGTAATAACACGGTAAAACCTGTTAACATAAAAAAATGCTAATTCACTCAATAGATAGGTAACTCATTAATAAATAAACTTCATTCAAAATTATTTTGTTAATCACTTTTTATTGTAAATCACATTTTTCATCTTTGAGCTAGAGGAAACCAGCTGCTCAAAACTTCAGTATTTTTTTGAAAAATATTTCAGGAACATTTTAAACCTCATACATGTGCAAATCTGCAAAAAAAAAGAAAAAGAAAAGAAATAAAAATAGGACTCTCTATTACTTATTTGCTTTTAAAGTGTAACTGTTTTTCACTAAGCTGTTTTTCCAACTTTTCAAGTTCTACTTTTTTCTCCTTAGCTCCATGTCTCAGGGAGTTTGATTTTGCTCTCAGAGTAACTTGCCCCGTACTTTCAGCCTTCAAAGCATATTTGTCAGCTGATTCAACAAGAGCCTTCATGTCACTCTCCAGCCTTTTTTTCTTTGATTGAAGCTCCTCAATTTCTTCAAACAGTGCTTTTCTTTTTTGATTCTTTGCTTGTGTTTCTTCTTCCTTTTTCTTCTCCTCCAAACTGGCTATGTATCTTTGTCTTGCACACGATACAGACAGAAGAAGTTCTTTGTCAACTGCCACATTTTCAATTCCTCCTACAATCCGGAGATGATCGACAATCATTCTCTGAGCTCTGTATGTCTCCTCTACAAGGTTCTCCACTTCAATCGTTCGGTTGACAGAGAACCCCCTCTCTACTGTCCCTTGACCATGAGACAGCGACAGGAGTTGACGGCACATTTTCCAGAGTTTCTGGAATTCCTTTTCTTTGGACATGCAGCTACGCAGGAGAGTGTCTACTTGATCGGAAAGTGAGTTGAAGTCAGCAAATGCAGAATGGTTTTTCTGCACAACATCAAGGAAATGTGAATACTGCTGAATAATTTCATCACAGTCCTGCTCGTTGATCCTCCCTTGATCTACCAGATAGGCAAGGGTTCTTCGTGGCATGCCCTTCAACTGGTCTGTTTCTTTTTCATCTGCCATGTTCACAGGATCTAAGAAGCCCATATTTTTCACCAATATGTATTTCAGGGGAGACTTCTGTGGAAGTTTGTCAACCATAGCAACTAGACCATCTCTGCAGGACCGCCTGAAATCCATAATGGTGCTTGCACCAACCTTTTGCTTTGCCCTCAACTCCTTTAGGATCCTGTTGGTGACATAACCAAGGTCGACACTTGAGCAGTCAATGAAATTTGTTGGCAATTTAATGTCAACATCCAGGAGCTTTTTTACGGACTTGGCTTCCTGCATGACCTTTGGTTTGATGAATCTACACATTAGATTCTTCAACATCTTGTGAAGATCTGCAGCTAGAAATGGCACCATTGGTTTATCGGTCTGGTACTTTGTTAGAAATGGGTTGACACTCTTACTTACAGATAAAGCTAAATTTATCTGTGCTTCCAGCAGAGGATTCTTCAGTGCTTGACAGACTTCATCAAATGACTTGGTGTCTGGATTTGGTGTTCTTCTCCCTCCAACAGCACTCACATATGTGGCCAAGTCTGGCAAGATCTGCAATGCTCTCTCCAAGACAGGAGTGTTTTCTACCCATCTTGTTGGGCAGAATGATAGTGGAAGAAGACCGTCTTGTGCCTCAGTGACTTTAAGATATTCCTCTCGACGGGCAGGGCAGTCATGTAGGAGCTGATATATGGCACGTGGAAAACCATCAATCCTCCAACCTGTTGATGAACATCCTTTCTGAAACGCTCCATTCACGATATGCAGACCACAACTGCCCAAATTCAAGAGGTTCAATCCATATTCATCTGCAAGTGACTGTTCCACCTTCTTGTAAAAGGACCAATTTACATTTGGTCCATCCATGGATATTCGCAACATGTTTTTCTTTGGCAATGCTTCAGTGCCTTTCTCAAAGGCCAATTTGAGATCATCTGCTCTGGCATGCCCCATGAACTTGTGTCTGAACCTGATCACCATTCCAAAATCAGACATGAAAGTCACACTGTTTTGATTGTGTCATTCGGTTGAGAGACTCGTCGAAGAGCAACACGTAGTTCTCATCTCCAGATTTGAGTTTGTTGGTGAGCAGACTTTTGAACTGGGGATCTAAACCATAAGTGCTTATGCAGGCGCACTTTGTCTGGCCACATGAAAAGTTCTTTGCAATTTCACTATCAGGGAACATTGCTGAGAACAGCTGACCTGTAGAAATAAAATAAAAAACTATTATCTCTCCTGAATAAATAAAAAAAGAATAATTTAAGCAGGCCTTTATTTTGCTTGTTACCACTACAATTAATAAGAAACACAACTTATTTTCTTTACTTTGTAATTAAGACATTTCTGAACATTTTTATGAACACTCCTTCGTGATCAAGAAATTAAACTCACGTGTTTGTTCACTGGAATGGAACGAATAATGAGACTGTGTCACTTTAAGTGACCACAATATTTCTGCCTTCATGGTTGCCTCCTTTGTGACGCTGACAATTTGCGATTGTCTCTGTGTCCCAATTGTTGAGGCTGTGGTGGGAGGTTGTTGCACTGGCATAAATTGTTGAATGTTTATAGCTGTGAAAAACATAGCATAACGCTTTTGAACCCTACATGGAACCATTCTAGAATGAACAGATGCTGGTACTAACTTAAGATCTAAAGCTGTTCTAAAACACTGAGGCCTGGTTTCACAGACAGGGCTCAGATTAAGCCAGGATTATGCTTTAGTTCAATTAGGGCATAAAAGTAGCTTTTAAAAAAAGATTTTTCCTGATGTGCATCTTGAGACAAAACTATGGCACTGACATATTTTAATGTCTGTCAGTACGAGCTGCTTTCAGTTAAAACAGCTCAAAAGTGCATTTTAGTCTGGGACTAGGTTTAAGCCTTGTCTGTGAAACCGGGGGTATATGTATAAAGACTCTGTCAATGTCACCCAACAATAAAACACTTTTGTGTGTGTGAAGGTTATTAGTCAAAATTCATTTGGTAATTAAACTATAATACTTTCCAAAGAAATATGGTCACAATAAAGACACTAAAGAATGGTTTGTTACTGCCAGTCTAAACAGTAATAAAGTCCTACTGTCAATACTACAGTAATATTAAAGCATATACTGAAAACTAAATTAAAACTAAATTTAAGGGGCATATGATTATTTTTAAATACAATGAGGAAAGAGGGCTGATAGAATGTATGAGAGTTTTAGTTTTCCGTTTTATGAATTATTATTTGATTAAAAACAGTAACATATAGAGATAATATTATAAATACATTTTGCATTTGGGTAAAAAGATACGGATAAGGTAATTGGCAAAAAACAAACAAAAAAAACTGCAGGTAACATGCAGTATAATCAACGGTCGCCTGAGGGCGCTATACGCCCACTGTCGTCTATCTGAGCGCAAAACGCTGCTCGCGGGAAAGATACTACATATACTATAATGATGCACGCTGATACACACGTTTTCCTCCCGTAGAAAACAGTTATATTAGCGTGACTTTAATGCATTAAAGACAGTAATATTATAAGAACAAATTCAGTACACATCTTATACAGGCACGCAGAATTGAACTCAAAGCGTGCATTACGTTCATATTTTGCGCTCTTCTACTTGCCTGTACATAATATGCTGTGTTCATTATTATTTTTATAAATAATAATGTTCATTTCGAATACAGCAAGTGTATGTACTAAAGTACGATATCAAGGGGAAGGACCGCGACGGAAAACACTCACTGCTAGCAATATTTTTAAAAATCATAAAACAATATTCTAGTAGTAGTAAGGAGGACGTGTTATATTTTTCGCTAAGCCCCTGAGTTTAGCTATCCGGCTAGCATTTCATTGTATCCACACAGACTCCTAACGAACACTGACTAGATTAACTAACATAATCATTCTCAAAATGAATACATTTAAAAAAAGTTTAGCTATTGTTAAATACAACATATATTAAACTGTATGAGATTATTTACCGTTTGCTTGACTCTTCATTGCCTTTTGATGTCCTCCGCATTTTGCATGGCTCTTCAGTGCCGACTCCCCCATGGAATCCAATTTTATGTTTTTCTTGCAAATTGAACATCTTGCTAAATGTAAATCTGTTGGAACTTTTAGTAACCAGTTCTTATATAGATCGATACCGAGCCAAGAATCACTAAATTTGCACTTCCCTGGCATTGGGCCTATGAATTAGCTCTGCTCTCCATCGGTTCATGCAGGCGGTGCATCAGCTTAAATGCTGAAGTTTTTCCCCGCTACCCCTCCACCCCCCGAACATAAGCAACGTTTCGTTCTGTCTTTGATAGCGCATATACTGTAGGACAATTTTTGAAATAACACCATTCTAAACAAAATTTATTTCAAGCACTTTCAAAGGCCTATATTTGTTTTCAAGTAGTTTCCAGGCCTTGAATCCATGCGTCTGAAATTCAAGTACTTTCAAGAAGCGTGGGAACCCTGTGTAAGACAATCAATATTGATATTTTGTCCCAATCTCCAGGCAGTACCGCTACACAGCATACAGGCAAGTTGTCCGCTGGGCCTATGGCATTCTGGGCAGGCACATCATGAAGCCCTTACCTGCATGTGTTGTGTCAGCCATTATGAGACAGTTTCCAGAGGAAGGAGGACTTTATAAAGGTTCTGTATAAAAACTTATTTATATAGAACTAAATCATATCAAAAGTTATCTCGTAACAATTGAATGATAATAATAAGTTCCGTCTGCATGGTTACGGTGAGGCCTGCATGCAGCAGCCTCAGACTAATAACATCTGCGCGGGAATCACACTAAAGTGTTGTTAACGTGTGTTGAATCGTGAATGCTGTGCTAGATACACACCAACAGCCTCATCCTTGTTGATCCTCTGGAGGGATCTGGAAAGGGGAGCAGGTGTAGTGGAAGACAAGACAGTGCTGCGTTCTCCACCTGGAGTATCCCACTCTCAGAGACTCCATGAGCGCTGATGCATGCTGGGAGAAGGGATCAGATTCATTGCTGACTCATGGTCTGACTTACTTAATGATATTTAGGAACTGACTGAAACTGCTAACCGTATGATGGCTTTTCCTTAACAGGACGGACTACACAGCCACCTCTGAGGAACCTTGGGTAGTGAACCGCATAACACACCTCACCATCACTGGATCAAACAACTTCTCTGCTGACATTGTGGTTGAAATGCAGGGCTGCCAAGAGAAGTCTGTAGAAAAAGTATCATTTGAACCCATTATATGTTGTGCATATGTGAATAAACCCAGAAGTAAAAACAACATATAGAACATTTTTCTTGTATAGTGAGTTAAGGCGACGTGATTAAAAAGTTCCATCACTCATCGACAGGACAGAATATTCAAACAGAATAAATCCTGCTCCCCGTTAATAGAGTTTACCAAGATAATACAGTTCTGAATTGTATTGTCATGAAGGTTGTAATGTTTTTTGTTCAAGCTGTTTCAAGTGGTGATGATTCAACTTAATATTCATTTTTGAGAGTGGTATGAGATGCTGTTGTTCAAACGTTAACAATCTTTGCGCAGCATCAATTACTGCACATTTAATGAAAGTCGGGCTGCTGTGTTAGACTGCATTAGTTTCAGAAAGTACTCATTCTTTCACCATCACATACTCACCTGCTGTACATCCCAAGGAAGGAGAACCCAGTGTGCTTTGGAGCAATATGAACACAGTATGTTGTACCTGGTTCCAGCAACTCCTTGTTCCTTGTTTCTCCCTCCAGAGGTGGATGTGCACAGCAGGGAAATGTAGGAGTGCCATGTTCGTGGATGTCCTGAACATGGTTGATCATGCTTTTCCAGTTGTCCTCCATCACATCTGCATCTCCATTAGGAGTGGAAGCTACAGTCCAGTAGAGGTGGTTAATAACAGCTGGCCTCCACAGCTTCAGATCTTCACAATCCCTCTCCTTTGCAGCAGCATCCAAAGCTTTCCCTAGAGCTGTTTCAGAACAGAAACACAAAATGTTAAAAAGGAAAATGTAATTACCAAAACTACCTTCATCAACATGCATACTTTTGCCAATATGCCAGATGTCAAAAAAATGGCTTGTTCCTTTTGGACACAACTCCTCCCGCACACACTTGGCAACCTAAAACGTGGGACACACACATTGATTATAAGAACATTTGATTTTAGTTGTAAATATAGTCAGCACCAGATTTTGTTTTGTGTACATGTGTGTCTTTACCTGCTGATTTGTGTCTGTGATGAGGGCTGACACTTACAAATGTTGCTCAGTCAGAAACCTTATGCTGCGCTTTAGACCCTCTAACTCACACCAGGAGCTACTTCAGACCTCTGAGCTCTGTAAAAAACATCTGGTCATGTCACTGTGTAACATTAGACAGGTGATATGTGTGTTTGATAACATTAACTTACCTGGACAAGCTGAAGATCTGAAACCTTGTTGATTCTGTCCTCAATCAAAGAGTGTGTGCCATATTTTGCACAATAGCCAGGAGAATCTGACCTCTGAATGTCAAAAACAAAAATAGGTCCAACTTTATGTAATTGTGCAACAGCATAAGTCACTGCTTAGGTACCCCTGTCCAACCTACTGCAATCCCAAACAACAACTTTGTCACAAAATCTAAATGTGTTAATTAAATTATGTGTTAAAAATGGAGGTCAAAGATAGTGTTAGAGTTGTACCTGCCTGCATCAAACAGAAAGATTTTACAAATGATTTGCCCTCCTACATTATGTAAACAGATGGCGGCATGTACAATTAATTCTAGGTATGAGTGTTAATCTACCTGATGAACGATGTGAAGGTCAGAGGTTACACTGTGAGCCAAAGTGAAGCACAGATGATTGAGGGGCCAGTGGAGAGAAAGCTATGGAGTGAATTTTGTGCCATAATTAAACAAACAAATCCGGCACTTTGCAAACTCAAACTCAATCTGCTTTCCAAAGGGAAAACTCGACTCGCAAACAAACAGAAAGCAATGTGCAAATACAAAGGCCATTTTGACTGAGAACACAGAGGAGTAACAAATGTATTGTGTTTTACAAATATAAATAAACATTTCACAAATAAATACAAACCATCCTATGAATTGCATATAACCTGTGAACAAATACCAAACCTATAGCATATAAATGCATACCTGTCTGTTACGATTGTGAGACACTTGCCTTTTTATGAGATCTCTCGGCTCGATTTTCTCACAAATGCAGTTGAGCAACTTCGTCTTCACGCTTCAGGTCGATGAGGAAAAATGAGAGATCACACAACTTGAGTGTAGGGGAATGAGATCAGGTTCAATGTAATAAGGTTTACAGTGTCTGCTCTCTGGGAATTAAATATTATTTGTTTCTGTTTGTTTTGTTTTAATACAGATAGTGATTGTAATAGACAGGCTTACAGCCTACTATTGCTTTCAGGACAGTAGTACACTGGACCGCTGGACACTCAGTGTTTTCTAACAAGTATTTACATAGTAATTTAATGCCTACTATATAGGTCTAATACGATTCCCATAGAGCAGAGTTGTTTGGCTTGCCAGCATTTGACACTGTAGCCCAAGGAAGGTTTAAACACTAGCTACAGTGTAAACTAGGATAATTAACTATTAAATTGATTATTTATTCCAGTAATACCACAGTGACTATGATTGTCTAGATCCTAAAACACATAGGATATATTTTTAATTGTTTACAGGTTGTTCTCAAACACTCCAAACCTGTTGAGCTGTTGGCCTATCAGTGCTCATGTGTGGCAGGGCTTGCTCTATGTAATCATATTGCAGCATTGCTCTTCCAAACAGCACATTACAGCCAACAGGGAGCGACAGCTGTCCCCCCTACTCACAGCTGCACAGGGTCTGAGCAGCAATGGCACAAACCCAGGACTCAGGTGATGTTGGTCAACACTATCACAATTAATGCATTATTAATTTACACATTATATCATATTTTCCTACATCTTCTTTATGATGTAAGTTTTGTTCTTGCTCTCATTTCAACTCGCATCAACTTCCAATAGCACAGAGAGTGCAGCATATTTTCTTATGAGAATAGTAATCATTGAGCTACATTAAACTACATATAGCACAAAGTAAATAAGTCCTTACACAACATTCATTTACAGGGCTTTATGCCTGGCCCAACCAATGAAATAGTGATATTGTCAGCTAGGCCCAAGGAGAGAAGATTAGCAGAAGGCATCAGGTAAGGTGTAGGAATGGGAAGTAGTTTTACCACATTTACTACATTTATGGAAAATATGTATTAAAATGTTTTTTTTTTTAGACTGGTTTATGATCTTTGTTATCTGGACTGAACATTACATGAACCTTTAATTAACACTGTGTACATGTGTTATATGTATGTTTTCAGGAGCAACCTGTATAAAGCTGCCTGTAACCTGACCTGTGGCCTTCCAGACATGTCAGTTCTGCGGGTGAATGATATTTACGAAGGCATGTCAAGAGAAACTGCTCCTTCAGGGGATGTGCCTTTGGTGGACAGTGTTTTTGGAAAAGTCCAAGAAGGGAGTTTACTCTCTTATCAACTTACATTTACATTTAGTCATTTAGCAGACGCTTTTCTCCAAAGCGACTTACAAATGAGAGTAGTAGAAGCAATCAAATCAACATGAGTACAACAGTAAGTAAGTGCTGTGTGAAGTCACAGTTTCATTAGTAAAGTGCTCGTAGCAAGGAATTTTTTTTTTTTTTAAATAAATACACAAAGATGGAAAAAGAATAGAAATCAAAAAAAATATTAAAATAGATAAAGTAGTAAGTGCTACTATTACTGGGTCAAGTGCTGACGAAAAAGATACGTCTTTAGCTTTTTTTGAAAACGGATAAAGACTCAGCTGCACGGAGAGAGCGTGGTAGATCATTCCACCAGCCAGGAACAGACCCGGAGAAGGTCCGTGTGAGTGATTTTGTTCCCCTTTGTGATGGTACCACAAGCCGCCGTTCACTTGCAGAACGCAAGTTTCTGGAGGGCACATAAGTCTGAAGTAGTGAGTTAAGGTATGGAGGTGCAGAGCCAGCGGTCGTTCTGTAGGCAAACATCAGAGCCTTGAATTGGATGCGAGCAGCTATTGGCAGCCAATGCAAACTGATGAAGAGAGGTGTGACATGCGCTCTCTTCGGTTCGTTAAAGACCAGTCTTGCTGCAGCATTCTGGATCAGTTGTAGAGGCTTGACAGTGCATGCTGGAAGGCCAGCCAAGAGAGCATTACAATAGTCCAGTCTGGATAGAACAAGAACTTGAACAAGAATTTGTGTGGAATGCTCCGATAGGAAGGGTCTAATCTTCCTGATGTTGTACAAGGCAAATCTGCAGGATCGGGCCGTTGTAGCAACATGATCTGTGAAGCTTAAATGATCATCCATCACCACTCCAAGGTTCCTGGCTGTCCTGGAAGCAGTAATGGTTGATGACCCAAGTTGAATGGAAAGGTTATGATGAAGTGTTGGGTTGGCACAGACCACAAGCAGTTCCGTTTTTGCAAGGTTGAGTTGAAGGTGGTGGTCCTTCATCCAGGCAGAAATGGCTGTCAGGCAGGCTGCGATGCGACCAGCAACCGTCGGATCATCTGGTTGGAATGAGAGGTAGAGTTGTGTGTCATCAGCATAACAGTGATAGGAGAAACCATGATCCTGAATGACTGACGGACCTTCATCCTGAAGCTGGAAAAACTCTTTCCAAACAAGCGACTGGCATCAACAGGCCATTAAGATGCATGTGAACACAAACTAAATCACTAAATCTGTTTGAGTGAGTGCATATGTTCAATGTGTCTCGCTGTCGTCTCACTCCTTCTCCCTCTTTGGTTTCTATATAGGGGACAGGGAACGATCAGACAGTGCACTATATAGGGGATAGGGAACGATCAGACAGTGCACTATATAGGGGACAGGGAACGATCAGACAGCGCACTATATAGGGGATAGGGAACGATCAGACAGCGCACTATATAGGGGATAGGGAACGATCAGACAGTGCACTATATAGGGGACAGGGAACGATCAGACAGTGCACTATATAGGGGATAGGGAACGATCAGACAGTGCACTATATAGGGGATAGGGAACGATCAGACAGTGCACTATATAGGGGATAGGGAACGATCAGACAGTGCACTATATAGGGGACAGGGAACAATTTAGAGTGTAAATATGATTTCTATTGGGGCGAATGAAGTCTGGTTTCATGTTAGTGTCACACGAACTGCCGTAGCTCTGGTCCAGAGACATGATAGCACAGAATGGATCATGATTGAGTCGCCGCAGACAAGAAAACGTATCAGACCCATTTGAATTCTGTATTTTAAAGCGATATAGAGGAGATTAGGAGGAGAAACGGTTAGAGATTAGGAGGAAACTGCGGCTTTATCTAGCTCAACGGCTCTGGCTGAGCTGTGATATAAACGAAATGCTATTGGCTATTTAAAAAAAGGGGAGGAGCTTATGCCCCGCCCCATCTTCCTGTTTCAGTGGAAATCACATCAACACATTGAATAATGCTGCGCCTTTCAAGGCACTTCAGTTGGCCTTTAAAGTCAGCATGAAAGGGAAGTTGCACTTTTTTCTTCCCTATTGTGCCGTATATCTGAGTGAAACGGCTTCTCAAACAAGAACAAATGTAGGGCGGGGCTTGATTTTGTCCATGGGGAATTGATTGGATGGTTGTGGTTTGCTATTGGTGGATCTCATGTGAGTGACAGGTTGCCCCGCCCTCGTCATGAGAGAAGAGAAGTCACTTTTATTATGATTCAAGATTACCAGGATCATGAATTTAAAACAATCACAGATAAATCATTCATAATAAACACTGCAATATGTTCCATTTTGATTTCATGGTGACCAACTTCAGTGGTTTACTGTAACTGGACAAACATGCAGATGTGTCTCTCTGGTCTTTTAAACACCTCAGCATCAGCGTGTGATCGTCTCACCAGTCTGTCTCTCTGTTAATCTGCTGTGTGTCTGTCAGCAGTTTGCAGATGCAGACAGACGGATTGGACTTAAATCCCCAGTATGACACAGATGGACAAACCACACAGACCTTGGAGAAGGTGAACACACACACACACACACACACACGCACACACAGTAACAGCCATTTGCACTGAATGACTGTGGAAGACTGGCGTGTGAGTGTGAGCAAGTCATGTGAGTTCTGCTGGTTTCTGTGGAAGCAGAGATGATGGTCAGAAGATGCTGCAGGTGATGAAGAGTGTGTGTGAGTCTCACCTGTGCTCAGGCCCGACCAGCGGTTCTGCAGTGAGTCTGTGTGTCCATTAGGAAGCGAGGGGGAGGGGTTTACAGACCACGCCCACAAACATGCGCTAGTGGTAAACAAACAGAGCAAGAGTAACTTTGGTAATTGTGGTTTTTATGCTCATCTTTTATCTGGGACAGCCCAAAATCGTACAGTGTACCAGGCATTAGATATAATAAATCTTTTTGTAGGAGACATTGAGCTCGTACTTTGCAGATCTTATACATGCTGTTTTATGGTGCTAAATTTTATACACCTTCTACCTTATTTTAATTATTCTCAGGTTAGGTAAAGTAAGTCGAATCTGTCCTAATTCATAAGTATTTGAAATCTTATACTTACAAAACAGGTCTCAGAAGACTTCTCCATGGTCTGCTCAGTTTAAAAATTGACTTTTTGGCAGGCGAGCTTCTTAGTTATAAGTAATATAGTTTTTTATTAATTACAGGTTAACTGGTTTACATACAAAGTACTAAATATAAAAAACAAAGTAAAAGAAAATAACAATAAAACTTAGTTTACAGGCGTTTGTCTGCAGGAGGCGCTAACAGCAAGGCATCTAAGAGGCCATTCTTCAAGAATCAGTGTCTGCCCTCATTTTCTTCTCTTAGTCTTTTATAGACAACTCAAAACACTGAGGTCATGACATACGGAAGATCCCCTCATAATTCATCAGTCCTTTACAGTCAATTGGTCAAATCCAAAATCTTGAGCTGTCATAAGCCCTGGAAAGCACCTCAGGATTTGCTTATATAGAGCCCTCCGTTCTCTTGCCTTCCTTCTTTGGGCTCTCTTCCTTTGCCGTCTCCTGCTCCTCGTCTGCAGGACATCACTCAAGGGTAATACCTGCTTTTCTATCTAATACATGTTTTTTCCTCTCTATTCTACTAGCATGCTTTTAATACATTCTTTAATAAATGTGTTACAGCACCAGTTGTCTTTCATTATAAATTTCAACCATCTATTTTCCTCAAGCTATCACTTGTTTTTCTATTTTGTGCTTCTTTTTATTAAACAATTATTATTCTTATCAATAAATGTTTTTCCAATTAATGTTTTGCAGTTGTGTTTTTCTTCTGTTTAAGCTATTATTATTCTTATAAGAAAAGGTACACCTAGCACAGAAGTTGCATTTTCTGATGAAGCAGGTGTGGCTGATTATCACCAATGAACAAACAGATACATAACAGACATGACAACGCATCATATGACCCCTTTCATACATTAATACTAATATAATACAACTATTATTAAAAACATGATGTATATAGTCAAGCTTTCATTATTTGTTTTCCAAAATTGAGCTTGAACTGTTTTTTTTTTCTTTCTTTTTCCATAATTGTAAATGAATCTTTCATTAGTCTTTGTCTCCCTCTGCTGGTACAACACAAACACAAACATATTCAGGCTCCATATTTTCTTTCTAACAAAACTAACATTTCTGAGTTTATACTGTGCCTTTATATAAATAAAATGTTAATCTATGAATAAGAAACTGTAATTTGCTGCTGAAATAAAAGGTGTTTCACTGCCGCCTCATCATGTCTGTCAGAGGATCATTGAAATCTAAATGAAGTCTTAATTTCTAACAGTGAAGTCACTGTATCTTCAGTCTCTGTTGATTCTGTTGACTGCGAGTGTCTGTAGTGGATCCTTATTCACCATCAGATGATCAGCAGAAGATCTGACTGTCATCAAATACTAAAATAAAACACACAAACAGTCACATATGCAGTATGAGACATTACATCTGTCACATCTTTCCATAAGAAAACTTAGCACTGACTAGATCAGCTTTATTAATTCATTCTCAAACATGATAATATTGCTTCTATCTGATGCTCAAAGTCACTTTACAAAATCAAAAGGTCATGAAAGGTCACTTTCACACAACGGACAGCTGATCCAGAACCAGCAGAAATGATCATTACACTCCACTACAAATTTAATATCAGTTCATAACAAACAACCCAAATCTCAGATTATCACACACATAGAGACAGTTAAAGGGGAAAAGCTGAAAATAACATTAATATTATTTATACAATCAGTCACAACAATATGAGCAGAATTAAACTCATATTAAACAGTTTAAAGTTCAGAGATCTACAGAAACTGAAGCTGAATTTAAGACTCATTATCTGATGATCTCAGACAAAATGTTCACACACACGTGGAGTTACTGAACCTGGTACAATTTCCTTCATTTCTAGTGAGTAAAACAGCCATTTGAACTTTAAATGAAAATATGATGATGAAAATTGTTAAAAACTATTGTTACCATAGTGTCTCCAGTTTATAATGTGGATCATCCTTCAGATCCTCCAGCAGCTTCTCTCCAGAGTGTGTTAGATTATTCCCAGACAGATTCAGTACTCTCAGGTGTGAGGAGGGGTTTGATCTCAGAGCTGAAGCCAGAGCAGCACAACCTTCATCTGTGACACCACACTTCATCAACCTGTAGAGAACAATGACACACTCTTCACTCTCTCAGATCAGATCAACAGATCACCATGTTTGATGTGAGATTTACCATGTTATTTGTGTGTTTGTGTGAGAAGGAAAGCTTATATAAACTTATATAACAAATTATTTATATCACATTAAATAACATGTAAAGATGATCACAGAAAAGAGATGGATGTGATGGTCATTAATGATTCTTGTTCTTGTTCTTCATGTATCAAAGTCCTGACTAGTGTTGTCACGATACTGGAATTTATAACTTCGATACGATACCTTGAAAAGTCTCGATATTCGATACCATTTTTGACACCACGGGGAAAAACACTGTATATACTGTCATATAGATATTTTTATTATTATTTCTTTTTTGTCCATCTATTGAAAGTCTAGCCAATCAAAAATTTATTCTGAAGTAATCACTTTATATGATAAAGATTTAAAGCTTTTTAATATATAAATGTTGATCAATTACCATTACAATGATCTCACAAATATTTGCTAACTCAATGTATTTGTTTCAATTCTGTGTAATTTTGTTGCAATATCTTACACACACAACACAAGCTTGATTTCAAATGGTGAACTGAATTAAAACTGTCTATCATTTATTTTGATCATATTTCTATACTGAACAACTATGGTGTCACGATTGAGTCATCTGCACCAGTTCTCCCTAACCGCCAGAGGGAGCCGTCACCCGAATATTAATACTCTTTGGACTACAATTCCCATACACCCACATACCTGGGACTGATCACCCGCGCACCTGCAGCCAATCACTCTCCCACTATTTAAGCCACTCACACACACACTCTCATTGCGAAGTCTTGATTAGCTACGGTTGTCATTTCTGAGCGGTTATTCCTGTTTGATTTATTGTTACTGACTTGGACTGTTACCTGTTTTTGAGATCCTTGCTGCCTGTCCCGAACTCTGCCTGTTTCCCATTTATTCCTGTCTGCCGCCTGCCCCGACCCATTGCCTGTTTTCTGGTTTATGTCTTTGTCTGAGTACTTCAATAAACTGCATATGGATCAATACCCTTCTGACTCATCACATATGGAAAGATACTGAAACATTTATTAAAGATAATATCCAACAAGATATATCTGTAACTTTTAAAGACATTATTTTTGGACACTTTGATTCTGATTCTAATAAAAACAAATCTTGTTTTGTTATAAATGTAATTTATTTTCTTGGCAAATTCTATATCCATAAATGAAATTTCACCAACAACAAACTAATTTTTCTTGTTTTTATTTAAAATGTATCTTGATACTGTTTCATCCTCTGTAAATAAGACAGCGAGAAGAACAACCTCAATTTGTAATGACTTTAATTTGTACACTCTAATTGAAATATAAATTAATATCTTACCCTCATGTTTTTTTCTTCTTCTTTTAGCAATTATTGTTTTTTTTTTGTTCTGTATGTTCAGATGACATTGTACATACTGTCGATACATGTTGTGTACTCTATACAAAACTGTATATCATTAATGTCATCTTTGTAATGTTTGCAATCATAATAATAATAATATTTAAACATTTTCAACCCAAGCCGTCAAACTGACGTCATCAGAGAAGGAACACCATTTCAGACCGGAAGTAACTTTTCAGATTTTGATTAAAGATCACCACGACAAACAATCTTTTTCTGTGTATTAACTTGCACGGATTAATTGTTCACCACAAGACTAGTAATATGAACTGACAAAGTAAATAGGGTCAATTTTGATTTCATGATGACTTTAAGAGGCTTCATTTCTCCATCCCTACTCAATAGTTTTAGGCCTTTTTGCAAATTTTTTCCCATCGAGTTTAGCTGTTTTAGAGCGTTTACTCATTTTGAGCCTGTTTTTAAACATTAACTATCTCTAATGTCATTTTTCATGTGTGGAAAAAGCAACGAAACTAAACTAGCAATCAGATTTCTTTTCACCCATATCCCCCACACCCAACCATGCACACAAACACACACACACACACACACACACACACACACACACACACACATTTGACTTTACAACACATGCACACCTTTATTTATTCTTATCATCTCTTACTTTCTTAATAAGTCATGTGTACGCAGATAGATTTTAATAATCAATTTTAAAAATATGTAAAAAAATAAAATAAAATAAATAAAAACGGCATTAATTCATGCCCTCTCATGGTAGGCACAGTGAGTACATACAGCTGTACATCTGCAGGCGCCACTGCACTAGATGATTCACCCTGCGTTCCATTCGGAAGGGCTCATCCCTATGCCCTAATCCCTTCAAAGGGTTTACCCTCTGGAGTGAGAGCTTCAAAGGGATGAAGGGGTAAAAAAAAACTCTTTTTTTGGAACGCACTTCTGTGTCATCTTAACGAGACAATTGTAAGACTTGATTTTCCTGCTAAGACAAAACTGAGATCAAGTGCCCTACAATAAAGCAATAAAACTCATCTGGAGAGAAGATCTAAAGAAATAGCATAGGACAACGTCTTGACCTCACAACATCTACAGGATGCAACCCCCCCCCCCCCCCCCCCCACACACACACACCCTCCTTCCCTTCCCCCTAACTCAAGTCACTGAAAGTTCTTCAAGATGTATAATGTAACTTGTGTATCTATTGTTTTTTCCCCTTTCATGTTTGGTATCATTTTAAATGTCTCAGTGCGATTGGTAAAATGGTCTCAGTTTCACAGCAGTCACTTATGTTATGAGGAAGATTGAAAACTAAGGAGAATTCTGTCCTCCTTTTGTCTCTTCAAGAGATCTGATAACCCACTCCTCTTCCCCCAAAACAGGTGTTGGTGTAGTAAATATTTACAATCCTTTTGTTCTGGTCTGGGTATATAAGGTAAAGTGCAAAGCAGTCATGTGGGATCTTCTGTAGTCAGAAACCCCCATACAGTGATGGGGAAGTGTCTTAAAAACACTAATCCACCACTGTGTGTATGTGCATTTCTTACTCTTTGAGCAATTGATGTTATGCATTTGTTATTTCTGAATTGGCTTCTAATTGTCCAACTATGTAATTGGCATGATACATTTTTACTTGACAAATAAATATTATTTTTGGTTTATTCTGCATTATTCTTAATTCATTATTTCTAGTAGATTAAAGCGAAGGTATTACCGCAAATCTGTGTTCAGGATAGATCATACGGAAGGTTTAATAGATGGAGCATAGGGCACGTCAATTAAGTCCATTTCGATTTCTGACTATCGCTGCCTTAAATAAGTTGCAGTTTTCGTAAATATATAAAAACTATGCTTTTTGTTATGAGTAAGCAGAGCGCGACCGACTTAAAGGTAGATATTTACCCTGCATCCAATGTTTAAAGTCAGAACTGACGAGTTTGTGTCCGAGAAAGCACTCAATCGGCCGAAGTGACTTTTCTAAAGCGATACCGGGACTGCAGTGAACGAATAATTGAAAGTAAAAGATACTCAGAATAATCAAATATCTAAATTAATGCATAACTAATGATTAACTTCTAATTGGAAACACGACTTAAGAGTAAAAATCATTTGAAATTGGAGTCAGATTAAACGAGTGAAATTAAGTGAACTCAACAGAGGCGCTGAAAAGACATACACGCATTAACCTTCACCCAGGCCGTCGGATTCCGTTTTTGGGCCGATGGAGGGTTCCTTACACAATCAAGGAGGTGCCTTCGCCACACATTTTGTACACTGGTTGACCCCCCCAAAAAACATGCTCTGAACGATGAGTAGATTGTGCAACGTTAGTTTATTTATTTATTTATCGCAGCATATTGTATATTGTGTCTATGTATTTGAAACATTTGAATGGACTGATAAAGGGAGCTGTAAAGTGTTTCTGTTGAAGTACAATGTCGCTTTGACCATAATAATGTACCAAATCTAGCTCGTATAAATATTACAGTAGTATAGAAAAATATTATACATACATTTATAGGTAAAATCGAACTCCGAGCCTCCTGTACACATTCTGTGATGACAAACAACTTCCCTGTGCAAAGGATCATGGGGGCCCCAAAGTGTCCATCAGTTGTACCCTTCAGAATCCTTCATTCAGAAGAGCCCTTTGAAATGGCCAGTTTTGAGCACTTCGGTTTGGAACGACCCTTCAATATGGCGGCCATGATTGTTTTCACTCCGAAGTGCCCTTCGAGGGCGATATATCCCGTTTGGAACGCACCGTCAGTCGGACCGCGAGACCACACACCTGTTGATTGTAGGAACGATTTCACAGAGAGACGAGATCTCACGGAGACTCACGAGATCAAACGTGACTTGAGAAGAAAAACAAATGGAGGACAATCGATGTTGTCAGCTGACTCTCCTGCCACGTGTTGTTTTAATGAATGTAATTAGGACTTTCACGATTCCTCGTTTAAATTTGAGTACTTGATTTAAAAAAATCCTCAATAGACCCTTTTCACATTTCTGTGTTTCTCAGTAGCAGAAGTCGTCATAGTTGAGTAAACTTTTATAGCAGTGAATTAGAGACTACATTAAATATATGTTTTGTTTTGTATTTATTTTTGTTTCTATTTGTGCAAATAGCAAAAGAAAAACTCCATTATAGTGTTTTTACAACCTTCAAAAAGAGGGAAAAAATAGAGAGCGATTGATAACGGCAGTCAGAAGAGAGAAAGATGTCATTTTTACCGTCACTCCCACAGAAACACCCTCACAGCAGCGGTAACTAGTTTTTTGTAATTTAATGCAAATGTAATATAATACTGAAATGTGTCGTCACAGTCTGTGAAAAAAGTCAACAGAACTTTATCACAGTGGAATTGATTACCGGAAGTGCTCGTCGAAGCAGTGTATCGATTCTTCCGGTTATGTATATTTTCAGTGGGCCGTTATCACCTAGTTGAATAAACGCCTCTTAAAATGAACATCCGCAGGATGATTTCAAACTCCAGACATTTTCAGAGAGGAGAAGATCTCTTATTATGATTAATGTGTTCAGAATTTTCCAAACTCAACAGAACTTTTAGTTTTAATCATCATAAGCCGATCTGAGAAAGCCGTGGCTCGTAAACATGCGTGATTATTTCAGCAGTTTTTATGTCAGTGTGCTCGTCTAAACCAATAGAGACCTGATGAATAAGATCAGATTTTTATGTCAGTGTGCTCGTCTAAACCAATAGAGACCTGATGAATAAGATCAGAATCAACATATTTACTCATTTGTAATATTTTAGTCATTATTCTGTCATTTTTCATTGAAAATCATTTCACTGTATGTAATTCACACATTCATGCCAAAATTCTTAATTAATATTCACAGTATTCACACTGTCAAACCGTTACTGTTTACGATTGATTAAATGTTTAACATCATTAAATTTCTTTAAGGCAGTTTCCGCACATTCATTCATCTATTTTAAAACTGCTCTTACGAAAATTAACCATGGTTTTACTACAAATAAAACTAAAAAACATGGTTATTATAGTTAAATCATGGTAACCACAAATTAACCATGGTCTTGCTAACCATATTTTAATCATGGTATTTTGTAGTAAAACGGTGGTAATACAAATGGTAATCAATCCGTGAAAAAACATGGTTACTACACTTTTACTATAATAAAACCATGGTTAATTTTGGTAAAGGGTGTTTATCAGTCAAATTCACTTATAAATATAAATTCAACAGGTAAGAAATATGATTAGTAAGAGAAAAACACAGTTAATGAGAAGACGAGCACTGGACTGCGGCAGGTTAGATGGGAAATAAATGTATTTGGAAGGGAACATTTCAGCAAGTTGAAGATATGAGATGTAAACACTCTCAGTTTGGAAATGCATCTACTACACGAACGTACTCCAGCGTCCGCATATTATTTTAAAAGAAGGACCTTCATCCCGCCGTATCAGTCTCACCCATGCTTTCCTCAATTCTTGTTGTGTCGAGAAATCGTGAAAACTGAGGCGAGGATGTCGTTGTTCAGAATCAGAGCAGCCGGATCGCTGCAGTAACACCGGCGAGAGGATTCAGACATTAGTTTTGACTGAGTTGCGATGGGACCGGAAGTAGAGATACACTGCTTCACTTACCGGATATAGGAAGTGTGATAAAGGTCTATTTCAGTTTTCTTCTTTCAACAGGGTTCACGTGTGATTTATCAAACATTCATATGCTGGCAATCCTATCATACAAATGATCGTACGTTGATAAATGTGGCGGCTGAAAACAATCGTCATTTAAATATCACGCCCCTAAAAATTCACGGTTTATAAGCCCCGCCCCTACAGTTTACAACACAGAGAAACGTAACCCGACCAAGAAGAAGAAGTAATCTCATGAAAGAGAAATTTATCTTATCCAAAAACGCCCGTTAACCTTGTAATTGCAAACAATTACATTAATTTATATGTATATTTAATAGCGGTAAATAAAACGAAACATCCATAGGCCTATTGTAGTTCCCTCCACAACAAATCATTTAAGTTACGGTAGCTATAAAGAAGCTATAAAATTATATATTAAACTATAAAATAAAACATAAATTAGATAGTCATAGAGGCATTCATTATGAACAATAAATATTTTTTAAGGCTAAAGTGAAACTGATGTGCTCACCTCTCTCATTTGGCAAGAATCCAAATATGTTTCTATATTTGCATGTAACATTTTGGTTGCTAAATAATTATTCATTATCAGGGTTCCCACTCTTTTTCAGAGATAATTTTCCAGGTCTTTTCCAGGACATTCCAAATTTAATGACGACAGGAATAAAAGACAAGGATAACAGATTCACGGCCTAAAGTAATATTCCTCTTTCCAGAAGTCTTAAAAAAAATCTGCATAGTTTGTTTAAATTTTGTTTTTATTTACTCTATTATTGGCAGTATTCAGTTGTTGTTCTTCATTGTCTTTTCCTTTTTGTAAAGCACACTTTCTATACTAATCTTAAATTGTTATAATGTATCCATATATTAATAAACTATTAAATAAAATTATATAAACAATCATTAGTAATAATCTAGTGTATTATTACAATATCAACAAGATATCACAATAATGCTATGAGTTTAATGTTTTAAATACAATTTTGAATGGTAAAAATGAAAGACACTTTTAAAATTAAACTAACACCGCCAGTAGGTGACTTAATAAGTGAGTCATTGGAGTCAATCTTTCAATCGATTCGTTCAAAAAGCTCATTCATTTACAAACTAATCAAATGACGGTCTTTATGAATGGGTCACTGAATCACATTTCAAACGATTTGTTCAAAATTGTAGATTCATTCTGAAACACTTCTGTGAGTTGCTAAGAAACGTTCTGCATTGGTTTTGTTTGGAACTATTTTTGTTGGTGAAACAGACAATATTTCCTCCCCTTATATTAACTTATTTAGTGAACTTGCAGAAAATCAAAATCACATTTGCCTGCACCTCGTGTTCACAACACTAGTCTGTGCTGCGCGAGGAGTGAATGAATCGCTGAATGTGATTCATGGTGCATCGCGTCAGCGTCTCATTATGACATCATCGCTCAGAACTAAATAAAACTAGGAGGATTACGTAAAACAATTACTATGAAAAACAACTATGAAAAACATGGAGATGCAAGAAGTTTCAACATTTCTAAAACAAGATAAAAAGAATACATATCAATTTGCAGGGGCTCAAGTGGGAACAAGGGCACCTCATAATTATTTATTTAAAAAATAATAAATAATAAAACGGTTAATATATTAACACAACTCTGACTTTGTTACAACACAGAAGGGTTGGAGACGGAATATAACAGGTAAGGTGTTTATTGACAGCAAGCAGAGGGTGAATGTGAACACAGGTGAGTAAAACTGAAGTTGATAAGTTAAATGATGAATAAAGTGGAACTGATACTGTCCTTGTATGTTGCAGAGTGGAGATCCGAGTGGAGATGGTGGAGATCAGACGATGGATGATGACAACACACACACACACGGAGAACACAGGAGGTCATTCGGGAACGCTGGAGACAGGTAAGTAATATACTGGGAGTCCTTGAGGTAAGCATAAGAAAGAGTCCTTTACATAAACGAGACCGGACAAGGAGTGAGTGTGTGTGTGTGTCTTTTATGGTGCTGGTGATGAACGTGCTGATGAGGTACAGGTGTGTGCGATCAGTACTCTGGTGAGGGAGTGCGACGTGATTGGAGGGTGCTGGAGCCTGGCGTGTCTGTGACAGTACCCCCCCTCCACGGCCCGCTCCAGAGGGCCGAGGACCCCGACGTCGTGGTGGTCGTCCTCTTCCACGAGGGGCAGGTCTGTTGGGATGAGCAGAGTGGAAGGTGTCCAGTAGATTAGGGTCCAGAATGTCGTTGCGTGGTACCCATGAGCGTTCCTCGGGACCATAACCTTCCCAGTCGACCAGGTATTCGAGTTGACCACCACGGCGCCAGGAGTCCAGGATCTCACGAACCTCGTAGGCGGCACTGTTGTCTAGGATGAGTGGAAGGGGGGGCTCAGCTGCGTCTACGCCAGGCTCTGTGGAGAGAGGAACAGAAGGGTGGTGAGGTTTCAGGAGTGACACATGGAATGTGGGGTGAATGCGATACTCAGGTGGGAGTTGCAGTTTGTAGGTGACCGGGTTGATCTGCTCCGTGATGGTGAATGGGCCAATGAACCTGGGACTCAGCTTACGGCATGGTTGGCGCAGGCGGATGTCTCTGGTTGACAGCCAGACCTTCTGTCCTGGTTGATAGGCTGGAGCTTCAGAACGGCGAAGGTCGGCTGTCATCCGGCGTCTACGTAACGCACGTTGCAGCTGATGGTGGGCTGAGTCCCAGACCCTCTCGCTCTCTCGGAACCAGTGGTCAATAGATGGTACATCCGAGGGTTCCCCTGACCAGGGGAACAGTGGGGGTTGGTAACCGAGTACGCACTGGAAAGGTGTGAGCCCGGTAGATGGTTGTCGCAGGGAGTTCTGCGCGTACTCGGCCCAACCCAGAAACTGGTTCCAAGAGTCCTGGTGGCCATGACAGAAGGTACGAAGGAAGCGGCCGATCTCTTGAATCTTCCTTTCCGTCTGCCCGTTCGACTGCAGATGGTACCCCCGATGACAGGCTGACGGTCACACCTAGGAGTGAGAAAAAGGCCTTCCAAACACGAGAGATAAATTGAGGTCCACGGTCTGACACAATGTCCTCTGGGATGCCGAAGTAACGGAAGATATGGTTAAACATGAGTTCGGCTGTTTCCATGGCAGTTGGTAGTCCTCTCAAAGGTATTAGACGGCAGGATTTGGAGAATCGATCTACCACTACAAGGATACAGGTACAGTCTCTAGAGGCAGGCAGGTCAGTGATGAAATCCACCCCTAGGTGTGACCATGGTCGGTTGGGAATGGGCAGAGGAAGGAGTTTGCCGGATGGTAGATGACGTGGACTCTTAGAGATGGCGCATTCCTTGCATCCCTGCACGTACCTTCTGACATCCGTTGCCATGTTGGGCCACCAGAAGCGTTCTTTCAGCAACAAGAGGGTTTCATTGACCCCCGGGTGGCCAGTGCCTAGTGAAGAGTGTGCAGAGTGGATGAGTGGAGTGCGCCGTGTCCTGGTGATGTATTGCAAGCCTTGGGGGAAACCCGGTGGAGTGTTGGCAGAGGCATTGGAGGAGGGTATGGTCTCTGCTGACCAGGAGATAGGACTTAGAATGAGTTTTTCTGGGAGTATGGTTTCGGGTTCTTCAGATCATTCTTCTGGAGCGTGGAGTCGAGACAAGGCATCTGCCTTGGTGTTTTTAGGTCCTGGTCTGTAGGAAATTGTGAAGTTGAAGCGAGTGAAGAATAAAGACCAACGGGCCTGTCTGGGGTTCAGTCTCTTTGCCACAGGTAGGTATTCGAGATTCTTGTGGTCAGTGAGCACCAAAAAGGGATGTTTTGTTCCCTCCAACCAATGCCTCCATTCCTCGAGTGCAAGCTTGATGGCTAGGAGTTCTCGGTTGCCGATGTCATAATTCCTCTCTGCCGGGTTGAGCTTGCGGGAGAAGAAGGCACATGGATGGAGGCTGCTGGGATTCCCCTGCTGCTGTGAGAGAACCGCTCCTACTCCTGTGGTCGAGGCGTCGACCTCTACGACGAAGGGCTTGTCTGGGTCAGGATGGACCAGGAGAGGAGCGGTTGTGAAGGCTTCGCGGAGGGTGTCGAAGGCCTTCGTGGCAGCTGGAGTCCAGGACAGAGACTTGGGCTTGTGTCGGAGTAGGTTAGTGAGAGGGTTGGCTATGGAGCTGTAATCCCGGATGAATCGACGGTAGAAGTTTGCGAAGCCGAGGAAGCGCTGGAGTTCCTTTATGGTGGTGGGTGTTGGCCAGTTCTGGATGGCTTCCACCTTCCTCTCGTCCATCCGGATCCCACTGCTATCGATGGTGTAGCCAAGGAACTGCACTGAGGGCTGGTGGAATGAGCACTTCTCGGCTTTTAGGTAGAGTTGGAATTCCCTCAGGCGTTCCAGGACCTCCGCAACGTGGTGGCGATGTTCGGCCAGGCTCCGGGAGTAGATCAGGATGTCGTCGATGTAGACCAGAACAAACTTGTGGAGAAACTCCCGGAGCACCTCGTGTATGAAATCCTGGAATACAGAGGGGGCGCTGACCAGGCCATACGGCATAACGAGGTACTCGTAGTGTCCAGTAGGTGTTATGAAGGCGGTCTTCCACTTCCACTTAAGTGCTCGGTAGTCAATACAAGGCCGCAAGCCTCCGTCCTTTTTTGCCACGAAGAAGAAGCTAGAAGCAGCAGGGGAAGTAGATGGACGGATATTGCCTTGAGCCAGAGCCTCCTCGATGTAGTCCTCCATGGCCTTCTCCTCCGGAATGGAAAGGGGGTAGATCCTTCCCCTTGGCACTGACTCACCCGGAAGCAGATCTATGGCGCAGTCCCATGGCCGGTGTGGAGGCAGCTTGGAGGCTCTTTTAGGGCAGAATACGTCGGTATCTCCACGGAGCGTTTCTCAACTGGACTCTCAATGGAGGTTGTGAAGACGGAGAGGGTTTCAGGACATGGAGAGAGAGGAGCTGGAAGCTCGGGAAAACAGTCCATGAAACAGGTGTCGCCCCACTTCAGGACTTCGCCGGTACTCCAGGAGATGACTGGCTGGTTCTGGAGGGCTGACGGATTCAGGTCGGCAGAGGGAGATGTCGTGCTGTGGCTGGCCCTGGTAGTCATCGAGACACGACTGCATACGAGTGGCGAAGCGTATGGAGAGTTGAATGAAGCGTTCGAGCCTGATGGTGTCCTCGTATGCAGCGAGATGCAACCGCACTCGAGGATCCAAACCCTGACGGTAAGTTGTTATAAGGGCTTGTTCGTTCCATCCACTGGTAGCTGCTAGAGTTCTAAACTTGAGGGCATATTCAGTCACAGTCATTTTATTCTGTTTTAAATAGTACAGCTTCTCACCAATTGACGAATCCCAGGCGGGTTTTCCAAAAACTTCTCTGAAGTGATTGATGAAGCTGGAATAAGACTGAATAACTGGATTATTTTGTGTCCATAGAGAATCTGCCCACTGAAGTGCTTTGCCATGAAGTTGAGAAATGATAAAAGCTACCTTGGATCGCTCGGTGGGGAAAGAGTGCAGTTGCATCTCCAGGACCAGCGAGCATTGGAGAAGAAATCCGCTGCATTCCTCCGCCGAACCAGAGTAGGGCGCCGGTTTGGCCACGGGACTGGCGTGAGCGGCAGGTGAAGGAGTGGCGGTGTTGTTGACGGAGGTGTTCGCTGGTGTTAATGGTGATGGTATGGAGGTTAATGTGCGACGAAAGGCGTCGACGAGGTCCTGGAATGGGTCTGGTTGGCTCATGCTTGTGTCAGCGATGTGGGTCCGGTCTTCTGTTACAACACAGAAGGGTCGGAGACGGAATATAACAGGTAAGGTGTTTATTGACAGCAAGCAGAGGGTGAACGTGAACACAGGTGAGTAAAACTGAAGTTGATAAGTTGAATGATGAATAAAGTGGAACTGATACTGTCCTTGTATGTTGCAGAGTGGAGATCCGAGTGGAGATGGTGGAGATCAGACGATGGATGATGACAACACACACACACACACACACAGAGAACACAGGAGGTAATTCGGGAACGCTGGAGACAGGTAAGTAATATACTGGGAGTCCTTGAGGTAAGCATTAGAAAGAGTCCTTTACGTAAACGAGACCGGACGAGGAGTGAGTGTGTGTGTGTGTCTTTTATGGTGCTGGTGATGAACGTGCTGATGAGGTACAGGTGTGTGCGATCAGTACTCTGGTGAGGGAGTGCGACGTGATTGGAGGGTGCTGGAGCCTGGCGTGTCTGTGACAGACTTCCTTACCAATTTATTTTAATTCACACTCATGCAATTGTTTCATACTCCACAGATTTCTACAAAATAATTAGTTCACACAGAGACATGGTCTTCTTTAGTATTCACTAGGTTTATCACAAGAGAAGGCAACAGCAATGGAAACTATGCCACAGTGTGCATGTTTTCTACACTACTATTTTCAAGTATTTATATATTTAGAATAAATGACCAAGGAGAGGGACATAGTTTCACTAATAATTTGTTTATTTTGCACAAATCAATCAATCGTTTTAATTCTTTTGGTGTTATTGGAATACTTCTTTCATGTTGTGGACAATTTTAAGATTTTGGTCTATTTTTGCTTCCATGTCTTCTTTTTCTCTAATGGAAAGAAAACTTCCAAAATACACATTTAGATGGTGTTTGTTTTAAGCCTACTACTGTCCGTCTGTGTGCATCTGTAGATTTCTTCTAAATTAACCAAAACAAGCTAATCTGCATATTTAAACACATCAAGAGTCTATTCCCCTGAAATGTTACAAGAAGGCCTACATAATATATATTTTACAAATGCCTGCAGAAGGCGCCAAAAGCCTGGTGATTGTTGTTGTTACAGAGCATGATCAAATCCTTGTTTTTGGCCAACTAGCAGAATTAAAAATATAATATTAGTAAAATAATACAGTAATAATAATATTCGTCCACTTCATGATAGAAATACTACAGCTACTGTAACGTCTTGAACAAGAATATGTGGACATCAAAACATGCACGCTCAGAGCGAGGGTTTCAACTTTAATTGATGTATTCTCCTGTGTAAGCGTAGATTTAAGAATGATAGCATTATGCAATGCTGTATTATGATTTTTAAATGGTTTTAATAAATCGTGCATCCTTAGAAAACTGTCTAATAATGCGGTTCATGGATCCGAATGCTCCACTTCCGGTATTGACAGCCCTACAGATATCTTTACCATGGTTCAAAACGCAATGCATAGCACATTAAAATAATTGAAATTATAATATGACGCCTATCAAATCAGGCAAATGCGTTGCTGGTGGTCAAATTATTAACGCAGCGTTAAACGTATAATCTAACTCTTAAATAGGCAAAAATTTCACGTTTGTGAACATATAGGCTTCCTGAAAGAGAGGCACAGGATTCATCTAGGGCTTTTTCTTTTTCGCTTCTAATCGCCAGACAGCTGTTGTCTTTTCCCGGGCATAATTGTCAAAAGTTGTCAGCCAGCAGCAAACACGAGGTGGGGCGGTTACACAGTGTGACTGTACAAATCACTTTGACACAAAATCTGAGGTATATTTTTACAGACTGCTGAAAGCTACAGAAAAAAGAAGCAAATTGATCGCTGCAATTCACAGAAACAACTGGACTCCAGGCAAAGAAACATGTTTTGCAGTTATCATTTTGTGTCAAAATGTTGGACTTTGGTGTAAAATCATACCCTATATATTGTTATGTATATATTGTTATATATTGTGTTGACAACTCATCAATTAAATATTTACTATCTTATATTCTGCATAATTGGGTGTTTTTAAATAAACACTGACAAAAACTATGCAAGTTTTAGGGCTGGACGATATGACGAAATATATAACATTGATATAAGCGATCACTCAGAGTTAGACATACCTATATTGTAGTTATATAAAACGTTCACAGGCAGATTTGCTTTATGTATTTCCCCGGCGTCAAAATCAGCACCCAAGACTGCCTCTATAATCAGACACTTTAGCGCACAAGACAAAAGCCTGGCATGAGATAGTTAATTCAAGTGAACAGTGGAAGTGATACAATCATCAGGCCGTTGGCGCCCTCTGCAGGCATTTGTTATAATTCATAATATAATTGTTTATACAATATATATTATATTAAGTATTTTAAAAGTTTTGTTATATCAAACCATATGATTACTTGCTTTTGATCCAGATATTATTGCCCCATTGTTATTAAATTTGTATTTTTGTTCATTTTAAAGGCCATTGTTTGCTTAGGTCTATTTTTATTATCATAAAAAATACCCAATTACTTGATTAATTGTGAAAATAATCGACCGATTACTTGATCACCAAAATAATTATTAGTGACCGCCCTAAATGTAATAATAGTTTAATTCCCCAATTCCATTTTGTTACTTTATGAATAAATTAAATTATACAATTCAATGACACTTTCATGTGAGAGTCACATATGATCTTACCACAGTTTCTCCAGTTTACAGTGAGGATTCTCCAGTACAGCAAAGACTATCTTCACTCCCGAGTCTCCTAGATTATTCTCAGACAGACTCAGTTCTCTCAGGTGTGAGGGGTTTGATCTCAGAGCTGAAGCCAGAGCAGCACAACCTTCATCTGTGACACCACACTTCCACAACCTGTAGAGAACAATGACACACTCTTCACTCTCTCAGATCAACAGAGACTTCATTATCAAAGAGAAACCAATAACATAAACTCAAATGACCATGTTAGATGATCTTGGTCTGTGTCACAGAGAAAAAAACATTATCATAACACACCTGTAGTCAAATTCAAGCAGGAATAATACATATATTTTTAAATGTATGATCATAATTTGTGCAATATCTCTTTTTTTAAACAATTAATTAAATATGTCAGTGAGTTTTACTGTAAAAATCTAGAAAAATTGTAACAGGAGAGGTTAATGTAATGAACATTAAAGAGTCATGAAACCCCCCTCTTTCAGCTCAAGTCTACCTCACAATCATCTTAAATGTGTGTGATCAGATAGAGATAAAAAGAGCAGGAAAATCTGGCCACGCCCCCAGAACTTCTTTTTAATATCTATATATGTGTGTGTGTGTGTGTATTATCACATTTAAAGATGTTTCACATATTGTAGTAATACATACTATTGTCCTGCAGCATTTAATAATCATGATAATAATATATAATTTATTAAAATTATTAATATAATTGTTATTATTAAAGTACCTGCCAAAAGTCTGGAAACAATTATTAATTATTTTGAAATAAATCTCTTTTGCTCACCAAGGCTGAATTTATTTGATCAAAAATACAGAAAAACAGTAATATTGTGAAATATTGTTACAAATTTAAAAAAAAGTTTTCTGTTTTAATACATTATAAAATGTAATTTATTCCTGTGATCAAAGCAGAATTTCAGCATCATTACTCCAGTTTTCAGTGTCACATGATCTTTCAGAAATCATTCAAATTCAAGAAGCATTTCTGATTATTATCAATGTTGAAAACAGTTGTGCTGCTTCATATTTTTCTGGAAATTGTGATACATCTTATTTTTTTAGTATTCTTTGAAAAAGAGAAAGTTCAATGAACAGCATTTACTGTATATACATTTATCAAATATATTACATTTATTAAAGCATTTATTAAATAGAAATATTTTGTAACATTTTAAATGTCTTCACTCTTCTCACTTTTTATCACTTTAATGTAAGATGAATTATAGCAGTGGTTCCGAACCTGTGGGCCGCAAGATAAATTTAAATTAATTAAAATATATTAATATAATTCATTAATTTAATTATTAATACGTTACATTTAATAAATTAAATTAAATTAATTAAAAATATATTTAAAACAAGGCACCACCTCTCTCGTATGTATTCTGTGATTGTTTCGGTTCAGCCCAGTCTGTTTCTCATCGTGCTGCTGTGAAATACAGACTGAACGGTGGCTCAAAACGCAAACTCTCTCAGGTGGAAAAAGAAAACCTGTGTCGCTAAAAAGGTTTTGATGGATGATGGTTGTAATGAAGGTAAAGACGATTACAGTGACATACAGGAGTCGTACATAAGGCATGCGCGAGTCCGCAATTATTGATGCGCAAACATACCGTGCATGTGCGCTCGACTCACTGATCGCTATAACATCGTATTTCTGCATGAACACAGTTCAATATATTCGCGTAGTTGTCAAAATTAATGTACTGTGAGTGTTTTATAACGGATGCTCGCCGAACAAGCGTGTTTTGGAGAAGTTTGAGAGGATCAGTGGTGTTATATGTGTTATATGTCAATAATTTTGAATGGATCCGCATAGTTTTTAAATTCAGTCCTTTGGTATCTCCCTGTGGTCTTATTTGGTATGGCAGGTTGACTTGTGCTTATTTAAGTTACTGTATTACTGAGCAGAGTAAGTACTTTTAAGTTGTAAAGAATGTCTGCAAAGTATGTTTGCAAAACAGAACACTGATCGTTTAAATCTATCTTAAGTTTCTTCTTTAAAGAAATAATAACATGGGGTTGAAAAGTAATAACACGAAAATACAAATGTTTTTTGTGAATTAAAAAAAAATTGCGGCCGTGCCGTATTGATTCGGAGAGGAGGGGGGCCTTGGCGTAAAAAAGGGTGGGAACCACTGAATTATAGTATCAATTTCTCTCTTTTTAAAATCTTACCACAAATGTTTGAATAGTATCATTGTTTCCACAAAAATATTAAGCAGCAAAAACTGCTTTTTAACATTGATAATAATAAATAGTGAATGTTTCTTGAGCAGCAAATCAGCATTTCTGAAGGATCATGTGACACTGAAACTTCTCTTTGTAAACAACAACAGAATTATAAACGATTCTAATGACGAATGTTGCGTTCCCAAATGCAAATTAAAGCGTCACAAACGCAGTAGCATTTACAGTGAATCGACACTGAAAACACAGTACTGTTACAGCAAACATGCAGCGCGTCAGACTATAGCCTATATTTATGTAATTACATCACAACCGTTGTGAATTTTATGACAGTACTATGTAATCTCAAATTCTCACCAACATTCATAAAAAAAGTTACCGGCGAGTAACAAGTTTCAGCGCTGATTCTACTCGCATTCGGTGCTTTGAACCATTTGAACCCCTTTAGGACCGTTATCGCGTCTAAAAACGCATGGAAAACGCGTCCGCGCCGCTTTCTCCTTTCCAAAGCGTTCAGGAGCTTGTGCTCCGGTGGCGTCTGTCGTTACTAGGCAACCATGAGCTGTGCTCACCATGACGACACGGTAGTTTCAGCAAAGGATATACAGATTTCCAGCACCGAAAATCACTTGCAGTAGCTCTGCTACTAGATTTATTTATGGAGATGAGAAATAAGAACCACCCTGTACAGCTATGATCAGCTGTTCGGCTGAGCTTTCCATGTTTTGTTACGGAAAGGCTGAAGCTGATCGGTTGGTTCTTGTCACATGACCTGCGGTGCTCTTGCTGCATTCTGAAAAGTTGAGAGTTTTTCATCTCGATGCGTCTGGAAAACGTGATGTGAACGGCCCCTTAGAAAACATAACCTTTTCCCAGTTTATTTAGTTCACTGCTTAAGGCATTTCGCCATTTGAATCATCAAGCAGTAACCAGCATAACCCTGAACAAAAAAATTACTGATCTGTGTGTTTCACGTGGGTCATGATTTTAGGCCGAAAAAAAAAAATTCATCCAGAAGAATCACATCCCTGGTTGACGAGTGTGAACAGAAAGGAGGGAGTGGGGCACAGGGGAGAAAGAGGGGGACGAGCAACTTCATGAATTATGAATACAATATCTTACACACACAGCACAAGCTTGATTTCAAATGGTACATTGAATTAAAACAGACAAGTAAATAGTAATGAAATAAGAACAAATAAACACATTAACAAAAGCACAAATAAATACAATAGAATAAAAATACAAATTAAATCGACTGCTTTATTTCTTCAGGTAGGTCTAACAGTATTCAGGTAAGAAACTGAATAAAGAAAGTAATCAAATTTAAAATAACTTTGGATAATCTTCATTGTAAAAATGAAATACAGATTAATCAATTAACACTTTATTATGTGTGCGCTTCGGATGTGAGCGAGAAATCTGCGGGAATCAGTAGAATTTGCATTGAAATTCAGACCGGGTCACACCAACAGTATTTAACCGGAGTGAATGAGACTGAATGAGAGGAGGAGGGTGAGGGGATGAGAGGAGAGCAAGAAAGCGCAGCTGGTATCAGTGTATCGATGCTACAGAAAGGAGTATTGGAATCGTTTCAGATATTTCAGTATCGATACATATCGAAATATAGATATTTCTGACAACACTAATCCTGACTGTGCTGAGATTGAGTGTGTTTAAAGTAAAGAGTGTTAAATGTTGATCGTATCTCCTTACTGAGGAGCAGCTCATGTGTTCAATCATTTACAGATCAATCACTCAATCACCTCAACTCAACAAAATATTATTTCTACACTCTACAGGTATATGGAAGTTCAAGTCCATTTACTAACATGTTAAACATATAAGCCTGTAGCCTTTATCATATGTTCTGTCATATAAACAGTATAATAACAATAATAATATAGCTGCAAGCAGCAATTACGGGGCCAAGCACAAAAGCAGCACAAGATGCCAGCCAACACGGCTGGGAGCAACAGACCAACTGCAACAGTGAGCAATTAAAGACCTATTAAGATCATTTTAGGCAAAAGAGCTGAAAAATGATCAAAAATGAGGATTTACTGGTTCATCACTTTCGACCAATAGGTGGCGCTGTGACCAAATTAATGTGGTGTGGTCAGAGTGAGGTGACAATGACACTTGCAAAGTTTGGTGTCAATATTTCAAAGCATTGCAGAGATACAGACTCAACAGTGATTTTGGCATCATGCCTCTGATTCGTTGCTGCAGTATGGGAAAAAGGTTATGTCTATCAACATGAAATCCATAACATTTTACCAGCATGGTCTGAAGATGATACGATTCGATTTTGGTGAAAATTGGACCAACGGTCTAGGAGTAGTTCGAAAAAGTATGTTTTTAAAGAAAATCAAAATGACTGACAGGAAGTTTGGCTGACTGTGGCAAAATTGGCATCAACGTTCTCAGCATGACCCACGGAATCTAATAAGACCAGTTTCAGTACAATAAGCCACATTTTTATAAAGCTATTAGCATTTTTTAAATATTTCGTTATAAAATTTGACCACAAGGAGGCGCTGTCTCAAAATCCTTCAGAGCATGATGCCGATGCCAAATCCTGAGTTTCGTAATGGTACATCAATGCATTTATATAATATAGCATTTTTTATCATAATACTGTATTGTAGTCAATGGAAATTTCATGTTTTGTTCAATTACAGCGCCACCAAGAGGCACAATCCCACCTAATTTTTTGTGTGTCCTCAGGGTGACCCCATACATGTGTGTATCAAATTTGGTGCAAATATCTCATTTCGTTTTGGAGTTATAGACATTTACATGTAAGAGATCATAAAAAATGACCCCTGGACGACTTTGTTTTGATTTTTTTGCCACTTCCTGTTAAAATTTTGACATTTGGTCCGTGACTAATAGTTAACCAGCTTAGGTTACGTGTTTCCTATGCTGGTTTCGTCTCGATCGGACTAACGGTTTCAAAGATATTCGCAATTGTTTTTTCAGCGCTAAATCACCACGCCGCACAAACCTTAAGTCAAAACCTAGCATGTTTGGTATCGTTGGACTCGGCAAGGATTCAGGAGTCTAAGGATGTGAATCCCGTGAAAATAAGCCAACCAGATCAAAAGTTATATGCATATGAAAAAACAAATTCTCCACTAGGTGGCGCTGGTCCGAAACTTCTCAGGCTCCTTCAGGGCATTGTCCTGATGACCCGTACCAAGTTTCGTAACGATACGCTAATGCGTTCGTAAAATACAGCATTTTAGCACAAAATTCAAAATGGCCGACAGCCAAAATAGCAGATATGGGAAAACTGGATATCATTCGACTCGGCATGATGCCCCGAATCCAACGAGACCAAATTTATGATTTTTGGACAAACCCATCAGAAGTTATAAGCAAAAATAGCTATTTTTCATATCTCCGGACCAGTAGGTGGCGCTGCGCCGAAACGCTGCATGTTGCCTCAGGTCATGCTTGTGATGACATGTACCAACTTTGGTCTGAATACGATAAAGCGTTGCGGAGATACAGCATTATTTATATTTTCGCAAGTCTTCGTAAAATTCATTCGCTTCTTTTTCGAAAACGGTTTGAGCAATCAACTTGAATTCCATAACTTTTTGTCGGCATGGTCTGAAGATGATTTGGTTCAATTTTCGTGAAAATCGGAGTAACGGCCTAGGAGGAGTTCGAAAAAGTAGGTTTTTCAGAAAATTCAAAATGGCGGAAAAATTTTCATGACGGAAAATGACGTCATAGGGTGCAATCGATTCGTCTTGACCCAAGGAATCAGAGGAAAAAAGAATTTTGTTTCTAACCCTTACAGTTCAAAAGTTATTAACATAAACATAAGTGAAACTTTGGACAGCTGGTGGCGCTAGAGGAATTGAGTTAGAGACTCCAAATTTGCTATGGACAAAGGTCAGACTGTCCTCTAAATGTGTGCCAAATTTCACAACTTTCCCGCAAGCGGTTCTATGGGCTGCCATAGACTTCCAGAGCGGAAGAAGAAGAAGAAGAAGAATAATAAAAAAAAAAAGAAATCTAACGGATACAATAGGTGCCTACGCACCTTCGGTGCTTGGCCCCTAATAATTTACTTCCCTCAAACAACTCAGTAGGTATTATTAGTATTATTATAATTATTGTTTTTGTTTTTACATTTAAAGTATTGTCACACTTTAATATGTGAAATATATGATCAGAAAACTAAACACATTTATCGTCGTCAGGCTTTTATTTGTGTTTAATGGATCAAACAGCGGAGCTGCGCTCTCAGGTTTATGGCTGCTGTAAATTTGACCTGCCACAAGATGGCGCTGTTTTCGACACTCTTGATGCTTTGAAACTTTTCCTGAAACATTTAGGAAAAAAAAGCTTCAAAGATTTAAGAGGCTTCATTTCTCCATCCCTACTCAGTAGTTTTAGGCCTTTTTGCAAATTTTTCCCATCGAGTTTAGCTGTTTTAGAGCGTTTACTCATTTTGAGCCTGTTTTTAAACATTAACTATCTGTAATGTGATTTTTCATGTGTGGAAAAAGCAACGAAACTAAACTAGCAATCTGATTTCTTTTCACCCATATCCCCCACGCCCAACCATGCACGTGCACACACACACACACACACACACACACACACACACACACACTTGACTTTACAACACAAACGCACACCTTTATTTATTCTCATTATCTCTTGCTTTCTTAACAGGGCTCCAGACAAAAAAAAATCATTAAGGAGTCATTGGCTCCTACAGGGGGAAAAAACAGGCGCCAACATTTTTAAAGAGCCACACAATTAATGAACTTACATTTTTAAATCACTTACTTTCAGTCATCCTGTTGTGTTTATATATATCTCCCCTTTACAGTTTCAGCATTTTCATTTTGTGATTTTTCTGGGAAATAAATGTCACTATTTTCACTTAATACTAATATAGTTTTTGTTAATATTTTGAATCCGATAAGATTTTTATATTTTCTGCTTTCATTTTTCGTTGTTTTAATCTCTTTTTTTTTGTGTGTTTTGTTTTTAGTTTTATTTTTGGTTGTTTTTAAACATGGCTGTTTAGTTTTTTATACACTTTTATTTCAGTATTAACATTTATTTCAAGCAATGAAAAAATATTTTTTAATGGTTTTAGTTAACTATAACCTTTATATTGAATAATATGCGTCAAATAATGTTGTTAGTCATTCCTCCCTAATTAAAATATTAATTATGGAAATAAACATATAAATACATTTGGTTTGTGTAACCAAATAACAAACAGAGGAAACTGATATACATACGACTTTGATTAATGAACAGGCCAAAATACAGCGGGACTCTTATTTTGAAATGCATGTGGTTTCCTTTTGCTGCTCATTCAAGTTCAGATGAAGAAGATAAAAAAAAAACTACATTGTTACGAGCGTTACAACACATTACAATATGAATAATATAGAGTAAACTTTGTCATAATTGATCAGCATTAGTTCTTAATCAATCGGTTGACTAATGTGCGCTAATCATTGATTGTGAGCAGCTCTGAAGTGCTGTTGCGAGAGCCTGAAGAACGCACAACAGCGCCATCTTTTGACTTTAAAATATGCAGCGCTCACTAGGGATGGGCGATACCACTTATTTTGTTTTCGATACAATACCGATACTTTCGAGGCCAATATCGCCGATATCTATACCGATACGATACCTCTAATCCGAACTTATACATTTTAAAAAATTTAAATGATTGAATTACTTAGAGTAATTATATTTGAAAGGTATTTTAACATACAATACGCATTAATTGCAATTTATTCGATTATATTTTTGTTTACACATGGTTAAAATGTTTACTTGTAGTGGTAACCATGTTCACTGTAGTAATGGTTCATTTTCATAAGGGACTGCCAGTGACAGGCTGTTGCACCCATAAAATGCAACCTTTGTATTCTGACAGTGTATCAACATTAGATACAGAACAGAACATCAATATGAACTTTTAACATTCAATTTAAATAAATGTAATTGCACAAACAATGTAGGCTACTATTTCATTGTGTTTATTGTTAAATAACTCAAACATATGTTTTTCTGTCTTCTGTTAAGCATTGTTCTGGGCTGTGTTTCCCAAAAGCATCAATGGTTTCTTACGATACTAAACGCAGCCCTGTTTGAATGTAGTGTCGGCAGTGAGTGAACGCATTCTGTGATTGATTGGTTCTGTCTTGCAGCATTTGCGTGTGTTCAGATGAGCAGGAAAATAGTTCTACTACACAATTATTCGCTAACATAGGTTATTTGTCCAATTCAATGCATATTGTACACATTAAATTTATTGTTAAATAAACAAAATCACTGGTAAAAAAAAAAAAAAAAACACAAAAAAAAACACACCTTAGTATCGATATTTTATTTGAGTATCGATGCTTTCGATATTCAACGTCAGTATCGATATATCAATACTTCATATCGATACGCCCATCCCTAGCGCTCACATTTATTTAATAAATCACATAAAGGACTATCGCGATTTGTTTTTCCATCCACAAAATATAAGACGCCTTAAAATGATCGTTTATACTCTTGTTATACTGTTTAAGGCACTGAAGACTTTTAATGACCTTAAATTGATCTGATGATGAGCGGAGTGGAATAATGAAAGTGATCAGCATGATTGATATTCAAACGGTAAGAACGCGCTGCATTGTGTATCTGCAGTCTGTAGAGCCGGTTTCCCCTTTTGAATGACGAATATAGACGAATTTATATGAAATAGGCAGTTGTCTCTTTACACAGGAGCAGAACGATGTGTTCAAATGCAGCTTTTTTGCACCGACGCGACGCGAGACGACAACATAGTCGGCTTTCATCAATGCTAGTTCTTTGGCATCTGTTTGGTATGTGATATTTTCCCTACCTGTTCATATTTTGAAACTTTCACATGCAGCATCTCATTTAATTAATTTTACAGCTGACTCCTCTTTTCCATTGCTCTGTGAGTATCCCGGTGAGAAGGTTTGTGTGTAAAGTCCCAGGGTTTGCTGAATTTCTTGAATTCATCAGATGAATACTGGGGGCCATTGTCTGAAAACACCAACGGTATCGACCCAGAGGTGAAGCGAACGTTGTGGAAAAAACTTGATTCTGCCTCTAATTCCACGTGCCAAAATCCATTTTTCACATCACAGACTGAGAAGACCCGTGCTCCATTCAAGTCTGGCAGTACATCCTCAATTGTGGGTAATGGATAATGGTTTCTTTTTAGCGCTTTGTTGAGGGGCTTTGGGTCGATACATGTACGCAGCTGTCCTGAGGGTTTCTGCACTATGACCATGCTGCTAATCCAGTCTGAACTTCTTTCAACAGGAGCTATGATTCCTCGCCTATGCAAGTCTGCTAACTCTTTTTTGAGGGGTTCATAGAGAGCTGTGGGAACTCTTCTTTTGGGCAGTTTTACTGGTTCCACCTGCTCATCTATTTCCAATTTGAGCTTCCCTTCAAATGTCCCATCACCTTCAAAGACATCTGCATAGTCCAGTTTTATTTGTTCTTCTGTCCACTTCTTTGATTCCTCCCTGCTTTCCTCTACAGCCATAATATTTTGATGCATCACATTAATCAGTTGCATTTCCTGGCATGCTTTGCTGCCCAGAATGGGTCGATATGCACCTTTCTCCACTACAATGAACTTGAGTTTGTATTTTTTCCTACTGCAAGGGTTTTTCACCTGAAGAGTGCACTTTCCAAGTGGAGTTATGTGGTCTTGTTGTACATCATTAGAACCTGATTGCAGGGCTGTATTTGATCCTTTGGTCATATTTGCTGGGATTACATTGCATGTGGCTCCACAGTCTAACTGGAACCGTACCGATCTTTTATTGACCTGCAAAACGGCATATACAGCTGTACTGTGGTCCGGGTCACCCTTCACCATGTTTATACTTCCTCCCACTGTGCTCAAAGTTATACTCAGCACTTCATCTTCACTTTCTGAATCATCATCAATTGCCAAAACTGTCTTTTTCCTATTGGTTTGCATACTTTTGCATACTGCAGCAAAATTGTTATTCTTACCGCAAGATTTACACTTTTGCTCAAATGCAGGACATTTCTCCTTCCTCTTCTCATGTTTCTGGCCGCAATATCTGCACTGTATGACGCTCCATTCTGATGAGGTGTCTCTTTTTTCTCTGTATATGTCTGTGACTCTATAACTTTTGCTCTCTGTCTGGACAGCTCTGCAGCTCTTCCTATCTGTAAGCATTTTTCCAAACTGAGATCAGACTCTCTGAACAGGCGCTTCCTTAAATGTGAATCCCATGTCCCACACACAATTCTGTCTCTTCTGAGGGAGTCTGTAATCACCACAAAATTGCATGTTGCTGCCAGTGTCCTTAATTCAGTCACATGTTTGTCCAGACTTTCCTCTTGACCCTGATTGTGTGTAAAGAAATTGTGTCTTTCAACAGTCTCATTTTTCTTGGGGTCACAAAATCCATCCAACTTTATCATCACTTCCTCAATTAATAAGCCCTCCACATTAGTTCCAACTCCCAAAGTTTGGCACACTTCACGTCCTTTTTCTCCAATTAAGTAATGGAGCAGTTTCAATTTATATTCATCCGTTTTGTCTTTCATTGTCAGATCTACATACAAATGTAATTCTTCCTTCCATCTTTTCCATGTCATTGCCATCGTTGCAGGTGCTAGACTAGTGATCAATTATTTACTCACACTGATATCGTCAAGTACGTCACCTCCGAAGCGCGCGCTCAGATGCTCTCTCTGACTTGAGCAGCGGCTATGCGCTCTTGCGAGCCTCTGTCACGCTCCTCAATGGAATGACGATCACTTTAATTCCTTGTGGTTCGGTTTCAGTCTTTAGACTTATGAACCGCTGCCACCATGTTTCAATATTCTTGATACTCTTAAAATAAAACAGACTCAAGTGTGGTGTCATGAACTCCAACTGTTTACTGCTCTTCCGCTCTCTTGCCAATACATGCATAATAAAAGTCTCACGTAACAACTTCAACACTATACATATTGCACATATTGTTACAACGCACAGATGAACATGAACTAAGTAACGCAGTCAGAATAATAGCTCCTGTTGTGGATTCGTTCTTCCTGTAACAACACGCCGAAACACAGCAACTAAGCCCAAAGAATTCACAACATTTTATTACAATAGTGTGAACCCAGGGTGCGAACTACGGGGGAGCTAGGAGGAGCTTTCATCGTGGATTATTATGTGTAATTGCAAATATATCATTCATTCATGCATGACGGCAATTTAAACCTAATTCACTTCAATAAAGATAACTGTACATGCTATTCTTGTCATGAGCATCAAGTTGTGGGGGCGCTGCGGTGCAAATTTCACTCATGTTTAGTACGTGTTAATCATGGTGTTAACTCAAAGATTCATAGAAAAAATATAAACATTGGAGTTGTGGTCGATTCTGTGTTAAGGTAAGGCATGTTATTCACAATTATGTGTTGTGGCTGGGTTTTTATAGGTCTGTGTGACTCTAGGCCTAATTGAACGGAGGAATTATGGTATTCTTCTGTAGCCTGACGAGTAACTTTAACCGTTGTTCATGTGAACTCAAAGACAGCCTGATGCTTTGTTTATAGACTAGTTGTGGGTGTCTGTTCACCTATCAATTCGTGTCGATAAAGTATAATAGGGTAAATCCTGTATAGTGATTTATCCTATATAGTGCTTGCATAAAGCAAGTAGTGCATACACTTGTAGCTGTAATGTATTTTTGTAAGCCATTAGTCCACGCGCAAGCGCACAAACCCATGTTATAAAAAAAAAAGTGGGCTCCCCCAAAGTCCACGGTATAGTTCGAACACTGTGTGTACAATTAATGTTATGAATAAGACAGCCCCAATAATAGTTATATTAATGTTTTGCGTTGCTGTTTTTTTACTCTATTCGATCATTTGTAAGCGTGAACTCCTGAAAACAACTGCCACAGGTAATAGTACATTATTTATTTATTTATTAAAGATTTATTTTTGGCATTTTATTGTATTCAAATCTATAAATCAAACTATGTATTGCATTTATGAAGAAAAGGTTCAGCACCCAAGGCTCTATCGCTATTGTCTCATGGTGTTCAGTGTCTTTAGGATTGTTTGTGATTTAGTTTTAGTGACTCAGGAGTCCTTTTGACTACTCCTAACGTTTCACAGATTCAGGAGCTAGTTTTAGCGCTAAAATGCTTTGTGAAATACTCTTAGAGCAAAAATTTAGGAGTTCTAAATTTAGGACTGACACGCCCATTATTTTTAAGAGTTTCTCCTGAATCTGCGAGTTAGGAGCTACTTTTAGCCTTAAGATGTTTTGTGAATACGACCCCTGATGAATAAGATCAGAATCAACATATTTACTCATTTGTAATAAATATTTTAGTCATTATTCTCTGTCATTTTTCATTGAAAATCATTTCACTGTATGTAATTCACACATTCATGCCAAAATTCTTAATTAATATTCACAGTATTCACACTGTCAAACCGTTACTGTTTACGATTGATTAAATGTTTAACATCATTAAATTTCTTTAAGGCAGTTTCCGCACATTCATTCATCTATTTTAAAACTGCTCTTACGAAAATTAACCATGGTTTTACTACAAATAAAACTAAAAAACATGGTTATTATAGTTAAACCATGGTAACCACAAATTAACCATGGTATTTTGTAGTAAAACGGTGGTAATACAAATGGCAATCAATCCGTGCAAAAAAACATGGTTACTACACTTTTACTATAATAAAACCATGGTTCATTTTCATAAAGGGTGTTTATCAGTCAAATTCACTTATAAATGTAAATTCAACAGGTAAGAAATATGATCAGTAAGAGAAAAACAGTTAATGAGAAGACGAGCACTGGACTGCGACAGGTTAGATGGGAAATAAATGTATTTGGAAGGGAACATTTCAGCAAGTTGAAGATATGAGATGTAAACACTCTCAGTTTGGAAATGCATCTACTACACGAACGTACTCCAGCGTCCGCATATTATTTTAAAACCTTCATCCCGCCGTATCAGTCTCACCCATGCTTTCCTCAATTCTTGTTGTGTCGAGAAATCGTGAAAACTGAGGCGAGGATGTCGTTGTTTAGAATTAGAGCAGCCGGATCGCTACAGTAACACCGGCGAGAGGATTCAGACATTAGTTTTGACTGAGTTGCGATGGGACTGGAAGTAGAGATACACTGCTTCACTTACCGGATATAGGAAGTGTGATAAAGGTCTATAGCAATTTTCCAGGAACTGGCAAAATACAGGAAGTTGTGCACGAGAATCCATCTTTTCACACTGAGGACAACTGAGGGACTCAAACACAACTATTAAAAAAGGTTCAAACATTCACTGATGCTCCAGAAGGAAGCACGATGCATTAAGACCCGGGGGGTGAAAACTTTTTGAATTTGAGCATCAAGATAAATTTTACTTAATTTGTCTTTTGGGAAACATGTGAGTATCTTCTGTAGCTTGCGATGGGCAGTACTAAATGAAAAAATTAGATATTTAAACAAAATAAGACAAATTTGGACATCTTCATCTTGTTCAAAAGTTTTCACCCCCCTGGTTCTTAATGCATCATGTTTTCTTCTGGAGCATCAGTGAATGTTTGAACCTTTTTTAATAGTTGTGTTTGAGTCCCTCAGTTTGTCCTCAGTGTGAAAAGATGGATCTCAAAATCACACAGTCACTGCTGGAAAGGGTTCAAATATGCAAAAGATGCTGGAAAACTGAAGAATCTGCAGGACCTGAAGGATTTTTCTGAAGAACAGAGCTCAGTTTAACTGCTCAGGACAAACAAGAGACTCATGAACAACCATCACAAAACATAAAAACAGTCGTGGATCATCCAGGTAACCACACAGGATTAAGAATCAAGGGGATGTAAAATTTTGAACTGGTCATTTTTATAAATTTAGCTATTTTTTGACTATATATAAACATCTTTTATGCAAAATATCTTATTCAGGACAGCACTAAATAAAAAATAACACACATTTTGCATGATCCCTCTTATTTTGTTAAAATAATTAACATTCGAATGACGTGATGGGAACGCTGTCTCAACTACGCCGTATCATCGAGTACATGACTGTAATCTTGTAGACAGAACCGAGGAACCCGGAGTAGGATTTATGTCTAGGTTGTAGAACCTAATAAACGTGTGCTGGGATGACCATCCAGCTGCATTACATATGTCATTCAAAGACACTCCTGACAACAACGCCTTAGAGGCCGCCATACCCCTGGTGGAATGCCTCATAGGCAAGTGAGATGGCCTCGACCACCCACTTGCTCATCCTCTGCTTAGATGCTGGGCCCCCTTTTTTTGGGGACCCATAACAAACAAACAATTGGTCTGATTTCCGCCACAGGGCAGCTCTGTGGACATATGCATCTAAAGCCCTGATGGGGCAGAGTAGATTACGTTTTTCCTGATCAGAGTCTAAGAAGGGAGGAGGACAGAAAGCCTGGAGTACAATAGGACCCAGGACGTTGGTGGGGACCTTTGGCACATAGCCAGGTCTAGTGTGCAGGAAAGCCTTAACCATACCAGGCGCAAATTCAAGACAGGAAGGCGCAACCGACAGTGCTTGTAAGTCTCCTATCCTTTTAAGAGACGAGATTGCCAGAAGAAATATGGTTTTCAGAGTGAGGAATTTTTCTGATACCTCTTCTAGTGGTTCGAAGGGAGCCTCAGCTAGCCCCTCTAACACTATAGCCAAGTCCCAGGCTGGAGTCCTTGTACGCACTACAGGCCTCAGCCTCAATGCACCACGAAGGAAACGTATGACAAGGGGGTCTCGACCCACCGAGGAACCCCCTACAGGAACATGGTAAGCCGAAATGGCTGCTACGTAAACCTTCAATGTCGAAGGAGATAAACCTTCTGAGAACTTTTCTTGGAGGAACTGAAGCACAAGGCTAATAGATGACTGGACAGGGTCTGTATCACGTTGACTACACCAAGTAGAAAACAACTTCCATTTATATGAATATAGCTTCCTTGTGGAGGGAGCTCTGGAATGAAGAATGGTCTCCACAACCTCGGTTGGGAGACCAGAATCTATGAGCCTTGCCCCCTCAGAGGCCAGGCCCACAGTTTCCATAGCTCTGGGCGGGGATGGAGTATCGTACCGCCCACTTGAGACAGGAGGTCCTGTCTGAGAGGAAGCTCCATTGGAGAGCCATCTAACAGAGACATTAGGTCCGCGAACCAAATCCTGGTCGGCCAGTACGGAGCCACCAGTATTAGGCTGACCCCTTCCTGGCATACTTTTTCCAGAACAGAAAAAAGCATACAGACGTAGCCTCGGCCACGTCTGTAGCATGGCATCCAGCCCCAGAGGTGCTGGGTGCATTAAGGAGTACCACAGAGGACACTGGGTTGACTCTTTTGATGCAAAAAGATTGACTTCCGCTCGACCAAAGGTTTTCCAGATGAGCTCCACCACCTCGGTGTGGAGTCTCCACTCCCCGGGCCTCGGCCCCTGCCTCGATAGGGCGTCTGCTCCCACATTTTGATGCCCCAGGATATAAGCCGCTTTTAATGAGAGGAGCTTTCCCTGGGCCCACAGGAGGATTCGACGGGCCAAGTTGCAAAGTCGGCAAGACCGCAGACCCCCCTGATGGTTGATATATGAGACCACCGTCGTGTTGTCCGTACGGACCAACACGTGATGGTCCCTCAGATCTGGGAGGAAGTGTTTCAATGCAAGAAATTCCGCCATCATCTCCAGCCGATTTATGTGCCAGGAGAACTGATGGTCCTCCCATAGACCTTGGGCTGAGCGACCACTCATGATCGCCCCCCAGCCCGTGAGGGAAGCATCTGTCGTAAGCATAACACAACGACGAGAAGTCCCCAGCACAGGTCCCTGGGACAGGAACCAAGGCTTTTTCCACATGACCAGAGCACGAAGGCATCGCCGCGTGACTTTGGTCGTGCGAAAAGGATTTCCCCTCGGAGAAAACCCCTTGGTCCTGAGCCACCACTGTAAGGGTCTCATGTGCAGAAGGCCAAAAGTTATCACGTTGGACGCAGCTGCCATCAGACCCAACAGTCTCTGAAACTGTTTTACAGTGAGTGACTGGCCTAACTTCACCCCTTTCACGGCCCCGAGAATGGAACTCACACGAGCAGGGCATAGATATGCCTGCATCGTGGTGGAGTCCCAAACTACCCCTAAGTAGTTGGTAATTTGACTCGGAACCAATACACTTTTCTTGGCATTGAGCCTCAGCCCAAGCTTCTTCATATGTGACAGAACAACATCTCGATGTTGAACTGCCAACTGTTCTGTTTGAGCTAATATTAACCAATCGTCGATATAGTTCAGTACGCGAATGCCCTGGAGTCTCAGCGGAGCCAGAGCTGCATCCACGCACTTCGTGAACGTGAATCGGGCTGATAGAGATAGGCCGAAGGGAAGAACCTTGTATTGGTAAGCTTCGCCCCCGAAAGCAAACCTGAGGGACCTCCTGTGATGAGGATGGATGGATACATGAAAGTATGCATCTTTCAGGTCTATCACCACAAACCAGTCCTCGGACATGATCTGTGGGATAATCTGTCTGAGTGTAAGCATCTTGAACTTTAACTTTTGTACAGATCGATTCAGCACTCGTAAATCTATGATCGGACGTAGCCCTCCATTCTTCTTGGGAACAATGACGTAGCGGCTGTAAAAACCTGACAGCTTGCTGGGAGGAGGAACCCTTTCTATAGCTCCTTTCTGCAAAAGTGTCATAAGCTCTTGTTCCATAACCAGAGACTGCTCTGGGGTCACTACTGTAGGAAGAACCCCGTTGAACCTGGGCGGTCGAGAGCAAAACTGTATTTTGTAGCCCTGTTCTATAATAAGCAGCACCCATTTCGAAATGTTCGGGAGAAGTTTCCATTCTTCTATAAATTCTACTAAGGGAACCAGTCTCTCGAGACTGGCCTCTGGTGTTTTTTGAGCACTTGGCTCGTTGCTCTGACGCGGTGCACCGGCATATAAACGAATCAAGAGACAACCGACCCTCCTCAGAGGATCGGTGGAGACCGCTGCGCCCTGACGCACACTGGGTGGCAGGGTTGGCAGAACGGCCCCCGGAGGGCGCCAAAGGGGAACGAGAGCCAGATTTTTTGACACTCGGACCCCTCCGGGGGGGGGCTGCCCTCATGAGTCCTGAGCATCTGGCGTCAGGACTTTTTCTTTGAAGCCTTCCGGGAAATAATGACGGTCTATTTTTAATTTATCGACTGCCCTGGTCACCACCTCCAGCAGCTCCTCATAAGCTGGAGATGAGGATGGCGGGTCCTCATCTCCAGTTTCGACGCTCATCACGTCAACCTCCTCAGAGGAAGATATGTTGAGCGTCGGTGTCTCCCTCCGGGGGGAAGAGACAGCAGCGCGTGCTTCCACCGCCAAAGGAGAGACACTGGGTGTGGCAGGTAAGGGGAGCGATAAGGCTGGGCCCGTCTCTCCCCCCTCTGCCAGATCCATTTGTGATCCCCACGAATGCAGCTTCCGCTGTGCCTCGGCAGCAGCGGGACCCGATCTGCGGGGAACTCTTGTCCTCAGACGAAGAGATCACAGTTGTAACGAGACAAACAACACTAAATAAGACACACAAGATACAGAGAGCACTTGCTGAAGACAACAGAAGCTAGCGTTCTTTGTTCTGGGTATGCTTTATAGTTTCCTGGTCCGTGACGTCACCCGCTTCTGACGTCTCGTCTCATCATTGGTTAGATACAGAGATGCTTCACAACGCAATCACGCAAAGGGTTCCCATCACGTCATTCGACGTAGTGTCGATAGTTCCCACGAAAGGGAACAGAAAGTTCAATGAACAGCATTTTTTTAAAATCATATTACATGCATTTATCAAATATATTAAATAGTGAATAATTTCTGAAGAATCATGTGACACTGAAACTTCTCTTTGTAAACAACAACAGAATTATAAACGATTCTAATGACGAATGTTGCGTTCCCAAATGCAAATTTAAACGTCACAATCAAAGTAGCATTTACAGTGAATCGACACTGAAAACACAGTAACGTTACTGTTACAGCAAACATGCAGCGCGTCATATAATTACATCACAGCCATTGAGAATTTTATATTAAATTCTCACCACCATTCATAAAAAAGTTACCGGGCGAGTAACACGTTTCAGCGCTGATTCTACTCGCATTGGCGCGTTGAACCTTTTGAACCATAGACATTATAATAAACACTAGACGCCCTATTGGCCTCTGAACCGTACGTCAACGGCGCCGCCATATTGCGCGGGGCAACGTTCCCATAACGCTCATAACTGGAATTGAGAAAAATGCCTGCTTCGTGTGTATTTGGTCATTATATAATTATATTGATAGTAGTTTGCCACCAGAGTCAGATTAAAATAGCTAGCGATGTCGCTAGTTAGCTGTGAAAGTTGAGACATGAGTTTACATGATTTCTAATATAGTTTTAGCTTATATTATATCTTATTTTATAAACTAAATTTCCTGAAGTTTAAATATGCATCTTTATTTTCTTAAAACCTAATTTTATGACAAGTACTCATTTCGGCTAGGTGACTGACATTTTGTGAATCTTACTGTAACGTTAGTTAGTTGGCTAGCTTCTCACACACTGAAGGTTTCCCAAAGACAACGAGTTGAGGAGACAGTGGGAAGTAGCTAGAAGGGAAGTTTCCCGACTCGTCTACAAAGAGTAGGTTTGTCTTTTTAGATTATTTAATAGTTTGCCATTAAATGGTGATTTGTTTATATTTTTATTTCCTTTTTAGCCCGTTGCAACCAAGGCTACACAAGCCTCGAGGAAAGCTGAGGAGAGCCTGTCGGACTGTTCTCACCTTTTCCAAGAGACTGATGGAAAATATATAGCCTTTTGTTGTTGTTGTTGTTATTATTATACCAATACTATATTGTTATTGTACTAGTCACTGTTTAATTTACTATTTGTATTATTGTCTATATTATTCTGCAATTGATATTACATTGTATTTGTGATTATTATTATACCAATACTATTATATTATACCACTTGAGATTATCAATCTATTATAGTTATGCTGTTATATTATTGTCTATATTCTGTAAGTGATACTACATATTCTATTGTTATTATTATAGAATTATTATACTATATGCTATTATCAATAGGCTATATTATATTATTGTGCTTATACTATTATATAATTGTACTATTCATTACTATTTTATTTGCTGTATACTGTTTGTTTATTGACAGTATTATATACTTTATTATTGACTATATTATTATATTATTTACTACATAAACTATTTCTTATATATAGTGTGTAACAAACTATTTACTATTCTCACTTTATCTTATATTTACTATTTGTATTGCACTGTAGTTGTACCATGTCATATGTCTTACCATAAAGGATCCATCAGTTATTGTTGTTGTATGTTTTGGAGTATCTGTCTGTAAATATCTGTATCATTTTAGTGCTATAAAAATACAGAAAGCAGTCTGTGTGATTTGTATTTGATGATTTTTCATTTTATCAATGGTGGTCAATTCTAAGCTCAAGAAAAGCTAAAACTGAGTTAAAGACAGAAAATGCCTTTTCCACAATAAGAAAACCTTATTTCATTTAATGTGAAAATTAAATTATATCTCAGAATGGGCATTTTCACAATTCTTATGCAAGAATAAAGCAGCCAAATACATGACAAGCCTGAGCTTTGACTATTTCTTATTAAAATATATATTTTATGTCTAACTATAGAGATTTTAAGTAACTAGAACTTTTTGTACACCGCGTACATTATAAACCACTGAAATCGGTTGATAAATGTAAATGTTATTTTTGTTTTTATCCAGAAAAACCGCAGCTCGCCCGTTTACTTGCATTTGTTAACAGCGCAGTCTTGCCCCGCACAATATGGCGGACTCGTTGACGTATCGCAGCAACAGTCCAAAGAGGCCAATAGAGCGTCTAGTGTTTATTATAATGTCTATGTTTTGAACTCTTTTAGGGACCGTTCATATGTCGCGTCTAAAAACGCATGGAAAACGTGTTGGTGCCACTTTCTCATTTCCAAAGCGCTCGGGAGCTTGTGCTCCGGTGGCGTCTGCCGTTACTAAGCAACCATGAGCTGCACTCTCCATGACGACACGGTAGTTTGTTTCAGCAAAGGATATACGGATTTCCAGCACTGAAAATCACTTGCAGTAGCTCTGCTACAGCAGATTTATATAATAATGTGTATCCGTGTACAGCTCTGATCAGATATTCCTCCATCTTGGCTGAGCTTTCTCCTGCAGATGGCGCCGCGCGAGAAAAAAATCTTCTGTCCAATGATCAGTCACTGGGTCTGTCAGAATATAGAAATTTTTTGCGGTAATGTGACGAAAAATATTTAAGACCTATCGAATCTCAATTTATGACTTTTTAAGGCCTTTTATTAGGAAAAATATATTTAAGACCTTTTAAGGACCCGCAGCCACCCTGCACTAACAGGGAACAGACCAGGAGAAAGTACTATAACCTTGTAAATATCGTTCATTTGAATGAATGATTGACGTTTATATTTTTGGACTGTGAGTGTAATTCGCAGATGGTCCCTTTAGCAGCCTAGGTGAAAATGAAGCGAATATCAAAGTTAAAACTAGCAAACGGACAAACGGATCTACAGTCACATCAAATGTAGCTGCTAACTGACCTAAAGCGTGTGTAGATGCATCTACTCTGAAGAGAATATAATCAGCAGATATAGTGCACTATTATTTTCTACAGTGTCAGCCAATGACTCTTTTACAACGATCAGCCAATGGAGGCACAGAGACCGCCTTCTGATGTTTGATTGACAGTCTCTCTTTAGCATGTTGTGCCAAGAAAAAATAAATATAAAGCTACATTCAAAAATGAATAAATGAATAAACGGTTAAAAGGAAAAAGTGTCAACTTTCAGTTTAGTGTTTCCTTTAACATTTTTTTTTATTTACCCCAACGTTCGTTTTATTTATTTATTTATATCCTCACACATTCAATTATATATGTAATTATTTATGCAGGAATATGTGGATTTATGTATTTATTTGCACATTTATTTATTTATTTATTTATATCCTCACACATTCAATTATTTATGTAATTGTTTATGCAGGAATATGTGGATTTATGTTTTTATTTATTTATTTATTTATCTATGTATCATTTTGTGGATTTATTTATTTATGGACATATTTATTTGTGTATTTATATATTTATTGTTTTTGCAGGTTTCATCCTCCATACTGCAGGTGTGTGATGTGATGATGTGTGAATCCTCATGTTCTTTTGTTTATGCTGCTATTTGCGCATGTAAAGCTAAACCCCTGGAAAAAAACATAATTTTATGGTATTTTTAATGGGTCACAAACACCCATCTATTCTAATTTAATTTTAATTTTAATTCTAATCTTAACGGTTTATGATCGACTAATGAGCTTCAGTTGTTATCAGGAAAATAATCTAATTGATCAAAATGCTCTCATTACAATTCTCCACCAGATTTCTAATGCTGCATGCAAGTTCACAATAACTCAAAAAATTTGGTCATAGCCACCGCTCATGTCGCGTGGAAACGGCCGTACACACTGTTTTCTGTCATACGTTCGTTTCATAAATAAGGCCCAATGTGTGCCATTTCATCAGATTTGTAAGGTAAATCATTTATTAACCTACACCAACACAGGAGAATACGTCAATATCTAGTGTTGGGTCCGAGTCCACCTTTGTCGAGTCCGAGTCAAGTCCAAGTCCTTAACCAATCAAGTTCGAGTCCAAGTCCAAGTCCGAGTCCTAATGGGGCCGAGTCGGACTTGAGTCCGAGTCCTTAACATCCGAGTCTGAGTCGAGTCCGGCCGAGTCCAGAAAGATTTAAATAATTTGAAATTGCAATTGACCTTTTGCAAAGACCCTCCCCTCTTAGTGACTTTTGCTATGCTGCTCTCACGCCACACATCATGTTCTCACACAGTGAAAAATACATTGCGAAGCAAAGAGGACACTGACTTATTACTTTGATATAATATAAAATCGTAGCTTTCAAATATTGTCATTTTTAAGAAATTCAAACAATAAATACCGTTTTGGTATTTATTGTTTGAATTCTCCGCATGGCGACTCTAAACGCCTCTGATCTGATGGGCCATTGTGTTCACGCGCTCAACGTCTGCGATTGGCTACAATGTTCAACGCTGCAACAATACAATGTAAGTATTTTCATTTTGTTTTTGAATAATACCATATTGTGCCCTTCAGTGCCCGGACTCGGCTGTACTCAGGAAATTTTCCGAGTCCAAAATGTCCAAGTCCGAGTACAAATTCACCCGAGTGCGTGACAAGTTGGAGTTCATTGTTCATCATGATTTCAAAATAAAAGTTTAATCTCTGAGTTGAGTTTGCATGTTTTGATGTCCACATATTCTTGTTCAAGAAATTACAGTGGCTGTACCATTTCTGTCATAAAGAAGTTGCCAAATATTAAAGATTAAGTTAACATTTAAAATAATGTTGTTTGGCCAATATTAAATAGAGATTTGATCTGCTGTAAAGTGGGACAACAACAATCATCAGGCCGTTGGCGCCCTCTGCAGGCATTTGTTATAATACATAATATAATTGTTTATACAATGTATATTATATTATGTATTTTAAAAGTGTTGTCATATCAAACCATATGATTACTTGCTTTTGATCCAGATATTATTGCCCCATTGTTATTATATATTGTAAGACTTGATTTTCCTGCTAAGACAAAACTGAGATCAAGTGCCCTGCAATAAAGCAATAAAATTCATCTGGAGAGAAGATCTCAAAGAAATAGCATAGGACAACGCCTTGACCTCACAACATCTACAGGATGCACCCCCCCCCCCCACACACACACACACCCTCCTTCCCTTCCCCCTAACTCAAGTCACTGAAGTTTCCTCAAGATGTATAATGTAACTTGTGTATCTATTGTTTTTTCCCCTTTCATGTCTCAGTGCGATTGGTAAAATGGTCTCAGTTTCACAGCAGTCACTTATGTTATGAGGAAGATTGAAAACTAAGGAGAATTCTGTCCTTGTTTTGTCTCTTCAAGAGATCTGATAACCCACTCCTCTTCCCCCAAAACAGGTGTTGGTGTAGTAAATATTTACAATCCTTTTGTTCTGGTCTGGGTATATAAGGTAAAGTGCAAAGCAGTCATGGGGGATCTTCTATAGCCAGAAGCCCCCATACAGTGATGGGGAAGTGTCTTAAAAACACTAATCCACCACTGTGTGTATGTGCATTTCTTACTCTTTGAGCAATTGATGTTATGCATTTATTATTTCTGAATTGGCTTCTAATTCTCCAACTATGTAATTGACATGATACATTTTACTTGACAAAATAAAATGTTATATTTGATTTACTCTGGATTCTTCTGAAATCATTATGACTAGTAGATTATTAAAGTCTGTCATTTCCGTAAATTTGCGTCAGGACAGGTCAAACTAGAGAGCCCCATGAAAGGAGCATAGGAGCACATCATGGGACTTTTTGAGTTTGTCTGTTATTGGCTTAGCAAGTTGCAGTATCGTGACTAAGAAAACTGTATTTTTGTATGAACAAGCATGTGGCGGTTCGACTCAAATGCATTAGTAAACTCTGCACCCTCTGACTAAGAATCATAAACTGGCGAATTTATGTCCGTGAGAACGCAGTCGGCCGATGTGAAAGTCTCTAAGCGATGATAGGTCCGTAATGAACGAATAATTGAAAATATGGGATACCCAGAATAATCAAATATCTAAATTAATACATAACAAATGAATAATTTCTAACTGGAAACACAACCTAAGAGTAATAATCATTTGAAATTGGAGTCAGATTAAACGAGTGAAATTACGTGAACTTCACAGGGGCGCTGAAAAGACATACACGCGTTAACCTTCGCCCTGGCCGTCGGATTCCGTTTTTGGGCCGATGGGGGGTTCCTTACAATATGTATTTTAAGTCATGTTAAAGGCCATTGTTTGCTTCGGTCTATTTTTATTATCACAAAAAATATCCGATTACTTGATTAATTGTAAAAAAAAAAAAAAAAAAATTAAAAAATAATCAACCGATTACTTGATCACCAAAATAATTATTAGTGACAGCCCTAAATGTAATAATAGTTTAATTCCCCTATTCAATTTGGTTACTTTATGAATAAATTCAATTATAAAATTCAACGACAGTTTCATGTGAGAGTCACATATGATCTTACCACAGTTTCTCCAGTTTACAGTGAGGATTCTCCAGTACAGCAGAGACTATCTTCACTCCCGAGTCTCCTAGATTATTCCCAGACAGATTCAGTTCTCTCAGGTGTGAGGAGGGGTTTGATCTCAGAGCTGAAGCCAGAGCAGCACAACCTTCATCTGTGACACCACACTTCCACAACCTGTAGAGAACAATGACACACTCTTCACTCTCTCAGATCAACAGAGACTTCATTATCAAAGAGAAACCAATAACATAAACTCAAATCACCATGTTAGATGATCTTGGTCTGTGTCAGAGAAAAAAACATTATCATAACACACCTGCAGTCAAATTCAAGCAGGAATAATACATATATTTTTGTATGATCATAATTTGATCATAAATATCTCTTTTTTAAACAATTAAATATGTCAGTGAGTTTTACTGTTACTCCAAGAGATTATATAAAAACTGATATAACAAATTAAAACTGAATATCACATAAAAATCTAGAAAAATTGTAACAGGAGAGGTTAATGTAATGAACATTAAAGAATCATGAAACCCCCCTCTTTCAGCTCAAGTCTACCTCACAATCATCTTAAATGTGTGTGATCAGATAGAGATAAAAAAAAGCAGGAAAATCTGGCCACGCCCCCAGAACTTCTTATTTTTAAATATATCTTTTATCACATTAAAAGATATATCTTATATTGTAATAATACATACTATTGTCCTGCAGCCTTTAATAATCATGATAATAATTAATATATTATATAAAATAATAAAAGTATTAATAGAATTGTTATTATTAAAGTACCTGCCAAAAGTCTGGAAACAATTATTAATTATTTTGAAATAAATCTCTTTTGCTCACCAAGGCTGCATTTATTTGATCAAAAATACAGAAAAACAGTAATATTGTGAAATATTGTTACAAATAAAAAAAAAGTTTTCTATTTTAATATATTATAAAATGTAATTTATTCCTGTGATCAAAGCAGAATTTTCAGCATCATTACTCCAGTTTTCAGTGTCACATGATCTTTCAGAAATCATTAAAATTCGATTTGATGCTCAAGAAATATTTCTGATTATTATCAATGTTGAAAACAGTTGTGCTGCTTCATATTTTTCTGGAAATGGTGATGCATTTTATTTTTCAGTATTCTTTGAAAAAGAGAAAGTTCAATGAACAGCATTTACTGTATGTGCATTTATCAAATATATTACATTTATTAAAGCATTTATGAAATAGAAATATTTTGTAACATTTTAAATGTCTTCACTCTTCTCACTTTTTATCACTTTAATGTAAGATAAATTAAAGTATCAATTTCTCTCTTTTTTAAATCTTACCACAAATGTTTGAATGGTATCATTGTTTCCACAAAAATATTTGGCAGCAAAAACTGCTTTTTAACATTTATAATAATAAATAGTGAATGTTTCTTGAGCAGCAAATCAGCACTTCTGAAGGATCATGTGACACTGAAACTTCTCTTTGTAAACAACAACAGAATTATAAACGATTCTAATGACGAATGTTGCGTTCCCAAATGCAAATTAAAGCGTCACAAACGCAGTAGCATTTACAGTGAATCGACACTGAAAACACAGTACTGTTACAGCAAACATGCAGCGCGTCAGACTATAGCCTATATTTATGTAATTACATCACAACCGTTGTGAATTTTATGACAGTACTATGTAATCTCAAATTCTCACCAACATTCATAAAAAAGTTACCGGTGAGTAACAAGTTTCAGCGCTGATTCTACTCGCATTTGGTGCTTTGAACCATTTGAACCCTTTTGGAACTGTTGTCGCGTCTAAAAACGCATGGAAAACGCGTCAGCGCCGCTTTCTTCTTTCCAAAGCGCTCCGGTGGCGTCTGCTGTTACTAAGCAACCATGAGCTGCGCTCTTCACCAAAGGATATACAGATTTCCAGCACTGAAAATCACTTGCAGTAGCTCTGCTACTAGATTTATTTAAAAATGTGTATCCGTGTACAGCTTTGATCAGATATTCCTCCATCTTGGCTGATCTTTGTCCTGCAGATGGCGCCACGCAGCGCTCTCTGGACCATTCCGTCCCTGACGTATTAGAAAACATAACCTTTTCACAGTTTATTTAGTTAATTGTTTAAGGCATTTCGTGATTTGAATCATCTAGCAGTAACCAGCATAACCCTGAACTGTGATGAGATTGAGAGTGTTTAAAGAGTGTTAAATGTTGATCGTGATTAAAAGTGTGTTTTTCAGTGTGACTATCAGTCCTGCAGTTTCACCTTCATGAGGAGCAGCTCATGTGTTCAATCATTTACAGATCAATCACATGAACTCACAGCAGCAGGAGAAAAAGAGAAAACGCTTCAAAAAGAAACATTCATTCTCTTACATCATATGAACAGACGTGATATAAAATTGATGAATGGTAATTTGATCATGTTTCAATAGATTTGCTTGTAATGAATGTAATAATAGGGGTTTTTATGTTACTTTATGAATTACTGAAATTGCATAAAAGATTCATTTGATCAATATAAATGTGAATTAAATGAGATTCCTCTTCACTTATCAGACATTAATATTCTTCGTTTTGCTTATCTTTCTGCACCTCTTTTTATTAATGGTATTTTTACTTCTTTTAATGTAAAGTAGGTCTACTTGGTGCCTATTGTAGGCCCTAATGCTTTTTATTGTAAAGTACTTTGAGCTGCATTCCTTTTATGAAATGTGCTGTGAATAAAGTTTATTATTATGACAACAAATAATGATATAGTTAAGCAACATATGATACAGTTAAGCATCATCACACACCGAGTACGTTTTCCCAAATAGCATGTTTGCAAATGTGAAATTGCATTTTATACAATTCAATGAACATGTAGTTAATATGAGTGACTTACATTTTTGATGCACTATTGTCTGTTTATGGCCAACGAAAATAGTTCCAAAGATCATATCAGAACCTTTGCCCATCTCCGATTAACACACAGCTTTGTTTAGACTGATTCAATGATTCAATTACCCATTTAAGACGTTCCCTGCGTCCCATTTTGCATACTATCCACCCTATCTGCCCTAAATAGTATTGAAAATGACTAATGTTACATACTATTTAGGATGGATAGTATATGTACATTGAGACACAGGCATTCAGTTTGATTCTTATATGAATCAGCCATTTGAATGATTCAGCTGAATGAATGACTCAATGACTCACCCATAAAGACAATCACTTGCCGCCACCTACTGGCAGTTTAATTTCATATTTATAAGTATTCTAAATACACATTATTTATTTATACAGTGGCAGGAAAAAGTATGCCTATGTTAACCCCTTGGAATGAACTTGTCATAAAATGTAATCTGATCCTCATCTAATTCAAGCTTAAACACTTTGAGATTGTTTTATATCCATTAAAGAAGAATGGACAAATTCCTCCTGAACGTTTTGCAGGTCTGATCATTGTGTTTGTATTGTGATGAATTAGATCACATTTTATGACAAATTACTGCAGAAAACAGTTCATTCAAGGGGTTCGGATACTTTTTTCTTGCCACTGTGTGTGTGTGTGTGTGTGTGTGTGTGTGTGTATATATATGTATATATATATATATATATATATATATATATATATATATAGTCTGTGTAAATACATCTGAATGCCACTTCTGATGCAGAATCTGTTTCCTCTGCAATGGAAAAAAAAGATTTAGTTTGATACCGATTTCATTTGATTTGTAAAGCCTTATAGTGACTTATTATCTGATCTTATGTATTGATAAAGAATATGACATGAAAGATGAGAGCCTGCATTTAATAAGGTTAGGAAAATATTGCCTTTATAAATGTTATAAAAAGCCATGATAATCAATTTAAGGGGCCATATACAAATATGCTGATTTAAGTAACAGAAAACTGACGGGAATATTGGAACAAAAAATATAAACTTTACTAGATACGATGTTAGTTATTGTGTCATCAGTATTTGAAAAGGGCATAGATTTGATCATAGTGAGTTTCCAGCTGAGGAGAGTCAGTCGTCCTCCATGTGAGGAAAGTGAGTCTCCTGCTGCGTGAGGAGAGTGCGGATACAGATCCACCGCTGGCCTATCAGTGGGAAACGCAGTAGCCACTGGCAATAGTACAGTGAATTCGACAAATCATTAGTCTTATTTTTGGACCTTCCGGCCCGCCATAAGTGTAGACATTATGATAATAAGAGATTTATTGAGCAGTGTGGACAGATTCATGGATTATAATGGAACTTCATGAGATTGAATCATCGTGATGAACTAAGATGAGTGACAGCTTTTTAGTGATTATAAAGGCAACGCTTTAAAATTAATATAGAAAAAAGTCTAAATGTAAATGTTTATCATACATGCATTATAAATGCATATATTTGAAAATAAATTTCTCACACAAATGTCATAAAAACAGTTACGTAGATCACAAATCAGGTCAGAGAGGTGGAGGGTTTAAAAGCTGAAGTGTGACGCTCATTTTTTATTAAACCATTAATTTATAATGTTTAAGTAAGAAATGTTATAATGTTTTAACAGTGATGATTGTTCTCAGTGTTACTTACTCAGCTGATCTAGTTTCTGTAACCACAGGCAGGAGCTTCTGAAGAACTTCATCTGCTGTATTTACTGTGTCACTGTTTGAAAATAAAAACAAGGTAATTATTAATGCTAATAATAATATCATAAGTAAATAATACATTACATTCCTTGCTAAATATCTAAATATATTTTTTTAATTAAACACTGCTTTATAAAGGACAAGTGAAAATGTTTTTTTAGTATCTAACTGTAGAAGCTACTAAACGTATTCAGCAACACAGATTTGTTTTTTCTTTTTCTTGTCAGTGTTGCTGTGGCAGGTCTATCAGTCTTCATTTACACTACTGCACTTAGTGCACAGATCTATTTTGACATCAGATTTTTTTGTCCCGTCCGTTGCTATGGTTATCACTATGTCAATCATCCTCCAGTTCCAGGATTCTCCCACATATTGATATTGGGATCTTCTCAAACAGAAGGCTGCATCTAGTGAGGTTGTGTCTTTCCTATTCCAGTCCTTCTGAGGCTTGTAGACTCGAGTCCTCCTCAGCATTAAACACTAGAATGAGACGCTCTAGTAAGTGTGCATGGCTTCGTCACACATGTTCCCGCCCCACGATCACGACACAAAAATACTATTAAAACTACATTTTGGAAACATACTTTGTATTAAAAATAAGGGATGCACCGATACCATTTTTTAAGGACCGAGTACGAGTACCAATACTTTTTTCTAGTACTCGCTGATACCGATGCCTATACATTTATTAATTTCTCTCTCTCTATTTATTTTTTGGTGATGTTGCAGTTTTCCAAGCACAACACAGTGAGACTAATGAATGTAGGACAGCTTCTTTATTATTACTCTAATGAAAAAAGTAATAATTTTTGTGCTTGTCACAAACTTAAAGAACAAAATTTTCACAGTGTCCAATAACCTTCAAAGGGCATAATTACCAATATATATAATTGTTGTTATATAAAAACAAATTTACAAACAAATTATAAACAATACAACAAATACTATCCACCTTATTCCAATGCCCCATGATGCTTTGAGCGAATTATGGGTGTAACTTCAGTTAAGCTGTAAACAGTCAGTGAAAGTCTCGCTCTATGAACACAATAATACGTTTTCCCTTTCAGTCGGTCACGTTCGACGTACGTCAGTAGTGACCGACGAATTGGGATATCGCTAGAGAGCCCTATCAGCTTCGAGTGAACTACAACAAGCCAATGAAGTTGGCGTGCGATATTTGCATAATGCGCACCGCCCCCGCCAGGTGGTATAAATAGGGGAGCAGATGCAATCGCACTCTGTCTTTCGCTTCGGAGCCAACCTATGCGTTCCAGCCTTCAGACTCGTGTGTCTTCAAGCCATACAAGAAGAAAAGGATCTCTCTCTTTGTGTTGGTGTCACGGCACTGCAGCGAGGTCGCGAGCTTCGGCTGTTGTCTCTCCCTGCGTGCTTCAGCACAAGAGAGCTGAAATTCCCCTTCTAAAAGAGCTTCACAGACGAACCCTGCGTCTTTTTCAAGATGTCATTTCGTCTGTGCGCTACTGAATGCAGTCGTTCTTTGGTCCCCGCTGACGGCCACAATCGCTGCATCACGTGCCTGGGCGTTCAGCACGCTGAAGCAGCTTTTGTGGATAGTTCATGTTCTCATTGTGGGAACATGACTATTGCAGTGTTGAGATCGAGACTCTCGTTCCTTGGTTCTCAAGGAGTGGGAGTCCCCTCTCCTATGCCCCGTGCCGCCATTTTCTCTGGCTTCGGCCGAGGTGACGGTGTGTCGGCGTGTAGACAGGGTGATCTGAGGATTACGGTCAGGGCTTCCCCGCCGAGCGCTGCTCCGCGGCCCCCTGCCCCCTCTACTTCACTGCAACCGGTGGTGTTGCCGACTGAACGTGCTGGTCCCTCTACGGAGCGACCAGCCGTCTCTTTCGGTGCACCGGCGGATGACCGTATGTCGATCACGGCATCGGAAGGCGAGCAAGAGTCCTTGGGAGATGAGGACTCGGCTGCGTTACCTCCCTCTGGGGCCATAGCGTTGTCCGAGCCCGATCCTGAGTTGACAGCTATGCTTTCCCGAGGCTCCTGGGGCATATGGCATCCGCAGCCGCAGTCACGCCGCTCGGATTGCTTCATATGAGGCCGCTTCAACACTGGCTCCGCGGCCAGGTCCCGAGATGGGCGTGGCAGCGCGGTACGTTCCGTGTCCCCGTGACACCGAACTGCCGCCGCACCCTCACCAAGTGGTCGGACCCTTCGTTCCTGCGGGCGGGAGTTCCCCTCGAACAAGTGTCCAGGCATGCTGTGGTCCACACAGATGCCTCCGCCACGGGGTGGGGAGCCACGTACAACGGGCATGCAGCATCGGGTCTGTGGACGGGGCCCCAACTGCATTGGCATGTCAATTGCCTCGAGTTGCTAGCAGTACGTCTTGCACTGGGCCGCTTCCAGAAGCTGTTGACAGACAAGCACGTACTGGTCCGCTCGGACAGCACTGCGGCCGTTGCGTACATCAACCATCAGGGTGGTCTACGCTCCCGCCGTATGTCGCAACTCGCCCGCCATCTCTTGCTATGGAGTTAGAAGCATCTGAGGTCGCTTCGTGCCATTCACGTCCCAGGCGTGCTCAACCGTGCAGCCGACGAGCTCTCACGGCAGCCTCCGCTTCCGGGCGAATGGAGACTCCATCCCCAGGTGGTCCAGCTGATCTGGCAGCGCTTCGGCGCGGCACAGGTAGATCTGTTCGCCTCCCCGGAGACTGCCCACTGCCAGTTGTTCTATTCCCTGACCGGTGGCACGCTCGGCACGGATGCCCTGGCAATCAGCTGGCCCCGGGGCCTACGCAAATATGCGTTTCCCCCAGTGAGCCTTCTCGCACAACTCCTGTGCAAAGTCAGGGAGGACGAGGAGCAGGTCTTGTTAGTGGCTCCATACTGGCCCACTCGGGCCTGGTTCTCGGACCTCACGCTCCTCGCGACAGCACCTCCCTGGCCCATTCCTCTGAGGAAGGACCTCCTGACTCAGAGACGGGGCACCCTCTGGCACCCGTGTCCCGACCTGTGGAAACTCCATGTGTGGTCCCTGGACGGGACGCGGAGGTTCTGAGTGATCTCCCGCAAGCGGTCGCAGACACTATCACTTCTACGAGGAACCTCTATGCGTTGAAGTGGAACCTGTTCGTCGAATGGTGCTCCTCTCAACCAGAGCGAGAGGACCCCCGATCATGTTCGGTCAGAACCGTGCTTTCCTTTCTGCAAGAGGGCCTGGAGCGAAGGCTGTCTCCCTCCACCCTCAAGGTGTATGTTGCCGCTATCACCGCACATCACTATGCAGTTGATGGTGAATCGCTAGGGAAGCACGATCTGATCGTCAGGTTCTTGAGGGGGGCGAGGAGACTGAATCCTCCCCGGCCCCCCTCTGTACCCTCTTGGGATCTGACCCTGGTTCTTACATCTCTCCAGGGTCGTCCCTTCGAGCCTTTGCAATCAGTCGAGTTAAAAGTACTGTCCCTAAAGACCGTCCTCCTGGTTGCATTGACCTCGCTCAAGAGGGTAGGGGACCTGCATGCATTTTCGGTTGACGAATCGTGCCTGGAATTCGGGCCCGGTGACTCTCACGTTATCCTGAGACCCCGGCCTGGATATGTGCCCAAGGTTCCTACCACTCCCTTTCGAGATCAGGTAGTGAACCTGCAAGCGCTGCCTTCGGAGGAGGCAGACCCAGCCCTAGCTTTGCTCTGTCCCGTCCGCGCTCTGCGCCTGTACGTGGACAGAACGCGAAGCTTCAGGACCTCAGATCAGCTCTTTGTCTGTTATGGAGGCCAGCAGAAGGGAAAGGCTGTCTCCAAGCAGAGGATGGCCCACTGGATAGAGGACGCCATCGCCCTGGCGTATGAGTCCCAGGGCGTGCCTTGCCCGTTCGGGTTGAGAGCCCACTCCACCAGAGGAGTGGCCTCTTCCCGGGCGCTGGCGCACGGTGCCTCGCTGACAGATATCTGTAGAGCTGCGGGCTGGGCGACACCTAACACGTTCGCTAGATTCTATAGCCTTCGTGTAGAACCGGTATCTTCCCGTGTACTCGCTTCCACCAGCCGGTAGACGAGAAGAGCCCGTTCTAGTGTCGGCTTGCAATGCCACTCCCGCCCCCTGGGCCGGATACGTGCATCCTTTTTACTCCAGTCGAGTTCCCCGCTTGGTGAACCCTGTCGAGTTCCTCCGCCTCCCCCTTCGGCTCGGACATTGCGGAGTGTCTGATGCCAGGCCAAACCTCCGTCACTGACGCTGACGTTTGGCTGGGTTCCACATGTCGTGACCCCTCCACGTGAGTGGTCCCATGTGTGTATTTGTCCAAGGTCAACTCCCTACGGCGAGCCCGTGTCTTTCCCTTAGCAGAGCCAGCTCTGCTGTCACCTGTCAGATGAGTCTCCCCCTACCCAGGTGGAGCCATCCCAGGGACTCCATATGCGTACTGCCCACGGCCAGTCCATATGTGTACTCTCCACGTAAATTCCTCCCCTACGGGTGGGTAGTGGTCTCCGCAGCGTCCCCTACGGGTTCGCTTCCCCAGTGTAATCTAGTTTACTTAGTGGGTATATCGGAACAGCAGTAGACTCTCTCGGCGTAAGCTCGCCCCCTACCCCGTCCCACTGGTGCGCCGAGTGGCTAGAGCTTGCGCTGGGCACTGGAAGGGGTTCATACTGTGGCGCTTTATTTGGGATCCCAATTCGTCGGTCACTACTGACGTACGTCGAACGTGACCGACTGAAAGGGAACGTCTCGGTTACGTATGTAACCCTCGTTCCCTGAAGGAGGGAACGGAGACGTACGTCCCGTCGCCACAGTTGCTGTACCCTCGCTGTAGTGCGGACTAGGTTGTCTCCTCAGCGAAAAACAGAGTGCGATTGCATCTGCTCCCCTATTTATACCACCTGGCGGGGGCGGTGCGCATTATGCAAATATCGCACGCCAACTTCATTGGCTTGTTGTAGTTCACTCGAAGCTGATAGGGCTCTCTAGCGATATCCCAATTCGTCGGTCACTACTGACGTACGTCTCCGTTCCCTCCTTCAGGGAACGAGGGTTACATACGTAACCGAGGCGTTTTTAAAAAACTGGATACAATGAGTTGACATTATTCTACTCACCCTTCAACCACCGAACATTAAAAGGACATTTAAAAGTGTAAAAGCATCAACAAGGTACTTTCAACAGGCCATGAAAAAGCGCGGTTCTTTCCACAGCAATAATGGACAGGTTAAAGGGTTAGTTCACCCAAAAATAAAAATTCTGTCATTAATTACTCACCCTCATGCCGTTCCACACCCGTAAGACCTTCGTTAATCTTCGGAATATTTTTGGCGCACCAAAAATATTCTCATCGCTTTATAATATTAATATTAAACCACTGTACTCACATGAACTGATTTAAATATGTTTTTAGTACCTTTATGGATCTTGAGAGAGGAAATGTCATTGCTGGCTATGGAGGCCTCACTGAGCCATCGGATTTCAACAAAAATATCTTAATTTGTGTTCCGAAGATTAACGAAGGTCTTATGGGTGTGGAACAGCATGAGTAATTAATGACATTATTTTCATTTTTGGGTGAACTAACCCTTTAAACACAACTATAGTGATATATATCTGTATTCTGTAATATACGTTGCCTTAATAAAAATGTTCATAAACTTCAGCATTGCGTGATGCTATTTCAAAGTGATTTCCATAATTTTTACAGATAATAAATTGTATTTACCTGTGAAAACAAACCTGGAAAGAGACGTGAGGCTTTGAGGAGAAAAACGAGAGATTCTTTGTGCATTCCAGTGAATTATTAATGGGATATATCGTAAATTATATCGGGAGAACAGACCACAAATGTGCAGTATATGTTGTCCTTTTTCATACTATTACAGCGGTATGTAAAGGGACAAAAGAAAATAATCACGAGGATAGAAAGCAGCGACTGAAAAGAGCTTTTGCCATAGATATTCTTGTTATAACATGTTACGTTAAAATACCAAGCGTTACATTATTCTCATGATGTCTGAAAATAAAACATGACAGAAAAATTGACAGCTCATTCAGTCAAACTGATGGATAAGCTTTATTTGTAGGGCAAACGTATGATTTGAAACAATTCGTTTCAGTCTTTTTGAATGGAAGTTCCCCAAACCGGAAGAGCAACCCATAATTCGAAACGCAGTAGGCTAGTCAGGAATAAGGTGGATAGAGTAAAAAATTAAATAAACTTGTTTTTCATATACAGTAGGTTTATTTACCATGTATACATTTATTTAACATATTTTGTTGTTTTATTAACATTAATGACAATGAATGAAATATAATGAAATATAGGCTATGGTCCCTTTAAGACTGAATCCATGGATACTGGCACATATCCTGTTTTCACCCAAATGTTTACGTCCACTTAAGCCATAACTGACTGTATTTACGTGAGATACTCCACACGATGGACATTTTGACAACTATGTGTGTATTTGACCATTCAGGCGCAAGAAGAACTGATCGCGCGCTGAGAGAGAGAGAGAGAGAGAGAGAGAGAGAGAGAGAGAGCTTCTGGTCTGTGTCATTCAGCGCGATTCCTCCTATCCCGCCTTCACTAATCGATAACGAATTGTGATTGAAAGCATGCAGTTCACAATGTGTGGGTTGTCATTAATTTTGAAGTATTTCCACACCCCTGAGGCTGACATTGTTTCTGCTGCTGCCGTCGGTGTCTCTGTGCACGGAAAATTCTGTCAGTTACGTCACGTGAGGAATCGGTCTTTGGTATCGGGGGTATTTTTACGAGTACAAGTACATGAGCTTGGTATCGGCCGATACTGATACTGGTACTGGTATCGGTGCATCACTATTAAAAATCTTTATATTAACTGACTTTTTTATTAATGCAGTACAGTGAATGACAGCCGTCTGTGTCTCCCAGTGTCTTACATTATTGGCAGTTTAGTGATTAATTTACACCAAAACAAAAGATAACATGTATGCCTTAATCTCCGAAAATATAATTTTTGTCTTACATTTCATAATGTACTCAGATAAGCTCAGAGCGACTCGTTTTTCATCAGTTCTTTTTCCTGAATTGGAATGTGTGCAAAGGATTGTGGGAGATTGAAGGACATGAAGGATACACTTGACGCATCCTTCAAAATGAGCTGAATTAAGGACATGAAACTAACTCTGCCTTCAAAGGATCCTTCTAATTGAATTTTTACTAGTAAAAAAACATATTAAAGATATGTATAATTGCAGAGCTCTGTAATTGAATCAGAGAGCTCTCTAATTCAATTGTTACTAGTAGGAACTGAATTAGAGAGCTCTGCAATTGTAATTCTTACTAGTAAAAACATAATTGTAGAGCTCTCTATTCAGCACTACCTTATTATGATAATTACGCCTCATGCATATTCACAAAAAGGGCGATGGCACTCCAGGTTGTTTAGTAAAGCCGTTTTCAATGATGAACAGCAACGTTGAGGCTCTAAAGATCTGATATAAGCATTATATAGCCTATAAGAAATAGGCCTAACTATTTTTGGTGTTGATTAAAATAATTATAACATTATAGCATTACTGATTATGCTTTATAGACAAGAAATAGGGTACAACGGAGCTGAAGGCACGTTTGACTTTATTTTCTTTTAAACCACTAGATGGCACAAAAATTCAGCTAATTTGGCTGATCCTTGACGCCATCCGGACAGCAACGCAAAGTTGATTCTGCGCTCATTTTATCTAATATGTAATATTTTTAAAAATGTTGAAGATTTATGTAGCAAATGAGAATCAATCAAATTATTGAATATATTTTGTTAATATTTTTCAGTTTTGTTCAAAGTAGGCTAATTAGTAGCCTAAGTTTTTTTATGTATTTTGGGTGAAATAATAGTAGCCTATATAAGTAATAATATAGTTTCTGTTTTTTTCAAAATGAACATATTCAAATGACAGTATATTTGTTGAACAAAAATGAATTAGCCTATTTTATGTAGTCTAGGTATCAAAATAAACCAAATATAGTACAAACTTTGCTAAATTGATTGTTTTAATATCGGAGCAGCCTACTGAAAAGCACATTTTTCTTAAGATGTGCATTTAGCCCCGTTGTGAAGGTACGCTACGTACTGTTGTATTTCAAGGTGAATTCACACTCTCTCAGAAAACATGAATATTATAGTGATACGCAGCTATTTTAAAATTGTAAAATACTTATTTTGTTGAGCATTGCAAGAGTTTTACTTGCATTTTCCACTCACAAAATAATGCTGAGGCAATTTGGGCTATAGGGGTGTGCGATATTTATCATCTCCGAATTGTCATTTTAACGATATACGAGCTGATATTCGCTATCGAGTGCAGTAGGTGTTCAATCTTCAGCTGGCTGGCTATTCTTTTGTATGATTCACGTTTTAGATGGGTTTATTTCAATTAAAGCAGCCAAATGACCGTGATCTCAACTGGTTGAAAATGACGCTCAGCCCAGCCAGCCACTGCTGAGATGCGAGTATAACGCGTTCTCTATCACTCTCGCTGCATGGAAATACATAATTTTATTGTTATTAATATAATATCATGACTCTATACTTTTGTATGATTCACGTTTTAGATGGGTTTATCTCAATTAAAGCATTGCACGCGTTATACTCGCATCTCAGCAGTGGCTGGCTGGGCTGAGCGTCATTTTCAACCAGTTGAGATCACGGTCATTTGGCTGCTTTAATTGAGATAAACCCATCTAAAACGTGAATCATACAAAAGAATAGAGTCATAATATTATATTCATAATAATACAATTGTGTATTTCCATGCAGCGATAGAGATAGGGAACGCGTTACACTCTGCCAGCCACCAGCCCACCGCTGACAGACCTGCCAGTATCAGACTGGCAGCTGCCACCAGCGCCACTGACAGGTCACGTGACCCGCCAGTATCAGACTGGCAGCTGCCACCAGGTCATGTGACCTGTCAGTGACTGCTCCTGCCAGCCAGTTGAAGATTGAACCCCCACTCATCGAGTGTCACTGACTTTGCAAAAGATGAACAAAAACAGGACTTGAGAGTCCAAAACATTCACTGCATGATGAAGCCAGTAATGCTGCTATATGAGGGCAAAAATATCCCTGTATGAGTTTTTATTTTTTTATAGGCCTATAACATAGCGTGATCACGAATTTGATATTTATAGTTTATAACAAACAAAAAGTTAATATTCAGTGAGTTACATTTTGGACACAATATTGTCTGTTTTTACTCTGTTTTTTTACTACGAAAATAGTTTCAAACAAAGCCGGGGCCGAACTGTTGTGCATCTCAGAGCAACAGTGCAATGTTGATGTGAATCTGTGTTTCTAAACGATAATTTGAGTCAATGATTCAATTACCATAAAGACAGTCATTTGCTTCGTTTCTAAATGAATCAACCGTTTTGAACGAATCATTTGAATCAATGAATCACTCATTAAGACAGGATTGGGCTGCCACTTACTGGTAGTTTTATACAGGCCTAAACCAGCCGGCACAAAAACAATCAGCAAGATATCGCCTTATCCTTGTCGAAAAAATCCCCAAATATATATATATATATTTGTCAATATCGCATACTCCTAATTTGGGCTTGTATTTGTTTGGTTATTACCATTAGAAAAAAAAGTATAGGCTACAAGAAATAGGCTATATGCAGGAAAGTTTTAGTAATCAGTAATAGTAATAGTAATGTAATATAATATAATATAATATAATAATTTCTTTTTATATATAATATATTACTGTTGTTTATTTATTTATTAAAGAGATTATATTTTGTCTGGTAAACTTTATCATTACCATATAAAACGTAAACATGTGAATTAATGTAGTGATTAAATATCATCTTTCAATAGCAAAACAGCCTATCCAAGTTGTCATCTCAGTATTGTGGTCATTCTGACACAATAACAATTCGTTCTAACGGGACTTTTATTTTGAAGAGTACCACTGAAGGCAGGATTTGGGGAGGGAAATGGGTGTAATCGCAAATCTGTTTTGCATCTAATGAATACAATTTTTTACTAGTGAGGATACGATTGTAGAGCTCTGTAACAGGAATTGTTGCTAGTAGGAATTGCATTAAAGAGCTCTCGAATTGTAATTCTCACTAGTAAGAACTGATTTAGAGAGCTCTCTAATGCAATTGCAGATCTTTCTAATTGAATTATAGAGCTCTCTAATCATAATTGTTACTAGTAATAATTTAATTATAGAGCTCTCTAATTGAATTCTTACCAGTAAAAATGCAATTACAACGAGTAACGCTGGGAACAATTTAAGCTAAAACGGCTTGTCATATGGCAGTCGAGATATGCAGCCTTACTAGGACACAGCCTCCGTTTGAGAAGCACCCGCAAATTATGTACAATATCCCAGAAATCAGTCTGTGATTTAAACACCTCTGATCTCTTTGTTTCTCTTTGTTCAAAATATTATAGACTGTAATGATTGAACTCAGTGTTACTTACTGATCATTTGTGCCTCCAATTAATCTGCTCAGGTCAAACTTCTTCATTGTCTCCTCTGAGCTCAACAACACAAAAACTAAAGCTGACCACTGAGATGAGGAGAGTTTCACATCACGTAATCCTCCATATGTATGAGGTTCAGCTTCGTTCACTAGTGAAAGATCACCCAGTTCATTCAGACAGTGAAACAGATTGATGTATTTATCTGGAGAGGGATTCTCACTGATCTTCTCTTTAATATAGTCAACTGTTTTCTCATTGTTGTGAGATCTGTTTCCTGTCTGTGTCTTTAGTTCTTGTAAGAGACTCTGATTAGACTCCACTGACAGACCCAGAAGGAAACGAAGGAAAAGGTCCAGATGCCCATTTTTACTGTCTAAAGCCTCATCCACAGCTCTCTGATGGAGATCAGATAGTGAAACTTTGTCTCCATCAGTTGGTTTGGTAATCTGGTCAAACACATTGATGTTCTTGTTTATAAAGGAGAGATGCACATATAGAGCTGCTAGATGTTCCTGAATGCTCAGATGAACAAAGCAGAAGACTTTCCCCTGATACAAGCCCAACTCCTCTCTGAAGATCTGAGTGCACAATCCTGAGTACACTGATGCTTCTGTCACATCAATGCCACACTCTCTCAGGTCTTCCTCATAGAAGATCAGGTTTCCTTTCTCAAGCTGCTGATAAGCCAGTTTCCCCAGTTTGAGGATCATGTCTTCATCTGTCACGTTCTTCTCATAGTCCTTCTCATGTTTGATGTTGGTCTGAATGATCAGGAAGTGTGTGTACATTTGAGTGAGAGTCTTGGGAATCTCTCCTCTCTCTGCTTCACTCAACATCTTCTCTAGAACAGTGGCTGAGATCCAGCAGAACACTGGGATGTGACACATAATAAAGAGGCTCCTTGATGACTTCAGGTGTGAGATGATCCTGTTGGCCAGACTCTGATCCCTGATTCTCTTTCTGAAGTATTCCTCCTTCTGTGGCTCACTGAATCCTCGTACCTCTGCCACTCGATGGACACACTCAGAGGGGACGAGATCAGCTGCTGCTGGTCTGGAGGTGATCCAGATGAGAGCAGAGGGAAGCAGATTCCCCACAATGAGGTTCATCAGCAGCACGTCCACTGAGGCTGATTCAGTCACATCACACAACCTCACATCGCTCTGAAAATCCAGAGACAGACGACACTCATCCAGACCATCAAAGATGAATGAAACTTTATACTTATCACTGGATATTTCCATTTCTTTAGTTTCAGGGAAAAAGACATGAAGAAGATCTGAAAGACTGAGTGTTTTGTCCTTCATCAAGTTGAGCTCTCTGAAAGGAAGTGGAAATATGAGCTGGACGTCCTGATTCTCTTTCCCTTCAGCCCAGTCCAGGATGAACTTCTGCACAGAGACTGTTTTTCCAATGCCAGCGACTCCCTTTGTCAGCACAGTTCTGATGGGTTTGTCTTGTCCAGGTAAAGGTCTAAAGATGTCACTGCATTTGATCGGTGTGTCCTCTGTTTCTGCTCTCCTGGACTGTGTCTCAATCTGTCTCACCTCATGCTCATTACTGATCTCTCCACTTTCACTCTCTGTGATGTAGAGCTCTGTGTAGATCTCATTCAGGAGTGTTGGGTTTCCCTGCTTTGATATTCCCTCATACAAACACTCAAACTTCTTCCTCAGATTTGATCTCAATGTGTTGAGGACTTCAGCAGGTTTAGAGTCATGGCTGTAAGATTAAAATATCAGATTATTACACAAGTAAATAGAATAGAAATAAAATAAAAGAAATCACAAAATGGATTTTTATTTTACTGTATTATGGTACAAAGAACATCATTAGGTTTTTCTGAAATGTTTCAATTATTAATCATGTGTTTGAGTGATGTGTGATGTGGATTTTTGTGAATGTATTAACAATACAATACATAGAGCTTTGCACAAGTGAGCAATGATAATCATTAATAGACTGAAACTTGCAGGATTTGAACTCATTACACTGCTGTATATTAATAACAATTTCATAAAAATTAAATACAATCAGCTTAACTTTTATAGAAATTATATACCTGAGATCAGGCCGTGTGTCTCCACTCTTAAACCCTACTGGCGGATCCATAGATCTGTTACTCTTCATAGACACACAGCTGGACTCTGGGTTTGATCTCTTCTGCTGGACTGAACTGTAACAGAGAACAGATTCAGTTTAATCCTTTAGATTACTGTGTTCATTCTGTATGATAGGAACCATATTAATATAAAATGTAACAGAGAACAGATTGACCAATGAACACATAGATCAGGTGCTTGAATGAACACTCAAACCTGTGCGCTCGAAACAAGAGATAAAACATGGAGCATGAATGTCTGAACACCAACACTGAACTGAAACTGAACTCAACAGAAGTGTCAGGATCTGAACACCACGCTCCACACACACAATGTATCACACAGAAGAAAGAGTTTTACAAAGGATGAGTTATAAAACTGACGCTCAGTTTATGATATACAAATGAGGTCATTCCTGAAGACAAAGAACCACTTTGCCACCTAAAACTGTAGTGTCAGGATTGGCTGTGACACTCTGAAGGAGAACCAATCTGAGTGACCCACTGCGTGACCCCACCGCTGCTCACCTTTCATTGAAGACACAAAGACTAATGTGTTGTATTTCCTTTTAGTGTTAGTGTGTCTTAGAGTAATCAGTAAACATGAAGTCACATGATGATGTTTGTTGGTTTTATGTTCACAAACTGAGGTCACTGGTTCGGTCAGATTCTGACTACCGTGTCCAGAATATCAATCTGATCAATATTAATTGTTACTGTTTATAGACAAAACAGTGATAATTTAATAAACTGACAGATAGTTATATGAGCACATCTATAAGCACATATTTTATTGAAATGTTATTCTGAGTACCTGAGATCAGGCCGTTTGTCTTCACTGTTAAACATTGGTGGCGGATCCATAGACCAGTCACTCTTCACAGACACACAGCTGGACTCTGGGTTTGAGCTCTTCTGCTGGACTGAACTGTAACAGAGAACAGATTCAGTTTAATCCTTTAGATTACTGTTCATTCTTTATGAGAGGAACCATATTAATATAAACACACTTATTTTTTATCAAAAACACTTTGAGGAAATGTTATGATCTTTTTATTTAATATTTCATGTAAGTTTTAAAACAAAAACACAGGCAAAAATGATATTTTTTCTGTAAACTGTTTTAAACACAATATTAAACAGTGTTTGTTGAAAGTACCTGAATCCTGGAGAAAAATCTCCATCTCTGGATCCTTGTGAATCAGCCATGATGAAGCTGCAGGAGAATCTGATGAGTTTGATCTCCTCCACTGACTCTGAATGAACAAAACATTCAGATACTAAATTAAATAATTAAATTAAACAACCTTCATAATTTAACTGAACATATCTCGAGTGTGGGAGAAGAAGGATCATGTGACTGTGTTAACTCAAACTCAGTCATGTTCACACATATGCTGTTAAACTTCTGAAGAATCACAGACATCACCAAACACAAAAGAAACCTTGAAGTGAAAGAAACCCTTTATTACAGATCACTTAAAATGTCCTCTAGAGATTCATATTAATATGAGGAAGTCTCCACACATGAACACTCACCTCGATCAAACTACAAGATACAGCTTCTCAAATCCTCCAGCTTTAACATCATAAAGATACACTGAAATTCCTGCTTAAACTTTGATAAACGTTTCTATTAAACACTTTGATGCTGTTTTTCCGTATCGTATTGGTATTTTACCTGCTTAAAATGGCGTCAGGTGAACTCTAACTTACTTTCACTTAAGCTGTGTCGACTGTCAATAGAGGTACACTTACTATACCATATAACTTTTGTTCAAAGTTTACAAAATGTATATAATGAGCGAGTACATCATGAATCCATCTTCCAACCTGTGTTTTTGTCTTATCCTGAATCATACGATACACCTATAATACGTGTTTCTACTCGGACTGTATGATGTTCAGTCTATGTTAAATATATAATGTAATAATCTATAAACCAAGGCATATTCAATTTCACTCATTCACTTCACCTTGAAAACAAATATGTGTCTCAGTGCACTGAAATATTTCATTAAAGTACTTACTATTTTGACGTTTGTTCTTCGTTAATAGATCAGGTTTTCTCCTTCGTGGCACAGCCTGAAAAACACTTTCAGTTCTTCTGAACTTTGTGTTCAGAAAAGAGTGTGTGTCGTCTAACAGGTTTTTCTGGATTCGACGCATGACCGACTCTGACTGGAGAGAGAAAATAAATCACAGAACAGCACTATCAGTCCCTGAAAACCATATGAATCCTGCTGAAAAACACATTCATGTTCTCAAATAAAACATACATACAACATACTGTGTAAAATACAGGTGTGAGACGTCCCCTGGAGTCATTTTCTGAACTATAGAAGGCACTAGGAGTGTGACGAGTCTTGAGCCACGACATCTTGTGATATTAAATAAAATATATTAAAAATTAAATTCATTACAAGATGATTATTATTTGAAACATTACAAACTGTTCCTGGATTGTTTTGTGTTTTGTGACTTTCAGTCGAATAAAAGATTGTTTTTCTAGTCATATATTTCGTCATTGAAGATTTCTTAAAAATAGAGTTAAAATATCGTCTCATCTCTTCTCCAATATCATGTATTGTCTCGTTAGATAAGTGTATCGTCACACCCCTAGAAGACACTAAACCCCATCTCAGCATTTCATCATTTCATCTGAACATCAACAATTGTGAGATTTATAACATTGCAACAGTTTTGATAAAGTTGGTGGTAAGATGAATTATGATATACTCTTCTTAATCGTCTTAACCCTTTAGATAAACAAAGGCTTTTCACTTGTATTACAATGAATGGAAGAAAGTGCAACATGTAATATGTCGAATAAATCCCGCCTTCTAAGTAAAAGAGCCAATCGCTGATTGGTAAAGTCATTGCGTCACTACAGCTGCCGTTAGAAGCTCTGGTTGCTATAGAAACAGTCAGTGATCTGAGACGCGCACTTATGACTGCACATGCGCATCAGCTAGTCCAGCCTAATAAATAAGCTTTTTGAGCATTGAAACAACATTTATGAGACAGTTCACGTCAGATTTTGTTGCTGATTTGACGTATGTTATTTAATTGAGTTCAACAAGCAGTTTTTGAGATTTCATGATTCCCCCATTCAAACAGATAGGACTTGTCTTGGATGCCCGAAACAGATGCCCGGAGGCGTCGCATACATGGCCGCCAAGTGAACAGACTTTCCTTGAAAGGGGGTTTGCTTGACAAAGCAGGGTCTGAAAGTTAAAAACCTAGTGAGTTGCTAGCATGATTAGCAAGTTGTGAACATGTTGCTTACATGATTTACCATGTTAACATGATTAACATTATGTTAGTATGATTAACATGTTAACATATTGCTAGCATTTTGCTAACATGTTTTAACACATTGCTAGCATGTTGCTAACATGATTTAACACTTTACTAACATGTTAACATTTTGCTAACATGTTTAACATGTTACTAGTGTTGCGAACATGTTGCTAGTGTTGCTAGCATGATTAGCTTGTTATTAGCATGTTGCTAACATTATCTAACACATTGCTAACATGTTTCAAGCTGCATTAACATGTTATTAGCCTGTTGCTAGCATGCTTTAGTACAATACTAGCATGACTTAACATGTTATTAGCATGATTTAGCATTTTTTTCTGACATGATTTCACATGTTGCTCACATGATTTAATCAAGTTGCTAACTTGAATTGGCACATTGCTAACATGTATAACACATTGCTAGCATTTAACAGTTATTTTCCCAGCAGTTATGGCTCTCTCTCTCTCTCTCTTTCTCTTCCAACTACAATAGAGAAAATATCTAGAATGTTTTATTTTTGAATGAGTTCATGTTCATAAACATAGAGGGGGTAACCGGGAAATGATGCTCTACTTATGGTGCGTTCAAGTCACGTCGTAAAGATCGTATTTACGAGCTGAACGGGATTTTCTGTAAGCCCTGATCTTTACGAGTTGTGGGCTCTGACTTTTTCATCAGTTTCTCTTAATGTTAGGATTATCCACAATATAAATAAAAGAAAGGCTGTTTTTTTGATGTATCATGTCTTGAAACGAGGATCAACAAGGGATGCTATGTTCAGAAGGTCATCAGTGGCAGCATCGTCATATTTCTCATTCAGAAAGCTGATGACAGGAGCCTTGATGGTCTTGGTGAGATCTGAGTCTTCAGCTTCTGGTTTCAAGACCTCCTCAGTGAAGAGCTGCAGTACAGGTTTCAGGTACAACACACTTCACCAGAAAGGCCATCAGTGAAGTCAGCAAGTGTTTTAAGAGCCTTTCAGGACATCAACGTCCTGCCATGAAGGAGCCAAGTGCCTTTTTTTGTGTAAACTGATAAAACTTTTGCAGTGTCATTCATGGTGACCATTGCATGGTGAGATCTCACCTTGTGTTGTTGTGGAAAAAATCATCTCTTCCTTGCAAATGAAGCTCAAGAGACAGAGTTCCAGAAGTCAAAATAAGACTTTATTGAACAAAGCAACAAAGCTGAGATGCCTGCAGAACATCTGAGATTGTCTTTGGCCAGGGCGCAATTCTTATACCCTTTTCTTATGTTATTTTGCAATAACTATGTGACTTAACTCTCTGGTAAGATTCACCCTCAGTTTCACACAATTAGTTCTTCTCTTTTCTCACCCGTCTCTCTAATAGTGGCAACCTGCCAAATGATGGCCAACCCTTTATCATGGACAAGATGGATCATTTCCCAGGACATCCGGCTCCTTCCTAGAGGAGGGAAGCCTCACCATGACATCATTCACAGCACCTGTGGTGTCCTGAAAATACTCAGTGGGTCACATGACTTTCTCCAATGCTCCTGACCTTGTGACAGTTCTTACAGTCATGTAATAGGCCATGAGGCCTTCAAAACACACCTGGCTGTTATATTATTCAAACTATTTCTACAATGGTTTTCTTATACGGTTGATAAAACATTCCAACAATCCTCCCTTTGGGAATCTATTAATTCCCACCTCCTGTGCCCTTACCCAGAGTGCAATCTCACAAATCCACCCCATCTTCTGTCTATGGACCAATAGTGGTCCTTTTTTCCCTTTACCAAATGGCTTCCTTGTGAAACTGCACTCCAGAAGAGGTCAGAGTCAAACATCACTGCCCACAATTTTTACTAGGACAGTGTAAAAGACTTCTCCTCCCAAACTAAACACTCTAGAGGGTCAAAAACAAAATCAAAAACAAATCAACAAGTTGTGTTACAGCATGTGAGTGGAATGTCTTAACCTTTCTCATGGTTGTCATGGTTATGTAGAACACATCAGTGATTAAACTCATTTCAATTAATATAAAATATTTAAGAATATCAATTTTGCTGCACTGGTTCTCCCACGGTGCAAAGAGAATTAAAAAAAATATTCAAACATCTTTCTTATCATCCCCTTGAATCTGGTTGCATTACCATAACACGGGCAATGACCTGCTTCTGACCCTCATCGTCCCCCTCATTCATCAAAATCATAACTCATACTAAATCAGTTTTTCCATTTTCTTTTTTTTTCAAAGGATATGTGATTTTAAAAAGATATGTGACTTAAAAAAAGATATATAACTTCAGAAAAGGATATAGAACTGCAGGAAGGGGTTTATGCCAAAATAATAAACATAACACCCTCTAATTCCTGCCTACACTACCTGAATACTAAATAATTTTAGGAGAAAAGAAAAATACAATAGATATGCTGATTCCCTTGCTATCAAAAGCACAATACAAGATTCTGAAAATAAAAAAATAAAAGTCACCCCTTCTATACCACTTTTTGCTTAAGGGGATTTACTCAATCTCGTCCAGTTCATCCAGTCCAGGACCCATTGATACATATTGGTGCATCAGCTCCAGATCTCCTCATTGATCATGTGATCAGCTGCTGCATTGACCATCATTGATCTGAGGAAAGGCACAACACAACACAACAACAGCACAAAAACAACAACTACTATGGCTATTATTATTCCCACTTCAGTAAGCCATTTACCCCATGATTCAGATATTTTGTCAAAGTTCCCAATATGCTTCATTTTCAGTGACTTCTTCTCTTATTATTCAGTTTCTTCATTGTCTCAGTGAATGACCCATCAGGAGCTGTAGTATGTTGAACATAAGTACAACAGTTAGCTTCAAATATTACACAACACATTATTTCACCTCGAATAACCAATTTAACATTTGTCTGCCATGTCATTTGTCTTATGGGTCTCCAACTATTCTTCCAAGGCTCTCAATGCATCTTCAGTGTGATTGATGAACTTCTGTTGATCACAATAAATGTCTTTCATTCATTCCGCATTTTTATCACACGTCATCCATACACATACACTCAAAGCCTGATTTTACTTCATCTCTAACTTAAATTCATTTGGTATTCCCCTTGGTTGACCATTCAAATCTTTGTACACACCTTTTCTGACATTGTTTTCGACACAATTGTGGCATTTGGCTAAAAAATCATCCATCAAAAAATCATCTAACATCGACTTTGATTTTCACTTCAAAACCATGTGCATCTAAAATTAAAATAATAAAAAGTGTTGCTGGTGTAATCATGTCATTTTATATCTCATTTGTCCATCAATCTAAAGTTGAGATGTTTTAGAGTATGCCTCCTAATTGACTCATTAATTTTATATGCAATTAATCATCCTAAATATCAAGGTGCAAATTCCACCAATTCTAAATTAGTAACACAATTCTAATGACATGAACTACTGAACATGTGGCATTCCCCATTCGACAATGACTAAATGTTTCCAATAATACAGCTGGTCGATAGTAGTTGTGTTAAACACCACAGTCATAAACCACAAATGTTACAATTATCTAATAAATCAAATGATCTGCTAGATCTGGAACATATCGCAGTGTGAAAGAACCAATTTCAATTTCTCAAAGCTAAATTGTCATTCATCTGTTAATTTAATCTTTCGTCATAAGCCCAGATGGAGTGATCAGCACCATAGCTTCATCATCCACATTGTTCTTGAACACTTTATATCCCTTTTTTCCCCTGATAGAGAGCTCAGTATCATACAGGCTCATCAGCTCTCTAAAGTCTAAAATGTCTCTCTACATCATCAATGATCTAATTATGCATTTGCCCTTAGTTAGTTAATTCAATAACCTAAGTCCAGTCCCAGTTTTAGTTAATCAATGAGTCAAGCAAACACTCAAACTTTTTTCTTTCTTTTCTTTTTTTTTAATGCTTATGGCTGGACTGATTTCTATTGAAAGAAAGCAGATAGAGATCTTAACAGAATACAGAGAACTGCTGTTGGACCAGTGAATAATCAAAATACAAGTAATATGGACAATCAATAACATTTAAAGTGATCTCTTTAGTGATCGTTGGAAATGTATCACCTGTGCCTTCTTAGGAAAGGATGAAGTCCTTCTGCTTGGATCAGCGATCAGTCGAACTGGTCGGGCTGCTGTTTGAGTCTTTCCCTCCTCATCCGATGCTTTTGCTCTGTCAGTCTGAGGCGTTCAAGGCTCTGGTGTCTTGGTGTGACAGTGGTTTGACTCTGGATGCTGTTGTCTCTCTGCCTCTCCTCAGTCTGACTCTTGATCAAGCTGTGGAGCAGGCAAAAGCTTCAGCCGGTCCATCAGCTTCAGATCCTGCAACTCCGTCCACTCGTTTAAACTTAACAGAGTACAGATTCTCCACACCTGTCATCAATCACCTGGGATTTGCACATATATATCCATACTTATCCATATGAAGTTGTCTGATCTCGCTCCACTATGTGCAAGACATCCTGACTCTTTATTGCAGGTTAGAGCTCACATGACTTAACGTATAGAAAACTAATGTAGGAACTAGAATTTTAAAATAAACTTATAAATACACTATTGTGGCTTCTGGTGTCGTTTTTGTGAGAAAATTTTACTTCCGCATCTAAATAATACCAAAACCAGAAGTGACGTAACGAGAGGGGAAGTGGTCGATTAAAACAATAGGAAAACAATGGATCGCAATGACAGTTTGGACGCTGATGAAGTTGTAAATGTTTCTGGATACTCGTATGATGGACCACAGCCATACAATTATGAGCCTGTTGTGCGGCCAAGAGAGCAGGAACAGGCCAGGATTAGACAGAACAACGGTCAGAGGAGACAAACTGAGTTGTGGTGTGAGGAGAACCAGTGGAGAACAGGGTAAGAGACCAGAGTTAGCTTATAGATATGTAACACTGTGCTCAGATCACAATATTGTAGATTATTATCATGAATCAGGCAATAGCAAAACTAGTATTGGTCATCTAGGAGTATTGATACTTACAAATAACAGAAACTAATAAGCTTTGATCAGTCATATTTCACCAATCCTGTAAGGTTAAATCACACTGTAGGACATAGTTAAATTGTAATGCATTAAGCATTTCTCTAACAATACACAGATCCTATACACTGATATACATCTGATATTCTGTTTATGTTCACCCAGCTGTGCTTTGCTCGCCAAAGCGGACGGATTTTGACCGTTCAAGTGCAAAAAGACACGAAAGAGCAAAATTCAGTTTTCAGGGATCGACACACTTATCATTGAGGTACTATTATAGTTTTCGTTTAAAATTTTTATTAGATTTGATTTTTAGTTTTTCTGCTTTCATTGTAATTTTATTTATAAGTTTTAGTAATTTTTGTGTGTTTATGTCTTTCCGTTTTTGCTTTTAAATGTCTATAAGTTTTTATTTCTGTTTGTTATTTTAATACCTCAGGTTAAGCTAAAGCTTAGAAACTAGATGAAATAAAATAAGTTTACTTTTTTATATATTTATTTTTTATTTCAGTTAACGTTTATTTCAAGTAATGAAGATTTCTTTGGTTTTAGGTTTAACTATAATAACCCTTATACTTGTAAAATATATTGAATAATGTGTCAAATAATGTTGTTAGTCTTTCCTTCCTGTGACAGAAGATACAGTAGTTTACTATGAATTAAATAGAAATTAAATTAAATACAGTTTGTGTAATCAAAATAACCATAATGACCAGGAAAAAATAATAATTATAAACCATCCCGAAATACACCGTGACTCTTATTCTGAAATGTCTGCAGTCTGCACTGTAGCAGGTGCTCATGATAAAATATGCATTCTTACAACCGTCTAAAACATACTACCATATAAACATCGTGTATAAACACTGTCATAATTCATAAGCAATCGCTTGGCTTAAATGTGCGCTATTCATTAATTGCGAAGCAGTCTGAAGTGCTGCTGCTCGAGCCTGTAGAGCGCAACAGCGCCGCGTTTCCCGCGGTTAGATCAACACGTTACACTTCAAATGTGCGCATCTTCCACACAGGACAGCAGTCCTGACTGGATATCTTCCCAAATCGTCTCTCTCTTTCATTTTCGTCTCGTTTTTATTCGGTGACGAAAATTAGAGTAGATTTTAGTCATTCAAAACGCATTTTTATTTAGTCATCGTCTTGTTTTCGTCTGTGAAAAAATGTCGTTGACGAAAATTATGACGAAAATTATTCGTCAACGAAATGAACACTGCCCCAGTCCCTTCCTGACAAACATCTCAAAAGGTTATTGATTTTTTTTTGCATTTGTCTTTGACCTTATATGCTGTTTCCAAGTCAGCTTTTCATCAAACCACAATCCTAAAAATCTGAACACCTTGACCTGCTCTAGTGTTTGGTCATATAATTTTAAGGACACTTCCTTATGCTTACTTGAAAAACATATCACCTGTGTCTTCGCAACCGACACTTTAAAACCCCATTTATTTGCCCATTGTTCCACCTCATTAATTGCTGCCTGCATTTTCTTCTGTATGAATTTTAAATTTCATCCTCTTCTCCATAAAGCCCCATCATCTGCATACAAAGACTTGCCAATACTTCTTTTAACCTTTTCAAATATATCATTAATCATGATATTAAATAGCACTGGGCTACACACACTGCCTTGAGGTGTACCATTTTCAACTTTATAAATGTTTGAATACTCTGTGCCCACCCTGACTTCTATTGCCCGGTCAAATAAAAAATCCAACACCCAGTTGTATAATCTACCTATATACCTAACTTATTTAATTTAATAAGTAGTCCTTCCTTCCACAACATATCATATGCTTTTTCAGTATCACAGCTACCACCACCTCCCCATTTCTCTGAGCTTTTTTTATTTCAGACTCCAGACATAAACAAGAGTCCATTGTATTTCTCCCTTTACGAAACCCACTTTGATATGGTGAATATAAATTTCTGCTTTCTAAAAAGAATGTTAATTTGTTACCATACGTTCCATGGATTTCCCTAACTGTGATGTAAGTGCTATTGGCCTATAACTTGAGGGGTCTGATGGATCTTTCCCAGGTTTTACTATTGGTGATTGTTTCCATGCTATTGGTATTTTGCCTGTTTCCCATATCTTATTAAACAATCTTAAAACTACATTAAGTGCACTATCTTCCAAGTGGGCTAACATACTGTAACATATTATCCTTCCCCGGAGATGACTGTCGTGTCTTTGAAATATCCCTTTTTAACTCAAATAAGCTAAATGGTGCATCTAAATGATCTGTTGTCGTGCTCTTCCATATATTAACCCCTGGATTCATGGCAAGAGTGTTGTTTCTGCTTTGTCTAGCTCTGATCGATAGATTATCTGAGTTGTGTACTTTAACTAATGTTTCTGCCAACATTTCTGCCTTATCCACATTACTGACTGCTGTTTTATTGCCACTTATACTGGCATTATATAGTTCCTTCTGATTCCACTCATCTTTCTAATCATTCCCCATATCTCAGTTAATGATGTCTCTCTTCCAATCTTAGTACAGTATTCCTGCCAAAATGTACATTTTGTTATTCTTATTGTCTTTCGAACTATAGCCTGAGATCTTTTATAATGGATTAATGTCTCTAGTGAATGATGTTTTTTTAACTGCCTCAATCCCCTGTTTCGTCTTTTAACAGCATCACTACAATTTACATCCCACCAAGGTACATTCTTTTGCTCTCTGCTCCCTGTACAGATTCTCCACACCTGTCATCAATCACCTGGGATTTGCACATATATATCCATACTTACCCACATGAAGTTGTCTGATCTCGCTCCACTAAGTGCAAGACATTCCTGACTCTCTGCCTTAAAGGGGATATTGCAGGTTAGAGCCCACATGACTCAATGTATAGAAAACTAATGTAGGAACTAGAATTTAAAATAAACATATAAATACGTTTTAGTGAGAAATTTTCACTTCTGCATCTAAAAAATGCCAAAACCGGAAGTGACGTAACGAGAGGGAGAGCGGTCAATCGCAATGACAGTTTGGACGCTGACGAAGTTGTAAATGTTTATGGATACTCGTATGATGGACCACAGCCATACAATTATGAGCCTGTTGTGCGGCCAAGAGAGCAGGAACAGGCCAGGATTAGACAGAACAACGGTCAGAGGAGACAAACTGAGTTGTGGTGTGAGGAGAACCAGTGGAGAACAGGGTAAGAGACCGGAGTTAGCTTATAGATAGGCTATCTAACGATGTGTAATACTGTGCTTAGATCACAAATATAGCCTATATGCTCTTCAGACAGGAGCATGGACCTCTCCAGGCCAGCAGACATGAGTATGTTTAGAGCAGAGATCATTTATTACTCTGAGCTAAATACTTGTATGTATAAATAAATAGAAAATTAAATATTTGAATATTAAAACAATCTGAATAATTTTGTTTCTCAATTACAAATTGCATATATTTAGGTCATGACTACCTATGTCACACTTTTTTGATGCCATTGTCTTACACCAATCAGTATTGATATTTTGTCCCAATCTCCAGGCAGTACCGCTACACAACATACAGGCAAATTGTCCGCTGGGCCTATGGCATTCTGGGCAGGCACATCATGAAGCCCTTACCTGCATGTGTTGTGTCAGCCATTATGAGACAGTTTCCAGAGGAAGGAGGACTTTATAAAGGTTTTGAAAGGCCCAATTACGAGATTCACTCTCCAAAATGTCAAACAGGCGTGATTTGGAAAAACGAGCACAATAAAGATTCACTACACAATTTCAGGCACATAATGAACACAGTATGTTGTACCTGGTTCCAGCAACTCCTTGTTCCTTGTTTCCCCCTCCAGAGGTGGATGTGCACAGCAGGGAAATGTAGGAGTGCCATGTTCGTGGATGTCCTGAACATGGTTGATCATGCTGTTCCACAGCAGCATCCAAAGCTTTCCCTAGAGCTGTTTCGGAACAGAAACACAAAATGTTAAAAAGGAAAATGTAATTACCAAAACTACCTTCATCAACATGCATACTTTTGATTTAGTTGTAAATATAGTCAGCACAAGATTTTTTTGTGTACATGTGCGTCTTTACCTGCTGATTTGTGTCTGTGATGAGGGCTGACACTTACAAATGTTGCTCAGTCAGAAACCTTATGCTGCGCTTTAGACCCTCTAACTCACACCAGGAGCTACTTCAGACCTCTGAGCTCTGTAAAAAACATCTGGTCATGTTACTGTGTAACATTAGACAGGTGATATGTGTGTTTGATAACATTAACTTACCTGGACAAGCTGAAGATCTGAAACCTTGTTGATTCTGTCCTCAGTCAAAGAGTATGTGCCATATTTTGCACAATGGCCAGGAGAATCTGACCCATGAATGTCAAAAACAAAAACAGGTCCACCTTTATATCCAACTTTATGACAACAGCATAAGTCACTGCTTAGGTACCCCTGTCCAACCTACTGCAATCCCAAACAACAACTTTGTCACAAAATCTAAATATGTTAATTAAATTATGTGTTAAAAATGGAGGTCAAAGATAGTGTTAGAGTTGTACCTGCCTGCATCAAACAGAAAGATTTTACAAATGATTTGCCCTCCTACATTATGTAAACAGATGGTGGCATGTACAATTAATTCTAGGTATGAGTGTTAATCTACCTGATGAACGATGTGAAGGTCAGAGGTTACACTGTGAGCCAAAGTGAAGCACAGATGATTGAGGGGCCAGTGGAGAGAAAGCTATGGAGTGAATTTTGTGCCATAATTAAACAAACAAATCCAGCACTTTGCAAACTCAAACTCAATCTGCTTTCCAAAGGGAAAACTCGACTCGCAAACAAACAGAAAGCAATGTGCAAATACAAAGGCCATTTTGACTGAGAACACAGAGGAGTAACAAATGTATTGTGTTTTACAAATATAAATAAACATTTCACAAATAAATACAAACCATCCTATAAATTGCATATAACCTGTGAACAAATACCAAACCTATAGCACATAAATGCATACCTGTCTGTTACGATTGTGAGACACTTGCCTTTTTATGAGATCTCTTGGCTCGATTTTCTCACAAATGCATTTGAGCAACTTCGTCTTCCAAAACAGCAGGTGGTGCTATGCTAGGGGATCAATTTAGCGCTAGAGAGCAAGTGCAAATCCTGGCAGCAGCAGGTCGCAGTGCCATTTCCAGTGGCGTCCCCAGATGTCTCCGTTGTTGCCGTTTCTGCTGAAAACTACACTGTTTTTGATGATGCATATTATATAAATAACAAGCTACAATTAGTCCAAAATGCAGCTGCTAGAGTTCTTACCAGGTCAAGAAAATATGATTATATAACTCCAATGGACTATATGCACGGCTACTTCCTGGTTTTAGATAAGCCAGCTCAGTCATTTCCGGTCAACTGCCAAAAATCAGCTGTGCGTGAAGATGACTTTCTATACTCGCTCTCTTCTGGATTTACCTCACGTAAACATAAATAATGTACACCGCCTTATTCAAGACAACTCCAAGGCTTCTTCCAGTAAACGGGAAAAAGGATTTAAGTTGTACATATCCAGTTATATTTATGACTATAAAGGTAAGTTATCGATTATCAAGAATGCCGTTATGTTGTTTACTAGATAGCATCGCTTACTAGCAAACGTTAGCCTAAACAGTTACGATAGTGTGTAGTTGTGAGCATTTAAATGTACAATTATGTGTCTGTGTACTGTCCTGGGATTACCAGTCTCTACATTTAAAATTATATGTTGTTAAATAACATGAAACGGTGTGTTAATACTGCTATTGTTGCTTACTTAAAGCTGCAGTCCTTCACTTTTGTTTTGTTTTCAAAATTTACCAAATGTATATAATAAGCGAGTACATCGTGAATCCATTTTCCAAACCATGTTTTGTCTTATCCTGAATCACTGCGGTATACCTATAATAGGTGTTTATATTCAGACTATTTTAGCCCGGTCGGGTCGTACTGCGGAGCAGCACAGTACCTGCGTGACTCGCCATAGACATAAACAGGGAGACGTAGCTCCAATGTTCTTTCGCAAGGACTGCCGCTTTAATGTACACAAATTTAAAAAAAATTGAATGATGTACGCTTATGTTACAACACGGACTACGCAGAGACAGGAAGTACTGTAAGATGGATTTATTAGAACACACAGCAGAGGTAACGGTGAAGCAGGTGAGTAAGTGATGATATGAGGTTGGTTTGGGAATGCAGATTGATAATACAGTCTTTGATATAGTTACAGGTAGAAGATCGCTGGAGAAGTATGGAGACGCTGGAGAATGGAGACGCTGGAGAACGCAGACACTCACACACTAACAGTTCACACACGAGGAGGTTCGTAGACACAGGAGACAGGTTAGTAGTTTGGTAAGGAGTCCTTGAGGTAAGCATAAGAGACGTCTTGATGCAAACGAGACCGGACAAAGAGTGAGGGTGTGTGAGTGTCTTTTAAAGGGGATGTGATGAGTGAGTAGATGAGGTGCAGGTGCAGGTGATTAGTATTCGGGAGATTGAGTGCGCTGGGATTGGATGGAACCTGGCGTGTCTGTGACAGTACCCCCCCTTCCACGGCCCGCTCCTGAGGGCCGAGGACCCCGACGTCGTGGTGGTCGTCCTCTTCCATGGGGTGCTGGTCGGTCAGGGTGGTTGGTGTGAAACGTGTGAAGAAGGTTGGGATCAAGGACGTCGTCTCGGGGGACCCATGAGCGCTCCTCTGGGCCGTAGCCTTCCCAGTCTACTAGGTATTCCAGTCGACCACCACGGCGCCGGGAGTGGCTGCTGCCACGCCAGGTTCTGTGGAGAGAGGAACAGAGGGGTGGTGAGGTTTGAGGAGTGACACATGGAAAGTGGGATGAGTGCGGTACTGTGGTGGAAGTTGGAGCTGGTAGGTGACGGGGTTGATCTGCCGGGTGATGGTGAACCTGGGGCTCAGCTTACGGCCAATGAACCTGGGGCTCAGCTTACGGCAGGGCAGACGCAGGCGGATGTCACGGGTGGACAGCCAGACCTTCTGTCCGGGTTGGTAGGAGGGAGCGTCGGAACGGTGAAGGTCGGCTGTCATCCTGCGTCTGCGCAGGGCTTGCTGCAGTTGGTGATGCGCTGAGTCCCAGACCCTCTCGCTCTCCCGGAACCAGTAGTCCACAGCTGGTACATCGGATGGTTCCCCAGTCCAGGGGAACAGTGGGGGTTGGTAACCGAGCATGCACTGGAATGGAGTGAGACCGGTGGTAGGTTGGCGTAGGGAGTTTTGTGCGTACTCGGCCCAACCCAGATACTGGTTCCAGGAGTCCTGGTGGCCGTGACAGAAGGTACGGAGGAAGCGACCGATCTCCTGGATCTTCCTCTCCGTCTGCCCGTTCGATTGAGGGTGGTAGCCAGATGTTAAACTGATGGTCACACCTAGGAGTTTGAAGAAAGCCTTCCAGACACGGGAGATGAATTGTGGTCCTCTGTCGGATACTATGTCTTCTGGGATGCCGAAGTAGCAGAAAACGTGGTTGAAGAGGAGTTCGGCAATTTCCATGGCAGTGGGCAAACCAGTCAGAGGGATAAGACGGCAGGATTTGGAGAATCGATCCACTACGACAAGGATGCAGGTTTGGTTATCGGATGCTGGGAGGTCGGTGATGAAATCGACTCCTAGGTGTGACCAGGGTCGATTTGGAACGGGCAGAGGTAGGAGTTTGCCTGATGGAAGATGGCGAGGGCTCTTTGAGATGGCGCATTCCTTACAGCCCTGCACGTACTTTCTGACGTCGGCTGCCATGTTGGGCCACCAGAAGCATTCCTTAAGCAACGAGAGGGTTTCATTGACCCCCGGGTGGCCAGTGCCGAGTGAAGAGTGGGCAGAGTGAATGAGTGGAGTGCGCCGTGCTCGTGGAGTGTAGTGCAAGCCTGGTGGGCAACCCGGCGGAGCGTTGGTGGAGGCATTGGAGGAGGGTAAGGTCTCCTCTGACCAGGAAATCGGGCTGACGAAGAGGCTGCTGGGGAGAATGGGCTCAGGGTCTTCAGACTTATCCACACGTGAGTGTAGGCGAGAGAGGGCGTCTGCCTTGATGTTCTTCACACCGGGGCGATAGGAGATCGTAAAATTGAATCGTGTGAAGAAGAGGGCCCAGCGGGCTTGTCTTGGGTTTAATCTCTTAGCAGAGCGCAGATATTCAAGGTTTTTATGATCTGTGAGAACCAAGAATGGGTGTTTGGCTCCCTCCAGCCAATGCCTCCACTCCTCGAGGGCTAGTTTGACAGCGAGGAGTTCTCGGTTGCCGATGTCGTAGTTCCTCTCCGCCGGGTTGAGCTTGCGGGAGAAGAAGGCACATGGATGGAGTCTACTTGGCGTCCCCTGCTGCTGGGAGAGTACCGCTCCAACTCTGGTGGTGGAGGCATCCACCTCCACCACGAAAGGTAGGTCAGGATTGGCATGTACGAGGAGTGGAGCGGTGGTGAAGGCTTCTTTTAAAGTTTGGGAGGCGTTGGTGGCTTCTGGGGACCAGGACAGAGACTTGGGTTTATTGCGGAGCAGACTGGTGAGTGGTTGGGCTATGGAGCTGTAGTTCTTGATGAATCGACGATAGAAGTTGGAAAATCCGAGGAAACGTTGAAGTTCTTTAACAGAAGTGGGTTGTGGCCAGGATTGAATTGCTTCCACCTTCCTCTCGTCCATCCGGATGCCACTGCTGTCAATGATGTATCCAAGGAAGTGGACTGAAGATTGGTGGAATGAACACTTTTCAGCTTTGAGGAAGAGGTGGAATTTTCTGAGGCGGTTGAGGACCTCCGCAACATGGTGGCGATGTTCGGCCAGGCTCCGGGAGTAGATGAGAATATCATCGATGTAAACCAAGACGAACTTGTGGAGGAACTCCCGGAGCACCTCGTGGATGAAGTCCTGGAATACGGAGGGGGCGTTGACCAGGCCATACGGCATCACGAGGTATTTGTAGTGGCCGGTGGGCGTGACGAAGGCGGTCTTCCACTCGTCCCCCTCGCGTATCCGGATGAGGTTGTATGCGCTGCGGAGGTCCAGTTTGGTGAAGATGGTGGCACCACGGAGATGTTCAAGGGCTGAAGGGACGAGAGGAAGGGGATACCGGAACTTGATGGTGATATTGTTGAGAGCATGGTAATCAATGCATGGCCGCAAGCCTCCATCCTTTTTGGCCACAAAGAAGAAGCTGGAAGCAGCAGGGGAAGTAGACAGCTGGATGTATCCTTGGGCCAGGGCCTCCTTGATGTATTCCTCCATGGCCTTCTTCTCCGGGATGGAAAGTGGGTAAATCTTACCCTTTGGCACTGGCTCACCCGGAAGCAGATCGATGGCGCAGTCCCATGGCCGGTGTGGAGGCAGCTTAGATGCTCTCTGGGGGCAAAAGACGTCACTGAAGGGGGCGTAGCAGTCAGGGATCTTCACCGAGCACTGTTCCATAGGGCTCTCAATGGTGGTGGCGCAGACAGGAAGATGTTCAGGGAGTGGAGACAATGGTTTTGGAAGGTTGGGAAAGCAGCTCGGGAAGCAGTTTTCGCCCCACTTCAGGACTTCGCCGGTTTTCCAGGAGATGATGGGACTGTGCTGCTCTAACCACGGGCGCCCCAGGATCACGTCAGAGGTGGATTCCTCCAGAACCAGCAGATGGAGATCTTCCATGTGTAAGAGACCGACTTGCAGTTGTATGGGACCCACACTCAGGTGAACATATCTCTTGCTGAGAGGCTTCCCGGTCACTGAGCGGATCTGGTAGGTGGTCGGCGTTGCCGTGGTCTTGAGGGCGAGCTGACGGCAGAGGGCGCCGGAGGGTATTATGGCACTCACCACGGGACGAGGAGGACGAATGGGGCATGCGGAGATTACATGCCCTGGAGATCCGCAGTATAAACAGAGATTCTGGGTCAGCCGCCTCTGCCGTTCTGTCGACGAGAGCCTGGAGCCTTCCATTGACATGGGTTCGTTGACTGGTTCTGGAGGGCTGACGGACTCTGGTCGGCAGGGTGCGATGTTAAACAATGACTAGGGTCAGTCATTGTTTAACATCGCACCCTCTTCGAGACACGACTGCATATGAGTGGCAAAACGGATGGAAAGCTGGATGAAACGTTCTAGGCCGATGGAGTCCTCGTATGCAGCGAGATGCAACCGCACGTGAGGATCCAATCCTTGACGATACGTTGTAATGAGCGCCTGCTCATTCCAGCCGCTAGATGCTGCAAGCGTTCTAAATTGTAAAGCAAAGTGGGCTACGAAGGCGGCGTAGGATTTCACGATGGGGTTATTTTGTGACCATATCGAGTCGGCCCATTGGAGTGCTTTACCTTGCAGCTGAGAGATGATAAAGGCCACTTTGGCGGTATCGGTGGGGAACAAGTGCGGTTGCATCTCCAGGGTCAGTGAACATTGCAGGAGGAAACTGCTGCAATCTTCCGCCGAACCAGAGAAGGACGCCGGTTTAGCCATGGGACTGGCGTGCACGGTGGGTGAAGAAGTCGGTGGTGTGTTGACGGAGGTGATGGCAGGTGATGATGATGGTGGATGAGAGGTGAGTGCTCGACGAAGTGCTTCGACGAGCTCTTGAAAGGGATCCAGGTTGCTCATGCTGGTGTTCTTCTGTTTAGGTCCGGTCTTCTGTTACAACACGGACTACGCAGAGACAGGAAGTACTGTAAGATGGATTTATTAGAACACACAGCAGAGGTAACGGTGAAGCAGGTGAGTAAGTGATGATATGAAGTTGGTTTGGGAATGCAGATTGATAATACAGTCTTTGATATAGTTACAGGTAGAAGATCGCTGGAGAAGTATGGAGACGCTGGAGAATGGAATCGCTGGAGAATGGAGACGCTGGAGAATGGAGACGCTGGAGAACGGAGACACTCACACACTAACAGTTCACACACGAGGAGGTTCGTAGACACAGGAGACAGGTTAGTAGTTTGGTAAGGAGTCCTTGAGGTAAGCATAAGAGACGTCTTGATGCAAATGAGACCGGACGAAGAGTGAGGGTGTGTGAGTGTCTTTTAAAGGGGATGTGATGAATGAGTAGATGAGGTGCAGGTGCAGGTGATTAGTATTCGGGAGATTGAGTGCGCTGGGATTGGATGGAACCTGGCGTGTCTGTGACAGCTTATCTATATGACCATAAATAACTATAGGCCATTAAGATTCCTCTGCTGAGGAAAAATCCAACTGAGTGCATGTGCTTTGATATTCCATGTGTTGCAATTATTTTGTTTCTCAGTTTCTGACAAGAACGAGGCAGGAGAGGTTTCCGTGAGGGCAAAATTTATTCAGGTCGATGAGGAAAAATGAGAGATCACACAACTTGAGTGTAGGGGAATGAGATCAGGTTCAATGTAATAAGGTTTACAGTGTCTGCTCTCTGGGAATTAAATATTATTTGTTTTTGTTTGTTTTGTTTTAATACAGATAGTGATTGTAATAGACAGGCTTACAGCCTACTATTGCTTTCAGGACAGTAGTACACTGGACCGCTGGACACTCAGTGTTTTCTAACAAGTATTTACATAGTAATTTAATGCCTACTATATAGGTCTAATACGATTCCCATAGAGCAGAGTTGTTTGGCTTGCCAGCATTTGACACTGTAGCCCAAGGAAGGTTTAAACACTAGCTACAGTGTAAACTAGGATAATTAACTATTAAATTGATTATTTATTCCAGTAATACCACAGTGACTATGATTGTCTAGATCCTAAAACACATAGGATATATTTTTAATTGATATATCTCTTTTGTTTACAGGTTGTTCTCAAACACTCCAAACCTGTTGAGCTGTTGGCCTATCAGTGCTCATGTGTGGCAGGGCTTGCTCTATGTAATCATATTGCAGCATTGCTCTTCCAAACAGCACATTACAGCCAACAGGGAGCGACAGCTGTCCCCCCTACTCACAGCTGCACAGGGTCTGAGCAGCAATGGCACAAACCCAGGACTCAGGTGATGTTGGTCAACACTATCACAATTAATGCATTATTAATTTACACATTATATAATATTTTCCTACATCTTCTTTATGATGTAAGTTTTGTTCTTGCTCTCATTTCAACTCTCATCAACTTCCAATAGCACAGAGAGTGCAGCATATTTTCTTATGAGAATAGTAATCATTGAGCTACATTAAACTACATATAGCACAAAGTAAATGAGTTCTTATACAACATTCATTTACAGGGCTTTATGCCTGGCCCAACCAATGAAATGGTGATATTGTCAGCTAGGCCCAAGGAGAGAAGATTAGCAGAAGGCATCAGGTAAGGTGTAGGAATGGGAAGTAGTTTTACCACATTTACTACATTTATTGAAAATATGTATTAAAATGTTTTTTTCAGACTGGTTTATGATCTTTGTTATCTGGACTGAACATTACATGAACCTTTAATTAACACTGTGTACATGTGTTATATGTATGTTTTCAGGAGCAACCTGTATAAAGCTGCCTGTAATCTGACCTGTGGCCTTCCAGACATGTCAGTTCTGCGGGTGAATGATATTTACGAAGGCATGTCAAGAGAAACTGCTCCTTCAGGGGATGTGCCTTTGGTGGACAGTGTTTTTGGAAAAGTCCAAGAAGGGAGTTTACGCTCTTATCAACTTACATTTACATTTAGTCATTTAGCAGACGCTTTTCTCCAAAGCGACTTACAAATGAGAGTAGTAGAAGCAATCAAATCAACATGAGTACAACAGTAAGTAAGTGCTGTTTGAAGTCACAGTTTCATCAGTAAAGTGCTCGTAGCAAGGAATTTTTTTTTTTTTTAAATAAATACACAAAGATGGAAAAAGAATAGAAATCAAAAAAAATATTAAAATAGATAAAGTAGTAAGTGCTACTATTACTGGGTCAAGTGCTGACGAAAAAGATACGTCTTTAGCATTTTTTTGAAATGCTGCACGGATAGAGCGTGGTAGGTCATTCCACCAGCCAGGAACAGACCCGGAGAAGGTCCGCGTGAGTGATTTTGTGCCTCTTTGTGATGGTACCACAAGCCGCCGTTCACTTGCAGAATGCAAGTTTCTGGAGGGCGCATAAGTCTGAAGTAGTGAGTTAAGGTATGGAGGTGCAGAGCCAGCGGTCGTTCTGTAGGCAAACATCAGAGCCTTGAATTGGATGCGAGCAGCTATTGGCAGCCAATGCAGACTGATGAAGAGAGGTGTGACATGCGCTCTCTTCGGTTCATTAAAGACCAGTCTTGCCGCAGCATTCTGGATCAGTTGTAGAGGCTTGACAGTGCATGCTGGAAGGCCAGCCAAGAGAGCATTACAATAGTCCAGTCTGGATAGAACAAGAACTTGGACAAGAATTTGTGTGGAATGCTCCAATAGGAAGGGTCTAATCTTCCTGATGTTGTACAAGGCAAATCTGCAGGATCGGGCCGTTGTAGCAACATGATCTGTGAAGCTTAAATGATCATCCATCACCACTCCAAGGTTCCTGGCTGTCCTGGAAGCAGTAATGGTTGATGACCCAAGTTGAATGGAAAGGTTATGATGAAGTGTTGGGTTGGCACCGACCACAAGCAGTTCCGTTTTTGCAAGGTTGAGTTGAAGGTGGTGGTCCTTCATCCAGGCAGAAATGGCTGTCAGGCAGGCTGCGATGCGAACAGCAACCGTCGGATCATCTGGTTGGAATGAGAGGTAGAGTTGTGTGTCATCAGCATAACAGTGATAGGAGAAACCATGATCCTGAATGACTGACGGACCTTGAAAAACTCTTTCCAAACAAGCGACTGGCATCAACAGGCCATTAAGATGCATGTGAACACAAACTAAATCACTAAATCTGTTTGAGTGAGTGCATATGTTCAATGTGTCTCGCTGTCGTCTCACTCCTTCTCCCTATTTGGTTTCTATATAGGGGATAGGGAACGATCAGACAGTGCACTATATAGGGGATAGGGAATGATCAGACAGTGCACTATATAGGGAATAGGGAACGATCAGACAGTGCACTATATAGGGGATAGGGAACCATTTAGAGTGTAAATATGATTTCTATTGGGGCGAATGAAGTCTGGTTTCATGTTAGTGTCACACGAACTGCTGTAGCTCTGGTCCAGAGACATGATAGCACAGAATGGATCATGATTGAGTCGCCGCAGACAAGAAAACGTATCAGACCCATTTGAATTCTGTATTTTAAAGCGATATGGAGGAGATTAGGAGGAGAAACGGTTAGAGATTAGGAGGAAACTGCGGCTTTATCTAGCTCAACGGCTCTGGCCGAACTGTGATATAAACGAAATGCTACTGGCTATTTAAAAAAAGGGGAGGAGCTTATGCCCCGCCCCATCTTCCTGTTTCAGTGGAAATTACATCAACACATTGAATAATGCTGCGCCTTTCAAGGCACTTCAGTTGGCCTTTAAAGTCAACATGAAAGGGAAGTTGCACTTTTTTCTTCCCTATTGTGCCGTATATCTGAGTGAAACGGCTTCTCAAACAAGAACAAATGTAGGGCGGGGCTTGATTTTGTCCATGGGGATTTGATTGGATGGTTGTGGTTTGCTATTGGTGGATCTCATGTGAGTGACAGGTTGCCCCGCCCTCGTCATGAGAGAAGAGAAGTCACTTTTATTATGATTCAAGATTACCAGGATCATGAATTTAAAACAATCACAGATAAATCATTCATAATAAACACTGCAATATGTTCCATTTTGATTTCATGGTGACCAACTTCAGTGGTTTACTGTAACTGGACAAACATGCAGATGTGTCTCTCTGGTCTTTTAAACACCTCAGCATCAGCGTGTGATCGTCTCACCAGTCTGTCTCTCTGTTAATCTGCTGTGTGTCTGTCAGCAGTTTGCAGATGCAGACAGACGGATTGGACTTAAATCCCCAGTATGACACAGATGGACAAACCACACAGACCTTGGAGAAGGTGAACACACACACACACACACACACACACACACACACACACACAATAACAGCCATTTGCACTGAATGACTGTGGAAGACTGGCGTGTGAGTGTGAGCAAGTCATGTGAGTTCTGCTGGTTTCTGTGGAAGCAGAGATGATGGTCAGAAGATGCTGCAGGTGATGAAGAGTGTGTGTGAGTCTCACCTGTGCTCAGGCCCGACCAGCGGTTCTGCAGTGAGTCTGTGTGTGAGTCCATTAGGAAGTGAGGGGGAGGAGTTTACAGACCACGCCCACAAACATGCGCTAGAGGTAAACAAACAGAGCAAGAGTAACTTTGGTAATTGTGGTTTTTATGCTCATCTTTTATCTGGGACAGCCCAAAATCGTACAGTGTACCAGGCATTAGATATAATAAATCTTTTTGCAGGAGACATTGAGCTTGTACTTTGCAGATCTTATACATGCTGTTTTATGGTGCTAAATTTTATACACCTTCTACCTTATTTTAATAATTCTCAGGTTAGGTAAAGTAAGTCGAATCTGTCCTAATTCATAAGTATTTGAAATCTTATACTTACAAAACAGATCTCAGAAGACTTCTCCATGGTCTGCTCAGTTTAAAAAAATGTTGGCAGGTGAGCTTCTTAATTATAAGTAATATAGTTTTTTATTAATTACAGGTTAACTGGTTTACATACAAAGTACTAAATATAAAAAACAAAGTAAAAGAAAATAACAATAAAACTTAGTTTACAGGCGTTTGTCTGCAGGAGGCGCTAACAGCAAGTCATCTAAGAGGCCGTTCTTCAAGAATCAGTGTCTGCCCTCATTTTCTTCTCTTAGTCTTTTATAGACAACTCAAAACACTGAGGTCATGACATACGGAAGATCCCCTCATAATTCATCAGTCCTTTACAGTCAGTTGGTCAAATCCAAAATCTTGAGCTGTCATAAGCCCTGGAAAGCACCTCAGGATTTGCTTATATAGAGCCCTCCGTTCTCTTGCCTTCCTTCTTTGGGCTCTCTTCCTTTGCCATCTCCTGCTCCTCGTCTGCAGGACATCACTCAAGGGTAATACCTGCTTTTCTATCGAATACATGTTTTTTCCTCTCTATTCTACTAGCATGCTTTTAATATATTCTTTAATAAATGTGTTACAACACCAGTTGTCTTTCATTATAAATTTCAACCATCTATTTTCCTCCAAGTTATCTTTTTAATTTTTTCAATATATAAAAGCTATTACTTGTTTTTCTATTTTGTGCTTCTTTTTATTAAACAATTATTATTCTTATCAATCACTTATCTCAATAAATGTTTTTCCAATTAATGTTTTGCAGTTGTGTTTTTCTTCTGTTTAAGCTATTATTATTCTTTTAAGAAAAGGTACACCTAGCACAGAAGTTGCATTTTCTGATGAAGCAGGTGTGGCTGATTATCACCAATGAACAAACAGATACATAACAGACATGACAACGCATCATATGACCCCTTTAATACATTAATACAAATATAATACAACTATTATTAAAATGATGATTTATACACTCAAGCTTCCATTATTTGTTTTCCAAAAGTGAGTTTGAACAGTTTTTTTTTTCTTTTTTCATAATTGTAAATGAATTGTCTTTGCTCCCTCTGCTGGTACAACACAAACACAAACATATTCAGGCTCCATATTTTCTTTGTAACAAAACTAACATTTTTGAGTTTATACTGTGCCTTTATACAAATAAAATGTTAATCTATGAATGAGAAACTGTAATTTGCTGCTCTGAAATAAAAGGTGTTTCACTGCCGCCTCATCATGTCTGTCAGAGGATCATTGAAATCTAAATGAAGTCTTAATTTCTAACAGTGAAGTCACTGTATCTTCAGTCTCTGTTGATTCTGTTGACTGTGAGTCTCTGTAGTGGATCCTTATTCACCATCAGATGATCAGCAGAAGATCAGACTGTCATCTAATAGTCAAACCTAAAATAAAACACACAAACAGTCACATATGCAGTATGAGACATTACATCTGTCACATCTTTCCATAAGAAAACTTAGCACTGACTAGATCAGCTTTATTAATTCATTCTCAAACATGATAATATTGCTTCTATCTGATGCTCAAAGTCACTTTACAAAATCAAAAGGTCATGAAAGGTCACTTTCACACGACGGACAGCTGATCCAGAACCAGCAGAAATGATCATTACACTCCACTACAAATTTAATATCAGTTCATAACAAACAACCCAAATCTCAGATTATCACACACATAGAGACAGTTAAAGGGGAAAAGCTGAAAATAACATTAATATTATTTATACAATCAGTCACAACAATATGAGCAGAATTAAACTCCTATTAAACAGTTTAAAGTTCAGAGATCTACAGAAACTGAAGCTGAATTTAAGACTCATTATCTGATGATCTCAGACAAAATGTTCACACACACGTGGAGTTACTGAACCTGGTACAATTTCCTTCATTTCTAGTGAGTAAAACAGCCATTTGAACTTTAAATGAAAATATGATGATGAAAATTGTTAAAAACTATTGTTACCATAGTGTCTCCAGTTTATAATGTGGATCATCCTTCAGATCCTTCAGCAGCTTCACTTCTGAGTGTGTTAGATTATTCCCAGACAGATCCAGATCTCTCAGGTGTGAGGAGGGGTTTGATCTCAGAGCTGAAGCCAGAGCAGCACAACCTTCATCTGTGACATCACAATACATCAACCTGTAGAGAACAATGACACACTCTTCACTCTCTCAGATCAGATCAACAGATCACCATGTTTGATGTCAGATTTACCATGTTATTTGTGTGTGTTTGTGTGAGAAGGAAAGCTTATATAAACTTATATAACAAATTATTTATATCACATTAAATAACATGTAAAGATGATCACAGAAAAGAGATGGATGTGATGGTCATTAATGATACTTGTTCTTGTTCTTCATGTATCAAAGTCCTGACTAGTGTTGTCACGATACTGGAATTTATAACTTCGATACGATACCTTGAAAAGTCTCGATATTCAATACCATTTTTGACTCCACGGGGAAAAACACTGTATATACTGTCATATAGATATTTTTATTATTATTTCTTTTTTGTCCATCTATTGAAAGTCTAGCCAATCAAAGATGTCTTCTGAAGTAATCACTTTATATGATAAAGATTTAAAGCTTTTTAATATATAAATGTTGATCAATTACCATTACAATGATCTCACAAATATTTTACAATGTATTTGTTTTTACAGTGGAGTAATTTTGTTGCAATATCTTACACACACAACACAAGCTTGATTTCAAATGGTGAATTGAATTAAAACAGACAAGAATATAGTGATGAAATAAGAACAAATTAACAAAAGCACAAATAAATACAATAGAATAAAGATAGAAATGAAATGGACTGCTTTATTTCTTCAGGTAGGTCTAACAGTATTCAGGTAAGAAACTGACAACACTAGATTGAGTGTGTTTAAAGTAAAGAGTGTTAAATGTTGATCGTATCTCCTTACTGAGGAGCAGCTCATGTGTTCAATCATTTACAGATCAATCACTCAATCACCTCAACTCAACAAAATATTATTTCTACACTCTACAGGTATATGGAAGTTCAAGTCCATTTACTAACATGTTAAACATATAAGCCTGTAGCCTTTATCATATGTTCTGTCATATAAACATTATAATAACAATAATATAATTTACTTCCCTCAAACAACTCAGTAGGTATTATTAGTATTATTATAATTATTGTTTTTGTTGTTACATTTAAAGTATTGCCACACTTTAATATGTGAAATATATGATCAGAAAACTAAACACATTTATCATCGTCAGGCTTTTATTTGTGTTTAATGGATCAAACAGCGGAGCTGCGCTCTCAGGTTTATGGCTGCTGTAAATTTGACCTGCCACAAGATGGCGCTGTTTTCGACACTCTTGATGCTTTGAAACTTTTCCCGAAACAAAAAAAAAAAGATAACAATAAAGTTAGATACCTGTTTCTTAAAGATATTATCTCGATATCTCCTGCATTTTTTACTGGAATAATTTATTTAAAAGTGGAAAAAGATTTGGTCTTTACAACAAAAATATTTTCTCACCAATAAAGTAAAAGAAGTGTCTTTCAAAATAATAAATAAATTTTACTGTTAAATATTTTATGATTAAATATAAAACCAATATTGATACAAGATGCTCATTTTTCCAAGTTCACACAGAAACTGTCTATCATTTATTTTGATCATATTTCTATACTGAACAACTATGGAAAGATATTGAAACATTTATCAAAGATAATATCCAACAAGATATATCTGTAACTTTTAAAGATATTATTTTTGGACACTTTGATTCTGATTCTAATAAAAACAAATCTTGTTTTGTTATAAATTTAATTTATTTTCTTGGCAAATTCTATATCCATAAATGAAATTTCACCAACAACAAACTAATTTTTCTTGTTTTTATTTAAAATGTATCTTGATACTGTTTCATCCTCTGTAAATAAGACAGCGAGAAGAACAACCTCAGTTTGTAATGACTTTAATTTGTACACTCTAATTGAAATATAAATTAATATCTTACCCTCATGTTTTTTTCTTCTTCTTCTTTTAGCAATTATTGTTGTTGTTTTTTTGTTCTGTATGTTCAGATGACATTGTACATACTGTCGATACATGTTGTGTACTCTATACAAAATTGTATATCATTAATGTCACCTTTGTAATGTTTGCAATCATAATAATAATAATAATAATAATTAAAAAAAAATAAAAACTTTTCCCAAAAAAAGCTTGAACCCGTGAACCGGAAGTTGCAAGCGACTTTTCTCCAGCGTTGTGACGTATTTCCAAGTGAAACAGAATATTGAATAGAGGGCAGGGTTTTACTTTAGCGCTCCTCTCCATCTCTCACTCATAGCAGACTAACGGTTGGAGGGGAGTGGTTTAAACATTTTCAACACAAGCCGTCAAACTGACGTCATCAGAGAAGGAACACCATTTCAGACCGGAAGTAACTTTTCAGATTTTGATTAAAGATCACCACGACAAACAATCTTTTTCTGTGTATTAACTTGCACGGATTAATTGTTCACCACAAGACTAGTAATATGAACTGACAAAGTAAATAGGGTCAGTTTGATTTCATGATGACTTTAAGAGGCTTCATTTCTCCATCCCTACTCAATAGTTTTAGGCCTTTTTGCAATTTTTTCCCATCGAATTTAGCTGTTTTAGAGCGTTTACTCATTTTGAGCCTGTTTTTAAACATGAATTATCTGTAATGTGATTTTTCATGTGTGGAAAAAGCAACGAAACTAAACTAGCAATCAGATTTCTTTTCACCCATATCCCTCACGCGCAACCATGCACGTGCACACACACACACACACACACACACACACACACACACACTCACACACACACACACACATTTGACTTTACAACACAAACGCACACCTTTATTTATTCTTATTATCTCTTGCTTTCTTAATATGTCATGTGTACGCAGATAGATTTTAATAATCAATTTTAAATTATAAATAAATAAATAAAAAGCGGCATTAATTCATGCCCTCTCATGGTAGGCACAGTGAGTTCATACAGCTGTACATCTGCAGGCGCCACTGCACTAGATGATTCACCCTGCGTTCCATTCGGAAGGGCTCATCCCTATGCCCTAATCCCTTCAAAGGGTTTACCCTCCGGAGTGAGAGCTTCAAAGGGATGAAGGGGTAAAAAAAACTCTTTTTTTGGAACGCACTTCTGTGTCATCTTAACGAGACAATCAAGGAGGTGCCTTCGTCACACATTTTGTACACCGGTTGACGCCCCCAAAAAACATGCTCTGAACGATGAGTAGATTGTGCAACGTTAGTTTATTTTTTGTTTATCGCAGCATATTGTATATTGTGTCTATGTATTTGAAACATTTGAATGGACTGATAAAGGGAGCTGTAAAGTGTTTTTGTTGAAGTACAATGTCGCTTTGACCATAATAATGTACCAAATCTAGCTCGTATAAATATTACAGTAGTATAGAAAAATATTATACATACATTTATAGGTAAAATCGAACTCCGAGCCTCCTGTACACATTCTGTGACGACAAACAACTTCCCTGTGCAAAGGATCATGGGGGCCCAAAGTGTCCATCAGTTGTACCCTTCAGAATCCTTCATTCCAAAGGGCCCTTTGAAATGGCCAGTTTTGAGCACTTCGGTTTGGAACGACCCTTCAATATGGCGGCCATGATTGTTTTCACTCCGAAGTGCCCTTCGAGGGCGATATATCCCGTTTGGAACGCACCGTCAGTCGGACCGCGAGACCACACACCTGTTGATTGTAGGAACGATTTCAGAGAGACGAGATCTCACGGAGACTCACGAGATCAAACGTGACTTGAGAAGAAAAACAAATGGAGGACAATCGATGTTGTCAGCTGACTCTCCTGCCACGCGTTGTTTTAATGAATGTAATTAGGACTTTCACGATTCCTCGTTTAAATTTGAGTACTTGATTTAAAAAAATCCTCAATAGACCCTTTTCACATTTCTGTGTTTCTCAGTAGCAGAAGTCGTCATAGTTGAGTAAACTTTTATAGCAGTGAATTACATTTATGCATTTGGCAGACGCTTTTATCCAAAGCAACTTACATTGCATTATACTATACATTTGTATTGAACCCATGACCTTGGCATTGCTAGTGCCATGCTCTAACCACTGAGCTACAGGAAAGCTAATTTACAACATTAAATATATGTTTTGTTTTGTATTTATTTTTGTTTTTATTTGTGCAAATAGCAAAAGAAAAACTCCATTATAGTGTTTTTACAACCTTCAAAAAGAGGGAAAAAATAGAGAGCGATTGATAACGGCAGTCAGAAGAGAGAAAGATGTCATTTTTACCGTCACTCCCACAGAAACACCCTCACAGCAGCGGTAACTAGTTTTTTGTAATTTAATGCAAATGTAATATAATACTGAATATATACAATATTGATGACCGTTAAACGTGTCGTCACAGTCTGTGAAAAAAGTCAATAGACCTTTATCACAGTGGAATTGATTACCGGAAGTGCTCGACGAAGCAGTGTATCGATTCTTCTGGTTATGTATATTTTCAGTGGGCTGTTTTCACCTAGTTGAATAAACGCCTCTTAAAATGAACATCCGCAGGATGATTTCAAACTCCAGACATTTTCAGAGAGGAGAAGATCTCTTCTTATGATTAATGTGTTCAGAATTTTCCAAACTCAACAGAACTTTTAGTTTTAATCATCATAAGCCGATCTGAGAAAGCCGTGGCTCGTAAACATACGTGATTATTTCAGCAGTTTTTATGTCAGTGTGTTCGTCTAAACCAATAGTGACCTGATGAATAAGATCAGAATCAACATATTTATTCATTTGTAATAAATATTTTAGTCATTATTCTGTCATTTTTCATTGAAAATCATTTCACTGTATGTAATTCACACATTCATGCCAAAATTCTTAATTAATATTCACAGTATTCACACTGTCAAACCGTTACTGTTTACGATTGATTAAATGTTTAACATCATTAAATTTCTTTAAGGCAGTTTCCGCACATTCATTCATCTATTTTAAAACTGCTCTTACGAAAATTAACCATGGTTTTACTACAAATAAAACTAAAAAACATGGTTATTATAGTTAAACCATGGTAACCACAAATTAGCCATGGTCTTGCTAACCATATTTTAACCATGGTATTTTGTAGTAAAACGGTGGTAATACAAATGGTAATCAATTCGTGAAAAAACATGGTTACTACACTTTTACTATAATAAAACCATGGTTAATTTTGGTAAAGGGTGTTTATCAGTCAAATTCACTTATAAATGTAAATTCAACAGGTAAGAAATATGATCAGTAAGAGAAAAACACAGTTAATGAGAAGACGAGCACTGGACTGCGACAGGTTAGATGGGAAATAAATGTATTTGGAAGGGAACATTTCAGCAAGTTGAAGATATGAGATGTAAACACTCTCAGTTTGGAAATGCATCTACTACACGAACGTGCTCCAGCGTCCGCATATTATTTTAAAAAAAGGACCTTCATCCCGCCGTATCAGTCTCACCCATGCTTTCCTCAATTCTTGTTGTGTCGAGAAATCGTGAAAACTGAGGCGAGGATGTCGTTGTTCAGAATCAGAGCAGCCGGATCGCTGCAGTAACACCGGCGAGAGGATTCAGACATTAGTTTTGACTGAGTTGTGATGGGACCAGAAGTAGAGATACACTGCTTCACTTACCGGAACAAAAATACACGAAACAAACCGGAAGTTGTGCATTCTATGGACGAGAATCCATCTTTTCACACTGAGGACAACTGAGGGACTCAAACACAACTATTAAAAAAGGTTCAAACATTCACTGATGCTCCAGAAGAAAACATGATGCATTAAGACCCGGGGGTGAAAACTTTTTGAATTTGAGCATCAAGATAAATTTTACTTAATTTGTCTTCCGGGAAACATGTGGGTATCTTCTGTAGCTTCCGGTGGGCAGTACTAAATGAAAAAATTAGATATTTAAACAAAATAAGACAAATTTGGACATCTTCATCTTGTTCAAAAGTTTTCACCCCCCGGTTCTTAATGCATCATGTTTTCTTCAGGAGCATCAGTGAATGTTTGAACCTTTTTTAATAGTTGTGTTTGAGTCCCTCAGTTGTCCTCAGTGTGAAAAGATGGATCTCAAAATCACACAGTCACTGCTGGAAAGGGTTCAAATATGCAAAAGATGCTGGAAAATCAAAGAATCTGCAGGAGCTGGAGGTTTTTCTGAAGAACAGAGCTCAGTTTAACTGTTCAGAACAAACAAGAGACTCATGAACATCCATCACAAAACATAAAAACAGTCATGGATCATCCAGGTAACCACACAGGATTAAGAATCAAGGGGATGTAAACTTTTGAACGGGTCATTTTTATAAATTCAGCTATTTTTTGACTATATATAAACATCTTTTATGCAAAATATCTTATTCAGGACAGTATTAAATAAAAAATAACTCATTTTGCACGATCCCTCTTATTTTGTTAAAATAATTAACATTCTGCAAGGGGTATGTAAACTTTTGAGCACGACTGTATATATTTTACCACATTAAAATATATGTCTTATACTGTGATAATACATACTATTGTTCTGTAAAAATAAAAAGCAACATTTAATAATCATAATAATTAATATATTATATGATATATTAAATGTATTAATAGAATTGTAATTATTAAAGTACCTGCGAAAAGTTTGGAAACAATTATTTATGATTTTAAAATAAGTCTCTTCTGCTCACCAGGGCTGCATTTATTTGATCAAAAATACAGTAAAAACAACAACATTGTGAAATATTCTTACAAATAAAATAAAGTTTTCTATTTTAATATATTATAAAATGTAATTTATTCCTGTGATCAAAGCAGAATTTCAGCATCATTACTCCAATTTGTGTCACATGATCTTTTAGAAATCATTAAAATTCGATTTGATGCTCAAGAAACATTTCTGATTATCATCAATGTTGAAAACAGTTGTGCTGCTTCAGATTTTTGTGGAAATGGTGATACATTTTATTTTTCAGAATTCTTTGAAAAATAGAAAGTTCAATGAACAGCATTTTTTTGAAATTATATTACATGCATTTATCAAATATATTAAATAGTGAATAATAATAAATAGTGAATGTTTCTTGAGCAGCAAATCAGCATTTCTGAAGAATCATGTGACACTGAAACTTCTCTTTGTAAACAACAACAGAATTATAAACGATTCTAATGACGAATGTTGCGTTCCCAAATGCAAATTAAAGCGTCACAAACGCAGTAGCATTTACAGTGAATCGACACTGAAAACACAGTAACGTTACTGTTACAGCAAACATGCAGCGCGTCATATAATTACATCACTGCCGTTGAGAATTTTATATTAAATTCTCACCACCATTCATAAAAAAGTTACCGGGCGAGTAACACGTTTCAGCGCTGATTCTACTCGCATTGGCGCGTTGAACCTTTTGAACCATAGACATTATAATAAACACTAGACGCCCTATTGGCCTCTGAACCGTACGTCAACGGCGCCGCCATATTGCGCTCATAACTGGAATTGAGAAAAATGCCTGCTTCGTGTGTATTTGGTCATTATATAATTATATTGATAGTAGTTTGCCACCAGAGTCAGATTAAAATAGCTAGCGATGTCCTGTTAGCTGTGAAAGTTGAGACATGAGTTTACATGATTTCTAATATAGTTTTAGCTTATATTATATCTTATTTTATAAACTAAATTTCCTTAAGTTTAAATATGCATCTTTATTTTCTTAAAACCGACTTTTATGACAAGTACTCGTTTCGGCTAGGTGACTGACATGTTGTGAATCTTACTGTAACGTTAGTTAGTTGGCTAGCTTCTCACACACTGAAGGTTTCCCAAAGACAACGAGTTGAGGAGACAGTGGGAAGTAGCTAGAAGGGAAGTTTCCCGACTCATCTACAAAGAGTAGGTTTGTCTTTTTAGATTATTTAATAGTTTGCCATTAAATGGTGATTTGTTTATATTTTTATTTCCTTTTTAGCCCGTTGCAACCAAGGCTACACAAGCCTCGAGGAAAGCTGAGGAGAGCCTGTCGGACTGTTCTCACCTTTTCCAAGAGACTGATGGAAAATATATAGTCTTTTGTTGTTGTTGTTGTTATTATTATACCAATACTATATTATTATTGTACTAGTCACTATTTAATTTACTATTTTTATTATTGTCTATATTATTCTGCAATTGATATTACATTGTATTTGTGATTATTATTATACCAATACTATTATATTATACCACTTGAGATTATCAATCTATTATAGTTATGCTGTTATATTATTGTCTATATTCTGTAAATGATACTACATATTCTATTGTTATTATTATAGTATTATTATACTATATGCTATTATCAATATGTTATATTATTGTACTTATACTATTATATAATTGTACTATTCATTACTATTTTATTTGCTGTATACTGTTTGTTTATTGACAGTATTATATACTTTTATTTACTATATTATTATATTATATACTATATAAACTATTTCTTATATATAGTGTGTAACAAACTATTTAGTATTCTCACTTTATCTTATATTTACTATTTGCATTGCACTGTAGTTTTACCATGTCATATATCTTACCATAAAGGATCCATCAGTTATTGTTGTTGTATGTTTTGGAGTATCTGTCTGTAAATATCTGTATCATTTTAGTGCTATAAAAATACAGAAAGCAGTCTGTGTGATTTGTATTTGATGATTTTTCATTTTATCAATGCTGGTCAATTCTAAGCTCAAGAAAAGCTAAAATTGGGTTAAAGACAGAAAATGCCTTTTCCACAATAAGAACTTTATTTCATGTAATGTGAAAATTAAATTATATCTCAGAATGGGCGTTTTCACAATTCTTATGCAAGAATAAAGCAGCCAAATACATGACAAGCCTGAGCTTTGACTTTTTCTTATTAAAATAAATATTTTATATGTCTAACTATAGAGATTTTAAGTAACTAGAACTTTTTGTACACCGCGTACATTATAAACCACTGAAATCTGTTGATAAATGTAAACGTTATTTTTGTTTTTATCCAGAAAAACCGCAGCTCACCTGTTTACTTGCATTTGTTAACAGCGCAGTCTTGCCCCGCACAATATGGCGGACTCGTTGACGTATCGCAGCAACAGTCCAAAGAAGCCAATAGGGCGTCTAGTGTTTATTATAATGTCTATGTTTTGAACTCTTTTAGGGACCGTTCATATGTCGCGTCTAAAAACACATGGAAAACGCGTCTGTGCCGCTTTCTCATTTCCAAAGCGCTCGGGATCTTGTGCTCCGGTGGCGTCTTTCGTTACTAAGCAACCATGAGCTGCACTCTCCATGACGACACGGTAGTTTGTTTCAGCAAAGCTCTGCTACTAGATTTATTTAATAATGTGTATCCGTGTACAGATCTGATCAGATATTCCTCCATCTTGGCTGAGCTTTGTCCTGCAGATGGCGCCGCGTGAGAAAAAATCTTCTGTCCAATGATCAGTCACTGAGTCTGTCAGACTATAGACATTTTTTGCGGTAATGCGACGAAAAAACCTATCGAATCTGAATTTAAGACTTTTTAAGGCCTTTTATTAGGAAAAATATATTTAAGACCTTTTAAGGACCCGCAGCCACCCTGCACCAGCAGGGAACAGACCAGGAGAAAGTACTATAACCTTGTAAATATCGTTCATTTGAATGAATGATTGACGTTTATATTTTTGGACTGTGAGTGTAATTCGCAGACGGTCCCTTTAGCAGCCTAGGTGAAAATGAAGCGAATATCAAAGTTAAAACTAGCAAACAGACAAACGGATCTACAGTCACATCAAATGTAGCTGCTAACTGACCTAAAGCGTGTGTAGATGCATCTACTCTGAAGAGAATATAATCAGCAGATATAGTGTACTATTATTTTCTACAGTGTCAGCCAATGACTCTTTTACAACGATCAGCCAATGGAGGCACAGAGACCGCCTTCTGATGTTTGATTGACACCCTCTCATTAGCATGTTGTGCCAAGGAAAAATAAATATAAAGCTATATTCAAAAATGAATAAATGAATAAATGGTTAAAAGGAAAAAAAGTCAACTTTCAGTTTAGTGTTTCCTTTAAAAAAATTTTTATTTACCCCAACGTTCGTTTTATTTATTTATATCCTCACACATTCAATTATTTATGTAATTATTTATGCAGGAATATGTGGATTTATGTATTTATTTGCACATTTATTTATTTATTTATTTATCTATGTATCATTTTGTGGATTTATTTATTTATGGACATATTTATTTGTGCATTTATATATTTATTGTTTTTGCAGGTTTCGTCCTTCATACTGCAGGTGTGTGATGTGATGATGTGTGAATCTTCATGTTCTTTTGTTTATGCTGCTATTTGCGCATGTAAAGCTAAACCCCTGGAAAAAAACATTATTTTATGGTATTTTTAATGGGTCACAAACACCCATCTATTCTAATTTAATTTTAATTTTAATTCTAATCTTAACGGTTTATGATCAACTAATGAGCTTCAGTTGTTATCAGGAAAATAATCTAATTGATCAAAATGCTCTCATTACAATTCTCCACCAGATTTACAATGCTGCATGCAAGTTCACAATAACAAAAAAAATGTGATCGTAGCCACCGCTCACGTCGCGTGGAAACGGCCGTACGCACTGTTTTCTGTCGTACGTTTGTTTCATAAATGAGGCCGAGTCGGACTTGAGTCCGAGTCCTTAACATCCGAGTCCGAGTCGAGTCCGGCCGAGTCCAGAAAGATTTAAATGATTTGAAATTTCTGTCATACGTTCGTTTCATAAATGTGGCCCAATGTGTGCCATTTCATCAGATTTGTAAGGTAAATCATTTATTAACCTACACCAACACAGGAGAATACGTCAATATCTAGTGTTGGGTCCGAGTCCACCTTTGTCGAGTCCGAGTCAAGTCCAAGTCCTTAACCAATCAAGTCCGAGTCCAAAAGGGGCCGAGTCGGACTTGAGTCCGAGTCCTTAACATCCGAGTCCGAGTCAAGCCCAGAAAGATTTAAATGATTTGAAATCGCAATTGATCTTTTGCAAAGACCCTCCCCTCTTAGTGACTTTTGCTATGCTGCTCTCACGCCACACATCATGTTCTCACACAGTGAAAAATATATTGCGAAGCAAAGAGGACACTGACTTATTACTTTGATATAATATAAAATCTTAGCTTTCAAATTTTGTCATTTTTAAGAAATTCAAACAATAAATACCGTTTTGTGGCAGTTTAATGTGTAGCACCTCAGTTCAAGCAGCATGTGAACTTCTAGTTATAGCACGAATTTAACATGAATGCACAAAGATGTCAATACACACCTTTTTCAAGTTCAAGTCCACTGACGTTAATCTACTAACTGGTTTGGTTTGTTTGTCAGACAAAATGGAGGATATCTGCATTATGATAGGTCAGTTCAGCTGTCAATCAAACTCCGGTGAAAGGTCAATTGTAAACTCGACACTGAGCTCTTAAATTAATATTTTAACCAAAATGATTGCAATATACAGTTGCAGTCATAAGTTTACCTACTGTACACCAGGGGTCAGCAATTAAGTTTGGCATCGGGCCAAAAAATTTCACCCCTAGATGAATAATAAATGCGTATCATTTTAATTTGCTTGTTACACAATGGATCCTAACTTACTGTAATAATTATTTGACCTAGCCTACTTTTACACTCAGAATTATTCCTTGGCATCCTCACGTACTAAACTGCATTTTTTAAAATTGTTTGCGTGCAGCAGGTACGCTATTACATCGTGTGCAGACTGATGTTAACATTTAAGCTCTGGTGAGAGAAAATGGCACTATCAAAGAGTCTAAAGAGGAGAGTTGACAGCGAAAATACAAAGAAGAATGGACAGACAACTATGCGTTCATCCTACCTGGTTTTGTGAATGCAAAGCCAGTGTGTCTTATCTTCAACTAAGTTGTCGCTGTTTGCAAAGAATATAATATTAGGGGCCGTTCACATGTCACGTCTAAAAACGCCCGCGCCTCTTTCTCCTCCTTTCCAAAGCGCTTGCGCTCCCGTGGCGTCTGTCGTTGCTATGCAACCATGAACTGCGCTCTCCAGACAGATCTATTTCAGAACCAGCCGCTATCAAAATAATCTGACTGCGGGCGCGGGCCAGATATATTTGCTGGCGGGCCAGTTTTGGCCCACGGGCCGCCTATTGCCGACCACTGCTGTACACCTTGCAAAATCTGCAAGGTAATGCTCAAGAAGGCAAAACAATGTCTTAAAGGGTTAGTTTATCCAGAAATTAAAATTTCTGTCATTAATTACTCACCCTCGTGTCATTTCAAACTCGTAAGACCTTCATCATCTTCGGAACACAAATGAAGATATTTTTAATAAAATCCGAGATCCAATGCAACTACCACTTTCAAGCCTCAGAAAGGTAGTAAAGACATCATTAAAGTATTCCATGTGACTCCAGTGGTTTAAACTCAATTTTATGAAGGGACGCGAGTGCTTTGTTTGTGCAAATAAACAATTTTCCACTTTATTTACCAAATAATATTATCCAAAGCGTGTTCACGCAACAGTCTTGTGTAAACTCAAAACACGTGTCATGATGCACGTTGCAGATCAATATTTTCCTGAATAAAGTGGTAAATTATGTGGGGGTTTTTGCGCTCGTGTCACTTCACAAAATAATAACTGAGGTTAAACCTCTCTAGTCACATGGATTACTTTAACAATATATTTCCTACCTTTCTGGACTCTGAAAGTGGTAGTTGTGTATGGAGGGACAGAAACCTCTCGATTTCATTAAAAATAACTTTTTCAGTTTCAATTTAATTTGTGTTCAGAAGATGAACGAATTCAAGGTCTTACGGGTGTGGAGCGACACGAAGGTGAGTAATTAACGACAGAATTTAGATTTTTTGGTGAACTAACCCTTTCAGAGCCAGGGGTAAACTTTTGAACAAGATGATGGTGATGTGTACATTTTTCTTTCTTTTTAATATGTTAATATCTTATTAAGCCTCTAAAGGGCAGTACTAAATGAATTTTTAAACAAAATAAGAACAATTTACACCGATCATCCCGTTCAAAAGTTTACACCCCCTGGCTCTTAATGGATGTTGTCTTCTTTAGCATCACTAAATGTTTGCAGCTTTTGTAATAGTTGTGTTTGAGTCCCTCAGTTTGTCCTCAGTGTGAAAAGATCGATCTCAAAATCATCCAGACACTGCAAGAAAGGGGTTCAAATATGCAGAAGATGCTGGAAAACCAAAGAATGTGCAGGAGCTGGAGAATTCTTCTGAAGAGCATTGGGCAGTTTAACTGCTCAAACAAGGGACTCCTGAACAACCACCACAAAAAAAAACAAAAAACAAAAAAAACAGCCGTGGACCATCCAGGTAGTGGCACACAATATTAAAAATCAAGTGTATGTAATTTGTCTTGTAGTTTGTCTTGTGAACTAGGCTATCCATAATAAACATATGTTAGTGAAGCTTAATTAGGGCAGTACAAAATAAAAAAATATTTTTATGATCCTTCTTTAATATATAAATAATATTTTGGAGGTTCTGCGAGGTGTATGTAAAATGTTGTAAAATGTATGCCAAAATGTTGCTATGGTTACTATGTCGGTTTGTCGATTTCATGACTCACACAGAACAAAAATTTAGCGGATTCATTTCCTCCCACATTTAAATGCAGTTATCACTCCTAAAACTTTTGAACGTGACCACTGGTCCTCTAGCAACATGAAAAACAATTATTCGTTCCCTTTAAGCCGTCACTTACCACGTTCTGCACTCTCACGAAAACACTTGTCATAAACAATGAAGTAGTCCACACTGCACAGTGAATCTCTTATTGACATCGCGTCTAGAGTAGACTTTGCTGGTTATGAGGGGATTTGCAAAAGTATGAAGCTTCTGAACACAGACATTCTGAGCGAATTCTCCACATGGCGACTCTAAATGCCTCTGATCTGATGGGCCATTGCGTTCACGCGCTCAATGTCTGCGATTGGCTACAATGCTCAACGCTGCAACAATACAATGTAAGTATTTTCGTTTCGTTTTTGAATAATACCATATTGTGCCCTTCAGTGCCCGGACTCGGCTGTACTCGCGAAATTTTCACAGTCCAAAATGTCCAAGTCCGAGTACAAATTCACCCGAGTGCGTGACAAGTCCGAGTTCATTAAAAATTGGACTCGAGTCCGTTCTCGATCTCTATCAGTATCTTTGAAATTTGTGAACTGTTCATCACGATTTCAAAATAAAAGTTTAATCTCTGAGTTGAGTTTGCATGTTTTGATGTCCACATATTCTTGTTCAAGAAATTACAGTGACTGTAAAATTTCTGTCATAAAGAAGTTGCCAAATATTAAAGATTAAGTGAACATTTGAATTAAATGTCGTTTGGCCAATATTAAATAGAGATTTGATCTGCTGTAAAGTGGGACAACAACAATCACCAGGCCATTGGCGCCCTCTGCAGGCATTTGTTATAATACATAATATAATTGTTTATACAATGTATATTATATTATGTATTTTAAAAGTGTTGTTATATCAAACCATATGATTACTTGCTTTTGATCCAGATATTATTACCCCATTGTTATTATATATGTATTTTAAGTCATGTTAAAGGCCATTGTTTGCTTCGGTCTATTTTAATTATCACAAAAAATATCCGGTTACTTGATTAATTGTAAAAAAAAAAAAAAAAAAGTAATAATCGACCGATTACTTGATCACCAAATCGTTAGTGACAGCCCTAAATGTAATAATAGTTTAATTCCCCTATTCCATTTTGTTACTTCATGAATAAATGAAATTATAAAATTCAGTGACTCAGTTTCATGTGAGAGTCACATATGATCTTACCACAGTATCTCCAGTTTACAGTGAGGATTCTCCAGTACAGCAGAGACTATCTTCACTCCCGAGTCTCCTAGATTATTCCAAGACAGATCCAGATGTCTCAGGTGTGAGGAGGGGTTTGATCTCAGAGCTGAAGCCAGAGCAGTACAACCTTCATCTGTGACACCACACTTCATCAACCTGCAGAGAACAATGACACACTCTTCACTCTCTCAGATCAACAGAGACTTCATTATCAAAGAGAAACCAATAACATAAACTCAAATCACCATGTTAGATGATCTTGGTCTGTGTCACAGAGCACAAAACATTCAGTTCAGCTGAATCAGCATCATAACACACCTCCAGTCAAATTCAAACAGGAATAATACAATTAATTAAACAATTAATTAAATATGTCAGTGAGTTTTACTGTTATTCTAAGAGATATAACAAATTAAAACTGAATATCATATAAAAATCTAGAAGAATTGTAATAGGAGAGGTTAATGTAATGAACATTAAAGAGTCATGAAACCTCCCTCTTTCAAGGGCTGGACCAGAATATTTGAATATTCGTTTGGTAGGTTGGTATTCGATTTTCAATTTTGGTGATACATTTTATTTTTCAGTATTCTTTAAAAAAGAGAAAGTTCAATGAACAGCATTTACTGTGTGTGCATTTATCAAATATATTAAATTTATTAAAGCATTTATTAAATAGAAATATTTTGTAACATTTTAAATGTCTTCACTCTTCTCACTTTAATGTAAGATGAATTAAAGTATCAATTTCTCTCTTTTTTAAATCTTACCACAAATGTTTGAATGGTATCACTCACCCATAAAGTCAATCACTTGCCGCCACCTAATTTCATATTTATAAGTATTCTAAATATACATTATTTCATTTATACAGTGGCAGGAAAAAGTGTGCCTATGTTAACCCCTTGGAATGAACTTGTCATAAAATGTAATCTGATCCTCATCTAATTCATGCTTAAACACTTTGAGATTGTTTTATATCCATTAAAGAAGAATGGACAAATTCCTCCTGAACATTTTGCAGGTCTGATCATTGTGTTTGTATTGTGATGAATTAGATCACATTTTATGACAAATTACTGCAGAAAACAGTTCATTCAAGGGGTTCGGATACTTTTTCTTGCCACTGTGTGTGTGTGTGTATGTATATATATATATATATATATATAATATAGGGTCTGTGTAAATACATCTGAATGCCACTTCTGATGCAGTTTCCTCTGCAATGGAAAAAAAAGATTTTGTTTGATGATTTCATTTGATTTCTAAAACCTTACAGTGACTTAATATCCGATTTTATGTATTGATAAAGAATATGACATGAAAGATGAGAGCCTGCATTTAATAAGGTTAGGAAAATATTGCCTTTATAAATGTCATAAAAAGCCATGATAATCAAATTAAGGGGCCAAATACAAATATGCTGATTTAAGTAACAGAAAACTGACGGGAATATTGGAACAAAAAATATAAACTTTACTAGATACGATGTTAGTTATTGTGTCATCAGTATTTGAAAAGGGCATAGATTTGATCATAGTGAGTTTCCAGCTGAGGAGAGTCAGTCGTCCTCCATGTGAGGAAAGTGAGTCTCCTGCTGCGTGAGGAGAGTGCGGATACAGATCCACCGCTGGCCTATCAGTGGGAAACGCAGTAGACACTGGCAATAGTACAGTGACTTCGACAAATCATTAGTCTTATTTTTGGACCTTCCGGCCCCCCATAAGTGTAGACATTATGATAATAAGAGATTTATTGAGCAGTGTGGACAGCTTCATGGATTATAATGGAACTTCATGAGATTGAATCATCGTGATGAACTAAGATGAGTGACAGCTTTTTAGTGATTATAAAGGCAACGCTTTAAAATTAATATAGAAAAAAGTCACACAAATGTCATAAAAACAGTTGCGTAGATCATAAATCAGGTCAGAGAGGTGGAGGGCTTAAAAGTCTGAAGTGTGACGCTCATATTTTATTAAACCATTAATTTATAATGTTTAAGTAAGAAATGTTATAATGTTTTAACAGTGATGATTGTTCTCAGTGTTACTTACAGAGCTGATCTAGTTTCTGTAACCACAGGCAGGAGCTTCTGAAGAACTTCATCTCCTGTATTTACTGTGTCACTGTTTGAAAATAAAAACAAGGTAATTATTAATGCTAATAATTATATCATAAGTAAATAATACATTACATTCCTTGCTAAATATCCTCATATATTTTTTTAATTAAACACTGCTTTATAAAGGACATGTGAAAATGTTTTTTTAGTATCTAACTGTAGAAGCTACTAAACGTATTCAGCAACACAGATTTGTTTTTTCTTTTTCTTGGCAGTGTTGCTGTGGCAGGTCTATCAGTCTTCATTTACACTACAACACTTAGTGCACAGATCTATTTCGACATCAGATTTTTTTGTCCCGTCCGTTGCTATGGTTATCACTATGTCAATCATCCTCCAGTTCCAGGATTCTCCCACATATTGATATTGGGATCTTCTCAAACAGAAGGCTGCATCTAGTGAGGTTGTGTCTTTCCTAGTCCAGTCCTTCTGAGGCTTGTAGACTCGAGTCCTCCTCAGCATTAAACACTAGAATGAGACGCTCTAGTAAGTGCGCATGGCTTCGTCACACATGTTCCCGCCCCACGATCACGACACGAAAATACTATTAAAACTTCATTATGGAAACATACTTTGTATTAAAAATTAGGGATGCACTGATACCATTTTTTAAGGACCGAGTACGAGTACCGATACTTTTTTCTAGTACTCGCCGATACCGACGCCTATACATTTATTAATTTCTCTCTCTCTCTCTTTTGGTGATGTTGCAGTTTTCCAACACAGTGAGACTAATGAATGTAGGACAGCTTCTTTATTATTACTCTAATGAAAAAAGTAATAATTTTTGTGCTTGTCACAAACTTAAAGAACAAAAATTTCACAGTGTCCAATAACCTTCAAAGGACATAATTACCAATATATATATAATTGTTGTTATATAAAAAGAAATTTACAAAAAAATGACAAACAATACAACAAATACTATCCACCTTATTCCAACGCCCCATGATGCTTTGCGCGAATTATGGGTGTAACTTCAGTTAAGCTGTAAACAGTCAGTGAAAGTCTCGCTGTATGAACGCAATAATACGTTTTTTTTTTTAACTGGGTACAATGAGATGACATTATTCTACTCACCCTTCAACCACCGAACATTAAAAGGACATTTAAAAGTGTAAAAGCATCAACAAGGTACTTTCAACAGGCCATGAAAAAGCGTGATTCTTTCCACAGCAATAACGGACGGGTTAAACATAACTATAGTGATATATATCTGTAGTCTGTAATATACGTTGCCTTAATAAAATTGTTCATAAACTTCAGCATTGCGTGATGCTATCACAAAGTGATTTCTATAATTTTTACAGATAATAAATTGTATTTACCTGTGAAAACAAACCTGGAAAGAGACGTGAGGCTTTGAGGAGAAAAACGAGAGATTCTTCATGCATTCCAGTGAATTATTAATGGCATATATCGTAAATTATATCGGGAGAACAGACCACAAATGTGCAGTATATGTTGTCCTTTTTCATACTATTACAGCGGTATGTAAAGGACAAAAGAAAATAATCACGAGGATAGAAAGCAGCGACTGAAAAGAGCTTTTGCCATAGATATTCTCGTTATAACATGTTGCGTTAAAATACCAAGCGTTACATTATTCTCATGATGTCTGAAAATAAAACATGAAAGAAAAACTGACAGTTCAGTCAAACTGACAGATAAGCTTTATTTGTAGGGCAACCTTATGATTTGAAACGATTCGTTTCAGTCTTTTTGAATGGAAGTTCCCCAAACTGGAAGTGCAACCCATAATTCAAAACGCAGTAGGCTAGTCAGGAATAAGGTGGATAGAGATAAAAAATTAAATAAACTTGTTTTTCAGATACAGTAGGTTTATTTACCATGTATACATTTATTTAACATATTTTGTTGTTTTTATTAACATTAATGACAATGAATGAAATATAATGAAATATAGGCTACAGTCCCTTTAAGACTGAATCCATGGATACTGGCACATATCCTGTTTTCACCCAAATGTTTACGTCCACTTAAGCCATAACCGACTGTATTTACGTGAGATACTCCACACGATGGACATTTTGACAACTATGTGTGTATTTGACCAATCAGGTGCAAGGAGAACTGATCGCTCGCAAGAAAGAGAAAGAGAGAGAGAGAGAGAGAGAGAGAGAGAGAGAGAATTGAATTTGAAAAAGCATTTCCCTTTCGAGGGAACTCGCACTGCGTCCCGAAGGGAGCGCTATGGGAACGCCCTCAGCGTGAATGCGTCTGATGCACGTGTGTCAACTAGTCCAATGGCGAGAGTGAACGTCACCGGCAGGTGACGTCACGACCAGGAAAGGATAAATACACATCCGGAAAGACCGGCTTCAGCTTTTTGTGCCTCAGCAAAGCGCTCTGTGTGAAACTGTATCTGTCTATTTATTGTTGTTTGTCCTCAAGCATTATATAGCAAATAGCAACTTGTGTCGTGTGTGCTTCCCTGCCCTCGCTACTATATGAGTGGGGATACACGCGATTCATGTGTTGTTTGTTTGAGAGCAGAGCATACATGTCAGCTCTTGTATTGACATCTGACAGTGTTCATTCATAAATTTCCCGATGTGATGCACTATCGAGATTTTTAGCTCTGCTCCTCTTGGCTTTTTTCTCGAGGGAATAAAGTCTTAAGCAATAAAGAATCTATGGCTTGGATCTCGCGTCTGCCGAGGCGACGCGTAGATTGCGGGTCTGCAAAACTGCAATGAAGATTCTAGTGGCTCTAATCTCGCGTTTGCCGAGGGGACGTGTAGATTACGGGTCTGCAAAACTGCAATAAAGAATCTAGTGGCACGGATCGTGCGTCTGCCGAGGCGATGCATAGATTTCGTGTCCGCAAACTGCAATAAAGATTCTAGTGGCTCTCATCTCGCGTCTGCCGAGGCGACGCGTAGATTTCGAGTCTGCAAAATGCAATAAAGAATCTAGTGGCACGGATCTTGCGTCTGCCAAGGCGACGCGTAGATTTCGTGTCTGTAAACTGCAATAAAGATTCTAGTGGCTCTGATCTCGTGTTTGCCGAGGCAACGCGTAGATTAGGGTGTGCAGACGGCAGTTATAAATATTCAACCAATCATTCAGACCGTGTACACTTGTCTGGTGGTTCATTGATGCATTTAATTGAGGAGTTAAATGGGTTATTGCCTGGTTTTTAAAAGCTATATGTCTGCACTAATAACTCTTTATTTAGCCTTTCATCCAGACCGTTTTTACCTGTCTGGTTGATATGTGGCTGCATTTAATTTTGAGAGATTAAATGAAATTTGATGTGTGTATGGCCTATATGCATACTATATTTAGCATTTCTTTCAGACCGTATTAACTTGTCTGATAGATCATTTGCTGCATTTAATTTTTCAGGAATTAAGTGCACAGTTGGCTGTAATTTAATTTTGAGAAATTAAAAAAATGCATATTTATCTGACTTTAAGTAGTTAGATTCATGTATTACTTCAGCCTTTCATGTAGATCCTGACGCCAGTGGTGTTAGGCTTCTTAGGGCAGCCCCCTGTGGGGTGGAACGGTGTACACCTCAGTATACGGTGCCCGTGCCACTTCGTTGCCCTCAGGGGACCGATCTGCTAACCCCATCACTCTCTGTGCTTTGGGGCGCAGCGGTTTCCAGCAAGCTTTGATTCAGCGCTCACACGACGTTGCATCAGGCTCGCACCCTCTGAATGAAATCTAAGGGCAGCCCCACGGGATAGAGCGGTGTACACCTCAGTATACGGTGCCCGCTCAACTTTATTGTCCGTATGGGGCCATTCTACCAACCCTGGCACCCTTGGTGCTTCAGGGCGCAGCAGTTTCCAGCAAGCTATGACTCAGCGTTCACACGATGCTGCGTCAGGTTCGCACCCTCTGAGGAGGGTCAAAAAGCAGTCAAATGGGTTGTTTCCTGCCAGTGTACTTCAGGTCACCAAAGTGGCTGCTCTAGGTATACCAGAGACCAGCTTTGAGAGGCTGGTTCCCTTTTGTGGATTTTCTGGCAGAGTTGAGGCTTCTGCCAAATTTATCTCACTGGGCAGGCTCTGGTAATGGAACAGAAAGTAAACTCTTTTGCGAAAGGAGCTACAAAATGGGTTCCTCCTCCCAGCAGAGAGTTAGGGTTTTTAGGGCCGCTACTATTTTGTTCCAAAGAAGGATGGAGGGTTGTGTCCTATATTAGATCTTAATCATTTGAATCATTCAGTCAGGAGACTTGGGTTCAAAATGTTGACGCTAAACCAGATCCGAGGACTGGTTTGTCATGATAGTTCTAAAGGATGCATACTTCCATGTCTCTATCCTTCCACAGCATAGGAAGTTCCTCAGGTTTGCTTTCAGGGGCAAAGTATACCAATATTAGGTTCTTCCATTCGGTCTAGCTCTATCACCCCACACGTTCATGAAATGCGTAGATGCAGCTCTGGCCTTGCTCAGGCTGCAGATAACCACCTTCCTGGGCATGGTATGGATTCAGTGACGCTGCGGGCCGTTCTGTCGCCCACTCGTATTTCTGCAATCTTTTCAGTCACACAGGAGATATATCTAGGCCAGTCACCCACTGTAAAACAGTTTTCTAAAACTGTTGGGTCTGATGGCAGCTGCGTCCAATAGTGATACCTTTTGGCCTGCTGTTCATGAGACCCTTACAGTAGTGGCTCAGGACCAAGGGTTTTCCCTGAGGGGGAACCCACTTCGTATGATCAAGATCACGCGGCGGTGTCGCCGCACCTTGGTTATACGGAAGAAAAGTTGGTTCCTGTCCCAGGGCCCTGTGTTAGGAGCTTAATATCATTGGGTCACTCTCATGATAGATGTTTCTCTCACAGGCTGGGGAGCGGTAATGGAAGGCCGCTCAGCTCAAGGGCTGTGGAGGAGTCATCATCTTTCGTGGCACATAATTGCCTGGAGATGATGATGGTGGTCTTCAATGCGTTAAAGTTCTTCCTCCCAGACCTGAGAGGCAGACAATGCATCGATGGGTTCTTATATAATCAACAGGGGGGTCTGCGCTCGCGCCCACTATCTGGCACACCAGATCCTCCTGTGGTCCCTGGGAAAGATGCTCTCCGCGAGAACAATCTTATTCCAGGGACCTAGAATATAGGAGCAGACGTCCTGTCGAGACAGGGGCTGAGGCCAGGGGAATGGAGACTTCACCCCAAAGTGGTGAAGCTCATATGGGAGATTTATAGCCACGTGGAAGTGGATCTTTCGCGTCTCAAGATACGACGCACTGTCCACTGTGGTTATCCCTTACGCATCCAGTTCCTCTTGGACTGGATGCCATGGTACAGACATGGCCAGGGCCATGTCTGTATGTTTTTCCCCCAATTGTTCTGCTCCCAGGAGTTCTGGACAAAATTCGCCGGGAAGGGATAAGTCTACTGTTAGTAGCACCTTACTGGCCAAGTCGGATATGGTTCTTGGAACTTGTGTCTCTCCTCGACGGCTCTCCCACGGAGATTCTGATCAGGAGAGACCTTCTATCTCAGGTGAAGGGCTTGATTTTTCACCCCGCCCAGAAGTATTGAACCTGTGGGTTTGGCCCCTGAGGGGGCCCAACTCATAGTATCTGGTCTCTCAATCGAGGTTGTGGAGACCATACTTTACTCCAGAACTCTAGCCACAAGGAAACTATCCTCGTATTTCTGCATTCCATGACCCTGTGGATGGTACAGTTGTGGGGTATAACCCTTTGAGGTATCGTTTCCTTCGTGGCACTCTGAGGCTGAGGCCTGCAACATGCACTAGGGTTCCTGCTTGGGAGTTGGCCTTTGTGTTGGAAGGCTTATCTGCAGCTCCATTTGAGCCGCTTGATTCTGTCTCAGAAAAATTTCTGACATTGAAAACTGTTTTCCTCCTTGCCATTTCTCCCCTAAAAAGAGTAGGAGACCTTCAGGCCCTATCTGTATACCCTACGTGCCTTGAGTGTGCACCAGGGATGGTCAAAGTGTTCCTTTACCCTACCGGGTTTTATACCTAAAGTTCTGGCCAATATTCCACGGCCTATAGTGCTGCAAGCTTTCTGTCCTCTGTTCTCAGATCCAGACCAGGAAAAGTTGAATCTTGTGTGTCCAGTGTGAGCACTGAACACCTAATATCCACAGAGCTGCCCTGTGGAGGACTTCAGATCAACTGTTTGTTTTGGACCGTGCAATAAGGAGTCTCGCTGCGTTCATACAAATGGTTAGCAATTGCATAGTTGAGACTATGTCACTTGCGTATGAGGTCTCTGGTCAGCAGTATTCACTGTCTGTCAGAGCTCACTCTACTAGGAGTATGGCGGCTTCCACAGCCTTGTTGTTGGGGGTTTTCCTCAAGGAAGTCTGTGATGTGGTGGGCTGATCCTCGCCACTCACGTTGTGAGATGATATATCTCGACCTGGACGCAGCTCCAGGCTCATCAGTGCTCTCGTCTTAGTGTGCCACAGTTTCACACGGACAGGCATTTTGGAATTATGGCGTTTTGGGATATCGTTCCCATAGCGCTCCCTTCGGGACGCAGTGCGAGTTCCCTCGAAAGGGAACGTCTCAGGTTATGACTATAACCATGGTTCCCTGAGAGAGGGAACGAGACACTGCGTCGCGTTGCCATACTCCCTGCATCCCTGTGATCGATTTGCTTCGGCAATTTAAGCTGAAGCCGGTCTTTCCGGATGTGTATGTATCCTTTCCTGGTCGTGACGTCACCTGCCGGTGACGTTCACTCTCGCCATTGGACTAGTTGACACACGTGCATCAGACGCATTCACGCTGAGGGCGTTCCCATAGCGCTCCCTTCAGGACGCAGTGTCTCGTTCCCTCTCTCAGGGAACCATGGTTATAGTCATAACCTGAGACGTTTATTACTATAAATCACACTTCATTGTACACAGTTAACAAACCAAAAAGTTACCTTATATAAGTACCAAAGAAATCAATAAGACATACAAATAAATAAATTACACCAAATGTGTAAAAAATAAATCCTCTTCAACAACAGTACATAATGCTCCATTACTATACCATTTCTTTTCAAATGTTAAAATATCCTTTGTAGACTTATAAAAACAAAAATCTATTAACACTCGTGATTTCACCAAATTTAAAAATAGTATTACTACATCTTCACCAGAACATCTTTCAACCTTATTTTTCCTGCTCATATAAATGGCCAGTTTTGCCCGACCTAAAACAAAATTCAAAAGCTGACAAGTAAACCTTTTACCTCGGACAAACTTAAAACCGAAAATAAAAATCCTCATGGAAAACAATTCACTAAAAGAAATAAAAACATTTTCCAACATTGAAAATAAAGGTTTTAGTCTGTCACATTCCATAAAAGCATGAAAAACTGTTTCTCTTTTTGAGCAGAAAGGACAATCAGCATTAACTTCAGGATTAAGAACTGAAATAAAAGCATTAACAGCGATGGCACAGTGAAGAAGCCTCCACTGCATATCTCCTGCCCTTTTAGATAACGGTGGCTTATACAGTGAGCTCCACTCAGGTTTCACATTCTCTTCAACATCCAAAACTCTGCGCCACAGCGTGTCAACTTTATCATTCAGTATGTTTTTATTAAAAACTTTAACACATATTTTATAAAAATCTTTGCCAGTGGCTTTTAAAAAATCTAAACACAATGGTCTTTCAGCATATAAAAAAGGTCCACTACAACCATCTAACTTAGGTGACATTGTAATCATAGGAAAACACTTTTTATTAGAAGGTGTATTAGGAGTGTCAACTTCCCCATGTCTGTCCATCAGCAAATCTTTTTCTTCAATACTGACCAACAATCTCCAGTTCTTTAGCATTTGCTCAACAGTCCGCAACGACCTGACCTTTAGACAAGAGGCCACATCTTCTGTTCTTTCAAAGTCCATTCCAGCTACATGAATCAAATGTCCAAACGTGAAGATCCGTGAATTCCGCAACAGTACATTAAGTCCATGAAAGGAGCAATTGTCATTTGTTCTATGTTCCACTTGATCTAATACGCTAACTAACCTATTAGCTAAAACTTTTGAGAGCAATTTATAATCAGAGCAAAGGAGCGAAACAGGACGCCAATTCTTAATTTCTAGAAGATCTCCTTTTTTGGGGAGAAGAGTAATGACTGCTCTACGGCTACTCAATGGCAACGGGCCTGAGCTCAAACTGTCATTAAGCACCCGCAAAAGGTCCTCCCCAACCTCTGTCCAAAAAAAATTCAACTGGAAGGCCATCAATTCCTGGCACTTTCCCGGAATCCATGCCTTGAAGGGCCTTGTGCAACTCCCCCAGGCTTAAAGCACCCGAGAGCTCTGCATTGGCCGCCTCTGACACTTGAGTCAAACTTTAAAAAAAAAACACTCTCAGAATCCCATCCTGACCCCAACTCACTCTTGTATAAATTTTCATAAAAACCACAAGCTCTTTTTCGTATTTCCGTATGACTAGATAAAATTACTCAGAGCGCAAAGCATGCAAAAAACGTTTTTGCCCATTCTTCTTTTCAAGGCTAAAAAAATATTTAGATGGTGCATCCATCTGTTCAATACTTAAAAAACGAGAACGAACCAGAGCTGCTTGTGTTTTCAACCCGAGTAGATCTGCTAGCTGGGTTTTCTTGTATGAGATCATCTCTGTGTAATTTTGATTACATGTTGAATCAGCTGAACTCTGTAATTTCATTATCTCTGCCTCCAAGGCCTTCATAGAACTATTTAACTCTTTGGTGACATTGCGGGTGTACTGTTGACAAAATTGTTTTATTTGAACCTTTCCAAAATCCCACCATTGCTGTAAGTCTTGAAATGAATCTTGTTTTTTTAAACTCTTCCCAAAATACTTTAAATACATCCTTAAAATCCTTACTACACAATAAGTTAGTATTGAAATGCCAGTATGCACTATGTGGTTTAATTTGATTTAAAAAGAAAAAGCCCAATACCATATGATGATCAGAAAAACTGACCGGTAAAATGACACTACTTTTAAAAATACCCAACTGATGTTTAAAACCATAAAAACGGTCTAATCTAGCAAGAGATAGAACATCGTCACGAACATGAGCCCATGTATACTGTCTCTGTCTGTCGTGAAAATGCCTCCAAACATCACATAAATCATTCACATTTATCATCTTAATGAGATTTGGGGCTCAATATGATTTCTGTCAATATTATTTTCCGTACAATTAAAATCTCCTAAAAATAAATATTCTTCAGTACTGCATTTTTGTAACATGGTACGAAGGGCATCTAAAAACACCAATCTTTCCACTGCTGCCGTTAGAGCATAGACACAAACAAAAACAAAAACATATTTTTCAAAAATAGCTCTTATTTTTAAAATTCTTCCTTTTACAATCTCATCAACTTGATAAGAGACTGGACAAAAACTCTTAGTGAATAAAATACCCCCACCCCCACTAAGTGTGGTGTTGTGACTGAGGACAGAAATAGCATCCCACTCCTGCATCCGATCAGCAGCATTTTTAACATCACTGTGTGTTTCTTGGATAAAAATAAATAAAAATCTTTTTCTGCTTAACGACTTCAAACAATTCAGCTCTTTTTTTACCATTTCTTGCACCATTCACATTTAATGATGCAATACACACTTCAGCCATACTCAAAATTAAAAATAAAATCAGACTATAATTCATATTCATTGATTTAAGCTTTTTCACTGCCATCATTTAAATCCAAATGGGCTTTTCGCACTATTTTCTTTAACCTGTACACCTCTTTGTTTGAAAAACAACCTTCAGCCATGAAATTCTTTGTTTTTTCCACAAACTGTCCTACATCTGGGAAGTACTCATTGACCAACACCCCTCTCTTGTTCTTCGTTGATTTGAGGAACAATTTAATGTCATCTACATCATAATTACGGCTGGAACATTCACTTTGTGACAACGTAACACTTGAGTCAGAAAACTCACTGTCACTCTCTGACTCAATCGAATCAACAACATCTTCAAGATCTAAATTCTTTAATTGTCTAAAATCAATAACTTTATCTGACTTCTTCCTTTTCAAAGGCACTTTAAACAATGCTTGTTCTGAATCAATTTCATTAGGCCTACCGTCAACCTCCCGAACATCCCCCACTACCAGTTCTGAATCTCTTTCATCGCTTGACTCACATTTGTCTCCCTCGTTCTCAACGTCTTTAGCACTTTCGATGTTTTCCCCCAGTGAAACCAAAGCATCCTTCGGAATCCCAGCGCTCTGAGCTCCATCATGATCGCTCGCCCGTGCCACCGCGCTCTCTGCCCCAGCTGAAGCTTCACCGGTCTCACCGGACTCCTCGGCCTCACCGGCCGGCTGCACAGTGCTGTTAGCTGTGCCTTCCACGTCAGCCAAACGATTGTCTTCCTCTTGTTTGCTGGGACACGCTCGGACCAAATGGCCGACTTTACCACAGCCAAAGTATTTGATTTTGTCAGTGGTAATAAAAACCACACAATCAAAATCATCCACACGGAAAGTCAGCGAGAGGTCTAGATCAGCGTCATTGTTTACGATCATGTAAACGAGCGTCTGAAAGACACAACATGTTTCAGTAAGGGAGAAACATGGCCAATTGGAATTTTTTTAATTGCGGAGACTAGTTTTCCGTAACGAGACAAGGCTTGCGTTAAAACAACATCGCTAATAAATGGCGGGACGTTCGAGAGAGTAACTCTTTTAGACGGTAATGAAAGTGGAAGAACGGGGATAAGAACACCTTCTAAAATAATTCCCCTCTGAACTACTTCGTTTGCTTTTTCTATTGTACTCAAGAAAATTACAATAGCGCTATTCATCTTTGAGGCAGACAATACATTCTCATGTCCCACAATTTCCCCTACAGCTAAACAGCAACTCTCCACACTCGCTGTCGCCGCCACTTTTACACTGTGACGACGCGTGAGTGAACCCAAACCATGAGCACCTGGAACCGCCATGTTCCCCCCCTCCCCAAAAAACAAACACCCACCCCCTCCAAAAACAAAATATCCCCAAAACGTGCCTAAACTACCAAAAAAACGAAAATACTTTCAACTATTCAAAAAAGAATATATAAAGATAGAAAAGAAAGAGAAACAACTCAAGCACGAGTCACCACTCACGCTCACACTCACGCCGCACTCACTCCCAGCATGCACTCTGAGAGAGAGAGAGAGAGAGAGCGCTTCTGGTCTGTGTCATTCAGCGCGATTCCTCCTATCCCGCCTTCACTAATCGATAACGAATCACGATTGAAAGCATGCAGTTCACAATGTGTGGGTTGTCATTAATTTTGAAGTATTTCCACACCCCTGAGGCTGACATTGTTTCTGCTGCTGCCGTCGGTGTCTCTGTGCACGGAAAATTCTGTCAGTTACGTCACGTGAGGTATCGGTCTCAAGTACATGAGCTTGGTATTGGCCGATACTGATACTGGTACTGGTATCGGTGCATCCCTATTAAAAATCTTTATATTAACTGGCTTTTTTATTAATGCAGTACAGTGAATGACAGCCGTCTGTGTCTCCCAGTGTCTTACATTATTGACAGTTTAGTGATTAATTTACACCAAAACAAAAGATAACATGTATGCCTTAATCTCCGAAAATATAATTTTTGTCTTACATTTCATAATGTACTCAGATAAGCTCAGAGCGACTCGTTTTTCATCAGTTCTTTTTCCTGAATTGGAATGTGTGCAAAGGATTGTGGGAGATTGAAGGACATGAAGGATACACTTGACGCATCCTTCAAAATGAGCTGAATTAAGGACATGAAACTAACTCTGCCTTCAAAGGATCCTTCAAATTGAGACGGTCTAAACGGAGGCGCTTGATGACGTGACAGTATGGCAAGCCGTTTTAGCTTAAATTGTTCCCAGTGTTACTCGTCGTAATTGCATTTTTACTAGTAAGAATTCAATTAGAGAGCTCTATAAATGATTTTTTATTAGTCATATGTCTCCATTGACTTCCATTCATTTTTAGTTACAGAGCTCTACAACTGAATTCTTACTAGTAACAATTACAATAGAGAGCTCTCCAATCCAATTATTACTTGCAACAAATACAATTAGAGAGCTCTCTAATTCAATTCTTACTAGTAATAATGCAATTGCAGAGCTCTCCAACTGAATTTTTACTAGTAAGATTTGCATTAAAGAGCTCTCTAATTTCAATTCTTACTAGTAAAAACATAGTTGTAGAGCTCTCTATTCAGCACTACCTTATTATGATAATTACGCCTCATGCATATTCACAAAAAGGGCGATGGCACTCCAGGTTGTTTAGTAAAGCCGTTTTCAATGATGAACAGCAACGTTGAGGCTCTAAAGATCTGATATAAGCATTATATAGCCTATAAGACATATAACTATTTTTGGTGTTGATTAAAATCATTATAACATTATAGCATTATTGATTATGCTTTATAGACAAGAAATAGGGTACAACGGAGCTGAAGGCACGTTTGACTTTATTTTCTTTTAAACCACTAGATGGCACAAAAATTCAGCTAATTTGGCTGATCCTTGACGCCATCCGGACAGCAACGCAAAGTTGATTCTGCGCTCATTTTATCTAATATGTAATATTTTTAAAAATGTTGAAGATTTATGTAGCAAATGAGAATCAATCAAATAATTGAATATATTTTATTAATGTTTTACAGTTTTGTTCAAGGTAGGCTAATTAGTAGCCTAAGTTTTTTTTCCATTAACGGAACTATGTATTTTGGGTGAAATAATAGTAGCCTATATAAGTAATAATATAGTTTGTGTTTTTTCAAAATGAACATATTTAAATGACAGTGTATTTGTTGAACAAAAATGAATTAGCCTATTTTATGTAGTCTAGGTATCAAAATAAACCAAATATAGTACAAACTTTGCTAAATTGATTGTTTTAATATCGGAGCAGCCTACTGAAAAGCACATTTTTCTTAAGGTGTGCATTTAGCCCCGTTGTGAAGGTACGCTACGTACTGTTGTATTTCAAGGTGAATTCACACTCTCTCAGAAAAGATGAATATTATAGCGATATGCAGCTATTTTAAAATTGTAAAATACTTATTTTGTTGAGCATTCACGTTTTAGATGGGTTTATCTCAATTAAAGCATTACACGCGTTATACTCGCATCTCAGCAGTGGCTGGGCTGAGCGTCATTTTCAACCAGTTGAGATCACGGTCATTTGGCTGCTTTAATTGAGATAAACCCATCTAAAACGTGAATCATACAAAAGAATAGAGTCATAATATTATATTCATAATAATACAATTGTGTATTTCCATGCAGCGATAGAGATAGGGAACGCGTTACACTCTGCCAGCCACCAGCCCACCGCTGACAGACCTGCCAGAATCAAAACTGGCAGCTGCCACCAGGTCATGTGACCTGTCAGTGACTGCTCCTGCCAGCCAGTTGAAGATTGAACCCCCACTCATCGAGTGTCACTGACTTTGCAAAAGATGAACAAAAACACGACTTGAGAGTCCAAAACATTCACTGCATGATGAAGCCAGTAATGCTGCTATATGAGGGCAAAAATATCCCTGTATGAGTTTTTATTTTTTTTATAGGCCTATAACACGAATTTGATATTTATAGTTTATAACAAACAAAAAGTTAATATTCAGTGAGTTACATTTTGGACACAATATTGTCTGTTTTTACTGTTTTTTTGCTACGAAAATAGTTTCAAACAAAGCCGGGGCCGAACTGTTGTGCATCTCAGAGCAACAGTGCAATGTTGATGTGAATCTGTGTTTTTAAACGATAATTTGAGTCAATGATTCAATTACCATAAAGACAGTCATTTGCTTCGTTTCTAAATGAATCAACCGTTTTGAATGAATCATTTGAATCAATTAATCACTCATTAAGACAGGATTGGGCTGCCACTTACTGGTAGTTTTATACAGGCCTAAACCAGCCGCACAAAAACAATCAGCAAGATATCGCCTTATCCTTGTCGAAAAAATCCCCAAATATATATATATATATATATTATTTGTCAATATCGCATACTCCTAATTTGGACCTGTATTTGTTTGGTTATTACCATTAGAAAAAAAAGTATAGGCTACAAGAAATAGGCTATATGCAGGAAAGTTTTAGTAATCAGTAATAGGCCTGTCGGGCATTAATATAATATAATATAATATAATAATTTCTTTTTATATATAGTATATTACTGTTGTTTATTTATTTATTAAAGAGATTATATTTTGTCTGGTAAACTTTATCATTACCATATAAAACGTAAAGATGTGAATTAATATACTGATTAAATATCATCTTTCAATAGCAAAACAGCCTATCCAAGTTGTCATCTCAGTATTGTGGTCATTCTGACACAATAACAATTCGTTCTAACAGGACTTTTATTTTGAAGAGTAGCATCGCAGGCGGGATTTGGGGAGGCAAATGGGTGTAATCGTAAATCTGTTTTGCATCTAATGAATACAAGTTCTTACTAGTAAGGATACGATTGTAGAGCTCTGTAACAGGAATTGTTGCTAGTAAGAATTGCATTAAAGAGCTCTCGAATTGTAATTCTCACTAGTAAGAACTGATTTAGAGAGCTCTCTAATGAAATTGCAGATCTTTCTAATTGAATTATAGAGCTCTCTAATCATAATTGTTACTAGTAATAATTGAATTATAGAGCTCTCTAATTGAATTCTTACTAGTAAAAATGCAATTACGACGAGTAACACTGGAAACAATTTAAGCTAAAACGGCTTATCATATGGCAGTCGAGATATGCAGCCTTACTAGGACACAGCCTCCGTTTGAGAAGCACCCGCAAATTATGTACAATATCCCAGAAATCAGTCTGTGCCCCGTGATTTAAACACCTCTGATCTCTTTGTTTCTCTTTGATCTTAATGTTATAGACTGTAATGATTGAACTCAGTGTTACTTACTGATCACTTCTGTGTCCAATTAAGCTGCTCAGATCAAACCTCTCCATTGTCTTCTCTGAGCTCAACAACACAAAAACTAAAGCTGACCACTGAGATGAGGAGAGTTTCACATTATGTAGTCCTCTACGGCTCATATGAGGTTCAGCTTCGTTCACTAGTGAAAGATCACCCAGTTCATTCAGACAGTGAAACAGATTGATGTATTTATCTGGAGAGGGATTCTCACTGATCTTTTCTTTAATATAGTCAACTGTTTTCTCATTGTTGTGAGATCTGTTTCCTGTCTGTGTCTTTAGTTCTTGTAAGAGACTCTGATTAGACTCCACTGACAGACCCAGAAGGAAACGAAGGAAAAGGTCCAGATGCCCATTTTTACTGTCTAAAGCCTCATCCACAGCTCTCTGATGGAGATCAGATAGTGAAACTTTGTCTCCATCAGATGGTTTGGTAATCTGGTCAAACACATTGATGTTCTTGTTTATAAAGGAGAGATGCACATATAGAGCTGCTAGATGTTCCTGAATGCTCAGATGAACAAAGCAGAAGACTTTCCCCTGATACAAGCCCAACTCCTCTCTGAAGATCTGAGTGCACAATCCTGAGTACACTGATGCTTCTGTCACATCAATGCCACACTCTCTCAGGTCTTCCTCATAGAAGATCAGGTTTCCTTTCACAAGCTGCTGATAAGCCACTTTCCCCAGTTTGAGGATCATGTCTTCATCTTTCACTTTCTTCTCATAGTCCTTCTCATGTTTGATGTTGGTCTGAATGATCAGGAAGTGTGTGTACATTTGAGTGAGAGTCTTGGGAATCTCTCCTCTCTCTGCTTCACTCAACATCTTCTCTAGAACAGTGGCTGAGATCCAGCAGAACACTGGGATGTGACACATAATAAAGAGGCTCCTTGATGACTTCAGGTGTGAGATGATCCTGTCGGCCAGACTCTGATCTCTGATTCTCTTCCTGAAGTATTCCTCCTTCTGTGGCTCACTGAATCCTCGTACCTCTGTCACTCGATGGACACACTCAGAGGGGACGAGATCAGCTGCTGCTGGTCTGGAGGTGATCCAGATGAGAGCAGAGGGAAGCAGATTCCCCACAATGAGGTTCATCAGCAGCACGTCCACTGAGGCTGATTCAGTCACATCATACAACCTCACATCGCTCTGAAAATCCAGAGACAGACGACACTCATCCAGACCATCAAAGATGAATGAAACTTTATATTTGTCACTGGATATTTCCATTTCTTTTGTTTCAGGGAAAAAGACATGAAGAAGATCTGAAAGACTGAGTGTTTTGTCCTTCATCAAGTTGAGCTCTCTGAAAGGAAGTGGAAATATGAGCTGGACGTCCTGATTCTCTTTCCCTTCAGCCCAGTCCAGGATGAACTTCTGCACAGAGACTGTTTTTCCAATGCCAGCGACTCCCTTTGTCAGCACAGTTCTGATGGGTTTGTCTTGTCCAGGTAAAGGTCTAAAGATGTCACTGCATTTGATCGATGTGTCCTCTGTTTCTGCTCTCCTGGACTGTGTCTCAATCTGTCTCACCTCATGCTCATTACTGATCTCTCCACTTTCACTCTCTGTGATGTAGAGCTCTGTGTAGATCTCATTCAGGAGTGTTGGGTTTCCCTGCTTTGATATTCCCTCATACAAACACTCAAACTTCTTCCTCAGATTTGATCTCAATGTGTTGAGGACTTCAGCAGGTTTAGAGTCATGGCTGTAAGATTAAAATACCAAATTATTACACAAGTTAATGTAAAGTGAACAGCCATAAATTACAAAAACTGATTTTGTTTCTGAAATGTTTCAGTTATTAATCATGTGTTTGAGTGATGTGTGACGTGATGCAGCACCTAAAATTAAACAACAACAACAAAAGTCCTACATTTTACCTGAAACCAGGATTCATGCTTTCATTAAAGTCTTGTGGTTGAATCTCAGGCGTGAACACAGTTTTGTTTTTAACTGGTCTGGATTGAAGATTTGACCTTAAATCAGAATGAAGAGGGTAAAGAATCAGACACACTGATATTGATGTAATTGTGTCATTAACTGAGTAACAGACCAACAGCTTTTACAGTGTGTGAATGTATTACAGTTTTTCTCAATTGCTTTGGCACATTTTTGAAACATGTTTAACATTCTTCAGTTGTCAAGTTCAATTGTCACAACTGTTAGCTGGATCATCACAACTCTATTGCATGTCTGCAAATGTAGGAACTCACCCAAAACATTTAATTCATGCTTCAAAACCTAGTTATTTTATCAGTAAATGCCACCAAAATAAAAAGTGCCTTTGTCATTGTGTGAGCCACTCTGGTCAAAATGTTTCAATGTTTTTTTCACCATAAATATTTTTATATACAAATTTTATGTTTTTTTATTCTATTTTTTGTTGACTGACTGCTTTCTGTACTAAACAAGAAAATCAGTTTTGTCTAGCTTACATGTAACAGATTTTCTACAAAAATAAATGTACTGTATAAATACAAATCCATTTAAACAGTGCTGCTGTAGCTGCTGTTCAGGTTCAGAAATGGTAGTGATATACAGTATATATACAAACTTAGCAAACTTTGATTTCTGTTTCATTACAACAACAGGCCATTTGCCAATTTAGCAGACATTACAAACATTCCATGTGATAAATATTTATGAATATACGTGCATGTCTGACAGATTTTAAAAACTGTATGGATCATTTTGCATGTGAAGACTCACACAATGAACGAATGTTTAGAGGTTTTAAGAGTTTGTCAGTTTCACTGAGAATCAACTGATCAGTTTTGATCAACAAACCATTTTCATATAGTTACTGAGACAATTGTACTTACTCGTTTGCACACATATGCCAAACACATGCAATATGCTTATTAAATCAATAAGAAATTAAAATCTGATGTGAACAAGGGCCGGCTGCACCAGCTGTAGTTTTGACGTAAATAGGCACTAAGATACAACTTACACATAACTACTGCTACAAATTATACATGGATTGAAATCTACTATGTGTCCCTAAACTGGATAAATTAGTGTCAAGTGCAAAGATTGCTGTTCTTAAAAGCCTCTCCCCATTCCCGGGGTAAGTTGTCACAGCAAGTATAGGGTTAGTTGTAACAGTATAGAAGACTGTGTAAACTGTGTGCATTAATTAATTGTAGTTTTCAAACTTTTTTTTATATAATTTTGTGTCCCTCCCCTACCCCACTCCTACTTTAAATCAAATCTGTTAATATTAGGAATTCAAAACAAACAAACTGAAAACAACTATAGAATTATAGAGTGATGTCAACCGTGATCACATGACTCTTTTCAATGACACAATGGAAGAAGAAGGCTCAACTTTAAGAGATCAATGTTTTATTGACCTTTAAAGATGGTGCAGAAAGCAAAAGCTTGTGTTATCATTTCATCTGTGTCCATTGCAAATCATGCCGTTTTTACTTCCTTTTCAGCCTAAGCTTTTCCGGGTCAGTAGACGACCAGGGTTGCTTTTAAAAGAAGATGTAAGCTGGTCGTCATAAAATCGGTCGTGTTTGTCGGAACAAATCGTAATTGGGCATCAAGACCTGCAGAGTAAATACGGTCTAATAGTTTAAACTGATTTGATTAATCGCAGAGCTCTAACCCCAAACGTGTGTGTGTGTGTGTGTGTGTGTGTTAGTCACTCACACAGTTACAACAAATTTATATTTTCCCATATTGAAAGTAGTTTTATAACACTCTCCATCTGGTCATACATGATATTTCTATTTGTCCTCTTTTTTAAGGTATAAGACTAATGCAGATATTTAAACAAGAACACATGCTGATTCAGATGATACCAGGTCTGTCATTTAACACTGACTCAAATCAAAAGTTCTTCTTGTTGACAAGTTGTAGCTATAAAAGCCAGAGCGAGGAGCTTGTTGTGGCATTGAGCTCTTGCAGGTGTTCTGGACTGTTTGGTGCGTTTGTTAGATTTGACATATTTTCATGAGTTCACACTTACATATAATCAGATAGAGTAAAGGTTATGTGCTGTCCGAGGGGAGGAATTTGACCCGAACCCTGAGTGCTCCCATTTTAGGATAGGAATAGTTAGGAGTGAGTAGATGGGGTGGAGGAGGGATGCTGGAAACTGTGGTGGGACAGAGATAATTCTGCTGAATATATACCTTCTGTCGCACTAATTGAGTTGATTAACTGAACATGCTCCTCCTTTGTTAATAAAACATCATTAATTTGTTCTCTCTGGTGCCTCAAGAATTGCACTTCCTGATTTAACAGATACTGGACCTCATTTATCAATCTAATGTAGAAATTAGCGCAGATCAGAGCGCAGAAATCATCTTATGACATGTGATTCATGAAACATTTGTATCTGCCAATCACATCATACGACTGATCGTACGTTGATGCATGTGGCGGCGGAAAACAATCCTCATTTAAATACCACGCCCCAAATTTTAGAAGTCACGTCCTACAGTTTACGACACAGAGAAACGAAACCCGGCCATGAAGAGGAAGTAATCTCATGAAAGAGAAATTGATCTTACTCCAAAAACACCCCTCAACCTCATAATTGCAAACAATAAAATTAATTTATAATAAATGAAAATACCGGTAAATAAAACTAAATACTGACAAACATTATTACCATACAAACTTGGCTATTTTAGTACCCCTCCTCACTTCACAGAAAATTATTAAAAATTTAAATTTATTTTATTCAGAACAGAACAAGAATGAAAAATAAGTAGCTATAATATATCATATATATTAAATTATAAATTAAACACAAATTAGGCTCACATAGTCTACCTCTCTCATTCGGGAAGAATCCAAATGTTTCCATATTCGTGATGTAACATTTATTTGACTACTGTTCATTATGTAAACAAGGCTTTGTATTTCACTCTTGTTTCAATATCCACATAAAACATCCTTCACATGAGCAAAAATGTGTTTGGTTGTGCGTTGTGTGCACCGAAACTGAGCAGTGTTAACTTTGCCTGCATTTTAGTTTGCTGATAAATGGCTGAAATGTAAAGTTAGCAACGCTGAACTGATATGTTGTGTTTGTGTGTGTGAGTGAGACGCCCATGTGATCAACTGGATTTAATAAAATAAAGATAAATATTTTAATGAAAATAAAGAATAAAAAAAATCAATACAATGCGTCGAATGAGCGTAGCCTGAACTAGCCCTACTTGATGCAGTTTTTCTCTTTTGTTTTGTTAATCTGTTAATTATTTCAGTAGAATATATTTTGTGTAGTCCTATTATTTTACTCTATTATATTATCCTGTTTTTCTAATCTTCTATTTGTGCAGCAAAGCGAAATCAATAGAAAGAAAAAAAAAACATTTGTGGTATTTTAATGGGTCACAGACACACATTCATCTATTCTAATTTAACTTTAATTTGACATTTTAATCGTGTCGTTTAATGGTTAATGATCGGTTAGTGAGTGATTGTCGGTCAGGAAAATAATCTAAATGCTCTCATAACAATTCTCCACCAGATTTACTGCTGCGCGCAGGTTCCCGCTGACTCAAAAACTTGCGTACACAAACTGAGATTTGATCGTAGCCATCGCTCACGTTCATATTGATAAAGCCAAATCTTCCGTGTAAAATGACCGTACACCCAATTTTCATAAATGAGGTCCATTGTCTTTAAATCTTTGTCCATCCATGAGATGTTCAACAGTAGAGTTGTAATTTGTGTCATAAACCAACTTTTCGTAACGGTACTCTTGGTGTGAAACATCATGTTCTGACCAGACACTGTGTCGCTTTCAGCAAATCTGCATTATATAAAGGGTCTAAAAATCTCAGCTTACATTAACTTGATGTCATTGCTAGTATTAGACTAACTAACTTTGATCAAACTTGCTTCTGATTTAAAAATCTAATACTATAAGCATATATTTTACAGAAATAACATACCTGAGATCAGGCCGTTTGTCTCCACTCTTAAACACTGGTGGCTTCTCCATAGACCAGTCACTCTTCATAGACACACAGCTGGACTCTGGGTTTGATCTCTTCTGCTGGACTGAACTGTAACAGAGAACAGATTCAGTTTAATCCTGTGTGAAGTTTACACTGTGTTTTTACATGTTCATTTTAGTTTTAAAACAGTCAAATAAAGAAGCATACAGACCTACACACTTATATAGCTGCAGTATGTTGTGCAGTTTTACTGGAAACTTCTGTCTTACTCCATTACATAAAGGTGGATGAAAATCTCCATTACCAACAATCTCCATGACATTTCCTGATGTCACTGACCGACTGTTTATACTATCTGTGATACTTTGCCAGACATGAGGTTCTTTGGACAGAGGAGGCTGGACATCCCTGTGCCTCGCTCCAGACACGATTTTAAAAGAGTAAGACCATCCCCGGGACGTGAATTCATTTACCTGAGAAATATAAATGTCCCCCAATTCATGTGTCCTGCCACCAGGCCTAGTTATGCAACATTTGTCTTAAGCCTGGCCCAAACTAAAAGATTCTTAAAATTAGGGCTGCAGAAAAAAAAAAAAACTTCGCTGGAAGTGAATGTTACGTGTGCAGGTTGCAGAGAGATGAGGCGTTCACAGAGATCCACAAACTAGGGTATTTATTATATAAATGAGTGATAACCAACTTCACACACATTAGATAACATACAGAACAGACAGGGAGTGCAGGGAGTGAGTCCATTATAAAGGGAGTGCAGATGATGAAGTCCAGGTGCAGGTGATCGGTGATGATGGGGAGATGACGAGGAAGTGAGTGCAGGTGAGGAAACAGGAGGATGATGAGAAATGGAGTCCGGGAAACAAGGGAACTGTGACAGTGAAAAAGTCACGCAGTCCATGACGGACAGATTGTAACACGGCTGGTAATTACAGCATGTCGGAAAGGAAATCTAAATGTTCTCCTATCATCGACCTCAAATATGTCTTATCACTGAAAACATGTTAGTAGTAGCAACTTGACATGGCCGCTCGCTCTAACGTTATCCTGAAATGTGCGCTATTATTTGGCACATATTCAAGTGTTTGTGTGGAGTGTGGAAGCTGAAGAGTAGTGCGCTTCCTGCATGACATTAACTCAACATGGAGGAGCCGCTGCAAACACGAGCATTTAACTTAAAATACTCCCTCATTTTTGGTCACACAGATAAGAGCAATACATCATTTGAAAATGTGAAGGAACTAATTTTATTTGTGTACACTCACAATAACAACAAAATATTGTGTTTTTATAAAATCATAATAATAATAAAAACTAAACTTTTACATTTTACAAAAGTTTACATCCCCTTGATTCTTAATCCTGTGTGGTTACCTGGATGATCCACGACTGTTTTTATGTTTTGTGATGGTTGTTCATGAGTCTCTTGTTTGTTCTGAGCAGTTAAACTGAGCTCTGTTCTTCAGAAAAATCCTCCAGCTCCTGCAGATTCTTCAGTTTTCCAGCATCTTCTGCATATTTGAACCCTTTCCAGCAGTGACTGAATGATTTTGAGGTCCATCTTTTCACACTGAGGACAACTGAGGGACTCAAACACAACTATTAAAAAAGCTGCAAACATTCACTGATGCTCCAGATGGAAAAATAATGCATTAAAGGGTTAGTTCACCCAAAAATGAAAATTCTGTCATTTATTACTCACCCTCATGTCGTTCCACACCCGTAAGACCTTCGTTAATCTTCGGAACGCAAATTAAGATATTTTTGTTGAAATCCGATGGCTCAGTGAGGCCTCCATAGCCAGCGATGACATTTCCTCTCTCAAGATCCATTAATGTACTAAAAACATATTTAAATCAGTTCATGTGAGTACAGTGGTTCAATATTAATATTATAAAGCGACGAGAATATTTTTGGTGCGCCAAAAAAACAAAATAACGACATATTTAGTGATGGCCGATTACAAAACACTGCTTGAGGAAGCTTCGGAGCATAATGAATCAGCATATCAAATCATGATTCGGATCACGTGTCAAACCGCCAAACTGCTTAAATCATGTGACTTTGGCGCTCCGATCCGCTGATTCGATACGCTGATTCATTATGCTCTGAAGCTTCCTGAAGCAGTGTTTTGAAATCGGCCATCACTAAATATGTCGTTATTTTGTTTTTTTGGCACACCAAAAATATTCTTGTTGCTTTATAATATTAATATTGAACCACTGTACTCACATGAACTGATTTAAATATGTTTTTAGTACCTTTATGGATCTTGAGAGAGGAAATGTCATCACTGGCTATGCAGGCCTCACTGAGCCATCGGATTTCAACAAAAATATCTTAATTTGTGTTCCGAAGATTAACGAAGGTCTTACGGGTGTGGAACGACATGAGGGTGAGTAATAAATGACATTATTTTCATTTTTGGGTGAACTAACCCTTTAAGTGCCAGGGATGTAAACTTTTTGAATTGGATGAGAAGAAAATTGTATCTTTTGTTGCTTCCAAAGGGCAGAACTAAATGAAAAAATATGTTCTTTAAACAAAATAAGAAAAGCTTGCACATCATCTTCTTGTTCAAAAGTTTTCACCCCCGACTCTTAATGCATCGTGTTTCCTTCTAGAGCATCAGTGAATGTTTGCAGCTTTTTTAATAGTTGTGTTTCAGTCCCTCAGTTGTCCACAGTGTGAAAAGATGGATCTAGAAATCATTCAGTCACTGCTGGAAAGGGTTGAAATATGCAAAAGATGCTGGAAAACTGAAGAATCTGCAGGAGCTGGAGGATTTTTCTGAAGAACAGAGCTCAGTTTAACTGTTCAGAACAAACAAGAGACTCATGAACAAACATCACAAAACATAAAAACAGTCGTGGATCATCCAGATAACCACACAGGATTAAGAATCAAGGGGATGTAAACTTTTGAACGGGGTCATTTTTATAAATTCAGCTATTATTTTGTCTTGTGGACTTTATGTAAACATCTGTTATGCGAAATAGTTTATTGAGGACGGTACTAAATAAAAAAAAATAACATACAATTTTCATGATCCTTCTTATTTTGTTAAAATGATTAACATTTTTGCAGATTCTGCAAGGTGTATGTAAACTTTTGAGCTCAACTGTACTTGCCTCACAGACATGAGAAACACATCTACAGAAAGCTTGAAATGTCTACTTCTTCCAGTACGAAAGGAAATCAAATATTGTCATGTGATAAACATATTAAGATGTGAAAACGCGCTTCAGGTGTATGTGCAAGAACCGAATTCAGTTCAGTTCAACAATTTAAAATCACTTGAACGTTTAAACTGACGAGACTTAAAAACACATGAATATGATAGATTTTTATGACGACATGGTACTGAGACAGTCGGGCCAGTGACATTTCCATCATCTGTCCTGGAGCAAATTTCACAGACAGCTCTGGACTCGGTCGCACTCGGAAATATTTTTTGAATCCCAAATGCTCGAGTCCGAGTAAAAATGCATCCGAGTCTGTGACAAATGCAAGTCCGAGTCCAAAAATCTCCAAAACCCCAACTCTAAAACCCTCCCTATATTAATGCAAAAATCTTTTATAGAAATGTTATTCTGAGTACCTGAGATCAGGCCGTTTGTCTCCACTCTTAAACACTGGTGGCTTCTCCATAGACCAGTCACTCTTCATAGACACACAGCTGGACTCTGGGTTTGATCTCTTCTGCTGGACTGAACTGTAACAGAGAACAGATTCAGTTTAATCCTGTGTGAAGTTTACACTGTGTTATTACATGTTCATTTTAGTTTTAAAACAGTCAAATAAAGAAGCATACAGACCTACACACTTATATAGCTGCAGTATGTTGTGCAGTTTTACTGGAAACTTCTGTCTTACTCCATTACATAAAGGAGGACGAAAATCTCCATTACCAACAATCTCCATGACATTTCCTGATGTCACTGACCGACTGTTTATACTATCTGTGATACTTTGCCAGACATGAGGTTCTTTGGACAGAGGAGGCTGGACATCCCTGTGCCTCGCTCCAGACACGATTTTAAAAGAGTAAGACCATCCCCGGGACGTGAATTCATTTACCTGAGAAATATAAATATCCCCCAATTCATGTGTCCTGCCACCAGGCCTAGTTATGCAACATTTGTCTTAAGCCTGGCCCAAACTAAAAGATTCTTAAAATTAGAGCTGCAGAAAAAAAACTGTGAAGTGAAAAAGTCACGCAGTCCATGACGGACAGATTGTAACACGGCTGGTAATTACAGCATGTCGGAAAGGAAATCTAAATGTTCTCCTATCATCGACCTCAAATATGTCTTATCACTGAAAACATGTTAGTAGCAACTTGACATGGCCGCTCGCTCTAACGTTATCCTGAAATGTGCGCTATTATTTGGCACATATTCAAGTGTTTGTGTGGAGTGTGGAAGCTGAAGAGTAGTGCGCTTCCTGCATGACATTAACTCAACATGGAGGAGCCGCTGCAAACACGAGCATTTAACTTAAAATACTCCCTCATTTTTGGTCACACAGATAAGAGCAATACATCATTTGAAAACGTGAAGGAACTAATTTTATTTGTGTACACTCACAATAACAACAAAATGTTGTGTTTTTGTTAAATAATATTAAAAAAATAAACTGAAACTCATTGTATACAGTTGAGCTCAAAAGTTTACATACACCTTGCAGAATCTAGAAAAATATTAATCATTTTAACAAAATAAGAAATTTGCATGTTATTTTTTATTTGGTACTGTCCTGAATAAACTATTTCACATAACAGATGTTTACATAAAGTGCACAAGACAAAATAATAGCTGAATTTATAAAAATGACCCCGTTCAAAAGTTTACATCCACTTGATTCTTAATCCTGTGTGGTTACCTGGATGATCCACGACTGTTTTTATGTTTTGTGATGGTTGTTCATGAGTCTCTTGTTTGTTCTGAACAGTTAAACTGAGCTCTGTTCTTCAGAAAAATCCTCCAGGTCCTGCAGATTCTTTGGTTTTCCAGCATCTTCTGCATATTTGAACTCTTTCCAGCAGTGACTGTATGATTTTGAGATCCATCTTTTCACACTGAGGACAACTGAGGGACTCAAACACAACTATTAAAAAAGCTGCAAACATTCACTGATGCTCCAGATGGAAACACGATGCATTAAGAACCGGGGGTGAAAACTTTTGAATTGGATGAACAGGATAAATTGTACTTTTTTTGTTTTCTAGGAAACATGTAATTATCTTTTGTTGCTTCCAAAGGGCAGAACTAAATGAAAAAATATGATCTTTAAACAAAATAAGAAAAGCTTGCACTTCATCTTGTTTAAAAGTCTTGTCCCTCAGTTGTCCTCAGTGTGAAAAGATGGATCTAGAAATCACACAGTCACTGCTGGAAAGGGTTCAAATATGCAGAAGATGCTGGAAAACTAAAGAATCTGCAGGACCTGAAGGATTTTTCTGAAGAACAGAGCTCAGTTTAACTGCTCAGGACAAACAAGAGACTCATGAACAACCATCACAAAACATAAAAACAGTCGTGGATCATCCAGGTAACCACACAGGATTAAGAATCAAGGGGATGTAAACTTTTGAACGAGGTCATTTTTAATTCAGTTCTTTATTTTGTCTTGTGGACTTTATGTAAACATCTGTTATGTGAAATAGTTTATTCAGGACAGTACTAAATAAAAAATAACATACAATTTTCATGATCCTTCTTATTTTGTTAAGATTTTTGCAGATTCTGTAAGGTGTATGTAAACTTTTGAGCTCAACTGTACTTGCCTCACAGACATGAGAAACACATCTACAGAAAGCTGGAAATGTCTACTTCTTCCAGTACAAAAGGAAATCAAATATTGTCATGTGATAAACGTGCATATGAGCGTCCACTACTGTGGAGACGATGAGTCAGCATTGTCAACTTGATCTCTGCAGCCGAAAACACAGAAAACACTAGTTTATCAATAAATTATTAACATGTTCAGACAGTCTGCTTGTTTTTTTTTGACGACACATTCATACTTTTGCTGGTACACTATTTTTTTGTGTATTTCACTGTGTAGAAACATATTAAGATGCGAAAACACGCTTCGGGTGTATGTGCAAGAACCGAATTCAGTTCAGTTCAACAATTTAAAATCACTTGAACGTTTAAACTGACGAGACTTAAAAACACATGAATATGACAGATTTTTATGACGACGTGTTACTGACACAGTCGGGCCAGTGACATTTCCATCATCTGTCCTGGAGCAAATTTCACAGTCAGCTCTGGACTCGGTCGCACTCGGAAATATTTTTTGAATCCCAAATGCTCGAGTCCGAGTAAAAATGCATCCGAGTCTGTGACAAATGCAAGTCTGAGTCCGAAAACCCCAACTCTAAAACCTTCCCTATATTCTAATACAAAAATCTAATACTATAAGCACATCTTTTATTGAAATGAGTACCTGAGATCAGGCCGTGTGTCTTCACTCTTAAATATTATTGGCAGATCCATAGATCTGTCACTCTTCATAGACACACAGCTGGACTCTGGGTTTGATCTCTTCTGCTGGACTGAACTGTAACAGAGAACAGATTCAGTTTAATCCTTTAGATTACTGTGTTCATTCTGTATGAGAGGAACCATATTAATGTAAACTTTCATTTTTTAATTAAAAAGCACTTTGAGGAAACTTTATTATATATATTTTTAAAACACATGCAAAAATAGGCAAAACAATATTTTTTTCTGTAAATTGTTTCATTTTGTGTGTGTCTGATCTGTGATGTAACACAATATTAAACAGTGTTTGTTGAAAGTACCTGAATCCTGGAGAAAAATCTCCATCTCTGGATCCTTGTGAATCAGCCATGATGAAGCTGCAGGAGAATCTGATGAGTTTGATCTCCTCCACTGACTCTGAATGAACAAAACATTCAGATACAAAATTAAATAATTAAATTAAACAGCCTTCATAATTTAGCTGAACATATCTTGAGTGTGGGAGAAGAAGGATCATGTGACTGTGTTAACTCAAACTCAGTCATGTTCACACATATGATGTTAAACTTCTGAAGAATCACAGACATCACCAAACACAAAAGAAACCTTGAAGTGAAAGAAACCCTTTATTACAGATTTTATATCAAACAATCACTTAAAATGTCCTCCAGAGATTCATATTAATATGAGGAAGTCTCCACACATGAACACTCACCTCGATCAAACTACAAGATACAGCTTCTCAAATCCTCCAGCTTTAACATCATAAAGATACACGGAAATTCCTGCTTAAACTTTGATAAATGTTTCTATTAAACACTTTGATGCTCTGTATTCGTTTTCATATTCACATTTTACCCGCTTAAAATGGCGAGTCTGGCGAAAGGAGAACTCTAACTCACTTTCACTTTCACTTTATATTTATTTATTTATTTATTTATTTATTTTTTATTGCAGAGAACGGGAACATACAGACGAGTAAGTATAGGCTACATCATATAATATACAAAACAACATTATACAGGAGACAATGGCAAAAAAAAAAAAAACGTCACAGGCCGGAAGTTATAGCGAACCATATATGGTTAGAGCGAGTCTTAGTAGAGTCGCGCCACTTACAGTTTTTTTAGCGTAATTTTCTTTTGTTCGATGTAATACGGGCTATTTTCACATGGATTTGATAGGATTTATATATGTACGATATTTCATAACAATACCTTAATTACTAAAAATACATGATCTGATTATTTGTTGATATTCATTTTGATGAATGTGCTTAACTTATGTAACAGTGTTTTCCATTTGACTGTAGGCTATTATGAGATTATGATATTAATTCAATGTACATTTTGTAACAAATACTTACATACTTATATTTTAAAATTCAAAATAAACATTAAATAAAAAAAATGTGCAACATATAGCCTACTTCTTATACTAAAGGCATTGTTAACACTAAGCTTTCATTTGTTAACATTACAAGTTCACCCAAAAATGAAAATTCATCATTCATTCACCCTCAAGTTGTTCTAAACCTGTATGAGTTTCTTTCTTTTGCTGAACTTTTTTGAAGATTGAGAAAGTACACAAAAAGAAGTAATCACTTCCATCAGAACAAAATCTTTAACGAAGATGCTAAAAAATTCAAGATGAACAATCAGAAAACTGGCATCACTGAACCACCTTCTCAGGACCAAGTCACAATAATTTGGCGTGGAATCCTTGAAGACAATATCGTCCACAATGATAAAGCAACATGGATCGAACAGGAGAGGAAGAACCATGAACAGATAAGATCAAATTCATGGCAGAACTTCACAGTTGAAGAGAGTTCAGGTGATCCAACAAACTCAGAACTGGAAATCTCCTGGGACAGATACAATTCAAAACTTCTGGTTTAAACTATTAACAGCTCTTCATAAAGTACTAACAAAAGTTTTAAATCATATCTTGAATGACACAAAGGTGTCCAATCCGGCCCGGGGGATGATTTGAACAATAATAAAAAATTATGCATGGTCCACCAGCCATAAATCCGAACGGTTGTTAGTTTTATTTTGGCCAATATCTATTCTGGACTTACAAACAAACAATCATTTCCCAAACTGTCATTTGTGTGGAAATATTACGAAGTCTGTAAACAGGACGTTAACACAGCCACATGCTGAATACGGACACAAAGAGAAGAACACAGACGTGCCAGCAGAGCAAATACTGTACGAGGCTAAGCTTACTTTTTGTGAAATATAGGAAGAAAAATTTAAATACACACACAGGGGTATTCCTGTGTGGTTAACATCTGGAGCCGCCTTCCTGCTCCCAAAAGGCAAAGATACAAAGGACTCGAAGAACTGTCGTCCTATCACTTGCCTCCCAACAACATATAAGATACTGACAGCTGCGTTAACGGATCGGATCTACAGCCAAACAAATGAAAACTGATGAACAGAAAGGTTGTAGAAGGGCGTCTAGAGGATGTAAGGATCAGCTGCTAGTGAACAAAATGATTGTTTCAATAGCCAAGAAACGCCTAAGAATCCTGGGGCACGGATAGACTAGAAAAAAGCATTTGACAGTCTACCCTATTTCTTGGATTTTGGCAGCAATGGAGATTTACAGGGTTTGCCCATCTATAACTCAATTAGTTTGTTGAGGCATCTATGAAAGAGACTGAAATGTGGCTACACTACCTTTTAGGCCACATTAAGACAGGAAACCTCACAATTACACAAGGAATTTTCCAAGGTGACTCCCTGTCTCCCTTGTTATTTTGTTTAGCGATACCTCTAACAAACATGCTAAACAGAAAGGTATTGGATTTGAAGTTGACAATAACAGCAAAGTCACACACATATTTTACATGGATGACCTGAAACTGTTCACCAAGGATGAGACCCAGCTTAAACAAGGTCTCACTATTCAGAGATGTCATCAAAACGGAGTTTGGCTTAGACAAATGTGCCACTTGTATTTTTAAATGTGGTAAGCTAGTCAAAAGCCAAAATATCCACCTGGATGACCAAACAGTGATGAGAAATGGATGAAACCCTATGGGCGTAGAGGAAAGTGATGGTACTGTTAACACCCTTATGAAAGATAAGATAAAAAAAGAGTACTATCGTCAAATCCATCAGATCCTCAAGACTAAGTTGAGCTCTAAAAACAAATCACGGCTATTAACTGTCATGAGCCGGGTTTGATTATTTCCTTGCTTTCTGTTTTTCTCCCTGTCATCTATGCTGATTTGTTTCAGCTGTTTGTCATTTCAGTCGGCGTTCGCGCTCCCGCGTCCGCACCTGTTCTGTCTTCGTTGATTGTTCTGACTACTTCTCCCTGCTGTTTGTTTGTGTCTTTGTCAGATGATTATCTACATGTGAGTAGCGTTCTTCTGTGTATTATCTCAGCAATCATATTACTACTGTTTGTGCATTACCACAGTCTAAGTCCTAGTTCCTGTCGCTGCCTCTCGGTCCATCTCTCTGAGCTCGGTCTGCAAGCCTGGTTCCTTCCATCCGCCAGGCTTCGTGCTCACCGTCAACAGCCCGAAGCACATCCAGATCGGCCTCTGAGCGCCTGAGCTTCGCAAGATACCAGCAGCGTGTTCATTCTTTTGTTCACCTGTTCTCCAGCTGCAGCGTCCCTGTGTGACGACGCCTGGCAGTCTGTTTTTGTTGGATTTAGAACTGTGCTTTGAATAAACTGTTAAATTGCTCCTTCGCTTCTGGGTCTTCTGCTGTCACATATCATTAACACTCTAGCTGTTCCAGTAGTCGCATTTAGCTTTGGCGTTGTGGACTGGCTGAAAACTGACATCGTGAGAATGGATAGGAAAACTAGAAAGCTCCTGACCACCGGGGGCATCCATCATCCCAACGCTGATGTATATCAAGAGACAAAATGGTGGACGTGGACTTGAGTCTGTCTTTGATTCATCAATAGATGGCCTGAGCAACTACATGGAGTTAAGCAAGGATAAATTCATGAGACTAATCAGAGACCATGATGATGGCAAAACGAAATACTCTTTCCAGAAGGAAGCCCAGAAGATAAGAGAAAAATACCTAAAGCAAGAGACCGAAGCTCAGATAAACATCAACTACAGCTAAAGAACAACATTGAAAAGCACAAAATAGAACAGATAAAACTGCATCTATGCAGTGGTTCCATCCTTAAGGGAGAGACAGAAAGCTTAATCGTGGCAGCACAAGACTAAGCACTCGACACTATCAAAAGAACATCTTAAAACAGCCAGTAGATAGTAAATGTAGACTGTGCAACAAGGCAGAAGAACACATAACTCATATTGTTGCAGGCTGTACAACACTTGCATTGTCAGAATACATCCAGAGACACAATAAGATGCACTGGACCATGTGCAAGCGGTTAGGAGTACAAGTACTGGACAAGTACTATGAACATCAAGCAGAAAAGGTCATGAACATCAACAACATAACCATTTTGTGGGATGTTCCAATAGTTACGAACAGGACTAGCTAACCGACCAGATATAGTGCTGCACAACAAGGAAGAGAAAACCTGCCTACTGATTGACAGCCGTTTCAGATGATTCCAACATCATGTCCAAAGAATCTGAAAAGATCAGTAAATATAAGGACTTGGAAATTGAGATCAGCAGAATGTGGCATTGTAAAACTAGAACAAGTTATAATAGGAGCATTAGGTACAATAAAGAAAAGACTTGAACAAAATCTCAAAATGCTCCCGGGTCTCCCATCAGCTAATGAAGCGCAGAAGATCTCACTTATGGACACTGCGCACATCCTTCCAAAGGTGCAAAATCTCTCTGATCTCTTGTTGAGATCTGGATTTACCAGAATACTTCCAGGGAAAAAAATATTAATAAACGGTTATTTGTGTGCACATGTGTAATATATATCTTAAGTGGATCTTTTGTGTAACTGGGCACCAGTTATCTAATTGCAAAAAAAAAAAAAAAAGCAGTATAATTACTCCCTGTTTCATAGATTCTGAAAGTTCTCCATTTGCTGCACACAATTAAATACATTTAAAATAAACACTTTAATATCTTCCCAAAAAGGTCAAACTGTCCAGTGCTAAAAGGATTTTTTTTTATATAACATTATCCAGTTCTTTCGATGGCATCTCCTCTTCACAAAGGTTTTTGTTATTTACACTCATACAATGAAGGGTTGTATCTTGCTAAAGAATAACTCACTCAAATTTGTGTTAAAGGGTCAGTGTAAGACGTATATTATTTTTGATAAAAGTCTGAAAGACATTTTGAAATTCTTCTCTCATCTCATTAATACACAGAGAGAATATACTTTGTTTTTCCAAATTGAAAAATTATGTTTTTCCCCAACTTCTACAATATAGAAAATATACAGAATGTTTTATATTTGAATATGTTGATGTTCATAAACATAGAGGGTTAACTGAGAACTGATGCTCTACTTATTTAGTAAACCAAGGTACAGTAATTGTTCAAGGTATTTCTAATCCTGACTTTTTCATCAGTTTCTCTTAATGTTAGGAGCATCTGCAATACAAATAAAAGAAAGGCTGTTTTTTATTCTTTAAGGACAAAAGGGCTGATTTTTATTTATTACAAGAAACACATAGTTGAAGGGCTGATCGCAGATTTTGGAAGAGTCAGTGGGACATTTGCTTGAGTCATGGTACAAATAGATCAGCAGGGGTCGCTATTCTCAAAGGAGATTTCAGGGGGAAATTCTTCACAATAAGAGTAATAATAATAATAGAAGGAGGATAATTCTCATACTAGAGGATTCACGTATACAATATATTATAGCTCATATTTATGATACTAATTGCAAATCTACAAATCTTCATTCATGAATTATAAAAACACTTAAGCCAAAAGAAACCAGAGGGTTCATTAATTACATTTTAAAATATAGTTGATTCACTTTTTAACTGCGCAAACAATGTAACTGTGCAAAGTCTGCAAGCATAAGATTAAGACAGCTTACTAAAATAAATGAAAAACAAAGTTGTGACAAAAGAAATTAAACGAGTAAATGTGCAAAATGTCGACATAACAGAACTATGCTACAACACATCATTTGTAACATTATTACAGGTTTTTGTCTGTCAGTGTCTGGTTTTAAAGCTGCTCTGTTGCAGGACTCAATATTGCCGCCTGTGCTAAAAGCTCGCTCTGAGGGTGAGCTGGTGGAGGAACACACAAGTAATGTTTGTCAGGAGGAACACTCTGGGGATGTTGTTGAACTGATCTTCCACCATGACAGGGAGATGGTCTCACTGTCTGCATCAGGAGCTTGTAGGAACCTGTTCAGTTCAGCCTCAATAACCTGCTGTTCTGTACGATCAGATGTAGAAACAGACTCAGTGTAGGACTTCTTGAAAAAGCTGCCCGGTGTCTTCTTCTGCAGTTTGGCCGGTGCAGCAGCATCATCTCCTTTACCTCCTCCCGGTGCAGTGGACGGGAATGCAGGAGCAGCTTGTGATGTGCTCCGACATTCATCCAGCATCTGAGCCACGGCTCTGGATTCACAGCCTTAACCTTGTCATCTTTGATGTAGCGTGTCTTGAAACGAGGATCAACAAGGGATGAGATGTTCAGAAGGTCATCAGTGGCAGCATCGTCACATTTCTCATTCAGATCCACGAGAAGGAAAAAACACTGACCACTGTTTTGCACACATCCATGATTCTTTGGATTCTCTGATCTCTTTCTTCCCTCAGATGATGACTTTACAAGGCAAAGATGATTACAAAATTTACTTAGTATTTTGTGATGATAAATTACAATGTTATGACATTTTCAACATAATAAGAAACTACATTTAGACCACACTAGGGCTGTCTCTTTTTATCCCACAATTCTGAGTTCAATAAAGGCTAATTCACACTGCCCCAACAAACTGACATGATCTGACTTGAGCACACCACGACACCTTCAGTGCCAACAGATGATGTTTTATTAACACAGTTCGGGAGGAGCACGTTCAGATAATGAACCTAATTAACACAGGAGGAGCACATTCAGTTAATCAACTCCATTGACCGTAAGAGGAATATTTACAGCAGGCTTCTGTTCCATGACAGTTTTCCAGCATCCCTCCTCCACCCCATCTTCTCACTTCTAACTATTCCTATCCCAACTTGGGATGGGGCAGTTCTCTGGGTTTGGACACTATGGCAAATACGCATAACCTTTACTCTATTTAAATTATTTGTAAGTGTGAACTCGTGAAAAACGTGCAGATGCAACAGCCTTGGAGTCATTCAGCTACTTTTTCAAGGAACAAAAATCATTTCATGTTCACTAAACTGTTAATCAGTTTACGCTGACACTTGTAATTGAATAAATTATGAGAAATGATCACAAGTTATTATTGTGGAATTGAATATATGCGTTACGCACACTTTAAAACATTTACAGCGTTTAACAAATGCTCATTATTTATCAAATGGCATCAAGAAGGACTGGAAGATACATTTTTTAATCACTGCCTTTAAAGTGCACAACCACACGCAAGTTGATGTTTGTTGGGGCAGTGTGAATACGACAGCATATTACAATTTAAATAATGAAGAAAATGTGACAGTCTTAAACACTGATACAATATTGTAAAATCAATTAGGATATATTAGAAATCCTCATTGTATGCTGTTTTTAGCACTGAACACTTGACACAAAACGCTGCATATATATCATAGTTTTTATGTTGGATATTTATTAACTTAACAATGGCTAGATGCAGCCGGTGACCGAAACACTGCAGACGAGTCCAATGTTTGAGTGAAACAGCCTTGATAATGTTTGCTCCATTGTCCGTTGTGATGAACACCTGCCGGTCCTCGCCAAGGCCACAAGGTACGAGTGATCGTCCAGACCCGCGGAGAGTTTTTCTGCGATCGAGGTGTGATCTTATACATGTACAAACAGATACATAACAGACTAAAGAAAGGGAAAACATGAAAACGCATCATACGACCCCTTTAATACATTAATACAAATGTAATACAACTATTAAAAATTTATACACTCATCTTTCAAATGATGAGCTTGAACTGTTTTTTTTTTTCATAATTATGAGAAATGAATCTTTCATTAGTCTTTGTCTCCCTCTGCTGGTACAACACAAACACAAACATATTCAGGCTCCATATTTTCTTTGTAACAAAAGTAACATTTTTGAGTTTATACTGTGGCTTTATACAAATAAAATGTTAATCTATGAATGAGAAACTGTAATTTGCTGCTCTGAAATAAAAGGTGTTTCACTGCCGCCTCATCATGTCTGTCAGAGGATCATTGAAATCTAAATGAAGTCTTAATTTCTAACAGTGAAGTCACTGTATCTTCAGTCTCTGTTGATTCTGTTGACTGTGAGTCTCTGTAGTGGATCCTTATTCACCATCAGATGATCATCAGAAGATCAGACTGTCATCTAAACCTAAAATAAAACACACAAACAGTCACATATGCAGTATGAGACATTACATCTGTCACATCTTTCCATAAGAAAACTTAGCACTGACTAGATCAGCTTTATTAATTCATTCTCAAACATGATAATATTGCTTCTATCTGATGCTCAAAGTCACTTTACAAAATCAAAAGGTCATGAAAGGTCACTTTCACACAACGGACAGCTGATCCAGAACCAGCAGAAATGATCATACAAATTTAATACAAATTTAATATCAGTTCATAACAAACAACCCAAATCTCAGATTATCACACACATAGAGACAGTTAAAGGGGAAAAGCAGAAAATAACATTAATATTATTTATACAATCAGTCACAACAATATGAGCAGAATTAAACTCATATTAAACAGTTTAAAGTTCAGAGATCTACAGAAACTGAAGCTGAATTTAAGACTCATTATCTGATGATCTCAGACAAAATGTTCACACACACGTGGAGTTACTGAACCTGGTACAATTTCCTTCATTTCTAGTGAGTAAAACAGCCATTTGAACTTTAAATGAAAATTGTTAAAAACTATTCTTACATTAGTGTCTCCAGTTTATAATGTGGATCATCCTCCAGATCCTTCAGCAGCTTCAGTCCAGAGTGTGTTAGATTATTCCCAGTCAGATTCAGTTCTCTCAGGTGTGAGGAGGGGTTTGATCTCAGAGCTGAAGCCAGAGCAGCACAACCTTCATCTGTGACATCACAATAACTCAACCTGTAGAGAACAATGACACACTCTTCACTCTCTCAGATCAGATCAACAGATCACCATGTTTGATGTGAGATTTACCATGTTATTTGAGTGTGTTTGTGTGAGAAGGAAAGCTTATATAAACTTATATAACAAATTATTTATATCACATTAAATAACATGTAAAGATGATCACAGAAAAGAGATGGATGTGATGGTCATTAATGATTCTTGTTCTTGTTCTTCATGTATCAAAGTCCTGACTAGTGTTGTCACGATACTGGAATTTATAACTTCGATACGATACCTTGAAAAGTCTCAATATTTGATAACATTTTTGACACCACGGGGAAAAACACTGTATATACTGTCATATAGATATTTTTAATATTATTTCTTTTTTGTCCATCTATTTAAAGTCTAGCCAATCAAAGATTTCTTCTGAAGTAATCACTTTATATGATAAAGATTTAAAGCTTTTTAATATATAAATGTTGATCAATTACCATTACAATGATCTCACAAATATTTGCTAACTCAATGTATTTGTTTTTACAGTGGAGTAATTTTGTTGCAATATCTTACACACACAACACAAGCTTGATTTCAAATGATAAATTGAATTAAAACAGACAAGAATATAGTAATGAAATAAGAACAAATTAACAAAAGCACAAATAAATACAATAGAATAAAGATAGAAATGAAATGGACTGCTTTATTTCTTCAGGTAGGTCTAACAGTATTCAGGTAAGAAACTGACAACACTAGATTGAGTGTGTTTAAAGTAAAGAGTGTTAAATGTTGATCGTATCTCCTTACTGAGGAGCAGCTCATGTGTTCAATCATTTACAGATCAATCACTCAATCACCTCAACTCAACAAACACTTGAACAGAAAAATATGATTTCTTAATCTTCATTTAGGCCTGGGACAGACTAGATGATTTTCAGATCTTAACCGATTTTAAACTGTGGGAGAACACAGACATAATGACAGTTTCAACCCATTTTTAACATTATAATTCTATACATTAATACAATAATATAACAGCACAATTTACTTCCCTCAAACAACTCAGTAGGTATTATTAGTATTATTATAATTATTGTTTTTGTTGTTACATTTAAAGTATTGCCACACTTTAATATGTGAAATATATGATCAGAAATCTAAACACATTTATCGTCGTCAGGCTTTTATTTGTGTTTAATGGATCAAACAGCGGAGCTGCGCTCTCAGGTTTATGGCTGCTGTAAATTTGACCTGCCACAAGATGGCGCTGTTTTCGACACTCTTGATGCTTTGAAACTTTTCCTGAAACATTTAGAAAAAAAAGCTTCAAAGATTTAAGAGGCTTCATTTCTCCATCCCTACTCAATAGTTTTAGGCCTTTTTGCAAATTTTTCCCATCGAATTTAGCTGTTTTAGAGCGTTTACTCATTTTGAGCCTGTTTTTAAACATGAACTATCTGTAATGTCATTTTTCATGTGTGGAAAAAGCAACGAAACTAAACTAGCAATCTGATTTCTTTTCACCCATATCCCCCACGCCCAACCATGCACACACACACACACACACACACACACACACACACACACACACACTTGACTTTACAACACAAACGCACACCTTTATTTATTCTCATTATCTCTTGCTTTCTTAACAGGGCTCCAGACAAAAAAAATCATTAAGGAGTCATTGGCTCCTATAGGGGGAAAAAACAGGCGCCAAATTTTTTTTTTTTTTTTTAAAGAGCCACACAATTAATGAACTTAAATTTTTAAAACACTTATTTTTAATCATCCTGTTGTGTTTATACAGTTTCAGCATTTTCATTTTGTGATTTTTCTGGAAAATAAATGTCACTATTTTCACTTAATACTAATATAGTTTTTGTTAATATTTTGAATCTGATAAGATTTTTATATTTTCTGCTTTCATTTTTCATTGTTTTAATCTTTTTTTTGTGTGTGTTTTGTTTTTAAACATGGCTGTTTAGTTTTTTATACATTTTTATTTCAGTATTAACATTTATTTCAAGGAATGAAAAAATGTTTTTTAATGGTTTAAGTTAACTATAACCTTTATATTGAATAATATGCGTCAAATAATGTTGTTAGTCATTCCTCCCTGAAGCTACAACAGTTCACTTTGAATCAAATGAAAATATTAATTATGGAAATAAATATATAAATAAATTTGGTTTGTGTAACCAAATAACAAACAGGGGAAACTGATAAACATACGACTTTGATTAATGAACAGGCCAAAATACAGCGGGACTCTTATTTTGAAATGCATGTGGTTTCCTTTTGCTGCTCATTCAAGTTCAGATGAAGAAGATAAAAAAAAAAACTACATTGTTACGAGCGTTACAACACATTACAATATGAATAATATAGAGTAAACTTTGTCATAATTGATCAGCATTAGTTCTTAATCAATCGGTTGACTAATGTGCGCTAATCATTGATTGTGAGCAGCTCTGAAGTGCTGTTGCGAGAGCCTGAAGAACGCACAACAGCGCCATCTTTTGACTGTAAAATATGCAGCGCTCACTAGGGATGGGCGATACCACTTATTTTGTTTTCGATACAATACCGATACTTTCAAGGCCAATATCGCCGATATCAATACCGATACGATACCTCTAATCCGAACTTATACATTTAAAACATTTTAAATTATTGAATTACTTAGAGTAATTATATTTGAAAGGTATTTTAACATTCAATACGCATTAATTGCAATTTATTCGATTATATTTTTGTTTACACATGGTTAAAATGTTTACTTGTAGTGGTAACCATGGAAATGTACAAATTCTATAGGCCTAGCTGAACTATGTTCACTGTAGTAATGGTTCATTTTCATAAGGGACTGCCAGTGACAGGCTGTTGCACCCATAAAATGCAACCTTTGTATTCTGACAGTGTATCAACATTAGATACAGAACAGAACATCAATATGAACTTTTAACATTCAATTTAAATAAATGTAATTGCACAAACAATGTAGGCTACTATTTCATTGTGTTTATTGTTAAATAACTCAAACATATGTTTTTCTGTCTTCTGTTAAGCATTGTTCTGGGCTGTGTTTCCCAAAAGCATCAATGGTTTCTTACGATACTAAATGCAGCCCTGTTTGAATGTAGTGTCGGCAGTGAGTGAACGCATTCTGTGATTGATTGGTTCTGTCTTGCAGCATTTGCGTGTGTTCAGATGAGCAGGAAAATAGTTCTACTACACAATTATTCGCTAACATAGGTTATTTGTCCAATTCAATACACATTAAATTTATTGTTAACAAAAAAAAAAAAACACACACACAAGTGTTTTAGTATCGATATTTTTATTTGAGTATCGATGCTTTCGATATTCAACGTCAGTATCGATATATCAATACTTCATATCGATACGCCCATCCCTAGCGCTCACATTTATTTAATAAATCACATAAAGGACTATCGCGATTTGTTTTTCCATCCACAAAATATAAGACGCCTTAAAATGATCGTTTATACTCTTGTTATACTGTTTAAGGCACTGAAGACTTTTAATGACCTTAAATTGATCTGATGATGAGCGGAGTGGAATAATGAAAGTGATCAGCATGATTGATATTCAAACGGTAAGAACGCGCTGCATTGTGTATCTGCAGTCTGTAGAGCCGCTTTCCTCTTTTGAATGACGAATATAGACGAATTTATATGAAATAGGCAGTTGTCTCTTTACACAGGAGCAGAACGATGTGTTCAAATGCAGCTTTTTTGTACCGACGCGACGCGAGACGACAACACAGTCGGCTTTCATCAATGCTAGTTCTTTGGCATCTGTTTGGCATGTGATTTTTTCCCTACCTGTTCATATTTTGAAACTTTCACATGCAGCATCTCATTTAATTACGTCAACACAGCAAATGATGTGATAGGCTACTGGTCACAGAACACACAAATAACATGCAGATTTTACAGTCATAACGTGTGAATTTGACATGTCATGCACAACATGTGACAAACACTTTTACTACACATATTTCAAAGATCCAAAATAGAGCGAGGCGTCGGTTCTCGTGTGGACAGTCACAGCATCACTGATAATATGGGTTCTCTTGGTCTTAGGAGGGTTTTTTTTTTGTTTGTTTGTTTTGGGGTTTTTTTTCTTTTCAATTTATGACTAAAATAATAACTGTGGTAAACACATTTTGATAGTACTCTGACATTTTGTTTGACAACGTCCACACTTTCATCCCAAATCTCAACTACTTTTAGTTTCGGTACTGTCAGTTTACAGTTAGCCCGTTAGGCTGATTTATGTGTATCCTCATGTCTACTATGCATATTAGACCAACGCCAAGCAATAGGCACACTGAGTGTACGGGTTTACTTTACAGGAATTTAACATATAGTTCATATAGTCTATTTAATTTTATTGTGGCCAGTATGATGATGATAATAATAATAAAAAGAAGAAGAAGAAGAAGAAAGAAAGAAAGAAAGAAAGAAAGAAAGAAAAGATAAGTGATTTCAAAGACTGGGATGGGATGGATACAAAAATGTTTTCTTGGAATTTCCTCACCTGTTCTTTTGACATGAATGATTATGAACCTCATGCTGTATAGGCAATATAAGACACGTGCTTATGCCTAAAGCCTAAAGGGTGCGATTTGTGAAAAAAAAAAAAACACTTATGTAGCCTATACTATATATTTTTACTGTTTTTGGCAGTTGTAACAGAAAAATTTTAACAATAAATAATTTGATTTGATCTTGAGCTTTGAAGTAGCCTATAAGATAGCTTCGATATTTGATCACTTTGTTGATTTTTGATGAAAAAAAAAAAAAAACCCTCCTGAGACCACACCAAGAGAACCCATATTATCAGTGATGCTGTGACTGTCCACACGAGAACCGACGCCTCGCTCTATTTTGGATCTTTTAAATATGTGTAGTAAAAGCGTTTGTCACATGTTGTGCATGTAAAAGTAGGAAATATGAATGTAAAGTGAATTTGTGGTCTCGTTTCAAATGCATTGATCAATATGCTTGCGTCACTTCACTGTAGCCCAGGGGCGCTGCTTGCTTTCCGTGTTCTGACCGGTGTCCGGATCTCAATCAAACACAAGCCCATTCATTCAAATGATTAATAACGGAAAATAACAAGCGCTTCCATTTCAGAGTCCCTGTTATCAGATCTGCTGAAGATGTTGCTGTTCATGTTTGCCAGCGCAGGACATTTTACAAATCCAGACCAGACGATGTTCTACGTCCATGTCCGGAATAAAGAGTAACGTTCGCCTATTCATGTCACACAGTACAGTTAGGGTGATATTATATGACTTAACCCGTGATAGAAGATTTTGGCCAGATACCTATCCAAATCATTCATCCCAGTATCAACGTCAGAAGGCTACACTTGTTGTATTTCGGGCACACCACAAGGTGTCACTGTGGCCTCAACGCTTCGCTCTCGCCTACTCTGAGCTCGATTGCTATGTCTGAGGTAAACCACGCCCTCCTCATTACCCTACGGACAAAGAAATGTAAAAATACATAAATGTAAAAATAAAGAAATGTAGAAATAAAGAAATGTAGAAATGAACAAATATGGAAATAAATACATAAATAAATGTGGAAATATATAAAAATCTAAATGAATAAATGTATAAATAAATAAAAGAAAAAATAAATGTGGAAAAAATATATATACATAAATAAGGAAATAAATGTTTGGTTTTTTTTGCTTTTCTATGTATATTTATTTATTTATTGCTTCTTTACATTTCTTTGTATATTTATTTATTTATTTATGTATTTATTTATTTTTAATTTTGTCGTGGAGCCCTGGAGGGCAAAACAGTAACAATGTAACTGCAGCACAAGCCGGTCAATTTTCCATCTTAAAAGCAAAAATATGTGAAGAAGATGCAGGTTTTGCGCACTAGTGATCCATATACAGCACGATATATATGAGAAACCTCGTGTTGCATTAATATTCTGTGTTCATTTGTTTGCCTGTACAAAGAATGCATAATCGATAAGGTGTATATTGAATTTGGTCTTTTAATATGACAATTTTACTACGTTAGATCTTACTACAATCCTGGTAAAAATGACTGGCAGCCAATGGAGTAAAGCATTGTTTTGCCCGTCAGGGGGGCGTTCCCCTCATGGCGTGACGTCACGTGAAAACTATCAATAGTGACGCGACGCTGCAGTGTGTGAGACCTTTTTACTAAGGAATAGACAGAAGTCTTAAGATAAGAGTAAGGGCGGGGTTGACCTCGTTGCTATGGATGATGTCAACTCGCTTACTAACTATGACCACAGTGATTGGCTGATGGGGGAGGAGTCTCTGTCAGCGATTTAATCATAGAAATATTGTAGATATCATGTTTCCATATTCAAATAAAGGTTTTAAAATACAAATGTTGCCATATTCAAATAAAGGCTAAGTGTCACTAATTAAACTAGTATATGTTCAGTTAATTGTCAGCCTCTTACATGTCTGTGTCTCGAGAGATTCAGAATTCAAGTGACAAATGATGCTTTATAAACAGGTTTTGGAGGAGCTCATTCAAGCGGTCTATCTCATCAGCTCGAGAGGAGGTATATACACACAGACGAGAGTCGACTCACACAGTTACCTCGACTGTTCCTCACTCTCAGCTGGGATACGGGGGAGAACTCTGGGTTTGGGCTAAATAAATTCCAAGATCGGAGCCCTCGATCCCCTTGGACAGCACGCCAAATACGCTTATTATATATATATATATATATATATATATATTAATATAATATCAACAAGATATCACAAATTAAATAATGCTATGAGTTTAATGTTTTAAAATAAACACAATTTTGAATGGTAAAAATGAAAGACACTTTTAAAATTAAACTAACACCGACAGTAGGTGACTTAATAAGTGAGTCATTGGAGTCAATCTTTCAATCGATTCGTTCAAAAAGCTCATTCATTTACAAACTAATCAAATGACGGTCTTTATGAATGGGTCACTGAATCACATTTCAAACGATTTGTTCAAAATTGTAGATTCATTCTGAAACACTTCTGTGAGTTGCTAAGAAACGTTCTGCATTGGTTTTGTTTGGAACTATTTTTGTTGGTGAAACAGACAATATTTCCTCCCCTTATATTAACTTATTTAGTGAACTTGCAGAAAATCAAAATCACATTTGCCTGCACCTCGTGTTCACAACACTAGTCTGTGCTGCGCGAGGAGTGAATGAATCGCTGAATGTGATTCATGGTGCATCGCGTCAGCGTCTCATTATGACATCATCGCTCAGAACTAAATAAAACTAGGGGGATTACGTGAAACAATTACTATGAAAAACAACTTGTCATGGAGATGCAAGAAGTTTCAACATTTCTAAAACAAAATAAAAAGAATACATATCAATTTGCAGGGACGTCCACTTCTCATAATTATTTATTTAAAAAAAATAATAAAACGGTTAATATATTAACACAACTCTGATTTCCTTACCAATTTATTTTAATTCACACTCACGCAGTTGTTTCATACTCCACAGATTTCTACAAAATAATCAGTTCACACAGAGACATGGTCTTCTTTAGTATTCACTAGGTTTATCACAAGAGAAGGCAACAGCAAAGGAAACTATGCCACAGTCTGCATGTTTTCTACACTACTATTTTCAAGTAGCTATATATTTAGAATAAATGACCAAGGAGAGGGACATAGTTTCACTAATAATTTGTTTATTTTGCACAAATCAATCAATCGTTTTAATTCTTTTGGTGTTATTGGAATACTTCTTTCATGTTGTGGACAATTTTAAGATTTTGGTCTATTTTTGCTTCCATGTCTTCTTTTTCTCTAATGGAAAGAAAACTTCCAAAATACACATTTAGATGGTGTTTGTTTTAAGCCTACTACTGTCCGTCTGTGTGCATCTGTAGATTTCTTCTAAATTAACCAAAACAAGCTAATCTGCATATTTAAACACATCAAGAGTCTATTCCCCTGAAATGTTACAAGAAGGCCTACATAATATATATTTTACAAATGCCTGCAGAGGGCGCCAAAAGCCTGGTGATTGTTGTTGTTACAGAGCACGATCAAATCCTTGTTTTTGGCCAACCAGCAGAATTAAAAATATAATATTAGTAAAATAATACAGTAATAATAATATTCGTCCACTTCTTTATGATAGAAATACTACAGCCACTGTAACGTCTTGAACAAGAATATGTGGACATCAAAACATGCACGCTCAGAGCGAGGGTTTAAACTTTTATTGATGTATTCTCCTGTGTAAGCGTAGATTTAAGAATGATAGCATTATGCAATGCTGTATTATGATTTTTAAATGGTTTTAATAAATCGTACATCCTTAGAAAACTGTCTAATAATGCGGTTCATGGATCCGAATGCTCCACTTCCGGTATTGACAGCCCTACAGATATCTTTACCATGGTTCAAAACGCAATGCATAGCACATTAAAATAATTGAAATTATAATATGACGCCTATCAAATCAGGCAAATGCGTTGCTGGTGGTCAAATTATTAACGCAGCGTTAAACGCAGCTCTTAAATAGGCAGAAATTTCACGTTTGTGAACATATAGGCTACCTGAAAGAGAGGCACAGGATTCATCTTGGGCTTTTTTCTTTTTCGCTTCTCATCGCCAGACAGCTGTTGTCTTTTCCCGGGCATAGTTGTCAAAAGTTGTCAGCCAGCAGCAAACACGAGGTGAGGTGGGGCGGGGCGGGGCGGGGCGGGGTGTACGTGCGTGCGGGAATGAATAGAGGGTGTGCACGTGACGTCACTGTCGACCGTTATGACTGCGGTTACACAGTGTGACTGTACAAACCGCTTTGACACAAAATCTGAGGTATATTTTTACAGACTGCTGAAAGCTACAGAAAAAAGAAGCAAATGGATCACTGCAATTCACAGAAACAACTGGACTCCAGGCAGAGAAACATGTTTTGCAGTTATCATTTTGTGTCAAAATGTTGGACTTTGGTGTAAAATCATACCCTATATATTGTATTGTTATATATTGTGTTGACAACTCATCAATTAAATATTTACCATCTTATATTCTGCATAATTGGGTGTTTTTAAATAAACACTGACAAAAACTATGCAAGTTTTAGGGCTGGACGATATGACGAAATATATAACATTGATATAAGCGATCACTCAAAGTTAGACATACCTATATTGTAGGTATATAAAATGTTCACAGGCAGATTTGCTTTATGTATTTCCATGGCGTCGAAATCAGCACCCAAGACTGCCTCTATAATCAGACACTTTAGCGCACAAGACAAAAGCCTGGCATGAGAGAGTTAATTCAAGTGAACAGTGGAAGTGATACAATCATCAGGCCGTTGGCGCCCTCTGCAGGCATTTATTATAATTCATAATATAATTGTTTATACAATATATATTATATTAAGTATTTTAAAAGTGTTGTTATATCAAACCATATGATTACTTGCTTTTGATCCAGATATTATTGCCCCATTGTTATTATATCTGCATTTTAAGTCATTTTAAAGGCCATTGTTTGCTTAGGTCTATTTTTATTATCATAAAAAATATCCGATTACTTGATTAATTGTGAAAATAATCGACAGATTACTTGATCACCAAAATAATTATTAGTGACAGCCCTAAATGTAATAATAGTTTAATTCCCCTATTCCATTTTGTTACTTTATGAATAAAAGAAATTACAAAATTCAATGACAGTTTCATGTGAGAATCACATATGATCTTACCCCAGATACTCCAGTTTACAGTGAGGATTCTCCAGTACAGCAGAGACTATCTTCACTCCCGAGTCTCCTAGATTATTCTCAGACAGACTCAGTTCTCTCAGGTGTGAGGGGTTTGATCTCAGAGCTGAAGCCAGAGCAGGACAACCTTCATCTGTGACACCACACTTCCTCAACCTGTAGAGAACAATGACACACTCTTCACTCTCTCAGATCAACAGAGACTTCATTATCAAAGAGAAACCAATAATATAAACTCAAATCACCATGTTAGATGATCTTGGTCTGTGTCACAGAGCACAAAACATTATCATAACACACCTGCAGTCAAGCAGGAATAATACATATATTTTTAAATGTATGATCATAATTTGTGCAATACCTCTTTTTTAAACAATTAATTAAATATGTCAGTGAGTTTTACTGTAAAAATCTAGAAGAATTGTAACAGGAGAGGTTAATGTAATGAACATTAAAGAGTCATGAAACCCCCCTCTTTCAGCTCAAGTCTACCTCGCAATCATCTTAAATGTGTGTGATCAGATAGAGATAAAAAGAGCAGGAAAATCTGGCCACGCCCCCGGAACTTCTTTTTAATATCTATGTGTGTGTGTGTGTCTTAGTTATAGTTATATCACATTGAAAGATATTTCACATATTGTAGTAATACATCTATTGTCCTGCAACATTTAATAATCATGATAATAATTAATATATTATATAATATAATAAAATTATTAATATAATTGTTATTATTAAAGTACCTGCCAAAAGTCTGGAAACAATTATTAATTATTTTAAAATAAATCTCTTTTGCTCACCAAGGCAGCATTTATTTGATCAAAAATACAGAAAAACAGTAATACTGTGAAATATTGTTACAAATTTAAAAAAACGTTTTCTGTTTTAATACATTATAAAATGTAATTTATTCCTGTGATCAAAGCAGAATTTTAGCATCATTACTCCAGTTTTCAGTGTCACATGATCTTTCAGAAATCATTAAAATTCAAGAAGCATTTCTGATTATTATCAATGTTGAAAACAGTTGTGCTGCTTCATATTTTTCTGGAAATTGTGATACATTTTATTTTTTTAGTATTCTTTGAAAAAGAGAAAGTTCAATGAACAGCATTTACTGTATGTACATTTATCAAATATATTAAATTTATTAAAGTATTTATTAAATAGAAATATTTTGTAACATTTTAAATGTCTTCACTCTTCTCACTTTTTATCACTTTAATGTAAGATGAATTATAGCAGTGGTTCCCAACCTGTGGGCCGCAAGATAAATTTAAATGAATTTAAATATATTAATATAATTCATTAATTTAATTATTGATAAGTTACATTTAATAAATTAAATTAAATTAATTAAAAATACATTTAAAACAAGGCACCACCTCTCTCGTACGTATTCTGTGATTGTTTCGGTTCAGCCCAGTCTGTTTCTCATCGTGCTGCTGTGAAATACAGACTGAACGGTGGCTCAAAACGCAAACTCTCTCAGTTGGAAAAAGAAAACCTGTGTCGCTAAAAAGGTTGGATGGAGGACGGTTGTAATGAAGGTAAAGACGATTACAGTGACATACAGGAGTCGTACATAAGGCATGCGCGAGTCCGCAATTATTGATGCGCAAACATACCGTGCATGTGCGCTCGACTCACTGATCGCTATAACATCGTATTTCTGCATGAACACAGTTCAATATATTCGCGTAGTTGTTAAAATTAATGTACTGTGAGCGTTTTATAACGGATGCTCGCTGAATAAGCGTGTTTTGGAGAAGTTTGAGAGGATCAGTGGTGTTATATGTGTTATATGTCAATAATTTTGAATGGATCCGCATAGTTTTTAAATTCAGTCCTTTGGTATCTCCCTGTGGTCTTATTTGGTATGGCAGGTTGACTTGTGCTTATTTAAGTTACTGTATTACTGAGCAGAGTAAGTACTTTTAAGTTGTAAAGAATGTCTGCAAAGTATGTTTGCAAAACAGAACACTGAACGTTTAAATCTATCTTAAGTTTCTTCTTTAAAGAAATAATAACATGGGGTTGAAAAGTAATAACACGAAAATACAAATGTTTTTTGTGAATTTAAAAAAGAATTGCGGCCGTGCCGTATTGATTCAGAGAGGAGGGGGGCCTTGGCGTAAAAAAGTTTGGGAACCACTGAATTATAGTATCAGTTTCTCTCTTTTTTAAATCTTACCACAAATGTTTGAATGGTATCATTGTTTCCACAAAAATGTTAAGCGGCAAAAACTGCTTTTTAACATTTATAATAATAATTAGTGAATGTTTCTTGAGCAGCAAATCAGCATTTCTGAAGGATCATGTGACACTGAAACTTCTCTTTGTAAACAACAACAGAATTATAAACGATTCTAATGACGAATGTTGCGTTCCCAAATGCAAATTAAAGCGTCACAAACGCAGTAGCATTTACAGTGAATCGACACTGAAAACACAGTACTGTTACAGCAAACATGCAGCGCGTCAGACTATAGCCTATATTTATGTAATTACATCACAACCGTTGTGAATTTTATGACAGTACTATGTAATCTCAAATTCTCACCAACATTCATAAAAAAGTTACCGGCGAGTAACAAGTTTCAGCGCTGATTCTACTCGCATTTGGTGCTTTGAACCATTTGAACCCTTTTAGGACCGTTGTCGCGTCTAAAAACGCATGGAAAACGCGTCTGCGCCGCTTTCTCCTTTCCAAAGCTCCGGTGGCGTCTGCTGTTACTAAGCAACCATGAGCTGCGCTCACCATGACGACACGGTAGTTTCAGGAAAGGATATACGGATTTCCAGCACCGAAAATCACTTGCAGTAGCTCTGCTACTAGATTTATTTATGGAGATGAGAAATAAGAACCACCCTGTACAGCTATGATCAGCTGTTCGGCTGAGCTTTCCATGTTTTGTTACGGAAAGGCTGAAGCTGATCGGTTGGTTCTTGTCACATGACCTGCGGTGCTCTTGCTGCATTCTGAAAAGTTGAGAGTTTTTCATCTCGATGCGTCTGGAAAACGTGATGTGAACGGCCCCTTAGAAAACATAACCTTTTCGCAGTTTATTTAGTTAACTGCTTAAGGCATTTCACCATTTGAATCATCAAGCAGTAACCAGCATAACCCTGAACAAAAAATTACTGATCTGTGTGTTTCACGTGGGTCATGATTTTAGGCCGAAAAAAAAAAAAAATTAATCCAGAAGAATCTCATCCCTGGTTGACGAGTGTGAACAGAAGGGAGGGAGTGGGGCACAGGGGAGAAAGAGGGGGACGAGCAACTGTCATCTGTCAGCGGCCCATGATGCTCTCACTAAATATCAGGGGGAAATTGAAGGATTTTTATTGCTGACTAAGTTAAATTCAGATGAATTATGAATACAGCATCTTACACACACAGCACAAGCTTGATTTCAAATGGTACATTGAATTAAAACAGACAAGTAAATAGTAATGAAATAAGAACAAATAAACACATTAACAAAAGCACAAATAAATACAATAGAATAAAGATACAAATGAAATCGACTGCTTTATTTCTTCAGGTAGGTCTAACAGTATTCAGGTAAGAAACTGAATAAAGAAAGTAATCAAATTTAAAATAACTTTGGATAATCTTCATTGTAAAAATTAAATACAGATTAATAAATTAACACTTTATTATGTGTGCGCTTCGGATGTGAACGAGAAATCTGCGGGAATGAGTAGAATTTGCATTGAAATCCAGACCGGGTCACACCAACAGTATTTAACCGGAGTGAATGAGACTGAATGAGAGGAGGAGGGTGTGGGGATGAGAGGAGAGCAAGAAAGCGCAGCTGGTATCAGTGTATCGATGCTGCAGAAAGGAGTATTGGAATCGTTTCAGATATTTCAGTATCGATACATATCGAAATATAGATATTTCTGACAACACTAATCCTGACTGTGCTGAGATTGAGTGTGTTTAAAGTAAAGAGTGTTAAATGTTGATCGTATCTCCTTACTGAGGAGCAGCTCATGTGTTCAATCATTTACAGATCAATCACTCAATCACCTCAACTCAACAAAATATTATTTCTACACTCTACAGGTATATGGAAGTTCAAGTCCATTTACTAACATGTTAAACATATAAGCCTGTAGCCTTTATCATATGTTCTGTCATATAAACAGTATAATAACAATAATATAATTTACTTCCCTCAAACAACTCAGTAGGTATTATTAGTATTATTATTATTGTTGTTTTTGTTGTTACATTTAAAGTATTGTCACACTTTAATATGTGAAATATATGATCAGAAAACTAAACACATTTATCGTCGTCAGGCTTTTATTTGTGTTTAATGGATCAAACAGCGGAGCTGCGCTCTCAGGTTTATGGCTGCTGTAAATTTGACCTGCCACAAGATGGCGCTGTTTTCGACACTCTTGATGCTTTGAAACTTTTCCTGAAACTTTTAGGAAAAAAAAGCTTCAAAGATTTAAGAGGCTTCATTTCTCCATCCCTACTCAATAGTTTTAGGCCTTTTTGCAAATTTTTCCCATCGAGTTTAGCTGTTTTAGAGCGTTTACTCATTTTGAGCCTGTTTTTAAACATTAACTATCTGTAATGTGATTTTTCATGTGTGGAAAAAGCAACGAAACTAAACTAGCAATCAGATTTCTTTTCACCCATATCCCCCACGCCCAACCATGCACGTGCACAAACACACACACACACACACACACACACTTATTTGACTTTACAACACAAACACACACCTTTATTTATTCTCATTATCTCTTGCTTTCTTAACAGGGCTCCAGACAAAAAAAAAAAAAAAAATCATTAAGGAGTCATTGGCTCCTATAGGGGGAAAAAACAGGCGCCAAAATTTTTTTTAAAGAGCCACACAATTAATGAACTTAAATTTTTAAATCACTTACTTTCAGTCATCCTGTTGTGTTTATATATATCTCCCCTTTACAGTTTCAGCATTTTCATTTTGTGATTTTTCTGGGAAATAAATGTCAGTATTTTCACTTAATATTAATATAGTTTTTGTTAATATTTTGAATCCGATAAGATTTTTATATTTTCTGCTTTCATTTTTTGTTGTTTTAATCTTTTTTTGTGTCTTTTGTTTTTAGTTTTATTTTTGGTTGTTTTTAAACATGACTGTTTAGTTTTTGATACATTTTTATTTCAGTATTAACATTTATTTCAAGCAATGAGAAAATGTTTTTTAATGGTTTTAGTTAACTATAACCTTTATATTGAATAATATGCGTCAAATAATGTTGTTAGTCATTCCTCCCTGAAGCTACAACAGTTTACTTTGAATCAAATGAAAATATTAATTATGGAAATAAATATATAAATAAATTTGGTTTGTGTAACCAAATAACAAACAGGGGAAACTGATAAACATACGACTTTGATTAATGAACAGGCAAAAATACAGCGGGACTCTTATTTTGAAATGCATGTGGTTTCCTTTTGCTGCTCATTCAAGTTAAGATGAGGAAGATAAAAAAACTACATTGTTACGAGCATTACAACACATTACAATATGAATAATATAGAGTAAACTTTGTCATAATTGATCAGCATTAGTTCTTAATCAATCGGTTGACTAATGTGCGCTAATCATTGATTGCGAGAGCCTGAAGAACGCACAACAGCGCCATCTTTTGACTTTAAAATATGCAGCGCTCACTAGGGATGGGCGATACCACTTATTTTGTTTTCGATACAATACCGATACTTTCGAGGTCAATATCGCCGATATCAATACCGAAACGATACCTCTAATCCGAACTTACACATTTTAAAAAATGTAAATTATTGAATTACTTAGAGTAATTATATTTGAAAGGTATTTTAACATTCAATACGTATTAATTGCAACTTATTCAATTATATTTTTGTTTACATGTGGTTAAAATGTTTACTTGTAGTGGTAACCATGGAAATGTACAAATTCTATAGGCCTAGCTGAACTATGTTCACTGTAGTAATGGTTCATTTTCATAAGGGACTGCCAGTGACAGGCTGTTGCACCCATAAAATGCAACCTTTGTATTCTGACAGTGTATCAACATTAGATACAGAACAGAACATCAATATGAACTTTTAACATTCAATTTAAATAAATGTAATTGCACAAACAATGTAGGCTACTATTTCATTGTGTTTATTGTTAAATAACTCAAACATATGTTTTTCTGTCTTCTGTTAAGCATTGTTCTGGGCTGTGTTTCCCAGAAGCATCAATGGTTTCTTACGATACTAAACGCAGCCCTGTTTGAATGTAGTGTCGGCAGTGAGTGAACGCATTCTGTGATTGATTGGTTCTGTCTTGCAGCATTTGCGTGTGTTCAGATGAGCAGGAAAATAGTTCTACTACACAATTATTCGCTAACATAGGTTATTTGTCCAATTCAATGCATATTGTACACATTAAATTTATTGTTAAATAAACAAAATCACTGGTAAAAAAAAAAAAAAAAAAAAAAAACACACCTTAGTATCGATATTTTTATTTGAGTATCGATGCTTTCGATATTCAACGTCAGTATCGATATATCAATACTTCATATCGATACGCCCATCCCTAGCGCTCACATTTATTTAATAAATCACATAAAGGACTATCGCGATTTGTTTTTCCATCCACAAAATATAAGACGCCTTAAAATGATCGTTTATACTCTTGTTATACTGTTTAAGGCACTGAAGACTTTTAATGACCTTAAATTGATCTGATGATGAGCGGAGTGGAATAATGAAAGTGATCAGCATGATTGATATTCAAACGGTAAGAATGCGCTGCATTGTGTATCTGCAGTCTGTAGAGCCGGTTTCCCCTTTTGAATGACGAATATAGACGAATTTATATGAAACATGCAGTTGTCTCTTTACACAGGAGCAGAACGATGTGTTCAAATGCAGCTTTTTTGCACCGACGCGACGCGAGACGACAACACAGTCGGCTTTCATCAATGCTAGTTCTTTGGCATCTGTTTGGTATGTGATATTTTCCCTACCTGTTCATATTTTGAAACTTTCACATGCAGCATCTCATTTAATTACGTCAACACAGCAAATGATGTGATAGGCTACTGGTCACAGAACACACAAATAACATGCAGATTTTACAGTCATAACGTGTGAATTTGTATGGTTGCCAATGGCGACCTCAGCAAAAATATCACTCGCAAATTAATATTTTTTGTCGCAAATGCGACCGTTTTAGGCGCAGTCTGGAGCCCTGCTTAATATGTCATGAGTGTACGCAGATAGATTTTAATAATCAATTTTAAAAATATGTAAAAAAATATATATAAATAAATAAAATAAAAACGGCATTAATTCATGCCCTCTCATGGTACGCACAGTGAGTTCATACAGCTGTACATCTGCAGGCGCCACTGCACTAGATTCAGTCACACACCTGTTGATTGTAGGAACGATTTCACAGAGAGACGAGATCTCACGGAGACTCACGAGATCAAACGTGACTTGAGAAGAAAAACAAATGGAGGACAATCGATGTTGTCAGCTGACTCTCCTGCCACGCGTTGTTTTAATGAATGTAATTAGGACTTTCACGATTCCTCGTTTAAATTTGAGTACTTAATTTAAAAAAATCCTCAATAGACCCTTTTCACATTTCTGTGTTTCTCAGTAGCAGAAGTCGTCATAGTTGGGTAAACTTTTATCCATGGGTTTATTTGCTTCCTCCTTTTCTGGCTTGTCTAGTTCTGGGAAATCATTATCTAGTTCTTTTGTCTTTTTCAGGTGTTTTCTGTTCCTCCTCAGTACTTGTCCGTTTTCCATCTTAACTTCGTATGATCTTTGTTCCACAGGTCTGATCACTGTTGCTTTTGGCCACCAATGTGTCTGTCCTATCAGCGGCTGAACTCTCACTTTGTCCTTGTAGTGCCGATCTTTGAGATCTTTAGCTGCCACATCATAGTGTTGAGCCTGTCTCAGCTGTCTGTTTTTGTAGCCTCCTACTTTGTTGGGCATCAGTCCTGGACGCAGTAAACTCTCGCTCATCGGGAGTAATGTTTTTGTGCGTCGACCCATCAGTGCCATTGCTGGGCTGCTATCAACACCTTGAAGGTCTGTGTGTAAAGTCCCAGGCTTTGCTGAATTTCTTGAATTCATCAGATGAATACTGGGGGCCATTGTCTGAAAACACCAACGGCCAACGGTACCGACCCCGAGGTGTAGCGAACGTTGTGAGAAAACTGGATTCTTCCTCTAATTCCACGAGCCAAAATCCATTTTTCACATCACAGACTGAAAAGACCCGTGCTCCATTCAAGTCTGGCAGTACATCCTCAATTGTGGGTAATGGATAATGGTTTCTTTTTAGCGCTTTGTTGAGGGGCTTTGGGTCGATACATGTACGCAGCTGTCCTGAGGGTTTCTGCACTATGACCATGCTGCTAATCCAGTCTGAACTTCTTTCAACAGGAGCTATGATTCCTCGCCTATGCAAGTCTGCTAACTCTTTTTTGAGGGGTTCATAGAGAGCTGTGGGAACTCTTCTTTTGGGCAGTTTTACTGGTTCCACCTGCTCATCTATTTCCAATTTGAGCTTCCCTTCAAATGTCCCATCACCTTCAAAGACATCTGCATAGTCCAGTTTTATTTGTTCTTCTGTCCACTTCTTTGATTCCTCCCTGCTTTCCTCTACAGCCATAATATTTTGATGCATCACATTAATCAGTTTCCTGGCATGCTTTGCTGCCCAGAATGGGTCGATATGCACCTTTCTCCACTACAATGAACTTGAGTTTGTATTTTTTCCTACTGCAAGGGTTTTTCACCTGAAGAGTGCACTTTCCAAGTGGAGTCATGTGGTCTTGTTGTACATCATTAGAACCTGATTGCAGGGCTGTATTTGATCCTTTGGTCATATTTGCTGGGATTACATTGCATGTGGCACCACAGTCTAACTGGAATCGTACCGATCTTTTATTGACCTGCAAAACGGCATATACAGCTGTACTGTGGTCCGGGTCACCCTTCACCATGTTTATACTTCCTCCCACTGTGCTCAAAGTTATACTCAGCACTTCATCTTCACTTTCTGAATCATCATCTTCCTGCTCAATTGCCAAAACTATCTTTTTCCTGTTGGTCCGCATACTTTTGCATACTGCAGCAAAATGGTTATTCTTACCACAAGATTTACACTTTTGCTCAAATGCAGGACATTTCTCCTTCCTCTTCTCATGTTTCCGGCCGCAATATCTGCACTGTATGATGCTCCATTCTGATGAGGTGTCTCTTTTTTCTCTGTATTTCTCCTTTGTAGCCATGGCATGTATTGTTGCTGATGATGTCTGTGACTCTATAACTTTTGCTCTCTGTCTGGACAGCTCTGCAGCTCTTCCTATCTGTAAGCATTTTTCGAAACTGAGATCAGACTCTCTGAACAGGCGCTTCCTTAAATGTGAATCCCATGTCCCACACACAATTCTGTCTCTTCTGAGGGAGTCTGTAATCACCCCAAAATTGCATGTTGCTGCCAGTGTCCTTAATTCAGTCACGTTTGTCCAGACTTTCCTCTTGACCCTGATTGCGTGTAAAGAAATTGTGTCTTTCAACAGTCTCATTTTTCTTGGGGTCACAAAATCCATCCAACTTTGTTATCACTTCCTCAATTAATAAGCCCTCCACATTAGTTCCAACTCCCAAAGTTTGGCACACTTCGCGTCCTTTTTCTCCAATTAAGTATTGCAGCAGTTTCAATTTATATTCATCCATTTTGTCTTCCATTGTCAGATCTACATACAAATGTAATTCTTCCTTCCATCTTTTCCATGTCATTGCTATCGTTGCAGGTGCTAGACTAGTGATCAATTATTTACTCACATTGATATCGTCAAGTACGTCACCTCCGAAGCGCGCGCTCAGATGCTCTCTCTGACTTGAGCAGCGGCTCTGCGCTCTTGCGAGCCTCTGTCACGCTCCTCAATGGAATGACGATCACTTTAATTCCTTGTGGTTCGGTTTCAGTCTTTAGACTTATGAACCGCTGCCACCATGTTTCAATATTCTTGATACTCATAAAATAAAACCGACTCAAGTGTGGTGTCATGAACTCCAACTGTTTACTGCTCTTCCGCTCTCTCGCCAATACATGCATAATAAAAGTCTCACGTACAACTTCAACACTATACATATGGCACATATTGTTACAACGCACAGATGAACTTGAACTAAGTAACGCAGTCAGAATAATAGCTCCTGTTGTGGATTCGTTCTTCCTGTATCAACACGCCGAAACACAGCAACTAAGCCCAAAGAATTCACATTCATTCATGCATGACGGCGATTTAAACCTAATTCACTTCAATAAAGATAACTGTACATGCTATTCTTGTCATGAGCATCAAGTTGTGGGGGCGCTGTGGTGCAAATTTCACTCATGTTTAGTACGTGTTAATCATGGTGTTAACTCAAAGATTCATAGAAAAAATATAAACATTGGAGTTGTGGTCGATTCTGTGTTAAGGTAAGGCATGTTATTCGCAATTATGTGTTGTGGCTGGGTTTTTATAGGTCTGTGTGACTCTAGGCCTAATTGAACGGAGAAATTATGGTATTCTTCTGTAGCCTGACGAGTAACTTTAACCGTTGTTCATGTGAACTCAAAGACAGCCTGATGCTTTGTTTATAGACTAGTTGTGGGTGTCCGTTCACCTATCAATTCGTGTCGATAAAGTATAATAGGGTAAATCCTGTATAGTGATTTATCCTATATAGTGCTTGCATAAAGCAAGTAGTGCATACACTTGTAGCTGTAATGTATTTTTGTAAGCCATTAGTCCACCCCCACCCACTGTTATAAAAAAAAAGTGGGCTCCCCCAAAGTCCGTGGTATAGTTCGAACACTGTGTGTACAATTAATGTTATGAATAAGACAGCCCCAATAATAGTTATATTAATGTTTTGCGTTGCTGTTTTTTTACTCTATTCGATCATTTGTAAGTGTGAACTCCTGAAAACAACTGCCACAGGTAATAGTACATTATTTATTTATTAAAGATTTATTTTTGGCATTTTATTGTATTCAAATCTATAAATCAAACTATGTCTTGCATTTATGAAGAAAAGGTTCAGCACCCAAGGCTCTATCACTATTGTCTCATGGTGTTCAGTGTCTTTAGGATTGTTTGTGATTTAGTTTTAGTGACTCAGGAGTCCTCTTGACTACTCCTAACGTTTCACAGATTTAGGAGCTAGTTTTAGCGTTAAAATGCTTTGTGAAATACTCTTAGAGCAAAAATTTAGGAGTTCTAAATTCAGGACTGACACGCCCATTATTTTTAAGAGTTTCTCCTGAATCTGCGAGTTAGGAGCTACTTTTAGCCTTAAGATGTTTTGTGAATACGACCCCTGATGAATAAGATCAGAATCAACATATTTATTCATTTGTAATAAATATTTTAGTCATTATTCTGTGTCATTTGTCATTTTTAAAAACAGTCGTGGATCATCCAGGTAACCACACAGGATTAAGAATCAAGGGGATGTAAACTTTTGAACGGGTCATTTTTATAAATTCAGCTATTTTTTGACTATATATAAACATCTTTTATGCAAAATATCTTATTCAGGACAGTATTAAATAAAAAATAACACACATGATCCCTCTTATTTTGTTAAAATAATTAGCATTTTGCAGATTCTGCAAGGGGTATGTAAACTTTTGAGCACGACTGTATATATTTTACCACATTAAAAGATATGTCTTATACTGTAATAAAACATACTATTGTTCTGTAAAAATAAAAAGCAGCATTTAATAATCATAATAATTAATATATTATATAATACATTAAATTTATTAATAGAAATGTAATTATTAAAGTACCTGCGAAAAGTTTTAAAAACAATTATTAATGATTTTAAAATAAGTCTCTTCTGCTCAATTCTTTGAAAAATAGAAAGTTCAATGAACAGCATTTTTTTGAAATCATATTACATGCATTTATCAAATATATTAAATAGTGAATAATAATAAATAGTGAATGTTTCTTGAGCAGCAAATCAGCATTTCTGAAGAATCATGACACTGAAACTTCTCTTTCTAAACAACAACAGAATTACAAACGATTCTAATGACGAATGTTACGTTCCCAAATGCAAATTTAAACGTCACAAACGCAGTAGCATTTACAGTGAATCGACACTGAAAACACAGTGACGTTACTGTTACAGCAAACATGCAGCGCGTCATATAATTACATCACAGCCGTTGAGAATTTTATATTAAATTCTCACCACCATTCATAAAAAAGTTACCAGGCGAGTAACACGTTTCAGTGCTGATTCTACTCGCATTGGCGCGTTGAACCTTTTGAACCATAGACATTATAATAAACACTAGACGCCCTATTGGCCTCTGAACCGTACGTCAACGGCGCCGCCGTTCCCATAACGCTCATAACTGGAATTGAGGAAAATGCCTGCTTCGTGTGTATTTGGTCATTATATAATTATATTGATAGTAGTTTGCCACCAGAGTCAGATTAAAATAGCTAGCGATGTCGCTAGTTAGCTGTGAAAGTTGAGACGTGAGTTTACATGATTTCTAATATAGTTTTAGCTTATATTATATCTTATTTTATAAACTAAATTTCCTGAAGTTTAAATATGCATCTTTATTTTCTTAAAACCGACTTTTATGACAAGTACTCGTTTCGGCTAGGTGACTGACATGTTGTGAATCTTACTGTAACGTTAGTTAGTTGGCTAGCTTCTCACACACTGAAGGTTTCCCAAAGACAACGAGTTGAGGAGACAGTGGGAAGTAGCTAGAAGGGAAGTTTCCCGACTCATCTACAAAGAGTAGGTTTGTCTTTTTAGATTATTTAATAGTTTGCCATTAAATGGTGATTTGTTTATATTTTTATTTCCTTTTTAGCCCGTTGCAACCAGGGCTACACAAGCCTCGAGGAAAGCTGAGGAGAGCCTGTCGGACTGTTCTCGCCTTTTCCAAGAGACTGATGGAAAATATATAGCCTGTTGTTGTTGTTGTTATTATACCAATACTATATTGTTATTGTACTAGTCACTATTTAATTTACTATTTTTATTATTGTCTATATTATTATATTATATACTACATAAACTATTTCTTATATATAGTGTATAAAAAACTATTTACTATTCTCACTTTATCTTATATTTACTATTTGCATTGCACTGTATTTGTACCATGTCATATGTCTTACCATAAAGGCTCCATCAGTTATTGTTGTTGTATGTTTTGGAGTATCTGTCTGTAAATATCTGTATCATTTTAGTGCTATAAAAATACAGAAAGCAGCCTGTGTGATTTGTATTTGATGATTTTTCATTTTATCAATGGTGGTCAATTCTAAGCTCAAGAAAAGCTAAAATTGGGTTGGACAATCTTAGCGGTTTATGATCGACTAATGAGCTTCAGTTGTTATCAGGAAAATAATCTAATTGATCAAAATGCTCTCATTACAATTCTCCACCAGATTTACAATGCTGCATGCAAGTTCACAATAACTCAAAAAATTTGGTCATAGCCACCGCTCACGTCACGTGGAAACGGCCGTACGCACTGTTTTCTGTCGTACGTTCGTTTCATAAATGAGGCCCGATGTGTGCCATTTCATCAGATTTGTAAGGTAAATCATTTATTAACCTACACCAACACAGGAGAATACGTCAATATCTAGTGTTGGGTCCGAGTCCGAGTCAAGTCCAAGTCCTTAACCAATCAAGTTCGAGTCCAAGTCCGAGTCCAAAAGGGGCCGAGTCGGACTTGAGTCCGAGTCCTTAACATCCGAGTCCGAGTCGAGTCCGGCCGAGTCCAGAAAGATTTAAATGATTTGAAATTGCAGTTGACCTTTTGCAAAGACCCTCCCCTCTTAGTGACTTTTGCTATGCTGCTCTCACGCCACACATCATGTTCTCACACAGTGAAAAATACATTGCGAAGCAAAGAGGACACTGACTTATTACTTTGATATAATACAAAATCTTAGCTTTCAAATTTTGTCATTTTTAAGAAATTCAAACAATAAATACCGTTTTGTGGCAGTTTAATGTGTAGCACCTCAGTTCAAGCAGCATGTGAACTTCTAGTTATAGCACGAATTTAACATGAATGCACAAAGATGTCAATACACACCTTTTTCAAGTTCAAGTCCACTGACGTTAATCTACTAACTGGTTTGTTTGTTTGTCAGACAAAACACTTGAATAAGCCCATTAATGGCATGTTTGAGTCATGCTCTTAACAAACTATGTTTTATTTCCTCTTTCCATATTGTGAATAATAAATGTGTATCATTTTAATTTGCTTGTTATACAATGGATCCTAACTTACTGTAATAATTATTTGACCTAGCCTACTTTTACACTCAGAATTATTCCTTGGCATCCTCACGTACTAAACTGCATTTTTTAAAATTGTTTGCGTGCAGCAGGTACGCTATTACATCGTGTGCAGACTGATGTTAACATTTAAGCTCTGGTGAGAGAAAATGGCACTATCAAAGAGTCTAAAGAGGAGAGTTGACAGTGAAAATACAAAGAAGAATGGACAGACAACTATGCGTTCATCCTACCTGGTTTTGTGAATGCAAAGCCAGTGTGTCTTATCTTCAACTAAGTTGCCGCTGTTTGCAAAGAATATAATATTAGGGGCCGTTCACATGTTCACATGCCCGCGCCTCTTTCTCCTCCTTTCCAAAGCGCTTGCGCTCCCGTGGTGTCTGTCGTTGCTATGCAACCATGAACTGCGCTCTCCAGACAGATCTATTTCAGAACCAGCCGCTATCAAAATAATCTGACTGCGGGCGCGGGCCAGATATATTTGCTGGCGGGCCAGTTTTCGCCTATTGCTGACCACTGCTGTACACCTTGCAAAATCTGGTAATGCTCAAGAAGGCAAAACAATGTCTTAAAGGGTTAGTTTACCCAGACATTAAAATTTCTGTCATTAATTACTCACCAAACTCGTAAGACCTTCATCATCTTCGGAACACAAATGAAGATATTTTTAATAAAATCCGAGATCCAATGCAACTACCACTTTCAAGCCTCAGAAAGGTAGTAAAGACATCATTAAAGTATTCCATGTGACTCCAGTGGTTTAACCTCAATTTTATGAAGGGACGCGAGTGCTTTGTTTGCGCTAAAAAACAATTTTCCACTTTATTTACCAAATAATATTATCCAAAGCATGTTCACGCAACAGTCTCGTGTAAACTCAAAACACGTGTCATGATGCACGTTGCAGATCAATATTTTCGTGAATAAAGTGGTAAATTATGTGGGGGTTTTTGCGCTCGTGTCACTTCACAAAATAATAACTGAGGTTAAACCTCTCTAGTCACATGGATTACTTTAACAATATATTTCCTACCTTTCTGGACTTTGAAAGTGGTAGTTGTGTATGGAGGGACAGAAACCTCTCGATTTCATTAAAAATAACTTTTTCAATTTCAGTTTAATTTGTGTTCAGAAGATGAACGAATTCAAGGTCTTACGGGTGTGGAACGACACGAAGGTGAGTAATTAACGACAGAATTTAGATTTTTGGGTGAACTAACCCTTTCAGAGCCAGGGGTAAACTTTTGAACAAGATGATGGTGATGTGTACATTTTTCTTTCTTTTTAATATGTTAATATCTTATTAAGCCTCTAAAGGGTAGTACTAAATGAATTTTTAAACAAAATAAGAACAATTTACACCGATCATCCCGTTCAAAAGTTTACACCCCCTGGCTCTTAATGGATGTTGTCTTCTTTAGCATCACTAAATGTTTGCAGCTTTTGTAATAGTTGTGTTTGAGTCCCTCAGTTTGTCCTCAGTGTGAAAAGATCGATCTCAAAATCATCCAGACACTACAAGAAAGGGGTCAAATTTGCAGAAGATGCTGGAAAACCAAAGAATGCGCAGGAGCTGGAGGATTCTTCTGAAGAACATTGGGCAGTTTAACTGCTCAAACAAGGGACTCCTGAACAACCATCACAAAAAAAACAAAAAAAACAGCCATGGACCATCCAGGTAGTGGCACACAATATTAAAAATCAAGTGTATATAATTTGTCTTGTAGTTTGTCTTGTGAACTAGGCTATCCATAATAAACATCTGTTAGTGAAGCTTAATTAGGGCAGTACAAAATAAAAAAATATTTTTATGATCCTTCTTTAATATATAAATAATATTTTGGAGGTTCTGCAAGGTGTATGTAAAATGTTGTAAAATGTACGCCAAAATGTTGCTATGGTTACTATGTCGGTTTGTCAATTTCATGACTCACACAGAACAAAAATTTAGCGGATTAATTTCCTCCCACATTTAAATGCAGTTATCACTCCTAAAACTTTGCAGTTTGAAAGTGACCACTGGTCCTCTAGCAACATGAAAAACAATTATTCGTTCCCTTTAAGCCGTCACTTACCACGTTCTGCACTCTCACGAAAACACTTGTCATAAACAATGAAGTAGTCCACACTGCACAGTGAATCTCTTATTTACATCGCGTCTAGAGTAGACTTTGCTGGTTATGAGGGGATTTGCAAAACTATAAAGCTTGTGCTGATTCTGAACACAGACATTCTGAGCGAATTCTCCGCATGGCGACTCTAAACGCCTCTGATCTGACGGGCCATTGTGTTCACGTGCTCAACGTCTGCGATTGGCTACAATGTTCAACGCTGCAACAATACAATGTTAGTATTTTCGTTTAGTTTTTGAATAATACCATATTGTGCCCTTCAGTGCCCGGACTCGGCTGTACTCGGGAAATTTTCAGAGTCCAAAATGTCCAAGTCCAAAATGTCCAAGTCCGAGTACAAATTCACCCGAGTGCAAACTGTTCATCACGATTTCAAAATAAAAGTTTAATCTCTGACTTGAGTTTGCATGTTTTGATGTCCACATATTCTTGTTCAAGAAATTACAGTGGCTGTAGCATTTCTGTCATAAAGAAGTTGCCAAATATTAAAGATTGAGTTAACATTTAAAATAATGTCGTTTGGCCAATATTAAATAGAGATTTGATCTGCTGTAAAGTGGGACAACAACAATAACCAGGCCGTTGGTGCCCTCTGCAGGCATTTGTTATAATACATAATATAATTGTTTATACAATGTATATTATATTATGTATTTTAAAAGTGTTGTTATATCAACCCATATGATTACTTGCTTTTGATCCAGATATTATTGCCCCATTGTTATTATATATGTATTTTAAGTCATGTTAAAGGCCATTGTTTGCTTCGGTCCATTTTAATTATCACAAAAAATATCCGGTTACTTGATTAATTGTAAAAAAAAAATAATAATAATAATCGACCGATTACTTGATCACCAAAATAATTATTAGTGACAGCCCTAAATGTAATAATAGTTTAATTCCCCTATTCCATTTTGTTACTTCATGAATAAATGAAATTATAAAATTCAGTGACTCAGTTTCATGCGAGAGTCACGTACGATCTTACCCCAGTATCTCCAGTTTACAGTGAGGATTCTCCAGTACAGCAGAGACTATCTTCACTCCCGAGTCTCCTAGATTATTCCAAGACAGATCCAGATGTCTCAGGTGTGAGGAGGGGTTTGATCTCAGAGCTGAAGCCAGAGCAGCACAACCTTCATCTGTGACACCACAATATCTCAACCTGTAGAGAACAATGACACACTCTTCACTCTCTCAGATCAACAGAGACTTCATTATCAAAGAGAAACCAATAACATAAACTCAAATCACCATGTTAGATGATCTTGGTCTGTGTCACAGAGCACAAAACATTAACATAACACACCTGCAGTCAAATTCAAACAGGAATAATACAATTAATTAAACAATTAATTAAATATGTCAGTGAGTTTTACTGTTATTCTATGAGATATAACAAATTAAAACTGAATATCATATAAAAATCTAGAAGAATTGTAAAAGGAGAGGTTAATGTAATGAACATTAAAGAGTCATGAAACCCCCCTCTTTCTAGGGCTGAACCAGAATATTTGAATATTCGTTTGGTAGGTTGTTATTCGATTTTCAATTTTGGTGATACATTTTATTTTTCAGTATTCTTTCAAAAAGAGAAAGTTCAATGAACAGCATTTACTGTATGTGCATTTATCAAATATATTACATTTATTAAAGCATTTATTAAATAGAAATATTTTGTAACATTTTAAATGTCTTCACTCTTCTCACTTTTTATCACGTTAATGTATGATGAATTAAAGTATCAATTTCTCTCTTTTTTAAATCTTACCACAAATGTTTGAATGGCATCATTGTTTCCACAAAAATGTTTGGCAGCAAAAACTGCTTTTTAACATTTATAATAATAATTAGTGAATGTTTCTTGAGCAGCAAATCAGCATTTCTGAAGGATCATGTGACACTGAAACTCTTTGTAAACAACAACAGAATTATAAACGATTCTAATGACGAATGTTGCGTTCCCAAATGCAAATTAAAGCGTCACAAACGCAGTAGCATTTACAGTGAATCGACACTGAAAACACAGTACTGTTACAGCAAACATGCAACGCGTCAGACTATAGCCAATATTTATGTAATTACATCACAACCGTTGCGAATTTTATGACAGTACTATGTAATCTCAAATTCTCACCAACATTCATAAAAAAAGTTACCGGTGAGTAACAAGTTTCAGCGCTGATTCTACTCGCATTCGGTGCTTTGAACCATTTGAACCCTTTTGGAACTGTTGTCGCGTCTAAAAACGCATGGAAAACGCGTCCGCGCCGCTTTCTTCTTTCCAAAGCGCTCCGGTGGCGTCTGCTGTTACTAAGCAACCATGAGCTGCGCTCTTCAGCAAAGGATATACAGATTTCCAGCACTGAAAATCACTTGCAGTAGCTCTGCTACTAGATTTATTTAAAAATGTGTATCCGTGTACAGCTTTGATCAGATATTCCTCCATCTTGGCTGATCTTTGTCCTGCAGATGGCGCCACGCAGCGCTCTCTGGACCATTCCGTCCCTGACGCATTAGAAAACATAACCTTTTCACAGTTTATTTAGTTAATTGTTTAAGGCATTTCGTGATTTGAATCATCTAGCAGTAACCAGCATAACCCTGAACTGTGATGAGATTGAGAGTGTTTAAAGAGTGTTAAATGTTGATCGTGATTAAAAGTGTGTTTTTCAGTGTGACTATCAGTCCTGCAGTTTCACCTTCATGAGGAGCAGCTCATGTGTTCAATCATTTACAGATCAATCACATGAACTCACAGCAGCAGGAGAAAAAGAGCAAACGCTTCAAAAAGAAACATTCATTCTCTTACATCATATGAACAGACGTGATATAAAATTGATGAATGGTAATTTGATCATGTTTCAATAGATTTGCTTGTAATGAATGTAATAATAGGGGTTTTTATGTTACTTTATGAATTATTGAAATTGCATAAAACATTAATTTGATCAATATAAATGTGAATTAAACGAGATTCCTCTTCAGTTATCAGACATTAATATTCTTCGTTTTGCTTATCTTTCTGCACCTCTTTTTATTAATGGTTTTTTTACTTCTTTTAATGTAAAGTAGCTCTACTTGGTGCCTATTGTAGGCCCTAATGCTTTTTATTGTAAAGTACTTTGAGCTGCATTCCTTTTATGAAATGTGCTGTAAATAAAGTTTATTATTATGACAACAAATAATGATATAGTTAAGCAACATATGATACAGTTAAGCATCATCACACACCGAGTACGTTTTCCCAAATAGCATGTTTGCAAATGTGAAATTGCATTTTATACAATTCAATGAACATGTAGTTAATATAAGTGACTTACATTTTTGATGCAATATTGTCTTTTTATGGCCAACGAAAATAGTTCCAAAGATCATACCAGAACCTTTGCCCATCTCTGATTAACACACAGCTTTGTTTAGACTGATTCAATGATTCAATTACCCATTTAAGACGTTCCCTGCGTCCCATTGTGCATACTATCCACCCTATCTGCCCTAAATAGTATTGAAAATGACTAATGTTACATACTATTTAGGATGGATAGTATATGTACATTGAGACGCAGGCATTCAGTTTGATTCTTAAATGAATCAGCCGTTTGACCGATTCAGCTGAATGAATGACTCAATGACTCACCCATAAAGACAATCACTTACCGCCACCTACTGGCAGTTTAATTTCATATTTATAAGTATTCTAAATATACATTATTTCATTTATACAGTGGCAGGAAAAAGTGTGCCTATGTTAACCCCTTGAAATGTACTTGTCATAAAATGTAATCTGATCCTCATCTAATTCATGCTTAAACACTTTGAGATTGTTTTATATCCATTAAAGAAGAATGGACAAAAATTCCTCCTGAACGTTTTGGTCTGATCATTGTGTTTGTATTGTGATGAATTAGATCACATTTTATGACAAATTACTGCAGAAAACAGTTCATTCAAGAAGTTCGGATACTTTTTCTTGCCACTGTGTGTGTGTGTGTGTGTGTATGTATATATATATATGAGATGAGTGACAGCTTTTTAGTGATTATAAAGGGAACGCTCTAGACTTTCTAGACTATATGTAATACATTCAGAATTTGAGAAAATCTTTTGTTTAAAATCACAAATCAGGTCAGAGAGGTGGTGTTACGATACAGACTGGGCAGAGGCAGAGGTAACGGTTAACAGACTTTATTAATCACACACAGCAGAGCAGACGGTAGTGCAGGTAAGTGAAGATGAAGATAATGAGAAGTGCAGATGATGATAAATAGTTATACTGTCCTTTGTGGTTTTGCAGGAGTGATGAACGATGATGTGGTGAGGAGATGACTGACGAGGTAGACTGGAGACACTCACACACAAACTGGAACAACACGAGGAGATTTGGAGACGAAGGAGACAGGTAGGTATCTTCAAAGGAGTCCAAGAGGTAAGCATATAGCATAGTATGTGCAAACGAGACCGGACAGTGAGTGAATGTGTGTGAGTGTGTTTTATGCTGGTGGTGATGAGTGAGAAGATGAGGTGCAGGTGCAGATGATTAGTACTCCGGGGATTGAGTGCGCTGTGATTGGGTGATGCTGGAACCTGGCGTGTCTGTGACAGTACCCCCCCCCTCCACGGCCCGCTCCTGAGGGCCGAGGACCCCGACGTCGTGGTGGTCGACCTCTTCCACGGGGGGCTGGTCTGTCAGGGTGGTTTGAATGGAAGGTTTGAAGGAGGTTGGGGTCCAAGATGTCATCCCTGGGGACCCATGAGCGTTCTTCTGGGCCGTAGCCTTCCCAGTCGACCAGGTATTCCAAGATACCACCACGGCGTCGGGAGTCCAAGATCTCGTGAACCTCGTATGCGGCGCCGTCGTCCAGGATAAGTGGAAGGGGGGGTTCGGAGGCTGTCACGCCAGGTCCTGTGGAGAGAGGAACAGAAGGGTGGTGAGGTTTGAGTAGTGAAACATGGAATGTGGGGTGAATTCTGTAGTGAGGAGGTAGCTGGAGTTGGTACGTGACTGGGTTGATCTGCTTGGTGATGGTAAATGGACCAATGAACCTGGGACTCAGCTTCTGGCAGGGCAGACGCAGGCGGATGTCCCTGGTTGACAGCCAGACCTTCTGACCGGGCTGGTAGGAGGGAGCTTCGGACCGGCGAAGGTCTGCTGTCATCCTGCGTCTGCGCAGGGCTCGCTGCAGTTGATGATGTGCTGAGTCCCAGACCCTCTCGCTCTCTCGGAACCAGTAATCCACAGATGGTACATCAGAGGGTTCCCCAGACCAGGGGAACAGTGGGGGTTGGTAGCCGAGTACGCATTGGAATGGTGTGAGGCCGGTGGAAGGCTGACGGAGAGAGTTCTGGGCGTACTCGGCCCAACCCAGGTACTGGTTCCAAGAGTCCTGGTGGTCATGACAGAAGGTACGGAGGAAGCGACCGATCTCTTGGATCTTCCGTTCCGTCTGCCCGTTCGACTGTGGATGGTATCCGGAAGTCAGGCTGACGGTCACACCTAGGAGCGAGAAGAAGGCTCTCCATACCTTAGAAATGAATTGCGGACCCCTATCGGAGACGATATCTTCTGGGATACCGAAGTATCGGAAAACATGGTTGAATAGAGCCTCAGCCGTCTCCATAGCAGTGGGTAGGCCTCTTAGGGGTATAAGGCGGCAGGACTTCGAGAACCGGTCCACAACTACTAGGATACAAGTGTTGTAATTTGAGGCAGGCAGGTCGGTGATAAAGTCGACTCCTAGGTGTGACCAGGGTCGGTTGGGAACGGGCAGAGGTAGGAGCTTGCCGGATGGTAAATGGCGTGGGCTCTTAGAGATGGCGCATTCCTTACAGCCCTGCACGTACCTTCTGACATCAGCTGCCATGTTGGGCCACCAGAAGCGTTCCCTCAGCAACGAGAGGGTTTCATTGGCCCCCGGGTGACCAGTGCCAAGTGACGTGTGGGCTGAGTGGATGAGAGGAGTGCGTCGTGATCTTGGGAGGTAGCACAAGCCTGGTGGACAACCCGGCGGAGCGTTGGTGGAGGCATTGGAGGAGGGTACGGATTCCTCAGACCAGGAGATGGGGCTGATGATGAGTTCCTTGGGTATGATGGGTTCTGGATCTTCTGGAGTTTCCTCTGGAGCATGGAGTCGGGAGAGAGCATCTGCTTTAATATTTTTTGGGCCGGGACGGTAGGAAATGGTAAAATTAAATCGGGTGAAGAATAAGGCCCAGCGGGCTTGTCTGGGGTTGAGTCTCTTTGCAGAACGTAAGTATTCAAGGTTTTTATGGTCTGTGAAGACTTGAAAGGGGTGTTTGGCTCCCTCCAGCCAATGCCTCCACTCTTCCAGGGCGAGCTTAACAGCTAGGAGTTCACGGTTGCCGATGTCGTAGTTTCTCTCCGCCGGGTTGAGCTTGCGGGAGAAGAAGGCACATGGATGGAGTCGGCTGGGATTCCCCTGCTGCTGGGACAACACCGCTCCTACTCCTGTGGTGGAGGCATCCACCTCGACAACGAAGGGCAGCTCTGGGTTGGGGTGGATGAGGAGAGGAGCGGTGGTGAAGGCTGTCTTGAGCTGGTCGAATGCCTTCGTGGCCTCTGGAGTCCAGGACAGAGACTTGGGCTTATGTCTGAGCAGGTTGGTGAGTGGACTGGCAAGGGAGCTGTAATTGTGGATGAAGCGGCGGTAGAAGTTTGAGAATCCGAGAAATCTTTGCAGTTCCTTGATGGATGAGGGAGTTGGCCAGTTCTTGATTGCTTCCACCTTCCCCTCGTCCATCCGGATGCCACTGCTGTCAATGATGTAACCGAGGAAATGTACTGAAGACTGATGAAATGAACATTTTTCTGCCTTGAGGAATAGATGGAACTTGCGGAGTTGTTGGAGGACCTCCGCAACGTGGTGGCGATGTTCGGCCAGGCTCCGGGAGTAGATCAAGATGTCATCTATGTAGACCAGGACAAACCGATGGAGATACTCCCGGAGCACCTCATGAATGAAATCCTGGAATACGGAGGGGGCGTTGACCAGGCCATACGGCATAACCAGATATTCGTAGTGGCCGGTAGGTGTCACGAAGGCGGTCTTCCACTCGTCCCCCTCGCGTATCCGGATGAGGTTGTACGCGCTGCGGAGGTCCAGTTTTGTGAAGACAGTGGCACCACGGAGATGTTCCAGGGCTGAAGGGACGAGAGGAAGGGGATAACGGAATTTTACTGTGATATTATTTAAGGCGCGGTAGTCAATGCAGGGCCTCAAGCCTCCGTCCTTCTTGGCCACGAAGAAGAAGCTAGAAGCAGCAGGGGAAGTGGATGGTCGGATGTAACCTTGTGAGAGAGCCTCCTTTATATACTCCTCCATGGCCTTCTCCTCCGGGATGGATAGAGGGTATATCCTTCCCCTAGGCACTGGTTCACCCGGAAGCAGATTGATGGCACAGTCCCATGGCCGGTGTGGAGGCAGCTTGGAGGCTCGTTGAGGGCAGAATACGTCGCTGAAGGGGGCGTAACACTCTGGGATGTCGATAGAGCGTTGGTCTACCGGGCTTTCGATGGTCGTGGCACAGACAGGAAGAGCTTCAGAGCGTGGAGTACGTGGAATTGGAAGCCCGGGGAAGCAGTCATGGAAACAGGTTTCGCCCCACTTCAGGACCTCGCCAGTTCTCCAGGAGAGTGTTGGGTTGTGCTGCTCCAACCAGGGGCGCCCTAGGATCACGTCAGCGGTGGATCCCTCCAGAACCAGCAGATGGAGGTGTTCGACGTGAAGCAGGCCGACTTGTATCTGGATGGCTTCGGTGCAGCGACGAATGTGTTTACGGCTTAAAGATTCTCCAGTCACTGATCGTATCTGGTAGGTGGTCGGCGTGGCCGTGGTCTTGATGTTGAGCTGACGACAGAGGGTCCCGGAGATGAAGTTACCGGCTGACCCAGAATCGAGGAGGGCAACAACTGGAAGGGAAGTATCAGAAGCAGTAAGTGTTACAGTTGTGGTGAGTGGTTTCATCTTCTTGTTAGATGGTATGATGGCACTCACCATGGGTCGTGGAGGACGAATTGGGCATGTGGAGAGGATATGCCCAGGAGATCCGCAATATAAACAAAGATTCTGGGTCAGCCGCCTCTGTCGTTCAGCTGGGGAGAGCCGAGTGCCTTCCAATGACATGGGTTCGTTGGCTGGTTCTGGGGAGCTGACGGATTCTGGTCGGCGGGCTGAGATGGAGAACAGCGGCTGATCCTGGTGTTCTTCAAGACACGACTGCATACGAGTGGCGAAACGAATGGAGAGTTGAATGAATCGTTCCAGGCCGATGGAATCCTCGTATGCAGCGAGATGCAACCGCACGCGAGGATCTAGTCCTTGACGATATGTTGTAATCAAAGCCTGCTCATTCCAGCCGCTGGATGCTGCGAGAGTCCGAAACTGCAAGGCATAGTCATTAACAGAAAGAGATCCTTGTTTTAAATTGTAGAGTTTCTCACCAACAGAAGAATCTGAGATGGGCTTCCCGAACACTTCGCGGAAGTGGGCCACAAAACCGGAGTATGATTGAGTGATGGGATGGTTTTGAGACCAGATTGAATCAGCCCAACGGAGCGCCTTGCCTTGCAGTTGGGAGATGATGAACGCCACTTTCGAGGTTTCGGTGGGGAAATTGTGCGGTTGCATCTCCAGGACCAGCGAGCACTGCAGAAGGAATCCGCTGCAGTCCTCCGCCGAACCAGAGTAGGGCGCCGGTTTAGCCATGGGACTGGCGTGCACAGGTGGTGAAGGAGAGGTAACGGTGTTTGCGGAAGTGATCGCTGGAATGGGTGATGCTGGAGTGGTGGAAAGAGCTCGCCGAAGGACATCGACGAGCTCTTGAATGGGATCCGGTTGGCTCATGCTGTGTGTGAAGACGATGTTTTCAGGTCCGGTCTTCTGTTACGATACAGACTGGGCAGAGGCAGAGGTAACGGTTAACAGACTTTATTAATCACACACAGCAGAGCAGACGGTAGTGCAGGTAAGTGAAGATGAAGATAATGAGAAGTGCAGATGATGATAAATAGTTATACTGTCCTTTGTGGTTTTGCAGGAGTGATGAACGATGATGTGGTGAGGAGATGACTGACGAGGTAGACTGGAGACACTCACACACAAACTGGAACAACACGAGGAGATTTGGAGACGAAGGAGACAGGTAGGTATCTTCAAAGGAGTCCAAGAGGTAAACATATAGCATAGTATGTGCAAACGAGACCGGACAGTGAGTGAATGTGTGTGAGTGTGTTTTATGCTGGTGGTGATGAGTGAGAAGATGAGGTGCAGGTGCAGATGATTAGTACTCCGGGGATTGAGTGCGCTGTGATTGGGTGATGCTGGAACCTGGCGTGTCTGTGACAGGTGGAGGGTTTAAAAGCTGAAGTGTGACGCTCATATTTTATAAACCATTAATTTATAATGTTTAAGTAAGAAATGTTATAATGTTTTAACAGTGATGATTGTTCTCAGTGTTACTTACTGAAAATCTTTTGTTTTTCATGCTTAACCGGGAGTGACATCCACTAAATTCATGTATTTGAGCAATACTTATTGTCATTTATGTGTGATTTTTCACCTTATTATTATTTTGTGTCTCATTTGATTGGGTGGAGCAGCCGTCAGTCTGAGTGGGTCAGTGTCACCCTGACCTTATGTAACCTCACCACTGATGTGATGAGATGAGAGTGAAGATGAATGAAATCAGCTTTAGCTTCAGATATCAAACACATTAACTGTGATTCATCTAAAATCATTATATGTTCATTACAATCCCAAACACTCTGATTTGGTCTCACTTATTTATTAACGTTTATAATAAAATAAAATTAATATAGAAAAAAGTTTAAATATAAATATTTATCATACATGCATTTTAAATGCATATATTTGAAAATAAATTTCTCACACAAATGTCATAAAAACAGTTACGTAGATCACAAATCAGGTCAGAGAGGTGGAGGGTTTAAAAGCTGAAGTGTGACGCTCATATTTTATTAAACCATTAATTTATAATGTTTAAGTAAGAAATGTTATAATGTTTTAACAGTGATGATTGTTCTCAGTGTTACTTACTCAGCTGATCTAGTTTCTGTAACCACAGGCAGGAGCTTCTGAAGAACTTCATCTACTGTATTTACTGTGTCACTATTTGAATAAAAAACAAGGTAATTATTAATGCTAATAATAATAATATCATAAGTAAATAATACATTACATTCCTTGCTAAATATCCTCATATATTTTTTTAATTAAACACTGCTTTATAAAGGACATGTGAAAATGTTTGTTTAGTATCTAACTGTAGAAGCTACTAAACGTATTCAGCAACACAGATTTGTTTTTTCTTTTTCTTGTCAGTGTTGCTGTGGCAGGTCTATCAGTCTTCATTTACACTACAACACTTAGTGCACAGATCTATTTTGACATCAGATTTTTTGTCCCGTCCGTTGCTATGGTTATCACTATGTCAATCATCCTCCAGTTCCAGGATTCTCCCACATATTGATATTGGGATCTTCTCAAACAGAAGGCTGCATCTAGTGAGGTTGTGTCTTTCCTAGTCCAGTCCTTCTGAGGCTTGTAGACTCGAGTCCTCCTCAGCATTAAACACTAGAATGAGACGCTCTAGTAAGTGCGCATGGCTTCGTCACACATGTTCCCGCCCCACGATCACGACACGAAAATACTATTAAAACTTCATTTTGGAAACATACTTTGTATTAAAAACTAGGGATGCACCAATACCATTTTTTAAGGACCGAGTACGAGTACCGATACTTTTTTCTAGTACTCGCCGATACCGATGCCTATACATTTATTAATTTCTCTCTCTCTCTTTTTTTTGGCGATGTTGCAGTTTTCCAAGCACAACACAGTGAGACTAATGAATGTAGGACAGCTTCTTTATTATTACTCTAATGAAAAAAGTAATAATTTTTGTGCTTGTCACAAACTTAAAGAACAAAAAATTCACAGTGTCCAATAACCTTCAAAGCACAATTACCAATATATATAATTGTTGTTATATAAAAAGAAATCTACAAACAAATTACAAACAATACAACAAATACTATCCACCTTATTCCAACGCCCCATGATGCTTTGCATGAATTATGGGTGTAAGTCTCGCTCTATGAACGCAAAAAACTTTTTTTTTTTAAACTGGGTACAATGAGATGACATTATTCTACTCACCCTTCAACCAACGAACATTAAAAGGACATTTAAAAGTGTAAAAGCATCAACAAGGTACTTTCAACAGGCCATGAAAAAGCGCGATTCTTTCCACAGCAATAACGGACGGGTTAAGCATAACTATAGTGATATATATCTGTATTCTGTAATATACGTTGCCTTAATGAAAATGTTCATAAACTTCAGTATTGCGTGATGCTATTTCAAAGTGATTTCCATAATTTTTACAGATAATAAATTGTATTTACCTGTGAAAACAAACCTGGAAAGAGACGTGAGGCTTTGTGGAGAAAAACGAGAGATTCTTCGTGCATTCCAGTGAATTATTAATGGGATATATCGTAAATTATATCAGGAGAACAGACCACACATGTGCAGTATATGTTGTCCTTTTTCATACTATTACAGCGGTATGTAAAGGACAAAAGAAAATAATCACGAGGATAGAAAGCAGCGACTGAAAAGAGCTTTTGCCATAGATATTCTTGTTATAACATGTTACGTTAAAATACCAAGCGTTACATTATTCTCATGATGTGTGAAAATAAAACATGAAAGAAAAATTGACAGCTCATTCAGTCAAACTGACGGATAAGCTTTATTTGTAGGGCAACCTTATGAGTTGAAACGATTCGTTTCAGTCTTTTTGAATGGAAGTTCCCCAAACCGGAAGTGCAACCCATAATTCGAAACGCAGTAGGCTAGTCAGGAATAAGGTGGATAGAGATAAAAATTTAACTTGTTTTTCAGATACAGTAGGTTTATTTACCATGTATACATTTATTTAACATATTTTGTTGTTTATTAACATTAAAGACAATGAATGAAATATAATGAAATATAGGCTACGGTCCCTTTAAGACTGAATCCATGGATACTGACACATATCCTGTTTTCACCCAAATCTTTACGTCCACTTAAGCCATAACCGACTGTATTTACGTGAGATACTCCACACGATGGACATTTTGACAACTATGTGTGCATTTGACCATTCAGGCTCAAGGAGAACTGATCGCGCGCTGAGAGAGAGAGAGAGAGAGAGAGAGAGCGCTTCTGGTCTGTGTCATTCAGCACGATTCCTCCTATCCCGCCTTCACTAATCGATAACGAATTGTGATTGAAAGCATGCAGTTCACAATGTGTGGGTTGTCATTAATTTTGAAGTATTTCCACACCCCTGAGGCTGACATTGTTTCTGCTGCTGCCGTCGGTGTCTCTGTGCACGGAAAATTCTGTCAGTTACGTCACGTGAGGTATCGGTCTTTGGTATCGGGGGTATTTTTACAAGTACAAGTACATGAGCTTGGTATCGGCCGATACTGATACTGGTACTGGTATCGGTGCATCCCTATTAAAAATCTTTATATTAACTGGCTTTTTTATTAATGCAGTACAGTGAATGACAGCCGTCTGTGTCTCCCAGTGTCTTACATTATTGGCAGTTTAGTGATTAATTTACACCTAAACAAAAGATAAAATGTATGCCTTAATCTCCGAAAATATAATTTTTGTCTTACATTTCATAATGTACTCAGATAAGCTCAGAGCGACTCGTTTTTCATCAGTTCTTTTTCCTGAATTGGAATGTGTGCAAAGGATTGTGGGAGATTGAAGGACATGAAGGATACACTTGACGCATCCTTCAAAATGAGCTGAATTAAGGACATGAAACTAACTCTGCCTTCAAAGGATCCTTCAAATCGAGAAGGTCTTCAGAGGCGCTTGATGACGTGACAGTATGGCAAGCTGTTTTAGCTTAAATTGTTCCCAGCGTTACTCGTCGTAATTGCATTTTTACTAGTAACAATTACAATTAGAGAGCTCTACAATTCAATCATTACTAGTAACAATTATGATTAGAGAGCTTACAAATGATTTAATATGTCTCCATTGACTTCCATTCATTTTTAGTTACAGAGCTCTACAACTGAATTCTTACTAGTAACAATTACAATAGAGAGCTCTCCAATCCAATTATTACTTGCAACAAATACAATTAAAGAGCTCTCTAATTGAATTCTTACTAGTAAAAACATAATTGTAGAGCTCTCTATTCAGCACTACCTTATTATGATAATTACGCCTCATGCATATTCACAAAAAGGGCGATGGCACTCCAGGTTGTTTAGTAAAGCCGTTTTCAATGATGAACAGCAACGCTGAGGCTCTAAAGATCTGATATAAGCATTATATAGCCTATAAGAAATAGGCCTAACTATTTTTGGTGTTGATTAAAATCATTATAACATTATAGCATTATTGATTATGCTTTATAGACAAGAAATAGGGTACAACGGAGCTGAAGGCACGTTTGACTTTATTTTCTTTTAAACCACTAGATGGCACAAAAATTCAGCTAATTTGGCTGATCCTTGTATCTAATATGTAATATTTTTAAAAATGTTGAAGATTTATGTAGCAAATGAGAATCGATCAAATTATTGAATATATTTTGTTAATGTTTTTCAGTTTTGTTCAAAGTAGGCTAATTAGTAGCCTAAGTTTTTTTTTCCATGTATTTTGGGTGAAATAATAGTAGCCTATATAAGTAATAATATAGTTTCTGTTTTTTCAAAATGAACATATTTAAATGACAGTATATTTGTTGAACAAAAATGAATTAGTCTATTTTATGTAGTCTAGGTATCAAAATAAACCAAATATAGTACAAACTTTGCTAAATTGATTGTTTTAATATCGGAGCAGCCTACTGAAAAGCACATTTTTCTTAAGGTGTGCATTTAGCCCCGTTGTGAAGGTACGCTACGTACTGTTGTATTTCAAGGTGAATTCACACTCTCTCAGAAAAGATGAATATTATAGCGATATGCAGCTATTTTAAAATTGTAAAATACTTATTTTGTTGAGCATTCACATTTTAGATGGGTTTATCTCAATTAAAGCATTGCACGCGTTATACTCGCATCTCAGCAGCGGCTGGCTGGGCTGAGTGTCATTTTCAACCAGTTGAGATCACGGTCATTTGGCTACTTTAATTGAGATAAACCCATCTAAAACGTGAATCATACAAAAGAATAGAGTCATAATATTATATTCATAATAATACAATTGTGTATTTCCATGCAGCGATAGAGATAGGGAACGCGTTACACTCTGCCAGCCACCAGCCCACCGCTGACAGACCTGCCAGAATCAAAACTGGCAGCTGCCACCAGGTCATGTGACCTGTCAGTGACTGCTCCTGCCAGCCAGTTGAAGATTGAACCCCCACTCATCGAGTGTCACTGACTTTGCAAAAGATGAACAAAAACACGACTTGAGAGTCCAAAACATTCACTGCATGATGAAGCCAGTAATGCTGCTATATGAGGGCAAAAATATCCCTGTATGAGTTTTTATTTTTTTATAGGCCTATAACATAGCGTGATCACGAATTTGATATTTATAGTTTATAACAAACAAAAAGTTAATATTCAGTGAGTTACATTTTGGACACAATATTGTCTGTTTTTGCTCTGTTTTTTTACTACGAAAACAGTTTCAAACAAAGCCGGGGCCGAACTGTTGTGCATCTCAGAGCAACAGTGCAATGTTGATGTGAATCTGTGTTTTTAAACGATAATTTGAGTCAATGATTCAATTACCATAAAGACAGTCATTTGCTTCGTTTCTAAATGAATCAACCGTTTTGAACGAATCATTTGAATCAATGAATCACCCATTAAGACAGGATTGGGCTGCCACTTACTGGTAGTTTTATACAGGCCTAAACCAGCCCGCACAAAAACAATCAGCAAGATATCAGCAAGATATCGCCTTAATCTTGTCGAAAAAATCCCCAAATATATATATATATATTATTTGTCAATATCGCATACTCCTAATTTGGACTTGCATTTGTTTGGTTATTACCATTAGAAAAAAAAGTATAGGCTACAAGAAATAGGCTATATGCAGGAAAGTTTTAGTAATCAGTAATAGGCCTGTCGGGCATTAATATAATATAATATAATAATTTCTTTTTATATATATACTATATTACTGTTGTTTATTTATTTATTAAACAGATTATATTTTGTCTGGTAAACTTTATCATTACCATATAAAACGTAAAGATGTGAATTAATGTAGTGAGTAAATATCATCTTTCAATAGCAAAACAGCCTATCTAAGTTGTCATCTCAGTATTGTGGTCATTCTGACACAATAACAATTCGTTCTAACAGGACTTTTATTTTGAAGAGTAGCATCGCAGGCAAATGGGTGTAATCGCAAATCTGTTTTGCATCTAATGAATATAAGTTTTTACTAGTAAGGATACGATTGTAGAGCTCTGTAACAGGAATTGTTGCTAGTAAGAATTGCATTAAAGAGCTCTCGAATTGTAATTCTCACTAGTAAGAACTGATTTAGAGAGCTCTCTAATGCAACTGCAGATCTTTCTAATTGAATTATAGAGCTCTCTAATTGAATTCTTACCAGTAAAAATGCAATTACGACGAGTAACGCTGGGAACAATTTAAGCTAAAACGGCTTGTCATATGGCAGTCGAGATATGCAGCCTTACTAGGACACAGCCTCCGTTTGAGAAGCACCCGCAAATTATGTACAATATCCCAGAAATCAGTCTGTGCCCCGTGATTTAAACACCTCTGATCTCTTTGTTTCTCTTTGTTCATAATATTATAGACTGTAATGATTGAACTCAGTGTTACTTACTGGTAATTTGTGCCTCCAATTAATCTGCTCAGGTCAAACTCCTCCATTGTCTCCTCTGAGCTCAACAACACAAAAACTAAAGCTGACCACTGAGATGAGGAGAGTTTCACATCACGTAATCCTCCTTTGCTCATATAAGGTTCAGCTTCGTTCACTAGTGAAAGATCACCCAGTTCATTCAGACAGTGAAACAGATTGATGTATTTATCTGGAGAGGGATTCTCACTGATCTTTTCTTTAATATAGTCAACTGTTTTCTCATTGTTGTGAGATCTGTTTCCTGTCTGTGTCTTTAGTTCTTGTAAGAGACTCTGATTAGACTCCACTGACAGACCCAGAAGGAAACGAAGGAAAAGGTCCAGATGCCCATTTTTACTGTCTAAAGCCTCATCCACAGCTCTCTGATGGAGATCAGATAGTGAAACTTCGTCTCCATCAGTTGGTTTGGTAATCTGGTCAAACACATTGATGTTCTTGTTTATAAAGGAGAGATGCACATATAGAGCTGCTAGATGTTCCTGAATGCTCAGATGAACAAAGCAGAAGACTTTCCCCTGATACAAGCCCAACTCCTCTCTGAAGATCTGAGTGCACAATCCTGAGTACACTGATGCTTCTGTCACATCAATGCCACACTCTCTCAGGTCTTCCTCATAGAAGATCAGGTTTCCTTTCACAAGCTGCTGATAAGCCAGTTTTCCTAGTTTGAGGATCATGTCTTCATCTGTCACTTTCTTCTCATAGTCCTTCTCATGTTTGATGTTGGTCTGAATGATCAGGAAGTGTGTGTACATTTGAGTGAGAGTCTTGGGAATCTCTCCTCTCTCTGCTTCACTCAACATCTTCTCTAGAACAGTGGCTGAGATCCAGCAGAACACTGGGATGTGACACATAATAAAGAGGCTCCTTGATGACTTCAGGTGTGAGATGATCCTGTCGGCCAGACTCTGATCACTGATTCTCTTCCTGAAGTATTCCTCCTTCTGTGGCTCACTGAATCCTCGTACCTCTGTCACTCGATGGACACACTCAGAGGGGACGAGATCAGCTGCTGCTGGTCTGGAGGTGATCCAGATGAGAGCAGAGGGAAGCAGATTCCCCACAATGAGGTTCATCAGCAGCACGTCCACCGAGGCTGATTCAGTCACATCACACAACCTCACATCGCTCTGAAAATCCAGAGACAGACGACACTCATCCAGACCATCAAAGATGAATGAAACTTTATATTTATCACTGGATATTTCCATTTCTTTTGTTTCAGGGAAAAAGACATGAAGAAGATCTGAAAGACTGAGTGTTTTGTCCTTCATCAAGTTGAGCTCTCTGAAAGGAAGTGGAAATATGAGCTGGACGTCCTGATTCTCTTTCCCTTCAGCCCAGTCCAGGATGAACTTCTGCACAGAGACTGTTTTTCCAATGCCAGCGACTCCCTTTGTCAGCACAGTTCTGATGGGTTTGTCTTGTCCAGGTAAAGGTCTAAAGATGTCACTGCATTTGATCGGTGTGTCCTCTGTTTCTGCTCTCCTGGACTGTGTCTCAATCTGTCTCACCTCATGCTCATTACTGATCTCTCCACTTTCACTCTCTGTGATGTAGAGCTCTGTGTAGATCTCATTCAGGAGTGTTGGGTTTCCCTGCTTTGATATTCCCTCATACAAACACTCAAACTTCTTCCTCAGATTTGATCTCAATGTGTTGAGGACTTCAGCAGGTTTAGAGTCATGGCTGTAAGATTAAAATACCAAATTATTACACAAGTTAATGTAAAGTGAACAGCCATAAATTAAAAACTGATTTTTTGTTTCCTGTATTATGGGACACAGAACATCATTATGTTTCTGAAATGTTTCAGTTATTAATCATGTGTTTGAGTGATGTGTGACGTGATGCAGCACCTAAAATTAAACAACAACATCAAAAGTCCTACATTTTACCTGAAACCAGGATTCATGCTTTCATTAAAGTCTTGTGGTTGAATCTCAGGCGTGAACACAGTTTTGTTTTTAACTGGTCTGGATTGAAGATTTGACCTTAAATCAGAATGAAGAGGGTAAAGAATCAGACACACTGATATTGATGTCATTGTGTCATTAACTGAGTAACAGAACAACAGCTTTTACAGTGTGTGAATGTATTACAGTTTTTCTCAATTGCTTTGGCACATTTTTGAAACATGTTTAACATTCTTCAATTGTCAAGTTCAGTTGTCACAACTGTTAGCTGGATCATCACAACTCTATTGCATGTCTGCAAATGTAGTAACTCACCCAAAACATTTAATTCATGCTTCAAAACCTAGTTATTTTATCAGTAAATGCCACCAAAATAAAAAGTGCCTTTGTCATTGTGTGAGCCACTCTAGTCAAAATGTTTCAATGTTTTTTTCACCATAAATATTTTTATATACAAATTTTATGTTTTTTTATTCTATTTTTTGTTGTACTAAACAAGAAAATCAGTTTTGTCTAGCTTACATGTAACAGATTTTCTACAAAAATAAATGTACTGTATAAATACAAATCCATTTAAACAGTGCTGCTGTAGCTGCTGTTTAGGTTCAAAAATGGTAGTGATATACAGTATATGTACAAACTTTGATTTCTGTTTCATTACAACAACAGGCCATTTGCCAATTTAGCAGACATTACAAACATTCCATGTCATAAATATTTATGAATATACGTGCATGTCTGACAGATTTTAAAAACTGTATGGATCATCTTGCATGTGAAGACTCACACAATGAACGAATGTTTAGAGGTTTTAAGAGTTTGTCAGTTTCACTGAGAATCAACTGATCAGTTTTGATCAACAAACCATTTTCATATAGTTACTGAGACAATTGTACTTACTCGTTTGCACACATATGCCAAAACACATGCAATATGCTTATTAAATCAATAAGAAATTAAAATCTGATGTGAACAAGGGCCGGCTGCACCAGCTGTAGTTTTGACGTAAATAGGCACTAAGATACAACTTACACATAACTACTGCTACAAATTATACATGGATTGAAATCTACTATGTGTCCCTAAACTGGATAAATGAGTGTCAAGTGCAAAGATTGCTGTTATTAAAAGCCTCTCCCCACTCCCAGGGTAAGTTGTCACAGCAAGTATAGGGTTAGTTGTAACAGTATAGAAGACTGTGTAAACTGTGTGCATTAATTAATTGTAGTTTTCAAACTTTTTTTATATAATTTTGTGTCCCTCCCCTACCCCACTCCTACTGTAAATCAAATCTGTTAATATTAGGAATTCAAAACAAACAAACAAACTGAAAACAACTATAGAATTATAGAATGATGTCAACCGTGATCACATGACTCTTTTCAATGGCACAATGGAAGAAGAAGGCTCAACTTTAAGAGATCAATGTTTTATTGACCTTTAAAGATGGTGCAGAAAGCAAAAGCTTGTGTTATCATTTCATCTGTGTCCATTGCAAATCATGCCGTTTTTACTTCCTTTTCAGCCTAAGCTTTTCCGGGTCAGTAGACGACCAGGGTTGCTTTTAAAAGAAGATGTAAGCTGGTCGTCATAAAATCGGTCGTGTTTGTCGGAACAAATCGTAATTGGGCATCAAGACCTGCAGAGTAAATACGGTCTAATAGTTTAAACTGATTTGATTAATCGCAGAGCTCTAACCCCAAACGTGTGTGTGTGTGTGTGTGTGTTAGTCACTCACACAGTTACAACAAATTTATATTTTCCCATATTGAAAGTAGTTTTATAACACTCTCCATCTGGTCATACATGATATTTCTATTTGTCCTCTTTTTTAAGGTATAAGACTAATGCAGATATTTAAACAAGAACACATGCTGATTCAGATGATACCAGGTCTGTCATTTAACATTGACTCAAATCAAAAGTTCTTCTTGTTGACAAGTTGTAGCTATAAAAGCCAGAGCGAGGAGCTTGTTGTGGCATTGAGCTCTTGCAGGTGTTCTGGACTGTTTGGTGCGTTTGTTAGATTTGACATATTTTCATGAGTTCACACTTACATATAATCAGATAGAGTAAAGGTTATGTGCTGTCCGAGGGGAGGAATTTGACCCGAACCCTGAGTGCTCCCATTTTGGGATAGGAATAGTTAGGAGTGAGTAGATGGGGTGGAGGAGGGATGCTGGAAACTGTGGTGGGACAGAGGTAATTCTGCTGAATATATACCTTCTGTCGCACTCATTGAGTTGATTAACTGAACATGCTCCTCCTTTGTTAATAAAACATCATTAATTTGTTCTCTCTGGTGACTCAAGAATTGCACTTCCTGATTTAACAGATACTGGGCCTCATTTATCAATCTAACGTAGAAATTAGTGCAGATCAGAGCGCAGAAATCATCTTATGACAGGGTTCACATGTGATTAATGAAACATTCGTATCTGCCAATCACATCATACGACTGATCGTGCGTTGATGCATGTGGCGGCGGAAAACAATCCTCGTTTAAATACCACGCCCCAAATTTGAGAAGCCACGCCCTACAGTTTACGACACAGAGAAACGAAACCCGGCCATGAAGAGGAAGTAATCTCATCAAAGAGAAATTGATCTTACTCTAAAAACACCCCTCAACCTCATAATTGCAAACAATAAAATTAATTTTGATTAAATGAAAATACCGGTAAATAAAACTAAATACTGACAAACATTATTACCATACAAACTTGGCTATTTTAGTACCCCTCCTCACTTCACAGAAAATTATTAAAAAAAATAAAATTTATTTTATTCAGAACAGAACAAGAACAAAAACAGAAAAATTAGTAGCTATAAAATTATATATTAAATTAATAATTAAAACACAAATTAGGCTCACATAGTCTACCTCTCTCATTCGGGAAGAATCCAAATGTTTCCATATTCGTGATGTAACATTTATTTGACTACTGTTCATTATGTAAACAAGGCTTTGAATTTCACTCTTGTTTCAATATCCACATAAAACATCCTTCACATGAGCAAAAATGTGTTTGGTTGTGCGTTGTGTGCACCGAAACTGAGCAGTGTTAACTTTGCCTGCATTTTAGTTTGCTGATAAATGGCTGAAATGTAAAGTTAGCAACGCTGAACTGATATGTTGTGTTTGTGTGTGAGTGAGACGCCCATGTGATCAACTGGATTTAATAAAATAAAGATAAATATTTTAATGAAAATAAAGAATAAAAAAAATCAATACAATGCGTCGAATGAGCGTAGCCTGTACTAGCCCTACTTGATGCAGTTTTTCTCTTTTGTTTTGTTAATCTGGTAATTATTTCAGTGAAATATATTTTGTGTAGTCCTATTATTTTATTCCTTGTATATTATTCTGTTTTTCTAATGCTCTAATGTTCATCCTAATGTTCTGTTGATGTTGCTATTTGTGCAGCAAAGCGAAATCAATAGAAAGAAAAAAAAAACATTTGTGGTATTTTAATGGGTCACAGACACTCATCTATTCTAATTTAACTTTAATTTGACATTTTAATCGTGTCGTTTAATGGTTAATGATCGGTTAGTGATTGTCGGTCAGGAAAATAATCTAAATGCTCTCATAACAATTCTCCACCAGATTTACTGCTGCGCGCAGGTTCCCGCTGACTCAAAAACTTGCGTACACAAACTGAGATTTGATCGTAGCCATCGCTCACGTTCATATTGATAAAGCCAAATCTTCCGTGTAAAATGACCGTACACCCAATTTTCATAAATGAGGTCCATTGTCTTTAAATCTTTGTCCATCCATGAGATGTTCAACAGTAGAGCTGTAATTTGTGCCATAAACCAACTTTTCGTAACGGTACTCTTGGTGTGAAACATCATGTTCTGACCAGACACTGTGTCGCTTTCAGCAAATCTGCATTATATAAAGAGGGCTAAAAATCTCAGCTTACATTAACTTGATGTCATTGCTAGTATTAGACTGACTGACTTTGATCAAACTTACTATTAGCATAACTTTTATAGAAATGATATACCTGAGATCAGGCCGTTTGTCTCCACTCTTAAACACTGGTGGCTCCTCCATAGACCAGTCACTCTTCATAGACACACAGCTGGACTCTGGGTTTGATCTCTTCTGCTGGACTGAACTGTAACAGAGAACAGATTCAGTTTAATCCTGTGTGGAGTTTACACTGTGTTTTTACATGTTCATTTTAGTTTTAAAACAGTCAAATAAAGAAGCATACAGACCTACACACTTATATAGCTGCAGTATGTTGTGCAGTTTTACTGGAAACTTCTGTCTTACTCCATTACATAAAGGTGGACGAAAATCTCCATTACCAACAATCTCCATGACATTTCCTGATGTCACTGACCGACTGTTTATACTATCTGTGATACTTTGCCAGACATGAGGTTCTTTGGACAGAGGAGGCTGGACATCCCTGTGCCCCGCTCCAGACACGATTTTAAAAGAGTAAGACCATCCCCGGGACGTCAATTCATTTACCTGAGAAATATAAATGTCCCCCAATTCATGTGTCCTGCCACCAGGCCTAGTTATGCAACATTTGTCTTAAGCCTGGCCCAAACTAAAAGATTCTTAAAATTAGAGCTGCAGAAAAAAAACTTCGCCGGAAGTAAAAAAGTCACGCAGTCCATGACGGACAGATTGTAACACGGCTGGTAATTACAGCATGTCGGAAAGGAAATCTAAATGTTCTCCTATCATCGACCTCAAATATGTCTTATCACTGAAAACATGTTAGTAGTAGCAACTTGACATGGCCGCTCGCTCTAACGTTATCCTGAAATGTGCGCTATTATTTGGCACATATTCAAGTGTTTGTGTGGAGTGTGGAAGCTGAAGAGTAGTGCGCTTCCTGCATGACATTAACTCAACATGGAGGAGCCGCTGCAAACACGTGCATTTAACTTAAAATACTCCCTCATTTTTGGTCACACAGATAAGAGCAATACATCATTTGAAAATGTGAAGGAACTAATTTTATTTGTGTACACTCACAATAACAACAAAACGTTGTGCTTTTGTTAAATAATATTAAAAAAATAAACTGAAACTCACTGTATACAGTTGAGCTCAAAAGTTTACATACACCTTGCAGAATCTAGAAAAATATTAATCATTTCACAAAATAAGAAATTTGCATGTTATTTTTTATTTAGTACCGTCCTGAATAAACTATTTCACATAACAGATGTTTACATAAAGTCCACAAGACAAAAACATAATAGCTGAATTTATAAAAATGACCCGTTCAAAAGTTTACATCCCCTTGATTCTTAATCCTGTGTGGTTACCTGGATGATCCACGACTGTTTTTATGTTTTGTGATGGATGTTCATGAGTCTCTTGTTTGTCCTGAGCAGTTAAACTGAGCTCTGTTCTTCAGAAAAATCCTCCAGGTCCTGCAGATTCTTCAGTTTTCCAGCATCTTCTGCATATTTGAACCCTTTCCAACAATGACTGAATGATTCTGAGGTCCTTATTTTCACACTGAGGACAACTGAGGGACTCAAACACAACTATTAAAAAAGCTGCAAACATTCACTGATGCTCCAGATGGAAACACGATGCATTAAGAGCCGGGGGTGAAAACTTTTTGAATTGGATGAACAGGATAAATTGTACTTTTTTTGTTTTCTAGGAAACATGTAATTATCTTTTGTAGCTTCCAAAGGGCAGAACTAAATGAAAAAATATGATCTTTAAACAAAATAAGAAAAGCTTGCACTTCATTTTGTTCAAAAGTCTTGTCCCTCAGTTGTTCTCAGTGTGAAAAGATGGATCTCAAAATCATTCAGTCACTGCTGGAAAGGGTTCAAATATGCAGAAGATGCTGGAAAACTAAAGAATCTGCAGGACCTGGAGGATTTTTCTGAAGAACAGAGCTCAGTTTAACTGTTCAGAACAAACAAGAGACTCATGAACAACCATCACAAAACATAAAAACAGTCGTGGATCATCCAGGTAACCACACAGGATTAAGAATCAAGGGGATGTAAACTTTTGAACGGGTCATTTTTATAAATTCAGCTATTTTTTTTTTTGTCTTGTGGACTTTATGTAAACATCTGTTATGTGAAATAGTTTATTCAGGACAGTACTAAATAAAAAATAACACAATTTTCATGATCCGTCTTATTTTGTTAAGATTTTTGCAGATTCTGTAAGGTGTATGTAATCTTTTCAGCTCAACTGTACTTGCCTCACAGACATGAGAAACACATCTACAGAAAGCCTGAAATGTCTACTTCTTCCAGTACAAAAGGAAATCAAATATTGTCATGTGATAAACGTGCATATGAGCGTCCACTACTGTGGAGACGATGAGTCAGCATTGTCAACTTGATCTCTGCAGCCGAAAACACAGAAAACACTAGTTTATCAATAAATTATTAACATGTTCAGACTCTCTTTGTTTTTTTTTGACGACACATTCGTACTTTTGCTGGTACACTATTTTTTTTGTATATTTCACTGTGTAGAAACATATTAAGATGTGAAAACGCGCTTCAGGTGTATGTGCAAGAACCGAATTCAGTTCAGTTCAACAATTTAAAATCACTTGAACATTTCAACTGACAAGACTTAAAAACACATGAATATGATAGATTTTTATGACGACGTGGTACTGACACAGTCGGGCCAGTGACATTTCCATCATCTGTCCTGGAGCAAATTTCACAGTCAGCTCTGGACTCAGTTGCACTCAGAAATATTTTTTGAATCCCAAATGCTCGAGTCCGAGTAAAAATGCATCCGAGTCTGTGACAAATGCAAGTCAGAGTCCAAAAATCTCCAAAACCCCAACTCTAAAACCTTCCCTCTATTAATACAAAAATATTTTATAGAAATGTTATTCTGAGTACCTGAGATCAGGCCGTTTGTCTTCACTCTTAAACCCTGGTGGCTCCTCCATAGACCAGTTACTCTTCATAGACACACAGCTGGACTCTGGGTTTGATCTCTTCTGCTGGACTGAACTGTAACAGAGAACAGATTCAGTTTAATCCTGTGTGAAGTTTACACTGTGTTATTACATGTTCATTTTAGTTTTAAAACAGTCAAATAAAGAAGCATACAGACCTACACACTTATATAGTTGCAGTATGTTGTGCAGTTTTACTGGAAACTTCTGTCTTACTCCATTACATAAAGGTGGACGAAAATCTCCATTACCAACAATCTCCATGACATTTCCTGATGTCACTGACCGACTGTTTATACTATCTGTGATACTTTGCCAGACATGAGGTTCTTTGGACAGAGGAGGCTGGACATCCCTGTGCCCCGCTCCAGACACGATTTTAAAAGAGTAAGACCATCCCCGGGACGTCAATTCATTTACCTGAGAAATATAAATATCCCCCAATTCATGTGTCCTGCCACCAGGCCTAGTTATGCAACATTTGTCTTAAGCCTGGCCCAAACTAAAAGATTCTTAAAATTAGAGCTGCAGAAAAAAAACTGTGAAGTCAAAAAGTCACGCAGTCCATGACGGACAGATTGTAACACGGCTGGTAATTATAGCATGTCGGAAAGGAAATCTAAATGTTCTCCTATCATCGACCTCAAATATGTCTTATCACTGAAAACATGTTAGTAGTAGCAACTTGACATGGCCGCTCGCTCTAATGTTATCCTGAAATGTGCGCTATTATTTGGCACATATTCAAGTGTTTGTGTGGAGTGTGGAAGCTGAAGAGTAGTGCGCTTCCTGCATGACATTAACTCAACATGGAGGAGCCGCTGCAAACACGAGCATTTAACTTAAAATACTCCCTCATTTTTGGTCACACAGATAAGAGCAATACATCATTTGAAAATGTGAAGGAACTAATTTTATTTGTGTACACTCACAATAACAACAAAACGTTGTGTTTTTGTTAAATAATATTAAAAAAATAAACTGAAACTCATTGTATACAGTTGAGCTCAAAAGTTTACATACACCTTGCAGAATCTAGAAAAATATTAATCATTTCACAAAATAAGAAATTTGCATGTTATTTTTTATTTAGTACTGTCCTGAATAAACTATTTCACATAACAGATGTTTACATAAAGTCCACAAGACAAAAACATAATAGCTGAATTTATAAAAATGACCCGTTCAAAAGTTTACATCCCCTTGATTCTTAATCCTGTGTGGTTACCTGGATGATCCACGACTGTTTTTATGTTTTGTGATGGATGTTCATGAGTCTCTTGTTTGTCCTGAGCAGTTAAACTGAGCTCTGTTCTTCAGAAAAATCCTCCAGCTCCTGCAGATTCTTCAGTTTTCCAGCATCTTCTGCATATTTGAACCCTTTCCAACAATGACTGAATGATTCTGAGGTCCTTATTTTCACACTGAAAATAACACAATTTTCATGATCCTTCTTATTTTGTTAAGATTTTTGACATGAGAAACACATCTACAGAAAGCTTGAAATGTCTACTTCTTCCAGTACAAAAGGGAATCAAATATTGTCATGTGATAAACGTGCATATGAGCGTCCACTACTGTGGAGACGATGAGTCAGCATTGTCAACTTGATCTCTGCAGCCGAAAACACAGAAAACACTAGTTTATCAATAAATTATTAACATGTTCAGACAGTCTCCTTGTTTTTTTTCACAACACATTCGTACTTTTGCTGGTACACTATTTTTTTGTGTGTATTTCACTGTGTAGAAACATATTAAGATGCGAAAACGCGCTTCGGGTGTATGTGCAAGAACCGAATTCAGTTCAGTTCAACAATTTAAAAATCACTTGAACGTTTAAACTGACAAGACTTAAAAACACATGAATATGATAGATTTTTATGACGACGTGTTACTGACACAGTCGGGCCAGTGACAATCCCATCATCTGTCCTTGAGCAAATTTCACAGTCAGCTCTGGACTCGGTCGCACTCGGAAATATTTTTTGAATCCCAAATGCTCGAGTCCGAGTAAAAATGCATCCGAGTCTGTGACAAATGCAAGTCCGAGTCCGAAAACCCCAACTCTAAAACCTTCCCTATATTCTAATACAAAAATCTAATACTATAAGCACATCTTTTATTGAAATGTTATGCTGAGTACCTGAGATCAGGCCATTTGTCTCCACTCTTAAACTTCATTGGCAGATCCATAGACACGTCACTCTTCATAGACACACAGCTGGACTCTGGGTTTGATCTCTTCTGCTGGACTAAACTGTAACAGAGAACAGATTCAGTTTAATCCTTTAGATTACTGTGTTCATTCTGTATGAGAGGAACCATATTAATATAAACTTTCATTTTTTAATTAAAAAGCACTTTGAGGAAACTTTATTATATATATTTTTAAAACACATCGTTTTAAAACACATGCAAAAATAGGCAAAACAATATTTTTTTTCTGTAAATTGTTTCATTTTGTGTGTGTCTGATCTGTGATGTAACACAATATTTAACAGTGTCAATTAAATTTTTAAATGAATTAAACAACCTTCATAATTTAGCTGAACATATCTTGAGTGTGGGAGAAGAAGGATCATGTGACTGTGTTAACTCAAACTCAGTCATGTTCACACATATGATGTAAAACTTCTGAAGAATCACAGACATCACCAAACACAAAAGAAACCTTGAAGTGAAAGAAACCCTTTATTACAGATTTTATATCAAACAATCACTTAAAATGTCCTCCAGAGATTCATATTAATATGAGGAAGTCTCCACACATGAACACTCACCTCGATCAAACTACAAGATACAGCTTCTCAAATCCTCCAGCTTTAACATCAGGAAGATATTTGTTCTTATTTTCTTTATTTTTATTTGACAGTTGTCCTGAATATAGCACATACCGAACCGTACCAAAACCGTGACCCTAAAACCGTGATAAAACCGAACCGTGAGTAATCTGAACCATTACAGCCCTACTGCATTCCAGTACACTCTTTACTCCACGGCCTGTTAAAGGATTAGTTCACTTTAAAATGAAAATTACCCCAACCTTTTCTCACCCTTAAGCCATTCTATGTATATATGACTTTCTTCTTTCTGATGAACACAATCTGAATTATAATAATAAATATCCAGACGCATCCAAGCTTTATAATGTCAGTGAATGGGGAAAAATGAGTATGAAGCTCAAGAAAGTTCATCCATCCAAAGCAAAACGGCTCCGGGGGGTTAATAAAGTCCTTCTGAAGTGAAGCAATGTGTTTGTGTAAGAAAAATATCCTTATTTAACAAGTAAAATAACTAGCTTCCGCCAGACTGTCTTTCGTATTCAACTTGGGAAGAAAGCGTAACTGACGTTGTGTTTAGGCATTATATTTTCTTGGTAAGTTGAAGGAAGGCGGTCTGATGGAAGCCTCAATATTACAGATTTTGCTGCAGATTCAGATGTCACACTCCCATAATCCAGTCTTGACCTTATTAGGGAACATATAAACTCTCCATTCTACTCCTGCAAGAATCCTCATAATGTTTCCAAATTATTTCCATACCTTCAGATTATTATCTTCTCTTTCTTTCTTGAGAAAACCATAATTTTTGCAATTTCCACAGAAAACTTAACCACCCATTTCAGCTTGTTGTCTTCCTTCATGCATTTTCTTAACTACATACATGATCCAGTTAAAAATTGTGAAGTTTAATCATCAGCCTCTCTCTCTATAACATATCATAAGCCTTCTCCACATCAAAAATACTGTCACCACAGACTCTTTACGTACTTGGGCTTTTCTTCCTTCATCCTCTAAACACAACACTGCTCCATTGTGTCCCTTCCTCTCCTAAATACACTCTGAGATTCAGTTATCATGCCTCTTTTCTCCAAGAAACACATTAAACTCTCATTGATCATTCTTTCCATCAGTTTACACACATGTGAATCAGCACTTTAGTCCTGTAGTTTGATGGCTTTTACTAGCATCCTTTCCTGGTTCATCTTCCAGCTCTCAGGGAGTTTCCCTTCTTCTCATACTTTATTAAATAACATCAACAACTTCTCCTTATCTTCTCTATACTTAAATCTTTCAACATGATATAGCTTGTTTTCCTAGTTTTAGCTAATGATCTTTTTAACTCATATTAATAACTGAGACATGTTGTTGTTCATCCTTTCCTCTTAAAGCCTCCATTTTTTAATTTGATGTTCTACCTTTTCTTCCCTTGACAAATTATAAATCATATTCTTTTACATGTGAATTTGTACATTATAGCTTTCTACAATGACGTTTAGCTCATTTGTTAATGATGACACGGGAGTAAGTTATCCATGATTCATCATTTCTCTCGACTGGATTTCTGACCAAAATACTCGATTATTTCTAGATATACAGATATCTAATCATCTTAAACATGTAAGGAATAATATTGAACTCACTTTAGTCGAATGGACGCACACAGTCTGTGATAAACACCTCAAACACTCGAACAATCCTGCAGTGCAGAGCTCAACTGTGACATTATGACAGTATCAGCTGCAGACACACGTTTCAGGACATGAAATTACACGAGATTACGCGTTATATCGTCTGTACACGTAACGTCTAAAGAAATAAATGTCTTTCCATACAGGCCACACGTTTTTTGTTTTTTTCTTCCGTATCGTATTTGTATTTTACTAACTTAAAATGGCGACAGGAAGACACTACTTTCACTTTCTATTTGAGAGAGAGAGAGAGAGAGAGAGAGAGAGAGCTGCACACGTCACAGGCCGGAAATGACGGCAAATAGAGTCAGTCTTATCAGAGTCGCGCCACTTACAGTTTTTTAGCGTAATTTTCTTTTGTTTGATGTAATACGAGCTATTTTCGCATGGATTTGGTAGGATTTATATATGTACGATATTTAATAACAATACCTGTTTAGTTTCTAAAAATACATGATCTGATCATTTATTGATATTCATTTTGATCATGTAGTTCGGCTGATGTAACATTATTGATTTTCTATTTGACTATGAGATAATATTCACTTCATGTTCGTTTTAAAACAAATTATTAAAAGACATAGAGTATGAATATTTAATGTCAAGTAAATGTATATTTAAAATGAAAATAAATATGAATAAAAATCATATAAAAAGACACTGGTAACACTTTCCAATAAGGTTTCATTTGTTAACATTAGTTACATTACTTAAAGGGATAGTAGACCCAAAAATGAAAATTCTGTCATCATTTTCTCACCCCCAAGTTCTTCTAAACCCGTTTAAGTTTCTTTGTCCTGTTGAACGCAAAAGAAGATATTTTGAAAAATGTTGGTGTCGGTGACCAAACCATTTCTGGTCTCCATTGACTTCCATCTTAGGCCTATTTTTTCATACTATTGAAGTCAATGAGCAAAACGTCATTGTAGATTGCTTATGCACATTGTTTGTACATGTTGTTCTTTTATTATCGAAAACTGATCATTAATTATTTGTTCTGTACAAATTCATATGCAAAAGAATAGTGATTTATAATCTATAATTTATCAAAGGAGGGAAGAAAAGGCAGAGAGAACACCAAATCATTAATATACTTGATCATTATTATCTGTTTTTTTTTTTTTTTTTACTTCCTCATATTTTGTGTGCATTAAAATCCCTGCACCATTAAAAGTTATTCCTATCCTGTCCCTCTAATCCTTTGAGTTTGTTCAAATCAAGCTTTTTGCATGGATTATAATGATTTATGACTGTAAATTTCTTCCTTTCTCCCCAAACCTCCATTACTACATACTCCTGTTCCCAAACCTATAATCCTGTAAGGAATCTCTTGTTTAATGATGCACATATACAGTGCCCTCCATAAGTACTGGAACAGTAAAGACAATGTTGCTCTGTTAGCTGTGATGTCCAGACATCTATAAATATGATTCAAAGATTAATATGAGGCAGAAGTACAGAATGTCACATTTTATTATTGACTGTTTCAACACAAAATGTTTTACCAACTAAGAAGTACAGCACTTTTAGAGTTTCATCCCTCTGCCTAATGTAAGCATGGTTCAGAGCGCCAAAATCACATGATTTCAGTAAACGAGGCTTCGTTACGTCGTAAGTGTTTTGAATCTTCAATAGTTCACGTGACTTTGGCGGTTTGATTCACGCTCCGAACCACTGGACACCAGTTTGTGCAATCCTCCGGATCAATCCCTGTTATCAGGCCTGCTTATTAATTTAATTCCCCTAAAGACCGGCCAACTAAGATTTATGCAATTTTATTTTATGTCTTTCAGTTCAATTTCTTATCAGTTTTTATTGGCGCTTTCTTGGTAATTGTGCAATTTAATTTGATTTTGAATTGGCAGATTTCATCAATCTGCACTTGCTTTGCATTTCAGTATTGTTTTTTTCTTCTTTTTTTCCTGTCAATTTTGGAAAATTAGAGGTTTCCCACTTACTTTTTCTGCTTGTTTCATCATTTCTCCTAAATCTTTTGAGTGAAAATATAAATAAATAGTAAATGAAAAAGTTTTGAATATCAAAACAATCTGAATAATTTTGTTTCTCAATTACAAATTGCACATATTTAGGTCATGACTACCTATGTCACACTTTTTTGATGCCATTGGTGTAAGCAGGGTTCCCACTCTTTCATTAACACCAGATTCAAGGACTTTCAAGCACCATTTATTTTATATCAAGCACCTGTCAGACTCATAACCCAGCATATGTAGCATCACGAAAGACCTCTTAAAGTAGGCTACTTAACATTTTATCCCTCCTACTGCATTTGCATCCATTTCTACAAAAATACATAGTTAGTAAGAAACAGAAATTTTGGAAATGTGTTAAGACGTTTTGTCATATTCTGTCATATTTTTCGTTGTCTTTAGTTATCTTTGTTTCTTTATTCATTTACTTTTCTTTAAATTGAAGACACAGGCTATAAAATACACCTTTTGTGTTTGAGTCCGTTTAAACCCAAAAGTGCACTGTGACTTTACATGAAATTATGCTGATATTTTTTAAATCTAGTAGTTTGTTTTTTTATCTCAAATTACTTCTGTAAAATACATTTTGACTCTTTCCTATATACTCATACACATTTATTTCCTTCCAACTAGGATTGTATTTTGTTCATTAAAATGCTTGGGCATGCACCTGCACAAATATGCAGAAATCTAAATATATGTTGCTTGAAAATTTTTTAGTAATAATATTTTAAAAGTGTAGGTTTCATGAATTTAGACCATCGAAGTCAGTGGAGTTCATACTGATAATATTCAAATATAATTTCTCAGATATTGATAAAAATATATTTTCTTGCATCAAACTGCTTTTAGCTGTAGTTCTTATAAAAGATTTAAAATTCTCAATTTTTAAATGAATAAAAAGTGGTTAAATGTAGTAATAACACGGTAAAACCTGTTAACATAAAAAAATGCTAATTCACTCAATAGATAGGTAACTCATTAATAAATAAACTTCATTCAAAATTATTTTGTTAATCACTTTTTATTGTAAATCACATTTTTCAACTTTGAGCTAGAGGAAAGCAGCTGCTCAAAACTTCAGTATTTTTTTGAAAAATATTTCAGGAACATTTTAAACCTCATACATGTGCAAATCTGCAAAAAAAAAGAAAAAGAAAAGAAATAAAAATAGGACTCTCTATTACTTATTTGCTTTTAAAGTGTAACTGTTTTTCACTAAACTGTTTTTCCAACTTTTCAAGTTCTACTTTTTTCTCCTTAGCTCCATGTCTCAGGGAGTTTGATTTTGCTCTCAGAGTAACTTGCCCCGTACTTTCAGCCTTCAAAGCATATTTGTCAGCTGATTCAACAAGAGCCTTCATGTCACTCTCCAGCCTTTTTTTCTTTGATTGAAGCTCCTCAATTTCTTCAAACAGTGCTTTTCTTTTTTGATTCTTTGCTTGTGTTTCTTCTTCCTTTTTCTTCTCCTCCAAACTGGCTATGTATCTTTGTCTTGCACACGATACAGACAGAAGAAGTTCTTTGTCAACTGCCACATTTTCAATTCCTCCTACAATCCGGAGATGATCGACAATCATTCTCTGAGCTCTGTATGTCTCCTCTACAAGGTTCTCCACTTCAATCTTTCGGTTGACAGAGAACCCCCTCTCTACTGTCCCTTGATCATGAGACAGCGACAGGAGTTGACGGCACATTTTCCAGAGTTTCTGGAATTCCTTTTCTTTGGACATGCAGCTACGCAGGAGAGTGTCTACTCGATCGGAAAGTGAGTTGAAGTCAGCAAATGCAGAATGGTTTTTCTGCACAACATCATCAAGGAAATGTGCATACTGCTGAATAATTTCATCACAGTCCTGCTCGCTGATCCTCCCTTGATCTACCAGATAGGCAAGGGTTCTTCATAGCATGCCCTTCAACTAGTCTGTTTCTTTTTCATCTGCCATGTTCACAGGATCTAAGAAGCCCATATTTTTCACCAATATGTATTTCAGGGGAGACTTCTGTGGAAGTTTGTCAACCATAGCAACTAGACCATCTCTGCAGGACCGCCTGAAATCCATAATGGTGCTTGCACCAACCTTTTGCTTTGCCCTCAACTCCTTTAGGATCCTGTTGGTGACATAACCAAGGTCGACACTTGAGCAGTCAATGTAATTTGTTGGCAATTTAATGTCAACATCTAGGAGCTTTTTTATGGACTTGGCTTCCTGCATGACCTCTGGTTTGATGAATCTACACATTAGATTCTTCAACATCTTGTGAAGATCTGCAGCTAGAAATGGCACCATTGGTTTATCGGTCTGGTACTTTGTTAGAAATGGGGTGACACTCTTACTCACAGATAAAGCTAAATTTATCTGTGCTTCCAGCAGAGGATTCTTCAGTGCTTGACAGACTTCATCAAATGACTTGGTGTCTGGATTTGGTGTTCTTCTCCCTCCAACAGCACTCACATATGTGGCCAAGTCTGGCAAGATCTGCAATGCTCTCTCCAAGACAGGAGTGTTTTCCACCCATCTTGTTGGGCAGAATGATAGTGGAAGAAGACCATCTTGTGCCTCAGTGACTTTAAGATATTCCTCTCGACGGGCAGGGCAGTCATGTAGGAGCTGATATATGGCACGTAGAAAACCATCAATTCTCCAACCTGTTGATGAACGTCCTTTCTGAAACCCCCATTCACGATATGCAGACCACAACTGCCCAAATTCAAGAGGTTCAATCCATATTCATCTGCAAGTGACTGTTCCACCTTCTTGTAAAAGGACCAATTTACATTTGGTCCATCCATGGATATTCGCAACATGGTTTTCTTTGGCAATGCTTCAGTGCCTTTCTCAAAGGCCAATTTGAGATCATCTGCTCTGGCATGCCCCATGAACTTGTGTCTGAACCTGATCACCATTCCAAAATCAGACATGAAAGTCACACTGTTTTGATTGTGTCATTCGGTTGAGAGACTCGTCGAAGAGCAACACATAGTTCTCTTCTCCAGATTTGAGTTTGTTGGTGAGCAGACTTTTGAAACGGGGATCTAAACCATAAGTGCTTATGCAGGCGCACTTTGTCTGGCCACATGAAAAGTTCTTTGCAATTTCACTATCAGGGAACATTGCTGAGAAAAGCTGACCTGTAGAAATAAAATAAACTATTATCTCTCCTGAATAAATAAAAAAAGAATAATTTAAGCAGGCCTTTATTTTGCTTGTTACCACTACAATTAATAAGAAACACAACTTATTTTCTTTACTTTGTAATTAAGACATTTCTGAAAATTTTTATGAACACTCCTTCGTGATCAAGAAATTAAACTCACGTGTTTGTTCACTGGAATGGAACGAATAATGAGACTGTGTCACTTTAAGTGACCACAATATTTCTGCCTTCATGGTTGCCTCCTTTGTGACGCTGACAATTTGCGATTGTCTCTGTGTCCCAATTGTTGAGGCTGTGGTGGGAGGTTGTTGCACTGGCATAAATTGTTGAATGTTCATAGCTGTGAAAAACATAGCATAACGCTTTTGAACCCTACATGGAACCATTCTAGAATGAACAGATGCTGGTACTAACTTAAGATCTAAAGTTGTTCTAAAACACTGAGGCCTGGTTTCACAGACAGGGCTCAGATTAAGCCAGGATTATGCTTTAGTTCAATTAGGGCATAAAAGTAGCTTTTAAAAAAAGATTTTTCCTGATGTGCATCTTAAGACAAAACTATGGCACTGACATATTTTAATGTCTGTCAGTGTGAGCTGCTTTCAGTTAAAACAGCTCAAAAGTGCATTTTAGTCTGGGACTAGGTTTAAGCCTTGTCTGTGAAACCGGGGGTATATGTATAAAGACTCTGTCAGTGTCACCCAACAATAAAACACTTTTGTGTGTGTGTAAAGGTTATTAGTCAAAATTCATTTGGTAATTAAACTATAATACTTTCCAATGAAATATGGTCACAATAAAGACACTAATGAACGGTTTGTTACTGCCAGTCTAAACAGTAATAAAGTCCTACTGTCAATACTGCAGTAATATTAAAGCATATACTGAAAACTAAATTAAAACAAAATTTATGGGGCATATGATTATCTTTAAATACAATGAGGAAAGAGGGCTGATAGAATGTATGAGAGTTTTAGTTTTCCGTTTTATGAATTATTATTTGATTAAAAACAGTAACATATAGAGATAATATTATAAATACATTTTGCATTTGGGTAAAAAGATACGGATAAGGTAATTGGCAAAAAAAAAAAAAAAAAAAAACTGCAGGTAACATGCAGTATAATCAACGGTCGCCTGAGGGCGCTATACGCCCACTGTCGTCTATCTGAGCGCAAAACGCTGCTCGCGGGAAAGTTCGAGATACTACATATACTATAATGATGCACGCTGATACACACGTTTTCCTCCCGTAGAAAACAGTTATAAAGAAAACACTTAGCGTGACTTTAATGCATTAAAGACAGTAATATTATAAGAACAAATTCAGTACACATCTTATACAGGCACGCAGAATTGAACTCAAAGCGTGCATTACGTTCATATTTTGCGCTCTTCTACTTGCCTGTACATAATATGCTGTGTTCATTATTATTTTTATAAATAATAATGTTCATTTCGGATACAGCAAGTGTATGTACTAAAGTACGATATCAAGGGGAAGGACCGCGATGGAAAACACTCACTGCTAGCAATATTTTTAAAAATCATAAAACAAATATTCTAGTAGTAGTAAGGAGGACGTGTTATATTTTTCGCTAAGCCCCTGAGTTTAGCTATCCGGCTAGCATTTCATTGTATCCACACAGACTCCTAACGAACACTGACTAGATTAACTAACATAATCATTCTCAAAATGAATACATTTAAAAAAAGTTTAGCTATTGTTAAATACAACATATATTAAACTGTATGAGATTATTTACCGTTTGCTTGACTCTTCATTGCCTTTTGATGTCCTCCGCATTTTGCATGGCTCTTCAGTGCCGACTCCCCCATGGAATCCAATTTTATGTTTTTCTTGCAAATTGAACATCTTGCTAAATGTAAATCTGTTGGAACTTTTAGTAACCAGTTCTTATATAGATCGATACCGAGCCAAGAATCACTAAATTTGCACTTCCCTGGCATTGGGCGTATGAATTAGCTCTGCTCTCCATCGGTTCATGCAGGCGGTGCATCAGCTTAAATGCTGAAGTTTTTTCCCCGCTACCCCTCCACCTCCCGAACATAAGCAACGTTTCGTTCTGTCTTTGATAGCGCATATACTGCAGGACAATTTTTGAAATAACACCATTCTAAAGAAAATGTATTTCAAGCACTTTCAAAGGCCTATATTTGTTTTCAAGTAGTTTCCAGGCCTTGAATCCATGTGTCTGAAATTCAAGTACTTTCAAGAAGCGTGGGAACCCTGTGTAAGACAATCAGTATTGATATTTTGTCCCAATCTCCAGGCAGTACCGCTACACAGCATACAGGCAAGTTGTCCGCTGGGCCTATGGCATTCTGGGCAGGCACATCATGAAGCCCTTACCTGCATGTGTCGTGTCAGCCATTATGAGACAGTTTCCAGAGGAAGGAGGACTTTATAAAGGTTCTGTATAAAAACTTATTTATATAGAACTAAATCATATCAAAAGTTATCTTGTAACAATTGAATGATAATAATAAGTTCCGTCTGCATGGTTACGGTGAGTCCTGTGTAGCGTCTGTGGTGGATCAAAAATTATCAATACAACTATAAATTAAAGAAAGCTTTTAACGTTTGACCTCCTTCAGATAACCCATAGACCATGGCTCCGGCAGGTCTAGATGAAATTACCCTGGTGGCATCTTTGTTACCTTCAGTGAGGAGAAGCAGGAGGCTTTCTCCCCAGCTCTGGGGACTTCAAAGAGTCACCCATGCTCCCCCTCCACATGGCACTAAGGGCCATGTGGCATACCCAAGACGCTGCGAAAACCCAATACACATCACACACACACATACAGAGACACAAACATACGTTTGGAAACTGTATCTACATTTAGCCTCCAAATATGACTATACCAAAGTGTACCCGTTGCTGTATTCAAGTGAACGTGCATGTATCCCTAGTATATAAGATTAGTTATGATTGTAGCAGTGTTAGTTTTATTCTAAGCGGTATATTCAAGTATAAACTGTATCCCTCACTTTTTATGTGTTGATGTCCGACGAGTTTGGTCTCATTGTAAAGCTCTCTTTATGCCCTAAATAACAATGTATGTCACATCACTGTAAAATGCATTGTTCTATTTTAATGGTATTTTGAAGAGAATGTACTCAGTTCTGACACTTCATAAATTATGCAAATGAGGCCATAAATGGAGACAAAGAAAAAGTTTGCCCGCCAAAGTTGCACCCGCACCATTGGCTGACGCATCCGAGAAGGCGTTTGACTTGTTTGTCCTTAAAAGACATTCACACGCGTCTCTCGATTGTCTCTCGATTATCTCTCGATCGTTTTTCGATTGTCCGTCGCCACCTCACGCACGTCTCTCCCGGACGTCTCGGCGACCGCGCTTCCATCACGCGCTCCTCTGCATCTTCGGGACGACCATCTGTTTGGCACAAGTTCGCTTCTGTCAAGCCTCCGTCATCCTCCATCACCTCGGAGACGGACTCTCTCTCTTCTTTATTTTCCGGTTATCTTACTCTCAAGTTAAAACCTTGTTTGAAAACCCCGCCGAGAACCCAGTCTCGGAAAAGGACCAATCGCTCCAGCCGCACGCATTGAAACTCCTCCAGAAAGACACGCAACTCCAGCACCTAAAACACTATGCAAGTATAAAACTATTCTTTTCGAAGCGTTTTAAGCTCCATGCATAAGCTGAGTTTCCTTGTTGGCTCTCAAAGGTTTAACTGTTTGTAATTTGCCACTTTCTTTGATCACCTCTTTTTTTCCTGCCTTTACTTTCGCTTTTGTATATATGTGTATTCCTTTTTGTATATCTAGTCATATAACGTTAGTCCATGTAGTTGTAGTTTCGTATATTAAATACATTATATTCATGCTTGATTGCCTCTGTTGCTCATTCACGAACCAGGTCCCTTCTACGTTTGATTCTGCAAAAACTGCTTTACGCTTTAATGCTATAATAGGAAGTTATTCTCGTGGCCAGAGACCAACTTCCTTTTATAAATAGTTTATGAGAAAACTGACGGTTTGCTGGACAAACTAGGATAGTCTTTCTCAAATCACTATTGAACTAGACCTAATCATATATGTAATTAATTATAATCCGTTGTAATTAATTCACAATATATGTGCATAATTCCCTCTTTGGTCGATCTATATTATAATTAATCATAACGCGTTATGACTTAATTATATATATATTTCACCCATAATTTGAGCTAATTGATTGAATACATGTAAATTCGCTACATATATATTTATTTTTTTGGTGGAGAATGCGGGCAACGTTTTAAACTTGGTTCTGTGCTTGAGCAACTCAGAATAAATCTGTGTGTTTATTAATGTTTATGCGCGCTTTATACAGTGAGACCAGACGCAACGCGTTCCTCACATGGAAACGTTAACAAACTGCTATTTGTGTCCAAACATTTTAGCCAATTGTTAACCGTTAAAATAAAACTGCAGTTTCATTAATATTAAACTCGTTCCTGCAAAAGAGAGACAATCTTTTTGCAGAACAGCTTTAATATTAATTTCCGCTTGAATAAAACGAAGAAATCGTTTTTCAGCGTGATTAAAGACCGTTAGGGACGAGTCTCTCCCTCTCCGTCTAGAAGGCCTCATAAATCGTAGCGCTATAAAATTTGAATTATTGCATTGTCCGATAATACAAAATAGCGCCTCACTCCCTCACTCTTGGTAAACCATTGGCGTAGCTAACCAACGTTACCTAGTGCAAATCTAATCTGGAGAACAGTTTATCTGACTTATCCGATTGATGTGTGAAATTGGGAGTTATTAACACCCTGATCCAGTGTTAATTTGTAACGCAGCGAAGAAATCCTGCTAAAGTTACATGTTCGTGTCCAGTGAACTGGCACAAGAGAATCCGCCGAGATTCTGAATATTATAAGTGATAAATTGCAGTTAAATCGGCCGTGCGCTAGATTTAAAAGTCACGATTTTTAAAGTAGGTGGATGCAGTACCTCTGACTAAACGCCAGAGGGCAGTCTGTTCAGGTGTGTGGCACACCTCCCTACGTCATTGTTGTGTGGACCCATTAACGCCATCTTGTGGGCGTTCTGGGTTAGGTCTGCTTTCCTCGTGTTTGATCTGAATTATTTCCAACTTTCCTTTGGCTATTGTAATTTGCTGGCTGTTATAAGTCTTTTGTTTTATTGTTTTGACGGTTATCCTGTCTATTTGTATTTGGAATGCGGTTTACTGATTTAAATTTAGTTTAAACACGTTTTAAATTTTAATTTTAATTAAGTCCCCTTTCCAACAAGAGAATTCACTTTCTGGAAGTGCTCCCCCTTGTGGACACTCCCCAGATAAGTCAATTCACTCCCTTGGAGTTTTTTTTCTTTTCCTTTCTCCTGTGTGTACATTTCTACTTTATTCTATTTTAATTATTTCCCTCTTGAATTATTTTTTTTTCACTTTGGGAATTCCTTCCTTTCGTTTCTCTTTTTGTTTTTGTTTTTGTTTGTTCTTTTCTCATATTTATTTCTTTACTTCTTTTTCTGTTGATAGCATCCTTATACCCAAGCCTCCCTTATTTTATACACTTATTTAAATTTAATTAAACAACATTTAATTGAAATTTAAATTCAAGTTTTGGTGTCATCGATTGACATTTGCTCATCAAGGAGCAACCCCCCCCCCAAAAAGGGGGCACTCTCAAATAGGGAAGGCTTTCTCCTCTCTCCTCCTCCCACTCTCTTATTCTGTGCACTTATTTAAAATTTAATTAAACCAAGTTTAAATTAAGTTTGAATCAAGCGCCACTGAACTGGTTTTTTTTCTTCTTCTTTGCTTTATTGTTTGTTTCTGTTCTGCTTCTTAACTAATTCATTCTGATTGTCATTTCAGACCCCAATTCTCTTGCCCTACACATCTAATTATTTAAATTTGGTTTAAGCAAGACTTAAATTTAGATTTAAATTTACAATTAAATTGTGTTTACTTGACCATTGGTGTACTTGCAGATAGTGCCCCCTCTAGTGCTCGGTGGTGAGTTGGCGGTTGTTTCAGTGAGTTCCAGTGAGTGGAGTCACCTGGCCTGGCGGATCCGGCACTGGCTGTGCGTGAATCGTGGACATTTCTGACCTCGTACCACCGGCAACACGCGGGACATCAGCAATTGGGTACATCAGGTGCAGGGAGGCAACGAGTCCAGGCTGACAACAAGGGCAATTTTGTTTAATTTCCCTGTTTAGGCTTCTGCACGACAGAACCGCCCGTTGAGAGTAACTGCCTGCGGGGTCAGACTCTTGGCTCAGGGAAAACTCAATTTTGATCTGTCAGTCTGGCCGTTGGCAAAACACCTCGCCTAAGTACAGTTGCAAAGCTACCAATTGTGCTAAAAGTCACCGTTTGTGTGGTTGCATCGTGATACAAAGGGGACAGGGTGCCCACGGACACCGCAGTCAAGTGGTTGAACGTCAAGGAAAGGCTGCCTCTGCCATTGAGTCCTTATCTGAGCAATCACAATTCACCCCAGGCCTAGAGCAATGATATACAGTCCACTCACTTATTAAAAGCCACAGAATAGTAGATATTCTCTGATCATTTAAGTGTTTGGCCAACCCCTTCTATTCTTGAACCATACCATTTCCTTAGGTTTGATAACTCAACAGCGCCCTCATCAGGCCTGCCTTAAACCCTAACCGTGGTAATAAGTTTAAGCTCCTTAACTCCTCTCTCTCTCTCTCTCTGATTGTATCTCACTTTCATTTTACTTACTCGAAATTGTCTCTATTTTGTCTTGGTCTATTTGCTTCTCTGTTGTGTTTTTTTTTTGTGTTTCTTTCAGTTCATGTAAAAGCAGTACCTGTGAGAGCCATCACGGAAGCTGAATAATAGATAAACGACCCGAGCAGCCAGAGTCATTAGAGGACCAACTGAGCTACCGCCTGTCAAAATCCTGTTTCAGATTTGGCACTCACCCACACAAATTGGCCCACGTGGTCATTCCCGTCCATTGACGGCGTACATTCCACTAACTGTCTGCACCAGTTAGTTGGAATCACACACAAAGTTTATCTAATTACGTGAGATCGTAACCCGCCAATCCCGCGCAAGCTTGCATTGGTTCTTTTTGTGCTGTCTTTCTCTCGTCAACAGTAAGCCACTATGTCGCGAGCATCTAGACCTGACACCCACTGGGATCATCTTGAGACCTGGCTGGGCGTCATGACCAACACGTTCCTGCCCAATGCCGCCAGCGACCTCCAGCACCTGAGCAGCAAGCAGCTGGATGAGGACCTGAATCAACTGATGGCCCACGATCCGACCCAGAGCTACAGCCACAAAGAATGGGCAAAAATCGTCGGCGGCCTTGTCCACAACCTCATTGCCCAGGTGAGGCCTAGGGAGAGAAACAACGCCCTCCTGGAACAGGAAGTAGCAGCGCTCAAGCTTCAGGCCGAGGAGGCCCGGACGAATCAGGCCCAGACTCAACGTCGCATCGATCAGCTACTCCTCGAGACCCAAGACCAGCGTGGGACAGCAGATGGATCCGACTCCGAGCTACAAGTCGAGGGGGAGAAACTTCAAAAGGCCCTTGCAGAGCTCCACCCGGAGATGGGGCGTAGAGAGCAGTTGGAAAAGAAACCCAGAGAGGAAAGAACTGGAAAACTCCAACAAGGTGAAGTTCTCCTAGCCAGAGCAGAGACTGAGCTGAAAGAAAGAGACGCTAAAGCCAGGGCCTGTGAAAATCATCCTAAACAGGCCTGGAAAGAAGTCATTGCTCTGAAACAACAAAGAAACTATTCGAAAGATGAACTCGATACTCCTTACAGAGAACTGCAAAGTGGCCTGGGAGGGGAAACATCCATCACAGAGTTTCCCCTGGCCAGTCAAGAATCCCTAGTCCAAAAGGGGGTTGAAAGTCCACTGCCCAAGACGTCCAGCGCCAAAGAACTTTTGCCAGCAGCTGTCAAATCCAACTACCAGCAGCTGCGACAGGCTTTGATCAAAGAGTTTTCTGACCCTGAATCGGACCAAGGGCTCCCTGCTGCCATGGACCTTAAACAGGGCCGACTGGAAAACCCACAAGCTTACTACAACCGACTGCGAAGGGCCTACTTCGGAGCATGTAACGAGCCAGGAATGGAGGAAGATTTCAACTTCAAAATTCTGTTTCTCCGAAATCTGCACCCTGCGGTGAATCATCATCTGGGAGCCTTGGCCTGCCCACGCAGTATGTCTACTCAGCAGCTGCAAGACTTAGCCCACAAGGCTTATTCTAAGCGAAAAGCTGCGTCTGAAAAGACTGTAGAAAATCCAACCATTTATCCAGTCTCTGATCACTGCCCAGAACTGACCCTAGCCATTCCTGTGGAAAATGATGTGAGAAGTGAAGCCCTGGTAGACACCAGAGCAGATCTCACTCTGACGTCATCTGACCTTTTTGAAAGACCTAGAGCCGAAGCTAAGAGACAAAATCAGACTCTTAAATCGCAAAGATGTGAGCTGAATGTGCAGCCGTACAGCCAAAATGAGGTACAACTTGAACAAATAGCTCCCATCCACCGCACAATCGGTCCAATGAGCTTGGTACCTCCTGTGTACATATCACAAAGGGACGCGTTTTCCCCTTTCATCGGCAAAGACCTGCTAGAACGCTTTGAGCCCTTATTGGACTACAAACAGCTGAAAATCTGGACTCAAGTGCGAGAACCTCTGCCTTTCCAGTCACCCAGACCACCTGAGCCAGACTGTCAGGTCACAGAGGTCACGGGAAATCTCGCAGCTAGCCGCGGGAACCCCGTTTCAGCCCCAGAGAAAAGTTCAAGTTCGCCACTCTGCACTCTTCAACTTACCATAGACTCTGACTCCTTCTGCCTCAAGGTCATGACAGATTTACAGCTGAATGATGTAACAACAACAGACATTATTCGCACACTGTGGGCAGACCACTCAGCCTTCAGCCACACCCTGGTCAGTGCTCTCACTGAAGGAACACCGGACCTCCCATTTGCCAACAAGCACACACGCTTCCCATGGGACTCTCGTCTGTCAACCATGACAACTGCCAAGGACATCCGCGCTTTGAACTTGAAATGGAACGACTGGCGTCTAACCCATCACTTCCTGGTCCTTCCGGACCTCCTGATGCACCCTAAAGCTCAAGTGAACTTTATTAATGAGGTGGTGCGGGCCTCAATGACTTTACAGCCCCCTGTTGTTTTTGTCAACACTGAAAACTTCCTGTCAGGCCAGACCATTCCTGAGGTCTGCATCCTGGTCAACGAACAGGAAGCTGTAGTACCAGCTTACACCAAAGGGGTCGCTGTTTGGCTCAACATGCGACATGGTCAAACCCTAAACAACACGCTGGGTTTCTTCCAACTTTCACCCGAAGGCATGGAACTTGGACTCGCTCTCGAAGCCACACCCCTCACTGACGCATCACCCCGTGTAGTCTACATGCTGTTCAACAACTGCACGGCCACAGACATCAGAGTCACCAAGACCTACCGTCTGGGATGGCTAGTGAGTCACGACTTCCATGACTTTGAACTCATATTACCAGTCATTGGCTCAATACCACCTGCAATGATCCCGGAAGGAAGCTCAGACAACACAGTGTTCACAGCACCCTTCAAGATCATCTCCATCACTTCCATCATGCCGGTAGCCACAGAACAGGTGTGCAGAATGGAGCTGAGGGAGGACCAACACCTCGCAGTATACACAGTCTATAACCAGCCTGTCTGCAAAACTCATGAAATTGCTGCACCTCTGACTGCCCACTTGACAAGTGACGCTACAACAGAGGAGCCATTCCCAGGATTTGAGACTCAGGTCCAGCAAATTCTGAAAGATGCAAATGCCCTCAAGAATGACGCAGACCGTCAGAAACTCAGACAGGTCCTGTACAAATTCAAAGCGTCATTTGCAAAAGACTCTTTAGACTGTGGCCTCACTAACCTTCATACGGTGTGTATTCCAACACACCCAAATGCTCCTCCCACCTTCGTCAGGCAGTACAAAATTCCCATCGCCTCACACGAACCAGTGCAGGAGATTATTCGTTCCATGGAAGAAACAGGTGTCATCCGCCCATGCAACAGCACCTACTCCGCCCCCATCTGGCCCGTTCTCAAACCAAATGGCAAGTGGCGACCCACCATTGATTACAGAAACTTGAACCAACAAGTGCCACTGTCACGAGGGCCCATGACACAGCTGGAGCAGGAACTACCCAGAATCAGAGGAGCCACCATCTTCTCTATGCTTGATGGGGCATCAGGATTCTGGACCATACCCGTGCATCCAGAAGATCAACACAAGCTGGCCTTCACCTTTGGCAACCGACAGTACACGTTCACGCGGTGCCCATTCGACTATGCCAACTCGCCAGCTGAATTCAACATCTTCCTGAACAAAGCAGGCACGGTATGGGCCATCCAAAGATTCTCCAACTACATCGGAGCGCAAAAGGTTATCATAGAAACCTGTCACCAGCCTATCACTTTCCTCAACACCCAACGCATCCAAGATGGCGTGGTCACCAACTCACGCATAACTATGTGGCTGATGGCCCTCCAGGGGCGCAACGTTGAGGCACAATATGCCCAAAATTACAAGTCTGCACTAAGTGACGGCTTGGCTGCCTGCCAAAACTGCTCTAATGACACAACAGCTTCAACACTGGAGATAGAGGTACCCCAACAACAACAACCAACCGGTCACAGATACTCTGAAGAGAATGCGTGCCAAGGTATGCCCACCGCCTACGTCGATGGATGTTCCTACAACCATGAGGGCATCCTAAAGGCAGGTGCAAGGGTGTTATGGTTAAACAACCAACCCTGCCCACCACAACACTTCAGGTTGGGTCCCCAGTCATTGCAGTATGCTGAAGTAGCAGCTACTCTCATAACCCTTCAAGTCGTCTCAGCCCATAACATCAGAGAACTCCTCAGTTGCACAGACTCAAACTATGCCAGACTCAGTTTCACATGCCACCTTCCGGGCCGGAAACAAAATAGTTTCAAGACTGAAAGCAACAAGCCGGTCAAACATCAACACCTGTTCCAAGCATGTGATGACATCACTCAAACAAACGACATGATCGTTTACTGGGAAAAGGTGAAAGGACACTCAAAGCAACCAGGGTGTGACAAAGACTCAAATGACCAAACTGATGCCCTTGCCAAGACTGGCACACTACATGGCAATCTACGGTCATCCCCACCCCAGTTGCCCACCCTTAGTCTGGCAGCAATAACCCACAGCCAACGAACTGTTCCTGCAACAGTTCCCACCTCACAACCACTTTCACTAGCTCCACAAATTTCCAGCAATGACATAGCCGACCTTCAAGACTCTGATCCCTCCATACAAGCTGTAAAATACCACCTCTCAGACCCCTCCAACCACCCCATCACCCAATCTGATTACACAACCTACCCCGGCATCAAACGACTGCATGACGTCAAACACATGCTGCGTGTGAAAGAAAACATTCTGTGGTATGTCCCTGACGACCTCACTGCACCAAGGCTTGTGGTGCCACAGGACCAGAGGGGGGTCACGCTAATGTACGCTCACGACGCACCATGTGCTGGACACCACGGTACCAGAGCCACTTACGAGACACTGAAACAAGTGGCATACTGGCCCGGCATGCAGCAAGATGTGGCAGAGTATGTCAGAGGGTGTCTAGTTTGCTGTCAATTCCAACCGGCAAACCCAAACCACAGAGCTCCCCTGCAACGCAGAGGAATCACATTTCCATGGTCGGACCTCCAGATAGACTGGGTGGGACCCCTGCCCAGATCAACAAGAGGTAACAAGTACTTCCTCACGGTCGTGTGCCAATTTACCAAGTGGGTAGAGTGCCTTCCAGCACCTAACGACACTGCCCAGACCACGGCATACCTCCTGATGAACCACATTTTCAGCAGGTTCGGACTGCCGCTGAGAGTCAACTCTGACAGAGGTACTCACTTTACGGCCAAGATCATGCAGCAAATGTGGAGACTTCTGGGCGTACCAGCCCAATTGCACATCAGCCATCACCCAATTTCCTCGGGGCAAGTGGAACGGTCCAATCAGACTGTGGTTAGCATGCTGAGAAAGTACGTGTCGACCAACCAGAAAGACTGGGATATGAAACTTCCTTTAGTGCTCATGGCCATCAGAGCCACTCCGCAGGAGTCAACGCGGGTGTCTCCCTTTGAACTAATGACTGGGCGACAGATGACTCTGCCGCTACACCTGCTGTATCAACCGGGAGACTCCAGCCTCGTCACCGCCTACACCACTCACCAGTACCTTGACGAGCTACACCGTCACTTGAGAACAACATTTGCTTTTGCCCAACAGCAACTTCAAAAAAGTGCGGAAGGCCAAAAAGCATATTACGATCGTAAGGCGTCACACCAAGAACTGGATGTGGGTGACAGGGTCTGGTACTATCATTTCACCCAGCCACCCAAGACAGCCTCCAAGCGGCTGTCAAAGAAATTCCTTCCCCACTGGACGGGACCTCATGAGATTGTGGACAAGCTCTCCCCGGTTGCGTACCGAATCAAACTGAGCCGGGGACGGAAAGAACCAAATTTCAAATGGGTCCACCGTAACCAAATTAAGAAACATATGGCTGTTGACAGAGAAAGGCAGGGAGGGGACAATGCAAGCTAAAATCAGTTGCAAGCCTCAGAAAAAAAAGTTGTCCTCGCCAGCCAAGGACATCCCTCGCTGACCAACCATGTCTCTCTCTCTCTCTCTCTCTCCCTCTCTCTCTCCTCCCCTCTTCTCTGCACCAGGATGCTGCTGTGGCTCACCCTCTTGTGCCTCCCGCCAACCAAAGGACAGCTGCAAGCAGACATCATATCACCAGGGCCAGCATCAGGCATTGTACTGAGGGAACAACCCGGACTTCTGATCACCAACTGCCGGACTTACACCCAGAAAGTGTACGTGCGGCTTGATCCCCGCAACGTCTACAGAGCGCACTATCCCAGCAATGTTGCACAATACAGCTGGGCGGGTGCCCGATGGACGGAGAACGCCCTCACTCACGCGGAGGCCGATGTCAAGCACATGCTCATCCAACTGAAAAAAATGACTGTCACACAAGCTGAGTTAAGTGGACATAACCGACGCACCAAACGGTTCTTAGGAGCGTTGCTCGGAGCTGCCGCTGCCGTCGGGACCCTGTTTAACCTCGGCATGTCTAGTGTCAACGCAGTGAGCCTAGCCACCGTAAGGCGGCATGTGACTGAAATTCAGACTGAGATTCCACAGCTGAGAGAACAGCTCGCAACACAGAGCCAAACCCTACAAACCATCGGCAAAACTCTGAAAGGCACTGTGGTGGTTCTAAATACTCACAGTGTCTTGCTGAACCAAACAGTGAATTCAATGAAGCAACTGTTTACCGTTTTCCAGAATGACTTTGCCCAAACTCAGCTGGTCACAGCTCTGATGACAGACATGCTGCGGGAAGTGAGCTCCTCCATGGACAGCTTGGCCATGGGTAGGATTCCCCCGTACCTCGTGCCCCTAAGCCTCATACAAACTGTGCTGGCATCTGCTACCGCTAGACCTACGGACCCTCTTCAAACCCACCTCGCCTACTCTCTGGGTAGCGCCATCCTACTACACGTCGACCCCGAACAGAGTGAGGTGGCCTTCCTCCTGAACCTACCCATCATTGAATCAAGCAACATCTACCGACTCAAAGACATAGTCAATGTCGGATTTTGGCAAGGTAACACCCATATCAAGATACACACACCAAAAGTGGTAGCCTACCACGACAGCCACCCACAGCTGTACCTGACTCCCAATTTGCACATGTGTATTTTGACCAAAGACATTCACTACCTCTGCCCCAGTAAACCTTTCCTCAGAGACAACACTGAAGGAATCTGCGGGTTGCAACCCATGAACAGCAATACACGCTGCCCTGCCGAGGCCAAGCCTCGCACCCAAGTTATCGGAACACAAGCCGAGATTGTGGCCAATCGATGGCTCATCAACACCCCCATTCGCACTGCCACCCTGACCTACGATCAGCACGACACCGCCACTCGTATCAGCCTGCCCAACCAAAGTATGTGGGTTCAGGTACCCACAGGCGCCATCCTCCACCTCGACGATCTGGCATTATACCATCTCTCAAGCGAAGAATACCAGTCTGAACTGGAGATCCCAACCTTCTTCAAGGATCACAACCTCACCTTAGATCCAGAACTGGAACTTAGGATTGAGAAAGGGGGGTCCCAGTTGATCGACATTACTCCCATTGACACATCCCTCCAAGCACTGTCCCGACTGCCCATCCTGACCAGCTCACCTATAGCCCAGGCTTGGACGGCTGCCGACACGGCCCTCTGTCTCTCCATGGCAATCGGGTACATATTGACACTAGGCCTGGCCTTCATCCTGTTCAAGAGGATCAAAGGGATGCGAGAATCCCTGGACAAGTGCCTGCCTGCCCTTCCTAGAGGTTTCAAAAGGAAACCAAGGAGAGGAAGTACCAAGACGGAAAATATGCCAAATCTCATCGAGATGGACTCTCCATCTGAGGAACCAAAGGCCGAAGATGAGTAGCAAACCACCTGTTGCTTGACCATCATGATCCATCTATCATCCGATTTTGTTGACGTCCCACGAGGTCCACACATGAACCTCGTCGGCCGAAAGGGGGACTGTAGCGTCTGTGGTGGATCAAAAATTATCAATACAACTATAAATTAAAGAAAGCTTTTAACGTTTGACCTCCTTCAGATAACCCATAGACCATGGCTCCGGCAGGTCTAGATGAAATTACCCTGGTGGCATCTTTGTTACCTTCAGTGAGGAGAAGCAGGAGGCTTTCTCCCCAGCTCTGGGGACTTCAAAGAGTCACCCATGCTCCCCCTCCACATGGCACTAAGGGCCATGTGGCATACCCAAGACGCTGCGAAAACCCAATACACATCACACACACACATACAGAGACACAAACATACGTTTGGAAACTGTATCTACATTTAGCCTCCAAATATGACTATACCAAAGTGTACCCGTTGCTGTATTCAAGTGAACGTGCATGTATCCCTAGTATATAAGATTAGTTATGATTGTAGCAGTGTTAGTTTTATTCTAAGCGGTATATTCAAGTATAAACTGTATCCCTCACTTTTTATGTGTTGATGTCCGACGAGTTTGGTCTCATTGTAAAGCTCTCTTTATGCCCTAAATAACAATGTATGTCACATCACTGTAAAATGCATTGTTCTATTTTAATGGTATTTTGAAGAGAATGTACTCAGTTCTGACACTTCATAAATTATGCAAATGAGGCCATAAATGGAGACAAAGAAAAAGTTTGCCCGCCAAAGTTGCACCCGCACCATTGGCTGACGCATCCGAGAAGGCGTTTGACTTGTTTGTCCTTAAAAGACATTCACACGCGTCTCTCGATTGTCTCTCGATTATCTCTCGATCGTTTTTCGATTGTCCGTCGCCACCTCACGCACGTCTCTCCCGGACGTCTCGGCGACCGCGCTTCCATCACGCGCTCCTCTGCATCTTCGGGACGACCATCTGTTTGGCACAAGTTCGCTTCTGTCAAGCCTCCGTCATCCTCCATCACCTCGGAGACGGACTCTCTCTCTTCTTTATTTTCCGGTTATCTTACTCTCAAGTTAAAACCTTGTTTGAAAACCCCGCCGAGAACCCAGTCTCGGAAAAGGACCAATCGCTCCAGCCGCACGCATTGAAACTCCTCCAGAAAGACACGCAACTCCAGCACCTAAAACACTATGCAAGTATAAAACTATTCTTTTCGAAGCGTTTTAAGCTCCATGCATAAGCTGAGTTTCCTTGTTGGCTCTCAAAGGTTTAACTGTTTGTAATTTGCCACTTTCTTTGATCACCTCTTTTTTTCCTGCCTTTACTTTCGCTTTTGTATATATGTGTATTCCTTTTTGTATATCTAGTCATATAACGTTAGTCCATGTAGTTGTAGTTTCGTATATTAAATACATTATATTCATGCTTGATTGCCTCTGTTGCTCATTCACGAACCAGGTCCCTTCTACGTTTGATTCTGCAAAAACTGCTTTACGCTTTAATGCTATAATAGGAAGTTATTCTCGTGGCCAGAGACCAACTTCCTTTTATAAATAGTTTATGAGAAAACTGACGGTTTGCTGGACAAACTAGGATAGTCTTTCTCAAATCACTATTGAACTAGACCTAATCATATATGTAATTAATTATAATCCGTTGTAATTAATTCACAATATATGTGCATAATTCCCTCTTTGGTCGATCTATATTATAATTAATCATAACGCGTTATGACTTAATTATATATATATTTCACCCATAATTTGAGCTAATTGATTGAATACATGTAAATTCGCTACACCTGCATGCAGCAGCCTCAGACTAATAACATCTGCGCGGGAATCACACTAAAGTGTTGTTAACGTGTGTTGAATCGTGAATGCTGTGCTAGATACACACCAACAGCCTCATCCTTGTTGATCCTCTGGAGGGATCTGGAAAGGGGAGCAGGTGTAGTGGAAGACAAGACAGTGCTGCGTTCTCCACCTGGAGTATCCCACTCTCAGAGACTCCATGAGGGCTGATGCATGCTGGGAGAAGGGATCAGATTCATTGCTGACTCATGGTCTGACTTACTTAATGATATTTAGGAACTGACTGAAACTGCTAACCATATGATGGCTTTTCCTTAACAGGACGGACTACACAGCCACCTCTGAGGAACCTTGGGTAGTGAACCGCATAACACACCTCACCATCACTGGATCGAGCAACTTCTCTGCTGACATTGTGGTTGAAATGCAGGGCTGCCAAGAGAAGTCTGTAGAAAAAGTATAATTTGAACCCATTATATGTTGTGCATATGTGAATAAACTCAGAAGTAAAAACAACATATAGAACATTTTTCTTGTATAGTGAGTTAAGGCGACGTGACTAAAAAGTTCCATCACTCATCGACAGGACAGAATATTCAAACAGAATAAATCCTGCTCCCCGTTAATAGAGTTTACCAAGATAATACAGTTCTGAATTGTATTGTCATGAAGGTTGTAATGTTTTTTGTTCAAGTTGTTTCAAGTGGTGATGATTCAACTTAATATTCATTTTTGAGAGTGGAATGAGATGCTGTTGTTCAAACGTTAACAATCTCTGCGCAGCATCAATTACTGCACATTTAATGAAAGTCGGACTGCTGTGTTAAACTGCATTAGTTTCAGAAAGTACTCATTCTTTCACCATCACATACTCACCTGCTGTACATCCCAAGGAAGGAGAACCCAGTGTGCTTTGGAGCAAAATGCAGGATGAGGGAATGAAACGCCTCCAGTGAAAAGGTCTGATGCTGTGAGGACAACTGCTGAACATCCTTCACCAGCGCTGTTCTAGTAGCTTCACTCTCCAAAATGTCAAACAGCCGTGATTTGGAAAAACAAGCACAATAAAGATTCACTACACATTTTCAGGCACATAATGAACACAGTATGTTGTACCTGGTTCCAGCAACTCCTTGTTCCTTGTTTCCCCCTCCAGAGGTGGATGTGCACAGCAGGGAAATGTAGGAGTGCCATGTTCGTGGATGTCCTGAACATGGTTGATCATGCTTTTCCACTTGTCCTCCATCACATCTGCATCTCCATTAGGAGTGGAAGCTGCAGTCCAGTAGAGGTGGTTAATAACAGCTGGCCTCCACAGCTTCAGATCTTCACCAGGGGCTACTTCAGACCTCTGAGCTCTGTAAAAAACATCTGGTCATGTCACTGTGTAACATTAGACAGGTGATATGTGTGTTTGATAACATTAACTTACCTGGACAAGCTGAAGATCTGAAACCTTGTTGATTCTGTCCTCAATCAAAGAGTATGTACCATATTTTGCACAATGGCCAGGAGAATCTGACCTATGAATGTCAATAACAAAAATAGGTCCAACTTTATGTAATTTTGCAACAGCATAAGTCGCTGCTTAGGTACCCCTGTCCAACCTACTGCAATCCCAAACAACAACTTTGTCACAAAATCTAAATGTGTTAATTAAATTATGTGTTAAAAATGGAGGTCAAAGATAGTGTTAGAGTTGTACCTGCCTGCATCAAACAGAAAGATTTTACAAATGATTTGCCCTCCTACATTATGTAAACAGATGGTGGCATGTACAATTAATTCTAGGTATTAGTGTTAATCTACCTGATGAATGATGTGAAGGTCAGAGGTAACACTGTGAGCCAAAGTGAAGCACAGATGATTGAGGGGCCAGTGGAGAGAAAGCTATGGAGTGAATTTTGTGCCATAATTAAACAAACAAATCCAGCACATTTCACAAATAAATACAAACCATCCTATAAATTGCATATAACCTGTGAACAAATACCAAACCTACAGCATATAAATGCATACCTGTCTGTTACAATTGTGAGACACTTGCCTTTTTATGAGATCTCTCGGCTCGATTTTCTCACAAATGCAGTTGAGCAACTTCATCTTCACGCTTCAGGTCGATGAGGAAAAATGAGAGATCACACAACTTGAGTGTAGGGGAATGAGATCAGGTTCAATGTAATAAGGTTTACAGTGTCTGCTCTCTGGGAATTAAATATTATTTGTTTCTGTTTGTTTTGTTTTAATACAGATAGTGATTGTAATAGACAGGCTTACAGTCTACTATTGCTTTCAGGACAGTAGTACACTGGACCGCTGGACACTCAGTGTTTTCTAACAAGTATTTACATAGTAATTTAATGCCTACTATATAGGTGTTACAATACAGATGGGTCAGAGGCAGATATAACAGAGAGGATGACTTTATTAAACACACACAGCAGAGTAAATGGTGAAACTGGTAAGTGCAGATGGTTAAGTTGAGTGTGGTCGTGAAGATGAGAATGAATACTGTCCTTTTGAGTGAATTGCAGAGGTGACGATCCGTGGAGGAATGTGGAGAAGGCTGACGAGGATGAACGCTGACACTCACACACACACAGGAACAACACTGGGAGACGAGGAGACTTGGAGACGATGGAGACAGGTTTGTAGTTTCAAATGGAGTCCAAGAGGTAAGCATATAGAGGTCGTAATGCGAACGAGACCGGACAGTGACTGAGAGTGTGTGTGAGTGTTTTGTAGTGGCAGTGATGAGTGGCATGATGAGGTGCAGGTGCGGGTGATCAGTACTCCGGTGATTGAGTGCGCTGTGATTGGGTGATGTTGGAACCTGACGTGTCTGTGACAGTACCCCCCCCTCCACGGCCCGCTCCTGAGGGCCGAGGACCCCGACGTCGCGGTGGTCGGCCTCTTCCACGGGGGGCTGGTCTGTCAGGATGAGTGGAATGGAAGGTTTGGAGGAGGTTTGGATCTAAGATGTCGTCCCTGGGAACCCATGAGCGCTCTTCTGGGCCGTAGCCCTCCCAGTCGACCAGATACTCTAATTGACCACCACGGCGTCGGGAGTCCAAGATGTCATGAACCTCATATGCGGCGCCGTCGTCCAGGATGAGTGGAAGGGGGGGTTCGGAGGCTGCCACGTCAGGTCCTGTGGAGGGAGAAACAGAAGGGTGGTGAGGCTTAAGCAGTGAGACATGGAAAGTGGGATGAATTCTGTAGTGAGGAGGTAGTTGAAGTTGATACGTGACAGGATTGATCTGCTTGGTGATGGTGAACGGACCAATGAACCTGGGACTCAGCTTCCGGCAGGGCACACGCAGGCGGATGTCCCTGGTTGACAGCCAGACCTTCTGACCGGGCTGGTATGAGGGGGCTTCGGACCGGCGAAGGTCTGCTGTCATCCTGCGTCTGCGCAGGGCTCGCTGCAGTTGGTGATGCGCTGAGTCCCAGACCCTCTCGCTCTCTCGGAACCAGTAATCCACAGATGGTACATCAGAGGGTTCCCCAGACCAGGGGAACAGTGGGGGTTGGTAGCCGAGTACGCATTGGAATGGTGTAAGGCCGGTGGAAGGCTGACGGAGAGAGTTTTGGGCGTACTCGGCCCAACCCAGGTACTGGTTCCAAGAGTCCTGGTGGTCATGACAGAAGGTACGGAGGAAGCGACCGATCTCCTGGATCTTCCTTTCCGTCTGCCCGTTCGACTGCGGATGGTACCCGGATGTTAGGCTGACGGTCACACCTAGGAGCGAGAAGAATGCTCTCCATACCTTCGAAATAAACTGTGGTCCTCTATCGGAGACTATGTCTTCAGGAATTCCAAAGTATCGAAACACATGATTGAAGAGTTGCTCTGCCGTTTCCATGGCAGTGGGTAGGCCTCTCAGGGGTATGAGGCGGCAGGACTTAGAGAACCGATCCACCACTACGAGGATGCAGGTGTTGTTGTTGGAAGCTGGGAGATCGGTAATGAAATCGACTCCTAGGTGTGACCAGGGTCGGTTGGGAACGGGCAGAGGCAAGAGCTTGCCGGATGGTAGATGGCGTGGGCTCTTGGAGATGGCGCATTCCTTACAGCCCTGCACGTACCTTCTGACATCAGCTGCCATGTTGGGCCACCAGAAGCGTTCCCTCAGCAGCGAGAGGGTTTCATTGGCCCCCGGGTGACCAGTGCCAAGTGACGTGTGGGCAGAGTGGATCAGTGGAGTGCGTCGAGATTTAGTGGTGTAGCACAAGCCTGGTGGACAACCCGGCGGAGCGTTGGTGGAGGCATTGGAGGAGGGTAAGGTTTCCTCAGACCAGGAAATGGGGTTGACAATGATTTCCTTTGGGATAATGGTTTCTGGATCTTCGACCTTTTCGTCTGGAGCGTGGAGACGGGAGAGAGCATCTGCTTTAACATTCTTGGGACCAGGGCGGTAGGTTATGGAGAAATTGAATCTTGTAAAGAAAAGGGACCAGCGGGCTTGTCTTGGGTTCAGTCTTTTGGCAGAGCGTAAGTATTCAAGGTTTTTGTGATCAGTGAGAACTTGAAAGGGATGTTTTGATCCCTCCAACCAATGCCTCCACTCCTCCAGGGCGAGCTTCACAGCTAGGAGTTCTCTGTTCCCGATGTCGCAATTTCTCTCCGCCGGGTTGAGCTTGCGGGAGAAGAAGGCACATGGATGGAGTCTGCTGGGATTCCCCTGCTGCTGGGACAACACCGCTCCTACTCCGGTGGTGGAAGCGTCCACCTCGACAACGAAGGGCAGCTCTGGGTTGGGGTGGACGAGGAGAGGAGCGGTGGTGAAGGCTTCTTTGAGGAGTTGGAAAGCCTTCGTGGCCTCGGGTGTCCAGGACAGAGACTTGGGCTTATTACGGAGCAGGTTGGTAAGTGGAGTGGTTATGGAGCTGTAGTTGTGGATGAAACGGCGGTAAAAGTTGGAGAATCCGAGAAAGCGTTGTAGTTCCTTGATGGTTGAGGGAGTCGGCCAGTTCTTGATTGCTTCCACCTTCCCCTCGTCCATCCGGATGCCACTGCTATCAATGATGTACCCGAGGAATTGAACTGATGGTTGATGGAATGTGCACTTTTCTGCCTTGAGGAAAAGATGAAACTTGCGGAGTTGTTGGAGGACCTCCGCAACGTGGTGGCGATGTTCGGCCAGGCTCCGGGAGTAGATTAGGATGTCGTCAATGTAGACCAGGACAAAGCGATGGAGAAACTCCCGGAGCACCTCATGAATGAAGTCCTGGAATATGGAGGGGGCGTTGACCAGGCCATACGGCATAACCAAATATTCGTAGTGGCCGGTAGGTGTCACAAATGCGGTCTTCCACTCGTCCCCCTCGCGTATCCGGATGAGGTTGTACGCGCTGCGGAGGTCCAGTTTGGTGAAGACAGTGGCACCACGGAGATGTTCTAGGGCTGATGGGACGAGAGGAAGGGGATAACAGAACTTGACAGTGATGTTATTTAGTGAGCGGTAATCGATGCAGGGCCTCAAGCCTCCGTCCTTCTTGGCCACGAAGAAGAAGCTTGAAGCAGCAGGGGAAGTGGATGGTCTGATGTATCCTTGGGCTAGAGCTTCCTTGATGTATTCCTCCATGGCCTTCTCCTCCGGGACGGATAGAGGGTATATCCGTCCCCTGGGCACTGGTTCACCCGGAAGCAGATCGATGGCACAGTCCCATGGCCGGTGTGGAGGCAGCTTGGAAGCTCGTTGTGGGCAGAAAACGTCACTGAAGGGGGCGTAACACTCAGGGATGTCCACGGAGCGTTGGTCCACTGGGCTCTCGATGGTCGTGGCACAAACTGGAAGAGACTCAGAACGTGGAGATCGAGGAATGGGGAGCCCAGGGAAACAGTCATGAAAGCAGGTTTCGCCCCACTTCAGGACTTCGCCAGTCTTCCAGGAGAGAGTTGGGTTGTGCTGCTCCAACCAGGGGCGCCCTAATATCACGTCAGCGGTGGATCCCTCCAGAACCAGCAGATGGAGATGTTCCACATGTAGAAGGCCGACTTGTATCTGGATGGCTTCGGTGCAATGACGAATGTGCTTACGGCTAAGGGCTTCCCCTGTCACAAATCGAATCTGGTAGGTGGTCGGCGTGGCCGTGGTCTTGACGTGGAGCTGGCGACAGAGGGTGCCGGAGATGAAGTTGCCGGCTGACCCAGAATCGAGGAGGGCGACAACTGGAATGGATACGTCAGAAGCAGTAAGTGTTACAGTAGTGGTGAGGGGTTTCATTTTCTTAATTGACGGAATGATAGCACTCACCATGGGTCGCGGAGGACGAATTGGGCATGTGGAGAGAATATGCCCAGGAGAACCACAGTACAGGCAGAGATTCTGGGTCAGCCGTCTCTGTCGCTCAGCGGGGGAGAGCCGAGTGCCTTCCAGAGACATGGGTTCGTTGGCTGGTTCTGGGGAGCTGACGGATTCTGGTCGACGTGCTGTAATGGGAGATAGCAACTGGCCCTGGTGTTCTTCTAAACACGACTGCATACGAGTGGCGAAACGGATGGAGAGTTGGATGAATCGTTCAAGGCCAATGGAATCCTCGTATGCAGCGAGATGCAACCGCACGCGAGGATCCAATCCTTGGCGATACGTTGTGATCAAGGCTTGTTCGTTCCAGCCGCTGGATGCTGCAAGTGTTCTGAACTGCAAGGCATATTCGTTAACAGACAGGGATCCTTGTTTTAAATTATATAGTTTCTCACCAATCGACGAGTCAGAGATGGGTTTTCCAAACACCTCGCGGAAGTGAGCCACAAAACCAGAGTACGATTGAGTAATAGGATGATTTTGGGACCAGATTGAATCTGCCCACTGGAGCGCTTTGCCTTGCAGTTGAGAGATGATGAACGCCACTTTGGAAGTTTCGGTGGGAAAGTTGTGCGGTTGCATCTCCAGGACCAGTGAGCACTGCAGAAGAAATCCGCTGCAGTCCTCCGCCGAACCAGAGTAGGGCGCCGGTTTCGCCATGGGACTGGCGTGCACAGGAGGTGAAGGAGAGGTAACGGTGTTTGTGGAGGTGATCGCTGGATGAGGTGATGTTGGAGTGGTGGTGAGAGCTCGTCGAAGGACATCGACGAGCTCTTGGATGGGATCCGGGTGACTCATGCTGTGTGTGATGACGGTGTTTTCTGGTCCGGTCTTCTGTTACAATACAGATGGGTCAGAGGCAGATATAACAGAGAGGATGACTTTATTAAACACACACAGCAGAGTAAATGGTGAAACTGGTAAGTGCAGATGGTTAAGTTGAGTGTGGTCGTGAAGATGAGAATGAATACTGTCCTTTTGAGTGAATTGCAGAGGTGACGATCCGTGGAGGAATGTGGAGAAGGCTGACGAGGATGAACGCTGACACTCACACACACACAGGAACAACACTGGGAGACGAGGAGACTTGGAGACGATGGAGACAGGTTTGTAGTTTCAAATGGAGTCCAAGAGGTAAGCATATAGAGGTCCTAATGCGAACGAGACCGGACAGTGACTGAGAGTGTGTGTGAGTGTTTTGTAGTGGCAGTGATGAGTGGCATGATGAGGTGCAGGTGCGGGTGATCAGTACTCCGGTGATTGAGTGCGCTGTGATTGGGTGATGTTGGAACCTGACGTGTCTGTGACAATAGGTCTAATACGATTCCCATAGAGCAGAGTTGTTTGGCTTGCCAGCATTTGACACTGTAGCCCAAGGAAGGTTTAAACACTAGCTACAGTGTAAACTAGGATAATTAACTAATAAATTGATTATTTATTCCAGTAATACCACAGTGACTATGATTGTCTAGATCCTAAAACACATAGGATATATTTTTAATTGATATATCTATTTTGTTTACAGGTTGTTCTCAAACACTCCAAACCTGTTGAGCTGTTGGCCTATCAGTGCTCATGTGTGGCAGGACTTGCTCTATGTAATCATATTGCAGCATTGCTCTTCCAAACAGCACATTACAGCCAACAGGGAGCGACAGCTGTCCCCCTACTCACAGCTGCACAGGGTCTGAGCAGCAATGGCACAAACCCAGGACTCAGGTGATGTTGGTCAACACTATCACAGTTAATGCATTATTAATTTACACATTATATAATATTTTGCTACATCTTCTTTATGATGTAAGTTTTGTTCTTGCTCTCATTTCAACTCGCATCAACTTCCAATAGCACAGAGAGTGCAGCATATTTTCTTATGAGAATAGTAATCATTGAGCTACATTAAACTACATATAGCACAAAGTAAATGAGTTCTTATACAACATTCATTTACAGGGCTTTATGCCTGGCCCAACCAATGAAATGGTGATATTGTCAGCTAGGCCCAAGGAGAGAAGATTAGCAGAAGGCATCAGGTAAGGTGTAGGAATGGGAAGTAGTTTTACCACATTTACTACATTTATTGAAAATATGTATTAAAATGTTTTTTTCAGACTGGTTTATGATCTTTGTTATCTGGACTGAACATTACATGAACCTTTAATTAACACTGTGTACATGTGTTATATGTATGTTTTCAGGAGCAACCTGTATAAAGCTGCCTGTAACCTGACCTTTGGCCTTCCAGACATGTCAGTTCTGCGGGTGAATGATATTTACGAAGGCATGTCAAGAGAAACTGCTCCTTCAGGGGATGTGCCTTTGGTGGACAGTGTTTTTGGAAAAGTCCAAGAAGGGAGTTTACTCTCTTATCAACTTCCAGCATGGAGCCCTCCAAAGACCTGTCCACATACCACCGCACCACCACGACCATCCTTACCCCTTGATGGCTACTGTCTGGGTCCCTCAGAGTGCTGTTTTGTGTTGACTCACCATCAGCAGCTACATGACTTCTCTAGCAGCAACAGAGGTCATGGCACACCAAACTGAGATGGGCACAAGACAACAAAGCTCAATGAAAGAATGGCATTTATTGAGAAAGCCACGTGTGACTTCTTCTAGATTCAGGTAACTGTAAACTATGTGGCATTCAGCACATTTTGTTTTCTCATTTATCATCATCTCATTTAAATACCTAAGTTGTTTTTATGTGTATCAATTTATTTATAGAGAAGTTTGCCGTGTGAGAGGGCAGTCCTAAGCAGTAAGAATTTTGCGGTCAGCAGAAATGAAGAGGGGCCTTCAGATGGAGCCCAAAGCTATTGAAGAGTACTGCTGCATTCAGGAGGTAAATCACTACCCTTGTGGTTTCATCATCCACCCCGATGCACCTTGGCTTGGCTCATCACCAGATGGGTTGGTGTATGACCCTAAAGCGAATCCTGTGTTTGGACTGGTAGAAGTGAAGTGCCCAAATTTGAGAAGTTATGTGGACTGTGCCTACCTTAGTGTCTCTGGTGGAGTGCTACAGCTCAAACAGTCTCTTATTACTGGCAGGTGCAGGGCCAACTACTCATTTCCGGGTTAAAGTGGTGTGATTTTGTTGTATATACTGAAGACAACATGTTCATACAAAGAATATACAGAGATGAGGGAGTCATTGAAACAATCAAGCAAAAGGTTGATTACTTTTAATCTTCCAACACTTTTGGCTTGAAATGTTCAGCTATTCATAGTTATTTCAATCAGTTTCCATCAATTTGTACATATCTTTTGGCCCATGTTTTATTTTGAACTGTTTCCATAAAGGTACAGGTACTACAGGATCTGTTGTCAACTTATTAAATTATGTATTTTCCTATACATGTTATTTGTTTGTGTGTGTGTTCTAAATTTATACTTCATTAGTACTTAGTGAGTGTGTGTATATATTCATTGTATATATATATGGAAATGATTCAACTGTGTGTATATATGGGAAATTATTTTTTATTTGTCACATGCATGAAGTACAGTCTTTTACATTATAATGTCATAGTACTGGAAATGATGTAATGAGATGTACATATGTAATCTATTATTAATTTATTAAATTACTCATGTTCCTATGAATGTTATTGTTTTTTTTTTAAGGTAATAATTCATTAGTACCTGAAAATAGTATTTTATAACTGTTGTTTGAAACGATTAGAATGAAATACACAATTATAGATTATTCAAAGAATTGCTAACAACATAAAGAAAGGGATTAGACATATGTCAAATCATTAGAAATATTTATTATGTAAATATTTACTGTGCATGAAAGTAGTATTCTTTTATTACAGATGGCTTAAAAGCACTTGAAATAAAATAAAGTACATATAAAATGCAAATAATTCAATAGTTATATGTTCAAAGAATATGTGTAATGTACAGCAGTGCATAAATAACATGAGGTACTATAAAATGCAATTTATAAAAAGTAATATACCAAGGTACATTTAAACAAAGTGGTTACAAAAATGTAAAATAAACATTTGTATAGGTAAACAAACAATAGATACAGCCTCTGGCCATTTGTGCACGTTAAAAGTTAACAAAAAACATCTCATTACTGGTATCGATTCTGATTAGATTTAGATAGATTTCTACAGACACACTCTGGTCAATTTTTATACATTGCTAAAAGTGAACAACCATCCTCTGGTCATTTGTATAGATTTTCTAAAAACAAACAATTATAACAAAGTGGCTGAAAAAAACTATTGTAACATTTTGGCAAAAAAATTATGTGAACATTTAAATGGAAAAAAAAAGAAGCTATTTACAGACACAATATGTGTTTCTCACAGAACACAAGTGCTACTCTGGCTTCTTTGCCCAAGCCTTTACAAGAGGCCCGTTTCCATAGTTTGTCAGGAGACATGCAACAGCATACAGCTGATTAATGTTGCCAAAAAGCCGAAGTGGAATCTCTGTGTAAAGAACTTGTGTTCCTTAACACGGCGTATGTGTCACGAATGTGGCTTCCACGCCTCCTCCTCCGCACCACCGGAGGGAGCCGTCACCTGAGTATTGACTGTTTCCCATTCGGACTACAATTCCCATAGGCCCTCATTCCTGGGACTGATTACGCACACACCTGCACCCCATCACACTCACACTATTTAAGCCACACTCACACACTCTCACATTGCGAAGTCTTGATTTGCCCTGGTGATCATTTCTGAGCGTTTTCTTGTGGACTGATTCTCTGTTACCGTTGGACTGTTTATTCCCTGTGATTCTCTGCTGCCTGCCCCGATCCCTGCCTGTTTACTGGACTGTGTTTGCTAGCCGCCTGCCCTGATCTCTGCCTGTGACTCGACTCTGTCTGTTTGCCGCCAGCCTCGACCATTTCCTGTCCCTGTTTTTGGTTCTGCTCTTGCCCCTGTCTGTTTTGGTGATTATCTTAATAAAAGCTGCAAATGGATCTCCACTCTGTCGACCCATCATTACAGTATGAGGCGCTCAATGTGCACCCTGAGGCGCGCAATTGCTTGTGTAACGCTTCTCATCCGACAGCACATAAGTCACAGGCGGACACAGAGAACTGCGTTTCATGCGTTGTTTACACTTGACGCGACACAGCGCACATCTGTCTCAATCGAACAGTTTTAACAGTCAAGATTCAAACAAATAAACATAACTGTAACACAACAAGGAGAAACATATCCTTTGGCGACAGTGGGCATTTACACTCATATGCATCTAAAAGAGCAAAAGAAATGAAAGATTCACTTGCGTTTGATTCAAAAAGATGGTGTCAGCCATGCAACGCACATGGTGAGCAAATTGCATCTAAACTCTACAAAGTTCATCAAATATAATCACAGTCACTTAACATCTTGTTTCACAATATCACTGAACTTCAATCTTAATATTATTGTGAAATTAACAAGCTGCAAAGAAATCTCATTTCATCTGAGCACATTTTACCTACCACCTCTCAGCATCTATAAACTTCTCTGCTGGGGGTGGGGGCGTGGTTTCACAAGTAAGACAAATGACCCTCTAATTACTTAATGTCACCACAAGGGGTCTCCAAACAATTAATAAATGAACAAAAACACAGTAATTTTGGTGAAAGTCATAACATTTTACAGTAACATTTTTAACCCTGTTACATTCACCCCTGCGGAATTTCACCAAAATTGTAGAAATCTCAGAAGAAAGAAAATAAATAAATAAATACACACAAAGATTTACCAAGACATAAGACAGGGTCCTAGAAAAGGACTACCAACTATCAAAGTATCCCATAAGGATGGAATGGGAAGAGACTGGCGCCAAAGTCTCAACCCAACAACTGGCTGTAGGGTGCCCATTTTACACCCCACCACTCTGTCACATATTATACAAGTGTGTACATTTTCTTGCAATAATTGAAAAGAAAGAAAGGGGGAAAAAAAAAAAAAAAAATTGTTTATACAGAATCAAAACATCCACAAACAATAAATCTTGTCAGCAAAAAAACACACTACTCACGAAGAGCTTGAACAACTGACCTACAAATGGTTTTAACATAACTCTTAGGGTTGTAGCTTACATCTTGTCTGGACATGGTATATATCAGTCTGTTTACAGGATTAATAACACGTCCGAATCGGGATGTCACATGAGCAAATTCACTTGGAACATCATCATTGACTTGCTCTTGAACAGACTGACTACTGCTCACATCACATTGCTGATCTGGCAGTGTTAAAATAACAGAAGGCTGTTCTGGAAGAGTGGTAGATCCACCTGCCATTGCATCCACCACAACAGAATCATTGTTTGCACTTACAGGATAAGACACTTCACTGCGTGGACCAGGATCAGCCCGGTCAGAGCTATCATCAGGCAACTGAGAGACCCATTCTAGAGTCCTATAGGTACAGTCTTTGACACAAGAATCTGAAAAAGTTGCCTCGGTGTGTTCACAGATATCCGTTTCATCCATTATAGGCACAGATTCAGTTGGATTGGGGGCAATACTAGCAGAATCATCAACAGCTGTTTTATTGGTGTCAACATAAGAACCTGCATAAACGGTCTCATTTGAACAGTTACCCTCAGAAACTCTATTTCCATCCTGTGTGAAGCATGGGTTGGAATTATGCAAAGAGGCATCCTCAGAGGTTGATGATGGACTATCAGCTTCGACATCACTTAAAAAAGGCAAAGATCTTGAATCATTACAGCAAGCATCTGTCACAGGAAGAAAGTTGGCCAATAACAGCAAATTGCGGTGAACTACTTTTTCCTGTCCAGTGACAGTATTACGAATTTTGAATGTGTTTGTGCTAGGAATCTTGTCAACCACAGTATAAACAGTTGATTCCCAGCGATCAGCAACTTTTTTCTTCCCCCTCTCAGCACGATTTGCCAGAAGTACGCGATCAGACACTTCTATATTGGACCCTTTTGCCTTTCTGTCATACAGCACAGCATGGCGGTGTTGCTCCTTAGAAGCGAGTTTTTGAGCTATGTTCATAGCTTCAGAAAGATCCTTAGATAGGGTGGACACATACTTAGAGTAATCTGATGATGTTGAATCACACAAAACACTTCGAAACATCATGTCTACAGGTAGACGGGGGACCCTCCCAAACATGAGATAAAAGGGTGCAAACCCCGTCGTCTCATGCACTGTGCAATTATACATGAAGGTTAGAGTCTGTAACCGTCTTGGCCACTCACGTTTCTCACCAGGAGGCAATGCGCGAATCATACCACCAAGTGTCCTGTTGAAACGTTCAACAGCACCATTCCCCATTGGGTGATACGGGGTTGTATGGGACTTCTTTACACCTGAAACTCTGAGTAGTTCACTGATAAGATTGCTTTCAAAACTAGCCCCTTGATCAGAGTGAATTCTCTCCGGAAACCCATAGATACAGAAGTATTTATCCCATAAAACCCTGGCTACCTCCTTGGCTGACTGATTTTTACATGGGAAGGCCTGAGCCAGTCTAGTAAAGTGATCAGTCATAACAAGGACATCAACAGATTTGTTCTGCGAATTTTCAGCTGACCAGAAGTCAATGCAGACAATCTGCAGAGGCTTGCTGGACTGTATATTTACTACAGTTTTGCTTACAACACATCGCTGGCAATGGCGTACATATTCGCGCACATCCCTGTCAAAATGCAACCAAAAAAAACGTTGTCTCACCAGGCTGAGGGTTCTGAACTGACCCTGATGACCAGCGTGGTCATGAGTGCCCTTCATCACCTCAGCTCTGAGAGAGTCTGGCACAACAAACTGAAATCGCTTTGTCTTTAACAAACTGTCCCTAGACACCCTGTAAAGCACCCCATCAACAATCTTAAGTTTCTCCCAATGCTTTAAATATCTTACAACTGCAGCAGGCTCTTTCGCTCTCTCTCTCCTAGAGGGCCTACGGCATCTCTCAACATACTCCAAAACACGAGAGAGTATCTTGTCACTGCGTTGTTTATCACAAAGTTCGCTCACTGTGTAAGCAGGGAAAAAGTCAAAATCACTGTCAACAATCTGGGGCAAATTCTGCAAAGCCGTCAGAGCGCGTACTCGAGCACCAGCTTCCCACTCATTGTGAGACTGCAGGACTGCTGAAACAACATCACTTGGCACTAACGTAAAATTCTGGACAACAGAATCAGAGTGAGTGAATTGGTCAGCACCACTCGCTGCCTGCCTAAAAGCATTCTGAACAGAGGCATCAGACATCGCTTTCATATTGCACTTAAGATGATCAAACGATTCATTCAGTAACCTGTGTCCCACATTCACAAAAGGCACACGGCTTAAAGCATCAGCAACTGAGTTCTGAGAGCCTGGGACATACTTAATGTCGAAATCATAGCTGGCTAACTTCGCCACCCATCGCTGCTCGCAACAATCCAATTTTGGCTTCGTCATGATATGGGTCAGCGGATTATTATCAGTGCAGACAGTGAATTTATTACCTCTTAGCCAATGGCTAAACTTGTCGCACACTGCCCATTTTAAAGCCAGAAATTCTAATCTATGAGCAGGATAGTTTCTCTGAGACCGAGAGAGTGATTTACTAGCGAATGCAATAGGCCTGGCAATAGTGTCGCCCTGTTGCACTTGAGAAAGAACAGCCCCAAGGCCATCCAATGAAGCATCAGTGGAAAGCATAAAAGGCTGATCAAAGTTTGGATGTGCCAGAACCACACTATTAAGCAAGCATGATTTCAGCATCTCAAAGGCTCTGACGTGGTCATCAGTCCAGTGCTCACGACTCAACTTATGGCCCTGTGAAGATCGCTTCAACCTCCAGCCACCTTTAGATTTTCTCGTCTGCCCTGCAAGCAATTCAAAGAGAGGTCTAGCAATGGAAGAGTACTTGGGTATGAAATGTTGATAATAATTTACCATGCCAAGAAATGACCTTATATGTTTTTGACTCGGAGTCACGCCATCCTGTTCCATCAGATCAGTGCAAGTCATTCTTGCAATACTCTCAACTTTACAAGGGTCAGTAGAGACACCTGTCTCATCAACTATGTGTCCTAGAAACTTAACTGACTTTCTGAGAAAATAACATTTCTTTGGTGACAGCTTCAAGTTGTGTCCACGCAATCTGCTAAAGACCATTTCCAGTCGCTACAAAGCAGTCTTCTCATTAGGAGCAAAAACAAGAAAATCATCAAGATAACAGAGTAGGTTTAAGAAGTTCTGATCACCAAAAATTGCTGTCATCATTCTCATAAAACTACCAGGACTATTACATAATCCCTGCGGAAGACGGTTATATTCGTACAGCCCCATCGGGGTTGTAAAAGCTGAATATTTCCTGTCATCAACATGCAGGGGCATATTGTAAAACCCCGATGTGAGATCCATGGTGCTGAACAAACAATTACCACCTAGCGCAGCCAAGCAATCAGCTTGGTGGGGAAGAGGGTATGCATCTTTGGACGTTCTTTTATTCAGCCACCGAAAATCAGTGCAGATGCGCAGGTCCCCATTCTTTTTCCAAACCAACACCAGTGGAGAGGCAAATTCACTGGTTGACTTTCGAATTATATCTTTCTCTTCCATCTCATTAAGTACTTTGCGAAGAACCTGATAATGACTCGGAGGCACTCTCCGGTACGGCAAGCGAAAGGGTCTGGTATCAGTAAGGTGAATTCTGTGCATGAATCCCTCAGCCCTACCACAATCAAGATGATGGCGGGAGAAAATATCCTCATACCGCAAAACAAGGTCCAGAAGTTGTTTCTTACAACCTTCAGGAACCTCACATGAGTTAATGTCCAGCCCACCCAGACCAACTCGTAACAGCTGCTCATTTAACTCATTTACCCCTCCACTCTGGCTTGATGTGGAGTCAGCCACCTGAGAATAGCTCAACAGAGGAACATCTTTACTGATAGGTGCAACATCTTCCATATCTTCAAGTGCCACACATGCAAACACATCAGCGATCTTTGCATTGCGTCTCAGCAATATTTGCTTATGAGACATGTTAATGAGCTTCAGTGGTATCCACCCGTCACCCCACAAAGGAGTGACAAGTCTAGCCACTAACACATGTCTGGGAGCTGATCTGGAAGTAGTAGGTTCAGTTATCACAGTACTACCTGGAGAAATAGCACTAGACTTATCCAACTTTCCCCACAGCAGGTATTCATGGCCGGGTTCTAGACACACTGCTGCAGTACATCTGACTGTACCAATCTTATCTGGAATTTCCCCACCCTTCCAACGCTCCACTCCTGCTAACATAGAAAGAAACTGTTCAGATTCTAAATCAGCATTCAAACATGGATGAGACAATGCTTTCCAGTAGGCAGGACAACGTTTAGACTGATGGATCACATGTTTGATTACATTTGTCCCTATTATAAGGTCATCCAGTTGGCCATGAACAACCAGGGTAGGTACAATGATCTTACAGCCATACACTTCCATTTCAACATCATAAGCAGATTTAGGCTTTACTCGACTGCCGCCACAGCCTATCAGAACTACATCAAAATTGGACTCATTCTCTTTTTTCAACACACCAGCATCGAGGAGTTTGGCCTCTGCATTTTCACTCATTGTACAAGCCATTGAACCGCTATCGAGCATGCCACCAAGAGTTAACTTGTTCCCCACGATGACTGGCGTGTAAAACAAACTGTCGCTTCTGCATATTGTATTGGTGTTCTGTACAATGACATTTTCAGTTGAATCATGAAAGTCTTTGGGCAGTGTAGACGCAGCTTCAACATCAACATCAGTCATATGGGAGTTGCTACCTAGACCCGTACACCCCCCCACCATATACGGGTCTATAAGTTTCCCCCAGTCTGACTGCCCTGAGCAGATACTCTGCGTGGACATGCATTGTGTGTGTGACCTGAGGAAAAACAAGAGAAACATAGTCTTTCTCTAAGACAATGAGTTTTGGTGGAATGGGTTTGCGCTTTACAGACATCGCATATTCTCATCGCATATTCTCTAAAATCAGCACCATGCGAAATATGAGCATTGCTATTGTGCGCCACTTTCTCGAGCACTTGTTCTAGCATATTCATCATGCGGCTGAAGATTTCCCCATCTGGCTTCCGCACATTTTGTGCCATGGAGGTGACCGTGTCAGTACAATGAGCACCACATGGCTGACTTTGTGCAGGTAGAGAAACATTGGAACAGCTTGTCTGTGAATTAGATTGACAATGTTCAAATGGCTGTGGTGGGTCATCGCACTGAACGACAGCAGCAAGGTTTCGAAGATGAGGACTAGCATGTCTCAATGGTGCTCTTTTTTCTCTCTGGTAATCATCCAGCCTCCGCTGGATGTCTCTCGCATTCCACTCGTCAATTGGCTTGCATTTAAAAAGACATGACAACTCAGGGTCAGGGCAGTGTTTCACAAACATACGCGCCACTTCCATGCTAAAGTTATCCATAACTCTACCCTGTCTGCGCAACCCTTCTTCAGCCAAATCAGCTGCTTTGTTAAGTCTAATCCAGTAATCGACTGGATTTTCTTTTGGCTCTGGACATGTGGAATAAAAATCAGCCAGAGGCAAACAAGAAGAAGCATCGCTGAAGTATTTGAGCAGTATGGAATAGATAATTTCAGGGTTGCGTACCACATCCAGAGAAACATCACTCCTCAACCCAATTTTCACAATGTCTCTCGCTTTACCTATTAGTCTCGAAAGTATCTCGTCAGCTTGGTCGGATACTGGACACTTCTGTTTGTTTAGTTGAGATTTTGTCAACTCAATCCAATCACAGACAGAGTATTTATCAGAACCGTCACCTTTAAATATCACTGGTTCCCTGTCTGCTTTAACATGAACTGTGACATGAGGCGTATCTTGTCTGACGCTATCAGAGCCCACATGTCTGCTATTTTGTGAGTTACAATTAGGATTTATAACTCCAGACTCAGCAAGTCTTGCCATGATCGAATCACCTATTTGGGTTCCGAGTCTACCCATCATATCTGTCAACTGTCGCAATGCATTGTCTGTATTATCATCTCTTGGAGTGGAAACAAAAGGTCCATCCCCCAAAGATGGTCTCATTATTGGATTAGTCGTGGCATGACCACGCCCTATACCCCTTTCACTATCGTTCATAGACTGAAGATTTCCAATCCCTCCACAAAAAGACTCGTTGCGTGTCATGCCACTATTATTTAACCCAGAAAGTAAAACACCCCTCCCTCTGGGGACAAATGGGCTAACAGCATCATAATCTGAAGGAAATTTCTCAGCCATTATTTCAAAATGGATGAGGGGGGATAAAAGAAAATAGAAAACAAAGAAAATTAAAAAAAAAAAAAAAAAATCCTTACAAAAAAACTAAATTAAACATGAACTTGTATAAACAGATTAAGTTAAATCACTAATGCATTGCGCACTGAATCCTAAATTCAAATTGAGTCAAGTTCAAAATGAGTCCAAAGTTCAAAATGAGTCCAATGTTCAAAATGAGTCAAGTTCAAAATGAGTCCAAAGTTCAAAATGAGTCCAAAGTTCAAAATGAGTCAAGTTCAAAATGAGTCCAATGTTCATCAAATGTTTCACTTGACTTAAAAAAAAAATAAAAAAAATAAATACTGTTCAGAATATAAAAGGAACGACCAACCGATCTACTATTCGTCCAGTCTTCTCGATTCCGCGATGAAAATATGACGTTTCAGCAACCACTCGGCCAGTGTAACGCTTCTCATCCGACAGCACATAAGTCACAGGCGGACACAGAGAACTGCGTTTCATGCGTTGTTTACACCTCTCAGCATCGATAAACTTCTCTGCTGTTGCTTTAAACAAACAACTTGACGCGACACAGCGCACATCTGTCTCATTAGAACAGTTTTAACAGTCAAGATTCAAACAAATAAACATAACTGTAACACAACAAGGAGAAACATATCCTTTGGCGACAGTGGGCATTTACACTCATATGCATCTAAAAGAGCAAAAGAAATGAAAGATTCACTTGCGTTTGATTCAAAAAGATGGTGTCAGCCATGCAACGCACATGGTGAGCAAATTGCATCTAAACTCTACAAAGTTCATCAAATATAATCACAGTCACTTAACATCTTGTTTCACAATATCACTGAACTTCAATCTTAATATTATTGTGAAATTAACAAGCTGCAAAGAAATCTCATTTCATCTGAGCACATTTTACCTACCACCTCTCAGCATCTATAAACTTCTCTGCTGGGGGTGGGGGCGTGGTTTCACAAGTAAGACAAATGACCCACTAATTACTTAATGTCGCCACAAGGGGTCTCCAAACAATTAATAAATGAACAAAAACACAGTAATTTTGGTGAAAGTCATAACATTTTACAGTAAAATTTTTAACCCTGTTACACTTGGGTCTCCCTGACCTCACAGGCAGACATCTGGGATCTTCCAGAGAGAAATGCTGGCCTATAAATCTTGCAAGGCACAAGGTCATCAACAAGGAAACCACGGTCAACCATGATGGCCATCCCAGGTCTCAAAAGAGAGAGAATTCCAGACTCTCTCGTGATCTGTTTATCACTGATGGAACCAGCGTACAGTGGAGAGATAAATGTGACCGCCCCATGAGGAGCCACTCCAAGCAGCCCTTTGAGAGTATGGTATGATAGCGGAAGTGGCTGAGATTTTAGCGGAAGTATGGAATCCCCCCGTGTGCATATAGTCCATTTTATCATCTCTACACTGGTTACCTATTATTATAAAGTATTATAAAGTATTGCCACTGACCTATAAGGCTCTAAATGGTTTAGCTCCTGTGTACTTAACCGACCTTCTATCGCCCTACAATCCTTCACGCTCTTTAAGATCACAAAACTCTGGACTTCTGGTTGTACCTAGGATATCTAAGTCCACTAAAGGAGGGAGAGCGTTTTCACATTTGGCTCCTAAACTCTGGAATAGCCTTCCTGATCATGTTCGGGGCTCAGACTCGCTCACCCAGTTTAAATCTAGATTAAAGACGCATCTCTTTAGCCAAGCATTCACATAATGCATCTCATATCAGATCAATTGCACATGACTATCTTTGCTTAATGTTATGAACAGCAGCTAAATTTCTATATATCCTAATTATTGTTAATATGTAATTGATTATTTCCAGGAGCTCATTGCTTCTACCTTCAATTAAACTGCTAACAGTGATTGTAAATTAATTGCCTGAATTATTACATTATTTGCTAACTGCATTCTCTAAATTGTAATGTTGACATGCATTCTCTGTAAAGCTGCTTTGAAACGATATGTATCGTGAAAAGCGCTATACAAATAAATGTGAATTGAATTGAATATACCAGCAAGCAGATGCGACAGAATATGAACTCAAAAAGCTAAATTGCATAATCATTTTCCCATAAAAGAACATACACACACAAAAGGAGTGTCCAGCGGCCGATATGCACTGTATATACGCACAGTCGCACACACAAACATTATTTATTTATTTGCTTATTTATTTATTTAAAGTGATCCCACATTTGCCCATTTTCATTTTTGTAGCTTTTACAAAAAATTTCTATACTTCATTGAACTGCCAGATTTCCATTCATCAATTTATTCATTTGGGTGCATTAAATGAATGTAAAATAACCTGCCAAAACTTACATAACCTCAAAGCCGCAAGGATCATAATTTAAGATTAATGAATTTCTGATGTTTGTGTTGTACGGCTTCTGCCATCTGTCAAGGCAAGGGAGGCAGAGTCTCTTTAGAAAAAAAAACTGGATTAGAAAATTATCGATATTACAAAAATAAAACAACTCAAAAATTACAAAATGTGAACCGTCCTTTTTCTTGTTTGGAAACCTGTGGACTCGGTGTCCTGACAGGCTGGAGGCTGGAACACAATAATTCACCATGACGATAAATTGAAAAAAAAAAAAAAAAAAAAAAAAAAAAAAAAAAAAAAAAAATTATATAAGAAAACTACCGAAAACACACTAACTCACGACCGATCCTATTTAATACCATCCTACTCTGCACTGATTCAACGCAGAGCGCGGCAAACGACGCCCTCGTGACGTAAAATGACGCGAGGTTAATAAATCCTGCAATAACTTTTCATATGGTGTTTAAAAAAAAACCCTGCAATATGCCCTTTAAAGCACTTTTTTCTAGGCTACATACATTTTTTTTTTTTTAAACATAATTGAACTTTTTTGTTTTTAATGATGAATAAGGTTGATTTGAGAGGGAGAATTTGATCGAGGTGTTTTAGCTGGTCTGAATCTGCCTTCTCTTTTATTCCTGATACAGACTGTGTGATTTCACCAATCCTGTAAGATTACAATCACACATGATCTAATAAACTTGGGCACGTCATGTATGTAGACTGTACCATGATGACACTATTGAATCATAGTCTACGACGCAAGTTAGTATAGAAGAATAAAACGTCATCAGTTTGCGCTAGTGGTAAACATATAGAGCAAGATGAATCACACTTTGGTCTTTATGTGCGCTGAAAAAAAGGAGGAGGAAGCTACATAACACACTAAAGAAAGAGAAAACATGAAAACACATCATATGAGTGCTTTAATACATTAATACAAATATAATACAACTATTATTAAAAACATGATTTATACACTCAAGCTTTCATTAGGCTATTTGTTTTCCAATAATGAGCTTGAACTGTTTTTTGTTTTTTTTTCATAATTATGAAAAATGAATCTTTCATTAGTCTTTGTCTCCCTCTGCTGGTACAACTCAAACACAAACATATTCAGGCTCTATATTTTATTTGTAACAAAACAAACATTTTTGAGTTTATACTGTGCCTTTATACAAATAAAATGTTAATCTATGAATGAGAAACTGTAATTTGCTGCTCTGAAATAAAAGGTGTTTCACTGCCGCCTCATCATGTCTGTCAGAGGATCATTGAAATCTAAATGAAGTCTTAATTTCTAACAGTGAAGTCACTGTATCTTCAGTCTCTGTTGATTCTGTTGACTGTGAGTCTCTGTAGTGGATCCTCATTCACCATCAGATGATCAGCAGAAGATCAGACTGTGATCTAAAAACTAAAATAAAACACACAAACAGTCATATATGCAGTATGAGACATTACATCTGTCACATCTTTCCATAAGAAAACTTAGCACTGACTAGATCAGCTTTATTAATTCATTCTCAAACATGATAATATTGCTTCTATCTGATGCTCAAAGTCACTTTACAAAATCAAAAGGTCATGAAAGGTCACTTTCACACAACGGACAGCTGATCCAGAACCAGCAGAAATGATCATTACACTCCACTACAAATTTAATATCAGTTCATAACAAACAACCCAAATCTCAGATTATCACACACATAGAGACAGTTAAAGGGGAAAAGCTGAAAATAACATTAATATTATTTATACAATCAGTCACAACAATATGAGCAGAATTAAACTCATATTAAACAGTTTAAAGTTCAGAGATCTACAGAAACTGAAGCTGAATTTAAGACTCATTATCTGATGATCTCAGACAAAATGTTCACACACACGTGGAGTTACTGAACCTGGTACAATTTCCTTCATTTCTAGTGAGTAAAACAGCCATTTGAACTTTGAATGAAAATATGATGATGAAAATTGTTAAAAACTATTGTTACCTTAGTTTCTCCAGTTTATAATGTGGATCATCCTTCAGATCCTTCAGCAGCTTCTCTCCAGAGAGTGTTAGTTTATTCTCATACAGATCCAGTTCTCTCAGGTGTGAGGAGGGGTTTGATCTCAGAGCTGAAGCCAGAGCAGCACAACCTTCATCTGTGACACCACAATCCCACAACCTGTAGAGAACAATGACACACTCTTCACTCTCTCAGATCAGATCAACAGATCACCATGTTTAATGTCAGATTTACCATGTTATTTGTGTGTTTGTGTGAGAAGGAAAGCTTATATAAACTTATATAACAAATTATTTATATCACATTAAATAACATGTAAAGATGATCACAGAAAAGAGATGGATGTGATGGTCATTAATGATTCTTGTTCTTGTTCTTCATGTATCAAAGTCCTGACTAGTGTTGTCACGATACTGCAATTTATAACTTCCATACGATACCTTGAAAAGTCTCGATATTTGATACCATTTTTGACTCCACGGGGAAAAACACTGTATATACTGTCATATTTTTAATATTATTTCTTTTTTGTCCATCTATTGAAAGTCTAGCCAATCAAAGATTTCTTCTGAAGTAATCACTTTATATGATCAACGTTTATATATTAAAAAGCTTTAAATCTTTATCAATTACCATTACAATGATCTCACAAATATTTGCTAACTCAATGTATTTGTTTTTACAGTGGAGTAATTTTGTTGCAATATCTTACACACACAACACAAGCTTGATTTCAAATGGTAAATTGAATTAAAACAGACAAGAATATAGTAATGAAATAAGAACAAATTAACAATAACACATATAAATACAATAGAATAAAGATAGAAATGAAATGGACTGCTTTATTTCTTCAGGTAGGTCTAACAGTATTCAGGTAAGAAACTGACAACACTAGATTGAGTGTGTTTAAAGTAAAGAGTGTTAAATGTTGATCGTATCTCCTTACTGAGGAGCAGCTCATGTGTTCAATCATTTACAGATCAATCACTCAATCACCTCAACTCAACAAAATATTATTTCTACACTCTACAGGTATATGGAAGTTCAAGTCCATTTACTAACATGTTAAACATATAAGCCTGTAGCCTTTATCATATGTTCTGTCATATAAACAGTATAATAACAATAATATAATTTACTTCCCTCAAACAACTCAGTAGGTATTATTAGTATTATTATAATTATTGTTTTTGTTGTTACATTTAAAGTATTGTCACACTTTAATATGTGAAATATATGATCAGAAAACTAAACACATTTATCGTCGTCAGGCTTTTATTTGTGTTTAATGGATCAAACAGCGGAGCTGCGCTCTCAGGTTTATGGCTGCTGTAAATTTGACCTGCCACAAGATGGCGCTGTTTTCGACACTCTTGATGCTTTGAAACTTTTCCCGAAACAAAAAAAGATAACAATAAAGTTAGATACCTGTTTCTTGAAGATATTATCTCGATATCTCCTGCATTTTTTTGCTGGAATAATTTATTTAAAAGTGGAAAAAGATTTGGTCTTTACAACAAAAATATTTTCTCACCAATAAAGTAAAAGAAGTGTCTGTTACATATTTTATGATTAAATATAAAACCAATATTGATACAAGATGCTCATTTTTCCAAGTTCACACAGAAACTGTCTATCATTTATTTTGATCATATTTCTATACTGAACAACTATGGAAAGATATTGAAACATTTATTAAAGATAATATCCAACAAGATATATCTGTAACTTTTAAAGATATTATTTTTGGACACTTTGATTCTGATTCTAATAAAAACAAATCTTGTTTTGTTATAAATTTAATTTATTTTCTTGGCAAATTCTATATCCATAAATGAAATTTCACCAACAACAAACTAATTTTTCCTGTTTTTATTTAAAATGTATCTTGATACTATTTCATCCTACATACTGTACATACTGTCGATACATGTTGTGTACTCTATACAAAATTGTATATCATTAATGTCATCTTTGTAAAGTTTGCAATAATAATAATAATAATAATAATAAAAAAAAAAAAAAACTTTTTGTGACGTATTTCCAAGTGAAACAGAATATTGAATAGAGGGCAGGGTTTTACTTTAGCGCTCCTCCTCTCCATCTCTCACTCATAGCAGACTAACGGTTGGAGGGGAGTGGTTTAAACATTTTCAACCCAAGCCGTCAAACTGACGTCATCAGAGAAGGAACGCCATTTCAGACCGGAAGTAACTTTTCAGATTTTGATTAAAGATCACCACGACAAACAATCTTTTTCTGTGTATTAACTTGCACGGATTAATTGTTCACCACAAGACTAGTAATATGAACTGACAAAGTAAATAGGGTCAATTTTGATTTCATGATGACTTTAAGAGGCTTCATTTCTCCATCCCTACTCAATAGTTTTAGGACTTTTTGCAAATTTTTCCCATCAAATTTAGCTGTTTTAGAGCATTTACTCATTTTGAGCCTGTTTTTAAACATTAACTATCTGTAATGTCATTTTTCATGTGTGGAAAAAGCAACGAAACTAAACTAGCCAATCAGATTTCTTTTCACCCATATCCCCCACGCCCAACCATGCACGTGCACACACACACACACACACACACACACTCACACATTTGACTTTACAACACAAACGCACACCTTTATTTATTCTTATTATCTCTCACTTCTGTGTCATCAATTTTAAAAATATGTAAAAAAAATAAATAAATAAATAAAATAAATAAAAACAGCATTAATTCATGCCCTCTCATGGTAGGCACAGTGAGTACATACAGCTGTACATCTGCAGGCGCCACTGCACTAGATGATTCACCCTGCGTTCCATTCGGAAGGGCTCATCTCTATGCCCTAATCCCTTCAAAGGGTTTACCCTCCGGAGTGAGAGCTTCAAAGGGATGAAGGGGTAAAAAAAACACTCTTTTTTTGGAACGCACTTCTGTGTCAACTTAACGAGACAATCAAGGAGGTGCCTTCGTCACACATTTTGTACACTGGTTGACCCCCCCAAAAAACATGCTCTGAACGATAAGTAGATTGTGCAACGTTAGTTTATTTATTTATTTATTTTTTGTTTATCGCAGCATATTGTATATTGTGTCTATGTATTTGAAACATTTGAATGGACTGATAAAGGGAGCTGTAAAGTGTTTTTGTTGAAGTACAATGTCGCTTTGACCATAATAATGTACCAAATCTAGCTCGTATAAATATTACAGTAGTATAGAAAAATACTTTACAAACTTTAAACTTTTATAGCAGTGAATTAGAGACTACATTAAATATATGTTTTGTTTTGTATTTATTTTTGTTTCTATTTGCGCAAATAGCAAAAGAAAAACTCCATTATAGTGTTTTTACAACCTTCAAAAAGAGGGAAAAAATAGAGAGCGATTGATAACGGCAGTCAGAAGAGAGAAAGATGTTATTTTTACCGTCACTCCCACAGAAACACCCTCACAGCAGCGGTAACTAGTTTTTTGTAATTTAATGCAAATGTAATATAATACTGAATATATACAATATTGATGACCGTTAAACGTGTCGTCACAGTCTGTGAAAAAAGTCAACAGACCTTTATCACAGCGGAATTGATTACCGGAAGTGCTCGTCGAAGCAGTGTATCGATTCTTCCGGTTATGTATATTTTCAGTGGGCTGTTATCATCTAGTTGAATAAACGCCTCTTAAAATGAGCGTCCGCAGAATGATTTCAAACTCCAGACATTTTCAGAGAGGAGAAGATCTCTTCTTATGATTAATGTGGTCAGAATTTTCCAAACTCAACAGAACTTGTAGTTTTAATCATAAGCCGATCTGAGAAAGCCGTGGCTCGTAAACATACGTGATTATTTCAGCAGTTTTTATGTCAGTGTGTTCGTCTAAACCAATAGTGACCTGATGAATAAGATCAGAATCAACATATTTATTCATTTGTAATAAATATTTTAATCATTATTCTGTCATTTTTCACTGAAAATCATTTCACTGTATGTAATTCACACATTCATGCCAAAATTCTTAATTAATATTCACAGTATTCACACTGTCAAACCGTTACTGTTTACGATTGATTAAATGTTTAACATCATTAAATTTCTTTAAGGCAGTTTCCACACATTCATTCATCTATTTTAAAACTGCTCTTACGAAAATTAACCATGTTTTTTACTACAAATAAAACTAAAAAACATGGTTATTATAGTTAAACCATGGTAACCACAAATTAACCATGGTCTTGCTAACCATATTTTAATCATGGTATTTTGTAGTAAAACGGTGGTAATACAAATGGTAATCAATCCGTGAAAAAACATGGTTACTACACTTTTACTATAATAAAACCATGGTTAATTTTGGTAAAGGGTGTTTATCAGTCAAATTCACTTATAAATGTAAATTCAACAGGTAAGAAATATGATCAGTAAGAGAAAAACACAGTTAATGAGAAGACGAGCACTGGACTGCGACAGGTTAGATGGGAAATAAATGTATTTGGAAGGGAACATTTCAGCAAGTTGAAGATATGAGATGTAAACACTCTCAGTTTGGAAATGCATCTACTACACGAACGTACTCCAGCGTCCGCATATTATTTTAAAAGAAGGACCTTCATCCCGCCGTATCAGTCTCACCCATGCTTTCCTCAATTCTTGTTGTGTCGAGAAATCGTGAAAACTGAGGCGAGGATGTCGTTGTTCAGAATCAGAGCAGCCGGATCGCTGCAGTAACACCGGCGAGAGGATTCAGACATTAGTTTTGACTGAGTTGCGATGGGACCGGAAGTAGAGATACACTGCTTCACTTACCGGATATAGGAAGTGTGATAAAGGTCTATTTCAGTTTTCTTCTTTCAACAGGGTTCACGTGTGATTTATCAAACATTCATATGCTGGCAATCCTATCATATGAATGATCGTACGTTGATAAATGTGGCGACTGAAAACAATCGTCATTTAAATATCACGCCCTTAAAAATTCACGGTTTATAAGCCCCGCCCCTACAGTTTACAACACAGAGAAACGTAACCCGACCAAGAAGAGGAAGAAATCTCAAGAAAGAGAAATTGACCTTATCCAAAAACGTCCATTAACCTTGCAATTGCAAACAATTACATTAATTTATATGTATATTTAATAGCGGTAAATAAAACAAAACATCCATAGGCCTATTGTAGTTCCCTCCACAACAAATCATTTAAGTTACGGTAGCAATAAAGAAGCTATAAAATTATATATTAAACTATAAAATAAGACATAAATTAGATAGTCGTAGAGGCATTCATTATGAACAATAAATATTTTTTTAAGGCTAAAGTGAAACTGATGTGCTCACCTCTCTCATTTGGCAAGAATCCAAATATGTTTCTATATTTGCATGTAACATTTTGGTTGCTAAATTATTATTCATTATCAGGGTTCCCACTCTTTTTCAGAGATAATTTTCCAGGACTTTTCCAGGACATTTCAAATTTAATTACAACAGGAATAAAAGACAAGGATAACAGATTCACGGCCTAAAGTAATATTCCTCTTTCCAGAAGTCTTAAAAAATCTGTATAGTTTGTTTAAATTTTGTTTTTATTTACTATATTATTGGCAGTATTCAGTTGTTGTACTTCATTGTCTTTTCCTTTTTCGTAAAGCACACTTTCTATATTAATCTTAAATTGTTATAATGTATCCATATATTAATAAACTATTAAATAAAATTATATAAACAATCATTAGTAATAATCTAGTGTATTAATTTAATATCAACAAGATATCACAATTTAAATAATGCTATGAGTTTAATGTTTTAAAATAAATACAATTTTGAATGGTAAAAATGAAAGACACTTTTAAAATTAAACTAACACCGCCAGTAGGTGACTTAATAAGTGAGTCATTGGAGTCAATCTTTCAATCGATTCGTTCAAAAAGCTCATTCATTTACAAACTAATCAAATGACGGTCTTTATGAATGGGTCACTGAATCACATTTCAAACGATTTGTTCAAAATTGTAGATTCATTCTGAAACACTTCTGTGAGTTGCTAAGAAACGTTCTGCATTGGTTTTGTTTGGAACTATTTTTGTTGGTGAAACAGACAATATTTCCTCCCCTTATATTAACTTATTTAGTGAACTTGCAGAAAATCAAAATCACATTTGCCTGCACCTCGTGTTCACAACACTAGTCTGTGCTGCGCGAGGAGTGAATGAATCGCTGAATGTGATTCATGGTGCATCGCGTCAGCGTCTCATTATGACATCATCGCTCAGAACTAAATAAAACTAGGGGGATTACGTAAAAGAATTACCATGAAAAACAACTTGTCATGGAGATGCAAGAAGTTTCAACATTTCTAAAACAAAATAAAAAGAATTCATATCAATTTGCAGGGGCTCAAGTGGGAAAAAGGGCACCTCATAATTATTTATTTAAAAAAAATAATAAAACGGTTAATATATTAACACAACTCTGACTTCCTTACCAATTTATTTTAATTCACACTCACGCAATTGTTTCATACTCCACAGATTTCTACAAAATAATCAGTTCACACAGAGACATGGTCTTCTTTAGTATTCACTAGGTTTATCACAAGAGAAGGCAACAGCAAAGGAAACTATGCCACAGTCTGCATGTTTTCTACACTACTATTTTCAAGTAGCTATATATTTAGAATAAATGACCAAGGAGAGGGACATAGTTTCACTAATAATTTGTTTATTTTGCACAAATCAATCAATCGTTTTAATTCTTTTGGTGTTATTGGAATACTTCTTTCATGTTGTGGACAATTTTAAGATTTTGGTCTATTTTTGCTTCCATGTCTTCTTTTTCTCTAATGGAAAGAAAACTTCCAAAATACACATTTAGATGGTGTTTGTTTTAAGCCTACTACTGTCCGTCTGTGTGCATCTGTAGATTTCTTCTAAATTAACCAAAACAAGCTAATCTGCATATTTAAACACATCAAGAGTCTATTCCCCTGAAATGTTACAAGAAGGCCTACATAATATATATTTTACAAATACCTGCAGAGGGCGCCAAAAGCCTGGTGATTGTTGTTGTTACAGAGCACGATCAAATCCTTGTTTTTGGCCAACCAGCAGAATTAAAAATATAATATTAGTAAAATAATACAGTAATAATAATATTCGTCCACTTCTTTATGATAGAAATACTACAGCCACTGTAACGTCTTGAACAAGAATATGTGGACATCAAAACATGCACGCTCAGAGCGAGGGTTTAAACTTTTATTGATGTATTCTCCTGTGTAAGTGTAGATTTAAGAATGATAGCATTATGCAATGCTGTATTATGATTTTTAAATGGTTTTAATAAATCGTGCATCCTTAGAAAACTGTCTAATAATGCGGTTCATGGATCCGAATGCTCCACTTCCGGTATTGACAGCCCTACAGATATTTTTACCATGGTTCAAAACGCAATGCATAGCACATTAAAATAATTAAAGTATAATATGACGCCTATCAAATCGGGCAAATGCGTTGCTGGTGGTCAAATTATTAACGCAGCGTTAAACATATAAATAATCTCACTCTTAAATAGGCAAAAATTTCACGTTTGTGAACATATAGGCTACCTGAAAGAGAGGCACAGGATTCATCTAGGGCTTTTTTCTTTTTCGCTTCTCATCGCCAGACAGCTGTTGTCTTTTCCCAGGCATAGTTGTCAAAAGTTGTCAGCCAGCAGCAAACACGAGGTGGGACGGGACGGGGCGGGGCGGACGTGCGTGCGGGAATGAATAGAGGGTGTGCACGTGACGTCACTGTCGACCGTTATGACTGCGGTTACACAGTGTGACTGTACAAATCGCTTTGACACAAAATCTGAGGTATATTTTTACAGACTGCTGAAAGCTACAGAAAAAAGAAGCAAATGGATCACTGCAATTCACAGAAACAACTGGACTCCAGGCAAAGAAACATGTTTTGCAGTTATCATTTTGTGTCAAAATGTTGGACTTTGGTGTAAAATCATACCCTATATATTGTATTGTTATATATTGTGTTGACAACTCATCAATTAAATATTTACCGTCTTATATTCTGCATAATTGGGTGTTTTTAAATAAACACTGACAAAAACTATGCGAGTTTTAGGGTTGGACGATATGACGAAATATATAACATTGATATAAGCGATCGCTCAGAGTTAGACATACCTATATTGTAGTTATATAAAACGTTCACAGGCAGATTTGCTTTATGTATTTCCCCGGCGTCGAAATCAGCACCCAGGACTGCCTCTATAATCAGACACTTTAGCGCACAAGACAAAAGCCTGGCATGAGAGAGTTAATTCAAGTGAACAGTGGAAGTGATACAATCATCAGGCCGTTGGCGCCCTCTGCAGGCATTTGTTATAATTCATAATATAACTGTTTATACAATCTATATTATATTAAGTATTTTAAAAGTTTTGTTATATCAAACCATATGATTACTTGCTTTTGATCCAGATATTATTGCCCCATTGTTATTATATTTGTATTTTTGGTCATTTTAAAGGCCATTGTTTGCTTCGGTCTATTTTTATTATCATAAAAAATATCCAATTACTTGATTAATTGTGAAAATAATCGACCGATTACTTGATCACCAAAATAATTATTAGTGACAGCCCTAAATGTAATAATAGTTTAATTCCCCAATTCCATTTTGTTACTTTATGAATAAATGAAATTATACAATTCAATGACAGTTTCATGTGAGAGTCACATATGATCTTACCACAGTTTCTCCAGTTTACAGTGAGGATTCTCCAGTACAGCAGAGACTATCTTCACTCCCGAGTCTCCTAGATTATTCCAAGACAGATCCAGTTCTCTCAGGTGTGAGGAGGGGTTTGATCTCAGAGCTGAAGCCAGAGCAGCACAACCTTCATCTGTGACACCACACTTCCACAACCTGTAGAGAACAATGACACACTCTTCACTCTCTCAGATCAACAGAGACTTCATTATCAAAGAGAAACCAATAACATAAACTCAAATCACCATGTTAGATGATCTTGGTCTGTGTCACAGAGAAAAAAAACATTATCATAACACACCTGCAGTCAAATTCAAGCAGGAATAATACATATATTTTTAAATGTATGATCATAATTTGTGCAATATCTCTTTTTTTAAACAATTAATTAAATATGTCAGTGAGTTTTACTGTAAAAATCTAGAAAAATTGTAACAGGAGAGGTTAATGTAATGAACATTAAAGAGTCATGAAACCCCCCTCTTTCAGCTCAAGTCTACCTCACAATCATCTTAAATGTGTGTGATCAGATAGAGATAAAAAGAGCAGGAAAATCTGTCCACGCCCCCAGAACTTCTTTTTAATATATATATGTGTGTGTGTGTGTATTGTAGTAATACATACTATTGTCCTGCAGCGTTTAATAATCATGATAATAATTAATATATTATATAATATAATAAAATTATTAATATAATTGTTATTGTTAAAGTACCTGCCAAAAGTCTGGAAACAATTGTAATTATTTTAAAATAAATCTCTTTTGCTCACCAAGGCAGCAATTATTTGATCAAAAATACAGAAAAACAGTAATATTGTGAAATATTGTTACAAATTAAAAAAAAAAGGTTTTGTGTTTTAATACATTATAAAATGTAATTTATTCCTGTGATCAAAGCAGAATTTCAGCATCATTACTCCAGTTTTCAGTGTCACATGATCTTTCAGAAATCATTAAAATTCAAGAAGCATTTCTGATTATTATCAATGTTAAAAACAGTTGTGCTGCTTCATATTTTTCTGGAAATTGTGATACATCTTATTTTTTTAGTATTCTTTGAAAAAGAGAAAGTTCAATGAACAGCATTTACTGTATATACATTTATCAAATATATTAAATTTATTAAAGCATTTATTAAATAGAAATATTTTGTAACATTTTAAATGTCTTCACTCTTCTCACTTTTTATCACTTTAATGTAAGATGAATTATAGCAGTGGTTCCCCAACCTGTGGGCCGCAAGATAAATTTAAATGAATTTAAATATATTAATATAGTTCATTAATTGAATTATTAATATGTTACATTTAATAGATTAAATTAAATTAATCAAAAATACATTTAAAACAAGGCACCACCTCTCTCGTACGTATTCTGTGATTGTTTCGGTTCAGCCCAGTCTGTTTCTCATCGTGCTGCTGTGAAATACAGACTGAACGGTGGCTCAAAACGCAAACTCTCTCAGTTGGAAAAAGAAAACCTGTGTCGCTAAAAAGGTTTTGATGGATGACGGTTGTAATGAAGGTAAAGACGATTACAGTGACATACAGGAGTCGTACATAAGGCATGCGCGAGTCCGCAATTATTGATGCGCAAACATACCGTGCATGTGCGCTCGACTCACTGATCGCTATAACATCGTATTTCTGCATGAACACAGTTCAATATATTTGCGTAGTTGTCAAAATTAATGTACTGTGAGTGTTTTATAATGAATGCTCGCCGAACAAGCGTGTTTTGGAGAAGTTTGAGAGGATCAGTGGTGTTATATGTGTTATATGTCAAAAATTTTGAATGGATCCGCATAGTTTTTAAATTCAGTCCTTTGGTATCTCCATGTGGTCTTATTTGGTATGGCAGGTTGACTTGTGCTTATTTAAGTTACTGTATTACTGAGCAGAGTAAGTACTTTTAAGTTGTAAAGAATGTCTGCAAAGTATGTTTGTAAAACAGAACACTGATCATTTAAATCTATCTTAAGTTTCTTCTTTAAAAAACTAATAACATGGGGTTGAAAAGTAATAACACGAAAATCATATATATATATATATATGATAATATCAATTTCTCTCTTTTTAAAATCTTACCACAAATGTTTGAATGGTATCATTGTTTCCACAAAAATGTTAAGCGGCAAAAACTGCTTTTTAACATTTATAATAATAAATAGTGAATGTTTCTTGAGCAGCAAATCAGCATTTCTGAAGGATCATGTGACACTGAAACTTCTCTTTGTAAACAACAACAGAATTATAAACGATTCTAATGACGAATGTTGCGTTCCCAAATGCAAATTAAAGCGTCACAAACGCAGTAGCATTTACAGTGAATCGACACTGAAAACACAGTACTGTTACAGCAAACATGCAGCGCGTCAGACTATAGCCTATATTTATGTAATTACATCACAACCGTTGTGAATTTTATGACAGTACTATGTAATCTCAAATTCTCACCAACATTCATAAAAAAAGTTACCGGTGAGTAACAAGTTTCAGCGCTGATTCTACTCGCATTTGGTGCTTTGAACCATTTGAACCCTTTTAGGACCGTTGTCGCGTCTAAAAACGCATGGAAAACGCGTCCGCGCCGCTTTCTCCTTTCCAAGGCTCCGGTGGCGTCTGTCGTTACTAAGCAACCATGAGCTGCGCTCACCATGACGACACGGTAGTTTCAGCAAAGGATATACGGATTTCCAGCACCGAAAATCACTTGCAGTAGCTCTGCTACTAGATTTATTTATGGAGATGAGAAATAAGAACCACCCTGTACAGCTATGATCAGCTGTTCGGCTGAGCTTTCCATGTTTTGTTACGGAAAGGCTGAAGCTGATCGGTTGGTTCTTGTCACATGACCTGCGGTGCTCTTGCTGCATTCTGAAAAGTTGAGAGTTTTTTATCTCGATGCGTCTGGAAAACGTGATGTGAACGGCCCCTTAGAAAACACAATCTTTTCGCAGTTTATTTAGTTAACTGCTTAAGGCATTTCGCCATTTGAATCATCAAGCAGTAACCAGCATAACCCTGAACAAAAAAATTACTGATCTGTGTGTTTCACGTGGGTCATGATTTTAGGCCGAAAAAAAAAAACTGATTTCTGGTTTAATCCAGAAGAATCACATCCCTGGTTGACGAGTGTGAACAGAAGGGAGGGAGTGGGGCACAGGGGAGAAAGAGGGGGACGAGCAACTGTCATCTGTCAGCGGCCCATGATGCTCTCACTAAATATCAGGGGGAAATTGAAGGATTTTTATTGCTGACTAAGTTAAATTCAGATGAATTATGAATACAGCATCTTACACACACAGCACAAGCTTGATTTCAAATGGTACATTGAATTAAAACAGACAAGTAAATAGTAATGAAATAAGAACAAATAAACACATTAACAAAAGCACAAATAAATACAATAGAATAAAGATACAAATGAAATCGACTGCTTTATTTCTTCAGGTAGGTCTAACAGTATTCAGGTAAGAAACTGAATAAAGAAAGTAATCAAATTTAAAATAACTTTGGATAATCTTCATTGTAAAAATGAAATACAGATTAATCAATTAACACTTTATTATGTGTGCGCTTCGGATGTGAGCGAGAAATCTGCGGGAATGAGTAGAATTTGCATTGAAATTCAGACCGGGTCACACCAACAGTATTTAACCGGAGTGAATGAGACTGAATGAGAGGAGGAGGGTGTGAGGATGAGAGGAGAGCAAGAAAGCGCAGCTGGTATCAGTGTATCGATGCTGCAGAAAGGAGTATTGGAATCGTTTCAGATATTTCAGTATCGATACATATCGAAATATAGATATTTCTGACAACACTAATCCTGAGATTGAGTGTGTTTAAAGTAAAGAGTGTTAAATGTTGATCGTATCTCCTTACTGAGGAGCAGCTCATGTGTTCAATCATTTACAGATCAATCACTCAATCACCTCAACTCAACAAAATATTATTTCTACACTCTACAGGTATATGGAAGTTCAAGTCCATTTACTAACATGTTAAACATATAAGCCTGTAGCCTTTATCATATGTTCTGTCATATAAACAGTATAATAACAATAATATAATTTACTTCCCTCAAACAACTCAGTAAGTTTGCTCTCAGGTTTATGGCTGCTGTAAATTTGACCTGCCACAAGATGGCGCTGTTTTCAACACTCTTGATGCTTTGAAACTTTTCCTGATACATTTAGGAAAAAAAAGCTTCAAAGATTTAAGAGGCTTCATTTCTCCATCCCTACTCAATAGTTTTAGGCCTTTTTGCAAATTTTTCCCATCGAATTTAGCTGTTTTAGAGTGTTTACTCATTTTGAGCCTGTTTTTAAACATTAACTATCTGTAATGTCATTTTTCATGTGTGGAAAAAGCAACGAAACTAAACTAGCAATCAGATTTCTTTTCACCCATATCCCCCACGCCCAACCATGCACACACACACACACACACACACTTGACTTTACAACACAAACGCACACCTTTATTTATTCTCATTATCTCTTGCTTTCTTAACAGGGCTTCAGACAAAAAAAATCATTAAGGAGTCATTGGCTCCTATAGGGGGAAGAAACAGGCGACAGATTTTTTTTTAAAGAGCCACACAATTAATGAACTTAAATTTTTAAATCACTTACTTTCAGTCATCCTGTTGTGTTTATACAGTTTCAGCATTTTCATTTTGTGATTTTTCTGGGAAATAAATGTCACTATTTTTATATTTTCTGCTTTCATTTTTCGTTGTTTTAATCTTTTTTTTGTGTGTGTTTTGTTTTTAGTTTTATTTTTGGTTGTTTTTAAACATGGCTGTTTAGTTTTTTATACACTTTTATTTCAGTATTAACATTTATTTCAAGCAATGAAAAAATGTTTTTTAATGGTTTTAGTTAACTGTAACCTTTATATTGAATAATATGCGTCAAATAATGTTGTTAGTTATTAATTAAATGTAATTAGTAAAGTGTAACAGTTTACTTTGAATCAAATGAAAATATTAATTATGGAAATAAATATATAAATAAATTTGGTTTGTGTAACCAAATAACAAACAGGGGAAATTGATATACATACGACTTTGATTAATGAACAGGCCAAAATACAGCGGGACTCTTATTTTGAAATGCATGTGGTTTCCTTTTGCTGCTCATTCAAGTTCAGATGAAGAAGATAAAAAAAACTACATTGTTACGAGCGTTACAACACATTACAATATGAATAATATAGAGTAAACTTTGTCATAATTGATCAGCATTAGTTCTTAATCAATCGGTTGACTAATGTGCGCTAATCATTGATTGTGAGCAGCTCTGAAGTGCTGTTGCGAGAGCCTGAAGAACGCACAACAGCGCCATCTTTTGACTTTAAAATATGCAGCGCTCACTAGGGATGGGCGATACCACTTATTTTGTTTTCGATACAATACCGATACTTTCAAGGCCAATATCGCCGATATCAATACCGATACGATACCTCTAATCCGAACTTATACATTTTAAAAAATTTCAAATGATTGAATTACTTAGAGTAATTATATTTGAAAGGTATTTTAACATTCAATACGCATTAATTGCAATTTATTCGATTATATTTTTGTTTACACATGGTTCAAAAATTGCACAAACAATGTAGGCTACTATTTCATTGTGTTTATTGTTAAATAACTCAAACATATGTTTTTCTGTCTTCTGTTAAGCATTGTTCTGGGATGTGTTTCCCAAAAGCATCAATGGTTTCTTACGATACTAAACGCAGCCCTGTTTGAATGTAGTGTCGGCAGTGAGTGAACGCATTCTGTGATTGATTGGTTCTGTCTTGCAGCATTTGCGTGTGTTCAGATGAGCAGGAAAATAGATCTACTACACAATTATTCGCTAACATAGGTTATTTGTCCAATTCAATGCATATTGTACACATTAAATTTATTGTTAAATAAACATCACTGGTAAAAAAAAAAAAAAAACACACCTTAGTATCGATATTTTTATTTGAGTATCGATGCTTTCGATATTCAACCTCAGTATCGATATATCAATACTCCATATCGATACGCCCATCCCTAGTGCTCACATTTATTTAATAAATCACATAAAGGACTATCGCGATTTGTTTTTCCATCCACAAAATATAAGATGCCTTAAAATGATCGTTTATACTCTTGTTATACTGTTTAAGGCACTGAAGACTTTTAATGACCTTAAATTGATCTGATGATGAGCGGAGTGGAATAATGAAAGTGATCAGCATGATTGATATTCAAACGGTAAGAACGCGCTGCATTGTGTATCTGCAGTCTGTAGAGCCGGTTTCCCCTTTTGAATGACGAATATAGACGAATTTATATGAAATAGGCAGTTGTCTCTTTACACAGGAGCAGAACGATGTGTTCAAATGCAGCTTTTTTGCACCGACGCGACGCGAGACGACAACACAGTCGGCTTTCATCAATGCTAGTTCTTTGGCATCTGTTTGGTATGTGATATTTTCCCTACCTGTTCATATTTTGAAACTTTCACATGAAGCATCTCATTTAATTAATTTTACAGCTGACTCCTCTTTTCCATTGCTCTGTGGGTATCCCGGTGAGAAGGTTTGTGTGTAAAGTCCCAGGCTTTGCTGAATTTCTTGAATTCATCAGATGAATACTGGGGGCCAATGTCTGAAAACACCAACGGTACCGACCCAGAGGTGTAGTGAACGTTGTGAGAAAACTGGATTCTTCCTCTAATTCCACGTGCCAAAATCCATTTTTCACATCACAGACTGAAAAGACCCGTGCTCCATTCAAGTCTGGCAGTACATCTTCAATTGTGGGTAATGGATAATGGTTTCTTTTTAGCGCTTTGTTGAGGGGCTTTGGGTCGATACATGTACGCAGCTGTCCTGAGGGTTTCTGCACTATGACCATGCTGCTAATCCAGTCTGAACTTCTTTCAACAGGAGCTATGATTCCTCGCCTATGCAAGTCTGCTAACTCTTTTTTGAGGGGTTCATAGAGAGCTGTGGGAACTCTTCTTTTGGGCAGTTTTACTGGTTCCACCTGCTCATCTATTTCCAATTTGAGCTTCCCTTCAAATGTCCCATCACCTTCAAAGACATCTGCATAGTCCAGTTTTGTTTGTTCTTCTGTCCACTTCTTTGATTCCTCCCTGCTTTCCTCTACAGCCATAATATTTTGATGCATCACATTAATCAGTTGCATTTCCTGGCATGCTTTGCTGCCCAGAATGGGTCGATATGCACCTTTCTCCAATACAATGAACTTGAGTTTGTATTTTTTCCTATTGCAAGGGTTTTTCACCTGAAGAGTGCACTTTCCAAGTGGAGTCATGTGGTCTTGTTGTACATCATTAGAACCTGATTGCAGGGCTGTATTTGATCCTTTGGTCATATTTGCTGGGATTACATTGCATGTGGCTCCACAGTCTAACTGGAATCGTACCGATCTTTTATTGACCTGCAAAACGGCATATACAGCTGTACTGTGGTCCGGGTCACCCTTCACCATGTTTATACTTCCTCCCACTGTGCTCAAAGTTATACTCAGCACTTCATCTTCACTTTCTGAATCATCATCTTCCTGCTCAATTGCCAAAACTATCTTTTTCCTATTGGTCCGCATACTTTTGCATACTGCAGCAAAATGGTTATTCTTACCACAAGATTTACACTTTTGCTCAAATGCAGGACATTTCTCCTTCCTCTTCTCATGTTTCCGGCCGCAATATCTGCACTGTATGATGCTCCATTCTGATGAGGTGTCTCTTTTTTCTCTGTATTTCTCCTTTGTAGCCATGGCATGTATTGTTGCTGATGATGTCTGTGACTCTATAACTTTTGCTCTCTGTCTGGACAGCTCTGCAGCTCTTCCTATCTGTAAGCATTTTTCCAAACTGAGATCAGACTCTCTGAACAGGCGCTCCCTTAAATGTGAATCCCATGTCCCACACACAATTCTGTCTCTTCTGAGGGAGTCTGTAATCACCCCAAAATTGCATGTTGCTGCCAGTGTCCTTAATTCAGTCACATGTTTGTCCAGACTTTCCTCTTGACCCTGATTGCGTGTAAAGAAATTGTGTCTTTCAACAGTCTCATTTTTCTTGGGGTCACAAAATCCATCCAACTTTGTTATCACTTCCTCAATTAATAAGCCCTCCACATTAGTTCCAACTCCCAAAGTTTGGCACACTTCACGTCCTTTTTCTCCAATTAAGTAATGCAGCAGTTTCAATTTATATTCATCCATTTTGTCTTCCATTGTCAGATCTACATACAAATGTAATTCTTCCTTCCATCTTTTCCATGTCATTGCTATCGTTGCAGGTGCTAGACTAGTGATCAATTATTTACTCACACTGATATCGTCAAGTACGTCACCTCCGAAGCGCGCGCTCAGATGCTCTCTCTGACTTGAGCAGCGGCTATGCGCTCTTGCGAGCCTCTGTCACGCTCCTCAATGGAATGACGATCACTTTAATTCCTTGTGGTTCGGTTTCAGTCTTTAGACTTATGAACCGCTGCCACCATGTTTCAATATTCTTGATACTCATAAAATAAATCAGACTCAAGTGTGGTGTCATGAACTCCAACTGTTTCCTGCTCTTCCGCTCTCTCGCCAATACATGCATAATAAAAGTCTCACGTACAACTTCAACACTATACATATTGCACATATTGTTACAACGCACAGATGAACTTGAACTAAGTAACGCAGTCAGAATAATAGCTCCTGTTGTGGATTCGTTCTTCCTGTATCAACACGCCGAAACACAGCAACTAAGCCCAAAGAATTCACATTCATTCATGCATGACGGCGATTTAAACCTAATTCACTTCAATAAAGATAACTGTACATGCTATTCTTGTCATGAGCATCAAGTTGTGGGGGCGCTGTGGTGCAAATTTCACTCATGTTTAGTACGTGTTAATCATGGTGTTAACTCAAAGATTCATAGAAAAAATATAAACATTGGAGTTGTGGTCGATTCTGTGTTAAGGTAAGGCATGTTATTCGCAATTATGTGTTGTGGCTGGGTTTTTATAGGTCTGTGTGACTCTAGGCCTAATTGAACGGAGAAATTATGGTATTCTTCTGTAGCCTGACGAGTAACTTTAACCGTTGTTCATGTGAACTCAAAGACAGCCTGATGCTTTGTTTATAGACTAGTTGTGGGTGTCCGTTCACCTATCAATTCGTGTCGATAAAGTATAATAGGGTAAATCCTGTATAGTGATTTATCCTATATAGTGCTTGCATAAAGCAAGTAGTGCATACACTTGTAGCTGTAATGTATTTTTGTAAGCCATTAGTCCACCCCCACCCACTGTTATAAAAAAAAAGTGGGCTCCCCCAAAGTCCGTGGTATAGTTCGAACACTGTGTGTACAATTAATGTTATGAATAAGACAGCCCCAATAATAGTTATATTAATGTTTTGCGTTGCTGTTTTTTTACTCTATTCGATCATTTGTAAGTGTGAACTCCTGAAAACAACTGCCACAGGTAATAGTACATTATTTATTTATTTATTAAAGATTTATTTTTGGCATTTTATTGTATTCAAATCTATAAATCAAACTATGTCTTGCATTTATGAAGAAAAGGTTCAGCACCCAAGGCTCTATCACTATTGTCTCATGGTGTTCAGTGTCTTTAGGATTGTTTGTGATTTAGTTTTAGTGACTCAGGAGTCCTCTTGACTACTCCTAACGTTTCACAGATTTAGGAGCTAGTTTTAGCGTTAAAATGCTTTGTGAAATACTCTTAGAGCAAAAATTTAGGAGTTCTAAATTCAGGACTGACACGCCCATTATTTTTAAGAGTTTCTCCTGAATCTGCGAGTTAGGAGCTACTTTTAGCCTTAAGATGTTTTGTGAATACGACCCCTGATGAATAAGATCAGAATCAACATATTTATTCATTTGTAATAAATATTTTAGTCATTATTCTGTGTCATTTGTCATTTTTAAAAACAGTCGTGGATCATCCAGGTAACCACACAGGATTAAGAATCAAGGGGATGTAAACTTTTGAACGGGTCATTTTTATAAATTCAGCTATTTTTTGACTATATATAAACATCTTTTATGCAAAATATCTTATTCAGGACAGTATTAAATAAAAAATAACACACATGATCCCTCTTATTTTGTTAAAATAATTAGCATTTTGCAGATTCTGCAAGGGGTATGTAAACTTTTGAGCACAACTGTATATATTTTACCACATTAAAAGATATGTCTTATACTGTAATAAAACATACTATTGTTCTGTAAAAATAAAAAGCAGCATTTAATAATCATAATAATTAATATATTATATAATACATTAAATTTATTAATAGAAATGTAATTATTAAAGTACCTGCGAAAAGTTTTAAAAACAATTATTAATGATTTTAAAATAAGTCTCTTCTGCTCAATTCTTTGAAAAATAGAAAGTTCAATGAACAGCATTTTTTTGAAATCATATTACATGCATTTATCAAATATATTAAATAGTGAATAATAATAAATAGTGAATGTTTCTTGAGCAGCAAATCAGCATTTCTGAAGAATCATGTGACACTGAAACTTCTCTTTCTAAACAACAACAGAATTACAAACGATTCTAATGACGAATGTTACGTTCCCAAATGCAAATTTAAACGTCACAATCAAAGAGGCATTTACAGTGAATCGACACTGAAAACACAGTAACGTTACTGTTACAGCAAACATGCAGCGCGTCATATAATTACATCACAGCCGTTGAGAATTTTATATTAAATTCTCACCACCATTCATAAAAAAGTTACCAGGCGAGTAACACGTTTCAGTGCTGATTCTACTCGCATTGGCGCGTTGAACCTTTTGAACCATAGACATTATAATAAACACTAGACGCCCTATTGGCCTCTGAACCGTACGTCAACGGCGCCGCCGTTCCCATAACGCTCATAACTGGAATTGAGGAAAATGCCTGCTTCGTGTGTATTTGGTCGTTATATAATTATATTTATAGTAGTTTGCCACCAGAGTCAGATTAAAATAGCTAGCGATGTCGCTAGTTAGCTGTGAAAGTTGAGACGTGAGTTTACATGATTAATAATATAGTTTTAGCTTATATTATATCTTATTTTATAAACTAAATTTCCTGAAGTTTAAATATGCATCTTTATTTTCTTAAAACCGACTTTTATGACAAGTACTCGTTTCGGCTAGGTGACTGACATGTTGTGAATCTTACTGTAACGTTAGTTAGTTGGCTAGCTTCTCACACACTGAAGGTTTCCCAAAGACAACGAGTTGAGGAGACAGTGGGAAGTAGCTAGAAGGGAAGTTTCCCGACTCATCTACAAAGAGTAGGTTTGTCTTTTTAGATTATTTAATAGTTTGCCATTAAATGGTGATTTGTTTATATTTTTATTTCCTTTTTAGCCCGTTGCAACCAGGGCTACACAAGCCTCGAGGAAAGCTGAGGAGAGCCTGTCGGACTGTTCTCGCCTTTTCCAAGAGACTGATGGAAAATATATAGCCTGTTGTTGTTGTTGTTATTATACCAATACTATATTGTTATTGTACTAGTCACTATTTAATTTACTATTTTTATTATTGTCTATATTATTATATTATATACTACATAAACTATTTCTTATATATAGTGTATAACAAACTATTTACTATTCTCACTTTATCTTATATTTACTATTTGCATTGCACTGTATTTGTACCATGTCATATGTCTTACCATAAAGGCTCCATCAGTTATTGTTGTTGTATGTTTTGGAGTATCTGTCTGTAAATATCTGTATCATTTTAGTGCTATAAAAATACAGAAAGCAGCCTGTGTGATTTGTATTTGATGATTTTTCATTTTATCAATGGTGGTCAATTCTAAGCTCAAGAAAAGCTAAAATTGGGTTAAAGACAGAAAATGCCTTTTCCACAATAAGAAAACTTTATTTCATTTAATGTGAAAATTAAATTTTATCTCAGAATGGCGGACTCGTTGACGTATCGCAGCAACAGTCCAAAGAGGCCAATAGAGCGTCTAGTGTTTATTATAATGTCTATGTTTTGAACTCTTTTAGGGACCGTTCATATGTCGCGTCTAAAAACACATGGAAAACGCGTCGGCGCTTCTTTCTTTTTTCGAAAAGCGTTCGGGAGCTTGTGCTCCGGTGGCGTCTGCTGTTACTAAGCAACCATGAGCTGCGCTCTCCATGACGACACGGTAGTTTGTTTCAGCAAAGGATATACAGATTTCCAGCACTGAAAATCACTTGCAGTAGCTCTGCTACAGCAGATTTATTTAATAATGTGTATCCGTGTACAGCTCTGATCAGATATTCCTCCATCTTGGCTGAGCTTTGTCCTGCAGATGGCGCCGCGTGAGAAAAAATCTTCTGTCCAATGATCAGTCACTGAGTCTGTCAGACTATAGATATTTTTTGCGGTAATGCAGCGGAAAATATTTAAGACCTATCGAATCTGAATTTATGACTTTTTAAGGCCTTTTATTAGGAAAAATATATTTAAGACCTTTTAAGGACCCGCAGCCACCCTGCACCAGCAGGGAACAGACCAGGAGAAAGTACTATAACCTTGTAAATATCGTTCATTTGAATGAATAATTGACGTTTATATTTTTGGACTGTGAGTGTATTTCGCAGACGGTCCCTTTAGCAGCCTAGGTGAAAATGAAGCGAATATCAAAGTTAAAACTAGCAAACGGACAAACAGATCTACAGTCACATCAAATGTAGCTGCTAACTGACCTAAAGCGTGTGTAGATGCATCTACTCTGAAGAGAATATAATCAGCAGATATAGTGCACTATTATTTTCTACAGTGTCAGCCAATGACTCTTTTACAACGATCAGCCAATGGAGGCACAGAGACCGCCTTCTGATGTTTGATTGACACCCTCTCATTAGCATGTTGTGCCAAGAAAAAATAAATATAAAGCTACATTCAAAAATGAATAAATGAATAAACGGTTAAAAGAAAAAAAAAGTCAACTTTCAGTTTAGTGTTTCCTTTAACATTTTTTTTTATTTACCCCAACGTTCGTTTATTTATATTCTCACACATTCAATTATTTATGTAATTATTTATGCAGGAATATGTGGATTTATGTATATATTTGCACATTTACTTATTTATTTATCTATGTATCATTTTGTGGATTTATTTATTTATGGACATATTTATTTGTGTATTTATATATTTATTGTTTTTGCAGGTTTCGTCCTCCATACTGCAGGTGTGTGATGTGATGATGTGTGAATCCTCATGTTCTTTTGTTTATGCTGCTATTTGCGCATGTAAAGCTAAACCCCTGGAAAAAAAAAACATTTTTATGGTATTTTTAATGGGTCACAAACACCCATCTATTCTAATTTTAATTTTAATTCTAATCTTAGCGGTTTATGATCGACTAATGAGCTTCAGTTGTTATCAGGAAAATAATCTAATTGATCAAAATGCTCTCATTACAATTCTCCACCAGATTTACAATGCTGCATGCAAGTTCACAATAACTCAAAAAATTTGGTCGTAGCCACCGCTCACGTCGCGTGGAAACGGCCGTACGCACTGTTTTCTGTCGTACGTTCGTTTCATAAATGAGGCCCAATGTGTGCCATTTCATCAGATTTGTAAGGTAAATCATTTATTAACCTACACCAACACAGGAGAATACGTCAATATCTAGTGTTGGTAAATATTGGTAATATCTAAAGTGGTAAATTATGTGGGGGTTTTTGCGCTCGTGTCACTTCACAAAATAATAACTGAGGTTAAACCTCTCTAGTCACATGGATTACTTTAACAATATATTTCCTACCTTTCTGGACTTTGAAAGTGGTAGTTGTGTATGGAGGGACAGAAACCTCTCGATTTCATTAAAAATAACTTTTTCAATTTCAGTTTAATTTGTGTTCAGAAGATGAACGAATTCAAGGTCTTACGGGCGTGGAACGACACGAAGGTGAGTAATTAACGACAGAATTTAGATTTTTGGGTGAACTAACCCTTTCAGATCCAGGGGTAAACTTTTGAACAAGATGATGGTGATGTGTACATTTTTCTTTCTTTTTAATATGTTAATATCTTATTAAGCCTCTAAAGGGTAGTACTAAATGAATTTTTAAACAAAATAAGAACAATTTACACCGATCATCCCGTTCAAAAGTTTACACCCCCTGGCTCTTAATGGATGTTGTCTTCTTTAGCATCACTAAATGTTTGCAGCTTTTGTAATAGTTGTGTTTGAGTCCCTCAGTTTGTCCTCAGTGTGAAAAGATCGATCTCAAAATCATCCAGACACTACAAGAAAGGGGTCAAATATGCAGAAGATGCTGGAAAACCAAAGAATGCGCAGGAGCTGGAGGATTCTTCTGAAGAACATTGGGCAGTTTAACTGCTCAAACAAGGGACTCCTGAACAACCATCACAAAAAAAACAAAAAAAACAGCCATGGACCATCCAGGTAGTGGCACACAATATTAAAAATCAAGTGTATATAATTTGTCTTGTAGTTTGTCTTGTGAACTAGGCTATCCATAATAAACATCTGTTAGTGAAGCTTAATTAGGGCAGTACAAAATAAAAAAATATTTTTATGATCCTTCTTTAATATATAAATAATATTTTGGAGGTTCTGCAAGGTGTATGTAAAATGTTGTAAAATGTACGCCAAAATGTTGCTATGGTTACTATGTCGGTTTGTCAATTTCATGACTCACACAGAACAAAAATTTAGCGGATTAATTTCCTCCCACATTTAAATGCAGTTATCACTCCTAAAACTTTGCAGTTTGAAAGTGACCACTGGTCCTCTAGCAACATGAAAAACAATTATTCGTTCCCTTTAAGCCGTCACTTACCACGTTCTGCACTCTCACGAAAACACTTGTCATAAACAATGAAGTAGTCCACACTGCACAGTGAATCTCTTATTTACATCGCGTCTAGAGTAGACTTTGCTGGTTATGAGGGGATTTGCAAAACTATAAAGCTTGTGCTGATTCTGAACACAGACATTCTGAGCGAATTCTCCGCATGGCGACTCTAAATGCCTCTGATCTGACGGGCCACTGTGTTCACGTGCTCAACGTCTGCGATTGGCTACAATGTTCAACGCTGCAACAATACAATGTTAGTATTTTCGTTTCGTTTTTGAATAATACCATATTGTGCCCTTCAGTGCCCGGACTCGGCTGTACTCGGGAAATTTTCAGAGTCCAAAATGTCCAAGTCCAAAATGTCCAAGTCCGAGTACAAATTCACCCGAGTGCAAACTGTTCATCACGATTTCAAAATAAAAGTTTAATCTCTGACTTGAGTTTGCATGTTTTGATGTCCACATATTCTTGTTCAAGAAATTACAGTGGCTGTAGCATTTCTGTCATAAAGAAGTTGCCAAATATTAAAGATTGAGTTAACATTTAAAATAATGTCGTTTGGCCAATATTAAATAGAGATTTGATCTGCTGTAAAGTGGGACAACAACAATCACCAGGCCGTTGGTGCCCTCTGCAGGCATTTGTTATAATACATAATATAATTGTTTATACAATGTATATTATATTATGTATTTTAAAAGTGTTGTTATATCAACCCATATGATTACTTGCTTTTGATCCAGATATTATTGCCCCATTGTTATTATATATGTATTTTAAGTCATGTTAAAGGCCATTGTTTGCTTCGGTCCATTTTAATTATCACAAAAAATATCCGGTTACTTGATTAATTGTAAAAAAAAAATAATAATAATAATCGACCGATTACTTGATCACCAAAATAATTATTAGTGACAGCCCTAAATGTAATAATAGTTTAATTCCCCTATTCCATTTTGTTACTTCATGAATAAATGAAATTATAAAATTCAGTGACTCAGTTTCATGCGAGAGTCACGTACGATCTTACCCCAGTATCTCCAGTTTACAGTGAGGATTCTCCAGTACAGCAGAGACTATCTTCACTCCCGAGTCTCCTAGATTATTCCAAGACAGATCCAGATGTCTCAGGTGTGAGGAGGGGTTTGATCTCAGAGCTGAAGCCAGAGCAGCACAACCTTCATCTGTGACACCACAATATCTCAACCTGTAGAGAACAATGACACACTCTTCACTCTCTCAGATCAACAGAGACTTCATTATCAAAGAGAAACCAATAACATAAACTCAAATCACCATGTTAGATGATCTTGGTCTGTGTCACAGAGCACAAAACATTAACATAACACACCTGCAGTCAAATTCAAACAGGAATAATACAATTAATTAAACAATTAATTAAATATGTCAGTGAGTTTTACTGTTATTCTATGAGATATAACAAATTAAAACTGAATATCATATAAAAATCTAGAAGAATTGTAAAAGGAGAGGTTAATGTAATGAACATTAAAGAGTCATGAAACCCCCCTCTTTCTAGGGCTGAACCAGAATATTTGAATATTCGTTTGGTAGGTTGTTATTCGATTTTCAATTTTGGTGATACATTTTATTTTTCAGTATTCTTTCAAAAAGAGAAAGTTCAATAACAGCATTTACTGTTTGTGCATTTATCAAATATATTACATTTATTAAAGCATTTATTAAATAGAAATATTTTGTAACATTTTAAATGTCTTCACTCTTCTCACTTTTTATCACGTTAATGTATGATGAATTAAAGTATCAATTTCTCTCTTTTTTAAATCTTACCACAGATGTTTGAATGGTATCATTGTTTCCACAAAAATGTTTGGCAGCAAAAACTGCTTTTTAACATTTATAATAATAATTAGTGAATGTTTCTTGAGCAGCAAATCAGCATTTCTGAAGGATCATGTGACACTGAAACTCTTTGTAAACAACAACAGAATTATAAACGATTCTAATGACGAATGTTGCGTTCCCAAATGCAAATTAAAGCGTCACAAACGCAGTAGCATTTACAGTGAATCGACACTGAAAACACAGTACTGTTACAGCAAACATGCAACGCGTCAGACTATAGCCAATATTTATGTAATTACATCACAACCGTTGCGAATTTTATGACAGTACTATGTAATCTCAAATTCTCACCAACATTCATAAAAAAAGTTACCGGTGAGTAACAAGTTTCAGCGCTGATTCTACTCGCATTCGGTGCTTTGAACCATTTGAACCCTTTTGGAACTGTTGTCGTGTCTAAAAACGCATGGAAAACGCGTCCGCGCCGCTTTCTTCTTTCCAAAGCGCTCCGGTGGCGTCTGCTGTTACTAAGCAACCATGAGCTGCGCTCTTCAGCAAAGGATATACAGATTTCCAGCACTGAAAATCACTTGCAGTAGCTCTGCTACTAGATTTATTTAAAAATGTGTATCCGTGTACAGCTTTGATCAGATATTCCTCCATCTTGGCTGATCTTTGTCCTGCAGATGGCGCCACGCAGCGCTCTCTGGACCATTCCGTCCCTGACGCATTAGAAAACATAACCTTTTCACAGTTTATTTAGTTAATTGTTTAAGGCATTTCGTGATTTGAATCATCTAGCAGTAACCAGCATAACCCTGAACTGTGATGAGATTGAGAGTGTTTAAAGAGTGTTAAATGTTGATCGTGATTAAAAGTGTGTTTTTCAGTGTGACTATCAGTCCTGCAGTTTCACCTTCATGAGGAGCAGCTCATGTGTTCAATCATTTACAGATCAATCACATGAACTCACAGCAGCAGGAGAAAAAGAGCAAACGCTTCAAAAAGAAACATTCATTCTCTTACATCATATGAACAGACGTGATATAAAATTGATGAATGGTAATTTGATCATGTTTCAATAGATTTGCTTGTAATGAATGTAATAATAGGGGTTTTTATGTTACTTTATGAATTATTGAAATTGCATAAAACATTAATTTGATCAATATAAATGTGAATTAAATGAGATTCCTCTTCAGTTATCAGACATTAATATTCTTCGTTTTGCTTATCTTTCTGCACCTCTTTTTATTAATGTTTTTTTTACTTCTTTTAATGTAAAGTAGCTCTACTTGGTGCCTATTGTAGGCCCTAATGCTTTTTATTGTAAAGTACTTTGAGCTGCATTCCTTTTATGAAATGTGCTGTAAATAAAGTTTATTATTATGACAACAAATAATGATATAGTTAAGCAACATATGATACAGTTAAGCATCATCACACACCGAGTATGTTTTCCCAAATAGCATGTTTGCAAATGTGAAATTGCATTTTATACAATTCAATGAACATGTAGTTAATATAAGTGACTTACATTTTTGATGCAATATTGTCTTTTTATGGCCAACGAAAATAGTTCCAAAGATCATACCAGAACCTTTGCCCATCTCTGATTAACACACAGCTTTGTTTAGACTGATTCAATGATTCAATTACCCATTTAAGACGTTCCCTGCGTCCCATTGTGCATACTATCCACCCTATCTGCCCTAAATAGTATTGAAAATGACTAATGTTACATACTATTTAGGATGGATAGTATATGTACATTGAGACGCAGGCATTCAGTTTGATTCTTAAATGAATCAGCCGTTTGACCGATTCAGCTGAATGAATGACTCAATGACTCACCCATAAAGACAATCACTTACCGCCACCTACTGGCAGTTTAATTTCATATTTATAAGTATTCTAAATATACATTATTTCATTTATACAGTGGCAGGAAAAAGTGTGCCTATGTTAACCCCTTGAAATGTACTTGTCATAAAATGTAATCTGATCCTCATCTAATTCATGCTTAAACACTTTGAGATTGTTTTATATCCATTAAAGAAGAATGGACAAAAATTCCTCCTGAACGTTTTGGTCTGATCATTGTGTTTGTATTGTGATGAATTAGATCACATTTTATGACAAATTACTGCAGAAAACAGTTCATTCAAGAAGTTCGGATACTTTTTCTTGCCACTGTGTGTGTGTGTGTGTGTGTATGTATATATATATATGAGATGAGTGACAGCTTTTTAGTGATTATAAAGGGAACGCTCTAGACTTTCTAGACTATATGTAATACATTCAGAATTTGAGAAAATCTTTTGTTTAAAATCACAAATCAGGTCAGAGAGGTGGTGTTACGATACAGACTGGGCAGAGGCAGAGGTAACGGTTAACAGACTTTATTAATCACACACAGCAGAGCAGACGGTAGTGCAGGTAAGTGAAGATGAAGATAATGAGAAGTGCAGATGATGATAAATAGTTATACTGTCCTTTGTGGTTTTGCAGGAGTGATGAACGATGATGTGGTGAGGAGATGACTGACGAGGTAGACTGGAGACACTCACACACAAACTGGAACAACACGAGGAGATTTGGAGACGAAGGAGACAGGTAGGTATCTTCAAAGGAGTCCAAGAGGTAAGCATATAGCATAGTATGTGCAAACGAGACCGGACAGTGAGTGAATGTGTGTGAGTGTGTTTTATGCTGGTGGTGATGAGTGAGAAGATGAGGTGCAGGTGCAGATGATTAGTACTCCGGGGATTGAGTGCGCTGTGATTGGGTGATGCTGGAACCTGGCGTGTCTGTGACAGTACCCCCCCCTCCACGGCCCGCTCCTGAGGGCCGAGGACCCCGACGTCGTGGTGGTCGACCTCTTCCACGGGGGGCTGGTCTGTCAGGGTGGTTTGAATGGAAGGTTTGAAGGAGGTTGGGGTCCAAGATGTCATCCCTGGGGACCCATGAGCGTTCTTCTGGGCCGTAGCCTTCCCAGTCGACCAGGTATTCCAAGATACCACCACGGCGTCGGGAGTCCAAGATCTCGTGAACCTCGTATGCGGCGCCGTCGTCCAGGATAAGTGGAAGGGGGGGTTCGGAGGCTGTCACGCCAGGTCCTGTGGAGAGAGGAACAGAAGGGTGGTGAGGTTTGAGTAGTGAAACATGGAATGTGGGGTGAATTCTGTAGTGAGGAGGTAGCTGGAGTTGGTACGTGACTGGGTTGATCTGCTTGGTGATGGTAAATGGACCAATGAACCTGGGACTCAGCTTCTGGCAGGGCAGACGCAGGCGGATGTCCCTGGTTGACAGCCAGACCTTCTGACCGGGCTGGTAGGAGGGAGCTTCGGACCGGCGAAGGTCTGCTGTCATCCTGCGTCTGCGCAGGGCTCGCTGCAGTTGATGATGTGCTGAGTCCCAGACCCTCTCGCTCTCTCGGAACCAGTAATCCACAGATGGTACATCAGAGGGTTCCCCAGACCAGGGGAACAGTGGGGGTTGGTAGCCGAGTACGCATTGGAATGGTGTGAGGCCGGTGGAAGGCTGACGGAGAGAGTTCTGGGCGTACTCGGCCCAACCCAGGTACTGGTTCCAAGAGTCCTGGTGGTCATGACAGAAGGTACGGAGGAAGCGACCGATCTCTTGGATCTTCCGTTCCGTCTGCCCGTTCGACTGTGGATGGTATCCGGAAGTCAGGCTGACGGTCACACCTAGGAGCGAGAAGAAGGCTCTCCATACCTTAGAAATGAATTGCGGACCCCTATCGGAGACGATATCTTCTGGGATACCGAAGTATCGGAAAACATGGTTGAATAGAGCCTCAGCCGTCTCCATAGCAGTGGGTAGGCCTCTTAGGGGTATAAGGCGGCAGGACTTCGAGAACCGGTCCACAACTACTAGGATACAAGTGTTGTAATTTGAGGCAGGCAGGTCGGTGATAAAGTCGACTCCTAGGTGTGACCAGGGTCGGTTGGGAACGGGCAGAGGTAGGAGCTTGCCGGATGGTAAATGGCGTGGGCTCTTAGAGATGGCGCATTCCTTACAGCCCTGCACGTACCTTCTGACATCAGCTGCCATGTTGGGCCACCAGAAGCGTTCCCTCAGCAACGAGAGGGTTTCATTGGCCCCCGGGTGACCAGTGCCAAGTGACGTGTGGGCTGAGTGGATGAGAGGAGTGCGTCGTGATCTTGGGAGGTAGCACAAGCCTGGTGGACAACCCGGCGGAGCGTTGGTGGAGGCATTGGAGGAGGGTACGGATTCCTCAGACCAGGAGATGGGGCTGATGATGAGTTCCTTGGGTATGATGGGTTCTGGATCTTCTGGAGTTTCCTCTGGAGCATGGAGTCGGGAGAGAGCATCTGCTTTAATATTTTTTGGGCCGGGACGGTAGGAAATGGTAAAATTAAATCGGGTGAAGAATAAGGCCCAGCGGGCTTGTCTGGGGTTGAGTCTCTTTGCAGAACGTAAGTATTCAAGGTTTTTATGGTCTGTGAAGACTTGAAAGGGGTGTTTGGCTCCCTCCAGCCAATGCCTCCACTCTTCCAGGGCGAGCTTAACAGCTAGGAGTTCACGGTTGCCGATGTCGTAGTTTCTCTCCGCCGGGTTGAGCTTGCGGGAGAAGAAGGCACATGGATGGAGTCGGCTGGGATTCCCCTGCTGCTGGGACAACACCGCTCCTACTCCTGTGGTGGAGGCATCCACCTCGACAACGAAGGGCAGCTCTGGGTTGGGGTGGATGAGGAGAGGAGCGGTGGTGAAGGCTGTCTTGAGCTGGTCGAATGCCTTCGTGGCCTCTGGAGTCCAGGACAGAGACTTGGGCTTATGTCTGAGCAGGTTGGTGAGTGGACTGGCAAGGGAGCTGTAATTGTGGATGAAGCGGCGGTAGAAGTTTGAGAATCCGAGAAATCTTTGCAGTTCCTTGATGGATGAGGGAGTTGGCCAGTTCTTGATTGCTTCCACCTTCCCCTCGTCCATCCGGATGCCACTGCTGTCAATGATGTAACCGAGGAAATGTACTGAAGACTGATGAAAATGAACATTTTTCTGCCTTGAGGAATAGATGGAACTTGCGGAGTTGTTGGAGGACCTCCGCAACGTGGTGGCGATGTTCGGCCAGGCTCCGGGAGTAGATCAAGATGTCATCTATGTAGACCAGGACAAACCGATGGAGATACTCCCGGAGCACCTCATGAATGAAATCCTGGAATACGGAGGGGGCGTTGACCAGGCCATACGGCATAACCAGATATTCGTAGTGGCCGGTAGGTGTCACGAAGGCGGTCTTCCACTCGTCCCCCTCGCGTATCCGGATGAGGTTGTACGCGCTGCGGAGGTCCAGTTTTGTGAAGACAGTGGCACCACGGAGATGTTCCAGGGCTGAAGGGACGAGAGGAAGGGGATAACGGAATTTTACTGTGATATTATTTAAGGCGCGGTAGTCAATGCAGGGCCTCAAGCCTCCGTCCTTCTTGGCCACGAAGAAGAAGCTAGAAGCAGCAGGGGAAGTGGATGGTCGGATGTAACCTTGTGAGAGAGCCTCCTTTATATACTCCTCCATGGCCTTCTCCTCCGGGATGGATAGAGGGTATATCCTTCCCCTAGGCACTGGTTCACCCGGAAGCAGATTGATGGCACAGTCCCATGGCCGGTGTGGAGGCAGCTTGGAGGCTCGTTGAGGGCAGAATACGTCGCTGAAGGGGGCGTAACACTCTGGGATGTCGATAGAGCATTGGTCTACCGGGCTTTCGATGGTCGTGGCACAGACAGGAAGAGCTTCAGAGCGTGGAGTACGTGGAATTGGAAGCCCGGGGAAGCAGTCATGGAAACAGGTTTCGCCCCACTTCAGGACCTCGCCAGTTCTCCAGGAGAGTGTTGGGTTGTGCTGCTCCAACCAGGGGCGCCCTAGGATCACGTCAGCGGTGGATCCCTCCAGAACCAGCAGATGGAGGTGTTCGACGTGAAGCAGGCCGACTTGTATCTGGATGGCTTCGGTGCAGCGACGAATGTGTTTACGGCTTAAAGATTCTCCAGTCACTGATCGTATCTGGTAGGTGGTCGGCGTGGCCGTGGTCTTGATGTTGAGCTGACGACAGAGGGTCCCGGAGATGAAGTTACCGGCTGACCCAGAATCGAGGAGGGCAACAACTGGAAGGGAAGTATCAGAAGCAGTAAGTGTTACAGTTGTGGTGAGTGGTTTCATCTTCTTGTTAGATGGTATGATGGCACTCACCATGGGTCGTGGAGGACGAATTGGGCATGTGGAGAGGATATGCCCAGGAGATCCGCAATATAAACAAAGATTCTGGGTCAGCCGCCTCTGTCATTCAGCTGGGGAGAGCCGAGTGCCTTCCAATGACATGGGTTCGTTGGCTGGTTCTGGGGAGCTGACGGATTCTGGTCGGCGGGCTGAGATGGAGAACAGCGGCTGATCCTGGTGTTCTTCAAGACACGACTGCATACGAGTGGCGAAACGAATGGAGAGTTGAATGAATCGTTCCAGGCCGATGGAATCCTCGTATGCAGCGAGATGCAACCGCACGCGAGGATCTAGTCCTTGACGATATGTTGTAATCAAAGCCTGCTCATTCCAGCCGCTGGATGCTGCGAGAGTCCGAAACTGCAAGGCATAGTCATTAACAGAAAGAGATCCTTGTTTTAAATTGTAGAGTTTCTCACCAACAGAAGAATCTGAGATGGGCTTCCCGAACACTTCGCGGAAGTGGGCCACAAAACCGGAGTATGATTGAGTGATGGGATGGTTTTGAGACCAGATTGAATCAGCCCAACGGAGCGCCTTGCCTTGCAGTTGGGAGATGATGAACGCCACTTTCGAGGTTTCGGTGGGGAAATTGTGCGGTTGCATCTCCAGGACCAGCGAGCACTGCAGAAGGAATCCGCTGCAGTCCTCCGCCGAACCAGAGTAGGGCGCCGGTTTAGCCATGGGACTGGCGTGCACAGGTGGTGAAGGAGAGGTTGCGGTGTTTGCGGAAGTGATCGCTGGAATGGGTGATGCTGGAGTGGTGGAAAGAGCTCGCCGAAGGACATCGACGAGCTCTTGAATGGGATCCGGTTGGCTCATGCTGTGTGTGAAGACGATGTTTTCAGGTCCGGTCTTCTGTTACGATACAGACTGGGCAGAGGCAGAGGTAACGGTTAACAGACTTTATTAATCACACACAGCAGAGCAGACGGTAGTGCAGGTAAGTGAAGATGAAGATAATGAGAAGTGCAGATGATGATAAATAGTTATACTGTCCTTTGTGGTTTTGCAGGAGTGATGAACGATGATGTGGTGAGGAGATGACTGACGAGGTAGACTGGAGACACTCACACACAAACTGGAACAACACGAGGAGATGAGGAGATTTGGAGACGAAGGAGACAGGTAGGTATCTTCAAAGGAGTCCAAGAGGTAAGCATATAGCATAGTATGTGCAAACGAGACCGGACAGTGAGTGAATGTGTGTGAGTGTGTTTTATGCTGGTGGTGATGAGTGAGAAGATGAGGTGCAGGTGCAGATGATTAGTTTGATTGATTGATCCGGGGATTGAGTGCGCTGTGATTGGGTGATGCTGGAACCTGGCGTGTCTGTGACAGGTGGAGGGTTTAAAAGCTGAAGTGTGACGCTCATATTTTATAAACCATTAATTTATAATGTTTAAGTAAGAAATGTTATAATGTTTTAACAGTGATGATTGTTCTCAGTGTTACTTACTGAAAATCTTTTGTTTATCATGCTTAACCGGGAGTGACATCCACTAAATTCATGTATTTGAGCAATACTTATTGTCATTTATGTGTGATTTTTCACCTTATTATTATTTTGTGTCTCATTTGATTGGGTGGAGCAGCCGTCAGTCTGAGTGGGTCAGTGTCACCCTGACCTTATGTAACCTCACCACTGATGTGATGAGATGAGAGTGAAGATGAATGAAATCAGCTTTAGCTTCAGATATCAAACACATTAACTGTGATTCATCTAAAATCATTTTATGTTCATTACAATCCCAAACACTCTGATTTGGTCTCACTTATTTATTAACGTTTATAATAAAATAAAATTAATATAGAAAAAAGTTTAAATATAAATATTTATCATACATGCATTTTAAATGCATATATTTGAAAATAAATTTCTCACACAAATGTCATAAAAACAGTTACGTAGATCACAAATCAGGTCAGAGAGGTGGAGGGTTTAAAAGCTGAAGTGTGACGCTCATATTTTATTAAACCATTAATTTATAATGTTTAAGTAAGAAATGTTATAATGTTTTAACAGTGATGATTGTTCTCAGTGTTACTTACCAAGCTGATCTAGTTTCTGTAACCACAGGCAGGAGCTTCTGAAGAACTTCATCTACTGTATTTACTGTGTCACTATTTGAATAAAAAACAAGGTAATTATTAATGCTAATAATAATAATATCATAAGTAAATAATACATTACATTCCTTGCTAAATATCCTCATATATTTTTTTAATTAAACACTGCTTTATAAAGGACATGTGAAAATGTTTTTTTAGTATCTAACTGTAGAAGCTACTAAACGTATTCAGCAACACAGATTTGTTTTTTCTTTTTCTTGTCAGTGTTGCTGTGGCAGGTCTATCAGTCTTCATTTACACTACAACACTTAGTGCACAGATCTATTTTGACATCAGATTTTTTGTCCCGTCCGTTGCTATGGTTATCACTATGTCAATCATCCTCCAGTTCCAGGATTCTCCCACATATTGATATTGGGATCTTCTCAAACAGAAGGCTGCATCTAGTGAGGTTGTGTCTTTCCTAGTCCAGTCCTTCTGAGGCTTGTAGACTCGAGTCCTCCTCAGCATTAAACACTAGAATGAGACGCTCTAGTAAGTGCGCATGGCTTCGTCACACATGTTCCCGCCCCACGATCACGACACGAAAATACTATTAAAACTTCATTTTGGAAACATACTTTGTATTAAAAACTAGGGATGCACCAATACCATTTTTTAAGGACCGAGTACGAGTACCGATACTTTTTTCTAGTACTCGCCGATACCGATGCCTATACATTTATTAATTTCTCTCTCTCTCTTTTTTTTGGCGATGTTGCAGTTTTCCAAGCACAACACAGTGAGACTAATGAATGTAGGACAGCTTCTTTATTATTACTCTAATGAAAAAAGTAATAATTTTTGTGCTTGTCACAAACTTAAAGAACAAAAAATTCACAGTGTCCAATAACCTTCAAAGCACAATTACCAATATATATAATTGTTGTTATATAAAAAGAAATCTACAAACAAATTACAAACAATACAACAAATACTATCCACCTTATTCCAACGCCCCATGATGCTTTGCATGAATTATGGGTGTAAGTCTCGCTCTATGAACGCAAAAAACTTTTTTTTTTTAAACTGGGTACAATGAGATGACATTATTCTACTCACCCTTCAACCAACGAACATTAAAAGGACATTTAAAAGTGTAAAAGCATCAACAAGGTACTTTCAACAGGCCATGAAAAAGCGCGATTCTTTCCACAGCAATAACGGACGGGTTAAGCATAACTATAGTGATATATATCTGTATTCTGTAATATACGTTGCCTTAATGAAAATGTTCATAAACTTCAGTATTGCGTGATGCTATTTCAAAGTGATTTCCATAATTTTTACAGATAATAAATTGTATTTACCTGTGAAAACAAACCTGGAAAGAGACGTGAGGCTTTGTGGAGAAAAACGAGAGATTCTTCGTGCATTCCAGTGAATTATTAATGGGATATATCGTAAATTATATCAGGAGAACAGACCACACATGTGCAGTATATGTTGTCCTTTTTCATACTATTACAGCGGTATGTAAAGGACAAAAGAAAATAATCACGAGGACAGAAAGCAGCGACTGAAAAGAGCTTTTGCCATAGATATTCTTGTTATAACATGTTACGTTAAAATACCAAGCGTTACATTATTCTCATGATGTGTGAAAATAAAACATGAAAGAAAAATTGACAGCTCATTCAGTCAAACTGACGGATAAGCTTTATTTGTAGGGCAACCTTATGAGTTGAAACGATTCGTTTCAGTCTTTTTGAATGGAAGTTCCCCAAACCGGAAGTGCAACCCATAATTCGAAACGCAGTAGGCTAGTCAGGAATAAGGTGGATAGAGATAAAAATTTAACTTGTTTTTCAGATACAGTAGGTTTATTTACCATGTATACATTTATTTAACATATTTTGTTGTTTATTAACATTAAAGACAATGAATGAAATATAATGAAATATAGGCTACGGTCCCTTTAAGACTGAATCCATGGATACTGACACATATCCTGTTTTCACCCAAATCTTTACGTCCACTTAAGCCATAACCGACTGTATTTACGTGAGATACTCCACACGATGGACATTTTGACAACTATGTGTGCATTTGACCATTCAGGCTCAAGGAGAACTGATCGCGCGCTGAGAGAGAGAGAGAGAGAGAGAGAGAGAGAGAGAGAGAGAGAGAGAGAGAGAGAGAGAGAGAGAGAGAGAGAGAGAGAGAGAGAGAGAGAGAGAGAGAGAGAGCGCGCTTCTGGTCTGTGTCATTCAGCACGATTCCTCCTATCCCGCCTTCACTAATCGATAACGAATTGTGATTGAAAGCATGCAGTTCACAATGTGTGGGTTGTCATTAATTTTGAAGTATTTCCACACCCCTGAGGCTGACATTGTTTCTGCTGCTGCCGTCGGTGTCTCTGTGCACGGAAAATTCTGTCAGTTACGTCACGTGAGGTATCGGTCTTTGGTATCGGGGGTATTTTTAAGAGTACAAGTACATGAGCTTGGTATCGGCCGATACTGATACTGGTACTGGTATCGGTGCATCCCTATTAAAAATCTTTATATTAACTGGCTTTTTTATTAATGCAGTACAGTGAATGACAGCCGTCTGTGTCTCCCAGTGTCTTACATTATTGGCAGTTTAGTGATTAATTTACACCTAAACAAAAGATAAAATGTATGCCTTAATCTCCGAAAATATAATTTTTGTCTTACATTTCATAATGTACTCAGATAAGCTCAGAGCGACTCGTTTTTCATCAGTTCTTTTTCCTGAATTGGAATGTGTGCAAAGGATTGTGGGAGATTGAAGGACATGAAGGATACACTTGACGCATCCTTCAAAATGAGCTGAATTAAGGACATGAAACTAACTCTGCCTTCAAAGGATCCTTCAGATTGAGACGGTCTTCAGAGGCGCTTGATGACGTGACAGTATGGCAAGCTGTTTTAGCTTAAATTGTTCCCAGCGTTACTCGTCGTAATTGCATTTTTACTAGTAACAATTACAATTAGAGAGCTCTACAATTCAATCATTACTAGTAACAATTATGATTAGAGAGCTTACAAATGATTTAATATGTCTCCATTGACTTCCATTCATTTTTAGTTACAGAGCTCTACAACTGAATTCTTACTAGTAACAATTACAATAGAGAGCTCTCCAATCCAATTATTACTTGCAACAAATACAATTAAAGAGCTCTCTAATTGAATTCTTACTAGTAAAAACATAATTGTAGAGCTCTCTATTCAGCACTACCTTATTATGATAATTACGCCTCATGCATATTCACAAAAAGGGCGATGGCACTCCAGGTTGTTTAGTAAAGCCGTTTTCAATGATGAACAGCAACGCTGAGGCTCTAAAGATCTGATATAAGCATTATATAGCCTATAAGAAATAGGCCTAACTATTTTTGGTGTTGATTAAAATCATTATAACATTATAGCATTATTGATTATGCTTTATAGACAAGAAATAGGGTACAACGGAGCTGAAGGCACGTTTGACTTTATTTTCTTTTAAACCACTAGATGGCACAAAAATTCAGCTAATTTGGCTGATCCTTGTATCTAATATGTAATATTTTTAAAAATGTTGAAGATTTATGTAGCAAATGAGAATCGATCAAATTATTGAATATATTTTGTTAATGTTTTTCAGTTTTGTTCAAAGTAGGCTAATTAGTAGCCTAAGTTTTTTTTTCCATGTATTTTGGGTGAAATAATAGTAGCCTATATAAGTAATAATATAGTTTCTGTTTTTTCAAAATGAACATATTTAAATGACAGTATATTTGTTGAACAAAAATGAATTAGTCTATTTTATGTAGTCTAGGTATCAAAATAAACCAAATATAGTACAAACTTTGCTAAATTGATTGTTTTAATATCGGAGCAGCCTACTGAAAAGCACATTTTTCTTAAGGTGTGCATTTAGCCCCGTTGTGAAGGTACGCTACGTACTGTTGTATTTCAAGGTGAATTCACACTCTCTCAGAAAAGATGAATATTATAGCGATATGCAGCTATTTTAAAATTGTAAAATACTTATTTTGTTGAGCATTCACATTTTAGATGGGTTTATCTCAATTAAAGCATTGCACGCGTTATACTCGCATCTCAGCAGTGGCTGGCTGGGCTGAGCGTCATTTTCAACCAGTTGAGATCACGGTCATTTGGCTGCTTTAATTGAGATAAACCCATCTAAAACGTGAATCATACAAAAGAATAGAGTCATAATATTATATTCATAATAATACAATTGTGTATTTCCATGCAGCGATAGAGATAGGGAACGCGTTACACTCTGCCAGCCACCAGCCCACCGCTGACAGACCTGCCAGAATCAAAACTGGCAGCTGCCACCAGGTCATGTGACCTGTCAGTGACTGCTCCTGCCAGCCAGTTGAAGATTGAACCCCCACTCATCGAGTGTCACTGACTTTGCAAAAGATGAACAAAAACACGACTTGAGAGTCCAAAACATTCACTGCATGATGAAGCCAGTAATGCTGCTATATGAGGGCAAAAATATCCCTGTATGAGTTTTTATTTTTTTATAGGCCTATAACATAGCGTGATCACGAATTTGATATTTATAGTTTATAACAAACAAAAAGTTAATATTCAGTGAGTTACATTTTGGACACAATATTGTCTGTTTTTGCTCTGTTTTTTTGCTACGAAAACAGTTTCAAACAAAGCCGGAGCCGAACTGTTGTGCATCTCAGAGCAACAGTGCAATGTTGATGTGAATCTGTGTTTTTAAACGATAATTTGAGTCAATGATTCAATTACCATAAAGACAGTCATTTGCTTCGTTTCTAAATGAATCAACCGTTTTGAACGAATCATTTGAATCAATGAATCACCCATTAAGACAGGATTGGGCTGCCACTTACTGGTAGTTTTATACAGGCCTAAACCAGCCCGCACAAAAACAATCAGCAAGATATCAGCAAGATATCGCCTTAATCTTGTCGAAAAAATCCCCAAATATATATATATATATATTATTTGTCAATATCGCATACTCCTAATTTGGACTTGCATTTGTTTGGTTATTACCATTAGAAAAAAAAGTATAGGCTACAAGAAATAGGCTATATGCAGGAAAGTTTTAGTAATCAGTAATAGGCCTGTCGGGCATTAATATAATATAATATAATAATTTCTTTTTATATATATACTATATTACTGTTGTTTATTTATTTATTAAACAGATTATATTTTGTCTGGTAAACTTTATCATTACCATATAAAACGTAAAGATGTGAATTAATGTAGTGAGTAAATATCATCTTTCAATAGCAAAACAGCCTATCTAAGTTGTCATCTCAGTATTGTGGTCATTCTGACACAATAACAATTCGTTCTAACAGGACTTTTATTTTGAAGAGTAGCATCGCAGGCAAATGGGTGTAATCGCAAATCTGTTTTGCATCTAATGAATATAAGTTTTTACTAGTAAGGATACGATTGTAGAGCTCTGTAACAGGAATTGTTGCTAGTAAGAATTGCATTAAAGAGCTCTCGAATTGTAATTCTCACTAGTAAGAACTGATTTAGAGAGCTCTCTAATGCAACTGCAGATCTTTCTAATTGAATTATAGAGCTCTCTAATTGAATTCTTACCAGTAAAAATGCAATTACGACGAGTAACGCTGGGAACAATTTAAGCTAAAACGGCTTGTCATATGGCAGTCGAGATATGCAGCCTTACTAGGACACAGCCTCCGTTTGAGAAGCACCCGCAAATTATGTACAATATCCCAGAAATCAGTCTGTGCCCCGTGATTTAAACACCTCTGATCTCTTTGTTTCTCTTTGTTCAAAATATTATAGACTGTAATGATTGAACTCAGTGTTACTTACTGGTAATTTGTGCCTCCAATTAATCTGCTCAGGTCAAACTCCTCCATTGTCTCCTCTGAGCTCAACAACACAAAAACTAAAGCTGACCACTGAGATGAGGAGAGTTTCACATCACGTAATCCTCCTTTGCTCATATAAGGTTCAGCTTCGTTCACTAGTGAAAGATCACCCAGTTCATTCAGACAGTGAAACAGATTGATGTATTTATCTGGAGAGGGATTCTCACTGATCTTTTCTTTAATATAGTCAACTGTTTTCTCATTGTTGTGAGATCTGTTTCCTGTCTGTGTCTTTAGTTCTTGTAAGAGACTCTGATTAGACTCCACTGACAGACCCAGAAGGAAACGAAGGAAAAGGTCCAGATGCCCATTTTTACTGTCTAAAGCCTCATCCACAGCTCTCTGATGGAGATCAGATAGTGAAACTTCGTCTCCATCAGTTGGTTTGGTAATCTGGTCAAACACATTGATGTTCTTGTTTATAAAGGAGAGATGCACATATAGAGCTGCTAGATGTTCCTGAATGCTCAGATGAACAAAGCAGAAGACTTTCCCCTGATACAAGCCCAACTCCTCTCTGAAGATCTGAGTGCACAATCCTGAGTACACTGATGCTTCTGTCACATCAATGCCACACTCTCTCAGGTCTTCCTCATAGAAGATCAGGTTTCCTTTCACAAGCTGCTGATAAGCCAGTTTTCCTAGTTTGAGGATCATGTCTTCATCTGTCACTTTCTTCTCATAGTCCTTCTCATGTTTGATGTTGGTCTGAATGATCAGGAAGTGTGTGTACATTTGAGTGAGAGTCTTGGGAATCTCTCCTCTCTCTGCTTCACTCAACATCTTCTCTAGAACAGTGGCTGAGATCCAGCAGAACACTGGGATGTGACACATAATAAAGAGGCTCCTTGATGACTTCAGGTGTGAGATGATCCTGTCGGCCAGACTCTGATCACTGATTCTCTTCCTGAAGTATTCCTCCTTCTGTGGCTCACTGAATCCTCGTACCTCTGTCACTCGATGGACACACTCAGAGGGGACGAGATCAGCTGCTGCTGGTCTGGAGGTGATCCAGATGAGAGCAGAGGGAAGCAGATTCCCCACAATGAGGTTCATCAGCAGCACGTCCACCGAGGCTGATTCAGTCACATCACACAACCTCACATCGCTCTGAAAATCCAGAGACAGACGACACTCATCCAGACCATCAAAGATGAATGAAACTTTATATTTATCACTGGATATTTCCATTTCTTTTGTTTCAGGGAAAAAGACATGAAGAAGATCTGAAAGACTGAGTGTTTTGTCCTTCATCAAGTTGAGCTCTCTGAAAGGAAGTGGAAATATGAGCTGGACGTCCTGATTCTCTTTCCCTTCAGCCCAGTCCAGGATGAACTTCTGCACAGAGACTGTTTTTCCAATGCCAGCGACTCCCTTTGTCAGCACAGTTCTGATGGGTTTGTCTTGTCCAGGTAAAGGTCTAAAGATGTCACTGCATTTGATCGGTGTGTCCTCTGTTTCTGCTCTCCTGGACTGTGTCTCAATCTGTCTCACCTCATGCTCATTACTGATCTCTCCACTTTCACTCTCTGTGATGTAGAGCTCTGTGTAGATCTCATTCAGGAGTGTTGGGTTTCCCTGCTTTGATATTCCCTCATACAAACACTCAAACTTCTTCCTCAGATTTGATCTCAATGTGTTGAGGACTTCAGCAGGTTTAGAGTCACGGCTGTAAGATTAAAATACCAAATTATTACACAAGTTAATGTAAAGTGAACAGCCATAAATTAAAAACTGATTTTTTGTTTCCTGTATTATGGGACACAGAACATCATTATGTTTCTGAAATGTTTCAGTTATTAATCATGTGTTTGAGTGATGTGTGACGTGATGCAGCACCTAAAATTAAACAACAACAAAAGTCCTACATTTTACCTGAAACCAGGATTCATGCTTTCATTAAAGTCTTGTGGTTGAATCTCAGGCGTGAACACAGTTTTGTTTTTAACTGGTCTGGATTGAAGATTTGACCTTAAATCAGAATGAAGAGGGTAAAGAATCAGACACACTGATATTGATGTCATTGTGTCATTAACTGAGTAACAGACCAACAGCTTTTACAGTGTGTGAATGTATTACAGTTTTTCTCAATTGCTTTGGCACATTTTTGAAACATGTTTAACATTCTTCAATTGTCAAGTTCAGTTGTCACAACTGTTAGCTGGATCATCACAACTCTATTGCATGTCTGCAAATGTAGTAACTCACCCAAAACATTTAATTCATGCTTCAAAACCTAGTTATTTTATCAGTAAATGCCACCAAAATAAAAAGTGCCTTTGTCATTGTGTGAGCCACTCTGGTCAAAATGTTTCAATGTTTTTTTCACCATAAATATTTTTATATACAAATTTTATGTTTTTTTATTCTATTTTTTGTTGTACTAAACAAGAAAATCAGTTTTGTCTAGCTTACATGTAACAGATTTTCTACAAAAATAAATGTACTGTATAAATACAAATCCATTTAAACAGTGCTGCTGTAGCTGCTGTTTAGGTTCAAAAATGGTAGTGATATACAGTATATGTACAAACTTTGATTTCTGTTTCATTACAACAACAGGCCATTTGCCAATTTAGCAGACATTACAAACATTCCATGTCATAAATATTTATGAATATACGTGCATGTCTGACAGATTTTAAAAACTGTATGGATCATTTTGCATGTGAAGACTCACACAATGAACGAATGTTTAGAGGTTTTTAGAGTTTGTCAGTTTCACTGAGAATCAACTGATCAGTTTTGATCAACAAACCATTTTCATATAGTTACTGAGACAATTGTACTTACTCGTTTGCACACATATGCCAAAACACATGCAATATGCTTATTAAATCAATAACAAATTAAAATCTGATGTGAACAAGGGCCGGCTGCACCAGCTGTAGTTTTGACGTAAATAGGCACTAAGATACAACTTACACATAACTACTGCTACAAATTATACATGGATTGAAATCTACTATGTGTCCCTAAACTGGATAAATGAGTGTCAAGTGCAAAGATTGCTGTTCTTAAAAGCCTCTCCCCACTCCCGGGGTAAGTTGTCACAGCAAGTATAGGGTTAGTTGTAACAGTATAGAAGACTGTGTAAACTGTGTGCATTAATTAATTGTAGTTTTCAAACTTTTTTTATATAATTTTGTGTCCCTCCCCTACCCCACTCCTACTTTAAATCAAATCTGTTAATATTAGGAATTCAAAACAAACAAACAAACTGAAAACAACTATAGAATTATAGAATGATGTCAACCGTGATCACATGACTCTTTTCAATGGCACAATGGAAGAAGAAGGCTCAACTTTAAGAGATCAATGTTTTATTGACCTTTAAAGATGGTGCAGAAAGCAAAAGCTTGTGTTATCATTTCATCTGTGTCCATTGCAAATCATGCCGTTTTTACTTCCTTTTCAGCCTAAGCTTTTCCGGGTCAGTAGACGACCAGGGTTGCTTTTAAAAGAAGATGTAAGCTGGTCGTCATAAAATCGGTCGTGTTTGTCGGAACAAATCGTAATTGGGCATCAAGACCTGCAGAGTAAATACGGTCTAATAGTTTAAACTGATTTGATTAATCGCAGAGCTCTAACCCCAAACGTGTGTGTGTGTGTGTGTGTGTTAGTCACTCACACAGTTACAACAAATTTATATTTTCCCATATTGAAAGTAGTTTTATAACACTCTCCATCTGGTCATACATGATATTTCTATTTGTCCTCTTTTTTAAGGTATAAGACTAATGCAGATATTTAAACAAGAACACATGCTGATTCAGATGATACCAGGTCTGTCATTTAACACTGACTCAAATCAAAAGTTCTTCTTGTTGACAAGTTGTAGCTATAAAAGCCAGAGCGAGGAGCTTGTTGTGGCATTGAGCTCTTGCAGGTGTTCTGGACTGTTTGGTGCGTTTGTTAGATTTGACATCTTTTCATGAGTTCACACTTACATATAATCAGATAGAGTAAAGGTTATGTGCTGTCCGAGGGGAGGAATTTGACCCGAACCCTGGGTGCTCCCATTTTGGGATAGGAATAGTTAGGAGTGAGTAGATGGGGTGGAGGAGGGATGCTGGAAACTGTGGTGGGACAGAGGTAATTCTGCTGAATATATACCTTCTGTCGCACTAATTGAGTTGATTAACTGAACATGCTCCTCATTTGTTAATAAAACATCATTAATTTGTTCTCTCTGGTGTCTCAAGAATTGCACTTCCTGATTTAACAGATACTGGGCCTCATTTATCAATCTAACGTAGAAATTAGCGCAGATCAGAGTGCAGAAATCATCTTATGACATGTGATTCATGAAACATTCGTATCTGCCAATCACATCATACGACTGATCGTACGTTGATGCATGTGGCGGCGGAAAACAATCCTCATTTAAATACCACGCCCCAAATTTGAGAAGCCGCGCCCTACAGTTTACGACACAGAGAAACGTAACCCGGCCATGAAGAGGAAGTAATCTCATGAAAGAGAAATTGATCTTACTCCAAAAACACCCCTCAACCTCATAATTGCAAACAATAAAATTAATTTTGATTAAATGAAAATACCGGTAAATAAAACTAAATACTGACAAACATTACTACCATACAAACTTGTTTATTTTAGTACCCCTCCTCACTTCACAGAAAATTATTAAAAATTTAAATTTATTTTATTCAGAACAGAACAAGAACAAAAACAAAAAAATAATTAGCTATAAAATTATATATTAAATTAATAATTAAAACACAAATTAGGCTCACATAGTCTACCTCTCTCATTCGGGAAGAATCCAAATGTTTCCATATTCGTGATGTAACATTTATTTGACTACTGTTCATTATGTAAACAAGGCTTTGTATTTCACTCTTGTTTCAATAATATCCACATAAAACATCCTTCACATGAGCAAAAATGTGTTTGGTTGTGCGTTGTGTGCACCGAAACTGAGCAGTGTTAACTTTGCCTGCATTTTAGTTTGCTGATAAATGGCTGAAATGTAAAGTTAGCAACGCTGAACTGATATGTTGTGTTTGTGTGTGAGTGAGACGCCCATGTGATCAACTGGATTTAATAAAATAAAGATAAATATTTTAATGAAAATAAAGAATAAAAAAAATCAATACAATGCGTCGAATGAGCGTAGCCTGTACTAGCCCTACTTGATGCAGTTTTTCTCTTTTGTTTTGTTAATCTGTTAATTATTTCAGTAGAATATATTTTGTGTAGTCCTATTATTTTACTCTATTATATTATCCTGTTTTTCTAATCTTCTATTTGTGCAGCAAAGCGAAATCAATAGAAAGAAAAAAAAAACATTTGTGGTATTTTAATGGGTCACAGACACACATTCATCTATTCTAATTTAACTTTAATTTGACATTTTAATCGTGTCGTTTAATGGTTAATGATCGGTTAGTGAGTGATTGTCGGTCAGGAAAATAATCTAAATGCTCTCATAACAATTCTCCACCAGATTTACTGCTGCGCGCAGGTTCCCGCTGACTCAAAAACTTGCATACACAAACTGAGATTTGATCGTAGCCATCGCTCACGTTCATATTGATAAAGCCAAATCTTCCGTGTAAAATGACCGTACACCCAATTTTCATAAATGAGGTCCATTGTCTTTAAATCTTTGTCCATCCATGAGATGTTCAACAGTAGAGTTGTAATTTGTGTCATAAACCAACTTTTCGTAACGGTACTCTTGGTGTGAAACATCATGTTCTGACCAGACACTGTGTCGCTTTCAGCAAATCTGAACCAGCAGTTAGAACCAGTTAGAAGCAGCTAGTTTTACACCTACTGCATTATATAAAGGGTCTAAAAATCTCAGCTTACATTAACTTGATGTCATTGCTAGTATTAGACTAACTAACTTTGATCAAACTTGCTTCTGATTTAAAAATCTAATACTATAAGCATATATTTTACAGAAATAACATACCTGAGATCAGGCCGTTTGTCTCCACTCTTAAACACTGGTGGCTTCTCCATAGACCAGTCACTCTTCATAGACACACAGCTGGACTCTGGGTTTGAGCTCTTCTGCTGGACTGAACTGTAACAGAGAACAGATTCAGTTTAATCCTGTGTGAAGTTTACACTGTGTTATTACATGTTCATTTTAGTTTTAAAACAGTCAAATAAAGAAGCATACAGACCTACACACTTATATAGCTGCAGTATGTTGTGCAGTTTTACTGGAAACTTCTGTCTTACTCCATTACATAAAGGAGGACGAAAATCTCCATTACCAACAATCTCCATGACATTTCCTGATGTCACTGACCGACTGTTTATACTATCTGTGATACTTTGCCAGACATGAGGTTCTTTGGACAGAGGAGGCTGGACATCCCTGTGCCTCGCTCCAGACACGATTTTAAAAGAGTAAGACCATCCCCGGGACGTGAATTCATTTACCTGAGAAATATAAATATCCCAATTCATGTGTCCTGCCACCAGGCCTAGTTATGCAACATTTGTCTTAAGCCTGGCCCAAACTAAAAGATTCTTAAAATTAGGGCTGCAGAAAAAAAACTGTGACAGTGAAAAAGTCACGCAGTCCATGACGGACAGATTGTAACACGGCTGGTAATTACAGCATGTCAGAAAGGAAATCTAAATGTTCGCCTATCATCGACCTCAAATATGTCTTATCACTGAAAACATGTTAGTAGCAACTTGACATGGCCGCTCGCTCTAACGTTATCCTGAAATGTGCGCTATTATTTGGCACATATTCAAGTGTTTGTGTGGAGTGTGGAAGCTGAAGAGTAGTGCGCTTCCTGCATGACATTAACTCAACATGGAGGAGCCGCTGCAAACACGTGCATTTAACTTAAAATACTCCCTCATTTTTGGTCACACAGATAAGAGCAATACATCATTTGAAAACGTGAAGGAACTAATTTTATTTGTGTACACTCACAATAACAACAAAATGTTGTGTTTTTGTTAAATAATATTAAAAAAATAAACTGAAACTCATTGTATACAGTTGAGCTCAAAAGTTTACATACACCTTGCAGAATCTAGAAAAATATTAATCATTTCACAAAATAAGAAATTTGCATGTTATTTTTTATTTAGTACTGTCCTGAATAAACTATTTCACATAACAGATGTTTACATAAAGTCCACAAGACAAAAACATAATAGCTGAATTTATAAAAATGACCCGTTCAAAAGTTTACATCCCCTTGATTCTTAATCCTGTGTGGTTACCTGGATGATCCACGACTGTTTTTATGTTTTGTGATGGATGTTCATGAGTCTCTTGTTTGTCCTGAGCAGTTAAACTGAGCTCTGTTCTTCAGAAAAATCATCCAGCTCCTGCAGATTCTTTGGTTTTCCAGCATCTTCTGCATATTTGAACCCTTTCCAACAATGACTGAATGATTCTGAGGTCCTTATTTTCACACTGAGGACAACTGAGGGACTCAAACACAACTATTAAAAAAGCTGCAAACATTCACTGATGCTCCAGAAGGAAACACGATGCATTAAGAGCCGGGGGTGAAAACTTTTTGAATTGGATGAACAAGATAAATTGTACTTTTTTTGTTTTCTGGGAAACATGTAATTATCTTTTGTAGCTTCCAAAGGGCAGAACTAAATGAAAAAATATGATCTTTAAACAAAATAAAAAAAACTTGCACTTCATCTTCTTGTTCAAAAGTCTTGTCCCTCAGTTGTCCTCAGTGTGAAAAGATGGATCTCAAAATCATACAGTCACTGCTGGAAAGGGTTCAAATATGCAGAAGATGCTGGAAAACTGAAGAATCTGCAGGACCTGGAGGATTTTTCTGAAGAACAGAGCTCAGTTTAACTGTTCAGAACAAACAAGAGACTCATGAACAACCATCACAAAACACAAAAACAGTCGTGGATCATCCAGGTAACCACACAGGATTAAGAATCAAGGGGATGTAAACTTTTGAACGAGGTCATTTTTAATTCAGTTCTTTTTTTTGTCTTGTGGACTTTATGTAAACATCTGTTATGTGAAATAGTTTATTCAGGACGGTACTAAATAAAAAATAACACAATTTTCATGATCCTTCTTATTTTGTTAAGATTTTTGACATGAGAAACACATCTACAGAAAGCTTGAAATGTCTACTTCTTCCAGTACAAAAGGGAATCAAATATTGTCATGTGATAAACGTGCATATGAGCGTCCACTACTGTGGAGACGATGAGTCAGCATTGTCAACTTGATCTCTGCAGCCGAAAACACAGAAAACACTAGTTTATCAATAAATTATTAACATGTTCAGACAGTCTCCTTGTTTTTTTTCACAACACATTCGTACTTTTGCTGGTACACTATTTTTTTGTGTGTATTTCACTGTGTAGAAACATATTAAGATGCGAAAACGCGCTTCGGGTGTATGTGCAAGAACCGAATTCAGTTCAGTTCAACAATTTAAAAATCACTTGAACGTTTAAACTGACAAGACTTAAAAACACATGAATATGATAGATTTTTATGACGACGTGGTACTGACACAGTCGGGCCAGTGACATTTCCATCATCTGTCCTTGAGCAAATTTCACAGTCAGCTCTGGACTCGGTCGCACTCGGAAATATTTTTTGAATCCCAAATGCTCGAGTCCGAGTAAAAATGCATCCGAGTCTGTGACAAATGCAAGTCCGAGTCCGAAAACCCCAACTCTAAAACCTTCCCTATATTCTAATACAAAAATCTAATACTATAAGCACATCTTTTATTGAAATGTTATGCTGAGTACCTGAGATCAGGCCATTTGTCTCCACTCTTAAACTTCATTGGCAGATCCATAGACACGTCACTCTTCATAGACACACAGCTGGACTCTGGGTTTGATCTCTTCTGCTGGACTAAACTGTAACAGAGAACAGATTCAGTTTAATCCTTTAGATTACTGTGTTCATTCTGTATGAGAGGAACCATATTAATATAAACTTTCATTTTTTAATTAAAAAGCACTTTGAGGAAACTTTATTATATATATTTTTAAAACACATCGTTTTAAAACACATGCAAAAATAGGCAAAACAATATTTTTTTTCTGTAAATTGTTTCATTTTGTGTGTGTCTGATCTGTGATGTAACACAATATTTAACAGTGTTTGTTGAAAGTACCTGAATCCTGGAGAAAAATCTCCATCTCTGGATCCTTGTGAATCAGCCATGATGAAGCTGCAGGAGAATCTGATGAGTTTGATCTCCTCCACTGACTCTGAATGAACAAACATTCAGATACAAAATTAAATTTTTAAATGAATTAAACAACCTTCATAATTTAGCTGAACATATCTTGAGTGTGGGAGAAGAAGGATCATGTGACTGTGTTAACTCAAACTCAGTCATGTTCACACATATGATGTAAAACTTCTGAAGAATCACAGACATCACCAAACACAAAAGAAACCTTGAAGTGAAAGAAACCCTTTATTACAGATTTTATATCAAACAATCACTTAAAATGTCCTCCAGAGATTCATATTAATATGAGGAAGTCTCCACACATGAACACTCACCTCGATCAAACTACAAGATACAGCTTCTCAAATCCTCCAGCTTTAACATAAGGAAGATATTTGTTCTTATTTTCTTTATTTTTATTTGACAGTTGTCCTGAATATAGCACATACCGAACCGTACCAAAACCGTGACCCTAAAACCGTGATAAAACCGAACCGTGAGTAATCTGAACCATTACAGCCCTACTGCATTCCAGTACACTCTTTACTCCACGTCCTGTTAAAGGATTAGTTCACTTTAAAATGAAAATTACCCCAAGCTTTTCTCACCCTTAAGGCATTCTATATATATATGACTTTCTTCTTTCTGATGAACACAATCTGAATTATAATAATAAATATCCAGACGCATCCAAGCTTTATAATGTCAGTGAATGGGGAAAAACGAGTATGAAGCTCAAGAAAATTCATCCATCCAAAGCAAAACGTACTCCACACGGCTCCGGGGGGTTAATAAAGTCCTTCTGAAGTGAAGCAATGTGTTTGTGTAAGAAAAATATCCTTAATTAACAAGTAAAATAACTAGCTTCCGCCAGACTGTCTTTCGTATTCAACTTGGGAAGAAAGCGTAACTGACGCTGTGTTTAGGCATTATATTTTCTTGGTAAGTTGAAGGAAGGCGGTCTGATGGAAGCCTCAATATTACAGATTTTGCTGCAGATTCAGATGTCACACTCCCATAATCCAGTCTTGACCTTATTAGGGAACATATAAACTCTCCATTCTACTCCTGCAAGAATCCTCATAATGTTTCCAAATTATTTCCATACCTTCAGATTATTATCTTCTCTTTCTTTCTTGAGAAAACCATAATTTTTGCAATTTCCACAGAAAACTTAACCACCCATTTCAGCTTGTTGTCTTCCTTCATGCATTTTCTTAACTACATACATGATCCAGTTAAAAATTGTGAAGTTTAATCATTAGCCTCTCTCTCTATAACATATCATAAGCCTTCTCCACATCAAAAATACTGTCACCACAGACTCTTTATGTACTTGGGCTTTTCTTCCTTCATCCTCTAAACACAACACTGCTCCATTGTGTCCCTTCCTCTCCTAAATACACTCTGAGATTCAGTTATCATGCCTCTTTTCTCCAAGAAACACATTAAACTCTCATTGATCATTCTTTCCATCAGTTTACACACATGTGAATCAGCACTTTAGTCCTGTAGTTTGATGGCTTTTACTAGCATCCTTTCCTGGTTCATCTTCCAGCTCTCAGGGAGTTTCCCTTCTTCTCATACTTTATTAAATAACATTAACAACTTCTCCTTATCTTCTCTATACTTAAATCTTTCAACATGATATAGCTTGTTTTCCTAGTTTTAGCTAATGATCTTTTTAACTCATATTAATAACTGAGACATGTTGTTGTTCATCCTTTCCTCTTAAAGCCTCCATTTTTTAATTTGATGTTCTACCTTTTCTTCCCTTGACAAATTATAAATCATATTCTTTTACATGTGAATTTGTACATTATAGCTTTCTACAATGACGTTTAGCTCATTTGTTAATGATGACACGGGAGTAAGTTATCCATGATTCATCATTTCTCTCGAGTGGATTTCTGACCAAAATACTCGATTATTTCTAGATATACAGATATCTAATCAATCTTAAACATGTAAGGAATAATATTGAACTCACTTTAGTCGAATGGACGCACACAGTCTGTGATAAACACCTCAAACACTCGAACAATCCTGCAGTGCAGAGCTCAACTGTGACATTATGACAGTATCAGCTGCAGACACACGTTTCAGGACATGAAATTACAATTACTCGTTATATCGTCTGTACACGTAACGTCTAAAGAAATAAATGTCTTTACGGCCTTCCATACAGACCACACGTTTTTTTTCTTCCGTATCGTATTTGTATTTCACTAACTTAAAATGGCGACAGGAGGACACTACTTTCACTTTCTATTTGAGAGAGAGAGAGAGAGAGAGAGAGAGAGAGAGCTGACACGTCACAGGCCGGAAATGAAGGCAAATAGAGTCCGTCTTATCAGAGTCGCGCCACTTACAGTTTTTTAGCGTAATTTTCTTTTGTTTGATGTAATACGAGCTATTTTCGCATGGATTTGGTAGAATTTATATATGTACAATATTTAATAACAATACCTGTTTAGTTTCTAAAAACACATGATCTGATCATTTATTGATATTCATTTTGATCATGTAGTTCAGCTAATGTAACATTATTGATTTTCTATTTGACTATGAGATAATATTCACTTCATGTTCGTTTTAAAACAAATTATTAAAAGACAAAGAGTATGGATATTTAATGTCAAGTACATGTATATTTAAAATGAAAATAAATATTAATAAAAATCATATAAAAAGACATTGGTAACACTTTCCAATAATGTTTCATTTGTTAACATTAGTTACATTACTTAAAGGGATAGTAGACCCAAAAATGAAAATTCTGTCATCATTTTCTCACCCCCAAGTTCTTCTAAACCAGTTTAAGTTTCTTTGTCCTGTTGAACGCAAAAGAAGATATTTTGAAAAATGTTGGTGTCGGTGACCAAACCATTTCTGGTCTCCATTGACTTCCATCTTAGGCCTATTTTTCATACTATTGAAGTCAATGAGCAAAACGTCATTGTAGATTGCTTATGCACATTGTTTGTACATGTTGTTCTTTTATTATCGAAAACTGATCATTAATTATTTGTTCTGTACAAATTCATATGCAAAAGAATAGTGATTTATAATCTATAATTTATCAAAGGAGGGAAGAAAAGGCAGAGAGAACACCAAATCATTAATATACTTGATCATTATTATCTGTTTTTTGTTTTTTTTTACTTCCTCATATTTTGTGTGCATTAAAATCCCTGCACCATTAAAAGTTATTCCTATCCTGTCCCTCTAATCCTTTGAGTTTGTTCAAATCAAGCTTTTTGCATGGATTATAATGATTTATGACTGTAAATTTCTTCCTTTCTCCCCAAACCTCCATTACCACATACTCCTGTTCCCAAACCTATAATCCTGTAAGGAATCTCTTGTTTAATGATGCACATATACAGTGCCCTCCATAAGTACTGGAACAGTAAAGACAATGTTGCTCTGTTAGCTGTGATGTCAAGACATCTATAAATATGATTCAAAGATTAATATGAGGCAGAAGTACAGAATGTCACATTTTATTATTGACTGTTTCAACACAAAATGTTTTACCAACTAAGAAGTACAGCACTTTTAGAGTTTCATCCCTCTGCCTAATGTGAGCATGGTTCAGAGCGCCAAAATCACATGATTTCAGTAAACGAGGCTTCGTTACGTCGTAAGTGTTTTGAATCTTCAATAGTTCACGTGACTTTGGCGGTTTGATTCACGCTCCGAACCACTGGACACCAGTTTGTGCAATCCTCCGGATCAATCCCTGTTATCAGGCCTGCTTATTAATTTAATTCCCCTAAAGACCGGCCAACTAAGATTTATGACATTTTATTTTTGTCTTTCAGTTCAATTTCTTATCAGTTTTTATTGGCGCTTTCTTGGTAATTGTGCAATTTAATTTGATTTCGAATTGGCAGATTTCATCAATCTGCACTTGCTTTGCATTTCAGTATTGTTTTTTTCTTCTTTTTTTCCTGTCAATTTTGGAAAATTAGAGGTTTCCCACTTACTTTTTCTGCTTGTTTCATCATTTCTCCTCAATCTTTTGAGTGAAAATATAAATAAATAGTAAATGAAAAAGTTTTGAATATCAAAACAATCTGAATAATTTTGTTTCTCAATTACAAATTGCACATATTTAGGTCATGACTACCTATGTCACACTTTTTTGATGCCATTGGTGTAAGCAGGGTTCCCACTCTTTCATTAACACCAGATTCAAGGACTTTCAAGCACCATTTATTTTATATCAAGCACCTGTCAGACTCATAACCCAGCATATGTAGCATCACGAAAGACCTCTTAAAGTAGGCTACTTAACATTTTATCCCTCCTACTGCATTTGCAAACATTTCTACAAAAATACATAGTTCGTAAGAAACAGAAATTTTGGAAATGTGTTAAGATGTTTTGTCATATTCTGTCATATTTTTCGTTGTCTTTAGTTATCTTTGTTTCTTTATTCATTTACTTTTCTTTAAATTGAACACATAGGCTATAAAATACACCTTTTGTGTTTGGGTCCGTTTAAACCCAAAAGTGCACTGTGACTTCACATGAAATTATGCTGATATTTTTTAAATCTAGTAGTTTGTTTTTTTTTATCTCAAATTACTTCTGTAAAATACATTTCGACTCTTTCCTATATACTCATACACATTTATTTCCTTCCAACTAGGATTGTATTTTGTTCATTAAAATGCTTGGGCAGAAATCTGAATATATGTTGCTTGAAATTTTTTTAGTAATAATATTTTAAAAGTGTAGGTTTCATGAATTTAGACCATCGAAGTCAGTGGAGTTCATACTGATAATATTCAAATATAATTTCTCAGATATTGATAAAAATATATTTTCTTGCTTCAAACTGCTTTTAGCTGTAATTCTTATAAAAGATTTAAAATTCTCAATTTTTAAATTAATAAAAAGTGGTTAAATGTAGTAATAACACGGTAAAACCTGTTAACATAAAAAAATGCTAATTCACTCAATAGATAGGTAACTCATTAATAAATAAACTTCATTCAAAATTATTTTGTTAATCACTTTTTATTGTAAATCACATTTTTCAACTTAGAGCTAGAGGAAAGCAGCTGCTCAAAACTTCAGTATTTTTTTGAAAAATATTTCAGGAACATTTTAAACCTCATACATGTGCAAATCTGCAAAGAAAAGAAAAAGAAAAGAAATAAAAATAGGACTCTCTATTACTTACTTGCTTTTAAAGTGTAACTGTTTTTCACTAAGCTGTTTTTCCAACTTTTCAAGTTCTACTTTTTTCTCCTTAGCTCCATGTCTCAGGGAGTTTGATTTTGCTCTCAGAGTAACTTGCCCCGTACTTTCAGCCTTCAAAGCATATTTGTCAGCTGATTCAACAAGAGCCTTCATGTCACTCTCCAGCCTTTTTTTCTTTGATTGAAGCTCCTCAATTTCTTCAAACAGTGCTTTTCTTTTTTGATTCTTTGCTTGTGTTTCTTCTTTCTTTTTCTTCTCCTCCAAACTGGCTATGTATCTTTGTCTTGCACACGATACACATAGAAGAAGTTTTTTGTCAACTGCCACATTTTCAATTCCTCCTACAATCCGGAGATGATCGACAATCATTCTCTGAGCTCTGTATGTCTCCTCTACAAGGTTCTCCACTTCAATCTTTCGGTTGACAGAGAACCCCCTCTCTACTGTCCCTTGATCATGAGACAGCGACAGGAGTTGACGGCACATTTTCCAGAGTTTCTGGAATTCCTTTTCTTTGGACATGCAGCTACGCAGGAGAGTGTCTACTCGATCGGAAAGTGAGTTGAAGTCAGCAAATGCAGAATGGTTTTTCTGCACAGCATCATCAAGGAAATGTGAATACTGCTGAATAATTTCATCACAGTCCTGCTCGCTGATCCTCCCTTGATCTACCAGATAGGCAAGGGTTCTTCGTAGCATGCCCTTCAACTGGTCTGTTTCTTTTTCATCTGCCATGTTCACAGGATCTAAGAAGCCCATATTTTTCACCAATATGTATTTCAGGGGAGACTTCTGTGGAAGTTTGTCAACCATAGCAACTAGACCATCTCTGCAGGACCGCCTGAAATCCATAATGGTGCTTGCACCAACCTTTTGCTTTGCCCTCAACTCCTTTAGGATCCTGTTGGTGACATGACCAAGGTCGACACTTGAGCAGTCAATGAAATTTGTTGTCAATTTAATGTCAACATCTAGGAGCTTTTTTATGGACTTGGCTTCCTGCATGACCTCTGGTTTGATGAATCTACACATTAGATTCTTCAACATCTTGTGAAGATCTGCAGCTAGAAATGGCACCATTGGTTTATCGGTCTGGTACTTTGTTAGAAATGGGGTGACACTCTTACTTACAGATAAAGCAAAATTTATCTGTGCTTCCAGCAGAGGATTCTTCAGTGCTTGACAGACTTCATCAAATGACTTGGTGTCTGGATTTGGTGTTCTTCTCCCTCCAACAGCACTCACATATGTGGCCAAGTCTGGCAAGATCTGCAATGCTCTCTCCAAGACAGGAGTGTTTTCTACCCATCTTGTTGGGCAGAATGATAGTGGAAGAAGACCGTCTTGTGCCTCAGTGACTTTAAGATATTCCTCTCGACGGGCAGGGCAGTCATGTAGGAGCTGATATATGGCACGTAGAAAACCATCAATCCTCCAACCTGTTGATGAAAGTCCTTTCTGAAACGCTCCATTCACGATATGCAGACCACAACTGCCCAAATTCAAGAGGTTCAATCCATATTCATCTGCAAGTGACTGTTCCACCTTCTTGTAAAAGGACCAATTTACATTTGGTCCATCCATGGATATTCGCAACATGTTTTTCTTTGGCAATGCTTCAGTGCCTTTCTCAAAGGCCAATTTGAGATCATCTGCTCTGGCATGCCCCATGAACTTGTGTCTGAACCTGATCACCATTCCAAAATCAGACATGAAAGTCACACTGTTTTGATTGTGTCATTCGGTTGAGAGACTCGTCGAAGAGCAACACATAGTTCTCATCTCCAGATTTGAGTTTGTTGGTGAGCAGACTTTTGAAATGGGATCTAAACCATAAGTGCTTATGCAGGCGCACTTTGTCTGGCCACATGAAAAGTTCTTTGCAATTTCACTATCAGGGAACATTGCTAAGAAAAGCTGACCTGTAGAAATAAAATAAAAAACTATTATCTCTCCTGAATAAATAAAAAAAGAATAATTTAAGCAGGCCTTTATTTTGCTTGTTACCACTACAATTAATAAGAAACACAACTTATTTTCTTTACTTTGTAATTAAGACATTTCTGAACATTTTTATGAACACTCCTTCGTGATCAAGAAATTAAACTCACATGTTTGTTCACTGGAATGGAACGAATAATGAGACTGTGTCACTTTAAGTGACCACAATATTTCTGCCTTCATGGTTGCCTCCTTTGTGACGCTGACAATTTGCGATTGTCTCTGTGTCCCAATTGTTGAGGCTGTGGTGGGAGGTTGTTGCACTGGCATAAATTGTTGAATGTTTATAGCTGTGAAAAACATAGCATAACACTTTTGAACCCTACATGGAACCATTCTAGAATGAACAGATGCTGGTACTAACTTAAGATCTAAAGCTGTTCTAAAACACTGAGGCCTGGTTTCACAGACAGGGCTCAGATTAAGCCAGGATTATGCTTTAGTTCAATTAGGGCATAAAAGTAGCTTTTAAAAAAAGATTTTGTGATGTGCATCTTGAGACAAAACTATGGCACTGACATATTTTAATGTCTGTCAGTGTGAGCTGCTTTCAGTTAAAACAGCTCAAAAGTGCATTTTAGTCTGGGACTAGGTTTAAGCCTTGTCTGTGAAACCGGGGGTATATGTATAAAGACTCTGTCAATGTCACCCAACAATAAAACATTTTTGTGTGTGTGAAGGTTATTAGTCAAAATTCATTTGGAACAGTAATTAAACTATAATACTTTCCAATGAAATATGGTCACAATAAAGACACTAAAGAACGGTTTGTTACTGCCAGTCTAAACAGTAATAAAGTCCTACTGTCAATACTGCAGTAATATTAAAGCATATACTGAAAACTAAATTAAAACAAAATTTATGGGGCATATGATTATTTTTAAATACAATGAGGAAAGAGGGCTGATAGAATGTATGAGAGTTTTAGTTTTCCGTTTTATGAATTATTATTTGATTAAAAACAGTAAAATATAGAGATAATATTATAAATACATTTTGCATTTGGATAAAAAAATACGGATAAGGTAATTGGCAAAAAACAAACAAACAAAAAAAAAACTGCAGGTAACATGCAGTATAATCAACGGTCGCCTGAGGGCGCTATACGCCCACTGTCGTCTATCTGAGCGCAAAACGCTGCTCGCGGGAAAGTTCGAGATACTACATATACTATAATGATGCACGCTGATACACACGTTTTCCTCCCGTAGAAAACAGTTATAAAGAAAACACTTAGCGTGACTTTAATGCATTAAAGACAGTAATATTATAAGAACAAATTCAGTACACATCTTATACAGGCACGCAGAATTGAACTCAAAGCGTGCATTACGTTCATATTTTGCGCTCTTCTACTTGCCTGTACATAATATGCTGTGTTCATTATTATTTTTATAAAGAATAATGTTCATTTCGGATACAGCAAGTGTATGTACTAAAGTACGATATCAAGGGGAAGGACCGCGACGGAAAACACTCACTGCTAGCAATATTTTTAAAAATCATAAAACAATATTCTAGTAGTAGTAAGGAGGACGTGTTATATTTTTCGCTAAGCCCCTGAGTTTAGCTATCCGGCTAGCATTTCATTGTATCCACACAGACTCCTAACGAACACTGACTAGATTAACTAACATAATCATTCTCAAAATGAATACATTTAAAAAAAGTTTAGCTATTGTTAAATACAACATATATTAAACTGTATGAGATTATTTACCGTTTGCTTGACTCTTCATTGCCTTTTGATGTCCTCCGCATTTTGCATGGCTCTTCAGTGCCGACTCCCCCATGGAATCCAATTTTATGTTTTTCTTGCAAATTGAACATCTTGCTAAATGTAAATCTGTTGGAATTTTTACTGTAGGACAATTTTTGAAATAACACCATTCTAAAGAAAATTTATTTCAAGCACTTTCAAAGGCCTATATTTGTTTTCAAGTAGTTTCCAGGCCTTGAATCCATGTGTCTGAAATTCAAGTACTTTCAAGAAGCGTGGGAACCCTGTGTAAGACAATCAGTATTGATATTTTGTCCCAATCTCCAGGCAGTACCGCTACACAGCATACAGGCAAGTTGTCCGCTGGGCCTATGGCATTCTGGGCAGGCACATCATGAAGCCCTTACCTGCATGTGTCGTGTCAGCCATTATGAGACAGTTTCCAGAGGAAGGAGGACTTTATAGAGGTTCTGTATAAAAACTTATTTATATAGAACTAAATCATATCAAAAGTTATCTCGTAACAATTGAATGATAATAATAAGTTCCGTCTGCATGGTTACGGTGAGTCCTGCATGCAGCAGCCTCAGACTAATAACATCTGCGCGGGAATCACACTAAAGTGTTGTTAACGTGTGTTGAATCGTGAATGCTGTGCTAGATACACACCAACAGCCTCATCCTTGTTGATCCTCTGGAGGGATCTGGAAAGGGGAGCAGGTGTAGTGGAAGACAAGACAGTGCTGCGTTCTCCACCTGGAGTATCCCACTCTCAGAGACTCCATGAGGGCTGATGCATGCTGGGAGAAGGGATCTGATTCATTGCTGACTCATGGTCTGACTTACTTAATGATATTTAGGAACTGACTGAAACTGCTAACCGTATGATGGCTTTTCCTTAACAGGACGGACTACACAGCCACCTCTGAGGAACCTTGGGTAGTGAACCGCATAACACACCTCACCATCACTGGATCGAGCAACTTCTCTGCTGACATTGTGGTTGAAATGCAGGGCTGCCAAGAGAAGTCTGTAGAAAAAGTATAATTTGAACCCATTGTATGTTGTGCATATGTGAATAAACCCAGAAGTAAAAACAACATATAGAACATTTCTCTTGTATAGTGAGTTAAGGCGACGTGACTAAAAAGTTCCATCACTCATCGACAGGACAGAATATTCAAACAGAATAAATCCTGCTCCCCGTTAATAGAGTTTACCAAGATAATACAGTTCTGAATTGTATTGTCATGAAGGTTGTAATGTTTTTTGTTCAGGCTGTTTCAAGTGGTGATGATTCAACTTAATATTCATTTTTGAGAGTGGTATGAGATGCTGTTGTTCAAACGTTAACAATCTTTGCGCAGCATCAATTACTGCACATTTAATGAAAGTCGGGCTGCTGTGTTAGACTGCATTAGTTTCAGAAAGTACTCATTCTTTCACCATCACATACTCACCTGCTGTACATCCCAAGGAAGGAGAACCCAGTGTGCTTTGGAGCAAAATGCAGGATGAGGGAATGAAACGCCTGCAGTGAAAAGGTCTGATGCTGTGAGGACAACTGCTGAACATCCTTCACCAGCGCTGTTCTAGTAGCTTCACTCTCCAAAATGTCAAACAGCCGTGAGTCGGAAAAACAAGCACAATAAAGATTCACTACACATTTTCAGGCACATAATGAACACAGTATGTTGAACCTGGTTCCAGCAACTCCTTGTTCCTTGTTTCCCCCTCCAGAGGTGGATGTGCACAGCAGGGAAATGTAGGAGTGCCATGTTCGTGGATGTCCTGAACATGGTTGATCATGCTTTTCCACTTGTCCTCCATCACATCTGCATCTCCATTAGGAGTGGAAGCTGCAGTCCAGTAGAGGTGGTTAATAACAGCTGGCCTCCACAGCTTCAGATCTTCACAATCCCTCTCCTTTGCAGCAGCATCCAAAGCTTTCCCTAGAGCTGTTTCGGAACAGAAACACAAAATGTTAAAAAGGAAAATGTAATTACCAAAACCACCTTCATCAACATGCATACTTTTGCCAATATGCCAGATGTCAAAAAATGGCTTGTTCCTTTTGGACACAACTCCTCCCGCACACACTTGGCAACCTAAAACATGGGACACGCACATTGATTATAAGAACATTTGATTTTAGTTGTAAATATAGTCAGCACAAGATTTTTTTGTGTACATGTGCGTCTTTACCTGCTGATTTGTGTCTGTGATGAGGGCTGACACTTACAAATGTTGCTCAGTCAGAAACCTTATGCTGCGCTTTAGACCCTCTAACTCACACCAGGAGCTACTTCAGACCTCTGAGCTCTGTAAAAAACATCTGGTCATGTTACTGTGTAACATTAGACAGGTGATATGTGTGTTTGATAACATTAACTTACCTGGACAAGCTGAAGATCTGAAACCTTGTTGATTCTGTCCTCAATCAAAGAGTATGTGCCATATTTTGCACAATGGCCAGGAGAATCTGACCTATGAATGTCAAAAACAAAAATAGGTCCAACTTTATGTAATTTTGCAACAGCATAAGTCACTGCTTAGGTACCCCTGTCCAACCTACTGCAATCCCAAACAACAACTTTGTCACAAAATCTAAATGTGTTAATTAAATTATGTGTTAAAAATGGAGGTCAAAGATAGTGTTAGAGTTGTACCTGCCTGCATCAAACAGAAAGATTTTACAAATGATTTGCCCTCCTACATTATGTAAACAGATGGCGGCATGTACAATTAATTCTAGGTATTAGTGTTAATCTACCTGATGAACGATGTGAAGGTCAGAGGTTACACTGTGAGCCAAAGTGAAGCACAGATGATTGAGGGGCCAGTGGAGAGAAAGCTATGGAGTGAATTTTGTGCCATAATTAAACAAACAAATCCAGCACTTTGCAAACTCAAACTCAATCTGCTTTCCAAAGGGAAAACATCAACGCTTCAGGTCGATGAGGAAAAATGAGAGATCACACAACTTGAGTGTAGGGGAATGAGATCAGGTTCAATGTAATAAGGTTTACAGTGTCTGCTCTCTGGGAATTAAATATTATTTGTTTCTGTTTGTTTTGTTTTAATACAGATAGTGATTGTAATAGACAGGCTTACAGCCTACTATTGCTTTCAGGACAGTAGTACACTGGACCGCTGGACACTCAGTGTTTTCTAACAAGTATTTACATAGTAATTTAATGCCTACTATATAGGTCTAATACGATTCCCATAGAGCAGAGTTGTTTGGCTTGCCAGCATTTGACACTGTAGCCCAAGGAAGGTTTAAACACTAGCTACAGTGTAAACTAGGATAATTAACTATTAAATTGATTATTTATTCCAGTAATACCACAGTGACTATGATTGTCTAGATCCTAAAACACATAGGATATATTTTTAATTGATATATCTATTTTGTTTACAGGTTGTTCTCAAACACTCCAAACCTGTTGAGCTGTTGGCCTATCAGTGCTCATGTGTGGCAGGGCTTGCTCTATGTAATCATATTGCAGCATTGCTCTTCCAAACAGCACATTACAGCCAACAGGGAGCGACAGCTGTCCCCCCTACTCACAGCTGCACAGGGTCTGAGCAGCAATGGCACAAACCCAGGACTCAGGTGATGTTGGTCAACACTATCACAATTAATGCATTATTAATTTACACATTATATCATATTTTCCTACATCTTCTTTATGATGTAAGTTTTGTTCTTGCTCTCATTTCAACTCGCATCAACTTCCAATAGCACAGAGAGTGCAGCCTATTTTCTTACGAGAATAGTAATCATTGAGCTACATTAAACTACATATAGCACAAAGTAAATGAGTTCTTATACAACATTCATTTACAGGGCTTTATGCCTGGCCCAACCAATGAAATGGTGATATTGTCAGCTAGGCCCAAGGAGAGAAGATTAGCAGAAGGCATCAGGTAAGGTGTAGGAATGGGAAGTAGTTATTTACTACATTTATTGAAATTGTATTAAAATGTTTTTTTCAGACTGGTTTATGATCTTTGTTATCTGGACTGAACATTACATGAACCTTTAATTAGCAATGTGTACATGTGTTATATGTATGTTTTCAGGAGCAACCTGTATAAAGCTGCCTGTAACCTGACCTGTGGCCTTCCAGACATGTCAGTTCTGCGGGTGAATGATATTTACGAAGGCATGTCAAGAGAAACTGCTCCTTCAGGGGATGTGCCTTTGGTGGACAGTGTTTTTGGAAGTCCAAGAAGGGAGTTTACTCTCTTATCAACTTACATTTACATTTAGTCATTTAGCAGACGCTTTTCTCCAAAGCGACTTACAAATGAGAGTAGTAGAAGCAATCAAATCAACATGAGTACAACAGTAAGTAAGTGCTGTGTGAAGTCACAGTTTCATCAGTAAAGTGCTCGTAGCAAGGATTTTTTTTTTTTTAAATAAATACACAAAGATGGAAAAAAGAATAGAAATCAAAAAAAAATATTAAAATAGATAAAGTAGTAAGTGCTACTATTACTGGGTCAAGTGCTGACGAAAAAGATACGTCTTTAGCATTTTTTTGAAAATGGCTAAAGACTCAGCTGCACGGATAGAGCGTGGTAGGTCATTCCACCAGCCAGGAACAGACCCGGAGAAGGTCCACGTGAGTGATTTTGTTCCCCTTTGTGATGGTACCACAAGCCGCCGTTCACTTGCAGAACGCAAGTTTCTGGAGGGCGCATAAGTCTGAAGTAGTGAGTTAAGGTATGGAGGTGCAGAGCCAGCGGTCGTTCTGTAGGCAAACATCAGAGCCTTGAATTGGATGCGAGCAGCTATTGGCAGCCAATGCAAACTGATGAAGAGAGGTGTGACATGCGCTCTCTTCGGTTCGTTAAAGACCAGTCTTGCCGCAGCATTCTGGATCAGTTGTAGAGGCTTGACAGTGCATGCTTGAAGGCCAGCCAAGAGAGCATTACAATAGTCCAGTCTGGATAGAACAAGAGCTTGGACAAGAATTTGTGTGGAATGCTCCGATAGGAAGGGTCTAATCTTCCTGCTGTTGTACAAGGCAAATCTGCAGGATCGGGCCGTTGTAGCAACATGATCTGTGAAGCTTAAATGATCATCCATCACCACTCCAAGGTTCCTGGCTGTCCTGGAAGCAGTAATGGTTGATGACCCAAGTTGAGTTGAAAGGTTATGATGAAGTGTTGGGTTGGCACCGACCACAAGCAGTTCCGTTTTTGCAAGGTTGAGTTGAAGGTGGTGGTCCTTCATCCAGGCAGGCAGAATTTGGCTGTCAGGCAGGCTGCGATGCGACCAGCAACCGTCGGATCATCTGGTTGGAATGAGAGGTAGAGTTGTGTGTCATCAGCATAACAGTGATAGGAGAAACCATGATCCTGAATGACTGAAGGACCTTCATCCTGAAGCTGGAAAAACTCTTTCCAAACAAGCGACTGGCATCAACAGGCCATTAAGATGCATGTGAACACAAACTAAATCACTAAATCTGTTTGAGTGAGTGCATATGTTCAATGTGTCTCGCTGTCGTCTCACTCCTTCTCCCTCTTTGGTTTCTATATAGGGGATAGGGAACGATCAGACAGTGCACTATATAGGGGATAGGAAACGATCAGACAGTGCACTATATAGGGGATAGGGAACAATCAGACAGTGCACTATATAGGGGATAGGGAACAATTCAGAGTGTAAATATGATTTCTATTGGGGCAAATGAAGTCTGATTTCATGTTAGTGTCACACGAACTGCCGTAGCTCTGGTCCAGAGACATGATAGCACAGAATGGATCATGATTGAGTTGCCGCAGACAAGAAAACGTATCAGACCCATTTGAATTCTGTATTTTAAAGCGATATGGAGGAGATTAGGAGGAGAAACGGTTAGAGATTAGGAGGAAACTGCGGCTTTATCTAGCTCAACGGCTCTGGCCAAGCTGTGATACAAACGAAATGCTATTGGCTATTTAAAAAAAGCGGAGGAGCTTATGCCCCGCCCCATCTTCCTGTTTTAGTGGAAATTACATCAACACATTGAATATGTCACAGACAGGCCAGGTTCCAACATCACCCAATCACAGCGCACTCAATCCCCAGAGTACTGATCACATGCACCTCATCAGCACGCCAATCTGCACCAGCATAAAAGACACTCACACTCACTCAGTGTCACGGTTCATGGGTTCACTTACTCGCCCTCGTGTGGATGTTTGGAGATGTGCGTGACTTTATTGTGTGGGCGTTACATTGATTGACTGATTGTGATCTGTGTCAGCTGTGTCTTGTTTCAGTGCTCTATTTAATGTGTGTGCCAACGTGTCGTGTTTGTCAGATCGTTGCAGGCTGTCCTGGTGGGTGCTCGCTCCCCTTCCCGTGTCTTCTTGGATTAGGATTTTCTGGACTGTTCTTTAGTAGCCCTGTTTCTGGGTTGGATTATTTCCTCGGTCTCTGGTACCCATTGCAGCCCTGCGTCACCCAGCTCGCCACCTTTTGCCTCACATCTGCTTTTGTTATATTGTTCTCTGAACAACTGAAAATAAACCTGTATTACTCGCACTTGGATCTTCGGTATTCTTTGTCGTTGGCGCTGACAGAACGATCTGACCTCATGGATCCAGCGAGATCGTCAGACTTACAGGAATATCTGAGTAAGAATGCCCAGCGTATGGACCAGCAAGAGGAGCAGGTATTGGTTACTGCACGAGCCGTACAGGCTTTGGTGACGCAGGTGTCCGAGCTTACTACCCAAGTTCAACATCTGTCATCGCCCACTGCGCCAGCCACACCGACCGTTTCCCACCCACCAGTGAACATCAACAGTCAACATGAGCCACGTATTCCAACACCTGAGAGGTATGCTGGAGAACCGAATCTGTGTAGATCATTTTTAACGAAATGTTCTATTTTTTTCTCTCTGCAACCTATAACGTTTTCTTCAGAGGAGTCTAAGGTGGCGTTGGTCATGACGCTGCTGTCAGGACGTGCGGCGTTGTGGGGAACGGCGGTGTGGGAGAATAACCATCCTTGCTGCTCTTCGTTCCTTACACTCTCCCAGGAGATGAGGAGGGTTTTTGACCGCACTGTGGTGGGTCGGGAGGCAGCACGTAAACTCGCTGATCTTCGCCAAGGAAATAGACCCGTTTCGGATTACGCGATTGAATTTCGGACGTTGGCAGCGGAGTGTAAGTGGAACGAGGAGGCGCAGTGGGATATGTTCCTGCATGGGCTGGCTGACCGTGTGCAACAGGAGGTCTACACCTTGGAGTTACCAGTAAAACTCGATGGACTGATTGAGCTGGCGTTAAGAGTGGATGCTCGTTTACAAGAACGCGTGAATCGCACGCGGCCAGTGTCAAGGTTCGACTATATGGAGGACGCTGGTGCCAGTGGGTGTAACACGGTCAGTCATCCAGTCGAACACGAGCCCATGCAGGTGGGTAGAGCTCGGCTCTCCCGGGAGGAGAGAGAGAATCGGAGAGAGAGAGGACTTTGTATGTACTGTGGTAAAGCTGGACATTTCCTGAGAGAATGTCCCGTAAAAGGTCTAGCCCGGCAGTAGTAGCGAGGTTACTGTCGGGTGGGTTAACCTTGGAGAAATCCTCTTCAGCGACTCTCCTTCCGGTGAGACTGCAATGGGTATCGGGGTATTACAGCTGCCAGGCACTGATCGACTCAGGAGCGGAGGGGAACCTTCTGGATATTTCATTGGCGAAACATTTACGTATTCCCATAATTCCACTCAGTCACTCCATCTCGGTACATGCGCTCAACGGTCAGGAACTGCCCATCATCACTCACACCACGGGGCCTTTGACACTCATCACATCCGGTAATCACACAGAACAGACTTCTTTTTTCATCTCCAGGTCTCCGCTGGTGCCCGTCGTACTGGGTCATCCGTGGCTGGTCAAGCACAGACCCAGGATCGATTGGGGCCAGGGTTCGGTGGCGGAATGGAGTAACCACTGTCACGCCTCTTGTTTGTTGTCTGCTTGTTCTTCTGTGTCTCGTTCTGTGTTACAGGAGGAGTCCGTGAACCTGTCAAACGTGCCTGAGAACTACCTCGACCTGAAGGAAGTGTTCAGTAAGTCCCGGGCTGCTTCTCTTCCTCCTCATCGTCCCTATGACTGTGCCATAGAATTATTGCCAGGAACTTCTCCGCCTAAAGGCAAGTTGTATTCACTTTCTAATCCAGAGAGGGAGGTCATGGAGAATTATATTTCTGATTCTTTAGCAGCTGGACTCATCCGTCCTTCCTCGTCTCCTGCGGGGGCAGGTTTTTTTTTCGTGGGTAAGAAGGATGGCTCGCTGCGGCCGTGCATTGATTACAGAGGACTGAACAACATCACGGTAAAGAATACTTATCCTTTGCCGTTGATGTCTTCTGCCTTTGAACGGTTGCAGGGAGCGTCTCTTTTCACGAAATTAGATCTGCGCAACGCTTATCATTTGGTCCGCATAAGGGAGGGGGATGAGTGGAAAACGGCATTTAATACCCCCAGAGGGCACTTTGAATACTTGGTTATGCCGTTCGGGCTTTCCAACTCGCCCGCTGTTTTCCAAGCACTCGTCAATGATGTGTTGAGAGACATGGTCGATCAGTTCATTTATGTCTACCTGGACGACATATTGATATTTTCTTCCTCTCTCCAGGAACATGTTCAACACGTCAGACGAGTGCTCCAGAGGCTGTTAGAGAATGGGCTTTTTGTCAAGGCGGAGAAATGCGTGTTTCATGCACAGTCAGTTCCATTTTTGGGTTATATTGTCTCGTCCGAGGGAGTACGCATGGATCCTGACAAGGTTAAGGCTGTGGTGGATTGGCCAATCCCGGATTCCCGCAAGGCCCTGCAGAGGTTTCTGGGATTCGCTAATTTTTACCGGCGTTTTATTCGCAATTTCAGCCAACTAGCCGCTCCTCTGACCGCCTTAACCTCCACCGCTACTACGTTCAGGTGGTCTAATGCAGCTGAAGCTGCATTTTCCAACCTTAAGAGCCGCTTCGTTTCAGCTCCCATTCTTGTAGCCCCTGATCCGTCACGTCAGTTTGTGGTGGAGGTTGATGCATCAGAGGTGGGGGTAGGCGCAGTTCTCTCCCAGCGTACCGCCGCGGACGACAAGATGCACCCATGCGCATTTTTTTCTCATCGTTTATCCGCTGCCGAACGCAATTATGACATTGGTAACAGAGAGTTGTTGGCGGTCAAGTTAGCGTTGGAGGAATGGCGTCACTGGTTGGAAGGTTCGGGGGTACCTTTTATCGTCTGGACCGATCACAAGAATCTGGAATACATCAGGTCCGCCAAACGACTGAACTCCAGGCAGGCTCGGTGGGCTCTTTTTTTCGGTCGCTTTGATTTTTCCCTATCGTATCGTCCCGGGTCTAAGAACATCAAGCCCGATGCTTTGTCTCGCGTTTTTGATCGTTCCGAGCGCCCATCTACTCCCGAGTGTATTTTACCTGAGAGACTCTTTGTCTCTTCACTCACTTGGGAGGTCGAATCGAGGGTCCGCACGGCCTTAGAAGGGGTAACGCCTCCGCCCGGGTGCCCACCGAGTTGTTTATTCGTGCCAGAGGAATTACGGTCAGACGTTATCCAGTGGGGTCATGCTTCTAATGTGGCTTGTCATCCAGGAGTCAGTCGTACCAGTTTTTTGGTCAAGCAACGATTTTGGTGGCCCTTAATGGCTCGTGACATTCGAAGCTTTGTTTTGGCTTGCTCAGTCTGTGCTCGCGGTAAGACTTCCAATCGTCCCCCAGATGGGCTTCTTCAACCGCTGTCTGTCCCTTCGAGACCCTGGTCCCACATAGCGCTAGATTTCGTTACAGGCCTCCCTCCTTCACAGGGTAATACGGTAATTTTAACCGTAGTGGACCGGTTCTCTAAGGCGGCACATTTTATTCCCTTGCCCAAATTACCTTCAGCCAAGGAGACAGCGGTTACTGTCGTAGATCACGTCTTTCGTATTCATGGCCTCCCGGTAGACGTGGTCTCCGACAGGGGATCCCAGTTTACTTCCAAATTTTGGAGAGAGTTTTGTCGTTTGCTGGGAGCCACTGTCAGTCTATCATCTGGGTTCCACCCCCAGAGTAACGGGCAAGCTGAGAGAGCCAACCAAGACTTGGAGAGAGTGTTACGATGTCGGGTGGCTCAGAATCCTTCCTCCTGGAGCCAGCAGCTTTCATGGGTGGAGTACGCCCACAATTCGTTACCAGTGTCTGCTATGGGCCTGTCGCCATTTCAGGGTAGTTTAGGATACCAGCCACCTATTTTTCCTAGTCTGGAATCCGAAGTCGCGGTCCCCTCCGCTCACGCCTTCGTCCAGAGGTGTCGTCACACATGGAGAAGAGCCCGTGAGACTCTTCTTCAGGTGGGAGCGCGCACTAAGGCTCAGGCCGATCGCCACCGGCTGAAGCCACCCGTATACGTTGTCGGTCAAAAAGTGTGGCTTTCTTCTAAGAACATTCCTCTTCGCTCCGTTTGTAATAAACTTGCACCCAAATTCATTGGCCCGTTTCCTGTCACTAAAATCCTTAGTCCGGTGACAGTCCGCCTCAAATTTCCTCCGGCGTACAGGAGAATACATCCCGTTTTTCACGTTTCTAAAATCAAACCTGTTTTTCATTCCCACATTAATCCGCCGGTTCCGGTTCCCCCCCCGCCGCGTCTTGTAGATGGGGAACCTGCTTATTCGGTTCGTCGTATTTTGGATGCTAGACGGAGGGGACGCGGATTTCAGTACTTGGTGGACTGGGAAGGTTACGGTCCGGAGGAGAGAAGTTGGGTCCCTGCCAGGGACATCCTGGATCACTCTCTGATTGATGATTACAATCAACAGGTAGGTTCTCCTGGGAACGCCAGGAGGCGTTCTTAGGAGAGGGGGGTACTGTCACGGTTCATGGGTTCACTTACTCGCCCTCGTGTGGATGTTTGGAGATGTGCGTGACTTTATTGTGTGGGCGTTACATTGATTGACTGATTGTGATCTGTGTCAGCTGTGTCTTGTTTCAGTGCTCTATTTAATGTGTGTGCCAACGTGTCGTGTTTGTCAGATCGTTGCAGGCTGTCCTGGTGGGTGCTCGCTCCCCTTCCCGTGTCTTCTTGGATTAGGATTTTCTGGACTGTTCTTTAGTAGCCCTGTTTCTGGGTTGGATTATTTCCTCGGTCTCTGGTACCCATTGCAGCCCTGCGTCACCCAGCTCGCCACCTTTTGCCTCACATCTGCTTTTGTTATATTGTTCTCTGAACAACTGAAAATAAACCTGTATTACTCGCACTTGGATCTTCGGTATTCTTTGTCGTTGGCGCTGACACTCAGTCACTGTCCGGTCTCGTACGCATCTAGTACCCTGTATGCTTACCTCTTGGACTCCATTGAAACTACTTACCTGTCTCCTTCGTCTCCAAGTCTCCTCGTGTTGTTCCAGTTTGTGTGCGAGTGTCTCCAATCCTCCTCGTCAACCATCTCTGCACTTCTCCACGGATCTTCACTCCTGCAAATCACCCAAAGGACAGTATTACCATTTATCATCACCTCTACATCATACTTCATTCATCTTCACTCACCTGCACCACCGTATACTCTGCTGTGTGTGAAAATAAAGTCTTGTTATCTGTTACCTCTGCCTCTGCCCCGTCTGTATTGTAACAGAATAATGCTGCGCCTTTCAAGGCACTTCAGTTGGCCTTTAAAGTCAGCATGAAAAGGAAGTTGCACTTTTTTCTTCCCTATTGTGCTGTATATCTGAGTACAACGGCTTCTCAAACAAGAACAAATGTAGGGCGGGGCTTGATTTTGTCCATGGGGATTTGATTGGATGGTTGTACTTTGCAGATCTTATACATGCTGTTTTATGGTGCTAAATTTTATACAACTTCTACCTTATTTTAATTATTCTCAGGTTAGGTAAAGTAAGTCAAATCTGTCCTAATTCATAAGTATTTGAAATCTTATACTTACAAAACAGGTCTCAGAAGACTTCTCCATGGTCTGCTCAGTTTAAAAATCAGACTTTTTAGCAGGCGAGCTTCTTAGTTATAAGTAATATAGTTTTTTATTAATTACAGGTTAACTGGTTTACATACAAAGTACTAAATATAAAAAAAACGAAGTAAAAGAAAATAACAATAAAACTTAGTTTACAGGCGTTTGTCTGCAGGAGGCGCTAACAGCAAGGCATCTAAGAGGCCGTTCTTCAAGAATCAGCGCCTGCCCTCATTTTCTTCTCTTAGTCTTTTATAGACAACTCAAAACACTGAGGTCATGACATACGGAAGATCCCCTCATAATTCATCAGTCCTTTACAGTCAATTGGTCAAATCCAAAATCTTGAGCTGTCATAAGCCCTGGAAAGCACCTCAGGATTTGCTTATATAGAGCTCTCCGTTCTCTTGCCTTCCTTCTTTGGGTCCTCTTCCTTTGCCGTCTCCTGCTCCTCGTCTGCAGGACATCACTCAAGGGTAATACCTGCTTTTCTATCTAATACATGTTTTTTCCTCTCTATTCTGCTAGCATGCTTTTAATACATTCTTTAATAAATGTGTTACAACACCAGTTCTTTCATTATAAATTTCAACCATCTATTTTCCTCCAAGTTATCTTTTAAATTTTTTCAATATATAAAAGCTATTACTTGTTTTTCTAATTTGTGCTTCTTTTTATTAAACAATTATTATTCTTATCAATCACTTATCTCAATAAATGTTTTTCCGATTAATGTTTTTCTTCTGTTTAAGCTATTATTTTTCTTATAAGAAAAGGTACACCTAGCACAGAAGTTGAATTTTCTGATGAAGCAGGTGTGGCTGATTATCACCAATATACAAACAGATACATAACAGACATGACAACGCATCATATGACCCCTTTTTTCTTTTTTCATAATTGTAAATTAATCTTTCATTAGTCTTTGTCTCCCTCTGCTGGTACAACTCAAACACAAACATTCAGGCTCTATATTTTCTTTGTAACAAAACTAACATTTTTGAGTTTATACTGTGCCTTTATACAAATAAAATGTTAATCTATGAATGAGAAACTGTAATTTGCTGCTCTGAAATAAAAGGTGTTTCACTGCCGCCTCATCATGTCTGTCAGCCATTTGAACTTTAAATGAAAATATGATGATGAAAATTGTTAAAAACTATTGTTACCATAGTGACTCCAGTTTATAATGTGGATCATCCTTCAGATCCTTCAGCAGCTTCACTCCAGAGTGTGTTAGTTTATTCCCAGACAGATACAGTAGTCTCAGGTGTGAGGTGTTTGATCTCAGAGCTGAAGCCAGAGCAGCACAACCTTCATCTGTGACATCACACTTCACCAACCTGTAGAGAACAATGACACACTCTTCACTCTCTCAGATCAGATCAACAGATCACCATGTTTGATGTGAGATTTACCATGTTATTTGAGTGTGTTTGTGTGAGAAGGAAAGCTTATATAAACTTATATAACAAATTATTTATATCACATTAAATAACATGTAAAGATGATCACAGAAAAGAGATGGATGTGATGGTCATTAATGATTCTTGTTCTTGTTCTTCATGTATCAAAGTCCTGACTAGTGTTGTCACGATACTGGAATTTATAACTTCGATACGATACCTTGAAAAGTCTCGATATTTAATACAATTTTTGACACCACGGGGAAAAACACTGTATATACTGTCATATTTTTAATATTATTTCTTTTTTGTCCATCTATTGAAAGTCTAGCCAATCAAAGATTTCTTCTGAAGTAATCACTTTATATGATAAAGATTTAAAGCTTTTTAATATATAAACGTTGATCAATTACCATTACAATGATCTCACAAATATTTGCTAACTCAATGTATTTGTTTTTACAGTGGAGTAATTTTGTTGCAATATCTTACACACACAACACAAGCTTGATTTCAAATGGTGAATTAAATTAAAACAGACAAGAATATAGTAATGAAATAAGAACAAATTAACAATAACACATAAAAATACAATAGAATAAAGATAGAAATGAAATGGACTGCTTTATTTCTTCAGGTAGGTCTAACAGTATTCAGGTAAGAAACTGACAACACTAGATTGAGTGTGTTTAAAGTAAAGAGTGTTAAATGTTGATCGTATCTCCTTACTGAGGAGCAGCTCATGTGTTCAATCATTTACAGATCAATCACTCAATCACCTCAACTCAACAAAATATTATTTATTATTAATATTATTTGACCTGCCACAAGATGGCGCTGTTTTCGACACTCTTGATGCTTTGAAACTTTTCCTGAAACATTTAGAAAAAAAAGCTTCAAAGATTTAAGAGGCTTCATTTCTCCATCCCTGCTCAATAGTTTTAGGCCTTTTTGCAAATTTTTCCCATCGAGTTTAGCTGTTTTAGAGCGTTTACTCATTTTGAGCCTGTTTTTAAACATGAACTATCTGTAATGTCATTTTTCATGTGTGGAAAAAGCAACGAAACTAAACTAGCAATCAGATTTCTTTTCACCCATATCCCCCACGCCCAACCATGCACGTGCACAAACACACACACACACACACACACACACACACTTGACTTTACAACACAAACGCACACCTTTATTTTTCTCATCATCTCTTGCTTTCTAAACAGGGCTCCAGACAAAAAAAAAATCATTAAGGAGTCATTGGCTCCTACAGGGGGAAAAAACAGGCGCCAATTTTTTTTTTAAAGAGCCACACAATTAATGAACTTAATGAAAAATTTTTAAATCACTTACTTTTACTCATCCTGTTGTGTTTATATATAATAACTAAAAACTGCAGTCTGTAGAGCCGGTTTCCCCTTTTGAATGACGAATACAGACAAATTTATATGAAATAGGCAGTTGTCTCTTTACACAGGAGCAGAACGATGTGTTCAAATGCAGCTTTTTTGCACCGACGCGACGCGAGACGACAACACAGTCGGCTTTCATCAATGCTAGTTCTTTGGCTTCTGTTTGGTATGTGATATTTTCCCTACCTGTTCATATTTTGAAACTTTCACATGCAGCATTTCATTTAATTACGTCAACACAACAAATGATGTGATAGGCTACTGGTCACAGAACACACAAATAACATGCAGATTTTACAGTCATAACGTGTGAATTTGTATGGTTGCCAATGGCGACCTCAGCAAAAATATCACTCGCAAATTAATATTTTTAGTCCCAATATTGCGACCGTTTTAGGCGCAGTCTGGAGCCCTGCTTAATATGTCATGAGTGTATGCAGATAGATTTTAATAACCAATTTTAAAAAATATGTAAAAAAATAAATAAAAACAAAAATAAAAAAATAAAAACGGCATTAATTCATGCCCTCTCATGGTACGCACAGTGAGTTCATACAGCTGTACATCTGCAGGCGCCACTGCACTAGATTCAGTCACACACCTGTTGATTGTAGGAACGATTTCACAGAGAGACGAGATCTCACGGAGACTCACGAGATCAAACGTGACTTGAGAAGAAAAACAAATGGAGGACAATCGATGTTGTCAGCTGACTCTCCTGCCCCGCGTTGTTTTAATGAATGTAATTAGGACTTTCACGATTCCTCGTTTAAATTTGAGTACTTGATTTAAAAAAAAGCCTCAATAGACCCTTTTCACATTTCTGTGTTTCTCAGTAGCAGAAGTCGTCATAGTTGGGTAAACTTTTATCCATGGGTTTCAAAGACGTCACTTCCGCTATGCCCGCCGCCATTTTTGTGTCCGTCACGGCAACTAACACAGCAGCGCTTCATTGTACCGATGATCATCTTTAGCTTCCAGCGAGCACTCAAACAGCAACACAAAACATTAATAACTATGATTGTGACTGTCATATTAATAACATTATAATTGTACACACTACTGTAATAAAATGTTGTGAATTATTTGTACTTAGCTGCTGTGTTTCAGCGTGTTGTTACAGGAAGAACGAATCCACAACAGGAGCTACATTCACGTTTCTTAGTTCAAGTTCATCTGTGCATGATTTTGTGTAAATTTATGTTATAATATTATGTTTATCTTGTATAAATATATCTGAATTATCCTATATAGGATGTGTTCTGTTGAGTTAATTAACCTTCTAGCAAAGCGCTTCAGTTTATGGGTGTTCATCTCTTCAGCTTCAGCGCGAGCAGCTCGAACAGCAATGATGTCATCTAAATGAGACTATTTGTGAAAAACATCTGTTATTGTTTGTGATCTTATTTTATTACCTCCAGCTGTGTTTTGTCCCTTAAAAACATTTCTACAGTAGTGTCCACGAGAATAAGGTGGATATCTTGTACACAGTCCATCGCCATACACCGGAGAAAGTGTTACCAAAAAATCTATTACCTAACAAAAATATAAATAAAATAACAAAATATGTAAATGCAAACAAGTCATTTGACAACATTATTTAGACTGTAAAGAAACAAAATACATGTGCCATGGTGGAATAAATAATTGGAAATAAGGAAATGATTTTAATCAAACCATATGTTGATGAAAATAATACGAGAACAATACAAGTGCTAGTTATTAAAAATAATGCATTAATGTTTTTGAAAAAATATGAAACATTTTTAATATTACAGTAATAGTAAACATCTTTAATGACTGTTTGAAATATCATCATTGCTGTTAGAGCTGCAAACACACGCTGGAGCTGAAGAGAATGAACACCCATAAACTGAAGCTAGAAGGTTAATTAACTCAACGGAACACATCCGATAAGATCATTCAGATTTTTATACAAAATAAAAATAATATTACAACTATTTGCACAAAATCACGCATGTTTCAATATTCTAGATACTCATAAAATAAATCAAAGTGTGTTTTTTTTTATTTTTTTGAACAGTGATACTTAGCTAACTGTTACTCTAGTGAGCATTCAAAGTCTTTCAGGTATGTGGGTCTCCTAATAGGCCTACCACTTCTTGAACAGGGCGTTTGGTTCCCGGTTGGGGATGACTGTTCCCTCTTTATTTCAATCGGCCCGGTATCACTGTCATTCTCAGACACTCCTGGGTCTTCGGGTCGAGAGGTTTCTGTATTTTCTGGCTTGTCTAGTTCTGGGAAATCATTATCTAGTTCTTTTGTCTTTTTCAGGTGTTTTCTGTTCCTCCTCAGTACTTGCCCGTTTTCCATCTTAACTTCGTATAATCTTTGTTCCACAGGTCTGATCACTGTTGCTTTTGGCCACCAATGTGTCTGTCCTATCAGCGGCTGAACTCTCACTTTGTCCTTGTAGTGCCGATCTTTGAGATCTTTAGCTGCCACATCATAGTGTTGAGCCTGTCTCAGCTGTCTGTTTTTGTAGCCTCCTACTTTGTTGGGCATCAGTCCTGGACGCAGTAAACTCTCGCTCATCGGGAGTAATGTTTTTGTGCGTCGACCCATCAGTGCCATTGCTGGGCTGCTATCAACACCTTGAGTTGGAGTGTTCTGGTGGTCCAGCATTGCTAGGTAAGGATCAGCTCTTTTAGCTTTCCCCATGAGCCTTTTTACACTTTTTACAGCTGACTCCTCTTTTCCATTGCTCTGTGGGTATCCCAGTGAGAAGGTTTGTGTGTAAAGTCCCAGGCTTTGCTGAATTTCTTGAATTCATCAGATGAATACTGGGGGCCATTGTCTGAAAACACCAACGGCCAACGGTACCGACCCAGAGGTGTAGCGAACGTTGTGAGAAAACTGGATTCTTCCTCTAATTCCACGTGCCAAAATCCATTTTTCACATTGCAGACTGAAAAGACCCGTGCTCCATTCAAGTCTGGCAGTACATCCTCAATTGTGGGTAATGGATAATGGTTTCTTTTTAGCACTTTGTTGAGGGGCTTTGGGTCGATACATGTACGCAGCTGTCCTGAGGGTTTCTGCACTATGACCATGCTGCTAATCCAGTCTGAACTTCTTTCAACAGGAGCTATGATTCCTCGCCTATGCAAGTCTGCTAACTCTTTTTTGAGGGGTTCATAGAGAGCTGTGGGAATTCTTCTTTTGGGCAGTTTTACTGGTTCCACCTGCTCATCTATTTCCAATTTGAGCTTCTGTTCAAATGTCCCATCACCTTCAAAGACATCTGCATAGTCCAGTTTTATTTGTTCTTCTGTCCACTTCTTTGATTCCTCCCTGCTTTCCTCTACAGCCATAAAATTTTGATGCATCACATTAATCAGTTGCATTTCCTGGCATGCTTTGCTGCCCAGAATGGGTCGATATGCACCTTTCTCCACTACAATGAACTTGAGTTTGTAAGGGTTTTTCACCTGAAGAGTGCACTTTCCAAGTGGAGTCATGTGGTCTTGTTGTACATCATTAGAACCTGATTGCAGGGCTGTATTTGATCCTTTGGTCATATTTGCTGGGATTACATTGCATGTGGCACCACAGTCTAACTGGAATCGTACCGATCTTTTATTGACCTGCAAAACGGTATATACAGCTGTACTGTGGTCCGGGTCACCCTTCACCATGTTTATACTTCCTCCCACTGTGCTCAAAGTTATACTCAGCACTTCATCTTCACTTTCTGAATCATCATCTTCCTGCTCAATTGCCAAAACTGTCTTTTTCCTATTGGTCCGCATACTTTTGCATACTGCAGCAAAATGGTTATTCTTACCACAAGATTTACACTTTTGCTCAAATGCAGGACATTTCTCCTTCCTCTTCTCATGTTTCCGGCCGCAATATCTGCACTGTATGATGCTCCATTCTGATGAGGAGTCTCTTTTTTCTCTGTATTTCTGTTTTGTAGCCATGGCATGTATTGTTGCTGATGATGTCTGTGACTCTATAACTTTTGCTCTCTGTCTGGACAGCTCTGCAGCTCTTCCTATCTGTAAGCTTTTTTCCAAACTGAGATCAGACTCTCTGAACAGACGCTTCCTTAAATGTGAATCCCATGTCCCACACACAATTCTGTCTCTTCTGAGGGAGTCTGTATTCACCCCAAAATTGCATGTTGCTGCCAGTGTCCTTAATTCAGTCACATATTTATCCAGACTTTCCTCTTGACCCTGATTGCGTGATTGCTCCTGTCTGCCTCGCTGCTCAGAGTGGTTTGCGTCTGTAACTCCGTATAGCTTTGTTTTGAATCTCTTACTTTTGTTCATTGTTGCTTATATTATCATTACCTTATATAATATTGCCTACCACATTAATCTGACGTCGCTAGCTTGTAATCTTTGAATCTAAATTGCTGTTACAACGCGTTTGCATCTTGCTAGCTTGTTTTTCAACGCGTTCATCAAACAGCTGTGGTAACTCGGATCAGTCTACAAACACGGTGAGTCATGTCATCCTCTCCTAGTATTGTGTCGTGTTCCATATGCCACATGTTCAGTATAGCTCTCTCTGTCAACGATGAGGGATTTACATGTCATAAATGTAGGGAAATAGTCAGGCTGACAGAGATAATCTCAGAATTAGAGACACGCATCCAAACTTTAATCGAGGATACTAAGAATGCAAGGGCTTCAGATACTGTTTTGGATGCGACTAGCTTATTGAACTCTGTACATTGTTTGGTTCCAGCTGTAGAGCCCGCGCAGCAGGGCACTTGGGTAACGGTGAGGCGGCCTAGCCGCGGAAAACACCACTCTTCCGTTCCAATAAGAACATCAAACAGGTTCTCCCCACTCAGTGATGCACCCACTGAGAATCCTGTTGAAAGTGCCCTAGTTATTGGCAATTCTATTACACGGAACGTGAAATAGAGACACCAGCCACCATAGTCACATGTTTGCCGGGAGCCAGAGCACCTGACATCAAAGCAAATTTAAAAGCGCTGGCTAATGCTAATTGTAAATACTCTAAAATTATTATACACGTCGGCACTAATGATGTTCGACTTCGGCAGTCGGAGATCACTAAAATTAACATTAAAGAGGTGTGTGAACTCGCAAGTACAATGTCAGAAGAAGTAATTTGCTCTGGCCCTCTTCCTGTTCGTCGGAGTGATGAGATAGTTAGCAGATTATCATCACTCAATGGCTGGCTGTCTAAGTGGTGTCCGCAGAATAATATAGGTTTCATAGACAATTGGAAAAGTTTTTGGGGCAGACCTGACCTGTTGAAAAGAGATGGTATTCATCACTCCTGGGATGGTGCTGCTCTTCTCTCTAGTAATATGGCACATAGTCTTAGAACTAAAACATGACAAACTGGGGTCCAGGTCAGGAAGCAGACAGACTGGCTAAACCGACCGTCTGCTAGCTGCCTCACGTTACAGAAGTCAGATAATTCCCAACACATAGAAACTCTTACACCTAGATATTATCACATAGAGACTGTCTGTACCCCAAATTAGTAAAACAAAAAACTTCCAAACCCATTTAATGGTAAAAATTTAATTAATGTTCAACAAATAAAAAATAGAGATAATAATGATAAACAAATGATAAAGCTTGGGTTGTTAATTATTAGATCCCTTTCTTCAAAAGCACTTATTGTAAATGATATTATCACAGACAATAATCTAGATGTGCTGTGTTTGACAGAAACTTGGCTAAAACCAGATGATTACATTACTTTAAATGAGTCTAGCCCTCAAGGTTATGATTATCGACACAATCCTCGTCAGAAAGGCAAAGGGGGAGGTGTTGCTGTAATTTATAGTAATATTTACAGTATTAGTCAAAAGTCTTCCAAATATAATTCCTTCGAAGTGATGGTGCTTTACGTAACATTATGTAAGTTGACATTTGTGCTGGCTACTGTATACAGGCCACCAGGGCACCATACAGACTTTATCAAAGAATTTGCTGATTTTCTTTCAGAGTTAGTACTAGCTGCAGATAAAGTCCTTGTTGTTGGTGATTTTAATATCCATGTAGATAATAAAAAAGACTCATTGGGATTGGCATTTACAGACATTCTAAACTCTACTGGTGTTAGACAACACGTGTCAGGACCCACTCAGTGTCGTAATCATACTTTAGATCTAATATTGTCACATGGAATCGATATTGATGCCGTTGAAATTCTGCAGCAGAGTGACGACATCTCAGATCATTATCTAGTCTCGTGTATACTACATTCAGTCAAGGCAGCTAAACTGCCTCCCTGCCATAAATATGGTAGAACCATCACTTCTACCACTAAAGATCGCTTTATAAATAATCTTCCTGATCAGTTTCATCGCCTTAGCATACCAGACAGCTTAGAAGACCTCGATGTTGCAACAGAAACTATTGCCTCTGTCTTTTCCAGCACATTAGACTCAGTTGCTCCTTTGCGTTTAAAAAAGATTAAGGAAATTAATCCAACGCCATGGTACAATGAGCACACTCGGGCCCTAAAGGTAGCAGCCAGAAAAATGGAGCGCAGCTGGAAGAAAACAAAAGTTTTGGAACTATAGAAGTTTCATAGAAGTTTTTCGCATTTCGTGGAGAGAGAGAATGATTGAGTACAGAAAGGCCTTAAAAAATACTACATCTGCCTATTTTTCAAAACTTTTAGAAGAAAATAAGCACAACCCTAGGTATTTATTTGATACGGTGGCTAAATTAACAAGAAATAAAGCTTCAACTTCTGATGTTTCCAAAGAGCACAGCAGTAATGACTTTATGAACTTCTTTACTTGTAAGATTGATAATATTAGAGAAAAAATTATAACCATGCAACCGTCTATTACAGTATCGTGTCAGACAGTGCACTGTAGTGTCCCTGAGGAAAAATTAAATTCATTTACTGCTTTAGGAAAGGAAGAATTGTCTAAACTTATTAAATCATCAAAATCAACAACATGTATGTTAGACCCTATACCGACTAAGCTATTGAAAGAGATGCTTCCAGAGGTCATAGATCCTCTTCTTAATATCGTCAATTCATCTTTATCACTAGGATATGTACCAAAAAGTTTTAAGCTGGCTATTATTAAACCTCTTATTAAAAAACCACAACTTGATCCTAGAGAATTAGTCAATTACAGGCCGATCTCAAATCTCACTTTTCTGTCAAAAATACTAGAAAAGGCAGTATCATCACAACTATGTTCCTTTTTAGACAGAAATAGTATCTGTGAGGATTTCCAGTCAGGATTTAGACCGTACCATAGTACTGAGACTGCTCTTATTATAGTTAATAATGATTTGCTCTTATCGAAGAGAGGTCATATCGATCACAAGTTCAATATGGAGTACCGCAAGGCTCAGTACTAGGACCGTTGCTTTTCACTCTGTACATGCTACCCTTGGGAGATATCATTAGGAAGCATGGCGTTAGTTTTCACTGTTAGTTTTGATGGCTGCTCTGTTAAGTCTTCGTCGTCAGTTAGGAACCTGGGTGTGCTCTTTGATACCAATCTTTCATTTAAGGTCATGTTTCTAGCATCTGTAAAACCGCATTCTTCCATCTTAAAAATATATCTAAACTATGACATATGCTCTCAATGAAAAATGCAGAACAGTTAGTTCATGACCTCAAGGCTAGATTACTGTAATGCTCTACTGGGTGGTTGTTCCGCTCGCCTGATAAATAAACTACAGCTCGTACAAAATGCAGCAGCTAGAGTTCTTACTAGAACTAGGAAGTATGACCATATTAGCCCAGTTCTGTCAACACTGCATTGGCTTCCTGTTAAACATCGTATAGATTTTAAAATCTTGCTAATTACTTACAAAGCACTAAATGGTTTAGCTCCCCAGTACCTGAGCGAGCTCTTAAAGCATTATAGTCCTTCACGTCTATTGCGATCTCAGAATTCAGGCCAGCTGATAATACCTAGAATATCAAAATCAACCGCAGGCAGTAGATCCTTCTCCTATCTGGCACCTAAACTCTGGAACAATCTTCCTAGCATTGTTCGGGAAGCAGACACACTCTGTCAGTTTAAATCTAAAATAAAAACGCATCTCTTTAACCTGGCATACACATAACACATTATCAATTTATATTTTCAAATCCGTTAAAGGATTATTAGGCTGCATAAATTAGGTCAGCCGGAACCAGGAACACTTCCTATAACACCAGTTGTACTCGTTACATCAGAAGAAGAATGGCATCTATGCTAATATTAGTCTTTCTGTTTATCCCGAGGTTTACCGTAGTCAACCAGATCCGGGTCGTATCCAGGTGAGACCGAGGACCGGCGCCTTGACACGACCACAACGCAGCCCTGAAGTATCAGCAGAGATTGAGTCGACTAGATCATCCATTGTGAAGGCCTCACTGACACGACAGCCAGTGGCACAGCTCCTCAACAAACCTTCCATACCGGTGTGATGAATACGATCCTCAACTGGATGGAACTGGAATAAATACTTTGAATGTTGCGCTCCTATCGGACATATGATAGCAACCTGAATCGTAACAAAGCACTGTTCGCCAGAGGAGAACTGGCCCTCCGACTAAGCCTGGTTTCTCCCAAGGTTTTTTCCTCCATTTTAACACAGAAGTTTTTAAGTCATTTGCCACCTGTTTGCCACCTGATGTAGTTAGGGTTCCTTGCCGCTGTCGCCTTTGTCTTGCTTAGTTGGGGACACTTGACATTTGACTTGACATTTGATATTGAACAGTGCTTTGATCTGCCGGCATTGACACTATTCTTTAAGAGCTGCTGTGCAGCCAAAATTATATACCAGTTATCAATGTAAAGCTGCTTTGACACAATCTGCATTGTAAAAAGCGCTATATAAATAAAGGTGACTTGACTTGACTTAAAGAAATTGTCTTTCAACAGTCTCATTTTTCTTGGGGTCACAAAATCCATCCAACTTTGTTATCACTTCCTCAATTAATAAGCCCTCCACATTAGTTCCAACTCCCAAAGTTTGACACACTTCACGTCCTTTTTCTCCAATTAAGTAATGGAGCAGTTTCAATTTATATTCATCCATTTTGTCTTCCATTGCCAGATCTACACAATTGAATTCTTCCTTCCATCTTTACCATGTCATTTCCATCGTTGCAGGTGCTAGACTAGTGATCAATTATTTACTCACATTGATATCGTCAAGTACGTCACCTCCAAAGCGCACGCTCAGATGCTCTCTCTGACTTGAGCAGCGGCTATGCGCTCTTGCGAGCCTCTGTCACACTCCTCAATGGAATGACGATCACTTTAATTCCTTGTGGTTCGGTTTCAGTCTTTAGACTTATGAACCGCTGCCACCATGTTTCAATATTCTTGATAATCATAAAATAAAACAGACTCAAGTGTGGTGTCATGAACTCCAACTGTTTACTGCTCTTCCGCTCTCTCGCCAATACATGCATAATAAAAGTCTCACGTACAACTTCAACACTATACATACTGCACATATTGTTACAACGCTCAGATGAACTTGAACTAAGTAACGCAGTCAGAATAATAGCTCCTGTTGTGGATTCGTTCTTCCTGTAACAACATGCCGAAACACAGCAACTAAGCCAAAAGAATTCACAACATTTTATTACAATAGTGTGAACCCAGTGTGCGAACTACGGGGGAGCTAGGAGGAGCTCGGCTCCCCTTAATAAGACATGGGCTCCCCTGAAAACGTGATTTGTGAAATTTTGGGGGGTCTCCAAAAATATTGACAATGTGTTATTTTGACGTACAATTTCAGTTTTGTGTAATGTGATCATCATGGATTATTATGTGTAATTGCAAAAATATCATTCATTCATGCATGACGGTGATTTAAACCTAATTCACTTCAATAAAGATAACTGTACATGCTATTCTTGTCATGAGCATCAAGTTGTGGGGGCGCTGCGGTGCAAATTTCACTCATGTTTAGTACGTGTTAACCATGGTGTTAACTCAAAGATTCATAGAAAAAATATAAACATTGGAGTTGTGGTCGATTCTGTGTTAAGGTAAGGCATGTTATTCGCAATTATGTGTTGTGGCTGGGTTTTTATAGGTCTGTGTGACTCTAGGCCTAATTGAACAGAGAAATTATGGTATTCTTCTGTAGCCTGACGAGTAACTTTAACCGTTGTTCATGTGAACTCAAAGACAGCCTGATGCTTTGTTTATAGACTATTTGTGGGTGGCTGTTCACCTAATTCGTGTCGATAAAGTATAATAGGGTAAATCCTGTATAGTGATTTATCCTATATAGTGCTTGCATAAAGCAAGTAGTGCATACACTTGTAGCTGTAATGTATTTTTATAAGCCATTAGTCCATGCGCAAGCGCACAACTAATAGTCGTGATTTGGTTTTAGTGACTCAGGAGTCCTCTTGACTACTCCTAACGTTTCACAAATTTAGGAGCTAGTTTTAGCACTAAAATGCTTTGTGAAATACTCTTAGAGCAAAAATGTAGGAATCCTAAATTCAGGACTGACACACCCATTATTTTTAAGAGTTTCTCCTGAATCTGCGAGTTAGGAGCTACTTTTAGCCTTAAGATGTTTTGTGAATACGACCCCTGATGAATAAGATCAGAATCAACATATTTATTCATTTGTAATAAATATCTTAGTCATTATTCTGTGTCATTTTTCATTGAAAATAATTTCACTGTATGTAATGCACACATTCATGCCAAAATTCTTAATTAATGTTCACAGTATTCACACTGTCAAACCGTTACTGTTTACGATTGATTAAATGTTTAACATCATTAAATTTCTTTAAGGCAGTTTCCACACATTTATTCATCTATTTTAAAACTGCTCTTACGAAAATTAACCATGTTTTTACTACAAATAAAACTAAAAAACATGGTTATTATAGTTAAACCATGGTAACCACAAATTAACCATGTGTCACAGACACGCCAGGTTCCAACATCACCCAATCACAGCGCACTCAATCCCCGGAGTACTAATCATCTGCACCTGCACCTCATCTACTCACTCATCACCACCAGCATATAACACACTCACACACATTCATTCACTGTCCGGTCTCGTACGCACATAGATCGCTATATGCTTACCTCTTGGACTCCATTGAAGCTACCTACCTGTCTCCTTCGTCTCCAAGTCTCCTCGTGTTGTTCCTGTATGTGTGTGAGTGTCTTCAGTCTTCCTCGCCAACCATTTCTTCACCATATCATCGATCATCACTCCTGCAAGCCAACAAAGGACAGTATCACCATTTATCACCACTTTCACAACTTACTACATTCAACTTCACTCACCTGCACTACCGTCATCTCTGCTGTGTGTGAAAATAAAGACCTGTTAACCGTTACCTCTGCCTCTGCCAGTCTGTATTGTAACAGAAGACCGGACCTGAAACATCGTCTTCACACACAGCATGAGCCAACCGGATCCCATTCAAGAGCTCGTCGATGTCCTTCGGCGAGCTCTTTCCACCACTCCAACATCACCCATTCCAGCGATCACTTCCGCAAACACCGCTCCCTCTCCTTCACCACCTGTGCACGCCAGTCCCATGGCTAAACCGGCGCCCTACTCTGGTTCGGCGGAGGACTGCAGCGGATTCCTACTGCAGTGCTCGCTGGTCCTGGAGATGCAACCGCACAATTTCCCCACCGAAACATCTAAAGTGGCGTTCATCATCTCCCAACTGCAAGGCAAAGCGCTCCAATGGGCTGACTCAATCTGGTCTCAAAATCATCCCATCACTCAATCATACTCCGGTTTTGTGGCCCACTTCCGCGAAGTATTCGGGAAACCCATTTCAGATTCTTCTGTTGGTGAGAAACTCTATAATTTAAAACAAGGAACTCTGTCTGTTTATGAATATGCCTTGCAGTTTTGGACTCTTGCAGCATCCAGCGGCTGGAATGAGCAGGCTTTATTAACAACATATCGTCAAGGACTGGATCCTCGCGTGCGGTTGCATCTCGCTGCATACGAGGATTCCATCGGCCTGGAACGGTTCATTCAACTCTCCATTCGTTTCGCCACTCGTATGCAGTCGTGTCTTGAAGAACACCAGGGCCAGCCGCTGTTCTCCATCTCAGCCCGCCGACCAGAATCCGTCAGCCCCCCAGAACCAGCCAACGAACCCATGTCTCTGGAAGGCACACGGCTCTCCCCGGCTGAGCGACAGAGACGGCTGACCCAGAATCTATGTTTATACTGCGGTTCTCCTGGGCATATCCTCTCCACATGCCCAATTCGTCCTCCTCGACCCATGGTGAGTGCCATCATACCATCTATTAGGAAGATGAAGCCACTCACCACTACTGTAACACTTACTGCTTCTGACATTTCCCTTCCAGTCGTTGCCCTCCTCGATTCTGGGTCAGCCGGCAACTTCATCTCCGGGACCCTCTGTCGCCAGCTCCGCATCAAGACCACGTCCACGCCGACCACCTACCAGATACGATCAGTAACAGGAGAATCCTTAAGCCGTAAACACGTCCGCCATTGCACTGATGCCATCCAGATTCAAGTCGGTCTGTTACATGTCGAACACCTCCATCTGCTGGTTCTGGAGGGATCCACCGCTGACGTGATCCTAGGGCGCCCCTGGTTGGAGCAGCACAACCCAACACTCTCCTGGAAAACCGGCGAGGTCCTGAAGTGGGGCAAAACCTGTTTCCACGACTGCTTCCCTGGGCTTCCTCTTCCACGTTCTCCGCGCTCCGAAGCTCTTCCAGTCTGTGCCACGACCATCGAGAGCCCAGTGGACCAACGATCTATCGACATCCCAGAGTGTTACGCCCCCTTCAGCGACGTATTCTGCCCTCAACGAGCCTCCAAGCTGCCTCCACACCGGCCATGGGACTGTGCCATCGATCTGCTTCCGGGTGAACCAGTGCCTAGGGGAAGGATATACCCTCTATCCATCCCGGAGGAGAAGGCCATGGAGGAGTATATAAAGGAGGCTCTCGCACAAGGTTACATCCGACCATCCACTTCCCCTGCTGCTTCAAGCTTCTTCTTCGTGGCCAAGAAGGACGGAGGCTTGAGGCCCTGCATTGACTACCGCGCCCTGAACAACATAACCATTAAGTTCCGTTATCCCCTTCCTCTCGTCCCTTCAGCCCTAGAACATCTCCGTGGTGCCACTGTCTTCACCAAACTGGACCTCCGCAGCGCGTACAACCTCATCCGGATACGCGAAGGGGACGAGTGGAAGACCGCCTTTGTGACACCTACCGGCCACTATGAGTACTTGGTTATGCCGTATGGCCTGGTCAACGCCCCCTCCGTATTCCAGGACTTCATACACGAGGTGCTCCGGGAGTATCTCCACCGGTTCGTCCTGGTCTACATTGACGACATCCTAATTTACTCCCGGAGCCTGGCCGAACATCGCCACCACGTTGCGGAGGTCCTCCAACAACTCCGCAAGTTCCATTTATTCCTCAAAGCAGAAAAGTGTTCATTTCATCAGTCTTCCGTACATTTCCTGGGTTACATCATCGACAGCAGTGGCATCCGGATGGACGAGGGGAAGGTGGAAGCCATCAAGAACTGGCCAACACCCTCATCCATCAAAGAACTGCAAAGATTTCTCGGATTCTCCAACTTCTACCGTCGTTTCATCCACAATTACAGCTCTCTTGCCAGTCCACTCACCAACCTGCTCAGACACAAGCCCAAGTCTCTGTCCTGGACCCCTGACGCCACGAAGGCATTCGACCAGCTCAAGGAAGCCTTTACCACCGCTCCTCTCCTCATCCATCCCAACCCAGAGCTGCCCTTCATTGTCGAGGTGGATGCCTCCACCTCCGGAGTAGGAGCGGTGTTATCCCAGCAGCAGGGGAATCCCAGCCGACTCCATCCATGTGCCTTCTTCTCCCGCAAGCTCAACCCGGCGGAGAGAAATTACGACATCGGCAACCGTGAACTCCTAGCTGTGAAGCTCGCCCTGGAGGAGTGGAGGCATTGGCTGGAGGGAGCCAAACACCCCTTTCAAGTTCTCACTGACCATAAGAACCTAGAATACTTACGATCTGCTAAGAGACTTAATCCCAGACAAGCCCGCTGGGCTCTGTTTTTCACTAGATTTAACTTTACCATCTCCTACCGTCCCGGCCCTAAGAATGTCAAAGCAGATGCTCTCTCCCGTCTCCATGCTCCTGAGGAAGTTCAAGAAAATCCAGAACCCATCATTCCCGAAGAACTCATCATCAGCCCCATCTCCTGGTCTGAGGAGTCCGTGCCCTCCTCCAATGCCTCCACCAACGCTCCGCCGGGTTGCCCACCAGGCTTGTGCTACCTCACAAGATCACGACGCACTCCTCTCATCCACTCAGCCCACACGTCACTTGGCACTGGTCACCCGGGGGCCAATGAAACCCTCTCATTGCTGAGGGAACGCTTCTGGTGGCCCAACATGGCAGCTGATGTCAGAAGGTACGTGCAGGGCTGTAAGGAATGCGCCATCTCGAAGAGCCCACGCCATTTACCATCCGGCAAGCTCCTACCTCTGCCCGTTCCCAACCGACCCTGGTCACACCTAGGAGTCGACTTTATCACCGACCTGCCTGCCTCCAACAATAACACCTGTGTCCTTGTAGTAGTGGACCGGTTCTCGAAGTCCTGCCGCCTAATACCCCTAAGAGGCCTACCCACTGCTATGGAGACGGCGGAGGCACTATTCAACCATGTTTTCCGATACTTCGGTATCCCAGAAGATATCGTCTCCGACAGGGGTCCGCAATTCATCTCAAAAGTATGGAGGGCCTTCTTCTCGCTCCTAGGTGTGACCGTCAGCCTAACATCCGGATACCATCCACAGTCGAACGGGCAGACGGAACGGAAGATCCAGGAGATCGGTCGCTTCCTCCGTACCTTCTGTCATGACCACCAGGACTCTTGGAACCAGTACCTGGGTTGGGCCGAGTACGCCCAGAACTCTCTTCGTCAGCCTTCCACCGGCCTCACACCATTTCAATGCGTACTCGGCTACCAACCTCCACTGTTCCCCTGGTCTGGGGAACCCTCTGACGTACCATCTGTGGATTACTGGTTCCGAGAGAGCGAGAGGGTCTGGGACTCAGCACATCACCAACTGCAGCGAGCCCTGCGCAGACGCAGGATGACAGCAGACCTTCGCCGGTCCGAAGCTCCCTCATACCAGCCCGGTCAGAAGGTCTGGCTGTCAACCAGGGACATCCGCCTGCGTCTGCCCTGCCGGAAGCTGAGTCCCAGGTTCATTGGCCCATTCACCATCAGCAAGCAGATCAATCCAGTCACGTACCAACTTCAACTTCCTCCTCACTACAGAATTCACCCCACATTCCATGTTTCACTACTCAAGCCTCACCACCCTTCTGTTCCTCTCTCCACAGGACCTGGCGTGGCAGCCTCCGAACCCCCCCTTCCACTTATCCTGGATGACGGCGCCGCGTACGAGGTTCATGAGATCTTGGACTCCCGACGCCGTGGTGGTCTTCTAGAATATCTAGTTGACTGGGAAGGCTACGGCCCTGAAGAACGCTCATGGGTCCCCAGGGACGACATCTTGGATCCCAACCTCCTTCAAACCTTCCACACTAACCACCCTGACAGACCAGCCCCCCGTGGAGGAGGCCGACCACCACGACGTCGGGGTCCTCGGCCCTCAGGAGCGGGCCGTGGAGGGGGGGGGTACTGTCACAGACACGCCAGGTTCCAACATCACCCAATCACAGCGCACTCAATCCCCGGAGTACTAATCATCTGCACCTGCACCTCATCTACTCACTCATCACCACCAGCATATAACACACTCACACACATTCATTCACTGTCCGGTCTCGTACACACATAGATCGCTATATGCTTACCTCTTGGACTCCATTGAAGCTACCTACCTGTCTCCTTCGTCTCCAAGTCTCCTCGTGTTGTTCCTGTATGTGTGTGAGTGTCTTCAGTCTTCCTCGCCAACCATTTCTTCACCACATCATCGATCATCACTCCTGCAAGCCAACAAAGGACAGTATCACCATTTATCACCACTTCCACAACTTACTACATTCAACTTCACTCACCTGCACTACCGTCATCTCTGCTGTGTGTGAAAATAAAGATCTGTTAACCGTTACCTCTGCCTCTGCCAGTCTGTATTGTAACACCATGGTCTTGCTAACCATATTTTAACCATGGTATTTTGTAGTAAAACGGTGGTAATACAAATGGTAATCAATCAGTGAAAAAACATGGTTACTACACTTTTACTATAATAAAACCATGGTTAATTTTGGGGTGTTTATCAGTCAAATTCACTTATAAATGTAAATTCAACAGGTAAGAAATATGATCAGTAAGAGAAAAACACAGTTAATGAGAAGACGAGCACTGGACTGCGACAGGTTAGATGGGAAATAAATGTATTTGGAAGGGAACATTTCAGCAAGTTGAAGATATGAGATGTAAACACTCTCAGTTTGGAAATGCATCTACTACACGAACGTACTCCAGCGTCCGCATATTATTTTAAAAGAAGGACCTTCATCCCGCCGTATCAGTCTCACCCATGCTTTCCTCAATTCTTGCTGTGTCGAGAAATCGTGAAAACTGAGGCGAGGATGTCGTTGTTCAGAATCAGAGCAGCCGGATCGCTGCAGTAACACCGGCGAGAGGATTCAGACATTAGTTTTGACTGAGTTGCGATGGGACCGGAAGTAGAGATACACTGCTTCACTTACCGGATATAGGAAGTGTGATAAAGGTCTATTTCAGTTTTCTTCTGTCAACAGGGTTCACGTGTGATTTATCAAACATTCATATGCTGGCAATCCTATCATACGAATGATCGTACGTTGATGAATGTGGCGGCTGAAAACAATCGACATTTAAATATCACGCCCCTAAAAATTCACGGTTTATAAGCCCCGCCCCTACAGTTTACGACACAGAGAAACGTAACCCGACCAAGAAGAGGAAGTAATCTCATGAAAGAGAAATTGATCTTATCCAAAAACACCCGTTAACCTTGTAATTGCAAACAATTACATTAATTTATATGTATATTTAGTAGCGGTAAATAAAACAAAACATCCATAGGCCTATTGTAGTTCCCTCCACAACAAATCATTTAAGTTACGGTATTCAACAGAACAAGAATGAAAAAGAAGCTATAAAATTATATATTAAACTATAAAATAAAATATAAATTAGATAGTCATAGTGGCATTCATTATAAACAATAAAAGTCAAGAAAAAAATATTTTTTAAGGCTAAAGTGAAACTGATGTGCTCACCTCTCTCATTTGGCAAGAATCCAAATATGTTTCTATATTTGCATGTAACATTTTGGTTGCTAAATTATTATTCATTATTATTCATTATCAGGGTTCAGGACTTTTCCAGGACATTTCAAATTTAATTACAACAGGAATAAAAGACAAGGATAACAGATTCACGGCCTAAAGTAATATTCCTCTTTCCAGAAGTCTTAAAAAAATCTGTATAGTTTGTTTAAATTTTGTTTTTATTTACTATATTATTGGCAGTATTCAGTTGTTGTTCTTCATTGTCTTTTCCTTTTTGTAAAGCACACTTTCTATATTAATCTTAAATTGTTATAATGTATCCATATATTAATAAACTATTAAATAAAATTATATAAACAATCATTAGTAATAATCTAGTGTATTAATATAATATCAACAAGATATCACAATTTAAATAATGCTATGAGTTTATTGTTTTAAAATAAATACAATTTTGAATGGTAAAAATGAAAGACACTTTTAAAATTAAACTAACACCGCCAGTAGGTGACTTAATAAGTGAGTCATTGGAGTCAATCTTTCAATCGATTCGTTCAAAAAGCTCATTCATTTACAAACTAATCAAATGACGGTCTTTATGAATGGGTCACTGAATCACATTTCAAACGATTTGTTCAAAATTGTAGATTCATTCTGAAACACTTCTGTGAGTTGCTAAGAAACGTTCTGCATTGGTTTTGTTTGGAACTATTTTTGTTGGTGAAACAGATGTAACCGGGCGTGTTTCAGGAACTACAAATCCCATCAGCCTCAGTTCTATAAAAGGAAGTGATGAGATTTGTTCTTCCACTTCCGCCGTTTGTTTTTTCCGCTGACGATTCGTGAATGGAAGTCGCGGCAGATTTAAGGTATTGCATTGACGCTAGATTAGTAAATTTTGTGAGGTTATTGTACATGTAGTGATGTGTTAAATAATGGGTTGCCCTTCTGTTTGTTGTACATCTTCCTGCTTATTGAAATGGAAGTCGCAGCAGGTTTACGTATTGCATGGTGGCAATAGACCAGCAAATGTAAGGATCGCTTATGTGCAGTCACATGTCAAATATTAGTGGAACATGGTTGAGTGTTGAACACATGACGCATCGTTTAGGAGGTAGTAGTTTTATTATTCGATGATCGCGTGGCCATGTGTATTTAACACGTGTTTTACTGATGTTATTTTGTTTGTTTTTTAGTATTATGGCTGGATGGTTGCCCGAGTGTCATAAACCAAAATAACGGATGGTAGAGGTATTATTCTTATTTTTCTTAAAAAAAAAATAAAGGGTTTAATGTGTATTTTGAATGTTTTATATTTTTGTAAAATGTTTTGGGTATGTGACTTTTTCTTTGTATTGTAAATATCTCTTTTTAGTAATGGATTGTGTTTTCCCTTACAGGGATGCACGATTACCGTTTATTTTAGGTTGAATTATTGTTGAGATGGTGTTTTTTTTTTTTTTTTTTTTTTTTTTTGGTTGGATGTGGGACCAGAGTTGGCCAAGGGAGAACTGAGGCCACACTAAAGACAAAAAAAGGACTAAGTAGATCATAGTCATTTCACAGTGCTGACTTACTCGTTCTATTTGCATTACCCACTGTTAATATTATTGTTTTTTTTTTTTTTGTTTTTTTTTTTTGTTCTTTTTGACCTGACTGTGGCTGCGGGGTTGCCTTCACTGGTGGACAGCAGTGGTGTGGTGGTTTGGTCACTTTATTTTTCTTTCCTTCTAGGTCTGCAGTGTGATTTGCCGTGAGCTTGATCATAGTGGGAGCACGTTTGTCTGTATGCCACTTCTGTCTTCACAACCTAGGTAACCTGTGGCCATCTGTGGGTTTTGTTATTTCTATTTGTTTTATTTTTATTTTCTTTGTGGGTAATTGCATTAAAGGTCTGCTGCATCCTTTTAACATGTTGATGTTTTTTCGTAATATTTTCTTTTGAATAAAATGTTGTTCATTGAAGCTTCACTACCGCCTTCTGCCTGATTATTTTCCCCTTTTTGGGTCATGATATCACACAGACAATATTTCCTCCCCTTATATTAACTTATTTAGTGAACTTGCAGAAAATCAAAATCACATTTGCCTGCACCTCGTGTTCACAACACTAGTCTGTGCTGCGCGAGGAGTGAATGAATCGCTGAATGTGATTCATGGTGCATCGCGTCAGCGTCTCATTATGACATCATCGCTCAGAACTAAATAAAACTAGGGGGATTACGTAAAAGAATTACTATGAAAAACCACTTGTCATGGAGATGCAAGAAGTTTCAACATTTCTAAAACAAAATAAAAAGAATACATATCAATTTGCTACCCTTTCTTGGAACAATGCTGCCATCCATGCTGTAGTTGGCTGTGTCCACCCCTTCCATATACTGTATCAGAATAATTAGTTTGCAAGAACAAATATTATCAAGGTTAACAAGGTACCTACATTCGCTGAAAACATTTGAGCACTTAATTCCTAACTCCCGCAACCGTCAACACAAGACAGTCAGTACGTCACAGAATACTTCTCTCACGTGTCAAAACTCAGCGGTTCAGAACAGAGAGCTTTCTGCTACTAACGTTAATTTTGGAGCAATTGTAAACTGTTCTTCTTGATTGAACAAGACATTTTTTTTTAAAAAGATTTTTCCAGTACAACCAGATTTTTCCAGGACATCTTTCATTTTTTTTGAAGCCTGCCGCTATAATCAGACACTTTTGCGCACAAGACAAAAGCCTGGCATGAGAGAGTTAATTCAAGTGAACAGTGGAAGTGATAAAAAAAATGAAAGCGCTGTGTTCATTCAATTTTATTTTTTTACAATACACGCTTGTTTTACGTCATACTTTCAACAGGCTTATTTTGATCGCTAAAAATACACATTGGTACTTCCTCATCCTCAGTTAACATGAAATCATCCATTGTGTTTGAGTTCAGCAGATGACTTAAGAGAACTGTTTTGATCCCTTAACAGAGGTGGGTAGAGTGTCCAAAAACTGTACTCAAGTAAAAGTAGAAGTACTTATAAAAATATTTACTCAAAGTAAAAGTGAAAGTAATAATCTTAATAGTTTGAGTAAGAGTAAAAAAGTATCCAATGAAAAAACTACTCAAGTAGCTTGTTACTAGTTACTATATATATATATATATATATATACACACACACAATACAATAGCATGTTATTATTTAAATAGATGTTTAAATTATTATCACAATTAGATATCTTTGCAACAAACACAGAAGAGGCAAGCATTATTTCTAGCATCTGTAACCCGAATATCATTGCATGTCCTTTACTTTGTATAACAATAACGTATATAGCTACATTTGAAAGAAGAAAGAGAGAAAATTCTTTACATGTGCTCGCGCTCATAACCGCTGAACATCTGAACACAAACAATGATCAAATGCACATTGACGGATCTTCTTCCGTCTGTTCTCCAAAATGTAATCAAATGTATATTTCTGCAGGCGCGTGTAAACTGGTTAACTGTGTCAACGCAAAGGCGTTCGTTTTCAAGACGAACAGGTCGCCGGCGCCGCCACTGCGCAACAGGCTACAAATTACCGCGGGACGGCGGGTGTTCATTTCATACTCTCTGAACAATGGTGGCTTATTTAATGTATAAATTAAGATATATGTCCATAAAAATGGTAAAGAAATGCTACATACTTTGTTATCATGGCATAATAATCTCTTTGGTTGTAAAATTTCGGCTATTGGCTGTATGAATTGAAATCGAATGAAATTGATTCCTGTAGAACTGTTCACAGACAGCATACACAGTTCAACTAATAAAGATCTTCATCGCTGGCAAACAATTGGATGCATTTACAGATTTGCTTTTAATTGACTGTAGGTCCACTGCCGCTTCATCCAACGCTCCGAGTGAGAAACCGCTTCAGATGATTCAGTGGTGCAGGAACTGAACAAATCATTCAAACTGATTCGTGAACCAATTTAGTTTTGCCAACTAGTTTGATCAAGTCTTTGAACAGAATCGACTCAAAAGAGTGATTCATTTGTGAATGGGGCATTGTTCATGAAAAAAGAGACAGCGCGCTTGGAATAAACGACGCATTTCTTAACATGTGCAGTATTGCATTAAAATAAAGTAACGAGAGGAGCATCGCCCAACGTAGCGAAGTAAAAATACAGATTTTTCATTACAAATGTACTCAAGTTAAAGTAAAAGTACCCACATTTAAATCTACTCTAAAAAATACAAATTTTCCAAAAAACTACTCAAGTAAATGTAACAAAGTAAATGTACTTCGTTACTACCCACCTCTGTCCCTTAATTTTTTTAGGGCTAAATGATTACTAAGGACTTTGTTGCAATGCATAACAGATCTTAAGGGAACACTTAAGCAATTAAGGGAAATACTTAGTGACAGCCTTAAGGTTTTTTTCTTGCAACCCATGTTTCACTAAGGGTACCCTTAACCTTATAACTAAGGGTTTTCTTAACTTAAGGGCTTTCAGGCAACCGGGCCCAGACTAACACTCCTCAAATTCATCTGAAAGATCCACATTTACTGCCTGAGAAATGTCTTCTTTTTAAACAATAATTACAATTAGAATAATAAGACACTATATAGAGCTGTTACCAATCCACTGAAATCACTAACAACAAAATTCATCTTTACAGTTGCATCTGAATTGGTACAATTACAAATGCATACGTAATGTTGAGAATAAGTTTTAAAAATAAAATTTTGTTTATTTAACATTTGTAAAAAAAAACAACAAAAAAACAAAAATCTATCACATTTGCAATTGTGCTCATATTTGTGAAAACAGATCTCTTGTGATAGTGCTTAACTATATGTTATAATATAAATATCAAGATCTTATACAAGTACTTTTTTGCAATCACATCTTGAATTTTGTGGGAATTTTTATTAATTTTGGTGACATTTTTGACACAATCCCTTGTTGATTTCTGACCCGGCACAACAGTAACAAAATAAATAAACTGAAATTAGAAATAAGTTACTGATTGCATTTGAAGCAGTAAGTTTTACATCCAATCAAATTAATGATGTTAACAAAGAAATTAGACAATGCAACGGCAATTTAGCGAAATCCCCGCAGGTGTGGTCTTGACCGGTCTTGAAATAAAATCCCGAGTCCTTTTAGTTTGAGACCAAGACAAGACCGAGACCTTCAAAAACTGGTCTTAAGACCGGTCTCGAGTACTACAACACTAGCTGCACGTAAGTTCACGCTAACTCAAAAAAACTGAACATAGACCGCTCACGTCCATATTGATAAATGCAAAGTTTTGCGTGGAAACGGCCGTACGCACCGTTTTCTGTCGTACGTTCGTTTCATAAATGAGGCCCAATGTGTGCCATTTCATCAGATTTGTAAGGTAAATCATTTATTAACCTACACCAACACAGGAGAATACGTCAATATCTTTGACATATGTGAACTGTTCATCACGATTTCAAAATAAAAGCTTAATCTCTGAGTTGAGTTTGCATGTTTTGATGTCCACATATTCTTGTTCAAGAAGTTACAGTGGCTGTAGCATTTCTGTCATAAAGAAGTTGCCAAATATTAAAGATTAAGTTAACATTTAAAATAATGTCGTTTGACCAATATTAAATAGAGATTTGATCTGCTGTAAAGTGGGACAACAACAATCATCAGGCAGCTGGCTCCCTCTGCAGGCATTTGTTATAATACATAATATAATTGTTTATAAAATGTATATTATATTATGTATTTTAAAAGTGTTGTTATATCAAACCATATGATTACTTGCTTTTGATCCAGATATTATTGCCCCATTGTTATTATATTTGTATTTTAAGTCATTTTAAAGGCCATTGTTTGCTTAGGTCTATTTTTATTATCATAAAAAAAAAATCCTATTACTTGATTAATTGTGAAAATAATCGACCGATTACTTGATCACCAAAATAATCGTTAGTGACAGCCCTAAATGTAATAACAGTTTAATTCCCCTATTCCATTTTGTTACTTCATGAATAAATGAAATTATAAAATTCAATGACAGTTTCATGTGAGAGTCACATATGATCTTACCTCAGTTTCTCCAGTTTACAGTGAGGATTCTCCAGTACAGCAGAGACTATCTTCACTCCCGAGTCTCCTAGATTATTCTCAGACAGACTCAGATCTCTCAGGTGTGAGGAGGGGTTTGATCTCAGAGCTGAAGCCAGAGCAGCACAACCTTCATCTGTGACACCACACTTACTCAACCTGTAGAGAACAATGACACACTCTTCACTCTCTCAGATCAACAGAGACTTCATTATCAAAGAGAAACCAATAACATAAACTCAAATCACCATGTTAGATGATCTTGGTCTGTGTCACAGAGAAAAAAACATTATCATAACACCTGCAGTCAAATTCAAGCTGAAATAATACATATATTTTATTTATGTATGATCATAATTTGTGCAATATCTCTTTTTTAATCAATTAATTAAATATGTCAGTGAGTTTTACTGTTATTCTAAGAGATTATATAAAAACTGATAAATTAAAACTGTTTATCACATAGAAATCTAGAAAAATTGTAACAGGAGAGGTTAATGTAATGAACATTAAAGAGTCATGAAACCCCCCTCTTTCAGCTCAAGTCTACCTCACAATCATCTTAAATGTGTGTGATCAGACAGAGATAAAAAGAGCAGGAAATCTGGCCATGCCCACTATTATTTAATATATTTATATATATATATATATATATATATATATATATATATATATATATATATATATATATTTTATCACATTTAAAGATATTTCACATATTGTAGTAATACATACTATTGTCCTGCAGCATTTAATAATCATAATATATTAATAATTTTATTATATAATATATTAATTAATTCTTATTATTAAAATACCTGCCAAAAGTCTTATTCTTAACTCATAATTCTTAAAAGAATTATTTTAAAATAAATCTCTTTTGCTCACCAAGGCAGCATTTATTTGATCAAAAATACAGAAAAACAGTAATATTGTGAAATATTGTTACAAATTTAAAAAAAATATTTTCTATTTTAATATTTTATAAAACGTAATTTATTCCTGTGATCAAAGCAGAATTTTCAGCATCATTTCTCCAGTTTTCAGTGTCACATGATCTTTCAGAAATCATTAAAATTCGATTTGATGCTCAAGAAACATTTCTGATTATTATCAATGTTGAAAACAGTTGTGCTGCTTCATATTATTCTGGAAATGGTTATACATTTTATTTTTCAGTATTCTTTGAAAAAGAGAAAGTTCAATGAACAGCATTTACTATATGTAGCCTACATTTATCAAATATATTAAATTTATTAAAGCATTTATAAAATATTTTGTAACATTTTAAATGTCTTCACTCTTCTCACTTTTTATCACTTTAATGTAAGATGAATTAAAGTATCAATTTCTCTCTTTTTTAAATCTTACCACAAATGTTTGAATGGTATCATTGTTTCCACAAAAATGTTTGGCAGCAAAAACTGATTTTTAACATTTATAATAATAATTAGTGAATGTTTCTTGAGCAGCAAATCAGCATTTCTGAAGGATCATGTGACACTGAAACTTCTCTTTGTAAACAACAACAGAATTATAAACGATTCTAATGACGAATGTTGCGTTCCCAAATGCAAATTAAAGCGTCACAATCGCAGTAGCATTTACAGTGAATCGACACTGAAAACACAGTACTGTTACAGCAAACATGCAGCGCGTCAGACTATAGCCTATATTTATGTAATTACATCACAACCGTTGCGAATTTTATAACAGTACTATGTAATCTCAAATTCTCACCAACATTCATAAAAAAAGTTACCGGTGAGTAACAAGTTTCAGCGCTGATTCTACTCGCATTCGGTGCTTTGAACCATTTGAACCCTTTTGGAACTGTTGTCGCGTCTAAAAACGCATGGAAAACGCGTCCGCGCCGCTTTCTCCTTTCCAAAGCGCTCCGGTGGCGTCTGCTGTTACTAAGCAACCATGAGCTGCGCTCTTCAGCAAAGGATATACAGATTTCCAGCACTGAAAATCACTTGCAGTAGCTCTGCTACTAGATTTATTTAAAAATGTGTATCCGTGTACAGCTTTGATCAGATATTCCTCCATCTTGGCTGATCTTTGTCCTGCAGATGGCGCCACGCAGCGCTCTCTGGACCATTCCGTCCCTGACGTATTAGCTAGCTGTAATCCTATATCTGTAACGGTAGATTAGATGAAGCGGTCGGAGTGTTTCGGTGCACTTTACAATTCACACCAACCACCTTAAGACGAGGAGCACCTGAGGCAATGGCTGAAGGCGCTAAACTTGAAGTGCCCACCCAAGCGCCCTTATGTGTGTTCGTACCCTTAACCTTAGATTTGTGAAGTCCGTTCTATGAATGTGAGATCAGTAACGAGCAGATAACAAAATACAACGAATCTTGCATTATTACCATTGTCACCTATATATTTAATATTTACAATAGTACAATGGTACATATTTATTATAGTACATTACAGTCTTACAGTAGCTTACATTATTCCTGTAAGTTACAGAGATTGCAGATGATAGCAGGCCAGCTACATCTCTCATTCAGATATTGATATTGACCTACATATTAACACTAGAGTTAGAGATTGTGTTTAGACTGTCTCGTTATTAATGCATCTCTCTCACACACTGTTCTGTTCAAGTATGGGTGCCATCATACATTAATTCATGATGTATTTATAGTACTAATGTAAAAATATGTTTATGGTTATATTATTTCCACAGATGCATCGATGAGCGTCAGTGATGCAGTGATCGACTGTGAGGATGATCACATCCACATGCCCTGAACTGTGATGCAGAAACACACTGGGAGGATCCATCTGTCTCTGACCACAACTACACTTCAAAATCACAACTCAACCTGAAGCCGCCTACATCTGATATGAGAACACAATGCGTTGAGCCGACGCCATTATACACAACTCTGCTGAGAAACAACCACCTTTGTCAGCTCACAAGGTTGACATTGGATGCATTTCATTCAGTCACCGAGCACCTTACCAATACATACACCAACAGCTTCCAGCTACACACTTGGGATCAGCTCCTGATGACTCTGATGAAGCTGCGTCTTCATTTATTGCAGGGTGATCTTGCTGAAAGGTTTGGTGTTTCAAAACCTGGTGTTGTGATAAATTCATAACTGCAAATTCAGGATTTCTGGAATACCTTCGTCCAGGTGATGAAGTAATTGCAGACAGAGGCTTCACCATTACGATCTCCTCTATGAATGGAAGGTGAAACTTGTCATTCCAGCATTCACCAAGAGAGACATGCAACTCTCCGAAGAAGACACCACCAACTCCAGGCGCATCACCAATCGGTCATATGACTAAAAACTTAAACTCTTTCTTACAACAGTTCCAATTAACCTCACCCCTAAAACTGATCAAATGTAAAGAATTTGCCCTGTGTAACCTTCTAAGCAACATAATTTCTGATGTAGAGGATGAATAAGTGTTGATTTGTAGGTGCGTTCCACGTCTGTCTGTGCTGTGGTTTTGCTTTAACTAATCAGTGTAAATAGAGTATGTAGTTATTTCTATAAACCTTTACAATATGATCAGATGTTACCTTTTGTGAATTTTTTTTTTATCTTTACAATGTGGCCAGATGTTAGCTGTCAGTATTTCTTTATAAAACCATATATTGTGAGCACTGTAGATTCCCCTTAACAACAAACACTCTTACAACTGATTTTATAAAACTTGTATTAAATTAAACATTTTCTAAAACAAATCACAAAGTTATCCCTTGCTAAACAAAACAGATTTAAAATAATTCCAGTCTTCTTCATCTACACCCTCTACATGCTGCTCCATCAACTCCTGACAGTCCCCATAGGTTTCCTCTGGCCACTTCTTCATATCATCTACCCACGTTAACAATGACGATGGATGGGACAATATGAGACCATCTGATCGTCGTGTAAAGTTTTCTCCGTGCTCCCGATTTAAAACATTTACGGCATTAACGTTATTTGTCATTTTGCTAAAGTTATAGCTAGCTATCAACAATCTTCTAACCAACCATCCACTGGGTGTCTGACTCTAGGCGTCATCACTCTAGCGTCTGACGTCGACGGTTCCAGACTCGATGACGATGATGCTGTGGAGATCACATAAGTAGCTTCAGCTTCGTGTTTTTATTTCTGGAAAATAGTTTAAATATTTCGGCATAATGCGAATAACATTAGGTGAAAATAACTTACAACTCTCCAGCTGATCTGCCACATCCCGTAGCAAACTAGACAACGAATTACTACTTACCGCCATTTTCTCTGAAAACTCTCATATTGAGTTCATATTGAACTGACTTACATTTTAGACAACAAATCGCTTGTTTGTACATTGTACATTGCTCGTAATTGTAAACTGCCTGCATATTTTGTCATGTAATGTTTTCCTGTAAACATATTTATAGATTTTGTCTTCCATGTACAGTATGTCATTGACAAGGCTGTTGGTTTATGAATTATCACATTTTATCACTGAGATTATAAAATTATAAAGTTAAGCAATAGCCTATCACACCAGCAAGAGCGTTTTCCCAATATTAGAGCAAATGGAAATGTTTATTGAGCTGTTGTATAAATCAATGTAGCAATAAGGTCATTTTGAGTGTGTTTTTGCACTATTTTGATGAAAGGAGTATCAAACAAAGCCACAGAAGAACAGCGTCGCTCATCTCTGAGCAACACATGTTTCGATTTGAATATTTGTATTTGTCCATAGTTCAGATAACTTTACAGCTTGAAAGTCCTTGTAAAGTTTCAAACTAAACTGTTATCTTCCCCTGTATGAGTGTGAGCATCAGCAGCCATTAATCGCATTGAAGTGATGTCATCTCCCTCTCTTCGATTGATTGGCTAGAGGACGAGCTGTCAATCTAGAACTAGTGGACCGTCAGAGTTTTTGCTTTGTAATGTTTTATTTTGGCCACTAGAGGTCGCCACTGGACTCTCATGTCTAAGACTTTCACCTTTAGTAATCAGTTCTATTGTTCCCTTTCGATACTTTACTCGGTGGGGAAACTCCTTTTCTCCGATCTCCTTTTTCAATGCACTGCCGTTGGTTAAAAAAATGTACAGAAATGAACCAATGACGGCGAGGCAGAGCCGCACAAGCCTATGGTGAAGCAGCGGGCCAAAGCCCGCCAATTTGGGTGGGGCATCTGGCTATATAAGCAGGCACTCTGCGTAGGATCACTGATTCTTTCTCCTTCAGTGACGACAACTGCTCTTCGCTGATTCTACGAGACTAGAAGCCGCCTTTGTCAACAAGCTAATTCAGCCGCCGCACTGCAGCAGCAAGATCAGCCGCCGCCCACAGCTCACAGCTCCCCTCTCTCTGTTCCCGCGTCACTCTCAAAGTAGCCCCGGTCAGCGCTTCACTCACGAGCCGCCTGCAGAGCGCCTGTGTTGGCACTTTCCTGCTTTATGGTACTAAAAGGTACTGGTATTTTCAGAGAAAATTTCTCTGCTTTAGTTGATTGCTGCTCTGCAAGCAGCCTGATGAACGCACCGCTCACGAGCCGCCTTCAGCACCTGTTTCAGCTCATCCCCTGTCGTTTTCCATCAGAGCTTATTTTACTGAAAGCATATTCTCACTGGCGTTTGTATCAAAATGCAATTCTCACAACCACTTCCATTGTTGATCCTGTACCGACCGGGCTGTTTCAATCGTGTTTTGCTATTTTATGTCCTGCTGCATTAAGCATCATAAATGATTCTCTGTGTACTGGTGTAGTGCCAGCAGCATTTAAAATTGCTGCTGTGATCCCTGTACCAAAAAAAAAAAAAAAAACATTAATTTTGATAATCTTAATAATTTTCGTCCCAAATCCAATCTTCAGTTTCTCGCCAAAATTTTAGAGCGAATTGTTGCTAATCAATTGAATTCTCATCTTACTGCAAACAATCTTTTTGAGCCCCTTCAATCGGGATCCGTAAACTCCACAGCACTGAAACAGCTTTAGTTAAGGTCACTAATGATTTGTTAATAGCTTCTGATTCTGGCTGTCTTTCTATCTTGATTCTTCTTGATCTCAGTGCCGCATTCGACACTGTTGATCATTCAATTATACTCACTCAGAGTCTGTTTTTGGTGTTTCTGGGACTGCACTAAGCTGGTTTGATTCTCATCTCTCAGATCGAAAGCAGTTCATTGCTATGGGTGGTTGCAGGTCTGATATTGGTGTTGTGAAATCTGGTGTTCCTCAAGGATCAATTTTGGGATCTTTTTAGCATTTACATTTATCCATTGGGTCAACTTTTAAGATCACTTGGTCTCAACTTTCACTTTTATGCAGATGACACTCAGGTTTATGTATATTCAAAACCTGATGTTAATGTGGCTGTGAATTTTCTTTCTCAATGTATTTCTGAGATAAAAAAATGGATGTCTGGAAATTTCTTGTGTCTGAACAGTGACAAGACGGAGGTAATGCTCATTGGTTCACACTACCAGATACGTAAGGCTGGGTCTTTAATTTTAAGTGTGGATGGCTCTACACTGGAATCTCAAACAAAATTAAAAAATTTAGGGGTGATATTTGATGCACATTTAACATTTGCTCCCCATGTTCAGAACACTGTAAAGACATCATTCTTTCATCTAAAAAATATTGCCAGATTGCGTCCTATGCTGTCACTTCCGGTGGCTGAAAAGTTGATCAATATCTTTGTGTTTTCTCGCATTGATTATTGTAATGCTTTGCTGGTCGGGGTCTCAAATGCTACCCTAAATAAATTATAGCCGGTTCAAAATTCAGCTGCCCGAATCCTGTCTGGAACCAGGACAAGAGATCACATCACTCCAGTCTTGGAGTCTTTACATTGGCTCCCTGTCAGATTTCATGTGGATTTTAAAATTCTCATGATTACTTATAAAGCTTTGAATGGTTTGGCTCCTCACTATCTCTCTGAGCTTTTAGCCCCCTACCTCTGTGCGTGCTCTCCACTCTTCAGAAACTGGCCTTTTAATCGTTCCACATACCCGTTTAAAATCTATGGGTAATAGGGCGTTTTCTTCAGTTGCTCCAAGACTTTGGATTTCCTTGCCTGCTCGAATTAGGCAAGCAGAATCCCTTAGTGTTTTTAAATCCTCCCTTAAAGCTTATTTCTTTAGGGAGCTTTTACTTAATTATACTGAAATTGAAATGTTTAATTTACTTGTTTTTGATAGTAAGTTCTTATATGATGTTTTTTTTTTTTTTATATATCACTTATTTTAAAGTATTGTTTGTATAATTGTATGTTTTCTTTTTTTCTTCTGTGAAGCGCTTTGAGATGCTACTTTTTAAAGGCGCTATAGAAAATAAAGTTTATTAAAATGCAGAGCCTCTGAGCGCGTCATTTGCCGGTTCCGCCCCCGCGTGCCGCGTTCACTGAGGATGAGCGCTCTTACTACTGACAGCGCTCAGCTGAATATGACATGAGATTCTTCCCTGACTCAGGCGAGACTATCTGAAAAAGCATATTTCTCTGGCGTTTGTTATTAAATGCCGAACCACTGAGCACTTTGCTTGCTGGCCACACCCCCGCGAGCCGCGTTCATTGACCCAAACAGCCTCGTATGTTTTCCCAGTCGCCCCATTCAGTTCCGGGTGCTGGGAAAAATGTGTTTATTGCACGTTCTAGTGCCCAAGTGTATAACCGCTGTGGTAGTGGACAAAATAAAACACAAACATACACAAAAAGAGAGCAAATTTCCTCTTCCTAACACTGCGAGCCCCGGGTCCCGTCACAGCGACCCACCGCCCGAACCAATTCAACCACTTGCCACAAGTGCCGAGGCCTGGCAGGCCATCTCTGGCGTGTCAAAGTGGATTGTGGGGATTATAAAACGAGGTTACACACTCCAATTCGCTCAAGGACCCCAACGCTTCAACAGTGTGGTCCCCACGGTAGTAAGGAGCTCGCGTTCTACGTTCCGAGATGGATGTGTTTCTGGCAAAAGGGCCACAGAAATCGTCCTGCCAGCTCAGAGCGAGTCAGGCTTTTACAGCCGTTACTTCCTCGTGCCCAAAAAGGATGGCGGCCTCAGGCCCATCCTCCATCTCAGGGCTTTGAACCGTGCCCTAGTAAGATCAGAATCAACATTTATTCATTTGTATTAAATATTTTAGTCATTATTCTGTCATTTTTCATTAAATCATTTCACTGTATGTAATTCACACATTCATGCCAAAATTCTTAATTAATATTCACAGTATTCACACTGTCAAACCGTTACTGTTTACGATTGATTAAATGTTTAACAACATTAAATTTCTTTAAGGCAGTTTCCGCACATTCATTCATCTATTTTAAAACTGCTCTTATGAAAATTAACCATGGTTTTACTACAAATAAAACTAAAAAACATGGTTATTATAGTTAAACCATGGTAACCACAAATTAACCATGGTCTTGCTAACCATATTTTAACCATGGTATTTTGTAGTAAAACGGTGGTAATACAAATGGTAATCAATCCATGAAAAAACATGGTTGCTACACTTTTACTATAATAAAACCATGGTTAATTTTCATAAAGGGTGTTTATCAGTCAAATTCACTTATAAATGTAAATTCAACAGGTAAGAAATATGATCAGTAAGAGAAAAACACAGTTAATGAGAAGACGAGCACTGGACTGCGACAGGTTAGATGGGAAATAAATGTATTTGGAAGGGAACATTTCAGCAAGTTGAAGATATGAGATGTAAACACTCTCAGTTTGGAAATGCATCTACTACACGAACGTACTCCAGCGTCCGCATATTATTTTAAAAGAAGGACCTTCATCCCGCCGTATCAGTCTCACCCATGCTTTCCTCAATTCTTGTTGTGTCGAGAAATCGTGAAAACTGAGGCGAGGATGTCGTTGTTCAGAATCAGAGCAGCCGGATCGCTGCAGTAACACCGGCGAGAGGATTCAGACATTAGTTTTGACTGAGTTGCGATGGGACTGGAAGTAGAGATACACTGCTTTACTTACCGGATATAGGAAGTGTGATAAAGGTCTATTCCAATTTTCCACGAACTGGCAAAATACCGGAAGTTGTGCATTCTACGGACGAGAATCCATGAACCACATTTTTAGACCGTTTTCTAAGGCTGCACGATATATTAAAACCATTTTAAAACCACACTATAGCATAGTGCTACTGTGAATTCACAAAGGCTGTGATTCAATTAAATAAATATATGCCCTGCAGATTTAATATTTCTCAGAGCTGCTATATTACTCAGCATCTCAGAACGGCTCCGTTCACAGTAAACGCTGCTCCACATGAACTGTTATCATTTACATGAGTGGAGCGTCTCAAACTCCATCTCTGAATATGCTGTGAGTTTGGGTTGTTTATCACGTTCATCTGGATCACAATCGGCTCATTTATCAATTTAATGTAGAAACGAGTGCAGATCCGAGCGCAGAAATCGACAGGGTTCACGTGTGATATATCAAACATTCATATGCTGGCAATCCTATCGTATGAATGATTGTATGTTGATAAATGTGGCGGCTGAAAACAATCATCAGTTCACGGTTTAGAAGCCCCGCCCCTACAGTTTACAACACAGAGAAACGTAACCCGACCAAGAAGAGGAAGAAATCTCATGAAAGAGAAATTGATCTTATCCAAAAACACCCGTTAACCTTGTAATTGCAAACAGTTACATTAATTTATATGTATATTTAATATTGTATATAGACCTATTGTAGTTCCCTCCACAACAAATCATTTAAGTTACGGTATTCAACAGAACAAGAATGAAAAAGAAGCTATAAAATGATATATTCAACAATAAAATAAAACATAAATTAGATTTTATTCATTATAAACAACAAAAGTCAAGCCAAAATGATTTTTTTTAAGGCTAAAGTGAAACTGATGTGCTCACCTCTCTCATTTGGCAAGAATCCAAATATGTTTCTATATTTGCATGTAACATTTTGGTTGCTAAATAATTATTCATTATGTAAACAATTAAGGCTTTATAATTCACTCGTGTTCCAATATCCATGTAAAACAGCATCCTTCACATGCACAAAAATGTGTGTTTGGGCGCTGATTTACAGCGGATCATTTCATTTGAGCAGCGTAACTTATGTTTGGCTGACTGCATTTTAGTTTGATGATGAATGGCTGAAATGTGAAGTGAGAAATGATAGAACAGATGATGTGTGTGCGATGCGCCTGCGCGATCACTTGGATTTAATAAAGATATAAAGAAAACAAATACAATGTTAGAGTGTCACAAAAAACGAGCATCAGTTTTTTTTTCTTTTTTTTCTGTTGTTATTTAAATGAAATATGTTGTGTAGTCCTATTTATTTTATTCCTTTTATAGCCTACTTAATTTTATTCTGTTTTCTCGGTTCACAGAAGCGCTGCAGTATGGAGGATGAAACCTGCAAAAAACGAATAAATACGCGAATAAATAAATCCATAAATAAATAAATCCACAAAATTATACATAAATAAATATAGGCTATAAATAAATAAATGTGCAAATAAATACATCAATCCACATATTCCTGCATAAATAAATATATAAACAATTAAATCTGCTAGAAGATAAATAATTTAATAAATAAAATGAATGTTGTGGGGAAATAAATGTTAAAGGAAACACTAAACTGAAAGTAGATTTTCTTCCCTTTTAACCATCTATTAACTTTTGAATGTAGCTCCATATTTATTTTTCCTTGGCACAACATGCTAATGAGAGGCTGTCAATCAAACATCAGAAGGCGGTCTCTATGCCTCCATTGGCTGACACTGTAGAAAACAGTAGTACACTATATCTGCTGATTATATTCTCTTCAGAGTTGATGCATCTACACACGCTTTAGGTCAGTTAGCAGCTACATTTGATGTGACTGTAGATCCGTTTGTCCGCTAAAAGAACGCAGTAAAGTTAGTTTTAGGTTTGATATTCGCTGCATATTCACCTAGGCTGCTACAGGGACCGTCTACAAAATACAGTCCAACAGAAAAACCTTTTGGTGAATTAAGCAGCTTTTTTTCTTTTCTAAAAAATAATCGTTTACTGTACAAGCGAGATATTGGTAGAAGCTCATATACAGTAAGTCAGTCTGCCCACTAGCATTTACTACATTTAGTCATTTAGCAGAAGCTTTTCTCCAAAGCGACTTACAAATGAGAGTAGTAGAAGCAATCAAATCAACATGAGTGCAACAGTATGCAAGTGCCGTGTCAAGACCCAGTTTCACCAGCGAAGGGCTCATAGCAAGGTTTTTTTTTTTTTTTTTTTACACAAATAGATGGAGAAAGGGAAAAAAAAAAAAAAAAAAATCCAAACAAGAAAAGTAAAAATACAAATAGAGAGTAAGTGCTAATATTACTGAGTCAAGTGTTCCCGAAAAAGAGATGTCTTTAGCAGTTTTTTGAAAATGGATAAAGACTCAGCTGCTCGGAGAGAGTGTGGCAGGTCATTCCACCACAGGGTGTCTACAGATATGAACAAGTTCAATTCAAGACTTTTTTAAAACCTTTTTAATACCACCTTACATGAAATTTAATACCAAAGCTGCGATGGTAATACACACACACACACAAGCATATTATATATATATATATATATATATATATATATATATATATAATATGCTTTATATATTTATATATCATTTTATATATATATACACACACACACCACATTAAAATATATGTCTTATAATACATACTATTGTTCCGTAAAAATAAAAAGCAGCATTTAATAATCATAATAATTAATATATTATTAAATGTATTAATAGAATTGTAATTATTAAAGTACCTGCGAAAAGTCTGGAAACAATTATTAATGATTTTAAAATAAGTCTCTTCTGCTCACCAGGGCTGCATTTATTTGATCAAAAATACAGTAAAAACAGCAACATTGTGAAATATTCTTACAAATAAAGTTTTCTATTTTATTATATTATAAAATGTAATTTATTCCTGTGATGCAAAGCAGAATTTTCAGCATCATTACTCCAGTTTTCAGTGTCACATGATCTTTTAGAAATCATTAAAATTCGATTTGATGCTCAAGAAACATTTCTGATTATTATCAATGTTGAAAACAGTTGTGCTGCTTCATATTTTTGTGGAAATGGTGATACATTTTATTTTTCAGAATTCTTTGAAAAATAGAAAGTTCAATTAACAGCATTTTTTGAAATCATATTACATGCATTTATCAAATATATTAAATAGTGAATAATAATAAATAGTGAATGTTTTTTGAGCAGCAAATCAGCATTTCTGAAGAATCATGTGACACTGAAACTTCTCTTTGTAAACAACAACAGAATTATAAACGATTCTAATGACGAATGTTGCGTTCCCAAATGCAAATTTAAACGTCACAATCAAAGTAGCATTTACAGTGAATCGACACTGAAAACACGGTACTGTTACAGCAAACATGCAGCGCGTCATATAATTACATCACAGCCGTTGCGAATTTTATATTAAATTCTCACCATCATTCATAAAAAAGTTACCAGGCGAGTAACAAGTTTCAGCTCTGATTCTACTCGCATTGGTGCGTTGAACCTTTTGAACCACAGACATTATAATAAACACTAGACGCTCTATTGGCCTCTGAACCGTACGTCAACAGCGCCGCCATATTGCGCGGGGCAACGTTCCCATAACGCTCATAACTGGAATTGAGAAAAATGCCTGCTTCGTGTGTATTTGGTCATTATATAATTATATTGATAGTAGTTTGCCACCAGAGTCAGATTAAAATAGCTAGCGATGTCGCTAGTTAGCTGTGAAAGTTGAGACATGAGTTTACATGATTTCTAATATAGTTTTAGCTTATATTATATGTTATTTTATAAACTACATTTCCTGAAGTTTAAATATGCATCTTTATTTTCTTAAAACCGACTTTTATGACAAGTACTCGTTTCGGCTAGGTGACTGACATGTTGTGAATCTTACTGTAACGTTAGTTAGTTGGCTAGCTTCTCACACACTGAAGGTTTCCCAAAGACAACGAGTTGAGGAGACAGTGGGAAGTAGCTAGAAGGGAAGTTTCCCGACTCATCTACAAAGAGTAGGTTTGTCTTTTTAGATTATTTAATAGTTTGCCATTAAATGGTGATTTGTTTATATTTTTATTTCCTTTTTAGCCCGTTGCAACCAGGGCTACACAAGCCTCGAGGAAAGCTGAGGAGAGCCTGTCGGACTGTTCTCGCCTTTTCCAAGAGACTGACGGAAAATATATAGCCTTTTGTTGTTGTTGTTATTATACCAATACTATATTATTATTGTACTAGTCACTATTTAATTTACAATTTTTTATTGTCTATATTATTCTGCAACTGATATTACATTGTATTTGTGATTATTATTATACCAATACTATTATATTATACCACTTGAGATTATCAATCTATTATAGTTATTCTGTTATATTATTGTCTATATTCTGTAAATGATACTACATATTCTATTGTTATTATTATAGTATTATTATACTATATGCTTTTATTAATATATTATATTATTGTGCTTATACTATTATATAATTGTACTATTCATTACTATTTTATTTGCTGTATACTGTTTGTTTATTGACAGTATTATCTACTTTATTATTGACTATATTATTATATTATATACTATATAAACTATTTCTTATATATAGTGTATAACAAACTATTTACTATTCTCACTTTATCTTATATTTACTATTTGCATTGCACTGTAGTTGTACCATGTCATATGTCTTACCATAAAGGATCCATCAGTTATTGTTGTTGTGTGTTTTGGAGTATCTGTCTGTAAATTTCTGTATCATTTTAGTGCTATAAAAATACAGAAAGCAGTCTGTGTGATTTGTATTTGATGATTCTGGTGGTCAATTCTAAGCTCAAGAAAAGCTAAAACTGAGTTAAAGACAGAAAATGCCTTTTCCACAATAAGAAAACTTTATTTCATTTAATGTGAAAATTAAATTATATCTCAGAATGGGCGTTTTCACAATTCTTATGCAAGAATAAAGCAGCCAAATACATGACAAGCCTGAGCTTTGACTATTTCTTAAAATAAATATTTTATGTCTAACTACGCTCGGGAGCTTGTGCTCCGGTGGCGTCTGCCGTTGCTAAGCAACCATGAGCCGCACTCTCCATGACGACACGGTAGTTTGTTTCAGCAAAGGATATACAGATTTCCAGCACTGAAAATCACTTGCAGTAGCTCTGCTACAGCAGATTTATTTAATAATGTGTATCCGTGTACAGCTCTGATCAGATATTCCTCCATCTTGGCTGAGCTTTGTCCTGCAGATGGCGCCGCGTGAGAAAAAAAATCTTCTGTCCAATGATCAGTCACTGGGTCTGTCAGACTAAATTTTTTGCGGTAATGCGACGAAAAATATTTAAGACCTATCGAATCTGAATTTAAGACTTTTTAAGGCCTTTTATTAGGAAAAATATATTTAAGACTTTTTAAGGACCCGCAGCCACCCTGCACCAGCAGGGAACAGACCAGGAGAAAGTACTATAACCTTGTAAATATCGTTCATTTGAATGAATGATTGACGTGTATATTTTTGAACTGTGAGTGTAATTTGCAGACGGTCCCTTTAGCAGCCTAGGTGAAAATGAAGCGAATATCAAAGTTAAAACTAGCAAACGGACAAACGGATCTACAGTCACATCAAATGTAGCTGCTAACTGACCTAAAGCGTGTGTAGATGCATCTACTCTGAAGAGAATATAATCAGCAGATATAGTGTACTATTATTTTCTACAGCGTCAGCCAATGACTCTTTTACAACGATCAGCCAATGGAGGCACAGAGACCGCCTTCTGATGTTTGATTGACACCCTCTCATTAGCATGTTGTGCCAAGGAAAAATAAATATAAAGCTACATTCAAAAATGAATAAATGAATAAACGGTTAAAAGGAAAAAAAGTCAACTTTCAGTTTAGTGTTTCCTTTAACAATTTTTTTATTTACCCCAACGTTTGTTTTATTTATTTATATTCTCACACATTCAATTATTTATGTAATTATTTATGCAGGAATATGTGGATTTATGTATTTATTTGCACATTTATTTATTTATTTATCTATGTATCATTTTGTGGATTTATTTATTTATGGACATATTTATTTGTGTATTTACATATTTATTGTTTTTGCAGGTTTCGTCCTCCATACTGCAGGTGTGTGATGTGATGATGTGTGAATCCTCATGTTCTTTTGTTTATGCTGCTATTTGCGCATGTAAAGCTAAACCCCTGGAAAAAAACATTACTTTATGGTATTTTTAATGGGTCACAAACACCCATCTATTCTAATTTAATTTTAATTTTAATTCTAATCTTAACGGTTTATGATCGACTAATGAGCTTCAGTTGTTATCAGGAAAATAATCTAATTGATCAAAATGCTCTCATTACAATTCTCCACCAGATTTACAATGCTGCATGCAAGTTCACAATAACTCAAAAAATGTGGTCGTAGCCACCGCTCACGTCGCGTGGAAACGGCCGTACAAACTGTTTTCTGTCGTACGTTCGTTTCATAAATGAGGCCCGATGTGTGCCATTTCATCAGATTTGTAAGGTAAATCATTTATTAACCTACACCAACACAGGAGAATACGTCAATATCTAGTGTTGGGTCCGAGTCCACCTTTGTCGAGTCCGAGTCAAGTCCAAGTCCTTAACCAATCAAGCTCGAGTCCAAGTCCGAGTCCAAAAGGGGCCGAGTCGGACTTGAGTCCGAGTCCTTAACATCCGAGTCCGAGTCGAGTCCGGCCGAGTCCAGAAAGATTTAAATGATTTGAAATTGCAATTGACCTTTTGCAAAGACCCTCCCCTCTTAGTGACTTTTGCTATGCTGCTCTCACGCCACACATCATGTTCTCACACAGTGAAAAACACATTGCGAAGCAAAGAGGACACTGACTTATTACTTTGATATAATATAAAATCTTAGCTTTCAAATTTTGTCATTTTTAAGAAATTCAAACAATAAATACCGTTTTGAGGCAGTTTAATGTGGAGCACCTCAGTTCAAGCAACGTGAACTTCTAGTTATAGCACGAATTTAACATGAATGCACATCAGAACTGCAAAAAGATGTCAATACACACCTTTTTCAAGTTCAAGTCCTCTGACGTTAATCTACTAACTGGTTTGGTTTGTTTGTCAGACAAAATGGAGGATATCTGCATTATGATAGGTCAGTTCAGCTGTCAATCAAACTCTGGTGAAAGGTCAATTGTAAACTCGACACTGAGCTCTTAAATTAATATTTAACCAAAACGATTGCAATATACAGTTGCAGTCATAAGTTTACCTACTGTACACCAGGGGTCGGCAATTAAGTTTGGCATCGGGCCAAAAAAACCTTTCGCCCCTAGATGAATAATAAATGCGTATCATTTTAATTTGCTTGTTACACAATGGATCCTAACTTACTGTAATAATTATTTGACCTAGCCTACTTTTACACTCAGAATTAGTTTTGGTCCACGGGGCCGCCTATTGCTGACCACTGCTGTACACCTTGCAAAATCTGGTCATGCTCAAGAAGGCAAAACAATGTCTTAAAGGGTTAGTTTACCCAGAAATTAAAATTTCTGTCATTAATTACTCACCCTCGTGTCATTCCAAACTCATAAGACCTTCATCATCTTCGGAACACAAATGAAGATATTTTTAATAAAATCTGAGATCCAATGCAACCTCCACTTTCAAGCCTCAGAAAGGTAGTAAAGACATCATTAAAGTATTCCATGTGACTCCAGTGGTTTAACCTCAGTTTTATGAAGGGATGCGAGTGCTTTGTTTGCGCAAAAAAACAATTTTCCACTTTATTTACAAAATAATATTATCCAAAGCGTGTTCACGCAACACTCTCGTGTAAACTCAAAACACGTGTCATGATGCACGTTGCAGATCAATATTTTCGTGAATAAAGTGGTAAATTATGTGGGGGTTTTTGCGCTCGTGTCACTTCACAAAATAATAACTGAGGTTAAACCTCTCTAGTCACATGGATTACTTTAACAATACATTTCCTACCTTTCTGGACTTTGAAAGTGGTAGTTGTGTATGGAGGGACAGAAACCTCTCGATTTCATTAAAAATAACTTTTTCAGTTTCAATTTAATTTGTGTTCAGAAGTTGAATGAATTCAAGGTCTTACGGGTGTGGAACGACACGAAGGTGAGTAATTAACGACAGAATTTAGATTTTTGGGTGAACTAACCCTTTCAGAGCCAGGGGTAAACTTTTGAACAAGATGATGGTGATGTGTACATTTTTCTTTCTTTTTAATATGTTAATATCTTATTAAGCCACTAAAGGGCAGTACTAAATGAATTTTTAAACAAAATAAGAACAATTTACACCGATCATCCCGTTCAAAAGTTTACACCCCCTGGCTCTTAATGGATGTTGTCTTCTTTAGCATCACTAAATGTTTGCAGCTTTTGTGATAGTTGTGTTTGAGTCCCTCAGTTTGTCCACAGTGTGAAAAGATCGATCTCAAAATCATCCAGACACTGCAAGAAAGGGGTCAAAGATGCTGGAAAACCAAAGAATGTGCAGGAGCTGGAGGATTCTTCTGAAGAGCATTGGGCAGTTTAACTGCTCAAACAAGGGACTCCTGAACAACCATCACAAAAAAACAAAACAAAAAACAAACAAAAAACAGCCGTGGACCATCCAGGTAGTGGCACACAATATTAAAAATCAAGTGTATGTAATTTGTCTTGTAGTTTGTCTTGTGAACTAGGCTATCCATAATAAACATCTGTTAGTGAAGCTTAATTAGGGTAGTACAAAATAAAAATATATTAATATGATCCTTTTTTAATATATATATATATATATATATATATATATATACATATAATACTTTGGAGGTTCTGCAAGGTGTATGTAAAATGTTGTAAAATGTACGCCAAAATGTTGCTATGGTTACTATGTCGGTTTGCCAATTTCATGACTCGCAAAGAACAAAAATTTAGCGGATTCATTTCCTCCCACATTTAAATGCAGTTATCACTCCTAATACTTTGCAGTTTGAAAGTGACCACTGGTCCTCTAGCAACAATTATTCGTTCTCTTTAAGCCGTCACTTACCACGTTCTGCACTCTCACGAAAACACTTGTCATAAACAATGAAGTAGTGAATCTCTTATTTACATCGCATCTAGAGTAGACTTTGCTGGTTATGAGGGGATTTGCAAAAGTATAAAGCTTGTGCTGATTCTGAACACAGACATTCTGAGCGAATTCTCCGCATGGCGACTCTAAACGCCTCTGATCTGATGGGCCATTGCGTTCACGCGCTCAACGTCTGCGATTGGCTACAATGTTCAACGCTGCAACAATACAATGTTAGTAGTTTCGTTTCGTTTTTGAATAATACCATATTGTGCCCTTCAGTGCCCGGACTCGGCTGTACTCGGGAAATTTTCCAAGTCCAAAATGTCCAAGTCCGAGTACAAATTCACCCGAGTGCGTGACAAGTCCGAGTTCATTAAAAATTGGACTCGAGTCCGTTCTCGATCTCTATCAATATCTTTGAAATTTGTGAACTGTTCATCACGATTTCAAAATAAAAGTTTAATCTCTGAGTTGAGTTTGCATGTTTTGATGTCCACATATTCTTGTTCAAGAAATTACAGTGGCTGTAGCATTTCTGTCATAAAGAAGTTGCCAAATATTAAAGATTAAGTGAACATTTAAAATAATGTCGTTTGGCCAATATTAAATAGAGATTTGATCTGCTGTAAAGTGGGACAACAACAATCACCAGGCCGTTGGCGCCCTCTGCAGGCATTTGTTATAATACATAATATAATTGTTCATACAACGTATATTATATTATGTATTTTAAAAGTGTTGTTATATCAAACCATATGATTACTTGCTTTTGATCCAGATATTATTGCCCCATTGTTATTACATTTGTATTTTAAGTCATGTTAAAGGCCATTGTTTACTTCAATCTATTTTTATTATCACAAAAAATATCCGATTACTTGATTAATTGTAAAAAAAAAACAATAATCGACCGATTACTTGATCACCAAAATAATCGTCAGTGACAGCCCTAAATGTAATAATAGTTTAATTCCCCTATTCCATTTTGTTACTTCATCAATAAATGAAATTATAAAATTCAATGACAGTTTCATGTGAGAGTCACATATGATCTTACCACAGTATCTCCAGTTTACAGTGAGGATTCTCCAGTACAGCAGAGACTATCTTCACTCCCGAGTCTCCTAGATTATTCCAAGACAGATCCAGTTCTCTCAGGTGTGAGGGGTTTGATCTCAGAGCTGAAGCCAGAGCAGCCCAACCTTCATCTGTGACACCACACTGCCTCAACCTGTAGAGAACAATGACACACTCTTCACTCTCTCAGATCAACAGAGACTTCATTATCAAAAAGAAACCAATAACATAAACTCAAATCACCATGTTAGATGATCTTGGTCTGTGTCACAGAGAAAAAAACATTATCATAACGCATCTGCAGTCAAATTCAAGCAGTAATAATACATATATTTACATGTATGATCATAATTTGTGCAATATCTCTTTTTTAAACAATTAATTAAATATGTCAGTGAGTTTTACTGTTACTCTAAGATATTATATAAAAACTGATATAACAAATTAAAACTGAATATCACATAAAAATCTAGAAGAACTGTAACAGGAGAGGTTAATGTAATGAACATTAAAGAGTCATGAAACCCCCCTCTTTCTAGGGCTGGACCAGAATATTTGAATATTCGTTTGGTAGGTTGTTATTCGATTTTCAATTTTGGTGATATATTTTATTTTTCAGTATTCTTTAAAAAAGAGAAAGTTCAATGAACAGCATTTACTGTATGTGCATTTATCAAATATATTAAATTTATTAAAGCATTTATAAAATAGGAATATTTTGTAACATTTTAAATGTCTTCCCTCTTCTCACTTTTTATCACTTTAATGTAAGATGAATTAAAGTATCAATTTCTCTCTTTTTTAAATCTTACCACAAATGTTTGAATGGCAGCAAAAACTGCTTTTTAACATTTATAATAATAAATAGTGAATGTTTCTTGAGCAGCAAATCAGCATTTCTGAAGGATCATGTGACACTGAAACTTCTCTTTGTAAACAACAACAGAATTATAAACGATTCTAATGACGAATGTTGCGTTCCCAAATGCAAATTAAAGCGTCACAAACGCAGTAGCATTTACAGTGAATCGACACTGAAAACACAGTACTGTTACAGCAAACATGCAGCGCGTCAGACTATAGCCTATATTTATGTAATTACATCACAACCGTTGCGAATTTTATGACAGTACTATGTAATCTCAAATTCTCACCAACATTCATAAAAAAAAGTTACCGGTGAGTAACAAGTTTCAGCGCTGATTCTACTCGCATTCGGTGCTTTGAACCATTTGAACCCTTTTGGAACTGTTGTCGCGTCTAAAAACGCATGGAAAACGCGTCCGCGCCGCTTTCTCCTTTCCAAAGCGCTCCGGTGGCGTCTGCTGTTACTAAGCAACCATGAGCTGCGCTCTTCAGCAAAGGATATACAGATTTCCAGCACTGAAAATCACTTGCAGTAGCTCTGCTACTAGATTTATTTAAAAATGTGTATCCGTGTACAGCTTTGATCAGATATTCCTCCATCTTGGCTGATCTTTGTCCTGCAGATGGCGCCACACAGCGCTCTCTGGACCATTCCGTCCCTGACGTATTAGAAAACATAACCTTTTCACAGTTTATTTAGTTAATTGTTTAAGGCATTTCGTGATTTGAATCATCTAGCAGTAACCAGCATAACCCTGAACTGTGATGAGATTGAGAGTGTTTAAAGAGTGTTAAATGTTGATCGTGATTAAAAGTGTGTTTTTCAGTGTGACTATCAGTCCTGCAGTTTCACCTTCATGAGGAGCAGCTCATGTGTTCAATCATTTACAGATCAATCACATGAACTCACAGCAGCAGGAGAAAAAGAGCAAACGCTTCAAAAAGAAACATTCATTCTCTTACATCATATGAACAGACGTGATATAAAATTGATGAATGGTAATTTGATCATGTTTCAATAGATTTGCTTGTAATGAATGTAATAATAGGGGTTTTTATGTTCCTTTATGAATTATTGAAATTGCATAAAAGATTAATTTGATCAAATGTGAATTAAATGAGATTCCTCTTCAGTTATCAGACATTAATATTCTTCGTTTTGCTTATCTTTCTGCACCTCTTTTTATTAATGGTATTTTTACTTCTTTTAATGTAAAGTAGGTCTACTTGGTGCCTATTGTAGGCCCTAATGCTTTTTATTGTAAAGTACTTTGAGCTGAATTCCTTTTATGAAATGTGCTGTGAATAAAGTTTATTATTATGACAACAAATAATGATATAGTTAAGCAACATATGATACAGTTAAGCATCATCACACACCGAGTACGTTTTCCCAAATAGCATGTTTGAAAATGTGAAATTGCATTTTATACAATTCAATGAACATGTAGTTAATATAAGTGACTTACATTTTTGATGCAATATTGTCTGTTTATGGCCAACGAAAATAGTTTCAAAGATCATACCAGAACCTTTGCCCATCTCCGATTAACACACAGCTTTGTTTAGACTGATTCAATGATTCAATTACCCATTTAAGACGTTCCCTGCGTCCCATTGTGCATACTATCCACCCTATCTGCCCTAAATAGTATTGAAAATTACTAATGTTACATACTATTTAGGATGGATAGTATATGTACATTGAGACGCAGGCATTCAGTTTGATTCTTAAATGAATCAGCCGTTTGAACAATTCAGCTGAATGAATGACTCAATGACTCACCCATAAAGACAATCACTTGCCGCCACCTACTGGCAGTTTAATTTCATATTTATAAGTATTCTAAATATACATTATTTCATTTATACAGTGGCAGGAAAAAGTGTGCCTATGTTAACCCCTTGGAATGAACTTGTCATAAAATGTAATCTGATCCTCATCTAATTCAAGCTTAAACACTTTGAGATTGTTTTATATCCATTAAAGAAGAATGGACAAATTCCTCCTGAACGTTTTGCAGGTCTGATCATTGTGTTTGTATTGTGATGAATTAGATCACATTTTATGACAAATTACTGCAGAAAACAGTTCATTCAAGGGGTTCGGATACTTTTTTCTTGCCACTGTGTGTGTGTGTGTGTGTGTATATTATATATATATATACATATATATATATATATATATATATATATATATATATATATAATATACACATATATATATATATATATATATATATATATATATATATATATATATATATATAAAATATAGGGTTTGTGTAAATACATCTGAATGCCACTTCTGATGCAGAATCTGTTTCCTCTGCAATGAAAAAAAAGATTTAGTTTGATACTGATTTCATTCGATTTGTAAAGCCTTATAGTGACTTATTATCTGATTTTATGTATTGATAAAGAATATGACATGAAAGATGAGAGCCTGCATTTAATAAGGTTAGGAAAATATTGCCTTTATAAATGTTATAAAAAGCCATGATAATCAATTTAAGGGGCCATATACAAATATGCTGATTTAAGTAACAGAAAACTGACGGGAATATTGGAACAAAAAAATATAAACTTCACTAGATACGATGTTAGTTATTGTGTCATCAGTATTTGAAAAGGGCATAGATTTGATCATAGTGAGTTTCCAGCTGAGGAGAGTCAGTCGTCCTCCATGTGAGGAAAGTGAGTCTCCTGCTGCGTGAGGAGAGTGCGGATACAGATCCACCGCTGGCCTATCAGTGGGAAACGCAGTAGACACTGGCAATAGTACAGTGACTTCTGACAAATCATTAGTCTTATTTTTGGACCTTCCGGCCCACCGTAAGTGTAGACATTATGATAATAAGAGATTTATTGAGCAGTGTGGACAGCTTCATGGATTATAATGGAACTTCATGAGATTGAATCATCGTGATGAACTAAGATGAGTGACAGCTTTTTAGTGATTATAAAGGGAACGCTCTAGACTTTCTAGACTATATATAATACATTCAGAATTTGAGAAAATCTTTTGTTTTTCATGCTTAACCGGGAGTGACATCCACTAAATTCATGTATTTGAGCAATACTTATTGTCATTTATGTGTGATTTTATTATTTTGTGTCTCATTTGATTGGGTGGAGCAGCCGTCAGTCTGAGTGGGTCAGTGTCACCCTGACCTTATGTAGCCTCACCACTGATGTGATGAGATGAGAGTGAAGATGAATGAAATCAGCTTTAGCTTCAGATATCAAACACATTAACTGTGATTCATCTAAAATCATTATATGTTTATTACAATCCCAAACACTCTGATTTGATCTCACTAATGTATTAACGTTTATATTAAATTAAAATTAATATAGAAAAAAGTCTAAATGTAAATGTTTATCATACATGCATTATAAATGCATATATTTGAAAATAAATTTCTCACACAAATGTCATAAAAACAGTTACGTAGATCACAAATCAGGTCAGAGAGGTGGAGGGTTTAAAAGCTGAAGTGTGACGCTCATATTTTATTAAACCATTAATTTATAAAGTTTAAGTAAGAAATGTTATAATGTTTTAACAGTGATGATTGTTCTCAGTGTTACTTACACAGCTGATCTAGTTTCTGTAACCACAGGCAGGAGCTTCTGAAGAACTTCATCTGCTGTATTTACTGTGCCACTATTTGAATAAAAAACAAGGTAATTATTAATGCTAATAATAATATCACAAGAAAATAATACATTACATTCCTTGCTAAATATCCTCATATATTTTTTTAATTAAACACTGCTTTATAAAGGACATGTGAAAATGTTTTTTTAGTATCTAACTGTAGAAGCTACTAAACGTATTCAGCAACACAGATTTGTTTTTTCTTTTTCTTGTCAGTGTTGCTGTGGCAGGTCTATCAGTCTTCATTTACACTACAACACTTAGTGCACAGATCTATTTTGACATCAGATTTTTTGTCCCGTCCGTTGCTACGGTTATCACTATGTCAATCATCCTCCAGTTCCAGGATTCTCCCACATATTGATATTGGGATCTTCTCAAACAGAAGGCTGCATCTAGTGAGGTTGTGTCTTTCCTAGTCCAGTCCTTCTGAGGCTTGTAGACTCGAGTCCTCCTCAGCATTAAACACTAGAATGAGACGCTCTAGTAAGTGCGCATGGCTTCGTCACACATGTTCCCGCCCCACGATCACGACACGAAAATACTATTAAAACTTCATTTTGGAAACATACTTTGTATTAAAAATTAGGGATGCACCGATACCATTTTTTAAGGACCGAGTACGAGTACCGATACTTTTTTTCTAGTACTCGCCGATACCGATGCCTATACATTTATTAATTTCTCTCTCTCTCTCTCTTTTTTTTTTGGTGATGTTGCAGTTCTCCAAGCACAACACAGTGAGACTAATGAATGTAGGACAGCTTCTTTATTATTACTCTAATGAAAATAGTAATAATTTTTGTGCTTGTCACAAACTTAAAGAACAAAAATTTCACAGTGTCCAATAACCTTCAAAGGGCATAATTACCAATATATATAATTGTTTTTATATAAAAAAAATTTACAAACAAATTACAAACAATACAACAAATACTATCTACCTTTTTCCAACGCCCCATGATGCTTTGCGTGAATTATGGGTGTAACTTCAGTTAAGCTGTAAACAGTCAGTGAAAGTCTCGCTCTATGAACGCAATAATATTTATTAGTGCATTCCAGTGAATTATTAATGGGATATATCGTAAATTATATCAGGAGAACAGACCACAAATGTGCAGTATATGTTGTCCTTTTTCATACTATTACAGCGGTATGTAAAGGACAAAAGAAAATAATCACGAGGATAGAAAGCAGCGACTGAAAAGAGCTTTTGCCATAGATATTCTTGTTATAACATGTTACGTTAAAATACCAAGCGTTACATTTTTCTCATGATGTCTGAAAATAAAACATGAAAGAAAAATTGACAGCTCATTCAGTCAAACTGACGGATAAGCTTTATTTGTAGGGCAACCTTATGATTTGAAACGATTCGTTTCAGTCTTTTTGAATGAAGTTCCCCAAACCGGAAGTGCAACCCATAATTCGAAACGCAGTAGGCTAGTCAGGAATAAGGTGGATAGAGCTAAAAAATTAAGTAAACTTGTTTTTCAGATACAGTAGGTTTATTTACCATGTATACATTTATTTAACATATTTTGTTGTTTTATTAACATTAATGACAATGAATGAAATATAATGAAATATAGGCTACGGTCCCTTTAAGACTGAATCCATGGATACTGGCACATATCCTGTTTTCACCCAAATGTTTACGTCCACTTAAACCATAACCGACTGTATTTACGTGAGATACTCCACACGATGGACATTTTGACAATTATGTGTGTATTTGACCATTCAGGCGCAAGGAGAACTGATCGCGCGCTGAGAGAGAGAGAGAGAGAGAGAGAGAGAGAGAGAGAGAGAGAGAGAGCGCTTCTGGTCTGTGTCATTCAGCGCGATTCCTCCTATCCCGCCTTCACTAATCGATAACGAATTGTGATTGAAAGCATGCAGTTCACAATGTGTGGGTTGTCATTAATTTTGAAGTATTTCCACACCCCTGAGGCTGACATTGTTTCTGCTGCTGCCGTCGGTGTCTCTTTCTGTCAGTTACGTCACGTGAGGTATCGGTCTTTGGTATCGGGGGTATTTTTACGAGTACAAGTACATGAGCTTGGTATCAGGCCGATACTGATACTGGTACTGGTATCGGTGCATCCCTATTAAAAATCTTTATATTAACTGGCTTTTTTATTAATGCAGTACAGTGAATGACAGCCGTCTGTGTCTCCCAGTGTCTTACATTATTGACAGTTTAGTGATTAATTTACACCAAAACAAAAGATAACGTATGCCTTAATCTCTGAAAATATAATTTTTGTCTTACATTTCATAATGTACTCAGATAAGCTCAGAGCGACTCGTTTTTCATCAGTTCTTTTTCCTGAATTGGAATGTGTGCAAAGGATTGTGGGAGACTGAAGGACATGAAGGATACACTTGACGCATCCTTCAAAATGAGCTGAATTAAGGACATGAAACTAACTCTGCCTTCAAAGGATCCTTCAAATTGAGACGGTCTCAGTCGAGATATGCAGCCTTACTAGGACACAGCCTCCGTTTGAGAAGCACCCGCAAATTATGTACAATATCCCAGAAATCAGTCTGTGCCCCGTGATTTAAACACCTCTGATCTCTTTGTTTCTCTTTGTTCAAAATGTTTTAGACTGTAATGATTGAACTCAGTGTTACTTACTGATCACTTCTGTGTCCAATTAATCTGTTCAGGTCAAACTTCTCCATTGTCTCCTCTGAGCTCAACAACACAAAAACTAAAGCTGACCACTGAGATGAGGAGAGTTTCACATTACGTAATCCTCCATATGTATGAGGTTCAGCTTCGTTCACTAGTGAAAGATCACCCAGTTCATTCAGACAGTGAAACAGATTGATGTATTTATCTGGAGAGGGATTCTCACTGATCTTCTCTTTAATATAGTCAACTGTTTTCTCATTGTTGTGAGATCTGTTTTCTGTCTGTGTCTTTAGTTCTTGTAAGAGACTCTGATTAGACTCCACTGACAGACCCAGAAGGAAACGAAGGAAAAGGTCCAGATGCCCATTTTTACTGTCTAAAGCCTCATCCACAGCTCTCTGATGGAGATCAGATAGTGAAACTTTGTCTCCATCAGTTGGTTTGGTAATCTGGTCAAACACATTGATGTTCTTGTTTATAAAGGAGAGATGCACATATAGAGCTGCTAGATGTTCCTGAATGCTCAGATGAACAAAGCAGAAGACTTTCCCCTGATACAAGCCCAACTCCTCTCTGAAGATCTGAGTGCACAATCCTGAGTACACTGATGCTTCCGTCACATCAATGCCACACTCTCTCAGGTCTTCCTCATAGAAGATCAGATGTCCTTTCACAAGCTGCTGATAAGCCACTTTCCCCAGTTTGAGGATCATGTCTTCATCTTTCACTTTCTTCTCATAGTCCTTCTCATGTTTGATGTTGGTCTGAATGATCAGGAAGTGTGTGTACATTTGAGTGAGAGTCTTGGGAATCTCTCCTCTCTCTGCTTCACTCAACATCTTCTCTAGAACAGTGGCTGAGATCCAGCAGAACACTGGGATGTGACACATAATAAAGAGGCTCCTTGATGACTTCAGGTGTGAGATGATCCTGTAGGCCAGATACTGATCTCTGATTCTCTTCCTGAAGTATTCCTCCTTCTGTGGGTCACTGAATCCTCGTACCTCTGTCACTCGATGGACACACTCAGAGGGGACGAGATCAGCTGCTGCTGGTCTGGAGGTGATCCAGATGAGAGCAGAGGGAAGCAGATTCCCCACAATGAGGTTCATCAGCAGCACGTCCACTGAGGCTGATTCAGTCACATCACACAACCTCACATCGCTCTGAAAATCCAGAGTCAGACGACACTCATCCAGACCATCAAAGATGAATGAAACTTTATATTTATCACTGGATATTTCCATTTCTTTTGTTTCAGGGAAAAAGACTTGAAGAAGATCTGAAAGACTGAGTGTTTTGTCCTTCATCAAGTTGAGCTCTCTGAAAGGAAGTGGAAATATGAGCTGGACGTCCTGATTCTCTTTCCCTTCAGCCCAGTCCAGGATGAACTTCTGCACAGAGACTGTTTTTCCAATGCCAGCGACTCCCTTTGTCAGCACAGTTCTGATGGGTTTGTCTTGTCCAGGTAAAGGTCTAAAGATGTCACTGCATTTGATCGGTGTGTCCTCTGTTTCTGCTCTCCTGGACTGTGTCTCAATCTGTCTCACCTCATGCTCATTACTGATCTCTCCACTTTCACTCTCTGTGATGTAGAGCTCTGTGTAGATCTCATTCAGGAGTGTTGGGTTTCCCTGCTTTGATATTCCCTCATACAAACACTCAAACTTCTTCCTCAGATTTGATCTCAATGTGTTGAGGACTTCAGCAGGTTTAGAGTCATGGCTGTAAGATTAAAATACCACATTATTACACAAGTTAATGTAAAACTTGTAAAAAATACAAAAACTGATTTTTTTGTTTGCTGTATTATGGGACACAGAACATCATTATGTTTCTGAAATGTTTCAGTTATTAATCATGTGTTTGAGTGATGTGTGACGTGATGCAGCACCTAAAATTAAACAACAACAACAAAAGTCCTACATTTTACCTGAAACCAGGATTCATGCTTTCATTAAAGTCTTGTGGTTGAATCTCAGGCGTGAACACAGTTTTGTTTTTAACTGGTCTGGATTGAAGATTTGACCTTAAATCAGAATGAAGAGGGTAAAAAATCAGACACACTGATATTGATGTAATTGTGTCATTAACTGAGTAACAGACCAACAGCTTTTACAGTGTGTGAATGTATTACAGTTTTTCTCAATTGCTTTGGCACATTTTTTAAACATGTTTAACATTCTTCAGTTGTCAAGTTCAGTTGTCACAACTGTTAGCTGGATCATCACAACTCTATTGCATGTCTGCAAATGTAGTAACTCACCCAAAACATTTAACTCATGCTTCAAAACCTAGTTATTTTATCAGTAAATGCCACCAAAATAAAAAGTGCCTTTGTCATTGTGTGAGCCACTCTGGTCAAAATGTTTCAATGTTTTTTTCACCATAACAAATATTTTTATATACAAATTTCATGTTTTTTTTTCTTCTTCTATTTTTTGTTGACTGACTGCTTTCTGTACTGTACAAGAAAATCAGTTTTGTCTAGCTTACATGTTACAGATTTTCTACAAAAATAAATGTACTGTATAAATACAAATCCATTTAAACAGTGCTGCTGTAGCTGCTGTTTAGGTTCAAAAATGGTAGTGATATACAGTATATATACAAACTTAGCAAACTTTGATTTCTGTTTCATTACAACAACAGGCCATTTGCCAATTTATTAGACATTACAAACATTCCATGTCATAAATATTTATGAATATACGTGCATGTCTGACAGATTTTAAAAACTGTATGGATCATTTTGCATGTGAAGACTCACACAATGAACGAATGTTTAGAGGTTTTAAGAGTTTGTCAGTTTCAACGAGAATCAACTTATCAGTTTTGATCAACAAACCATTTTCATATAGTTACTGAGACAATTGTACTTACTCGTTTGCACACATATGCCAAAACACATGCAATATGCTTATTAAATCAATAAGAAATTAAAATCTGATGTGAACAAGGGCCGGTTGCACCAGCTGTTTGTAAATTACAACTTAACCTAGTTTTGACGTAAATAGGCACTAAGATACAACTTACACACTACTAAATATTTTTATTTTGCACCATTAGACTTAGTTGAAGCTTAACTCTACGTATAAACTAAATATTTATGGAAGCGTCTGATCAGGAGTGACGGTTGGAATAAAATAGCAGACTGACTGAACTGCATCAATAAGCTCTTGTTTTACCCGACAGACTTCAATCCTTTAGATATGATAATGCTGACATTTACACTCACTTATATTTTAGGAGAGACAACATTATGTTAATAATCTTCTACTCTTAATAATAATCTTCTACTCTTAATAATAATCTTCTACTCTTCACAGACACACAGCTGGACTCTGGTTTTGATCTCTTCTGCTGGACTGAACTGGTTTTAAAAGTAAGTAAAATAAAAAGCATACAGACTTATAGATATATGTTGTGTACTTTTACTGGAATCTTCTGTCTTAGGAAAGACCAGGGAGTGTTGTAACACTTTTGCTTTAATGTCTGTAACTCAGTTGTTTTGCCTCAAACTTCGACCACAATATTATTCCCATATTTATCTGCTATAAATTATACATGGATTGAAATCTACTATGTGTCCCTAAACTGGATAAATTAGTGTCAAGTGCAAAGAATGCTGTTCTTAAAAGCCTCTCCCCACTCCCGGGGTAAGTTGTCACAGCAAGTATAGGGTTAGTTGTAACAGTATAGAAGACTGTGTAAACTGTGTGCATTAATTAATTGTAGTTTTCAAACTTTTTTTATATAATTTTGTGTCCCTCCCCTACCCCACTCCTACTTTAAATCAAATCTGTTAATATTAGGAATTCAAAACAAACAAATTGAAAACAACTATAGAATTATAGAATGATGTCAACCGTGATCACATGACTCTTTTCAATGGCACAATGGAAGAAGAAGGCTCAACTTTAAGAGACCAATGTTTTATTGACCTTTAAAGATGGTGCAGAAAGCAAAAGCTTGTGTTATCATTTCATCTGCATCCATTGCAAATCATGCCGTTTTTACTTCCTTTTCAGCCTAAGCTTTTCCGGGTCAGTACGTCTACCTTGGGTTGTTTCATCAAGTGTATAGTGTAAATGCAGATATCAGATATGAGTCACTTTTAGAAGAAGATGTAAGCTGGTCGTCATCAAATCAGATACAGTCAACAAATCGTAATTGGGCATCAAGACCTGCAGAGTAAATTTGAACTGAAACACATTATGACAGCTGTAAAGGAAAGGGAAAGGAACGTGTGCTGGATTTATAACATGAGACAAAACCAGAGCATCACTACAAAACAATGTGGCATAATAATAATTTTATCTCGATTATAATGTTTTCATAATCGGTGTAAGCCGAAATCGAAAATAAAATTTGATTAATCACAGAGCTCTAACTCCAAACATGTGTGTATGTGTGTGTGTGTGTGTGTGTGTGTGTTAGTCACTCACACAGTTACAACAAATTTATATTTTCCCATATTGAAAGTAGTTTTATAACACTCTCCATCTGGTCATTCATGATATTTCTATTTGTCCTCTTTTTTAAGGTATAAGACTAATGCAGATATTTAAACAAGAACACATGCTGATTCAGATGATACCAGGTCTGTCATTTAACACTGACTCAAATCAAAAGTTCTTCTTGTTGACAAGTTGTAGCTATAAAAGCCAGAGCGAGGAGCTTGTTGTGGCATTGAGCTCTTGCAGGTGTTCTGGACTGTTTGGTGCGTTTGTTAGATTTGACATATTTTCATGAGTTCACACTTACATATAATCAGATAGAGTAAAGGTTATGTGCTGTCCGAGGGGAGGAATTTGACCCGAACCCTGAGTGCTCCCATGTTGGGATAGGAATAGTTAGGAGTGAGTAGATGGGGTGGAGGAGGGATGCTGGAAACTGTGGTGGGACAGAGGTAATTCTGCTGAATATATACCTTCTGTCGCACTAATTGAGTTGATTAACTGAACATGCTCCTCCTTTGTTAATAAAACATCATTAATTTGTTCTCTCTGGTGACTCAAGAATTGCACTTCCTGATTTAACAGATACTGGGCCTCATTTATCAATCTAACGTAGAAATTAGCGCAGATCAGAGCGCAGAAATCATCTTATGACATGTGATTCATGAAACATTCATATCTGCCAATCACATCATACGACTGATCGTACGTTGATGCATGTGGCGGCGGAAAACAATCCTCATTTAAATACCACGCCCCAAATTTTAGAAGCCACGCCCTACAGTTTACGACACAGAGAAACATAACCCGGCCATGAAGAGGAAGTAATCTCATGAAAGAGAAACTGATCTTACTCCAAAAACACCCCTCAACCTCATAATTGCAAACAATAAAATTAATTTATATTAAATGAAAATACCGGTAAATAAAACTAAATACTGACAAACATTATTACCAGGGCTTGACATTAACTTTTTTGCTCACCAGCCACTGTGGCTAGTGGTTTTCCAAAGTTACTAGCCACTCAGCATTTTCACTGGCCACAAATTTGCTGTTGGGAAATTACATTTCATATGATTAAAGTTGACTTTCGCATGCTTAAATTACTTAATTTTGAGTGATTTTACTTGATTAGCTAGATTTAAAACCTTTTCAAACTTTCAAATGCAGATTGACCACCTAAATCAAGACTAGGCCTACATGGTATATCAGCTGGTACGGGTGGGTAATATGATAAATTTTATAATTGTATAAGTTATTTATTGTTAGGATATATAAAAAGAACAAAGAAGCAAATTGGCAAATTACAAATACAATAGTAAATTAAATAGCCACAACTCTTTTTTCAGATACAGTAGGTTTATTTAACATTTATTTAACATCAACTGTTGTTTGATTAACATTAATGACATACAGATATTAAATTGGGCTGCTGAATGCATGTACGTAATATACTGACAGTTTTTACCCACTAAACCGACTCGACTGTAGCCACACGAGATACTCCACACGATGGAGATTTTGACATCTGTCTGTGTGTGTGTGTATTTGACTATTCAGACGCAAGAAGATTTGATCGCGCGTGACAGAGAGACAGCGCGCACCTGAGAGAGAGCTTCTGTTGTGTGTCATTCAGCACGAATCCACGGATCCCGCCTTCACTAACTGCAAGTTAATCGATAACGAATTGTGATCGGATTGTAATTTTGTGCTACAATGAGCTTAGCTACCTTTCATTTGACTGTAGGCTGAAATTATATTCATCCACCAAAGTGGCTAGTGGGAGTGTCTGTCTTACCCGCCACAGCTGAAATCTAATGTCAAGCCCTGATTATTACCATACAAACTTGGTTATTTTAGTACCCCTCCTCACTCCACAGAAAATCCTTTAAATTTATTTTATTCAGAACAGAACAAGAACGAAAAATTAGTAGCTATAAAATTATATAATAAATTATAAATTAAAACACAAATTGTGCTCACATAGCCTATCTCTCTCATGCAAACGTTTCCATATTCGTGATGTAACATTTATTTGACTACTGTTCATTATGTAAACAAGGCTTTGTATTTCACTCTTGTTTCAATATCCACATAAAACATCCTTCACATGAGCAAAAATGTGTTTGGTTGTGCGTTGTGTGCACCGAAACTGAGCAGTGTTAACTTTGCCTGCATTTTAGTTTGCTGATAAATGGCTGAAATGTAAAGTTAGCAACGCTGAACTGATATGTTGTGTTTGTGTGTGTGAGTGAGACGCCTGTGCATGCAACTGGATTTGAGAAAATATAAATATATAAAATATAATATAAAATATAAAATATAAGATAAATATTTAAATGAACATAATGAATAAAAAAATCAGTACAATGCGTCGAATGAGCGTAGCCTGTACTAGCCCTACTTGATGCAGTTTTTCTCTTTTGTTTTGTTAATCTGGTAATTATTTCAGTGAAATATATTTTGTGTAGTCCTATTATTTTATTCCTTGTATATTATTCTGTTTTTCTAATGCTCTAATGTTCATCCTAATGTTCAGTTGATGTTGCTATTTGTGCAGCAAAGCGAAATCCCTGGAAAGAAAAAAAAAACATTTGTGGTATTTTAATGGATCACAGACACTCAACGCAAGTTGACAAGTTCCCGCTGACTCAACTGGCGTACACAAACTGAGATTTGATCGTAGCTACTGCTCACATTCATATTGATAAATGCCCAATTTTCTGTTGTACGTTCATTTCATTAATGAGGCCTATTGTCTTTAAATCTTTGTCCATCCATGAGATGTTCAACAGTTGTAATTTGTGCCATAAACCAACTTTTTCTACTCTTGGTGTGAAACATCATGTTCTGACCAGACACTGTGTCGCTTTCAGCAAATCTGAACCAGCAGTTAGAAAAAAAATTACCACTACTGCATTATATAAAGAGGGCTAAAAATCTCAACTTACATTAACTTGATGTCATTGCTAGTATTAGACTGACTGACTTTGATCAAACTTGCTTCTAATTTAAAAATCTAATACTATAAGCATATATTTTACAGAAATAACATACCTGAGATCAGGCCGTTTGTCTCCACTCTTAAACATTGGTTGGTGATCCATAGATCTGTCACTCTTCATAGACACACAGCTGGACTCTGGGTTTGATCTCTTCTGCTGGACTGAACTGTAACAGAGAACAGATTCAGTTTAATCCTGATCCAATATGATCAGAGCCATTAAGTCTCTTGTGTGAAGTTTACACTGTGTTATTACATGTTCATTTTAGTTTTAAAACAGTCAATTAAAGAAGCATACAGACCTACACACTTATATAGCTGCAGTATATGTCGTAACATGTCCCGTGGTGATCAAGGGGAGGCGGTAGATAGGCTCAGAACTCAGATATCATCCAAAGAGGACTTTTATTAAATGCCAGTGGAGAAGTAGGGGTGTACATATCCACAGTGTAACCAAAAAATACCAACAAAATTACGAAACAAAAAAAAAAAAAAATATTTACAAAAAAATAGACACTTAACTCAGTACCCACTTTGAAGTAATAAACGACAAAAGAAAACAAATTGCTACAAGCAGCAAAAGCTACATAGACACTTTAGACAGTAAGCACTTTTCCCCCCTAAGGTTCAGTTTAGACGGGCTTATATAGCCTAAAACAGACTCATTACACACAAGACCAAACCAGCTGCAGGGGCTTCAATACCAGAAACCTCTGAAGCATAAACACATTATCCTTTAACCATTTAGACCAGCGGTACTCAAGTTCAGAGGCCAAGGGGGCCACATTTAAACCACATAAAATGTGAAGGACCACAAATTAGAACTTGCATCATTAGACTTTATTTAAGACAATATTTAGCCTACCTATCAGCCTATTAACCTAGTTTTTACCTAGTATTTATGAATTCATTGTAAGATTTTAAGACAATATTAACTGTTTTTAATTTAGAAATGCAGTGGATTAATTACCTATCTAAGTCTTGCTAGTCTTTGTCCTATTTAAAGTAATATAATGAACATGAAAATAAAAAATCTGGAACAAAAAAGTGGATTAACAGTTTTCTTGCAAGCAAAAAAATTTATTAAAAAAAACCTCAAAATGTATACAGAAGATCATTCTTGAGCAAATATACTTCACAAGGCTTGATGAAAAGATATCCTTATTCCTAGTGGTAAATCTGAGTCTGCATTCTTTTCACCAGTAATTTCATGTCGGGCTGTTGCTCACTGGTAGCCGCTCTAAGACGGTCTGTTAAATGTCTGTTAGTTAGACGAGAACGTTGCTTTGACTTTATTATTCCCATTGCAGAAAAAGCACTTTCACACACATATGTAGATCCAAAGCAGGTCAAGATTTTTTCAGCACACTGGATTAATGCAGGATATTTGTCTTTCAGAACACACTTGGTCCAGAATGTGTCAGTGCTCTCTTCTTTATGTCTTTCTTTAAGGATATTGTTGTGCTGCAGCTCTGAGTTGCTCCTCAAACGCTGCCTTTTCCACATTGAAGTGTTCCGACGTGATTGAGACAGAAGTAGCCTGTATGTCACAAGCGAATGGATTCTCTGTGAATGCCAGTACAGGTTTTAGGGATTTAACGTCCGCAAATCGGGAGGAAAACTCGTCTTTTAGCTCCCTCAGATATGAACAGTAAGCGCTGGGTGAAAATGAGGCTGGTTCTGTTACTTGTGAATGTAGAACAGAAAAGTGAGTGAAATTTCTTTCCTGAAGTTGCTGCACGAACAGGTCCAGTTTCGCTTCAAATGCAGCCACGTCGTTCAGCATCATCGGAAGAATCTTTTGTTTTCCTTGAAGCTTAAGACTGAAAGCATTTAAATGTCGCGTCACATCAGTCAGAAAAGCAACATTGTGCATGAATGTGTTGTCTTCGAGGGGTGCCAGTAAATCACGTCGGCCCTTCTCTTTCAAAAATATGCGCACAACTGGAAGTAATTCCATGAAGCGATCAAGGACATTTCCGCGACTAAGCCATCTGACCTCTGCGTGCATTGTCAAGTCAGGGTATGCGCTTTCAAACTCTTCGACCAATGAACGGAACTGTCTGTGTTTCAGAGCATGTGCAAGAATAAATTTGATTGTTCGTGTCACAGTGTCCATTGTCGTTTTGAGCTGTCCACATTTAAGCTTGCTGCACAATTGCTCCTGATGCAGAATGCAGTGGTATGAGAAGAAGGCCGGTATATCAGGATCTTTTCTAAGATTAATCCCTTTTCCCTTCCAACCATTGATGGGGCCCCATCAGTAAGTCACAGAAACAAGCTTTTTCATATTTATGTTCTTGTCAGGTCCACGAAAAAAACTCATCAGTGTGGAGTGAATGTCTTCTCCACGGGTTTGGCCCGTTAATGGAAGCAAGGTCAACATTTCCTCGACAAATTTCTCCCCTTTAAGAAAACGCACCCACACTGCTAGCTGCGCGACATCGGTGCTGTCAGTAGATTCATCCAATGCTAAACTGAAGTACTCTGAACTTTCAATGTCGTTTAGCAACTGTGAAAATAGATCGTCTGAAATTAATTCTCCTCGTCTTGTCACTGTTGAATCAGACAACTGCAGCTTTGAGATTTGCCTGATAATGTCGTCCTTGTTCTTAAATTCAGAAAACGGCGATTCTGCACAGTCCATAAACGTATCTTTGAGGAATTCTCCCTCTGTAGCAGGTCTCTTTGCTTTTGCAATATTCCAAGCAACTCTGAATGAGGCCTCGGTAATGTTGTCAGCGCTTTTAACAATGCCGTGGAACATGGATCTCTGGGCATGAAACCCAACTAGCAAAGTCTGTACCTTTTGACTCCTGAGATCGCTGCTTTGTGGATAGGCGACGCTGAAGTCGGGATGAAGTTGCTCATGGTGGCGTTGCAAATTAGCTCGCTTTAATAAAGCAATTGTTTTTTGGCAAATGAGACACATTGGTTTGTCACCTATCTCTGCAAAGGCGAAATCCATTTGCCACGAAGGGTTGAACTCTGTTTTCATCGTCAACCTTCCTTTTCTTTGACGCCATCGTTAGTTAATGTACAGTACACACAATATACATTATTTTTTTATTTCAGATGACAGAGGTTTGATTCATCGCCGATGAATAGACTATCTTAACTTGTTAGTGCCACATACTTAAAGGTACACTACCCAGTTTTCACACGATTTTTGATATAGCCTTCATGAGCAGACGTTGAGGGCCGTTAAATATATTATCTTTATATTTTAATATTTAAATTGATTATAATTTAATAAACTATATTAGCCTACATAAAATGTTCAATTAATTATTACATGTTGTCTTTATATGTTTTATAGCTACTCAGCATCACTTTACAAAGTTAATATTATTAATATTATTACTAATACTAAGCCTACTACTATTAGTAGCCTACATCTAAATTTTACATTCAATATGCCTCTCAAAACTTTATGTTCAACGCTTTTTGAGTTATGCACGAACACGGATCCTCTCATTACCACCAAGAAATGATAAAAACTGTGTCAGGGATAGACTGGAAAGATAAACAATCAAACTCTTTATTGAAACAAGGTGAAGATGGCAGAGTGAAAGCAACAGGCAGCAATGACGGTGAATGTAGACTGGAAACAAGCAGGTGAGGACACACACACACACACATACACACACATACACTCACTGTTAATAAGATATTTTTGAGCTCAAATCATAATAAAAATGTATTCATCTTTATCATGACGCGGGCCACAAAATGAATGCCGACGGGCCGGATGCGGCACGCGGGCCGCCTGTTGAACTTCAAAAATACATATAACAAACACATAAATGCAATTCTTCAACATAAACAAAATGTAAACAACACCAAAAGACATCTCTTCATGTCTACATCATCAAGGGTTAAGTCCCCTCACTATTAGTAGAAACGGTTTAACCCAACACAAGAAAAAGGGAAGCTGTAGTCCCGCCTCCTCCTTTGAGGAGTCACAGAATCAGGATATGGTGAGTACACAGCATGCAAGGTAACAGTTTGCCATGTGGAGATAAATACACACTTGAAATAATAAATAACAATGCATAACTACAGCTTGTCTCTGTGTGGTTAATAGGGAAAAATATATCATGGGGAACTATGGTAGACATAACACGTTGCAATGACCACTGATATGTGCACCTATCTGCAATCAACACAAACCGCATGATTTCTTAAGCTGTATTATAAAAGAATATTAAAGAATAATAAACCAGTTGATGTTAATTTGTGTTAAATAAGAAGCGATCTGGTGCTGGAATGTGTTGTTTTTTTAAATCATGCCGCTGTTATCAGTGGAGGAACGTTCTCTTGTGGCTCGTGCACAGTCTTCACACAGACGAGCGCGTCAGTCTATCGCTAATGGTGTTGTGGCAACTCTCTATTCTTTCTAGCGAAATCATTAACAAAATGCACACAAACGTGTTCCTGCTCTTGCCTCTTTATATACAATCATTAATGAACATCGTTGGTCTTATTGAGAGAAAAAAAAAAAAAAAAAAACTGAGGGCAGATTAGAACCACTAATGATTCAAACCCGGAACGTCTGACTCACATAGCTAAAGTTCTGCCACTAGACCACATATATATATGTATATATAAATATGAGTGTTTAGCACAGGTCTGTATATATCTGGGCACCCACTGGCAGAAACATAAATCAGCATCTGTGCCCCCAATTCATGTGTCCTGCCACCAGGCCTGGTTATGCTAAATTTGTCTCAAGCCAGGCCCACACTAAAAGATTCTTAAAATTAGAGCTGCCCCCTAATAGTTGACGACAAGAGCCTTAGACGACCAAAATTTTATTAGTTGGTTAGTCGCAGAAAAACAAACTTCACAGGAAGTGACAAAGTCACGCAGTCCATGACGGACAGATTGTAACACGGCTGGTAATTACAGCATGTCGGAAAGGAAATCTAAATGTTCGCCTATTATCGACCTCAAATATGTCTTATCACTGAAAACATGTTAGTAGTAGCAACTTGACATGGCCGCTCGCTCTAACGTTATCCTGAAATGTGCGCTATTATTTGGCACATACAGTGGGTACGGAAAGTATTCAGACCCCCTTAAATTTTTCACTCTTTGTTATATTGCAGCCATTTGCTAAAATCATTTAAGTTCATTTTTTTCCTCATTAATGTACACACAGCACCCCATATTGACAGAAAAACACAGAATTGTTGACATTTTTGCAGATTTATTAAAAAAGAAAAACTGAAATATCACATGGTCCTAAGTATTCAGACCCTTTGCTCAGTATTTAGTAGAAGCACCCTTTTGATCTAATACAGCCATGAGTCTTTTTGGGAAAGATGCAACAAGTTTTTCACACCTGGATTTGGGGATCCTCTGCCATTCCTCCTTGCAGATCCTCTCCAGTTCTGTCAGGTTGGATGGTAAACGTTGGTGGACAGCCATTTTTAGGTCTCTCCAGAGATGCTCAATTGGGTTTAAGTCAGGGCTCTGGCTGGGCCATTCAAGAACAATCACAGAGTTGTTGTGAAGCCACTCCTTCGTTATTTTAGCTGTGTGCTTAGGGTCATTGTCTTGTTGGAAGGTAAACGTCGGACCACTCTGCCATAAAGCCCCGACTGGTGGAGGGCTGCAGTGATGGTTGACTTTCTACAACTTTCTCCCATCTCCCGACTGCATCTCTGGAGCTCAGCCACAGTGATCTTTGGGTTCTTCTTTACCTCTCTCACCAAGGCTCTTCTCCCCTGATAGCTCAGTTTGGCCGGACGGCCAGCTCTAGGAAGGGTTCTGGTCGTCCCAAGTCCAATCAGTATAATCAAACACAGCTGGACTCAAATGAAGGTGTAGAACCATCTCAAGGATGATCAGAAGAAATGGACAGCACCTGAGTTAAATATATGAGTGTCACAGCAAAGGGTCTGAATACTTAGGACCATGTGATATTTCAGTTTTTCTTTTTTAATAAATCTGCAAAAATGTCAACAATTCTGTGTTTTTCTGTCAATATGGGGTGCTGTGTGTACATTAATGAGGAAAAAAATGAACTTAAATGATTTTAGCAAATGGCTGCAATATAACAAAGAGTGAAAAATTTAAGGGGGTCTGAATACTTTCCGTACCCACTGTATGTGCCAAATAATAGCGCACATTTCAGGATAACGTTAGAGCGAGCGGCCATGTCAAGTTGCTACTACTAACATGTTTTCAGTGATAAGACATATTTGAGGTCGATGATAGGCGAACATTTAGATTTCCTTTCCGACATGCTGTAATTACCAGCCGTGTTACAATCTGTCCGTCATGGACTGCGTGACTTTGTCACTTCCTGTGAAGTTTGTTTTTCTGCGACTAACCAACTAATAAAATTTTGGTCGTCTAAGGCTCTTGTCGTCAACTATTAGGGGGCAGCTCTAATTTTAAGAATCTTTTAGTGTGGGCCTGGCTTGAGACAAATTTAGCATAACCAGGCCTGGTGGCAGGACACATGAATTGGGGGCACAGATGCTGATTTATGTGTCTGCCAGTGGGTGCCCAGATATATACAGACCTGTGCTAAACACTCATATTTCCATGTGGTCTAGTGGCAGAACTTTAGTGGAAGCTGAAGAGTAGTGCGCTTCCTGCATGACATTAACTCAACATGGAGGAGCCGCTGCAAACACGTGCATTTAACTTAAAATACTCCCTCATTTTTGGTCACACAGATAAGAGCAATACATCATTTGAAAACGTAAAGGAACTAATTTTATTCGTGTACACTCATAATAACAATAAAACGTTGTGCTTTTGTTAAATAATAAAAAAAAAACGAAACTTTTAAGTCTCGAGTCTCTTGAGTCTCTTGTTTGTCCTGAACAGTTAAACTGAGCTCTGTTCTTCAGAAAAATCCTTCAGGTCCTGCAAATTCTTTGGTTTTCCAGCATCTTTTGCATATTTGAACCCTTTCCAGCAGTGACTGTATGGTTCTGAGATCCATCTTTTCACACTGAGGACAATCGAGGGACTCAAACACAACTATTAAAAAAGCTGCAAACATTCACTGATGCTCCAGATGGAAAAATGATGCATTAAGTGCCAGGGATGTAAACTTTTTGAATTGGATGAACAAGATAAATTGTATCTTTTGTTGGACAAAATTGGACACATTGATGTCCTAAGACACGAAACGATCGGTTTGTGCGAGAAACTGAACAGTATTTATAATTTTTTACCTCTAATACAGCACTATGTCCAACTGCGGTGTGTGAGGTCTGAAAACGCGTTCTGATGACGGAAGTGAAGTATAAGCACGAGAGATCACTTCCGTTGTCAGAGCGCGTTCAGACCTCACACACCGGATGCTCAAGGCAGTTGGACATAGTGGTGTATTAGAGGTAAAAAATGATATAAATACTGTTCGGTTTCTCTCACAAACCAATCGTTTCGTGTCTTAGGACATCAACGTGTCGTCACGAGCCGCAGGGCTTAATTTGGATTTGTCTGCGCATGTTTTTTTGACTCTTATAGATTGTGTTGCCATAGACATGCATTATACGACTGACAGACTGCAACGGTTGGAGTTAAAAATCATCATTTGTGTTCTACTGAAGAAAGTCACCTACATCTTGGATGCCCTGGGGGTAAGCAGATAAACATCACCTTTTCATTTTTGGGTGAACTATCCCTTTAACAACCATCACAAAACAACCAACCAGCCATGAATCATCCAACCTGGTATTACCACACACAGTATTGAAGTCCCCCTGCAGTCAAGAATCTTTGATCACCAAAATGACATATTTTTAAAAAAATTCAAGTGAAAAAAATTTCTTCATGCCTTAAAATAGCTTGAATGTAACTCTACACCCTTGCCTCATTTAATATACACGGATCAATGAATATGCAAATTAGCCCCACCTCCACTCGCTCACACCAGCTCGGAGAGTCTACTGTTGCTGTAGTGACGAGCAATTTGTTGTTTGTGTTGTGGTTATTTAAGAAAAAAGCTTGCTTCGCTTCGTATATTCAGTTTAACAGCTGAACTGAACTGCTCACATATTTTCTGACGCTTAAATTGTGTTTTAAATTATGGATTGGTAAAACAGTCTGAATCCACTTGCATTTGTTTGGACTGCTCTCTCACTGAATCACCTGAAGCGATTCCTCAGTAAAACAGACAGTATCGAGAGAACGAGCAGCCGTTTTCCTCTGTGAACATGCGCTAAATGGATGTTTGACAATTTCGTTGCTTTTTGGAGTTTTCAGATTTAAAAAAACATTCAGATGAAATCCTGCAGGCGCCCGTGCCTTCTCCGTACATGAAATAAATGCACATCCTTGAATGAGCGCGGATTTCCAGCGTAAATCTACACAATTTTTCATATCAACAGAAAATATACCGGGATAACCTGGCTTCTCTCGAGACTTTCCTGCTTCAGAGCAGTCATAGTTAATGATATGCTAAAGCCTGCCGGCACATTGTTCTGATTGGATACAAGGTAGTCTGTGACGTCACAATCACCACCGATTTAAAACCGCGGGTTTTAGACTGTCTTTGGTTTACTGCAGTTTCAAACAAAAAATACTCAGCAATGGTGCTGACTTATGAATTTGCACATGGTTTGTTTTAAAGCATATTAATAACACTACATAGACATATAAACCACATTAAAAACTTGATTTTCACCACAGGGGGTCTTTAAGAATCAAGGGGGTGTAAACTTTTGAACGGGGTCATTTTTATAAATTCAGCTTGAAGGGGTGGATTCTGGAATCCACTGCCGCTTCAATATACAATATATATCAGTTATTAATCAACATTTATCTTTCTGTTAAATTATTTGAATTACTTCTGCAACGTATGTTAAAGCATTTCTTTTCCTTTTCAAACAATAGAAAATTATTTTGAATATTGTCTGTACCTCTCACTGAGAGAAAAGCACATGTTATCAGTATGTTTTGGGAAAGTTTCCTGCTCAGAGCAGAGCTCAGATCAACTTCAGCCTTGAAGAAGCTGTGAATCATGTGTATCTGTGTATGTGCGCTAAGTGTTCTGTGCAGGTCCTTTGTACTGGTGGACAACTGGCACTCTGCTCGAGACCAGCAGACGCCATGTCATGACCCCAAAAGGACATCCAGTACCTAAATCCAGGGTCCCCTCGTCAGCATTGTGACGAATGGAGATATGCTTCTGACTATCTGTCCATGTGTGGAAGATTACCAAATTTGTCTATTTTTCTTAGCCAATCAGAATCATTGTTACCTTAGTAATGACGTAGTTAGTAGACTCTGTTAGAGTATAATTGGTGTGAAAATGTGAATGTACGCAGAGCAGCCTACGAACTCCTTGTGAGACCTGAAGCTGGCTTCTGCGTGATGAAACTGCAAACTATTCTTCAGTAAAATTTCTTCAATTGATTGCATCTCTGACTCCTGGTCTTTCATTCGACATATTTGGTCAAGGGTCCTAAAACTGTTACCCCAACAAGCTTTTATTTTGTCTTGTGGACTTTATGTAAACATCTGTTATGTGAAATAGTTTATTCAGGACGGTACTAAATAAAAAATAACATGCAATTTTCACAATCCTTCTTATTTTGTTAAGATTTTTGCAGATTCTGCAAGGTGTATGTAAACTTTTGAGCTCAACTGTACTTGCCTCACAGACATGAGAAACACATCTACAGAAAGCTTGAAATGTCTACTTCTTCCAGTACAAAAGGAAATCAAATATTGTCATGTGATAAACGTGCATATGAGCGTCCACTACTGTGGAGACGATGAGTCAGCATTGTCAACTTGATCTCTGCAGCCGAAAACACAGAAAACACTAGTTTATCAATAAATTATTAACATGTTCAGACAGTCTCTTTGTTTTTTTTGACGACACATTCATACTTTTGCTGGTACACTATTTTTTTGTGTATTTCACTGTGTAGAAACATATTAAGATGTGAAAACGCGCTTCGGGTGTATGTGCAAGAACCGAATTCAGTTCAGTTCAACAATTTAAAATCACTTGAACGTTTAAACTGACGAGACTTAAAAACACATGAATATGATAGATTTTTATGACGACGTGGTACTGACACAGTCGGGCCAGTGACATTTCCATCATCTGTCCTGGAGCAAATTTCACAGTCAGCTCTGGACTCGGAAATATTTTTTGAATCCCAAATGCATCTGAGATTGTGACAAATGCAAGTCCCAAGTCCGATCTCAAAAACCCCAACTCTAAAACCCTCCCTATATTAATGCAAAAATCTTTTATAGAAATGTTATTCTGAGTACCTGAGATCAGACCGTGTGTCTCCACTCTTAAACATTATTGGCTGATCCATAGATCTGTCACTCTTCATAGACACACAGCTGGACTCTGGGTTTGAGCTCTTCTGCTGGACTGAACTGTAACAGAGAACAGATTCAGTTTAATCCTTTAGATTACTGTGTTCATTCTTTATGATAAGAACCATATTAATATAAACTGTAATTTTTTCTTAAAAAAGCACTCTAAGAAGAAATTTTATGATCTTTTTGTTTAATATTTCATGTTAGTTTTAAAACAAAAAACACATGCAAAATAGGCTATACACACACACACACACATATACATATACATATATATATATATATATATATATATATATATATATATATATATATATATATTTCTGTGACCCATGAGATCTTTTTCTGTGATGTAACACAATATTTAACAGTGTTTGTTGAAAGTACCTGAATCCTGGAGAAAAATCTCCATCTCTGGATCCTTGTGAATCAGCCATGATGAAGCTGCAGGAGAATCTGATGAGTTTGATCTCCTCCACTGACTCTGAATGAACAAAACATTCAGACACTAAATTAAATAATTAAATTAAACAACCTTCATAATTTAGCTGAACATATCTCGAGTGTGGGAGAAGAAGGATCATGTGACTGTGTTAACTCAAACTCAGTCATGTTCACACATATGATGTTAAACTTCTGAAGAATCACAGACATCACCAAACACAAAAGAAACCTTGAAGTGAAAGAAACCCTTTATTAAAGATTTTATATCAAACAATCACTTAAAATGTCCTCCAGAGATTCATATTAATATGAGGAAGTCTCCACACATGAACACTCACCTCGATCAAACTACAAGATACAGCTTCTCAAATCCTCCAGCTTTGACATCATAAAGATACACGGAAATTCCTGCTTAAACTTTGATAAACGTTTCTATTAAACACTTTGATGCTCTGTTTTTCGTTTTCATATTCATATTTTACCCGCTTAAAATGGCGAGTCTGGCGAAAGGAGAACTCTAACTCACTTTCACTTTCTATTTTTTTTTTTTTTTTTATTGCAGAGAACAGGAACATACAGAAGAGTAAGTATAGGCTACATCATAATATACAAAACAACATTATACAGGAGACAATGGCAAAAAAAAAAAAAATCACTTTCTATTTCTGACGAAAGAGAGAGAAAACAAAAGACAAATTTTTGCTTGTTTCGTTGATTTCAAAAAAGTATTTGATTCAATCTGGCATGAAGGATTATACCTAAAACTTATTGATAGTGGAATAGGGGGAAAATTCTATGATTTGATCAAATCAATGTACACAGCCACCCAATGTGCTGTTAAAATTGGAAACACAAGAACCGAATTTTTCCCCCAGGGGCGTGGAGTGAGACAGGGCTGCAGTTTAAGCCCCACCCTCTTTAACATTTATATCAACCAATTGGCCAATATAATAGAAAACGCTCCCATTCAAGGTCTCACTCTACACGACACAGAAATAAAGTGTCTTCTCTATGCAGATGACCTGGTGCTCCTGTCGCCCACTAAAGAGGGGCTTCAGGACAGCCTGAATCTGCTGGAGGATTACTGTCAGTCCTGGGCCCTGACAGTCAACCTCCAAAAAACTAGAATAATGATGTTCCAGAAACGCTCCAGATCTCAGGGACCAACACACACATTCACACTATCACGCAGAACCATTGAAAGCGCAAAAACATACACTTACCTTGGTCTGAAAATAACTCCAACAGGTAACTTTACTTTGGCTGTGAATGAACTCAAAGAGAAAGCTCAAAGGACTTTCTATGCCATTAAAAGATCAATTAAAATTGACATCCCAATCCAAATTTGGCTCAAACTGTTCAAATCTATAATTGAACCTATTGTTTTATATGGCAGTGAAGTGTGGGGTCCTTCCATAAAATTTGATTTCTTAAATTGGGAAAAACATCCAATTGAAACTTTACATTTAGAATTCTGTAAAAGAATACTCAAAGTCCAAAGAAAGACGCCAAACAATGGATGCAGGGCAGAATTAGGCCAATACCCTCTCCTTCTAAACATCCAAAAAAGAGCCATCAAATTCTGGAAACACCTAAAAACAAGCGACCCCAACACATACCATTACAAAGCCCTAAAACACCAAGAGCTGAGCGTAAGTAAGAGTCCCCTGAGACTGACTGACCTCACACCCGCCTCAGGACTCACACACACTCACACACATTCGGCTTACACAAATTATAAACACAGAAAAAGACAAGTACGTCACCCATTGGACAAACACCATTAAAAACCAACACAAACTGGAATGTTATTCGGCACTAAATCGAGAATACACTATTGCGAACTACCTGAGCGCAGTGAGTGATGTGAAACTCAGGAAAACACTGACGATGTACAGACTCAGTGAGCACAGTCTGGCCATAGAGACGGGCCGGCGCAGACAGACGTGGCTCTCCCGTGAGGACAGACTCTGCTCGCACTGCATCCTGGGAGTGACGGAGACGGAGCTGCGCTTCCTCGCAGAATGCCCAAAATACCAAGAAATCAGAGACCACTACTACCCCAAAATTAATAAAATATTTCCCCAATTTAACACCTGTAGCCCAACCCAAAAACTCTGTTACATTCTTGGCGAAGAAGCCAAATGTTCCAATATAGCTGCAAGATTTGTAGCATCTTGCCATCTCCTGAGGGACAACCAGAAACAAACAAACAGCCAGTAAACACACCCCCATTAGACCTACACACATGTATATAATGTATATAACGTTCAAATTCTAAGTTCAGTTGTTTTCTGTATTTTCAGTTGTTTTGATTTCTGTATTATAATCTTTTTTATTTATTATTTTTTATAATTATTTATTTTATTATTTTTTTACTAAAATTATTTTTATTTAGTTTATTATTATTATTATTATTATTATTTTTAATTTTTTTTCTACATAGGCTTTACTCAGATGTTCTGTTGTTATAAATATTTTTCCTATGTTGGTTAAATGCTTTGGCAATACAAAATGTATTTTTTTTGTCATGCCAATAAAGCTATCTGAATTGAATTGAATTGAGAGCGAGAGAGAGAGAGAGAGAGAGAGAGAGAGAGAGAGAATGCTGCACACATCACAGGCCGGAAGTGAAGGCAAACCATGGTTTAGAGAGTCGCGCCACCTACAGTTTTTTTACTGCGTAATTTTCTTTTATTTGATGTTATTTTTATTTGATGCTATTTTCATATGGATTTGGTAGGATTTATATATGTACAATATTTAATAACAATACCTGTTTAGTTCTGATCATTTATTGATATTCATTTTGATCAATGTAATTAACTAATGTAACATTATTGTTTTCCATTTGACTATGAGATAATATTCACTTAATGTTCATTTTGAAACAAATTATTAAAAGACACAGAGTATGGATATTTAATGTCAAATATATATTAAATATATTTAAAATGAAAATAAACATTATATTTAAAAAAAAAAAAAGTATGTATATGTAAAGTATGTACAAGTACATGAAAACATGTACTTCTCATATAAAAAGGCACTAACACTTTCCAATAATGTTTCATTTGTTAACATTAGTTACATTACTTAAAGGGATAGTAGACCCAAAAATGAAAATTCTGTCATCATTTTCTCACCCCCAAGTTCTTCTAAACCCGTTTAAGTTTCTTTGTCCTGCTGAACGCAAAAGAAGATATTTTGAAAAATGTTGGTGTCGTTGACCAAACCATTTCTGGTCTCCATTGACTTCCATCTTAGGCCTATTTTTTCATACTATTGAAGTCAATGAGCAAAACATCATTGTAGATTGCTTATGCACATTGTTTGTACATGTTGTTCTTTTATTATCGAAACTGATAATTAATTATTTGTTCTGTACAAATTCAAATGTAAAAGAATAGTGATTTATAATCCATAATTTATCAAAGGAGGGAAAATGACCATTATTATCTGTTTTTACTTCCCCATGTCTTTATGTGCACATTAAAATCCCTGCATCCCTCTAATCCTTTGAGTTTGTTCAAATCAAGCTTTTTGCATGGATTATAATGATTTATGACTGTAAATTTCTTCCTTTCTCCCCAAACCTCCATTACCACATACTCCTGTTCCCAAACCTATAATCCTGTAAGGAATCTCTTGTTTAATGATGCACATATACAGTGCCCTCCATAAGTACTGGAACAGTAAAGACAATGTTGCTCTGTTAGCTGTGATGTCCAGACATCTATAAATATGATTCAAAGATTAATATGAGGCAGAAGTACAGATTGTCACATTTTATTATTGACTGTTTCAACACAAAATGTTTTACCAACTAAGAAGTACAGCACTTTTAGAGTTTCATCCCTCTGCCTAATGTGAGCATGGTTCAGAGCGCCAAAATCACATGATTTCAGTAAACGAGGCTTCGTTACGTCGTAAGTGTTTTGAATCTTCAATAGTTCACGTGACTTTGGCGGTTTGATTCACGCTCCGAACCACTGGACACCAGTTTGTGCAATCCTCCGGATCAATCCCTGTTATCAGGCCTGCTTATTAATTTAATTCCCCTAAAGACCGGCCAACTAAGATTTATGCAATTTTATTTTATGTCTTTCAGTTCAATTTCTTATCAGTTTTTATTGGCGCTTTCTTGGTAATTGTGCAATTTAATTTGATTTCGAATTGGCAGATTTCATCAATCTGCACTTGCTTTGCATTTCAGTATTGTTTTTTTCTTCTTTTTTTCCTGTCAATTTTGGAAAATTAGAGGTTTCCCACTTACTTTTTCTGCTTGTTTCATCATTTCTCCTCAATCTTTTGAGTGAAAATATAAATAAATAGTAAATGAAAAAGTTTTGAATATCAAAACAATCTGAATAATTTTGTTTCTCAATTACAAATTGCACATATTTAGGTCATGACTACCAATGTCACACTTTTTTGATGCCATTGGTGTAAGCAGGGTTCCCACTCTTTCATTAACACCAGATTCAAGGACTTTCAAGCACCATTTATTTTATATCAAGCACCTGTCAGACTCATAACCCAGCATATGTAGCATCACGAAAGACCTCTTAAAGTAGGCTACTTAACATTTTATCCCTCCTACTGCATTTGCAAACATTTCTACAAAAATACATAGTTAGTAAGAAACAGAAATTTTGGAAATGTGTTAAGACGTTTTGTCATATTCTGTCATTTTTCGTTTTTAGTTATCTTTGTTTCTTTATTCATTTACTTTTCTTTAAATTGGAGACACAGGCTATAAAATACACCTTTTGTGTTTGAGTCCGTTTAAACCCAAAAGTGCACTGTGACTTTACATGAAATTATGCTGATATTTTTTAAATCTAGTAGTTTGTTTTTTTTATCTCAAATTACTTCTGTAAAATACATTTCGACTCTTTCCTATATACTCATACACATTTATTTCCTTCCAACTAGGATTGTATTTTGTTCATTAAAATGCTTGGGCATGCACCTGCACAAATATGCAGAAATCTAAATATATGTTGCTTGAAAATTTTTTAGTAATAATATTTTTAAAAGTGTAGGTTTCATGAATTTAGACCATCGAAGTCAGTGGAGTTCATACTGATAATATTCAAATATAATTTCTCAGATATTGATAAAAATATATTTTCTTGCATCAAACTGCTTTTAGCTGTAATTCTTATAAAAGATTTAAAATTCTCAATTTTTAAATTAATAAAAAGTGGTTAAATGTAGTAATAACACGGTAAAACCTGTTAACATAAAAAAATGCTAATTCACTCAATAGATAGGTAACTCATTAATAAATAAACTTCATTCAAAATTATTTTGTTAATCACTTTTTATTGTAAATCACATTTTTCATCTTTGAGCTAGAGGAAAGCAGCTGCTCAAAACTTCAGTATTTTTTTGAAAAATATTTCAGGAACATTTTAAACCTCATACATGTGCAAATCTGCAAAAAAAAAAAGAAAAAGAAAAGAAATAAAAATAGGACTCTCTGTTACTTACTTGTTTTAAAGTGTAACTGTTTTTCACTAAACTGTTTTTCCAACTTTTCAAGTTCTACTTTTTTCTCCTTAGCTCCATGTCTCAGGGAGTTTGATTTTGCTCTCAGAGTAACTTGCCCCGTACTTTCAGCCTTCAAAGCATATTTGTCAGCTGATATAACAAGAGCCTTCATGTCACTCTCCAGCCTTTTTTTCTTTGATTGAAGCTCCTCAATTTCTTCAAACAGTGCTTTTCTTTTTTGATTCTTTGCTTGTGTTTCTTCTTTTTTTTTCTTCTCCTCCAAACTGGCTATGTATCTTTGTCTTGCACACGATACACATAGAAGAAGTTCTTTGTCAACTGCCACATTTTCAATTCCTCCTACAATCCGGAGATGATCGACAATCATTCTCTGAGCTCTGTATGTCTCCTCTACAAGGTTCTCCACTTCAATCTTTCGGTTGACAGAGAACCCCCTCTCTACTGTCCCTTGACCATGAGACAGCGACAGGAGTTGACGGCACATTTTCCAGAGTTTCTGGAATTCCTTTTCTTTGGACATGCAGCTACGCAGGAGAGTGTCTACTCGATCGGAAAGTGAGTTGAAGTCAGCAAATGCAGAATGGTTTTTCTGCACAACATCATCAAGGAAATGTGAATACTGCTGAATAATTTCATCACAGTCCTGCTCGCTGATCCTCCCTTGATCTACCAGATAGGCAAGGGTTCTTCATAGCATGCCCTTCAACTAGTCTGTTTCTTTTCATCTGCCATGTTCACAGGATCTAAGAAGCCCATATTTTTCACCAATATGTATTTCAGGGGAGACTTCTGAGGAAGTTTGTCAACCATAGCAACTAGACCATCTCTGCAGGACCGCCTGAAATCCATAATGGTGCTTGCACCAACCTTTTGCTTTGCCCTCAACTCCTTTAGGATCCTGTTGGTGACATAACCAAGGTCGACACTTGAGCAGTCAATGTAATTTGTTGGCAGTTTAATGTCAACATCCAGGAGCTTTTTTTATGGACTTGGCTTCCTGCATGACTTCTGGTTTGATGAATCTACACATTAGATTCTTCAACATCTTGTGAAGATCTGCAGCTAGAAATGGCACCATTGGTTTATCGGTCTGGTACTTTGTTAGAAATGGGGTGACACTCTTACTCACAGATAAAGCAAAATTTATCTGTGCTTCCAGCAGAGGATTCTTCAGTGCTTGACAGACTTCATCAAATGACTTGGTGTCTGGATTTGGTGTTCTTCTCCCTCCAACAGCACTCACATATGTGGCCAAGTCTGGCAAGATCTGCAATGCTCTCTCCAAGACAGGAGTGTTTTCCACCCATCTTGTTGGGCAGAATTATAGTGGAAGAAGACCATCTTGTGCCTCAGTGACGTTAAGATATTCCTCTCGACGGGCAGGGCAGTCATGTAGGAGCTGATATATGGCACGTAGAAAACCATCAATCCTCCAACCTGTTGATGAACGTCCTTTCTGAAACCCCCATTCACGATATGCAGACCACAACTGCCCAAATTCAAGAGGTTCAATCCATATTCATCTGCAAGTGACTGTTCCACCTTCTTGTAAAAGGACCAATTTACATTTGGTCCATCCATGGATATTCGCAACATGTTTTTCTTTGGCAATGCTTCAGTGCCTTTCTCAAAGGCCAATTTGAGATCATCTGCTCTGGCATGCCCCATGAACTTGTGTCTGAACCTGATCACCATTCCAAAATCAGACATGAAAGTCACACTGTTTTGATTGTGTCATTCGGTTGAGAGACTCGTCGAAGAGCAACACATAGTTCTCATCTCCAGATTTGAGTTTGTTGGTGAGCAGACTTTTGAAATGGGGATCTAAACCATAAGTGCTTATGCAGGCGCACTTTGTCTGGCCACATGAAAAGTTCTTTGCAATTTCACTATCAGGGAACATTGCTGAGAAAAGCTGACCTGTAGAAATAAAATAAAAAACTATTATCTCTCCTGAATAAATAAAAAAAGAATAATTTAAGCAGGCCTTTATTTTGCTTGTTACCACTACAATTAATAAGAAACACAACTTATTTTCTTTACTTTGTAATTAAGACATTTCTGAACATTTTTATGAACACTCCTTCGTGATCAAGAAATTAAACTCACATGTTTGTTCACTGGAATGGAACGAATAATGAGACTGTGTCACTTTAAGTGACCACAATATTTCTGCCTTCATGGTTGCCTCCTTTGTGACGCTGACAATTTGCGATTGTCTCTGTGTCCCAATTGTTGAGGCTGTGGTGGGAGGTTGTTGCACTGGCATAAATTGTTGAATGTTTATAGCTGTGAAAAACATAGCATAACGCTTTTGAACCCTACATGGAACCATTCTAGAATGAACAGATGCTGGTACTAACTTAAGATCTAAAGTTGTTCTAAAACACTGAGGCCTGGTTTCACAGACAGGGCTCAGATTAAGCCAGGATTATGCTTTAGTTCAATTAGGGCATAAAAGTAGCTTTTAAAAAAAGATTTTTCCTGATTTTCATCTTGAGACAAAACTATGGCACTGACATATTTTAATGTCTGTCAGTGTGAGCTGCTTTCAGTTAAAACAGCTCAAAAGTGCATTTTAGTCTGGGACTAGGTTTAAGCCTTGTCTGTGAAACCGGGGGTATATGTATAAAGACTCTGTCAATGTCACCCAACAATAAAACACTTTTGTGTGTGTGAAGGTTACTAGTCAAAATTCATTTGGTAATTAAACTATAATACTTTCCAAAGAAATATGGTCACAATAAAGACACTAATGAACGGTTTGTTACTGCCAGTCTAAACAGTAATTAAGTCCTACTGTCAATACTGCAGTAATATTAAAGCATATACTGAAAACTAAATTAAAACAAAATTTAAGGGGCATATGATTATTTTTAAATACAATGAGGAAAGAGGGCTGATAGAATGTATGAGAGTTTTAGTTTTCCGTTTTATGAATTATTATTTGATTAAAAACAGTAACATATAGAGATAATATTATAAATACATTTTGCATTTGGATAAAAAGATACGGATAAGGTAATCGGCAAAAAAAAAAAAAAAAAAACTGCAGGTAACATGCAGTATAATCAACGGTCGCCTGAGGGCGCTATACGCCCACTGTCGTCTGTCTGAGCGCAAAACGCTGCTCGCGGGAAAGTTCGAGATACTACATATACTATAATGATGCACGCTGATACACACGTTTTCCTCCCGTAGAAAACAGTTATAAAGAAAACACTTAGCGTGACTTTAATGCATTAAAGACAGTAATATTATAAGAACAAATTCAGTACACATCTTATACAGGCACGCAGAATTGAACTCAAAGCGTGCATTACGTTCATATTTTGCGCTCTTCTACTTGCCTGTACATAATATGCTGTGTTCATTATTATTTTTATAAATAATAATGTTCATTTCGGATACAGCAAGTGTATGTACTAAAGTACGATATCAAGGGGAAGGACCGCGACGGAAAACACTCACTGCTAGCAATATTTTTAAAAATCATAAAACAATATTCTAGTAGTAGTAAGGAGGACGTGTTATATTTTTCGCTAAGCCCCTGAGTTTAGCTATCCGGCTAGCATTTCATTGTATCCACACAGACTCCTAACGAACACTGACTAGATTAACTAACATAATCATTCTCAAAATGAATACATTTAAAAAAAGTTTAGCTATTGTTAAATACAACATATATTAAACTGTATGAGATTATTTACCGTTTGCTTGACTCTTCATTGCCTTTTGATGTCCTCCGCATTTTGCATAGCTCTTCAGTGCCGACTCCCCCATGGAATCCAATTTTATGTTTTTCTTGCAAATTGAACATCTTGCTAAATGTAAATCTGTTGGAACTTTTAGTAACCAGTTCTTATATAGATCGATACCGAGCCAAGAATCACTAAATTTGCACTTCCCTGGCATTGGGCGTATGAATTAGCTCTGCTCTCCATCGGTTCATGCAGGCGGTGCATCAGCTTAAATGCTGAAGTTTTTCCCCGCTACCCCTCCACCCCCCGAACATGAGCAACGTTTCGTTCTGTCTTTGATAGCGCATATACTGCAGGACAATTTTTGAAATAACACCATTCTAAAGAAAATTTATTTCAAGCACTTTCAAAGGCCTATATTTGTTTTCAAGTAGTTTCCAGGCCTTGAATCCATGTGTCTGAAATTCAAGTACTTTCAAGAAGCGTGGGAACCCTGTGTAAGACAATCAGTATTGATATTTTGTCCCAATCTCCAGGCAGTACCGCTACACAGCATACAGGCAAGTTGTCTGCTGGGCCTATGGCATTCTGGGCAGGCACATCATGAAGCCCTTACCTGCATGTGTTGTGTCAGCCATTATGAGACAGTTTCCAGAGGAAGGAGGACTTTATAAAGGTTCTGTATAAAAACTTATTTATATAGAACTAAATCATATCAAAAGTTATCTTGTAACAATTTAATGATAATAATAAGTTCCGTCTGCATGGTTACGGTGAGGCCTGCATGCAGCAGCCTCAGACTAATAACATCTGCGCGGGAATCACACTAAAGTGTTGTTAACGTGTGTTGAATCGTGAATGCTGTGCTAGATACACACCAACAGCCTCATCCTTGTTGATCCTCTGGAGGGATCTGGAAAGGGGAGCAGGTGTAGTGGAAGACAAGACAGTGCTGCGTTCTCCACCTGGAGTATCCCACTCTCAGAGACTCCATGAGGGCTGATGCATGCTGGGAGAAGGGATCAGATTCATTGCTGACTCATGGTCTGACTTACTTAATGATATTTAGGAACTGACTGAAACTGCTAACCGTATGATGGCTTTTCCTTAACAGGACGGACTACACAGCCACCTCTGAGGAACCTTGGGTAGTGAACCGCATAACACACCTCACCATCACTGGATCGAGCAACTTCTCTGCTGACATTGTGGTTGAAATGCAGGGCTGCCAAGAGAAGTCTGTAGAAAAAGTATCATTTGAACCCATTATATGTTGTGCATATGTGAATAAACCCAGAAGTAAAAACAACATATAGAACATTTTTCTTGTATAGTGAGTTAAGGCGACGTGACTAAAAAGTTCCATCACTCATCAACAGGACAGAATATTCAAACAGAATAAATCCTGCTCCCCGTTAATAGAGTTTACCAAGATAATACAGTTCTGAATTGTATTGTCATGAAGGTTGTAATGTTTTTTGTTCAAGCCGTTTCAAGTGGTGATGATTCAACTTAATATTCATTTTTGAGAGTGGTATGAGATGCTGTTGTTCAAACGTTAACAATCTTTGCGCAGCATCAATTACTGCACATTTAATGAAAGTCGGGCTGCTGTGTTAGACTGCATTAGTTTCAGAAAGTACTCATTCTTTCACCATCACATACTCACCTGCTGTACATCCCAAGGAAGGAGAACCCAGTGTGCTTTGGAGCAAAATGCAGGATGAGGGAATGAAACGCCTCCAGTGAAAAGGTCTGATGCTGTGAGGACAACTGCTGAACATCCTTCACCAGCGCTGTTCTAGTAGCTTCCCTCTCCAAAATGTCAAACAGCCGTGATTCGGAAAAACAAGCACAATAAAGATTCACTACACATTTTCAGGCACATAATGAACACAGTATGTTGTACCTGGTTCCAGCAACTCCTTGTTCCTTGTTTCTCCCTCCAGAGGTGGATGTGCACAGCAGGGAAATGTAGGAGTGCCATGTTCGTGGATGTCCTGAACATGGTTGATCATGCTTTTCCACTTGTCCTCCATCACATCTGCATCTCCATTAGGAGTGGAAGCTGCAGTCCAGTAGAGGTGGTTAATAACAGCTGGCCTCCACAGCTTCAGATCTTCACAATCCCTCTCCTTTGCAGCAGCATCCAAAGCTTTCCCTAGAGCTGTTTCGGAACAGAAACACAAAATGTTAAAAAGGAAAATGTAATTACCAAAACTACCTTCATCAACATGCATACTTTTGATTTAGTTGTAAATATAGTCAGCAGCAAGATTTTTTTGTGTACATGTGCGTCTTTACCTGCTGATTTGTGTCTGTGATGAGGGCTGACACTTACAAATGTTGCTCAGTCAGAAACCTTATGCTGCGCTTTAGACCCTCTAACTCACACCAGGAGCTACTTCAGACCTCTGAGCTCTGTAAAAAACATCTGGTCATGTTACTGTGTAACATTAGACAGGTGATATGTGTGTTTGATAACATTAACTTACCTGGACAATCTGAAGATCTGAAACCTTGTTGATTCTGTCCTCAATCAAAGAGTATGTGCCATATTTTGCACAATGGCCAGGAGAATCTGACCTCTGAATGTCAAAAACAAAAATAGGTCCAACTTTATGTAATTTTGCAACAGCATAAGTCAGTGCTTAGGTACCCCTGTCCAACCTACTGCAGTCCCAAACAACAACATTACATGAACCTTTAATTAACACTGTGTACATGTGTTATATGTATGTTTTCAGGAGTGACCTGTATAAAGCTGCCTGTAACCTGACCTGTGGCCTTCCAGACATGTCAGTTCTGCGGGTGAATGATATTTACGAAGGCATGTCAAGAGAAACTGCTCCTTCAGGGGATGTGCCTTTGGTGGACAGTGTTTTTGGAAAAGTCCAAGAAGGGAGTTTACTCTCTTATCAACTTCCAGCATGGAGCCCTCCAAAGACCTGTCCACATACCACCGCACCACCACGACCATCCTTACCCCTTGATGGCTACTGTCTGGGTCCCTCAGAGTGCTGTTTTGTGTTGACTCACCATCAGCAGCTACACATGACTTCTCTAGCAACAACAGAGGTCATGGCACACCAAACTGAGATGGACACAAGACAACAAAGCTCAATGAAAGAATGGCATTTATTGAGAAAGCCACGTGTGACTTCTTCTAGATTCAGGTAACTGTAAACTATGTGGCATTCAGCACATTTTGTTTTCTCATTTATTGTCATCTCATTTAAATACCTAAGTTGTTTTTATGTGTATCAATTTATTTATAGAGAAGTTTGCCATGTGAGAGGGCAGTCCTCAGCAGTAAGAATTTTGCGGTCAGCAGAAATGAAGAGGGGCCTTCAGATGGAGCCCAAAGCTATTGAAGAGTACTGCTGCATTCAGGAGGTAAATCACTACCCTTGTGGTTTCATCATCCACCCCGATGCACCTTGGCTTGGCTCATCACCAGATGGGTTGGTGTATGACCCTAAAGCGAATCCTGTGTTTGGACTGGTAGAAGTGAAGTGCCCAAATTTGAGAAGTTATGTGGACTGTGCCTACCTTAGTGTCTCTGGTGGAGTGCTACAGCTCAAACAGTCTCTTATTACTGGCAGGTGCAGGGCCAACTACTCATTTCCGGGTTAAAGTGGTGTGATTTTGTTGTATATACTGAAGACGACATGTTCATACAAAGAATATACAGAGATGAGGGAGTCATTGAAACAATTAAGCAAAAGGTTGATTACTTTTAATCTTCCAACACTTTTCAGCTATTCATAGTTATTTCAATCCATTCAATCAGTTTCCATCAATTTGTACATATCTTTTGGCCCATGTTTTATTTTGAACTGTTTCCATAAAGGTACTACAGGATCTGTTGTCAACTTATTAAATTATGTATTTTCCTATACATGTTATTTGTTTGTGTGTGTGTTCTAAATTTATACTTCATTAGTACTTAGTGAGTGTGTGTATATATTCATTGTATATATATATAGAAATGATTCAACTGTGTATATATGGGAAATTATTTTTTATTTGTCACATGCATGAATTAGTCTTTTACATTATAATGTCATAGTACTGGAAATTATGTAATGAGATGTACATATGTAATCTATTATTAATTTATTAAATTACTTATGTTCCTATGAATGTTATTTGAGTGTTTTTTTTTTAAGGTAATAATTCATTAGTACCTGAAAATAGTATTTTATAACTGTTGTTTGAAATGATTAGAATGAAATACACAATTATAGATTATTCAAACAATTGCTAACAACATAAAGAAAGGGATTATACATATGTCAAATCATTAGAACTATTATGTAAATATTTACTGTGCATGAAAGTAGTATTCTTTTATTACAGATGGCTTAAAAGCACTAGAAATAAAATAAAGTACATATAAAATGCAAATAATTCAATAGTTATATGTTCAAAGAATATGTGTAATGTACAGCAGTGCATAAATAACATGAAGTACTATAAAATGCAATTTATAAAAAGTAATATACCAAGGTACATTTAAACAAAGTGGTTACAAAAATGTAAAATAAACATTTGATAAGGTAAACAAACAATAGATACAGCCTCAGGCCATTTGTGCAAGTTAAAAGTTAACAAAAAACATCTCATTACTGGTATCGATTCTGATTAGATTTAGATAGATTTCTACAGACACACTCTGGTCAATTTTTATACATTGCTAAAAGTGAACAACCATCCTCTGGTCATTTGTATAGATTTTCTAAAAACAAACAATTATAACAAAGTGGCTGAAAAAAACTATTGTAACATTTTGGCAAAAAAATTATGTGAACATTTAAATGGAAAACAAAAGAAGCTATTTACAGACACAATATGTGTTTCTCACAGAACACAAGTGCTACTCTGGCTTCTTTAGCCTTTACAAGAGGCCTGTTTTCATAGTTTGTCAGGAGACATGCAACAGCATACAGCTGATTAATGTTGACAAAAAGCCGAAGTGGAATCTCTGTGTAAAGAACTTGTGTTCCTTAACACGGCGTATGAGGCGCTCAACGTGCACCCTGAGGCGTGCAATTGCTTGGGTCTCCCTGACCTCACAGGCAGACATCTGGGATCTTCCAGAGAGAAACGCTGGCCTATAAATCTTGCAAGGCACAAGGTCATCAACAAGGAAACCACGGTCGACCATGATGGCCATCCCAGGTCTCAAAAGAGTGAAAATTCCAGACTCTCTCGTGATCTGTTTATCACTGATGGAACCAGCGTACAGTGGGGAGATAAATGTGACCGCCCCATGAGGAGCCACTCCAAGCAGCCCTTTGAGAGTATGGTATGATAGCGGAAGTGGCTGAGATTTTAGCGGAAGTATGGAATCCCCCCGTGTGCATATAGTCCATTTTATCATCTCTACACTGGTTACCCATTATTATAAAGTATTATAAAGTATTATAAAGTATTGCCACTGACCTATAAGGCTCTAAATGGTTTAGCTCCTGTGTACTTAACCGACCTTCTATCGCCCTACAATCCTTCACGCTCTTTAAGATCACAAAACTCTGGACTTCTGGTTGTATCTAGGATATCTAAGTCCACTAAAGGAGGGAGAGCGTTTTCACATTTGGCTCCTAAACTCTGGAATAGCCTTCCTGATAATGTTCGGGGCTCAGACTCGCTCACCCAGTTTAAATCTAGATTAAAGACGCATCTCTTTAGCCAAGCATTCGCATAATGCATCTCATATCAGATCAATTGCACATGACTATCTTTGCTTAATGTTATGAACAGCAGCTACGCTATTTATTCTCCATTTGCTTTTCTGTTTTACCTCGGGACGCAACATCTGGATCAACATGCACATTCCCGAAATTTCTATATATCCTAATTATTGTTAATATGTAAGTGATTATTTCCAGGAGCTCATTGCTTCTACCTTCAATTAAACTGCTAACAGTGATTGTAAATTAATTGCCTGAATTATTACATTATTTGCTAACTGCATTCTCTAAATTGTAATGTTGACATGCATTCTCTGTAAAGCTGCTTTGAAACGATATGTATCGTGAAAAGCGCCATACAAATAAATGTGAAGTGAATTTAATATACCAGCAAGCAGATGCGACCAGAATATGAACTCAAAAAGCTAAATTGCATAATCATTTTCCCATAAAAGAACATACACACACAAAAGGAGTGTCCAGCGGCCGATATGCACTGTATATACGCACAGTCGCACACACAAACATTTTTTATTTATTTGCTTATTTATTTAAAGTGATCCCACATTTGCCCATTTTCAGTTTTGTAGCTTTTACAAAAAAATTCTATACTTCATTGAACTGCCAGATTTCCATTCATCACTTTATTCATTTGGGTGCATTAAATGAATGTAAAATAACCTGCCAAAACTTACATAACCTCAAAGTCGCAAGGCTCATAATTTAAGATTAATGAATTTCTGATGTTTGTGTTGTATGGCTTCTGCCATCTGTCAAAGAAAGGGAGGCAGAGTCTCTTTAGAAAAAATTAAAACAACTCAAATTACAAAATGTGACATTAAAAATTGTAAAAGTCACTAGTTTTTATATAGTAACTCTGTCCAACAGCGACACCCGCTGGTGAAGTTAAAAAGAACGGCTGAACATCAGTTAACAAAAAAATATATTGTTTGTATTGTTACTGCCTTTTGTTATTATTTTGGAGTAAATGTAAAAATATGTAAAAACACTTGATGAGATTTATTGGTTTTGATAAACAGAATATTACGTAGTGTAAAAATACAAAATATAATTGTATTTGGCCTTTTTTATGTAATGTTTATTTTACCAGGATCCCGCCGGCGGCCGATGAAGGTTCTGTGTGACCGAAGGAACCGCACCAGCTCTGAGTCTCACTTGGTTCTTGCTTCGGCATCCCATGTTTAACTCCATCATATCACCGGGATTATAATCCTCCGGTGTAAAGTGAACGCTACACACCACCGTGTTTTTCGTAGCAGAAGCAGAAGTGAAGTCCGTCTCTTCACCTGCACAAAACACACCCAGACACGGAAGACAGAACCGTCCTTTTTCTTGTTTGGAAACCTGTGGACTCGGTGTCCTGACAGGCTGGAGGCTGGAACACAATAATTCACCATGACGATAAATTGGGGAGAAAAAAAATTATATAAGAAAACTACCGAAAACACACTGACTCACGACCGATCCTATTTAATACCATCCTACTCTGCACTGATTCAACGCACAGCTCGGCAAACGACGCCCTCGTGACGTAAAATGACGCGAGAATAAAAAATAAAAAAAAGGTTTTTTTTAAAGACGGTCAAAGAAAATGTCACCTTTCCTACTAAATTTGTGCCCTCATGTCTATTAAATCCTGCAATAACTTTTCATATAGTATTAAAAAAAAAAAACCCTGCAACATGCCCTTTAAAGCACTTTTTTCTAGGCTACATACTTTTTTTTTTTTTTTTTTTTATAAATAATTGAACATTGACTTTTTTGTTTTTAATGATGAATAAGGTTGATTTGAGAGGGAGAACTTGATCGAGGTGTTTTAGCTGGTCTGAATCTGCCTTCTCTTTTATTCCTGATACAGACTGTGTGATTTCACCAATCCTGTAAGATTACAATCACACATGATCTAATAAACTTGGGCACGTCATGTATGAAGACTGTACGATGATGACACTATTGAATCATAGTCTACGACGCAAGTTAGTATAGAAGAATAAAACGTCATCAGTTTGCGCTAGTGGTAAACATATAGAGCAAGATGAATCACACTTTGGTCATTTTGGTTTTTATGTGTGCTGAAAAAAAGAGGAGGAAGCTACATAACACACTAAAGAAAGAGAAAACATGAATCACATCATATGACTCCTTTAATACATTGATACAAATATAATACAACTATTATTAAAAACATGATTTATACACTCAAGCTTTCATTATTTGTTTTCCAAAAATGAGCTTGAACTGTTTTTTTTTTTTTTTTTCATAATTATGAAAAATGAATCTTTCATTAGTCTTTGTCTCCCTCTGCTGGTACAACACAAACACAAACATATTCAGGCTCTATATTTTATTTGTAACAAAACAAACATTTTTGAGTTTATACTGTGGCTTTATACAAATAAAATGTTAATCTATGAATGAGAAACTGTAATTTGCTGCTCTGAAATAAAAGGTGTTTCACTGCCGCCTCATCATGTCTGTCAGAGGATCATTGAAATCTAAATGAAGTCTTAATTTCTAACAGTGAAGTCACTGTATCTTCAGTCTCTGTTGATTCTGTTGACTGTGAGTCTCTGTAGTGGATCCTTATTCACCATCAGATGATCAGCAGAAGATCTGACTGTCATCTAATCTAAAATAAAACACACAAACAGTCACATATGCAGTATGAGACATTACATCTGTCACATCTTTCCATAAGAAAACTTAGCACTGACTAGATCAGCTTTATTAATTCATTCTCAAACATGATAATATTGCTTCTATCTGATGCTCAAAGTCACTTTACAAAATCAAAAGGTCATGAAAGGTCACTTTCACACAACGGACAGCTGATCCAGAACCAGCAGAAATGATCATTACACTCCACTACAAATTTAATATCAGTTCATAACAAACAACCCAAATCTCAGATTATCACACACATAGAGACAGTTAAAGGGGAAAAGCTGAAAATAACATTAATATTATTTATACAATCAGTCACAACAATATGAGCAGAATTAAACTCATATTAAACAGTTTAAAGTTCAGAGATCTACAGAAACTGAAGCTGAATTTAAGACTCATTATCTGATGATCTCAGACAAAATGTTCACACACACGTGGAGTTACTGAACCTGGTATAATTTCCTTCATTTCTAGTGAGTAAAACAGCCATTTGAACTTTGAATGAAAATATGATGATGAAAATTGTTAAAAACTATTGTTACCATAGGTCCTTCAGTTTATAATGTGGATCATCCTTCAGATCCTCCAGCAGCTTCTCTCCAGAGTGTGTTAGATTATTCACAGACAGATCCAGTTCTCTCAGGTGTGAGGAGGGGTTTGATCTCAGAGCTGAAGCCAGAGCAGCCCAACCTTCATCTGTGACACCACAATAACTCAACCTGTAGAGAACAATGACACACTCTTCACTCTCTCAGATCAGATCAACAGATCACCATGTTTAATGTGAGATTTACCATGTTATTTGAGTGTGTTTGTGTGAGAAGGAAAGCTTATATAAACTTTATATCACATTAAATAACATGTAAAGATGATCACAGAAAAGAGATGGATGTGATGGTCATTAATGATTCTTGTTCTTGTTCTTCATGTATCAAAGTCCTGACTAGTGTTGTCACGATACTGGAATTTATAACTTCGATACGATACCTTGAAAAGTCTCGATATTTGATACCATTTTTAACACCATGGGGAAAAACACTGTATATACTGTCATATTTTTAATATTATTTCTTTTTTGTCCATCTATTGAAAGTCTAGCCAATCAAAGATTTCTTCTGAAGTAATTTTGTTGCAATATCTTACACACACAACACAAGCTTGATTTCAAATGGTAAATTGAATTAAAACAGACAAGAATATAGTAAGAACAAATTAACAATAACATATAAATACAATAGAATAAAGATAGAAATGAAATGGACTGCTTTATTTCTTCAGGTAGGTCTAACAGTATTCAGGTAAGAAACTGACAACACTAGATTGAGTGTGTTTAAAGTAAAGAGTGTTAAATGTTGATCGTATCTCCTTACTGAGGAGCAGCTCATGTGTTCAATCATTTACAGATCAATCACTCAATCACCTCAACTCAACAAAATATTATTTCTACACTCTACAGGTATATGGAAGTTCAAGTCCATTTACTAACATGTTAAACATATAAGCCTGTAGCCTTTATCATATGTTCTGTCATATAAACAGTATAATAACAATAATATAATTTACTTCCCTCAAACAACTCAGTAGGTATTATTAGTATTATTATAATTATTGTTTTTGTTGTTACAGTTGATTATTGTCTCACTTTAATATGTGAAATATATGATCAGAAAACTAAACACATTTATCGTCGTCAGGCTTTTATTTGTGTTTAATGGATCAAACAGCGGAGCTGCGCTCTCAGGTTTATGGCTGCTGTAAATTTGACCTGCCACAAGATGGCGCTGTTTTCGACACTCTTGATGCTTTGAAACTTTTCCCGAAACAAAAAAAAAGGTAACAATAAAGTTAGATACCTGTATCTTGAAGATATTATCTCGATATCTCCTGCATTTTTTTACTGGAATAATTTATTTAAAAGTGGAAAAAGATTTGGTCTTTACAACAAAGATATTTTCTCACCAATAAAGTAAAAGAAGTGTCTTTCAAAATAATAAATACATTTTACCCTGTTAAATATTTTATGATTAAATATAAAACCAATATTGATACAAGATGCTCATTTTTCCAAGTTCACAAGACTAGTAATATGCACTAACAAAGTAAATAGGGTCAATTCTGATTTCATGATGACTTTAAGAGGCTTCATTTCTCCATCCCTACTCAATAGTTTTAGGCCTTTTTGCAAATTTTCCCATCGAATTTAGCTGTTTTAGAGCGTTTACTCATTTTGAGCCTGTTTTTAAACATTAACTATCTGTAATGTCATTTTTCATGTGTGGAAAAAGCAACGAAACTAAACTAGCCAATCAGATTTCTTTTCACCCATATCCCCCACACCCAACCATGCACGTGCACACACACACACACACACACACACACACACACACACACACACACTCACACACACACACACACACACACACACACACACACACACACTCACACACTTTACAACACAAACGCACACCTTTATTTATTCTTATTATCTCTTGCTTTCTTAATATGTCATGTGAACGCAGATAGATTTTAATAATCAATTTTAAAAATATGTAAAAAAATAAAATAAAATAAATAAAAACGGCATTAATTCATGCCCTCTCATGGTAGGCACAGTGAGTACATACAGCTGTACATCTGCAGGCGCCACTGCACTAGATGATTCACCCTGCGTTCCATTCGGAAGGGCTCATCCCTATGCCCTAATCCCTTCAAAGGGTTTACCCTCCGGAGTGAGAGCTTCAAAGGGATGAAGGGGTAAAAAAACCCTCTTTTTTTGGAACGCACTTCTGTGTCATCTTAACGAGACAATCAAGGAGGTGCCTTCGTCACACATTTTGTACACTGGTTGACCCCCCCAAAAAACATGCTCTGAACGATGAGTAGATTGTGCAACGTTAGATTATTTATTTTTGGTTTATCGCAGCATATTGTATATTGTGTCTATGTATTTGAAACATTTGAATGGACTGATAAAGGGAGCTGTAAAGTGTTTTTGTTGAAGTACAATGTCGCTTTGACCATAATAATGTACCAAATCTAGCTCGTATAAATATTACAGTAGTATAGAAAAATACTTTACATACATTTATACGTAAAATCGAACTCCGAGCCTCCTGTACACATTCTGTGACGACAAACAACTTCCCTGTGCAAAGGATCATGGGGGCCCAAAGTGTCCATCAGTTGTACCCTTCAGAATCCTTCATTCAGAAGGGCCCTTTGAAATGGCCAGTTTTGAGCACTTCGGTTTGGAACGACCCTTCAATATGGCGGCCATGATTGTTTTCACTCCGAAGTGCCCTTCGAGGGCGATATATCCCGTTTGGAACGCACCGTCAGTCGGACCGCGAGACCACACACCTGTTGATTGTAGGAACGATTTCACAACGAGACGAGATCTCACGGAGACTCACGAGATCAAACGTGACTTGAGAAGAAAAACAAATGGAGGACAATCGATGTTGTCAGCTGACTCTCCTGCCACGTGTTGTTTTAATGAATGTAATTAGGACTTTCATGATTCCTCGTTTAAATTTGAGTACTTGATTTAAAAAAATCCTCAATAGACCCTTTTCACATTTCTGTGTTTCTCAGTAGCAGAAGTCGTCATAGTTGGGTAAACTTTTATAGCAGTGAATTAGAGACTACATTAAATATATGTTTTGTATTTATTTTTTTTTCTATTTGTGCAAATAGCAAAAGAAAAACTCCATTATAGTGTTTTTACAACCTTCAAAAAGAGGGAAAAAATGGAGAGCGATTGATAACGGCAGTCAGAAGAGAGAAAGATGTCATTTTTACCGTCACTCCCACAGAAACACCCTCACAGCAGCGGTAACTAGTTTTTTGTAATTTAATGCAAATGTAATATAATACTGAATATATACAATATTGATGACCGTTAAACGTGTCGTCACAGTCTGTGAAAAAAGTCAACAGACCTTTATCACAGTGGAATTGATTACCGGAAGTGCTCGTCGAAGCAGTGTATCGATTCTTCCGGTTATGTATATTTTCAGTGGGCTGTTATCACATAGTTGAATAAACGCCTCTTAAAATGAACATCCGCAGGATGATTTCAAACTCCAGACATTTTCAGAGAGGAGAAGATCTCTTCTTATGATTAATGTGGTCAGAATTTTCCAAACTCAACAGAACTTGTAGTTTTAATCATCATAAGCCGATCTGAGAAAGCCGTGGCTCGTAAACATACGTGATTATTTCAGCAGTTTTTATGTCAGTGTGCTCGTCTAAACCAATAGTGACCTGATGAATAAGATCAGAATCAACATATTTACTCATTTGTAATAAATATTTTAGTCATTATTCTGTCATTTTTCATTGAAAATCATTTCACTGTATGTAATTCACACATTCATGCCAAAATTCTTAATATTCACAGTATTCACACTGTCAAACCGTTACTGTTTACGATTGATTAAATGTTTAACATCATTAAATTTCTTTAAGGCAGTTTCCACACATTCATTCATCTATTTTAAAACTGCTCTTACGAAAATTAACCATGGTTTTACTACAAATAAAACTAAAAAACATGGTTATTATAGTTAAACCATGGTAACCACAAATTAACCATGGTCTTGCTAACCATATTTTAATCATGGTATTTTGTAGTAAAACGGTGGTAATAGAAATGGTAATCAATTTGTGAAAAAACATGGTTGCTACACTTTTACTATAATAAAACCATGGTTCATTTTGGTAAAGGGTGTTTATCACACTCACGCAATTGTTTCATACTCCACAGATTTCTACAAAATAATCAGTTCACACAGAGACATGGTCTTCTTTAGTATTCACTAGGTTTATCACAAGAGAAGGCAACAGCAAAGGAAACTATGCCACAGTGTGCATGTTTTCTACACTACTATTGTCAAGTATTTATATATTTAGAATAAATGACCAAGGAGAGGGACATAGTTTCACTAATAATTTGTTTATTTTGCACAAATCAATCAATCGTTTTAATTCTTTTGGTGTTATTGGAATACTTCTTTCATGTTGTGGACAATTTTAAGATTTTGGTCTATTTTTGCTTCCATGTCTTCTTTTTCTCTAATGGAAAGAAAACTTCCAAAATACACATTTAGATGGTGTTTGTTTTAAGCCTACTACTGTCCGTCTGTGTGCATCTGTAGATTTCTTCTAAATTAACCAAAACAAGCTAATCTGCATATTTAAACACATCAAGAGTCTATTCCCCTGAAATGTTACAAGAAGGCCTACATAATATATATTTTACAAATGCCTGCAGAGGGCGCCAAAAGCCTGGTGATTGTTGTTGTTACAGAGCACGATCAAATCCTTGTTTTTGGCCAACCAGCAGACTTAAAAATATAATATTAGTAAAATAATACAGTAATAATAATATTCGTCCACTTCTTTATGATAGAAATACTACAGCCACTGTAACGTCTTGAACAAGAATATGTGGACATCAAAACATGCACGCTCAGAGCGAGGGTTTAAACTTTTATTGGTGTATTCTCCTGTGTAAGTGTAGATTTAAGAATGATAGCATTATGCAATGCTGTATTATGATTTTAATAAATCGTGCATCCTTAGAAAACTGTCTAATAATGCGGTTCATGGATCCGAATGCTCCACTTCTGGTATTGACAGCCCTACAGATATCTTTACCATGGTTCAAAACGCAATGCATAGCACATTAAAATAATTGAAATTATAATATGACGCCTATCAAATCAGGCAAATGCGTTGCTGGTGGTCAAATTATTAACGCAGCGTTAAACATATAAATAATCTCACTCTTAAATAGGCAAAAATTTCATGTTTGTGAACATATAGACTACCTGAAAGAGAGGCACAGGATTCATCTAGGGCTTTTTTCTTTTTCGCTTCTCATTGTCAGACAGCTCTTGTCTTTTCCCGGGCATAGTTGTCAAAAGTTGTCAGCCAGCAGCAAACACGAGGTGGGACGGGACGGGGCGGGACGTGCGTGCGGGAATGAATAGAGGGTGTGCACGTGACGTCACTGTCGACCGTTATGACTGCGGTTACACAGTGTGACTGTACAAATCGCTTTGACACAAAATCTGAGGTATATTTTTACAGACTGCCGAAAGCTACAGAAAAAAGAAGCAAATGGATCACTGCAATTCACAGAAACAACTGGACTCCAGGCAAAGAAACATGTTTTGCAGTTATCATTTTGTGTCAAAATGTTGGACTTGTAAAATCATACCCTATATATTGTATTGTTATTTATTGTGTTGACAACTCATCAATTAAATATTTACTATCTTATATTCTGCATAATTGGGTGTTTTTAAATAAACACTGACCAAAAACTATGCAAGTTTTAGGGCTGGACGATATGACGAAATATATAACATTGATATAAGCGATCACTCAGAGTTAGACATACCTATATTGTAGTTATATAAAACGTTCACAGGCAGATTTGCTTTATGTATTTCCCCGTCGTCGAAATCAGCACCCAAGACTGCCTCTATAATCAGACACTTTAGCGCACAAGACAAAAGCCTGGCATGAGAGAGTTAATTCAAGTGCACAGTGGAAGTGATACAATCATCAGGCCGTTGGCGCCCTCTGCAGGCAGTTGTTATAATTCATAATATAATTGTTTATACAATATATATTATATTATGTATTTTGAAAGTGTTGTTATATCAAACCATATGATTACTTGCTTTTGATCATTTTAAAGGCCATTGTTTGCTTAGGTCTATTTTTATTATCATAAAGAAAATCCGATTACTTGATCACCAAAATAATTATTAGTGACAGCCCTAAATGTAATAATAGTTTAATTCCCCTATTCAATTTTGTTACTTTATGAATTAATTAAATTATAAAATTCAATGACAGTTTCATGTGAGAGTCACATATGATCTTACCACAGTTTCTCCAGTTTACAGTGAGGATTCTCCAGTACAGCAGAGACTATCTTCACTCCCGAGTCTCCTAGATTATTCCATGACAGACTCAGTTCTCTCAGGTGTGAGGAGGGGTTTGATCTCAGAGCTGAAGCCAGAGCAGCACAACCTTCATCTGTGACACCACACTTATACAACCTGTAGAGAACAATGACACACTCTTCACTCTCTCAGATCAACAGAGACTTCATTATCAAAGAGAAACCAATAATATAAACTCAAATCACCATGTTAGATGATCTTGGTCTGTGTCACAGAGCACAAAACATTATCATAACACACCTGCAGTCAAATTCAAGCAGGAATAATACATATATTTTTAAATGTATGATCACAATTTGTGCAATACCTCTTTTTTAAACAATTAATTAATATGTCAGTGAGTTTTACTGTAAAAATCTAGAAAAATTGTAACAGGAGAGGTTAATGTAATGAACATTAAAGAGTCATGAAACCCCCCTCTTTCAGCTCAAGTCTACCTCACAATCATCTTAAATGTGTGTGATCAGAAAATCTGGTCACGCCCCCGGAACTTCTTTTTAATATTTATATATATGTGTGTGTGTGTGTGTGTGTATTATCACATTTAAAGATATTTCACATATTGTAGTAATACATACTATTGTCCTGCAGCATTTAATAATCATGATAATAATTAATATATTATATAATACAATAAAATTATTAATAGAATTGTTATTATTAAAGTATCTGCCAAAAGTCTGGAAACAATTGTTAATTATTTTGAAATAAATCTCTTTTGCTCACCAAGGCTGAATTTATTTGATCAAAAATACAGAAAAACAGTAATATTGTGAAATATTGTTACAAATTTAAAAAAAAGTTTTCTGTTTTAATACATTATAAAATGTAATTTATTCCTGTGATCAAAGCAGAATTTCAGCATCATTACTCCAGTTTTCAGTGTCACATGATCTTTCAGAAATCATTAAAATTCAAGAAGCATTTCTGATTATTATCAATGTTGAAAACAGTTGTGCTGCTTCATATTTTTCTGGAAATTGTGATACATCTTTTTTTTTAGTATTCTTTGAAAAAGAGAAAGTTCAATGAACAACATTTACTGTATATACATTTATCAAATATATTAAATGTATTAAAGCATTTATTAAATAGAAATATTTTGTAACATTTTAAATGTCTTCACTCTTCTCACTTTTTATCACTTTAATGTAAGATGAATTATAGCAGTGGTTCCCAACCTGTGGGCTGCGAGATAAATTTAAATGAATTTAAATATATTTATATAATTTATTAATTTAATTATTAATACGTTACATTTAATAAATTAAACTAAATTAATTAAAAATACATTTAAAACAAGGCACCACCTCTCTCGTACGTATTCTGTGATTGTTTCGGTTCAGCCCAGTCTGTTTCTCATCGTGCTGCTGTGAAATACAGACTGAACGGTGGCTCAAAACGCAAACTCTCTCAGTTGGAAAAAGAAAACCTGTGTCGCTAAAAAGGTTTTGATGGATGACGGTTGTAATGAAGGTAAAGACGATTACAGTGACATACAGGAGTCGTACATAAGGCATGCGCGAGTCCGCAATTATTGATGCGCAAACATACCGTGCATGTGCGCTCGACTCACTGATCGCTATAACATCGTATTTCTGCATGAACACAGTTCAATATATTCGCGTAGTTGTCAAAATTAATGTACTGTGAGTGTTTTATAACGGATGCTCGCCGAACAAGCGTGTTTTGGAGAAGTTTGAGAGGATCAGTGGTGTTATATGTGTTATATGTCAATAATTTTGAATGGATCCGCATAGTTTTTAAATTCAGTCCTTTGGTATCTCCCTGTGGTCTTATTTGGTATGGCAGGTTGACTTGTGCTTATTTAAGTTACTGTATTACTGAGCAAAGTACTTTTAATTTGTAAAGAATGTCTGCAAAGTATGTTTGCAAAACAGAACACTGATCGTTTAAATCTATCTGAAGTTTCTTCTTTAAAGAAATAATAACATGGGGTTGAAAAGTAATAACATGAAAATACAAATGTTTTTTGTGAATTAAAAAAAAAATTGCGACCGTGCCGTATTGATTCGGAGAGGAGGGGGGCCTTGGCGTAAAAAAGTTTGGGAACCACTGAATTATATTATCAATTTCTCTCTTTTTAAAATCTTACCACAAATGTTTGAATGGTATCATTGTTTCCACAAAAATGTTAAGCAGCAACAACTGCTTTTTAACATTGATAATAATAAATAGTGAATGTTTCTTGAGCAGCAAATCAGCATTTCTGAAGGATCATGTGACACTGAAACTTCTCTTTGTAAACAACAACAGAATTATAAACGATTCTAATGACGAATGTTGCGTTCCCAAATGCAAATTAAAGCGTCACAAACGCAGTAGCATTTACAGTGAATCGACACTGAAAACACAGTACTGTTACAGCAAACATGCAGCGCGTCAGACTATAGCCTATATTTATGTAATTACATCACAACCGTTGTGAATTTTATGACAGTACTATGTAATCTCAAATTCTCACCAAAATTCATAAAAAAGTTACCGGTGAGTAACAAGTTTCAGCGCTGATTCTACTCGCAGTCGGTGCTTTGAACCATTTGAACCCTTTTGGAACTGTTGTCGCATATAAAAATGCGTCCGCGCCGCTTTCTCCTTTCCAAAGCGTTCAGGAGCTTGTGCTCCGGTGGCTTCTGCCGTTACTAAGCAACCATGAGCTGCGCTCACCATGACGACACGGTAGTTTCAGGAAAGGATATACGGATTTCCAGCACCGAAAATCACTTGCAGTAGCTCTGCTACTAGATTTATTTATGGAGATGAGAAATAAGAACCACCCTGTACAGCTATGATCAGCTGTTCGGCTGAGCTTTCCATGTTTTGTTACGGAAAGGCTGAAGCTGATCGGTTGGTTCTTGTCACATGACCTGCGGTGCTCTTGCTGCATTCTGAAAAGTTGAGAGTTTTTCATCTCGATGCGTCTGGAAAACGTGATGTGAACGGCCCCTTAGAAAACATAACCTTTTCGCAGTTTATTTAGTTAACTGCTTAAGGCATTTCGCCATTTGAATCATCAAGCAGTAACCAGCATAACCCTGAACAAAAAATTACTGATCTGTGTGTTTCACGTGGGTCATGATTTTAGGCCGAAAAAAAAAAAATTAATCCAGAAGAATCACATCCCTGGTTGACGAGTGTGAACAGAAGGGAGGGAGTGGGGCACAGGGGAGAAAGAGGGGGACGAGCAACTGTCATCTGTCAGCGGCCCATGATGCTCTCACTAAATATCAGGGGGAAACTGAAGGATTTTTATTGCTGACAAAGTTAAATTCAGATGAATTATGAATACAATATCTTACACACACAGCACAAGCTTGATTTCAAATGGTACATTGAATTAAAACAGACAAGTAAATAGTAATGAAATAAGAACAAATAAACACATTAACAAAAGCACAAATAAATACAATAGAATAAAGATACAAATGAAATCGACTGCTTTATTTCTTCAGGTCTAACAGTATTCAGGTAAGAAACTGAATAAAGAAAGTAATCAAATTTAAAATAACTTTGGATAATCTTCATTGTAAAAATTAAATACAGATTAATCAATTAACACTTTATTATGTGTGCGCTTCAGATGTGAGCGAGAAATCTGCGGGAATGAGTAGAATTTGCATTGAAATTCAGACCGGGTCACACCAACAGTATTTAACCGGAGTGAATGAGACTGAATGAGAGGAGGAGGGTGTGGGGATGAGAGGAGAGCAAGAAAGCGCAGCTGGTATCAGTGTATCGATGCTGCAGAAAGGAGTATTGGAATCGTTTCAGATATTTCAGTATCGATACATATCGAAATATAGATATTTCTGACAACACTAATCCTGACTGTGCTGAGATTGAGTGTGTTTAAAGTAAAGAGTGTTAAATGTTGATCATATCTCCTTACTGAGGAGCAGCTCATGTGTTCAATCATTTACAGATCAATCACTCAATCACCTCAACTCAACAAACACTTGAACACAGAAAAATATAATTTCTTAATCTTCATTTAGGCCTGGGACACACTATGGCTGCGTCTGAAATCTGGAAAATGTTGCCTTCGGAGGACACATTTCAAGGTAGGAAGGCATCAAGGCACGTCCGAATGTTAGCTTCACTTCCTGTTTCCTGAGATACCTTCATCTGATCGATTTTTGAAGGCAGCATAGATGTATCCTTAGCTGCCTTTGATATCCCACAATCCTGTGCTTTCCATTCTGTGACAGTTGAGCTAGAAAAATTAAGATGCCGTCCGAAAGTTGCGTTTGCTGGCCAGTTTGTGAGTAAATATACATTTTTGACCAACATTTTCCACTTTTGATGTCATTTCTAGCGCGAAATTACTACTGTAGTAATTAAATATTTGTTTAGTTCTCACCAAAGCTCGCGCTATATTGCGGTAAATCATTAAACTCTTATGCTGCCTCAGAAGTCTGTCCAAAATCTGTTTCATGAGGTGCCTTCATGCACAAACGCTGCCTTACAAGTCATTGCTTGATAAGGCAGTGAGGCAGCAAGTCAGCTACCTAGGTTTTCGGACGCAGCCTAGATGATTCAGTCGGACCGCGAGACCACACACCTGTTGATTGTAGGAACGATTTCACAGAGAGACGAGATCTCACGGAGACTCGCGAGATCAAACGTGACTTGAGAAGAAAAACAAATGGAGGACAATCGATGTTGTCAGCTGACTCTCCTGCCACGCGTTGTTTTAATGAATGTAATTAGGACTTTCACGATTCCTCGTTTAAATTTGAGTACTTGATTTAAAAAAATCCTCATTAGACCCTTTTCACATTTCTGTGTTTCTCAGTAGCAGAAGTCGTCATAGTTGGGTAAACTTTTATAGCAGTGAATTAGAGACTACATTAAATATATGTTTTGTATTTATTTTTTTTTCTATTTGTGCAAATAGCAAAAGAAAAACTCCATTATAGTGTTTTTACAACCTTCAAAAAGAGGGAAAAAATAGAGAGCGATTGATAACGGCAGTCAGAAGAGAGAAAGATGTCATTTTTACCGTCACTCCCACAGAAACACCCTCACAGCAGCGGTAACTAGCTTTTTGTAATTTAATGCAAATGTAATATAATACTGAATATATTGTTATAAATGTACATAAATTTTAAAAATGAAAACAAAAACTTTGCAGGATTTACAATATTGATGACCGTTAAATGCGTCATCACAGTCTGTGGAAAAAGGATCAACAGACCTTTATCACAGAGGAATAGAGTACCTCAGAGATGACGTGTTTTTGTAGGCAAAACCCAGAAGCGAGTTAGCATTTTAGGACTTACGGTTCCATCGCCCTGAAGTCAATGGGTTTTTTGAATGGGTTTTTGCTAAATCGCCTGAAATAAGGTCTGTGTTCAACAAAGCCTATATTTTCACGTTTTGATCTATGACATAAAACACACCAGTTATAACCCACTTGTGATTTTTTAAACCTTTATTGTGTCTTAAAAACGGCGGTTGCTAACAAATTGCTAAAATGGACTACTTCCTTTGGTGGGGACTTTAGACGTCATCATGACAAACAGGACATTTGGACAGCATTTCTCATGAAAAAGTGGATAAGTATTCATACACAGCGCAGATCATAATCAGTGAGCATGTTTTTAAATAAAGTTGCTTTCTAAAATAAAGTTTGAGGAAGTTTGGTGGTGTGACGTTGATCTGCGACCATGGTGTGCTGTAGTCCGTTTATAGCCTACTGTTAGCTTTTTATATCTGACCACTATTTAGGCTTCAAAATGTATAAATGTTGTATAATATATAATGTATAAATGTTGTGTTAACTTATAAAGACGTGTAAAGTGTCATAACCCTTTGTTAAATAGAGAGCTTATTTTTTGCGATTTTCCAAAAGTCTATGGAAAAAATGCATAGGCTTTCGATCGAGGGAACCCGTGCGCCGCTAACTTCCGGGTTGGCCTACAAAAACACGTCATCCCTGAGGTACTCTATTCACCTTATTTTCCGCGACAACAAGGGTGGCGCCATTACATTCGTTTTGTCATCTTACTTCCGGCTGAGGGAGCTAAGCTAGTAGTCGCTAGCGGTAATCCTATAGCTGTAACAGTAGATGAGTATTATATGCTCAGTTAGGGGCTGCCTTAACAATTAGATTAAGAAGAGAGAACTATTGCATCAACGATGTTACGAACACAATGTGAAGCGGTCGGAGTGTTGCGGTGCACTTTACAATTCACACCCACCACCTTAAGATGAGGAGCACCTGAGGCAATGGCTGAAGGCGCTAAACTTGAAGTGCCCACCCAAGCGCCCTTATGTGTGTTCGTACCATTTCATGGACGGGAGGCCGACTGACAAACACCCTTACCCCGAGAAATGTCTCGGCTACGATGTTCCAGTAAAGAAGTCACGCCGGGTGCTGAACAGGTTGTCAGATTCAGGTAAGCTAACTTAGCTAGCCATGTGTTTGTTAGCCTAACGTTAGATTTGTGGAGTCCGTTCTATGAATGTGAGATCAGTAACGAGCAGATAACAAAATACAACGAATCTTGCATTATTACCATTGCCACCTATATATTTAATTTTTAAGATAGTACAATGGTACATATTTACGATAGTATTATGGTACATTATAGTCTAACAATAGCTTACATTATTCCTGTAAGTTACAGAGATTGGAGATGATAGCAGGCCAGCTACATCTCTCATTCAGATATTGATATTGACCTACATATAACACTAGAGTTAGAGATTGCGTTTAGACTGTCTCGTTATTAATGCATCTTATATATATATATATATATATATATATATATATATATATATATATATATATATATACACACATCATATTAATTCTCACAATGTATTATTACTAATGTAAAAATATGGTTATATTATTTCCACAGATGCATCGATGAGCGTCAGTGATGCAGTGATCAACTGTGAGGATGATCACATCCACATGCCCTGAACTGTGATGCAGAAACACACTGGGAGGATCCATCTGTCTCTGACCACAAATACACTTCAAAATCACAACTCAACCTGAAGCCGCCTACATCTGATATGAGAACACAATGCGTTGAGCCGGCGCCATTATACACAACTCTGCTGAGAAACAACCACCTTTGTCAGCTCACAGGGTTGACATTGGATGCATTTCATTCAGTCGCCGAGCACCTTACCAATACATACACCAACAGCTTCCAGCTACACTCTTGGGATCAACTCCTGATGTCTCTGATGAAGATGCGTCTTCATTTACTGCAGGGTGATCTTGCTGAAAGTTTTGGTGTTTCAAAACCTGGTGTTGTGATAAATTCATAACTGCAAATTCAGAGTTCCTGGAATACCTTCGTCCAGGTGATGAAGTAATTGCAGACAGAGGCTTCACCATTACCGATCTCCTCTATGAAAGGAAGGTGAAACTTGTCATTCCAGCATTCACCAAGAGAGACATGCAACTCTCTGAAGAAGACACCACCAACACAAGGCACATCGCACAATGCCATGTTGAGCGGGTCATATGACTAAAAACTTCAAAACTCTTTCTTACAACAGTTCCAATTAACCTCACCCCTAAAACTGATCAAATGTAGAGAATTTGCCCTGTGTAACCTTCTAAGCAACATAATTTCTGATGTAGAGGATGAATAAGTGTTGATTTGTAGGTGCGTTCCACGTCTGTCTGTGCTGTGGTTTTGCTTTAACTAATCAGTGTAAATAGAGTATGTAGTTATTTCTATAAACCTTTACAATATGATCAGATGTTACCTTTTGTGAATTTTTTTTTTATCTTTACAATGTGGCCAGATGTAAGCTGTCAGTATTTTTTTTATAAAACCATATATTGTGAGCACTGTAGATTCCCCTTAAAACTCAAAGGAATTAAGTCTTCTGATTTAAATGGAATAAGTCATATCAAGTTTGCAAATGAATTCCATCTTGGTTTATTACATATGAAAATTAAATGGTGAAATATTACCTCTACATGAAGGTCAGTAAAAGGTTTCTCTAGCTTCCTGATGACAACAAACTCTTACAACTGATTTTATGAAACTTGTATTAAATTAAACATTTTCTAAAACAAATCACAAAGTTATCTCTTGCTAAACAAAACTGATTTAAAATAATTCCAGTCTTCTTCATCTACACCCTCTACATGCTGCTCCATCAACTCCTGACAGTCCCCATAGGTTTCCTCTGGCCACTTCTTCATATCGTCTACCCACGTTAACAATGACGATGGATGGGACAATATGAGACCATCTGATCGTCGTATAAAGTTTTCTCCGTGCTCCCGATTTAAAACATTTACGGCATTAACGTTATTTGTCATTTTGCTAAAGTTATAGCTAGCTATCAACAATCTTCTAACCAACCATCCACTGGGTGTCTGACTCTAGGCGTCATCACTCTAGCGTCTGACGTCGACGGTTCCAGACTCGATGACGATGATGCTGTGGAGATCACATAAGTAGCTTCAGCTTCGTGTTTTTATTTCTGGAAAATAGTTTAAATATTTCGGCATAATGCAAATAACATTAGGTGAAAATAACTTACAACTCTCCAGCTGATCTGCCACATCCCGTAGCAAACTAGACAACGAATTACTACTTGTCGCCATTTTCTTTGAAAACTCTCTCATCTATCGCTTAGCTGGCCTGACGATTCTATGCGTGAGCTCTTAACCAATGATGCACTGAAGCTACAGAAGGATTAACTAAATAATTAACTAAAAATAAAAGTTAATTTTTTTTTAAATGTAAAAATGTATAAATGCAAAAAATAATAAATTAAGGGTGAAAAATGAATTTTATTAAAAGTGAATCATATTTATTTTATCAAGTCGTTTATTCATTTATTTTCCTATTATCAGATTTATTTACCTATTTATTCATTTATATAGTTATTCATTCATTCATTCATTTATTTATTCATTTAATCATTTTTAATTTCTGCAGGTTTGGTCCTCCATATCCCCACTTTACAAACACACACACATTGAGTGCACGCATACACTACGTGACGTAGCCTAGTAAGGTTAGTCTAGTGCGCGTGCACGATTTCACTGCGTGATTTAGTCTATTAAAATGCATTTAATAGACTACTCTTTTTAGCATTTACATTTATCCATTGGGTCAACTTTTAAGATCACTTGGTCTCAACTTTCACTTTTATGCAGATGACACTCAGGTTTATGTATATTCAAAACCTGATGTTAATGTGGCTGTGAATTTTCTTTCTCAATGTATTTCTGAGATAAAAAAAAATGGATGTCTGGAAATTTCTTGTGTCTGAACAGTGACAAGACGGAGGTAATGCTCATTGGTTCACACTACCAGATACGTAAGGCTGGGTCTTTAATTTTAAGTGTGGATGGCTCTACACTGGAATTTCAAACAAAATTTAAAAAGCCGCCCGAATCCTGTCTGGAACCAGGACAAGAGATCACATCACTCCAGTCTTGGAGTCTTTACATTGGCTCCCTGTCAGATTTTGTGTGGATTTTAAAATTCTCATGATTATTTATAAGGCTTTGAATGGTTTGGCTCCTCACTATCTCTCTGAGCTTTTAGCCCTCTACCTCTGTGCGTTCTCTCCACTCTTCAGAAACTGGCCTTTTAATCGTTCCACATACCCGTTTAAAATCTATGGGTGATAGGGCGTTTTCTTCAGTCGCTCCAAGACTTTGGAATTCCTTGCCTGCTCAAATTAGGCAAGCAGAATCCCTTAGTATTTTTAAATCCTCCCTTAAAGCTTATTTCTTTAGGGTAGCTTTTACTTAATTATACTGAATTTTTTTTTTTATATCACTTATTTTAAAGTATTGTTTGTATAATTGTATGTTTTCTTTTTTTCTTCTGTGAAGCGCTTTGAGATGCTACTTTTTAAAGGCGCTATAGAAAATAAAGTTTATTAAAATGCAGAGCCTCTGAGCGCGTCATTTGCCGGTTCCGCCCCCAATGCTGTGTTCACTGAGGATGAGCGCTCTCACTACTGACAGCGCTCAGCTGAATATGACATGAGATTCTTCCCTGACTCAGGCGAGACTATCTGAAAAAGCATATTTCTCTGGCGTTTGTTGCAAAATGCAGAATCTCTGAGCATGTCGTTTGCCGGCCACACCCCCGCGAGCCACGTTCATTGAGGGCGTGTAGCCTGCAGTAACACCGGCGAGAGGATTCAGACATTAGTTTTGACTGAGTTGCGATGGGACCGGAAGTAGAGATACACTGCTTCACTTACCGGATATAGGAAGTGTGATAAAGGTCTATAGCAATTTTCCAGGAACTGGCAAAATAATGGAAGTTGTGCATTCTACGGACGAGAATCCATAAACCACATTTTTTAGACCGTTTTCTAAGGCTGCATGATTGTAGCGAATTTACATGTATTCAATCAATTAGCTCAAATTATGGGTGAAATATATATATAATTAAGTCATAACGCGTTATGATTAATTATAATATAGATCGACCAAAAAGGGAATTATGCACATATATTGTGAATTAATTACAACGGATTATAATTAATTACATATATGATTAGGTCTAGTTCAATAGTGATTTGAGAAAGACTATCCTAGTTTGTCCAGCAAACCGTCAGTTTTCTCATAAACTATTTATAAAAGGAAGTTGGTCTCTGGCCACGAGAATAACTTCCTATTATAGCATTAAAGCGTAAAGCAGTTTTGCAGAATCAAACGTAGAAGGGACCTGGTTCGTGAATGAGCAACAGAGGCAATCAAGCATGAATATAATGTATTTAATATACGAAACTACAACTACATGTGCTAACGTTATATAACTAGATATACACAAAGAAATACACATATATACAAAAGCGAAAGTAAAGACAGGAAAACAGAGGTGATCAAAGAAAGTGGCAAATTACAAACAGTTAAACCTTTGAGAGCCAACAAGGAAACTCAGCTTATGCATGGAGCTTAAAACGCTTCGAAAAGAATAGTTTTATACTTGCATAGTGTTTTAGGTGCTGGAGTTGCGTGTCTTTCTGGAGGAGTTTCAATGCGTGCGGCTGGAGCGATTGGTCCTTTTCCGAGACTGGGTTCTCGGCGGGGTTTTCAAACAAGGTTTTAACTTGAGAGTAAGATAACCGGAAAATAAAGAAGAGAGAGTCCGTCTCCGAGGTGATGGAGGATGACGGAGGCTTGACAGAAGCGAACTTGTGCCAAACAGATGGTCGTCCCGAAGATGCAGAGGAGCGCGTGATGGAAGCGCGGTCGCCGAGACGTCCGGGAGAGACGTGCGTGAGGTGGCGACGGACAATCGAAAGACGATTGAGAGATAATCGAGAGACAATCGAGAGACGCGTGTGAATGTCTTTTAAGGACAAACAAGTCAAACGCCTTCTCGGATGCGTCAGCCAATGGTGCGGGTGCAACTTTGGCGGGCAAACTTTTTCTTTGTCTCCATTTATGGCCTCATTTGCATAATTTATGAAGTGTCAGAACTGAGTACATTCTCTTCAAAATACCATTAAAATAGAACAATGCATTTTACAGTGATGTGACATACATTGTTATTTAGGGCATAAAGAGAGCTTTACAATGAGACCAAACTCGTCGGACATCAACACATAAAAAGTGAGGGATACAGTTTATACTTGAATATACCGCTTAGAATAAAACTAACACTGCTACAATCATAACTAATCTTATATACTAGGGATACATGCACGTTCACTTGAATACAGCAACGGGTACACTTTGGTATAGTCATATTTTGAGGCTAAATGTAGATACAGTTTCCAAACGTATGTTTGTGTCTCTGTATGTGTGTGTGTGATGTGTATTGGGTTTTCGCAGCGTCTTGGGTATGCCACATGGCCCTTAGTGCCATGTGGAGGGGGAGCATGGGTGACTCTTTGAAGTCCCCAGAGCTGGGGAGAAAGCCTCCTGCTTCTCCTCACTGAAGGTAACAAAGATGCCACCAGGGTAATTTCATCTAGACCTGCCGGAGCCATGGTCTATGGGTTATCTGAAGGAGGTCAAACGTTAAAAGCTTTCTTTAATTTATAGTTGTATTGATAATTTTTGATCCACCACAGACGCTACAGTCCCCCTTTCGGCCGACGAGGTTCATGTGTGGACCTCGTGGGACGTCAACAAAATCGGATGATAGATGGATCATGATGGTCAAGCAACAGGTGGTTTGCTACTCATCCTCGGCCTTTGGTTCCTCAGATGGAGAGTCCATCTCGATGAGGTTTGGCATATTTTCCGTCTTGGTACTTCCTCTCCTTGGTTTCCTTTTGAAACCTCTAGGAAGGGCAGGCAGGCACTTGTCCAGGGATTCTCGCATCCCTTTGATCCTCTTGAACAGGATGAAGGCCAGGCCTAGTGTCAATATGTACCCGATTGCCATGGAGAGACAGAGGGCCGTGTCGGCAGCCGTCCAAGCCTGGGCTATAGGTGAGCTGGTCAGGATGGGCAGTCGGGACAGTGCTTGGAGGGATGTGTCAATGGGAGTAATGTCGATCAACTGGGACCCCCCTTTCTCAATCCTAAGTTCCAGTTCTGGATCTAAGGTGAGGTTGTGATCCTTGAAGAAGGTTGGGATTTCCAGTTCCGACTGGTACTCTTCACTTGGGAGATGGTACAATGCCAGATCGTCGCGGTGGAGGATGGCGCCTGTGGGTACCTGAACCCACATGCTTTGGTTGGGCAGGCTGACACGAGTGGTGGTGTCGTGCTGACCGTAGGTCAGGGTGGCAGTGCGAATGGGGGTGTTGATGAGCCATCGATTGGCCACAATCTTGGCTTGTGTTCCGATAACTTGGGTGCGAGGCTTGGCCTCGGCAGGGCAGCGTGTATTGCTGCTCATGGGTTGCAACCCGCAGATTCCTTCAGTGTTGTCTCTGAGGAAAGGTTTACTGGGGCAGAGGTAGTGAATGTCTTTGGTCAAAATACACATGTGCAAATTGGGAGTCAGGTACAGCTGGGGGTGGCTGTCGTGGTAGGCTACCACTTTTGGTGTGTGTATCTTGATATGGGTGTTACCTTGCCAGAATCCGACAGTGACTATGTCCTTGAGTCGGTAGATGTTGCCTGATTCAATGATGGGTAGGTTCAGGAGAAAGGCCACCTCACTCTGTTCGGGGTCGACGTGTAGTAGGATGGCACTACCCAGAGAGTAGGCAAGGTGGGTTTGAAGAGGGTCCGTAGGTCTGGCGGTAGCAGATGCCAGCACAGTTTGTATGAGGCTTAGGGGCATAAGGTACGGGAGAATCCTACCCCTGGCCAAGCTGTCCATGGAGGAGCTAACCTCCCACGGCATGTCTGTCAGAGTTGCGACCAGCTGAGTTTGGGCAAAGTCATTTTGGGAGACGGTAAACAGTTGCTTCATTAAGTTCACTGTTTGGTTCAGCCGGAAAGTGTGAGTACTGAGAACCACCACAATACCTTTAACGGATTTGCAGATGGTTTGCAGGGTTTTACTCTGTGTTGCCAGTTGTTTTCTCAGCTGCAGACTCTCAGTCTGAATTTTAGCCACATGTTGTCTTATGGTGGCTAGGCTCACTGTGTTGACACTAGACATGCCGAGGATAAGCAGGGTTCCGACGGCAGCGGCGGCTCCGAGCAAAGCTCCCAAGAACCGTTTGGTGCATCGGTTATGTCCACTTAATTCAGCTTGTGTGACAGTCATTTTCTCCAGTTGAGTGAGCATGTGCTTGACATTGGCCATGAGGTGAGTGCCTCTGTTAGAGTCGACTCTAAGTGGCAGTCTGGGCCTGGTGAAGATGTGGTTCATCAGGAGGTAGGCCAGGGTCTGGGCAGTGTCATTAGGTGCTGGAAGACACTCTACCCCCTTGGTAAATTGGCACACGACCGTGAGGAAATATTCGTTACCTCTTGTTGATCTGGGCATGAGACCCACCCAGTCTATCTGGAGGTCCGACCATGGAAATGTGATTCCTCTGTGTTGCAGTGGAGCTCTGTGAATTGGGTTTGCCGGTTGGAATTGACAGCAAACCAGACATCCTCTGACATACTCTGCCCCATCATGCTGCATGCTGGGCCAATATGCCACTTGTTTTAATGTCTCATAAGTGGCTCTGGTACCATGGTGTCTGGCACATGGTGCGTTGTGGGCATATATTAGCGTGCCCCCCTTTTGGCACTGTGGCATTACAAGCTTTGGCGCTGTGAGGTCATCAGGGGCATACCAGAGAATGTTTACCTCCACACGCAGCATGTGTTTGTTCTCATGCAGTCGTTTGAGGCTAGTGGCCGCAGTGGGATCAGATGCCGTGATCGGGTGGTTGGAGGGGTCTGAGAGGTGGTTTAATATAGCTTGTATGGAGGTGTTTGAGACTTGGAGATCAGCTATATCATTGTTGGAAATTTGTGGAGCCAGTGAAAGTGGCTGTGAGGTGGGAACTGTTGCAGGAACAGTTCGTTGGCTGTGGGTTATTGCTGCCAGACTAAGGGTGGGCGACTGGGGTGGGGGTGACCGTAGATTGCCATGTAGTGTGCCAGTCTTGGCAAGGGCATCAGTTTGGTCATTTGAGTCTTTGTCACACCCTGGTTGCTTTGAGTGTCCTTTCACCTTTTCCCAGTAAACGATCATGTCATTTGTTTGAGTGATGTCATCACATGCTTGGAACAGGTGTTGATGTTTGACCGGCTTGTTGCTTTCAGTCTTGAAACTATTTTGTTTCCAGCCCGGTAGGTGGCATGTGAAACTGAGTCTGGCATAGTTTGAGTCTGTGCAACTGAGGAGTTCTCTGATGTTATGGGCTGAGACGACTTGAAGGGTTATGAGAGTAGCTGCTACTTCAGCATACTGCAATGACTGGGGACCCAACCTGAAGTGTTGTGGTGGGCAGGGTTGGTTGTTTAACCATAACACCCTTGCACCTGCCTTTAGGATGCCCTCATGGTTGTAGGAACATCCATCGACGTAGGCGGTGGGCATACCTTGGCACGCATTCTCTTCAGAGTATCTGTGACCGGTTGGTTGTTGTTGTTGGGGTACCTCTATCTCCAGTGTTGACGCTGTTGTGTCATTAGAGCAGTTTTGGCCGGCAGCCAAGCCGTCGCTTAGTGCAGACTTGTGATTTTGGGCATATCGTGCCTCAACGTTGCGCCCCTGGAGGGCCATCAGCCACGTAGTTATGCGTGAGTTGGTGACCACGCCATCTTGGATGCGTTGGGTGTTGAGGAAAGTGATAGGCTGGTGACAGGTTTCTATGATAACCTTTTGCGCTCCGATGTAGTTGGAGAATCTTTGGATGGCCCATACCGTGCCTGCTTTGTTCAGGAAGATGTTGAATTCTGCTGGCGAGTTGGCATAGTCGAATGAGCACCGCGTGAACGTGTACTGTCGGTTGCCAAGGGTGAAGGCCAGCTTGTGTTGATCTTCTGGATGCACGGGTATGGTCCAGAATCCTGATGCCCCATCAAGCATAGAGAAGATGGTGGCTCCTCTGATTCTGGGTAGTTCCTGCTCCAGCTGTGTCATGGGCCCTCGTGACAGTGGCACTTGTTGGTTCAAGTTTCTGTAATCAATGGTGGGTCGCCACTTGCCATTTGGTTTGAGAACGGGCCAGCTGGGGGCGGAGTAGGTGCTGTTGCATGGGCGGATGACACCTGTTTCTTCCATGGAACGAATAATCTCCTGCACTGGTTCGTGTGAGGCGATGGGAATTTTGTACTGCCTGACGAAGGTGGGAGGAGCATTTGGGTGTGTTGGAATACGCACCGTATGAAGGTTAGTGAGGCCACAGTCTAAAGAGTCTTTTGCAAATGACGCTTTGAATTTGTACAGGACCTGTCTGAGTTTCTGACGGTCTGCGTCATTCTTGAGGGCATTTGCATCTTTCAGAATTTGCTGGACCTGAGTCTCAAATCCTGGGAATGGCTCCTCTGTTGTAGCGTCACTTGTCAAGTGGGCAGTCAGAGGTGCAGCAATTTCATGAGTTTTGCAGACAGGCTGGTTATAGACTGTGTATACTGCGAGGTGTTGGTCCTCCCTCAGCTCCATTCTGCACACCTGTTCTGTGGCTACCGGCATGATGGAAGTGATGGAGATGATCTTGAAGGGTGCTGTGAACACTGTGTTGTCTGAGCTTCCTTCTGGGATCATTGCAGGTGGTATTGAGCCAATAACTGGTAATATGAGTTCAAAGTCATGGAAGTCTTGACTCACTAGCCATCCCAGACGGTAGGCCTTGGGAATTCTGATGTCTGTGGCCGTGCAGTTGTTGAACAACATGTAGACTACATGGGGTGATGCGTCAGTGAGGGGTGTGGCTTCCAGAGTGAGTCCAAGTTCCACGCCTTCGGGTGAAAGTTGGGAGAAACCCAGCGTGTTGTTTAGGGTTTGACCATGTCGCATGTTGAGCCAAACGGCGACCCCTTTGGTGTAAGCTGGTACTACAGCTTCCTGTTCGTTGACCAGGATGCAGACCTCGGGAATGGTCTGGCCTGACAGGAAGTTTTCAGTGTTGACAAAAACAACAGGGGGCTGTAAAGTCATTGAGGCCCACACCACCTCATTAATAAAGTTCACTTGAGCTTTAGGGTGCATCAGGAGGTCCGGAAGGACCAGGAAGTGATGGGTTAGACGCCAGTCGTACCATTTCAAGTTCAAAGCGCGGATGTCCTTGGCAGTTGTCATGGTTGACAGACGAGAGTCCCATGGGAAGCGTGTGTGCTTGTTGGCAAATGGGAGGTCCGGTGTTCCTTCAGTGAGAGCACTGACCAGGGTGTGGCTGAAGGCTGAGTGGTCTGCCCACAGTGTGCGAATAATGTCTGTTGTTGTTACATCATTCAGCTGTAAATCTGTCATGACCTTGAGGCAGAAGGAGTCAGAGTCTATGGTAAGTTGAAGAGTGCAGTGTGGCGAACTTGAACTTTGCTCTGGGGCTGAAACGGGGTTCCCGCGGCTAGCTGCGAGATTTCCCGTGATCTCTGTGACCTGACAGTCTGGCTCAGGTGGTCTGGGTGACTGGAAAGGCAGAGGTTCTCGCACTTGAGTCCAGATTTTCAGCTGTTTGTAGTCCAATAAGGGCTCAAAGCGTTCTAGCAGGTCTTTGCCGATGAAAGGGGAAAACGCGTCCCTTTGTGATATGTACACAGGAGGTACCAAGCTCATTGGACCGACTGTGCGGTGGATGGGAGCTATTTGTTCAAGTTGTACCTCATTTTGGCTGTACGGCTGCACATTCAGCTCACATCTTTGCGATTTAAGAGTCTGATTTTGTCTCTTAGCTTCGGCTCTAGGTCTTTCAAAAAGGTCAGATGATGTCAGAGTGAGATCTGCTCTGGTGTCTACCAGGGCTTCACTTCTCACATCATTTTCCACAGGAATGGCTAGGGTCAGTTCTGGGCAGTGATCAGAGACTGGATAAATGGTTGGATTTTCTACAGTCTTTTCAGACGCAGCTTTTCGCTTAGAATAAGCCTTGTGGGCTAAGTCTCGCAGCTGCTGAGTAGACATACTGCGTGGGCAGGCCAAGGCTCCCAGATGATGACTCACCGCAGGGTGCAGATTTCGGAGAAACAGAATTTTGAAGTTGAAATCTTCCTCCATTCCTGGCTCGTTACATGCTCCGAAGTAGGCCCTTCGCAGTCGGTTGTAGTAAGCTTGTGGGTTTTCCAGTCGGCCCTGTTTAAGGTCCATGGCAGCAGGGAGCCCTTGGTCCGATTCAGGGTCAGACAACTCTTTGATCAAAGCCTGTCGCAGTTGCTGGTAGTTGGATTTGACAGCTGCTGGCAAAAGTTCTTTGGCGCTGGACGTCTTGGGCAGTGGACTTTCAACCCCCTTTTGGACTAGGGATTCTTGACTGGCCAGGGGAAACTCTGTGATGGATGTTTCCCCTCCCAGCCCATTTTGCAGTTCTCTGTAAGGAGTATCGAGTTCATCTTTTGAATAGTTTCTTTGTTGTTTCAGAGCAATGACTTCTTTCCAGGCCTGTTTAGGATGATTTTCACAGGCCCTGGCTTTAGCGTCTCTTTCTTTCAGCTCAGTCTCTGCTCTGGCTAGGAGAACTTCACCTTGTTGGAGTTTTCCAGTTCTTTCCTCTCTGGATTTCTTTTCCAACTGCTCTCTACGCCCCATCTCCGGGTGGAGCTCTGCAAGGGCCTTTTGAAGTTTCTCCCCCTCGACTTGTAGCTCGGAGTCGGATCCATCTGCTGTCCCACGCTGGTCTTGGGTCTCGAGGAGTAGCTGATCGATGCGACGTTGAGTCTGGGCCTGATTCCTCCGGGCCTCCTCGGCCTGAAGCTTGAGCGCTGCTACTTCCTGTTCCAGGAGGGCGTTGTTTCTCTCCCTAGGCCTCACCTGGGCAATGAGGTTGTGGACAAGGCCGCCGACGATTTTTGCCCATTCTTTGTGGCTGTAGCTCTGGGTCGGATCGTGGGCCATCAGTTGATTCAGGTCCTCATCCAGCTGCTTGCTGCTCAGGTGCTGGAGGTCGCTGGCGGCATTGGGCAGGAACGTGTTGGTCATGACGCCCAGCCAGGTCTCAAGATGATCCCAGTGGGTGTCAGGTCTAGATGCTTGCGACATAGTGGCTTACTGTTGACGAGAGAAAGACAGCACAAAAAGAACCAATGCAAGCTTGCGCGGGATTGGCGGGTTACGATCTCACGTAATTAGATAAACTTTGTGTGTGATTCCAACTAACTGGTGCAGACAGTTAGTGGAATGTACGCCGTCAATGGACGGGAATGACCACGTGGGCCAATTTGTGTGGGTGAGTGCCAAATCTGAATAAGGATTTTGACAGGCGGTAGCTCAGTTGGTCCTCTAATGACTCTGGCTGCTCGGGTCGTTTATCTATTATTCAGCTTCCGTGATGGCTCTCACAGGTACTGCTTTTACATGAACTGAAAGAAACAAAAAACACAACAGAGAAGCAAATAGACCAAGACAAAATAGAGACAATTTCGAGTAAGTAAAATGAAAGTGAGATACCATTAGAGAGAGAGAGAGAGGAGTTAAGGAGCTTAAACTTATTACCACGGTTAGGGTTTAAGGCAGGCCTGATGAGGGCGCTGTTGAGTTATCAAACCTAAGGAAATGGTATGGTTCAAGAATAGAAGGGGTTGGCCAAACACTTAAATGATCAGAGAATATCTACTATTCTGTGGCTTTTAATAAGTGAGTGGACTGTATATCATTGCTCTAGGCCTGGGGTGAATTGTGATTGCTCAGATACGGACTCAATGGCAGAGGCAGCCTTTCCTTGACGTTCCACCACTCGACTGCGGTGTCCGTGGGCACCCTGTCCCCTTCGTACCACGATGCAACCACACAAACGGTGACTTTTAGCACAATTGGTAGCTTTGCAACTGTACTTAGGCGAGGTGTTTTGCCAACGGCCAGACTGACAGATCAAAATTGAGTTTTCCCTGAGCCAAGAGTCTGACCCCGCAGGCAGTTACTCTCAACGGGCGGTTCTGTTGTGCAGAAGCCTAAACAGGGAAATTAAACAAAATTGCCCTTGTTGTCAGCCTGGACTCGTTGCCTCCCTGCACCTGATGTACCCAATTGCTGATGTCCCGCGTGTTGCCGGTGGTACGAGGTCAGAAATGTCCACGATTCACGCACAGCCAGTGCCGGATCCGCCAGGCCAGGTGACTCCACTCACTGGAACTCACTGAAACAACCGCCCACTCACCACCGAGCACTAGAGGGGGCACTATCTGCAAGTACACCAATGGTCAAGTAAACACAATTTAATTGTAAATTTAAATCTAAATTTAAGTCTTGCTTAAACCAAATTTAAATAATTAAATGTGTAGGGCAAGAGAATTGGGGTCTAAAATGACAATCAGAATGAATTAGCTAAGAAGCAGAACGGCAACAAACAATAAAGCAAAGAAGAAGAAAGAAAAAAAAAAAAACAGTTCAGTGGCGCTTGATTCAAACTTAAATTAAACTTGGTTTAATTAAATTTTAAATAAGTGCACAGAATAAGAGAGTGGGAGGAGGAGAGAGGAGAAAGCCTTCCCTATTTGAGAGTGCCCCCTTTTTGGGGGGGGGGCTGCTCCTTGATGAGCAAATGTCAATCGATGACACCAAAACTTGAATTTAAATTTCAATTAAACGTTGTTTAATTAAATTTAAATAAGTGTATAAAATAAGGGAGGCTTGGGTATAAGGATGCTATCGACAGAAAAAGAAGTAAAGAAATAAATATGAGGAAAGAACAAACAAAACAAAAACAAAAAGAGAAACGAAAAGAAGGAATTCCCAAAGTGAAAAATAATTCAAGAGGGAAATAATTAAAATAGAATAAAGTAGAAATGTACACACAGGAAAAAGGAAAAGAAAAACTCCAAGGGAGTGAATTGACTTATCTGGGGAGTGTCCACAAGGGGGAGCACTTCCAGAAAGTGAATTCTCTTGTTGGAAGGAGAACTTAATTAAAATTAAAATTTAAAACGTGTTTAAACTAAATTTTAAATCAGTAAACCGCATTCCAAATACAAATAGACAGGATAACCGTCAAAACAATAAAACAAAAGAATTATAACAGCCAGCAAATTAAAATAGCCAAAGGAAAGTTGGAAATAATTCAGATCAAACACGAGGAAAGCAGACCTAACCCAGAACGCCCACAAGATGGCGTTAATGGGTCCACACAACAATGACGTAGGGAGGTGTGCCACACACCTGAACAGACTGCCCTCTGGCGTTTAGTCAGAGGTACTGCATCCACCTACTTTTAAAAATCGTGACTTTTAAACCTAGCGCACGGCTGATTTAACTGCAACTTATCACTTATAATATTCAGAATCTCGGCGGATTCTCTTGTGCCAGTTCACTGGACACGAACATGTAACTTTAGCAGGATTTCTTCGCTGCGTTACAAATTAACACTGGATCAGGGTGTTAATAACTCCCAATTTCACACATCAATCGGATAAATCAGATAAACTGTTCTCCAGATTAGATTTGCACTAGGTAACGTTGGTTAGCTACGCCAATGGTTTACCAAGAGTGAGGGAGTGAGGCGCTATTTTGTATTATCGGACAATGCAATAATTCAAATTTTATAGCGCTACGATTTATGAGGCCTTCTAGACGGAGAGGGAGAGACTCGTCCCTAACGGTCTTTAATCACGCTGAAAAACGATTTCTTCGTTTTATTCAAGCGGAAATTAATATTAAAGCTGTTCTGCAAAAGATTGTCTCCCTTTTGCAGGAACGAGTTTAATATTAATGAAACTGCAGTTTTATTTTAACGGTTAACAATTGGCTAAAATGTTTGGACACAAATAGCAGTTTGTTAACGTTTCCATGTGAGGAACGCGTTGCGTCTGGTCTCACTGTATAAAGCGCGCATAAACATTAATAAACACACAGATTTATTCTGAGTTGCTCAAGCACAGAACCAAGTTTAAAACGTTGCTCGCGTATCTCCACCAAAAAAAATAAATATATATGTAGCGAATTTACATGTATTCAATCAATTAGCTCAAATTATGGGTGAAATATATATATAATTAAGTCATAACGCGTTATGATTAATTATAATATAGATCGACCAAAAAGGGAATTATGCACATATATTGTGAATTAATTACAACGGATTATAATTAATTACATATATGATTAGGTCTAGTTCAATAGTGATTTGAGAAAGACTATCCTAGTTTGTCCAGCAAACCGTCAGTTTTCTCATAAACTATTTATAAAAGGAAGTTGGTCTCTGGCCACGAGAATAACTTCCTATTATAGCATTAAAGCGTAAAGCAGTTTTGCAGAATCAAACGTAGAAGGGACCTGGTTCGTGAATGAGCAACAGAGGCAATCAAGCATGAATATAATGTATTTAATATACGAAACTACAACTACATGTGCTAACGTTATATAACTAGATATACACAAAGAAATACACATATATACAAAAGCGAAAGTAAAGACAGGAAAACAGAGGTGATCAAAGAAAGTGGCAAATTACAAACAGTTAAACCTTTGAGAGCCAACAAGGAAACTCAGCTTATGCATGGAGCTTAAAACGCTTCGAAAAGAATAGTTTTATACTTGCATAGTGTTTTAGGTGCTGGAGTTGCGTGTCTTTCTGGAGGAGTTTCAATGCGTGCGGCTGGAGCGATTGGTCCTTTTCCGAGACTGGGTTCTCGGCGGGGTTTTCAAACAAGGTTTTAACTTGAGAGTAAGATAACCGGAAAATAAAGAAGAGAGAGTCCGTCTCCGAGGTGATGGAGGATGACGGAGGCTTGACAGAAGCGAACTTGTGCCAAACAGATGGTCGTCCCGAAGATGCAGAGGAGCGCGTGATGGAAGCGCGGTCGCCGAGACGTCCGGGAGAGACGTGCGTGAGGTGGCGACGGACAATCGAAAGACGATTGAGAGATAATCGAGAGACAATCGAGAGACGCGTGTGAATGTCTTTTAAGGACAAACAAGTCAAACGCCTTCTCGGATGCGTCAGCCAATGGTGCGGGTGCAACTTTGGCGGGCAAACTTTTTCTTTGTCTCCATTTATGGCCTCATTTGCATAATTTATGAAGTGTCAGAACTGAGTACATTCTCTTCAAAATACCATTAAAATAGAACAATGCATTTTACAGTGATGTGACATACATTGTTATTTAGGGCATAAAGAGAGCTTTACAATGAGACCAAACTCGTCGGACATCAACACATAAAAAGTGAGGGATACAGTTTATACTTGAATATACCGCTTAGAATAAAACTAACACTGCTACAATCATAACTAATCTTATATACTAGGGATACATGCACGTTCACTTGAATACAGCAACGGGTACACTTTGGTATAGTCATATTTTGAGGCTAAATGTAGATACAGTTTCCAAACGTATGTTTGTGTCTCTGTATGTGTGTGTGTGATGTGTATTGGGTTTTCGCAGCGTCTTGGGTATGCCACATGGCCCTTAGTGCCATGTGGAGGGGGAGCATGGGTGACTCTTTGAAGTCCCCAGAGCTGGGGAGAAAGCCTCCTGCTTCTCCTCACTGAAGGTAACAAAGATGCCACCAGGGTAATTTCATCTAGACCTGCCGGAGCCATGGTCTATGGGTTATCTGAAGGAGGTCAAACGTTAAAAGCTTTCTTTAATTTATAGTTGTATTGATAATTTTTGATCCACCACAGACGCTACATGATATATTAAAGCCATTTTAAAACCACACTATAGCATAGTGCTACTGTGAATTCACAAAGGCTGTGATTCAATTAAATAAATATATGCCCTGCGGATTTAATATTTCTCAGAGCTGCTATATTACTCAGCATCTCAGAGCGGCTCCGTTCACAGTAAACACTGCTCCACATGAACTGTTATCATTTACATGAGTGGAGCGTCTCAAACTCCATCTCTGAATATGCTGTGAGTTTGGGTTGTTTATCACGTTCATCTGGATCACAATCGGCTCATTTATCAATTTAATGTAGAAACGAGCGCAGAAATCAACAGGGTTCACGTGTGATTTATCAAACATTCATATGCTGGCAATCCTATCGTATGAATGATCGTACGTTGATAAATGTGGCGGCTGAAAACAATCATCAATTCACGGTTTAGAAGCCCCGCCCCTACAGTTTACGACACAGAGAAACGTAACCCGGCCAAGAAGAGGAAGTAATCTCATGAAAGAGTAATTGATCCAAAAACACCCGTTAACCTTGTAATTGCAAACAGGTACATTAATTTATATGTATATTTAATATTGTATATAGACCTATTGTAGTTCCCTCCACAAAAAATCATTTAAGTTATGGTATTCAACAGAACAAGAATGAAAAAGAAGCTATAAAATGATATATTCAACAATAAAATAAAACATAAATTAGATTTTATTCATTATAAACAACAAAAGTCAAGCCAATATGATTTTTTTTAAGGCTAAAGTGAAACTGATGTGCTCACCTCTCTCATTTGGCAAGAATCCAAATATGTTTCTATATTTGCATGTAACATTTTGGTTGCTAAATAATTATTCATTATGTAAACAATTAAGGCTTTATAATTCACTCGTGTTCCAATATCCACGTAAAACAGCATCCTTCACATGCACAAATGTGTGTGGTTGGGCGCTGATTTACAGCGGATCATTTCATTTGAGCAGCGTAACTTTTATGTTTGGCTGACTGCATTTTAGTTTGATGATGAATGGCTGAAATGATAGAACAGATGTTGTGTGTGCGAGGCGCCTGCGCGATCACTTGGATTTAATAAAGATATAAAGAAAACAAATACAATGTGTTATATATATAATATATCACGTGCCTGGGTGTTCAGCACGCTGAAGCAGCTTTTGTGGATAGTTCATGTTCTCATTGTGGGAACATGACTATTGGAGTGTTGAGATCGAGACTCTCGTTCCTTGGTTCTCAGGGAGCGGGGGTCCCCTCTCTTATGCCCCGTGCCGCCGTTTTCTCTGGCTTCGGCCGAGGTGACGGTGTGTCGGCGTGTAGACAGGGTGATCTGAGGATTACGGTCAGGGCCCCCTGCCCCCTCTACTTCACTGCAACCTGTGGTGTTGCCGACTGAACGTGCTGGTCCCTCTACGGAGCGACCAGCCATCTCTTTCGGTGGACCGGCGGATGACCGTATGTCGATCACGGCATCGGAAGGCGAGCAAGAGTCCTCGGGAGATGAGGACTCGGCTGCGTTACCTCCCTCCGGGACCGTAGCGTTGTCCGAGCCCGATCCTGAATTGACGGCTATGCTTTCCCGGGCTGCCGAGAAGGTTGGGCTCGTCTGGAACCCTCCACCGTGTCCCGAACCTTCTCGGCTCGATGATTGGTATCTCGGGGCGGCCCGCGCTGGTCCCCAGCGCCCCGCCCCGATGCCATTCTTCCTGGAGGTGCATGATGAGGTGACCAGGTCCTGGCGGACGCCTTATAGCGTTCGTGCGAGACATGGTCCCTCGTCCGCCTTCACCAACCTGGATGGCGGGGAGGCTAGGGGATATACGCAGATTCCCCCAGTCGAGAGGTCTGTTGCGATGCAACTGTGTCCAACGGCCTCCGGCTGGCGCGGTGAGCCGCGTCTCCCATCCCGGGACTGTAAATTCTCGTCAGGCTTGACAGAGAAAGCTTACAGAGCCTGCGGACAGGCCGCCTCCGCCCTGCATGCCATGGCCCTTTTGCAAGTTCATCAAGCAAAAGCTTTGATGGAAATGCCCCAGGGAGGTCTTGACCAGCAGCTGCTTGGGGAGCTGCGTGCCGCCACGGACTTCGCCCTCTGGGCGACTAAGGTGACGGCACGTTCTGTTGGTCAAGCGATGGCCACGCTTGTGGTCCAGCAGCGCCACCTGCGGCTGACCCTCGCTGATATGAGGGATACCGACAAGTATTGGTTCCTGGACTCCCCCATATCACAGGTCGGCCTTTTCGGTAGCGGTAGAGAGCTTCGCCCAGCAGTTCTCTGCCGCCCAGAAGCAGACTGAGGCTATCAAACACGTCCTGCCCCGGCTGTCCGCTGCTGCCTCCACCCCGCCGCCGGCCGCACAGCCTCAGCCCGCTCGTCGCCGAGGGCGCCCGCCTGCGTTGTCCTCCGCCCCTGCTAAGTCGGCAAAGCGGCAGCCTACACCAGCCAAACAGCAGGGTGCCGGTCGCGGACGCGGCGCCCAGCCCGCTCAGGCCAAGCCAGGTGGCAAGAGGTCGAGGAAGACGCGACCCTGAGACGGGCGACCTGGAGGGGAAGGTTCCTGCTCTTCGGGAGAGGACTCCATCATCTCTCCCACCCCCGGAGGAGGGCCGGGGGGAATTTGTGAATTTCTGTCCCGCCGCTGGCTCTCCGGAGTCCAGCGGTACCCACTTCATCACAAAAAGAGCAGTTTCCCAATCCTCCAGGTCACAAGAGACTGCGGCTGTCAGTGCGCGAGGCCCTCCCTTGCCACTCGCAGCCCACTCTCACTTCGCCAGCAGGTCCCAGTGTGATGGTCGAGGCCGCCCCTCAGCCGTCTCCCATTCACACTGCCACCTCGCAGAGTCTGACCTCACTTTGGGCCGCTGTGCCGTCCGAGTCGGGTTCCAGCACTCTGCTTCGCTGCCCCACCCCCAGTGCGTCTGTGGTGCCTTTGGTCCCGCTGGCTCGGTGTCTGGAAGCCTGGATAGCGCTCCCCAGCCCATCTGCGTGTCCTGAACCGGTCCCTTCTCAGGCTGCCGTTCAAGATGCTTACGCAGAAGCGCATTTTCGAATGCGTCTGTCCCCAGGATTGGTTTACAGCGATCGACCTGAAGGACGCGTACTTTCATGTCTCGATTCTGCCTCGTCACAGACCCTTCCTACAGTTTGCGTTCGAGGGTCGGGCATATCAGTACAAAGTCCTACCCTTTGGGCTGGCCCTGTCGCCCCGCGTCTTCACGAAGGTTGCGGAGGCGGCCATTGTTCCGCTCAAGGAACAGGGCGTTCGCATCCTCAACTACCTCGACGACTGGCTCATCCTGGCCAGCTCGCGAGAGCAGTTGTGTGAACACAGGGACATGGTGTTAGCTCACCTCGGTTGGGTCTTCGGGTCAACTGGGACACTGAAACACTTTCAGAGGCTCCTGGGGCATATGGCATCCGCAACCGCAGTCACGCCGCTCGGATTGCTTCATATGAGGCCACTTCAACACTGGCTCCGCGGCCGGGTCCCGAGATGGGCGTGGCAGCGCGGTACGTTCCGTGTCCCCGTGACACCGAACTGCCGCCGCAGCCTCACCAAGTGGTTGGACCCTTCGTTCCTGCGGGCGGGAGTTCCCCTCGAACAAGTGTCCAGGCATGCTGTGGTCCACACAGATGCCTCAGCCACGGGGTGGGGAGCCACATACAACGGGCATGCAGCATCGGGTCTGTGGACGGGGCCCCGATTGCCTCGAGTTGCTAGCAGTACATCTTGCACTGGGCCGCTTCCAGAAGCTGTTGTCAGACAAGCACGTACTGGTCCGCTCGGACAGCACTGCGGCCGTTGCGTACATCAACCATCAGGGTGGTCTACGCTCCCGCCGTATGTCGCAACACGCCCGCCATCTCTTACTATGGAGTCAGAAGCATCTGAGGTCGCTTCGTGCCACTCACGTCCCAGGCGTGCTCAACCGGTTGCTGGCCCCGGGGTTGCGTTTCCCCCAGTGAGCCTTCTCGCACAACTCCTGTGCAAGGTCAGGGAGAACGAGGAGCAGGTCTTGTTAGTGGCTCCATACTGGCCCACTCGGACCTGGTTCTCGGACCTCACGCTCCTTGCGACAGCACCTCCCTGGCCCATTCCTCTGAGGAAGGACCTCCTGACTCAGAGACGGGGCACCCTCTGGCACCCGCGTCCCGACCTGTGGAAACTCCATGTGTGGTCCCTGGACGGGACGCGGAGGTTCTGAGTGATCTCCCGCAAGCGGTCGCAGACACTATCACTTCCGCTAGAGCTCCTTCTACGAGGAGCCTCTATGTGTTGAAGTGGAACCTGTTCGTCGAATGGTGCTCCTCTCAACCAGAGCGAGAGGACCCCCGATCATGTTCGATTAGAACCATGCTTTCCTTTCTGCAAGAGGGCCTGGAGCGAAGGCTGTCTCCCTCCACCCTCAAGGTGTATGTTGCCGCTATCGCCGCACATCACTATGCAGTTGATGGTGAATCGCTAGGGAAGCACGATCTGATCGTCAGGTTCTTGAGGGGGGCGAGGAGACTGAATCCTCCCCAGCCCCCCTCTGTACCCTCTTGGGATCTGACCCTGGTTCTTACATCTCTCCGGGGTCATCCCTTCGAGCCTTTGCAATCAGTCGAGTTAAAAGTACTGTCCCTAAAGACCGTCCTCCTGGTTGCATTGGCCTCGCTCAAGAGGGTAGGGGACCTGCATGCATTTTCGGTTGACGAATCGTGCCTGGAATTCGGGCCCGGTGACTCTCACGTTATCCTGAGACCCTGGCCTGGATATGTGCCCAAGGTACCTACCACTCCCTTTCGAGATCAGGTAGTGAACCTGCAAGCGCTGCCTTCGGAGGAGGCAGACCGAGCCCTAGCTTTGCTCTGTCCCGTCCGCGCTCTGCGCCTGTACATGGACAGAACGCGAAGCTTCAGGACCTCAGACCAGCTCTTTGTCTGTTACGGAGGCCAGCAGAAGGGAAAGGCTGTCTCCAAGCAGAGGATGGCCCACTGGATAGTGGACGCCATCGCCCTGGCGTATGATTCCCAGGGCGTGCCTTGCCCATTCAGGTTGAGAGCCCACTCCACCAGAGGAGTGGCCTCTTCCTGGGCGCTGGCGCATGGCGCCTCGCTGACAGATATCTGTAGAGCTGCGGGCTGGGCGACACCTAACACATTCGCTAGATTCTATAGCCTTCGTGTAGAACCGGTATCTTCCCGTGTACTCGCTTCCACCAGCCGGTAGACGCGAAGAGCCCGTTCTAGTGTCGGCTTGCAATGCCACTCCCGCCCCCTGGGCCGGATACGTGCATCCTTTTTACTCCAGTCGAGTTCCCCGCTTGGCGAACCCTGTCGAGTTCCTCCGCCTCCCCCTTCGGCTCGGACATTGCGGAGTGTCTGATGCCAGGCCAAACCTCCGTCACCGACGTTGATGTTTGGCTGGGTTCCACATGTCGTGACCCCTCCACGTGAGTGGTCCCATGTGTGTATTTGTCCACGGTCAACTCCCTACGGCGAGCCCGTGTCTTTCACTTAGCAGAGCCAGCTCTGCTGTCACCTGTCAGATGAGTCTCCCCCTACCCAGGTGGAGCCATCCCAGGGACTCCATATGCGTACTGCCCACGGCCAGTCCATATGTGTACTCTCCACGTAAATTCCTCCCCTACGGGTGGGTAGTGGTCTCCGCAGCGTCCCCTATGGGTTCGCTTCCCCAGTGTAGTCTAGTTTACTTAGTGGGTATATCGGAACAGCAGTAGACTCTCTCGGCGTAAGCTCGACCCCTTCCCCGTCCCACTGGTGCGCCGGGTGGCTAGAGCTTGCGCTGGGCACTGGAAGGGGTTCATACTGTGGCGCTTTATTTGGGATCCCAATTCGTCGGTCACTACTGACGTACGTCGAACGTGACCGACTGAAAGGGAACGTCTCGGTTACGTATGTAACCCTCGTTCCCTGAAGGAGGGAACGGAGACGTACGTCCCGTCGCCACAGTTGCTGTACCCTCGCTGTAGTGCGGACTAGGTTGTCTCCTCAGCGAAAAACAGAGTGCGATTGCATCTGCTCCCCTATTTATACCACCTGGCGGGGGCGGTGCGCATTATGCAAATATCGCACGCCAACTTCATTGGCCTGTTTTAGTTCACTTGAAGCTGATAGGGCTCTCTAGCGATATCCCAATTCGTCGGTCACTACTGACGTACGTTTCCGTTCCCTCTTTCAAGGAACGAGGGTTACATACGTAACCGAGACGTTTTCAGTGTCACATGATCTTTTAGAAATCAATAAAATTCGATTTGATGCTCAAGAAACATTTCTGATTATTATCAATGTTGAAAACAGTTGTGCTGCTTCAGATTATTCTGGAAATGGTGATACATTTTATTTTTCAGAATTCTTTGAAAAATAGAAAGTTCAATGAACAGCATTTTTTGAAATTATATTATACGCATTTATCAAATATATTAAATAATGAATAAATAGTGAATGTTTCTTGAGCAGCAAATCAGCATTTCTGAAGAATCATGTGACACTGAAACTTCTCTTTGTAAACAACAACAGAATTATAAGCGATTCTAATGACGAATGTTGCGTTCCCAAATGCAAATTTAAACGTCACAATCAAAGTAGCATTTACAGTGAATCGACACTGAAAACACAGTAACGTTACTGTTACAGCAAACATGCAGCGCCTCATATAATTACATCACAGCCGTTGCGAATTTTATTTCAAATTCTCACCACCGTTCATAAAAAAAGTTACCAGGCGAGTAACACGTTTCAGCGCTGATTCTACTCGCATTTGGCGCGCTGAACCTTTTGAACCATAGACATTATAATAAACACTAGACGCCCTATTGGCCTCTGAACCGTACGTCAATGGTGCAGCTATATTGCGCGGGCAACGTTCCCATAACGCTCATAACTGGAATTGAGGAAAATGCCTGCTTCGTGTGTATTTGGTCATTATATAATTATATTGATAGTAGTTTGCCACCAGAGTCAGATTAAAATAGCTAGCGATGTTCTAGTTAGCTGTGAAAGTTGAGACATGAGTTTACATGATTTCTAATATAGTTTTAGCTTATTATATCTTATTTTATAAACTAAATTTCCTGAAGTTTAAATATGCATCTTTATTTTCCTAAAACCGACTTTTATGACAAGTACTCGTTTCGGCTAGGTGACTGACATTTTGTGAATCTTACTGTAACGTTAGTTAGTTGGCTAGCTTCTCACACACTGAAGGTTTCCCAAAGACAACGAGTTGAGGAGACAGTGGGAAGTAGCTAGAAGGGAAGTTTCCCGACTCGTCTACAAAGAGTAGGTTTGTCTTTTTAGATTATTTAATAGTTTGCCATTAAATGGTGATTTGTTTATATTTTTATTTCCTTTTTAGCCCGTTGCAACCAGGGCTACACAAGCCTCGAGGAAAGCTGAGGAGAGCCTGTCGGACTGTTCTCGCCTTTTCTCTTTTGTTGTTGTTATTATTATACCAATACTATATTATTATTGTACTAGTCACTATTGAATTTACTATTTTTTATTATTGTCTATATTATTCTGCAATTGACATTACATTGTATTTGTGATTATTATTATACCAATACTATTATATTATACCACTTGAGATTATCAATATATTATAGTTATGCTGTTATATTATTGTCTATATTCTGTAAATGATACTACATATTCTATTGTTATTATTATAGTATTATTATTATACTATATGCTATTATCGATATATTATATTATTGTGCTTATACTATTATATAATTGTACTATTCATTACTATTTTATTTGCTGTATACTGTTTGTTTATTGACAGTATTATATACTTTATTATTGACTATATTGTTATATTATAAACTACATAAACTATTTCTTATATATAGTGTATAACAAACTATTTACTATTCTCACTTTATCTTATATTTACTATTTGCATTGCACTGTAGTTGTACCATGTCATATGTCTTACCATAAAGGATCCATCAGTTATTGTTGTTGTATGTTTTGGAGTATCTGTCTGTAAATATCTGTATCATTTTAGTGCTATAAAAATACAGAAAGCAGTCTGTGTGATTTGTATTTGATGATTTTTCATTTTATCAATGCTGGTCAATTCTAAGCTCAAGAAAAGCTAAAATTGGGTTAAAGACAGAACGTTGACGTATCGCAGTAACAGTCCAAAGATGCCAATAGAGCGTCTAGTGTTTATTATAATGTCTATGTTTTGAACTCTTTTAGGGACCGTTCGTATGTCGCGACTAAAAACACATGGAAAACGCGTCGGCGCTCGGGAGCTTGTGCTCCGGTGGCGTCTGCTGTTGCTAAGCAACCATGAGCTGCACTCTCGGCTCGACACGGTAGTTTGTTTCAGCAAAGCTCTGCTACAGCAGATTTATTTAATAATGTGTATCCGTGTACAGCTCTGATCAGATATTCCTCCATCTTGGCTGAGCTTTGTCCTGCAGATGGCGCTGCGTGAGAAAAAAAAATCTTCTGTCCAATGATCAGTCACTGAGTCTGTCAGACTAAATTTTTTGCGGTAATGCGATGAAAAATATTTAATATTTAATATTTACCTATTTAATCTGAATTTAAGACCTTTTAAGGCCTTTTATTAGGAAAAATATATTTAAGACCTTTTAAGGACCCGCAGCCACCCTGCACCAGCAGGGAACAGACCAGGAGAAAGTAATATAACCTTGTAAATATCGTTCATTTGAATGAATGATTGACGTTTATATTTTTGGACTGTGAGTGTAATTCGCAGACGGTCCCTTTAGCAGCCTAGGTGAAAATGAAGCGAATATCAAAGTTAAAACTAGCAAACGGACAAACGGATCTACAGTCACATCAAATGTATCTGCTAACTGACCTAAAGCGTGTGTAGATGCATCTACTCTGAAGAGAATATAATCAGCAGATATAGTGTACTATTATTTTCTACAGTGTCAGCCAATGACTCTTTCACAACGATCAGCCAATGGAGGCACAGAGACCGCCTTCTGATGTTTGATTGACAGCCTCTCATTAGCATGTTGTGCCAAGGAAAAATAAATATAAAGCTACATTCAAAAATGAATAAATGAATAAGCGTTTAAAAGGAAAAAGTGTCAACTTTCAGTTTAGTGTTTCCTTTAACATTTTTTTTTATTTACCCCAACGTTCATTTTATTTATTTATTTATATCCTCACACATTCAATTATTTATGTAATTATTTATGCAGGAATTTTGGATTTATGTATTTATTTGCACATTTATTTATTTATTTATTTATCTATGTATCATTTTGTGGATTTATTTATTTATGGACATATTTATTTGTGTATTTACATATTTATTGTTTTTGCAGGTTTCGTCTTCCATACTGCAGGTGTGTGATGTGATGATGTGTGAATCCTCATGTTCTTTTGTTTATGCTGCTATTTGTGCATGTAAAGCTAAACCCCTGAAAAAAAAAAACATTTTTATGTTATTTTTAATGGGTCACAAACACCCATCTATTCTAATTTAATTTTAATTTTAATTCTAATCTTAGCGGTTTATGATCGACTAATGAGCTTCAGTTGTTTTCAGGAAAATAATCTAATTGATCAAAATGCTCTCATTACAATTCTCCACCAGATTTACAATGCTGCATGCAAGTTCACAATAAGTTAAAAAATTTGATCGTAGCCACCGCTCACGTCGTGTGGAAACGGCCGTACGCACTGTTTTCTGTCGTACGTTTGTTTCATAAATGAGGCCCAATGTGTGCCATTTCATCAGATTTGTAAAGTAAATCATTTATTAACCTACACCAACACAGGAGAATACGTCAATATCTAGTGTTGGGTCCGAGTCCACCTTTGTCGAGTCCGAGTCAAGTCTAAGTCCTTAACCAATCAAGTTAGTCCAAGTCCGAGTCCAAAAGGGGCCGAGTCGGACTTGAGTCCGAGTCCTTAACATCCGAGTCATCCGAGTAACATCATGTTCTCACACAGTGAAAAATACATTGCGAAGCAAAGAGGACACTGACTTATTACTTTGATATAATATAAAATCTTAGCTTTCAAATTTTGTCATTTTTAAGAAATTCAAACAATAAATACCGTTTTGTGGCAGTTTAATGTGTAGCACCTCAGTTCAAGCAGCATGTGAGTAGTAAATATTCTGGGACATGTGTCAAAAAATGATTGATTGTGACCTTTGACCTTTGACCTGACCTTTGACCTTTGCCCCTCCCCCATGGGACCACCCAAATAGTACCCCATCCCCCCATGGTTGACCGCTGTATGAACCCCATGACCTTGGGGTTATGGAATTTAAATGGTGGTTGCCCTTTGACATGGGCTATGAATATGTCCATTGATTCTCTGCATTTTTTAAATTTCTATGTGGGTCAATTGTAGGGTGAAACAAATTGATGATTTTTGAACTTTGACATCATATTTGAAGTCCTGATGGTGATTTATGAACTTTCAGGGTCAGACACGTGTTGAACAGACATCCGCATTCCGGCTCATCTCTAATCTTCCTGTGTAAGCAACAAAAATAAGATTTTAATGAAGAAACAGCCGGATCAAAATAACAAAAGAATAAACATGGTATATTTTATAAAACAGAATACACAAACACGCACATGCACGCATACCCATTTCAAAAAGTGGAAAACATTCACATCTCCAAAAATGTATAAATAAAATTATAACACACTGAATAATAAAAAACAGTTACTAAATTTAATGAGACTGATTATTATAGTTAAATAAAAATTAAAAACATGGAAAAAGTTTTCCTCTAGCAATGATGTCCATTGGGTTAACAATTGCTTTTAGTTTGAAATATAAAACACCCAGAATGTAGACATATAAGTAAAGGAATATTTATTTTAACAATGTCAATGCAAAAAGGGAATTTGGACATGTTCAGACATGTTCCATGTAAAACATGCATAAGACATGGTTGTTTTTATAATGGATATTCTCTCCCCTAAACACATGTATCGTAGTAAACGTTTTCATTTTTATATTTTCAAAAATATCATTTAGTATAATTTAAAAAGGTGTTTTGCAAATGGGGGATACATTTTCGTAGTTAAATAAAAAAAAATATAAAAACATTTTGCTTTTAGTTTATACTGAAATCTAAAAATCTCTCACTGTCTCTCTCTCTCTCTCTCACACACACACACACACACACACACATTTCAAAAGTGAAAAATATTCTGTTCTTTGAATGAAGATGGTAATAAATAAAAGTATAACAATGTTAATAATAACAAACAGTTACTAAGCCAAAATTATATACCAGTCATCACTGTAAAGCTGCTTTGACACAATCTGCATTGTAAAAAGCGTTATATAAATAAAGGTGACTTGACTTAACTTGACTAAATTTACTGAAACCAATTATTATAGTTTCAGTTAAATGAAAATATAAATGTCCTTAACATGAAATGGCTTACAAACTATCTCATTGTCTCTCCAAGTGACTTGCAACAAGGCATGATAGTCACAGAGACAGAAGGGGAGAACGCTGGTCAGCGGGGGTGGATGAAACAATATTTTGTTCAAGCTAACTTTTATTTTCAAAGCATAAATGTAAAAGTTTAAATTACATCTTTTAAAATTAAACATTTGTTCAAATTAAATCTTTAAATAAATCAGATCTTTGACATTTTATTTATCAGTGTATGTGTAAAAATGTATGGGTCTCACAAGCCACCTCTCACATTGTGTAACATTTTCAATAATTCAATATGAAAATCACCAAGCATTTTCACAGAGAAACAATGATTTCATTCAGACCATGTGATGCCTCAGGTTAGTTCTATAAAAAGGAACTTATCTCTATTTTAAATTGAAATGATTCTAAATATGAATAATATAAAATGTTGCTAAAAAATTATTTAAACAATTTAAATATAGGTTAAATTAATATGTAAATTAAAAATAAATATTTTTTTTTTTTTTAAAAACCTTACATTTTCAGAGAGCCAAAGTAGGTCCTTTTGCAATGATAATAAATAAGTAAAAATAAAACAAAAAGCATTAATAAAATAAAATCATTCATAAAACACCCCCAGATCCTCCCAGGAACAAACTCCAGTGTGAATGAGAGATGGCAGGGTGGAGTCAGACAGATGAGTCTCTGTCACAGTGTATGTTAAGACAGCTAACTCCATTCCAGAGTGAATGTTTTTGTACTAAATTTATTTCAAAGCACAATCTTAAAAGGTTAAAATAGTCTTTTAAAATTAAAATATTGTTTAAATTAAATCTTTAAAGATTTAATAAAAAATCAGTTAGAAGTCCACAGTATCGGGATAACATCTGATGCCAATGGTAGAAATTATTTTGCTTAAATATAACCTAAAATATACTTTTTATTAAACAACATCTGTTCAGAAACCTGTACGTAGTCATCTTAGATCTTATTTCTCAAAGATTCAAGCAGAAGGGTTAGGGTTAAGTTTTTGAGAAAACAGCATGTTAAAAACAGCATGTTAACTAGAAATATTTAATTTGAATTGATTTAAAAAAAAAAAAAAAAAAAATCCAAACATGAAGGTATCTGTGTGTTTGACAACTCACGGATGCAACTCGCACGTCCCTGTAAAAACGAGGACTCAACTTTGCTCTTATTTAGCTTAAGTTGCATCTTTAAGAAAATCACCACACACTTTCAGAGGGATCCTCAACAATCATTAATGATGGCCTCAGGATATAGGCTGATGAGGTGATTTACAGATCAGTCACTTCTCTGTGCTGAGCCTATCTGTTGCCACTTGACCCCCAACAATTTTGCATGGGTGTTAAACACCCTACAAGTAGTCATTTATTTCAACTGTGTTATTTACAAAACAGCATTTTTCAATAGAGTGAATCTACACATCTGAGGTCTTTCAGAGACATGACTTCAGGATCAGTGGGTCTCTTGAGAATATTTAATTGTGCTTAAAAACCAAAGATCAGGCCAGATCCCATACATGACAATGTCCACATCAGACTCTGTACTTGAAAATACCTTTGCTGTTAAATATGTTTAAAAAACCTCACATGTAAACTTACATTTTTTAAGGTGACGCATGTCTTATAGATCTATATGATTTACTTTTCTTATTTCTATAGTTTCAATTCCTAAATAAATAAAGTAAACCAAAAGAATAATGCTGACAAATGTTCGCTGCGATGTTTTTAACAAATAGAATACCTTATTCCAAACAGTTCCTCACACAGTGAAACCATTACGGAGAGCCAAAGGTTCATGACAATGGGTGAAAACACATTACTATGTAAGATATGTAAGATAGTTTTACCAAAAGAATAATGCTGACAAATATTTTTGCTGCAGTGTTTTTAACAATCAGGGATTACCTTAGTCCAAACAGTTCCTCACACATTGAAGCCATTAAGAATAGCCAAAGGTTCAGGACAATGGGTGAAAACATTACATATGTGAGAGAGTTTTACCCAAAATCAAATACTGTATTACACTTTTTCCAAAAGACAATATTTCTTTAAAGTTTGAATAAAAAAGTTAAAAGCAAACGTATCTTCATACCATGTGCTCTGACACAATTTTTGTTTTATAAAATTTGCGGTTGTTATTTCTAGGTTCATGCTATCATTATCAGTCTGTTAAATATGAAGTTAATACATGATGAAACAAGAATCATGCTACCAAATTCTTTTGTCACAATGTTTTTAAGAAAAAAAATTGTTGTTTTTAAAATACAACTAAACCAGATTATTAGACAAAAATTATTTTCCCTGGTTGTGCTGGAATAGGGCTTATTTTTAAGTCTGGGATATGTTACAATCAGGCAATACAAGGATCTAGAATAGATGAAGCTTCATATTGAACAAAGAAAAAAATATGCCATTTTCACTTGTGAACATGTATTTATACACATTTTCAACATGTATTATACAATATCTGCATACCATTTTTGAAAAGGTTTTAGTAATGCTTTAGATCCGAATCCAGATTTTGGCATCCAACATGACATTAAATAGATGTACAAGTGTACAAGGGTGTCTCAACTGTTTATAACAATCTTCTTAGATTATTATTTTTTACTCAAATAAATAGATATTGAATATTTCCCCTACAGATCAAAGCCAAACATGTTTTTTGTAGGAATTATTTGAAAACAAAACTCATTGAGAATATATTGTACAGTTGTGATATTTTCAAAAATTCAAATTGATAGTTCTTGTAGTACAATTATCCATCTCTTCGATGTGGGATTGCATGAAGCATCCACACGAAAAGTAACCACGATTTCAACCAGAATATATCTAACCATTGCACTGAAAGCAGCGCATACATTAAAGTTTGAGGACGATAAACAAAGTTACACACTCTAGTAAAGCGGTAGATACAGCTCAAATATGATCTTTTGTAGGAATTATGTGAGCACAATAAATTCTTTCATCTAAATTCAAGAGGCCTAGTAACTAAGAAAGCAGTGACATCGTGTAAGAAAAGTGTCATACAGAAATCCACTCTTTATCTTCAGAACGCTGCAGCACGTCTCGTCTTTAACGAGCCCAAAAGAGCCCACGTCACGCCTCTCTTCATCTCTCTGCACTGGCTACCACTTGCTGCTCGCATCAAATTCAAGGCGTTGACGCTTGCTTACAGATCTACCACAGGCTCAGCACCCCCCTACTTCCACTCACTCTTACGAGTCTACACTCCGACCAGAAGCCTACGCTCATTAAAGGAGCGAAGGCTCGTGGTACCATCACAGAGAGGTACGAAATCACTCTCCAGGACATTCTCGTTCACTGTCCCTCGCTGGTGGAATGATCTTCCTGCCTTCATCCGCAATGCAGAATCCCTGGCAATATTCAAAAGACAGCTGAAAACTCATCTCTTTCGTGAGCACTTATCCTCATCTTAAAAAAAAAAAAAAAATTCTATACCTTTCTATCCTACCTTTTTTTGCTTCCTTCACTTCCTTAGGTAGGTCCTGTGGGTTTTAACTAGGGAGAATGCGACGCCTTCAATAGTCATAAAACACCCGCTGCTTAACCTCTAACCCCCGTATCATCGGGCGGTAAAAACCTCTAACCCCTGGAGGGTAAAACGTCTATATAGCGTTTGAAATCATTTTAATGTTTTACAAGCAACAATGTTTCAAAGATCTTTGCTCAGCATTCTATACCGTAAAATATAAAATAGTATGTAAAATGACTCAAGAGTATGGTTAAACCATCATTTTATTAAATCAACCAAATGCTACAAACAACGAGATGCCGAGAACAGCGAGAGCGCTATTTCAATGTCACATTACACCTAAATGTATAGGAAACATAGTTTTTCGGACAAAATGAAACGGGTAAAATGATAAAGGAAAACAAATACGCTCAAAATTACAATTACAGACGAAAGAAGAATGGAGATGTTAAAAAATGAAGCCGCGGTTAAACACTGTGTTTCAAAAAATGTGAATAAAATCAAAGAAACATAAAATTTATGAGGACAAGAACGGTCACGTCCCTAAACATACGGATAGTCAAGATATCTAACTATTGTGAGTATTTGAGGTATACTTACCTGGGGTCAGTCTGGGTCGTGAAAGAGTTAGAATCATTTGTGTATGTTGTTAGACTTTGTTTTAGTTATTCATAGCCGATATTTGTATGGTTACAGCTATTTCAGCGTATTTATGAATACAGTTACTGAGGTTGTCTTAATGATGCTGAAATGTTTTATTAAAGTCAACACAGAGGACGTCTTGAGTGCCAACCTAATCATCTCCTCTACATGACACCTTTGTAAATAGATAAAACTAATATTTATGCTGGGGAAATATTTAAAATTGTAAAAGATGTTAAACAGTTTTGATCGCATGCGGATCAGGGATAAAAACCACTTACCATAATGGCTTCCTAAAAGAAGAATAAATTATTGAGACAAACGTGACAACACATTGACGTAGTTGTACATGTTTCCTGGATAAAAACCTAAAAGGCAGCCGCCTAAAAGATGGAGCGGACAAAATAAAATGGCCTGTATCAACTAACCTTTCACTTAAAATAACTACTTATCAAGTTTACTTTTTATTCAAGTCCTGTTTAGAGTACAGTTGAAATATTTTTTCATGCCTGTAACATGCTGTAACTAAGTGTAATAGTCTATAACAGAATGTACCAGAAAAACGGCAAGACTCGCTTTTTTTCGTGTTGATGCATTATGTGTCTTGTGACCACAGGCAGACCAGAAAGACGACATCAGCTTTAGAACGTCAAAAAGAACATCAGTACTACATCTCTCATTTAGTAGGAGTATCATGTTTTCATTAATTCCTGTGAGTAGCTAACATAGTAAATTGTGTACGTATAATACCTGTATAAAGATTGTATAAAGGGGTATGCGATGTTATAGTTCTTAAATAATCATGCATTACAACAGCACTGCATAGACTCTAACAAAACTGTATAATATAATATTTACACATATTCTTTAACACCATGTGGGAATGTTGAAAGAAAATTGTTAAACAGAATTGGTTTTGTCAAAAGAAAAGTTCAGTCATACAACTAAAAAGATGCTAAAATGAATGGTCCGTGTTCCTCACACATGTGATGATTTGCACAAATTTACACTGACAGCAACCAGAGAGGAGTATCGGCTAAAATCATATACAGACGACAAATAAAACGCTAACAGTGATCTTGATAGTCTTGATAATGCGACTAAGACGAGTGAAGGGGGGTAAAAATGCCTTTCGCAATAGATAACATTTACATTTACATTTATTCATTTGGCAGACGCTTTTATCCAAAGCGACTTACAAGTGAGGAATACAGTAAGCGAGTCATCATGACGAGGCAAATAGGGGCAAGAAGTGCTCACAATACAAGTTTTAGGCAGTGCTTAGAGTATCATAAGCTACAATAGAGAGAGATTAAAGGAAGTGAAGGAAGCAAAAAAAGGTAGGATAGAAAGGTATAGAATTTTTTTTTTTTTTTAAGATGAGGATAAGTGCTCACGAAAGAGATGAGTTTTCAGCTGTCTTTTGAATATTGCCAGGGATTCTGCATTGCGGATGAAGGCAGGAAGATCATTCCACCAGCGAGGGACAGTGAACGAGAATGTCCTGGAGAGTGATTTCGTACCTCTCTGTGATGGTACCACGAGCCTTCGCTCCTTTAATGAGCGTAGGCTTCTGGTCGGAGTGTAGACTCGTAAGAGTGAGTGGAAGTAGGGGGGTGCTGAGCCTGTGGTAGATCTGTAAGCAAGCGTCAACGCCTTGAATTTGATGCGAGCAGCAAGTGGTAGCCAGTGCAGAGAGATGAAGAGAGGCGTGACGTGGGCTCTTTTGGGCTCGTTAAAGACGAGACGTGCTGCAGCGTTCTGAAGATAAAGAGTGGATTTCTGTATGACACTTTTCTTACACGATGTCACTGCTTTCTTAGTTACTAGGCCTCTTGAATTTAGATGAAAGAATTTATTGTGCTCACATAATTCCTACAAAAGATCATATTTGAGCTGTATCTACCGCTTTACTAGAGTGTGTAACTTTGTTTATCGTCCTCAAACTTTAATGTATGCGCTGCTTTCAGTGCAATGGTTAGATATATTCTGGTTGAAATCGTGGTTACTTTTCGTGTGGATGCTTCATGCAATCCCACATCGAAGAGATGGATAATTGTACTACAAGAACTATCAATTTGAATTTTTGAAAATATCACAACTGTACAATATATTCTCAATGAGTTTTGTTTTCAAATAATTCCTACAAAAAACATGTTTGGCTTTGATCTGTAGGGGAAATATTCAATATCTATTTATTTGAGTAAAAAATAATAATCTAAGAAGATTGTTATAAACAGTTGAGACACCCTTGTACACTTGTACATCTATTTAATGTCATGTTGGATGCCAAAATCTGGATTCGGATCTAAAGCATTACTAAAACCTTTTCAAAAATGGTATGCAGATATTGTATAATACATGTTGAAAATGTGTATAAATACATGTTCACAAGTGAAAATGGCATATTTTTTTCTTTGTTCAATATGAAGCTTCATCTATTCTAGATCCTTGTATTGCCTGATTGTAACATATCCCAGACTTAAAAATAAGCCCTATTCCAGCACAACCAGGGAAAATAATTTTTGTCTAATAATCTGGTTTAGTTGTATTTTAAAAACAAAAATTTTTTTTCTTAAAAACATTGTGACAAAAGAATTTGGTAGCATGATTCTTGTTTCATCATGTATTAACTTCATATTTAACAGACTGATAATGATAGCATGAACCTAGAAATAACAACCGCAAATTTTATAAAACAAAAATTGTGTCAGAGCACATGGTATGAAGATACGTTTGCTTTTAACTTTTTTATTCAAACTTTAAAGAAATATTGTCTTTTGGAAAAAGTGTAATACAGTATTTGATTTTGGGTAAAACTCTCTCACATATGTAATGTTTTCACCCATTGTCCTGAAGCTTTGGCTATTCTTAATGGCTTCAATGTGTGAGGAACTGTTTGGACTAAGGTAATCCCTGATTGTTAAAAACACTGCAGCAAAAATATTTGTCAGCATTATTCTTTTGGTAAAACTATCTTACATATCTTACATAGTAATGTGTTTTCACCCATTGTCATGAACCTTTGGCTCTCCGTAATGGTTTCACTGTGTGAGGAACTGTTTGGAATAAGGTATTCTATTTGTTAAAAACATCGCAGCGAACATTTGTCAGCATTATTCTTTTGGTTTACTTTATTTATTTAGGAATTGAAACTATAGAAATAAGAAAAGTAAATCATATAGATCTATAAGACATGCGTCACCTTAAAAAATGTAAGTTTACATGTGAGGTTTTTTAAACATATTTAACAGCAAAGGTATTTTCAAGTACAGAGTCTGATGTGGACATTGTCATGTATGGGATCTGGCCTGATCTTTGGTTTTTAAGCACAATTAAATATTCTCAAGAGACCCACTGATCCTGAAGTCATGTCTCTGAAAGACCTCAGATGTGTAGATTCACTCTATTGAAAAATGCTGTTTTGTAAATAACACAGTTGAAATAAATGACTACTTGTAGGGTGTTTAACACCCATGCAAAATTGTTGGGGGTCAAGTGGCAACAGACAGGCTCAGCACAGAGAAGTGACTGATCTGTAAATCACCTCATCAGCCTATATCCTGAGGCCATCATTAATGATTGTTGAGGATCCCTCTGAAAGTGTGTGGTGATTTTCTTAAAGATGCAACTTAAGCTAAATAAGAGCAAAGTTGAGTCCTCGTTTTTACAGGGACGTGCGAGTTGCATCCGTGAGTTGTCAAACACACAGATACCTTCATGTTTGGATTTTTTTTTTTTTTTTTTTAAATCAATTCAAATTAAATATTTCTAGTTAACATGCTGTTTTTAACATGCTGTTTTCTCAAAAACTTAACCCTAACCCTTCTGCTTGAATCTTTGAGAAATAAGATCTAAGATGACTACGTACAGGTTTCTGAACAGATGTTGTTTAATAAAAAGTATATTTTAGGTTATATTTAAGCAAAATAATTTCTACCATTGGCATCAGATGTTATCCCGATACTGTGGACTTCTAACTGATTTTTTATTAAATCTTTAAAGATTTAATTTAAACAATATTTTAATTTTAAAAGACTATTTTAACCTTTTAAGATTGTGCTTTGAAATAAATTTAGTACAAAAACATTCACTCTGGAATGGAGTTAGCTGTCTTAACATACACTGTGACAGAGACTCATCTGTCTGACTCCACCCTGCCATCTCTCATTCACACTGGAGTTTGTTCCTGGGAGGATCTGGGGGTGTTTTATGAATGATTTTATTTTATTAATGCTTTTTGTTTTATTTTTACTTATTTATTATCATTGCAAAAGGACCTACTTTGGCTCTCTGAAAATGTAAGGTTTTTAAAAAAAAAAAAAAATATTTATTTTTAATTTACATATTAATTTAACCTATATTTAAATTGTTTAAATAATTTTTTAGCAACATTTTATATTATTCATATTTAGAATCATTTCAATTTAAAATAGAGATAAGTTCCTTTTTATAGAACTAACCTGAGGCATCACATGGTCTGAATGAAATCATTGTTTCTCTGTGAAAATGCTTGGTGATTTTCATATTGAATTATTGAAAATGTTACACAATGTGAGAGGTGGCTTGTGAGACCCATACATTTTTACACATACACTGATAAATAAAATGTCAAAGATCTGATTTATTTAAAGATTTAATTTGAACAAATGTTTAATTTTAAAAGATGTAATTTAAACTTTTACATTTATGCTTTGAAAATAAAAGTTAGCTTGAACAAAATATTGTTTCATCCACCCCCGCTGACCAGCGTTCTCCCCTTCTGTCTCTGTGACTATCATGCCTTGTTGCAAGTCACTTGGAGAGACAATGAGATAGTTTGTAAGCCATTTCATGTTAAGGACATTTATATTTTCATTTAACTGAAACTATAATAATTGGTTTCAGTAAATTTAGTCAAGTTAAGTCAAGTCACCTTTATTTATATAACGCTTTTTACAATGCAGATTGTGTCAAAGCAGCTTTACAGTGATGACTGGTATATAATTTTGGCTTAGTAACTGTTTGTTATTATTAACATTGTTATACTTTTATTTATTACCATCTTCATTCAAAGAACAGAATATTTTTCACTTTTGAAATGTGTCAAGTCAAGTCAAGTCACCTTTATTTATATAGCGCTTTTTACAATGCAGATTGTGTCAAAGCAGCTTAACATTGATAACTGGTATATAATTTAGGCTGCACAGCAGCTCTTAAAGAATAGTGTCAATGTCGGCAGATCAAAGCACTGTTGAATATCAAATGTCAAGTGTCCCCAACTAAGCAAGCCAAAGGCGACAGCGGCAAGGAACCCAAACTCCAACAGGTGACATCAGATGGCAAACAGGTGGCAAATAGACTTCTGTGTTAAAATGGAGAAAAAAACCTTGGGAGAAACCAGGCTTAGTCGGGGGGCCAGTTCTCCTCTGGCGAACAGTGCTTTGTTACGATTCAGGTTGCTATCTTATGTCTGATAGGATCGCAACATTCAAAGTATTTATTCCAGTTCAGTCCAGTTGAGGATCGTATTCATCACACCGGTATGGACGGTTGTGTGTGTGTGTGTGTGTGTGTGTGTGTGTGTGAGAGAGAGAGAGAGAGAGAGAGAGAGAGACAGTGAGAGATTTTTAGATTTCAGTATAAACTAAAAGCAAAATGTTTTTATATTTTTTTATTTAACTACCAACGTGTATCCCCCATTTGCAAAACACCTTTTTAAATTATACTAAATGATATTTTTGAAAATATAAAAATGAAAACGTTTACTACGATACATGTGTTTAGGGGAGAGAATATCCATTATAAAAACAACCATGTCTTATGCATGTTTTACATGGAACATGTCTGAACATGTCCAAATTCCCTTTTTGCATTGACATTGTTAAAATAAATATTCCTTTACTTATATGTCTACATTTTGGGTGTTTTATATTTCAAACTAAAAGCAATTGTTAACCCAATGGACATCATTGCTAGAGGAAAACTTTTTCCATGTTTTTAATTTTTATTTAACTATAATAATCAGTCTCATTAAATTTAGTAACTGTTTTTTATTATTCAGTGTGTTATAATTTTATTTATACATTTTTGGAGATGTGAATGTTTTCCACTTTTTGAAATGGGTATGCGTGCATGTGCGTGTTTGTGTATTCTGTTTTATAAAATATACCATGTTTATTCTTTTGTTATTTTGATCCGGCTGTTTCTTCATTAAAATCTTATTTTTGTTGCTTACACAGGAAGATTAGAGATGAGCCGGAATGCGGATGTCTGTTCAACACGTGTCTGACCCTGAAAGTTCATAAATCACCATCAGGACTTCAAATATGATGTCAAAGTTCAAAAATCATCAATTTGTTCCACCCTACAATTGACCCACAGGTCAATACCATAGATATTTCAAAAATGCAGAGAATCAATGGACATATTCATATCCCACGTCAAAGGGCAACCACCATTTAAATTCCATAACCCCAAGGTCATGGAGTTCATACTAACTGGTTTGTTTGTCAGACAAAATGGAGGATATCTGCATTATGATAGGTCAATTCAGCTGTCAATCAAACTCCGATGAAAGGTCAATTGTAAACTCGACACTGAGCTCTTAAATTAATATTTTAACCAAAACGATTGCAATATACAGTTGGGGAAAGTTTGGCATCGGGCCAAAAACCCCTAGATGAATAATAAATGTGTATCATTTTAATTTGATTGTTACACAATGGATCCTAACTTACTGTAATAATTATTTGACCTAGCCTACTTTTACACTCAGAATTATTCCTTGGCATCATCACGTACTAAACTGCATTTTTAAAAATTGTTTGCGTGCTGCAGGTACACTATTACATCGTGTGCAGACTGATGTTAACATTTAAGCTCTGGTGAGAGAAAATGGCACTATCAAAGAGTCTAAAGAGGAGAGTTGACAGCGAAAATACAAAGAAGAATGGACAGACAACTATGCGTTCATCCTACCTGGCTTTGTGAATGCAAAGCCAGTGTGTCTTATCTTCAACTAAGTTGTTGCTGTTTGCAAAGAATATAATATTAGGAGCCGTTCACATGTCGCGTCTAAAAACGCGTGGAAAGCGCGCCCGCGCCTCTTTCACCTCCTTTCCAAAGCACTTGCGCTCCCGTGGCGTGATGTGTACATTTTTCTTTCTTTTTAATATGTTAATATCTTATTAAGCCTTTAAAGTGCAGTACTAAATGAATTTTTAAACAAAATAAGAACAATTTACACCGATCATCCCGTTCAAAAGTTTACACCCCCTGGCTCTTAATGGATGTTGTCTTCTTTAGCATCACTAAATGTTTGCAGCTTTTGTAATAGTTGTGTTTGAGTCCCTCAGTTTGTCCTCAGTGTGAAAAGATCGATCTCAAAATCATCCAGACACTGCAAGAAAGGGGTCAAATTTGCAGAAGATACTGGAAAACCAAAGAATGTGCAGGAGCTGGAGGATTTTTCTGAAGAGCATTGGGCAGTTTAACTGCTCAAACAAGGGACTCCTGAACAACCATCACAAAAAAACAAAAAACAAACAAAAACAAAAAAACAGCCGTGGACCATCCAGGTAGTGGCACACAATATTAAAAATCAAGTGTATATAATTTGTCTTGTAGTTTGTCTTATGAACTAGGCTATCCATAATAAACATCTGTTAGTGAAGCTTAATTAGGGCAGTACAAAATAAAAAAAAATATTGTTATGATCCTTCTTTAATATATGTATATATATATATATATATATATATATATATATATATATATATATATATATATATATTTATATATAAAATGTACGCCAAAATGTTGCTATGGTTACTATGTCGGTTTGTCAATTTCATGACTCACACAGAACAAAAATTTAGCGGATTCATTTCCTCCCACATTTAAATGCAGTTATCACTCCTAAAACTTTGCAGTTATCACTCCTAAAACTTTGCAGTTTTTCATGTTGCTAGAGGACCACTGGTCCTCTAGCAACATGAAAAACAATTATTTGTTCCCTTTAAGCCGTCACTTACCACGTTCTGCACTCTCACGAAAACACTTGTCATAAACAATGAAGTAGTCCACACTGCACAGTGAATCTCTTATTTACATCGCGTCTAGAGTAGACTTTGCTGGTTATGAGGGAATTTGCAAAAGTATGAAGCTTGTGCTGATTCTGAACACAGACATTCTGAGCGAATTCTCCGCATGGCGACTCTAAATGCCTCTGATCTGACGGGCCATTGCGTTCACGCGCTCAACGTCTGCGATTGGCTACAATGCTCAACGCTGCAACAATACAATGTTAGTAGTTTTGTTTCGTTTTTGAATAATACCATATTGTGCCCTTCAGTGCCCGGACTCGGCTGTACTCGGGAAATTTTCCGAATCCAAAATGTCCAAGTCCGTGTCAAGTCCGAGTACAAATTCACCTGAGTGCGTGACAAGTCCGAGTTCATTGAAAATTGGACTCGAGTCCGTTCTCGATCTCTATCAATATCTTTGAAATTTGTGAACTGTTCATCGCGATTTCAAAATAAAAGTTTAATCTCTGAGTTGAGTTTGCATGTTTTAATGTCCACATATTCTTGTTCAAGAAATTACAGTGGCTGTAGCATTTCTGTCATAAAGAAGTTGCCAAATATTAAAGATTAAGTGAACATTTGAATTAAATGTCATTTGTCCAATATTAAATAGAGATTTGATCTGCTGTAAAGTGGGACAACAACAATCACCAGCCAGTTGGCGCCCTCTGCAGGCATTTGTTATAATACATAATATAAATGTTTATACATTATACATTGTTTATACAATGTATATTATATTATTTTAAAAGTGTTGTTATATCAAATCATATGATTACTTGCTTTTGATCCAGATATTATTGCCCCATTGTTATTATATTTGTATTTTTTAAGTCATGTTAAAGGCCATTGTTTGCTTCAGTCTATTTTTATTATCACAAAAAATATCAGATTACTTGATTAATTGTAAAAAAAAAATAATCGACCGATTACTTGATCACCAAAATGATTGTTAGTGACAGCCCTAAATGTAATAACAGTTTAATTCCCCTATTTCATTTTGTTACTTCATGAATAAATGAAATTATAAAATTCAATGACAGTTTCATGTGAGAGTCATATATGATCTTACCCCAGTTTCTCCAGTTTACAGTGAGGATTCTCCAGTACAGCAGAGACTATCTTCACTCCCGAGTCTCCTAGATTATTCTCAGACAGATTCAGTATTCTCAGGTGTGAGGAGGGGTTTGATCTCAGAGCTGAAGCCAGAGCAGCCCAACCTTCATCTGTGACACCACACTTCACCAACCTGTAGAGAACAATGACACTCTTCACTCTCTCAGATCAACAGAGACTTCATTATCAAAGAGAAACCAATAACAAACTCAAATCACCATGTTAGATGATCTTGGTCTGTGTCACAGAGCACAAAACATTATCATAACACACCTGCAGTCAAATTCAAGCAGGAATAATACATATATTTGTAAATGTATGATCATAATTTGTGCAATACCTCTTTTTTAAACAATTAATTAAATATGTCAGTGAGTTTTACTGTTATTCTAAGAGATTATATAAAAACTGATATAACAAATTAAAACTGTTTATCACATAAAAATCTAGAAAAAATTGTAACAGGAGAGGTTAATGTAATGAACATTAAAGAATCATGAAACCCCCCTCTTTCAGCTCAAGTCTACCTCACAATCATCTTAAATGTGTGTGATCAGATAGAGATAAAAAGAGCAGGAAATCTGGCCACGCCCCCATTATTGAAAATATATATATATTTTATCACATTTAAAGATATATCTTATATTGAAATAATACATACTATTGTCCTGCAGAATTTAATAATTATGATAATAATTAATATATTATATAATATAATAAAAGTATTGTTACAATACAGATGGGGCAGAGGCAGAGATAACAGAAAGCAGACTTTATTTTCCACACACAGCAGAGGTAATGGTGAAGCAGGTGAGTGCAGATGAGTGAAGTTGGATGTTGAGGTGATGATAAATAATAATACTGTCCTTTTGGGTGATTTGTAGAAGTGACGATCCGTGGAGAGGTGCTGGAATGGCTGACGAGGAGGATTGGAGACACTCACACACAAACTGGAACAACACAGGGAGATGAGGAGACTTGGAGACAGGTAAGTAGATTCAACTGGAGTCCAAGAGGTAAGCATTTAGAGTTCCTAATGCGAACGAGACCGGACAGTGACTGTGAGTGTGTGAGTGTGTTTTATGGTGGCAGTGATGAGTAGCTAGATGAGGTGCAGGTGCGGGTGATCAGTACTCTGGGGATTGAGTGCGCTGTGATTGGATGATGTTGGAACCTGACGTGTCTGTGACAGTACCCCCCCCCTCCACGGCCCGCTCCTGAGGGCCGAGAACCCCGACGTCGCGGTGGTCGGCCTCTTCCACGGGGGGCTGGTCTGTCAGGGTGATTGGAATGGAAGGTTTGGAGGAGGTTTGGATCCAAGATGTCGTCCCTGGGGACCCATGAGCGTTCTTCGGGGCCGTATCCCTCCCAGTCGACCAGATATTCTAATAGACCACCACGGCGTCGGGAGTCCAAGATCTCGTGAACCTCATATGCGGCGCCGTCGTCCAGGATGAGTGGAAGGGGGGGTTCGGAGGCTGCCACGTCAGGTCCTGTGGAGGGAGAAACAGAAGGGTGGTGAGGCTTAAGAAGTGAGACATGGAATGTAGGATGAATTCGGTAGTGAATAGGTAGTTGAAGTTGATACGTGACTGGGTTGATCTGCTTGGTGATGGTGAATGGACCAATGAACCTGGGACTCAGCTTCCGGCAGGGCAGACGCAGGCGGATGTCCCTGGTTGACAGCCAGACCTTCTGACCAGGCTGGTATGAGGGAGCTTCGGACCGGCGAAGGTCTGCTGTCATCCTGCGTCTGCGCAGGGCTCGCTGCAGTTGGTGATGCACTGAGTCCCAGACCCTCTCGCTCTCTCGGAACCAGTAATCCACAGATGGTACGTCAGAGGGTTCCCCAGACCAGGGGAACAGTGGGGGTTGTTAGCCGAGTACGCATTGAAATGGTGTAAGGCCGGTGGAGGGCTGACGGAGAGAGTTTTGGGCGTACTCGGCCCAACCCAGGTACTGGTTCCAAGAGTCCTGGTGGTCATGACAGAAGGTACGGAGGAAGCGGCCGATCTCCTGGATCTTCCTTTCAGTCTGCCCGTTCGACTGCGGATGGTAACCGGATGTTAGGCTGACGGTCACACCTAGGAGCGAGAAGAATGCCCTCCATACCTTGGAGATGAATTGCGGTCCCCTATCGGAGACAATGTCCTCTGGGATACCAAAGTATCGAAACACATGAAGAGTTGCTCTGCCGTTTCCATGGCAGTGGGTAGGCCTCTTAGGGGTATTAGGCGGCAGGACTTCGAGAACCGGTCCACTACCACGAGGACGCAGGTGTTGTTGTTGGAGGCTGGGAGATCGGTGATAAAATCGACCCCTAGGTGTGACCAGGGTCGGTTGGGAACGGGCAGAGGTAAGAGCTTGCCGGATGGTAAGTGGCGTGGGCTCTTTGAGATGGCGCATTCCTTACAGCCCTGCACGTACCTTCTGACATCTGCTGCCATGTTGGGCCACCAGAAGCGTTCCCTCAGCAGCGAGAGGGTTTCATTGGCCCCCGGGTGACCAGTGCCAAGTGACGTGTGGGCTGAGTGGATGAGAGGAGTGCGTCGTGATCTCGTGGTGTAGCACAAGCCTGGTGGACAACCCGGCGGAGCGTTGGTGGAGGCATTGGAGGAGGGTAAGGTCTCCTCTGACCAGGAAATGGGGCTGACAATGAGTTCTTTTGGAATGATGGTTTCTGGATCTTCGGTCTTTTCTTCTGGAGCGTGGAGACGGGAGAGAGCATCTGCTTTAACATTTTTGGGACCGGGGCGGTAGGTTATGGTGAAGTTGAATCTGGTGAAAAACAAGGCCCAGCGGGCTTGTCTCGGGTTGAGTCTCTTTGCAGAGCGTAAGTATTCTAGGTTTTTATGATCTGTAAGGACTTGGAAGGGATGTTTGGCTCCCTCCAGCCAATGCCTCCACTCCTCCAGGGCGAGTTTCACGGCTAGGAGTTCCCGGGTTACCGATATCGTAGTTTCTCTCCGCCGGGTTGAGCTTGCGGGAGAAGAAGGCACATGGATGGAGTCTGCTGGGATTCCCCTGCTGCTGGGACAACACCGCTCCTACTCCGGTGGTGGAAGTGTCCACCTCGACAACGAAGGGCAGCTCTGGGTTGGGGTGGACGAGGAGAGGAGCGGAGCGGTGGTGAAGGCTTCCTTGAGGTGTTGAAAGGCCTCTGTGGCCTCAGGGGTCCAGGACAGAGACTTGGGCTTATTACGGAGCAGGTTGGTTAGTGGACTGGCAAGGGAGCTGTAGTTGTGAATGAAACGGCGGTAGAAGTTGGAGAATCCGAGAAAGCGTTGTAATTCCTTGATGGATGAGGGAGTTGGCCAGGTCTTAATGGCTTCCACCTTCCCCTCGTCCATCCGGATGCCACTGCTGTCGATGATGTAACCGAGGAAATGGACTGATGACTGATGGAATGTACACTTTTCTGCTTTGAGGAATAGGTGAAACTTGCGGAGTTGTTGGAGGACCTCCGCAACGTGGTGGCGATGTTCGGCCAGGCTCCGGGAGTAGATCAGGATGTCATCTATGTAGACCAGGACAAAGCGATGGAGAAACTCCCAGAGCACCTCATGTATGAAATCCTGGAATACGGAGGGGGCGTTGACCAGGCCATACGGCATAACCAAGTATTCATAGTGGCCGGTAGGTGTCACAAAGGCGGTCTTCCACTCGTCCCCCTCGCGTATCCGGATGAGGTTGTACGCGCTGCGGAGGTCCAGTTTGGTGAAGACAGTGGCACCACTGAGATGTTCTAGGGCTGAAGGGACGAGAGGAAGGGGATAACGGAATTTAACTGTGATGTTGTTTAATGAGCGGTAATCGATGCAGGGCCTCAAGCCTCCGTCCTTCTTGGCCACGAAGAAGAAGCTAGAAGCAGCAGGGGAAGTGGATGGTCGGATGTATCCTTGAGCAAGAGCTTCCTTGATGTACTCCTCCATGGGCTTCTCCTCCGGGACAGATAGAGGGTATATCCTTCCCCTAGGCACTGGTTCACCCGGAAGCAGATCGATGGCACAGTCCCATGGCCGGTGTGGAGGCAGCTTGGAAGCTCGTTGTGGGCAGAATACGTCACTGAAGGGGGCGTAACACTCAGGGATGTCAACGGAGCGTTGGTCCACTGGGCTCTCGATGGTCGTGGCACAGACTGGAAGAGACTCGGAGCGTGGAGAACGAGGAATGGGAAGCCCAGGAAAACAGTCGTGGAAACAGGTTTCGCCCCACTTCAGGACCTCGCTGGTTTTCCAAGAGAGAGTTGGGTTGTGCTGCTCCAACCAGGGGCGCCCTAGGATCATGTCAGCGGTGGATCCCTCCAGAACCAGCAGATGGAGATGTTCGACGTGTAGAAGGCCGACTTGTATCTGGATGGCTTCAGTGCAATGGCGGATGTGTTTACGGCTTAGGGCTTCCCCCGTTACTGATCGTATCTGGTAGGTGGTCGGCGTTGCCGTGGTCTTGACGTGGAGCTGGCGACAGAGGGTGCCGGAGATGAAGTTGCCGGCTGACCCAGAATCGAGGAGGGCGACAACTGGAATGGAAATGTCAGAAGCAGTAAGTGTTACAGTAGTGGTGAGGGGTTTCATCTTTTTGATTGACGGAATGATAGCACTCACCATGGGTCGCGGAGGACGAATTGGGCATGTGGAGAGGATATGCCCAGGAGAACCACAGTACAAACAAAGATTCTGGGTCAGCCGTCTCTGTCGCTCAGCTGGGGAGAGCCGTGTACCTTCCAGAGACATGGGTTCGTTGGCTGGTTCTGGGGAGCTGACGGATTCTGGTCGACGTGCTGAGATGGGAAATAGCAGCTGGCCCTGGTGTTCTTCTAAACACGACTGCATACAAGTGGCGAAACGGATGGAGAGTTGGATGAATCGTTCAAGGCCGATGGAATCCTCGTATGCAGCGAGATGCAACCGCACGCGAGGATCCAATCCTTGGCGATAAGTTGTTATCAAGGCTTGTTCGTTCCAGCCGCTGGATGCTGCGAGAGTTCTAAACTGCAAGGCATATTCGTTAACAGATAAGGATCCTTGTTTAAGGTTATAAAGTTTCTCACCAATCGATGAGTCAGAGATGGGTTTCCCAAAAACTTCGCGGAAGTGAGCCACAAAACCGGAGTATGACTGAGTAATAGGATGATTTTGGGACCAGATTGAATCTGCCCATTGGAGCGCCTTGCCTTGCAGTTGGGAGATGATGAACGCCACTTTTGAGGTTTCGGTGGGAAAGTTGTGCGGTTGCATCTCCAGGACCAGTGAGCACTGCAGAAGGAATCCGCTGCAGTCCTCCGCTGAACCAGAGTAGGGCGCCGGTTTCGCCATGGGACTGGCGTGCACAGGAGGTGAAGGAGAGGTAATGGTGTTTCCGGAGGTGATCGCTGGATGAGGTGATGTTGGAATGGTGGAAAGAGCTCGTCAAAGGACATCGACGAGCTCTTGAATGGGATCCGGGTGACTCATGCTGTCTGTGAAGACGATGTTTTCAGGTCCGGTCTTCTGTTACAATACAGACGGGGCAGAGGCAGAGATAACAGAAAGCAGACTTTATTTTCCACACACAGCAGAGGTAATGGTGAAGCAGGTGAGTGCAGATGAGTGAAGTTGGATGTTGAGGTGATGATAAATAATAATACTGTCCTTTTGGGTGATTTGTAGAAGTGACGATCCGTGGAGAGGTGCTGGAATGGCTGACGAGGAGGATTGGAGACACTCACACACAAACTGGAACAACACAGGGAGATGAGGAGACTTGGAGACGATGGAGACAGGTAAGTAGATTCAACTGGAGTCCAAGAGGTAAGCATTTAGAGTTCCTAATGCGAACGAGACCGGACAGTGACTGTGAGTGTGTGAGTGTGTTTTATGGTGGCAGTGATGAGTAGCTAGATGAGGTGCAGGTGCGGGTGATCAGTACTCTGGGGATTGAGTGCGCTGTGATTGGGTGATGTTGGAACCTGACGTGTCTGTGACATTAATAGAATTGTTATTATTAAAGTACCTGCCAAAAGTCTGGAATCAATTATTAATTATTTTGAAATAAATCTCTTTTGCTCACCAAGGCTGCATTTATTTGATCAAAAATACAGAAAAACAGTAATATTGTGAAATATTGTTACAAATTAAAAAAAAAGTTTTCTATTTTAATATAATATAAAATGTAATTTATTCCTGTGATCAAAGCAGAATTTTCAGCATCATTACTCCAATTTTCAGTGTCACATGATCTTTCAGAAATCATTAATATTAAAGAAGCATTTCTGATTATTATCAATGTTGAAAACAGTTGTGCTGCTTCATATTTTTCTGGAAATTCTTTGAAAAAGAGAAAGTTAAATGAACAGCATTTACTGTATGTGCATTTATCAAATATATTACATTTATTAAAGCATTTATTAAATAGAACTATTTTGTAACATTTTAAATGTCTTCACTCTTTTTATCACTTTAATGTAAGATGAATTAAAGTATCAATTTCTCTCTTTTTTAAATCTTACCACAAATGTTTCAATGGTATCATTGTTTCCACAAAAATATTTGGCAGCAAAAACTGCTTTTTAAAATTGATAATAATAAATAGTGAATGTTTCTTGAGCAGCAAATCAGCATTTCTGAAGGATCATGTGACATTGAAACTTCTCTTTGTAAACAACAACAGAATTCTAATGACGAATGTTGCGTTCCCAAATGCAAATTAAAGCGTCACAAACGCAGTAGCATTTACAGTGAATCGACACTGAAAACACAGTACTGTTACAGCAAACATGCAGCGCGTCAGACTATAGCCTATATTTATGTAATTACATCACAACCGTTGCGAATTTTATGACAGTACTATGTAATCTCAAATTCTCACCAACATTCATAAAAAAAGTTACCGGTGAGTAACAAGTTTCAGCGCTGATTCTGCTCGCATTCGGTGCTTTGAACCATTTGAACCCTTTTAGGACCGTTGTCGCGTCTAAAAACGCATGGAAAACGCGTCCGCGCCGCTTTCTCCTTTCCAAAGCGCTCCGGTGGCGTCTGCTGTTACTAAGCAACCATGAGCTGCGCTCTTCAGCAAAGGATATACAGATTTCCAGCACTGAAAATAACTTGCAGTAGCTCTGCTACTAGATTTATTTAAAAATGTGTATCCGTGTACAGCTTTGATCAGATATTCCTCCATCTTGGCTGATCTTTGTCCTGCAGATGGCGCCACGCAGCGCTCTCTGGACCATTCCGTCCCTGACGTATTAGAAAACATAACCTTTTCACAGTTTATTTAGTTAATTGTTTAAGGCATTTCGTGATTTGAATCATCTAGCAGTAACCAGCATAACCCTGAACTGTGATGAGATTGAGAGTGTTTAAAGAGTGTTAAATGTTGATCGTGATTAAAAGTGTGTTTTTCAGTGTGACTATCAGTCCTGCAGTTTCACCTTCATGAGGAGCAGCTCATGTGTTCAATCATTTACAGATCAATCACATGAACTCACAGCAGCAGGAGAAAAAGAGCAAACGCTTCAAAAAGAAACATTCATTCTCTTACATCATATGAACAGACGTGATATAAAATTGATGAATGGTAATTTGATCATGTTTCAATAGATTTGCTTGTAATGAATGTAATAATAGGGGTTTTTATGTTACTTTATGAATTACTGAAATTGCATAAAAAATTAATTTGATCAATATAAATGTGAATTAAATGAGATTCCTCTTCAGTTATCAGACATTAATATTCTTCGTTTTGCTTATCTTTCTGCACCTCTTTTTATTAATGGTATTTTTACTTCTTTTAATGTAAAGTAGGTCTACTTGGTGCCTATTGTAGGCCCTAATGCTTTTTATTGTAAAGTACTTTGAGCTGCATTCCTTTTATGAAATGTGCTGTAAATAAAGTTTATTATTATGACAACAAATAATGATATAGTTAAGCAACATATGATACGGTTAAGCATCATCGCACACCGAGTACGTTTTCCCAAATAGCATGTTTGAAAATGTGAAATTGCTTTTTATACAATTCAATGAACATGTAGTTAATATAAGTGACTTACATTTTTGATGCAATATTGTCTGTTTATGGCCAACGAAAATAGTTCCAAAGATCATACCAGAACCTTTGCCCATCTCTGATTAACACACAGCTTTGTTTAGACTGATTCAATGATTCAATTACCCATTTAAGACGTTCCCTGCATCCCATTGTGCATACTATCCACCCTATCTGCCCTAAATAGTATTGAAAATTACTAATGTTACATACTATTTAGGATGGATAGTATATGTACATTGAGAGGCAGGCATTCAGTTTGATTCTTAAATGAATCAGCCGTTTGAACGATTCAGCTGAATGAATGACTCAATGACTCACCCATAAAGACAATCACTTGCCGCCACCTACTGGCAGTTTAATTTCATATTTATAAGTATTCTAAATATACATTATTTCATTTATACAGTGGCAGGAAAAAGTGTGCCTATGTTAACCCCTTGGAATGAACTTGTCATAAAATGTAATCTGATTGTAATCTGAATGTAATCTGATCCATTAAAGAAGAATGGACAAAAATTCCTCCTGAACGTTTTGCAGGTCTGATCATTGTGTTTGTATTGTGATGAATTAGATCACATTTTATGACAAATTACTGCAGAAAACAGTTCATTCAAGGGATTTGGATACTTTTTCTTGCCACTGTGTGTGTGTGTGTGTGTGTGTGTGTGTATATATATATATATAACATATAGGGTCTGTGTAAATACATCTGAATGCCACTTCTGATGCAGAATCTGTTTCCTCTGCAATGGAAAAAAAAGATTTTGTTTGATACCGATTTCATTCAATTTGTAAAGCCTTATAGTGACTTATTATCCGATCTTATGTGTTGATAAAGAATATGACATGAAAGATGAGAGCCTGCATTTAATAAGATTAGGAAAATATTGCCTTTATAAATGTTATAAAAAGCCATGATAATCAATTTAAGGGGTCATATACAAATATGCTGATTTAAATAACAGAAAACTGACGGGAATATTGGAACAAAAAATATAAACTTTACTAGATACGATGTTAGTTATTGTGTCATCAGTATTTGAAAAGGGCATAGATTTGATCATAGTGAGTTTCCAGCTGAGGAGAGTCAGTCGTCCTCCATGTGAGGAAAGTGAGTCTCCTGCTGCGTGAGGAGAGTGCGGATACAGATCCACCGCTGGCCTATCAGTGGGAAACGCAGTAGACACTGGCAATAGTACAGTGACTTCGACAAATCATTAGTCTTATTTTTGGACCTTCCGGCCCGCCATAAGTGTAGACATTATGATAATAAGAGATTTATTGAGCAGTGTGGACAGCTTCATGGATTATAATGGAACTTCATGAGATTGAATCATCGTGATGAACTAAGATGAGTGACAGCTTTTTAGTGATTATAAAGGCAACGCTTTGAAATTAATATAGAAAAAAATTTAAATGTAAATGTTTATCATACATACGTTATAAATGCATATATTTGAAAATAAATTTCTCACACAAATGTCATTAAAACAGTTACGTAGATCACAAATCAGGTCAGAGAGGTGGAGGGTTTAAAAGCTGAAGTGTAAAACTCATTTTTTTATTAAACCATTAATTTATAATGTTTAAGTAAGAAATGTTATAATGTTTTAACAGTGATGATTGTTCTCAGTGTTACTTACACAGCTGATCTAGTTTCTGTAACCACAGGCAGGAGCTTCTGAAGAACTTCATCTCCTGTATTTACTGTGTCACTATTTGAAAATAAAAACAAGGTAATTATTAATGCTAATAATAATATCATAAGTAAATAATACATTACATTCCTTGCTAAATATCCTCATATATTTTTTTAATTAAACACTGCTTTATAAAGGACACGTGAAAATGTTTTTTAGTATCTAACTGTAGAAGCTACTAAACGTATTCAGCAACACAGATTTGTTTTTTCTTTTTCTTGTCAGTGTTGCTGTGGCAGGTCTATCAGTCTTCATTTACACTACAACACTTAGTGCACAGATCTATTTTGATATCAGATTTTTTTGTCCCGTCCGTTGCTATGGTTATCACTATGTCAATCATCCTCCAGTTCCAGGATTCTCCCACATATTGATATTGGGATCTTCTCAAACAGAAGGCTGCATCTAGTGAGGTTGTGTCTTTCCTAGTCCAGTCCTTCTGAGGCTTGTAGACTCGAGTCCTCCTCAGCATTAAACACTAGAATGAGACGCTCTAGTAAGTGCGCATGGCTTCGTCACACATGTTCCCGCCCCACGATCACGACACGAAAATACTATTAAAACTTCATTTTGGAAACATACTTTGTATTAAAAATTAGGGATGCACCAATACCATTTTTTAAGGACCGAGTACGAGTACCGATACTTTTTTCTAGGACTCGCCGATACCGATGCCTATACATTTATTAATTTCTCTCTCTCTCTCTCTTTTGGTGATGTTGCAGTTTTCCAAGCACAACACAGTGAGACTAATGAATGTAGGACAGCTTCTTTATTATTACTCTAATGAAAATAGTAATAATTTTTGTGCTTGTCACAAACTTAAAAAACAAAAATTTCACAGTGTCCAATAACCTTCAAAGGGCATAATTACCAATACATATAATTGTTGTTATATAAAAAGAAATTTACAAATTACAAACAATACAACAAATACTATCCACCTTATTCCAGTCAGTGAAAGTCTCGCTCTATGAACACAATAATACGTTTTTTTTAAACTGGGTACAATGAGATGACATTATTCTACTCACCCTTCAACCAACGAACATTAAAAGGACATTTAAAAGTATAAAAGCATCAACAAGGTACTTTCAACAGGCCATAAAAAGCGTGATTCTTTCCACAGCAATAACGGACGGGTTAAAGGGTTAGTTCACAGATGAACGAAGGTCTTACGGGTGTGGAACAGCATGAGGGTGAGTAATTAATGACATTATTTTCATTTTTGGGTGAACTAACCCTTTAAACATAACTATAGTGATATATATCTGTATTCTGTAATATACGTTGCCTTAATAAAAATGTACATGAACTTCAGCATTGCGTGATGCTATTTCAAAGTGATTTCTATAATTTTTACAGATAATAAATTGTATTTACCTGTGAAAACAAGCCTGGAAAGAGACGTGAGGCTTTGAGGAGAAAAACGAGAGATTCTTCGTGCATTCCAGTGAATTATTAATGGGATATATCGTAAATTATATCAGGAGAACAGACCACAAATGTGCAGTATATGTTGTCCTTTTTCATACTATTACAGCGGTATGTAAAGGACAAAAGAAAATAATCACAAGGATAGAAAGCAGCGACGGAAAAGAGCTTTTGCCATAGATATTCTTGTTATAACATGTTACGTTAAAATACCAAGCGTTACATTATTCTCATGATGTCTGAAAATAAAACATGAAAGAAAAATTGACAGCTCATTCAGTCAAACTGACAGATAAGCTTTATTTGTAGGGCAACCTTATGATTTGAAACGATTCGTTTCAGTCTTTTTGAATGGAAGTTCCCCAAACCGGAAGTGCAACCCATAATTCGAAACGCAGTAGGCTAGTCAGGAATAAGGTGGATAGAGATAAAAATTTAACTTGTTTTTCAGATACAGTAGGTTTATTTACCATGTATACATTTATTTAACATATTTTGTTGTTTTATTAACATTAAAGACAATGAATGAAATATAATGAAATATAGGCTACGGTCCCTTTAAGACTGAATCCATGGATACTGGCACATATCCTGTTTTCACCCAAATCTTTACGTCCACTTAAGCCATAACCGACTGTATTTACGTGAGATACTCCACACGATGGACATTTTGACAACTATGTGTGTATTTGACCATTCAGGCGCAAGGAGAACTGATCGCGTGCAAGAGAGAGAGAGAGAGAGAGAGAGAGAGAGAGAGAGAGCACTTCTGGTCTGTGTCATTCAGCGCGATTCCTCCTATCCCGCCTTCACTAATCGATAACGAATTGTGATTGAAAGCATGCAGTTCACAATGTGTGGGTTGTCATTAATTTTGAAGTATTTCCACACCCCTGAGGCTGACATTGTTTCTGCTGCTGCCGTCGGTGTCTCTGTGCACGGAAAATTCTGTCAGTTACGTCACGTGAGGTATCGGTCTTTGGTATCGGGGGTATTTTTACGAGTACAAGTACATGAGCTTGGTATCGGACGATACTGATACTGGTACTGGTATCGGTGCATCCCTATTAAAAATCTTTATATTAACTGGCTTTTTTATTAATGCAGTACAGTGAATGACAGCCGTCTGTGTCTCCCAGTGTCTTACATTATTGGCAGTTTAGTGATTAATTTACACCAAAACAAAAGATAATATGTATGCCTTAATCTCCGAAAATATTATTTTTGTCTTACATTTCATAATGTACTCAGATAAGCTCAGAGCGACTCGTTTTTCATCAGTTCTTTTTCCTGAATTGGAATGTGTGCAAAGGATTGTGGGAGATTGAAGGACATGAAGGATACACTTGACGCATCCTTCAAAATGAGCTGAATTAAGGACATGAAACTAACTCTGCCTTCAAAGGATCCTTCAAATTGAGACGGTCTTCAGAGGCGCTTGATGACGTGACAGTATGGCAAGCCGTTTTAGCTTAAATTGTTCCCAGCGTTACTCGTCGTAATTGCATTTTTACTAGTAAGAATTCAATTAGAGAGCTCTACAACTGAATTCTTACTAGTAACAATTACAATAGAGAGCTCTCCAATCCAATTATTACTTGCAACAAATACAATTATAGAGCGCTCTAATTGAATTTTTACTAGTAAAAAAACACATTAAAGATATGTATAATTGCAGAGCTCTGTAATTGAATTAGAGAGCTCTGCAATTGCATTCTTACTAGTAACAACTGAATTAGAGAGCTCTCTAATTGTAATTGTTACTAGTAAAAACATAATTGTAGAGCTCTCTATTCAGCACTACCTTATTATGATAATTACGCCTCATGCATATTCACAAAAAGGGCGATGGCACTCCAGGTTGTTTAGTAAAGACGTTTTCAATGATGAACAGCAACGTTGAGGCTCTAAAGATCTGATATAAGCATTATATAGCCTATAAGAAATAGGCCTAACTATTTTTGGTGTTGATTAAAATCATTATAACATTATAGCATTATTAATTATGCTTTATAGACAAGAAATAGGGTACAACGGAGCTGAAGGCACGTTTGACTTTATTTTCTTTTAAACCACTAGATGGCACAAAAATTCAGCTAATTCGGCTGATCCTTGACGCCATCCGGACAGCAACGCAAAGTTGATTCTGCGCTCATTTTATCTAATATGTAATATTTTTTAAAATGTTGAAGATTTATATAGCAAATGAGAATCGATCAAATTATTAAATATATTTTGTTGATGTTTTTCAGTTTTGTTCAAAGTTTTTTTTCCATTAACGGAACTATGTATTTTGGGTGAAATAATAGTAGCCTATATAAGTAATAATATAGTTTCTGTTTTTTCAAAATTAATATATTTAAATGACAGTATATTTGTTGAACAAAAATGAACTAGCCTATTTTATGTAGTCCAGATATCAAAATAAACCAAATATAGTACAAACTTTGCTAAATTGATTGTTTTAATATCGGAGTAGCCTACTGAAAAGCACATTTTTCTTATTATAGCGATATGCAGCTATTTTAAAATTGTAAAATACTTATTTTGTTGAGCATTGCAAGAGTTTTACTTCACTTCAGTTTTAATTCACAAAATAATGCTGAGGCAATTTGGGCTATGGGGTGTGCGATATTTATCATTTGTATCAGACTGGCAGCTGCCACCAGGTCATGTGACCTGTCAGTGACTGCTCCTGCCAGCCAGTTGAAGATTGAACCCCCACTCATCGAGTGTCACTGACTTTGCAAAAGATGAACAAAAACACGACTTGAGAGTCCAAAACATTCACTGCATGATGAAGCCAGTAATGCTGCTATATGAGGCCAAAAATATCCCTGTATGAGTTTTTATTTTTTTATAGGCCTATAACATAGCGTGATCACGAATTTGATATTTATAGTTTATAACAAACAAAAAGTTAATATTCAGCGAGTTACATTTTGGACACAATATTGTCTGTTTTTACTCTGTTTTTTTACTACGAAAATAGTTTCAAACAAAGCCGGAGCCGAACTGTTGTGCATCTCAGAGCAACAGTGCAATGTTGATGTGAATCTGTGTTTTTAAACGATAATTTGAGTCAATGATTCAATTACCATAAAGACAGTCATTTGCTTCGTTTCTAAATGAATCAACCGTTTTGAACGAATCATTTGAATCAATGAATCACTCATTAAGACAGGATTGGACTGACACTTACTGGTAGTTTTATACAGGCCTAAACCAGCCCGCACAAAAACAATCAGCAAGATATCGCCTTATCCTTGTCGAAAAAATCCCCAAATATATATATATATTATTTGTCAATATCGCATACTCCTAATTTGTCTGGTAAACTTTATCATGACCATATAAAACGTAAAGATGTGAATTAATGTAGTGATTAAATATCATCTTTCAATATCAAAACATAGCCTTATCCAAGTTGTCATCTCAGTATTGTGGTCATTCTGACACAATAACAATTCGTTCTAACAGGACTTTTATTTTGAAGAGTAGCATCGCAGGCGGGATTTGGGGAGGGAAATGGGTGTAATCGCAAATCTGTTTTGCATTTAATGAATACAAGTTCTTACTAGTAAGGATAATCATAATTGTTACTAGTAATAATTGAATTATAGAGCTCTCTAATTGAATTCTTACTAGTAAAAATGCAATTATGACGAGTAACGCTGGGAACAATTTAAGCTAAAACGGCTTGTCATATGGCAGTCGAGATATGCAGCCTTACTAGGACACAGCCTCCGTTTGAGAAGCACCCGCAAATTATGTACAATATCCCAGAAATCAGTCTGTGCCCCGTGATTTAAACACCTCTGATCTCTTTGTTTCTCTTTGTTCATAATGTTTTAGACTGTAATGATTGAACTCAGTGTTACTTACTGATCACTTCTGTCTCCAATTAATCTGCTCAGGTCAAACTCCTCCATTGTCTCCTCTGAGCTCAACAACACAAAAACTAAAGCTGACCACTGAGATGAGGAGAGTTTCACATTACGTAATCCTCCTTTGCTCATATGAGGTTCAGCTTCGTTCACTAGTGAAAGATCACCCAGTTCATTCAGACAGTGAAACAGATTGATGTATTTATCTGGAGAGGGATTCTCACTGATCTTTTCTTTAATATAGGCAACTGTTTTCTCATTGTTGTGAGATCTGTTTCCTGTCTGTGTCTTTAGTTCTTGTAAGAGACTCTGATTAGACTTCACTGACAGACCCAGAAGGAAACGAAGGAAAAGGTCCAGATGCCCATTTTTACTGTCTAAAGCCTCATCCACAGCTCTCTGATGGAGATCAGATAGTGAAACTTTGTCTCCATCAGTTGGTTTGGTAATCTGGTCAAACACATTGATGTTCTTGTTTATAAAGGAGAGATGCACATATAGAGCTGCTAGATGTTCCTGAATGCTCAGATGAACAAAGCAGAAGACTTTCCCCTGATACAAGCCCAACTCCTCTCTGAAGATCTGAGTGCACAATCCTGAGTACACTGATGCTTCTGTCACATCAATGCCACACTCTCTCAGGTCTTCCTCATAGAAGATCAGATGTCCTTTCACAAGCTGCTGATAAGCCAGTTTCCCCAGTTTGAGGATCATGTCTTCATCTTTCACTTTCTTCTCATAGTCCTTCTCATGTTTGATGTTGGTCTGAATGATCAGGAAGTGTGTGTACATTTGAGTGAGAGTCTTGGGAATCTCTCCTCTCTCTGCTTCACTCAACATCTTCTCTAGAACAGTGGCTGAGATCCAGCAGAACACTGGGATGTGACACATAATAAAGAGGCTCCTTGATGACTTCAGGTGTGAGATGATCCTGTTGGCCAGACTCTGATCTCTGATTCTCTTCCTGAAGTATTCCTCCTTCTGTGGCTCACTGAATCCTCGTACCTCTGTCACTCGATGGACACACTCAGAGGGGACGAGATCAGCTGCTGCTGGTCTGGAGGTGATCCAGATGAGAGCAGAGGGAAGCAGATTCCCCACAATGAGGTTCATCAGCAGCACGTCCACTGAGGCTGATTCAGTCACATCACACAACCTCACATCGCTCTGAAAATCCAGAGACAGACGACACTCATCCAGACCATCAAAGATGAATGAAACTTTATATTTATCACTGGATATTTCCATTTCTTTTGTTTCAGGGAAAAAGACATGAAGAAGATCTGAAAGACTGAGTGTTTTGTCCTTCATCAAGTTGAGCTCTCTGAAAGGAAGTGGAAATATGAGCTGGACGTCCTGATTCTCTTTCCCTTCAGCCCAGTCCAGGATGAACTTCTGCACAGAGACTGTTTTTCCAATGCCAGCGACTCCCTTTGTCAGCACAGTTCTGATGGGTTTGTCTTGTCCAGGTAAAGGTCTAAAGATGTCACTGCATTTGATCGGTGTGTCCTCTGTTTCTGCTCTCCTGGACTGTGTCTCAATCTGTCTCACCTCATGCTCATTACTGATCTCTCCACTTTCACTCTCTGTGATGTAGAGCTCTGTGTAGATCTCATTCAGGAGTGTTGGGTTTCCCTGCTTTGATATTCCCTCATACAAACACTCAAACTTCTTCCTCAGATTTGATCTCAATGTGTTGAGGACTTCAGCAGGTTTAGAGTCATGGCTGTAAGATTAAAATACCAAATTATTACACAAGTTAATGTAAAGTGAACAGCCATAAATTACATATAAGTGATACAATTACAATTACAAATAACTGATTTTTTGTTTGCTGTATTATGGGACACAGAACATCATTATGTTTCTGAAATGTTTCAGTTATTAATCATGTGTTTGAGTGATGTGTGACATGATGCAGCACCTAAAATTAAACAACAACAACAAAAGTCCTACATTTTACCTGAAACCAGGATTCATGCTTTCATTAAAGTCTTGTGGTTGAATCTCAGGCGTGAACACAGTTTTGTTTTTAACTGGTCTGGATTGAAGATTTGTCCTTAAATCAGAATGAAGAGGGTAAAGAATCAGACACACTGATATTGATGTAATTGTGTCATTAACTGAGTAACAGACCAACAGCTTTTACAGTGTGTGAATGTATTACAGTTTTTCTCAATTGCTTTGGCACATTTTTTAAACATGTTTAACATTCTTCAGTTGTCAAATTCAATTGTCACAACTGTTAGCTGGATCATCACAACTCTATTGCATGTCTGCAAATGTAGTAACTCACCCAAAACATTTAATTCATGCTTCAAAACCTAGTTATTTTATCAGTAAATGCCACCAAAATAAAAAGTGCCTTTGTCATTGTGTGAGCCACTCTGGTCAAAATGTTTCAATGTTTTTTTCACCATAACAAATATTTTTTTTATATACAAATTTTATGTTTTTTTATTCTATTTTTTGTTGACTGACTGCTTTCTGTACTATACAAGAAAATCAGTTTTGTCTAGCTTACATGTAACAGATTTTCTACAAAAATAAATGTACTGTATAAATACAAATCCAAACTTTTGATTTCTGTTTCATTACAACAACAGGCCATTTGCCAATTTAGCAGACATTACAAACATTCCATGTCATAAATATTTATGAATATACGTGCATGTCTGACAGATTTTAAAAACTGTATGGATCATTTTGCATGTGAAGACTCACACAATGAACGAATGTTTAGAGGTTTTTAGAGTTTGTCAGTTTCACTGAGAACCAACTTATCAGTTTTGATCAACAAACCATTTTCATATAGTTACTGAGACAATTGTACTTACTCGTTTGCACACATATGCCAAAACACATGCAATATGCTTATTAAATCAATAAGAAATAAGAAAATCTGATGTGAACAAGGGCCGGCTGCACCAGCTGTAGTTTTGACGTAAATAGGCACTAAGATACAACTTACACACTACTAAATTTTTTTTTTTTTTTTTTTTTGCACCATTAGACTTAGTTGAAGCTTAACTCTGCGTATAAACTAAATATTTATGGAAGATCAGGAGTGACGGTTGGAATAAAATAGCAGACTGACTGAACTGCATCAATAAGCTCTTGTTTTACCCCACAGACTTCAATCCTTTAGATATGATAATGCTGACATTTACACTCACTTATATTTTAGGAGAGACAACATTATGTGAATAATCTTCTACTCTTAATAATAATCTTCTACTCTTCACAGACACACAGCTGGACTCTGGTTTTGATCTCTTCTGCTGGACTGAACTGGTTTTAAAACTAAGTAAAATAAAAAGCATACAGACTTATAGATATATGTTGTGTACTTTTACTGGAATCTTCTGTCTTAGGAAAGACCAGGGAGTGTTGTAACACTTTTGCTTTAATGTCTGTAACTCAGTTGTTTTGCCTCAAACTTCGACTACAATATTATTCCCATATTTATCTGCTATAAATTATACATGGATTGAAATCTACTATGTGTCCCTAAACTGGATAAATTAGTGTCAAGTGCAAAGACTGCTGTTCTTAAAGCCTCTCCCCACTCCCGGGGTAAGTTGTCACAGCAAGTATAGGGTTAGTTGTAACAGTATAGAAGACTGTGTAAACTGTGTGCATTAATTAATTGTAGTTTTCAAACTTTTTTTTATATAATTTTGTGTCCCTCCCCTACCCCACTCCTACTTTAAATCAAATCTGTTAATATTAGGAATTCAAAACAAACAAACTGAAAACAACTATAGAATTATAGAATGATGTCAACCGTGATCACATGACTCTTTTCAATGGCACAATGGAAGAAGAAGGCTCAACTTTAAGAGATCAATGTTTTATTGACCTTTAAAGATGGTGCAGAAAGCAAAAGCTTGTGTTATCATTTCATCTGCGTCCATTGCAAATCATGCCGTTTTTACTTCCTTTTCAGCCTAAGCTTTTCCGGGTCAGTACGTCTACATCTACCTTGAGTTGTTTCATCAAGTGTATAGAGTAAATGCAGATATCGGATATGAGTAACTTTTAAAAGAAGATGTAAGCTGGTCGTCATAAATTTGGATACAGACAACAAATCATAATTGGGCATCAAGACCTGCAGAGTAAATACGGTCTAATAGTTTAAACTGAAACACATTATGACAGCTGTAAAGGAAAGGGAAAGGAACGTGTGCTGGATTTATAACAAAAGACAAAACCAGAGCATCACTACAAAACAATGTGGCACAATAATAATTTTATCTCGATTATAATGTTTTCATAATCAGTGAAAGACTAAATCGAAAATAAAATTTGATTAATCGCAGAGCTCTAACCCCAAACGTGTGTGTGTGTGTGTGTGTGTGTGTGTTAGTCACTCACACAGTTACAACAAATTTATATTTTCCCATATTGAAAGTAGTTTTATAACACTCTCCATCTGGTCATACATGATATTTCTATTTGTCCTCTTTTTTAAGGTATAAAACTAATGCAGATATTTAAACAAGAACACATGCTGATTCAGATGATACCAGGTCTGTCATTTAACATTGACTCAAATCAAAAGTTCTTCTTGTTGACAAGTTGTAGCTATAAAAGCCAGAGCGAGGAGCTTGTTGTGGCATTGAGCTCTTGCAGGTGTTCTGGACTGTTTGGTGCGTTTGGCGATTTGACATATTTTCATGAGTTCACACTTACATATAATCAGATAGAGTAAAGGTTATGTGCTGTCCGAGGGGAGGAATTTGACCCGAACCCTGAGTGCTCCCATTTTGGGATAGGAATAGTTAGGAGTGAGTAGATGGGGTGGAGGAGGGATGCTGGAAACTGTGGTGGGACAGAGGTAATTCTGCTGAATATATACCTTCTGTCGCACTAATTGAGTTGATTAACTGAACATGCTCCTCCTTTGTTAATAAAACATCATTAATTTGTTCTCTCTGGTGTCTCAAGAATTGCACTTCCTGATTTAACAGATACTGGGCCTCATTTATCAATCTAACGTAGAAATTAGCGCAGATCAGAGTACAGAAATCATCTTACGACATGTGATTCATGAAACATTCGTATCTGCCAATCACATCATATGACTGATCGTACGTTGATGCATGTGGCGACGCCCCAAATTTGAGAAGCCACGCCCTACAGTTTACGACACAGAGAAACGAAACCCGGCCATGAAGAGGAAGTAATAGCATGAGAGAGAAATTGATCTTAACCCGACATTGATCTTAAATTGACCCTTTGAATGAAAATACCGGTAAATAAAACTAAATACTGACAAACATTATTTCCATACAAACTTGGTTATTTTAGTACCCCTCCTCACTTCACAGAAAATTATTAAAAATTTAAATTTATTTTATTCAGAACAGAACAAGAATGAAAAATAAGTAGCTATAATATATCATATATATTAAATTATAAATTAAACACAAATTAGGCTCACATAGTCTACCTCTCTCATCCAAATGTTTCCATATTCGTGATGTAACATTTATTTGACTACTGTTCATTATGTAAACAAGGCTTTGTATTTCAGTCTTGTTTCAATATCCACATAAAACATCCTTCACATGAGCAAAAATGTGTTTGGTTGTGCGTTGTGTGCACCGAAACTGAGCAGTGTTAACTTTGCCTGCATTTTAGTTTGCTGATAAATGGCTGAAATGTAAAGTTAGCAACGCTGAACTGATATGTTGTGTTTGTGTGTGTGAGTGAGACGCCCATGTGATCAACTGGATTTAATAAAATAAAGATAAATATTTTAATGAAAATAAAGAATAAAAAAATCAATACAATGCGTCGAATGAGCGTAGCCTGTACTAGCCCTACTTGATGCAGTTTTTCTCTTTTGTTTTGTTAATCTGTTAATTATTTCAGTGAAATATATTTTGTGTAGTCCTATTATTTTATTCCTTGTATATTTTTCTAATGCTCTAATGTTCATCCTAATGTTTTGTTGATGTTGCTATTTGTGCAGCAAAGCAAAATCAATAGAAAGAAAAAAAAACATTTGTGGCATTTTAATGGGTCACAGACACACTGTCACAGTTCCTATGTTCCCCGGACTCCATTTCCCAGGATCCTCTTGTCTCCTCACCTGCACTCACTTCCCTCGTCTTCTCCCCATCAGCACTCATCACCTGCACCTGGACTTCATCATCAGCACTCCCTATATAATGGACACTTTCCCTGCACTCCTTGTCTGTTCTTATGTTAGTTTAAGTGTGTGTTGCTGTTCATTCTTCCCATGGTTATCAATAAAGCCCATATTATTGTGGATATCCGTATTCGCCTCGTCTCTACAGCAGCTACTGTAACACACACATTCATCTATTCTAATTTAATTTGACATTTTAATTGTGTCGTTTGATGGTTAATGATCGTTTAGTGAGTGATTGTCGGTCAGGAAGATAATCTAAATTTTATTTTCATAAATGAGGTCCATTGTCTTTAAATCTTTGTCCATCCATGAGATGTTCATCAGTAGAGTTGTAATTTGTGCCATAAACCAACTTTTCGTAACGGTACGCTTGGTGTGAAACATCATGTTCTGACCAGACACTGTGTCACTTTCAGCAAATCTGCATTATATAAAGGGGGCTAAAAATCTCAGCTTACATTAACTTGATGTCATTGCTAGTATTAGACTGACTGACTTTGATCAAACTTGCTTCTAATTCAAAAATAACATACTATAAGCATAACTTTTATTGAAATGATATACCTGAGATCAGGCCGTTTGTCTCCACTCTTAAACATTGGTGGCTTCATCATAGATCTGTCACTCTTCATAGACACACAGCTGGACTCTGGGTTTGATCTCTTCTGCTGGACTGAACTGTAACAGAGAACAGATTCAGTTTAATCCTGTGTGGAGTTTACACTGTGTTTTTACATGTTCGTTTTAGTTTTAAAACGGTCAAATAAAGAAGCATACAGACCTACACACTTATATAGCTGCAGTATGTTGTGCAGTTTTACTGGAAACTTCTGTCTTACTCCATTACATAAAGGTGGACGAAAATCTCCATTACCAACAATCTCCATGACATTTCCTGATGTCACTGACCGACTGTTTATACTATCTGTGATACTTTGGCAGACATGAGGTTCTTTGGACAGAGGAGGCTGGACATCCCTGTGCCTCGCTCCAGACACGATTTTAAAAGAGTAAGACCATCCCCGGGACGTCAATTCATTTACCTGAGAAATATAAATGTCCCCCAATTTATGTGTCCTGCCATAATATTATAAAGCGATGAGAATATTTTTGGTCCGCCAAAAAAACAAAATAACGACATATTTAGTGATGGCCGATTTCAAAACACTGCTTCAGGAAGCTTCGGAGCATAATGAATCAGCGTATCGAATCAAGATTCGGATCGCGTGTCAAACCGCCAAACTGCTGAAATCACGTGACTTTGGCGCTCCGATCCGCTGATTCGACACACTGATTCATTATGCTCTGAAGCTTCCTGAAGCAGTGTTTTGAAATCGGCCATCACTAAATATGTCGTTATTTAGTTTTTTTGGCGCACCAAAAATATTCTCGTCGCTTTATAATATTAATATTGAACCACTGTACTCACATGAACTGATTTAAATATGTTTTTAGTACCTTTATGGATCTTGAGAGAGGAAATGTCATTGCTGGCTATGGAGGCCTTACAGAGCCATCGGATTTCAACAAAAATATCTTAATTTGTGTTCTGAAGATTAATGAAGGTCTTACAGGTGTGGAACGACATGAGGGTGAGTAATTAATGACATTTAATGACAATTAATGACAGTAATTAATGAATTTTCATTTTTGGGTGAACTAACCCTTTAAGTGCCAGGGATGTAAACTTTTTGAATTGGATGAGAAGAAAATTGTATCTTTTGTTGCTTCCAAAGGGCAGAACTAAATGAAAAAAATATGTTCTTTAAATAAAATAAGAAAAGCTTGCACTTCATCTTCTTGTTCAAAAGTTTTCACCCCCGACTCTTAATGCATCGTGTTTCCTTCTGGAGCATCAGTGAATGTTTGCAACTTTTTTAATAGTTGTGTTTGAGTCCCTCAGTTGTCCTCAGTGTGAAAAGATGGATCTAGAAATCATTCAGTCATTGCTGGAAAGGTTTGAAATATGCAAAAGATGCTGGAAAATTGAAGAATCTGCAGGAGCTGGAGGATTTTTCTGAAGAACAGAGCTCAGTTTAACTGTTCAGAACAAACAAGAGACTCATGAACAACCATCACAAAACATAAAAACAGTCGTGGATCATCCAGGTAACCACACAGGATTAAGAATCAAGGGGATGTAAACTTTTGAACGGGTCATTTTTATAAATTCAGCTATTATTTTGTCTTGTGGACTTTATGTAAACATCTGTTATGCGAAATAGTTTATTCAGGACAGTACTAAATAAAAAAAATAACATACAATTTTCATGATCCTTCTTATTTTGTTAAGATTTTTGCAGATTCTGTAAGGTGTATGTAAACTTTTGAGCTCAACTGTACTTGCCTCACAGACATGAGAAACACATCTACAGAAAGCTTGAAATGTCTACTTCTTCCAGTACAAAAGGAAATCAAATATTGTCATGTGATAAACGTGCATATGAGCGTCCACTACTGTGGAGACGATGAGTCAGCATTGTCAACTTTACCTCTGCAGCCGAAAACACAGAAAACACTAGTTTATCAATAAATTATTAACATGTTCAGACAGTCTCCTTGTTTTTTTTCACAACACATTCGTACTTTTGCTGGTACACTATTTTTTTTGTGTATTTCACGATGTAGAAACATATTAAGATGTGAAAACGCGCTTCGGGTGTATGTGCAAGAACCGAATTCAGTTCAGTTCAACAATTTAAAATCACTTGAACATTTCAACTGACAAGACTTAAAAACACATGAATATGATAGATTTTTATGATGACGTGGTACTGAGACAGTCGGGCCAGTGACATTTCCATCATCTGTCCTGGAGCAAATTTCACAGTCAGCTCTGGACTCGGTTGCACTCAGAAATATTTTTTGAATCCCAAATGCTCGAGTCCGAGTAAAAATGCATCCGAGTCTGTGACAAATGCAAGTCCGAGTCCGAAAACCCCAACTCTAAAACCTTCCCAATATGTAATACTCAGGGATGCAAACACATCAGGGGTGAAAAACGTGAGAAAGATGCGAGACATCCCATGGTGTTTGGTTGGTGTCTTTAAAATAAGAAAACATTTCAGAATCCTGGATTATAATGCATCATGATTGTCCCAAAGCCTTGATAATGTGCATAAAAACTTCATCCAAGTCTTTAAGATTGTTCAATTTAATAATAGATATGGTGCTAATAGTATAAGTTAGATGACAAAAAGTTTTGATCTCAAAAAGGTGAATTCTCACCTAGAGTTTGCATCTATGAATACTATAAGCACATCTTTTATTGAAATGTTATTCTGAGTACCTGAGATCAGGCCGTTTGTCTCCACTGTTAAACTTTGGTGGCTTATCCATAGATCTGTCACTCTTCATAGACACACAGCTGGACTCTGGGTTTGAGCTCTTCTGCTGGACTGAACTGTAACAGAGAACAGATTCAGTTTAATCCTTTAGATTACTGTGTTCATTCTGTATGACAGGAACCATATTAATATAAACACACTCATTTTTTATCAAAAAAACTTTGAGGAAATGTTATGATCTTTTTATTTAATAGTTCATGTAAGTTTTAAAACAAAAACACAGGCAAAAATGATATTTTTTTTCTGTAAACTGTTATAAACACAATATTAAACAGTGTTTGTTGAAAGTACCTGAATCCTGGAGAAAAATCTCCATCTCTGGATCCTTGTGAATCAGCCATGATGAAGCTGCAGGAGAATCTGATGAGTTTGATCTCCTCCACTGACTCTGAATGAACAAAACATTCAGATACTAAATTAAATAATTAAATTAAACAACCTTCATAATTTAACTGAACATATCTTGAGTGTGGGAGAAGAAGGATCATGTGACTGTGTTAACTCAAACTCAGTCATGTTCACACATATGATGTTAAACTTCTGAAGAATCACAGACATCACCAAACACAAAAGACACCTTGAAGTGAAAGAAACCCTTTATTACAGATTTTATATCAAACAATCACTTAAAATGTCCTCCAGAGATTCATATTAATATGAGGAAGTCTCCACACATGAACACTCACCTCGATCAAACTACAAGATACAGCTTCTCAAATCCTCCAGCTTTAACATTAGGAAGATATTTGTTCTTATTTTCTTTATTTTTATTTGACAGTTGTCCTGAATATAGCACATACCGAACCGTACCAAAACCGTGACCCTAAAACCGTGATAAAACCGAACCGTGAGTAATCTGAACCATTACAGCCCTACTGCATTCCAGTACACTCTTTACTCCACGGCCTGTTAAAGGATTAGTTCACTTTAAAATGAAAATTACCCCAAGCTTTTCTCACCCTTAAGGCATTCTATGTATATATGACTTTCTTCTTTCTGATGAACACAATCTGAATTATAATAATAAATATCCAGACGCATCCAAGCTGTCAGTGAATGGGGAAAAATGAGTATGAAGCTCAAGAAAGTTCATCCATCCAAAGCAAAACGTACTCCACACGGCTCCGGGGGGTTAATAAAGTCCTTCTGAAGTGAAGCAATGTGTTTGTGTAAGAAAAATATCCTTAATTAATAAGTTATAAAGTAAAATAACTAGCTTACACCAGACCGCCTTTCGTATTCAACTTGGGAAGAAAGCGTAACTGACGTTGCGTTTAGGCATTATATTTTCTTGGTAAGTTGAAGGAAGGCGGTCTGATGGAAGCCTCAATATTACAGATTTTGCTGCAGATTCAGATGTCACACTCCCATAATCCAGTCTTGACCTTATTAGGGAACATATAAACTCTCCATTCTACTCCTGCAAGAATCCTCATAATGTTTCCAAATTATTTCCATACCTTCAGATTATTATCTTCTCTTTCTTTCTTGAGAAAATCATCATTTTTGCAATTTCCACAGAAAACTTAACCACCCATTTCAGCTTGTTGTCTTCCTTCATGCATTTTCTTAACTACATACATGATCCAGTTAAAAATTGTGAAGTTTAATCATCAGCCTCTCTCTCTATAACATATCATAAGCCTTCTCCTTATCAAAAATACTGTCACCACAGACTCTTTATGTACTTGGGCTTTTCTTCCTTCATCCTCTAAACACAACACTGCTCCATTGTGTCCCTTCCTCTCCTAAATACACTCTGAGATTCAGTTATCATGCCTCTTTTCTCCAAGAAACACATTAAACTGTCATTGATCATTCTTTCCATCAGTTTACACACATGTGAATCAGCACTTTAGTCCTGTAGTTTGATGGCTTTTACTAGCATCCTTTCCTGGTTCATCTTCCAGCTCTCAGGGAGTTTCCCTTCTTCTCATACTTTATTAAATAACATTAACAACTTCTCCTTATCTTCTATATACTTAAATGTTTCAACATGATATAGCTTGTTTTCCTAGTTTTAGCTAATGATCTTTTTAACTCATATTAATAACTGAGACATGTTGTTGTTCATCCTTTCCTCTTAAAGCCTCCATTTTTTAATTTGATGTTCTACCTTTTCTTCCCTTGACAAATTATAAATCATATTCTTTTACACGTGAATTTGTACATTAGCTTTCTACAATGACGTTTAGCTCATTTGTTAATGATGACACGGGAGTAAGTTATCCATGATTCATCATTTCTCTCGAGTGGATTTCTGACCAAAATACTCGATTATTTCCAGATATACAGATATCTAATCAATCTTAAACATGTAAGGAATAATACTGAACTCACTTTAGTCGAATGGACGCACACAGTCTGTGATAAACACCTCAAACACTCGAACAATCCTGCAGCGCAGAGCTCAACTGTGACATTATGACAGTATCAGCTGCAGACACACGTTTCAGGACATGAAATTACAATTACTCGTTATATCGTCTGTACACGTAACGTCTAAAGAAATAAATGTCTTTCCATACAGGCCACACGTTTTTTGTTTTTTTCTTCCGTATCGTATTTGTATTTTACTAACTTAAAATGGCGACAGGAAGACACTACTTTCACTTTCTATTTGAGAGAGAGAGAGAGAGAGAGAGAGAGAGCTGACACGTCACAGGCCGGAAATGAAGGCAAATAGAGTCAGTCTTATCAGAGTCGCGCCACTTACAGTTTTTTAGCGTAATTTTCTTTTGTTTGATGTAATACGAGCTATTTTCTATATATCTATTTTCTTTCTATTTTTTTTTTTTTTTACTCTTTTTTTTTTCCATGGTTTTTTATTACATCATGAAGCCCTTACCTGCATGTGTTGTGTCAGCCATTATGAGACAGTTTCCAGAGGAAGGAGAACTTTATAAAGGTTCTGTATAAAAACTTATTTATATAGAACTAAATCATATCAAAAGTTATCTTGTAACAATTGAATGATAATAATAAGTTCCGTCTGCATGGTTACGGTGAGTCCTGCATGCAGCAGCCTCAGACTAATAACATCTGTGCGGGAATCACACTAAAGTGTTGTTAACGTGTGTTGAATCATGAATGCTGTGCTAGATACACACCAACAGCCTCATCCTTGTTGATCCTCTGGAGGGATCTGGAAAGGGGAGCAGGTGTAGTGGAAGACAAGACAGTGCTGCGTTCTCCACCTGGAGTATCCCACTCTCAGAGACTCCATGAGGGCTGATGCATGCTGGGAGAAGGGATTGCTGACTCATGGTCTGACTTACTTAATGATATTTAGGAACTGACTGAAACTGCTAACCGTATGATGGCTTTTCCTTAACAGGACGGACTACACAGCCACCTCTGAGGAACCTTGGGTAGTGAACCGCATAACACACCTCACCATCACTGGATCGAGCAACTTCTCTGCTGACATTGTGGTTGAAATGCAGGGCTGCCAAGAGAAGTCTGTAGAAAAAGTATAATTTGAACCCATTATATGTTGTGCATATGTGAATAAACTCAGAAGTAAAAACAACATATAGAACATTTTTCTTGTATAGTGAGTTAAGGCGACGTGACTAAAAAGTTCCATCACTCATCGACAGGACAGAATATTCAAACAGAATAAATCCTGCTCCCCGTTAATAGAGTTTACCAAGATAATACAGTTCTGAATTGTATTGTCATGAAGGTTGTAATGTTTTTTGTTCAGGCTGTTTCAAGTGGTGATGATTCAACTTAATATTCATTTTTGAGAGTGGAATGAGATGCTGTTGTTCAAACGTTAACAATCTTTGCGCAGCATCAATTACTGCACATTTAATGAAAGTCGGGCTGCTGTGTTAGACTGCATTAGTTTCAGAAAGTACTCATTCTTTCACCATCACATACTCACCTGCTGTACATCCCAAGGAAGGAGAACCCAGTGTGCTTTGGAGCAAAATGCAGGATGAGGGAATGAAACGCCTGCAGTGAAAAGGTCTGATGCTGTGAGGACAACTGCTGAACATCCTTCACCAGCGCTGTTCTAGTAGCTTCACTCTCCAAAATGTCAAACAGCCGTGATTTGGAAAAACAAGCACAATAAAGATTCACTACACATTTTCAGGCACATAATGAACACATTATGTTGTACCTGGTTCCAGCAACTCCTTGTTCCTTGTTTCCCCCTCCAGAGGTGGATGTGCACAGCAGGGAAATGTAGGAGTGCCATGTTCGTGGATGTCCTGAAGATGGTTGATCATGCTTTTCCACTTGTCCTCCATCACATCTGCATCTCCATTAGGAGTGGAAGCTGCAGTCCAGTAGAGGTGGTTAATAACAGCTGGCCTCCACAGCTTCAGATCTTCACAATCCCTCTCCTTTGCAGCAGCATCCAAAGCTTTCCCTAGAGCTGTTTCAGAACAGAAGCACAAAATGTTAAAAAGGAAAATGTAATTACCAAAACTACCTTCATCAACATACATACTTTTGCCAATATGCCAGATGTCAAAAAATGGCTTGTTCCTTTTGGACACAACTCCTTGTGTACATGTGCGTCTTTACCTGCTGATTTGTGTCTGTGATGAGGGCTGACACTTACAAATGTTGCTCAGTCAGAAACCTTATGCTGCGCTTTAGACCCTCTAACTCACACCAGGAGCTACTTCAGACCTCTGAGCTCTGTAAAAAACATCTGGTCATGTCACTGTGTAACATTAGACAGGTGATATGTGTGTTTGATAACATTAACTTACCTGGACAAGCTGAAGATCTGAAACCTTGTTGATTCTGTCCTCAATCAAAGAGTATGTGCCATATTTTGCACAATGGCCAGGAGAATCTGACCTATGAATGTCAAAAACAAAAATAGGTCCAACTTTATGTAATTTTGCAACAGCATAAGTCAGTGCTTAGGTACCCCTGTCCAACCTACTGCAATCCCAAACAACATTACATGAACCTTTAATTAACACTGTGTACATGTGTTATATGTATGTTTTCAGGAGCAACCTGTATAAAGCTGCCTGTAACCTGACCTGTGGCCTTCCAGACATGTCAGTTCTGCGGGTGAATGATATTTACGAAGGCATGTCAAGAGAAACTGCTCCTTCAGGGGATGTGCCTTTGCTGGACAGTGTTTTTGGAAAAGTCCAAGAAGGGAGTTTACTCTCTTATCAACTTCCAGCATGGAGCCCTCCAAAGACCTGTCCACATACCACCGCACCACCACGACCATCCTTACCCCTTGATGGCTACTGTCTGGGTCCCTCAGAGTGCTGTTTTGTGTTGACTCACCATTAGCAGCTACACATGACTTCTCTAGCAGCAACAGAGGTCATGGCACACCAAACTGAGATGGGCACAAGACAACAAAGCTCAATGAAAGAATGGCATTTATTGAGAAAGCCACGTGTGACTTCTTCTAGATTCAGGTAACTGTAAACTATGTGGCATTCAGCACATTTTGTTTTCTCATTTATCATCATCTCATTTAAATACCTAAGTTGTTTTTACGTGTATCAATTTATTTATAGAGAAGTTTGCCATGTGAGAGGGCAGTCCTCAGCAGTAAGAATTTTGCGGTCAGCAGAAATGAAGAGGGGCCTTCAGATGGAGCCCAAAGCTATTGAAGAGTACTGCTGCATTCAGGAGGTAAATCACTACCCTTGTGGTTTCATCATCCACCCCGATGCACCTTGGCTTGGCTCATCACCAGATGGGTTGGTGTATGACCCTAAAGCGAATCCTGTGTTTGGACTGGTAGAAGTGAAGTGCCCAAATTTGAGAAGTTATGTGGACTGTGCCTACCTTAGTGTCTCTGGTGGAGTGCTACAGCTCAAACAGTCTCTTATTACTGGCAGGTGCAGGGCCAACTACTCATTTCCGGGTTAAAGTGGTGTGATTTTGTTGTATATACTGAAGACGACATGTTCATACAAAGAATATACAGAGATGAGGGAGTCATTGAAACAATTAAGCAAAAGGTTGATTACTTTTAATCTTCCAACACTTTTGGCTTGAAATGTTCAGCTATTCATAGTTATTTCAATCCATTCAATCAGTTTCCATCAATTTGTACATATCTTTTGGCCCATGTTTTATTTTGAACTGTTTCCATAAAGGTACTACAGGATCTGTTGTCAACTTATTAAATTATGTATTTTCCTATACATGTTATTTGTTTGTGTGTGTGTTCTAAATTTATACTTCATTAGTACTTAGTGAGTGTGTGTATATATTCATTGTATATATATATAGAAATGATTCAACTGTGTATATATGGGAAATTATTTTTTATTTGTCACATGCATGAAGTACAGTCTTTTACATTATAATGTCATAGTACTGGAAATTATGTAATGAGATGTACATATGTAATCTATTATTAATTTATTAAATTACTTATGTTCCTATGAATGTTATTGTTTTTTTTAAGGTAATAATTCATTAGTACCTGAAAATAGTATTTTATAACTGTTGTTTGAAACGATTAGAATGAAATACACAATTATAGATTATTTAAATAATTGCTAACAACATAAAGAAAGGGATTATACATATGTCAAATCATTAGAACTATTTATTATGTAAATATTTACATGTGCATGAACGTAATATTCTTTTATTATAGAAGCACTTGAAATAAAATAAAGTACATATAAAATGCAAATAATTCAATAGTTATATGTTCAAAGAATATGTGTAATGTACAGCAGTGCATAAATAACATGAAGTACTATAAAATGCAATTTATAAAAAGTAATATACCAAGGTACATTTAAACAAAGTGGTTACAAAAATGTAAAATAAACATTTGATAAGGTAAACAAACAATAGATACAGCTTCAGGCCATTTGTGCACGTTAAAAGTTAACAAAAAACATCTCATTACTGGTATCGATTCTGATTAGATTTAGATAGATTTCTACAGACACACTCTGGTCAATTTTTATACATTGCTAAAAGTGAACAACCATCCTCTGGTCATTTGTATAGATTTTCTAAAAACAAACAATTATAACAAAGTGGCTGAAAAAAACTATTGTAACATTTTGGCAAAAAAATTATGTGAACATTTAAATGGAAAAAAAGAAGCTATTTACAGACACAATATGTGTTTCTCACAGAACACAAGTGCTACTCTGGCTTCTTTAGCCTTTACAAGAGGCCCGTTTTCATAGTTTGTCAGGAGACATGCAACAGCAAACAGCTGATTAATGTTGACAAAAAGCCGAAGTGGAATCTCTGTGTAAAGAACTTGTGTTCCTTAACGCGGCGTATGAGGCGCTCAACGTGCACCCTGAGGCGCGCAATTGCTTGCGTCTCCCTGACCTCACAGGCAGACATCTGGGATCTTCCAGAGAGAAACGCTGGCCTATAAATCTTGCAAGGCACAAGGTCATCAACAAGGAAACCACCGTGGACCATGATGGCCATCCCAGGTCTCAAAAGAGTGAAAATTCCAGACTCTCTCGTGATCTGTTTATAACTGATGGAACCAGCGTACAGTGGGGAGATAAATGTGACCGCCCCATGAGGAGCCACTCCAAGCAGCCCTTTGAGAGTATGGTATGATAGCGGAAGTGGCTGAGATTTTAGCGGAAGTATGGAATCCCCCCGTGTGCATATAGTCCATTTTATCATCTCTACACTGGTTACCTATTATTATAAAGTATTATAAAGTATTGCCACTGACCTATAAGGCTCTAAATGGTTTAGCTCCTGTGTACTTAACCGACCTTCTATCGCCCTACAATCCTTCACACTCTTTAAGATCACAAAACTCTGGACTTCTGGTTGTACCTAGGATATCTAAGTCCACTAAAGGAGGGAGAGCGTTTTCACATTTGGCTCCTAAACTCTGGAATAGCCTTCCTGATAATGTTCGGGGCTCAGACTCGCTCACCCAGTTTAAATCTAGATTAAAGACGCATCTCTTTAGCCAAGCATTCGCATAATGCATCTCATATCAGATCAATTGCACATGACTATCTTTGCTTAATGTTATGAACAGCAGCTACGCTATTTATTCTCCATTTGCTTTTCTGTTTTACCTCGGGACGCAACATCTGGATCAACATGCACATTCCCGAAATTTCTATATATCCTAATTATTGTTAATATGTAAGTGATTATTTCCAGGAGCTCATTGCTTCTACCTTCAATTAAACTGCTAACAGTGATTGTAAATTAATTGCCTGAATTATTACATTATTTGCTAACTGCATTCTCTAAATTGTAATGTTGACATGCATTCTCTGTAAAGCTGCTTTGAAACGATATGTATCGTGAAAAGCGCCATACAAATAAATGTGAAGTGAATTTAATATACCAGCAAGCAGATGCGACCAGAATATGAACTCAAAAAGCTAAATTGCATAATCATTTTCCCATAAAAGAACATACACACACAAAAGGAGTGTCCAGCGGCCGATATGCACTGTATATACGCACAGTCGCACACACAAACATTTTTTATTTATTTGCTTATTTATTTAAAGTGATCCCACATTTGCCCATTTTCAGTTTTGTAGCTTTTACAAAAAAATTCTATACTTCATTGAACTGCCAGATTTCCATTCATCACTTTATTCATTTGGGTGCATTAAATGAATGTAAAATAACCTGCCAAAACTTACATAACCTCAAAGTCGCAAGGCTCATAATTTAAGATTAATGAATTTCTGATGTTTGTGTTGTACGGCTTCTGCCATCTGTCAAAGAAAGGGAGGCAGAGTCTCTTTAGAAAAAATTAAAACAACTCAAATTACAAAATGTGACATTAAAAATTGTAAAAGTCACTAGTTTTTATATAGTAACTCTGTCCAACAGCGACACCCGCTGGTGAAGTTAAAAAGAACGGCTGAACATCAGTTAACAAAAAAATATATTGTTTGTATTGTTACTGCCTTTTGTTATTATTTTGGAGTAAATGTAAAAATATGTAAAAACACTAACTTGATGAGATTTATTGGTTTTGATAAACAGAATATTACGTAGTGTAAAAATACAAAATATAATTGTATTTGGCCTTTTTTATGTAATGTTTATTTTACCAGGATCCCGCCGGCGGCCGATGAAGGTTCTGTGTGACCGAAGGAACCGCACCAGCTCTGAGTCTCACATGGTTCTTGCTTCGGCATCCCATGTTTAACTCCATCATATCACCGGGATTATAATCCTCCGGTGTAAAGTGAACGCTACACACCACCGTGTTTTTCGTAGCAGAAGCAGAAGTGAAGTCCGTCTCTTCACCTGCACAAAACACACCCAGACACGGAAGAACCGTCCTTTTTCTTGTTTGGAAACCTGTGGACTCGGTGTCCTGACAGGCTGGAGGCTGGAACACAATAATTCACCATGACAATAAATTGAAAAAAAAAAAAAAAAAAAAAATTATATATATATATATATATATATATATCAGAAAACTAACGAAAACACACTGACTCACGACCGATCCTATTTAATACCTACTCTGCACTGATTCAACGCAGAGCGCGGCAAACGACGCCCTCGTGACGTAAAATGACGCGAAGTTAAAAGAAAAGAGTTTTTTTTAAAGACGGTCAAAGAAAATGTCACCTTTTCTACTAAATTTGTGCCCTCATGTCTTTTAAATCCTGCAATAACTTTTCATATGGTATTTAAAAAAAAATAAAAATTAACTTGCAATATGCCCTTTAAAGCACTTTTTTCTAGGCAACATACTTTTTTTTTTTTTAAACAATTGAACATTGACTTTTTTGTTTTTAATGATGAATAAGGTTGATTTGAGAGGGAGAATTTGATCGAGGTGTTTTAGCTGGTCTGAATCTGCCTTCTCTTTTATTCCTGATACAGACTGTGTGATTTCACCAATCCTGTAAGATTACAATCACACATGATCTAATAAACTTGGGCACGTCATGTATGTAGACTGTACGATGATGACACTATTGAATCATAGTCTACGACGCAAGTTAGTATAGAAGAATAAAACGTCATCAGTTTGCGCTAGTGGTAAACATATAGAGCAAGATGAATTACACTTTGGTCATTTTGGTTTTTATGTGCGCTGAAAAAAAGAGGAGGAAGCTACATAACACACTAAAGAAAGGGAAAACATGAAAACACATCATATGACTCCTTTAATACGTTATTACAAATATAATACAACTATTATTAAAAACATGATTTATACACTCAAGCTTCCATTAGGCTATTTGTTTTCCAATAATGAGCTTGAACTGTTTTTTTTTCTTCATAATTATGAGAAATGAATCTTTCATTAGTCTTTGTCTCCCTCTGCTGGTACAACACAAACACAAACATATTCAGGCTCTATATTTTATTTGTAACAAAACAAACATTTTTGAGTTTATACTGTGCCTTTATACAAATAAAATGTTAATCTATGAATGAGAAACTGTAATTTGCTGCTCTGAAATAAAAGGTGTTTCACTGCCGCCTCATCATGTCTGTCAGAGGATCATTGAAATCTAAATGAAGTCTTAATTTCTAACAGTGAAGTCACTGTATCTTCAGTCTCTGTTGATTCTGCTGACTGTGAGTCTCTGTAGTGGATCCATATTCACCATCAGATGATCAGCAGAAGATCAGACTGTGATCTAAAAACTAAAATAAAACACACAAACAGTCATATATGCAGTATGAGACATTACATCTGTCACATCTTTCCATAAGAAAACTTAGCACTGACTAGATCAGCTTTATTAATTCATTCTCAAACATGATAATATTGCTTCTATCTGATGCTCAAAGTCACTTTACAAAATCAAAAGGTCATGAAAGGTCACTTTCACACAACGGACAGCTGATCCAGAACCAGCAGAAATGATCATTACACTCCACTACAAATTTAATATCAGTTCATAACAAACAACCCAAATCTCAGATTATCACACACATAGAGACAGTTAAAGGGGAAAAGCTGAAAATAACATTCATATTATTTATACAATCAGTCACAACAATATGAGCAGAATTAAACTCATATTAAACAGTTTAAAGTTCAGAGATCTACAGAAACTGAAGCTGAATTTAAGACTCATTATCTGATGATCTCAGACAAAATGTTCACACACACGTGGAGTTACTGAACCTGGTACAATTTCCTTCATTTCTAGTGAGTAAAACAGCCATTTGAACTTTGAATGAAAATATGATGATGAAAATTGTTAAAAACTATTGTTACCTTAGTTTCTCCAGTTTATAATGTGGATCATCCTTCAGATCCTTCAGCAGCTTCTCTCCAGAGTGTGTTAGTTTATTCTCATACAGATCCAGTTCTCTCAGGTGTGAGGAGGGGTTTGATCTCAGAGCTGAAGCCAGAGCAGCACAACCTTCATCTGTGACATCACAATCCCACAACCTGTAGAGAACAATGACACACTCTTCACTCTCTCAGATCAGATCAACAGATCACCATGTTTGATGTGAGATTTACCATGTTATTTGAGTGTGTTTGTGTGAGAAGGAAAGCTTATATAAACTTATATAACAAATTATTTATATCACATTAAATAACATGTAAAGATGATCACAGAAAAGAGATGGATGTGATGGTCATTAATGATTCTTGTTCTTGTTCTTCATGTATCAAAGTCCTGACTAGTGTTGTCACGATACTGGAATTTATAACTTCGATACGATACCTTGAAAAGTCTCGATATTTGATACCATTTTTGACTCCACGGGGAAAAACACTGTATATACTGTCATATTTTTAATATTATTTCTTTTTTGTCCATCTATTGAAAGTCTAGCCAATCAAAGATTTCTTCTGAAGTAATCACTTTATATGATCAACGTTTATATATTAAAAAGCTTTAAATCTTTATCAATTACCATTACAATGATCTCACAAATATTTGCTAACTCAATGTATTTGTTTTTACAGTGGAGTAATTTTGTTGCAATATCTTACACACACAACACAAGCTTGATTTCAAATGGTAAATTGAATTAAAACAGACAAGAATATAGTAATGAAATAAGAACAAATTAACAATAACACATATAAATATAGCTGCAAGCAGCAATTACGGGGCCAAGCACAAAAACGGCACAATAAGCCAGCCAACACGGCTGGGAGCATCAGACCAACTGCAACAGTGAGCAATTAAAGACCTATTAAGATCATTTTATGCAAAAGAGCTGAAAAATGATCAAAAATGAGGATTTACTGGTTCATCACTTTCGACCAATAGGTGGCGCTGTGACCAAATTAATGTGGTGTGGTCAGAGTGAGGTGACAATGACACTTGCAAAGTTTGGTGCCAATATTTCAAAGCCTTGCAGAGATACAGACTCAACAGTGATTTTGGCATCATGCCTCTGATTCGTTGCTGCAGTATGGAAAAAAGGTTATGTCTATCAACATGAAATCAATAAGACCATCTCATTACAATAGGCCCCATTTTTATAAAGCTATTAGCATTTTTTAAATATATCGTTATAAAATCTGACCACAAGGAGGCGCTGTCTCAAAACCTATTGTGTACCTTCAGAGCATGATGCCGATGCCACATCCTGAGTTTCGTAATGGTACATCAATGAAATTTCATGTTTTGTTCAATTATAGCGCCACCAAGAGGCACAATCCCACCTAATTTTTTGTGTGTCCTCAGGGTGACCCCATACATGTGTGTATCAAATTTGGTGCAAATATCTCATTTCGTTTTGGAGTTATAGACATTTACATGTAAGAGATCATAAAAAATGACTCCTTGACGACTTTGTTTTGATTTTTTTGCCACTTCCTATCAAAATTTTGACATTTGGGCTTTCACATATAGTTAACCAGCTTAGGTTCCGTGTTTCCTATGATGGTTTCGTCTCGATCGGACTAACGGTTTCAAAGATATTCGCAATTGTTTTTTAAGCGCTAAAACACGACGCCGCACAAACCGTAAGTTGAAATCCATCATGTTTGGTATCGTTGGACTCGGCAAGGATTCAGGAGTCTAAGAATGTGACTCCTGTGAAAATAAGCCAACCAGATCAAAAGTTATAAGCATATGAAAAAACAAATTCTCCACTAGGTGGCGCTGGTCCGAAACTTCTCAGGCTCCTTCAGGGCATTGTCCTGATGACCCATACCGAGTTTCGTAACAATGCGCTAATGCGTTCGTAAAATACAGCATTTTAGCACAAAATTCAACATGGCCGACGGTGAGAATGGCTGATATGTGAAAATTGGATAGCATTCGACTCAGCATGATGCCCCGAATCCAACGAGAGCATATTTATGATTTTTGAACAAACCCATCAGAAGTTATAAGCAAAAATAGCAATTTTTCGTATCTCCGGACCAGTAGGTGGCACTGCGCCGAAACGCTGCATGTTGCCTCAGGTCATGCTTGTGATGACATGTACCAAGTTTGGTCTGAATACGATAAAGCGTTGCGGAGATACAGCATTATATCTATTTTCGCAAGCGCCACGTAAAATTCATTCGCTTCTTTTTCGAAAACGGTTTGACAAATCGACTGGAATTGCATAACTTTTTGTCAGCATGGTCTGAAGATGATCTGGTTCAATTTTCGTGAAAATCGGAGTAACGGCCTAGGAGGAGTTCGAAAAAGTAGGTTTTTCAGAAAATTCAAAATGGCGGAAAAATTTTCATGACGGAAAATGACGTCATAGGGTGCAATCGATTCGTCATGAGCCAAGGCATCAGAGGAAAAAAGAATTTTGTTTCTAACCCATACGGTTCAAAAGTTATTAACATAAACATGAGTGCAACTTTGGACAGCTGGTGGCACTAGAGAGATTGAGTTAGAGACTCCAAATTTGCTATGGACAAAGGTCAGACTGTCCTCTAACTGTGTGCCAAATTTCACAACTTTCCCGCAAGCGGTTCTATGGGCTGCCATAGACTTCAAGAGCGGAAGAAGAAGAAGAATAATAATAATAAATATAGCTGCAAGCAGCAATCACGGGGCCAAGCACAAAAGCAGCACAAGATGCCAGCCAACATGGCTGGGAGCAACAGACCAACTGCAACAGTGAGCAATTAAAGACCTATTAAGATCATTTTAGGCAAAAGAGCTGAAAAATGATCAAAAATGAGGATTTACTGGTTCATCACTTTCGACCAATAGGTGGCGCTGTGACCAAATTAATGTGGTGTGGTCAGAGTGAGGTGACAATGACACTTGCAAAGTTTGGTGTCAATATTTCAAAGCATTGCAGAGATACAGACTCAACAGTGATTTTGGCATCATGCCTCTGATTCGTTGCTGAAGTATGGAAAAAAAGTTATGTCTATCAACACGAAATCCATTACAATCTCATTACAATAGGCCACATTTTTATAAAGCTATTAGCATTTCTTTTAAATATTTCGTTATGAAATTTGACCACAAGGAGGCGCTGTCTCAAAACCTATAATGTACCTTCAGACCATGATGCCGATGCCACATTCTGAGTTTCGTAATGGTACATCAATGTATTTGTATGATATAGCATTTTATATCATAATACTGTATTGTAGTTAATGGAAATTTCATGTTTTGTTCAATTATAGCGCCACCAAGAGGCACAATCCCACCTATCTTTTTGTGTGTCCTCAGGGTGACCCCATACATGTGTGTATCAAATTTGGTGCAAATATCTCATTTCGTTTTGGAGTTATAGACATTTACATGTAAGAGATCATAAAAAATGACCCCTGGACGACTTTGTTTTGATTTTTTTGCCACTTCCTTTCAAAATTTTGACATTTAGGCTTTAACATATAGTTAACCAGCTTAGGTTTCGTGTTTCCTATGGTGGTTTCGTCTCGATCGGACTAACGGTTTCAAAGATATTCGCAATTGTTTTTTTAGCGCTAAATCACCACGCCGCACAAACCGTAAGTCGAAATCTATCATGTTTGGTATCGTTGGACTCGGCAAGGATTCAGGAGTCTAAGAATGTGACTCCCATGAAAATAAGCTAATCAGATCAAAAGTTATAAGCATATGAAAAAATAAATTCTCCACTAGGTGGCGCTGGTCCGAAACTTCTCAGGCTCCTTCAGGGCATTGTCCTGATGACCCATACCGAGTTTCGAAACGATACGCTAATGCGTTCGTAAAATACAGCATTTTAGCACAAAATTCAAAATGGCCGACAGCCAAAATGGCAGATATGGGAAAACTGGATATCATTCGACTCGGCATGATGCCCCGAATCCAAAGAGACCAAATTTATGATTTTTGGACAAACCCATCAGAAGTTATAAGCAAAAATAGCCATTTTTCATATCTCCGGACCAGTAGGTGGCGCTGCGCCGAAACGCTGCATGTTGCCTCAGGTCATGCTTGTGATGACATGTACCAAGTTTGGTCTGAATACGATAAAGCGTTGCGGAGATACAGCATTATTTATATTTTCGCAAGGCTTCGTAAAATTCATTCGCTTCTTTTTCGAAAACGGTTTGAGCAATCAACTTGAATTCCATAACTTTTTGTCGGCATGGTCTGAAGATGATCTGGTTCAATTTTCGTGAAAATCGGAGTAACGGCCTAGGAGGAGTTCGAAAAAGTAGGTTTTTCAGAAAATTCAAAATGGCGGAAAAATTTTCATGACGGAAAATGACGTCATAGGGTGCAATCGATTCGTCTTGACCCAAGGAATCAGAGGAAAAAAGAATTTTGTTTCTAACCCTTACGGTTCAAAAGTTATTAACATAAACATAAGTGCAACTTTGGACAGCTGGTGGCGCTAGAGGGATTGAGTTAGAGACTCCAAATTTGCTATGGACAAAGGTCAGACTGTCCTCTAACTGTGTGCCAAATTTCACAACTTTCCCGCAAGCGGTTCTATGGGCTGCCATAGACTTCCAGAGCGGAAGAAGAAGAAGAAGAAGAATAATAAAAAAAAAAAGAAATCCAACGGATACAATAGGTGCCTACGCACCTTCGGTGCTTGGCCCCTAAATATAGCTGCAAGCAGCAATTACGGGGCCAAGCACAAAAGCGGCACAAGAAGCCAGCCAATACGGCTGTGAGCATCAGACCAACTGCAACAGTGAGCAATTAAAGCCCTATTGAGATCATTTTAGGCAAAAGAGCTGAAAAATGATCAAAAATGAGGATTTACTGGTTCATCACTTTCGACCAATAGGTGGCGCTGTGACCATATTAATGTGGTATGGTCAGAGTGAGATGACAATGACACTTGCAAAGTTTGGTGTCAATATTTCAAAGCATTGCAGAGATACAGACTCAACAGTGATTTTGGCATCATGCCTCTAATTCGTTGCTGCAGTATGGGAAAAAGGTTATGTCTATCAACATGAAATCAATAACATTTTACTAAGATCATTTTAGGCAAAAGAGCTGAAAAATGATCAAAAATGAGGATTTACTGGTTCATCATTTTTGACCAATAGGTGGCGCTGTGACCATATTAATGTGGTGTGGTCAGAGTGAGGTGACAATGACACTTGCAAAGTTTGGTGTCAATATTTCAAAGCATTGCAGAGATACAGACTCAACAGTGATTTTGGCATCATGCCTCTAATTCGTTGCTGCAGTATGGGAAAAAGGTTATGTCTATCAACATGAAATCCATAACATTTTACAAGCATGGTCTGAAGATGATACGATTCGATTTTGGTGAAAATTGGAGCAACGGTATAGGAGTAGTTTGAAAAAGTATGTTTTTAAAGAAAATCAAAATGACTGACAGGAAGTTTGTCTGACTGTGGCAAAATTGGCAACAACGTTCTCAGCATGACCCACGGAATCTAATAAGACCAGTTTCATTACAATAGGCCACATTTTTATAAAGCCATTAGCATTTTTTAAATATGTCGTTATAAAATTTGACCACAAGGAGGCGCTGTCTCAAAACTTATTGTGTACCTTCAGAGCATGATGCCGATGACAAATCCTGAGTTTCGTAATGGTACATCAATGCATTCCTATAATATAGCATTTTATATCATAATACTGTATTGTAGTTAATGGAAATTTCATGTTTTGTTCAATTATAGCGCCACCAAGAGGCACAATCCCACCTAACTTTTTGTGTGTCCTCAGGGTGACCCCATACATGTGTGTATCAAATTTGGTGCAAATATCTCATTTCGTTTTGGAGTTATAGACATTTACATGTAAGAGATCATAAAAAATGACTCCTGGATGACTTTGTTTTGATTTTTTTGCCACTTCCTATCAAAATTTTGACATTTGGGCTTTTACATATAGTTAACCAGCTTAGGTTCCGTGTTTCCTATGGTGGTTTCGTCTCGATCGGACTAACGGTTTCAAAGATATTCGCAATTGTATTTTAAGCGCTAAAACACGACGCCGCACAAACCGTAAGTTGAAATCTAGCATGTTTGGTATCGTTGGACTCGGCAAGGATTCAGGAGTCTAAGAATGTGACTCCCATGAAAATAAGCTAATCAGATCAAAAGTTATAAGCATATGAAAAAACAAATTCTCCACTAGGTGGCGCTGGTCCGAAACTTCTCAGGCTCCTTCAGGGCATTGTCCTGATGACCCATACCGAGTTTCGTGACGATACGCTAATGCGTTCGTAAAATACAGCATTTTAGCACAAAATTCAAAATGGCCGACAGCCAAAATTGCAGATATGGGGAAACTGGATATCATTCGACTCAGCATGATGCCCCGAATCCAACGAGACCAAATTTATGATTTTTGGACAAAACCATCAGAAGTTATAAGCAAAAATAGCCATTTTTCGTATCTCCGGACCAGTAGGTGGCGCTGCGCCGAAACGCTGCATGTTGCCTCAGGTCATGCTTGTGATGACATGTACCAAGTTTGGTCTGAATACGATAAAGCGTTGCGGAGATACAGCATTATTTCTATTTTCGCAAGGCTTCGTAAAATTCATTCGCTTCTTTTTCGAAAACGGTTTGAGAAATCAACCTGAATTCCATAACTTTTTGTCAGCATGGTCTGAAGATGATCTGGTTCAATTTTTGTGAAAATCGGAGTAACGGCCTAGGAGGAGTTCGAAAAAGTAGGTTTTTCAGAAAATTCAAAATGGCGGAAAAATTTTCATGACGGAAAATGACGTCATAGGGTGCAATCGATTCGTCATGAGCCAAGGCATCAGAGGAAAAAAGAATTTTGTTTCTAACCCATACGGTTCAAAAGTTATTAACATAAACATGAGTGCAACTTTGGACAGCTGGTGGCACTAGAGGGATTGAGTTAGAGACTCCAAATTTGCTATGGACAAAGGTCAGACTGTCCTCTAACTGTGTGCCAAATTTCACAACTTTCCCGCAAGCGGTTCTATAGGCTGCCATAGACTTCCAGAGCGGAAGCGGAAGAAGAATAATAATAAAAAAAAAAAAGAACGCCAACGGATACAATAGGTGCCTAAGCACCTTCGGTGCTTGGCCCCTAAATATAGCTGCAAGCAGCAATTACGGGGCCAAGCACAAAAACGGCACAATAAGCCAGCCAACACGGCTGGGAGCATCAGACCAACTGCAACAGTGAGCAATTAAAGACCTATTAAGATCATTTTATGCAAAAGAGCTGAAAAATGATCAAAAATGAGGATTTACTGGTTCATCACTTTCGACCAATAGGTGGCGCTGTGACCAAATTAATGTGGTGTGGTCAGAGTGAGGTGACAATGACACTTGCAAAATTTGGTGCCAATATTTCAAAGCCTTGCAGAGATACAGACTCAACAGTGATTTTGGCATCATGCCTCTGATTCGTTGCTGCAGTATGGAAAAAAGGTTATGTCTATCAACATGAAATCAATAAGACCATCTCATTACAATAGGCCCCATTTTTATAAAGCTATTAGCATTTTTTAAATATATCGTTATAAAATCTGACCACAAGGAGGCGCTGTCTCAAAACCTATTGTGTACCTTCAGAGCATGATGCCGATGCCACATCCTGAGTTTTGTAATGGTACATCAATGAAATTTCATGTTTTGTTCAATTATAGCGCCACCAAGAGGCACAATCCCACCTAATTTTTTGTGTGTCCTCAGGGTGACCCCATACATGTGTGTATCAAATTTGGTGCAAATATCTCATTTCGTTTTGGAGTTATAGACATTTACATGTAAGAGATCATAAAAAATGACTCCTTGACGACTTTGTTTTGATTTTTTTGCCACTTCCTATCAAAATTTTGACATTTGGGCTTTAACATATAGTTAACCAGCTTAGGTTCCGTGTTTCCTATGGTGGTTTCGTCTTGATCGGACTAACGGTTTCAAAGATATTCGCAATTGTTTTTTAAGCGCTAAAACATGACGCCGCACAAACCGTAAGTTGAAATCCATCATGTTTGGTATCGTTGGACTCGGCAAGGATTCAGGAGTCTAAGAATGTGAATGCTGTGAAAATAAGCCAACCAGATCAAAAGTTATAAGCATATGAAAAAACAAATTCTCCACTAGGTGGCGCTGGTCCGAAACTTCTCAGGCTCCTTCAGGGCATTGTCCTGATGACCCATACCGAGTTTCGTAACAATGCGCTAATGCGTTCGTAAAATACAGCATTTTAGCACAAAATTCAACATGGCTGACGGTGAAAATGGCTGATATGGGAAAATTGGATAGCATTCGACTCAGCATGATGCCCCGAATCCAACGAGACCATATTTATGATTTTTGAACAAACCCATCAGAAGTTATAAGCAAAAATAGCAATTTTTCGTATCTCCGGACCAGTAGGTGGCACTGCGCCGAAACGCTGCATGTTGCCTCAGGTCATGCTTGTGATGACATGTACCAAGTTTGGTCTGAATACGATAAAGCGTTGCGGAGATACAGCATTATATCTATTTTCGCAAGCGCCACGTAAAATTCATTCGCTTCTTTTTCGAAAACGGTTTAACAAATCGACTGGAATTGCATAACTTTTTGTCAGCATGGTCTGAAGATGATCTGGTTCAATTTTCGTGAAAATCGGAGTAACGGCCTAGGAGGAGTTCGAAAAAGTAGGTTTTTCAGAAAATTCTAAATGGCGGAAAAATTTTCATGACGGAAAATGACGTCATAGGGTGCAATCGATTCGTCATGAGCCAAGGCATCAGAGGAAAAAAGAATTTTGTTTCTAACCCATACGGTTCAAAAGTTATTAACATAAACATGAGTGCAACTTTGGACAGCTGGTGGCACTAGAGAGATTGAGTTAGAGACTCCAAATTTGCTATGGACAAAGGTCAGACTGTCCTCTAACTGTGTGCCAAATTTCACAACTTTCCCGCAAGCGGTTCTATGGGCTGCCATAGACTTCAAGAGCGGAAGAAGAAGAAGAATAATAATAATAAATATAGCTGCAAGCAGCAATTACGGGGCCAAGCACAAAAACGGCACAATAAGCCAGCCAACATGGCTTTGAGCATCAGACCAACTGCAACAGAGAGCAATTAAAGACCTATTAAGATCATTTTAGGCAAAAGAGCTGAAAAATGATCAAAAATGAGGATTTACTGGTTCATCACTTTCGACCAATAGGTGGCGCTGTGACCAAATTAATGTGGTGTGGTCAGAGTGAGGTGACAATAACACTTGCAAAGTTTGGTGTCAATATTTCAAAGCATTGCAGAGATACAGACTCAACAGTGATTTTGGCATCATGCCTCTAATTCGTTGCTGCAGTATGGGAAAAAGGTTATGTCTATCAACATGAAATCAATAACATTTTACTAAGATCATTTTAGGCAAAAGAGCTGAAAAATGATCAAAAATGAGGATTTACTGGTTCATCACTTTCGACCAATAGGTGGCGCTGTCACCAAATTAATGTGGTATGGTCAGAGTGAGGTGACAATGACACTTGCAAAGTTAGGTGTCAATATTTCAAAGCATTGCAGAGATACAGACTCAACAGTGATTTTGGCATCATGCCTCTAATTCGTTGCTGCAGTATGGGAAAAAGGTTATGTCTATCAACACGAAATCCATAACATTTTACCAGGATGGTCTGAAGATGATACGATTCGATTTTGGTGAAAATTGGACCAACGGTCTAGGAGTAGTTCGAAAAAGTATGTCTTTAAAGAAAATCAAAATGACTGACAGGAAGTTTGGCTGACTGTGGCAAAATTGGCATCAATGTTCTCAGCATGACCCACGGAATCTAATAAGACCAGTCTCATTACAATAGGCCACATTTAAATAAAGCTATTAGCATTTTTTAAATATTTCGTTATAAAATTTGACCACAAGGAGGCGCTGTCTCAAAACCTATTGTGTACCTTCAGAGCATGATGCCGATGCCAAATCCTGAGTTTCGTAATGGTACATCAATGCATTCCTATGAAATAGCATTTTTTATCATAATACTGTATTGTAGTTAATGGAAATTTCATGTTTTGTTCAATTATAGCGCCACCAAGAGGCACAATCCCACCTAACTTTTTGTGTGTCCTCAGGGTGACCCCATACATGTGTGTATCAAATTTGGTGCAAATATCTCTTTTAGTTTTGGAGTTATAGACATTTACATGTAAGAGATCATAAAAAATGACCCTTGGACGACTTTGTTTTGATTTTTTTGCCACTTCCTATCAAAATTTTGACATTTGGGCTCTAACACATAGTTAACCAGCTTAGGTTCCGTGTTTCCTATGGTGGTTTCGTCTCGATCGGACTAACGGTTTCAAAGATATTCGCAATTGTTTTTTCAGCGCTAAATCACCACGCCGCACAAACCGTAAGTCGAAATCTATCATGTTTGGTATCGTTGGACTCGGCAAGGATTCAGGAGTCTAAGAATGTGACTCCCGTGAAAATAAGCTAACCAGATCAAAAGTTATAAGCATATGAAAAAACAAATTCTCCACTAGGTGGCGCTGGTCCGAAACTTCTCAGGCTCCTTCAGGGCATTGTCCTGATGACCCATACCGAGTTTCGTGACGATACGCTAATGCGTTCGTAAAATACAGCATTTTAGCACAAAATTCAAAATGGCCGACAGCCAAAATGGCAGATATGGGAAAACTGGATATCATTCGACTCAGCATGATGCCCCGAATCCAACAAGACCAAATTTATGATTTTTGGACAAACCCATCAGAAGTTATAAGCAAAAATATCCATTTTTCATATCTCCGGACCAGTAGGTGGCGCTGAGCCGAAACGCTGCATGTTGCCTCAGGTCATGCTTGTGATGACATATACCAAGTTTGGTCTGAATACGATAAACCGTTGCGGAGATACAGCATAATTTCTATTTTCGCAAGGCTTCGTAAAATTCATTCGCTTCTTTTTCGAAAACGGTTTGAGAAACCGACTTGAATTCCATAACTTTTTGTCAGCAAGGTCTGAAGATGATCTGGTTCAATTTTCATGAAAATCGGAGTAACGGCCTAGGAGGAGTTCGAAAAAGTAGGTTTTTCAGAAAATTCAAAATGGCGGAAAAATTTTCATGACGGAAAATGACGTCATAGGGTGCAATCGATTTGTCTTGACCCAAGGAATCAGAGGAAAAAAGAATTTTGTTTCTAACCCTTACGGTTCAAAAGTTATTAACATAAACGTAAGTGCAACTTTGGACAGCTGGTGGCGCTAGAGGGATTGAGTTAGAGACTCCAAATTTGCTATGGACAAAGGTCAGACTGTCCTCTAACTGTGTGCCAAATTTCACAACTTTCCCGCAAGCGGTTCTATAGGCTGCCATAGACTTCCAGAGCGGAAGAAGAAGAAGAATAATAAAAAAAAAAAGAACGCCAACGGATACAATAGGTGCCTACGCACCTTCGGTGCTTGGCCCCTAATAAAATATAGCTGCAAGCAGCAATTACGGGGCCAAGCACAAAAGCAGCACAAGAAGCCAGCCAACAAGGCTGGGAGCATCAGACCAACTGCAACAGTGACCAATTAAAGACCTATAAAGATCATTTTAGGCAAAAGAGCTGAAAAATGATCAAAAATTAGGATTTACTGGTTCATCACTTTCGACCAATAGGTGGCGCTGTGACCATATTAATGTGGTATGGTCAGAGTGAGGTGACAATGACACTTGCAAAGTTTGGTGTCAATATTTCAAAGCATTGCAGAGATACAGACTCAACAGTGATTTTGGCATCATGCCTCTGATTCGTTGCTGCAGTATGGGAAAAAAGTTATGTCTATCAACATGAAATCCATAACATTTTACCAGCATGGTCTGAAGATGATACGATTCGATTTTGGTGAAAATTGGACCAACGGTCTAGGAGTAGTTCGAAAAAGTATGTTTTTAAAGAAAATCAAAATGACTGACAGGAAGTTTGGCTGACTGTGGCAAAATTGGCATCAACGTTCTCAGCATGACCCACGGAATCTAATAAGACCAGTTTCATTACAATAGGCCACATTTTTATAAAGCTATTAGCATTTTTTTTAAATATTTCGTTATAAAATTTGACCACAAGGAGGCGGTCTCAAAACCTATTGTGTACCTTCAGAGCATGATGCCGATGCCAAATCCTGAGTTTCGTAATGGTACATCAATGCATTCCTATAATATAGCATTTTTTATCATAATACTGTATTGTAGTTAATGGAAATTTCATGTTTTGTTCAATTATAGCGCCACCAAGAGGCACAATCCCACCTAACTTTTTGTGTGTCCTCAGGGTGACCCCATACATGTGTGTATCAAATTTGGTGCAAATATCTCATTTCGTTTTGGAGTTATAGACATTTACATGTAAGAGATCATAAAAAATGACCCCTGGACGACTTTGTTTTGATTTTTTTGCCACTTCCTATCAAAATTTTGACATTTGGGCTTTAACATATAGTTAACCAGCTTAGGTTCCGTGTTTCCTACGCTGGTTTCGTCTCGATGGAACTAACGGTTTCGAAGATATTCGCAATTGTTTTTTCAGCGCTAAATCATCACGCCGCACAAACCGTAAGTCAAAACCTAGCATGTTTGGTATCGTTGGACTCGGCAAGGATTCAGGAGTCTAATAATGTGACTCCCATGAAAATAAGCTAATCAGATCAAAAGTTATAAGCATATGAAAAAACAAATTCTCCACTAGGTGGCGCTGGTCCAAAACTTCTCAGGCTCCTTCAGGGCATTGTCCTGATGACCCATACCGAGTTTCGTGACGATACGCTAATGCGTTCGTAAAATGCAGCATTTTAGCACAAAATTCAAAATGGCCGACGGCCAAAATGGCAGATATGGGAAAACTGGATATCATTCGACTCAGCATGATGCCCTGAATCCAACGAGACCAAATTTATGATTTTTGGACAAAACCATCAGAAGTTATAAGCAAAAATAGCCATTTTTCATATCTCCGGACCAGTAGGTGGCGCTGCGCCGAAACGCTGCATGTTGCCTCAGGTCATGCTTGTGATGACATGTACCAACTTTGGTCTGAATACGATAAAGCGTTGCGGAGATACAGCATTATTTATATTTTCGCAAGGCTTCGTAAAATTCATTCGCTTCTTTTTCGAAAACGGTTTGAGCAATCAACTTGAATTCCATAACTTTTTGTCGGCATGGTCTGAAGATGATCTGGTTCAATTTTCGTGAAAATCGGAGTAACGGCCTAGGAGGAGTTCGAAAAAGTAGGTTTTTCAGAAAATTCAAAATGGCGGAAAAATTTTCATGACGGAAAATGACGTCATAGGGTGCAATCGATTCGTCATGAGCCAAGGAATCAGAGGAAAAAAGAATTTTGTTTCTAACCCTTACGGTTCAAAAGTTATTAACATAAACATAAGTGCAACTTTGGACAGCTGGTGGCGCTAGAGGGATTGAGTTAGAGACTCCAAATTTGCTATGGACCAGGGTCAGACTGTCATCTAACTGTGTGCCAAATTTCACAACTTTCCCGCAAGCGGTTCTAAAGGCTACCATAGACTTCCAGAGCGGAAGAAGAAGAAGAAGAAGAATAATAAAAAAAAAAAGAAATCCAACGGATACAATAGGTGCCTAAGCACCTTCGGTGCTTGGCCCCTAAATATAGCTGCAAGCAGCAATTACGGGGCCAAGCACAAAAGCGGCACAAGATGCCAGCCAACACGGCTGGGAGCATCAGACCAACTGCAACAGTGAGCAATTAAAAACCTATTAAGATCATTTTAGGCAAAAGAGCTGAAAAATGATCAAAAATGAGGATTTACTGGTTCATCACTTTCGACCAATAGGTGGCGCTGTGACCAAATTAATGTGGTGTGGTCAGAGTGAGGTGACAATGACACTTGCAAAGTTTGGTGTCAATATTTCAAAGCATTGCAGAGATACAGACTCAACAGTGATTTTGGCATCATGCTTCTGATTCGTTGCTGCAGTGTGGGAAAAAGGTTATGTCTATCAACATGAAATCCATAACATTTTACCAGCATGGTCTGAAGATGATACGATTCGATTTTGGTGAAAATTGGACCAACGGTCTAGGAGTAGTTCGAAAAAGTATGTTTTTAAAGAAAATCAAAATGACTGACAGGAAGTTTGGCTGACTGTGGCAAAATTGGCATCAACGTTCTCAGCATGACCCACGGAATCTAATAAGACCAGTTTTAGTACAATAGGCCACATTTTTATAAAGCTATTAGCATTTTTTAAATATTTCGTTATAAAATTTGACCACAAGGAGGCGCTGTCTCAAAACCTATTGTGTACCTTCAGAGCATAATGCCGATGACAAATCCTGAGTTTCGTAATGGTACATCAATGTATTCCTATAATATAGCATTTTTTATCATAATACTGTATTGTAGTTAATGGAAATTTCATGTTTTGTTCAATTATAGCGCCACCAAGAGGCACAATCCCACCTATCTTTTTGTGTGTCCTCAAGGTGACCCCATACATGTGTGTATCAAATTTGGTGCAAATATCTCATTTCGTTTTGGAGTTATAGACATTTACATGTAAGAGATCATAAAAAATGACCCCTGGACGACTTTGTTTTGATTTTTTTGCCACTTCCTATCAAAATTTTGACATTTGGGCATTAACATATAGTTAACCAGCTTAGGTTCCGTGTTTCCTATGGTGGTTTCGTCTCGATCGGACTAACGGTTTTGAAGATATTCGCAATTGTTTTTTAAGCGCTAAAACACCACGCCGCACAAACTGTAAGTCAAAACCTAGCATGTTTGGTATCGTTGGACTCGGCAAGGATTCAGGAGTCTAAGAATGTGACTCCCGTGAAAATAAGCTAACCAGATCAAAAGTTATAAGCATATGAAAAAACAAATTCTCCACTAGGTGGCGCTGGTCCGAAACTTCTCAGGCTCCTTCAGGGCATTGTCCTGATGACCCATACCGAGTTTCGTAACAATACGCTAATGCGTTCGTAAAATACAGTATTTTAGCACAAAATTCAACATGGCCGACAGCCAAAATAGCAGATATGGGAAAACTGGATATCATTCGACTCAACATAATGCCCCGAATCCAACGAGACCAAATTTATGATTTTTGGACAAACCCATCATAAGTTATAAGCAAAAATAGCCATTTTTCGTATCTCCGGACCAGTAGGTGGCGCTGTGCCGAAACGCTGCATGTTGCCTCAGGTCATGCTTGTGATGACATGTACCAAGTTTGGTCTAAATACGACAAAGCGTTGCGGAGATACAGCATTATGTCTATTTTTGCAAGCACTACGTAAAATTCATTTGCGTGTTTATCGAAAACGGTTTGAGAAACCGACTCGAATTCCATAACTTTTTGTCAGCATGGTCTGAAGATGATCTGGTTCAATTTTCGTGAAAATCGGAGTAACGGCCTAGGAGGAGTTCGAAAAAGTAGGTTTTTCAGAAAATTCAAAATGGCGGAAAAATTTTCATGACGGAAAATGACGTCATAGGGTGCAATCGATTCGTCATGAGCCAAGGCATCAGAGGAAAAAAGAATTTTGTTTCTAACCCATACGGTTCAAAAGTTATTAACATAAACATAAGTGCAACTTTGGACAGCTGGTGGCACTAGAGGGATTGAGTTAGAGACTCCAAATTTGCTATGGACAAAGGTCAGACTGTCCTCTAACTGTGTGCCAAATTTCACAACTTTCCCGCAAGCGGTTCTATGGGCTGCCATAGACTTCCAGAGCGGAAGCGGAAGAAGAATAAATATAGCTGCAAGCAGCAATTACGGGGCCAAGCACAAAAGCGGCACAAGAAGCCAGCCAACACGGCTGTGAGCATCAGACCAACTGCAACAGTGAGCAATTAAAGCCCTATTGAGATCATTTTAGGCAAAAGAACTGAAAAATCACAAATACAGTCAAAAATAAAGATTTACTGATTCATCACTTCTGACCAATAGGTGGCACTGTGATTAAATTAATGAGGTATGGTCAGAGTGAGGTGACAATGACATTCGCAAAGTTTGGTGTTAATATGTCAAAGCATTGCAGAGATACAGCCTCAAGAGTCATTTTGGCTTTAAGACTCTAGTCTATCAACACGAAATCCAAAAACAGCACAATAAGCCAGCCAACATGGCTGTGAGCAATTAAAGACCTATTAAGATCATTTTAGGCAAAAGAGCTGAAAAATGATCAAAAATGAGGATTTACTGGTTCATCACTTTTGACCAATAGGTGGCGCTGTCACCAAATTAATGTGGTATGTCAGAGTGAGGTGACAATGACACTTGCAAAGTTTGGTGTCAATATTTCAAAGCATTGCAGAGATACAGACTCAACAGTGATTTTGGCATCATGCCTCCGATTCGTTGCTGCAGTATGGGAAAAAGGTTATGTCTATCAACACGAAATCCATAACTTTTTACCAGCATGGTCTGAAGATGATACGATTCGATTTTGGTGAAAATTGGACCAACGGTCTAGGAGTAGTTTGAAAAAGTATGTTTTTAAAGAAAATCAAAATGACTGACAGGAAGTTTGGCTGACTGTGGCAAAATTGGCATCAATGTTCTCAGCATGACCCACGGAATCTAATAAGACCAGTCCCATTACAATAGGCCCCATTTTTATAAAGCTATTAGCATTTATTAAATATATTGTTATAAAATCTGACCACAAGGAGGCGCTGTCTCAAAACCTATTGTGTACCTTCATAGCATTGTACCAATGGCACACCCTGAGTTTCGTAATGGTACATCAATGCTTTCATATAATATAGCATTTTTTATCATAATACTGTATTGTAGTCAATGGAAATTTCATGTTTTGTTCAATTATAGCGCCACCAAGAGGCACAATCCCACCTAATTTTTTGTGTGTCCTCAGGGTGACCCCATACATGTGTGTATCAAATTTGGTGCAAATATCTCATTTCGTTTTGGAGTTATAGACATTTTCATGTAAGAGATCATAAAAAATGACCCCTGGACGACTTTGTTTTGATTTTTTTGCCACTTCCTATCAAATTTTTGACATTTGGGCTTTCACATTTAGTTAACCAGCTTAGGTTCCGTGTTTCCTATGGTGGTTTCGTCTCGATCGGACTAACGGTTTCAAAGATATTTGCAATTGTTTTTTCAGCGCTAAATCACCACGCCGCATAAACCGTAAGTCGAAATCTATCATGTTTGGTATCGTTGGACTCGACAAGGATTCAGGAGTCTAAGAATGTGACTCCCATGAAAATAAGCTAATCAGATCAAAAGTTATAAGCATATGAAAAAACAAATTCTCCACTAGGTGGCGCTGGTCCGAAACTTCTCAGGCTCCTTCAGGGCATTGTCCTGATGACCCATACCGAGGTTCGTAACGATACGCTAATGCGTTCGTAAAATACAGCATTTTAGCACAAAATTCAAAATGGCCGACTGCCAAAATGGCAGATATGGGAAAACTGGATATCATTCAACTCAGCATGATGCCCCGAATCCAACGAGACCAAATTTATGATTTTTGGACAAACCCATCCGAAGTTATAAGCAAAAATAGCCATTTTTCATATCTCCGGACCAGTAGGTGGCGCTGCGCCGAAACGCTGCATGTTGCCTCAGGTCATGCTTGTGATGACATGTACCAAGTTTGGTCTGAATACGATAAAGCGTTGCGGAGATACAGCATTATTTATATTTTCGCAAGGCTTCGTAAAATTCATTCGCTTCTTTTTCGAAAACGGTTTGAGCAATCAACTTGAATTCCATAACTTTTTGTCGGCATGGTCTGAAGATGATTTGGTTCAATTTTCGTGAAAATCGGAGTAACGGCCTAGGAGGAGTTCGAAAAAGTAGGTTTTTCAGAAAATTCAAAATGGCGGAAAAATTTTCATGACGGAAAATGACGTCATAGGGTGCAATCGATTCGTCTTGACCCAAGGAATCAGAGGAAAAAAGAATTTTGTTTCTAACCCTTACGGTTCAAAAGTTAGTAACATAAACATAAATGCAACTTTGGACAGCTGGTGGCGCTAGAGGGATTGAGTTAGAGACTCCAAATTTGCTATGGCCAAAGGTCAGACTGTCCTCTAACTGTGTGCCAAATTTCACAACTTTCCCGCAAGCGGTTCTATGGGCTGCCATAGACTTCCAGAGCGGAAGAAGAAGAAGAATAATAAAAAAAAAAAGAACGCCAACGGATACAATAGGTGCCTTCGCACCTTCGGTGCTTGGCCCCTAATAATAAAAAAATATAGCTGCAAGCAGCAATTACGGGGCCAAGCACAAAAGCGGCACAAGATGCCAGCCAACACGGCTGGGAGCAACAGACCAACTGCAACAGTGAGCAATTAAAGACCTATTAAGATCATTTTAGGCAAAAGAGCTGAAAAATGATCAAAAATGAGGATTTACTGGTTCATCACTTTCGACCAATAGGTGGCGCTGTGACCAAATTAATGTGGTGTGGTCAGAGTGAGGTGACAATGACACTTGCAAAGTTTGGTGTCAATATTTCAAAGCATTGCAGAGATACAGACTCAACAGTGATTTTGGCATCATGCCTCTGATTCGATGCTGCAGTATGGGAAAAAGGTTATGTCTATCAACATGAAATCAATAACATTTTACTAAGATCATTTTAGGCAAAAGAGCTGAAAAATGATCAAAAATGAGGATTTACTGGTTCATCACTTTCGACCAATAGGTGGCGCTGTGACCAAATTAATGTGGTATGATCAGAGTGAGGTGACATTGACACTTGCAAAGTTTGGTGTCAATATTTCAAAGCATTGCAGAGATACAGACTCAACAGTCATTTTGGCATCATGCCTCTAATTCGTTGCTGCAGTATGGGAAAAAGGTTATGTCTATCAACATGAAATCCATAACATTTTACCACCATGGTCTGAAGATGATACGATTCGATTTTGGTGAAAATTGGACCAACGGTCTAGAAGTAGTTCGAAAAAGTATGTTTTTAAAGAAAATCAAAATGACTGACAGGAAGTTTGGCTGACTGTGGCAAAATTGGCATCAATGTCCTCAGCATGACCCACGGAATCTAATAAGACCAGTCTCATTACAATAGCCCACATTTTTATAAAGCTATTAGCATTTTTTAAATATTTCGTTATAAAATTTGACCACAAGGAGGCGCTGTCTCAAAACCTATTATGTACCTTCAGAGCATGATGCCGATGCCAAATCCTGAGTTTCGTAATGGTACATCAATGCATTCCTATAATATAGCATTTTTTATCATAATACTGTATTGTAGTCAATGGAAATTTCATGTTTTGTTCAATTATAGCGCCACCAAGAGGCACAATCCCACCTAATTTTTTGTGTGTCCTCAGGGTGACCCCATACATGTGTGTATCAAATTTGGTGCAAATATCTCATTTCGTTTTGGAGTTATAGACATTTACATGTAAGAGATCATAAAAAATGACCCCTGGACGACTTTGTTTTGATTTTTTTGCCACTTCCTATCAAAATTTTGACATTTGGGCTTTAACATATAGTTAACCAGCTAAGGTTCCGTGTTTCCTAGGCTGGTTTCGCCTCGATCGGACTAACGGTTTCGAAGATATTCGCAATTGTTTTTTAAGCGCTAAAACACCACGCCGCACAAACCGTAAGTCAAAACCTAGCATGTTTGGTATCGTTGGACTCGGCAAGGATTCAGGAGTCTAAGAATGTGACTCCCATGAAAATAAGCTAATCAGATCAAAAGTTATAAGCATATGAATAAACTAATTCTCCACTAGGTGGCGCTGGTCCGAAACTTCTCAGGCTCTTTCAGGGCATTGTCCTGATGACACATACTGAGTTTCGTGACGATACGCTTATGCGTTCGTAAAATACAGCATTTTAGCACTAAATTCAAAATGGCCGACAGCCAAAATGGCAGATATGGGAAAACTGGATATCATTCGACTCAGCATGATGCCCCGAATCCAACGAGACCAAATTTATGATTTTTGGACAAACCCATCAGAAGTTATAAGCAAAAATAGCCATTTTTCATATCTCCGGACCAGTAGGTGGCACTGCGCCGAAACGCTGCATGTTGCCTCAGGTCATGCTTGTGATGACATGTACCAAGTTTAGTCTGAATACGATAAAGCGTTGCGGAGATACAGCATTATGTCTCTTTTCGCAAGCGCTTCGTAAAATTCATTTGTGTGTTTTTCGAAAACGGTTTGAGCAATCGACTTGAATCTCATAAGTTTTTGTCAGCATGGTCTGAAGATGATCTGGTTCAATTTTCGTGCAAATTGGAGTAACGGCCTAGGAGGAGTTCGAAAAAGTAGGTTTTTCAGAAAATTCAAAATGGCGGAAAAATTTTCATGACGGAAAATGACGTCATAGGTTGCAATCGATTCGTCTTGACCCAAGGAATCAGAGGAAAAAAGAATTTTGTTTCTAACCCTAACGGTTCAAAAGTTATTAACATAAACATAAGTGCAACTTTGGACAGCTGGTGGCGCTAGAGGGATTGAGTTAGAGACTCCAAATTTGCTATGTACAAAGGTCAGACTGTCCTCTAACTGTGTGCCAAATTTCACAACTTTCCCGCAAACGGTTCTATGGGCTGCCATAGACTTCCAGAGCGGAAGAAGAAGAAGAATAATAATAATAAATATAGCTGCAAGCAGCAATTACGGGGCCAAGCACAAAAACGGCACAATAAGCCAGCCAACAAGGCTGGGAGCATCAGACCAACTGCAACAGTGAGCAATTAAAGACCTATTAAGATCATTTTATGCAAAAGAGCTGGAAAATGATCAAAAATGAGGATTTACTGGTTCATCACTTTAGACCAATAGGTGGCACTGTGACCATATTAATGTGGTGTGGTCAGAGTGAGGTGACAATGACACTTGCAAAGTTTGGTGTCAATATTTCAAAGCCTTGCAGAGATACAGACTCAACAGTGATTTTGGCATCATGCCTCTGATTCGTTGCTGCAGTATGGAAAAAAGGTTATGTCTATCAACACGAAATCCATAACTTTTTACCAGCATGGTCTGAAGATGATACGATTCGATTTTGGTGAAAATTGGACCAACGGTCTAGGAGTAGCTCAAAAAAGTATGTTTTTAAAGAAAATCAAAATGACGGACAGGAAGTTTGGCTGACTGTGGCAAAATTGGCATCAATGTTCTCAGCATGACCCACGGAATCTAATAAGACCATCTCATTACAATAGGCCCCATTTTTATAAAGCTATTAGCATTTTTTAAATATATCGTTATAAAATCTGACCACAAGGAGGCGCTGTCTCAAAACCTATTATGTACCTTCAGAGCATGATGCCGATGCCACATCCTGAGTTTCGTAATGGTACATCAATGAAATTTCATGTTTTGTTCAATTATAGCGCCACCAAGAGGCACAATCCCACCTAATTTCTTGTGTGTCCTCAGGGTGACCCCATACATGTGTGTATCAAATTTGGTGCAAATATCTAATTTCGTTTTGGAGTTATAGACATTTACATGTAAGAGATCATAAAAAATGACTCCTTGACGACTTTGTTTTGATTTTTTTGCCACTTCCTATCAAAATTTTGACATTTGGGCTTTAACATATAGTTAACCAGCTTAGGTTCCGTGTTTCCTATGGTGGTTTCGTCTTGATCGGACTAATGGTTTCAAAGATATTCGCAATTGTTTTTTAAGCGCTAAAACACGACGCCGCACAAACCGTAAGTTCAAATCCATCATGTTTGGTATCGTTGGACTCGGCAAGGATTCAGGAGTCTAAGAATGTGACTCCTGTGAAAATAAGCCAACCAGATCAAAAGTTATAAGCATATGAAAAAACAAATTCTCCACTAGGTGGCGCTGGTCCGAAACTTCTCAGGCTCCTTCAGGGCATTGTCCTGATGACCCATACCGAGTTTCGTAACAATGCGCTAATGTGTTCGTAAAATACAGCATTTTAGCACAAAATTCAACATGGCTGACGGTGAAAATGGCTGATATGGGAAAATTGGATAGCATTCGACTCAGCATGATGCCCTGAATCCAACGAGACCATATTTATGATTTTTGAACAAACCCATCAGAAGTTATAAGCAAAAATAGCCATTTTTCGTATCTCCGGACCAGTAGGTGGCGCTGCGCCGAATCGCTGCATGTTGCCTCAGGTCATGCTTGTGATGACATGTACCAACTTTGGTCTGAATACGATAAAGCGTTGCGGAGATACAGCATTATGTCTATTTTCGCAAGCGCTAAGTGAAATTCATTCGCATGTTTTTCGAAAACGATTTGAGAAATCGACTTGAATTCCATAACTTTTTGTCAGCATGGTCTGAAGATGATCTGGTTCAATTTTCGTGAAAATCGGAGTAACGGCCTAGGAGGAGTTCGAAAAAGTAGGTTTTTCAGAAAATTCAAAATGGCGGAAAAATTTTCATGACGGAAAATGACGTCATAGGGTGCAATCGATTCGTCATGAGCCAAGGCATCAGAGGAAAAAAGAATTTTGTTTCTAACCCATACGGTTCAAAAGTTATTAACATCAACATGAGTGCAACTTTGGACAGCTGGTGGCACTAGAGGGATTGAGTTAGAGACTCCAAATTTGCCATGGACAAAGGTCAGACTGTCCTCTAACTGTGTGCCAAATTTCACAACTTTCCCGCAAGCGGTTCTATAGGCTGCCATAGACTTCCAGAGCGGAAGCGGAAGAAGAATAATAATAAAAAAAAAAAAGAACGCCAACGGATACAATAGGTGCCTAAGCACCTTCGGTGCTTGGCCCCTAAATATAGCTGCAAGCAGCAATTACGGGGCCAAGCACAAAAGCGGCACAAGAAGCCAGCCAACACGGCTGTGAGCATCAGACCAACTGCAACAGTGAGCAATTAAAGCCCTATTCAGATCATTTTAGGCAAAAGAGCTGAAAAATCACAAATACAGTCAAAAATAAAGATTTACTGATTCATCACTTCTGACCAATAGGTGGCACTGTGATTAAATTAATGAGGTATGGTCAGAGTGAGGTGACAACGACATTCGCAAAGTTTGGTGTTAATATGTCAAAGCATTGCAGAGATACAGCCTCAAGAGTCATTTTGGCTTTAAGACTCTAATTTGTTGCTGTGGCAAATGAATACGGTTTCGTCTATCAACACGAAATCCAAAAACAGCACAATAAGCCAGCCAACATGGCTGTGAGCAATTAAAGACCTATTAAGATCATTTTAGGCAAAAGAGCTGAAAAATGATCAAAAATGAGGATTTACTGGTTCATCACTTTCAACCAATAGGTGGCGCTGTCACCAAATTAATGTGGTATGGTCAGAGTGAGGTGACAATGACACTTGCAAAGTTTGGTGTCAATATTTCAAAGCATTGCAGAGATACAGCCTCAACAGTGATTTTGGCATCATGCTTCTGATTCGTTGCTGCAGTATGGGAAAAAGGTTATGTCTATCAACACGAAATCCATAACTTTTTACCAGCATGGTCTGAAGATGATACGATTCGATTTTGGTGAAAATTGGACCAACGGTCTAGGAGTAGTTCGAAAAAGTATGTTTTTAAAGAAAATCAAAATGACTGACAGGAAGTTTGGCTGACTGTGGCAAAATTGGCATCAATGTTCTCAGCATGACCCACGGAATCTAATAAGACCAGTCCCATTACAATAGGCCCCATTTTTATAAAGCTATTAGCATTTTTTAAATATATTGTTATAAAATTTGACCACAAGGAGGCGCTGTCTCAAAACCTATTGTGTACCTTCAGAGCATAATGCCGATGCCAAATCCTGAGTTTCGTAATGGTACATCAATGCATTCCTATAAAATAGCATTTTTTTATCATAATACTGTATTGTAGTTAATGGAAATTTCATGTTTTGTTCAATTATAGCGCCACCAAGAGGCACAATCCCACCTAACTTTTTGTGTGTCCTCAGGGTGACCCCATACATGTGTGTATCAAATTTGGTGCAAATATCTCTTTTAGTTTTGGAGTTATAGACATTTACATGTAAGAGATCATAAAAAATGACCCCTGGAGGACTTTGTTTTGATTTTTTTGCCACTTCCTATCAAAATTTTGACATTTGGTCCGTGACTTTTAGTTAACCAGCTTAGGTTTCGTGTTTCCTATGCTGGTTTCGTCTCGATCGGACTAACGGTTTCAAAGATATTCGCAATTGTTTTTTCAGCGCTAAATCACCACGCCGCACAAACCGTGAGTCAAAACCTAGCATGTTTGGTATCGTTGGACTCGGCAAGGATTCAGGAGACTAAGAATGTGACTCCCATGAAAATAAGCTAACCAGATCAAAAGTTATAAGCATATGAAAAAAAAATTTCTCCACTAGGTGGCGCTGGTCCGAAACTTCTCAGGCTCCTTCAGGGCATTGTCCTGATGACCCGTACCGAGTTTCGTAACAATGTGCTAATGCGTTCGTAAAATACAGCATTTTAGCACAAAATTCAAAATGGCCGACGGTCAAAATGGCCAATATGGGAAAATTGGATATCATTCGACTCGGCATGATGCCCCGAATCCAACGAGACCAAATTTATGATTTTTGGACAAACCCATCAGAAGTTATAAGCAAAAATAGCCATTTTTCGTATCTCCGGACCAGTAGGTGGCACTGCGCCGAAACGCTGCATGTTGCCTCAGGTCATGCTTGTGATGACATGTACCAAGTTTGGTCTGAATACGATAAAGCGTTGCGGAGATACAGCATTATTTCTATTTTCGCAAGCGCTTGGTAAAATTCATTTGTGTATTTTTCGAAAACGGTTTGAGAAATCGACTTGAATCTCATAACTTTTTGTCGGCATGGTCTGAAGATGATCTGGTTCAATTTTCATGAAAATCGGAGTAACGGCCTAGGAGGAGTTCAAAAAAGTAGGTTTTTCAGAAAATTCAAAATGGCGGAAAAAATTTCATGACGGAAAATGACGTCATAGGGTGCAATCGATTCGTCTTGACGCAAGGAATCAGAGGAAAAAAGAATTTTGTTTCTAACCCTTACGGTTCAAAAGTTATTAACATAAACATTAGTGCAACTTTGGACAGCTGGTGGCGCTAGAGGGATTGAGTTAGAGACTCCAAATTTGCTATGGACAAAGGTCAGACTGTCCTCTAACTGTGTGCCAAATTTCACAACTTTCCCGCAAGCGGTTCTATGGGCTGCCATAGACTTCCAGAGCGGAAGAAGAAGAAGAATAATAATAAATATAGCTGCAAGCAGCAATTACGGGGCCAAGCACAAAAGCAGCACAAGAAGCCAGCCAACAAGGCTGGGAGCATCAGACCAACTGCAACAGTGACCAATTAAAGACCTATAAAGATCATTTTAGGCAAAAGAGCTGAAAAATGATCAAAAATTAGGATTTACTGGTTCATCACTTTCGACCAATAGGTGGCGCTGTGACCATATTAATGTGGTATGGTCAGAGTGAGGTGACAATGACACTTGCAAAGTTTGGTGTCAATATTTCAAAGCATTGCAGAGATACAGACTCAACAGTGATTTTGGCATCATGCCTCTGATTCGTTGCTGCAGTATGGGAAAAAAGTTATGTCTATCAACATGAAATCCATAACATTTTACCAGCATGGTCTGAAGATGATACGATTCGATTTTGGTGAAAATTGGACCAACGGTCTAGGAGTAGTTCGAAAAAGTATGTTTTTAAAGAAAATCAAAATGACTGACAGGAAGTTTGGCTGACTGTGGCAAAATTGGCATCAACGTTCTCAGCATGACCCACGGAATCTAATAAGACCAGTTTCATTACAATAGGCCACATTTTTATAAAGCTATTAGCATTTTTTTTAAATATTTCGTTATAAAATTTGACCACAAGGAGGCGGTCTCAAAACCTATTGTGTACCTTCAGAGCATGATGCCGATGCCAAATCCTGAGTTTCGTAATGGTACATCAATGCATTCCTATAATATAGCATTTTTTATCATAATACTGTATTGTAGTTAATGGAAATTTCATGTTTTGTTCAATTATAGCGCCACCAAGAGGCACAATCCCACCTAACTTTTTGTGTGTCCTCAGGGTGACCCCATACATGTGTGTATCAAATTTGGTGCAAATATCTCATTTCGTTTTGGAGTTATAGACATTTACATGCAAGAGATCATAAAAAATGACCCCTGGACGACTTTGTTTTGACTTTTTTGCCACTTCCTATCAAAATTTTGACATTTGGGCTTTAACATATAGTTAACCAGCTTAGGTTCCGTGTTTCCTACGCTGGTTTCGTCTCGATGGAACTAACGGTTTCGAAGATATTCGCAATTGTTTTTTCAGCGCTAAATCATCACGCCGCACAAACCGTAAGTCAAAACCTAGCATGTTTGGTATCGTTGGACTCGGCAAGGATTCAGGAGTCTAATAATGTGACTCCCATGAAAATAAGCTAATCAGATCAAAAGTTATAAGCATATGAAAAAACAAATTCTCCACTAGGTGGCGCTGGTCCAAAACTTCTCAGGCTCCTTCAGGGCATTGTCCTGATGACCCATACCGAGTTTCGTGACGATACGCTAATGCGTTCGTAAAATGCAGCATTTTAGCACAAAATTCAAAATGGCCGACGGCCAAAATGGCAGATATGGGAAAACTGGATATCATTCGACTCAGCATGATGCCCTGAATCCAACGAGACCAAATTTATGATTTTTGGACAAAACCATCAGAAGTTATAAGCAAAAATAGCCATTTTTCATATCTCCGGACCAGTAGGTGGCGCTGCGCCGAAACGCTGCATGTTGCCTCAGGTCATGCTTGTGATGACATGTACCAACTTTGGTCTGAATACGATAAAGCGTTGCGGAGATACAGCATTATTTATATTTTCGCAAGGCTTCGTAAAATTCATTCGCTTCTTTTTCGAAAACGGTTTGAGCAATCAACTTGAATTCCATAACTTTTTGTCGGCATGGTCTGAAGATGATCTGGTTCAATTTTCGTGAAAATCGGAGTAACGGCCTAGGAGGAGTTCGAAAAAGTAGGTTTTTCAGAAAATTCAAAATGGCGGAAAAATTTTCATGACGGAAAATGACGTCATAGGGTGCAATCGATTCGTCTTGACCCAAGGAATCAGAGGAAAAAAGAATTTTGTTTCTAACCCTTACGGTTCAAAAGTTATTAACATAAACATAAGTGCAACTTTGGACAGCTGGTGGCGCTAGAGGGATTGAGTTAGAGACTCCAAATTTGCTATGGACAAAGGTCAGACAGTCCTCTAACTGTGTGCCAAATTTCACAACTTTCCCGCAAGCGGTTCTATGGGCTGCCATAGACTTCCAGAGCGGAAGAAGAAGAATAATAATAAAAAAAAAAAAGAACGCCAACGGATACAATAGGTGCCTACGCACCTTCGGTGCTTGGCCCCTAATTAAAAAGAACGCCAACGGATACAATAGGTGCCTACGCACCTTCGGTGCTTGGCCCCTAAATATAGCTGCAAGCAGCAATTACGGGGCCAAGCACAAAAGCAGCACAAGATGCCAGCCAACACGGCTGGGAGCAACAGACCAACTGCAACAGTGAGCAATTAAAGACCTATTAAGATCATTTTAGGCAAAAGAGCTGAAAAATGATCAAAAATGAGGATTTACTGCTTCATCACTTTCGACCAATAGGTGGCGCTGTGACCAAATTAATGTGGTGTGATCAGAGTGAGGTGACAATGACACTTGCAAAGTTTGGTGTCAATATTTCAAAGCATTGCAGAGATACAGACTCAACAGTGATTTTGACATCATGCCTCTGATTCGTTGCTGCAGTATGGGAAAAAGGTTATGTCTATCAACACGAAATCCATAACTTTTTACCAGCATGGTCTGAAGATGATACGATTAGATTTTGCTGAAAATTGGACCAACGGTCTAGGAGTAGTTCGAAAAAGTATGTTTTTAAAGAAAATCAAAATGACTGACAGGAAGTTTGGCTGACTGTGGCAAAATTGGCATCAGTGTTCTCAGCATGACCCACGGAATCTAATAAGACCAGTCCCATTACAATAGGCCCCATTTTTATAAAGCTATTAGCATTTTTTAAATATATTGTTATAAAATCTGACCACAAGGAGGCGCTGTCTCAAAACCTATTGTGTACCTTCAGAGCATTGTACCAATGGCACACCCTGAGTTTCGTAATGGTACATCAATGCATTCATATAATATAGCATTTTTTATCATAATACTGTATTATAGTCAATGGAAATTTCATGTTTTGTTCAATTATAGCGCCACCAAGAGGCACAATCCCACCTAATTTTTTGTGTGTCCTCAGGGTGACCCCATACATGTGTGTATCAAATTTGGTGCAAATATCTCATTTCGTTTTGGAGTTATAGACATTTACATGTAACAGATCATAAAAAATGACCCCTGGACGACTTTGTTTTGATTTTACTGCCACTTCCTATCAAAATTTTGACATTTGGGCTGTAACATATAGTTAACCAGCTTAGGTTCCGTGTTTCCTATGGTGGTTTCGTCTCGATCGGACTAACGGTTTCGAAGATATTCGCAATTGTTTTTTCAGCGCTAAAACACGACGCCGCACAAACCGTAAGTCACAATCTATCATGTTTGGTATCGTTGGACTCGGCAAGGATTCAGGAGTCTAAGGATGTGACTCTCATGAAAATAAGCCAACCAGATCAATAGTTATAAGCATATGAAAAAAAAAATTTTCCACTAGGTGGCGCTGGTCCGAAACTTCTCAGGCTCCTTCAGGGCATTGTCCTGATGACCCGTACCAAGTTTCGTAACGATACGCTAATGCGTTCGTAAAATACAGCATTTTAGCACAAAATTCAAAATGGCCGACAGCCAAAATGGCAGATATGGGAAAACTGGATATCATTCGACTCAGCATGATGCCCCGAATCCAACGAGACCAAATTTATGATTTTTGGACAAACCCATCAGAAGTTATAAGCAAAAATATCCATTTTTCATATCTCCGGACCAGTAGGTGGCGCTGCGCCGAAACGCTGCATGTTGCCTCAGGTCATGCTTGTGATGACATGTACCAAGTTTGGTCTGAATACGATAAAGCGTTGTGGAGATACAGCATTATTTCTATTTTCGCAAGGCTTCGTAAAATGTATTCGCTTCTTTTTCGAAAACGGTTTGAGCAATCAACTTGAATTCCATAACTTTTTGTCGGCATGGTCTGAAGATGATCTGGTTCAATTTTCGTGAAAATCGGAGTAACGGCCTAGGAGGAGTTCGAAAAAGTAGGTTTTTCAGAAAATTCAAAATGGCGGAAAAATTTTCATGACGGAAAATGACGTCATAGGGTGCGATCGATTCGTCTTGACCCAAGGAATCAGAGGAAAAAAGAATTTTGTTTCTAACCCTTACGGTTCAAAAGTTATTAACATAAACATAAGTGCAACTTTGGACAGCTGGTGGCGCTAGAGGGATTGAGTTAGAGACTCCAAATTTGTTATGGACAAAGGTCAGACTGTCCTCTAACTGTGTGCCAAATTTCACAACTTTCCCGCAAGCGGTTCTATGGGCTGCCATAGACTTCCAGAGCGGAAGAAGAAGAAGAATAATAAAAAATATAGCTGCAAGCAGCAATTACGGGGCCAAGCACAAAAGCGGCACAAGATGCCAGCCAACACGGCTGGGAGCAACAGACCAACTGCAACAGTGAGCAATTAAAGATCTATTAAGATCATTTTATGCAAAAGAGCTGAAAAATGATCAAAAATGAGGATTTACTGGTTCATCACTTTCGACCAATAGGTGGCGCTGTGACCAAATTAATGTGGTGTGGTCAGAGTGAGGTGACAATGACACTTGCAAAGTTTGGTGCCAATATTTCAAAGCCTTGCAGAGATACAGACTCAACAGTGATTTTGGCATCATGCCTCTGATTCGTTGCTGCAGTATGGAAAAAAGGTTATGTCTATCAACATGAAATCAATAAGACCATCTCATTACAATAGGCCCCATTTTTATAAAGCTATTAGCATTTTTTAAATATATCGTTATAAAATCTGACCACAAGGAGGCGCTGTCTCAAAACCTATTGTGTACCTTCAGAGCATGATGCCGATGCCACATCCTGAGTTTCGTAATGGTACATCAATGAAATTTCATGTTTTGTTCAATTATAGCGCCACCAAGAGGCACAATCCCACCTAATTTTTTGTGTGTCCTCAGGGTGACCCCATACATGTGTGTATCAAATTTGGTGCAAATATCTCATTTCGTTTTGGAGTTATAGACATTTACATGTAAGAGATCATAAAAAATGACTCCTTGACGACTTTGTTTTGATTTTTTTGCCACTTCCTATCAAAATTTTGACATTTGGGCTTTAACATATAGTTAACCAGCTTAGGTTCCGTGTTTCCTATGGTGGTTTCGTCTCGATCGGACTAACGGTTTCAAAGATATTCGCAATTGTTTTTTAAGCGCTAAAACACGACGCCGCACAAACCGTAAGTTGAAATCCATCATGTTTGGTATCGTTGGACTCGGCAAGGATTCAGGAGTCTAAGAATGTGACTGCTGTGAAAATAAGCCAACCAGATCAAAAGTTATATGCATATGAAAAAACAAATTCTCCACTAGGTGGCGCTGGTCCGAAACTTCTCAGGCTCCTTCAGGGCATTGTCCTGATGACCCATACCGAGTTTCGTAACAATGCGCTAATGCGTTCGTAAAATACAGCATTTTAGCACAAAATTCAACATGGCCGACGGTGAAAATGGCTGATATGTGAAAATTGTATAGCATTCGACTCAGCATGATGCCCCGAATCCAACGAGACCATATTTATGATTTTTGAACAAACCCATCAGAAGTTATAAGCAAAAATAGCAATTTTTCGTATCTCCGGACCAGTAGGTGGCGCTGTGCCGAAACGCTGCATGTTGCCTCAGGTCATGCTTGTGATGACATGTACCAAGTTTGGTCTGAATACGATAAAGCGTTGCGGAGATACAGCATTATGTCTATTTTCGCAAGCGCTACGTGAAATTCATTCGCGTGTTTTTCGAAAACGATTTGAGAAATCGACTTGAATTCCATAACTTTTTGTCAGCATGGTCTGAAGATGATCTGGTTCAATTTTCGTGAAAATCGGAGTAACGGCCTAGGAGGAGTTCGAAAAAGTAGGTTTTTCAGAAAATTCAAAATGGCGGAAAAATTTTCATGACGGAAAATGACGTCATAGGGTGCAATCGATTCGTCATGAGCCAAGGAATCAGAGGAAAAAAGAATTTTGTTTCTAACCCTTACGGTTCAAAAGTTATTAACATAAACATAAGTGCAACTTTGGACAGCTGGTGGCGCTAGAGGGATTGAGTTAGAGACTCCAAATTTGCTATGGACCAGGGTCAGACTGTCATCTAACTGTGTGCCAAATTTCACAACTTTCCCGCAAGCGGTTCTATAGGCTACCATAGACTTCCAGAGCGGAAGAAGAAGAAGAAGAAGAAGAAGAAGAAGAAGAATAAAAAAAAATATAGCTGCAAGCAGCAATTACGGGGCCAAGCACAAAAACGGCACAATAAGACAGCCAACATGGCTGGGAGCATGAGACCAACTGCAACAGTGAGCAATTAAAGACCTATTAAGATCATATTAGGCAAAAGAGCTGAAAAATGATCAAAAATGAGGATTTACTGGTTCATCACTTTCGACCAACAGGTGGCGCTGTGACCAAATTAATGTGGTATGGTCAGAGTGAGGTGACAATGACACTTGCAAAGTTTGGTGTCAGTATTTCAAAGCATTGCAGAGATACAGACTCAACAGTGATTTTGGCATCATGCCTCTGATTCGTTGCTGCAGTATGGAAAAAAGGTTATGTCTATCAACACGAAATCCATAACTTTTTACCAGCATGGTCTGAAGATGATACAATTCGATTTTGGTGAAAATTGGACCAACGGTCTAGGAGTAGCTCAAAAAAGTATGTTTTTAAAGAAAATCAAAATGACGGACAGGAAGTTTGGCTGACTGTGGCAAAATTGGCATCAATGTTCTCAGCATGACCCACGGAATCTAATAAGACCATCTCATTACAATAGGCCCCATTTTTATAAAGCTATTAGCATTTTTTAAATATATCGTTATAAAATCTGACCACAAGGAGGCGCTGTCTCAAAACCTATTGTGTACCTTCAGAGCATGATGCCGATGCCACATCCTGAGTTTCGTAATGGTACATCAATGAAATTTCATGTTTTGTTCAATTATAGCGCCACCAAGAGGCACAATCCCACCTAATTTTTTGTGTGTACTCAGGGTGACCCCATACATGTGTGTATCAAATTTGGTGCAAATATCTCATTTCGTTTTGGAGTTATAGACATTTACATGTAAGAGATCATAAAAAATGACTCCTTGACGACTTTGTTTTGATTTTTTTGCCACTTCCTATCAAAATTTTGACATTTGGGCTTTAACATATAGTTAACCAGCTTAGGTTCCGTGTTTCCTATGATGGTTTCGTCTCGATCGGACTAACGGTTTCAAAGATATTCGCAATTGTTTTTTAAGCGCTAAAACACGACGCCGCACAAACCGTAAGTTGAAATCCATCATGTTTGGTATCGTTGGACTCGGCAAGGATTCAGGAGTCTAAGAATGTGACTCCTGTGAAAATAAGCCAACCAGATCAAAAGTTATAAGCATATGAAAAAACAAATTCTCCACTAGGTGGCGCTGGTCCGAAACTTCTCAGGCTCCTTCAGGGCATTGTCCTGATGACCCATACCGAGTTTCGTAACAATGCGCTAATGCGTTCGTAAAATACAGCATTTTAGCACAAAATTCAACATGGCCGACGGTGAGAATGGCTGATATGTGAAAATTGGATAGCATTCGACTCAGCATGATGCCCCGAATCCAACGAGAGCATATTTATGATTTTTGAACAAACCCATCAGAAGTTATAAGCAAAAATAGCAATTTTTCGTATCTCCGGACCAGTAGGTGGCACTGCGCCGAAACGCTGCATGTTGCCTCAGGTCATGCTTGTGATGACATGTACCAAGTTTGGTCTGAATACGATAAAGCGTTGCGGAGATACAGCATTATATCTATTTTCGCAAGCGCCACGTAAAATTCATTCGCTTCTTTTTCGAAAACGGTTTGACAAATCGACTGGAATTGCATAACTTTTTGTCAGCATGGTCTGAAGATGATCTGGTTCAATTTTCGTGAAAATCGGAGTAACGGCCTAGGAGGAGTTCGAAAAAGTAGGTTTTTCAGAAAATTCAAAATGGCGGAAAAATTTTCATGACGGAAAATGACGTCATAGGGTGCAATCGATTCGTCATGAGCCAAGGCATCAGAGGAAAAAAGAATTTTGTTTCTAACCCATACGGTTCAAAAGTTATTAACATAAACATGAGTGCAACTTTGGACAGCTGGTGGCACTAGAGAGATTGAGTTAGAGACTCCAAATTTGCTATGGACAAAGGTCAGACTGTCCTCTAACTGTGTGCCAAATTTCACAACTTTCCCGCAAGCGGTTCTATGGGCTGCCATAGACTTCAAGAGCGGAAGAAGAAGAAGAATAATAATAAATATAGCTGCAAGCAGCAATTACGGGGCCAAGCACAAAAGCAGCACAAGATGCCAGCCAACACGGCTGGGAGCAACAGACCAACTGCACCAGTGAGCAATTAAAGACCTATTAAGATCATTTTAGGCAAAAGAGCTGAAAAATGATCAAAAATGAGGATTTACTGGTTCATCACTTTCGACCAATAGGTGGCGCTGTGACCAAATTAATGTGGTGTGGTCAGAGTGAGGTGACAATGACACTTGCAAAGTTTGGTGTCAATATTTCAAAGCATTGCAGAGATACAGACTCAACAGTGATTTTGGCATCATGCCTCTGATTCGTTACTGCAGTATGGGAAAAAGGTTATGTCTATCTACACGAAATCCATAATATTTTACCAGCATGGTCTGAAGATGATACGATTCGATTTTGGTGAAAATTGGACCAACGGTCTAGGAGTAGTTTGAAAAAGTATGTTTTTAAAGAAAATCAAAATGACTGACAGGAAGTTTGGCTGACTGTGGCAAAATTGGCATCAATGTTCTCAGCATGACCCACGGAATCTAATAAGACCAGTTTCATTACAATAGGCCACATTTTTATAAAGCTATTAGCATTTTTTAAATATTTCGTTATAAAATTTGACCACAAGGAGGCGCTGTCTCAAAACCTATTGTGTCCCTTCAGAGCATGATGCCGACGCGAAATCCTGAGTTTCGTAATGGTACATCAATGCATTCGTGTCATATAGCATTTTATATCATAATACTGTATTGTAGTCAATGGAAATTTCATGTTTTGTTCAATTATAGCACCACCAAGAGGCACAATCCCACCTAATTTTTTGTGTGTCCTCAGGGTGACCCCATACATGTGTGTATCAAATTTGGTGCAAATATCTCATTTCGTTTTGGAGTTATAGACATTTACATGTAAGAGATCATAAAAAATGACCCCTGGACGACTTTGTTTTGATTTTTTTGCCACTTCCTATCAAATTTTTGACATTTGGGCTTTAACATATAGTTAACCAGCTTAGGTTCCGTGTTTCCTATGGTGGTTTCGTCTCGATCGGACTAACGGTTTCGAAGATATTCGCAATTGTTTTTTCAGCGCTAAATCATCACGCCGCACAAACCGTAAGTCAAAACCTAGCATGTTTGGTATCGTTGGACTCGGCAAGGATTCAGGAGTCTAAGAATGTGACTCCCATGAAAATAAGCCAACCAGATCAAAAGTTATAAGCATATGAAAAAAAAAAATTTCCACTAGGTGGCGCTGGTCCGAAACTTCTCAGGCTCCTTCAGGGCAATGTCCTGATGACCCATACCGAGTTTCGTAACGATACGCTAATGCGTTCGTAAAATACAGCATTTTAGCACAAAATTCAAAATGGCCGACAGCCAAAATGGCAGATATGGGAAAACTGGATATCATTCGACTCGGCATGATGCCCCGAATCCATCGAGACCAAATTTATGATTTTTGGACAAACCCATCAGAAGTTATAAGCAAAAATAGCCATTTTTCGTATCTCCGGACCAGTAGGAGGCGCTGCGCCGAAACGCTGCATGTTGACTCAGGTCATGCTTGTGATGACATGTACCAAGTTTGGTCTGAATACGATAAAGCATTGCGGAGATACAGCGTTATTTCTATTTTCGCAAGGCTTCGTAAAATTCATTCGCTTCTTTTTCGAAAACGGTTTGAGAAATCAACCTGAATTCCATAACTTTTTGTCAGCATGGTCTGAAGATGATCTGGTTCAATTTTTGTGAAAATCGGAGTAACGGCCTAGGAGGAGTTCGAAAAAGTAGGTTTTTCAGAAAATTCAAAATGGCGGAAAAATTTTCATGACGGAAAATGACGTCATAGGGTGCAATCGATTCGTCTTGACCCAAGGAATCAGAGGAAAAAAGAATTTTGTTTCTAACCCTTACGGTTCAAAAGTTATTAACATAAACATAAGTGCAACTTTGGACAGCTGGTGGCGCTAAAGGGATTGAGTTAGAGACTCCAAATTTGCTATGGACAAAGGTCAGACTGTCCTCTAACTGTGTGCCAAATTTCACAACTTTCCCGCAAGCGGTTCTAGGGGCTGCCATAGACTTCCAGAGCGGAAGAAGAAGAAGAAGAAGAATAATAAAAAAAAGAAATCTAACGGATACAATAGGTGCCTACGCACCTTCGGTGCTTGGCACCTAATAAATATAGCTGCAAGCAGCAATTACGGGGCCAAGCACAAAAGCGGCACAAGAAGCCAGCCAACACGGCTGTGAGCATCAGACCAACTGCAACAGTGAGCAATTAAAACCCTATTGAGATCATTTTAGGCAAAAGAGCTGAAAAATCACAAATACAGTCAAAAATAAAGATTTACTGATTCATCACTTCTGACCAATAGGTGGCACTGTGATTAAATTAATGAGGTATGGTCAGAGTGAGGTGACAACGACATTCGCAAAGTTTGGTGTTAATATGTCAAAGCATTGCAGAGATACAGCCTCAAGAGTCATTTTGGCTTTAAGACTCTAATTTGTTGCTGTGGCAAATGAATACGGTTTCGTCTATCAACACGAAATCCAAAAACAGCACAATAAGCCAGCCAACATGGCTGTGAGCAATTAAAGACCTATTAAGATCATTTTAGGCAAAAGAGCTGAAAAATGATCAAAAATGAGGATTTACTGGTTCATCACTTTCAACCAATAGGTGGCGCTGTGACCAAATTAATGTGGTATGGTCAGAGTGAGGTGACAATGACACTTGCAAAGTTTGGTGTCAATATTTCAAAGCATTGCAGAGATACAGACTCAACAGTGATTTTGGCATCATGCCTCTGATTCGTTGCTGCAGTATGGGAAAAAGGTTATGTCTATCAACACGAAATCCATAACTTTTTACCAGCATGGTCTGAAGATGATACGATTCGATTTTGGTGAAAATTGGACCAATGGTCTAGGAGTAGTTTGAAAAAGTATGTTTTTAAAGAAAATCAAAATGACTGACAGGAAGTTTGGCTAACTGTGGCAAAATTGGCATCAACGTTCTCAGCATGACCCACGGAATCTAATAAGACCAGTTTCAGTACAATAGGCCACATTTTTATAAAGCTATTAGCATTTTTTAAATATATTGTTATAAAATCTGACCACAAGGAGGCGCTGTCTCAAAACCTATTGTGTACCTTCAGAGCATGATGCCGATGCCACATCCTGAGTTTTGTAATGGTACATCAATGAAATTTCATGTTTTGTTCAATTATAGCGCCACCAAGAGGCACAATCCCACCTAATTTTTTGTGTGTCCTCAGGGTGACCCCATACATGTGTGTATCAAATTTGGTGCAAATATCTCATTTCGTTTTGGAGTTATAGACATTTACATGTAAGAGATCATAAAAAATGACCCCTGGATGACTTTGTTTTGATTTTTTTGCCACTTCCTATCAAATTTTTGACATTTGGGCTTTAACATATAGTTAACCAGCTTAGGTTCCGTGTTTCCTATGGTGGTTTCGTCTCGATCGGACTAACGGTTTCGAAGATATTCGCAATTGTTTTTTCAGCGCTAAATCACCACGCCGCACAAACCGTAAGTCGAAATCTATCATGTTTGGTATTGTTGGACTCGGCAAGGATTCAGGAGTCTAAGAATGTGACTCCCGTGAAAATAAGCTAATCAGATCAAAAGTTATAAGCATATGAAAAAACAAATTCTCCACTAGGTGGCGCTGGTCCGAAACTTCTCAGGCTCCTTCAGGGCATTGTCCTGATGACCCATACCGAGTTTCGTAACGATACGCTAATGCGTTCGTAAAATACAGCATTTTAGCACAAAATTCAAAATGGCCGACAGCCAAAATGGCAGATATGGGAAAACTGGATATCATTCGACTCGGCATGATGCCCCGAATCCAAAGAGACCAAATTTATGATTTTTGGACAAACCCATCAGAAGTTATAAGCAAAAATAGCCATTTTTCATATCTCCGGACCAGTAGGTGGCACTGCGCCGAAACGCTGCATGTTGCCTCAGGTCATGCTTGTGATGACATGTACCAAGTTTAGTCTGAATACGATAAAGCGTTGCAGAGATACAGCATTATGTCTCTTTTCGCAAGCGCTTCGTAAAATTCATTTGTGTGTTTTTCGAAAACGGTTTGACAAATCGACTTGAATCTCATAAGTTTTTGTCAGCATGGTCTGAAGATGATCTGGTTCAATTTTCGTGCAAATTGGAGTAACGGCCTAGGAGGAGTTTGAAAAAGTAGGTTTTACAGAAAATTCAAAATGGCGGAAAAATTTTAATGACGGAAAATGACGTCATAGGGTGCGATCGATTCGTCTTGACCCAAGGAATCAGAGGAAAAAAGAATTTTGTTTCTAACCCTAACGGTTCAAAAGTTATTAACATAAACATAAGTGCAACTTTGGACAGCTGGTGGCGCTAGAGGGATTTAGTTAGAGACTCCAAATTTGCTATGTACAAAGGTCAGACTGTCCTCTAACTGTGTGCCAAATTTCACAACTTTCCCGCAAACGGTTCTATGGGCTGCCATAGACTTCCAGAGCGGAAGAAGAAGAATAATAATAATAATAATAATAATAATAATAAAATATAGCTGCAAGCAGCAATTACGGGGCCAAGCACAAAAACGGCACAATAAGCCAGCCAACATGGCTTTGAGCATCAGACCAACTGCAACTGCAACCTATTAAGATCATTTTAGGCAAAAGAGCTGAAAAATGATCAAAAATGAGGATTTACTGGTTCATCACTTTCGACCAATAGGTGGCGCTGTGACCAAATTAATGTCGTGTGGTCAGAGTGAGGTGACAATGACACTTGCAAAGTTTGGTGTCAATATTTCAAAGCATTGCAGAGATACAGACTCAACAGTGATTTTGGCATCATGCCTCTAATTCGTTGCTGCAGTATGGGAAATAGGTTATGTTTATCAACATGAAATCAATAACATTTTACTAAGATCATTTTAGGCAAAAGAGCTGAAAAATGATCAAAAATGAGGATTTACTGGTTCATCACTTTCGACCAATAGGTGGCGCTGTGACCAAATTAATGTGGTCTGATCAGAGTGAGGTGACAATGACACTTGCAAAGTTTGGTGTCAATATTTCAAAGCATTGCAGAGATACAGACTCAACAGTGATTTTGACATCATGCCTCTGATTCGTTGCTGCAGTATGGGAAAAAGGTTATGTCTATCAACACGAAATCCATAACTTTTTACCAGCATGGTCTGAAGATGATACGATTCGATTTTGGTGAAAATTGGACCAACGGTCTAGGAGTAGTTCGAAAAAGTATGTTTTTAAAGAAAATCAAAATGACTGACAGGAAGTTTGGCTGACTGTGGCAAAATTGGCATCAATGTTCTCAGCATGACCCACGGAATCTAATAAGACCAGTCCCATTACAATAGGCCCCATTTTTATAAAGCTATTAGCATTTTTTAAATATATTGTTATAAAATCTGACCACAAGGAGGCGCTGTCTCAAAACCTATTGTGTACCTTCATAGCATTGTACCAATGGCACACCCTGAGTTTCGTAATGGTACATCAATGCATTCATATAATATAGCATTTTTTATCATAATACTGTATTGTAGTCAATGGAAATTTCATGTTTTGTTCAATTATAGCGCCACCAAGAGGCACAATCCCACCTAATTTTTTGTGTGTCCTCAGGGTGACCCCATACATGTGTGTATCAAATTTGGTGCAAATATCTCATTTCGTTTTGGAGTTATAGACATTTACATGTAAGAGATCATAAAAAATGACCCCTGGACGACTTTGTTTTGATTTTTTTGCCACTTCCTATCAAAATTTTGACATTTGGTCCGTGACTTTTAGTTAACCAGCTTAGGTTCCGTGTTTCCTATGCTGGTTTCGTCTCGATCGGACTAACGGTTTCAAAGATATTCGCAATTGTTTTTTCAGCGCTAAATCACCACGCCGCACAAACCGTAAGTCAAAACCTAACATGTTTGGTATCGTTGGACTCGGCAAGGATTCAGGAGTCTAAGAATGTGACTCTCATGAAAATAAGCCAACCAGATCAAAAGTTATAAGCATATGAATAAACAAATTCTCCACTAGGTGGCGCTGGTCCGAAACTTCTCAGGCTCCTTCAGGGCATTGTCCTGATGACCCGTACCGAGTTTCGTAACGATACGCTAATGCGTTCGTAAAATACAGCATTTTAGCACAAAATTCAAAATGGCCGACAGCCAAAATGGCAGATATGGGAAAACTGGATATCATTCGACTCGGCATGATGCCCCGAATCCAAAGAGACCAAATTTATGATTTTTGGATAAACCCATCAGAAGTTATAAGCAAAAATATCAATTTTTCATATCTCCGGACCAGTAGGTGGCACTGCGCCGAAACGCTGCATGTTGCCTCAGGTCATGCTTGTGATGACATGTACCAAGTTTGGTCTGAATACGATAAAGCGTTGCGGAGATACAGCATTATTTATATTTTCGCAAGGCTTCGTAAAATTCATTCGCTTCTTTTTCGAAAACGGTTTGAGCAATCAACTTGAATTCCATAACTTTTTGTCGGCATGGTCTGAAGATGATCTGGTTTAATTTTCGTGAAAATCGGAGTAACGGCCTAGGAGGAGTTCGAAAAAGTAGGTTTTTCAGAAAATTCAAAATGGCGGAAAAATTTTCATGACGGAAAATGACGTCATAGGGTGCAATCGATTCGTCTTGACCCAAGGAATCAGAGGAAAAAAGAATTTTGTTTCTAACCCTTACGGTTCAAAAGTTATTAACATAAACGTAAGTGCAACTTTGGACAGCTGGTGGCGCTAGAGGGATTGAGTTAGAGACTCCAAATTTGCTATGGACAAAGGTCAGACTGTCCTCTAACTGTGTGCCAAATTTCACAACTTTCCCGCAAGCGGTTCTATGGCCTGCCATAGACTTCCAGAGCGGAAGAAGAAGAAGAAGAATAATAAAAAAAAAAAGAAATCCAACGGATACAATAGGTGCCTACGCACCTTCGGTGCTTGGCCCCTAAAAAGAACGCCAACGGATACAATAGGTGCCTACGCACCTTCGGTGCTTGGCCCCTAATAAAAAAGAACGCCAACGGATACAATAGGTGCCTAAGCACCTTCGGTGCTTGGCCCCTAAAAAAAAGAACGCCAACGGATACAATAGGTGCCTTCGCACCTTCGGTGCTTGGCCCCTAATAATAAAAAAGAACGCCAACGGATACAATAGGTGCCTACGCACCTTCGGTGCTTGGCCCCTAAAAAAAAGAACGCCAACAGATACAATAGGTGCCTAAGCACCTTCGGTGCTTGGCCCCTAAAAAGAACGCCAACGGATACAATAGGTGCCTAAGCACCTTCGGTGCTTGGCCCCTAATAAAAAAGAACGCCAACGGATACAATAGGTGCCTAAGCACCTTCGGTGCTTGGCCCCTAAATACAATAGAATAAAGATAGAAATGAAATGGACTGCTTTATTTCTTCAGGTAGGTCTAACAGTATTCAGGTAAGAAACTGACAACACTAGATTGAGTGTGTTTAAAGTAAAGAGTGTTAAATGTTGATCGTATCTCCTTACTGAGGAGCAGCTCATGTGTTCAATCATTTACAGATCAATCACTCAATCACCTCAACTCAACAAAATATTATTTCTACACTCTACAGGTATATGGAAGTTCAAGTCCATTTACTAACATGTTAAACATATAAGCCTGTAGCCTTTATCATATGTTCTGTCATATAAACAGTATAATAACAATAATATCATTTACTTCCCTCAAACAACTCAGTAGGTATTATTAGTATTATTATAATTATTGTTTTTGTTGTTACATTTAAAGTATTGTCACACTTTAATATGTGAAATATATGATCAGAAAACTAAACACATTTATCGTCGTCAGGCTTTTATTTGTGTTTAATGGATCAAACAGCGGAGCTGCGCTCTCAGGTTTATGGCTGCTGTAAATTTGACCTGCCACAAGATGGCGCTGTTTTCGACACTCTTGATGCTTTGAAACTTTTCCTGAAACATTTAGAAAAAAAAGCTTCAAAGATTTAAGAGGCTTCATTTCTCCATCCCTACTCAATAGTTTTAGGCCTTTTTGCAATTTTTTCCCATCGAATTTAGCTGTTTTAGAGCGTTTACTCATTTTGAATAGTAAAAACTCATTTTGAACAGTAAAAAAAAAAAAAAAAAAACTATACCTTTCTATCCTACCTTTCTTTGCTTCCTTCACTTCCTTTAATCTCTCTCTATTGTAGCTTATGATACTCTGAGCACTGCCTAAAACTTGTATTGTGAGCACTTCTTGTCCCTATTTGCCTCGTCATGATGACTCGCTTACTGTATTCCTCACTTGTAAGTCGCTTTGGATAAAAGCGTCTGCCAAATGAATAAATGTAAATGTAAAATGTTTGAGCCTGTTTTTAAACATGAACTATCTGTAATGTGATTTTTCCTGTGTGGAAAAAGCAACAAAACTAAACTAGCAATCAGATTTCTTTTCACCCATATCCCCCACGCCCAACCATGCACATGCACACACACACACACACACACACACACACACACACACACACACACACTCACACTCACACTCACACACACACACACACACAAACACACATTTGAGTTTACAACACAAACGCACACCTTTATTTATTCTTATTATCTCTTGCTTTCTTAATAAGTCATGTGTACGCAGATAGATTTTAATAATCAATTTTAAAAATATTTAAAAAATAAAATAAAATAAATAAAAACAGCATTAATTCATGCCCTCTCATGGTAGGCACAGTGAGTTCATACAGCTGTACATCTGCAGGCGCCACTGCACTAGATGATTCACCCTGCGTTCCATTCGGAAGGGCTCATCTCTATGCCCTAATCCCTTCAAAGGGTTTACCCTCCGGAGTGAGAGCTTCAAAGGGATGAAGGGGTAAAAAACAACTCTTTTTTTGGAACGCACTTCTGTGTCATCTTAACGAGACAATCAAGGAGGTGCCTTCGTCACACATTTTGTACACTGGTTGACCCCCCCAAAAAACATGCTCTGAACGATGAGTAGATTGTGCAACGTTAGTTTATTTATTTTTGGTTTATCGCAGCATATTATATATTGTGTCTATGTATTTGAAACATTTGAATGGACTGATAAAGGGAGCTGTAAAGTGTTTTTGTTGAAGTACAATGTCGCTTTAACCATAATAATGTACCAAATCTAGCTTGTATAAATATTACAGTAGTATAGAAAAATACTATACATACATTTATAGGTAAAATCGAACTCCGAGCCTCCTGTACACATTCTGTGACGACAAACAACTTCCCTGTGCAAAGGATCATGGGGGCCCAAAGTGTCCATCAGTTGTACCCTTCAGAATCCTTCATTCAGAAGGGCCCTTTGAAATGGCCAGTTTTGAGCACTTCGGTTTGGAACGACCCTTCAATATGGCGGCCATGATTGTTTTCACTCCGAAGTGCCCTTCGAGGGCGATATATCCCGTTTGGAACGCACCGTCAGTCGGACCACGAGACCACACACCTGTTGATTGTAGGAACGATTTCACAGAGAGACGAGATCTCACGGAGACTCACGAGATCAAACGTGACTTGAGAAGAAAAACAAATGGAGGACAATCGATGTTGTCAGCTGACTCTCCTGCCACGCGTTGTTTTAATGAATGTAATTAAGACTTTCACGATTCCTCGTTTAAATTTGAGTACTTGATTTAAAAAAATCCTCAATAGACCCTTTTCACATTTCTGTGTTTCTCAGTAGCAGAAGTCGTCATAGTTGAGTAAACTTTTATAACAGTGAATTAGAGACTACATTAAATATATGTTTTGTTTTGTATTTATTTTTGTTTCTATTTGTGCAAATAGCAAAAGAAAAACTCCATTATAGTGTTTTTACAACCTTCAAAAAGAGGGAAAAAATAGAGAGCGATTGATAACGGCAGTCAGAAGAGAGAAAGATGTCATTTTTACCGTCACTCCCACAGAAACACCCTCACAGCAGCGGTAACTAGTTTTTTGTAATTTAATGCAAATGTAATATAATACTAAATATATACAATATTGATGACCAGAATCAACATATTCACTCATTTGTAATAAATATTTTAGTCATTATTCTGTCATTTTTCATTGAAAATCATTTCACTGTATGTAATTCACACATTCATGCCAAAATTCTTAATATTCACAGTATTCACACTGTCAAACCGTTACTGTTTACGATTGATTAAATGTTTAACATCATTAAATTTCTTTAAGGCAGTTTCCACACATTCATTCATCTATTTTAAAACTGCTCTTACGAAAATTAACCATGGTTTTACTAGAAATAAAACTAAAAAACATGGTTATTATAGTTAAACCATGGTAACCACAAATTAACCATGGTCTTGCTAACCATATTTTAACCATGGTATTTTGTAGTAAAACGGTGGTAATACAAATGGTAATCAATCCATGAAAAACATGGTTACTACACTTTTACTATAATAAAACCATGGTTAATTTTCATAAAGGGTGTTTATCAGTCAAATTCACTTATAAATGTAAATTCAACAGGTAAGAAATATGATCAGTAAGAGAAAAACACAGTTAATGAGAAGACGAGCACTGGACTGCGACAGGTTAGATGGGAAATAAATGTATTTGGAAGGGAACATTTCAGCAAGTTGAAGATATGAGATGTAAACACTCTCAGTTTGGAAATGCATCTACTACACGAACGTACTCCAGCGTCCGCATATTATTTTAAAAGAAGGACCTTCATCCCGCCGTATCAGTCTCACCCATGCTTTCCTCAATTCTTGTTGTGTCGAGAAATCGTGAAAACTGAGGCGAGGATGTCGTTGTTTAGAATCAGAGCAGCCGGATCGCTGCAGTAACACCGGCGAGAGGATTCAGACATTAGTTTTGACTGAGTTGCGATGGGACCGGAAGTAGAGATACACTGCTTCACTTACCGGATATAGGAAGTGTGATAAAGATCTATTTCAGTTTTCTTCTTTCAACAGGGTTCACGTGTGATTTATCAAACATTCATATGCTGGCAATCCTATCATATGAATGATCGTACGTTGATAAATCTGAAATGTGGGTTCAGAAGCCCCGCCTCTACAGTTTACAACACAGAGAAACGTAACCCGACCAAGAAGAGGAAGTAATCTCATGAAAGAGAAATTGATCTTATCCAAAAACACCCGTTAACCTTGTAATTGCAAACAATTACATTAATTTATATGTATATTTAGTAGCGGTAAATAAAACAAAACATCCATAGGTCTATTGTAGTTCCCTCCACAACAAATCATTTAAGTTACGGTATTCAACAGAACAAGAATGAAAAAGAAGCTATAAAATTATATATTAAACTATAAAATAAAACAAATTAGATAGTCATAGTAGCATTCATTATGAACAATAAAAGTCAAGCAAAAAAATTTTTTAAGGCTAAAGTGAAACTGATGTGCTCACCTCTCTCATTTGGCAAGAATCCAAATATGTTTCTATATTTGCATGAAACATTTTGGTTGCTAAATTGTTATTCATTATCAGGGTTCCCACTCTTTTTCAGAGATAATTTTCCAGGACATTTCAATTTTAATTACAACAGGAATAACATACAAGGATAACAGATTCACGGCCTAAAGTAATATTCCTCTTTCCAGAAGTCTTAAAAAAATCTGTATAGTTTGTTTAAATTTTGTTTTTATTTACTATATTATTGGCAGTATTCAGTTGTTGTTCTTCATTGTCTTTTCCTTTTTGTAAAGCACACTTTCTATATTAATCTTAAATTGTTAAAATGTATCCATTTACATTTACATTTACATTTTATTCATTTGGCAGACGCTTTTATCCAAAGCGACTTACAAGTGAGGAATACAGTAAGCGAGTCGTCATGACGAGGCAAATAGGGACAAGAAGTGCTCACAATACAAGTTTTAGGCAGTGCTCAGAGTATCATAAGCTACAATAGAGAGAGATTAAAGGAAGTGAAGGAAGCAAAGAAAGGTAGGATAGAAGGATAGAAAGGTATAGAATTTTTTTTTTTTTTTTTTAGGATGAGGATAAGTGCTCACGAAAGAGATGAGTTTTCAGCTGTCTTTTGAATATTGCCAGGGATTCTGCATTTGCGGATGAAGGCAGGAAGATGATTCCACCAGCGAGGGACAGTGAACGAGAATGTCCTGGAGAGTGATTTCGTGCCTCTCTGTGATGGTACCACGAGCCTTCGCTCCTTTAGTGAGCGTAGGCTTCTGGTCGGAGTGTAGACTTGTAAGAGTGAGTGGAAGTAGGAGGGTGCTGAGCCTGTGGTAGATCTGTAAGCAAGCGTCAACGCCTTGAATTTGATGCGAGCAGCAAGTGGTAGCCAGTGCAGAGAGATGAAGAGAGGCGTGACGTGGGCTCTTTTGGGCTCGTTAAAGACGAGACGTGCTGCAGCGTTCTGAATCATTTGAAGAGGCTTGATTGTGCATGATGGCAGTCCAGCCAGAAGAGCATTGCAGTAATCAAGCCTAGAAATGACCAGGGCATGGACAAGGAGTTGTGTTGCATGTTCTGTTAGAAAGGGCCTGATTTTCCTGATGTTGTATAGTGCAAATCTGCATGACCGAGCTGTCTTTGCAATGTGGTCTTTGAAGGTCAGTTGGTTATCAAGGATTACTCCAAGATTTCTGGCCGAATTTGATGGGGTAATTGAGGATGTACCTAGCTGGATGCTGAAATCATGATTTAGAGTAGAATTGGCAGGGAAGACGAGAAGCTCAGTCTTAGCCAGGTTGAGCTGCAGATGATGTTCTTTCATCCATGCCGAGATGTCCGCCAGACAGCTTGAGATTCGTGTAGGTACTGTGGGATCATCTGGTTGGAATGAGAGGAAGAGTTGTGTGTCATCAGCATAGCAATGGTAGGAGAAACCATGTGCCTGTATGATGGGACCAAGTGATGTAGTGTAAATGGAGAAGAGGAGGGGTCCAAGAACTGAACCCTGAGGAACCCCCGTGGTCAGTTGATGAGCTTCGGATACCTCCCCTCTCCAGGCAACCCTGAAAGACCTTCCTGTGAGATAGGATTCAAACCAGTGAAGTGGAGTACCTGTGATGCCCAGTGATGAGAGGGTGGACAGGAGGATCTGATGATTCACCGTGTCGAAGGCAGCAGATAGATCGAGCAGAATGAGAACTGATGATTTGGAATCAGCCTTTGCAATCCGCAAGGATTCAGTGACCGACAGTAGTGCAGTCTCGGTTGAGTGGCCACTCTTGAAACCAGATTGATTGACATCCAATTGATTGCTCTGTGAGAGGAAAGATGACACCTGGTTGAAAACAACTCGTTCAAGTGTTTTTGCTATGAATGGTAGGAGAGAAACAGGTCTGTAGCTGTCTACAAGTGACGTGTTTAATGTGGGTTTTTTAAGCAGTGGGGTTACCCGAGTCTGCTTGAATGTGTTAGGGAAAGTGCCAGTGTGGAGAGATGTGTTGATAATGTGTGTAAGTGCTGGTGCAATTGTAGGAGCGATGGCTTGTAGAAGGTGTGAGGGGATGGGATCAAGAGGGCAGGTGGTGGGATGGCTGGAGAGAAGGAGTTTGGATACTTCTGTCTCTGTGAGGGGAGAGAATGAAGAGAGGTGTGTGGCTGTGTATGTGGATGGTCTGAGTTCCTGTGTGTGTGGAGCGGAGAACTGACTGCTGATGGTAGTGGTTTTGTTAGTGAAAAAATTAGCAAAATTATCAGCAGTTAGGGAGGAGGTGGGTGGTGGTGGAGGGGGACAGAGGAGAGAGTTGAATGTTTTGAAAAGTGAGCGTGTGTTTGAAGCGCTGTTGAATTTGTTGTGGAAATAGGAAGATTTAGCAGCATGAATTTCAGCCGAAAAGGATGAGAGCAGGGATTGATAGCTACCTAGGTCAGATTGGTCTTTTGATTTGTGCCATTTCCTCTCTGCAACCCTGAGTTTGGTCCGGTGTTCACGAAGAACATCAGATAACCAGGGATTAGAGGGAGTGGCACGTGCAGGCCTGGATGACAGAGGACAAATGCTATCTAGAGATGAAGTTAAGGTGGAACATAGAGTGTCAGTTGCTGTATTCACATCCAGAGATGAGAATTGTGTGGGTGAGGGAAGGGAGGATGATACAGCAGAGGAAAGATGAGAAGAAGAAAGAGAGCGCAGGTTTCGTCTAAAGGTAACTGGTAGAGGGGTTGGTGGTGAACAAATAGGGAGTTGTAGACTAAAAGTGATGAAGAAATGATCGGAAATGTGCAGAGGTTTTACCAAAATGTTGTCAGTGATGCAGTTGCGTGTGTAAATGAGGTCAAGTTGGTTGCCAGATTTGTGTGTACTTGTGGTGATGAGCCGATTGAGATCAAATGAGGCTATAAGAGAAAGGAAGTCTGAAGCATAAGGCTTCTCTAGATGAATGTTGAAATCGCCAAAGACTACAAGTGGGCTACCATCCTCTGGGAATGAGGACAGCAGCATGTCCAGTTCCTCTACAAAGGTACCCAGTTGGCCTGGAGGGCGATAAATTACTACGATATGAATTTTGACAGGAATTGAGATTGTAATAGCATGAAACTCAAATGAACTGTAGTTGCAAAGAGAGGAATGAGTCGAGTATTTCCAATTGTCAGAAATGAGAAGACCTGTGCCCCCACCCCTCCCAGACTGGCGAGGGGTATGAGAGAAAGTGAAGTTGTTAGAGAGAGCAGCAGGGGTTGCTGAGTCCTCTGGACGAATCCAGGTCTCAGTCAAGCCCAAGATATTGAGAGTAGAATTAGTAGCAAAGGCTGGAATGAAGTCAGCTTTGTTAACTGCAGACTGACAATTCCATAGCCCCACAGAGACAGAGAGAGGAGTATTAGTATTAGAAGATGAGTAGATAGGACGCAGGTTAAAAGCATTGCGCTGCCTTTTGCGTGGGTTAGTGGAGCGTTGCCGAGAGACAACAGGAATGTATTGAAAGCACATGCTGAGGAAGAAGGAACGGAAAAGTGTGAAAGAAAGGGAAAGGAAGATACTTAAGTGCCTACCGGTGTCGTTGCTCGGTGGAGTCGCGCAGGTAGAGTCGCAGGTCTTTACCCGAGTCGGTCTGAACACGAAGAGGCTGAACACAACGGCTGAACACTCCCGCTGACGCTTCCGCGACAGCGCGCACATACACAATAAATATGCTGCTTATTAACACGTGATTGAAAACAGCTAAGCCAGCCTTGAAAATTAGCACTGCAAAAGCCTAAAGGCCGTGAATGGCTAAAAATCGAAACTAAGTGCGACTACGAGCAATAACACTCTGCAAACGCGGCTGTTATTCTAAACGAGTACAATTAAAATACAAATATAGTCAAGGTAGAAAATAGGACAAGCACAGATTCGAAATTAATCCTTCCTAGCAGCAAATAATAAACAAAGCAACAGACCCAGAACAGATATTCAGTAAAGCACTTATGCGTTCCTGCCATTACCACTGTCAGCTCGCTACTCCTTACAATATCCATATAATAATAAACTATTAAATAAAATTATATAAACAATCATTAGTAATAATCTAGTGTATTAATATAATATCAACAAGATATCACAATTTAAATAATGCTATGAGTTTAATGTTTTAAAATAAACACAATTTTGAATGGTAAAAATGAAAGACACTTTTAAAATTAAACTAACACCGCCAGTAGGTGACTTAATAAGTGAGTCATTGGAGTCAATCTTTCAATCGATTTGTTCAAAAAGCTCATTCATTTACAAACGAATCAAATGACAGTCTTTATGAATGGGTCACTGAATCACATTTCAAACGATTTGTTCAAAATTGTAGATTCATTCTGAAACACTTCTGTGAGTTGCTAAGAAACGTTCTGCATTGGTTTTGTTTGGAACTATTTTTGTTGGTGAAACAGACAATATTTCCTCCCCTTATATTAACTTATTTAGTGAACTTGCAGAAAATCAAAATCACATTTGCCTGCACCTCGTGTTCACAACACTAGTCTGTGCTGCGCGAGGAGTGAATGAATCGCTGAATGTGATTCATGGTGCATCGCGTCAGCGTCTCATTATGACATCATCGCTCAGAACTAAATAAAACTAGGGGGATTACGTGAAACAATTACTATGAAGAACAACTTGTCATGGAGATGCAAGAAGTTTCAACATTTCTAAAACAAAATAAAAAGAATTCATATCAATTTGCAGGGGCTCAAGTGGGAAAAAGGGCGCCTCATAATTATTTATTTAAAAAAATAATAAACTCTGACTTCCTTACCAATTTATTTTAATTCACACTCACGCAATTGTTTCATACTCCACAGATTTCTACAAAATAATCAGTTCACACAGAGACATGGTCTTCTTTAGTATTCACTAGGTTTATCACAAGAGAAGGCAACAGCAAAGGAAACTATGCCACAGTGTGCATGTTTTCTACACTACTATTTTCAAGTATTTATATATTTAGAATAAATGACCAAGGAGAGGGACATAGTTTCACTAATAATTTGTTTATTTTGCACAAATCAATCAATCGTTTTAATTCTTTTGGTGTTATTGGAATACTTCTTTCATGTTGTGGACAATTTTAAGATTTTGGTCTATTTTTGCTTCCATGTCTTCTTTTTCTCTAATGGAAAGAAAACTTCCAAAATACACATTTAGATGGTGTTTGTTTTAAGCCTACTACTGTCCGTCTGTGTGCATCTGTAGATTTCTTCTAAATTAACCAAAACAAGCTAATCTGCATATTTAAACACATCAAGAGTCTATTGCCCTGAAATGTTACAAGAAGGCCTACATAATATATATTTTACAAATGCCTGCAGAGGGCGCCAAAAGCCTGGTGATTGTTGTTGTTTCAGAGCACGATCAAATCCTTGTTTTTGGCCAACCAGCAGAATTAAAAATATAATATTAGTAAAATAATACAGTAATAATAATATTCGCCCACTTCTTTATGATAGAAATACTACAGCCACTGTAACGTCTTGAACAAGAATATGTGGACATCAAAACATGCACGCTCAGAGCGATTGTTTAAACTTTTATTGATGTATTCTCCTGTGTAAGCGTAGATTTAAGAATGATAGCATTATGCAATGCTGTATTATGACTTTTAAATGGTTTTAATAAATCGTGCATCCTTAGAAAACTGTCTAATAATGCGGTTCATGGATCCGCGTCCATGGAATGCTCCACTTCCGGTACTGACAGCCCTACTGTAGCTGAGGGGCTAAGGACTGTAAGGTGCTAGTTGTCACTAAGGAGGTGGAGTTGGTCCGGGTGTGTCGGTTAGAACACCAAAGTCGGAGAAGGAATCCCGTTCAACAGATTTATTTGTACAAGCATATGCAGAGGGGGAGCCAGGTTATAGTGTGTTGTGTTAAACAGTGTTCTCTGTTTACATATAGGAGATGAGCATGAAGACTGGTGCAGAGTGGTATAGTCTCATGCCTTTATGTCCTTAGAAGTATGTCAGTATATACTCATGTGTGTGGTCTGCAACAAACAAAATAAAGATATGTTCTAACAAACAATGTTTCTTATTACAGTTCACAACATCAATATGCTCACATTCATAACAGCATAAATGGCATTAATAAGCTACTGGCTTCCCCCAAACATCAACACAATGTAGCATTTGTTACAACAAACTGGGCTGGTATAAAACATTATAAACAGCTTACATTATTACATGTGAACTCAAATACTGCTATAATTTACACTGGCGTCCGTTTTGTATTATCACTCTTTTAATGTCTATATTCAGGACGGGGCGGGGCGGACGTGCGTGTGGGAATGAATAGGGGGTGTGTACGTGACGTCACTGTCGACCATTATAACTGCGGTTACACAGTGTGACTGTACAAATCGCTTTGACACAAAATCTGAGGTATATTTTTACAGACTGCCGAAAGCTACAGAAAAAAGAAGCAAATGGATCACTGCAATTCACAGAAACAACTGGACTCCAGGCAGAGAAACATGTTTTGCAGTTATCATTTTGTGTCAAAATGTTGGACTTTGGTGTAAAATCATACCCTATATATTGTATTGTTATATATTGTGTTGACAACTGTGTTAGACATACCTATATTGTAGTTATATAAAACGTTCACAGGCAGATTTGCTTTATGTATTTCCCCGGCATCGAAATCAGCACCCAAGACTGCCTCTATAATCAGACACTTTAGCGCACAAGACAAAAGCCTGGCATGAGATAGTTAATTCAAGTGAACAGTGGAAGTGATACAATCATCAGGCTGTTGGCCCCTCTGCAGGCATTTGTTATAATTCATAATATAATTGTTTATACAACATATATTATATTATGTATTTTAAAAGTGTTGTTATATCAAACCATATGATTACTTGCTTTTGATCCAGATATTATTGCCCCATTGTTATTATATTTGTATTTTAAGTCATTTTAAAGGCCATTGTTTGCTTAGGTCTATTTTTATTATCATAAAAAATATCCGATTACTTGAAAATTGTGAAAATAATCGACTGATTACTTGATCACCAAAATAATCGTTAGTGACAGCCCTAAATGTACTAATAGTTTAATTCCCCTATTCCATTTTGTTACTTTATGAATAAATTCAATGACAGTTTCATGTGAGAGTCACATATGATCTTACCACAGTTTCTCCAGTTCACAGTGAGGATTCTCCAGTACAGCAGAGACTATCTTCACTCCCGAGTCTCCTAGATTATTATATGACAGACTCAGTTCTCTCAGGTGTGAGGAGGGGTTTGATCTCAGAGCTGAAGCCAGAGCAGCACAACCTTCATCTGTGACACCACACTTATACAACCTGTAGAGAACAATGACACACTCTTCACTCTCTCAGATCAACAGAGACTTCATTATCAAAGAGAAACCAATAACATAAACTCAAATCACCATGTTAGATGATCTTGGTCTGTGTCACAGAGAAAAAAAACATTATCATAACACACCTGCAGTCAAATTCAAGCTGAAATAATACATATATTTACATGTATGATCATAATTTGTGCAATATCTCTTTTTTAAACAATTAATTAAATATGTCAGTGAGTTTTACTGTAAAAATCTAGAAAAACTGTAACAGGAGAGGTTAATGTAATGAACATTAAAGAGTCATGAAACCCCCCTCTTTCAGCTCAAGTCTACCTCACAATCATCTTAAATGTGTGTGATCAGATAGAGATAAAAAGAGCAGGAAAATCTGGCCACGCCCCCAGAACTTCTTTTTAATATATATATGTGTGTGTGTGTGTGTGTGTGTGTGTGTGTGTGTATTATCACATTTAAAGATATTTCACATATTGTAGTAATACATACTATTGTTCTGCAGCATTTAATAATCATGATAATAATTAATATATTATATAATATAATAAAATTATTAATAGAATTGTTATTATTAAAGTACCTGCCAAAAGTCTGGAAACAATTATTAATTATTTTGAAATAAATCTCTTTTGCTCACCAAGGCTGAATTTATTTGATCAAAAATACAGAAAAACAGTAATATTGTGAAATATTGTTACAAATTTAAAAAAAAGTTTTCTGTTTTAATACATTATAAAATGTAATTTATTCCTGTGATCAAAGCAGAATTTCAGCATCATTACTCCAGTTTTCAGTGTCACATGATCTTTCAGAAATCATTAAAATTCAAGAAGCATTTCTGATTATTATCAATGTTGAAAACAGCTTCATATTTTTCTGGAAATTGTGATAAATTTTATTTTTTTAGTATTCTTTGAAAAAGAGAAAGTTCAATGAACAGCATTTACTGTATGTACATTTATCAAATATATTAAATTTATTAAAGCATTTATTAAATAGAAATATTTTGTAACATTTTAAATGTCTTCACTCTTCTCACTTTTTATCACTTTAATGTAAGATGAATTATAGCAGTGGTTCCCAACCTGTGGGCCGCGAGATAAATTTAAATGGATTTAAATATATTAATATAATTCATTAATTTAATTATTAATACGTTACATTTAATAAATTAAATTAAATTAATCAAAAATACATTTAAAACAAGGCACCACCTCTCTCGTACGTATTCTGTGATTGTTTCGGTTCAGCCCAGTCTGTTTCTCATCGTGCTGCTGTGAAATACAGACTGAACGGTGGCTCAAAACGCAAACTCTCTCAGTTGGAAAAAGAAAACCTGTGTCGCTAAAAAGGTTTTGATGGATGACGGTTGTAATGAAGGTAAAGACGATTACAGTGACATACAGGAGTCGTACATAAGGCATGCGCGAGTCCGCAATTATTGATGCGCAAACATACCGTGCATGTGCGCTCGACTCACTGATCGCTATAACATCGTATTTCTGCATGAACACAGTTCAATATATTCGCGTAGTTGTCAAAATTAATGTACTGTGAGTGTTTTATAACGGATGCTCACCGAACAAGCGTGTTTTGGAGAAGTTTGAGAGGATCAGTGGTGTTATCTGTGTTATATGTCAATAATTTTGAATGGATCCGCATAGTTTTTAAATTCAGTCCTTTGGTATCTCCCTGTGGTCTTATTTGGTATGGCAGGTTGACTTGTGCTTATTTAAGTTACTGTATTACTGAGCAGAGTAAGTACTTTTAAGTTGCAAAGAATGTCTGCAAAGTATGTTTGCAAAACAGAACACTGATCGTTTAAATCTAAAGTTTATTCTTTAAAGAAATAATAACATGGGGTTGAAAAGTAATAACACGAAAATACAAATGTTTTTTGTGAATAAAAAAAAAAATTGCGGCCGTGCCGTATTGATTCGGAGAGGAGGGGGGCCTTGGAGTAAAAAAGGTTGGGAACCACTGAATTATAGTATCAATTTCTCTTTTTTAAATCTTACCACAAATGTTTGAATGGTATCATTGTTTCCACAAAAATATTAAGCAGCAAAAACTGCTTTTTAACATTGATAATAATAAATAGTGAATGTTTCTTGAGCAGCAAATCAGCATTTCTGAAGGATCATGTGACACTGAAACTTCTCTTTGTAAACAACAACAGAATTATAAACGATTCTAATGACGAATGTTGCGTTCCCAAATGCAAATTAAAGCGTCACAAACGCAGTAGCATTTACAGTGAATCGACACTGAAAACACAGTACTGTTACAGCAAACATGCAGCGCGTCAGACTATAGCCTATATTTATGTAATTACATCACAACCGTTGTGAATTTTATGACAGTACTATGTAATCTCAAATTCTCACCAACATTCATAAAAAAGTTACCGGTGAGTAACAAGTTTCAGCGCTGATTCTACTCGCATTCGGTGCTTTGAACCATTTGAACCCTTTTGGAACCGTTGTTGCGTCTAAAAACGCATGGAAAACGCGTCCGCGCCGCTTTCTCCTTTCCAAAGCGCTCCAGTGGCGTCTGCCGTTACTAAGCAACCATGAGCTGTGCTCACCATGACGACACGGTAGTTTCAGCAAAGGATATATACGGATTTCCAGCACCGAAAATCACTTGCAGTAGCTCTGCTACTAGATTTATTTATGGAGATGAGAAATAAGAACCACCCTGTACAGCTATGATCAGCTGTTCGGCTGAGCTTTCCATGTTTTGTTACGGAAAGGCTGAAGCTGATCGGTTGGTTCTTGTCACATGACCTGCGGTGCTCTTGCTGCATTCTGAAAAGTTGAGAGTTTTTCATCTCGATGCGTCTGGAAAACGTGATGTGAACGGCCCCTTAGAAAACATAACCTTTTCGCAGTTTATTTAGTTAACTGCTTAAGACATTTCGCCATTTGAATCATCAAGCAGTAACCAGCATAACCCTGAACAAAAAATTACTGATCTGTGTGTTTCACGTGGGTCATGATTTTAGGCGAAAAAAAAAAACTTCATCCAGAAGAATCTCATCCCTGGTTGACGAGTGTGAACAGAAGGGAGGGAGTGGGGCACAGGGGAGAAAGAGGGGGACGAGCAACTGTCATCTGTCAGCGGCCCATGATGCTCTCACTAAATATCAGGGGGAAATTGAAGGATTTTTATTGCTGACTAAGTTAAATTCAGATGAATTATGAATACAATATCTTACACACTCAACACAAGCTTGATTTCAAATGGTACACTGAATTAAAACAAACAAGTAAATAGTAATGTAATAAGAACAAATAAACACATTAACAAAAGCACAAATAAATACAATAGAATAAAGACAGAAATGAAATCGACTGCTTTATTTCTTCAGGTAGGTCTAACAGTATTCAGGTAAGAAACTGAATAAAGAAAGTAATCAAATTTAAAATAACTTTGGATAATCTTCATTGTAAAAATTAAATACAGATTAATCAATTAACACTTTATTATGTGTGCGCTTCGGATGTGAGCGAGAAATCTGCGGGAATGAGTAGAATTTGCATTGAAATTCAGACCGGGTCACACCAACAGTATTTAACCGGAGTGAATGAGACTGAATGAGAGGAGGAGGGTGTGAGGATGAGAGGAGAGCAAGAAAGCGCAGCTGGTATCAGTGTATCGATGCTGCAGAAAGGAGTATTGGAATCGTTTCAGATATTTCAGTATCGATACATATCGAAATATAGATATTTCTGACAACACTAATCCTGACTGTGCTGAGATTGAGTGTGTTTAAAGTAAAGAGTAAAAAGTGTGTTTAATGGATCAAACAGCGGAGCTGCGCTCTCAGGTTTATGGCTGCTGTAAATTTGACCTGCCACAAGATGGCGCTGTTTTCGACACTCTTGATGCTTTGAAACTTTTCCTGAAACATTTAGAAAAAAAAAGCTTCAAAGATTTAAGAAGCTTCATTTCTCCATCCCTACTCAATAGTTTTAGGCCTTTTTGCAATTTCTTTCCCATCGAATTTAGCTGTTTTAGAGCGTTTACTCATTTTGAGCCTGTTTTTAAACATGAACTATCTGTAATGTCATTTTTCATGTGTGGAAAAAGCAACGAAACTAAACTAGTAATCAGATTTCTTTTCACCCATATCCCCCACGCCCAACCGTGCACGTGCACACACACACACACACACACACACTCACACACACACACACACACACACTTGACTTTACAACACAAACACACACCTTTATTTATTCTCATTATCTCTTGCTTTCTTAACAGGGCTCCAGACAAAAAAAAATCATTAAGGAGTCATTGGCTCCTACAGGGAGAAAAAACAGGCGCCAATTTTTTTTTTTTTTTTAAAGAGCCACACAATTAATGAACTTAAATTTATAAATCACTTACTTTCAGTCATCCTGTTGTGTTTATATATATCTCCCCTTTACAGTTTCAGCATTTTCATTTTGTGATTTTTCTGGGAAATAAATGTCAGTATTTTCACTTGATACTAATATAGTTTTTGTTAATATTTTGAATCCGCTAAGATTTTTATATTTTCTGCTTTCATTTTTTGCTGTTTTAATCTTTTTTTGTGTGTTTTGTTTTTAGTTTTATTTTTGGTTGTTTTTAAACATGGCTGTTTAGTTTTTTATACACTTTTATTTCAGTATTAACATTTATTTCAAGCAATGAAAAAATGTTTTTTAATGGTTTAAGTTAACTATAACCTTTATATTGAATAATATGCATCAAATAATGTTGTTAGTCATTCCTCCCTGAAGCTACAACAGTTTACTTTGAATCAAATGAAAATATTAATTATGGAAATAAATATATAAATAAATTTGGTTTGTGTAACCAAATAACAAAGAGGGGAAACTGATATACATACGACTTTGATTAATGAACAGGCCAAAATACAGCGGGACTCTTATTTTGAAATGCATGTGGTTTCCTTTTGCTGCTCATTCAAGTTCAGATGAGGAAGATAAAAAAAAACTACATTGTTACGAGCGTTACAACACATTACAATATGAATAATATAGAGTAAACTTTGTCATAATTGATCAGCATTAGTTCTTAAGCAATCGGTTGACTAATGTGCGCTAATCATTGATTGTGAGCAGCTCTGAAGTGCTGTTGCGAGAGCCTGAAGAACGCACAACAGCGCCATCTTTTGACTTTAAAATATGCAGCGCTCACTAGGGATGGGCGATACCACTTATTTTGTTTTCGATACAATACCGATACTTTCAAGGCCAATATCGCCGATATCAATACCGATACGATACCTCTAATCCGAACTTACACATTTTAAAAAATTTAAATGATTGAATTAATTATTATATTTTATTATATTATATAGAGTAATTATATTTGAAAGGTATTTTAACATTCAATACACATTAATTGCAATTTATTCGATTATATTTTTGTTTACACATGGTTAAAATGTTTACTTGTAGTGGTAACCATGGAAATGTACAAATTCTATAGGCCTAGCTGAACTATGTTCACTGTAGTAATGGTTCATTTTCATAAGGGACTGCCAGTGACAGGCTGTTGCACCCATAAAATGCAACCTTTATATTCTGACAGTGTATCAACATTAGATACAGAACAGAACATCAACATGAGCTTTTAACATTCAATTTAAATAAATGTAATTGCACAAACAATGTAGGCTACTATTTCATTGTGTTTATTGTTAAATAACTCAAACATATGTTTTTCTGTCTTCTGTTAAGCATTGTTCTGGGATGTGTTTCCCAAAAGCATCAATGGTTTCTTACGATACTAAACGCAGCCCTGTTTGAATGTAGTGTCGGCAGTGAGTGAACGCATTCTGTGATTGATTGGTTCTGTCTTGCAGCATTTGCGTGTGTTCAGATGAGCAGGAAAATAGTTCTACTACACAATTATTCGCTAACATAGGTTATTTGTCCAATTCAATGCATATTGTACACATTAAATTTATTGTTAAATAAACAAAATCACTGGTTAAAAAACAAAAAAACAAAAAAAACACACACCTTAGTATCAATATTTTTGAGTATCGATGCTTTCGATATTCAACCTCAGTATCGATATATCAATACTTCATATCGATACGCCCATCCCTAGCGCTCACATTTATTTAATAAATCACATAAAGGACTATCGCGATTTCTTTTTCCATCCACAAAATATAAGACGCCTTAAAATGATCGTTTATACTCTTGTTATACTGTTTAAGGCACTGAAGACTTTTAATGACCTTAAATTGATCTGATGATGAGCGGAGTGGAATAATGAAAGTGATCAGCATGATTGATATTCAAACGGTAAGAACGCGCTGCATTGTGTATCTGCAGTCTGTAGAGCCGGTTTCCCCTTTTGAATGACGAATATAGACGAATTTATATGAAATAGGCAGTTGTCTCTTTACACAGGAGCAGAACGATGTGAACACAGAACACAGTCGGCTTTCATCAATGCTAGTTCTTTGGCATCTGTTTGGTATGTGATATTTTCCCTACCTGTTCATATTTTGAAACTTTCACATGCAGCATCTCATTTAATTACGTCAACACAGCAAATGATGTGATAGGCTACTGGTCACAGAACACACAAATAACATGCAGATTTTACAGTCATAACGTGTGAATTTGTATGGTTGCCAATGGCGACCTCAGCAAAAATATCACTCGCAAATTAATATTTTTAGTCGCAAATGCGACCGTTTTAGGCGCAATCTGGAGCCCTGCTTAATATGTCATGAGTGTACGCAGATAGATTTTAATAATCAATTTTAAAAATATGTAAAAAAAAAAAATTAAAAACGGCATTAATTCATGCCCTCTCATGGTACGCACAGTGAGTTCATACAGCTGTACATCTGCAGGCGCCACTGCACTAGATTCAGTCACACACCTGTTGATTGTAGGAATGATTTCACAGAGAGACGAGATCTCACGGAGACTCACGAGATCAAACGTGACTTGAGAAGAAAAACAAATGGAGGACAATCGATGTTGTCAGCTGACTCTCCTGCCACGCGTTGTTTTAATGAATGTAATTAGGACTTTCACGATTCCTCGTTTAAATTTGAGTACTTGATTTAAAAAAATCCTCAATAGACCCTTTTTACATTTCTGTGTTTCTCAGTAGCAGAAGTCGTCATAGTTGGGTAAACTTTTATCCATGGGTTTCAAAGACGTCACTTCCGCTATGCCCGCCGCCATTTTTGTGTCCTACAGGACAACTAACACAGCAGCGCTTCATTGTACCGATGATCATCTTTAGCTTCCAGCGAGCACTCAAACAGCAACACAAAACATTAATAACTATGATTGTGACTGTCATATTAATAACATTATAACTGTACACACTACTGTAATAAAATGTTGTGAATTATTTGTACTTAGCTGCTGTGTTTCAGCGTGTTGTTACAGGAAGAACGAATCCACAACAGGAGCTACATTCACGTTTCTTAGTTCAAGTTCATCTGTGCATGATTTTGTGCAAATTTAAGTTATAATATTATGTTTATCTTGTATAAATATATCTGAATTATCTTATATAGGATGTGTTCTGTTGAGTTAATTAACCTTCTAGCAAAGCGCTTCAGTTTATGGGTGTTCATCTCTTCAGCTTCAGCACGAGCAGCTCAAACAGCAATGATGTCATCTAAATGAGGAAAAATATCGATATTTGGACAAAACATCTGTTATTGTTTGTGATCTTATTTTATTACCTCCAGCTGTGTTTTGTCCCTTAAAAACATTTCTACAGTAGTGTCCACGAGAATAAGGTGGATATCTTGTACACAGTCCATCGCCATACACCGGAGAAAGTGTTACCAAAAAATCTATTACCTAACAAAAATATAAATAAAATAACAAAATATGTAAATGCAAACAAGTCATTTGACAACATTATTTAGACTGTAAAGAAACAAAATGCATGTGCCATGGTGGAATAAATAATTGGAAATAAGGAAATGATTTTAATCAAACCATATGTTGATGAAAATAATACGAGAACAATACAAGTGCTACTTATTAAAAATAATGCATTCATGTTTTTGAAAAAATATGAAGCATTTTTAATATTACAGTAATAGTAAACATCTTTAATGACTGTTTGAAATATCATCATTGCTGTTAGAGCTGCAAACACACACTGGAGCTGAAGAGAATGAACACCCATAAACTGAAGCTAGAAGGTTAATTAACTCAACGGAACACATCCGATAAGATCATTCAGATTTTTATACAAAATAAAAATAATATTACAACTATTTGCACAAAATCACGCATGTTTCAATATTCTAGATACTCATAAAATAAATCAGACTCAAGTGTGGTGTCATGAACTCCAACTGTTTACTGCTCTTCCGCTCTCTCGCCAATACATGCATAATAAAAGTCTCACGTAACAACTTCAACACTATACATTATTAAACATATTGTTACATCTTTCTCTTTTTTTTTTTTTTTTTGAACAGTGATTCTTAGCTAACTGTTACTCTAGTGAGCATTCAAAGTCTTTCAGGTATGTGGGTCTCCTAATAGGCCGACCACTTCTTGAACAGGGCGTTTGGTTCCCGGTTGGGGATGACTGTTCCCTCTTTATTTCAATCGGCCCGGTATCACTGTCATTCTCAGACACTCCTGGGTCTTCGGGTCAAGAGGTTTCTGTATTTGCTTCCTCCTTTTCTGGCTTGTCTAGTTCTGGGAAATCATTATCTAGTTCTTTTGTCTTTTTCAGGTGTTTTCTGTTCCTCCTCAGTACTTGTCCGTTTTCCATCTTAACTTCGTATGATCTTTGTTCCACAGGTCTGATCACTGTTGCTTTTGGCCACCAATGTGTCTGTCCTATCAGCGGCTGAACTCTCACTTTGTCCTTGTAGTGCCGATCTTTGAGATCTTTAGCTGCCACATCATAGTGTTGAGCCTGTCTCAGCTGTCTGTTTTTGTAGCCTCCTACTTTGTTGGGCATCAGTCCTGGACGCAGTAAACTCTCGCTCATCGGGAGTAATGTTTTTGTGTGTCGACCCATCAGTGCCATTGCTGGGCTGCTATCAACACCTTGAGTTGGAGTGTTCTGGTGGTCCAGCATTGCTAGGTAAGGATCAGCTCTTTTAGCTTTCGCCATGAGCCTTTTTGCACTTTTTACAGCTGACTCCTCTTTTCCATTGCTCTGTGGGTATCCCGGTGAGAAGGTTTGTGTGTAAAGTCCCAGGCTTTGCTGAATTTCTTGAATTCATCAGATGAATACTGGGGGCCATTGTCTGAAAACACCAACGGCCAACGGTACCGACCCCGAGGTGTAGCGAACGTTGTGAGAAAACTGGATTCTTCCTCTAATTCCACGTGCCAAAATCCATTTTTCACATCACAGACTGAAAAGACCCGTGCTCCATTCAAGTCTGGCAGTACATCCTCAATTGTGGGTAATGGATAATGGTTTCTTTTTAGCGCTTTGTTGAGGGTCTTTGGGTCGATACATGTACGCAGCTGTCCTGAGGGTTTCTGCACTATGACCATGCTGCTAATCCAGTCTGAACTTCTTTCAACAGGAGCTATGATTCCTCGCCTATGCAAGTCTGCTAACTCTTTTTTGAGGGGTTCATAGAGAGCTGTGGGAACTCTTCTTTTGGGCAGTTTTACTGGTTCCACCTGCTCATCTATTTCCAATTTGAGCTTCCCTTCAAATGTCCCATCACCTTCAAAGACATCTGCATAGTCCAGTTTTATTTGTTCTTCTGTCCACTTCTTTGATTCCTCCCTGCTTTCCTCTACAGCCATAATATTTTGATGCATCACATTAATCAGTTGCATTTCCTGGCATGCTTTGCTGCCCAGAATGGGTCGATATGCACCTTTCTCCACTACAATGAACTTGAGTTTGTATTTTTTCCTATTGCAAGGGTTTTTCACCTGAAGAGTGCACTTTCCAAGTGGAGTCATGTGGTCTTGTTGTACATCATTAGAACCTGATTGCAGGGCTGTATTTGATCCTTTGGCCATATTTGCTGGGATTACATTGCATGTGGCTCCACAGTCTAACTGGAATCGTACCGATCTTTTATTGACCTGCAAAACGGCATATACAGCTGTACTGTGGTCCGGGTCACCCTTCACCATGTTTATACTTCCTCCCACTGTGCTCAAAGTTACACTCAGCACTTCATCTTCACTTTCTGAATCATCATCTTCCTGCTCAATTGCCAAAACTGTCTTTTTCCTATTGGTCCGCATACTTTTGCATGATGTCTGTGACTCTATAACTTTTGCTCTCTGTCTGGACAGCTCTGCAGCTCTTCCTATCTGTAAGCATTTTTCCAAACTGAGATCAGACTCTCTGATAAGGCGCTTCCTTAAATGTGAATCCCATGTCCCACACACAATTCTGTCTCTTCTGAGGGAGTCTGTAATCACCCCAAAATTGCATGTTGCTGCCAGTGTCCTTAATTCAGTCACATGTTTGTCCAGACTTTCCTCTTGACCCTGATTGCGTGTAAAGAAATTGTCTTTCAACAGTCTCATTTTTCTTGGGGTCACAAAATCCATCCAACTTTGTTATCACTTCCTCAATTAATAAGCCCTCCACATTAGTTCCAACTCCCAAAGTTTGGCACACTTCACGTCCTTTTTCTCCAATTAAGTAATGGAGCAGTTTCAATTTATATTCATCAGTTTTGTCTTCCATTGTCAGATCTACATACAAATGTAATTCTTCCTTCCATCTTTTCCATGTCATTGCTATCGTTGCAGGTGCTAGACTAGTGATCAATTATTTACTCACACTGATATCGTCAAGTACGTCACCTCCGAAGCGCGCGCTCAGATGCTCTCTCTGACTTGAGCAGCGGCTATGCGCTCTTGCGAGCCTCTGTCACGCTCCTCAATGGAATGATGATCACTTTAATTCCTTGTGGTTTGGTTTCAGTCTTTAGACTTATGAACCGCTGCCACCATGTTTCAATATTCTTGATACTCATAAAATAAATCAGACTCAAGTGTGGTGTCATGAACTCCAACTGTTTACTGCTCTTCCGCTCTCTCGCCAATACATGCATAATAAAAGTCTCACGTACAACTTCAACACTATACATATTGCACATATTGTTACAACGCACAGATGAACTTGAACTAAGTAACGCAGTCAGAATAATAGCTCCTGTTGTGGATTCGTTCTTCCTGTATCAACACGCCGAAACACAGCAACTAAGCCCAAAGAATTCACATTCATTCATGCATGACGGCGATTTAAACCTAATTCACTTCAATAAAGATAACTGTACATGCTATTCTTGTCATGAGCATCAAGTTGTGGGGGCGCTGCGGTGCAAATTTCACTCATGTTTAGTACGTGTTAATCATGGTGTTAACTCAAAGATTCATAGAAAAAATATAAACATTGGAGCTGTGGTCGATTCTGTGTTAAGGTAAGGCATGTTATTCGCTATTATGTGTTGTGGCTGGGTTTTTATAGGTCTGTGTGACTCTAGGCCTAACTGAACGGAGAAATTATGGTATTCTTCTGTAGCCTGACGAGTAACTTTAACCGTTGTTCATGTGAACTCAAAGACAGCCTGATGCTTTGTTTATAGACTAGTTGTGGGTGTCTGTTCACCTATCAATTCGTGCTGATAAAGTATAATAGGGTAAATCCTGTATAGTGATTTATCCTATATAGTGCTTGCATAAAGCAAGTAGTGCATACACTTGTAGCTGTAATGTATTTTTGTAAGCCATTAGTCCACCCCCACCCACTGTTATAAAAAAAAGTGTCCACAGTGTCCAAAGTCCACGGTATAGTTCGAACACTGTGTGTACAATTAATGTTATGAATAAGACAGCCCCAATAATAGTTATATTAATGTTTTGCGTTGCTGTTTTTTTACTCTATTCGATCATTTGTAAGTGTGAACTCCTGAAAACAACTGCCACAGGTAATAGTACATTATTTATTTATTAAAGATTTATTTTTGGCATTTTATTGTATTCAAATCTATAAATCAAACTATGTATTGCATTTATGAAGAAAAGGTTCAGCACCCAAGGCTCTATCGCTATTGTCTCATGGTGTTCAGTGTCTTTAGGATTGTTTGTGATTTAGTTTTAGTGACTCAGGAGTCCTCGACTACTCCTAACGTTTCACAGATTTAGGAGCTAGTTTTAGCGCTAAAATGCTTTGTGAAATACTCTTAGAGCAAAAATTTAGGAATCCTAAATTCAGGACTGACACGCTCATTATTTTTAAGAGTTTCTCCTGAATCTGCGAGTTAGGAGCTACTTTTAGCCTTAAGATGTTTTGTGAACACGACCCCTGATGAATAAGATCAGAATCAACATATTTATTCATTTGTAATAAATATTTTAGTCATTATTCTGTGTCATTTTTCATTGAAAATCATTTCACTGTATGTAATTCACACATTCATGCCAAAATTCTTAATTAATATTCACAGTATTCACACTGTCAAACCGTTACTGTTTACGATTGATTAAATGTTTAACATCATTAAATTTCTTTAAGGCAGTTTCCGCACATTCATTCATCTATTTTAAAACTGCTCTTACGAAAATTAACCATGGTTTTACTACAAATAAAACTAAAAAACATGGTTATTATAGTTAAATCATGGTAACCACAAATTAACCATGGTCTTGCTAACCATATTTTAATCATGGTATTTTGTAGTAAAATGGTGGTAATACAAATAGTAATCAATTCATGAAAAAACATGGTTACTACACTTTTACTATAATAAAACCATGGTTAATTTTGGTAAAGGGTGTTTATCAGTCAAATTCACTTATAAATGTAAATTCAACAGGTAAGAAATATGATCAGTAAGAGAAAAACACAGTTAATGAGAAGACGAGCACTGGACTGCGACAGGTTAGATGGGAAATAAATGTATTTGGAAGGGAACATTTCAGCAAGTTGAAGATATGAGATGTAAACACTCTCAGTTTGGAAATGCATCTACTACACGAACGTACTCCAGCGTCCGCATATTATTTTAAAAGAAGGACCTTCATCCCGCCGTATCAGTCTCACCCATGCTTTCCTCAATTCTTGTTGTGTCGAGAAATCGTGAAAACTGAGGCGAGGATGTCGTTGTTCAGAATCAGAGCAGCCGGATCGCTGCAGTAACACCGGCGAGAGGATTCAGACATTAGTTTTGACTGAGTTGCGATGGGACCGGAAGTAGAGATACACTGCTTCACTTACCGGATATAGGAAGTGTGATAAAGGTCTATTTCAGTTTTCTTCTTTCAACAGGGTTCACGTGTGATTTATCAAACATTCATATGCTGGCAATCCTATCATATGAATAATCGTACGTTGATAAATGTGGCGGCTGAAAACAATCGTCATTTAAATATCACGCCCCTAAAAATTCACGGTTTATAAGCCCCGCCCCTACAGTTTACGACACAGAGAAACGTAACCCGACCAAGAAGAGGAAGAAATCTCAAGAAAGAGAAATTGATCTTATCCAAAAACACCCATTAACCTTGTAATTACAAACAAGTACATTAATTTATATGTATATTTAACAGCGGTAAATAAAACAAAACATCCATAGGCCTATTGTAGTTCCCTCCACAACAAATCATTTAAGTTACAAGAATGAAAAAGAAGCTATAAAATTATATATTAAACTATAAAATAAAACATAAATTAGATAGTCATAGAGGCATTCATTATGAACAATAAATATTTTTTAAGGCTAAAGTGAAACTGATGTGCTCACCTCTCTCATTTGGCAAGAATCCAAATATGTTTCTATATTTGCATGAAACATTTTGGTTGCTAAATTATTATTCATTATCAGGGTTCCCACTCTTTTTCAGAGATAATTTTCCAGGACATTTCAAATTTAACATGAATAAAAGACAAGGATAACAGATTCACGGCCTAAAGTAATATTCCTCTTTCCAGAAGTCTTAAAAAAATCTGTATAGTTTGTTTAAATTTTGTTTTTATTTACTATATTATTGGCAGTATTCAGTTGTTGTTCTTCATTGTCTTTTCCTTTTTGTAAAGCACACTTTCTATATTAATCTTAATTTGTTATAATGTATCCATATATTAATAAACTATTAAATAAAATTATATAAACAATCATTAGTAATAATCTAGTGTATTAATATAACATCAACAAGATATCACAATTTAAATAATGCTACGAGTTTAATGTTTTAAAATAAATACAATTTTGAATGGTAAAAATGAAAGACACTTTTAAAATTAAACTAACACCGCCAGTAGGTGACTTAATAAGTGAGTCATTGGAGTCAATCTTTCAATCGATTCGTTCAAAAAGCTCATTCATTTACAAACTAATCAAATGACGGTCTTTATGAATGGGTCACTGAATCACATTTCAAACGATTTGTTCAAAATTGTAGATTCATTCTGAAACACTTCTGTGAGTTGCTAAGAAACGTTCTGCATTGGTTTTGTTTGGAACTATTTTTTTTTGGTGAAACAGACAATATTTCCTCCCCTTATATTAACTTATTTAGTGAACTTGCAGAAAATCAAAATCACATTTGCCTGCACCTCGTGTTCACAACACTAGTCTGTGCTGCGCGAGGAGTGAATGAATCGCTGAATGTGATTCATGGTGCATCGCGTCAGCGTCTCATTATGACATCATCGCTCAGAACTAAATAAAACTAGGGGGATTACGTAAAACAATTACTATGAAGAACAACTTGTCATGGAGATGCAAGAAGTTTCAACATTTCTAAAGCAAAATAAAAAGAATTCATATCAATTTGCAGGGGCTCAAGTGGGAAAAAGGGCACCTTTTCATAATTATTTATTTAAAAAAATAATAAAACGGTTAATATATTAACACAACTCTGACTTTCTTACCAATTTACTTTAATTCACACTCACACAATTGTTTCATACTCCACAGATTTCTACAAAATAATCAGTTCACACAGAGACATGGTCTTCTTTAGTATTCACTAGGTTTATCACAAGAGAAGGCAACAGCAAAGGAAACTATGCCACAGTCTGCATGTTTTCTACACTACTATTTTCAAGTATTTATATATTTAGAATAAATGACCAAGGAGAGGGACATAGTTTCACTAATAATTTGTTTATTTTGCACAAATCAATCAATCGTTTTAATTCTTTTGGTGTTATTGGAATACTTCTTTCATGTTGTGGACAATTTTAAGATTTTGGTCTATTTTTGCTTCCATGTCTTCTTTTTCTCTAATGGAAAGAAAACTTCCAAAATACACATTTAGATGGTGTTTGTTTTAAGCCTACTACTGTCCGTCTGTGTGCATCTGTAGATTTCTTCTAAATTAACCAAAACAAGCTAATCTGCATATTTAAACACATCAAGAGTCTATTCCCCTGAAATGTTACAAGAAGGCCTACATAATATATATTTTACAAATGTCTGCAGAGGGCGCCAAAAGCCTGGTGATTGTTGTTGTTACAGAGCACGATCAAATCCTTGTTTTTGGCCAACCAGCAGAATTAAAAATATAATATTAGTAAAATAATACAGTAATAATAATATTCGTCCACTTCTTTATGATAGAAATACTACAGCCACTGTAACGTCTTGAACAAGAATATGTGGACATCAAAACATGCACGCTCAGAGCGAGGGTTTAAACTTTTATTGATGTATTCTCCTGTGTAAGCATAACTCTTAAATAGGCAAAAATGTTTGTGAACATATAGACTACCTGAAAGAGAGGCACAGGATTCATCTAGGGCTTTTTCCTTTTTTGCTTCTCATCACCAGACAGCTGTTGTCTTTTCCCGGGAATAGTTGTCAAAAGTTGTCAGCCAGCAGCAAACACGAGGTGGGGTGGGACGGGACGGGACGGGGCGGACGTGCGTGCGGGAATGAATAGAGGGTGTGAACGTGACCTCACTGTCGACCGTTATGACTGTGGTTACACCCACTGAGTGGCAAAAGACTGAGCGGCAGCATTGGTTTTCAGCGTGAATACCGCGAAAAACACAAAAAACATCTAAAACAGGAAAAACCTTTGGGACTGACTGTACAAATCGCTTTGACACAAAATCTGAGGTATATTTTTACAGACTGCTGAAAGCTACAGAAAAAAGAAGCAAATGGATCACTGCAATTCACAGAAACAACTGGACTCCAGGCAAAGAAACAGTTATCAGTTATCAGTTGCAGTTATCATTTTGTGTCAAAATGTTGGACTTTGGTGTAAAATCATACCCTATATATTGCATTGTTATATATTGTGTTGACAACTCATCAATTAAATATTTACTATCTTATATTCTGCATAATTGGGTGTTTTTAAATAAACACTGACAAAAACTATGCAAGTTTTAGGGCTGGACGATATGACGAAATATATAACATTGATATAAGCGATCACTCAGAGTTAGACATACCTATATTGTAGTTATATAAAACGTTCACAGGCAGATTTGCTTTATGTATTTCCCCGGCGTCGAAATCAGCACCCAAGACTGCCTCTATAATCAGACACTTTAGCGCACAAGACAAAAGTCTGGCATGAGATAGTTAATTCAAGTGGAAGTGATACAATCATCAGGCCGTTGGCGCCCTCTGCAGGCATTTGTTATAATTCATAATATAATTGTTTATACAATATATATTATATTAAGTATTTTAAAAGTTTTGTTATATCAAACCATATGATTACTTGCTTTTGATCCAGATATTATTGCCCCATTGTTATTATATTTGTATTTTAAGTCATTTTAAAGGCCATTGTTTGCTTAGGTCTTTTTTTATTATCATAAAAAATATCTGATTACTTGATTAATTGTGAAAATAATCGACCGATTACTTGATCACCAAAATAATTATTAGTGACAGCCCTAAATGTAATAATAGTTTAATTCCCCTATTCCATTTTGTTACTTTATGAATAAAAGAAATTACAAAACTCAATGACAGTTTCATGTGAGAGTCATGTATGATCTTACCACAGTTTCTCCAGTTTACAGTGAGGATTCTCCAGTACAGCAGAGACTATCTTCACTCCCGAGTCTCCTAGATTATTCTCAGACAGATTCAGTTCTCTCAGGTGTGAGGAGGGGTTTGATCTCAGAGCTGAAGCCAGAGCAGCACAACCTTCATCTGTGACACCACACTGCCACAACCTGTAGAGAACAATGACACACTCTTCACTCTCTCAGATCAACAGAGACCATGTTAGATGATCTTGGTCTGTGTCACAGAGAAAAAAACATTATCATAACACACCTGCAGTCAAATTCAAGCAGGAATAATACATATATTTTTAAATGTATGATCATAATTTGTGAAATATCTCTTTTTTTAAACAATTAATTAAATATATCAGTGAGTTTTACTGTTATTCTAAGAGATTATATAAAAACTGATATAGCAAATTAAAACTGAATATCATATAAAAATCTAGAAAAATTGTAACAGGAGAGGTTAATGTAATGAACATTAAAGAGTCATGAAACCCCCCTCTTTCAGCTCAAGTCTACCTCACAATCATCTTAAATGTGTGTGATCAGATAGAGATAAAAAGAGCAGGAAAATCTGGCCACGCCCCCGGAACTTATTTTATATATATATATATATATATGTGTGTGTGTGTGTGTGTGTGTGTGTGTATTATCACATTTAAAGATATTTCACATATTGTAGTAATACATACTATTGTCCTGCAGCGTTTAATAATCATGATAATAATTAATATATTATATAATATAATAAAATTATTAATATAATTGTTATTATTAAAGTACCTGCCAAAAGTCTGGAAACAATTATTAATTATTTTAAAATAAATCTCTTTTGCTCACCAAGGCTGAATTTATTTGATCAAAAATACAGAAAAACAGTAATATTGTGAAATATTGTTACAAATTTAAAAAAAAAAAAAGTTTTCTGTTTTAATACATTATAAAGTGTAATTTATTCCTGTGATCAAAGCAGAATTTCAGCATCATTACTCCAGTTTTCAGTGTCACATGATCTTTCAGAAATCATTAAAATTCAAGAGGCATTTCTGATTATTATCAATGTTGAAAACAGTTGTGCTGCTTCATATTTTTCTGGAAATTGTGATACATTTTATTTTTTTAGTATTCTTTGAAAAAGAGAAAGTTCAATGAACAGCATTTGCTGTTTGTACATTTATCAAATATATTAAATTTATTAAAGCATTTATTAAATAGAAATATTTTGTAACATTTTAAATGTCTTCACTCTTCTCACTTTTTATCACTTTAATGTAAGATGAATTATAGCAGTGGTTCCCAACCTGTGGGCCGCGAGATACATTTAAATTAATTTAAATATATTAATATAATTCATTAATTTAATTATTAATACGTTACATTTAATAAATTAAATTAATTAAAAATACCTTTAAAACAAGGCACCACCTCTCTCGTACGGATTCTGTGATTGTTTCGGTTCAGCCCAGTCTGTTTCTCATCGTGCTGCTGTGAAATACAGACTGAACGGTGGCTCAAAACGCAAACTCTCTCAGATGGAAAAAGAAAACCTGTGTCTGTCACAGTTCCCGTGTTCCCCGGACTCCATTTCCCATCATCCTCTTGTTTCCTCACCTGCACTCACTTCCCTCGTCATCTCCCCATCATCACCGATCACCTGCACCTGGACCTCATCATCATCACTACCTTTATAATGGACACTTTCCCTGCACTCCTTGTCTGTTCTTATGTTTATCCTAGTGTGTTAAGCTGTTTCGTTCTCCCCTGGATTTAATAAAGCCCTTCTGTTTGTGGATTTCCGTATTCGCCTCGTCTCTACAGCTAGCACCGTAACAGAAGAACAGACCATACTGCTGGAAATCTACATCGCATGATGGGCTTAATCTTCGTCCCCGAGATCCCTATGTCTCCCATGCCTTTGGATCCAGTTACTGCCTCGGATCGTCTTTGTGGGTGCCGGCAGGACGGTCGCTCGCTGGAGAGGTTGTGGAGGAGTTTATCGAGCTTGCTTATTTGGCGAATTGGCCAGATGCCTGCTTGAACGCAGTGTTTCTGGCGGGGCTGGACGAGGACACGATTCGTTTTAAAGAACCTGCCTGCTACTTTTCCCTAGTTGAAGCCATTAATCTGGTTCTGTTCCTAAATTGTTCTGATTTCGTTATTGAGGAGGTTCTTGAGAAATCGTGTGATCCTCGTCCAGTTTCCTCAGAAACACCGGCGAGTTTTTCCCCGGTGTCCTGCCGGACCTAAAACCCCTGAGGGCCGATGAAGGATCCTCCGTTGGGCTTAAACGGCCAAGAAGGAGGAAGAAGAAAAAGCCCCAGTCTCCTGAGTTCTCTGCCTCCGTGCAGCCCCAGTCTCCTGAGTTCTCTGCCTCCGTGCAGCCCCAGTCTCCTGAGTTCTCTGCCTCCGTGCAGCCCCAGTCTCCTGAGTTTTCTGCCTCCGTGCAGCCCCAGTCTGCTGAGTTTTCTGCCTCCGAGCAGCCCCAGTCTCCTGAGTTTTCTGCCTCCGAGCAGTCCCAATTCCCTGAGTTTTCTGCCTTTATGCAGCCTGCGCCGGTATCTGTGGGGCTCTTGGTCGAGTATGAGGGGATGGACTGGGCCCTATTCTCCACTCCAGCCTGTCACGAGCCCGCTGCTCCTGCCGCCGCCGAGCCCGCTGCTCCTGCCGCCGCCGAGCCCGCTGCTCCTGCCGCCGCCGAGCCCGCTGCTCCTGCCGCCGCCGAGCCCGCTGCCGCCGAGCCCGCTGCTCCTGCCGCCGCCGAGCCCGCTGCTCCTGCCGCCGCCGAGCCCGCTGCTCCTGCCGCCGCCGAGCCCGCTGCTCCTGCCGCCGCCGAGCCCGCTGCTCCTGCCGCCGCCGAGCCCACCTTGCCATCCACGGGGAAATCCCCCAAGAAAATTTTGGGGGGGGGCCAGGTACCCGTGGGTGGGGAACTCCTGGGTGGGCTTCCAGGTTTATCAGAGCCTGTTAAGGCTCCAGACCCGCCATGGCGACCTGCCAAGTCTCCAGACCCGCCATGGCGACCTGCCAAGTCTCCAGACCCGCCATGGCGACCTGCCAAGTCTTCTGACCCGCCATGGCCGCCCACGGCCTCTGACCCGCCATGGCCGCCCACGGCCTCTGACCCGCCATGGCCGCCTGACGTCCTAGATCCGCCCTGGAGACCTCCGGTCCCGTCTACTCCTCTCCCTGCACCTGCGTGAGGTCTTCAGGGCGCCCACCCCTCCTCCCCGGTTACTCCTTCCACGGCGCGAGGCCGCGCCTACCGGGAGGGGGAGGTACTGTCACAGTTCCCGTGTTCCCCGGACTCCATTTCCCATCATCCTCTTGTTTCCTCACCTACACTCACTTCCCTCGTCATCTCCCCATCATCACCGATCACCTGCACCTGGACCTCATCATCATCACTACCTTTATAATGGACACTTTCCCTGCACTCCTTGTCTGTTCTTATGTTTATCCTAGTGTGTTAAGCTGTTTCGTTCTCCCCTGGATTTAATAAAGCCCTTCTGTTTGTGGATTTCCGTATTCGCCTCGTCTCTACAGCTAGCACCGTAACAGTGTCGCTAAAAAGGTTTTGATGGATGACGGTTGTAATGAAGGTAAAGACGATTACAGTGACATACAGGAGTCGTACATAAGGCATGCGCGAGTCCGCAATTATTGATGCGCAAACATACCGTGCATGTGCGCTCGACTCACTGATCGCTATAACACCGTATTTCTGCATGAACACAGTTCAATATATTCGCGTAGTTGTCAAAATTAATGTACTGTGAGTGATTTATAACGGATGCTCGCCGAACAAGCGTGTTCTGGAGAAGTTTGAGAGGATCAGTGGTGTTATATGTCAATAATTTTGAACGGATCCGCATAGTTTTTAAATTCAGTCCTTTGGTATCTCCCTGTGGTCTTATTTGGTATGGCAGGTTGACTTGTGCTTATTTAAGTTACTGTATTACTGAGCAGAGTAAGTACTTTTAAGTTGTAAAGAATGTCTGCAAAGTATGTTTGCAAAACAGAACACTGAACGTTTAAATCTATCTTAAGTTTCTTCTTTAAAGAAATAATAACATGGGGTTGAAAAGTAATAACACGAAAATACAAATGTTTTTTGTGCATTAAAAAAAAATTGCGGCCGTGCCGTATTGATTCGGAGAGGAGGGGGGCCTTGGCGTAAAAAAGGTTGGGAACCACTGAATTATAGTATCAATTTCTCTCTTTTTAAAATCTTACCACAAATGTTTGAATGGTATCATTGTTTCCACAAAAATGTTAAGCAGCAAAAACTGCTTTTTAACATTGATAATAATAAATAGTGAATGTTTCTTGAGCAGCAAATCAGCATTTCTGAAGGATCATGTGACACTGAAACTTCTCTTTGTAAACAACAACAGAATTATAAACGATTCTAATGACGAATGTTGCGTTCCCAAATGCAAATTAAAACGTCACAAACGCAGTAGCATTTACAGTGAATCGACACTGAAAACACAGTACTGTTACAGCAAACATGCAGCGCGTCAGACTATAGCCTATATTTATGTAATTACATCACAACCGTTGCGAATTTTATGACAGTACTATGTAATCTCAAATTCTCACCAACATTCATAAAAAAAGTTACCGGTGAGTAACAAGTTTCAGCACTGATTCTACTCGCATTCGGTGCTTTGAACCATTTGAACTCTTTTGGAACTGTTGTCGCGTCTAAAAACGCATGGAAAACGCGTCCGCGCCGCTTTCTCCTTTCCAAAGCGCTCCGGTGGCGTCTGCTGTTACTAAGCAACCATGAGCTGCGCTCTTCAGCAAAGGATATACGGATTTCCAGCACCGAAAATCACTTGCAGTAGCTCTGCTACTAGATTTATTTATGGAGATGAGAAATAAGAACCACCCTGTACAGCTATGATCAGCTGTTCGGCTGAGCTTTCCATGTTTTGTTACGGAAAGGCTGAAGCTGATCGGTTGGTTCTTGTCACATGACCTGCGGTGCTCTTGCTGCATTCTGAAAAGTTTTTTCATCTCGATGCGTCTGGAAAACGTGATGTGAACGGCCCCTTAGAAAACATAACCTTTTCGCAGTTTATTTAGTTAACTGCTTAAGGCATTTCGCCATTTGAATCATCAAGCAGTAACCAGCATAACCCTGAACAAAAAAATTACTGATCTGTGTGTTTCACGTGGGTCATGATTTTAGGCTGGAAAAAAAAAAAAAAAAAAAATCCAGAAGAATCACATCCCTGGTTGACGAGTGTGAACAGAAGGGAGGGAGTGGGGCACAGGGGAGAAAGAGGGGGACGAGCAACTGTCATCTGTCAGCGGCCCATGATGCTCTCACTAAATATCAGGGGGAAATTGAAGGATTTTGAGGGGATGAGAGGAGAGCAAGAAAGCGCAGCTGGTATCAGTGTATCGATGCTGCAGAAAGGAGTATTGGAATCGTTTCAGATATTTCAGTATCGATACATATCGAAATATAGATATTTCTGACAACACTAATCCTGACTGTGCTGAGATTGAGTGTGTTTAAAGTAAAGAGTGTTAAATGTTGATCGTATCTCCTTACTGAGGAGCAGCTCATGTGTTCAATCATTTACAGATCAATCACTCAATCACCTCAACTCAACAAAATATTATTTCTACACTCTACAGGTATATGGAAGTTCAAGTCCATTTACTAACATGTTAAACATATAAGCCTGTAGCCTTTATCATATGTTCTGTCATATAAACAGTATAATAACAATAATATAACTTACTTCCCTCAAACAACTCAGTAGGTATTATTAGTATTATTATAATTATTGTTTTTGTTGTTACATTTAAAGTATTGTCACACTTTAATATGTGAAATATATGATCAGAAAACTAAACACATTTATCGTCGTCAGGCTTTTATTTGTGTTTAATGGATCAAACAGCGGAGCTGCGCTCTCAGGTTTATGGCTGCTGTAAATTTGACCTGCCACAAGATGGCGCTGTTTTCGACACTCTTGATGCTTTGAAACTTTTCCCGAAACAAAAAAAGATAACAATAAAGTTAGATACCTGTTTCTTGAAGATATTATCTCGATATCTCCTGCATTTTTTCACTGGAATAATTTATTTAAAAGTGGAAAAAGATTTGGTCTTTACAACAAAAATATTTTCTCACCAATAAAGTAAAAGAAGTGTCTTTCAAAATAATAAATAAATTTTACCCTGTTAAATATTTTATGATTAAATATAAAACCAATATTGATACAAGATGCTCATTTTTCATTATTTTGATCATATTTCTACACTGAACAACTATGGAAAGATATTGAAACATTTATTAAAGATAATATCCAACAAGATATATCTGTAACTTTTAAAGATATTATTTTTGGAGACTTTGATTCTGATCTAATAAAAACAAATCTTGTTTTGTTATAAATTTAATTTATTTTCTTGGCAAATTCTATATCCATAAATAAAATTTCACCAACAACAAACTAATTTTTCTTGTTTTTATTTAAAATGTATCTTGATACTGTTTCATCCTCTGTAAATAAGACAGCGAGAAGAACAACCTCAATTTGTAATGACTTTAATTTGTACACTCTAATTGAAATATAAATTAATATCTTACCCTCATGTTTTTTTCTTCTTCTTCTTTTAGCAATTATTGTTGTTGTTTTTTTTTGTTCTGTATGTTCAGATGACATTGTACATACTGTCGATACATGTTGTGTACTCTATACAAAATTGTATATCATTAATGTCATCTTTGTAATGTTTGCAATCATAATAATAATAATATTAATAATTAAAAAGAAAAAACTTTTCCCGAAACATTTACAAAAAATGAAAAAGAAGCTTGAACCCGTGAACCGGAAGTTGCAAGCGACTTTTCTCCAGCGTTGTGACGTATTTCCAAGTGAAACAGAATATTGAATAGAGGGCAGGGTTTTACTTCAGCGCTCCTCCTCTCCATCTCTCACTCATAGCAGACTAACGGTTGGAGGGGAGTGGTTTAAACATTTTCAACCCAAGCCGTCAAACTGACGTCATCAGAGAAGGAACACCATTTCAGACCGGAAGTAACTTTTCAGATTTTGATTAAAGATCACCACGACAAACAATCTTTTTCTGTGTATTAACTTGCACGGATTAATTGTTCACCACAAGACTAGTAATATGAACTGACAAAGTAAATAGGGTCAATTTGATTTCATGATGACTTTAAGAGGCTTCATTTCTCCATCCCTACTCAATAGTTTTAGGCCTTTTTGCCAATTTTTCCCATCGAATTTAGCTGTTTTAGAGCGTTTACTCATTTTGAGCCTGTTTTTAAACATGAACTATCTGTAATGTCATTTTTCATGTGTGGAAAAAGCAACGAAACTATACTAGCCAATCAGATTTCTTTTCACCCATATCCCCCACGCCCAACCATGCATGTGTGCACACACACACACACACACACACACACACACACAAACACACACACACACACACACACAAACACACACTCACACATTTTACTTTACAACACATGCACACCTTTATTTATTCTTATTATCTCTTGCTTTCTTAATATGTCATGTGTACGCAGATAGATTTTAATAATCAATTTTAAAAATATTTAAAAAATAAAATAAAATAAATAAAAGCGGCATTAATTCATGCCCTCTCATGGTAGGCACAGTGAGTACATACAGCTGTACATCTGCAGGCGCCACTGCACTACATGCTCTGAACGATGAGTAGATTGTGCAACGTTAGTTTATTTATTTATTTATCGCAGCATATTGTATATTGTGTCTATGTATTTGAAACATTTGAATGGACTGATAAAGGGAGCTGTAAAGTGTTTTTGTTGAAGTACAATGTCGCTTTGACCATAATAATGTACCAAATCTAGCTTGTATAAATATTACAGTAGTATAGAAAAATATTATACATACATTTATAGGTAAAATCGAACTCCGAGCCTCCTGTACACATTCTGTGACGACAAACAACTTCCCTGTGCAAAGGATCATGGGGGCCCAAAGTGTCCATCAGTTGTACCCTTCAGAATCCTTCATTCAGAAGAGCCCTTTGAAATGGCCAGTTTTGAGCACTTCGGTTTGGAACGACCCTTCAATATGGCGGCCATGATTGTTTTCACTCCGAAGTGCCCTTCGAGGGCAATATATCCCGTTTGGAACGCACCGTCAGTCGGACCGCGAGACCACACACCTGTTGATTGTAGGAACGATTTCACAGAGAGACGAGATCTCACGGAGACTCACGAGATCAAACGTGACTTGAGAAGAAAAACAAATGGAGGACAATCGATGTTGTCAGCTGACTCTCCTGCACGCGTTGTTTTAATGAATGTAATTAGGACTTTCACGATTCCTCGTTTAAATTTGAGTACTTGATTTAAAAAAATCCTCAATAGACCCTTTTCACATTTCTGTGTTTCTCAGTAGCAGAAGTCGTCATAGTTGGGTAAACTTTTATAGCAGTGAATTAGAGACTACATTAAATATATGTTTTGTTTTGTATTTATTTTTGTTTCTATTTGCGCAAATAGTAAAAGAAAAACTCCATTATAATGTTTTTACAACCTTCAAAAAGAGGGAAAAAATAGAGAGCGATTGATAACGGCAGTCAGAAGAGAGAAAGATGTCATTTTTACCGTCACTCCCACAGAAACACCCTCACAGCAGCGGTAACTAGTTTTTTGTAATTTAATGCAAATGTAATATAATACTGAATATATACAATATTGATGACCGTTAAACGTGTCGTCACAGTCTGTGAAAAAAGTCAACAGACCTTTATCACAGTGGAATTGATTAGCGGAAGTGCTCGTCGAAGCAGTGTATCGATTCTTCCGGTTATGTATATTTTCAGTGGGCTGTTATCACCTAGTTGAATAAACGCCTCTTAAAATGAGCGTCCGCAGGATGATTTCAAACTCCAGACATTTTCAGAAAGGAGAAGATCTCTTCTTATGATTAATGTGTTCAGAATTTTCCAAACTCAACAGAACTTGTAGTTTTAATCATCACAAGCCGATCTGAGAAAGCCGTGGCTCGTAAACATACGTGATTATTTCAGCAGTTTTTATGTCAGTGTGCTCGTCTAAACCAATAGTGACCTGATGAATAAGATCAGAATCAACATATTTACTCATTTGTAATAAATATTTTAGACATTATTCTGTCATTTTTCATTGAAAATCATTTCACTGTATGTAATTCACACATTCATGCCAAAATTCTTAATTAATATTCACAGTATTCACACTGTCAAACCGTTACTGTTTACGATTGATTAAATGTTTAACATCATTAAATTTCTTTAAGGCAGTTTCCACACATTCATTCATCTATTTTAAAACTGCTCTTACGAAAATTAACCATGGTTTTACTACAAATAAAACTAAAAAACATGGTTATTATAGTTAAACCATGGTAACCACAAATTAACCATGGTCTTGCTAACCATAGTTTAACTATGGTATTTTGTAGTAAAACGGTGGTAATACAAATGGTAATCAATCCGTGAAAAAACATGGTTACTACACTTTTACTATAATAAAACCATGGTTAATTTTGGTAAAGGGTGTTGAAGATATGAGATGTAAACACTCTCAGTTTGGAAATGCATCTACTACACGAACGTACTCCAGCGTCCGCATATTATTTTAAAAGAAGGACCTTCATCCCGCCGTATCAGTCTCACCCATGCTTTCCTCAATTCTTGTTGTGTCGAGAAATCGTGAAAACTGAGGCGAGGATGTCGTTGTTCAGAATCAGAGCAGCCGGATCGCTGCAGTAACACCGGCGAGAGGATTCAGACATTAGTTTTGACTGAGTTGCGATGGGACCGGAAGTAGAGATACACTGCTTCACTTACCGGATATAGGAAGTGTGATAAAGGTCTATTTCAGTTTTCTTCTTTCAACAGGGTTCACGTGTGATTTATCAAACATTCATATGCTGGCAATCCTATCATATGAATAATCGTACGTTGATAAATGTGGCGGCTGAAAACAATCGTCATTTAAATATCACGCCCCTAAAAATTCACGGTTTATAAGCCCCGCCCCTACAGTTTACGACACAGAGAAACGTAACCCGACCAAGAAGAGGAAGAAATCTCAAGAAAGAGAAATTGATCTTATCCAAAAACACCCATTAACCTTGTAATTACAAACAAGTACATTAATTTATATGTATATTTAACAGCGGTAAATAAAACAAAACATCCATAGGCCTATTGTAGTTCCCTCCACAACAAATCATTTAAGTTACAAGAATGAAAAAGAAGCTATAAAATTATATATTAAACTATAAAATAAAACATAAATTAGATAGTCATAGAGGCATTCATTATGAACAATAAATATTTTTTAAGGCTAAAGTGAAACTGATGTGCTCACCTCTCTCATTTGGCAAGAATCCAAATATGTTTCTATATTTGCATGAAACATTTTGGTTGCTAAATTATTATTCATTATCAGGGTTCCCACTCTTTTTCAGAGATAATTTTCCAGGACATTTCAAATTTAACATGAATAAAAGACAAGGATAACAGATTCACGGCCTAAAGTAATATTCCTCTTTCCAGAAGTCTTAAAAAAATCTGTATAGTTTGTTTAAATTTTGTTTTTATTTACTATATTATTGGCAGTATTCAGTTGTTGTTCTTCATTGTCTTTTCCTTTTTGTAAAGCACACTTTCTATATTAATCTTAATTTGTTATAATGTATCCATATATTAATAAACTATTAAATAAAATTATATAAACAATCATTAGTAATAATCTAGTGTATTAATATAACATCAACAAGATATCACAATTTAAATAATGCTACGAGTTTAATGTTTTAAAATAAATACAATTTTGAATGGTAAAAATGAAAGACACTTTTAAAATTAAACTAACACCGCCAGTAGGTGACTTAATAAGTGAGTCATTGGAGTCAATCTTTCAATCGATTCGTTCAAAAAGCTCATTCATTTACAAACTAATCAAATGACGGTCTTTATGAATGGGTCACTGAATCACATTTCAAACGATTTGTTCAAAATTGTAGATTCATTCTGAAACACTTCTGTGAGTTGCTAAGAAACGTTCTGCATTGGTTTTGTTTGGAACTATTTTTTTTTGGTGAAACAGACAATATTTCCTCCCCTTATATTAACTTATTTAGTGAACTTGCAGAAAATCAAAATCACATTTGCCTGCACCTCGTGTTCACAACACTAGTCTGTGCTGCGCGAGGAGTGAATGAATCGCTGAATGTGATTCATGGTGCATCGCGTCAGCGTCTCATTATGACATCATCGCTCAGAACTAAATAAAACTAGGGGGATTACGTAAAACAATTACTATGAAGAACAACTTGTCATGGAGATGCAAGAAGTTTCAACATTTCTAAAGCAAAATAAAAAGAATTCATATCAATTTGCAGGGGCTCAAGTGGGAAAAAGGGCACCTTTTCATAATTATTTATTTAAAAAAATAATAAAACGGTTAATATATTAACACAACTCTGACTTTCTTACCAATTTACTTTAATTCACACTCACACAATTGTTTCATACTCCACAGATTTCTACAAAATAATCAGTTCACACAGAGACATGGTCTTCTTTAGTATTCACTAGGTTTATCACAAGAGAAGGCAACAGCAAAGGAAACTATGCCACAGTCTGCATGTTTTCTACACTACTATTTTCAAGTATTTATATATTTAGAATAAATGACCAAGGAGAGGGACATAGTTTCACTAATAATTTGTTTATTTTGCACAAATCAATCAATCGTTTTAATTCTTTTGGTGTTATTGGAATACTTCTTTCATGTTGTGGACAATTTTAAGATTTTGGTCTATTTTTGCTTCCATGTCTTCTTTTTCTCTAATGGAAAGAAAACTTCCAAAATACACATTTAGATGGTGTTTGTTTTAAGCCTACTACTGTCCGTCTGTGTGCATCTGTAGATTTCTTCTAAATTAACCAAAACAAGCTAATCTGCATATTTAAACACATCAAGAGTCTATTCCCCTGAAATGTTACAAGAAGGCCTACATAATATATATTTTACAAATGTCTGCAGAGGGCGCCAAAAGCCTGGTGATTGTTGTTGTTACAGAGCACGATCAAATCCTTGTTTTTGGCCAACCAGCAGAATTAAAAATATAATATTAGTAAAATAATACAGTAATAATAATATTCGTCCACTTCTTTATGATAGAAATACTACAGCCACTGTAACGTCTTGAACAAGAATATGTGGACATCAAAACATGCACGCTCAGAGCGAGGGTTTAAACTTTTATTGATGTATTCTCCTGTGTAAGCATAACTCTTAAATAGGCAAAAATGTTTGTGAACATATAGACTACCTGAAAGAGAGGCACAGGATTCATCTAGGGCTTTTTCCTTTTTTGCTTCTCATCACCAGACAGCTGTTGTCTTTTCCCGGGAATAGTTGTCAAAAGTTGTCAGCCAGCAGCAAACACGAGGTGGGGTGGGACGGGACGGGACGGGGCGGACGTGCGTGCGGGAATGAATAGAGGGTGTGAACGTGACCTCACTGTCGACCGTTATGACTGTGGTTACACCCACTGAGTGGCAAAAGACTGAGCGGCAGCATTGGTTTTCAGCGTGAATACCGCGAAAAACACAAAAAACATCTAAAACAGGAAAAACCTTTGGGACTGACTGTACAAATCGCTTTGACACAAAATCTGAGGTATATTTTTACAGACTGCTGAAAGCTACAGAAAAAAGAAGCAAATGGATCACTGCAATTCACAGAAACAACTGGACTCCAGGCAAAGAAACAGTTATCAGTTATCAGTTGCAGTTATCATTTTGTGTCAAAATGTTGGACTTTGGTGTAAAATCATACCCTATATATTGCATTGTTATATATTGTGTTGACAACTCATCAATTAAATATTTACTATCTTATATTCTGCATAATTGGGTGTTTTTAAATAAACACTGACAAAAACTATGCAAGTTTTAGGGCTGGACGATATGACGAAATATATAACATTGATATAAGCGATCACTCAGAGTTAGACATACCTATATTGTAGTTATATAAAACGTTCACAGGCAGATTTGCTTTATGTATTTCCCCGGCGTCGAAATCAGCACCCAAGACTGCCTCTATAATCAGACACTTTAGCGCACAAGACAAAAGTCTGGCATGAGATAGTTAATTCAAGTGGAAGTGATACAATCATCAGGCCGTTGGCGCCCTCTGCAGGCATTTGTTATAATTCATAATATAATTGTTTATACAATATATATTATATTAAGTATTTTAAAAGTTTTGTTATATCAAACCATATGATTACTTGCTTTTGATCCAGATATTATTGCCCCATTGTTATTATATTTGTATTTTAAGTCATTTTAAAGGCCATTGTTTGCTTAGGTCTTTTTTTATTATCATAAAAAATATCTGATTACTTGATTAATTGTGAAAATAATCGACCGATTACTTGATCACCAAAATAATTATTAGTGACAGCCCTAAATGTAATAATAGTTTAATTCCCCTATTCCATTTTGTTACTTTATGAATAAAAGAAATTACAAAACTCAATGACAGTTTCATGTGAGAGTCATGTATGATCTTACCACAGTTTCTCCAGTTTACAGTGAGGATTCTCCAGTACAGCAGAGACTATCTTCACTCCCGAGTCTCCTAGATTATTCTCAGACAGATTCAGTTCTCTCAGGTGTGAGGAGGGGTTTGATCTCAGAGCTGAAGCCAGAGCAGCACAACCTTCATCTGTGACACCACACTGCCACAACCTGTAGAGAACAATGACACACTCTTCACTCTCTCAGATCAACAGAGACCATGTTAGATGATCTTGGTCTGTGTCACAGAGAAAAAAACATTATCATAACACACCTGCAGTCAAATTCAAGCAGGAATAATACATATATTTTTAAATGTATGATCATAATTTGTGAAATATCTCTTTTTTTAAACAATTAATTAAATATATCAGTGAGTTTTACTGTTATTCTAAGAGATTATATAAAAACTGATATAGCAAATTAAAACTGAATATCATATAAAAATCTAGAAAAATTGTAACAGGAGAGGTTAATGTAATGAACATTAAAGAGTCATGAAACCCCCCTCTTTCAGCTCAAGTCTACCTCACAATCATCTTAAATGTGTGTGATCAGATAGAGATAAAAAGAGCAGGAAAATCTGGCCACGCCCCCGGAACTTATTTTATATATATATATATATATATGTGTGTGTGTGTGTGTATTATCACATTTAAAGATATTTCACATATTGTAGTAATACATACTATTGTCCTGCAGCGTTTAATAATCATGATAATAATTAATATATTATATAATATAATAAAATTATTAATATAATTGTTATTATTAAAGTACCTGCCAAAAGTCTGGAAACAATTATTAATTATTTTAAAATAAATCTCTTTTGCTCACCAAGGCTGAATTTATTTGATCAAAAATACAGAAAAACAGTAATATTGTGAAATATTGTTACAAATTTAAAAAAAAAAAAAGTTTTCTGTTTTAATACATTATAAAGTGTAATTTATTCCTGTGATCAAAGCAGAATTTCAGCATCATTACTCCAGTTTTCAGTGTCACATGATCTTTCAGAAATCATTAAAATTCAAGAGGCATTTCTGATTATTATCAATGTTGAAAACAGTTGTGCTGCTTCATATTTTTCTGGAAATTGTGATACATTTTATTTTTTTAGTATTCTTTGAAAAAGAGAAAGTTCAATGAACAGCATTTGCTGTTTGTACATTTATCAAATATATTAAATTTATTAAAGCATTTATTAAATAGAAATATTTTGTAACATTTTAAATGTCTTCACTCTTCTCACTTTTTATCACTTTAATGTAAGATGAATTATAGCAGTGGTTCCCAACCTGTGGGCCGCGAGATACATTTAAATTAATTTAAATATATTAATATAATTCATTAATTTAATTATTAATACGTTACATTTAATAAATTAAATTAATTAAAAATACCTTTAAAACAAGGCACCACCTCTCTCGTACGGATTCTGTGATTGTTTCGGTTCAGCCCAGTCTGTTTCTCATCGTGCTGCTGTGAAATACAGACTGAACGGTGGCTCAAAACGCAAACTCTCTCAGATGGAAAAAGAAAACCTGTGTCTGTCACAGTTCCCGTGTTCCCCGGACTCCATTTCCCATCATCCTCTTGTTTCCTCACCTGCACTCACTTCCCTCGTCATCTCCCCATCATCACCGATCACCTGCACCTGGACCTCATCATCATCACTACCTTTATAATGGACACTTTCCCTGCACTCCTTGTCTGTTCTTATGTTTATCCTAGTGTGTTAAGCTGTTTCGTTCTCCCCTGGATTTAATAAAGCCCTTCTGTTTGTGGATTTCCGTATTCGCCTCGTCTCTACAGCTAGCACCGTAACAGAAGAACAGACCATACTGCTGGAAATCTACATCGCATGATGGGCTTAATCTTCGTCCCCGAGATCCCTATGTCTCCCATGCCTTTGGATCCAGTTACTGCCTCGGATCGTCTTTGTGGGTGCCGGCAGGACGGTCGCTCGCTGGAGAGGTTGTGGAGGAGTTTATCGAGCTTGCTTATTTGGCGAATTGGCCAGATGCCTGCTTGAACGCAGTGTTTCTGGCGGGGCTGGACGAGGACACGATTCGTTTTAAAGAACCTGCCTGCTACTTTTCCCTAGTTGAAGCCATTAATCTGGTTCTGTTCCTAAATTGTTCTGATTTCGTTATTGAGGAGGTTCTTGAGAAATCGTGTGATCCTCGTCCAGTTTCCTCAGAAACACCGGCGAGTTTTTCCCCGGTGTCCTGCCGGACCTAAAACCCCTGAGGGCCGATGAAGGATCCTCCGTTGGGCTTAAACGGCCAAGAAGGAGGAAGAAGAAAAAGCCCCAGTCTCCTGAGTTCTCTGCCTCCGTGCAGCCCCAGTCTCCTGAGTTCTCTGCCTCCGTGCAGCCCCAGTCTCCTGAGTTCTCTGCCTCCGTGCAGCCCCAGTCTCCTGAGTTTTCTGCCTCCGTGCAGCCCCAGTCTGCTGAGTTTTCTGCCTCCGAGCAGCCCCAGTCTCCTGAGTTTTCTGCCTCCGAGCAGTCCCAATTCCCTGAGTTTTCTGCCTTTATGCAGCCTGCGCCGGTATCTGTGGGGCTCTTGGTCGAGTATGAGGGGATGGACTGGGCCCTATTCTCCACTCCAGCCTGTCACGAGCCCGCTGCTCCTGCCGCCGCCGAGCCCGCTGCTCCTGCCGCCGCCGAGCCCGCTGCTCCTGCCGCCGCCGAGCCCGCTGCCGCCGAGCCCGCTGCTCCTGCCGCCGCCGAGCCCGCTGCTCCTGCCGCCGCCGAGCCCGCTGCTCCTGCCGCCGCCGAGCCCGCTGCTCCTGCCGCCGCCGAGCCCGCTGCTCCTGCCGCCGCCGAGCCCGCTGCTCCTGCCGCCGCCGAGCCCGCTGCTCCTGCCGCCGCCGAGCCCACCTTGCCATCCACGGGGAAATCCCCCAAGAAAATTTTGGGGGGGGGCCAGGTACCCGTGGGTGGGGAACTCCTGGGTGGGCTTCCAGGTTTATCAGAGCCTGTTAAGGCTCCAGACCCGCCATGGCGACCTGCCAAGTCTCCAGACCCGCCATGGCGACCTGCCAAGTCTCCAGACCCGCCATGGCGACCTGCCAAGTCTTCTGACCCGCCATGGCCGCCCACGGCCTCTGACCCGCCATGGCCGCCCACGGCCTCTGACCCGCCATGGCCGCCTGACGTCCTAGATCCGCCCTGGAGACCTCCGGTCCCGTCTACTCCTCTCCCTGCACCTGCGTGAGGTCTTCAGGGCGCCCACCCCTCCTCCCCGGTTACTCCTTCCACGGCGCGAGGCCGCGCCTACCGGGAGGGGGAGGTACTGTCACAGTTCCCGTGTTCCCCGGACTCCATTTCCCATCATCCTCTTGTTTCCTCACCTACACTCACTTCCCTCGTCATCTCCCCATCATCACCGATCACCTGCACCTGGACCTCATCATCATCACTACCTTTATAATGGACACTTTCCCTGCACTCCTTGTCTGTTCTTATGTTTATCCTAGTGTGTTAAGCTGTTTCGTTCTCCCCTGGATTTAATAAAGCCCTTCTGTTTGTGGATTTCCGTATTCGCCTCGTCTCTACAGCTAGCACCGTAACAGTGTCGCTAAAAAGGTTTTGATGGATGACGGTTGTAATGAAGGTAAAGACGATTACAGTGACATACAGGAGTCGTACATAAGGCATGCGCGAGTCCGCAATTATTGATGCGCAAACATACCGTGCATGTGCGCTCGACTCACTGATCGCTATAACACCGTATTTCTGCATGAACACAGTTCAATATATTCGCGTAGTTGTCAAAATTAATGTACTGTGAGTGATTTATAACGGATGCTCGCCGAACAAGCGTGTTCTGGAGAAGTTTGAGAGGATCAGTGGTGTTATATGTCAATAATTTTGAACGGATCCGCATAGTTTTTAAATTCAGTCCTTTGGTATCTCCCTGTGGTCTTATTTGGTATGGCAGGTTGACTTGTGCTTATTTAAGTTACTGTATTACTGAGCAGAGTAAGTACTTTTAAGTTGTAAAGAATGTCTGCAAAGTATGTTTGCAAAACAGAACACTGAACGTTTAAATCTATCTTAAGTTTCTTCTTTAAAGAAATAATAACATGGGGTTGAAAAGTAATAACACGAAAATACAAATGTTTTTTGTGCATTAAAAAAAAATTGCGGCCGTGCCGTATTGATTCGGAGAGGAGGGGGGCCTTGGCGTAAAAAAGGTTGGGAACCACTGAATTATAGTATCAATTTCTCTCTTTTTAAAATCTTACCACAAATGTTTGAATGGTATCATTGTTTCCACAAAAATGTTAAGCAGCAAAAACTGCTTTTTAACATTGATAATAATAAATAGTGAATGTTTCTTGAGCAGCAAATCAGCATTTCTGAAGGATCATGTGACACTGAAACTTCTCTTTGTAAACAACAACAGAATTATAAACGATTCTAATGACGAATGTTGCGTTCCCAAATGCAAATTAAAACGTCACAAACGCAGTAGCATTTACAGTGAATCGACACTGAAAACACAGTACTGTTACAGCAAACATGCAGCGCGTCAGACTATAGCCTATATTTATGTAATTACATCACAACCGTTGCGAATTTTATGACAGTACTATGTAATCTCAAATTCTCACCAACATTCATAAAAAAAGTTACCGGTGAGTAACAAGTTTCAGCACTGATTCTACTCGCATTCGGTGCTTTGAACCATTTGAACTCTTTTGGAACTGTTGTCGCGTCTAAAAACGCATGGAAAACGCGTCCGCGCCGCTTTCTCCTTTCCAAAGCGCTCCGGTGGCGTCTGCTGTTACTAAGCAACCATGAGCTGCGCTCTTCAGCAAAGGATATACGGATTTCCAGCACCGAAAATCACTTGCAGTAGCTCTGCTACTAGATTTATTTATGGAGATGAGAAATAAGAACCACCCTGTACAGCTATGATCAGCTGTTCGGCTGAGCTTTCCATGTTTTGTTACGGAAAGGCTGAAGCTGATCAGTTGGTTCTTGTCACATGACCTGCGGTGCTCTTGCTGCATTCTGAAAAGTTTTTTCATCTCGATGCGTCTGGAAAACGTGATGTGAACGGCCCCTTAGAAAACATAACCTTTTCGCAGTTTATTTAGTTAACTGCTTAAGGCATTTCGCCATTTGAATCATCAAGCAGTAACCAGCATAACCCTGAACAAAAAAATTACTGATCTGTGTGTTTCACGTGGGTCATGATTTTAGGCTGGAAAAAAAAAAAAAAAAAAAATCCAGAAGAATCACATCCCTGGTTGACGAGTGTGAACAGAAGGGAGGGAGTGGGGCACAGGGGAGAAAGAGGGGGACGAGCAACTGTCATCTGTCAGCGGCCCATGATGCTCTCACTAAATATCAGGGGGAAATTGAAGGATTTTGAGGGGATGAGAGGAGAGCAAGAAAGCGCAGCTGGTATCAGTGTATCGATGCTGCAGAAAGGAGTATTGGAATCGTTTCAGATATTTCAGTATCGATACATATCGAAATATAGATATTTCTGACAACACTAATCCTGACTGTGCTGAGATTGAGTGTGTTTAAAGTAAAGAGTGTTAAATGTTGATCGTATCTCCTTACTGAGGAGCAGCTCATGTGTTCAATCATTTACAGATCAATCACTCAATCACCTCAACTCAACAAAATATTATTTCTACACTCTACAGGTATATGGAAGTTCAAGTCCATTTACTAACATGTTAAACATATAAGCCTGTAGCCTTTATCATATGTTCTGTCATATAAACAGTATAATAACAATAATATAACTTACTTCCCTCAAACAACTCAGTAGGTATTATTAGTATTATTATAATTATTGTTTTTGTTGTTACATTTAAAGTATTGTCACACTTTAATATGTGAAATATATGATCAGAAAACTAAACACATTTATCGTCGTCAGGCTTTTATTTGTGTTTAATGGATCAAACAGCGGAGCTGCGCTCTCAGGTTTATGGCTGCTGTAAATTTGACCTGCCACAAGATGGCGCTGTTTTCGACACTCTTGATGCTTTGAAACTTTTCCCGAAACAAAAAAAGATAACAATAAAGTTAGATACCTGTTTCTTGAAGATATTATCTCGATATCTCCTGCATTTTTTCACTGGAATAATTTATTTAAAAGTGGAAAAAGATTTGGTCTTTACAACAAAAATATTTTCTCACCAATAAAGTAAAAGAAGTGTCTTTCAAAATAATAAATAAATTTTACCCTGTTAAATATTTTATGATTAAATATAAAACCAATATTGATACAAGATGCTCATTTTTCATTATTTTGATCATATTTCTACACTGAACAACTATGGAAAGATATTGAAACATTTATTAAAGATAATATCCAACAAGATATATCTGTAACTTTTAAAGATATTATTTTTGGAGACTTTGATTCTGATCTAATAAAAACAAATCTTGTTTTGTTATAAATTTAATTTATTTTCTTGGCAAATTCTATATCCATAAATAAAATTTCACCAACAACAAACTAATTTTTCTTGTTTTTATTTAAAATGTATCTTGATACTGTTTCATCCTCTGTAAATAAGACAGCGAGAAGAACAACCTCAATTTGTAATGACTTTAATTTGTACACTCTAATTGAAATATAAATTAATATCTTACCCTCATGTTTTTTTCTTCTTCTTCTTTTAGCAATTATTGTTGTTGTTTTTTTTTGTTCTGTATGTTCAGATGACATTGTACATACTGTCGATACATGTTGTGTACTCTATACAAAATTGTATATCATTAATGTCATCTTTGTAATGTTTGCAATCATAATAATAATAATATTAATAATTAAAAAGAAAAAACTTTTCCCGAAACATTTACAAAAAATGAAAAAGAAGCTTGAACCCGTGAACCGGAAGTTGCAAGCGACTTTTCTCCAGCGTTGTGACGTATTTCCAAGTGAAACAGAATATTGAATAGAGGGCAGGGTTTTACTTCAGCGCTCCTCCTCTCCATCTCTCACTCATAGCAGACTAACGGTTGGAGGGGAGTGGTTTAAACATTTTCAACCCAAGCCGTCAAACTGACGTCATCAGAGAAGGAACACCATTTCAGACCGGAAGTAACTTTTCAGATTTTGATTAAAGATCACCACGACAAACAATCTTTTTCTGTGTATTAACTTGCACGGATTAATTGTTCACCACAAGACTAGTAATATGAACTGACAAAGTAAATAGGGTCAATTTGATTTCATGATGACTTTAAGAGGCTTCATTTCTCCATCCCTACTCAATAGTTTTAGGCCTTTTTGCCAATTTTTCCCATCGAATTTAGCTGTTTTAGAGCGTTTACTCATTTTGAGCCTGTTTTTAAACATGAACTATCTGTAATGTCATTTTTCATGTGTGGAAAAAGCAACGAAACTATACTAGCCAATCAGATTTCTTTTCACCCATATCCCCCACGCCCAACCATGCATGTGTGCACACACACACACACACACACACACACACACACAAACACACACACACACACACACACAAACACACACTCACACATTTTACTTTACAACACATGCACACCTTTATTTATTCTTATTATCTCTTGCTTTCTTAATATGTCATGTGTACGCAGATAGATTTTAATAATCAATTTTAAAAATATTTAAAAAATAAAATAAAATAAATAAAAGCGGCATTAATTCATGCCCTCTCATGGTAGGCACAGTGAGTACATACAGCTGTACATCTGCAGGCGCCACTGCACTACATGCTCTGAACGATGAGTAGATTGTGCAACGTTAGTTTATTTATTTATTTATCGCAGCATATTGTATATTGTGTCTATGTATTTGAAACATTTGAATGGACTGATAAAGGGAGCTGTAAAGTGTTTTTGTTGAAGTACAATGTCGCTTTGACCATAATAATGTACCAAATCTAGCTTGTATAAATATTACAGTAGTATAGAAAAATATTATACATACATTTATAGGTAAAATCGAACTCCGAGCCTCCTGTACACATTCTGTGACGACAAACAACTTCCCTGTGCAAAGGATCATGGGGGCCCAAAGTGTCCATCAGTTGTACCCTTCAGAATCCTTCATTCAGAAGAGCCCTTTGAAATGGCCAGTTTTGAGCACTTCGGTTTGGAACGACCCTTCAATATGGCGGCCATGATTGTTTTCACTCCGAAGTGCCCTTCGAGGGCAATATATCCCGTTTGGAACGCACCGTCAGTCGGACCGCGAGACCACACACCTGTTGATTGTAGGAACGATTTCACAGAGAGACGAGATCTCACGGAGACTCACGAGATCAAACGTGACTTGAGAAGAAAAACAAATGGAGGACAATCGATGTTGTCAGCTGACTCTCCTGCACGCGTTGTTTTAATGAATGTAATTAGGACTTTCACGATTCCTCGTTTAAATTTGAGTACTTGATTTAAAAAAATCCTCAATAGACCCTTTTCACATTTCTGTGTTTCTCAGTAGCAGAAGTCGTCATAGTTGGGTAAACTTTTATAGCAGTGAATTAGAGACTACATTAAATATATGTTTTGTTTTGTATTTATTTTTGTTTCTATTTGCGCAAATAGTAAAAGAAAAACTCCATTATAATGTTTTTACAACCTTCAAAAAGAGGGAAAAAATAGAGAGCGATTGATAACGGCAGTCAGAAGAGAGAAAGATGTCATTTTTACCGTCACTCCCACAGAAACACCCTCACAGCAGCGGTAACTAGTTTTTTGTAATTTAATGCAAATGTAATATAATACTGAATATATACAATATTGATGACCGTTAAACGTGTCGTCACAGTCTGTGAAAAAAGTCAACAGACCTTTATCACAGTGGAATTGATTAGCGGAAGTGCTCGTCGAAGCAGTGTATCGATTCTTCCGGTTATGTATATTTTCAGTGGGCTGTTATCACCTAGTTGAATAAACGCCTCTTAAAATGAGCGTCCGCAGGATGATTTCAAACTCCAGACATTTTCAGAAAGGAGAAGATCTCTTCTTATGATTAATGTGTTCAGAATTTTCCAAACTCAACAGAACTTGTAGTTTTAATCATCACAAGCCGATCTGAGAAAGCCGTGGCTCGTAAACATACGTGATTATTTCAGCAGTTTTTATGTCAGTGTGCTCGTCTAAACCAATAGTGACCTGATGAATAAGATCAGAATCAACATATTTACTCATTTGTAATAAATATTTTAGACATTATTCTGTCATTTTTCATTGAAAATCATTTCACTGTATGTAATTCACACATTCATGCCAAAATTCTTAATTAATATTCACAGTATTCACACTGTCAAACCGTTACTGTTTACGATTGATTAAATGTTTAACATCATTAAATTTCTTTAAGGCAGTTTCCACACATTCATTCATCTATTTTAAAACTGCTCTTACGAAAATTAACCATGGTTTTACTACAAATAAAACTAAAAAACATGGTTATTATAGTTAAACCATGGTAACCACAAATTAACCATGGTCTTGCTAACCATAGTTTAACTATGGTATTTTGTAGTAAAACGGTGGTAATACAAATGGTAATCAATCCGTGAAAAAACATGGTTACTACACTTTTACTATAATAAAACCATGGTTAATTTTGGTAAAGGGTGTTGAAGATATGAGATGTAAACACTCTCAGTTTGGAAATGCATCTACTACACGAACGTACTCCAGCGTCCGCATATTATTTTAAAAGAAGGACCTTCATCCCGCCGTATCAGTCTCACCCATGCTTTCCTCAATTCTTGTTGTGTCGAGAAATCGTGAAAACTGAGGCGAGGATGTCGTTGTTTAGAATCAGAGCAGCCGGATCGCTGCAGTAACACCGGCGAGAGGATTCAGACATTAGTTTTGACTGAGTTGCGATGGGACCGGAAGTAGAGATACACTGCTTCACTTACCGGATATAGAAGTGTGATAAAGGTCTATTTCAGTTTTCTTCTTTTAACAGGGTTCACGTGTGATTTATCAAAGATTCATATGCTGGCAATCCTATCATACGAATGATCGTACGTTGATAAATGTGGCGGCTGAAAACAATCGTCATTTAAATATTACGCCCCTAAAAATTCACGGTTTATAAGCCCCGCCCCTACAGTTTACAACACAGAGAAACGTAACCCGACCAAGAAGAGGAAGTAATCTCATGAAAGAGAAATTGATCTTATCCAAAAACACCCATTAACCTTGTAATTACAAACAAGTACATTAATTTATATGTATATTTAATAGCGGTAAATAAAACAAAACATCCATAGGCCTATTGTAGTTCCCTCCACAACAAATCATTTAAGTTATGGTATTCAACAGAACAAGAATGAAAAAGAAGCTATAAAATTATATATTAAACTATAAAATAAAACATAAATTAGATAGTTGTAGAGGCATTCATTATGAACAATAAATATTTTTTAAGGCTAAAGTGAAACTGATGTGCTCACCTCTATCATTTGGCAAGAATCCAAATATGTTTCTATATTTGCATGTAACATTTTGGTTGCTAAATTATTATTCATTATCAGGGTTCCCACTCTTTTTCAGAGATAATTTTCCAGGTCTTTTCCAGGACATTTCAAATTTAATTATGACAGGAATAAAATACAAGGATAACAGATTCACGGCCTAAAGTAATATTCCTCTTTCCAGAAGTCTTAAAAAAATCTGAATAGTTTGTTTAAATTTTGTTTTTATTTACTATATTATTGGCAGTATTCAGTTGTTGTACTTCATTGTCTTTTCCTTTTTGTAAAGCACACTTTCTATATTAATCTTAAATTGTTATATTGTATCCATATAATAATAAACTATTAAATAAAATTATATAAACAACCATTAGTAATAATCTAGTGTATTAATATAATATCAACAAGATATCACAATTTAAATAATGCTATGAGTTTAATGTTTTAAAATAAACACAATTTTGAATGGTAAAAATGAAAGACACTTTTAAAATTAAACTAACACCGCCAGTAGGTGACTTAATAAGTGAGTCATTGGAGTCAATCTTTCAATCGATTCGTTCAAAAAGCTCATTCATTTACAAACTAATCAAATGACGGTCTTTATGAATGGGTCACTGAATCACATTTCAAACGATTTGTTCAAAATTGTAGATTCATTCTGAAACACTTCTGTGAGTTGCTAAGAAACGTTCTGCATTGGTTTTGTTTGGAACTATTTTTGTTGGTGAAACAGACAATATTTCCTCCCCTTATATTAACTTATTTAGTGAACTTGCAGAAAATCAAAATCACATTTGCCTGCACCTCGTGTTCACAACACTAGTCTGTGCTGCGCGAGGAGTGAATGAATCGCTGAATGTGATTCATGGTGCATCGCGTCAGCGTCTCATTATGACATCATCGCTCAGAACTAAATAAAACTAGGGGGATTACGTAAAAGAATTACTATGAAAAACAACTTGTCATGGAGATGCAAGACGTTTCAACATTTCTAAAACAAAATAAAAAGAATACATATCAATTTGCAGGGGCTCAAGTGGGAAAAAGGGCACCTCATAATTATTTATTTAAAAAAATAATAAAACGGTTAATATATTAACACAACTCTGACTTCCTTACCAATTTATTTTAATTCACACTCACGCAACTGTTTCATACTCCACAGATTTCTACAAAATAATCAGTTCACACAGAGACATGGTCTTCTTTAGTATTCACTAGGTTTATCACAAGAGAAGGCAACAGCAAAGGAAACTATGCCACAGTCTGCATGTTTTCTACACTACTATTTTCAAGTAGCTATATATTTAGAATAAATGACCAAGGAGAGGGACATATTTTCACTAATAATTTGTTTATTTTGCACAAATCAATCAATCGTTTTAATTCTTTTGGTGTTATTGGAATACTTCTTTCATGTTGTGGACAATTTTAAGATTTTGGTCTATTTTTGCTTCCATGTCTTCTTTTTCTCTAATGGAAAGAAAACTTCCAAAATACACATTTAGATGGTGTTTGTTTTAAGCCTACTACTGTCCGTCTGTGTGCATCTGTAGATTTCTTCTAAATTAACCAAAACAAGCTAATCTGCATATTTAAACACATCAAGAGTCTATTCCCCTGACATGTTACAAGAAGGCCTACATAATATATATTTTACAAATGCCTGCAGAGGGCGCCAAAAGCCTGGTGATTGTTGTTGTTACAGAGCACGATCAAATCCTTGTTTTTGGCCAACCAGCAGAATTAAAAATATAATATTAGTAAAATAATACAGTAATAATAATATTCGTCCACTTCTTTATGATAGAAATACTACAGCCACTGTAACGTCTTGAACAAGAATATGTGGACATCAAAACATGCACGCTCAGAGCGAGGGTTTAAACTTTAATTGATGTATTCTCCTGTGTAAGCGTAGATTTAAGAATGATAGCATTATGCAATGCTGTATTATGATCTTTAAATGGTTTTAATAAATCGTGCATCCTTAGAAAACTGTCTAATAATGTGGTTCATGGATCCGCGTCCATGGAATGCTCCACTTCCAGTATTGACAGCCCTACAGATATCTTTACCATGGTTCAAAACGCAATGCATAGCACATTAAAATAATTAAATTATAATATGACGCCTATCAAATCAGGCAAATGCGTTGCTGGTGGTCAAATTATTAACGCAGCGTTAAACGTATAAATAATCTCACTCTTAAATAGGCAAAAATTTCACGTTTGTGAACATATAGGCTACCTGAAAGAGAGGCACAGGATTCATCTAGGGCTTTTTCCTTTTTCGCTTCTCATCGCCAGACAGCTGTTGTCTTTTCCCAGGCATAGTTGTCAAAAGTTGTCAGCCAGCAGCAAACACGAGGTGGGACGGGGCGGGGCAGACGTGCGTGCAGGAATGAATAGAGGGTGTGCACGTGACGTCACTGTCGACCGTTATGACTGCGGTTACACAGTGTGACTGTACAAATCGCTTTGACACAAAATCTGAGGTATATTTTTACAGACTGCTGAAAGCTACAGAAAAAAGAAGCAAATGGATCGCTGCAATTCACAGAAACAACTGGACTCCAGGCAAAGAAACATGTTTTGCAGTTATCATTTTGTGTCAAAATGTTGGACTTTGGTGTAAAATCATACCCTATATATTGTATTGTTATGTATTGTGTTGACAACTCATCAATTAAATATTTACCATCTTATATTCTGCATAATTGGGTGTTTTTAAATAAACACTGACAAAAACTATGCAAGTTTTAGGGCTGGACGATATGACGAAATATATAACATTGATATAAGCGATCACTCAGAGTTAGAGATACCTATATTGTAGTTATATAAAACGTTCACAGGCAGATTTGCTTTATGTATTTCCCCGGCGTCGATATCAGAACCCAAGACTGCCTCTATAATCAGACACTTTAGCGCACAAGACAAAAGCCTGGCATGAGATAGTTAATTCAAGTGAACAGTGGAAGTGATACAATCATCAGGCCGTTGGCGCCCTCTGCAGGCATTTGTTATAATTCATAATACAATTGTTTATACAATATATATTATATTATGTATTTTAAAAGTGTTGTTATATCAAACCATATGATTACTTGATTTTATAGATATTATTGCCCCATTGTTATTATATTTGTATTTTAAGTCATTTTAAAGGCCATTGTTTGCTTATTTTTATTATCATAAAAAATATCCGATTACTTGATTAATTGTGAAAATAATCGACCGATTACTTGATCACCAAAATAATTCTTAGTGACAGCCCTAAATGTAATAATAGTTTAATTCCCCTATTCCATTATGTTACTTTATGAATAAATTAAATTATACAATTCAATGACAGTTTCATGTGAGAGTCACATATGATCTTACCACAGTTCCTCCAGTTTACAGTGAGGATTCTCCAGTACAGCAGAGACTATCTTCACTCCCGAGTCTCCTAGATTATTCCCAGACAGATTCAGATATCTCAGGTGTGAGGAGGGGTTTGATCTCAGAGCTGAAGCCAGAGCAGCACAACCTTCATCTGTGACACCACACTTACTCAACCTGTAGAGAACAATGACACACTCTTCACTCTCTCAGATCAACAGAGACTTCATTATCAAAGAGAAACCAATAACATAAACTCAAATCACCATGTTAGATGATCTTGGTCTGTGTCACAGAGCACAAAACATTATCATAACACACCTGCAGTCAAATTCAAGCAGGAATAATACATATATTTTTAAATGTATGATCATTATTTGTGCAATACCTCTTTTTTAAACAATTAATTAAATATGTCAGTGAGTTTTACTGTAAAAATCTAGAAAAATTGTAACAGGAGAGGTTAATGTAATGAACATTAAAGAGTAAGCAGAGTAAGTACTTTTAAGTTGTAAAGAATGTCTACAAAGTATGGTTGCAAAACAGAACACTGATCGTTTAAATCTAAAGTTTCTTCTTTAAAGAATTAATAACATGGGGTTGAAAAGTAATAACATGAAAATACAAATGTTTTTTGTGAATTAAAAAAAAAAAATTGTGGCCGTGCCGTATTGATTCGGAGAGGAGGGGGGCCTTGGCATAAAAAAAGTTTGGGAACCACTGAATTATAGTATCAATTTTCCTCTTCTTAAAATCTTACCACAAATGTTTGAATGGTATCGTTTCCACAAAAATGTTAAGCAGTAAAAGCTGCTTTTTAACATTGATAATAATAAATAGTGAATGTTTCTTGAGCAGCAAATCAGCATTTCTGAAGGATCATGTGACACTGAAACTTCACTTTGTAAACAACAACAGAATTATAAACGATTCTAATGACGAATGTTGCGTACCCAAATACAAATTAAAGCGTCACAAACGCAGTAGCATTTACAGTGAATCGACACTGAAAACACAGTACTGTTACAGCAAACATGCAGCGCGTCAGACTATAGCCTATATTTATGTAATTACATCACAACCGTTGCGAATTTTATGACAGTACTATGTACAGGTGCTGGTCATATAATTAGAATATCATCAAAAAGTTGATTTATTTCACTAATTCCATTCAAAAAGTGAAACTTGTATATTATATTCATTCATTACACACAGACTGATATATTTCAAATGTTTATTTCTTTTAATTTTGATGATTATAACTGACAACTAAGGAAAATCCCAAATTCAGTATCTCAGAAAATTAGAATATTACTTAAGACCAATACAAAGAAAGGATTTTTAGAAATCTTGACCAACTGAAAAGTATGAACGTGAAAAGTATGAGCATGTACAGCACTCAATACTTAGTTGGGGCTCCTTTTGCCTGAATTACTGCAGCAATGCGGCGTGGCATGGAGTCGATCAGTCTGTGGCACTGCTCAGGTGTTATAAGAGCCCAGGTTGCTCTGATAGTGGCCTTCAGCTCTTCTGCATTGTTGGGTCTGGCATATCGCATCTTCCTCTTCACAATACCCCATAGATTTTCTATGGGGTTAAGGTCAGGCGAGTTTGCTGGCCAATTAAGAACACGGATACCATGGTCCTTAAACCAGGTACTGGTAGCTTTGGCACTGTGTGCAGGTGCCAAGTCCTGTTGGAAAATGAAATCTGCATCTCCATAAAGTTGGTCAGCAGCAGGAAGCATGAAGTGCTCTAAAACTTCCTGGTATACGGCTGCGTTGACCTTGGACCTCAGAAAACACAGTGGACCAACACCAGCAGATGACATGGCACCCCAAACCATCACTGACTGTGGAAACTTTACACTGGACCTCAAGCAACGTGGATTGTGTGCCTCTCCTCTCTTCCTCCATACTCTGGGACCCTGATTTCCAAAGGAAATGCAAAATTTACTTTCATCAGAGAACATAACTTTGGACCACTCAGCAGCAGTCCAGTCCTTTTTGTCTTTAGCCCAGGCGAGACGCTTCTGACGCTGTCTGTTGTTCAAGAGTGGCTTGACACAAGGAATGCGACAGCTGAAACCCCATGTCTTGCATACGTCTGTGCGTAGTGGTTCTTGAAGCACTGACTCCAGCTGCAGTCCACTCTTTGTGAATCTCCCCCACATTTTTGAATGGGTTTTGTTTCACAATCCTCTCCAGGGTGCGGTTATCCCTATTGCTTGTACACTTTTTTTCTACCACATCTTTTCCTTCCCTTCGCCTCTCTATTAATGTGCTTTGACACAGAGCTCTGTGAACAGCCAGACTCTTTTACAATGACCTTTTGTGTCTTGCCCTCCTTGTGCAAGCTGTCAATGGTCGTCTTTTGGACAACTGTCAAGTCAGCAGTCTTCCCCATGATTGTGTAGCCTACAGAACTAGACTGAGAGACCATTTAAAGGCCTCTGCAGGTGTTTTGAGTTAATTAGCTGATTAGAGTGTGGCACCAGGTGTCTTCAATATTGAATCTTTTCACAATATTCTAATTTTCTGAGATACTGAATTTGGGATTTTCCTTAGTTGTCAGTTATAATCATCAAAATTAAAAGAAATAAACATTTGAAATATATCAGTCTGTGTGTAATGAATGAATATAATATACAAGTTTCACTTTTTGAATGGAATTAGTGAAATAAATCAACTTTTTGATGATATTCTAATTATATGACCAGCACCTGTAATCTCAAATTCTCACCAACATTCATAAAAAAAAGTTACCGGTGAGTAACAAGTTTCAGCGCTGATTCTACTCGCATTCGGTGCTTTGAACCATTTGAACCCTTTTGGGACCGTTGTCGCGTCTAAAAACGCAAGGAAAACGCGTCCGCGCCGCTTTCTCCTTTCCAAAGCGTTCAGGAGCTTGTGCTCCGGTGGCATCTGTCGTTACTAAGCAACCATGAGCTGCGCTCACCATGACGACACGGTAGTTTCAGCAAAGGACATACGGATTTCCAGCACCGAAAATCACTTGCAGTAGCTCTGCTACTAGATTTATTTATGGAGATGAGAAATAAGAACCACCCTGTACAGCTATGATCAGCTGTTCGGCTGAGCTTTCCATGTTTTGTTACGGAAAGGCTGAAGCTGATCGGTTGGTTCTTGTCACATGACCTGCGGTGCTCTTGCTGCATTCTGAAAAGTTGAGAGTTTTTCATCTCGATGTGTCTGGAAAACGTGATGTGAACGGCCCCTTAGAAAACATAACCTTTTCGCAGTTTATTTAGTTAACTGCTTAAGGCATTTCGCCATTTGAATCATCAAGCAGTAACCAGCATAACCCTGAACAAAAAATTACTGATCTGTGTGTTTCACGTGGGTCATGATTTTAGGCTGGAAAAAAACAAACAAACAAGCAAAAAAAAAATTTTTGGTTTAATCCAGAAAAATCACATCCCTGGTTGACGAGTGTGAACAGAAGGGAGGGAGTGGGGCACAGGGGAGAAAGAGGGGGACGAGCAACTGTCATCTGTCAGCGGCCCATGATGCTCTCACTAAATATCAGGGGGAAATTGAAGGATTTTTATTGCTGACTAAGTTAAATTCAGATGAATTATGAATACAATATCTTACACACAGCACAAGGAAGCTTGATTTCAAATGGTACATTGAATTAAAACAAACAAGTAAATAGTAATGTAATAAGAACAAGTAAACACATTAACAAAAACACAAATAAATACAATAGAATAACGATACAAATGAAATCGACTGCTTTATTTCTTCAGGTAGGTCTAACAGTATTCAGGTAAGAAACTGAATAAAGAAAGTAATCAAATTTAAAATAACTTTGGATAATCTTCATTGTAAAAATTAAAGACAGATTAATCAATTAACACTTTATTATGTGTGCGCTTCGGATGTGAGCGAGAAATCTGCGGGAATGAGTAGAATTTGCATTGAAATCCAGACCGGGTCACACCAACAGTATTTAACCGGAGTGAATGAGACTGAATGAGAGGAGGAGGGTGTGGGGATGAGAGGAGAGCAAGAAAGCGCAGCTGGTATCAGTGTATCGATGCTGCAGAAAGGAGTATTGGAATCGTTTCAGATATTTCAGTATCGATACATATCGAAATATAGATATTTCTGACAACACTAATCCTGACTGTGCTGAGATTGAGTGTGTTTAAAGTAAAGAGTGTTAAATGTTGATCGTATCTCCTTACTGAGGAGGAGCTCATGTGTTCAATCATTTACAGATCAATCACTCAATCACCTCAACTCAACAAAATATTATTTCTACACTCTACAGGTATATGGAAGTTCAAGTCCATTTACTAACATGTTAAACATATAAGCCTGTAGCCTTTATCATATGTTCTGTCATATAAACTGTATAATAACAATAATATAATTTACTTCCCTCAAACAACTCAGTAGGTATTATTAGTATTATTATAATTACTGTTTTTGTGGTTACATTTAAAGTATTGTAACACTTTAATATGTGAAATATATGATCAGAAAACTAAACACATTTATCGTCGTCAGGCTTTTATTTGTGTTTAATGGATCAAACAGCGGAGCTGCGCTCTCAGGTTTATGGCTGCTGTAAATTTGACCTGCCACAAGATGGCGCTGTTTTCGACACTCTTGATGCTTTGAAACTTTTCCTGAAACATTTAGAAAAAAAAGCTTCAAAGATTTAAGAGGCTTCATTTCTCCATCCCTACTCAATAGTTTTAGGCCTTTTTGCAAATTTTTCCCATCGAATTTAGCTGTTTTAGAGCGTTTACTCATTTTGAGCCTGTTTTTAAACATTAACTATCTCTAATGTCATTTTTCATGTGTGGAAAAAGCAACGAAACTAAACTAGCAATCAGATTTCTTTTCACCCATATCCCCCACGCCCAACCGTGCACACACACACACACACACACACACACATACACACACACACACACACACACACTTGACTTTACAACACAAACGCACACCTTTATTTATTCTTATTATCTATTGCTTTCTTAACAGGGCTCCAGACAAAAAAAAAATCATTAAGGAGTCATTGGCTCCTATAGGGGGAAAAAACAGGCACCAAATTATTTTTTTAAAGAGCCACACAATTAATGAACTTACATTTTTAAATCACTTACTTTCAGTCATCCTGTTGTGTTTATATATATCTCCCCTTTACAGTTTCAGCATTTTCATTTTGTGATTTTTCTGGGAAATAAATGTCACTATTTTCACTTAATACTAATATAGTTTTTGTTAATATTTTGAATCCGATAAGATTTTTATATTTTCTGCTTTCATTTTTCATTGTTTTAATCTTTTTTTTTTTGTGTTTTGTTTTTAGTTTTATTTTTGGTTGTTTTTAAACATGGCTGTTTAGTTTTTTTATACATTTTTATTTCAGTATTAACATTTATTTCAATCAATGAAAAAATGTTTTTTAATGTTTTTAGTTAACTATAACCTTTATATTGAATAATATGCGTCAAATAATGTTGTTAGTCATTCCTCCCTGAAGCTACAACGGTTTACTTTAAATCAAATGAAAATATTAATTATGGAAATAAATATATAAATAAATTTGGTTTGTGTAACCAAATAACAAACAGGGGAAACTGATATACATACGACTTTGATTAATGAACAGGCCAAAATACAGCGGGACTCTTATTTTGAAATGCATGTGGTTTCCTTTTGCTGCTCATTCAAGTTCAGATGAGGAAGATAAAAAAAAAACTACATTGTTACGAGCGTTACAACACATTACAATATGAATAATATAGAGTAAACTTTGTCATAATTGATCAGCATTAGTTCTTAATCAATCGGTTGACTAATGTGCGCTAATCATTGATTGTGAGCAGCTCTGAAGTGCTGTTGCGAGAACCTGAAGAACGCACAACAGCGCCATCTTTTGACTTTAAAATATGCAGCGCTCACTAGGGATGGGCGATACCACTTATTTTGTTTTCGATACAATACCCATAATTTCAAAGCCAATATCGCCGATATCAATACCGATACGATACCTCTAATCCGAACTTATACATTTAAAAAAAATTTAATTATTGAATTACTTAGAGTAATTATATTTGAAAGGTATTTTAACATTCAATACGCATTAATTGCAATTTATTCGATTATATTTTTGTTTACACATGGTTAAAATGTTTACTTGTAGTGGTAACCATGGAAATGTACAAATACTGTAGGCCTAGCTGAACTATGTTCACTGTAGTAATGGTTCATTTTCATAAGGGACTGCCAGTGACAGGCTGTTGCACCCATAAAATGCAACCTTTGTATTCTGACAGTGTATCAACATTAGATACAGAACAGAACATCAATACGAACTTTTAACATTCAATTTAAATAAATGCAATTGCACAAACAATGTAGGCTACTATTTCATTGTGTTTATTGTTAAATAACTCAAACATATGTTTTTCTGTCTTCTGTTAAGCATTGTTCTGGGCTGTGTTTCCCAAAAGCATCAATGGTTTCTTACGATACTAAACGCAGCCCTGTTTGAATGTAGTGTCGGCAGTGAGTGAACGCATTCTGTGATTGATTGGTTCTGTCTTGCAGCATTTGCGTGTGTTCAGAAGAGCAGGAAAATAGTTCTACTACACAATTATTCGCTAACATAGGTTATTTGTCCAATTCAATGCATATTGTACACATTAAATTTATTGTTAAATAAACAAAATCACTGTTAAAAAAAAAAACACCTTAGTATCGATATTTTTATTTGAGTATCGATGCTTTCGATATTCAACGGCAGTATCGATATATCAATACTCCATATCGATACGCCCATCCCTAGCGCTCACATTTATTTAATAAATCACATAAAGGACTATCGCGATTTGTTTTTCCATCCACAAAATATAAGACGCCTTAAAATGATCGTTTATACTCTTGTTATACTGTTTAAGGCACTGAAGACTTTTAATGACCTTAAATTGATCTGATGATGAGCGGAGTGGAATAATGAAAGTGATCAGCATGATTGATATTCAAACGGTAAGAACGCGCTGCATTGTGTATCTGCAGTCTGTAGAGCCGGTTTCCCCTTTTGAATGACGGATATAGACGAATTTATATGAAATAGGCAGTTGTCTCTTTACACAGGAGCAGAACGATGTGTTCAAATGCAGCTTTTTTGTACCGACGCGACGCGAGACGACAACACAGTCGGCTTTCATCAATGCTAGTTCTTTGGCATCTGTTTGGTATGTGATATTTTCCCTACCTGTTCATATTTTGAAACTTTCACATGCAGCATCTCATTTAATTACGTCAACACAACAAATGATGTGATAGGCTACTGGTCACAGAACACACAAATGACATGCAGATTTTACAGTCATAACGTGTGAATTTGTATGGTTGCCAATGGCGACCTCAGCAAAAATATCACTTGCAAATTAATATTTTTAGTCGCAAATGCAACCGTTTTAGGTGCAGTCTGGAGCCCTGCTTAATATGTCATGAGTGTACGCAGATAGATATTAATAATCAATTTTAAAAATATGTAAAAAAAATAAATAAATAAATAAATAAATAAAAACAGCATTAATTCATGCCCTCTCATGGTACGCACAGTGAGTTCATACAGCTGTACATCTGCAGGCGCCACTGCACTAGATTCAGTCACACACCTGTTGATTGTAGGAACGATTTCACAGAGAGACGAGATCTCACGGAGACTCACGAGATCAAACGTGACTTGAGAAGAAAAACAAATGGAGGACAATCGATGTTGTCAGCTGACTCTCCTGCCACACGTTGTTTTAATGAATGTAATTAGGACTTTAACGATTCCTCGTTTAAATTTGAGTACCTGATTTTAAAAAATCCTCAATAGACCCTTTTCACATTTCTGTTTCTCAGTAGCAGAAGTCATCATAGTTGGGTAAACTTTTATCCATGGGTTTCAAAGACGTCACTTCCGCTATGCCCGCCGCCATTTTTGTGTCCGACACGGCAACTAACACAGCAGCGCTTCATTGTACCGATGATCATCTTTAGCTTCCAGCGAGCACTCAAACAGCAACACAAAACATTAATAACTATGATTGTGACTGTCATATTAATAACATTATAATTGTACACACTACTGTAATAAAATGTTGTGAATTATTTGTACTTAGCTGCTGTGTTTCAGCGTGTTGTTACAGGAAGAACGAATCCACAACAGGAGCTACATTCACGTTTCTTAGTTCAAGTTCATCTGTGCATGATTTTGTGCAAATTTAAGTTATAATATTATGTTTATCTTGTATAAATATATCTGAATTATCCTATATAGGATGTGTTCTGTTGAGTTAATTAACCTTCTAGCAAAGCACTTCAGTTTATGGGTGTTCATCTCTTCAGCTTCAGCGCGAGCAGCTCAAACAGCAATGATGTCATCTAATTGAGGAAAAATATCGATATTTGGACAAAACATCTGTTATTGTTTGTGATCCTTATTTTATTACCTCCAGCTGTGTTTTGTCCCTTAAAAACATTTCTACAGTAGTGTCCACGAGAATAAGGTGGATATCTTGTACACAGTCCATCGCCATACACTGGAGAAAGTGTTACCAAAAAATCTATTACCTAACAAAAATATAAATAAAATAACAAAATATGTAAATGCAAACAAGTCATTTGACAACATTATTTAGACTGTAAAGAAACAAAATGCATGTGCCATGGTGGAATAAATAATTGGAAATAAGGAAATGATTTTAATCAAACCATATGTTGATGAAAATAATACGAGAACAATACAAGTGCTAGTTATTAAAAATAATGCATTAATGTTTTTGAAAAAATATGAAACATTTTTAATATTACAGTAATAGCAAACATCTTTAATGACTGTTTGAAATATCATCATTGCTGTTAGAGCTGCAAACACACGCTGGAGCTGAAGAGATGAACACCCATAAACTGAAGCTAGAAGGTTAATTAACTCAACGGAACACATTCGATAAGATAATTCAGATTTTTATGCAAAATAAAAATAATATTACAACTATTTGCACAAAATCACGCGTTTCAATATTCTTGATACTCATAAAATAAAACAGACTCAAGTGTGGTGTCATGAACTCCAACTGTTTACTGCTCTTCCGCTCTCTCAACAATACATGCATAATAAAAGTCTCACGTAACAACTTCAGCACTATACATTATTGCACATATTGTTACATCTTTCTCTCTTTTTTTTTTTTTTTTTTTTGAACAATGATTCTTAGCTAACTGTTACTCTAGTGAGCATTCAAAGTCTTTCAGGTATGTGGGTCTCCTAATAGGCCTACCACTTCTTGAACAGGGCGTTTGGTTCCCGGTTGGGGATGACTGTTCCCTCTTTATTTCAATCGGCCCGGTATCACTGTCATTCTCAGACACTCCTGGGTCTTCGGGTTGAGAGGTTTCTGTATTTTCTGGCTTGTCTAGTTCTGGGAAATCATTATCTAGTTCTTTTGTCTTTTTCAGGTGTTTTCTGTTCCTCCTCAGTACTTGTCCGTTTTCCATCTTAACTTCGTATGATCTTTGTTCCACAGGTCTGATCACTGTTGCTTTTGGCCACCAATGTGTCTGTCCTATCAGTGGCTGAACTCTCACTTTGTCCTTGTAGTGCCGATCTTTGAGATCTTTAGCTGCCACATCATAGTGTTGAGCCTGTCTCAGCTGTCTGTTTTTGTAGCCTCCTACTTTGTTGGGCATCAGTCCTGGACGCAGTAAACTCTCGCTCATCGGGAGTAATGTTTTTGTGCGTCGACCCATCAGTGCCATTGCTGGGCTGCTATCAACACCTTGAGTTGGAGTGTTCTGGTGGTCCAGCATTGCTAGGTAAGGATCAGCTCTTTTAGCTTTCGCCATGAGCCTTTTTGCAATTTTTACAGCTGACTCCTCTTTTCCATTGCTCTGTGAGTATCCCGGTGAGAAGGTTTGTGTGTAAAGTCCCAGGCTTTGCTAAATTTCTTGAATTCATCAGATGAATACTGGGGGCCATTGTCTGAAAACACCAACGGTACCGACCCAGAGGTGTAGCGAACGTTGTGAGAAAACTGGATTCTTTCTCTAATTCCACGTGCCAAAATCCATTTTTCACATCACAGACTGAAAAGACCCGTGCTCCATTCAATTCTGGCAGTACATCCTCAATTGTGAGTAATGGATAATGGTTTCTTTTTAGCGCTTTGTTGAGGGACTTTGGGTCGATACATGTACGCAGCTGTCCTGAGGGTTTCTGCACTATGACCATGCTGCTAATCCAGTCTGAACTTCTTTCAACAGGAGCTATGATTCCTCACCTATGCAAGTCTGCTAACTCTTTTTTGAGGGGTTCATAGAGAGCTGTGGGAACTCTTCTTTTGGGCAGTTTTACTGGTTCCACCTGCTCATCTATTTCCAATTTGAGCTTCCCTTCAAATGTCCCATCACCTTCAAAGACATCTGCATAGTCCAGTTTTATTTGTTCTTCTGTCCACTTCTTTGATTCCTTTGACACCCCCGCCCCCCGTTATAAAAAAAAAGTGGGTATAGTTCTACGGTATAGTTCGAACACTGTGTGTACAATTAATGTTATTGTAAAAAAGCCCATGTTCAGTTTGTGTTCTTTTCTTATAAGGGCTGTACAGCTGTTATGTTGGTCATTGATTTGAATTGAGAGGGCGTGGCTTGTTTGGTGGTCGCGCGAGAGTGGATCAGTTTCAATGCGTGATCAGCAGAGTGAAAGCATAGGTCCTGCAGTCTTCTCTGAAAAGCAGCAAAATTATGCAAATGAAGATCTTATCTGTAGCGACTTCACTTTGTGAACTGCAGGGAGAATATTTGTGATCTCGATTGGCAGTGGATGATGCTTAATTGTATCACACTTCTCGTTGAAGTTTCCTTCATGACGATTCTGGAATGTGCGTCATTGAAGACCGTGAGTTTCATTTTGAGTGTTCATTACATTATTATTATGCCATTTATTCACTGTTTAACTTGATATACCGCTGCTAGATTATAATTTATGTAAAATGAGTGTGTTTCCTTGATTATGTGAAGTATAGCATTTTTATGATGGCGAGAATGATCGGCCATTATACAGCTACAATGACGCAGCAATTTCTGTTGTGCTGTTCATGTCATCGCACATTTATGCAGTTTTCTGTTACTGATTAAGTTTATTTGCTTATTATAGAACCACATTTAGAGTCATATACAGCAACGGGATAAATCAATAAAGCACATCATAGATTTTGCAATCTTCATCGCCGACGATACATCGTGCATCAGGGCACCTGAGACTGCAGCTTAACGACCAGCTTCACATCGCTATCCTGACATCTGAGCACCTTAAAGAACTGCAGAGACCAACACGGACTGTTGCACTCATTGTTTTCACTACATATTTGTGAAACCAGCCTCCATCTGTATCCTTGAAATCCAAATCTGTTAAATAATTCAGTTTGTTTATTATTTTGTGTAGGCCTACGCTCTTTATATGTATATTTTATTTGCTATTTTGTGATCTGTTTTGATGGTGAATATGTACACAGTGTATTTGATTATTGATATTCCACATCTTCAAGAGTAAATTAGTACAATTTAGTACAACTGCCTCCTCTTTCTTTCTCTCGTGGCCATTGGACATCAGATGTGGTAATCGACTCTCTGAGACAGTTGGCACCGTAGTAGTAATTGGTGCAATACAGTTCCTTTCAAACATTTAATGGTCCTTCGAGCCGGAGGTTATAACCGTCTCAGCAATGATGTCCAGACCCAGAGAGAAAATGGTAGAAGATGAGGTAGTCAGGCCACGCAGAATTACTCGACAACCGTTGTATCTTCAGGACTATGAGGTTAGTTATCCTCAGAGACAACTTACATTTGCAGATGAGCAGGTTAATGCTGTAATAAATGCTGATGTTCTTTCTTGTATTCGTGAAATGAGAGAGGAGAGCAAGCAGCTGCGGAAAGACGTGCAACGCATTTCAGATATAATCGCTAGTTCTCCTGTATTAGCTCAGCCACAGGTTTCATCACCTTCGCAGTGTTCTCTTAGTGCAGAGGATGGGGTTTCTTCTACACCAGTAGCTACTAGCATGTTGGTCTCACGGCAGGAAGATCAAAATCCTAATCAATCTGACCATGTTCTATTGGTGCCCCCTAGGGATGAGTCCCTGCACGCACGTCGTGATAGCCATCAAGATCTTATAGAAGATCTTACTAATCATCTAAAGAGAGTAGGCAGGCTGAGTGGTAGCCATTTAAATTCAGGCCAGTCACCTCCATATACCGAACCTCCTAATAGTGAGAATGACTCACCGCAACATGTTCCTGGTCATAGTGCTAATGTCCAGGGTTTGCAGCATCGTCAGTCTGATTCTCCTTATCGCCAGTCAGAGTATGCCATGTCATTGCAACCCAGTCCTCCATTCTACCCACCTCGAGATTTCAGTCTTTCTCCTGCAGATGCACATACTTCTCATTCACATTCAGAGTATAGGCCCATTAGAAATCTTCGTGATCCATGCTTTGGAGACAGATTGCAGCCTTCCCAGAGAACTGCCTTATCTGATCATTCGAATCCTTATCTTCAACGGGATCGGAGAACGGACCACTATCGTGGCAATGAACGGCTGTATCCCTCTGATCGTTCATACCCATTTTTGGATCAAGATCTTAACCGTCCTTGGCACCCACTGCCAGTGCAATATCGTGGGCCTACACCCACAATTCCAGATTTCAATCATGATGATCCACGAGAGTTCGCCAGACTTAAGCTCGCTTTAGACAATGTTCTGCCTGATGATGCTTCTGAATCTTTTAAGTTTCAGATACTCATGGATCATTTGAAGTTGGAAGATGCTTTACTTGTTGCAGATTCTTACAGTCACAGCCGTTGTCCTTTCAGTGACACTATGCAAGCTCTTACCGACATGTATGGACAACCACATCAGCTGGCATTGCAGCGGATCACCAGCTTGATGGACGGGCCTAATATCAAAAGTGGTGATGTCAAAGCTTTCAAGGGATTTGCTCTTCGTGTTCGGGCCTTAGTCGGAATGTTGAATCAGTTGGGTAGCCTAGGCTGGACTGAGTTGAAGTGTGGTTCTCATGTATCTCGCCTCTTAGCTAAGTTACCTTATGACCTAAGAGCCAACTTTAAGAGATTTGTTAACCCCCTTCATACTCCCATTCCTAGTTTACTTGATTTGGCAGATTGGCTTGAATATGAGGTTCGCGTGCAAGTGGAGGGAACCCAGTACGGTACATACCCTGATCATGAGAAGCATAGTTTCCGCAAAGAGAAGAAGCCTGGATTCATGCCACGAAAGCTGACCACTGTTCTGCATGGGGGAGAACAGAAGCAAGTGCCAACTGAGAATCCTAAGACGGGGACAGCGTCCTCTGAAAAGATACAGGAGAAGCCCAAAAGGTATTGTCCATTCTGTGATACCACTCAGCATTACATGAATCAGTGCTCAAACTTTAAGCTCTTGAACAAGGAGCAAGTCGAGAATTGGATCAAAATGGGCAATAGATGCTGGAGATGTGGCCGAAGTCATCAGACCTCAAAGTGTACTTTGAAAGCGAAGTGTAAGAAATGTGATAGGAGACATCTTGAGGTTCTTCATGATGTTAATGCCAATTCTGAGTCTAGCAGGAGAGGCAACATCAGAGAGTCAGAAGGGAGTGCATGCCCCATAAGTTCCACTTCCCAGACCTTGTATCTTGACCGCCCCACAAGCGGAAAGCAAGTGTTACTTAAACTGAGTCGGGTTGTGATTCAGAATGGTGACAAGTCGCTAGAGACTTTTGCGGTACTGGGCGACGGATCCGAGCGAACGATTCTGCTGCATGAGGCCGCTCAACGTTTAGGCCTTCAAGGTACCATTGAAGACCTAGCACTTCGTACTGTGAGGCATGAGGTTCACACCATCCGTGGAAGTTCGGTGTCCTTCTCTATAGCTCCAGCCTCACAACCTGACAAATCATTCCCCATTCATAGAGCCTTTACGGCTAAAGAGCTGGGTCTTGTCCAACATACTTATCCCATCACTGATTTGCAGCGCAAGTACCGCTATCTTAGAGATCTGCCCTTGCACGATATCAATCAAGCCCAACCATTAGTGCTTATTGGATCAGACTATCCACATTTGATCACGCCTGTGGAGCCAGTGAGATTGGGGCCTAAAGGAGGACCAGCAGCTGTGCATACAAGGCTTGGGTGGACGTTGCAAGGTCCATCCAGGTTCCTTTCTCCTCGTCTTCAGCCGCAGGAGTGTCTCTTTGTTTCTTGTGTGACACCAGATTCTGAACTCTTTAACCAGGTTGAAAGGCTGTGGAAACTGGACGTTCTGCCTTACCGGCATTGCAAGATAGTCACACGCTCACGACAAGATGCAGAAGCCCTCCGCATTCTGGAAGAGAAGACCATCAGAATTAATGTGGATGGAGTAAATCGATACGCTACCCCATTACTCTGGAAAGAGTCTCTTCACCCATTGAATGCGCCGAAGGAAGCTGTCATGACTCTCCTATGTAGTACGGAGAGACGACTATCCAGAGAGCCACAAATGGCCGCTACTTACAATGCTGAAATTCAGAAGTTGCTGCAGGCAGGCTACGTCACCCCACTATCATCTGAGGAGTGTTGGTTGAGTCCTCATTCATGGTACATACCACACCATATGGTCCATCATAATGGTAAGGACCGTATTGTATTCAATTGCTCCTTCGAGTTCCAAGGCCAGTCTCTAAATGAGTACCTCTTACCTGGGCCTACTCTTGGGGCAAGCTTGTTGGGAGTTCTCCTCCGCTTCAGGGAGCACCCTGTAGCTGTCTGCAGTGACGTTAGAGGAATGTTTCATCAAGTCCGTCTCCTTGATGAAGACAAGCCTTTCCTCAGATTTCTGTGGCGTAATGGCAATACTGCTGAGCCTCCAACAGTCTATCAATGGGAAGTATTGCCCTTTGGAACCACCTGTAGTCCCTGTTGCGCTACATTTGTCCTTCAGTCCCATGTCGGGAACTACCTTCAACCCACAGACGATGTGCGTCAATCTGTTGAACACAGTTTCTACGTAGACAACTGTCTAAAAAGTGTCCCAGATGAAGCACAGGCTGAGAAACTAGTAAACAGACTACAGCACCATCTAATGGAGGGCGGATTCGAGTTGCGACAATGGGCCAGTAATGTTCCTACGGTCATTCGCCACTTTCCTTCTGAGCTGAAATCCCAGAGCAGTGAAATCTGGCTTAGTCAAGGAACAGCTAATCCTCAGGAACGTACCCTTGGACTGATCTGGCATTGCAAATCTGACACTTGGGCATACAAACCATATCAGAAGGAGGAAGGTGAAACCACCATGCGCAAGATCTACCGCACGCTTGCAAAGCAATATGATCCCCTTGGGTATTTGATCCCTTTTACTACAAGGGCTAAGATCATTGTGCAGCTGCTCTGGGACAAGAAACGTGGCTGGGATGATCCTTGCCTCCCTGCTGATTTACTTGCCGCTTGGCAGCAGTGGGAGAGTGAGCTCCCTCAGTTGTCCCAGATCTCTCAGCCAAGATGCTACAGCTCCAGCATCCAGCATGCAATCAAGAGTCGCAGCGTTCATGTATTCTGCGATGCTTCTGAGAGAGCCTATGGCTCTGTAGCATACATGAGTACTGAGGATGTTCAAGACAATATTCAGGTAGCTTTCTTGGCTGCAAGATCCAGAGTCGCTCCAAAAAAGCAGCTCTCCATCTCACGCTTAGAACTTTGTGCTGCACTGACAGGCGCACAGCTGGGTGCTGTATTAAAGAAAGAGTTGACTTTAGACATCCACAACTTTGTGTTTTGGACTGATTCTACCACGGTCCTTGCATGGCTGCAATCTGATTCTTGCAGGTACAAAGTATTTGTGGGAGTCAGAGTCACTGAAATACAAGAGCTGTCTGACCCAAAATTCTGGCGCTATGTTGATTCATCTAATAATCCGGCCGATGACATCACGCAAGGTTTGACACTGAATCAATTGGTTCAAGACACTCGCTGGAGGCAGGGTCCAGCCTTCTTGACACAACCCAAGTGCAACTGGCTGAAGGCACCTGAATGTCAAACCCCTGATGATATTCAGGAGCTCAAGAAACCCGTATTCTGTGGGTTACTTCACGAGGCTACAACACCTGTCATTCCAGACATCAATCAATTTAGTAGCTATCAAGAGCTTCTAGAAGCCACAGTGCGGTCCCTGCATGGGGCGGCTAGCAGTAGAGAACCGGCAGACGCAGATGACTACCATGATGCAGAATTGACTCTTCTGCGACATTGCCAATTGCAAGACTTCCCTGAAGAGTTTGCCTTACTCAAGGAAGGAAAGACTCTCCCCACCAGCAGTCGACTCACAGGACTTGCACCTGAGCATGACAAAGATTCCAACCTGATCAGAGTGGGTGGCAGACTTAGAAGATGTGACAGCATGGTCAAAGATGTTTTACATCCTGTGATCTTATCTCCGACTCATCCAGTTGTGAAACTCCTTATTAAGCACTATGACACCCAGTTACGTCATCCAGGACCTTGAAGGGTGTATGCTGAGCTACGGCGAAAGTTCTGGATTTTACGGGGGGAGAGCTATTGTCCTGAGTGCCAAAGGTGGAGAGGCCGACCAGAAATTCCAAGGATGTCAGACATTCCACCTTCTAGCCTTAGGTTATTCAAACCTCCCTTTTTCTCTACTGGGGTCGATTGTTTTGGTCCCTTCACAATAAAAGTGGGTCGCCGCACAGAGAAAAGGTGGGGTATTCTCTATAAGTGCCTCACCACTCGAGCGGTCCATCTTGATCTTCTGGACCATATGGATGCTGATTTATTCTTGTTGTCCCTTAGACGTTTTATCTCACGTAGGAGAAAGCCGTATGAGCTTCTGTCTGATCAAGGAACCAATTTCAGAGGAGGGAGTAGAGAAATGGAAGAGGCTTTCAATCAGATGCAACCCACCCTCAGAGATCAGCTGGCCAAAGAACAGATCAGGTTCCGCTTTAATCCTCCCAGTGCACCTCACTTCGGGGGGTCATGGGGAAAGAGAGGTGAGGTCTGTGAAGACAGCCCTACGGACCACACTGGGCGCCCAGATTGTCACTGAGGAGGTTTTGAGGACGGTCTTAATAGAGATCAAAGGCATCTTAAATTCAAGACCTTTGGGTTATGTCTCTAGTGATGTGGCCGATCCAGATCCTGTAACTCCAAACTCATTTCTTATGGGGCGGCCTGACTCCTCACTACCTCAGATAGTTTATCCTGAATCTGATCTGCTTAGTCGAAAAAGGTGGAGACACAGTCAGATTCTCAGTGATCACTTCTGGAAGCATTACGTTCATGACTTTCTGCCCACATTACAGGCCCGTCAGAAATGGAACAGAGAGAGAACATTACAGTTGGAACTGTAGTCCTTATAGTTGATGAGCAGTTACCAAGAGCACTCTGGCGAGTGGGTACTGTTTCATCAATCCTTCCTAGCTCTGATGGTAGAGTCAGAACAGCTGTCGTTAAAGTGAAGGATCATACTTACACTCGACAAGTTGCTAGATTGATTAGATTACCCGCTTTACCGCAGGACACAGATGACACACAGAAGTAGATATACTACAGGCAAATTTGTCCACCAAATTTGGGGGCGGCTGTAAAAAAGCCCATGTTCAGTTTGTGTACTTTTCTTATAAGGGCTGTACAGCTGTTATGTTGGTCATTGATTTGAATGGAGAGGGCGTGGCTTGTTTGGTGGTCGCGCGAGAGCGGATCAGTTTTAATGCGTGATCAGCAGAGTGAAAGCATAGGTCCTGCAGTCTTCTCTGAAAAGCAGCAAAATTATGCAAATGAAGATCTTTTCTGTAGCGACTTCACTTTGTGAACTGCAGGGAGAATATTTGTGATCTCGATTGACAGTGGATGATGCTTAATTGTCTCAGACTTCTCGCTGAAGTTTCCTTCATGACGATTCTGGAATGTGCATTGAAGACCGTGAGTTTCATTTTGAGTGTTCATTACATTATTATTATGCCATTTATTCACTGTTTAACTTGATATACCGCTGCTAGATTATAATTTATGTAAAATGAGTGTGTTTCCTTGATTATGTGAAGTATAGCATTTTTATGATGGCGAGAATGATCGGCCATTATACAGCTACAATGACGCAGCAATTTCTGTTGTGCTGTTCATGTCATCGCACATTTATGCAGTTTTCTGTTACTGATTAAGTTTATTTGCTTATTATAGAACCACATTTAGAGTCATATACAGCAACGGGATAAATCAATAAAGCACATCATAGACTTTGCAATCTTCATCGCCGACGATACATCGTGCATCAGGGCACCTGAGACTGCAGCTTAAAGAACTGCAGAGACCAACACGGACTGTTGCACTCATTGTTTTCACTACATATTTGTGAAACCAGCCTCCATCTGTATCCTTGAAATCCAAATCTGTTAAATAATTCAGTTTGTTTATTATTTTGCGTAGGCCTACGCTCTTTATATGTATATTTTATTTGCTATTTTGTGATCTGTTTTGATGGTGAATATGTACACAGTGTATTTGATTATTGATATTCCACATCTTCAAGAGTAAATTAGTACAATTTAGTACAACTGCCTCCTCTTTCTTTCTCTCGTGGCCATTGGACATCAGATGTGGTAATCGACTCTCTGAGACGGTTGGCACCGTAGTAGTAATTGGTGCAATACAGTTCCTTTCAAACAGTTATGAATGAGACAGCCCCAATAATAGTTCTATTAATGTTTTGCGTTGCTGTTTTTTTCAAAGTGTGAACTCCTGAAAACAACTGCCACAGGTAATAGTACATTATTTATTTATTAAAGATTTATTTTTGGCATTTTATTGTATTCAAATCTATAGATCGAACTATATATTACATTTATGAAGAAAAGGTTCAGCACCCAAGGCTCTATCACTATTGTCTCATGGTGTTCAGTGTCTTTAGGATTGTTTGTGATTTAGTTTTAGTGACTCAGGAGTCCTCTTGACTACTCCTAACGTTTCACAGATTTAGGAACTAGTTTTAGCGCTAAAATGCTTTGTGAAATACTCTTAGAGCAAAAATTTAGGAGTTCTAAATTTAGAACTGACACGGCCATTATTTTTAAGAGTTTCTCCTGAATCTGCGAGTTAGGAGCTACTTTTAGCCTTAAGATGTTTTGTGAATACGACCCCTGATGAATAAGATCAGAATCAACATATTTATTCATTTGTAATAAATATTTTAGTCATTATTCTGTGTCATTTTTCATTAAATCTGTATGTAATTCACACATTCATGCCAAAATTCTTAATTAATATTCACAGTATTCACACTGTCAAACCGTTACTGTTTACGATTGATTAAATGTTTAACATCATTAAATTTCTTTAAGGCAGTTTCCGCACATTCATTCATCTATTTTAAAACTGCTCTTACGAAAATTAACCATGGTTTTACTACAAATAGAACTAAAAAACATGGTTATTATAGTTAAACCATGGTAACCACAAATTAACCATGGTCTTGCTAACCATATTTTAATCATGGTATTTTGTAGTAAAACGGTGGTAATACAAATGGTAATCAATCCCTGAAAAAACATGGTTACTACACTTTTACTATAATAAAACCATGGTTAATTTTGGTAAAGGGTGTTTATCAGTCAAATTCCTTATAAATGTAAATTCAACAGGTAAGAAATATGATCAGTAAGAGAAAAACACAGTTAATGAGAAGACGAGCACTGGACTGCGACAGGTTAGATGGGAAATGAATGTATTTGGAAGGGAACATTTCAGTTGAAGATATGAGATGTAAACACTCTCAGTTTGGAAATGCATCTACTACACGAACGTACTCCAGCGTCCGCATATTATTTTAAAAGAAGGACCTTCATCCCGCCGTATCAGTCTCACCCATGCTTTCCTCAATTCTTGTTGTGTCGAGAAATCGTGAAAACTGAGGCGAGGATGTCGTCGTTTAGAATCAGAGCAGCCGGATCGCTGCAGTAACACCGGCGAGAGGATTCAGACATTAGTTTTGACTGAGTTGCGATGGGACCGGAAGTAGAGATACACTGCTTCACTTACCAGATATAGGAAGTGTGATAAAGGTCTATTTCAGTTTTCTTCTTTCAACAGGGTTCACGTGTGATTTATCAAACATTCATACGCTGGCAATCCTATCATACGAATGATCGTACGTTGATAAATGTGGTGGCTGAAAACAATCGTCATTTAAATATCACGCCCCTAAAATTCACAGTTTATAAGCCCCCGCCCCTACAGATTACGACACAGAGAAACGTAACCCGACCAAAAAGAGAAAGTAATCTCATGAAAGAGAAATTGATCTTATCCAAAAACGCCCGTTAACCTTGTAATTGCAAACAATTACATTAATTTATATGTATATTTAGTAGCGGTAAATAAAACAAAACATCCATAGGCCTATTGTAGTTCCCTCCACAACAAATCATTTAAGTTACGGTATTCAACAGAACAAGAAGTCGTAGAGGCATTCATTATGAACAATAAATATTTTTTAAGGCTAAAGTGAAACTGATGTGCTCACCTCTCTCATTTGGCAAGAATCCAATTATGTTTCTATATTTGCATGTAACATTTTGGTTGCTAAATTATTATTCATTATCAGGGTTCCCACTCTTTTTCAGAGATAATTTTCCAGGTCTTTTCCAGGACATTTCAATTTTAATTACAACAGGAATAAAATACAAGGATAACAGATTCACGGCCTAAAGTAATATTCCTCTTTCCAGAAGTCTTAAAAAAAATCTGAATAGTTTGTTTAAATTTTGTTTTTATTTACTATATTACTACTTCATTGTCTTTTCCTTTTTGTAAAGCACACTTTCTATATTAATCTTAAATTGTTATAATGTATCCATATAATAATAAACTATTAATTAAATTATATAAACAATCATTAGTAATAATCTAGTGTATTAATATAATATCAACAAGATATCACAATTTAAATAATGCTACGAGTTTAATGTTTTAAAATAAACACAATTTTGAATGGTAAAAATGAAAGACACTTTTAAAATTAAACTAACACCGCCAGTAGGTGACTTAATAAGTGAGTCATTGGAGTCAATCTTTCAATCGATTCGTTCAAAAAGCTCATTCATTTACAAACTAATCAAATGACGGTCTTTATGAATGGGTCACTGAATCACATTTCAAACGATTTGTTCAAAATTGTAGATTCATTCTGAAACACTTCTGTGAGTTATTAAGAAACGTTCTGCATTGGTTTTGTTTGGAACTATTTTTGTTGGTGAAACAGACAATATTTCCTCCCCTTATATTAACATATTTAGTGAACTTGCAGAAAATCAAAATCACATTTGCCTGCACCTCGTGTTCACAACACTAGTCTGTGCTGCGCGAGGAGTGAATGAATCGCTGAATGTGATTCATGGTGCATCGCGTCAGCGTCTCATTATGACATCATCGCTCAGAACTAAATAAAACTAGAGGGATTACGTAAAAGAATTACTATGAAGAACAACTTGTCATGGAGATGCAAGAAGTTTCAACATTTCTAAAACAAAATAAAAACAATACAGATCAATTTGCAGGGGCTCAAGTGGGAAAAAGGGCACCTCATAAATATTTATTTAAAACAATAATAAAACGGTTAATATATTAACACAACTCTGACTTCCTTTCCAATTTATTTTAATTCACACTCACGCAATTGTTTCATACTCCACAGATTTCTACAAAATAATCAGTTCACACAGAGACATGGTCTTCTTTAGTATTCAATAGGTTTATCACAAGAGAAGGCAACAGCAAAGGAAACTATGCCACAGTGTGCATGTTTTCTACACTATTTTCAAGTAGCTATATATTTAGAATAAATGACCAAGGAGAGGGACATAGTTTCACTAATAATTTGTTTATTTTGCACAAATCAATCAATCAATCGTTTTAATTCTTTTGGTGTTATTGGAATACTTCTTTCATGCTGTGGACAATTTTAAGATTTTGGTTTATATTTGCTTCCATGTCTTCTTTTTCTCTAATGGAAAGAAAACTTCCAAAATACACATTTAGATGGTGTTTGTTTTAAGCCTACTACTGTCCGTCTGTGTGCATCTGTAGATTTCTTCTAAATTAACCAAAACAAGCTAATCTGCATATTTAAACACATCAAGAGTCTATTCTCCTGAAATGTTACAAGAAGGCCTACATAATATATATTTTACAAATGCCTGCAGAGGGCGCCAAAAGCCTGCTGATTGTTGTTGTTACAGAGCACGGACGTGCGTGCGGGAATGAATAGAGGGTGTGCACGTGACGTCACTGTCGACCGTTATGACTGCGGTTACACAGTGTGACTGTACAAATCGCTTTGACACAAAATCTGAGGTATATTTTTACAGACTGCCGAAAGCTACAGAAAAAAGAAGCAAATGGATCACTGCAATTCACAGAAACAACTGGACTCCAGGCAAAGAAACATGTTTTGCAGTTATCATTTTGTGTCAAAATGTTGGACTTTGATGTAAAATCATACCCTATATATTGTATTGTTATATATTGTGTTGACAACTCATCAATTAAATATTTACTATCTTATATTCTGCATAATTGGGTGTTTTTAAATAAACACTGACAAAAACTATGCAAGTTTTAGGGCTGGACGATATGACGAAATATATAACATTGATATAAGCGATCACTCAGAGTTAGACATACCTATATTGTAGCTATATAAAACGTTCACAGGCAGATTTGCTTTATGTATTTCCCCGGCGTCGAAATCAGCACCCAAGACTGCCTCTATAATCAGACACTTTAGCGCACAAGACAAAAGCCTAGCATGAGAGAGTTAATTCAAGTGAACAGTGGAAGTGATACAATCATCAGGCCGTTGGCGCCCTCTGCAGGCATTTGTTATAATTCATAATATAATTGTTTATACAATATATATTATATTAAGTATTTTAAAAGTTTTGTTATATCAAACCATATGATTACTTGCTTTTGATCCAGATATTATTGCCCCATTGTTATTATATTTGTATTTTTGGTCATTTTAAAGGCCATTGTTTGCTTAGGTCTATTTTTATTATTATAAAAAATATCCAATTACTTGATTAATTGTGAAAATAATCGACTGATTACTTGATCAACAAATAAATTATTAGTGACAGCCCTAAATGTAATAATAGTTTAATTCCCCAATTCCATTTTGTTACTTTATAAATAAATTAAATTATACAATTCAATGACAGTTTCATGTGAGAGTCACATATGATCTTACCCCAGTTTCTCCAGTTTACAGTGAGGATTCTCCAGTACAGCAGAGACTATCTTCACTCCCGAGTCTCCTAGATTATTCTCAGACAGACTCAGTTCTCTCAGGTGTGAGGAGGGGTTTGATCTCAGAGCTGAAGCCAGAGCAGCACAAACTTCATCTGTGACACCACACTTACTCAACCTGTAGAGAACAATGACACACTCTTCACTCTCTCAGATCAACAGAAACTTCATTATCAAAGAGAAACCAATAACAAACTCAAATCAACATGTTAGATAATCTTGGTCTGTGTCACAGAGCACAAAACATTATCATAACACACCTGCAGTCAAATTCAAGCAGGAATAATACATATATTTTTAAATGTATGATCATAATTTGTGCAATATCTCTTTTTTTAAACAATTAATTAAATATGTCAGTGAGTTTTACTGTAAAAATCTAGAAAAATTGTAACAGGAGAGGTTAATGTAATGAACATTAAAGAGTCATGAAACCCCCCTCTTTCAGCTCAAGTCTACCTCACAATCATCTTAAATGTGTGTGATCAGACAGAGATAAAAAGAGCAGGAAAATCTGGCCACACCCCTGGAACTTCTTTTTAATATCTATATATGTGTGTGTGTGTATTAGTTATAGTGATATCACATTTAAAGATATTTCACATATTGTAGTAATACATACTATTGTCCTGCAACATTTAATAATCATGATAATAATTAATATATTATATAATAAAATTATTAATATAATTGTTATTATTAAAGTACCTGCCAAAAGTCTTATTCTTAACTCATAATTCTTAAAAGATTTTGAAATAAATCTCTTTTACTCACCAAGGCAGCATTTATTTGATCAAAAATACAGAAAAACAGTAATATTGTGAAATATTGTTACAAATTAAAAAAAAAATGTTTTCTATTTTCATGTATTATAAAATGTAATTTATTCCTGTGATCAAAGCAGAATTTCAGCATCATTACTCCAGTTTTCAGTGTCACATGATCTTTCAGAAATCATTAAAATTCAAGAAGCATTTCTGATTATTATCAATGTTGAAAACAGTTGTGCTGCTTCATATTTTTCTGGAAATTGTGATACATCTTATTTTTTTAGTATTCCTTGAAAAAGAGAAAGTTCAATGAACAGCATTTACTGTATATACATTTATCAAATATATTAAATTTATTAAAGCATTTATTAAATAGAAATATTTTGTAACATTTTAAATGTCTTCACTCTTCTCACTTTTTCTCACTTTAATGTAAGATGAATTATAGCAGTGGTTCCCAACCTGTGGGCCGCAGTGATCCTCCAGGTGGGCCGTGAGATAAATTTAAATTAATTTAAATATATTAATATAATTAATATAATTTAATTATTAATACATTACATTTAATAAATTAAATTAATTAAAAATACATTTAAAACAAGGCACCACCTCTCTCGTACGTATTCTGTGATTGTTTCGGTTCAGCCCAGTCTGTTTCTCATCGTGCTGCTGTGAAATACAGACTGAACGGTGGCTCAAAACGCAAACTCTCTCAGTTGGAAAAAGAAAACCTGTGTCGCTAAAAAGGTTTTGATGGATGACGATTGTAATGAAGGTAAAGACGATTACAGTGACATACAGGAGTCGTACATAAGGCATGCGCGAGTCCGCAATTATTGATGCGCAAACATACCGTGCATGTGCGCTCGACTCACTGATCGCTATAACATCGTATTTCTGCATGAACACAGTTCAATATATTGGTGTAGTTGTCAAAATTAATGTACTGTGAGTGTTTTATAACGGATGATCGCCAAACAAGCTTGAGAGCATCAGTGGTGTTATGTGTGTTATATGTCAATAGTTTTGAATGGATCCGCATAGTTTTTTAAATTCAGTCCTTTGGTATCTCCCTGTGGTCTTATTTGGTATGGCAGGTTGACTTGTGCTTATTTAAGTTACTGTATTACTGAGCAGAGTAAGTACTTTTAAGTTGTAAAGAATGTCTGCAAAGTATGTTTGCAAAATAGAACACTGAACGTTTAAATCTATCTGAAGTTTCTTCTTTAAAGAATTAATAACATGGGGTTGAAAAGTAATAACACGAAAATACAAATGTTTTTTGTGAATTAAAAAAAAATTGCGGCCGTGCCATATTGATTCGGAGAGGAGGGGGGCCTTGACGTAAAAAAGGTTGGGAACCACTGAATTATAGTATCAATTTCTCTCTTTTTAAAATCTTACCACAAATGTTTGAATGGTATCATTGTTTCCACAAAAATGTTAAGCAGCAAAAACTGCTTTTTAACATTGATAATAATATATAGTGAATGTTTCTTGAGCAGCAAATCAGCATTTCTGAAGGATCATGTGACACTGAAACTTCACTTTGTAAACAACAACAGAATTATAAACGATTCTAATGACGAATGTTGCGTTCCCAAATGCAAATTAAAGCGTCACAAACGCAGTAGCTTACAGTGAATCGACACTGAAAACACAGTACTGTTACAGCAAACATGCAGCGCGTCAGACTATAGCCTATATTTATGTAATTACATCACAACCGTTGTGAATTTTATGACAGTACTATGTAATCTCAAATTCTCACCAACATTCATAAAAAAGTTACCGGTGAGTAACAAGTTTCAGCACTGATTCTACTCGCATTCGGTGCTTTGAACCATTTGAACCCTTTTAGGACCGTTGTCGCGTCTAAAAACGCATGGAAAACGCCTCCGCGCCGCTTTCTTCTTTCCAAAGCGCTCCGGTGGCGTCTGCTGTTACTAACCAACCATAAGCTGCGCTCTTCAGCAAAGGATATACAGATTTCCAGCACCGAAAATCACTTGCAGTAGCTCTGCTACTAGATTTATTTATGGAGATGAGAAATAAGAACCACCCTGTACAGCTATGATCAGCTGTTCGGCTGAGCTTTCCATGTTTTGTTACGGAAAGACTGAAGCTGATCGGTTGGTTCTTGTCACATGACCTGCGGTGCTCTTGCTGCATTCTGAAAAGTTGAGAGTTTTTCATCTCGATGCGTCTGGAAAACGTGATGTGAACGGCCCCTTAGAAAACATAACCTTTTCGCAGTTTATTTAGTTAACTGCTTAAGGCATTTCGCCATTTGAATCATCAAGCAGTAACCAGCATAACCCTGAACAAAAAAATTACTGATCTGTGTGTTTCACGTGGGTCATGATTTTAGGCTGAAAAAAAAAAAAAAAAAAAAAGATTTCTAGATTAATCCAGAAGAATCACATCCCTGATTGACGAGTGTGAACAGAAGGGAGGGAGTGGGGCACAGGGGAGAAAGAGGGGGACGAGCAAGTGTCATCTGTCAGCGGCCCATGATGCTCTCACTAAATATCAGGGGAAAATGGAAGGATTTTTATTGCTGACTAAGTTAAATTCAGATGAATTATGAATACAATATCTTACACACACAACACAAGGAAGCTTGATTTCAAATGGTACATTGAATTAAAACAGACAAGTAAATAGTAATGTAATAAGAACAAATAAACACATTAACAAAAACACAAATAAATACAATAGAATAAAGATACAAATGAAATCGACTGCTTTATTTCTTCAGGTAGGTCTAACAGTATTCAGGTAAGAAACTGAATAAAGAAAGTAATCAAATTTAAAATAACTTTGGATAATCTTCATTGTAAAAATTAAAGACAGATTAATCAATTAACACTTTATTATGTGTGCGCTTCGGATGTGAGCGAGAAATCTGCGGGAATCAGTAGAATTTGGATTGAAATTCAGACCGGGTCACACCAACAGTATTTAACCGGAGTGAATGAGACTGAATGAGAGGAGGAGGGTGTGGGGATGAGAGGAGAGCAAGAAAGCGCAGCTGGTATCAGTGTATCGATGCTGCAGAAAGGAGTATTGGAATCGTTTCAGATATTTCAGTATCGATACATATCGAAATATAGATATTTCTGACAACACTAATCCTGACTGTGCTGAGATTGAGTGTGTTTAAAGTAAAGAGTGTTAAATGTTGATCGTATCTCCTTACTGAGGAGCAGCTCATGTGTTCAATCATTTACAGATCAATCACTCAATCACCTCAACTCAACAAAATATTATTTCTACACTCTACAGGTATATGGAAGTTCAAGTCCATTTACTAACATGTTAAACATATAAGCCTGTAGCCTTTATCATATGTTCTGTCATATAAACTGTATAATAACAATAATATAATTTACTTCCCTCAAACAACTCAGTAGGTATTATTAGTATTATTATAATTACTGTTTTTGTGGTTACATTTAAAGTATTGTCACACTTTAATATGTGAAATATATGATCAGAAAACTAAACACATTTATCGTCGTCAGGCTTTTATTTGTGTTTAATGGATCAAACAGCGGAGCTGCGCTCTCAGGTTTATGGCTGCTGTAAATTTGACCTGCCACAAGATGGCGCTGTTTTCGACACTCTTGATGCTTTGAAACTTTTCCTGAAACATTTAGAAAAAAAAACTTCAAAGATTTAAGAGGCTTCATTTCTCCATCCCTACTCCATAGTTTTAGGCCTTTTTGCAAATTTTTCCCATCGAATTTAGCTGTTTTAGAGCGTTTACTCATTTTGAGCCTGTTTTTAAACATTAACTATCTCTAATGTGATTTTTCATGTGTGGAAAAAGCAACGAAACTAAACTAGCCAATCAGATTTCTTTTCACCCATATCCCCCACGCCCAACCATGCACGTACACACACACACACTCACACACACACACACACACTCACACACACACACACACACACACACACACACACACACTCACACACATTTGACTTTACAACACAAACGCACACCTTTATTTATTCTTATTATCTCTTGCTTTCTTAATATGTCATGTGAACGCAGGTAGATTTTAATAATCAATTTTAAAAATATGTAAATAAAAAAATAAATAAATAAAATAAATAAAAACAGCATTAATTAAAGGGATAAAGGGATGAAGGGGTAAAAAAAAACTCTTTTTTTGGAATGCACTTCTGTGTCATCTTAACGAGACAATCAAGGAGGTGCCTTCGTCACACATTTTGTACACTGGTTGACCCCCCCAAAAAACATGCTCTGAACGATGAGTAGATTGTGCAGCGTTTATTTATTTATTTATTTATCGCAGCATATTGTATATTGTGTCTATGTATTTGAAACATTTGAATGGACTGATAAAGGGAGCTGTAAAGTGTTTTTGTTGAAGTACAATGTCGCTTTGACCATAATAATGTACCAAATCTAGCTCGTATAAATATTACAGTAGTATAGAAAAATATTATACATACATTTATAGGTAAAATCGAACTCCGAGCCTCCTGTACACATTCTGTGACGACAAACAACTTCCCTGTGCAAAGGATCATGGGGGCCCAAAGTGTCCATCAGTTGTACCCTTCAGAATCCTTCATTCAGAAGAGCCCTTTGAAATGGCCAGTTTTGAGCACTTCGGTTTGGAACGACCCTTCAATATGGCGGCAATGATTGTTTTCACTCCGAAGTGCCCTTCGAGGGCGATATATCCCGTTTGGAACGCACCGTCAGTCGGACCGCGAGACCACACACCTGTTGATTGTAGGAACGATTTCACAGAGAGACGAGATCTCACGGAGACTCACGAGATCAAACGTGATTTGAGAAGAAAAACAAATGGAGGACAATCGATGTTGTCAGCTGACTCTCCTGCACGTGTTGTTTTAATGAATGTAATTAGGACTTTCACGATTCCTCGTTTAAATTTGAGCACTTGATTTAAAAAAATCCTCAATAGACCCTTTTCACATTTCTGTGTTTCTCAGTAGCAGAAGTCGTCATAGTTGGGTAAACTTTTATAGCAGTGAATTAGAGACTACATTAAATATATGTTTTGTTTCTATTTATTTTTGTTTCTATTTGTGCAAATAGCAAAAGAAAAACTCCATTATAGAGTTTTTACAACCTTCAAAAAGAGGGAAAAAATAGAGAGCGATTGATAACGGCAGTCAGAAGAGAGAAAGATGTCATTTTTACCGTCACTCCCACAGAAACACCCTCACAGCAGCGGTAACTAGTTTTTCGTAATTTAATGCAAATGTAATATAATACTAAATATATACAATATTGATGACCGTTAAACGTGTCGTCACAGTCTGTGAAAAAAGTCAACAGAACTTTATCACAGTGGAATTGATTACTGGAAGTGCTCGTCGAAGCAGTGTATCGATTCTTCCGGTTATGTATATTTTCAGTGGGCTGTTATCACCTAGTTGAATAAACGCCTCTTAAAATGAGCATCCGCAGGATGATTTCAAACTCCAGACATTTTCAGAGAGGAGAAGATCTCTTCTTATGATTAATGTGTTCAGAATTTTCCAAACTCAACAGAACTTGTAGTTTTAATCATCATAAGCCGATCTGAGAAAGCCGTGGCTCGTAAACATACGTGATTATTTCAGCAGTTTTTATGTCAGTGTGCTCGTCTAAACCAATAGAGACCTGATGAATAAGATCAGAATCAACATATTTACTCATCTGTAATAAATATTTTAGTCATGATTCTGTGTCATTTTTCATTGAAAATCATTTCACTGTATGTAATTCACACATTCATGCCAAAATTCTTAATTAATATTCACAGTATTCACACTGTCAAACCGTTACTGTTTACGATTGATTAAATGTTTAACATCATTAAATTTCTTTAAGGCAGTTTCCACACATTCATTCATCTATTTTAAAACTGCTCTTACGAAAATTAACCATGGTTTTACTACAAATAAAACTAAAAAACATGGTTATTATAGTTAAACCATGGTAACCACAAATTAACCATGGTCTTGCTAACCATATTTTAATCATGGTATTTTGTAGTAAAACGGTGGTAATACAAATGGTAATCAATCCCTGAAAAAACATGGTTACTACACTTTTACTATAATAAAACCATGGTTAATTTTGGTAAAGGGTGTTTATCAGTCAAATTCCTTATAAATGTAAATTCAACAGGTAAGAAATATGATCAGTAAGAGAAAAACACAGTTAATGAGAAGACGAGCGCTGGACTGTGACAGGTTAGATGGGAAATAAATGTATTTGGAAGGGAACATTTCAGTTGAAGATATGAGATGTAAACACTCTCAGTTTGGAAATGCATCTACTACACGAACGTACTCCAGCGTCCGCATATTATTTTAAAAGAAGGACCTTCATCCCGCCGTATCAGTCTCACCCATGCTTTCCTCAATTCTTGTTGTGTCGAGAAATCGTGAAAACTGAGGCGAGGATGTCGTTGTTTAGAATCAGAGCAGCCGGATCGCTGCAGTAACACCGGCGAGAGGATTCAGACATTCGTTTTGACTGAGTTGCGATGGGACCGGAAGTAGAGATACACTGCTTCACTTACCGGATATAGGAAGTGTGATAAAGGTCTATTTCAGTTTTCTTCTTTCAACAGGGTTCACGTGTGATTTATCAAACATTCATATGCTGGCAATCCTATCATACGAATGATCGTACGTTGATAAATGTGGCGGCTGAAAACAATCGTCATTTAAATATCACGCCCCTAAAAATTCACGGTTTATAAGCCCCGCCCCTACAGTTTACAACACAGAGAAACGTAACCCGACCAAGAAGAGGAAGTAATCTCATGAAAGAGAAATTGATCTGATCCAAAAACGCCCGTTAACCTTGTAATTGCAAACAGTTACATTAATTTATATGTATATTTAATAGTGGTAAATAAAACAAAACATCCATAGGCCTATTGTAGTTCCCTCCACAACAAATCATTTAAGTTACGGTATTCAACAGAACAAGAATGAAAAAGAAGCTATAAAATTATATATTAAACTATAAAATAAAACATAAATTAGATAGTCGTAGAGGCATTCATTATGAACAATAAATATTTTTTAAGGCTAAAGTGAAACTGATGTGCTCACCTCTCTCATTTGGCAAGAATCCAAATATGTTTCTATATTTGCATGTAACATTTTGGTTGCTAAATTATTATTCATTATCAGGGTTCCCACTCTTTTTCAGAGATAATTTTCCAGGTCTTTTCCAGGACATTTCAATTTTAATTACAACAGGAATAAAATACAAGGATAACAGATTCATGGCCTAAAGTAATATTCCTCTTTCCAGAAGTCTTAAAAAAATCTGAATAGTTTGTTTAAATTTTGTTGTTATTTACTATATTATTGGCAGTATTCAGTTGTTGTACTTCATTGTCTTTTCCTTTTTGTAAAGCACACTTTCTATATTAATCTTAAATTGTTATAATGTATCCATATAATAATAAACTATTAAATAAACTTATATAAACAATCATTAGTAATAATCTAGTGTATTAATATAATAACAAGATATCACAATTTAAATAATGCTATGAGTTTAATGTTTTAATATAAACACAATTTTGAATGGTAAAAATGAAAGACACTTTTAAAATTAAACTAACACCGCCAGTAGGTGACTTAATAAGTGAGTCATTGGAGTCAATCTTTCAATCGATTCGTTCAAAAAGCTCATTCATTTACAAACTAATCAAATGACGGTCTTTATGAATGGGTCACTGAATCACATTTCAAACGATTTGTTCAAAATTGTAGATTCATTCTGAAACACTTCTGTGAGTTGCTAAGAAACGTTCTGCATTGGTTTTGTTTGGAACTATTTTTGTTGGTGAAACAGACAATATTTCCTCCCCTTATATTAACTTATTTAGTGAACTTGCAGAAAATCAAAATCACATTTGCCTGCACCTCGTGTTCACAACACTAGTCTGTGCTGCGCGAGGAGTGAATGAATCGCTGAATGTGATTCATGGTGCATCGCGTCAGCGTCTCATTATGACATCATCGCTCAGAACTAAATAAAACTAGGGGGATTACGTAAAAGAATTACTATGAAAAACAACTTGTCATGGAGATGCAAGAAGTTTCAACATTTCTAAAACAAAATAAAAAGAATTCATATCAATTTGCAGGGGCTCAAGTGGGAAAAAGGGCACCTCATAATTATTTATTTAAAACAATAATAAAACGGTTAATATATTAACACAACTCTGACTTCCTTACCAATTTATTTTAATTCACACTCACGCAATTGTTTCATACTCCACAGATTTCTACAAAATAATCAGTTCACACAGAGACATGGTCTTCTTTAGTATTCACTAGGTTTATCACAAGAGAAGGCAACAGCAAAGGAAACTATGCCACAGTGTGCATGTTTTCTACACTACTATATTCAAGTATTTATATATTTAGAATAAATGACCAAGGAGAGGGACATAGTTTCACTAATAATTTGTTTATTTTGCACAAATCAATCAATCGTTTTAATTCTTTTGGTGTTATTGGAATACTTCTTTCATGTTGTGGACAATTTTAAGATTTTGGTCTATTTTTGCTTCCATGTCTTCTTTTTCTCTAATGGAAAGAAAACTTCCAAAATACACATTTAGATGGTGTTTGTTTTAAGCCTACTACTGTCCGTCTGTGTGCATCTGTAGATTTCTTCTAAATTAACCAAAACAAGCTAATCTGCATATTTAAACACATCAAGAGTCTATTCCCCTGAAATGTTACAAGAAGGCCTACATAATATATATTTTACAAATGCCTGCAGAGGGCGCCAAAAGCCTGGTGATTGTTGTTGTTACAGAGCACGATCAAATCCTTGTTTTTGGCCAACCAGCAAAATTAAAAATATAATATTAGTAAAATAATACAGTAATAATAATATTCGTCCACTTCTTTATGATAGAAATACTACAGTCACTGTAACGTCTTGAACAAGAATATGTGGACATCAAAACATGCACGCTCAGAGCGAGGGTTTAAACTTTTATTGGTGTATTCTCCTGTCTAAGCGTAGATTTAAGAATGATAGCATTATGCAATGCTGTATTATGGTCTTTAAATGGTTTTAATAAATCGTGCATCCTTAGAAAACTGTCTAATAATGCAGTTCATGGATCCGCATCCATGGAATGCTCCACTTCCGGTATTGACAGCCCTACAGATATCTTTACCATGGTTCAAAACGCAATGCATAGCACATTAAAATAATTAAATTATAATATGACGCCTATCAAATCAGGCAAATGCGTTGCTGGTGGTCAAATTATTAACGCAGCGTTAAACGTATAAATAATCTCACTCTTAAATAGGCAAAAATTTCACATTTGTGAACATATAGGCTACCTGAAAGAGAGGCACAGGATTCATCTAGGGCTTTTTGCTTTTTCGCTTCTCATCGCCAGACAGCTGTTGTCTTTTCCCAGGCATAGTTGTCAAAAGTTGTCAGCCAGCAGCAAACACGAGGTGGGACGGGACGGGACGGGGCGGGGCGGACGTGCGTGCGGGAATGAATAGAGGGTGTGCACGTGACGTCACTGTCGACCATTATGACTGCGGTTACACAGTGTGACTGTACAAATCGCTTTGACACAAAATCTGAGGTATATTTTTACAGACTGCTAAAAAGGTACAGAAAAAAGAAGCAAATGGATCGCTGCAATTCACAGAAACAACTGGACTCCAGGCAAAGAAACATGTTTTGCAGTTATCATTTTGTGTCAAAATGTTGGACTTTGGTGTAAAATCATACGCTATATATTGTATTGTTATATATTGTGTTGACAACTCATCAATTAAATATTTACTATCTTATATTCTGCATAATTGGGTGTTTTTAAATAAACACTGACAAAAACTATACAAGTTTTAGGGCTGGACGATATGACGAAATATATAACATTGATATAAGCGATCACTCAGAGTTAGACATACCTATATTGTAGCTATATAAAACGTTCACAGGCAGATTTGCTTTATGTATTTCCCTGGCGTCGAAATCAGCACCCAAGACTGCCTCTATAATCAGACACTTTAGCGCACAAGACAAAAGCCTGGCATGAGATAGTTAATTCAAGTGAACAGTGGAAGTGATACAATCATCAGGCCGTTGGCGCCCTCTGCAGGCTTTTGTTATAATTCATAATACAATTGTTTATACAATATATATTATATTATGTATTTTAAAAGTGTTGTTATATCAAACCATATAATTACTTGATTTTATAGATATTATTGCCCCATTGTTATTATATTTGTATTTTAAGTCATTTTAAAGGCCATTGTTTGCTTATTTTTATTATCATAAAAAATATCCGATTACTTGATTAATTGTGAAAATAATCGACCGATTACTTGATCACCAAAATAATTATTAGTGACAGCCCTAAATGTAATAATAGTTTAATTCCCCTATTCCATTTTGTTACTTTATGAATAAATTAAATTATACAATTCAATGACAGTTTCATGTGAGAGTCACATATGATCTTACCACAGTTTCTCCAGTTTACAGTGAGGATTCTCCAGTACAGCAGAGACTATCTTCACTCCCGAGTCTCCTAGATTATTCTCAGACAGATTCAGTGTTCTCAGGTGTGAGGGGTTTGATCTCAGAGCTGAAGCCAGAGCAGCACAACCTTCATCTGTGACACCACACTTACTCAACCTGTAGAGAACAATGACACACTCTTCACTCTCTCAGATCAACAGAGACTTCATTATCAAAGAGAAACCAATAACATAAACTCAAATCACCATGTTAGATGATCTTGGTCTGTGTCACAGATAAAAAAACATTATCATAACACACCTGCAGTCAAATTCAAGCAGGAAAAATACATATATTTTTAAATGTATGATCATAATTTGTGCAATACCTCTTTTTTAAACAATTAATTAAATATGTCAGTGAGTTTTACTGTAAAAATCTAGAAAAATTGTAACAGGAGAGGTTAATGTAATGAACATTAAAGAGTAAGCAGAGTAAGTACTTTTAAGTTGTAAAGAATGTCTACAAAGTATGTTTGCAAAACAGAACACTGATCGTTTAAATCTATCTTAAGTTTCTTCTTTAAAGAATTAATAACATGGGGTTGAAAAGTAATAACACGAAAATACAAATGTTTTTTGTGAATTCAAGCGTTCAGGAGCTTGTGCTCCGGTGGCATCTGTCATTACTAAGCAACCATGAGCTGCGCTCACCATGACGACACGGTAGTCTCAGCAAAGGACATACGGATTTCCAGCACCGAAAATCACTTGCAGTAGCTCTGCTACTAGATTTATTTATGGAGATGAGAAATAAGAACCACCCTGTACAGCTATGATCAGCTGTTCGGCTGAGCTTTCCATGTTTTGTTACGGAAAGGCTGAAGCTGATCGGTTGGTTCTTGTCACATGACCTGTGGTGCTCTTGCTGCATTCTGAAAAGTTGAGAGTTTTTCATCTCGATGCGTCTGGAAAACGTGATGTGAACGGCCCCTTAGAAAACATAACCTTTTCGCAGTTTATTTAGTTAACTGCTTAAGGCATTTCGCCATTTGAATCATCAAGCAGTAACCAGCATAACCCTGAACAAAAAAATTACTGATCTGTGTGTTTCACGTGGGTCATGATTTTAGGCCGAAAAAAAAAAATTTCTGGTTTAATCCAGAAGAATCACATCCCTGGTTGACGAGTGTGAACAGAAGGGAGGGAGTGGGGCACAGGGGAGAAAGAGGGGGACGAGCAACTGTCATCTGTCAGCGGCCCATGATGCTCTCACTAAATATCAGGGGGAAATTGAAGGATTTTTATTGCTGACTAAGTTAAATTCAGATGAATTATGAATACAATATCTTACACACACAGCACAAGGAAGCTTGATTTCAAATGGTACATTGAATTAAAACAGACAAGTAAATAGTAATGTAATAAGAACAAATAAACACATACAAATGTAAAGATACAAATGAAATCGACTGCTTTATTTCTTCAGGTAGGTCTAACAGTATTCAGGTAAGAAACTGAATAAAGAAAGTAATCAAATTTAAAATAACTTTGGATAATCTTCATTGTAAAAATTAAAGACAGATTAATCAATTAACACTTTATTATGTGTGCGCTTCGGATGTGAGCGAGAAATCTGCGGGAATCAGTAGAATTTGGATTGAAATCCAGACCGGGTCACACCAACAGTATTTAACCGGAGTGAATGAGACTGAATGAGAGGAGGAGGGTGTGGGGATGAGAGGAGAGCAAGAAAGCGCAGCTGGTATCAGTGTATCGATGCTGCAGAAAGGAGTATTGGAATCGTTTCAGATATTTCAGTATCGATACATATCGAAATATAGATATTTCTGACAACACTAATCCTGACTGTGCTGAGATTGAGTGTGTTTAAAGTAAAGAGTGTTAAATGTTGATCGTATCTCCTTACTGAGGAGCAGCTCATGTGTTCAATCATTTACAGATCAATCACTCAATCACCTCAACTCAACAAAATATTATTTCTACACTCTACAGGTATATGGAAGTTCAAGTCCATTTACTAACATGTTAAACATATAAGCCTGTAGCCTTTATCATATGTTCTGTCATATAAACTGTATAATAACAATAATATAATTTACTTCCCTCAAACAACTCAGTAGGTATTATTAGTATTATTATAATTACTGTTTTTGTGGTTACATTTAAAGTATTGTCACACTTTAATATGTGAAATATATGATCAGAAAACTAAACACATTTATCGTCGTCAGGCTTTTATTTGTGTTTAATGGATCAAACAGCGGAGCTGCGCTCTCAGGTTTATGGCTGCTGTAAATTTGACCTGCCACAAGATGGCGCTGTTTTCGACACTCTTGATGCTTTGAAACTTTTCCTGAAACATTTAGAAAAAAAAGCTTCAAAGATTTAAGAGGCTTCATTTCTCCATCCCTACTCAATAGTTTTAGGCCTTTTTGCAAATTTTTCCCATCGAATTTAGCTGTTTTAGAGCGTTTACTCATTTTGAGCCTGTTTTTAAACATTAACTATCTCTAATGTGATTTTTCATGTGTGGAAAAAGCAACGAAACTAAACTAGCAATCAGATTTCTTTTCACCCATATCCCCCACGCCCAACCGTGCACACACACACACACACACACACACACACACACACACACACTTGACTTTACAACACAAACGCACACCTTTATTTATTCTTATTATCTCTTGCTTTCTTAACAGGGCTCCAGACAAAAAAAAATCATTAAGGAGTCATTGGCTCCTATAGGGGGAAAAAAACAGGCACCAAATTATTTTTTTAAAGAGCCACACAATTAATGAACTTAAATTTTTAAATCACTTACTTTCAGTCATCCTGTTGTGTTTATATATATCTCCCCTTTACAGTTTCAGCATTTTCATTTTGTGATTTTTCTGGGAAATAAATGTCACTATTTTCACTTAATACTAATATAGTTTTTGTTAATATTTTGAATCCGATAAGATTTTTATATTTTCATTTTTCATTGTTTTAATCTTTTTTTTTTTTTTGTGTTTTGTTTTTAGTTTTATTTTTGGTTGTTTTTAAACATGGCTGTTTAGTTTTTTTATACATTTTTATTTCAGTATTAACATTTATTTCAATCAATGAAAAAATGTTTTTTAATGGTTTTAGTTAACTATAACCTTTATATTGAATAATATGCGTCAAATAATGTTGTTAGTCATTCCTCCCTGAAGCTACAACAGTTTACTTTAAATCAAATGAAAATATTAATTATGGAAATAAATATATAAATAAATTTGGTTTGTGTAACCAAATAACAAACAGGGGAAACTGATATACATACGACTTTGATTAATGAACAGGCCAAAATACAGCGGGACTCTTATTTTGAAATGCATGTGGTTTCCTTTTGCTGCTCATTCAAGTTCAGATGAGGAAGATAAAAAAAAACTACATTGTTACGAGCGTTACAACACATTACAATATGAATAATATAGAGTAAACTTTGTCATAATTGATCAGCATTAGTTCTTAATCAATCGGTTGACTAATGTGCGCTAATCATTGATTGTGAGCAGCTCTGAAGTGCTGTTGGAGAGCCTGAAGAACGCACAACAGCGCCATCTTTTGACTTTAAAATATGCAGCGCTCACTAGGGATGGGCGATACCACTTATTTTGTTTTCGATACAATACCCATAATTTCAAAGCCAATATCGCCGATATCAATACCGATACGATACCTCTAATCCGAACTTATACATTTAAAAAAAATTTAATTATTGAATTACTTAGAGTAATTATATTTGAAAGGTATTTTACAATTCAATACGCATTAATTGCAATTTATTCGATTATATTTTTGTTCACACATGGTTAAAATGTTTACTTGTAGTGGTTACCATGGAAATGTACAAATTCTATAGGCCTAGCTGAACTATGTTCACTGTAGTAATGGTTCATTTTCATAAGGGACTGCCAGTGACAGGCTGTTGCACCCATAAAATGCAACCTTTGTATTCTGACAGTGTATCAACATTAGATACAGAACAGAACATCAATACGAACTTTTAACATTCAATTTAAATAAATGCAATTGCACAAACAATACTATTTCATTGTGTTTATTGTTAAATAACTCAAACATATGTTTTTCTGTCTTCTGTTAAGCATTGTTCTGGGCTGTGTTTCCCAAAAGCATCAATGGTTTCTTACGATACTAAACGCAGCCCTGTTTGAATGTAGTGTCGGCAGTGAGTGAACGCATTCTGTGATTGATTGGTTCTGTCTTGCAGCATTTGCGTGTGTTCAGATGAGCAGGAAAATAGTTCTACTACACAATTATTCGCTAACATAGGTTATTTGTCCAATTCAATGCATATTGTACACATTAAATTTATTGTTAAATAAACAAAATCACTGTTAAAAAAAAAAACACCTTAGTATCGATATTTTTATTTGAGTATCGATGCTTTCGATATTCAACGTCAGTATCGATATATCAATACTTCATATCGATACGCCCATCCCTAGCACTCACATTTATTTAATAAATCACATAAAGGACTATCGCGATTTGTTTTTCCATCCACAAAATATAAGACGCCTTAAAATGATCGTTTATACTCTTGTTATACTGTTTAAGGCACTGAAGACTTTTAATGACCTTAAATTGATCTGATGATGAGCGGAGTGGAATAATGAAAGTGATCAGCATGATTGATATTCAAACGGTAAGAACGCGCTGCATTGTGTATCTGCAGTCTGTAGAGCCGGTTTCCCCTTTTGAATGACGAATATAGACGAATTTATATGAAATAGGCAGTTGTCTCTTTACACAGGAGCAGAACGATGTGTTCAAATGCAGCTTTTTTGTACCGACGCGACGCGAGACGACAACACAGTCGGCTTTCATCAATGCTAGTTCTTTGGCATCTGTTTGGTATGTGATATTTTCCCTACCTGTTCATATTTTGAAACTTTCACATGCAGCATCTCATTTAATTACATCAACACAACAAATGATGTGATAGGCTACTGGTCACAGAACACACAAATAACATGCAGATTTTACAGTCATAACGTGTGAATTTGTATGGTTGCCAATGGCGACCTCAGCAAAAAATATCACTCGCAAATTAATATTTTTAGTCGCAAATGCAACCGTTTTAGGTGCAGTCTGGAGCCCTGCTTAATATGTCATGAGTGTACGCAGATAGATTTTAATAATCAATTTTAAAAATATGTAAAAAAAAAATAATAAATAAATAAAATAAAAACGGCATTAATTCATGCCCTCTCATGGTACGCACAGTGAGTTCATACAGCTGTACATCTGCAGGCGCCACTGCACTAGATTCAGTCACACACCTGTTGATTGTAGGAACGATTTCACAGAGAGACGAGATCTCACGGAGACTCACGAGATCAAACGTGACTTGAGAAGAAAAACAAATGGAGGACAATCGATGTTGTCAGCTGACTCTCCTGCCACACAATGTTTTAATGAATGTAATTAGGACTTTAACGATTCCTCGTTTAAATTTGAATACCTGATTTTAAAAAATCCTCAATAGACCCTTTTCACATATCTGTGTTTCTCAGTAGCAGAAGTCATCATAGTTGGGTAAACTTTTATCCATGGGTTTCAAAGACGTCACTTCCGCTATGCCCGCCGCCATTTTTGTGTCCGACACGGCAACTAACACAGCAGCGCTTCATTGTACCGATGATCATCTTTAGCTTCCAGCGAGCACTCTATCAGCAACACAAAACATTAATAACTATGATTGTGACTGTCATATTAATAACATTATAATTGTACACACTACTGTAATAAAATGTTGTGAATTATTTGTACTTAGCTGCTGTGTTTCAGCGTGTTGTTACAGGAAGAACGAATCCACAACAGGAGCTACATTCACGTTTCTTAGTTCAAGTTCATCTGTGCATGATTTTGTGCAAATTTAAGTTATAATATTATGTTTATCTTGTATAAATATATCTGAATTATCCTATATAGGATGTGTTCTGTTGAGTTAATTAACCTTCTAGCAAAGCGCTTCAGTTTATGGGTGTTCATCTCTTCAGCTTCAGCGCGAGCAGCTCAAACAGCAATGATGTCATCTAAATGAGGAAAAATATCGATATTTGGACAAAACATCTGTTATTGTTTGTGATCTTATTTTATTACCTCCAACTGTGTTTTGTCCCTTAAAAACATTTCTACAGTAGTGTCCACGAGAATAAGGTGGATATCTTGTACACAGTCCATCGCCATACACCGGAGAAAGTGTTACCAAAAAATCTATTACCTAACAAAAATATAAATAAAATAACAAAATATGTAAATGCAAACAAGTCATCTGACAACATTATTTAGACTGTAAAGAAACAAAATGCATGTGCCATGGTGGAATAAATAATTGGAAATAAGGAAATGATTTTAATCAAACCATATGTTGATGAAAATAATACGAGAACAATACAAGTGCTAGTTATTAAAAATAATGCATTCATGTTTTTGAAAAAATATGAAACATTTTTAATATTACAGTAATAGTAAACATCTTTAATGACTGTTTGAAATATCATCATTGCTGTTAGAGCTGCAAACACACGCTGGAGCTGAAGAGAATGAACACCCATAAACTGAAGCTAGAAGGTTAATTAACTCAACGGAACACATCCCATAAGATAATTCAGATTTTTATACAAAATAAAAATGATATTAATAATAATATTGTGCATCGACCCATCAGTGCCATTGCTGGGCTGCTATCAACACCTTGAGTTGGAGTGTTCTGGTGGTCCAGCATTGCTAGGTAAGGATCAGCTCTTTTAGCTTTCGCCATGAGCCTTTTTACACTTTTTACAGCTGACTCCTCTTTTCCATTGCTCTGTGGGTATCCCGGTGAGAAGGTTTGTGTGTAAAGTCCCAGGCTTTGCTGAATTTCTTGAATTCTTCAGATGAATACTGGGGGCCATTGTTTGTTGAGGGGCTTTGGGTCGATACATGTACGCAGCTGTCCTGAGGGTTTCTGCACTATGACCATGCTGCTAATCCAGTCTGAACTTCTTTCAACAGGAGCTATGATTCCTCGCCTATGCAAGTCTGCTAACTCTTTTTTGAGGGGTTCATAGAGAGCTGTGGGAACTCTTCTTTTGGGCAGTTTTACTGGTTCCACCTGCTCATCTATTTCCAATTTGAGCTTCCCTTCAAATGTCCCATCACCTTCAAAGACATCTGCATAGTCCAGTTTTATTTGTTCTTCTGTCCACTTCTTTGATTCCTCCCTGCTTTCCTCTACAGCCATAATATTTTGATGCATCACATTAATCAGTTGCATTTCCTGGCATGCTTTGCTGCCCAGAATGGGTCGATATGCACCTTTCTCCACTACAATGAACTTGAGTTTGTATTTTTTCCTACTGCAAGGGTTTTTCACCTGAAGAGTGAAATTGCATACTGCAGCAAAATGGTTATTCTTACCGCAAGATTTACACTTTTGCTCAAATGCAGGACATTTCTCCTTCCTCTTCTCATGTTTCCGGCCGTAATATCTGCACTGTATGATGCTCCATTCTGATGAGGTGTCTCTTTTTTCTCTCTATTTCTCCTTTGTAGCCATGGCATGTATTGTTGCTGATGATGTCTGTGACTCTATAACTTTTGCTCTCTGTCTGGACAGCTCTGCAGCTCTTCCTATCTGTAAGCATTTTTCCAAACTGAGGTCAGACTCTCTGAACAGGCGCTTCCTTAAATGTGAATCCCATGTCCCACACACAATTCTGTCTCTTCTGAGGGAGTCTGTAATCACCACAAAATTGCATGTTGCTGCCAGTGTCCTTAATTCAGTCACATGTTTGTCCAGACTTTCCTCTTGACCCTGATTGCGTGTAAAGAAATTGTCTTTCAACAGTCTCATTTTTCTTGGGGTCACAAAATCCATCCAACTTTGTTATCACTTCCTCAATTAATAAGCCCTCCACATTAGTTCCAACTCCCAAAGTTTGGCACACTTCACGTCCTTTTTCTCCAATTAAGTAATGGAGCAGTTTCAATTTATATTCATCCGTTTTGTCTTCCATTGTCAGATCTACATACAAATTGAATTCTTCCTTCCATCTTTTCCATGTCATTGCCATCGTTGCAGGTGCTAGACTAGTGATCAATTATTTACTCACATACTCACATTTACTCACATACTCACATTTACTCACATACTCACAGGAGTAGCGAGCTGACAGTGGTAACGGCAGGAACGCGTAAGTGCTTTTCTGAATATCTGTTCTGGGTCAGTTGCTTTGTTTATTATTTGCTGCTAGGAAGGATTAATTTCGAATCTGTGCTTGTCCTATTTTCTACCTTGACTATATTTGTATTTTAATTGTACTCGTTTAGAATAACAGCCGCGTTTGCAGAGTTTTATTGGTGTTATTGCTCGTAGTCGCACTTAGTTTCGATTTTTAGCCATTCACGGCCTTTAGGCTTTTGCTGTGCTAATTTTCAATGCGGACTTAGCTGTTTTCAAACACATGTTAATAAGCAGCATATTTATTGTGTGTGTGTGCGCTGTCGCGGAAGCGTCAGCGGGAGCGGGAGCGTTCAGCCGTTGTGTTCAGCCTCTTCGTGTGAAGACCGACTCGGGTAAAGACCTGCGACTCTACCTGCGCGACTCCACCGAGCAACGACACCGGTAGGCACTTAAGTATCTTCCTTTCCCTTTCTTTCACACTTTTCCGTTCCTTCTTCCTCAGCATGTGCTTTCAATACATTCCTGTTGTCTCTCGGTAACGCTCCACTAACCCACGCAAAAGGCAGCGCAATGCTTTTAACCTGTGTCCTATCTACTCATCTTCTAACACTAATACTCCTCTCTCTGTCTCTGTGGGGCTATGGAATTGTCAGTCTGCAGTTAACAAAGCTGACTTCATTCCAGCCTTTGCTACTAATTCTACTCTCAATATTTTGGGCTTGACTGAGACCTGGATTCGTCCAGAGGACTCAGCAACCCCTGCTGCTCTCTCTAACAACTTCACTTTCTCACATACCCCTCGCCAGTCTGGGAGGGGTGGGGGCACAGGTCTTCTCATTTCTGACAATTGGAAATACTCGACTCACTCCTCTCTTTGCAACTACAATTCATTTGAGTTTCATGCTATTACAATCTCAATTCCTGTCAAAATTCATATTGTGGTAATTTATCGCCCTCCAGGCCAACTGGGTACCTTTGTAGAGGAACTGGACATGCTGCTGTCCTCATTCCCAGAGGATGGTAGCCCACTTGTAGTCTTTGGCGATTTCAACATTCATCTAGAGAAGCCTTATGCTTCAGACTTCCTTTCTCTTATAGTCTCATTTGATCTCAATCGGCTCATCACCACAAGTACACACAAATCTGGCAACCAACTTGACCTCATTTACACACGCAACTGCATCACTGACAACATTTTGGTAAAACCTCTGCACATTTCCGATCATTTCTTCATCACTTTTAGTCTACAACTCCCTATTTGTTCACCACCAACCCCTCTACCAGTTACCTTTAGACGAAACCTGCGCTCTCTTTCTTCTTCTCATCTTTCCTCTGCTGTATCATCCTCCCTTCCCTCACCCACACAATTCTCAAAATTCATCAGATAACCAATCCCTGGTTATCTGATGTTCTTCGTGAACACCGGACCAAACTCAGGGTTGCAGAGAGGAAATGGCACAAATCAAAAGACCAATCTGACCTAGGTAGCTATCAATCCCTGCTCTCATCCTTTTCGGCTGAAATTCATGCTGCTAAATCTTCCTATTTCCACAACAAAATCAACAGCGCTTCAAACACACGCTCACTTTTCAAAACATTCAACTCTCTCCTCTGTCCCCCTCCACCACCACCCACCTCCTCCCTGCTGATAATTTTGCTAATTTTTTCACTACCAAAACCACTACAATCAGCAGTCAGTTCTCCGCTCCACACACACAGGAACTCAGACCATCCACATACACAGCCACACACCTCTCTTCATTCTCTCCCCTCACAGAGACAGAAGTATCCAAACTCCTTCTCTCCAGCCATCCCACCACCTGCCCTCTTGATCCCATCCCCTCACACCTTCTACAAGCCATCGCTCCTACAATTGCACCAGCACTTACACACATTATCAACACATCTCTCCACACTGGCACTTTCCCTAACACATTCAAGCAGGCTCGGGTAACCCCACTGCTTAAAAAACCCACATTAAACACGTCACTTGTAGACAGCTACAGACCTGTTTCTCTCCTACCATTCATAGCAAAAACACTTGAACGAGTTGTTTTCAACCAGGTGTCGTCTTTCCTCTCACAGAACAATCAATTGGATGTCAATCATTCTGGTTTCAAGAGTGGCCACTCAACCGAGACTGCACTACTGTCGGTCACTGAATCCTTGCGGATTGCAAAGGCTGATTCCAAATCATCAGTTCTCATTCTGCTCAATCTATCTGCTGCCTTTGACACGGTGAATCATCAGATCCTCCTGTCCACCCTCTCATCACTGGGCATCACAGGTACTCCACTTCACTGGTTTGAATCCTATCTCACAGGAAGGTCTTTCAGGGTTGCCTGGAGAGGGGAGGTATCCGAAGCTCATCAACTGACCACGGGGGTTCCTCAGGGTTCAGTTCTTGGACCCCTCCTCTTCTCCATTTACACTACATCACTTGGTCCCATCATACAGGCACATGGTTTCTCCTACCATTGCTATGCTGATGACACAAAACTCTTCCTTTCATTCCAACCAGACGATCCCACAGTACCTACACGAATCTCAAGCTGTCTGGCGGACATCTCGGCATTGATGAAAGAACATCATCTGCGGCTCAACCTGGCTAAGACTGAGCTTCTCGTCTTCCCTGCCAATTCGACTCTAAATCATGATTTCAGCATCCAGCTAGGTACATCCTCAATTACCCCATCAAATTCGGCCAGAAATCTTGGAGTAATCCTTGATGACCAACTGACCTTCAAAGACCACATTGCAAAGACAGCTCGGTCATGCAGATTTGCACTATACAACATCAAGAAAATCCGGCCCTTTCTAACAGAACATGCAACACAACTCCTTGTCCAGGCCCTGGTCATTTCTAGGCTTGATTACTGCAATGCTCTTCTGGCTGGACTGCCATCATGCACAATCAAGCCTCTTCAAATGATTCAGAACGCTGCAGCACGTCTCGTCTTTAACGAGCCCAAAAGAGCCCACGTCACGCCTCTCTTCATCTCTCTGCACTGGCTACCACTTGCTGCTCGCATCAAATTCAAGGCGTTGACGCTTGCTTACAGATCTACCACAGGCTCAGCACCCTCCTACTTCCACTCACTCTTACGAGTCTACACTCCGACCAGAAGCCTACGCTCATTAAAGGAGCGAAGGCTCGTGGTACCATCACAGAGAGGCACGAAATCACTCTCCAGGACATTCTCGTTCACTGTCCCTCGCTGGTGGAATGATCTTCCTGCCTTCATCCGCAATGCAGAATCCCTGGCAATATTCCCATAGCATCGCCACAGTTCTAGCGTTAATGATTATTAAGTTAGATATGGGGTATCATCGGTTTAAAACATAATACACCCTTCATTGTACGCTTTCAGCCTAACAATGCAGATTAGGGTTAAAACAAGAAATGCGTTCATGATTTTTATGTGAGCTATATTTTATTAATCGCACCAATGGCTGTATGATTTTCTACAAATCTATACGTCCATCTGCACGGGGGCTTAGTATAAGTAAAAATAAAACACCGGCTCCACCTGCTGGTCATATGAGAACATACATTTGATAACCGTTATTATATATATATATATATATATATATATATATATATATATATATATATATATAAGAAAATAAATCTGATAAAATTGGTTCATATAACGTAAGTAGCACAGTCGGTATATTACACATTCCTATTCACACGTGTTAAACAGATGTTTTATATATATATATATATATATATATATATATATATATATATATATATATATATATAGTTATTTAAATTCTAATACATGCTCGGGTATGATCAATGGATATGTATTCAGTGGTATTGAAAACATTAACCGTATATATATATTTAACATTTATTTCTAATAAAAAGAACGAGGCCTAAAAAGTTTAACTATGGCCCGAGGCTGGAAAGACCCCCAGACCCCCCGCCCTTTCGTGCAAGGGGGATATAAACGGGGCAGAAAATCCTGCTAAAAATCACAGTCGGACTCTCGTGAAACTACGGACTTTTCTTTGGCTCCTCTTCTCAACGTTTTCCAGCAGAAAAATGCCGATAAGTGGTAAGTGGAACATTTTCAAAACTTTCTTCATAATTGGGGGCTTAGGGATGCGATGTGTTTTGTATCATTTAATGTCATTAAGCATGGAAATGACTGATTTCTTGGTGTGTGTGTATCGGTCAGACATTCATTTTCTATATTAAATAAAAAACGAATGATCAAACGATAAACGTACCTTTCACGTACGGATATTTCCTTGGAGAAATTCCGGATGTAATTGTTTATTTGATGTCAATGCGATAGTGAGTAGCCGGACATTGACGAAATGTAATATTCATAATGGTATTATTACGAGGTGGTGGTAAAACTGTCGTGGTTGCATGGGATTGTGTACGGTGGCTTGCTTATTCAATGCATGTAGACTGTTTATTTTAAATCAGCGTTGATTCGACTGCTTCATCGATTCTTTGTACATGGCTGTGTCTCCTAAAGTTTGTTAAATCTCGGTTCATTTTCCGTAACTAGCAGATCATGTAAACCGCCATTACTGTTTTGATGACACAGTGTATATGTAATTTCCGGCTAAGGAAAATGGCGCAGCAGTGTTTACACTCAGTATTTACGCTCTCGGTTTTACTTTCGGTTTCATGGGACGCATTAATTGTATGTGTATTTTGAAATCTGCTAAATACTTGTCATTAATTTGATGAATTTCGATGTTATACACATTATATAAAATTGTTTTAAATTATTTGATTTGGAGCCAGTATAAATGGGGTAATATTGTTATAATTGTAATATTGTTATGTTTTCTCAAACTGAGAAAAACAGATATTCAGTATTTGATTATTAAATGTGTATGTTTTGTTGTTTGACATTATACATATTATATATAATTTGTTTTATTTATTATTTTATTTTTATGCTTTAAATTAATTGATTTATTTTTGAAGCGTAGCGTTATTGATTTGGAGGTAGTATAAATAGGCTATTATTACAATGTTATGTTTTCTCAATCTGAGAAAAACAGATATTCAGTATTTGATTATTAATTGTGTATGTTTTGTTGTTTGACGTTATACATATTATATATAATTTGTTTTAAATTAATTGATTTATTTTTGACGCATAGTGGTATTGATTTGGAGGTAGTATAAATGGGTTAATATTACAATGTTATGGTCAAACTGAGAAAAACAGATATTCAGTATTTGATTATTAAATGTGTATGTTTTGTTGTATATGTAATTTGAACCAATTAAAAGATCACATTTTAAATTTTATATTAATCTGTGGGGTGGTATGTTATTTGTTACAAAACGCTCATTTTAAGCATATTGTAATCATATTTAGTCACAAATGGCGATATGCCATTAAATACACATAAAATGGAAAATATACCCCTCCCACCATTTCTGGGCGTGTCATAGCCATGGTAAAGATACTATTCTGGGTCAAGCGTATTTGTCGTTGCTATAACACTTTTACCGTCAGGGGGGTCAGATGATGCGTTCATGCTATACAAATGTGATTACTCAATATAATTCATATGACGCTTTGTTTTTGATATAGTCTCAAATGCTGAACAGAGAGCATTCGAAGCCATCGACAGCTGTAAGTACATATTTATGGTATTTATATGTTTATAAATGTATACAAAATTTACAAATTTATGTTTTATTTTCAGTAGCAGATACCCCAAATTTTGTCGAAGACTCAGATGAAGGTAAAAATAATACTATTTTCTACAGATAGAAAATTTTATTTGTGTTGAAGACGAACCCTGCGCAAGTGAGTCGTCAAGGGTTAGGAGACACAGCGCTACCGGTAATATTTGTCAACCACTACCATCGCAGGAGCAAATAATATCCAGCAGCGACCCGGTAGATCTAGCGTTGGAAACTAGCGAGCAGCCGGGACCGAGCTCAGCAGTCCCTCCAAATAAGAGACATCGCAACAACGGATCCAGTCCACAGCCGGTACCGAGCTCAGCACCCCATCCAAATAAGAGACATCACGATCGTGGATCCAGTCCGCTGCCGGGGCCTAGCTCAGCAGTCCCTCCAAAGAAGAGGCGTCACGACCGCGGCCCCAGTCCGGTACCCCGTGAAGAAATAAATAGCGGTAAGTTTTGATTCGCCCCTCATTATTCTTTAAAATTAATATGCCGATAATTTAAATGGATTGTTTTTATATAGAATACCCCCAGCGTTAGTCAAAACATTGTATGAGCAATTAACGGACAACCTTTAATTCGAGTTTTGGTTATCATATTTCTATACAGATAGCCGTATTGGTACCGGTGACGATATTTCGTCTTGGACGGAATCGCAAGTGAACGCGTGGGACAGTTCGTCATGGACCAGTGATCGAGACGATGAGTGGACAGTAAGAGGTAGACAAACCCCGTATCCTTTTCATGAAGTGTCCGAAGGAGAAGAGGAAGAGCAAGAAGAAGAGCGAGGGGGTGTTCGTTGGAATCACGAGCTCGTTAACAAAATAGACACACTCACTGGCTCTATTAACAGATTAGAAGCCGTCCTCACCGCAGATCGTAACAGAGCAGCCGAGGATCGTAACAGAACGGCCAGGGAGCTAGCGTTTATTCACAACAGACTGGACTTATTGGACGCGTGCATCCAGGAGGAGCGTGCTAGATCAGCATCCGAATTTGGAGCGGTGCACAATAGATTTGATGGACTTGGCGTTGGACAGCGCGAAATAATAGACGTTATACGGGGTGATATCCATAGAACACAGAGAATTGCTGAAGAGAATTTTGCACGTGCTGAAAGATCAGAAAATGATCAGATGAGAGAGAGACAATTAATGGTGAGTCTGCTTAGCGCCATGGTTGCGGCAGCACGCCAAAGATAGATACGCATATGTGAAACGTAATACATCTCAGTTCAACAGTATTTGCCACGGTTGATTATACGTGTGAATGTAATACCTTTATTAAGTGCTATGTCATGATGTTTGCCTTACTACTTTGAATGTTTGTTTTGATGTTTTTTATCTTCATAATTTTGGGATATTTCACATTCTGTTTGTTACTCTTGATCTAAAAATAAAAAATTAAAATGGATACGGAGAACTGTTTTTCCACAGCTGAGACACATAGCAGTCATCCAGACCAAACTCTCTCAGACGTGTTACAAATTCTGCTTGAAACGCAAACCGTGAGTACCCAAAACATGTGTGACAGATTGCAGCAATTGCTAAACATGTATTCAGATTGTGTAGAAACATCTTTTGATGATGCACCATCGCAACAGACTTCTAATTTGGAACGTTTAGAAGCAGCTATTGATCGGTATCCGAATATTAATTTGTCAGAACAATTGCAGAAATTATTAAACACTCATCATGTAAACATAATACAAGATGGCGGGGTATTAAATAATGAGCGTAGAACACCATTTAATGCGAACACTAATGTTGACAATCAGCATCCGTCGTCTAGCATTACAGCTCTCCCTACAGATACTGTCGGAGCATCGGGACACGGTACAACATCATTCGATCAACCTGCAGGTACGTCAGCACTACGTGGCTCAGACATTGATACGTCGATTCGGGAGGGTGGTCTGATTAATGACTACCGCGTTTTACCGCGACCGCGTTTCAATAGTGTACAATTGCGGCGACTCATGAATCTGAGGGAGGTTACCTCTCCAGATTTGGCTGCGTACCACATTTTTTTACACAATGCTTTTGACGAAATAGTCTCACATGCTCGAAATATCGGCGGCGACGCGTGCGTGATCAATTTATCCCTTACTGCGCCTACACTAAAATCACCCGTTTATGCTGTTTTAACAGATGGTAATAATTACGACGTCAACATATTTACTGACCAAATTGAAAAGGTTTTACAGAGCAGCGATAGATTGATGTCGGATGATTCCGTTGAAATTGAGGCTAACATAGCCATGAATAGACAAGGAGGTCGCCCGCGGCGTAAACTTACAGATTTAGCTCTGGATCAGGTCATCAAACGAAAAAAAATGTCGCTATTTTGTCCGACAAATGTTTCAAACAATTTATGCTTCTCTATCTGTCTAGCACATTTTCTCAACCCACTATTACCCGAGAATGAGTTAGAACGAATAGCTGCGTCCATCCATAACAACGCCGGTTTCTCAATTCAAAAACAAATAGGATTCGACAACATACGTTCGTTTGAATCTCTTCTAGGCATTAAAATCGTGGTTTTTTACAGGACGAGCACAGGGGGACTAGAAACATACAAAAATTATGACGACCCCCACCCCAAAACGATATGCCTCTATTTGCATAACGATCATTACTATATGATTCTGAATTTGACCGCTTTCATCGGTGCATCCTACGTGTGTGAATTTTGTTACAAAGGTTACTCAAATCGTAGATTTCATCATTGCAAGCACATCTGCAATGTGTGTTTCGACGGGGAATGTTATATTCATCCTAAAAAAACAGTGCACTGCAGCGATTGTTTGCGGATTTGTAAGTCGGGTTATTGCTATGAAATGCATAAAAAAAACCACCCCCCTGGGTCGGAAAATCCAGCGTGCCACGTTATAAAATATTGCAAACTTTGCAATAGACGATATGTAGTCACAGGTCAAAGCAAAAAGCATGTATGTGCGCCACATCGCTGCGTACATTGTAACGAGGATTTGCCTGACCAGGGGTCGCACAATTGTTTCATACAACCCATACCCACTAAGGACCCTTGCAATAAATACATTTTTTATGATTTTGAAACGCAATATGTAAACGACCGACACGAGGCGAATTTTGTCTGTGCCATCACTTTTAAAGGCGAGAAATTTGTGGCTGAAGGTCCCGATTGCATAGCGAAACTAATCTCGCGTTTTAGACAACCCCGATACGAAGGATGCTGTTTCATAGCTCATTATGCGTCCAGATTCGACTCCTTTCTAATTCTGGAGTATTTTTGCAAAGCAGGGCTTACTCTCGATGTTATAATGCAAGGATGTAAATTAATCTTCATGTACGACGAAGAATTTGCACAGCGATACATCGACAGCTATGCGTTCATACCGATGGCGCTGTCTAAGATGCCGGCGGCTCTCAATTTGACCACGACAGAAAAAGGGTATTTTCCGCATCTTTTCAATAGACCGGAAAACGCAAATTATAGGGGGAAGTACCCCGATAAAAAGTTCTACAACTACAAAAACTTGTCCGATAAAGAACAGGTAAAGTTCGATGCCTGGTACAACAGTGTGCAGGGTAAAATTTTTGATTTCAGGAAGGAGTTGCATGACTACGGCGTGAATGATGTCGTCTTACTGCGTGAAGCATGTATGAAATACCGAGAGGCGTTCATTGAATGTACCGGACTTGATCCGTTCAACTCAACGACGCTTGCTGGGTGTTGCATGGCCGTCTTCAAAACCCAGTATCTCGAGAAAGATACGTTAGCTCTGACACATAATAACGCTTACGTTCGACAGAGTAAGACCTACTCGAACGCATCGATCGAATGGCTCGAGTATGTAAAAAAGACTCGAAACTTGGACATTCACCACGCTGTAAACCACGGCGAGGTGTCAATCGGTCGTTACTTTTTAGACGGGTTCTACGAGGAGGGGGATTCGAGATACGGGTTAGAGATTAACGGGTGCGTCCATCATGGACATTCGTGCCGCTTTGAACCCCATCAGTGTCATCCCATGTCAGGGGTACCTTATGGGGATCTCAGGAGACAGTTTGACGAAAAGGTTGAAATTCTACAGAATACCTACGGTTTGCAAATCGAGGTTCTGTGGGAATGCGAATGGGAGGAAATGAAGCAGTCCGATCCTTCTGTGAAGGAATTTATGAGTACTTATTCAGCGCCCGAGAGACTGAAACCGAGAGAGGCGCTGTTCGGGGGTCGTACTAACGCTTATAAACTGTATCACAAAACGGTTGAGGGCGAGAGAATAAGTTACGCAGATTTTACCAGCTTATATCCTTTCTGTCAGGCTAGGAAAAGCTATCCGATCGGACACCCTCAAATTATTTTCAAAGATTTTTAACCGATCGAAAATTATTACGGTATTATCAAAGCTAGAGTTTATCCACCCCGTAAATTACTACACCCGGTTCTCCCATACAGATGCGGCGGTAAACTCATGTTTCCGTTATGCTGTAAATGTGCGCATTCTCAAAACCAGACAACAGACTGCACCCACACGGATGATGAGAGGGCTCTCACGGGGTGTTGGGTCAGTCTTGAACTTTTGAAAGCGATCGAGAAGGGTTACGTTATTGCTACGATCGATGAGGTCTGGCATTTTCCGCAACGGTCAGACACATTATTTCGCGATTACGTAAAGACTTTTTTATGTCTGAAGCAACAAGCGTCCGGTTACCCGTCAAACGTTGTCACTGATGCTGACAAAGAGTCTTATATACGTGAATATTATGAAAAAGAGGGTATTCGCCTTGACCCCGAAAAGATCGCCCACAACCCCGCACAGAGGGCTATCAATAAGCTATTGCTGAATAGCTTATGGGGAAGGTTCTCGATGAGAGAATCGTTAGCTCAAACTGAGCTTGTGAACGACCCTGAAGATTTCACCAGAATTGTTTTTGGCGAAACCGACACTCTGACTTATTTTACTTTTGTCTCGGACGACGTGGCTCTTGTCCAACATCGACCCCCGAAAGGGGAAGTACGACAGACTCGTGACATTAACGTATTTGTAGGAGCTTTTACAACTGCTCACGCCCGGCTTGAGTTGTACGAACTCATGGATAAACTCGGCGACCGCTTGCTATACTCCGACACTGACAGCGTTATTTTTGTCTCTAGGGAGGGGGACTGGGACCCGCCTCTGGGAGATCATTTGGGGGAGCTGACGAATGAAATAGACGATGGAGATTATATTACAGAATTTTGCTCTAGCGGCCCGAAATCTTACGGATATCGCACAGCCAAAGGTAAAGTGTGCATGAAAGCTAAGGGTATAACGTTAAACGCAAAAAATTCCCGAGCTATTCGTCTGGAGAGTCTTATTGGTCTGGTTAACAACTATGTGACGTCGCGTGACAGTTCGCAATGCATCCTGGCCCATACTGAAAACATTGTGAGAAATAAAAAGACCCTTACACTGCACAACAAATCAGTCATTAAAAGGTTTAAGGTGGTGTATAATAAACGCAAACTTTTGCCTGATTTCACCACTCTTCCTTATGGGTACTGACTCGATGCAGCACAGGGGGCTTCGGGATGCTTCTGATTTTGATTTCAGACTACAGCATCCATTCTCCGCGGTAATCAGCGGACCTTCTAATTCAGGAAAAAGTTATTTTGTAAAAAGTCTGTTGGAAAATGGCATGAATTTGATTTCTAAAAAAATTGAAAACATTGTACATATTTACAGTTGTTGGCAACCTCTGTATGATGAATTACTTAAGCTGTATGACATTAAATTTGTGGAAGGAATACCCCAGAGTCTCAATGATGATGATTTATTACCCGTCAACAAAACAAATCTTCTGATTCTGGACGACCTGATGAACGAAGCGGGTGGAAACAACCAGGTCGAAAAGGTTTTCACTCAATTTGTACATCATCGTAATCTCAGCGCTATTTATATCGTGCAAAATTTATTTGCCCAAGGCAAATCCAGTAGAACCATCAGCTTAAACACAAATTACATGATTTTGTTTAAAAACCCTCGGGATGCCAATCAAGTAGCGGTACTAGGCCGTCAAATGTATCCTGGAAACACAAAATACTTTATGGAGTGCTATCAAGATGCAACCAGTCAACCTTACGGTTATTTAATGATAGACTATAAAGCAAAAACTCCTGAGCAATTCCGTCTCAGAACGGGGTTGCTTTCCAACCATCAAGTGGTTTATCTCCAGAAAAAACGAAGAACGTGATCAGTCGTCATGTCTGCAAGACTTTGTAAACATCTGCCGTTGTTGAAACTGATACATAAAGCGACTCCTAAACACCGACGCCTTATTTTACAATCGGCGTCCGACGACCTCATTTTAACATTGTGCGAAGTGGCTCTTAACATACTCTATGGTACGATTCCTATCAATCGACAGCAGTACCAAAAACAGAGAAAGAGAAAAAAGGAAATTAAATTTGTCGTCGATAAAAAAAATTGGTATATCTGCCAAGAAGCGAGTCTTTAATCAGTCTGGAGGATTTCTTTTACCACTCCTTAGTGTAGCAGTACCCTTTATTTCCAGCTTAATATCATCTAGACGTGGTTGAGGATGGAGTATGCTGAGAAAATGTATTTAGTCCCCCAACATCAACTGGAAAAGCTGAAAAATGAGAATGTTCGCGAAAATATTCAACAGGTTGTAGAGAACGATCTGGATACATCCATAAGAAAAATCTTACTCAGATCTGATTTGAATCAGTACGAAAAAGCCAAACTCTACACGACCATCTTGAGCAGGTTTTTGACGATCGTTAAACAAGGTGATCGGGAGAGTAGCGTTTTAACGTTGTCGCTACCCAATTCTGAACCCGACCGTAAAGACGAGCAACCCCACGCTGGTGTTGAAGACGACGGAGGGGCGGATGACGTTGTGAGTGAAGTTCTGAAGAATGTACCGTCAAGAAGTGTGAAAAACGGACGGTACATATTAGACAAAATGTCTAAAGCTAAAGGACTCAGCACATGGAACGAGTCGGGGGAGTTTGTGTTCAGGGGAAAAGCCATACCTGGATCTCACATGGTTGATTTGATAAAAAATGTCACGGCTCCACAAAAGGTGCGTGATGACAGAAGACCCCCAGGATGGTCGGAGTTTATACACGCGTTTGCAGAGTTAAACATTCCGTTTTCTACCGTGCCGAATCATAATGTTAGACGAACAATTAATTCTTTAAAGACCCCTGATACTGCTACAGCGGAATATGAAAGGCCTAAAAAACCAAAAAGAAAAAAAGCACGGAGGTCATCTGCTTCAGAAGATCCCGTGTTCAAATCACCGTCTATCGATCGAAGTCAATGGTTAGAATTTTAAAATGTTTTGTCAATATTTGATTCGTGAAATGTTGTGTACATGTTCTGTCTGCTTAAAATTTGAAATAAAAACACAATAAAAAGATTTCAGTTTTAAGTCTTTATTTTTAATCAATACAAATTGAAAACTCAAATATGCATCATATGAGTATTACACGTTTGCACGCACTGAATACATGAAAATTTTTCATTACACTCATTCGGTTTTAATCTTTTCACAAAGTACGCTACCATTTTATCATTTTTAATATAATCCATGCTATACAACTTCAACACATCGTTATAGCCACATCCGTTGATCAAATGATACAGAAAAAACACACAGTGTTCCCCACAAGTATCCGATGTGAAATCCTGCACGCGTCTGGATGAATATACTACTTCAGACGAGTTGGTTAGCAGAAAGTTTTTGATGGCTCCTGGAAAGCAGTCGCTGTCGGGGGGATTTCCAAAACTGTCGAAAAAATACCCGGTACCGCCGCTATGTAAATAAACAGCCAACCAATGTTCACCTGGTAGTAGTGCAGGGTGAGTGTTAATTATTGCGGCGGATGGTGAGTTAATTAACGGCGTTTCAGGTAATTGATCGCTCGGGAGCACCCCGAGAAAATGAGCGTTGCATGAAATTTTGTCCATAATACCGGTGAGCTGTACGGTGTTCATTTCAATAGTAATCGACCAGGACCTGTCTGCGGTTAGAGACCTCAATGATACTGTCGAATACAGCGTAGACTAATAAATTAATAGTATGCGGCAGCGGTTGTCTGAAGCGGGCCTCGAGTCTGATGTTGCCTGACTTGATAAGCGATATGTGCTGACCGCACTCTTCGTCAGGCGTGAGGTTGAAGGCGTAAAGGGTGTAGCCATTCAGAAAGTCATCCCTGTCGATAGAGAGTGCTTGGTTTTTAAGATGTCTTCCAGATGCCATAGCCAACTGATAAAATTCTCGTACCGCAGCCCCAGATTCAAAATTCGGTTGTAGTGGCTTGGCGGGAAATTGCTGCCCGTCGACGTAGACTGCTAGGAACTCCAAATTGTAATGTTTGAACGCGAAAGGGTTTTTATTGTAGGCTCCTGTGAATGCATCGTTATCGACCATAGCCAGGACGATAGATTTTGGTAGTGTTCCTAAAAACAAATTTTCTTGATTTGAAACACGTGACCCCGCTGGTATGGAGAAATTTTTTAGACAAACTCGATCTATCGGGTACTTTGCGGTAGTCGATAGCAAAGCCTGGGCATGTCCCAGTCTCACAGGGGGTGAAACAGAGACTTTCTTGACAAATAGGCTTGCAGACATAATTTTTAATTTGTACGCAGCATCGCCGTCCCTCATCAGACAGAATTCGTCTTTGGCTCTGATCATCCGCAGTCGATACCATTCAACATCAATTTTTCTTGAAAGAAAATATCGCTGTGAATAGGGGCCAACAATTCCACCACTCTGCTGGTCGCTGTGAAGGAGGCCCTCTTTTTCAGCCCCCGGTTATGTCCGCCGGGGTCAGTTGCGTCCATATGACCGGCAGTATCTTTGTAAAACAAGCCGGCAGAGAAAAGCGATTCCAACGCATCTTTACTGTAGTTGATCAGACTCTCGATGATACATCGATAAGGATATGTGCTCGAACTCTGAGATATCAAACGATCACCCAGGCTCACATCGACTTGTGAAAATATAGTAGCTCCGGGGTAATTTATCAGGCCAACCTTGGCGTCGGCTGGTAAATCGGAACCATTAGGTCTTGTGATTTTAAGACGTAGATACAGCAGCGTGTTATTTAGGTCAACATAATCGTCGCCATTCCCCGCTATAAAAAACTCCAAAGGTGAAGAGTCTGATATGGCCGATAAAGGTGGTACTTCTAAATAACCGTTTTTCTCAATCACTGTCTGTGTCAGAGGAAGCGTAAATAAGTCCAACTCGGACTTGATGCACTCTCCTGACATGCGGTGGAGTAATGCCATGTTAGAAAATGGTTTTTACGAATCTCTTAACCGATACGTTTCGCTTTACAGCCTTCTTACGCTTTCTGCGCACGACTGAATGTTTCTTGGGTCCGCGCTTTGTTTTCTTCTTCTTTATCGAATGACCACGCCTCCTTATACCCGGCAGTTTAGACATTCTCTTACGAGCCATGACCATCAAACCTGAACCGTCTTGAGATTTAGTGTTATCGTTATACGTTCTTGACAGTGCGTTTGAGACAACGTCGGATACTATATTTTTAGCAGCCGATTTTAGGTGGGGTTTAGCGATACTGAAACCCCTTTTCAACAGCGGTATGGCCATCCTAAACAGACCTCTAAAAAGCCCCCCTAACCCCGCCCCGTACATAACCCCACCCCCTGAATATCCCGGTAGACCACCGCCGGCCTGATTTTGGTAATAGTTAACATATTCCGTAGCGTCCATCCCGTGGGGGTTGTAATACACCATTTTTAAAAAATGGATTGTTTCGATGGTTTAAAGTGTAGTTTTACGACGACTTTGCCGCAAAAAAATGGTATTTCACGGTTTTGATCGTCCTTCAGTTCGATTGTAATATCTGTGATGAGCTCCTTGTTGACCGATGCGTAATGCGGTTTGTCGTATCTAACACTGACGGTGGCATTGTTTTCACCCGTTATATGTACGCATCTCAAAAGGGGGACATACGAATCACCGACCGATTGATATTGGATAATGTCTGTGTAAACATACATAGTATAGAGACCTGCGTTGATATCGGCTTGATGAGGAGCGTATGTAGTTTGACTCGTCGTAAAATCAGCGTCTTTATGGTAGGCTGAACGGCCGATAGCGTCATCCGGATTCATTCCTAAAATAGTGGCGAGTTTCCCAGAGAAGCTTACTGAGACGTTAGGTCTAGCAACCAGATACACTTTGTTTTTTAAAGGATCGTGAGTCAATACAGCCGTCGGTACGAGAACATTAGTTATTGCGCGGGCCACGTCACGAACGTTTGCGTAGTACCCGCCGTCTATATGTACCTTCCTCGATACAAAAAACCCTGATAATTCTTTAAATGGCGTGACATCGGGTCTAGGTTGCGTATGTTTCGGGACTGGTGCGGGGGATGTGTTTAGGGCGAAATATCCATCATCATCATTAAAGGAGTACCAACTTCTAGGATATTCAATTTCGACGAGTGCGACCTCCCATTTACCTTTCAAGTTGATAGGACTCGCTAACCTTGTTCTGTAACTAGAGATACGATTTTCCGGATAGACCGATAAAGAAGCATTGCACGGCAGCGTAATGTAGAATCCGTCATCGCCCATGGTACCCCGTTTACACAAATGATCTAATCCTGTATGTGATCAAGTGTTTTAAGGCGATTGCAAGTCCACCAGAGATTTTTTGTCAACATAACTATTAAATTTCGATGGCCATCCTAACCATTTCACTAAGACAAGCGTAGATCGCCCCTGTTTTTTCTCCCCTAAAATCTTTTCCACCTTAAATGCTTTGTTTTTGCTCACGATTATTTTTTGTAACTCTTTTTCATAAAAAACCCCGTCGATGACCTCCCCGTCATAATCAGACAGTCTGTAAACCGGTGGCTGACGCGGAATACATGATGATATTGTGAAAAATTCTTCTGTGTAGTTCTGTTCATATCCTTTGGTGAATGGGCCTCTCACTTTAGAAATTCGAACAACGTCGCCGACTTTATATTTAAAAACAGCTTTTTCATTCTTCTTTATATCTCCGTACAGATTTTGAAACACCAGACCCTCATTTTCTTTGTTGACGTCTACCGGCCTCATCCTAATACTATGATGATAACTGGTGTTGTAGCCCTGCATAATATCTTGTAAAACATCCACGTAACGTCGGGAGTTTGTAGCCGTTAAAAATCGCCACATTCTACTTTTTAGCGATCTATTAAATCGTTCCACGATGCTGGCTTTCAAATCAGTAGCAGTTGCGAAATGATTAATGTCATGCTTTTTCATTACATCTTGAAAATGTTTGTTAAAAAACTCTTTCCCCTGGTCCGTCTGCAGTTTCTGCGGCACATGTCCATCTCCGAGTATAGACTCAAACGCTTTAGTCACTGTGACCCCACTCTTATTCTTTAACACTCGAGCCCATGCGTACTTGCTAAATACATCGATGCATGTTAGCAAATATTTATTATCATCATTATCCTTGGAATAGGCAGACATGTCCACGAGATCTGCTTGGAACTGGGTATCCACTCCGTATACTACGACTCTATTGCGTTTGTATTTTATAGGGGCTGTTCTGTGTAATGTGTATGCGTCTTCCCCAGCCAACCATTCCGAAACCTCTTTATCGGTTAGACGTACTCCGCTATCCTTTAAAACCGAGTCTTTTAATCGTTTTTTACCGCCTAAAGAACCGGGGTTAGACGGCGTGTAATAAGCTTTTTTCATGAGCTCCGACATGTTGTCGCTTCAACACGAGTGCAAAAATAAGCCAAACAAACAGTGTGATTCAATCTTTTATTAAAAATATTAAAAGCAGGGTACATAATGACAGCATACCATAGGTGATAAAAGAATAAATTGAATTTCAATTACATGATGACTGCATACCTAAATAAGAATACATTGAAATGGGGTTACAAACTAAGTAAAACGATATAATGATATAAGATGTAATCTAGCCAGAAAGATAGATAATGACCCATGCTCTAAGTAAGTAAAATGTTAAAAACATTAGTGATAGTCTAACCAGAAAAGAAATTCGCGACATGTCTTCCAGTCATGGTCTAGGACATAGTTGGCAGTTGTTTCAACAATATCACTGATGGCGACACAATCAACACCATGTTTTCTAACCAATTCCACACAAACATCTGTTACATATGTGTAGATACAGAGGATGTCACTGAGGCGAAAGCCGTCGCTACATTGAGTCATCACCTCCAGAACACTTCGTATCATCTCGCAATGTGGTTCAGACCCTTTAACACACGCATTTGTCAAATCTTCCCATGAATCGGCCAGCCCTCTAATATGATACATGTATTTCTTGAATTTTGATTCACGTGAGGTATCCTCCTCATCATCATCATCGTCATCATCATCATCATCATCATCCGAATCGAGGGCTTCTTCGATCAAATTTTTCAATAACGCTTTCATTTGTCTTCTGTAATGACCTTTAAACAGAATTTCTGTGACGCTCCTTTGGCTACATACAGCACCCATGGTGGTGGGGTCTTGCTCACTCTCCATTCACAACAGAGAAACCCTCCCAGAGATCAACGGTCTCGCTGACGACTTTCTCGCAGGATTTGTCCAGAAGTTTTCCCCTGATTTCTTGTAGCTTAGCGGTGATGAATGGTTCGTCTTTTAATTCATGCAGAATAGCCCCGGCCGTTCCTTGAATTCGCTGAGGATGAGACTTTAACCCACACCGCCGTAGCGCATAGGCTATGATGGTTCGGAGATAGGGTTTAAACAATCGGCGGGTCAGCACGTCAAAGTGGGTGTCGAAGAAGTATGTGGGGGGCTCAAACAGACAGGAATGTTGTAGTTGGCTAGGATGATTTATAGCACAGCCTTCGCAGTCCTCCTTCTGCTTAATGTCGATGAGGTGTTGCAGTAGCACTACGATCGTAGCTTTTACGATTTTGAATCCTACGTCGGTGAAGCAGCCGTCTGGGGCGTCGAAAGCCTTATCAGTCACCGTAGATGTACTTTCGCCCTGCTCAGTCAGGAAACTCAGGTTGCGGTGTCCAAGCTCGGTGCAGAATTTATCTAACCAATGTTTATTGGTACCAGATGTCACGGGGTCGTCTGTCAGAATATGATCAGTAACGTTGTCATCAGGAGGATCAAAACCGTAGTCGAAAGAGACCCCGCAGCTGCAGATGTGTGCGTGCTCTGAAGTATCGTGGTGTGCCATGGCTTATAAAGACGTTCTGCGAATATGGGTGTGACTTACTGCTGCTTATAAATGGTTGTAGTGAATGGGCGGGGACGGCAGAGCATACGTACTGGTGCGTGCGCATCTCTTTGAGTTGAATAGTTGTACTTTAATTTTATTGTATCCGTCGCGCATGTCGCACCACTTGAACATTTTGTTTATGATTGAGAAATGGGTACTCAACATAACCAGATCACACCATTTGAACAAAAATCGCATCTCGTACATATCGTGATGTTCATCATGTAGGATGACCCCACTGCGGTCACTGAGCTTCGTCTTGTCTTTGCAACAGAATATGTAGACGCACTCATCCTGTTTCTTGTTAGAGTGATCACCGACTACACGATAGCGAACATTCGGTGTTATCCCATCCCACTCGGCGATGTACAAAGGTTCTTCTCCACAGTCATGCAGATCTTTCCAGACGCGACTGTAAAATAAAGTCCAGTCTTTAGCAGGAAAGATCAGACAGGGGTCTTCTCCAGGTATAAATTCACCGGTGTTGTCAGCGGTGTAGAGCGTAACGACTCGGGACTCCTTATTGAATATGTAACCAAATACACGGTTGCTATTCATTACAAATTCTGCTCTCACGCACTCCTTACTATCATGGAGAAACTTTGTCAAATAAACATAGCCGTGTGGTTTTCTCTGAGCCAAAGTCAGGCTTTCAGCCATCTCTTCTTCATTCCATTCTGTCTCCGGGGTTTTAGGGGTGTTTAAACTAGCCATGTTTCACACTTTCTTTTCAGCAGAATACAGAGCTGTCTTTTTATATTATAGCCTATGAGCCGGAATGCGGATGTCTGTTCAACACGTGTCTGACCCTGAAAGTTCATAAATCACCATCAGGACTTCAAATATATGATGTCAAAGTTCAAAAATCATCCATTTGTTCCACCCTACAATTAACCCACAGGTCAATACCAAAGATATTTCAAAAATGCAGAGAATCAATGGACATATTCATAGCCCATGTCAAAGGTCAACCACCATTTAAATTCCATAACCCCGAGGTCATCGGGTTCATACAGCGGTCAACCATGGGGGGATGGGGTACTATTTGGGTGGTCCCATGGGGGAGGGGCAAAGGTCAAAGGGCAGCTCAAAGGTCACCATCAATCATTTTTTGACACATGTCGCAGAATATTTACTACTAGCGTGTGTAGATGCATCTACTCTGAAGAGAATATAATCAGCAGATATAGTGCACTATTATTTTCTACAGTGTCAGCCAATGACTCTTTTACAACGATCAGCCAATGGAGGCACAGAGACCGCCTTCTGACGTTTGATTGACACCCTCTCATTAGCATGTTGTGCCAAGAAAAAATAAATATAAAGCTACATTCAAAAATGAATAAAATAAATGGTTAAGAGGAAAAAAAAAAAAAAAAGTCAACTTTCAGTTTAGCGTTTCCTTTAACATTTTTTTTTTTTTTTTTTACCCCAACGTTCGTTTTATTTATTTATTTATTTATTTATTTCCTCACACGTTCAATTATTTATGTAATTATTTATGCAGGAATATGTGGATTTATGTATTTATTTGCACATTTATTTATTTATTTATCTATGTATCATTTTGTGGATTTATTTATTTATGGACATATTTATTTGTGCATTTATATATTTATTGTTTTTGCAGGTTTCATCCTCCATACTGCAGGTGTGTGATGTGATGATGTGTGAATCCTCATGTTCTTTTTTTGCGCATGTAAAGCTAAACCCCTGGAAAAAATACATTTTTATGGTATTTTTAATGGGTCACAAACACCCATCTATTCTAATTTAGTTTTAATTTTAATTCTAATCTTAGGGGTTTATGATCGACTAATGAGCTTCAGTTGTTATCAGGAAAATAATCTAATTGATCAAAATGCTCTCATTACAATTCTCCACCAGATTTACAATGCTGCATGCAAGTTCACGATAACTCAAAAAATTTGATCGTAGCCACCGCTCACGTCGCGTGGAAACGGCCGTACGCACTGTTTTCTGTCGTACGTTCGTTTCATAAATAAGGCCCGATGTGTGCCATTTCATCAGATTTGTAAGGTAAATCATTTATTAACCTACACCAACACAGGAGAATACGTCAATATCTAGTGTTGGGTCCGAGTCCACCTTTGTCGAGTCGGAGTCAAGTCCAAGTCCTTAACCAATCAAGTTCGAGTCCAAAAGGGGCCGAGTCGGACTTGAGTCCGAGTCCTTAACATCCGAGTCCGAGTCGAGTCCGGCCGAGTCCAGAAAGATTTAAATGATTTGAAATCGCAATTGACCTTTTGCAAAGACCCTCCCCTCTTAGTTACTTTTGCTATGCTGCTCTCACGCCACACATCATGTTCTCACACAGTGAAAAATACATTGTGAAGCAAAGAGGACACTGACTTATTACTTTGATATAATATAAAATCGTAGCTTTCAAATATTGTCATTTTTAAGAAATTCAAACAATAAATACCGTTTTGGTATTTATTGTTTGAATTCTCCGCATGGCGACTCTAAACGCCTCTGATCTGACGGGTCATTGCGTTCACACACTCAACGTCTGTGATTGGCTACAATGCTCAACGCTGCAACAATACAATGTAAGTAGTTTCGTTTCGTTTTTGAATAATACCATATTGTGCCCTTCAGTGCCCGGACTCGGCTGTACTCGGGAAATTTTCCGAGTCCAAAATGTCCAAGTCCGTGTCAAGTCTGAGTACAAATTCACCCGAGTGCGTGACAAGTCCGAGTTCATTGTTCATCACGATTTCAAAATAAAAGTTTAATCTCTGAGTTGAGATTGCATGTTTTGATGTCCACATATTCTTGTTCAAGAAATTACAGTGGCTATAGCATTTCTGTCATAAAGAAGTTGCCAAATATTAAAGATTAAGTGAACATTTAAAATAATGTCGTTTGTCCAATATTAAATAGAGATTTGATCTGCTGTAAAGTGGGACAACAACAATCATCAGCCCGTTGGCGCCCTCTGCAGGCATTTGTTATAATACATAATATAATTGTTTATACAATGTATATTATATTATGTATTTTAAAAGTGTTGTTATATCAAACCATATGATTACTTGCTTTTGATCCAGATATTATTGCCTCATTGTTATTATATTTGTATTTTAAGTCATGTTAAAGGCCATTGTTTGCTTAGGTCTATTTTTATTATCACAAAAAATATCCGATTACTTGATTAATTGTAAAAAAAAAATAATAATAATAATCAACCGATTACTTGATCACCAAAATAATCATTAGTGACAGCCCTAAATGTAATAAGTTTAATTCCCCTATTCCATTTTGTTACTTTATCAATAAATGAAATTATAAAATTCAGTGACTCAGTTTCATGTGAGAGTCACATATGATCTTACCACAGTTTCTCCAGTTTACAGTGAGGATTCTCCAGTACAGCAGAGACTATCTTCACTCCCGAGTCTCCTAGATTATTCCCAGACAGATTCAGTATTCTCAGGTGTGAGGGGTTTGATCTCAGAGCTGAAGCCAGAGCAGCACAACCTTCATCTGTGACACCACACTTACACAACCTGTAGAGAACAATGACACACTCTTCACTCTCTCAGATCAACAGAGACTTCATTATCAAAGAGAAACCAATAACAAACTCAAATCACCATGTTAAATGATCTTGGTCTGTGTCACAGAGAAAAAAACATTATCATAACACACCTGCAGTCAAATTCAAGCAGGAATAATACATATATATTTTAAATGTATGATCATAATTTGTGCAATATCTCTTTTTTAAACAATTAATTAAATATGTCAGTGAGTTTTACTGTAAAAATCTAGAAAAATTGTAACAGGAGAGGTTAACGTAATGAACATTAAAGAGTCATGAAACCCCCCTCTTTCAGCTCAAGTCTACCTCACAATCATCTTAAATGTGTGTGATCAGATAGAGATAAAAAGAGCAGGAAAATCTGGCCACGCCCCCAGAACTTCTTATTTTTAAATACATATTTTATGACATTAAAAGATATATCTTATATTGTAATAATACATACTATTGTCCTGCAGCGTTTAATAATCATGATAATAATTAATATATAATATAATATAATATAATATAATAAAATTATTAATATAATTGTTATTATTAAAGTACCTGCCAAAAGTCTGGAAACAATTATTAATTATTTTGAAATAAATCTCTTTTGCTCACCAAGGCTGAATTTATTTTATCAAAAATACAGAAAAACAGTAATATTGTGAAATATTGTTACAAATTTTAAAAAAAAGTTTTCTGTTTTAATACATTATAAAGTGTAATTTATTCCTGTGATCAAAGCAGAATTTCAGCATCATTACTCCAGTTTTCAGTGTCACATGATCTTTCAGAAATCATTAAAATCCAAGAAGCATTTATGATTATTATCAATGTTAAAAACAGTTGTGCTGCTTCATATTTTTCTGGAAATTGTGATAGGTTTTATTTTTTTAGTATTCTTTGAAAAAGAGAAAGTTCAATGAACAGCATTTAGTGTATATACATTTATCAAATATATTACATTTATTAAAGCATTTATTAAATAGAAATATTTTGTAACATTTTAAATTTCTTCACTCTTCTCACTTTTTATCACTTTAATATAAGATGAATTAAAGTATCAATTTCTCTCTTTTTTAAATCTTACCACAAATGTTTGAATGGTATCATTGTTTCCACAAAAATATTTGGCAGCAAAAACTGCTTTTTAACATTTATAATAATAAATAGTGAATGTTTCTTGAGCAGCAAATCAGCATTTCTGAAGGATCATGTGACACTGACACTTCTCTTTGTAAACAACAACAGAATTATAAACGATTCTAATGACGAATGTTGCGTTCCCAAATGCAAATTAAAGCGTCACAAACGCAGTAGCATTTACAGTGAATCGACACTGAAAACACAGTACTGTTACAGCAAACATGCAGCGCGTCAGACTATAGCCTATATTTATGTAATTGCATCACAACCGTTGTGAATTTTATGACAGTACTATGTAATCTCAAATTCTCACCAACATTCATAAAAAAAGTTACCGGTGAGTAACAAGTTTCAGCGCTGATTCTACTCGCATTTGGTGCTTTGAACCATTTGAACCCCTTTAGGACCGTTGTCGCGTCTAAAAACGCATGGAAAACGCGTCCGCGCCGCTTTCTCCTTTCCAAAGCGCTCCGGTGGCGTCTGCTGTTACTAAGCAACCATGAGCTGCGCTCTTCAGCAAAGGATATACAGATTTCCAGCACTGAAAATCACTTGCAGTAGCTCTGCTACTAGATTTATTTAAAAATGTGTATCCGTGTACAGCTTTGATCAGATATTCCTCCATCTTGGCTGATCTTTGTCCTGCAGATGGCGCCACGCAGCGCTCTCTGGACCATTCCGTCCCTGACGTATTAGAAAACATAACCTTTTCACAGTTTATTTAGTTAATTGTTTAAGGCATTTCGTGATTTGAATCATCTAGCAGTAACCAGCATAACCCTGAACTGTGATGAGATTGAGAGTGTTTAAAGAGTGTTAAATGTTGATTGTGATTAAAAGTGTGTTTTTCAGTGTGACTATCAGTCCTGCAGTTTCACCTTCATGAGGAGCAGCTCATGTGTTCAATCATTTACAGATCAATCACATGAACTCACAGCAGCAGGAGAAAAAGAGCAAACGCTTCAAAAAGAAACATTCATTCTCTTACATCATATGAACAGACGTGACATAAAATTGATGAATGGTAATTTGATCATGTTTCAATAGATTTGCTTGTAATGAATGTAATAATAGGGGGTTTTATGTTACTTTATGAATTATTGAAATTGCATAAAAGATTAATTTGATCAATATAAATGTGAATTAAATGAGATTCCTCTTCAGTTATCAGACATTAATATTCTTCGTTTTGCTTATCTTTCTGCACCTCTTTTTATTAATGGTATTTTTACTTCTTTTAATGTAAAGTAGGTCTACTTGGTGCCTATTGTAGGCCCTAAATGCTTTTTATTGTAAAGTACTTTGAGCTGCATTCCTTTTATGAAATGTGCTGTAAATAAAGTTTATTATTATGACAACAAATAATGATATAGTTAAGCAACATATGATACAGTTAAGCATCATCACACACCGAGTACGTTTTCCCAAATAGCATGTTTGAAAATGTGAAATTGCTTTTTATACAATTCAATGAACATGTAGTTAATATAAGTGACTTACATTTTTGATGCAATATTGTCTGTTTATGGCCAACGAAAATAGTTCCAAAGATCATACCAGAACCTTTGCCCATCTCTGATTAACACACAGCTTTGTTTAGACTGATTCAATGATTCAATTACCCATTTAAGACGTTCCCTGCGTCCCATTGTGCATACTATCCACCCTATCTGCCCTAAATAGTATTGAAAATGACTAATGTTACATACTATTTAGGATGGATAGTATATGTACATTGAGACGCAGGCATTCAGTTTGATTCTTAAATGAATCAGCCATTTGAACGATTCAGCTGAATGAATGACTCAATGACTCACCCATAAAGACAATCACTTGCCGCCACCTACTGGCAGTTTAATTTCATATTTATAAGTATTCTAAATATACATTATTTCATTTATACAGTGGCAGGAAAAAGTATGCCTATGTTAACCCCTTGGAATGAACTTGTCATAAAATGTAATCTGATCCTCATCTAATTCATGCTTAAACACTTTGAGATTGTTTTATATCCATTAAAGAAGAATGGACAAAAATTCCTCCTGAACGTTTTGCAGGTCTGATCATTGTGTTTGTATTGTGATGAATTAGATCACATTTTATGACAAATTACCTCTGCAATGGAAAAAAAAGATTTTGTTTGATACCGATTTCATTTGATTTGTAAAACCTTATAGTGACTTATTATCCAATCTTATGTATTGATAAAGAATATGACATGAAAGATGAGAGCCTGCATTTAATAAGGTTAGGAAAATATTGCCTTTATAAATGTTATAAAAAGCCATGATAATCAATTTAAGGGGTCATATACAAATATGCTGATTTAAGTAACAGAAAACTGACGGGAATATTGAAACAAAAAATATAAACTTTACTAGATACGATGTTAGTTATTGTGTCATCAGTATTTGAAAAGGGCATAGATTTGATCATAGTGAGTTTCCAGCTGAGGAGAGTCAGTCGTCCTCCATGTGAGGAAAGTGAGTCTCCTGCTGCGTGAGGAGAGTGCGGATACAGATCCACCGCTGGCCTATCAGTGGGAAACGCAGTAGACACTGGCAATAGTACAGTGACTTCCGACAAATCATTAGTGTTATTTTTGGACCTTCCGGCCCGCCATAAGTGTAGACATTATGATAATAAGAGATTTATTGAGCAGTGTGGACAGCTTCATGGATTATAATGGAACTTCATGAGATTGAATCATCGTGATGAACTAAGATGAGTGACAGCTTTTTAGTGATTATAAAGGCAACGCTTTAAAATTAATATAGAAAAAAGTCACACAAATGTCATAAAAACAGTTACATAGATCACAAATCAGGTCAGAGAGGTGGAGGGTTTAAAAGTCTGAAGTGTGACGCTCATATTTTATTAAACCATTAATTTATAATGTTTAAGTAAGAAATGTTATAATGTTTTAACAGTGATGATTGTTCTCAGTGTTACTTACACAGCTGATCTAGTTTCTGTAACCACAGGCAGGAGCTTCTGAAGAACTTCATCTGCTGTATTTACTGCGTCACTATTTGAATAAAAAACAAGGTAATAATTAATGCTAATAACAATAATATCATAAGTAAATAATACATTACATTCCTTGCTAAATTTCCTCATATATTTTTTTTAATTAAACACTGCTTTATAAAGGACATGTGAAAATGTTTTTTTAGTATCTAACTGTAGAAGCTACTAAACGTATTCAGCAACACAGATTTGTTTTTTCTTTTTCTTGTCAGTGTTGCTGTGGCAGGTCTATCAGTCTTCATTTACACTACAACACTTAGTGCACAGATCTATTTTGACATCAGATTTTTTGTCCCGTCCGTTGCTATGGTTATCACTATGTCAATCATCCTCCAGTTCCAGGATTCTCCCACATATTGATATTGGGATCTTCTCAAACAGAAGGCTGCATCTAGTGAGGTTGTGTCTTTCCTAGTCCAGTCCTTCTGAGGCTTGTAGACTCGAGTCCTCCTCAGCATTAAACACTAGAATGAGACGCTCTAGTAAGTGCGCATGGCTTCGTCACACATGTTCCCGCCCCACGATCACGACACGAAAATACTATTAAAACTTCATTTTAGAAATGTACTTTGTATTAAAAATTAGGGATGCACCGATACCATTTTTTAAGGACATTTATTAATTTCTCTCTCTTTGGTGATGTTGCAGTTTTCCAAGCACAACACAGTGAGACTAATGAATGTAGGACAGCTTCTTTATTATTACTCTAATGAAAAAAGTAATTTTTGTGCGTCACAAACTTAAAGAACAAAAATTTCACAGTGTCCAATAACCTTCAAAGGGCATAATTACCAATATATATAATTGTTGTTATATAAAAAGAAATTTACAAATTACAAACAATACAACAAATACTATCCACCTTATTCCAACGCCCCATGACGCTTTGCGCGAATTATGGGTGTAACTTCAGTTAAGCTGTAAACAGTCAGTGAAAGTCTCGCTCTATGAACGCAATAATACGTTTTTTTTAAAAACTGGGTACAATGAGATGACATTATTCTACTCACCCTTTAACCAACGTGAATAGACATTATTCTATATATTTCAAAACACTGCTTCAGGAAGCTTCGGAGCATAATGAATCAGTGTGTCGAATCAGCGGTTCAGAGCGCCAAAGTCACGTGATTTCAGCAGTTTGGCGGTTTGACACGTGATCCGAATCGTGATTCGATACGCTGATTCATTATGCTCCTGAAGCAGTGTTTTGAAATCGGCCATCACTAAATAAGTCGTTATTTTGTTTTTTTGGCGCACTAAAAATATTCTTGTCGCTTTATAATATTAATATTGAACCTCTGTACTCACATGAACTGATTTAAATATGTTTTTAGTACATTAATGGATCTTGAGAGAGGAAATGTCATTGCTGGCTATGGAGGCCTCACTGAGCCACTGGATTTCAACAAAAATATCTTAATTTGTGTTCCGAAGATTAACGAAGGTCTTACGGGTGTGGAACAGCATGAGGGTGAGTAATAAATGACATTATTTTAATTTTTGGGTGAACTAACCCTTTAAACATAACTATAGTGATATATATCTGTATTCTGTAATATACGTTGCCTTAATAAAAATGTTCATAAACTTCAGCACTGCGTGATGCTATTTCAAAGCGATTTCCATAATTTTTACAGATAATAAATTGTATTTACCTGTGAAAACAAACCTGGAAAGAGACGTGAGGCTTTGAGGAGAAAAACAAGCAAAAACTTTGTGCATTCCAGTGAATTATTAATGGGATATATCATAAATTATATCGGGAGAACAGACCACAAATGTGCAGTATATGTTGTCCTTTTTCATACTATTACAGCGGTATGTAAAGGACAAAAGAAAATAATCACGAGGATAGAAAGCAGCGACTGAAAAGAGCTTTTGCCATAGATATTCGTTATGACGTTACGATAAAATACCAAGCGTTACATTATTCTCATGATGTCTGAAAATAAAACATGAAAGAAAAATTGACAGCTCATTCAGTCAAACTGACAGATAAGCTTTATTTGTAGGGCAACCTTATGATTTGAAACGATTCGTTTCAGTCTTTTTGAATGGAAGTTCCCCAAACCGGAAGTGCAACCCATAATTCGAAACGCAGTAGGCTAGTCAGGAATAAGGTGGATAGAGATAAAAAATTAAATAAGCTTGTTTTTCAGATACAGTAGGTTTATTTACCATGTATACATTTATTTAACATATTTTGTTGTTTTATTAACGTTAATGACAATGAATGAAATATAATGAAATATAGGCTACGGTCCCTTTAAGACTGAATCCATGGATACTGGCACATATCCTGTTTTCACCCAAATGTTTACGTCCACTTAAGCCATAACCGACTGTATTTACGTGAGATACTCCACACGATGGACATTTTGACAACTATGTGTGTATTTGACCATTCAGGCGCAAGGAGAACTGATCGCGCGCTGAGAGAGAGAGAGAGAGAGAGAGAGAGAGAGAGAGAGAGAGAGAGAGAATTGAATTTGAAAAAGCCTTTTATTACTATAAATCACACTTCATTGTACACAGTTAATAAACCACAAAGTTACCTTATATAAGTACCAAAGAAATCAATAAGACATACAAATAAATAAATTACACTAAATGTGTAAAAAATGAATCCTCTTCAACAACAGTACATAATGCTCCATTACTATACCATTTCATTTCAAATGTTAAAATATCCTTTGTAGACTTATAAAAACAAAAATCTATTAACACTCGTGATTTCACCAAATTTAAAAATAGTATTACTACATCTTCACCAGAACATCTTTCAACCTTATTTTTGCCTGACCTAAAACAAAATTCAAAAGCTGACAAGTAAACCTTTTACCTCGGACAAACTTAAAACCGAAAATAAAAATCCTCATGGAAAACAATTCACTAAAAGAAATAAAAAAATTTTCCAACATTGAAAATAAAGGTTTTAGTCTGTCACATTCCATAAAAGCATGAAAAACTGTTTCTCTTTTTGAGCAGAAAGGACAATCAGCATTAACTTCAGGACTAAGAACTGAAATAAAAGCATTAACAGCGATGGCACAGTGAAGAAGCCTCCACTGCATATCTCCTGCCCTTTTAGATAACGGTGGCTTATACAGTGAGCTCCACTCAGGCTTCACATTCTCTTCAACATCCAAAACTCTGCGCCACAGCATGTCAACTTTATCATTCAGTATCTTTTTATTAAAAACTTTAACACATATTTTATAAAAATCTTTGCCAGTGGCTTTTAAAAAATCTAAACACAATGGTCTTTCAGCATATAAAAAAGGTCCACTACAACCATCTAACTTAGGTGACATTGTAATCACAGGAAAACACTTTTTATTAGAAGGTGTATTAGGAGTGTCAACTTCCCCATGTCTGTCCATCAGCAAATCTTTTTCTTCAATACTGACCAACAATCTCCAGTTCTTTAGCATTTGCTCAACAGTCCGCAACGACCTGACCTTTAGACAAGAGGCCACATCTTCTGTTCTTTCAAAGTCCATTCCAGCTACATGAATCAAACGTCCAAACGTGAAGATCCGTGAATTCCGCAACAGTATATTAAGTCCATGAAAGGAGCAATTGTCATTTGTTAAATCAAAACGAGCTCCGTTTATTAGTGGCTCCTCCAAAAGCCAGTGAAGAGAAGGTGTTGTCTCATTTCTCTGTGATTCAAAGAGACTCCAAACCTTAAAGAGATTGCAATAAAACACTGGCAGTCCATTCACATTCACTTTAAGGGGGTCCATTAGAAACAGGGATTTGTCCAACCCCAGTCCTTCAGTTCTCTGTAAAATGGAGCATGTAACAGCCCGCCACCCATTCACTAACGGTCCATACAGAACTCTTTGTAAAAATTGCAACCGAAAGGCTGCTATTCTACTTTTCAGATGTATCAATCCATGACCACCCTCCTCTTTAGGTAAATACAACACACTCTGTGGGACCCAGTGCAACTTATCCAAAAAAAAAAAAAATCAACCAAAATCCCTTGAACTTTTACTAGAAGTTACGCTGGAGGATCCAAACATGCTAGCCTATGCCAAAGGCAGGAAGCTACTAAATTATTCACAGTTAATGTCCTCCCTTTATATGACAATTTTGGTATTAACCACTTCCATCTATCAAGCCTGCCTTTTACCTTATCAGCTACACCTTCCCAGTTTTTCTGAATGATCATTTCATCTCCCAGATACACTCCCAAGTACTTAAAACCACCTGTTCCCCAGGTTAAACCGTCGGGAAGAATTGGTTTCCCTTTTGACCAATTTCCAATTAAGAGTGCTTCACTCTTGTTCCAATTCACTTTTGCTGATGATAAAATTTTAAAATCTTCTAAAACTTTCATTAAAACCTGCACATCATTTTGTCCATTAATTAAAACCACCACGTCATCAGCATAGGCAGACAAAGAAATACTGTTTTCACAAATAGGTAGATTCAAACCACAAATATTTTCTCTTAACTTTTGCAACAAAGGCTCTATAGCAAGGGCATAGAACATTCCAGACAAAGAACAGCCCTGTCTAATACCCCTACAGACTTTAAAAGGAGCGCATAAGCCACCGTTTATCTTGAGCACACTCTCAACGTCACCATAGAGCACTTTCACTTTATCAATGAAATCCTGACAGAATCCAAAGGCTTCTAAAGTTCTCCACAAATAAGAGTGTTCGACCCTATCAAAGGCCTTTTCTTGATCTAGTGAGATAAGTCCAGTATCAACGTTGAGCACCTTGGAGACATCAAAAATATCCCGTATAAGGGCAACATTGTCAAAAATTGACCTACCCGGGACACAATAAGTCTGATCTGGATGCACCACTTGATCTATTACACTAACTAACCTATTAGCTAAAACTTTTGAGAGCAATTTATAATCAGAGCAAAGGAGCGAAACAGGACGCCAATTCTTAATTTCTAAAAGATCTCCTTTTTTGGGGAGAAGAGTAATGACTGCTCTACGGCTACTCAACGGCAACCGGCCTGAGCTCAAACTGTCATTAAGCACCCGCAAAAGGTCCTCCCCAACCTCTGTCCAAAAAAACTTGTAAAATTCAACTGGAAGGCCATCAATTCCTGGCACTTTCCCGGAATCCATGCCTTGAAGGGCCTTGTGCAACTCCCCCAGGCTTAAAGCACCCGAGAGCTCTGCATTGGCCCCCTCTGACACTTGAGTCAAACTTTAAAAAAAACACTCTCAGAATCCCATCCTGACCCCAACTCACTCTTGTATAAGTTTTCATAAAAACCACAAGCTCTTTTTCATATTTCCGCATGACTAGATAAAATCACTCCTGCCTCAGAGCGCAAAGCATGCAAAAAACATTTTTGCCCATTCTTCTTTTCAAGGCTAAAAAAATATTTAGATGGTGCATCCATCTGTTCAATACTTAAAAAACGAGAACGAACCAGAGCTCCTTGTGTTTTCAACCCGAGTAGATCTGCTAGCTGGGTTTTCTTGTATGAGATCATCTCTGTGTAATTTTGATTACATGTTGAATCAGCTGAACTCTGTAATTTCATTATCTCTGCCTCCAAGGCCTTCACAGAACTATTTAACTCTTTGGTGACATTGCGGGTGTACTGTTGACAAAATTGTTTTATTTGAACCTTTCCAAAATCCCACCATTGCTGTAAGTCTTGAAATTAATCTTTTGTTTTTTTAAACTCTTCCCAAAATACTTTAAATACATCCTTAAAATCCTTACTACACAATAAGTTAGTATTGAAATGCCAGTATGCACTATGTGGTTTAATTTGATTTAAAATGAAAAAGCCCAATACCATATGATGATCAGAAAAACTGACCGGTGAAATGACACTACTTTTAAAAATACCCAACTGATGTTTAAAACCATAAAAACGGTCTAATCTAGCAAGAGATAGAACATCGTCACGAACATGAGCCCATGTATACTGTTTCTGTCTGTCGTGAAAATGCCTCCAAACATCACATAAATCATTCACATTTATCATCTTAATGAGATGGTCACGTGACGGCATATGGGGCTCAATATGATTTCTGTCAATATTATTTTCCGTACAATTAAAATCTCCTCCTAAAAATAAATATTCTTCAGTACTGCATTTTTGTAACATGGTACTAAGGGCATCTAAAAACACCAATCTTTCCACTGCTGCCGTTGGAGCATAGACACAAACAAAAACAAAAACATATTTTTCAAAAATAGCTCTTATTTTTAAAATTCTTCCTTTTACAATCTCATCAACTTGATAAGAGACTGGACAAAAACTCTTAGTGAATAAAATACCCACACCCCCACTAAGTGTGGTGTTGTGACTGAGGACAGAAATACCATCCCACTCCTGCATCCGATCAGCAGCATTTTTAACATCACTGTGTGTTTCTTGGATAAAAATAATCTTTTTCTGCTTAATGACTTCAAACAATTGAGCTCTTTTTTTACCATTTCTTGCACCATTCACATTTAGTGATGCAATACACACTTCAGCCATACTCAAAATTAAAAATAAAATCAGACTATGATTCATATTCATTGATTTAAGCTTTTTCATTGCCATCATTTAAATCCAAATGGGCTTTTCGCACTATTTTCTTTAACCTGTACACCTCTTTGTTTGAAAAACAACCTTCAGCCATGAAATTCTTTGTTTTTTCCACAAACTGTCCTACATCTGGGAAGTACTCATTGACCAACACCCCTCTCTTGTTCTTTGTTGATTTGAGGAACAATTTAATGTCATCTACATCATAATTATGGCTGGAACATTCACTTTGTGACAACGTAACACTTGAGTCAGATAACTCACTGTCAACATGTTTCAGTAAAGGAGAAACACGGGCAATTGGAATTTTTTTAATTGCGGAGACTAGTTTTCCGTAACGAGACAAGGCTAAAACAACATCGCTAATAAATGGCGGGACTTTCGAGAGAGTAACTCTTTTAGACGGTAATGAATGTGGAAGAACGGGGATAAGAACACCTTCTAAAATAATTCCCCTCTGAACTACTTCGTTTGCTTTTTCTATTGTACTCAAGAAAATTACAATAGCGCTATTCATCTTTGAGGCAGACAATACATTCTCGTGTCCCACAATTTCCCCTACAGCTAAACAGCAACTCTCCACACTCGCTGTCGCCGCCAATTTTACACCGTGATGACGCGTGAGTGAACCCAAACCATGAGCACCTGGAACCGCCATGTTCCCCCCCTCCCCAAAAAACAAACACCCACCCCCTCCAAAAACAAAATACCCCCAAAATGTGCCTAAACTACCAAAAAAACCAAAATACTTTCAACTATTCAAAAAAGAATAAAGATAGAAAAGAAAGACAAACAACTCAAGCACGAGTCACCACTCACGCTCACACTCACGCCGCACTCACTCCCAGCATGCACTCCGAGAGAGAGAGAGAGAGAGAGAGAGAGAAACTGATTGAAGCCATGATCTGCATGAGCTCTTAGATTTTCTTCTTTGTTTGCTATTTTGAGATGAGAAATAGATAAAAAAAATCTACAAAATCTACAAGAATACCACATACAGAAGTGAACTTTGATGAAAAGAACTCAGAAAATAGAGTAATTTTGTTTTTAAACCCAAATAATCAACGCAGAGGATCAGAGGATTAGATTTCTAGCAGCAGGCCTGTTGGAAAATTGGAGGGAAGTTTAAAACAAGAGAAGATCCACTTATTCACAGAGGGAGAAGCAGTGAGTACAACTAAAACTGCCCTGGACATCTTTTTTGTCTGGTTTGGTTGTTTTTCGCAAGTATATGGGCATAAAATTGACCTTTTTTATATTTTTTATAAGCTAAAAATGCTAAAAAGCTAAAACTATGGCTAGCATTCCTCAATGTAGCAATTCAAATGAGCCAGAGAGAATCAGCCAATCAGAGCTGCAGCCGCAATCACCCCACTGCCATATACAGATGAGCTCAGATTGTGTGCCCATACACTATCCCTCTGAGATCAAAACTGACTCTGCAAGGGAAAACTACAAGCAGAAACTTCTTACAAACAGTCCAGAGACTCTGTTTGCGGATCTGTTCAAAACTGGAGAAATCTGCAACCTTATTTTTTTCTCTTATCACCCCAGTGCCTGGCATAAGGCCATCATCAACCATTACCCCTCTCTAAAGAAAGAAGGCATCTGTAATGGCTGGAAAGTCAAAATTAGAGAACCACACAACCCTGACAGTACTGTGATAACTGTGAACATCTATAAAAATGGCACAGTCATGATACAGGGGAACCTGAAATTATTCCAGGCGGACTACAGAGCAATAGGTGAAGCTATGAAACATGAGAAAGCTTTACTTTCTGAAAGTCTGTCATCTGAGCAAAATCCACAGATCTCAGGCCCACTCCTGCAGAAACTGCTAAAAGTGAGAACATCTCACCCTCCCTGCTCAAATGTATGCCTCTACTTCAGGAGCACTTCACAAAGCTGGAGATAGAGATGGTCCAGCTCAGAGAAACTGTGCTTAAACAGGAGCAGTCAGACACATGTCATACTGAGCTCAAGCAGAACACAGAACACTTAACACAGAGACTGACAGCCCTCACACAGCAAACGAGAAAGCTTCAGAAGGAGAAGGACAGCTATCAGTGTGAGCTGACCGCACTGAGACTCCAGCTACAGGACAGAGAACAGTCCACACTAGAGATGAGGCAGCAGCTGAGAGAGATACAGGAGGAGAGAGAGACAGAAAGCAGTGAGATCCAGACCCTGAAAGAGCAGCTGAGAGAGATACAGAAGGAGAGAGAGACAGAAAGCATTGAGATCCAGACCCTGAAAGAGCAGCTGAGAGAGATACAGAAGGAGAGAGAGACAGAAAGCATTGAGATCCAGGCCCTGAAAGAGCAGCTGAGAGACATACAGGAAAAGAGAGAGATGGAGAACAGTGAGATCCAGGCCCTGAAAGAGCAACTAAGAGAGCTTCTCCTGGCCAGAAAAGAACCAGAGCAGACCCACAGAGCTCAAACACTGCCCTCCACCCCAGAGTTTTCTAACACAGGGAGTCAACACCCACCCCTCTGTGCAGAGAGACCCGACCCAGACAGCTCACTGTCAGGCTCCCCTGTCCCAGCACAACAGCATCAGCCCTCGTCTCACAGCAGCCCAACACCAACCAGCACAGAGGAACCTGAAATAGCTCTCCTCATTGATTCAAACGGAAAATTCATCGACACAAAAAAACTTTTCCCTTGACACAAAACTGTTAAATTCTGGTGTCCCACCACTGACAAAGCTTTGGAGCTCCTGACAGAATCTCAGCTAGGCCGGCCCAGTCACATCATAATCCACACGGGTACCAACGACCTGCGGAGCCAACAGGACAGAGTGTCTGACTCCCTCAGAGCTGTCGTGGAAAAAGCTAGAAAAACTTTCTCTAACTCAAAAATCATCCTGTCCACTTTACTTCAGAGAAAAGATTTCCATCCCAACACAATCAATAAAATAAATTCCAGCATCTCCAGACATTGTGCCCTTTTGCCTAATGTCCACTTGGCCCACCATCCAGACCTGGACACTAACTGTCTATATGACCACATCCACCTTTACAAGAACCTGGTACATATTTTTGCAAAGAGACTCAAAGATGTCACTCTGAACAGGAGTGACCAGACAAGCCCCAGGTGGAGCAGAACCAGCCCTAAACCAGCCAATCCAACGAGACTCACTTCAGGACACTACATCCCAGCTAACACCTCATCCAGAGCCCCAGCCAGAGCACCTCCCAGAGCTTCAACACGCAGACCGGATCCATACGGACAGAGACTGTCCTACAACAGCCCCGCAGCTCCAGCAGCTGAAGCCTGTCCACAGCAGAGCCCAGCCCAGCCAGGCAGACTGAGCTACGCCCAAGCTGTCAGCGGAGGAGCAAACCGAGCTAACAATGAACTTCACGACATCAAACACATGCTGAGTATCATCTGCTCTCACTTACTAACACACAGTGGACAATGGTAAAAAAGAGGGGAAAAAAAAAAAAAAAAAAAAAAAGAAAAGAAAAAAAAAGTGTACATTTAGATTTGATTAGTTGTTCCTAACATTACTTTCCATCATTCACTGACTGTATTTTTTTTTCCTATCAATCTCTTTTCTCAAAATAGCAAACAAACCATACAGTTTAATTTAAAAGTTTGTGATGAAATCACTCAGTTTTTCTACATGGAATATCCAAGGTCTAAACTCCTCAATCTTTGGTCTAAAAAGTAGAAATCCTGACTTTATGAGAGAAATTCAAGACATAGATGTCATAATCTTGCAGGAAACCTGGTGTAGAGGAGATGTGTTCACTGGTTGTCCCTCAGGATACAGAGAGATCATTGTCACGAATGTGGCTCCCACGCCTCCTCCTCCACACCACCGGAGGGAGCCGTCACCTGAGTATTGACTGTTTCCCATTCGGACTACATTACCCATAGGCCCTCATTCCTGGGACTGATTGCACACACACCTGCACCCCATCACACACACTATTTAAGCCACTCTCACACGCACTCACATGATTTGCCCTGGTGATCATTTCTGAGCGTTTTCTTGTGGACTGTTACCCTGTTACCGTTGGACTGTTTATTACCCTGTGATTCTCTGCTGCCTGCCCTGATCTCTGCCTGTGTACTGGACTGTGTTTGTTTGCCGCCTGCCCTGACCCTTGCCTGTGACTCGATCCTGTTTGTCTGCCGCCTGCCTCGACCATTGCCTGTCCCTGTTTATGCCTCTACCCTGTTACTTCTGGTGACTATATCAATAAAGCTGCAAATGGATCCCCACTCTGTTGACCCATCATTACAATCATATTACCATCAGTCAAACTCACATCAGTCACACAGGGGAGAGACTCAGGGGGGATGATAATCTGGACTAAATCTGAACTGTCCATAGAATCAGTCAAAAAAGATCAATATCACCTGTGGCTGAAAATTAAAGAAGGAATAATATCAGCATCTCAGGCTGTTTTCCTTTGTGCCACATATATACCCCCCCTCGAGTCTCCGTACTTTCAAGAGGAAACCTTTCAAACCATAGAACGAGAAATCAGCCATTTCCAGGCCCAGGGAAATGTGCTGCTTATGGGTGATCTAAACGCCAGAACCGGAGAAGAATTCGATTTCTTAGAATCACATGGTACAAGATTCATCACTGGCAGTAATAAACTATTCCTTTGTTACCCCACCAGACAAAATTGTGATCACATAGTGAACGCTCACGGACGGCAGCTGCTGCAGCTCTGCCGAGGACTGGCTCTGTACATCGTCAACGGAAGACTGCGAGGGGACTCGCTCGGCCGATACACCTACAGCTCAGCTCTTGGTAACAGCACTGTAGATTATGCAATCACAGATCTCGACCTTTCTTCTTTGAGAGCATTCACAGTCAAACGCTTAAAACCTTTCTCAGACCACAGCCAAATCACCCTCTAGCTATATAAAGCAATCTGAAACATCACCCAAACCAATTAAAACACCATATCAAATGAACAAAATTATGTCATTTAAATGGTCAGAAAACAGCGCCACTAATTACATCAATGCTGTTGAATCTTCAGAAATTCAATCCCTCTTACATTCATTCCAAATACAGGTATACCCTGAAAATCAATTCGGCATCAATCAGGAAGTACAAGATCTAAACAACATATTCTACAAAACAGCACAAAAAAGTAATTTGACAATAGTTAAATCAAAGAAAAAATATTTAGAAACTGACAAATGGTTTGATTTGGACTGTAAGGCTCGGAGAAAAAAACTCAGAAATTTATCAAATCAAAAACACAGACAACCAGATAATCCGGACCTCCGCCTTCATTACTGTGAGGCACTAAAACAATACAAAGCCACACTCGGAAAAAAGCAGAGTTTTTGCAAAACCAGTTTGAAGAAATTTAAAAATTGTGTATAAATTCACACAAATTTTGGGATAAATGGAAATTACTATACAAACCAAATCAAGAAGTTCTGGCAATCCAAGATGGGCAGAAGTGGAAAAACCACTTCCAAGAATTATATAGCCCAACTGAAATTCTAAATTCTAATCAAAATGAAATAATTAATAAACTAGACAATTTGGAAAGATCAATTAAAGCAAATCAAAACCCCTTAGATTTCCCCATAACAATAAAAGAACTGGAAGACAAATTACGGGTCCTTGAGTCCAAGAAAGCCTGTGGTATTGACAGCATCCTGAATGAGGTGCTGAAACACACAGACCAAAGCTTCAAACTGGCAATGCTAAAACTATTCAATGATGTTCTGAGTGTCGGTTTTTCCCTGAGATCTGGAACAAGGGCCTCATCAGCCCCATCCACAAGAACGGTGACAAATTAGACCCCAACAACTACCGAGGCATCTGTGTGAACAGTAACCTGGGGAAGGTTTTCTGCAGCATCTTAAACACGAGACTCTTAGACTTCCTTATGAAGCACAATGCCCTGAGTAAATGTCAAATTGGCTTTCTTCCAAAATGTCGCACATCCGATCACATTTTTTACACTACAAACACTAATTGATAAATATGTACATCAAAACAAAAGACAAATTTTTGCTTGTTTCGTTGATTCAATCTGGCATGAAGGATTATACCTAAAACTTATTGATAGTGGAATAGGGGGAAAATTCTATGATTTGATCAAATCAATGTACACAGCCAGCCAATGTGCTGTTAAAATTGGAAACACAAGAACCGAATTTTTCCCCCAGGGGCGTGGAGTGAGACAGGGCTGCAGTTTAAGCCCCACCCTCTTTAACATATATATCAACCAATTGGCCAATATAATAGAAAACGCTCCCATTCAAGGTCTCACTCTACACGACACAGAAATAAAGTGTCTTCTCTATGCAGATGACCTGGTGCTCCTGTCGCCCACTAAAGAGGGGCTTCAGGACAGCCTGAATCTGCTGGAGGATTACTGTCAGTCCTGGGCCCTGACAGTCAACCTCCAAAAAACTAGAATAATGATGTTCCAGAAACGCTCCAGATCTCAGGGACCAACACACACATTCACACTATCACAGAACCATTGAAAGTGCAAAAACATACACTTACCTTGGTCTGAAAATAACTCCAGAAGGTAACTTTACTTTGGCTGTGAATGAACTCAAAGAGAAAGCTCAAAGGGCTTTCTATGCCATTAAAAGATCAATTAAAATTGACATCCCAATCCAAATTTGGCTCAAACTTTTCAAATCTATAATTGAACCTATTGTTTTATATGGCAGTGAAGTGTGGGGTCCTTCCATAAAATTTGATTTCTTAAATTGGGAAAAACATCCGATTGAAACTTTACATTTAGAATTCTGTAAAAGAATACTCAAAGTCCAAAGAAAGACGCCAAACAATGGATGCAGGGCAGAATTAGGCCAATACCCTCTCCTTCTAAACATCCAAAAAAGAGCCATCAAATTCTGGAAACACCTAAAAACAAGCGACCCCAACACATACCATTACAAAGCCCTAAAACACCAAGAGCTGAGCGTAAGTAAGAGTCCCCTGAGACTGACTGACCTCACACCCGCCTCAGGACTCACACACACTCACACACATTCGGCTTACACAAATTATAAACACAGAAAAAGACAAGTACGTCACCCATTGGACAAACACCATTAAAAACCAACACAAACTGGAATGCACTAAATCAAGAATACACTATTGCGAACTACCTGAGCGCAGTGAGTGATGTGAAACTCAGGAAAACACTGACGATGTACAGACTCAGTGAGCACAGTCTGGCCATAGAGACGGGCCGGCGCAGACAGACCTGGCTCTCCCGTGAGGACAGACTCTGCTCGCACTGCATCCTGGGAGTGACGGAGACGGAGCTGCACTTCCTCACAGAATGCCCAAAATACCAAGAAATCAGAGACCACTACTACCCCAAAATTAATAAAATATTTCCCCAATTTAACACCTGCAGCCCAACCCAAAAACTCTGTTACATTCTTGGCGAAGAAGCCAAATGTTCCAATATAGCTGCAAGATTTGTAGCATCTTGCCATCTCCTGAGGGTCAACCAGAAACAAACAAACAGCCAGTAAACACACCCCCATTAGACCTACACACATGTATATAATGTTCAAATTCTAAGTTCAGTTGTTACATGATTTCTGTATTATAATCTTTTTTATTTATTATTTTTTATAATTATTTATTTTATTATTTTGTTACTAAAATTATTTTTATTTAGTTTATTATTATTATTATTTTTTTTTTTTTCTACATAGGCTTTACTCAGATGTTCTGTTGTTCTAAATATTTTTCCTATGTTGGTTAAATGCTTTGGCAATACAAAATGTATTTTTTTGTCATGCCAATAAAGCTATCTGAATTGAATTGAATTGAATTGAATTGAGAGAGAGAGAGAGAGAGAGCTTCTGGTTTGTGTCATTCAGCGTGATTCCTCCTATCCCGCCTTCACTAATCGATAACAAATTGTGATTGAAAGCATGCAGTTCACAATGTGTGGGTTGTCATTAATTTTGAAATATTTCCACACCCCTGAGGCTGACATTGTTTCTGCTGCTGCCGTCGGTGTCTCTGTGCACGGAAAATTCTGTCAGTTACGTCACGTGAGGTATCGGTCTTTGGTATCGGGGGTATTTTTACGAGTACAAGTACATGAGCTTGGTATCGGGCCGATACTGATACTGGTACTGGTATCGGTGCATCCCTATTAAAAATCTTTATATTAACTGGCTTTTTTATTAATGCAGTACAGTGAATGACAGCCGTCTGTGTCTCCCAGTGTCTTACATTATTGGCAGTTTAGTGATTAATTTACACCAAAACAAAAGATAACATGTATGCCTTAATCTCCGAAAATATTATTTGTCTTACATTTCATAATGTACTCAGATAAGCTCAGAGCGACTCGTTTTTCATCAGTTCTTTTTCCTGAATTGGAATGTGTGCAAAGGATTGTGGGAGATTGAAGGACATGTAGGATACACTTGACGCATCCTTCAAAATGAGCTGAATTAAGGACATGAAACTAACTCTGCCTTCAAAGGATCCTTCAAATTGAGACGGTCTTCAGAGGCGCTTGATGACGTGACAGTCGAGATATGCAGCCTTACTAGGACACAGCCTCCGTTTGAGAAGCACCCGCAAATTATGTACAATATCCCAGAAATCAGTCTGTGCCCCGTGATTTAAACACCTCTGACCTCTTTGTTTCTCTTTGTTCAAAATGTTTTAGACTGTAATGATTGAACTCAGTGTTACTTACTGATCACTTCTGTCTCCAATTAATCTGCTCAGGTCAAACTCCTCCATTGTCTTCTCTGAGCTCAACAACACAAAAACTAAAGCTGACCACTGAGATGAGGAGAGTTTCACTTTACGTAATCCTCCATATGTATGAGGTTCAGCTTCGTTCACTAGTGAAAGATCACCCAGTTCATTCAGACAGTGAAACAGATTGATGTATTTATCTGGAGAGGGATTCTCACTGATCTTTTCTTTAATATAGCGAACTGTTTTCTTATTGTTGTGAGATCTGTTTCTTGTCTGTGTCTTTAGTTCTTGTAAGAGACTCTGATTAGACTCCACTGACAGACCCAGAAGGAAACGAAGGAAAAGGTCCAGATGCCCATTTTTACTGTCTAAAGCCTCATCCACAGCTCTCTGATGGAGATCAGATAGTGAAACTTTACCAAACCAACTAATGGAGACAATCTGGTCAAACACATTGATGTTCTTGTTTATAAAGGAGAGATGCACATATAGAGCTGCTAGATGTTCCTGAATGCTCAGATGAACAAAGCAGAAGACTTTCCCCTGATACAAGCCCAACTCCTCTCTGAAGATCTGAGTGCACAATCCTGAGTACACTGATGCTTCTGTCACATCAATGCCACACTCTCTCAGGTCTTCCTCATAGAAGATCAGATGTCCTTTCGCAAGCTGCTGATAAGCCACTTTCCCCAGTTTGACAATCATGTCTTCATCTTTCACTTTCTTCTCATAGTCCTTCTCATGTTTGATGTTGGTCTGAATGATCAGGAAGTGTGTGTACATTTGAGTGAGAGTCTTGGGAATCTCTCCTCTCTCTGCTTCACTCAACATCTTCTCTAGAACAGTGGCTGAGATCCAGCAGAACACTGGGATGTGACACATAATAAAGAGGCTCCTTGATGACTTCAGGTGTCTGATGATCCTGTCGGCCAGACTCTGATCTCTGATTCTCTTCCTGAAGTATTCCTCCTTCTGTGGGTCACTGAATCCTCGTACCTCTGTCACTCGATGGACACACTCAGAGGGGACGAGATCAGCTGCTGCTGGTCTGGAGGTGATCCAGATGAGAGCAGAGGGAAGCAGATTCCCCACAATGAGGTTCATCAGCAGCACGTCCACTGAGGCTGATTCAGTCACATCACACAACCTCACATCGCTCTGAAAATCCAGAGACAGACGACACTCATCCAGACCATCAAAGATGAATGAAACTTTATATTTATCACTGGATATTTCCATTGCTTTTGTTTCAGGAAAAAAGACATGAAGAAGATCTGAAAGACTGAGTGTTTTGTCCTTCATCAAGTTGAGCTCTCTGAAAGGAAGTGGAAATATGAGCTGGACGTCCTGATTCTCTTTCCCTTCAGCCCAGTCCAGGATGAACTTCTGCACAGAGACTGTTTTTCCAATGCCAGCGACTCCCTTTGTCAGCACAGTTCTGATGGGTTTGTCTTGTCCAGGTAAAGGTCTAAAGATGTCACTGCATTTGATCGGTGTGTCCTCTGTTTCTGCTCTCCTGGACTGTGTCTCAATCTGTCTCACCTCATGCTCATTACTGATCTCTCCACTTTCACTCTCTGTGATGTAGAGGTCTGTGTAGATCTCATTCAGGAGTGTTGGGTTTCCCTGCTTTGATATTCCCTCATACAAACACTCAAACTTCTTCCTCAGATTTGATCTCAATGTGTTGAGGACTTCAGCAGATTTAGAGTCATGGCTGTAAGATTAAAATACCAAATTATTACACAAGTTAATGTAAAGTGAACAGCCATAAATTACAAAAACTGTTTTTTTTTTTTTTTTTTTTTTTTTTTGCTGTATTATGGGACACAGAACATCATTATGTTTCTGAAATGTTTCAGTTATTAATCATGTGTTTGAGTGATGTGTGACGTGATGCAGCACCTAAAATTAAACAACAACAACAAAAGTCCTACATTTTACCTGAAACCAGGATTCATGCTTTCATTAAAGTCTTGTGGTTGAATCTCAGGTGTGAACACAGTTTTGTTTTTAACTGGTCTGGATTGAAGATTTGACCTTAAATCAGAATGAAGAGGGTAAAGAATCAGACACACTGATATTGATGTAATTGTGTCATTAACTGAGTAACAGACCAACAGCTTTTACAGTGTGTGAATGTATTACAGTTTTTCTCAATTGCTTTGGCACATTTTTGAAACATGTTTAACATTCTTCAGTTGTCAAGTTCAATTGTCACAACTGTTAGCTGGATCATCACAACTCTATTGCATGTCTGCAAATGTAGTAACTCACCCAAAACATTTAATTCATGCTTCAAAACCTAGTTATTTTATCAGTAAATGCCACCAAAATAAAAAGTGCCTTTGTCATTGTGTGAGCCACTCTGGTCAAAATGTTTCAATGTTTTTTTCACCATAACAAATATTTTTATATACAAATTTTATGTTTTTTCATTCTATTTTTTGTTGACTGACTGCTTTCTGTACTATACAAGAAAATCATTTTTGTCTAGCTTACATGTAACAGATTTTCTACAAAAATAAATGTACTGTATAAATACAAATCCATTTAAACAGTGCTGCTGTAGCTGCTGTTTAGGTTCAAAAATGGTAGTGATATACAGTATATGTACAAACTTAGCAAACTTTGATTTCTGTTTCATTACAACAACAGGCCATTTGCCAATTTAGCAGACATTACAAACATTCCATGTCATAAATATTTATGAATATACGTGCATGTCTGACAGATTTTAAAAACTGTATGGATCATTTTGCATGTGAAGACTCACACAATGAACAAATGTTTAGAGGTTTTAAGAGTTTGTCAGTTTCACTGAGAATCAACTTATCAGTTTTGATCAACAAACCATTTTCATATAGTTACTGAGACAATTGTACTTACTCGTTTGCACACATATGCCAAAACACATGCAATATGCTTCTTAAATCAATAAGAAATTAAAATCTGATGTGAACAAGGGCCGGTTGCACCAGCTGTAGTTTTGACGTAAATAGGCACTAAGATACAACTTACACACTACTAAATATTTTTATTTTGCACCATTAGACTTAGTTGAAGCTTAACTCTGCGTATAAACTAAATATTTATGGAAGATCAGGAGTGACGGTTGGAATAAAATAGCAGACTGACTGAACTGCATCAATAAGCTCTTGTTTTACCCGACAGACTTCAATCCTTTAGATATGATAATGCTGACATTTACACTCACTTATATTTTAGGAGAGACAACATTATGTGAATAATCTTCCACTCTTAATAATAATAATCTTCTACTCTTAATAATAATCTTCTACTCTTAATAATAATAATCTTCTACTCTTAATAATAATCTTCTACTCATAATAATAATCTTCTACTCATAATAATAATAATCTTCTACTCTTAATAATAATCTTCTACTCATAATAATAATCTTCTACTCTTAATAATAATCTTCTACTCTTAATAATAATAATCTTCTACTCTTAATAATAATCTTCTACTCATAATAATAATCTTCTACTCTTAATAATAATAATCTTCTACTCTTAATAATAATCTTCTACTCTTAATAATAATAATCTTCTACTCTTAATAATAATAATCTTCTACTCATAATAATAATCTTCTACTCATAATAATAATAATCTTCTACTCTTAATAATAATCTTCTACTCTTAATAATAATAATCTTCTACTCTTAATAATAATCTTCTACTCATAATAATAATCTTCTACTCATAATAATAATCTTCTACTCTTAATAATAATCTTCTACTCATAATAATAATCTTCTACTCATAATAATAATCTTCTACTCATAATAATAATAATCTTCTACTCTTAATAATAATCTTCTACTCTTAATAATAATAATCTTCTACTCTTAATAATAATCTTCTACTCTTAATAATAATAATCTTCTACTCTTCACAGACACACAGCTGGACTCTGGTTTTGACCTCTTCTGCTGGACTGAACTGGTTTTAAAACTAAGTAAAATAAAAAGCATACAGACTTATAGATATATGTTGTGTACCTTTACTGGAATCTTCTGTCTTAGGAAAGACCAGGGAGTGTTGTAACACTTTTTCTTTAATGTCTGTAACTCAGTTGTTTTGCCTCAAACTTCGATTACAATATTATTCCCATATTTATCTGCTATAAATTATACATGGATTGAAATCTACTATGTGTCCCTAAACTGGATAAATTAGTGTCAAGTGCAAAGATTGCTGTTCTTAAAAGCCTCTCCCCACTCCCGGGGTAAGTTGTCACAGCAAGTATAGGGTTAGTTGTAACAGTATAGAAGACTGTGTAAACTGTGTGCATTAATTAATTGTAGTTTTCAAACTTTTTTTATATAATTTTGTGTCCCTCCCCTACCCCACTCCTACTTTAAATCAAATCTGTTAATATTAGGAATTCAAAACAAACAAACTGAAAACAACTATAGAATTATAGAATGATGTCAACCGTGATCACATGACTCTTTTCAATGGCACAATGGAAGAAGAAGGCTCAACTTTAAGAGACCAATGTTTTATTGACCTTTAAAGATGGTGCAGAAAGCAAAAGCTTGTGTTATCATTTCATCTGCGTCCATTGCAAATCATGCCGTTTTTACTTCCTTTTCAGCCTAAGCTTTTCCGGGGTCAGTACGTCTACCTTGGGTTGTTTCATCAAGTGTATAGTGTAAATGCAGATATCGGATACGAGTCGCTTTTAAAAGAAGATGTAAGCTGGTCGTCATCAAATCGGATACAGTCAACAAATCGTAATTGGGCATCAAGACCTGCAGAGTAAATACGGTCTAATAGTTTAAACTGATTTGATTAATCGCAGAGCTCTAACCCCAAACATGTGTGTGTGTGTGTGTGTGTGTGTGTGTGTGTGTTAGTCACTCACACAGTTACAACAAATTTATATTTTCCCATATTGAAAGTAGTTTTATAACACTCTCCATCTGGTCATACGTGATATTTCTATTTGTCCTCTTTTTTAAGGTATAAGACTAATGCAGATATTTAAACAAGAACACATGCTGATTCAGATGATACCAGGTCTGTCATTTAACATTGACTCAAATCAAAAGTTCTTCTTGTTGACAAGTTGTAGCTATAAAAGCCAGAGCGAGGAGCTTGTTGTGGCATTGAGCTCTTGCAGGTGTTCTGGACTGTTTGGTGCGTTTGTTAGATTTGACATATTTTCATGAGTTCACACTTACATATAATCAGATAGAGTAAAGGTTATGTGCTGTCCGAGGGGAGGAATTTGACCCGAACCCTGAGTGCTCCCATTTTGGGATAGGAATAGTCAGGAGTGAGTAGATGGGGTGGAGGAGGGATGCTGGAAACTGTGGTGGGTGGAGGTAATTCTGCTGAATATATACCTTCTGTCGCACTCATTGAGTTGATTAACTGAACATGCTCCTCCTTTGTTAATAAAACATCATTAATTTGTTCTCTCTGGTGACTCAAGAATTGCACTTCCTGATTTAACAGATACTGGGCCTCATTTATCAATCTAACGTAGAAATTAGCGCAGATCAGAGTGCAGAAATCATCTTACGACATGTGATTCATGAAACATTCGTATCTGCCAATCACATCATACGACTGATCGTACGTTGATGCATGTGGCGGCGGAAAACAATCCTCATTTAAATACCACGCCCCAAATTTTAAAAGCCCCGCCCTACAGTTTACGACACAGAGAAACGAAACCCGGCCATGAAGAGGAAGTAATCTCATGAAAGAGAAACTGATCTTACTCCAAAAACACCCCTCAACCTCATAATTGCAAACAATAAAATTAATTTATATTAAATGAAAATACCGGTAAATAAAACTAAATACTGACAAACATTATTACCATACAAACTTGGCAATTTTAGTACCCCTCCTCACTTCACAGAAAATTATTAAAAATTTACATTTATTTTATTTAGAACAGAACAAGAACAAAAACAAAAAAAATAAGTAGCTATAAAATTATATATTAAATTAATAATTAAAACACAAATTGGGCTCATATAGTCTACCTCTCTCATTCGGGAAGAATCCAAATGTTTCCATATTCGTGATGTAACATTTATTTGACTACTGTTCATTATGTAAACAAGGCTTTGTATTTCACTCTTGTTTCAATATCCACATAAAACATCCTTCACATGAGCAAAAATGTGTTTGGTTGTGCGTTGTGTGCACCGAAACTGAGCAGTGTTAACTTTGCCTGCATTTTAGTTTGCTGATAAATGGCTGAAATGTAAAGTTAGCAACGCTGAACTGATATGTTGTGTTTGTGTGTGTGAGTGAGACGCCCATGTGATCAACTGGATTTAATAAAATAAAGATAAATATTTTAATGAAAATAAAGAATAAAAAAAATCAATACAATGCGTCGAATGAGCGTAGCCTGTACTAGCCCTACTTGATGCAGTTTTTCTCTTTTGTTTTGTTAATCTGTTAATTATTTCAGTAGAATATATTTTGTGTAGTCCTATTATTTTACTCTATTATATTATCCTGTTTTTCTAATCTTCTATTTGTGCAGCAAAGCGAAATCAATAGAAAGAAAAAAAAAACATTTGTGGTATTTTAATGGGTCACAGACACACATTCATCTATTCTAATTTAACTTTAATTTGACATTTTAATCGTGTCGTTTAACGGTTAATGATCGGTTAGTGAGTGATTGTCGGTCAGGAAAATAATCTAAATGCTCTCATAACAATTCTCCACCAGATTTACTGCTGCGCGCAGGTTCCCGCTGACTCAAAAACTTGCATACACAAACTGAGATTTGATCGTAGCCATCGCTCACGTTCATATTGATAAAGCCAAATCTTCCGCATAAAATGACCGTACACCCAATTTTCATAAATGAGGTCCATTGTCTTTAAATCTTTGTCCATCCATGAGATGTTCATCAGTAGAGTTGTAATTTGTGCCATAAACCAACTTTTCGTAACGGTACTCTTGGTGTGAAACATCATGTTCTGACCAGACACTGTGTCGCTTTCAGCAAATCTGCATTATATAAAGAGGGCTAAAAATCTCAGCTTACATTAACTTGATGTCATTGCTACTATTAGACTGACTGACTTTGATCAAACTTGCTTCTAATTCAAAAATAACATACTATAAGCATAACTTTTATTGAAATGATATACCTGAGATCAGGCCGTTTGTCTCCACTCTTAAACATTGGTGGCTTCATCATAGACCAGTCACTCTTCATAGACACACAGCTGGACTCTGGGTTTGATCTCTTCTGCTGGACTGAACTGTAACAGAGAACAGATTCAGTTTAATCCTGTGTGAAGTTTACACTGTGTTATTACATGTTCATTTTAGTTTTAAAACAGTCAAATAAAGAAGCATACAGACCTACACACTTATATAGCTGCAGTATGTTGTGCAGTTTTACTGGAAACTTCTGTCTTACTCCATTACATAAAGGTGGACGAAAATCTCCATTACCAACAATCTCCATGACATTTCCTGATGTCACTGACCGACTGTTTATACTATCTGTGATACTTTGCCAGACATGAGGTTCTTTGGACAGAGGAGGCTGGACATCCCTGTGCCTCGCTCCAGACACGATTTTAAAAGAGTAAGACCATCCCCGGGACGTGAATTCATTTACCTGAGAAATATAAATATCCCAATTCATGTGTCCTGCCACCAGGCCTAGTTATGCAACATTTGTCTTAAGCCTGGCCCACACTAAAAGATTCTTAAAATTAGGGCTGCAGAAAAAAAAAAAACTTCGCTGGAAGTGAATGTTACGTGTGCAGGTTGCAGAGAGATGAGGCGTTCACAGAGATCCACAAACTAGGGTATTTATTACATAAATGAGCGATAACCAACTTCACACACATTAGATAACATACAGAACAGACAGGGAGTGCAGGGAGTGAGTCCATTATAAAGGGAGTGCAGATGATGAAGTCCAGGTGCAGGTGATCGGTGATGATGGGGAGATGACAAGGAAGTGAGTGCAGGTGTGGAAACAGGAGGATGATGGGAAATGGAGTCCGGGAAACAAGGGAACTGTGACAGTGAAAAAGTCACGCAGTCCATGACGGACAGATTGTAACACGGCTGGTAATTACAGCATGTCGGAAAGGAAATCTAAATGTTCGCCTATCATCGACCTCAAATATGTCTTATCACTGAAAACATGTTAGTAGTAGCAACTTGACATGGCCGCTCGCTCTAACGTTATCCTGAAATGTGCGCTATTATTTGGCACATATTCAAGTGTTTGTGTGGAGTGTGGAAGCTGAAGAGTAGTGCGCTTCCTGCATGACATTAACTCAACATGGAGGAGCCGCTGCAAACACGTGCATTTAACTTAAAATACTCCCTCATTTTTGGTCACACAGATAAGAGCAATACATCATTTGAAAACGTAAAGGAACTAATTTTATTTGTGTACACTCACAATAACAACAAAATGTTGTGCTTTTGTTAAATAATATTAAAAAAATAAACTGAAACTCATTGTATACAGTTGAGCTCAAAAGTTTACATACACCTTGCAGAATCTAGAAAAATATTAATAATTTCACAAAATAAGAAAATTGCATGTTATTTTTTATTTAGTACTGTTCTGAATAAACTATTTCACATAACAGATGTTTACATAAAGTCCACAAGACAAAAAAAAGAGCTGAATTTATAAAAATGACCCGTTCAAAAGTTTACGTACCCTTGATTCTTAATCCTGTGTGGTTACCTGGATGATCCACGACTGTTTTTATGTTTTGTGATGGTTGTTCATGAGTCTCTTGTTTGTTCTGAACAGTTAAACTGAGCTCTGTTCTTCAGAAAAATCCTCCAGCTCCTGCAGATTCTTTGGTTTTCCAGCATCTTTTGCATATTTGAACCCTTTCCAGCAGTGACTGTATGATTTTGAGATCCATCTTTTCACACTGAGGACAACTGAGGGACTCAAACACAACTATTAAAAAAGCTGCAAACATTCACTGATGCTCCAGATGGAAAAACGATGCATTAAGAGCCGGGGGTGAAAACTTTTTGAATTGGATGAACAAGATAAATTGTACTTTTTTTGTTTTCTGGGAAACATGTAATTATCTTTTGTAGCTTCCAAAGGGCAGAACTAAATAAAAAAATATGATCTTTAAACAAAATAAAAAAAACTTGCACATCATCTTCAAAAGTCTTGTCCCTCAGTTATCCTCTGTGTGAAAAGATGGACCTCAGAACCATACAGTCACTGCTGGAAAGAGTTCAAATATGCAAAAGATGCTGGAAAACTGAAGAATCTGCAGGACCTGGAGGATTTTTCTGAAGAACAGAGCTCAGTTTAACTGTTCAGAACAAACAAGAGACTCATGAACAACCATCACAAAACATAAAAACAGTCGTGGATCATCCAGGTAACCACACAGGATTAAGAATCAAGGGGATGTAAACTTTTGAATGGGTCATTTTTAATTCAGTTCTTTTTTTTTGTCTTGTGGACTTTATGTAAACATCTGTTATGTGAAATAGTTTATTCAGGACAGTACTAAATAAAAAATAACATACAATTTTCATGATCCTTCTTATTTTGTTAAGATATTTGCAGATTCTGTAAGGTGTATGTAAACTTTTGAGCTCAACTGTACTTGCCTCACAGACATGAGAAACACATCTACAGAAAGCTGGAAATGTCTACTTCTTCCAGTACAAAAGGAAATCAAATATTGTCATGTGATAAACGTGCATATGAGCGTCCACTACTGTGGAGACGATGAGTCAGCATTGTCAACTTGATCTCTGCAGCCGAAAACACAGAAAACACTAGTTTATCAATAAATTATTAACATGTTCAGACAGTCTCCTTGTTTTTTTTCACAACACATTCGTACTTTTGCTGGTACACTATTTTTTTTGTGTATTTCACTGTGTAGAAACATATTAAGATGTGAAAACGCGCTTCGGGTGTATGTGCAAGAACCGAATTCAGTTCAGTTCAACAATTTAAAATCACTTGAACGTTTAAACTGACAAGACTTAAAAACACATGAATATGACAGATTTTTATGACTACATGGTACTGACACAATCAGGCCAGTGACATTTCCATCATCCGACTTGTCGCAAATTTCACAGTCAGCTCTGGACTCAGTCGCACTCTGAAATTTTTTTTGAATCCCAAATGCTCGAGTCCGAGTAAAAAATGCAAGTCCCGAGTCCGAAAACCCCAACTCTACAACCTTCCCAATATTCTAATACAAATATGTAATACTCAGGGATGCAAACACATCAGGGGTGAAAAAGGTGAGAAAGATGCGAGACATCCCATGGTGTTTGGTTGGTGTCTTTAAAATAAGAAAACATTTCAGAATCCTGGATTATAATGCATCATGATTGTCCCAAAGCCTTGATAATGTGCATAAAAACTTCATCCAAGTCTTTAAGATTGTTCATTTTAATAATAGATATGGTGCTAATAGTATAAGTTAGATGACAGATATATTATATATTCCTTTAAGCATAATTTATGATTCTGGATAATCGGAAATTTTTTTTTTTTTTTTTTTTTTGAACAAATCTCTATCAAGTACAGTTCAAAAGTCACAGGTCGCCACCTACTGGCATAATGTAACACAATCTTTATTTGAAGCGTAACATTAGTTTAAAAGGTCATTTACTCATTTTGATCGCTGCTGTCCAGGGTCTGCTCATTGTTGTGAGGTGGTTCTTTCCTTTTTACACTGGGGTTATTTACCCCACATTACTATGTTTTTTTTTTTTTTTTTGGATCTGCACTATTCTCTTCAAAGCAAACAAACCAGTGCGCCTTTATTTGCTGCTTAGTGACAGTTGTGTTGAAGTTAGCCAGAAATGTGTGCTCAATTCGGCTATATTTAATATTCATATTGTCTTATAAGTCTGCGCAGATAACATAAACTTCCCTAGCAAATTGAGTGAACATAATTTGTCAAACATAACCTGTCAAATGACCTATATAGTGACTTGACATCGTTACCCTCCACAGTTGACTTTTACACGTATTTTACGAGTGTTCATTTCAAACCCTGTCATTATGAAATTGCATAGAACATCTTATGTGTGTAAAAGCAAACTTTTTAATTACGTTATGAAAATATAGTATAATGTTATTCTGAGTACCTGAGATCAGGCCGTTTGTCTCCACTCTTAAACATTATTGGCTTCTCCATAGATCTGTCACTCTTCATAGACACACAGCTGGACTCTGAGTTTGATCTCTTCTGCTGGACTGAACTGTAACAGAGAACAGATTCAGTTTAATCCTTTAGATTACTGTGTTCATTCTTTATGAACCATATTAATATTATGTTGAATTTTTTCATCAAAAAGCACTTTGAGGAAATTTTATGATCTTTTTAATGTCAAGTTAGTTTTAAAACAAAAACAGGAAAAAAAAAAATTGTCCTGTAAACTGTTTCTTTGATCTGTGTGTGTGTGTGTGTGTGTGTGGTCAAAAACTGATGATCTTTTTCTGTGATGTAACACAATATTTAACAGTGTTTGTTGAAAGTACCTGAATCCTGGAGAAAATTCTCCATCTCTGGATCCTTGTGAATTACCCATGATGAAGCTGCAGGAGAATCTGATGAGTTTGATCTCCTCCACTGACTCTGAAACAACAAAACATTCAGACACAAAATTAAATTAATAAATGAATTAAACAACCTTCATAATTTAACTGAACATATCTTGAGTGTGGGAGAAGAAGGATCATGTGACTGTGTTAACTCAAACTCAGTCATGTTCACACATAGGGTGAATTAAGGGTTTATTGGGACAGTTTTTGAATTTCCAAATTTTCTAAGGTTTCTTGGCATAAATTAAAAACATCAGCCCAACACATGATACATTTCTGTAATGCTTAAGATGTTTCCTTTCTATTTGAGGAGAAAACAAGATTATATCATAATGAAAGGAGGTGTGACATACCGTTTTATGTAAACTGAGCCAAAACCTGTTTTTTTGGTAATATTTGGGTGATTGGGACACGACTTTTGGGTGATTGGGACAGCACATCTTGTCATTGATTTCAACTAGTGTAAGCATATTTGTTGCTCAAGTTAGTTCATACTTTGATATAATTTCATATGCAAGATTGTTTTGTCTGTTCCTCATGACTCCAACATGGTTATTTCTGTTCAACTTTATTACTCAATGTTTATAAATCTGTCAACAATTCATACATTAGAGTTAATTCTCTTCCTCCAAATTTCACTGAACACATTTAATTCTCTACCCCCAAATTTCATTAAACATGTTTAATTCTCTCCCCCAACTTTCTCTGAACACATGTAATTAAGGTAAAAGAAGGCTTGAAGTCCAAAAGTCATTATAAACTTTTCACTGAAGTAAAAAAAAAAGCTTCAGGTCCAAAATTCATTAAAACATTTGTGTAAACTGACCCAAAACCTTTTTTTTTTTTTTTTTTACATTTGGTTGAACTGTCCCTCATCCACAATAAACTGTTTAACAAACACATTTAACTGAAGCAAAACTGACCCCCCAATCCAGACCAAAAACAGACAGTCCTTGCAGGTGAAGGAGGTGTCATCATCAATGACTCCATTATCTTCTCCACAGGAGTCATGAAACCACCGCTGACAGACAACACATGAGATCCATTCCTCTGCCTTTTTAGGGTCATCTGTGTCCCCATATTGGTGCAGGAAAACCACACATGAATCTTCCTTCTTGGCTTTTTGGTTTGTTTGTTTTTCTTTTCCTTTGGACTTGCTTGTCACATATTCAAAATGTGTGTCGCTTGTTAGATGGAAGCTTGGGGGTTTTGACCGCTTACTTGTGGTAGCACGCTCACGGATGGGTATTTCAACCAGGTCAACAAAGCTTGGGGTGCTCTGCATAGAGCTTTGACAAGGGTTTGGAAGAGACCTTGACAAAGTATTACCTGGATGTGGGCTTGGAGGAGGACCTGGACTATGACTTGAAGAAGGTCTTGGGTGAGGATGCTGATGGGTCTTGGAGGCCTCAGGTACTGCATTCCGTTCTGTTGTCAAACTAGGAGAAAATAGAGCTTGGTCTATGTGGGTGGGATCTAGTGGATAGATCCCACTGCCCCTAAAGCCTGCTTTTGCATTCAGTGGAGTTGCTGCATTTTTCCAGGCCTTTGAGAGCAGGGGCAGGAAGAGGGGCTTCTGCAGCTTCTTTCCACCATTCTCTCTGGTGTAGATCCAGCCCTCCAGGTTCCAGTGATGCTTCAAGCTTTTGAAGAATGCCCTGTCAGCTGGCTGGAGAATGTGTGTTGTATGAGGAGGGAAGCACATAACATGCACATTGTTGTCTCTCATAAGTGTAAGAAACTCAAGGTTAAACACATGACTGCTGTGTCCATCAAGCAGAAGCACGTGTGGACGGGGATCTTCTTTGGGCAGGTGAGCTATGAAGTGCTTTCCCCAATCCAAAAACACCTCAGAGTTGATCCATCCATTGTCTGATATTCTGACAAGGGTTTTGATTGGTGCCCCAGAACACCATTCAGCCCGAAGCCTTTTGCCTTTGAAAATGACAAGTAGCGGCCCATACTCTCCTGCTGCATTGAGACACGCTAGAAGGGTTGTCGTTTCTCCCCTTTCATTTGCAGTGATTTCAAAGCATGGCGATCCTACTTCAGCCACAACTCTTGCAGACACAAAGTGGTCCTGTAGGCCCGTTTCATTGCAGTTCCAGATGTGTCCTGGGAGGTCCTCAATCCCAAGCTCAGTAATAATTTCGCTGTAAGAAGCAAACCATTTTTGCACAGAAACAGGGTTAAAGCAGGCTGCTCGGGTAGAAGAGAGGGCCTCTGGCTTCCGCATACTCAGACCTGGGTTTCTCCTTAGAAAGCCTTGAAACCAGTAGTGACCTGCCTTTCTAGGGGCGAGGCCTTTTATTCCATTGGCTTGTGCAAACTGGGCAGCAAGAACTTGTATCTCTGGTTTTCTCATGGGGAACCCTCTCTTGCTCAGATCTTTCCCTAGCTCTGCTAGCTGGACCTCATCTTTTTTGGGAATGCGGGACTGACTTCCAACAATGTGCTTATAGCCCTTAACAACTCCCTTCACTCGCCTCTGTAGAGTTGATTTTGGCACGTTCCAGGCTCTGGCCAAGAACCTTAACCTGGGTATGTTCCCTGCCTTCACTATCTCCTTGTACTCTTCAATGGCCCCCTTCATTCTTTCTTCTATCCACTTGTTGTATTTTTTTATTGCTGTTTGCTTGTTCTTTCCCTGTGCTCTCCCTTTTGCTGTCTTCCTACATCTCTCTTCCTGTCTCACTGGTGCCATTCTGCTCTGCAATGGCTTAAATTAATCAGGATTAGTTAGGAATGTAATAAAAGGTCAAGGCTTAACTTCTTTCTTACTTAGATTGTTTGTCTTGTTTCCAGTCAAAATATCTAAAATTCTTAATCAAGAAGCATTTTATAGACAAGAAAAATATTGTCTTGTTTTCAGAAAAAATAAGTCAAAATTAAGTGAGTTTTTCCTTAAAACAAGCAAAATAATCTGCCAATTGGGTTAACAAAATAATCTTGTTTTTGGTTTTGAAATAAGATTTTTTTTTTTTTTTTTTTTTTTTTAGATATTTATATTTCTTTTTAGATATTTTGACTAGAAACAAGACAAAAACTCTAAGTAAGAAAAGCATTTTTTGCAGTGTAGGTTTAGCTTAGTGTATTAGGGTAAATTGTCATAGCTAATTTATTGCACAAACCTGAATATCGTGTGCTACTGCAACAAAATCAGTAAAAATGTGTAGCTGTCATAGGTTGAACAAATTAAGTAGTTAAAAAAACACCAGTTTAGAGCATACACAATGGTTCTCTGTTTTAAGGTTAATCATTTTCTTAATTAGCAAAGCCTTTAAGTAGTGGTGTGACAACTGAACCGAGGTTTCGGAGCTTGTGCCGAGCATAAATGGGCATGCCATATGCCTCGATTCGAACCCCCAGATCCTACTTTACTAGTAGGATTTACTAGACTTATTCAATTACATTTTTTAATACCCAGTCATATGAAGAATACCACAGTTTAATGGGTAAATTAATTTATCAGGGAAATAAATTCAACACAGACATGCACACTATTACTTTTATTTGAGCACGTTACATGAAACTATGTGGCTGTTTTGTCCGACGACGCTTCTTTCACAGGGTTTGGCTGCTTTATTTTTTACTAAACACCAGATGGCGCTGTTTTCAACACACTCACGTAGCTTTGAATCTTTTCCCGAAACAATGAGGAGAGAGCCTCAGTGCTTCATTTGACCATCACTACCTTTAAGCACTGTCCCATTCACCCAAATTGTGTTTGGATAGATGGGACAACATAACCACCTAATTCCGAAAATAAAAATATTTTATTAACATTTTTTTTTTACTGATTTTGTTGCAGTAATACATCATATTTATGTTTCCATCAAAGGTTTGTGCAATATTTTAGCTTTGACAATTTTATGACATTATTAAAACTAGCTAAAGCTAATGTCATTTTCCTCACCTGGTGCATTGCAGGGTTCAACTTCCTGTTTGATGTTTGCCCCGCCCACCCACGTGATGTCACACCAATGAGGGCATGCAATTTTGATTATGTGGTGTCACAACTAGGGCTGAGCAAAAACGTTTTTTATTTTTACTCATCAGGAGAGAAAATAAACTCTGTTTAGTTATACTGTCCCATTTGGCTGCTGCACTATCGCCTATCATTATTCTGCACGTCTTGCGCTGCCGGCAAAATGAGAGTCTCGGCGATTGTATGCGGTTTACCCAGTTTACCGATTCTTTTGGCCACTACATACGATACCTCCAAACACTGTTTAGACACAGTGCTGTGCGCTGAAATGGTTGCCTGTTGCTGATGGAGGCCATCAAGCTTTCTTTTAAAATATTCAGCCGGTTTATTTTTAATGCCAGCATGCTTTGTTTCGAGGTGCCTTTTTAATTTGCAGGGCTTCATACGGTCGTTTGCCAGCACCTCGGCACACTGAGGTCTCAGATCAGCGAACTTGGCAAGAGACTAGAGTGAATGGAGAGCTATGTCGTGAATCAATTTAAATGCAGTGATTTATTTTTTTGTGAGAGTGAGTGAACCTTTACATTTACACCCCGCTCTGTAAGCCAGGGCGGGAACGGCGGCGGCCATGCGCATGCGCGATTCATTTGCAGCCTGGACGCGGAGGGGTGTGTGTCTCCTCTCTGCTCTGACTGCTGCGCGAGGCTACTGAGAGACTGACCGCCTGTGAGTGCTTTTGGACGGGAGAGGGGCTCACAGCAGCACCCGCTGCTCGTTGAGCACAGTAGGCCTAACTGCAGAGTGATTCGTGCTTTCGAGTCTCCAAACACCACAAAAGTCTCCAAAAACACCAGTAAAAGTCGCTGGATTTGTCGCTTTTGACAAAAAAAAAAAAAAAAAAGTCGCCAGGAGGATGATTTGTTTGTGTTATAATCAGTGCTTGAAGTGGGGAAAAAGGTGGCGGTACTCTCTTTGCATTGGCAAATCATGACATTTTTACAGTGAAAAACAAAACTTGGAGATATTGCTGTTACAAAAATGACATAAATGTATTTAAACATGTTTGTGTGTGCGTGGCTGCGTGCGTGTGAGCATTTCACAAAAACTAAAGGAAAGCTTTAACTGTAGCCTATATTCTGACTAGATTATTCGTTCACACACACACATATATATATATATATAACTAAATACGACCTCACGTTTTATACGTTTGCAGCCTCTGAAACTTCCGTCCGTCATAAAAATTAATTCGGATGGTTCGATTTTCTGCATTTTTCGCATCCGTAGCAAATATTTTGAGGGGTGTTTTTGACAATTGAGAGCCACCAAAAGACGAATATGAAAAAATCAATACGACAGTTTCGGACTCAGTCGGGGTGCAAGGACCTTAAACTTTGGAGGCTTGCGCAGCTTCTCGAGGAGAAATCAAACAAATGAGCGCCGTTTTCTAAAGTCTATGAGCGCAGCACACACAAACTAAACTGACATACTGCAGTTAAATTTCAAAATGTGGTGTTTTTATATTTATAACATTTGAATACAGTTCAGCAACATACATCACACGATCTGACGACCAAGAGAGCTGACAATTGACCATCACTTAATTTACCATCACCTCGCGATTGAAAATGTGACACTGATATGACAGTTCAACAAACAAGTTAATAATATTAAGTCACTTACATTTTAGACGAAATAATGACTGTTATGGTCTATTTTAGCAGCGAAAATAGATCCGATGAATCCAAACAAAGATCACAACATAACGCATCTCACAGCAACACTCAATCGTGTTTTGAATGATTCAGTGTTTTGAACAAATCGTTTGAGTCAAAGATTCAATGACCCATTCACAAACATCTGTCTCATTCTTGATGAATCGGCCGTTTGAACGAATCGTGAATGAACGACTCAATGACTCGCTTAATAAAACCGCTTATCACCTGCATTTGCGCTCACTATCGACAAACCAATCAAATTTGTTCAAAACTTTTTTTTTTAAATCAGTCCAAACACATTTTAATTTTATTCAGGAGTTATGTAAATACAAAACTATAACTTTTTATGACAGTGGTTTAGTGATAAAAAAAATTTGCAATTTTTTTTTTCAGGTTTTTTTCCTCCCATCCTGTAGCCTACTCGCGAAAAAAACATTAAATATCACAGGACTGTCATTTGCAAGCATTTATCATTAATTTTGTAAATAGCCTATTTTCTGACGCTGCAGTAGCCTACATCAGAGAACGATGAAATTACTACGTGTGTACGACATTGTGGTATAATGTAATGACAGTCCTGTGTTGGCTATAGCCTAATGTTATTTTGTTCAAATGTAGTTTTTAAAATGAAAATATTACATCGAATTAATGTAATTGGCCAGGTGCTACAAACAGCGACAGCTGCCAGAGAAAGTCCGTGGCTGCAGGAGATGCCGCAATTTCAGCTTTGTAGGCCTAATTCTTAATTTCTGATAGGAATACAAAATCAATCGGTAGTTTATTTATGATCACATTTATTTTTGAGTACAGTGCTTCTGCACACAACAGTCCAACGTCTAGTCCAAATTACGCATATTTTGAGAAATGTGTATTCACATATTTATCTCATATTTCTAAGAATAGAAAATTATTAATGACTCGCAGATTCTCTGCCGATCCATCAGTCAATATTGCGTCATAATAATTCCCACCTAACGGTGACGGTAAACTTCTTCGTTCTGTCTCATAATATAGCCTATATTTATGCGTCAGTTTATTTTAATATCTGCATTAGGTCACAACAGAATGAGTTTTGAGCAGAAATATTGTATTAATATCATACTGTCGCTCTGAAATAACGCTGACTTTAATAGGCTAGCTGAAATAGCGCGATCACGAATCCCAGACGGTCTCCATTAAAATCCATTTCTGATGTTATTGTTGTTTGTATTGTCACGTTGCAGCGTTTTATAAAATAGTTTTATTTTAGCTAGGCTATTTTATATGCTCTGCAAATGTATAACTACATTTGAACAAAATAACATTAGGCTATAGCCAACACAGGACTGTCATTATTATACCACAATGTCGTACACACGCAGTAATTTCATCGTTCTCTGATGTAGGCTACTGCAGCGTCAGAAAATAGGCTATTTACAAAATTAATGATAAATGCTTGCAAATTATTTTTGTTGCAATGAAGCTTTTTAAAATAAGAAAAGTCCGTGGCCGCTGGAGATGCCGCAATTTCAGCTTTGTGTAGCAGATATAGCCTATCAGAAATTAATTTCTGTATTAACTGAATATCAGTTTATATTCATGTGCATTTCAAAGCAATGGATAGCTAATACTGCAGTTTTTTGTTTTTATAAGAGCATGTGATTTCCTATTTTCGTCGGCTCTGAAAAACACAACTGATACTGACACTTATTACTGGATATGTAGCCTAAATAAACACACGAAACAATTTCAACTTTCTCTTATGCATCAGAGCGTTATTAACAAAATTTGTGATAAATGCTTACAAATTATAGTCCTCTGGTATATAATGTTAGTTTGATGAAATGTAGGCCTACTTTAAAAAAAAAAAAAAAAAAAAAAATTATGCCATACTGCCATATCGAATTATGTTGGACAGCGGCAGGTGCTGCCGAAGAAGTCCCTGGCCGCTGGAGATGACGATGCCGCATTTTGCGCCAGCCCCTGCTGGGGATTTTTTCCTCATGACAGCTGAAAGAACTTAAAATAGGTCTTCCGTGATTTTAGACGATAGTCTACAGATTAGTGCAAGACTACAAATGGTCTACTTTTATTTGTGTACGCTCACAACAACAAAACCTTGTACTTTTGTAAAATAAAATAAAATAAAATAAAGGGTGCGCTTTCAGCTCTCTCTCTGCTAGAATCTTTCTGAAACGTCTCAAAAATGAACTTAAACTCAGCGAATAATTGTACCTAAAAGAAAGAAACATCTCCAAACATCATTCGATAAGAAATTCGTAGGTCTGTGTTAAATAAGAGGCGATCTATCCGCTGCAATGTGTTGTTTTTGAAATCATGGCCAGTGCTCGCTGCTGCTATTATCAGTTCTCTTGCCGCTCGTGCACATGCGCAGTCTTCACACAGACAATCGAGCGTTTCGTTCTGGTAAAAGCACAAAACAAAATGCACACAACGTGTGCTTGCTCTTGATGTGCAATCACTGATGAACACCTTTGGTTTTAATGAGAAAAAAAACAAACAAAACCGATATGAGGGCGGATTAGAACCCAAAACCTCAGAAACGCTTGCCAAAAATACTTATGTAGGCTATTAATAACTGAGACATGTTGTTGTTCATACTTTCCTTTTCCTTTCCTCTTAAAGCCTCCATTTTTTAATTTGATGTTCTACCTTTTCTTCCCTCCACTGACATTATAAATCATATTCTTTTACATGTGAATTTGTACATTATAGCTTTCTACAATGACGTTTAGCTCATTTGTTAATGATGACACGGGAGTAAGTTATCCATGATTCATCATTTCTCTCGAGTGGATTTCTGACCAAAATACTCGATTATTTCTAGATATACAGATATCTAATCAATCTTAAACTTGTAAGGAATAATATTGAACTCACTTTAGTCGAATGGACGCACACAGTCTGTGATAAACACCTCAAACACTCGAACAATCCTGCAGTCCTTAAAATAGCGACAGGAGAACTCTAACTTACTTTAATTTTCTATTTTTAGAGCGAGAGAGAGAGAGAGAGTTGATTTCAAAAAAGCATTTGATTCAATCTGGCATGAAGGATTATACCTAAAACTTATTGATAGTGGAATAGGGGGAAAATTCTATGATTTGATCAAATCAATGTACACAGCCAGCCAATGTGCTGTTAAAATTGGAAACACAAGAACCGAATTTTTCCCCCAGGGGCGTGGAGTGAGACAGGGCTGCAGTTTAAGCCCCACCCTCTTTAACATTTATATCAACCAATTGGCCAATATAATAGAAAACGCTCCCATTCAAGGTCTCACTCTACACGACACAGAAATAAAGTGTCTTCTCTATGCAGATGACCTGGTGCTCCTGTCGCCCACTAAAGAGGGGCTTCAGGACAGCCTGAATCTGCTGGAGGATTACTGTCAGTCCTGGGCCCTGACAGTCAACCTCCAAAAAACTAGAATAATGATGTTCCAGAAACGCTCCAGATCTCAGGGACCAACACACACATTCACACTATCACACAGAACCATTGAAAGCGCAAAAACATACACTTACCTTGGTCTGAAAATAACTCCAACAGGTAACTTTACTTTGGCTGTGAATGAACTCAAAGAGAAAGCTCAAAGGGCTTTCTATGCCATTAAAAGATCAATTAAAATTGACATCCCAATCCAAATTTGGCTCAAACTTTTCAAATCTATAATTGAACCTATTGTTTTATATGGCAGTGAAGTGTGGGGTCCTTTCTTAAATTGGGAAAAACATCCGATTGAAACTTTACATTTAGAATTCTGTAAAAGAATACTCAAAGTCCAAAGAAAGACGCCAAACAATGGATGCAGGGCAGAATTAGGCCAATACCCTCTCCTTCTAAACATCCAAAAAAGAGCCATCAAATTCTGGAAACACCTAAAAACAAGCGACCCCAACACATACCATTACAAAGCCCTAAAACACCAAGAGCTGAGCGTAAGTAAGAGTCCCCTGAGACTGACTGACCTCACACCCGCCTCAGGACTCACACACACTCACACGCATTCGGCTTACACAAATTATAAACACAGAAAAAGACAAGTACGTCACCCATTGGACAAACACCATTAAAAACCAACACAAACTGGAATGTTATTCGGCACTAAATCGAGAATACACTATTGCGAACTACCTGAGCGCAGTGAGTGATGTGAAACTCAGGAAAACACTGACGATGTACAGACTCAGTGAGCACAGTCTGGCCATAGAGACGGGCCGGCGCAGACAGACCTGGCTCTCCCGTGAGGACAGACTCTGCTCGCACTGCATCCTGGGAGTGACGGAGACGGAGCTGCACTTCCTCACAGAATGCCCAAAATACCAAGAAATCAGAGACCACTACTACCCCAAAATTAATAAAATATTTCCCCAATTTAACACCTGTAGGCCAACCCAAAAACTCTGTTACATTCTTGGCGAAGAAGCCAAATGTTCCAATATAGCTGCAAGATTTGTAGCATCTTGCCATCTCCTGAGGGACAACCAGAAACAAACAAACAGCCAGTAAACACACCCCCATTAGACCTACACACATGTATATAATGTATATAACGTTCAAATTCTAAGTTCAGTTGTTTTCTGTATTTTCAGTTGTTTTGATTTCTGTATTATAATCTTTTTTATTTATTATTTTTTATAATTATTTATTTTATTATTTTTTTACTAAAATTATTTTTATTTAGTTTATTATTATTATTATTTTTTCTACATAGGCTGTACTCAAATGTTCTGTTGTTATAAATATTTTTCCTATGTTGGTTAAATGCTTTGGCAATACAAAATGTATTTTTTTTGTCATGCCAATAAAGCTATCTGAATTGAATTGAATTGAGAGAGAGAGAGAGAGAGCGAGAGAGAGAGAGCTGCACACATCACAGGCCGGAAGTGAAGGCAAACCATGGTTTAGAGAGTCGCGCCACCTACAGTTTTTTTTACTGCGTAATTTTCTTTTATTTGATGTTATTTTTATTTGATGCTATTTTCATATGGATTTGGTAGGATTTATACATGTACAATATTTAATAACAATACCTGTTTAGTTCTGATCATTTATTGATATTCATTTTGATCAATGTAATTAACTAATGTAACATTATTGTTTTCCATTTGACTATGAGATAATATTCACTTAATGTTCATTTTGAAACAAATTATTAAAAGACACAGAGTATGGATATTTAATGTCAAATATATATTAAATATATTTAAAATGAAAATAAACATTATATTTAAAAAAAAAAGTATGTACATGTAAAGTATGTACAAAAAGTATGTACAAGTACATGAAAACATGTACTTCTCATATAAAAAGGCACTAACACTTTCCAATAAGGTTTCATTTGTTAACATTAGTTACATTACTTAAAGGGATAGTAGACCCAAAAATGAAAATTCTGTCATCATTTTCTCACCCACAAGTTCTTCTAAACCCGTTTAAGTTTCTTTGTCCTGTTGAACGCAAAAGAAGATGTTTTGAAAAATGTTTTTTTTCTATTTTTTCATACTATTGAAGTCAATGAGCAAAACGTCATTGTAGATTGCTTATGCACATTGTTTGTACGTGTTGTTCTTTTATTATCGAAAACTGATCATTAATTATTTGTTCTGTACAAATTCATATGCAAAAGAATAGTGATTTATAATCTATAATTTATCAAAGGAGGAAAAGGCAGAGAGAACACCAAATCATTAATATACTTGACCATTATTATCTGTTTTTTTTTTACTTCCTCATATTTTGTGTGCATTAAAATCCCTGCACCATTAAAAGTTATTCCTATCCTGTCCCTCTAATCCTTTGAGTTTGTTCAAATCAAGCTTTTTGCATGGATTATAATGATTTATGACTGTAAATTTCTTCCTTTCTCCCCAAACCTCCATTACCACATACTCCTGTTCCCAAACCTATAATCCTGTAAGGAATCTCTTGTTTAATGATGCACATATACAGTGCCCTCCATAAGTACTGGAACAGTAAAGACAATGTTGCTCTGTTAGCTGTGATGTCCAGACATCTATAAATATGATTCAAAGATTAATATGAGGCAGAAGTACAGAATGTCACATTTTATTAGTGACTGTTTCAACACAAAATGTTTTACCAACTAAGAAGTACAGCACTTTTAGAGTTTCATCCCTCTGCCTAATGTGAGTATGGTTCAGAGCGCCAAAATCACATGATTTCAGTAAACGAGGCTTCGTTACGTCGTAAGTGTTTTGAATCTTCAATAGTTCACGTGACTTTGGCGGTTTGATTCACGCTCCGAACCACTGGACACCAGTTTGTGCAATCCTCCGGATCAATCCCTGTTATCAGGCCTGCTTATTAATTTAATTCCCCTAAAGACCGGCCAACTAAGATTTATGCAATTTTATTTTTGTCTTTCAGTTCAATTTCTTATCAATTTTTATTGGCGCTTTCTTGGTAATTGTGCAATTTAATTTGATTTCGAATTGGCAGATTTCATCAATCTGCACTTGCTTTGCATTTCAGTATTGTTTTTTTCTTCTTTTTTTCCTGTCAATTTTGGAAAATTAGAGGTTTCCCACTTACTTTTTCTGCTTGTTTCATCATTTCTCCTCAATCTTTTGAGTGAAAATATAAATAAATAGTAAATGAAAAAGTTTTGAATATCAAAACAATCTGAATAATTTTGTTTCTCAATTACAAATTGCACATATTTAGGTCATGACTACCTATGTCACACTTTTTTGATGCCATTGGTGTAAGCAGGGTTCCCACTCTTTCATTAACACCAGATTCAAGGACTTTCAAGCACCATTTATTTTATATCAAGCACCTGTCAGACTCATAACCCAGCATATGTAGCATCACGAAAGACCTCTTAAAGTAGGCTACTTAACATTTTATCCCTCCTACTGCATTTGCATCCATTTTGACCTGGAAGAGGTACAGAAACATTTCTACAAAAATACATAGTTAGTAAGAAACAGAAATTTTGGAAATGTGTTAAGACGTTTTGTCATATTCTGTCATTTTTCGTTTTTAGTTATCTTTGTTTCTTTATTCATTTACTTTTCTTTAAATTGAAGACACAGGCTATAAAATACACCTTTTGTGTTTGAGTCCGTTTAAACCCAAAAGTGCACTGTGACTTTACATGAAATTATGCTGATATTTTTTAAATCTAGTAGTTTGTTTTTTTTATCTCAAATTACTTCTGTAAAATACATTTCGACTCTTTCCTATATACTCATACACATTTATTTCCTTCCAACTAGGATTGCATTTTGTTCATTAAAATGCTTGGGCAGAAATCTGAATATATGTTGCTTGAAATTTTTTTAGTAATAATATTTTAAACGTGTAGGTTTCATGAATTTAGACCATCGAAGTCAGTGGAGTTCATACTGATAATATTCAAATATAATTTCTCAAATATTGATAAAAATATATTTTCTTGCATCAAACTGCTTTTAGCTGTAATTCTTATAAAAGATTTAAAATTCTCAATTTTTAAATTAATAAAAAGTGGTTAAATGTAGTAATAACACGGTAAAACCTGTTAACATTGCTAATTCACTCAATAGATAGGTAACTCATTAATAAATAAACTTCATTCAAAATTATTTTGTTAATCACTTTTTATTGTAAATCACATTTTTCATCTTTGAGCTAGAGGAAAGCAGCTGCTCAAAACTTCAATATTTTTTTGAAAAATATTTCAGGAACATTTTAAACCTCATACATGTGCAAATCTGCAAAGAAAAGAAAAAAAAATAGGACTCTCTATTACTTATTTGCTTTTAAAGTGTAACTGTTTTTCACTAAACTGTTTTTCCAACTTTTCAAGTTCTACTTTTTTCTCCTTAGCTCCATGTCTCAGGGAGTTTGATTTTGCTCTCAGAGTAACTTGCCCCGTACTTTCAGCCTTCAAAGCATATTTGTCAGCTGATTCAACAAGAGCCTTCATGTCACTCTCCAGCCTTTTTTTCTTTGATTGAAGCTCCTCAATTTCTTCAAACAGTGCTTTTCTTTTTTGATTCTTTGCTTGTGTTTCTTCTTCCTTTTTCTTCTCCTCCAAACTGGCTATGTATCTTTGTCTTGCACACGATACAGACAGAAGAAGTTCTTTGTCAACTGCCACATTTTCAATTCCTCCTACAATCCGGAGATGATCGACAATCATTCTCTGAGCTCTGTATGTCTCCTCTACAAGGTTCTCCACTTCAATCGTTCGGTTGACAGAGAACCCCCTCTCTACTGTCCCTTGACCATGAGACAGCGACAGGAGTTGACGGCACATTTTCCAGAGTTTCTGGAATTCCTTTTCTTTGGACATGCAGCTACGCAGGAGAGTGTCTACTTGATCGGAAAGTGAGTTGAAGTCAGCAAATGCAGAATGGTTTTTCTGCACAACATCAAGGAAATGTGAATACTGCTGAATAATTTCATCACAGTCCTGCTCGTTGATCCTCCCTTGATCTACCAGATAGGCAAGGGTTCTTCGTGGCATGCCCTTCAACTGGTCTGTTTCTTTTTCATCTGCCATGTTCACAGGATCTAAGAAGCCCATATTTTTCACCAATATGTATTTCAGGGGAGACTTCTGTGGAAGTTTGTCAACCATAGCAACTAGACCATCTCTGCAGGACCGCCTGAAATCCATAATGGTGCTTGCACCAACCTTTTGCTTTGCCCTCAACTCCTTTAGGATCCTGTTGGTGACATAACCAAGGTCGACACTTGAGCAGTCAATGTAATTTGTTGGCAATTTAATGTCAACATCCAGGAGCTTTTTTACGGACTTGGCTTCCTGCATGACCTTTGGTTTGATGAATCTACACATTAGATTCTTCAACATCTTGTGAAGATCTGCAGCTAGAAATGGCACCATTGGTTTATCGGTCTGGTACTTTGTTAGAAATGGGTTGACACTCTTACTTACAGATAAAGCTAAATTTATCTGTGCTTCCAGCAGAGGATTCTTCAGTGCTTGACAGACTTCATCAAATGACTTGGTGTCTGGATTTGGTGTTCTTCTCCCTCCAACAGCACTCACATATGTGGCCAAGTCTGGCAAGATCTGCAATGCTCTCTCCAAGACAGGAGTGTTTTCTACCCATCTTGTTGGGCAGAATGATAGTGGAAGAAGACCGTCTTGTGCCTCAGTGACTTTAAGATATTCCTCTCGACGGGCAGGGCAGTCATGTAGGAGCTGATATATGGCACGTGGAAAACCATCAATCCTCCAACCTGTTGATGAACATCCTTTCTGAAACGCTCCATTCACGATATGCAGACCACAACTGCCCAAATTCAAGAGGTTCAATCCATATTCATCTGCAAGTGACTGTTCCACCTTCTTGTAAAAGGACCAATTTACATTTGGTCCATCCATGGATATTCGCAACATGTTTTTCTTTGGCAATGCTTCAGTGCCTTTCTCAAAGGCCAATTTGAGATCATCTGCTCTGGCATGCCCCATGAACTTGTGTCTGAACCTGATCACCATTCCAAAATCAGACATGAAAGTCACACTGTTTTGATTGTGTCATTCGGTTGAGAGACTCGTCGAAGAGCAACACGTAGTTCTCATCTCCAGATTTGAGTTTGTTGGTGAGCAGACTTTTGAAATGGGGATCTAAACCATAAGTGCTTATGCAGGCGCACTTTGTCTGGCCACATGAAAAGTTCTTTGCAATTTCACTATCAGGGAACATTGCTGAGAACAGCTGACCTGTAGAAATAAAATAAAAAACTATTATCTCTCCTGAATAAATAAAAAAAGAATAATTTAAGCAGGCCTTTATTTTGCTTGTTACCACTACAATTAATAAGAAACACAACTTATTTTCTTTACTTTGTAATTAAGACATTTCTGAACATTTTTATGAACACTCCTTCGTGATCAAGAAATTAAACTCACGTGTTTGTTCACTGGAATGGAACGAATAATGAGACTGTGTCACTTTAAGTGACCACAATATTTCTGCCTTCATGGTTGCCTCCTTTGTGACGCTGACAATTTGCGATTGTCTCTGTGTCCCAATTGTTGAGGCTGTGGTGGGAGGTTGTTGCACTGGCATAAATTGTTGAATGTTTATAGCTGTGAAAAACATAGCATAACGCTTTTGAACCCTACATGGAACCATTCTAGAATGAACAGATGCTGGTACTAACTTAAGATCTAAAGTTGTTCTAAAACACTGAGGCCTGGTTTCACAGACAGGGCTCAGATTAAGCCAGGATTATGCTTTAGTTCAATTAGGGCATAAAAGTAGCTTTTAAAAAAAGATTTTTCCTGATGTGCATCTTGAGACAAAACTATGGCACTGACATATTTTAATGTCTGTCAGTACGAGCTGCTTTCAGTTAAAACAGCTCAAAAGTGCATTTTAGTCTGGGACTAGGTTTAAGCCTTGTCTGTGAAACCGGGGGTATATGTATAAAGACTCTGTCAATGTCACCCAACAATAAAACACTTTTGTGTGTGTGAAGGTTATTAGTCAAAATTCATTTGGTAATTAAACTATAATACTTTCCAAAGAAATATGGTCACAATAAAGACACTAAAGAATGGTTTGTTACTGCCAGTCTAAACAGTAATAAAGTCCTACTGTCAATACTACAGTAATATTAAAGCATATACTGAAAACTAAATTAAAACTAAATTTAAGGGGCATATGATTATTTTTAAATACAATGAGGAAAGAGGGCTGATAGAATGTATGAGAGTTTTAGTTTTCCGTTTTATGAATTATTATTTGATTAAAAACAGTAACATATAGAGATAATATTATAAATACATTTTGCATTTGGGTAAAAAGATACGGATAAGGTAATTGGCAAAAAACAAACAAAAAAAACTGCAGGTAACATGCAGTATAATCAACGGTCGCCTGAGGGCGCTATACGCCCACTGTCGTCTATCTGAGCGCAAAACGCTGCTCGCGGGAAAGATACTACATATACTATAATGATGCACGCTGATACACACGTTTTCCTCCCGTAGAAAACAGTTATATTAGCGTGACTTTAATGCATTAAAGACAGTAATATTATAAGAACAAATTCAGTACACATCTTATACAGGCACGCAGAATTGAACTCAAAGCGTGCATTACGTTCATATTTTGCGCTCTTCTACTTGCCTGTACATAATATGCTGTGTTCATTATTATTTTTATAAATAATAATGTTCATTTCGAATACAGCAAGTGTATGTACTAAAGTACGATATCAAGGGGAAGGACCGCGACGGAAAACACTCACTGCTAGCAATATTTTTAAAAATCATAAAACAATATTCTAGTAGTAGTAAGGAGGACGTGTTATATTTTTCGCTAAGCCCCTGAGTTTAGCTATCCGGCTAGCATTTCATTGTATCCACACAGACTCCTAACGAACACTGACTAGATTAACTAACATAATCATTCTCAAAATGAATACATTTAAAAAAAGTTTAGCTATTGTTAAATACAACATATATTAAACTGTTTGAGATTATTTACCGTTTGCTTGACTCTTCATTGCCTTTTGATGTCCTCCGCATTTTGCATGGCTCTTCAGTGCCGACTCCCCCATGGAATCCAATTTTATGTTTTTCTTGCAAATTGAACATCTTGCTAAATGTAAATCTGTTGGAATTTTTACTGTAGGACAATTTTTGAAATAACACCATTCTAAACAAAATTTATTTCAAGCACTTTCAAAGGCCTATATTTGTTTTCAAGTACTTTCCAGGCCTTGAATCCATGTGTCTGAAATTCAAGTACTTTCAAGAAGCGTGGGAACCCTGTGTAAGACAATCAGTATTGATATTTTGTCCCAATCTCCAGGCAGTACCGCTACACAGCATACAGGCAAGTTGTCCGCTGGGCCTATGGCATTCTGGGCAGGCACATCATGAAGCCCTTACCTGCATGTGTTGTGTCAGCCATTATGAGACAGTTTCCAGAGGAAGGAGGACTTTATAAAGGTTCTGTATAAAAACTTATTTATATAGAACTAAATCATATCAAAAGTTATCTTGTAACAATTTAATGATAATAATAAGTTCCGTCTGCATGGTTACGGTGAGTCCTGCATGCATCAGCCTCAGACTAATAACATCTGCGCGGGAATCACACTAAAGTGTTGTTAACGTGTGTTGAATCGTGAATGCTGTGCTAGATACACACCAACAGCCTCATCCTTGTTGATCCTCTGGAGGGATCTGGAAAGGGGAGCAGGTGTAGTGGAAGACAAGACAGTGCTGCGTTCTCCACCTGGAGTATCCCACTCTCAGAGACTCCATGAGGGCTGATGCATGCTGGGAGAAGGGATCAGATTCATTGCTGACTCATGGTCTGACTTACTTAATGATATTTAGGAACTGACTGAAACGGCTAACTGTATGATGGCTTTTCCTTAACAGGACGGACTACACAGCCACCTCTGAGGAACCTTGGGTAGTGAACCGCATAACACACCTCACCATCACTGGATCGAGCAACTTCTCTGCTGACATTGTGGTTGAAATGCAGGGCTGCCAAGAGAAGTCTGTAGAAAAAGTATAATTTGAACCCATTATATGTTGTGCATATGTGAATAAACCCAGAAGTAAAAACAACATATAGAACATTTTTCTTGTATAGTGAGTTAAGGCGACGTGACTAAAAAGTTGCATCACTCATCGACAGGACAGAATATTCAAACAGAATAAATCCTGCTCCCCGTTAATAGAGTTTACCAAGATAATACAGTTCTGAATTGTATTGTCATGAAGGTTGTAATGTTTTTTGTTCAAGCTGTTTCAAGTGGTGATGATTCAACTTAATATTCATTTTTGAGAGTGGAATGAGATGCTGTTGTTCAAACGTTAACAATCTTTGCGCAGCATCAATTACTGCACATTTAATGAAAGTCGGGCTGCTGTGTTAGACTGCATTAGTTTCAGAAAGTACTCATTCTTTCACCATCACATACTCACCTGCTGTACATCCCAAGGAAGGAGAACCCAGTGTGCTTTGGAGCAAAATGCAGGATGAGGGAATGAAACGCCTCCAGTGAAAAGGTCTGATGCTGTGAGGACAACTGCTGAACATCCTTCACCAGCGCTGTTCTAGTAGCTTCACTCTCCAAAATGTCAAACAGCCGTGATTCGGAAAAACAAGCACAATAAAGATTCACTACACATTTTCAGGCACATAATGAACACAGTATGTTGTACCTGGTTCCAGCAACTCCTTGTTCCTTGTTTCTCCCTCCAGAGGTGGATGTGCACAGCAGGGAAATGTAGGAGTGCCATGTTCGTGGATGTCCTGAACATGGTTGATCATGCTTTTCCACTTGTCCTCCATCACATCTGCATCTCCATTAGGAGTGGAAGCTGCAGTCCAGTAGAGGTGGTTAATAACAGCTGGCCTCCACAGCTTCAGATCTTCACAATCCCTCTCCTTTGCAGCAGCATCCAAAGCTTTCCCTAGAGCTGTTTCGGAACAGAAACACAAAATGTTAAAAAGGAAAATGTAATTACCAAAACTACCTTCATCAACATGCATACTTTTGATTTAGTTGTAAATATAGTCAGCAGCAAGATTTTTTTGTGTACATGTGCGTCTTTACCTGCTGATTTGTGTCTGTGATGAGGGCTGACACTTACAAATGTTGCTCAGTCAGAAACCTTATGCTGCGCTTTAGACCCTCTAACTCACACCAGGAGCTACTTCAGACCTCTGAGCTCTGTAAAAAACATCTGGTCATGTTACTGTGTAACATTAGACAGGTGATATGTGTGTTTGATAACATTAACTTACCTGGACAATCTGAAGATCTGAAACCTTGTTGATTCTGTCCTCAATCAAAGAGTATGTGCCATATTTTGCACAATGGCCAGGAGAATCTGACCTCTGAATGTCAAAAACAAAAATAGGTCCAACTTTATGTAATTTTGCAACAGCATAAGTCAGTGCTTAGGTACCCCTGTCCAACCTACTGCAGTCCCAAACAACAACATTACATGAACCTTTAATTAACACTGTGTACATGTGTTATATGTATGTTTTCAGGAGTGACCTGTATAAAGCTGCCTGTAACCTGACCTGTGGCCTTCCAGACATGTCAGTTCTGCGGGTGAATGATATTTACGAAGGCATGTCAAGAGAAACTGCTCCTTCAGGGGATGTGCCTTTGGTGGACAGTGTTTTTGGAAAAGTCCAAGAAGGGAGTTTACTCTCTTATCAACTTCCAGCATGGAGCCCTCCAAAGACCTGTCCACATACCACCGCACCACCACGACCATCCTTACCCCTTGATGGCTACTGTCTGGGTCCCTCAGAGTGCTGTTTTGTGTTGACTCACCATCAGCAGCTACACATGACTTCTCTAGCAACAACAGAGGTCATGGCACACCAAACTGAGATGGACACAAGACAACAAAGCTCAATGAAAGAATGGCATTTATTGAGAAAGCCACGTGTGACTTCTTCTAGATTCAGGTAACTGTAAACTATGTGGCATTCAGCACATTTTGTTTTCTCATTTATTGTCATCTCATTTAAATACCTAAGTTGTTTTTATGTGTATCAATTTATTTATAGAGAAGTTTGCCATGTGAGAGGGCAGTCCTCAGCAGTAAGAATTTTGCGGTCAGCAGAAATGAAGAGGGGCCTTCAGATGGAGCCCAAAGCTATTGAAGAGTACTGCTGCATTCAGGAGGTAAATCACTACCCTTGTGGTTTCATCATCCACCCCGATGCACCTTGGCTTGGCTCATCACCAGATGGGTTGGTGTATGACCCTAAAGCGAATCCTGTGTTTGGACTGGTAGAAGTGAATTGCCCAAATTTGAGAAGTTATGTGGACTGTGCCTACCTTAGTGTCTCTGGTGGAGTGCTACAGCTCAAACAGTCTCTTATTACTGGCAGGTGCAGGGCCAACTACTCATTTCCGGGTTAAAGTGGTGTGATTTTGTTGTATATACTGAAGACGACATGTTCATACAAAGAATATACAGAGATGAGGGAGTCATTGAAACAATTAAGCAAAAGGTTGATTACTTTTAATCTTCCAACACTTTTCAGCTATTCATAGTTATTTCAATCCATTCAATCAGTTTCCATCAATTTGTACATATCTTTTGGCCCATGTTTTATTTTGAACTGTTTCCATAAAGGTACTACAGGATCTGTTGTCAACTTATTAAATTATGTATTTTCCTATACATGTTATTTGTTTGTGTGTGTGTTCTAAATTTATACTTCATTAGTACTTAGTGAGTGTGTGTATATATTCATTGTATATATATATAGAAATGATTCAACTGTGTATATATGGGAAATTATTTTTTATTTGTCACATGCATGAATTAGTCTTTTACATTATAATGTCATAGTACTGGAAATTATGTAATGAGATGTACATATGTAATCTATTATTAATTTATTAAATTACTTATGTTCCTATGAATGTTATTTGAGTGTTTTTTTTTTAAGGTAATAATTCATTAGTACCTGAAAATAGTATTTTATAACTGTTGTTTGAAATGATTAGAATGAAATACACAATTATAGATTATTCAAACAATTGCTAACAACATAAAGAAAGGGATTATACATATGTCAAATCATTAGAACTATTATGTAAATATTTACTGTGCATGAAAGTAGTATTCTTTTATTACAGATGGCTTAAAAGCACTAGAAATAAAATAAAGTACATATAAAATGCAAATAATTCAATAGTTATATGTTCAAAGAATATGTGTAATGTACAGCAGTGCATAAATAACATGAAGTACTATAAAATGCAATTTATAAAAAGTAATATACCAAGGTACATTTAAACAAAGTGGTTACAAAAATGTAAAATAAACATTTGATAAGGTAAACAAACAATAGATACAGCCTCAGGCCATTTGTGCAAGTTAAAAGTTAACAAAAAACATCTCATTACTGGTATCGATTCTGATTAGATTTAGATAGATTTCTACAGACACACTCTGGTCAATTTTTATACATTGCTAAAAGTGAACAACCATCCTCTGGTCATTTGTATAGATTTTCTAAAAACAAACAATTATAACAAAGTGGCTGAAAAAAACTATTGTAACATTTTGGCAAAAAAATTATGTGAACATTTAAATGGAAAACAAAAGAAGCTATTTACAGACACAATATGTGTTTCTCACAGAACACAAGTGCTACTCTGGCTTCTTTAGCCTTTACAAGAGGCCTGTTTTCATAGTTTGTCAGGAGACATGCAACAGCATACAGCTGATTAATGTTGACAAAAAGCCGAAGTGGAATCTCTGTGTAAAGAACTTGTGTTCCTTAACGCGGCGTATGAGGCGCTCAACGTGCACCCTGAGGCGCGCAATTGCTTGGGTCTCCCTGACCTCACAGGCAGACATCTGGGATCTTCCAGAGAGAAACGCTGGCCTATAAATCTTGCAAGGCACAAGGTCATCAACAAGGAAACCACGGTGGACCATGATGGCCATCCCAGGTCTCAAAAGAGAGAGAATTCCAGATTAGAAGATTATCGATATAACAAAAATAAAACAACTCAAAAATTACAAAATGAGACATTAAAAATTGTAAAAGTCACTAGTTTTTATATAGTAACTCTGTCCAACAGCGACACCCGCTGGTGAAGTTAAAAAGCAGCTGAACATTAGTTAACAAAAAAATATATATTGTTTGTATTGTTACTGCATTTTGTTGTTATTTTGGAGTAAATGTAAAAATATGTAATGATATAAGAAATCTACCGAAAACACACTGACTCACGACCGATCCTATTTAATACCATCCTGATTCAACACACTGATTCAACGCAGAACGCGGCAAACGACTCCCTCGTGACGTAAAATGACGCGAGGTTAAAAGAAAAAGGGTTTTTTTTTAAAGACGGTCAAAGAAAATGTCACCTTTTCTACTAAATTTGTGCCCTCATGTCTATTAAATCCTGCAATAACTTTTCATATGGTATTTTATTTTTTTTAAATCAACCTGCAATATGCCCTTTAAAGCACTTTTTTCTAGGCTACATACATTTTTTTTAAACATAATTGAACATTTTTGTTTTTAATGATGAATAAGGTTGATTTGAGAGGGAGAATTTGATCGAGGTGTTTTAGCTGGTCTGAATCTGCCTTCTCTTTTATTCCTGATACAGACTGTGTGATTTCACCAATCCTGTAAGATTACAATCACACATGATCTAATAAACTTGGGCACGTCATGTATGTAGACTGTACCATGATGACACTATTGAATCATAGTCTACGACGCAAGTTAGTATAGAAGAATAAAACGTCATCAGTTTGCGCTAGTGGTAAACATATAGAGCAAGATGAATCACACTTTGGTCATTTTGGTTTTTATGTGCGCTGAAAAAAAAAAGGAGGAAGCTACATAACACACTAAAGAAAGAGAAAACATGAAACACATCATATGACTCCTTTAATACATTAATACAAATATAATACAACTATTATTAAAAACATGATTTATACACTCAAGCTTTCATTAGGCTATTTGTTTTCCAAAAATGAGCTTGAACTGTTTTTTTTTTTCATAATTATGAGAAATGAATCTTTCATTAGTCTTTGTCTCCCTCTGCTGGTACAACACAAACACAAACATATTCAGGCTCTATATTTTCTTTGTAACAAAACTAACATTTTTGAGTTCATACTGTGCCTTTATACAAATAAAATGTTAATCTATGAATGAGAAACTGTAATTTTCTGCTCTGAAATAAAAGGTGTTTCACTGCCGCCTCATCATGTCTGTCAGAGGATCATTGAAATCTAAATGAAGTCTTAATTTCTAACAGTGAAGTCACTGTATCTTCAGTCTCTGTTGATTCTGTTGACTGTGAGTGTCTGTAGTGGATCCTTATTCACCATCAGATGATCAGCAGAAGATCAGACTGTGATCTAAAAACTAAAATAAAACACACAAACAGTCATATATGCAGTATGAGACATTACATCTGTCACATCTTTCCATAAGAAAACTTAGCACTGACTAGATCAGCTTTATTAATTCATTCTCAAACATGATAATATTGCTTCTATCTGATGCTCAAAGTCACTTTACAAAATCAAAAGGTCCTGAAAGGTCACTTTCACACAACGGACAGCTGATCCAGAACCAGCAGAAATGATCATTACACTCCACTACAAATTTAATATCAGTTCATAACAAACAACCCAAATCTCAGATTATCACACACATAGAGACAGTTAAAGGGGAAAAGCTGAAAATAACATTAATATTATTTATACAATCAGTCACAACAATATGAGCAGAATTAAACTCATATTAAACAGTTTAAAGTTCAGAGATCTACAGAAACTGAAGCTGAATTTAAGACTCATTATCTGATGATCTCAGACAAAATGTTCACACACACGTGGAGTTACTGAACCTGGTACAATTTCCTTCATTTCTAGTGAGTAAAACAGCCATTTGAACTTTGAATGAAAATATGATGATGAAAATTGTTAAAAACTATTGTTACCTTAGTTTCTCCAGTTTATAATGTGGATCATCCTTCAGATCCTTCAGCAGCTTCTCTCCAGAGAGTGTTAGTTTATTCTCATACAGATCCAGTTCTCTCAGGTGTGAGGAGGGGTTTGATCTCAGAGCTGAAGCCAGAGCAGCACAACCTTCATCTGTGACACCACAATCCCACAACCTGTAGAGAACAATGACACACTCTTCACTCTCTCAGATCAGATCAACAGATCACCATGTTTAATGTCAGATTTACCATGTTATTTGTGTGTTTGTGTGAGAAGGAAAGCTTATATAAACTTATATAACAAATTATTTATATCACATTAAATAACATGTAAAGATGATCACAGAAAAGAGATGGATGTGATGGTCATTAATGATTCTTGTTCTTGTTCTTCATGTATCAAAGTCCTGACTAGTGTTGTCACGATACTGGAATTTATAACTTCGATACGATACCTTGAAAAGTCTCAATATTCGATACCATTTTTGACTCCACGGGGAAAAACACTGTATATACTGTCATATTTTTAATATTATTTCTTTTTTGTCCATCTATTGAAAGTCTAGCCAATCAAAGATTTCTTCTGAAGTAATCACTTTATATGATCAACGTTTATATATTAAAAAGCTTTAAATATTTATCAATTACCATTACAATGATCTCACAAATATTTGCTAACTCAATGTATTTGTTTTTACAGTGGAGTAATTTTGTTGCAATATCTTACACACACAACACAAGCTTGATTTCAAATGGTAAATTGAATTAAAACAGACAAGAATATAGTAATGAAATAAGAACAAATTAACAATAACACATATAAATACAATAGAATAAAGATAGAAATGAAATGGACTGCTTTATTTCTTCAGGTAGGTCTAACAGTATTCAGGTAAGAAACTGACAACACTAGATTGAGTGTGTTTAAAGTAAAGAGTGTTAAATGTTGATCGTATCTCCTTACTGAGGAGCAGCTCATGTGTTCAATCATTTACAGATCAATCACTCAATCACCTCAACTCAACAAAATATTATTTCTACACTCTACAGGTATATGGAAGTTCAAGTCCATTTACTAACATGTTAAACATATAAGCCTGTAGCCTTTATCATATGTTCTGTCATATAAACAGTATAATAACAATAATATCATTTACTTCCCTCAAACAACTCAGTAGGTATTATTAGTATTATTATAATTATTGTTTTTGTTGTTACATTTAAAGTATTGTCACACTTTAATATGTGAAATATATGATCAGAAAACTAAACACATTTATCGTCGTCAGGCTTTTATTTGTGTTTAATGGATCAAACAGCGGAGCTGCGCTCTCAGGTTTATGGCTGCTGTAAATTTGACCTGCCACAAGATGGCGCTGTTTTCGACACTCTTGATGCTTTGAAACTTTTCCTGAAACATTTAGAAAAAAAAGCTTCAAAGATTTAAGAGGCTTCATTTCTCCATCCCTACTCAATAGTTTTAGGCCTTTTTGCAATTTTTTCCCATCGAATTTAGCTGTTTTAGAGCGTTTACTCATTTTGAATAGTAAAAACTCATTTTGAACAGTAAAAAAAAAAAAAAAAAATCTATACCTTTCTATCCTACCTTTCTTTGCTTCCTTCACTTCCTTTAATCTCTCTCTATTGTAGCTTATGATACTCTGAGCACTGCCTAAAACTTGTATTGTGAGCACTTCTTGTCCCTATTTGCCTCGTCATGATGACTCGCTTACTGTATTCCTCACTTGTAAGTCGCTTTGGATAAAAGCGTCTGCCAAATGAATAAATGTAAATGTAAAATGTTTGAGCCTGTTTTTAAACATGAACTATCTGTAATGTGATTTTTCCTGTGTGGAAAAAGCAACAAAACTAAACTAGCAATCAGATTTCTTTTCACCCATATCCCCCACGCCCAACCATGCACATGCACACACACACACACACACACACACACACACACACTCACACTCACACTCACACACACACACACACACAAACACACATTTGAGTTTACAACACAAACGCACACCTTTATTTATTCTTATTATCTCTTGCTTTCTTAATAAGTCATGTGTACGCAGATAGATTTTAATAATCAATTTTAAAAATATTTAAAAAATAAAATAAAATAAATAAAAACAGCATTAATTCATGCCCTCTCATGGTAGGCACAGTGAGTACATACAGCTGTACATCTGCAGGCGCCACTGCACTAGATGATTCACCCTGCGTTCCATTCGGAAGGGCTCATCTCTATGCCCTAATCCCTTCAAAGGGTTTACCCTCCGGAGTGAGAGCTTCAAAGGGATGAAGGGGTAAAAAAACCTCTTTTTTTGGAACGCACTTCTGTGTCATCTTAACGAGACAATCAAGGAGGTGCCTTCGTCACACATTTTGTACACTGGTTGACCCCCCCAAAAAACATGCTCTGAACGATGAGTAGATTGTGCAACGTTAGTTTATTTATTTTTGGTTTATCGCAGCATATTGTATATTGTGTCTATGTATTTGAAACATTTGAATGGACTGATAAAGGGAGCTGTAAAGTGTTTTTGTTGAAGTACAATGTCGCTTTAACCATAATAATGTACCAAATCTAGCTTGTATAAATATTACAGTAGTATAGAAAAATACTATACATACATTTATAGGTAAAATCGAACTCCGAGCCTCCTGTACACATTCTGTGACGACAAACAACTTCCCTGTGCAAAGGATCATGGGGGCCCAAAGTGTCCATCAGTTGTACCCTTCAGAATCCTTCATTCCAAAGGGCCCTTTGAAATGGCCAGTTTTGAGCACTTCGGTTTGGAACGACCCTTCAATATGGCGGCCATGATTGTTTTCACTCCGAAGTGCCCTTCGAGGGCGATATATCCCGTTTGGAACGCACCGTCAGTCGGACCACGAGACCACACACCTGTTGATTGTAGGAACGATTTCACAGAGAGACGAGATCTCACGGAGACTCACGAGATCAAACGTGACTTGAGAAGAAAAACAAATGGAGGACAATCGATGTTGTCAGCTGACTCTCCTGCACGCGTTGTTTTAATGAATGTAATTAAGACTTTCACGATTCCTCGTTTAAATTTGAGTACTTGATTTAAAAAAATCCTCAATAGACCCTTTTCACATTTCTGTGTTTCTCAGTAGCAGAAGTCGTCATAGTTGAGTAAACTTTTATAACAGTGAATTAGAGACTACATTAAATATATGTTTTGTTTTGTATTTATTTTTGTTTCTATTTGTGCAAATAGCAAAAGAAAAACTCCATTATAGTGTTTTTACAACCTTCAAAAAGAGGGAAAAAATAGAGAGCGATTGATAACGGCAGTCAGAAGAGAGAAAGATGTCATTTTTACCGTCACTCCCACAGAAACACCCTCACAGCAGCGGTAACTAGTTTTTTGTAATTTAATGCAAATGTAATATAATACTAAATATATACAATATTGATGACCAGAATCAACATATTCACTCATTTGTAATAAATATTTTAGTCATTATTCTGTCATTTTTCATTGAAAATCATTTCACTGTATGTAATTCACACATTCATGCCAAAATTCTTAATATTCACAGTATTCACACTGTCAAACCGTTACTGTTTACGATTGATTAAATGTTTAACATCATTAAATTTCTTTAAGGCAGTTTCCACACATTCATTCATCTATTTTAAAACTGCTCTTACGAAAATTAACCATGGTTTTACTAGAAATAAAACTAAAAAACATGGTTATTATAGTTAAACCATGGTAACCACAAATTAACCATGGTCTTGCTAACCATATTTTAACCATGGTATTTTGTAGTAAAACGGTGGTAATACAAATGGTAATCAATCCATGAAAAACATGGTTACTACACTTTTACTATAATAAAACCATGGTTAATTTTCATAAAGGGTGTTTATCAGTCAAATTCACTTATAAATGTAAATTCAACAGGTAAGAAATATGATCAGTAAGAGAAAAACACAGATAATGAGAAGACGAGCACTGGACTGCGACAGGTTAGATGGGAAATAAATGTATTTGGAAGGGAACATTTCAGCAAGTTGAAGATATGAGATGTAAACACTCTCAGTTTGGAAATGCATCTACTACACGAACGTACTCCAGCGTCCGCATATTATTTTAAAAGAAGGACCTTCATCCCGCCGTATCAGTCTCACCCATGCTTTCCTCAATTCTTGTTGTGTCGAGAAATCGTGAAAACTGAGGCGAGGATGTCGTTGTTCAGAATCAGAGCAGCCGGATCGCTGCAGTAACACCGGCGAGAGGATTCAGACATTAGTTTTGACTGAGTTGCGATGGGACCGGAAGTAGAGATACACTGCTTCACTTACCGGATATAGGAAGTGTGATAAAGGTCTATTTCAGTTTTCTTCTTTCAACAGGGTTCACGTGTGATTTATCAAACATTCATATGCTGGCAATCCTATCATATGAATGATCGTACGTTGATAAATCTGAAATGTGGGTTCAGAAGCCCCGCCTCTACAGTTTACGACACAGAGAAACGTAACCCGACCAAGAAGAGGAAGTAATCTCATGAAAGAGAAATTGATCTTATCCAAAAACACCCGTTAACCTTGTAATTGCAAACAATTACATTAATTTATATGTATATTTAGTAGCGGTAAATAAAACAAAACATCCATAGGCCTATTGTAGTTCCCTCCACAACAAATCATTTAAGTTACGGTATTCAACAGAACAAGAATGAAAAAGAAGCTATAAAATTATATATTAAACTATAAAATAAAACAAATTAGATAGTCATAGTAGCATTCATTATGAACAATAAAAGTCAAGCAAAAAAATTTTTTAAGGCTAAAGTGAAACTGATGTGCTCACCTCTCTCATTTGGCAAGAATCCAAATATGTTTCTATATTTGCATGTAACATTTTGGTTGCTAAATTGTTATTCATTATCAGGGTTCCCACTCTTTTTCAGAGATAATTTTCCAGGACATTTCAATTTTAATTACAACAGGAATAACATACAAGGATAACAGATTCACGGCCTAAAGTAATATTCCTCTTTCCAGAAGTCTTAAAAAAATCTGTATAGTTTGTTTAAATTTTGTTTTTATTTACTATATTATTGGCAGTATTCAGTTGTTGTTCTTCATTGTCTTTTCCTTTTTGTAAAGCACACTTTCTATATTAATCTTAAATTGTTAAAATGTATCCATTTACATTTACATTTACATTTTATTCATTTGGCAGACGCTTTTATCCAAAGCGACTTACAAGTGAGGAATACAGTAAGCGAGTCGTCATGACGAGGCAAATAGGGACAAGAAGTGCTCACAATACAAGTTTTAGGCAGTGCTCAGTGTATCATAAGCTACAATAGAGAGAGATTAAAGGAAGTGAAGGAAGCAAAGAAAGGTAGGATAGAAGGATAGAAAGGTATAGAATTTTTTTTTTTTTTTTTTAGGATGAGGATAAGTGCTCACGAAAGAGATGAGTTTTCAGCTGTCTTTTGAATATTGCCAGGGATTCTGCATTTGCGGATGAAGGCAGGAAGATCATTCCACCAGCGAGGGACAGTGAACGAGAATGTCCTGGAGAGTGATTTCGTGCCTCTCTGTGATGGTACCACGAGCCTTCGCTCCTTTAGTGAGCGTAGGCTTCTGGTCGGAGTGTAGACTCGTAAGAGTGAGTGGAAGTAGGAGGGTGCTGAGCCTGTGGTAGATCTGTAAGCAAGCGTCAACGCCTTGAATTTGATGCGAGCAGCAAGTGGTAGCCAGTGCAGAGAGATGAAGAGAGGCGTGACGTGGGCTCTTTTGGGCTCGTTAAAGACGAGACGTGCTGCAGCGTTCTGAATCATTTGAAGAGGCTTGATTGTGCATGATGGCAGTCCAGCCAGAAGAGCATTGCAGTAATCAAGCCTAGAAATGACCAGGGCATGGACAAGGAGTTGTGTTGCATGTTCTGTTAGAAAGGGCCTGATTTTCCTGATGTTGTATAGTGCAAATCTGCATGACCGAGCTGTCTTTGCAATGTGGTCTTTGAAGGTCAGTTGGTTATCAAGGATTACTCCAAGATTTCTGGCCGAATTTGATGGGGTAATTGAGGATGTACCTAGCTGGATGCTGAAATCATGATTTAGAGTAGAATTGGCAGGGAAGACGAGAAGCTCAGTCTTAGCCAGGTTGAGCTGCAGATGATGTTCTTTCATCCATGCCGAGATGTCCGCCAGACAGCTTGAGATTCGTGTAGGTACTGTGGGATCATCTGGTTGGAATGAAAGGAAGAGTTGTGTGTCATCAGCATAGCAATGGTAGGAGAAACCATGTGCCTGTATGATGGGACCAAGTGATGTAGTGTAAATGGAGAAGAGGAGGGGTCCAAGAACTGAACCCTGAGGAACCCCCGTGGTCAGTTGATGAGCTTCGGATACCTCCCCTCTCCAGGCAACCCTGAAAGACCTTCCTGTGAGATAGGATTCAAACCAGTGAAGTGGAGTACCTGTGATGCCCAGTGATGAGAGGGTGGACAGGAGGATCTGATGATTCACCGTGTCGAAGGCAGCAGATAGATCGAGCAGAATGAGAACTGATGATTTGGAATCAGCCTTTGCAATCCGCAAGGATTCAGTGACCGACAGTAGTGCAGTCTCGGTTGAGTGGCCACTCTTGAAACCAGATTGATTGACATCCAATTGATTGCTCTGTGAGAGGAAAGATGACACCTGGTTGAAAACAACTCGTTCAAGTGTTTTTGCTATGAATGGTAGGAGAGAAACAGGTCTGTAGCTGTCTACAAGTGACGTGTTTAATGTGGGTTTTTTAAGCAGTGGGGTTACCCGAGTCTGCTTGAATGTGTTAGGGAAAGTGCCAGTGTGGAGAGATGTGTTGATAATGTGTGTAAGTGCTGGTGCAATTGTAGGAGCGATGGCTTGTAGAAGGTGTGAGGGGATGGGATCAAGAGGGCAGGTGGTGGGATGGCTGGAGAGAAGGAGTTTGGATACTTCTGTCTCTGTGAGGGGAGAGAATGAAGAGAGGTGTGTGGCTGTGTATGTGGATGGTCTGAGTTCCTGTGTGTGTGGAGCGGAGAACTGACTGCTGATGGTAGTGGTTTTGTTAGTGAAAAAATTAGCAAAATTATCAGCAGTTAGGGAGGAGGTGGGTGGTGGTGGAGGGGGACAGAGGAGAGAGTTGAATGTTTTGAAAAGTGAGCGTGTGTTTGAAGCGCTGTTGAATTTGTTGTGGAAATAGGAAGATTTAGCAGCATGAATTTCAGCCGAAAAGGATGAGAGCAGGGATTGATAGCTACCTAGGTCAGATTGGTCTTTTGATTTGTGCCATTTCCTCTCTGCAGCCCTGAGTTTGGTCCGGTGTTCACGAAGAACATCAGATAACCAGGGATTAGAGGGAGTGGCACGTGCAGGCCTGGATGACAGAGGACAAATGCTATCTAGAGATGAAGTTAAGGTGGAACATAGAGTGTCAGTTGCTGTATTCACATCCAGAGATGAGAATTGTGTGGGTGAGGGAAGGGAGGATGATACAGCAGAGGAAAGATGAGAAGAAGAAAGAGAGCGCAGGTTTCGTCTAAAGGTAACTGGTAGAGGGGTTGGTGGTGAACAAATAGGGAGTTGTAGACTAAAAGTGATGAAGAAATGATCGGAAATGTGCAGAGGTTTTACCAAAATGTTGTCAGTGATGCAGTTGCGTGTGTAAATGAGGTCAAGTTGGTTGCCAGATTTGTGTGTACTTGTGGTGATGAGCCGATTGAGATCAAATGAGGCTATAAGAGAAAGGAAGTCTGAAGCATAAGGCTTCTCTAGATGAATGTTGAAATCGCCAAAGACTACAAGTGGGCTACCATCCTCTGGGAATGAGGACAGCAGCATGTCCAGTTCCTCTACAAAGGTACCCAGTTGGCCTGGAGGGCGATAAATTACTACGATATGAATTTTGACAGGAATTGAGATTGTAATAGCATGAAACTCAAATGAACTGTAGTTGCAAAGAGAGGAATGAGTCGAGTATTTCCAATTGTCAGAAATGAGAAGACCTGTGCCCCCACCCCTCCCAGACTGGCGAGGGGTATGAGAGAAAGTGAAGTTGTTAGAGAGAGCAGCAGGGGTTGCTGAGTCCTCTGGACGAATCCAGGTCTCAGTCAAGCCTAAGATATTGAGAGTAGAATTAGTAGCAAAGGCTGGAATGAAGTCAGCTTTGTTAACTGCAGACTGACAATTCCATAGCCCCACAGAGACAGAGAGAGGAGTATTAGTATTAGAAGATGAGTAGATAGGACGCAGGTTAAAAGCATTGCGCTGCCTTTTGCGTGGGTTAGTGGAGCGTTGCCGAGAGACAACAGGAATGTATTGAAAGCACATGCTGAGGAAGAAGGAACGGAAAAGTGTGAAAGAAAGGGAAAGGAAGATACTTAAGTGCCTACCGGTGTCGTTGCTCGGTGGAGTCGCGCAGGTAGAGTCGCAGGTCTTTACCCGAGTCGGTCTGAACACGAAGAGGCTGAACACAACGGCTGAACACTCCCGCTGACGCTTCCGCGACAGCGCGCACATACACAATAAATATGCTGCTTATTAACACGTGATTGAAAACAGCTAAGCCAGCCTTGAAAATTAGCACTGCAAAAGCCTAAAGGCCGTGAATGGCTAAAAATCGAAACTAAGTGCGACTACGAGCAATAACACTCTGCAAACGCGGCTGTTATTCTAAACGAGTACAATTAAAATACAAATATAGTCAAGGTAGAAAATAGGACAAGCACAGATTCGAAATTAATCCTTCCTAGCAGCAAATAATAAACAAAGCAACAGACCCAGAACAGATATTCAGTAAAGCACTTATGCGTTCCTGCCATTACCACTGTCAGCTCGCTACTCCTTACAATATCCATATAATAATAAACTATTAAATAAAATTATATAAACAATCATTAGTAATAATCTAGTGTATTAATATAATATCAACAAGATATCACAATTTAAATAATGCTATGAGTTTAATGTTTTAAAATAAACACAATTTTGAATGGTAAAAATGAAAGACACTTTTAAAATTAAACTAACACCGCCAGTAGGTGACTTAATAAGTGAGTCATTGGAGTCAATCTTTCAATCGATTCGTTCAAAAAGCTCATTCATTTACAAACGAATCAAATGACAGTCTTTATGAATGGGTCACTGAATCACATTTCAAACGATTTGTTCAAAATTGTAGATTCATTCTGAAACACTTCTGTGAGTTGCTAAGAAACGTTCTGCATTGGTTTTGTTTGGAACTATTTTTGTTGGTGAAACAGACAATATTTCCTCCCCTTATATTAACTTATTTAGTGAACTTGCAGAAAATCAAAATCACATTTGCCTGCACCTCGTGTTCACAACACTAGTCTGTGCTGCGCGAGGAGTGAATGAATCGCTGAATGTGATTCATGGTGCATCGCGTCAGCGTCTCATTATGACATCATCGCTCAGAACTAAATAAAACTAGGGGGATTACGTGAAACAATTACTATGAAGAACAACTTGTCATGGAGATGCAAGAAGTTTCAACATTTCTAAAACAAAATAAAAAGAATTCATATCAATTTGCAGGGGCTCAAGTGGGAAAAAGGGCGCCTCATAATTATTTATTTAAAAAAATAATAAACTCTGACTTCCTTACCAATTTATTTTAATTCACACTCACGCAATTGTTTCATACTCCACAGATTTCTACAAAATAATCAGTTCACACAGAGACATGGTCTTCTTTAGTATTCACTAGGTTTATCACAAGAGAAGGCAACAGCAAAGGAAACTATGCCACAGTGTGCATGTTTTCTACACTACTATTTTCAAGTATTTATATATTTAGAATAAATGACCAAGGAGAGGGACATAGTTTCACTAATAATTTGTTTATTTTGCACAAATCAATCAATCGTGTTAATTCTTTTGGTGTTATTGGAATACTTCTTTCATGTTGTGGACAATTTTAAGATTTTGGTCTATTTTTGCTTCCATGTCTTCTTTTTCTCTAATGGAAAGAAAACTTCCAAAATACACATTTAGATGGTGTTTGTTTTAAGCCTACTACTGTCCGTCTGTGTGCATCTGTAGATTTCTTCTAAATTAACCAAAACAAGCTAATCTGCATATTTAAACACATCAAGAGTCTATTGCCCTGAAATGTTACAAGAAGGCCTACATAATATATATTTTACAAATGCCTGCAGAGGGCGCCAAAAGCCTGGTGATTGTTGTTGTTTCAGAGCACGATCAAATCCTTGTTTTTGGCCAACCAGCAGAATTAAAAATATAATATTAGTAAAATAATACAGTAATAATAATATTCGCCCACTTCTTTATGATAGAAATACTACAGCCACTGTAACGTCTTGAACAAGAATATGTGGACATCAAAACATGCACACTCAGAGCGATTGTTTAAACTTTTATTGATGTATTCTCCTGTGTAAGCGTAGATTTAAGAATGATAGCATTATGCAATGCTGTATTATGACTTTTAAATGGTTTTAATAAATCGTGCATCCTTAGAAAACTGTCTAATAATGCGGTTCATGGATCCGCGTCCATGGAATGCTCCACTTCCGGTACTGACAGCCCTACTGTAGCTGAGGGGCTAAGGACTGTAAGGTGCTAGTTGTCACTAAGGAGGTGGAGTTGGTCCGGGTGTGTCGGTTAGAACACCAAAGTCGGAGAAGGAATCCCGTTCAACAGATTTATTTGTACAAGCATATGCAGAGGGGGAGCCAGGTTATAGTGTGTTGTGTTAAACAGTGTTCTCTGTTTACATATAGGAGATGAGCATGAAGACTGGTGCAGAGTGGTATAGTCTCATGCCTTTATGTCCTTAGAAGTATGTCAGTATATACTCATGTGTGTGGTCTGCAACAAACAAAATAAAGATATGTTCTAACAAACAATGTTTCTTATTACAGTTCACAACATCAATATGCTCACATTCATAACAGCATAAATGGCATTAATAAGCTACTGGCTTCCCCCAAACATCAACACAATGTAGCATTTGTTACAACAAACTGGGCTGGTATAAAACATTATAAACAGCTTACATTATTACATGTGAACTCAAATACTGCTATAATTTACACTGGCGTCCGTTTTGTATTATCACTCTTTTAATGTCTATATTCAGGACGGGGCGGGGCGGACGTGCGTGTGGGAATGAATAGGGGGTGTGTACGTGACGTCACTGTCGACCATTATAACTGCGGTTACACAGTGTGACTGTACAAATCGCTTTGACACAAAATCTGAGGTATATTTTTACAGACTGCCGAAAGCTACAGAAAAAAGAAGCAAATGGATCACTGCAATTCACAGAAACAACTGGACTCCAGGCAGAGAAACATGTTTTGCAGTTATCATTTTGTGTCAAAATGTTGGACTTTGGTGTAAAATCATACCCTATATATTGTATTGTTATATATTGTGTTGACAACTGTGTTAGACATACCTATATTGTAGTTATATAAAACGTTCACAGGCAGATTTGCTTTATGTATTTCCCCGGCATCGAAATCAGCACCCAAGACTGCCTCTATAATCAGACACTTTAGCGCACAAGACAAAAGCCTGGCATGAGATAGTTAATTCAAGTGAACAGTGGAAGTGATACAATCATCAGGCTGTTGGCCCCTCTGCAGGCATTTGTTATAATTCATAATATAATTGTTTATACAACATATATTATATTATGTATTTTAAAAGTGTTGTTATATCAAACCATATGATTACTTGCTTTTGATCCAGATATTATTGCCCCATTGTTATTATATTTGTATTTTAAGTCATTTTAAAGGCCATTGTTTGCTTAGGTCTATTTTTATTATCATAAAAAATATCCGATTACTTGAAAATTGTGAAAATAATCGACTGATTACTTGATCACCAAAATAATCGTTAGTGACAGCCCTAAATGTACTAATAGTTTAATTCCCCTATTCCATTTTGTTACTTTATGAATAAATTCAATGACAGTTTCATGTGAGAGTCACATATGATCTTACCACAGTTTCTCCAGTTCACAGTGAGGATTCTCCAGTACAGCAGAGACTATCTTCACTCCCGAGTCTCCTAGATTATTATATGACAGACTCAGTTCTCTCAGGTGTGAGGAGGGGTTTGATCTCAGAGCTGAAGCCAGAGCAGCACAACCTTCATCTGTGACACCACACTTATACAACCTGTAGAGAACAATGACACACTCTTCACTCTCTCAGATCAACAGAGACTTCATTATCAAAGAGAAACCAATAACATAAACTCAAATCACCATGTTAGATGATCTTGGTCTGTGTCACAGAGAAAAAAAACATTATCATAACACACCTGCAGTCAAATTCAAGCTGAAATAATACATATATTTACATGTATGATCATAATTTGTGCAATATCTCTTTTTTAAACAATTAATTAAATATGTCAGTGAGTTTTACTGTAAAAATCTAGAAAAACTGTAACAGGAGAGGTTAATGTAATGAACATTAAAGAGTCATGAAACCCCCCTCTTTCAGCTCAAGTCTACCTCACAATCATCTTAAATGTGTGTGATCAGATAGAGATAAAAAGAGCAGGAAAATCTGGCCACGCCCCCAGAACTTCTTTTTAATATATATATGTGTGTGTGTGTGTGTGTGTGTATTATCACATTTAAAGATATTTCACATATTGTAGTAATACATACTATTGTTCTGCAGCATTTAATAATCATGATAATAATTAATATATTATATAATATAATAAAATTATTAATAGAATTGTTATTATTAAAGTACCTGCCAAAAGTCTGGAAACAATTATTAATTATTTTGAAATAAATCTCTTTTGCTCACCAAGGCTGAATTTATTTGATCAAAAATACAGAAAAACAGTAATATTGTGAAATATTGTTACAAATTTAAAAAAAAGTTTTCTGTTTTAATACATTATAAAATGTAATTTATTCCTGTGATCAAAGCAGAATTTCAGCATCATTACTCCAGTTTTCAGTGTCACATGATCTTTCAGAAATCATTAAAATTCAAGAAGCATTTCTGATTATTATCAATGTTGAAAACAGCTTCATATTTTTCTGGAAATTGTGATACATCTTATTTTTTTTGTATTCTTTGAAAAAGAGAAAGTTCAATGAACAGCATTTACTGTATATACATTTATCAAATATATTAAATTTATTAAAGCATTTATTAAATAGAAATATTTTGTAACATTTTAAATGTCTTCACTCTTCTCACTTTTTATCACTTTAATGTAAGATGAATTATAGCAGTGGTTCCCAACCTGTGGGCCGCGAGATAAATTTAAATTAATTTAAATATATTAATATAATTCATTAATTTAATTATTAATACGATACATTTAATAAATTAAATTAAATTAATTAAAAATACATTTAAAACAAGGCACCACCTCTCTCGTACGTATTCTGTGATTGTTTCGGTTCAGCCCAGTCTGTTTCTCATCGTGCTGCTGTGAAATACAGACTGAACGGTGGCTCAAAACGCAAACTCTCTCAGTTGGAAAAAGAAAACCTGTGTCGCTAAAAAGGTTTTGATGGATGACGGTTGTAATGAAGGTAAAGACGATTACAGTGACATACAGGAGTCGTACATAAGGCATGCGCGAGTCCACAATTATTGATGCGCAAACATACCGTGCATGTGCGCTCGACTCACTGATCGCTATAACATCGTATTTCTGCATGAACACAGTTCAATATATTCGCGTAGTTGTCAAAATTAATGTACTGTGAGTGTTTTATAACGGATGCTCACCGAACAAGCGTGTTTTGGAGAAGTTTGAGAGGATCAGTGGTGTTATCTGTGTTATATGTCAATAATTTTGAATGGATCCGCATAGTTTTTAAATTCAGTCCTTTGGTATCTCCCTGTGGTCTTATTTGGTATGGCAGGTTGACTTGTGCTTATTTAAGTTACTGTATTACTGAGCAGAGTAAGTACTTTTAAGTTGCAAAGAATGTCTGCAAAGTATGTTTGCAAAACAGAACACTGATCGTTTAAATCTAAAGTTTATTCTTTAAAGAAATAATAACATGGGGTTGAAAAGTAATAACACGAAAATACAAATGTTTTTTGTGAATAAAAAAAAAAATTGCGGCCGTGCCGTATTGATTCGGAGAGGAGGGGGGCCTTGGAGTAAAAAAGGTTGGGAACCACTGAATTATAGTATCAATTTCTCTTTTTTAAATCTTACCACAAATGTTTGAATGGTATCATTGTTTCCACAAAAATATTAAGCAGCAAAAACTGCTTTTTAACATTGATAATAATAAATAGTGAATGTTTCTTGAGCAGCAAATCAGCATTTCTGAAGGATCATGTGACACTGAAACTTCTCTTTGTAAACAACAACAGAATTATAAACGATTCTAATGACGAATGTTGCGTTCCCAAATGCAAATTAAAGCGTCACAAACGCAGTAGCATTTACAGTGAATCGACACTGAAAACACAGTACTGTTACAGCAAACATGCAGCGCGTCAGACTATAGCCTATATTTATGTAATTACATCACAACCGTTGTGAATTTTATGACAGTACTATGTAATCTCAAATTCTCACCAACATTCATAAAAAAGTTACCGGTGAGTAACAAGTTTCAGCACTGATTCTACTCGCATTCGGTGCTTTGAACCATTTGAACCCTTTTGGAACCGTTGTTGCGTCTAAAAACGCATGGAAAACGCGTCCGCGCCGCTTTCTCCTTTCCAAAGCGCTCCAGTGGCGTCTGCCGTTACTAAGCAACCATGAGCTGTGCTCACCATGACGACACGGTAGTTTCAGCAAAGGATATACGGATTTCCAGCACCGAAAATCACTTGCAGTAGCTCTGCTACTAGATTTATTTATGGAGATGAGAAATAAGAACCACCCTGTACAGCTATGATCAGCTGTTCGGCTGAGCTTTCCATGTTTTGTTACGGAAAGGCTGAAGCTGATCGGTTGGTTCTTGTCACATGACCTGCGGTGCTCTTGCTGCATTCTGAAAAGTTGAGAGTTTTTCATCTCGATGCGTCTGGAAAACGTGATGTGAACGGCCCCTTAGAAAACATAACCTTTTCGCAGTTTATTTAGTTAACTGCTTAAGACATTTCGCCATTTGAATCATCAAGCAGTAACCAGCATAACCCTGAACAAAAAATTACTGATCTGTGTGTTTCACGTGGGTCATGATTTTAGGCGAAAAAAAAAAACTTCATCCAGAAGAATCTCATCCCTGGTTGACGAGTGTGAACAGAAGGGAGGGAGTGGGGCACAGGGGAGAAAGAGGGGGACGAGCAACTGTCATCTGTCAGCGGCCCATGATGCTCTCACTAAATATCAGGGGGAAATTGAAGGATTTTTATTGCTGACTAAGTTAAATTCAGATGAATTATGAATACAATATCTTACACACACAGCACAAGCTTGATTTCAAATGGTACACTGAATTAAAACAAACAAGTAAATAGTAATGTAATAAGAACAAATAAACACATTAACAAAAGCACAAATAAATACAATAGAATAAAGACAGAAATGAAATCGACTGCTTTATTTCTTCAGGTAGGTCTAACAGTATTCAGGTAAGAAACTGAATAAAGAAAGTAATCAAATTTAAAATAACTTTGGATAATCTTCATTGTAAAAATTAAATACAGATTAATCAATTAACACTTTATTATGTGTGCGCTTCGGATGTGAGCGAGAAATCTGCGGGAATGAGTAGAATTTGCATTGAAATTCAGACCGGGTCACACCAACAGTATTTAACCGGAGTGAGAGACTGAATGAGAGGAGGAGGGTGTGGGGATGAGAGGAGAGCAAGAAAGCGCAGCTGGTATCAGTGTATCGATGCTGCAGAAAGGAGTATTGGAATCGTTTCAGATATTTCAGTATCGATACATATCGAAATATAGATATTTCTGACAACACTAATCCTGACTGTGCTGAGATTGAGTGTGTTTAAAGTAAAGAGTAAAAAGTGTGTTTAATGGATCAAACAGCGGAGCTGCGCTCTCAGGTTTATGGCTGCTGTAAATTTGACCTGCCACAAGATGGCGCTGTTTTCGACACTCTTGATGCTTTGAAACTTTTCCTGAAACATTTAGAAAAAAAAAGCTTCAAAGATTTAAGAAGCTTCATTTCTCCATCCCTACTCAATAGTTTTAGGCCTTTTTGCAATTTCTTTCCCATCGAATTTAGCTGTTTTAGAGCGTTTACTCATTTTGAGCCTGTTTTTAAACATGAACTATCTGTAATGTCATTTTTCATGTGTGGAAAAAGCAAAGAAACTAAACTAGTAATCAGATTTCTTTTCACCCATATCCCCCACGCCCAACCGTGCACGTGCACACACACACACACACACACACACTCACACACACACACACACACACACTTGACTTTACAACACAAACACACACCTTTATTTATTCTCATTATCTCTTGCTTTCTTAACAGGGCTCCAGACAAAAAAAAATCATTAAGGAGTCATTGGCTCCTACAGGGAGAAAAAACAGGCGCCAATTTTTTTTTTTTTTTTAAAGAGCCACACAATTAATGAACTTAAATTTATAAATCACTTACTTTCAGTCATCCTGTTGTGTATATATATCTCTCCTTTACAGTTTCAGCATTTTCATTTTGTGATTTTTCTGGGAAATAAATGTCAGTATTTTCACTTGATACTAATATAGTTTTTGTTAATATTTTGAATCCGCTAAGATTTTTATATTTTCTGCTTTCATTTTTTGCTGTTTTAATCTTTTTTTGTGTGTTTTGTTTTTAGTTTTATTTTTGGTTGTTTTTAAACATGGCTGTTTAGTTTTTTATACACTTTTATTTCAGTATTAACATTTATTTCAAGCAATGAAAAAATGTTTTTTAATGGTTTAAGTTAACTATAACCTTTATATTGAATAATATGCATCAAATAATGTTGTTAGTCATTCCTCCCTGAAGCTACAACAGTTTACTTTGAATCAAATGAAAATATTAATTATGGAAATAAATATATAAATAAATTTGGTTTGTGTAACCAAATAACAAAGAGGGGAAACTGATATACATACGACTTTGATTAATGAACAGGCCAAAATACAGCGGGACTCTTATTTTGAAATGCATGTGGTTTCCTTTTGCTGCTCATTCAAGTTCAGATGAGGAAGATAAAAAAAAACTACATTGTTACGAGCGTTACAACACATTACAATATGAATAATATAGAGTAAACTTTGTCATAATTGATCAGCATTAGTTCTTAAGCAATCGGTTGACTAATGTGCGCTAATCATTGATTGTGAGCAGCTCTGAAGTGCTGTTGCGAGAGCCTGAAGAACGCACAACAGCGCCATCTTTTGACTTTAAAATATGCAGCGCTCACTAGGGATGGGCGATACCACTTATTTTGTTTTCGATACAATACCGATACTTTCAAGGCCAATATCGCCGATATCAATACCGATACGATACCTCTAATCCGAACTTACACATTTTAAAAAATTTAAATGATTGAATTAATTATTATATTTTATTATATTATATAGAGTAATTATATTTGAAAGGTATTTTAACATTCAATACACATTAATTGCAATTTATTCGATTATATTTTTGTTTACACATGGTTAAAATGTTTACTTGTAGTGGTAACCATGGAAATGTACAAATTCTATAGGCCTAGCTGAACTATGTTCACTGTAGTAATGGTTCATTTTCATAAGGGACTGCCAGTGACAGGCTGTTGCAGCCATAAAATGCAACCTTTATATTCTGACAGTGTATCAACATTAGATACAGAACAGAACATCAACATGAGCTTTTAACATTCAATTTAAATAAATGTAATTGCACAAACAATGTAGGCTACTATTTCATTGTGTTTATTGTTAAATAACTCAAACATATGTTTTTCTGTCTTCTGTTAAGCATTGTTCTGGGATGTGTTTCCCAAAAGCATCAATGGTTTCTTACGATACTAAACGCAGCCCTGTTTGAATGTAGTGTCGGCAGTGAGTGAACGCATTCTGTGATTGATTGGTTCTGTCTTGCAGCATTTGCGTGTGTTCAGATGAGCAGGAAAATAGTTCTACTACACAATTATTCGCTAACATAGGTTATTTGTCCAATTCAATGCATATTGTACACATTAAATTTATTGTTAAATAAACAAAATCACTGGTTAAAAAACAAAAAAACAAAAAAAACACACACCTTAGTATCAATATTTTTGAGTATCGATGCTTTCGATATTCAACCTCAGTATCGATATATCAATACTTCATATCGATACGCCCATCCCTAGCGCTCACATTTATTTAATAAATCACATAAAGGACTATCGCGATTTCTTTTTCCATCCACAAAATATAAGACGCCTTAAAATGATCGTTTATACTCTTGTTATACTGTTTAAGGCACTGAAGACTTTTAATGACCTTAAATTGATCTGATGATGAGCGGAGTGGAATAATGAAAGTGATCAGCATGATTGATATTCAAACGGTAAGAACGCGCTGCATTGTGTATCTGCAGTCTGTAGAGCCGGTTTCCCCTTTTGAATGACGAATATAGACGAATTTATATGAAATAGGCAGTTGTCTCTTTACACAGGAGCAGAACGATGTGAACACAGAACACAGTCGGCTTTCATCAATGCTAGTTCTTTGGCTTCTGTTTGGTATGTGATATTTTCCCTACCTGTTCATATTTTGAAACTTTCACATGCAGCATCTCATTTAATTACGTCAACACAGCAAATGATGTGATAGGCTACTGGTCACAGAACACACAAATAACATGCAGATTTTACAGTCATAACGTGTGAATTTGTATGGTTGCCAATGGCGACCTCAGCAAAAATATCACTCGCAAATTAATATTTTTAGTCGCAAATGCGACCGTTTTAGGCGCAATCTGGAGCCCTGCTTAATATGTCATGAGTGTACGCAGATAGATTTTAATAATCAATTTTAAAAATATGTAAAAAAAAAAAATTAAAAACGGCATTAATTCATGCCCTCTCATGGTACGCACAGTGAGTTCATACAGCTGTACATCTGCAGGCGCCACTGCACTAGATTCAGTCACACACCTGTTGATTGTAGGAATGATTTCACAGAGAGACGAGATCTCACGGAGACTCACGAGATCAAACGTGACTTGAGAAGAAAAACAAATGGAGGACAATCGATGTTGTCAGCTGACTCTCCTGCCACGCGTTGTTTTAATGAATGTAATTAGGACTTTCACGATTCCTCGTTTAAATTTGAGTACTTGATTTAAAAAAATCCTCAATAGACCCTTTTTACATTTCTGTGTTTCTCAGTAGCAGAAGTCGTCATAGTTGGGTAAACTTTTATCCATGGGTTTCAAAGACGTCACTTCCGCTATGCCCGCCGCCATTTTTGTGTCCTACAGGACAACTAACACAGCAGCGCTTCATTGTACCGATGATCATCTTTAGCTTCCAGCGAGCACTCAAACAGCAACACAAAACATTAATAACTATGATTGTGACTGTCATATTAATAACATTATAACTGTACACACTACTGTAATAAAATGTTGTGAATTATTTGTACTTAGCTGCTGTGTTTCAGCGTGTTGTTACAGGAAGAACGAATCCACAACAGGAGCTACATTCACGTTTCTTAGTTCAAGTTCATCTGTGCATGATTTTGTGCAAATTTAAGTTATAATATTATGTTTATCTTGTATAAATATATCTGAATTATCTTATATAGGATGTGTTCTGTTGAGTTAATTAACCTTCTAGCAAAGCGCTTCAGTTTATGGGTGTTCATCTCTTCAGCTTCAGCACGAGCAGCTCAAACAGCAATGATGTCATCTAAATGAGGAAAAATATCGATATTTGGACAAAACATCTGTTATTGTTTGTGATCTTATTTTATTACCTCCAGCTGTGTTTTGTCCCTTAAAAACATTTCTACAGTAGTGTCCACGAGAATAAGGTGGATATCTTGTACACAGTCCATCGCCATACACCAGAGAAAGTGTTACCAAAAAATCTATTACCTAACAAAAATATAAATAAAATAACAAAATATGTAAATGCAAACAAGTCATTTGACAACATTATTTAGACTGTAAAGAAACAAAATGCATGTGCCATGGTGGAATAAATAATTGGAAATAAGGAAATGATTTTAATCAAACCATATGTTGATGAAAATAATACGAGAACAATACAAGTGCTACTTATTAAAAATAATGCATTCATGTTTTTGAAAAAATATGAAGCATTTTTAATATTACAGTAATAGTAAACATCTTTAATGACTGTTTGAAATATCATCATTGCTGTTAGAGCTGCAAACACACGCTGGAGCTGAAGAGAATGAACACCCATAAACTGAAGCTAGAAGGTTAATTAACTCAACGGAACACATCCGATAAGATCATTCAGATTTTTATACAAAATAAAAATAATATTACAACTATTTGCACAAAATCACGCATGTTTCAATATTCTAGATACTCATAAAATAAATCAGACTCAAGTGTGGTGTCATGAACTCCAACTGTTTACTGCTCTTCCGCTCTCTCGCCAATACATGCATAATAAAAGTCTCACGTAACAACTTCAACACTATACATTATTAAACATATTGTTACATCTTTCTCTTTTTTTTTTTTTTTTGAACAGTGATTCTTAGCTAACTGTTACTCTAGTGAGCATTCAAAGTCTTTCAGGTATGTGGGTCTCCTAATAGGCCGACCACTTCTTGAACAGGGCGTTTGGTTCCCGGTTGGGGATGACTGTTCCCTCTTTATTTCAATCGGCCCGGTATCACTGTCATTCTCAGACACTCCTGGGTCTTCGGGTCAAGAGGTTTCTGTATTTGCTTCCTCCTTTTCTGGCTTGTCTAGTTCTGGGAAATCATTATCTAGTTCTTTTGTCTTTTTCAGGTGTTTTCTGTTCCTCCTCAGTACTTGTCCGTTTTCCATCTTAACTTCGTATGATCTTTGTTCCACAGGTCTGATCACTGTTGCTTTTGGCCACCAATGTGTCTGTCCTATCAGCGGCTGAACTCTCACTTTGTCCTTGTAGTGCCGATCTTTGAGATCTTTAGCTGCCACATCATAGTGTTGAGCCTGTCTCAGCTGTCTGTTTTTGTAGCCTCCTACTTTGTTGGGCATCAGTCCTGGACGCAGTAAACTCTCGCTCATCGGGAGTAATGTTTTTGTGTGTCGACCCATCAGTGCCATTGCTGGGCTGCTATCAACACCTTGAGTTGGAGTGTTCTGGTGGTCCAGCATTGCTAGGTAAGGATCAGCTCTTTTAGCTTTCGCCATGAGCCTTTTTGCACTTTTTACAGCTGACTCCTCTTTTCCATTGCTCTGTGGGTATCCCGGTGAGAAGGTTTGTGTGTAAAGTCCCAGGCTTTGCTGAATTTCTTGAATTCATCAGATGAATACTGGGGGCCATTGTCTGAAAACACCAACGGCCAACGGTACCGACCCCGAGGTGTAGCGAACGTTGTGAGAAAACTGGATTCTTCCTCTAATTCCACGTGCCAAAATCCATTTTTCACATCACAGACTGAAAAGACCCGTGCTCCATTCAAGTCTGGCAGTACATCCTCAATTGTGGGTAATGGATAATGGTTTCTTTTTAGCGCTTTGTTGAGGGGCTTTGGGTCGATACATGTACGCAGCTGTCCTGAGGGTTTCTGCACTATGACCATGCTGCTAATCCAGTCTGAACTTCTTTCAACAGGAGCTATGATTCCTCGCCTATGCAAGTCTGCTAACTCTTTTTTGAGGGGTTCATAGAGAGCTGTGGGAACTCTTCTTTTGGGCAGTTTTACTGGTTCCACCTGCTCATCTATTTCCAATTTGAGCTTCCCTTCAAATGTCCCATCACCTTCAAAGACATCTGCATAGTCCAGTTTTATTTGTTCTTCTGTCCACTTCTTTGATTCCTCCCTGCTTTCCTCTACAGCCATAATATTTTGATGCATCACATTAATCAGTTGCATTTCCTGGCATGCTTTGCTGCCCAGAATGGGTCGATATGCACCTTTCTCCACTACAATGAACTTGAGTTTGTATTTTTTCCTATTGCAAGGGTTTTTCACCTGAAGAGTGCACTTTCCAAGTGGAGTCATGTGGTCTTGTTGTACATCATTAGAACCTGATTGCAGGGCTGTATTTGATCCTTTGGCCATATTTGCTGGGATTACATTGCATGTGGCTCCACAGTCTAACTGGAATCGTACCGATCTTTTATTGACCTGCAAAACGGCATATACAGCTGTACTGTGGTCCGGGTCACCCTTCACCATGTTTATACTTCCTCCCACTGTGCTCAAAGTTACACTCAGCACTTCATCTTCACTTTCTGAATCATCATCTTCCTGCTCAATTGCCAAAACTGTCTTTTTCCTATTGGTCCGCATACTTTTGCATGATGTCTGTGACTCTATAACTTTTGCTCTCTGTCTGGACAGCTCTGCAGCTCTTCCTATCTGTAAGCATTTTTCCAAACTGAGATCAGACTCTCTGATAAGGCGCTTCCTTAAATGTGAATCCCATGTCCCACACACAATTCTGTCTCTTCTGAGGGAGTCTGTAATCACCCCAAAATTGCATGTTGCTGCCAGTGTCCTTAATTCAGTCACATGTTTGTCCAGACTTTCCTCTTGACCCTGATTGCGTGTAAAGAAATTGTCTTTCAACAGTCTCATTTTTCTTGGGGTCACAAAATCCATCCAACTTTGTTATCACTTCCTCAATTAATAAGCCCTCCACATTAGTTCCAACTCCCAAAGTTTGGCACACTTCACGTCCTTTTTCTCCAATTAAGTAATGGAGCAGTTTCAATTTATATTCATCAGTTTTGTCTTCCATTGTCAGATCTACATACAAATGTAATTCTTCCTTCCATCTTTTCCATGTCATTGCTATCGTTGCAGGTGCTAGACTAGTGATCAATTATTTACTCACACTGATATCGTCAAGTACGTCACCTCCGAAGCGCGCGCTCAGATGCTCTCTCTGACTTGAGCAGCGGCTATGCGCTCTTGCGAGCCTCTGTCACGCTCCTCAATGGAATGATGATCACTTTAATTCCTTGTGGTTTGGTTTCAGTCTTTAGACTTATGAACCGCTGCCACCATGTTTCAATATTCTTGATACTCATAAAATAAATCAGACTCAAGTGTGGTGTCATGAACTCCAACTGTTTACTGCTCTTCCGCTCTCTCGCCAATACATGCATAATAAAAGTCTCACGTACAACTTCAACACTATACATATTGCACATATTGTTACAACGCACAGATGAACTTGAACTAAGTAACGCAGTCAGAATAATAGCTCCTGTTGTGGATTCGTTCTTCCTGTATCAACACGCCGAAACACAGCAACTAAGCCCAAAGAATTCACATTCATTCATGCATGACGGCGATTTAAACCTAATTCACTTCAATAAAGATAACTGTACATGCTATTCTTGTCATGAGCATCAAGTTGTGGGGGCGCTGCGGTGCAAATTTCACTCATGTTTAGTACGTGTTAATCATGGTGTTAACTCAAAGATTCATAGAAAAAATATAAACATTGGAGCTGTGGTCGATTCTGTGTTAAGGTAAGGCATGTTATTCGCTATTATGTGTTGTGGCTGGGTTTTTATAGGTCTGTGTGACTCTAGGCCTAACTGAACGGAGAAATTATGGTATTCTTCTGTAGCCTGACGAGTAACTTTAACCGTTGTTCATGTGAACTCAAAGACAGCCTGATGCTTTGTTTATAGACTAGTTGTGGGTGTCTGTTCACCTATCAATTCGTGCTGATAAAGTATAATAGGGTAAATCCTGTATAGTGATTTATCCTATATAGTGCTTGCATAAAGCAAGTAGTGCATACACTTGTAGCTGTAATGTATTTTTGTAAGCCATTAGTCCACCCCCACCCACTGTTATAAAAAAAAGTGTCCACAGTGTCCAAAGTCCACGGTATAGTTCGAACACTGTGTGTACAATTAATGTTATGAATAAGACAGCCCCAATAATAGTTATATTAATGTTTTGCGTTGCTGTTTTTTTACTCTATTCGATCATTTGTAAGTGTGAACTCCTGAAAACAACTGCCACAGGTAATAGTACATTATTTATTTATTAAAGATTTATTTTTGGCATTTTATTGTATTCAAATCTATAAATCAAACTATGTATTGCATTTATGAAGAAAAGGTTCAGCACCCAAGGCTCTATCGCTATTGTCTCATGGTGTTCAGTGTCTTTAGGATTGTTTGTGATTTAGTTTTAGTGACTCAGGAGTCCTCGACTACTCCTAACGTTTCACAGATTTAGGAGCTAGTTTTAGCGCTAAAATGCTTTGTGAAATACTCTTAGAGCAAAAATTTAGGAATCCTAAATTCAGGACTGACACGCTCATTATTTTTAAGAGTTTCTCCTGAATCTGCGAGTTAGGAGCTACTTTTAGCCTTAAGATGTTTTGTGAACACGACCCCTGATGAATAAGATCAGAATCAACATATTTATTCATTTGTAATAAATATTTTAGTCATTATTCTGTGTCATTTTTCATTGAAAATCATTTCACTGTATGTAATTCACACATTCATGCCAAAATTCTTAATTAATATTCACAGTATTCACACTGTCAAACCGTTACTGTTTACGATTGATTAAATGTTTAACATCATTAAATTTCTTTAAGGCAGTTTCCGCACATTCATTCATCTATTTTAAAACTGCTCTTACGAAAATTAACCATGGTTTTACTACAAATAAAACTAAAAAACATGGTTATTATAGTTAAATCATGGTAACCACAAATTAACCATGGTCTTGCTAACCATATTTTAATCATGGTATTTTGTAGTAAAATGGTGGTAATACAAATAGTAATCAATTCATGAAAAAACATGGTTACTACACTTTTACTATAATAAAACCATGGTTAATTTTGGTAAAGGGTGTTTATCAGTCAAATTCACTTATAAATGTAAATTCAACAGGTAAGAAATATGATCAGTAAGAGAAAAACACAGTTAATGAGAAGACGAGCACTGGACTGCGACAGGTTAGATGGGAAATAAATGTATTTGGAAGGGAACATTTCAGCAAGTTGAAGATATGAGATGTAAACACTCTCAGTTTGGAAATGCATCTACTACACGAACGTACTCCAGCGTCCGCATATTATTTTAAAAGAAGGACCTTCATCCCGCCGTATCAGTCTCACCCATGCTTTCCTCAATTCTTGTTGTGTCGAGAAATCGTGAAAACTGAGGCGAGGATGTCGTTGTTCAGAATCAGAGCAGCCGGATCGCTGCAGTAACACCGGCGAGAGGATTCAGACATTAGTTTTGACTGAGTTGCGATGGGACCGGAAGTAGAGATACACTGCTTCACTTACCGGATATAGGAAGTGTGATAAAGGTCTATTTCAGTTTTCTTCTTTCAACAGGGTTCACGTGTGATTTATCAAACATTCATATGCTGGCAATCCTATCATATGAATAATCGTACGTTGATAAATGTGGCGGTTGAAAACAATCGTCATTTAAATATCACGCCCCTAAAAATTCACGGTTTATAAGCCCCGCCCCTACAGTTTACGACACAGAGAAACGTAACCCGACCAAGAAGAGGAAGAAATCTCAAGAAAGAGAAATTGATCTTATCCAAAAACACCCATTAACCTTGTAATTACAAACAAGTACATTAATTTATATGTATATTTAACAGCGGTAAATAAAACAAAACATCCATAGGCCTATTGTAGTTCCCTCCACAACAAATCATTTAAGTTACAAGAATGAAAAAGAAGCTATAAAATTATATATTAAACTATAAAATAAAACATAAATTAGATAGTCATAGAGGCATTCATTATGAACAATAAATATTTTTTAAGGCTAAAGTGAAACTGATGTGCTCACCTCTCTCATTTGGCAAGAATCCAAATATGTTTCTATATTTGCATGAAACATTTTGGTTGCTAAATTATTATTCATTATCAGGGTTCCCACTCTTTTTCAGAGATAATTTTCCAGGACATTTCAAATTTAACATGAATAAAAGACAAGGATAACAGATTCACGGCCTAAAGTAATATTCCTCTTTCCAGAAGTCTTAAAAAAATCTGTATAGTTTGTTTAAATTTTGTTTTTATTTACTATATTATTGGCAGTATTCAGTTGTTGTTCTTCATTGTCTTTTCCTTTTTGTAAAGCACACTTTCTATATTAATCTTAATTTGTTATAATGTATCCATATATTAATAAACTATTAAATAAAATTATATAAACAATCATTAGTAATAATCTAGTGTATTAATATAACATCAACAAGATATCACAATTTAAATAATGCTACGAGTTTAATGTTTTAAAATAAATACAATTTTGAATGGTAAAAATGAAAGACACTTTTAAAATTAAACTAACACCGCCAGTAGGTGACTTAATAAGTGAGTCATTGGAGTCAATCTTTCAATCGATTCGTTCAAAAAGCTCATTCATTTACAAACTAATCAAATGACGGTCTTTATGAATGGGTCACTGAATCACATTTCAAACGATTTGTTCAAAATTGTAGATTCATTCTGAAACACTTCTGTGAGTTGCTAAGAAACGTTCTGCATTGGTTTTGTTTGGAACTATTTTTTTTTGGTGAAACAGACAATATTTCCTCCCCTTATATTAACTTATTTAGTGAACTTGCAGAAAATCAAAATCACATTTGCCTGCACCTCGTGTTCACAACACTAGTCTGTGCTGCGCGAGGAGTGAATGAATCGCTGAATGTGATTCATGGTGCATCGCGTCAGCGTCTCATTATGACATCATCGCTCAGAACTAAATAAAACTAGGGGGATTACGTAAAACAATTACTATGAAGAACAACTTGTCATGGAGATGCAAGAAGTTTCAACATTTCTAAAGCAAAATAAAAAGAATTCATATCAATTTGCAGGGGCTCAAGTGGGAAAAAGGGCACCTTTTCATAATTATTTATTTAAAAAAATAATAAAACGGTTAATATATTAACACAACTCTGACTTTCTTACCAATTTACTTTAATTCACACTCACACAATTGTTTCATACTCCACAGATTTCTACAAAATAATCAGTTCACACAGAGACATGGTCTTCTTTAGTATTCACTAGGTTTATCACAAGAGAAGGCAACAGCAAAGGAAACTATGCCACAGTCTGCATGTTTTCTACACTACTATTTTCAAGTATTTATATATTTAGAATAAATGACCAAGGAGAGGGACATAGTTTCACTAATAATTTGTTTATTTTGCACAAATCAATCAATCGTTTTAATTCTTTTGGTGTTATTGGAATACTTCTTTCATGTTGTGGACAATTTTAAGATTTTGGTCTATTTTTGCTTCCATGTCTTCTTTTTCTCTAATGGAAAGAAAACTTCCAAAATACACATTTAGATGGTGTTTGTTTTAAGCCTACTACTGTCCGTCTGTGTGCATCTGTAGATTTCTTCTAAATTAACCAAAACAAGCTAATCTGCATATTTAAACACATCAAGAGTCTATTCCCCTGAAATGTTACAAGAAGGCCTACATAATATATATTTTACAAATGTCTGCAGAGGGCGCCAAAAGCCTGGTGATTGTTGTTGTTACAGAGCACGATCAAATCCTTGTTTTTGGCCAACCAGCAGAATTAAAAATATAATATTAGTAAAATAATACAGTAATAATAATATTCGTCCACTTCTTTATGATAGAAATACTACAGCCACTGTAACGTCTTGAACAAGAATATGTGGACATCAAAACATGCACGCTCAGAGCGAGGGTTTAAACTTTTATTGATGTATTCTCCTGTGTAAGCATAACTCTTAAATAGGCAAAAATGTTTGTGAACATATAGACTACCTGAAAGAGAGGCACAGGATTCATCTAGGGCTTTTTCCTTTTTTGCTTCTCATCACCAGACAGCTGTTGTCTTTTCCCGGGAATAGTTGTCAAAAGTTGTCAGCCAGCAGCAAACACGAGGTGGGGTGGGACGGGACGGGACGGGGCGGACGTGCGTGCGGGAATGAATAGAGGGTGTGAACGTGACCTCACTGTCGACCGTTATGACTGTGGTTACACCCACTGAGTGGCAAAAGACTGAGCGGCAGCATTGGTTTTCAGCGTGAATACCGCGAAAAACACAAAAAACATCTAAAACAGGAAAAACCTTTGGGACTGACTGTACAAATCGCTTTGACACAAAATCTGAGGTATATTTTTACAGACTGCTGAAAGCTACAGAAAAAAGAAGCAAATGGATCACTGCAATTCACAGAAACAACTGGACTCCAGGCAAAGAAACAGTTATCAGTTATCAGTTGCAGTTATCATTTTGTGTCAAAATGTTGGACTTTGGTGTAAAATCATACCCTATATATTGCATTGTTATATATTGTGTTGACAACTCATCAATTAAATATTTACTATCTTATATTCTGCATAATTGGGTGTTTTTAAATAAACACTGACAAAAACTATGCAAGTTTTAGGGCTGGACGATATGACGAAATATATAACATTGATATAAGCGATCACTCAGAGTTAGACATACCTATATTGTAGTTATATAAAACGTTCACAGGCAGATTTGCTTTATGTATTTCCCCGGCGTCGAAATCAGCACCCAAGACTGCCTCTATAATCAGACACTTTAGCGCACAAGACAAAAGTCTGGCATGAGATAGTTAATTCAAGTGGAAGTGATACAATCATCAGGCCGTTGGCGCCCTCTGCAGGCATTTGTTATAATTCATAATATAATTGTTTATACAATATATATTATATTAAGTATTTTAAAAGTTTTGTTATATCAAACCATATGATTACTTGCTTTTGATCCAGATATTATTGCCCCATTGTTATTATATTTGTATTTTAAGTCATTTTAAAGGCCATTGTTTGCTTAGGTCTTTTTTTATTATCATAAAAAATATCTGATTACTTGATTAATTGTGAAAATAATCGACCGATTACTTGATCACCAAAATAATTATTAGTGACAGCCCTAAATGTAATAATAGTTTAATTCCCCTATTCCATTTTGTTACTTTATGAATAAAAGAAATTACAAAACTCAATGACAGTTTCATGTGAGAGTCATGTATGATCTTACCACAGTTTCTCCAGTTTACAGTGAGGATTCTCCAGTACAGCAGAGACTATCTTCACTCCCGAGTCTCCTAGATTATTCTCAGACAGATTCAGTTCTCTCAGGTGTGAGGAGGGGTTTGATCTCAGAGCTGAAGCCAGAGCAGCACAACCTTCATCTGTGACACCACACTGCCACAACCTGTAGAGAACAATGACACACTCTTCACTCTCTCAGATCAACAGAGACCATGTTAGATGATCTTGGTCTGTGTCACAGAGAAAAAAACATTATCATAACACACCTGCAGTCAAATTCAAGCAGGAATAATACATATATTTTTAAATGTATGATCATAATTTGTGAAATATCTCTTTTTTTAAACAATTAATTAAATATATCAGTGAGTTTTACTGTTATTCTAAGAGATTATATAAAAACTGATATAGCAAATTAAAACTGAATATCATATAAAAATCTAGAAAAATTGTAACAGGAGAGGTTAATGTAATGAACATTAAAGAGTCATGAAACCCCCCTCTTTCAGCTCAAGTCTACCTCACAATCATCTTAAATGTGTGTGATCAGATAGAGATAAAAAGAGCAGGAAAATCTGGCCACGCCCCCGGAACTTATTTTATATATATATATATATATATATGTGTGTGTGTGTGTGTATTATCACATTTAAAGATATTTCACATATTGTAGTAATACATACTATTGTCCTGCAGCGTTTAATAATCATGATAATAATTAATATATTATATAATATAATAAAATTATTAATATAATTGTTATTATTAAAGTACCTGCCAAAAGTCTGGAAACAATTATTAATTATTTTAAAATAAATCTCTTTTGCTCACCAAGGCTGAATTTATTTGATCAAAAATACAGAAAAACAGTAATATTGTGAAATATTGTTACAAATTTAAAAAAAAAAAAAGTTTTCTGTTTTAATACATTATAAAGTGTAATTTATTCCTGTGATCAAAGCAGAATTTCAGCATCATTACTCCAGTTTTCAGTGTCACATGATCTTTCAGAAATCATTAAAATTCAAGAGGCATTTCTGATTATTATCAATGTTGAAAACAGTTGTGCTGCTTCATATTTTTCTGGAAATTGTGATACATTTTATTTTTTTAGTATTCTTTGAAAAAGAGAAAGTTCAATGAACAGCATTTGCTGTTTGTACATTTATCAAATATATTAAATTTATTAAAGCATTTATTAAATAGAAATATTTTGTAACATTTTAAATGTCTTCACTCTTCTCACTTTTTATCACTTTAATGTAAGATGAATTATAGCAGTGGTTCCCAACCTGTGGGCCGCGAGATACATTTAAATTAATTTAAATATATTAATATAATTCATTAATTTAATTATTAATACGTTACATTTAATAAATTAAATTAATTAAAAATACCTTTAAAACAAGGCACCACCTCTCTCGTACGGATTCTGTGATTGTTTCGGTTCAGCCCAGTCTGTTTCTCATCGTGCTGCTGTGAAATACAGACTGAACGGTGGCTCAAAACGCAAACTCTCTCAGATGGAAAAAGAAAACCTGTGTCTGTCACAGTTCCCGTGTTCCCCGGACTCCATTTCCCATCATCCTCTTGTTTCCTCACCTGCACTCACTTCCCTCGTCATCTCCCCATCATCACCGATCACCTGCACCTGGACCTCATCATCATCACTACCTTTATAATGGACACTTTCCCTGCACTCCTTGTCTGTTCTTATGTTTATCCTAGTGTGTTAAGCTGTTTCGTTCTCCCCTGGATTTAATAAAGCCCTTCTGTTTGTGGATTTCCGTATTCGCCTCGTCTCTACAGCTAGCACCGTAACAGAAGAACAGACCATACTGCTGGAAATCTACATCGCATGATGGGCTTAATCTTCGTCCCCGAGATCCCTATGTCTCCCATGCCTTTGGATCCAGTTACTGCCTCGGATCGTCTTTGTGGGTGCCGGCAGGACGGTCGCTCGCTGGAGAGGTTGTGGAGGAGTTTATCGAGCTTGCTTATTTGGCGAATTGGCCAGATGCCTGCTTGAACGCAGTGTTTCTGGCGGGGCTGGACGAGGACACGATTCGTTTTAAAGAACCTGCCTGCTACTTTTCCCTAGTTGAAGCCATTAATCTGGTTCTGTTCCTAAATTGTTCTGATTTCGTTATTGAGGAGGTTCTTGAGAAATCGTGTGATCCTCGTCCAGTTTCCTCAGAAACACCGGCGGCCTGGCCAGTTCGCCAATTGCCGCTTTCCTCCGCATGCCCCTCCAGTGAGTTTTTCCCCGGTGTCCTGCCGGACCTAAAACCCCTGAGGGCCGATGAAGGATCCTCCGTTGGGCTTAAACGGCCAAGAAGGAGGAAGAAGAAAAAGCCCCAGTCTCCTGAGTTCTCTGCCTCCGTGCAGCCCCAGTCTCCTGAGTTCTCTGCCTCCGTGCAGCCCCAGTCTCCTGAGTTCTCTGCCTCCGTGCAGCCCCAGTCTCCTGAGTTTTCTGCCTCCGTGCAGCCCCAGTCTGCTGAGTTTTCTGCCTCCGAGCAGCCCCAGTCTCCTGAGTTTTCTGCCTCCGAGCAGTCCCAATTCCCTGAGTTTTCTGCCTTTATGCAGCCTGCGCCGGTATCTGTGGGGCTCTTGGTCGAGTATGAGGGGATGGACTGGGCCCTATTCTCCACTCCAGCCTGTCACGAGCCCGCTGCTCCTGCCGCCGCCGAGCCCGCTGCTCCTGCCGCCGCCGAGCCCGCTGCTCCTGCCGCCGCCGAGCCCGCTGCTCCTGCCGCCGCCGAGCCCACCTTGCCATCCACGGGGAAATCCCCCAAGAAAATTTTGGGGGGGGGCCAGGTACCCGTGGGTGGGGAACTCCTGGGTGGGCTTCCAGGTTTATCAGAGCCTGTTAAGGCTCCAGACCCGCCATGGCGACCTGCCAAGTCTCCAGACCCGCCATGGCGACCTGCCAAGTCTCCAGACCCGCCATGGCGACCTGCCAAGTCTCCAGACCCGCCATGGCGACCTGCCAAGTCTTCTGACCCGCCATGGCCGCCCACGGCCTCTGACCCGCCATGGCCGCCCACGGCCTCTGACCCGCCATGGCCGCCCACGGCCTCTGACCCGCCATGGCCGCCTGACGTCCTAGATCCGCCCTGGAGACCTCCGGTCCCGTCTACTCCTCTCCCTGCACCTGCGTGAGGTCTTCAGGGCGCCCACCCCTCCTCCCCGGTTACTCCTTCCACGGCGCGAGGCCGCGCCTACCGGGAGGGGGAGGTACTGTCACAGTTCCCGTGTTCCCCGGACTCCATTTCCCATCATCCTCTTGTTTCCTCACCTACACTCACTTCCCTCGTCATCTCCCCATCATCACCGATCACCTGCACCTGGACCTCATCATCATCACTACCTTTATAATGGACACTTTCCCTGCACTCCTTGTCTGTTCTTATGTTTATCCTAGTGTGTTAAGCTGTTTCGTTCTCCCCTGGATTTAATAAAGCCCTTCTGTTTGTGGATTTCCGTATTCGCCTCGTCTCTACAGCTAGCACCGTAACAGTGTCGCTAAAAAGGTTTTGATGGATGACGGTTGTAATGAAGGTAAAGACGATTACAGTGACATACAGGAGTCGTACATAAGGCATGCGCGAGTCCGCAATTATTGATGCGCAAACATACCGTGCATGTGCGCTCGACTCACTGATCGCTATAACACCGTATTTCTGCATGAACACAGTTCAATATATTCGCGTAGTTGTCAAAATTAATGTACTGTGAGTGATTTATAACGGATGCTCGCCGAACAAGCGTGTTCTGGAGAAGTTTGAGAGGATCAGTGGTGTTATATGTCAATAATTTTGAACGGATCCGCATAGTTTTTAAATTCAGTCCTTTGGTATCTCCCTGTGGTCTTATTTGGTATGGCAGGTTGACTTGTGCTTATTTAAGTTACTGTATTACTGAGCAGAGTAAGTACTTTTAAGTTGTAAAGAATGTCTGCAAAGTATGTTTGCAAAACAGAACACTGAACGTTTAAATCTATCTTAAGTTTCTTCTTTAAAGAAATAATAACATGGGGTTGAAAAGTAATAACACGAAAATACAAATGTTTTTTGTGCATTAAAAAAAAATTGCGGCCGTGCCGTATTGATTCGGAGAGGAGGGGGGCCTTGGCGTAAAAAAGGTTGGGAACCACTGAATTATAGTATCAATTTCTCTCTTTTTAAAATCTTACCACAAATGTTTGAATGGTATCATTGTTTCCACAAAAATGTTAAGCAGCAAAAACTGCTTTTTAACATTGATAATAATAAATAGTGAATGTTTCTTGAGCAGCAAATCAGCATTTCTGAAGGATCATGTGACACTGAAACTTCTCTTTGTAAACAACAACAGAATTATAAACGATTCTAATGACGAATGTTGCGTTCCCAAATGCAAATTAAAACGTCACAAACGCAGTAGCATTTACAGTGAATCGACACTGAAAACACAGTACTGTTACAGCAAACATGCAGCGCGTCAGACTATAGCCTATATTTATGTAATTACATCACAACCGTTGCGAATTTTATGACAGTACTATGTAATCTCAAATTCTCACCAACATTCATAAAAAAAGTTACCGGTGAGTAACAAGTTTCAGCACTGATTCTACTCGCATTCGGTGCTTTGAACCATTTGAACTCTTTTGGAACTGTTGTCGCGTCTAAAAACGCATGGAAAACGCGTCCGCGCCGCTTTCTCCTTTCCAAAGCGCTCCGGTGGCGTCTGCTGTTACTAAGCAACCATGAGCTGCGCTCTTCAGCAAAGGATATACGGATTTCCAGCACCGAAAATCACTTGCAGTAGCTCTGCTACTAGATTTATTTATGGAGATGAGAAATAAGAACCACCCTGTACAGCTATGATCAGCTGTTCGGCTGAGCTTTCCATGTTTTGTTACGGAAAGGCTGAAGCTGATCGGTTGGTTCTTGTCACATGACCTGCGGTGCTCTTGCTGCATTCTGAAAAGTTTTTTCATCTCGATGCGTCTGGAAAACGTGATGTGAACGGCCCCTTAGAAAACATAACCTTTTCGCAGTTTATTTAGTTAACTGCTTAAGGCATTTCGCCATTTGAATCATCAAGCAGTAACCAGCATAACCCTGAACAAAAAAATTACTGATCTGTGTGTTTCACGTGGGTCATGATTTTAGGCTGGAAAAAAAAAAAAAAAAAAAATCCAGAAGAATCACATCCCTGGTTGACGAGTGTGAACAGAAGGGAGGGAGTGGGGCACAGGGGAGAAAGAGGGGGACGAGCAACTGTCATCTGTCAGCGGCCCATGATGCTCTCACTAAATATCAGGGGGAAATTGAAGGATTTTGAGGGGATGAGAGGAGAGCAAGAAAGCGCAGCTGGTATCAGTGTATCGATGCTGCAGAAAGGAGTATTGGAATCGTTTCAGATATTTCAGTATCGATACATATCGAAATATAGATATTTCTGACAACACTAATCCTGACTGTGCTGAGATTGAGTGTGTTTAAAGTAAAGAGTGTTAAATGTTGATCGTATCTCCTTACTGAGGAGCAGCTCATGTGTTCAATCATTTACAGATCAATCACTCAATCACCTCAACTCAACAAAATATTATTTCTACACTCTACAGGTATATGGAAGTTCAAGTCCATTTACTAACATGTTAAACATATAAGCCTGTAGCCTTTATCATATGTTCTGTCATATAAACAGTATAATAACAATAATATAACTTACTTCCCTCAAACAACTCAGTAGGTATTATTAGTATTATTATAATTATTGTTTTTGTTGTTACATTTAAAGTATTGTCACACTTTAATATGTGAAATATATGATCAGAAAACTAAACACATTTATCGTCGTCAGGCTTTTATTTGTGTTTAATGGATCAAACAGCGGAGCTGCGCTCTCAGGTTTATGGCTGCTGTAAATTTGACCTGCCACAAGATGGCGCTGTTTTCGACACTCTTGATGCTTTGAAACTTTTCCCGAAACAAAAAAAGATAACAATAAAGTTAGATACCTGTTTCTTGAAGATATTATCTCGATATCTCCTGCATTTTTTCACTGGAATAATTTATTTAAAAGTGGAAAAAGATTTGGTCTTTACAACAAAAATATTTTCTCACCAATAAAGTAAAAGAAGTGTCTTTCAAAATAATAAATAAATTTTACCCTGTTAAATATTTTATGATTAAATATAAAACCAATATTGATACAAGATGCTCATTTTTCATTATTTTGATCATATTTCTACACTGAACAACTATGGAAAGATATTGAAACATTTATTAAAGATAATATCCAACAAGATATATCTGTAACTTTTAAAGATATTATTTTTGGAGACTTTGATTCTGATCTAATAAAAACAAATCTTGTTTTGTTATAAATTTAATTTATTTTCTTGGCAAATTCTATATCCATAAATAAAATTTCACCAACAACAAACTAATTTTTCTTGTTTTTATTTAAAATGTATCTTGATACTGTTTCATCCTCTGTAAATAAGACAGCGAGAAGAACAACCTCAATTTGTAATGACTTTAATTTGTACACTCTAATTGAAATATAAATTAATATCTTACCCTCATGTTTTTTTCTTCTTCTTCTTTTAGCAATTATTGTTGTTGTTTTTTTTTGTTCTGTATGTTCAGATGACATTGTACATACTGTCGACACATGTTGTGTACTCTATACAAAATTGTATATCATTAATGTCATCTTTGTAATGTTTGCAATCATAATAATAATAATATTAATAATTAAAAAGAAAAAACTTTTCCCGAAACATTTACAAAAAATGAAAAAGAAGCTTGAACCCGTGAACCGGAAGTTGCAAGCGACTTTTCTCCAGCGTTGTGACGTATTTCCAAGTGAAACAGAATATTGAATAGAGGGCAGGGTTTTACTTCAGCGCTCCTCCTCTCCATCTCTCACTCATAGCAGACTAACGGTTGGAGGGGAGTGGTTTAAACATTTTCAACCCAAGCCGTCAAACTGACGTCATCAGAGAAGGAACACCATTTCAGACCGGAAGTAACTTTTCAGATTTTGATTAAAGATCACCACGACAAACAATCTTTTTCTGTGTATTAACTTGCACGGATTAATTGTTCACCACAAGACTAGTAATATGAACTGACAAAGTAAATAGGGTCAATTTGATTTCATGATGACTTTAAGAGGCTTCATTTCTCCATCCCTACTCAATAGTTTTAGGCCTTTTTGCAATTTTTTCCCATCGAATTTAGCTGTTTTAGAGCGTTTACTCATTTTGAGCCTGTTTTTAAACATTAACTATCTGTAATGTCATTTTTCATGTGTGGAAAAAGCAACGAAACTAAACTAGCCAATCAGATTTCTTTTCACCCATATCCCTCACGCGCAACCATGCACGTGCACACACACACACACACACACACACATTTGACTTTACAACACAAACGCACACCTTTATTTATTCTTATTATCTCTTGCTTTCTTAATATGTCATGTGTACGCAGATAGATTTTAATAATCAATTTTAAAAATATGCAAAAAATAAATAAAATAAATAAAAGCGGCATTAATTCATGCCCTCTCATGGTAGGCACAGTGAGTACATACAGCTGTACATCTGCAGGCGCCACTGCACTAGATGATTCACCCTGCGTTCCATTCGGAAGGGCTCATCCCTATGCCCTAATCCCTTCAAAGGGTTTACCCTCCGGAGTGAGAGCTTCAAAGGGATGAAGGGGTAAAAAAACTCTTTTTTTGGAACGCACTTCTGTGTCATCTTAACGAGACAATCAAGGAGGTGCCTTCGTCACACATTTTGTACACTGGTTGACCCCCCCAAAAAACATGCTCTGAACGATGAGTAGATTGTGCAACGTTAGTTTATTTATTTTTGGTTTATCGCAGCATATTGTATATTGTGTCTATGTATTTGAAACATTTGAATGGACTGATAAAGGGAGCTGTAAAGTGTTTTTGTTGAAGTACAATGTCGCTTTGACCATAATAATGTACCAAATCTAGCTCGTATAAATATTACAGTAGTATAGAAAAATATTATACATACATTTATAGGTAAAATCGAACTCCGAGCCTCCTGTACACATTCTGTGACGACAAACAACTTCCCTGTGCAAAGGATCATGGGGGCCCAAAGTGTCCATCAGTTGTACCCTTCAGAATCCTTCATTCAGAAGAGCCCTTTGAAATGGCCAGTTTTGAGCACTTCGGTTTGGAACGATCCTTCAATATGACGGCCATGATTGTTTTCACTCCAAAGTGCCCTTTTGTATTTATTTTTGTTTCTATTTGTGCAAATAGCAAAAGAAAAACTCCATTATAGTGTTTTTACAACCTTCAAAAAGAGGGAAAAAATAGAGAGCGATTGATAACGGCAGTCAGAAGAGAGAAAGATGTCATTTTTACCGTCACTCCCACAGAAACACCCTCACAGCAGCGGTAACTAGTTTTTTGTAATTTAATGCAAATGTAATATAATACTGAATATATACAATATTGATGACCGTTAAACGTGTCGTCACAGTCTGTGGAAAAAGTCAACAGACCTTTATCACAGCGGAATTGATTACCGGAAGTGCTCGTCGAAGCAGTGTATCGATTCTTCCGGTTATGTATATTTTCAGTGGGCTGTTATCACCTAGTTGAATAAACGCCTCTTAAAATGAGCATCCGCAGGATGATTTCAAACTCCAGACATTTTCAGAGAGGAGAAGATCTCTTCTTATGATTAATGTGTTCAGAATTTTCCAAACTCAACAGAACTTGTAGTTTTAATCATCATAAGCCGATCTGAGAAAGCCGTGGCTCGTAAACATACGTGATTATTTCAGCAGTTTTTATGTCCGTGTGCTCGTCTAAACCAATAGTGACCTGATGAATAAGATCAGAATCAACATATTTACTCATTTGTAATAAATATTTTAGTCATTATTCTGTGTCATTTTTCATTGAAAATCATTTCACTGTATGTAATTCACACATTCATGCCAAAATTCTTAATTCATATTCACAGTATTCACACTGTCAAACCGTTACTGTTTACGATTGATTAAATGTTTAACATCATTAAATTTCTTTAAGGCAGTTTCCGCACATTCATTCATCTATTTTAAAACTGCTCTTACGAAAATTAACCATGGTTTTACTACAAGTAAAACTAAAAAACGTGGTTATTATAGTTAAATCATGGTAACCACAAATTAACCATGGTCTTGCTAACAATATTTTAATCATGGTATTTTGTAGTAAAATGGTGGTAATACAAATGGTAATCAATCCGTGAAAAAAACATGGTTACTACACTTTTACTATAATAAAACCATGGTTAATTTTGGTAAAGGGTGTTTATCAGTCAAATTCACTTATAAATGTAAATTCAACAGGTAAGAAATATGATCAGTAAGAGAAAAACACAGTTAATGAGAAGACGAGCACTGGACTGCGACAGGTTAGATGGGAAATAAATGTATTTGGAAGGGAACATTTCAGCAAGTTGAAGATATGAGATGTAAACACTCTCAGTTTGGAAATGCATCTACTACACGAACGTACTCCAGCGTCCGCATATTATTTTAAAAGAAGGACCTTCATCCCGCCGTATCAGTCTCACCCATGCTTTCCTCAATTCTTGTTGTGTCGAGAAATCGTGAAAACTGAGGCGAGGATGTCGTTGTTCAGAATCAGAGCAGCCGGATCGCTGCAGTAACACCGGCGAGAGGATTCAGACATTAGTTTTGACTGAGTTGCGATGGGACCGGAAGTAGAGATACACTGCTTCACTTACCGGATATAGGAAGTGTGATAAAGGTCTATTTCAGTTTTCTTCTTTCAACAGGGTTCACGTGTGATTTATCAAACATTCATATGCTGGCAATCCTATCATACGAATGATCGTACGTTGATAAATGTGGCGGCTGAAAACAATCGTCATTTAAATATCACGCCCCTAAAAATTCACGGTTTATAAGCCCCGCCCCTACAGTTTACAACACAGAGAAACGTAACCCGACCAAAAAGAGGAAGAAATCTCAAGAAAGAGAAATTGATCTTATCCAAAAACACCCGTTAACCTTGTAATTGCAAACAAGTACATTAATTTATATGTATATTTAACAGCGGTAAATAAAACAAAACATCCATAGGCCTATTGTAGTTCCCTCCACAACAAATCATTTAAGTTACGGTATTCAACAGAACAAGAATGAAAAAGAAGCTATAAAATTATATATTAAAGTATAAAATAAAACATAAGTTAGATAGTCGTAGAGGCATTCATTATGAACAATAAATATTTTTTAAGGCTAAAGTGAAACTGATGTGCTCACCTCTCTCATTTGGCAAGAATCCAAATATGTTTCTATATTTGCATGTAACATTTTGGTTGCTAAATTATTATTCATTATCAGGGTTCCCACTCTTTTTCAGAGATAATTTTCCAGGTCTTTTCCAGGACATTTCAAATTTAATTACAACAGGAATAAAAGACAAGGATAACAGATTCACGGCCTAAAGTAATATTCCTCTTTCCAGAAGTCTTAAAAAAATCTGTATAGTTTGTTTAAATTTTGTTTTTATTTACTATATTATTGGCAGTATTCAGTTGTTGTTCTTCATTGTCTTTTCCTTTTTGTAAAGCACACTTTCTATATTAATCTTAAATTGTTATAATGTATCCATATCTTAATAAACTATTAAATAAAATTATATAAACAATCATTAGTAATAATCTAGTGTATTAATATAATATCACAATTTAAATAATGCTATGAGTTTAATGTTTTAAAATAAATACAATTTTGAATGGTAAAAATGAAAGACACTTTTAAAATTAAACTAACACCGCCAGCAGGTGACTTAATAAGTGAGTCACTGGAGTCAATCTTTCAATCGATTCGTTCAAAAAGCTCATTTATTTACAAACTAATCAAATGACGGTCTTTATGAATGGGTCACTGAATCACATTTCAAACGATTTGTTCAAAATTGTAGATTCATTTTGAAACACTTTCTTTGAGTTGCTAAGAAACGTTCTGCATTGGTTTTGTTTGGAACTATTTTTGTTGGTGAAACAGACAATATTTCCTCCCCTTATATTAACTTATTTAGTGAACTTGCAGAAAATCAAAATCACATTTGCCTGCACCTCGTGTTCACAACACTAGTCTGTGTTGCGCGAGGAGTGAATGAATCGCTGAATGTGATTCATGGTGCATCGCGTCAGCGTCTCATTATGACATCATCGCTCAGAACTAAATAAAACTAGGGGGATTACGTAAAAGAATTACTATGAAAAACAACTTGTCATGGAGATGCAAGAAGTTTCAACATTTCTAAAACAAAATAAAAACAATACATATCAATTTGCAGCTCAAGTGGGAAAAAGGGCACCTCATAATTATTTATTTTAAAAAATAATAAAACGGTTAATATATTAACACAACTCTGACTTCCTTACCAATTTATTTTAATTCACACTCACACAATTGTTTCATACTCCACAGATTTCTACAAAATAATCAGTTCACACAGAGACATGGTCTTCTTTAGTATTCACTAGGTTTATCACAAGAGAAGGCAACAGCAAAGGAAACTATGCCACAGTGTGCATGTTTTCTACACTACTATTTTCAAGTATTTATATATTTAGAATAAATGACCAAGGAGAGGGACATAGTTTCACTAATAATTTGTTTATTTTGCACAAATCAATCAATCGTTTTAATTCTTTTGGTGTTATTGGAATACTTCTTTCATGTTGTGGACAATTTTAAGATTTTTGTCTATTTTTGCTTCCATGTCTTCTTTTTCTTTTTCTCTAATGGAAAGAAAACTTCCAAAATACACATTTAGATGGTGTTTGTTTTAAGCCTACTACTGTCCGTCTGTGTGCATCTGTAGATTTCTTCTAAATTAACCAAAACAAGCTAATCTGCATATTTAAACACATCAAGAGTCTATTCCCCTGAAATGTTACAAGAAGGCCTACATAATATATATTTTAGAAATGCCTGCAGAGGGCGCCAAAAGCCTGGTGATTGTTGTTACAGAGCACGATCAAATCCTTGTTTTTGGCCAACCAGCAGAATTAAAAATATAATATTAGTAAAATAATACAGTAATAATAATATTCGTCCACTTCTTCATGATAGAAATACTACAGCCACTGTAACGTGTTGAACAAGAATATGTGGACATCAAAACATGCACGCTCAGAGCGAGGGTTTAAACTTTTATTGATGTATTCTCCTGTGTAAGCGTAGATTTAAGAATGATAGCATTATGCAATGCTGTATTATGATTTTTAAATGGTTTTAATAAATCGTGCATCCTTAGAAAACTGTCTAATAATGCGGTTCATGGATCCGAATGCTCCACTTCCGGTATTGACAGCCCTACAGATATCTTTACCATGGTTCAAAACGCAATGCATAGCACATTAAAATAATTGAAATTATAATATGACGCCTATCAAATCAGGCAAATGCGTTGCTGGTGGTCAAATTATTAACGCAGCATTAAACGTATAATCTAACTCTTAAATATTTACCATCTTATATTCTGCATAATTGGGTGTTTTTAAATAAACACTGACAAAAACTATGCAAGTTTTAGGGCTGGACGATATGACGAAATATATAACATTGATATAAGCGATCACTCAGAGTTAGACATACCTATATTGTAGTTATATAAAACGTTCATGGGCAGATTTGCTTTATGTATTTCCCCGGCGTCGAAATCAGCACCCAAGACTGCCTCTATAATCAGACACTTTAGCGCACAAGACAAAAGCCTGGCATGAGAGAGTTAATTCAAGTGAACAGTGGAAGTGATACAATCATCAGGCCGTTGGCGCCCTCTGCAGGCATTTGTTATAATACATAATATAATTGTTTATACAATATATATTATATTAAGTATTTTAAAAGTTTTGTTATATCAAATCATATGATTACTTGCTTTTGATCCAGATATTATTGCCCCATTGTTATTATATTTGTATTTTTGGTCATTTTAAAGGCCATTGTTTGCTTAGGTCTATTTTTATTATCATAAAAAATATCCAATTACTTGATTAATTGTGAAAATAATCGACCGATTACTTGATCACCAAAATAATTATTAGTGACAGCCCTAAATGTAATAATAGTTTAATTCCCCAATTCCATTTTGTTACTTTATGAATAAATTAAATTATAAAATTCAATGACAGTTTCATGTGAGAGTCACATATGATCTTACCCCAGTTTCTCCAGTTTACAGTGAGGATTCTCCAGCACAGCAGAGACTATCTTCACTCCCGAGTCTCCTAGATTATTCTCAGACAGATCCAGTTCTCTCAGGTGTGAGGGGTTTGATCTCAGAGCTGAAGCCAGAGCAGCACAACCTTCATCTGTGACACCACACTTCCACAACCTGTAAAGAACAATGACACACTCTTCACTCTCTCAGATAAACAGAGACTTCATTATCAAAGAGAAACCAATAACATAAACTCAAATCACCATGTTAGATGATCTTGGTCTGTGTCACAGAGCACAAAACATCATAACACACCTGCAGTCAAATTCAAGCAGGAATAATACATATATTTTTAAATGTATGATCATAATTTGTGCAATATCTCTTTTTTTAAACAATTAATTAAATATGTCAGTGAGTTTTACTGTAAAAATCTAGAAAAATTGTAACAGGAGAGGTTAATGTAATGAACATTAAAGAGTCATGAAACCCCCCTTTCAGCTCAAGTCTACCTCACAATCATCTTAAATGTGTGTGATCAGATAGAGATAAAAAAAGCAGGAAAATCTGGCCACGCCCCCGGAACTTCTTTTTAATATCTATGTGTGTGTGTGTGTGTGTGTATTAGTTATAGTTATATCACATTTAAAGATATTTCACATATTGTAGTAATACATACTATTGTCCTGCAACATATAATAATCATGATAATAATTAATATATTATATAATAAAATTATTAATATAATTGTTATTATTAAAGTACCTGCCAAAAGTCTTATTCTTAACTCATAATTCTTAAAAGATTTTGAAATAAATCTCTTTCACCAAGGCAGCATTTATTTGATCAAAAATACAGAAAAACAGTAATATTGTGAAATATTGTTACAAATTTAAAAAAAAAATGTTTTCTATTTTCATGTATTATAAAATGTAATTTATTCCTGTGATCAAAGCAGAATTTCAGCATCATTACTCCAGTTTTCAGTGTCACATGATCTTTCAGAAATCATTAAAATTCAAGAAGCATTTCTGATTATTATCAATGTTAAAAACAGTTGTGCTGCTTCATATTTTTCTGGAAATTGTGACTTATTTTTTTTAGTATTCTTTGAAAAAGAGAAAGTTCAATGAACAGCATTTACTGTATATACATTTATCAAATATATTAAATTTATTAAAGCATTTACTAAATAGAAATATTTTGTAACATTTTAAATGTCTTCACTCTTCTCACTTTTTATCACTTTAATGTAAGATGAATTATAGCAGTGGTTCCCAACCTGTGGGCCGCGAGATAAATTTAAATTAATTTAAATATATTAATATAATTCATTAATTTAATTATTGATACGTTACATTTAATAAATTAAATTAAATTAATTAAAAATACACTTAAAACAAGGCATCACCTCTCTCGTACGTATTCTGTGATTGTTTCGGTTCAGCCCAGTCTGTTTCTCATCGTGCTGCTGTGAAATACAGACTGAACGGTGGCTCAAAACGCAAACTCTCTCAGTTGGAAAAAGAAAACCTGTGTGGCTAAAAAGGTTTTGATGGATGACGGTTGTAATGAAGGTAAAGACGATTACAGTGACATACAGGAGTCGTACATAAGGCATGCGCGAGTCCGCAATTATTGATGCGCAAACATACCGTGCATGTGCGCTCGACTCACTGATCGCTATAACATCGTATTTCTGCATGAACACAGTTCAATATATTCGTGTAGTTGCCGAAATTAATGTACTGTGAGTGTTTTATAACGGATGCTCGCCGAACAAGCGTGTTTTGGAGAAGTTTGAGAGGATCAGTGGTGTTATATGTGTTATATGTCAATAATTTTGAATGGATCCGCATAGTTTTTAAATTCAGTCCTTTGGTATCTCCCTGTGGTCTTATTTGGTATGGCAGGTTGACTTGTGCTTATTTAAGTTACTGTATTACTGAGCAGAGTAAGTACTTTTAAGTTGTAAAGAATGTCTGCAAAGTATGTTTGCAAAACAGAACACTGATCGTTTAAATCTATCTTAAGTTTCTTCTTTAAAGAAATAATAACATGGGGTTGAAAAGTAATAACACGAAAATCATATATATATATATGATAATATCAATTTCTCTTTTTAAAATCTTACCACAAATGTTTGAATGGTATCATTGTTTCCACAAAAATGTTAAGCGGCAAAAACTGCTTTTTAACATTTATAATAATAAATAGTGAATGTTTCTTGAGCAGCAAATCAGCATTTCTGAAGGATCATGTGACACTGAAACTTCTCTTTGTAAACAACAACAGAATTATAAACGATTCTAATGACGAATGTTGCGTTCCCAAATGCAAATTAAAGCGTCACAAACGCAGTAGCATTTACAGTGAATCGACACTGAAAACACAGTACTGTTACAGCAAACATGCAGCGCGTCAGACTATAGCCTATATTTATGTAATTACATCACAACCGTTGCGAATTTTATGACAGTACTATGTAATCTCAAATTCTCACCAACATTCATAAAAAAAAGTTACCGGTGAGTAACAAGTTTCAGCGCTGATTCTACTCGCATTCGGTGCTTTGAACCATTTGAACCCTTTTGGAACTGTTGTCGCGTCTAAAAACGCATGGAAAACGCGTCCGCGCCACTTTCTCCTTTCCAAAGCTCCGGTGGCGTCTGTCGTTACTAAGCAACCATGAGCTGCGCTCACCATGACGACACGGTAGTTTCAGCAAAGGATATACGGATTTCCAGCACTGAAAATCACTTGCAGTAGCTCTGCTACTAGATTTATTTATGGAGATGAGAAATAAGAACCACCCTGTACAGCTATGATCAGCTGTTCGGCTGAGCTTTCCATGTTTTGTTACGGAAAGGCTGAAGCTGATCGGTTGGTTCTTGTCACATGACCTGCGGTGCTCTTGCTGCATTCTGAAAAGTTGAGAGTTTTTCATCTCGATGCGTCTGGAAAACGTGATGTGAACGGCCCCTTAGAAAACATAACCTTTTCGCAGTTTATTTAGTTAACTGCTTAAGGCATTTCGCCATTTGAATCATCAAGCAGTAACCAGCATAACCCTGAACAAAAAAATTACTGATCTGTGTGTTTCACGTGGGTCATGATTTTAGGCTGGAAAAAAAAAAATTAATCCAGAAGAATCACATCCCTGGTTGACGAGTGTGAACAGAAGGGAGGGAGTGGGGCACAGGGGAGAAAGAGGGGGACGAGCAACTGTCATCTGTCAGCGGCCCATGATGCTCTCACTAAATATCAGGGGGAAATTGAAGGATTTTTATTGCTGACAAAGTTAAATTCAGATGAATTATGAATACAATATCTTACACACACAACATAAGTTTGATTTCAAATGGTACATTGAATTAAAACAGACAAGTAAATAGTAATGTAATAAGAACAAATAAACACATTAACAAAAGCACAAATAAATACAATAGAATAAAGATACAAATGAAATCGACTGCTTTATTTCTTCAGGTAGGTCTAACAGTATTCAGGTAAGAAACTGAATAAAGAAAGTAATCAAGTTTAAAATAACTTTGGATAATCTTCATTGTAAAAATTAAATACAGATTAATAAATTAACACTTTATTATGTGTGCGCTTCGGATGTGAGTGAGAAATCTGCGGGAATCAGTAGAATTTGCATTGAAATCCAGAACGGGTCACACCAACAGTATTTAACCGGAGTGAATGAGACTGAATGAGAGGAGGAGGGTGTGGGGATGAGAGGAGAGCAAGAAAGCGCAGCTGGTATCAGTGTATCGATGCTGCAGAAAGGAGTATTGGAATCGTTTCAGATATTTCAGTATCGATACATATCGAAATATAGATATTTCTGACAACACTAATCCTGACTGTGCTGAGATTGAGTGTGTTTAAAGTAAAGAGTGTTAAATGTTGATCGTATCTCCTTACTGAGGAGCAGCTCATGTGTTCAATCATTTACAGATCAATCACTCAATCACCTCAACTCAACAAAATACTATTTCTACACTCTACAGGTATATGGAAGTTCAAGTCCATTTACTAACATGTTAAACATATAAGCCTGTAGCCTTTATCATATGTTCTGTCATATAAACAGTATAATAACAATAATATAATTTACTTCCCTCAAACAACTCAGTAAGTTTGCTCTCAGGTTTATGGCTGCTGTAAATTTGACCTGCCACAAGATGGCGCTGTTTTCGACACTCTTGATGCTTTGAAACTTTTCCTGAAACTTTTAGGAAAAAAAAGCTTCAAAGATTTAAGAGGCTTCATTTCTCCATCCCTACTCAATAGTTTTAGGCCTTTTTGCAATTTTTTCCCATCGAATTTAGCTGTTTTAGAGCGTTTACTCATTTTGAGCCTGTTTTTAAACATTAACTATCTGTAATGTCATTTTTCATGTGTGGAAAAAGCAACGAAACTAAACTATTAATCAGATTTCTTTTCACCCATATCCCCCACGCCCAACCATGCACACACACACACACACACACACACACACACTCACACACACACACTTGACTTTACAACACAAACACACACCTTGATTTATTCTCATTATCTCTTGCTTTCTTAACAGGGCTCCAGACAAAAAAAAAAAAAAAAAAAAAAAATCATTAAGGAGTCATTGGCTCCTATAGGGGTAAAAAACAGGCGCCAAAATTTTTTTTAAAGAGCCACACAATTAATGAACTTACATTTTTAAATCACTTACTTTCAGTCATCCTGTTGTGTTTATATATATCTCCCCTTTACAGTTTCAGCATTTTCATTTTGTGATTTTTCTGGGAAATAAATGTCAGTATTTTCACTTAATACTAATATAGTTTTTGTTAATATTTTGAATCCGCTAAGATTTTTATATTTTCTGCTGTCATTTTTTGTTGTTTTAATCTTTTTTTGTGTCTTTTGTTTTTAGTTTTATTTTTGGTTGTTTTTAAACATGACTGTTTAGTTTTTGATACATTTTTATTTCAGTATTAACATTTATTTCAAGCAATGAAAAAATGTTTTTTAATGGTTTTAGTTAACTATAACCTTTATATTGAATAATATGCGTCAAATAATGTTGTTAGTCATTCCTCCCTGAAGCTACAACAGTTTACTTTGAATCAAATGAAAATATTAATTATGGAAATAAATATATAAATACATTTGGTTTGTGTAACCAAATAACAAACAGGGGAAACTGATATACATACGACTTTGATTAATGAACAGGCCAAAATACAGCGGGACTCTTATTTTGAAATGCATGTGGTTTCCTTTTGCTGCTCATTCAAGTTCAGATGAGGAAGATAAAAAAAAAACTACATTGTTACGAGCGTTACAACACATTACAATATGAATAATATAGAGTAAACTTTGTCATAATTGATCAGCATTAGTTCTTAAGCAATCGGTTGACTAATGTGCGCTAATCATTGATTGTGAGCAGCTCTGAAGTGCTGTTGCGAGAGCCTGAAGAACGCACAACAGCGCCATCTTTTGACTTTAAAATATGCAGCGCTCACTAGGGATGGGCGTTACCACTTATTTTGTTTTCGATACAATACCGATACTTTCAAGACCAATATCGCCGATATCGATACCGATACGATACCTCTAATCCGAACTTATACATTTTAAAAAAATTTTAATTATTGAATTACTTAGAGTAATTATATTTGAAAGGTATTTTAACATTCAATACGCATTAATTGCAATTTATTCAATTATATTTTTGTTTACACATGGTTAAAATGTTTACTTGTAGTGGTAACCATGGAAATGTACAAATTCTATAGGCCTAGCTGAACCATGTTCACTGTAGTAATGGTTCATTTTCATAAGGGACTGCCAGTGACAGGCTGTTGCAGCCATAAAATGCAACCTTTGTATTCTGACAGTGTATCAACATTAGATACAGAACAGAACATCAATATGAACTTTTAACATTCAATTTAAATAAATGTAATTGCACAAACAATGTAGGCTACTATTTCATTTTGTTTATTGTTAAATAACTCAAACATATGTTTTTCTGTCTTCTGTTAAGCATTGTTCTGGGCTGTGTTTCCCAAAAGCATCAATGGTTTCTTACGATACTAAACGCAGCCCTGTTTGAATGTAGTGTCGGCAGTGAGTGAACGCATTCTGTGATTGATTGGTTCTGTCTTGCAGCATTTGCGTGTGTTCAGAAGAGCAGGAAAATAGTTCCCATTCAGTCGGTCACGTTCGACGTACGTCGGACAGACCGACGAATAGGAATCTCGCTAGAGAGGCCAATCTACTTCGAGTGTAACTACAACGAGCCAATGCACATTGGCATGCAATCATATGCAGCAGCTGCTCGCCTCGCAGCGCGGGTACATAATGAGCAGCAGGTGCGTTGCATCTTCAGCTTTTCGCTTCAGAGCCGAACGGTGTTTGTTCCTGTTCTCTGCAAGCAAGTGTCTGCTAGAAGACGAGTCAAGCTTTTTTGGTTGAACTTCTCTTTTTTTTTCGAGTGCGGGCGAACAGCACAGCAGCGGGGTCGAAGTCCTCTCTTTATTTTCGTTTTTACGGCTGGTAAGAGTGAGCGCCTTCAAAGAGAGAGAGCGCACACGACAGGCTGCACACAATCCCTGTCTGTGTTGCGGCGGCCGTTCCCCTGCGTGCTTCAGCACTTTAAAAGAGTAAAGTCCCTAAAAGAGCTTACACAAGTAGAGCTTGCATCTTTTTAAAGATGACATTCTATTTGTGTGTTTCTGGATGCGGTCGTTTCCTGTCCTCACTGACGGCCACGATCACCGTTTCACATGTCTGGGCGCGTGCTGAAACGATGTTCGTGGGTGGTTCATGTTTTCGTATGAGAACATGATCACGTCGACACGCCGGTCGTGACTCTTCTTTCTCCGGGAAGCTTGAGTCCCCTCTGTTGTTGGCCAGCTGCCGCTTGTGTGTAAAAGCACAGCCGCGGGTCTGCCCGACACTCTGGGAGACCGCGGAGATCAGCGAGAGCAAACCTCTCGCTCCTCTGCGTGTCGTGTGCCGTCGAGCTGTCAGGCTGCAGCGCAGGTTGTCACGGCAACCCAGCACTCGCTCGGCGCTCTAGATGCACGGTCTCCTTGCCTAATCTCCATTGTAGCGCCCTCTCTGGTGCACCAGAAGAGGTCTACTTTGGTGAAATGGCTTGGGTGACTTGAGGTTGAGGGGTTACTTCGGGGAACCAACCCCCTAGGGCTCCTCCCTCTCTAGCGCATTGCATGCTGTGTAGCTTCTGGATTGGATTGCTGGTCCTTCTCATAGGGGAACCTAGCATTTCATTCAGGGCTCCAGCTGAGGGTCAGATGTCGATTGCAGCATCGGAGAGAGGGCTGTTATGCTCTGGAAATGAGGGTGACGCTGCCCACTGTAATGGTGTGTGCTTATGCTGACTCAGATTCAGAGTTTACAGCCATGCTTTCCCGGGTGTTCCGGATGTGCATGGGGAAACTTGGCAGTATGGAGCTATATTGGTGCCATAAATATGGAACGCCAAAAGTGCCAAAATCTGCATAAAGTTTTTCACTCTCTCACTACCCCCTTGGGTGGGGTGGCTGTTCAGACCACACCCACCCTGCATGTGAGGCCAAGGCACTCTTTATGCATGAGGGTAGTTCTGAGCCGGAGTTGAGCTGCGCTGTTGACTAACCGTGATCAAAGTCATGGCACAGGCCTTCGGCCAGACGATGTCCACCTCGCTGGTCCAGAAGCGCCCCCCTGGCTTACCTTGCTGAGGTGCGAGAGGTCGTCAAGCTAAAACACTTTCTCGACACTCCCATCTCACTAGGTGGCCTTTTCGGTGACACTGTCGGGGACTGAGCCCAGCAGTTCTCCTCAGTTAGTAGCAGACCGGGGAGCCTCCCCCGACAAACCATTGAGTTCCTCGTGGGCCCTCAGTCTGCTCGTTGCCAAGGGTGTCGTTCCCTGCAAAAACTCCGGCCCAGCCTGCTCTACTGAGTCCGCTGCAGGAAGATGACGCCTCCCGTCTCTGCTACTGTTTAAGTGGTTAGTGAAAAATCACCTCTGAGACGGGTGACCCAGAGATGGGTGGGGCTGCTCTCCTCCCCCGGAGGAGGGCCGGGTGGTAAATCCTGTTGTTTGGTTTCTGTTCTGACGCTGGCCCAACAGCCAGCGGTACCCAAATTTTCAAAAAAGAGCAGTTCCTCCATCTTTGGGTCTGAAGAGGGCGTGGAGAGCAGTGGGAGGAGAAAAACCTCACCACTCTCATCCCCCCCCTCTTCCTTCGCCAGAGGGCAGTTGCGTGCAGTTGAAGGCAGCAAAGCCTCTCCTGCACCCCCTGCCCGACTGTGGAACCAGGTAGGTGTTGCACAGCACACTCTGACCCCGCTTCGGGCCGCCTCACAGAGAGAGCCTCCCAAGCTGCGTCCCTCTGTTCCACCTCGCTGCCTCACTGCAGGTACGCCTGCGGTCCCTTTGGTCCCGCTTGTACGGTCTCTGCGAGCCTGGTTAGTGCTCCCCAGTCCGTCTCGCTGGCTCATTCGGACCATCAGGCTCGGCTATGCGATTCAGTTCGCCCGGCGTCCCCCCCCAAGTTCAGGGGCATCCCCCTCACTGCAGTGAAGGCTGTCGATGCCCATGTCTTGCGTGCGGAGATCGCGGTCCTACTGGCGAAGGACGCGATAGAGCCGGTCCCTCCAGCCGATATGAGGTCAGGGTTTTATAGTCCCTACTTCATTGTACCCAAGAAAAGCAGTGGGTTACGGCCTATCCTGGACCTGCGAGTCTTGAATCGGAGCCTTCACAAGCTACCGTTCAAGATGCTCACGCAGAAGCGCATTTTCGAGTGCATCCGTCCCCAGGATTGGTTTGCAGCGATCGACCTGAAGGACGTGTACTTTTCATGTCTCGATTCTTCCGCAACACAGGTCATTCCTGCGTTTCGCGTTCGAAGGTCGAGCATATCAGTACAGAGTCCTACCCTTTCGGCTGGCCCTGTCTCCCCGCGTCTTCACGAAAGTCGTGAAGGGAGCCCTTGTTCCCATGAGAGAACAGGGTGTTCGCATCCTCAACTACCTCGACGACTGGCTCATTCTAGCACAGTCCCGGGATCAGTTGTGCGAACACAGGGCTCTGGTACTCGGACACCTCAGCCAGTTGGGTCTTCAGGTCAACTGGGCAAAGAGCAAACTCTCCCCAGTGCAGAGGATCTCTTTTCTTGGTATGGAGTTGGATTCGATAGCACGCCTCACAGAGGAACATGCTCAGTCGGTGTTGAACTGCCTGAATACGTTCAACGGCAGGACAGCGGCTCCACTGAAATTCTTTCAGAGGCTCCTGGGGCATATGGCGGCCGCAGCGGCAGTAACCCCGCTCGGTCTGCTTCATATGAGGCCACTTCAACACTGGCTTCACGGCCGAGTCCCGAGATGGGCGTGGCAACGCGGTACGTTCCGGGTGGCAATCACTCAGGAGTGTCGCCAAGCCTTCAGCCCGTGGTCGGACCCCTTGTTTCTTCGGGCAGGAGTGCCCCTAGAGCAAGTGTCCCAGCATGCTGTGGTATTCACAGATGCCTCTGCCACCGGCTGGGGTGCCACGTACAATGGGCATGCAGTCTCAGGGGTGTGGACGGGCCCCCATCTGCATTGGCACATCAACTGCCTCGAGTTGCTGGCAGTACGCCTTGCTCTGAGCCGCCTCAAAGGACTGCTACGGGGCAAGCATGTACTGCTCCGTACGGACAACACTGCGACCGTTGCGTACATCAGCCTTCAAGGTGGTCTACGCTCCCGTCGCATGTCGCAACTCGCCCACCTTCTCTTCCTCTGGAGTCAGAAGCATCTGAGGTCGCTTCGTGCCATTCATGTCCCCGGTGTGCTCATCCGTGTGGCCGACGAGCTATCACGAGCTGCGCTGCCAGGAGAGTGGCGACTCCACCCCCAGGTGGTCCAGCTGATCTGGAGAGAGTTCGGAGAGGCTCAGGTAGACCTGTTTGCCTTACCAGAAACCTCCCACTGCCAGTTGTTTTACTCCCTGTCCGAGGGAACACTCGGAACAGATGCGCTGGCACACAGCTGGCCCCGGGGCCTTCGCAAATATGCGTTTCCCCCAGTGAGCCTACTTGCACAGACCCTGTGCAAAGTCAGGGAGGACGAGGAGCAGGTCCTGCTAGTTGCGCCCTATTGGCCCAACCAGACCTGGTTCCCAGAACTCTTACTCCTCACGACAGCCCCTCCCTGGCCCATTCCTCTGAGGAAGGACCTTTCTCAGAGACGGGGCACTCTCTGGCACCCGCGTCCAGACCTCTGGAAACTCCATGTCTGGTCCCTGGACGGGACGCGGAGGTTCTAGGTGACTTACCCCCCGAGGTACTTAACACCATCACTTCGGCACGTGCACCGTCTACGAGACGTGCTTACGCCTCGAAGTGGAACCTGTTCGTCGAGTGGTGTTCCTCTCGCCGAGAAGACCCCCGAAGATGCTCGATCGGTGTCGTGCTTTCCTTCTTGCAGCAAGGGTTGGAGCGTAGGCTGTCCCCCTCCACCCTTAAAGTCCATACTGCTGCTATCTCTGCATATCATGACCACATAGATGGCAAGTCTGTTGGTCAGCACGACCTGGTCGTCAGGTTCCTTAGGGGGGCGAGACGGTTAAATCCTCCTCGTCCTCCCTCCATACCCTCTTGGGACCTTGCTCTGGTGCTGAGAGCACTCCAGATTGCTCCCTTTGAGCCCTTGCAATCAGCAGACTTAAAGATTCTGTCTATGAAGACTTTGCTGCTGGTTGCATTGGCCTCCATCAAGAGGGTAGGGGACCTGCAGTCTTTTTCGGTCGACGAATCGTGCCTAGAGTTCGGGCCGGGTGACGGCCACGTGGTACTGAGACCCCGGCCTGGCTATGTGCCCAAGGTTCCTACCACTCCCTTCAGGGACCAGGTAGTGAACCTGCAAGCGCTGCCCTCGGAGGAGGCAGACCCAGCCCTAGCTTTGCTCTGTCCAGTTCGTGCCTTGCGAATGTAGATAGAACTCAAAGCTTCAGGACCTCAGACCAGCTCTTTGTCTGTTACGGAGGCCAGCAGAAGGGAAAGGCTGTCTCCAAGCAGAGGATGGCTCACTGGATAGTGGACGCCATCGCCTTGGCTTACCAAGCCCAAGGCGTGCCCTGCCCGCTTAGGTTGCCTGCTCACTCTGCGAGAGGTGTTGCATCCTCCTGGGCGCTGGCTCGTGGCGCCTCGCTAACAGACATTTTTAGAGCTGTGGGCTGGGCGACACCTAACACGTTCGCTAGATTCTATAGCCTTCGTGTCGAGCCGGTCTCCTCCTGTGTTCTCACCTCAGGTCAGAGGCACGGAGAGGCCCCGGCTTAGTGTCGGCTTGCTGCGCTCATGCGCTTTTTCTCCAGAGAGTCCCTACAAGGCAGACCCTGTTGAGTCCTCCGTTCTTCCTTTCGGCAGCCGACGTGGCGGAGCGTCTGGCGCCAGGCCTATACTCCGCTGTATCCTTGAGAACCGGGTTTAGGCTGGGATACATATGTGTGACCCTACGGGGATCCCATATGTCTAGTTCCACGGTTGCTCCTAAACGAAGCCCGTGTCTTTCCCTCTGGGAGAACCCACCTCTCACTGAGTTGGAGTCACCCCAGTTCTTCCATATGTAGTACAGCCCTACGCGGTTAGTCCATATGTTCTTCTCCACATAACTCCTTCGGGGAAGGATGTGGCTTCCGCAGCGTTCCTTCCCAGCGTTATCCAATAGTCTCACTGAATGGGTTTTGGGGAACAGCAGTGATCGACATTCTCTGTGTTAGCCCTGTCCCACCGTCCTTTTGGCAAGGGGGTTCAGGTGGCTTACAACAGAGCGCTGGAAGGGGGCAGCTCCTGTGGCGCTTTGGTAGGGATTCCTATTCGTCGGTCTGTCCGACGTACGTCGAACGTGACCGACTGAATGGGAACGTCTCGGTTACAAAGGTAACCCTCGTTCCCTGAAGGAGGGAACGGAGACGTACGTCCCGTCGCCACAGGCCCTGTACCCCGCTGTTGCTGCCGCCTTTTCGGTTCGGCTCCTCAGCGAAAACCTGAAGATGCAACGCACCTGCTGCTCATTATGTACCCGCGCTGCGAGGCGAGCAGCTGCTGCATATGATTGCATGCCAATGTGCATTGGCTCGTTGTAGTTACACTCGAAGTAGATTGGCCTCTCTAGCGAGATTCCTATTCATCGGTCTGTCCGACGTACGTCTCCGTTCCCTCCTTCAGGGAACGAGGGTTACCTTTGTAACCGAGACGTTCTACTACACAATTATTTGCTAACATAGGTTATTTGTCCAATTCAATGCATATTGTACACATTAAATTTATTGTTAATTTATTGGTTAAAAAAAAAAAACACCTCAGTATTGATATTTTTATTTGAGTATCGATGCTTTCGATATTCAACGTCAGTATCAATATATCAATACTTCATATCGATACGCCCATCCCTAGCGCTCACATTTATTTAATAAATCACATAAAGGACTATCGCGATTTGTTTTTCCATCCACAAAATATAATACGCCTTAAAATGATCGTTTATACTGTTGTTATACTGTTTAAGGCACTGAAGACTTTTAATGACCTTAAATTGATCTGATGATGAGCGGAGTGGAATAATGAAAGTGATCAGCATGATTGATATTCAAACGGTAAGAACGCGCTGCATTGTGTATCTGCAGTCTGTAGAGCCGGTTTCCCCTTTTGAATGACGAATATAGATGAATTTATATGAAATAGGCAGTTGTCTCTTTACACAGGAGCAGAACGATGTGTTCAAATGCAGCTTTTTTGCACCGACGCGACGCGAGGCGACAACACAGTCGGCTTTCATCAATGCTAGTTCTTTGGCAACTTATGTGATAGGCTACTGGTCACAGAACACACAAATAACATGCAGATTTTACAGTCATAACGTGTGAATTTGTATGGTTGCCAATGGCGACCTCAGCAAAAATATCACTCGCAAATTAATATTTTTAGTCGCAAATGTGACCGTTTTAGGTGCAGTCTGGAGCCCTGCTTAATATGTCATGAGTGTACGCAGATAGATATTAATAATCAATTTTAAAAATATGTAAAAAAAAAATAAATAAATAAATAAATAAAATAAAAATGGCATTAATTCATGCCCTCTCATGGTACGCACAGTGAGTTCATACAGCTGTACATCTGCAGGCGCCACTGCACTAGATTCAGTCACACACCTGTTGATTGTAGGAACGATTTCACAGAGAGACGAGATCTCACGGAGACTCACGAGATCAAACGTGACTTGAGAAGAAAAACAAATGGAGGACAATCGATGTTGTCAGCTGACTCTCCTGCCACGCGTTGTTTTAATGAATGTAATTAGGACTTTCACGATTCCTCGTTTAAATTTGAATACCTGATTTTAAAAAATCCTCAATAGACCCTTTTCACATTTCTGTGTTTCTCAGTAGCCGTCATAGTTGGGTAAACTTTTATCCATGGGTTTCAAAGACGTCACTTCCGCTATGCCCGCCGCCATTTTTGTGTGCGACACGGCAACTAACACAGCAGCACTTCATTGTACCGATGATCATCTTTAGCTTCCAGCGAGCACTCAAACAGCAACACAAAACATTAATAACTATGATTGTGACTGTCATATTAATAACATTATAATTGTACACACTACTGTAATAAAATGTTGTGAATTATTTGTACTTAGCTGCTGTGTTTCAGCGTGTTGTTACAGGAAGAACGAATCCACAACAGGAGCTACATTCACATTTCTTAGTTCAAGTTCATCTGTGCATGATTTTGTGCAAATTTAAGTTATAATATTATGTTTATCTTGTATAAATATTTCTGAATTATCCTATATAGGATGTGTTCTGTTGAGTTAATTAACCTTCTAGCAAAGCGCTTCAGTTTATGGGTGTTCATCTCTTCAGCTTCAGCGCGAGCAGCTCAAACAGCAATGATGTCATCTAAATGAGGAAAAATATCGATATTTGGACAAAACATCTGTTATTGTTTGTGATCTTATTTTATTACCTCCAACTGTGTTTTGTCCCTTAAAAACATTTCTACAGTAGTGTCCACGAGAATAAGGTGGATATCTTGTACACAGTCCATCGCCATACACCGGAGAAAGTGTTACCAAAAAATCTATTACCTAACAAAAATATTAATAAAATAACAAAATATGTAAATGCAAACAAGTCATTTGACAACATTATTCAGACTGTAAAGAAACAAAATGCATGTGCCATGGTGGAATAAATAACTGGAAATAAGGAAATGATTTTAATCAAACCATATGTTGATGAAAATAATACGAGAACAATACAAGTGCTAGTTATTAAAAATAATGCATTATTGTTTTTGAAAAAATATGAAACATTTTTAATATTACAGTAATAGTAAACATCTTTAATGACTGTTTGAAATATCATCATTGCTGTTAGAGCTGCAAACACACACTGGAGCTGAAGAGAATGAACACCCATAAACTGAAGCTAGAAGGTTAATTAACTCAACGGAACACATCCGATAAGATCATTCAGATTTTTATACAAAATAAAAATAATATTACAACTATTTGCACAAAATCACACGTTTCAATATTCTAGATACTCATAAAATAAATCAGACTCAAGTGTGGTGTCATGAACTCCAACTGTTTACTGCTCTTCCGCTCTCTCGCCAATACATGCATAATAAAAGTCTCATGTAACAACTTCAACACTATACATTATTAAACAAATTGTTACATCTTTCTCACTTTTTTTTTTTTGAACAATGATTCTTAGCTAACTGTTACTCTAGTGAGCATTCAAAGTCTTTCAGGTATGTGGGTCTCCTAATAGGCCTACCACTTCTTGAACAGGGCGTTTGGTTCCCGGTTGGGGATGACTGTTCCCTCTTTATTTCAATCGGCCCAGTATCACTGTCATTCTCAGACACTCCTGGGTCTTCGGGTCGAGAGGTTTCTGTATTTTCTGGCTTGTCTAGTTCTGGGAAATCATTATCTAGTTCTTTTGTCTTTTTCAGGTGTTTTCTGTTCCTCCTCAGTACTTGTCCGTTTTCCATCTTAACTTCGTTTGATCTTTGTTCCACAGGTCTGATCACTGTTGCTTTTGGCCACCAATGTGTCTGTCCTATCAGCGGCTGAACTCTCACTTTGTCCTTGTAGTGCCGATCTTTGAGATCTTTAGCTGCCACATCATAGTGTTGAGCCTGTCTCAGCTGTCTGTTTTTGTAGCCTCCTACTTTGTTGGGCATCAGTCCTGGACGCAGTAAACTCTCGCTCATCGGGAGTAATGTTTTTGTGCGTCGACCCATCAGTGCCATTGCTGGGCTGCTATCAACACCTTGAGTTGGAGTGTTCTGGTGGTCCAGCATTGCTAGGTAAGGATCAGCTCTTTTAGCTTTCGCCATGAGCCTTTTTGCACTTTTTACAGCTGACTCCTCTTTTCCATTGCTCTGTGGGTATCCCAGTGAGAAGGTTTGTGTGTAAAGTCCCAGGCTTTGCTGAATTTCTTGAATTCTTCAGATGAATACTGGGGGCCATTGTCTGAAAACACCAACGGTACCGACCCAGAGGTGTAGTGAACGTTGTGAGAAAACTGGATTCTTCCTCTAATTCCACGAGCCAAAATCCATTTTTCACATCACAGACTGAAAAGACCCGTGCTCCATTCAAGTCTGGCAGTACATCCTCAATTGTGGGTAATGGATAATGGTTTCTTTTTAGCGCTTTGTTGAGGGGCTTTGGGTCGATACATGTACGCAGCTGTCCTGAGGGTTTCTGCACTATGACCATGCTGCTAATCCAGTCTGAACTTCTTTCAACAGGAGCTATGATTCCTCGCCTATGCAAGTCTGCTAACTCTTTTTTGAGGGGTTCATAGAGAGCTGTGGGAACTCTTCTTTTGGGCAGTTTTACTGGTTCCACCTGCTCATCTATTTCCAATTTGAGCTTCCCTTCAAATGTCCCATCACCTTCAAAGACATCTGCATAGTCCAGTTTTATTTGTTCTTCTGTCCACTTCTTTGATTCCTCCCTGCTTTCCTCTACAGCCATAATATTTTGATGCATCACATTAATCAGTTGCATTTCCTGGCATGCTTTGCTGCCCAGAATGGGTCGATATGCACCTTTCTCCACTACAATGAACTTGAGTTTGTATTTTTTCCTACTGCAAGGGTTTTTCACCTGAAGAGTGCACTTTCCAAGTGGAGTTATGTGGTCTTGTTGTACATCATTAGAACCTGATTGCAGGGCTGTATTTGATCCTTTGGTCATATTTGCTGGGATTACATTGCATGTGGCTCCACAGTCTAACTGGAATCGTACCGATCTTTTATTGACCTGCAAAACGGCATATACAGCTGTACTGTGGTCCGGGTCACCCTTCACCATGTTTATACTTCCTCCCACTGTGCTCAAAGTTATACTCAGCACTTCATCTTCACTTTCTGAATCATCTTCCTGCTCAATTGCCAAAACTGTCTTTTTCCTATTGGTCCGCATACTTTTGCATACTGCAGCAAAATGGTTATTCTTACTGCAAGATTTACACTTTTGCTCAAATGCAGGACATTTCTCCTTCCTCTTCTCATGTTTCTGGCCACAATATCTGCACTGTATGATGCTCCATTCTGATGAGGTGTCTCTTTTTTCTCTGTATTTCTCCTTTGTAGCCATGGCATGTATTGTTGCTGATGATGTCTGTGACTCTATAACTTTTGCTCTCTGTCTGGACAGCTCTGCAGCTCTTCCTATCTGTAAGCATTTTTCCAAACTGAGATCAGACTCTCTGAACAGGCACTTCCTTAAATGTGAATCCCATGTCCCACACGCAATTCTGTCTCTTCTGAGGGAGTCTGTAATCACCACAAAATTGCATGTTGCTGCCAGTGTCCTTAATTCAGTCACATGTTTGTCCAGACTTTCCTCTTGACCCTGATTGCGTGTAAAGAAATTGTCTTTCAACAGTCTCATTTTTCTTGGGGTCACAAAATCCATCTAACTTTGTTATCACTTCCTCAATTAATAAGCCCTCCACATTAGTTCCAACTCCCAACGTTTGGCACACTTCACGTCCTTTTTCTCCAATTAAGTAATGGAGCAGTTTCAATTTATATTCATCCGTTTTGTCTTCCATTGTCAGATCTACATACAAATTGAATTCTTCCTTCCATCTTTTCCATGTCATTGCTATCGTTGCAGGTGCTAGACTAGCGATCAATTATTTACTCACATTGATATCGTCAAGTACGTCACCTCCGAAGCGCGCGCTCAGATGCTCTCTCTGACTTGAGCAGCGGCTATGCGCTCTTGCGAGCCTCTGTCACGCTCCTCAAGGGAATGACGATCACTTTAATTCCTTGTGGTTCGGTTTCAGTCTTTAGACTTATGAACCACTGCCACCATGTTATAATATTCTTGATACTCATAAAATAAATCAGACTCAAGTGTGGTGTCATGAACTCCAACTGTTTACTGCTCTTCCGCTCTCTCGCCAATACATGCATAATCAAAGTCTCATGTACAACTTCAACACTATACATATTGCACATATTGTTACAACGCACAGATGAACTTGAACTAAGTAACGCAGTCAGAATAATAGCTCCTGTTGTGGATTCGTTCTTCCTGTAACAACACGCCGAAACACAACATTTTATTACAATAGTGTGAACCCAGGGTGCGAACTACGAGGGGAGCTAGGAGGAGCTCGGCTCCCCTTAATAAGACATGGGCTCCCCTGAAAACGTGATTTGTGAAATTTTGGGGGGTCTCCAAAAATATTGACAATGTGTTATTTTGATGTACAATTTCAGTTTTGTGTAATGTGATCATCGTGGATTATTATGTGTAATTGCAACAATATCATTCATTCATGCATGACGGCGATTTAAACCTAATTCACTTCAATAAAGATAACTGTACATGCTATTCTTGTCATGAGCATCAAGTTGTGGGGGCGCTGTGGTGCAAATTTCATTCATGTTTAGTACGTGTTAATCATGGTGTTAACTCAAAGATTCATAGAAAAAATATAAACATTGGAGCTGTGGTCGATTCTGTGTTAAGGTAAGGCATGTTATTCTCAATGATGTGTTGTGGCTGGGTTTTTATAGGTCTGTGTGACTCTAGGCCTAATTGAACGGAGGAATTATGGTACTCTTCTGTAGCCTGACGAGTAACTTTAACCGTTGTTCATGTGAACTCAAAGACAGCCTGATGCTTTGTTTATGTGGGTGTCCGTTCACCTATCAATTCATGTCGATAAAGTATAATAGGGTAAATCCTGTATAGTGATTTATCCTATATAGTGCTTGCATAAAGCAAGTAGTGCATACACTTGTAGCTGTAATGTATTTTTGTAAGCCATTAGTCCACCCCCGCCCCCCGTTATAAAAAAAAGTGGGCTCCACGGTATAGTTCGAACACTGTGTGTACAATTATTGCTATGAATAAGACAGCCCCAATAATAGTTATATTAATGTTTTGCTTTGCTGTTTTTTTTTTTACTCTATTCGATCATTTTTAAGCAGGGTATATACAGAACTTCTTAAGTTGAATTTAATACCTTTTACTACCTTTTTTAATACCTTCAAAATATTTTTTAATACCAGCGCGACTTCAAGCTGCAACTGTAGTGGCATAAATGAAATATCTTTCCAAATGGAATAACATATTGCATCACAACCTCATCCAGTGGAGGTTGAGGTCGTTGATGCAGCCGTAGCGCAGAACACTGATATGGGAAGCTGCTCGCTACATCCGCGCATTCCTAGCTTGGTGGCTATTTCAGTGGTTCTCAACGTTTTTTGGGCCAGCGCCCCCTATCCATTATCCAGGTCCCTTACCGCCGATTATTCACATCTGTGTTTTCTTATTATTATTAATATTAAATCTGTAACTTTTTTGTATTTAAAATGTACCAAATTTATATAATCGGTGAGTATATCATGAATCCATTTTCCAAACCGTGTTTTTGTCTTATCCTGAATCACTACGGTACACCTATAATAAGTGTTTATATTGGGACTAGTTTAGACTGGTTGGAGTCGGCACTGCTGCGGAGTACAGCACAGCACAGTACGAAGATGCCTGCAATTTTGTTTCTTTCCCGCTAGAGCTCCAAAAGTTATGGACTGCAGCTTTCATATATAATTAAAAAGCATGTCACTGAAAGCCAAATAACAGATTTGATTTGACTGAACAGTGGCAGCCCTTAATTTGTGCCGGAACAAGCCGGATCCGGAACCTCCAAAATCTGATCCGGCACCTCATTTGGGGGATCCCCCTCTCATATAACACCAAAAGTGGTCCATTCCGTGTTTTGTGTTTTCCGACACATAAGCAACATATAAAGCAGTGGATGTCAAACTTTTTTTTTTTTTTTTTAATTGACGCGACCAAACCAAGTCAAGCCAAGCATAAGAGTAGGCCTACTAAAATATATAATATACATATACAGAACAAGAATAAAAACTTATAAGTAGCTATAAACAAGCCTAAACGAATTCATTTGAAGCGAAACTGAAAGTAAAAAACGGTGTTCTCAAGCAGCCTCTCGTTCGGCACGAATTCAAATGTATCCGTTTCAATTAAAAAAATAAAAATCCTCTTCACATGAGCAAAAATGTGCTTGGCAGGACCAGTTTCAGCGGTGGTCACGCTGAACGGCACATATAGGATTCTACGGAGTATTTAAAATGAGCAGTGCAATTTTTTTTATATGTTTGGCTGACTGTATTTTATTTTGATAATAAACAGGCTGCGATGTCAAGTTTGCAATGCTAAAAAATGTTGTGTGCGCACGCGAGGTGCCGGCGATCACTTCAACTGATTCCAACCAGCAGAAACAACTTAAATACTCTGTAATTTACAAATACTTTATACACTCACACTAAAAACAGAACATTGTGCTTTTGTAAAATAAAGAAAACAGGATGCGCTTTTTGCCATCTCAGTTTCCTTTCCTTGAAGTTGGAGCGCCGCGCCTCACAAAAATGAATCAAACTCAGCACCATATAGGCTATTTGTCAGTTTTTTTCTTTCGCTTTGTTAATCAATTAAGTCAAATATATTTTGTTTATTAATTCATTTTAGACTATGCTTTTATGAAAACAAATTTTGTTTTTGTTTTTAACATAGGCTAACTCTCACAAACTATATGATTCCTGTCATCCCATTTTTTTAAGTCTTGTGACACAGGGTTTGAAAACCTGTGATATAATAATATTTTATATAAACTATAGACAAACTTTGATGACGATGTTTTCTGAAACTTAAGCGTGCAAGTCGCATGTTTGATTATTCATGTTAAATGTAAAAATGTTAAATAAAATAGAACAATAAATTAATAAATAGTAGGCCTATATTAACAAATAAATAGACATATTAAGCTGTTTATTCACGTTTAAAACATAGTTTAATAAAGCCAGCATTTAAAAACAACTTGACAGTTGTTGTTTTTTGTTTTTTTTTATCCATTTGAAAATATAGTTAAAATATGCTATTATAAACTCGTAGGGGCAACAAATCATCTTCCGACTCTCTCCCATGCCACGCAAAGTAGATATAAGATGGGCTGTCATTGAACAGTAAAAACGACCGTAGGATACGGTCATTTAACCAGTAATGTTTGTACTTTTATTACGCATTTAGGAGAGTATTGCAAGAAGCTGCTTACATTAATCTTACTTTCGAAAAAAAAAAAAAAAAAAAAAAAATACAATCATGATTTTTCATTAAAAATTGTTATAATTATATAGTCCTAAATACCTTGGTATCAGCTTGTTTTCATCAATGGTATAATTAATTCAATTCAAATTTATTTGGTTTGTCATAATTAATTTGTGTTCATAATCAATAAAATAAAATAAAATAAAATAAATCTTTTAACAAGAATAAACACATATGAACAATTAGATTAAATTATTATTGTATTATTAATTATTATATCTATCTTGAAACTATCCGAGCAGCGTTTCGCGCTCAGATGTGACGGCGGAATTAATATATTACATAAATGTGCTTACAGAATATATTTAAATTATCCATCAAATTGTCATTTTCTGCTTACAGTCTTGCGAGTTAACGATAATGCCTGACCAGTAAATGACTTGGTGAACAAAGAAAACATTTTGGCATTAGTTAATGCCTAAAAATGTAAAAGTTTTACCTTATAAATAGAATTTAGTTTCATTAATTTTAAAATTCGTCACCGGAGTGAATGAAAATATTTGAAAATATAAGTGGTTTAATGGTTTGTCAACTTTCCATTCCTCCGCTGCGTGGTTCTAGTCAGCGCTGGATTGTTGTCAGCGCGAAACACATTTTTGAGCACGTGAATTCTTGTCAGCGCTTTAGCACTGGTCTATGACTGCAAAAAATAATCGTTGCAAAAGAAACGATACATAGCAGATTTTAAACTGGCAGATTTTAAAGGCAATTCTTTTGCAAGTAATTACAAGTTTAATCTTGTCTTTCCTGGATCTTTGGTGTAAACTCGTGAACGCCCCCCTTTTAAAAATCTTGCTTCCAAAGCCCCCCGTTGTTCTCTGAACGCCCCCGTTGAGAAACACTAGGCTATTTGATTCCATATGCGATTTGACGCCATTCACCCCCACCCAGGTTATATTAATCGTCTTCTTGCAGATGTGGCAATAAGCCTCGCAGCTGTTGCCAACTACTGGCCTAAGCCAGTCTTTAAATCTTGAGTCCTCCAGCCAGAGGTCCGAAAACTTGCATTTCCCCATGTTTTAATTACTGAACAGAAGCGAGCTCGCTTACATGTTTGGCAGCAGGCCAGCCGGGTACCCAGTTTGTTTCAGCGCGCGCGCGAGAACGAACACCACCTCACGTGATATCGCTCAGGTCCTACTCTCAACATATAAATAAATCCACGCAAATTTTAGAAGAAAGGCCTGCACTTAACACAAATTTAAAATTTATCTAAAAAAAAATTGGGCTCGAAAATTGAATACCTCGTCAGATGACGTTTATTACTTTTTAATACTTTTTAATGCCCTTAATTTTGGCTAATTTCATTTACTACCTTTTACTACCTTTTACAACCCCGCGGACACCCTGTTAAGTGTGAACTCCTGAAAACAACTGCCACAGGTAATAGTACATTATTTATTTATTTATTAAAGATTTATTTTTGGCATTTTATTGTATTCAAATCTATAAATCAAACTATGTATTGCATTTATGAAGAAAAGGTTCAGCACCCAAGACTATCACTATTGTCTCATGGTGTTCAGTGTCTTTAGGATTGTTTGTGATTTAGTTTTAGTGACTCAGGAGTCCTCTTGACTACTCCTAACGTTTCACAGATTTAGGAGCTAGTTTTAGCGCTAAAATGCTTTGTGAAATACTCTTGGAGCAAAAATTTAGGAGTCCTAAATTTAGGACTGACACGCCCATTATTTTTAAGAGTTTCTCCTGAATCTGCGAGTTAGGAGCTACTTTTAGCCTTAAGATGTTTTGTGAATACGACCCCTGATGAATAAGATCAGAATCAACATATTTATTCATTTATATTAAATATTTTAGTCATTATTCTGTCATTTTTCATTGAAAATCATTTCACTGTATGTAATTCACACATTCATGCCAAAATTCTTGATTAATATTCACAATATTCACACTGTCAAACCGTTACTGTTTACGATTGATTAAATGTTTAACATCATTACATTTCTTTAAGGCAGTTTCCGCACATTCATTCATCTATTTTAAAACTGCTCTTACGAAAATTAACCATGTTTTTACTACAAATAAAACTAAAAAACATGGTTATTATAGTTAAACCATGGTAACCACAAATTAACCATGGTCTTGCTAACCATATTTTAACCATGGTATTTTGTAGTAAAACGGTGGTAATACAAATGGTAATCAATCCATGAAAAACATGGTTACTACACTTTTACTATAATAAAACCATGGTTAATTTTCATAAAGGGTGTTTATCAGTCAAATTCACTTATAAATGTAAATTCAACAGGTAAGAAATATGATCAGTAAGAGAAAAACACGGTTAATGAGAAGACGAGCACTGGACTGCGACAGGTTAGATGGGAAATAAATGTATTTGGAAGGGAACATTTCAGCAAGTTGAAGATATGAGATGTAAACACTCTCAGTTTGGAAATGCATCTACTACACGAACGTACTCCAGCGTCCACATATTATTTTAAAAGAAGGACCTTCATCCCGCCGTATCAGTCTCACCCATGCTTTCCTCAATTCTTGTTGTGTCGAGAAATCGTGAAAACTGAGGCGAGGATGTCGTTGTTCAGAATCAGAGCAGCCGGATCGCTGCAGTAACACCGGCGAGAGGATTCAGACATTAGTTTTGACTGCGTTGCGATGGAAGTAGAGATACACTGCTTCACTTACCGGATATAGGAAGTGTGATAAAGATCTATAGCAATTTTCCAGGAACTGGCAAAATACCAGAAGTTGTGCATTCTACGGATGAGAATCCATCTTTTCACACTGAGGACAACTGAGGGACTCAAACACAACTATTAAAAAAGCTGCAAACATTCACTGATGCTCCAGAAGAAAACATGATCCATTAAGAACCAGGGGGGTGAAAACTTTTTGAATTTGAGCATCAAGATAAATTTTACTTAATTTGTCTTCCGGGAAACATGTGAGTATCTTCTGTAGCTTCCGATGGACAGTACTAAATGAACAAATTAGATATTTAAACAAAATAAGACAAATTGGACATCTTCATCTTGTTCAAAAGTTTTCACCTCCCTGGTTCTTAATGCATCATGTTTTCTTCTGGAGCATCAGTGAATGTTTGCAGCTTTTTTAATAGTTGTGTTTGAGTCCCTCATTTGTCCTCAGTGTGAAAAGATGGATCTCAAAATCACACAGTCACTGCTGGAAAGAGTTCAAATATGCAAAAGATGCTGGAAAACTGAAGAATCTGCAGGACCTGGAGGATTTTTCTGAAGAACAGAGCTCAGTTTAACTGCTCAGGACAAACAAGAGACTCATGAACAATCATCACAAAACATAAAAACTGTCATGGATCATCCAGGTAACCACACAGGATTAAGAATCAAGGGTGTGTAAACTTTTGAACAGGTCATTTTTATAAATTCAGCTATTTTTTGACTATATATAAACATCTTTTATGCAAAATATCTTATTCAGGACAATATTAAATAAAAAATAACACATTTTGCATGATCCCTCTTATTTTGTTAAAATAATTAACATTTTGCAGATTCTGCAAGGGGTATGTAAACTTTTGAGCACGACTGTATATATTTTACCACATTAAAAGATATGTCTTATATTGTAATAATACATACTATTGTTCTGTAAAAATAAAAAGCAGCATTTAATAATCATAATAATTAATATATTATATAATATATTAAATTTATTAATAGAAATGTAATTATTAAAGTACCTGCGAAAAGTTTTAAAAAACAATTATTAATGATTTTAAAATAAGTCTTTTCTTATGAAAAATATAAGTAGTGAATAATAATAAACAGTGAATGTTTCTTGAGCAGCAAATCAGCATTTCTGAAGAATCATGTGACACTGAAACTTCTCTTTGTAAACAACAGAATTATAAACGATTCTAATGACGAATGTTGCGTTCCCAGATGCAAATTTAAACGTCACAATCAAAGTTGCATTTACAGTGAATCGACACTGAAAACACAGTAACGTTACTGTTACAGCAAACATGCAGCGCGTCATATAATTACATCACTGCCGTTGAGAATTTTATATTAAATTCTCACCACCATTCATAAAAAAGTTACCGGGCGAGTAACACGTTTCAGCTCTGATTCTACTCGCATTGACGTGTTGAACCTTTTGAACCATAGACATTATAATAAACACTAGACGCCCTATTGGCCTCTGAACCGTACGTCAACGGCGCCGCCATATTGCGCGGGGCAACGTTCCCATAACGCTCATAACTGGAATTGAGAAAAATGCCTGCTTCGTGTGTATTTGGTCATTATATAATTATATTGATAGTAGTTTGCCACCAGAGTCAGATTAAAATAGCTAGCGATGTCGCTAGTTAGCTGTGAAAGTTGAGACGTGAGTTTACATGATTTCTAATATAGTTTTAGCTTATATTATATCTTACTTTATAAACTAAATTTCCTGAAGTTTAAATATGCATCTTTATTTTCTTAAAACCGACTTTTATGACAAGTACTCGTTTCGGCTAGGTGACTGACATGTTGTGAATCTTACTGTAACGTTAGTTAGTTGGCTAGCTTCTCACACACTGAAGGTTTCCCAAAGACAACGAGTTGAGGAGACAGTGGGAAGTAGCTAGAAGGGAAGTTTCCCGACTCGTCTACAAAGAGTAGGTTTGTCTTTTTAGATTATTTAATAGTTTGCCATTAAATGGTGATTTGTCTATATTTTTATTTCCTTTTTAGCCCGTTGCAACCAGGGCTACACAAGCCTCGAGGAAAGCTGAGGAGAGCCTGTCGGACTGTTCTCACCTTTTCCAAGAGACTGACGGAAAATATATAGCCTTTTGTTGTTGTTGTTGTTATTATACCAATACTATATTATTATTGTACTAGTCACTATTTAATTTACTATTTTTATTACTGTCTATATTATTCTGCAATTGATATTACATTGTATTTGAGATTATAATTATACCAATACTATTAAAAATATTTAAGACCTATCGAATCTGAATTTATGACTTTTTAAGGCCTTTTATTAGGAAAAATATATTTAAGACCTTAAGGACCCGCAGCCACCCTGCACCAGCAGGGAACAGACCAGAAAAAGTACTATAACCTTGTAAATATCGTTCATTTGAATGAATGATTGACGTTTATATTTTTGGACTGTGAGTGTAATTCGCAGACGGTCCCTTTAGCAGCCTAGGTGAAAATGAAGCGAATATCAAAGTTAAAACTAGCAAACGGACAAACGGATCTACAGTCACATCAAATGTATCTGCTAACTGATCTAAAGCGTGTGTAGATGCATCTACTCTGAAGAGAATATAATCAGCAGATATAGTGTACTATTATTTTCTACAGTGTCAGCCAATGACTCTTTTACAACGATCAGCCAATGGAGGCACAGAGACCGCCTTCTGATGTTTGATTGACACCCTCTCATTAGCATGTTGTGCCAAGGAAAAATAAATATAAAGCTACATTCAAAAATGAATAAATGAATAAACGGTTAAAAGGAAAAAAAGTGAACTTTCAGTTTAGTGTTTCCTTTAACATTTTTTTTTTATTTACCCCAACGTTCGTTTTATTTATTTATATTCTCACACATTCAATTATTTATGTAATTATTTATGCAGGAATATGTGGATTTATGTATTTATTTGCACATTTATTTATTTATTTATTTATCTATGTATCATTTTGTGGATTTATTTATTTATGGACATATTTATTTGTGTATTTATATATTTATTGTTTTTGCAGGTTTCGTCCTCCATACTGCAGGTGTGTGATGTGATAATGTGTGAATCCTCATGTTCTTTTGTTTATGCTGCTATTTGCGCATGTAAAGCTAAACCCCTGGAAAAAAACATTATTATGGTATTTTTAATGGGTCACAAACACCCATCTATTCTAATTTAATTTTAATTTTAATTCTAATCTTAACGGTTTATGATCGACTAATGAGCTTCAGTTGTTATCAGGAAAATAATCTAATTGATCAAAATGCTCTCATTACAATTCTCCACCAGATTTACAATGCTGCATGCAAGTTCACAATAACTCAAAAAATTTGAACGTAGCCACCGCTCACGTCGCGTGGAAACGGCCGTACGCACTGTTTTCTGTCATACGTTTGTTTCATAAATGAGGCCCAATGTGTGCCATTTCATCAGATTTGTAAGGTAAATAATTTATTAACCTACACCAACACAGGAGAATACGTCAATATCTAGTGTTGGGTCCGAGTCCACCTTTGTCGAGTCTGAGTCAAATCCAAGTCCTTAACCAATCAAGTTCGAGTCCAAAAGGGGCCGAGTCGGACTTGAGTCCGAGTCCTTAACATCCGAGTCCGAGTCGAGTCCGGCCGAGTCCAGAAAGATTTAAATGATTTGAAATCGCAATTGACCTTTTGCAAAGACCCTCCCCTCTTAGTGACTTTTGCTATGCTGCTCTCACGCCACACATCATGTTCTCACACAGTGAAAAATACATTGCAAAACAAAGAGGACACTGACTTATTACTTTGATATAATATAAAATCGTAGCTTTCAAATATTGTCATTTTTAAGAAATTCAAACAATAAATACCGTTTTGGTATTTATTGTTTGAATTCTCCGCAAGACGACTCTAAACGCCTCTGATCTGATGGGCCATTGCGTTCACACGCTCAACGTCTGCGATTGGCTACAATGTTCAACGCTGCAACAATACAATGTAAGTATTTTCGTTTCGTTTTTGAATAATACCATATTGTGCCCTTCAGTGCCCGGACTCGGCTGTACTCAGGAAATTTTCCGAGTCCAAAATGTCCAAGTTCGAGTACAAATTCACGCGAGTGCGTGACAAATTCGAGTTCATTGTTCATTACGATTTCAAAATAAAAGTTTAATCTCTGAGTTGAGTTTGCATGTTTTGATGTCCACATATTCTTGTTCAAGAAATTACAGTGGCTGTAGCATTTCTGTCATAAAGAAGTTGCCAAATATTAAAGCTTAAGTTAACATTTAAAATAATGTCGTTTGGCCAATATTAAATAGAGATTTGATCTGCTGTAAAGTGGGACAACAACAATCACCAGGCCGTTGGCGCCCTCTGCAAGCATTTGTTATAATACATAATATAATTGTTTATACAATGTATATTATATTATGTATTTTAAAAGTGTTGTTATATCAAACCATATGATTACTTGCTTTTGATCCAGATATTATTGCCCCATTGTTATTATATTTGTATTTTAAGTCATGTTAAAGGCCATTGTTTGCTTCTGTCTATTTTTATTATCACAAAAAATATCCGATTACTTGATTTATTGTAAAAAATAAATAAAATAATCGACCGATTACTTGATCACCAAAATAATCATTAGTGACAGCCCTAAATGTAATAATAGTTTAATTCCCCTATTCCATTTTGTTACTTTATAAATAAATGAAATTATAAAATTCAATGACAGTTTCATGTAAGAGTCACATATGATCTTACCACAGTTTCTCCAGTTTACAGTGAGGATTCTCCAGTACAGCAGAGACTATCTTCACTCCCGAGTCTCCTAGATTATTCCCAGACAGATTCAGTTCTCTCAGGTGTGAGGAGGGGTTTGATCTCAGAGCTGAAGCCAGAGCAGCACAACCTTCATCTGTGACACCACAATCATACAACCTGTAGAGAACAATGACACACTCTTCACTCTCTCAGATCAACAGAGACTTCATTATCAAAGAGAAACCAATAACATAAACTCAAATCACCATGTTAAATGATCTTGGTCTGGGCCACAGAGCACAAAACATTATCATAACACACCTGCAGTCAAATTCAAGCAGGAATAATACATATATTTTTAAATGTATGATCATAATTTGTGCAATACCTCTTTTTTAAACAATTAATTAAATATGTCAGTGAGTTTTACTGTTACTCTAAGATATTATATAAAAACTGATATAACAAATTAAAAATGAATATCATATAAAAATCTAGAAGAATTGTAAACAGGAGAGGTTAATGTAATGAACATTAAAGAGTCATGAAACCCCCCTCTTTCAGCTCAAGTCTACCTCACAATCATCTTAAATGTGTGTGATCAGATAGAGATAAAAAGAGCAGGAAATCTGGCCACGCCCCCAGAACTTCTTATTTTTAAATATATATTTTATCACATTAAAAGATATATCTTATATTGTAATAATACATACTATTGTCCTGCAGCATTTAATAATCATGATAATAATTAATATATTATATAATATAATAAAAGTATTAATAGAATTGTTATTATTAAAGTACCTGCCAAAAGTCTGGAAACAATTATAATTATTTTAAAATAAATCTCTTTTGCTCACCAAGGCTGCATTTATTTGATCAAAAATACAGAAAAACAGTAATATTGTGAAATATTGTTACAAATTTAAAAAAAAGTTTTCTATTTTAATATATTATAAAATGTAATTTATTTCTGTGATCAAAGCAGAATTTTCAGCATCATTACTACAGTTTTCAGTGTCATCTTTCAGAAATCTAGCTTCTCAGATTTCTTTCAGAAATCATTAAAATTCAAGAAGCATTTCTGATTATTATCAATGTTGAAAACAGTTGTGCTGCTTCATATTTTTCTGGAAATGGTGATGCATTTTATTTTTTTAGTATTCTTTGAAAAAGAGAAAGTTCAATGAACAGCATTTACTGTATGTACATTTATCAATATATTAAATTTATTAAAGCATTTATTAAATAGAAATATTTTGTAACATTTTAAATGTCTTCACTCTTCTCACTTTTTATCACTTTAATGTAAGATGAATTAAAGTATCAATTTCTCTCTTTTTTTAAATCTTACCACAAATGTTTGAATGGTATCATTGTTTCCACAAAAATGTTTGGCAGCAAAAACTGCTTTTTAACATTTATAATAATAAATAGTGAATGTTTCTTGAGCAGCAAATCAGCATTTCTGAAGGATCATGTGACACTGAAACTTCTCTTTGTAAACAACAACAGAATTATAAACGATTCTAATGACGAATGTTGCGTTCCCAAATGCAAATTAAAGCGTCACAAACGCAGTAGCATTTACAGTGAATCGACACTGAAAACACAGTACTGTTACAGCAAACATGCAGCGCGTCAGACTATAGCCTATATTTATGTAATTACATCACAACCGTTGCGAATTTTATGACAGTACTATGTAATCTCAAATTCTCACCAACATTCATAAAAAAAGTTACCGGCGAGTAACAAGTTTCAGCGCTGATTCTACTCGCATTTGGCGTTTTAAACCATTTGAACCCTTTTGGAACTGTTGTCGCGTCTAAAAACGCATGGAAAACGCGTCCGCGCCGCTTTCTCCTTTCCAAAGCGCTCCGGTGGCGTCTGCTGTTACTAAGCAACCATGAGCTGCGCTCTTCAGCAAAGGATATACAGATTTCCAGCACTGAAAATCACTTGCAGTAGCTCTGCTACTAGATTTATTTAAAAATGTGTATCCGTGTACAGCTTTGATCAGATATTCCTCCATCTTGGCTGATCTTTGTCCTGCAGATGGCGCCACGCAGCGCTCTCTGGACCATTCCGTCCCTGACGTATTAGAAAACATAACCTTTTCACAGTTTATTTAGTTAATTGTTTAAGGCATTTCGTGATTTGAATCATCTAGCAGTAACCAGCATAACCCTGAACTGTGATGAGATTGAGAGTGTTTAAAGAGTGTTAAATGTTGATCGTGATTAAAAGTGTGTTTTTCAGTGTGACTATCAGTCCTGCAGTTTCACCTTCATGAGGAGCAGCTCATGTGTTCAATCATTTACAGATCAATCACATGAACTCACAGCAGCAGGAGAAAAAGAGCAAACGCTTCAAAAAGAAACATTCATTCTCTTACATCATATGAACAGACGTGATATAAAATTGATGAATGGTAATTTGATCATGTTTCAATAGATTTGCTTGTAATGAATGTAATAACAGGGGTTTTAATGTTACTTTATGAATTATTGAAATTGCATAAAAGATTAATTTGATCAATATAAATGTGAATTAAATGAGATTCCTCTTCAGTTATCACACATTAATATTCTTCGTTTTGCTTATCTTTCTGCACCTCTTTTTATTAATGGTATTTTTACTTCTTTTAATGTAAAGTAGGTCTACTTGGTGCCTATTGTAGGCCCTAATGCTTTTTATTGTAAAATACTTTGAGCTGCATTCCTTTTATGAAATGTGCTGTAAATAAAGTTTATTATTATGACAACAAATAATGATATAGTTAAGCAACATATGATACAGTTAAGCATCATCACACACCGAGTACGTTTTCCCAAATAGCATGTTTGAAAATGTGAAATTGCATTTTATACAATTCAATGAACATGTAGTTAATATGAGTGACTTAAATTTTTGATGCAATATTGTCTGTTTATGGCCAACAAAAATAGTTCCAAAGATCATATCAGAACCTTTGCCCATCTCCGATTAACACACAGCTTTGTTTAGACTGATTCAATGATTCAATTACCCATTAAAGACGTTCCCTGCGTCCCATTGTGCATACTATCCACCCTATCTGCCCTAAACAGTATTGAAAATGACTAATGTTACATACTATTTAGGATGGATAGTATATGTACATTGAGACGCAGGCATTCAGTTTGATTCTTAAATGAATCAGCCGTTTGAACGATTCAGCTGAATGAATGACTCAGTGACTCACCCATAAAGACAATCACTTGCCGCCACCTACTGGCAGTTTAATTTCATATTTATAAGTAATCTAAATATACATTATTTCATTTATACAGTGGCAGGAAAAAGTGTGCCTATGTTAACCCCTTGGAATGAACTTGTCATAAAATGTAATCTGATCCTCATCTAATTCATGCTTAAACACTTTGAGATTGTTTTATATCCATTAAAGAAGAATGGACAAAAATTCCTCCTGAACGTTTTGCAGGTCTGATCATTGTGTTTGTATTGTGATGAATTAGATCACATTTTATGACAAATTACTGCAGAAAACAGTTCATTCAAGACTTTTTTCTTGCCACTGTGTGTGTGTGTGTGTGTGTGTGTGTGTGTGTGTGTGTGTGTGTATATATATTATATAGGGTCTGTGTAAATACATCTGAATGCCACTTCTGATGCAGAATCTGTTTCCTCTGCAATGGAAAAAAAACATTTTGTTTGATACCAATTTCATTCGATTTGTAAAACCTTATAGTGACTTATTATCCGATTTTATGTATTGATAAAAAATATGACATGAAAGATGAGAGCCTGCATTTAATAAGATTAGGAAAATATTGCCTTTATAAATGTTATAAAAAGCCATGATAATCAATTTAAAGGGCCATATACAAATATGCTGATTTAAGTAACAGAAAACTGACGGGAATATTGGAACAAAAATATAAACTTCACTAGATACGATGTTAGTTATTGTGTCATCAGTATTTGAAAGGGCATAGATTTGATCATAGTGAGTTTCCAGCTGAGGAGAGTCAGTCGTCCTCCATGTGAGGAAAGTGAGTCTCCTGCTGCGTGAGGAGAGTGCGGATACAGATCCACCGCTGGCCTATCAGTGGGAAACGCAGTAGACACTGGCAATAGTACAGTGACTTCGACAAATCATTAGTCTTATTTTTGGACCTTCCGGCCCGCCGTAAGTGTAGACATTATGATAATAAGAGATTTATTGAGCAGTGTGGACAGATTCATGGATTATAATGGAACTTCATGAGATTGAATCATTGTGATGAACTAAGATGAGTGACAGCTTTTTAGTGATTATAAAGGGAACGCTCTAGACTTTCTAGACTATATATAATACATTTAGAATTTGAGAAAATCTTTTGTTTTTCATGCTTAACCGGGAGTGACATCCACTAAATTCATGTATTTGAGCAATACTTATTGTCATTTATGTGTGATTTTATTATTTTGTGTCTCATTTGATTGGGTGGAGCAGCCGTCAGTCTGAGTGGGTCAGTGTCACCCTGACCTTATGTAGCCTCACCACTGATGTGATGAGATGAGAGTGAAGATGAATGAAATCAGCTTTAGCTTCAGATATCAAACACATTAACTGTGATTCATCTAAAATCATTATATGTTCATTACAATCCCAAACACTCTGATTTGGTCTCACTAATGTATTAACGTTTATAATAAAATAAAATTAATATAGAAAAAAGTCTAAATGTAAATGTTTCATACATGCATTATAAATGCATATATTTGAAAATAAATTTCTCACACAAATGTCAAAAACAGTTGCGTAGATCACAAATCAGTTCAGAGAGGTGGAGGGTTTAAAAGCTGAAGTGTGACGCTCATATTTTATTAAACCATTAATTTATAATGTTTAAGTAAGAAATGTTATAATGTTTTAACAGTGATGATTGTTCTCAGTGTTACTTACTCAGCTGATCTAGTTTCTGTAACCACAGGCAGGAGCGTCTGAAGAACTTCATCTGCTGTATATACTGTGTCACTGTTTGAAAATAAAAACAAGGTAATTATTAGTGCTAATAATAATATCATTTGTAAATAATACATTACATTCCTTGCTAAATATCCTCATATATTTTTTTAATTAAACACTGCTTTATAAAGGACACGTGAAAATGTTTTTTTAGTATCTAACTGTAGAAGCTACTAAACGTATTCAGCAACACAGATTTGTTTTTTCTTTTTCTTGGCAGTGTTGCTGTGGCAGGTCTATCAGTCTTCATTTACACTACAACACTTAGTGCACAGATCTATTTTGACATCAGATTTTTTGTCCCGTCCGTTGCTATGGTTATCACTATGTCAATCATCCTCCAGTTCCAGGATTCTCCCACATATTGATATTGGGATCTTCTCAAACAGAAGGCTGCATCTAGTGAGGTTGTGTCTTTCCTAGTCCAGTCCTTCTGAGGCTTGTAGACTCGAGTCCTCCTCAGCATTAAACACTAGAATGAGACGCTCTAGTAAGTGCGCATGGCTTCGTCACACATGTTCCCGCCCCACGATCACGACACGAAAATACTATTAAAACTTCATTTTGGAAACATACTTTGTATTAAAAATTAGGGATGCACCGATACCATTTTTTAAGGACCGAGTACGAGTACCGATACTTTTTTCTAGTACTCGCCGATACCGATGTCTATACATTTATTAATTTCTCTCTCTCTCTTTTTTTTGGTGATGTTGCAGTTTTCCAAGCACAACACAGTGAGACTAATGAATGTAGGACAGCTTCTTTATTATTACTCTAATGAAAAAAGTAATAATTTTTGTGCTTGTCACAAACTTAAAGAACAAAAATTTCAGTGTCCAATAACCTTCAAAGGGCATAATTACCAATATATATAATTGTTGTTATATAAAAAGAAATTTACAAACAAATTACAAACAATACTTATTTACCATGTATACATTTATTTAACATATTTTGTTGTTTTATTAACATTAAAGACAATGAATGAAATATAATGAAATATAGGCTACGGTCCCTTTAAGACTGAATCCATGGATACTGGCACATATCCTGTTTTCACCCAAATCTTTACGTCCACTTAAGCCATAACCGACTGTATTTACGTGAGATACTCCACACGATGGACATTTTGAAAACTGTGTGTATTTGACCATTCAGGCGCAAGGAGAACTGATCGCGCGCTGAGAGAGAGAGAGAGAGAGAGAGAGAGAGAGAGAGAGAGAGAGAGCTTCTGGTCTGTGTCATTCAGCGCGATTCCTCCTATCCCACCTTCACTAATCGATAACGAATTGTGATTGAAAGCATGCAGTTCACAATGTGTGGGTTGTCATTAATTTTGAAGTATTTCCACACCCCTGAGGCTGACATTGTTTCTGCTGCTGCCGTCGGTGTCTCTGTGCACGGAAAATTCTGTCAGTTACGTCACGTGAGGTATCGGTCTTTGGTATCGGGGGTATTTTTACGAGTACAAGTACATGAGCTTGGTATTGGGCCGATACTGATACTGGTACTGGTATCGGTGCATCCCTATTAAAAATCTTTATATTAACTGACTTTTTTATTAATGCAGTACAGTGAATGACAGCCGTCTGTGTCTCCCAGTGTCTTACATTATTGGCAGTTTAGTGATTAATTTACACCAAAACAAAAGATAACATGTATGCTTTAATCTCCGAAAATATAATTTTTGTCTTACATTTCATAATGTACTCAGATAAGCTCAGAGCGACTCGTTTTTCATCAGTTCTTTTTCCTGAATTGGAATGTGTGCAAAGGATTGTGGGAGATTGAAGGACATGAAGGATACACTTGACGCATCCTTCAAAATGAGCTGAATTAAGGACATGAAACTAACTCTGCCTTCAAAGGATCCTTCAAATTGAGACGGTCTTCAGAGGCGCTTGATGACGTGACAGTATGGCAAGCCGTTTTAGCTTAAATTGTTCCCAGCGTTACTCGTCGTAATTGCATTTTTACTAGTAAGAATTCAATTAGAGAGCTCTATAATTCAATTATTACTAGTAACAATTATGATTAGAGAGCTCTACAAATTATTTTTTACTAGTCATATGTCTCCATTGACTTCCATTCATTTTTAGTTACAGAGCTCTACAACTGAATTCTTACTAGTAACAATTACAATAGAGAGCTCTCCAATCCAATTATTACTTGCAACAAATACAATTATAGAGCGCTCTAATTGAATTTTTACTAGTAAAAAAACACATTAAAGATATGTATAATTGCAGAGCTCTGTAATTGAATTAGATAGCTCTGCAATTGCATTCTTACTAGTAACAACTGAATTAGAGAGCTCTATAATTGTAATTGTTACTAGTAAAAACATAATTGTAGAGCTCTCTATTCAGCACTACCTTATTATGATAATTACGCCTCATGCATATTCACAAAAAGGGCGATGGCACTCCAGGTTGTTTAGTAAAGCCGTTTTCAATGATGAACAGCAACGCTGAGGCTCTAAAGATCTGATATAAGCATTATATAGCCTATAAGAAATAGGCCTAACTGTTTTTGGTGTTGATTAAAATCATTATAACATTATAGCATTATTAATTATGCTTTATAGACAAGAAATAGGGTACAACGGAGCTGAAGGCACGTTTGACTTTATTTTCTTTTAAACCACTAGATGGCACAAAAATTCAGCTAATTCGGCTGATCCTTGACGCCATCCGGACAGCAACGCAAAGTTGATTCTGCGCTCATTTTATCTAATATGTAATATTTTTTAAAATGTTGAAGATTTATATAGCAAATGAGAATCGATCAAATTATTAAATATATTTTGTTGATGTTTTTCAGTTTTGTTCAAAGTTTTTTTTCCATTAACGGAACTATGTATTTTGGGTGAAATAGTAGTAGCCTATATAAGTAATAATATAGTTTCTGTTTTTTCAAAATTAATATATTTAAATGACAGTATATTTGTTGAACAAAAATGAACTAGCCTATTTTATGTAGTCCAGGTATCAAAATAAACCAAATATAGTACAAACTTTGCTAAATTGATTGTTTTAATATCGGAGTAGCCTACTGAAAAGCACATTTTTCTTATTATAGCGATATGCAGCTATTTTAAAATTGTAAAATACTTATTTTGTTGAGCATTGCAAGAGTTTTACTTCACTTCAGTTTTAATTCACAAAATAATGCTGAGGCAATTTGGGCTATGGGGTGTGCGATATTTATCATTTGTATCAGACTGGCAGCTGCCACCAGGTCATGTGACCTGTCAGTGACTGCTCCTGCCAGCCAGTTGAAGATTGAACCCCCACTCATCGAGTGTCACTGACTTTGCAAAAGATGAACAAAAACACGACTTGAGAGTCCAAAACATTCACTGCATGATGAAGCCAGTAATGCTGCTATATGAGGGCAAAAATATCCCTGTATGAGTTTTTATTTTTTTATAGGCCTATAACATAGCGTGATCACGAATTTGATATTTATAGTTTATAACAAACAAAAAGTTAATATTCAGCGAGTTACATTTTGGACACAATATTGTCTGTTTTTACTCTGTTTTTTTACTACGAAAATAGTTTCAAACAAAGCCGGAGCCGAACTGTTGTGCATCTCAGAGCAACAGTGCAATGTTGATGTGAATCTGTGTTTTTAAACGATAATTTGAGTCAATGATTCAATTACCATAAAGACAGTCATTTGCTTCGTTTCTAAATGAATCAACCGTTTTGAACGAATCATTTGAATCAATGAATCACTCATTAAGACAGGATTGGGCTGCCACTTACTGGTAGTTTTATACAGGCCTAAACCAGCCCGCACAAAAACAATCAGCAAGATATCGCCTTATCCTTGTCGAAAAAATCCCCAAATATATATATATATATATATATTATTTGTCAATATCGCATACTCCTAATTTGTCTGGTAAACTTTATCATGACCATATAAAACGTAAAGATGTGAATTAATGTAGTGATTAAATATCATCTTTCAATAGCAAAACATAGCCTTATCCAAGTTGTCATCTCAGTATTGTGGTCATTCTGACACAATAACAATTCGTTCTAACAGGACTTTTATTTTGAAGAGTAGCATCGCAGGCAGGATTTGGGGAGGGAAATGGGTGTAATCGCAAATCTGTTTTGCATTTAATGAATACAAGTTCTTACTAGTAAGGATAATCATAATTGTTACTAGTAATAATTGAATTATAGAGCTCTCTAATTGAATTCTTACTAGTAAAAATGCAATTATGACGAGTAACGCTGGGAACAATTTAAGCTAAAACGGCTTGTCATATGGCAGTCGAGATATGCAGCCTTACTAGGACACAGCCTCCGTTTGAGAAGCACCCGCAAATTATGTACAATATCCCAGAAATCAATCTGTGCCCCGTGATTTAAACACCTCTGATCTCTTTGTTTCTCTTTGATCTTAATGTTTTAGACTATAATGATTGAACTCAGTGTTACTTACTGATCACTTCTGTCTCCAATTAATCTCCTCAGGTTAAACTCCTTCATTGTCTTCTCTGAGCTCAACAACACAAAAACTAAAGCTGACCACTGAGATGAGGAGAGTTTCACTTTACGTAATCCTCCTTCGCTCATATGAGGTTTAGCTTCGTTCACTAGTGAAAGATCACCCAGTTCATTCAGACTGTGAAACAGATTGATGTATTTATCTGGAGAGGAATTCTTACTGATCTTCTTTTTAATATAGCGAACTGTTTTCTTATTGTTGTGAGATCTGTTTCCTGTCTGTGTCTTTAGTTCTTGTAAGAGACTCTGATTAGACTCCACTGACAGACCCAGAAGGAAACGAAGGAAAAGGTCCAGATGCCCATTTTTACTGTCTAAAGCCTCATCCACAGCTCTCTGATGGAGATCAGATAGTGAAACTTTGTCTCCATCAGTTGGTTTGGTAATCTGGTCAAACACATTGATGTTCTTGTTTATAAAGGAGAGATGCACATATAGAGCTGCTAGATGTTCCTGAATGCTCAGATGAACAAAGCAGAAGACTTTCCCCTGATACAAGCCCAACTCCTCTCTGAAGATCTGAGTGCACAATCCTGAGTACACTGATGCTTCTGTCACATCAATGCCACACTCTCTCAGGTCTTCCTCATAGAAGATCAGATGTCCTTTCACAAGCTGCTGATAAGCCACTTTCCCCAGTTTGAGGATCATGTCTTCATCTTTCACTTTCTTCTCATAGTCCTTCTCATGTTTGATGTTGGTCTGAATGATCAGGAAGTGTGTGTACATTTGAGTGAGAGTCTTGGGAATCTCTCCTCTCTCTGCTTCACTCAACATCTTCTCTAGAACAGTGGCTGAGATCCAGCAGAACACTGGGATGTGACACATAATAAAGAGGCTCCTTGATGACTTCAGGTGTGAGATGATCCTGTCGGCCAGACTCTGATCCCTGATTCTCTTCCTGAAGTATTCCTCCTTCTGTGGCTCACTGAATCCTCGTACCTCTGTCACTCGATGGACACACTCAGAGGGGACGAGATCAGCTGCTGCTGGTCTGGAGGTGATCCAGATGAGAGCAGAGGGAAGCAGATTCCCCACAATGAGGTTCATCAGCAGCACGTCCACTGAGGCTGATTCAGTCACATCACACAACCTCACATCGCTCTGAAAATCCAGAGACAGACGACACTCATCCAGACCATCAAAGATGAATGAAACTTTATATTTATCACTGGATATTTCTATTTCTTTTGTTTCAGGGAAAAATACATGAAGAAGATCTGAAAGACTGAGTGTTTTGTCCTTCATGAAGTTGAGCTCTCTGAAAGGAAGTGGAAATATGAGCTGGACGTCCTGATTCTCTTTCCCTTCAGCCCAGTCCAGGATGAACTTCTGCACAGAGACTGTTTTTCCAATGCCAGCAACTCCCTTTGTCAGCACAGTTCTGATGGGTTTGTCTTGTCCAGGTAAAGGTCTAAAGATGTCACTGCATTTGATCGATGTGTCCTCTGTTTCTGCTCTCCTGGACTGTGTCTCAATCTGTCTCACCTCATGCTCATTACTGATCTCTCCACTTTCACTCTCTGTGATGTAGAGCTCTGTGTAGATCTCATTCAGGAGTGTTGGGTTTCCCTTCTTTGATATTCCCTCATACAAACACTCAAACTTCTTCCTCAGATTTGATCTCAATGTGTTGAGGACTTCAGCAGGTTTAGAGTCATGGCTGTAAGATTAAAATACCACATTATTACACAAGTTAATGTAAAGTGAACAGCCATAAATTAAAAACTGATTTTTTGTTTCCTGTATTATGGGACACAGAACATCATTATGTTTCTGAAATGTTTCAGTTATTAATCATGTGTTTGAGTGATGTGTGACGTGATGCAGCACCTAAAATTAAACAACAACAACAAAAGTCCTACATTTTACCTGAAACCAGGATTCATGCTTTCATTAAAGTCTTGTGGTTGAATCTCAGGCGTGAACACAGTTTTGTTTTTAACTGGTCTGGATTGAAGATTTGACCTTAAATCAGAATGAAGAGGGTAAAGAATCAGACACACTGATATTGATGTAATTGTGTCATTAACTGAGTAACAGACCAACAGCTTTTACAGTGTGTGAATGTATTACAGTTTCTCTCAATTGCTTTGGCACATTTTTGAAACACGTTTAACATTCTTCAGTTGTCAAGTTCAATTGTCACAACTGTTAGCTGGATCATCACAACTCTATTGCATGTCTGCAAATGTAGTAACTCACCCAAAACACTGAATTCATGCTTCAAAACCTAGTTATTTTATCAGTAAATGCCACCATATATACAAATTTTATGTTTTTTTATTCTATTTTTTTGTTGACTGACTGCTTTCTGTACTATACAAGAAAATCAGTTTTGTCTAGCTTACATGTAACAGATTTTCTACAAAAATAAATGTACTGTATAAATACAAATCCATTTAAACAGTGCTGCTGTAGCTGCTGTTTAGGTTAAAAAATGGTAGTGATATACAGTATATATACAAACTTAGCAAACTTTGATTTGTGTTTCATTACAACAACAGGCCATTTGCCAATTTATTAGACATTACAAACATTCCATGTCATAAATATTTATGAATATACGTGCATGTCTGACAGATTTTAAAAACTGTATGGATCATTTTGCATGTGAAGACTCACACAATGAACGAATGTTTAGAGGTTTTAAGAGTTTGTCAGTTTCACTGAGAATCAACTTATCAGTTTTGATCAACAAACCATTTTCATATAGTTACTGAGACAATTGTACTTACTCGTTTGCACACATATGCCAAAACACATGCAATATGCTTATTAAATCAATAAGAAATTAAAATCTGATGTGAACAAGGGCCGGCTGCACCAGCTGTAGTTTTGACGTAAATAGGCACCAAGATACAACTTACACACTACTAAATATTTTTATTTTGCACCATTAGACTTAGTTGAAGCTTAACTCTACGTATAAACTAAATATTTATGGAAGATCAGGAGTGACGGTTGGAATAAAATAGCAGACTGACTGAACTACATCAATAAACTCTTGTTTTACCCGACAGACTTCAATCCTTTAGATATGATAATGCTGACATTTACACTCACTTATATTTTAGGAGAGACAACATTATGTGAATAATCTTCTACTCTTAATAATAATTATAATATTACTCTTAATAATAATCTTCTACTCTTAATAATAATCTTCTACTCTTCACAGACACACAGCTGGACTCTGGTTTTGATCTCTTCTGCTGGACTGAACTGGTTTTAAAACTAAGTAAAATAAAAAGCATACAGACTTATAGATATATGTTGTGTACTTTTACTGGAATCTTCTGTCTTAGGAAAGACCAGGGAGTGTTGTAACACTTTTGCTTTAATGTCTGTAACTCAGTTGTTTTGCCTCAAACTTCGATTACAGTATTATTCCCATATTTATCTGCTACAAATTATACATGGATTGAAATCTACTATGTGTCCCTAAACTGGATAAATTAGTGTCAAGTGCAAAGATTGCTGTTCTTAAAAGCCTCTCCCCACTCCCGGGGTAAGTTGTCACAGCAAGTATAGGGTTAGTTGTAACAGTATAGAAGACTGTGTAAACTGTGTGCATTAATTAATTGTAGTTTTCAAACTTTTTTTATATAATTTTGTGTCCCTCCCCTACCCCACTCCTACTTTAAATCAAATCTGTTAATATTAGGAATTCAAAACAAACAAACTGAAAACAACTATAGAATTATAGAATGATGTCAACCGTGATCACATGACTCTTTTCAATGGCACAATGGAAGAAGAAGGCTCAACTTTAAGAGATCAATGTTTTATTGACCTTTAAAGATGGTGCAGAAAGCAAAAGCTTGTGTTATCATTTCATCTGCGTCCATTGCAAATCATGCCGTTTTTACTTCCTTTTCAGCCTAAGCTTTTCCGGGTCAGTACGTCTACCTTGAGTTGTTTCATCAAGTTTCATCTCGATTATCATGTTTTCATAATCAGTGAAAGCCTAAATCGAAAATAAAATTTAATTAATCGCAGAGCTCTAACCCCAAACATGTGTGTGTGTGTGTGTGTGTGTGTGTGTGTGTGTGTGTGTTAGTCACTCACACAGTTACAACTAATTTATATTTTCCCATATTGAAAGTAGTTTTATAACACTCTCCATCTGGTCATACATGATATTTCTATTTGTCCTCTTTTTTAAGGTATAAGACTAATGCAGATATTTAAACAAGAACACATGCTGATTCAGATGATACCAGGTCTGTCATTTAACATTGACTCAAATCAAAAGTTCTTCTTGTTGACAAGTTGTAGCTATAAAAGCCAGAGCGAGGAGCTTGTTGTGGCATTGAGCTCTTGCAGGTGTTCTGGACTGTTTGGTGCGTTTGTTAGATTTGACATATTTTCATGAGTTCACACTTACATATAATCAGATAGAGTAAAGGTTATGTGCTGTCCGAGGGGAGGAATTTGACCCGAACCCTGAGTGCTCCCATTTTGGGATAGGAATAGTTAGGAGTGAGTAGATGGGGTGGAGGAGGGATGCTGGAAACTGTGGTGGGACAGAGGTAATTCTGCTGAATATATACTTTCTGTCGCACTAATTGAGTTGATTAACTGAACATGCTCCTCCTTTGTTAATAAAACATCATTAATTTGTTCTCTCTGGTGACTCAAGAATTGCACTTCCTGATTTAACAGATACTGGGCCTCATTTATCAATCTAACGTAGAAATTAACGCAGATCAGAGCGCAGAAATCATCTTACGACATGTGATTCATGAAACATTCGTATCTGCCAATCACATCATACGACTGATCGTGCGTTGATGCATGTGGCGGCGGAAAACAATCCTCATTTAAATACCACGCCCCAAATTTTAGAAGCCACGCCCTACAGTTTACGACACAGAGAAACGAAACCCGGCCATGAAGAGGAAGTAATCTCATCAAAGAGAAATTGATCTTTCTCCAAAAACACCCCTCAACCTCATAATTGCAAACAATAAAATTAATTTATATTAAATGAAAATACCGGTAAATAAAACTAAATACTGACAAACATTACTACCATACAAACTTGGTTATTTTAGTACCCCTCCTCACTTCACAGAAAATTATTAAAAATTTAAATTTATTTTATTTAGAACAGAACAAGAACAAAAACAAAAAAAATAAGTAGCTATAAAATTATATATTGAATTAATAATTAAAACACAAATTGGGCTCACATAGTCTACCTCTCTCATTCGGGAAGAATCCAAATGTTTCCATATTCGTGATGTAACATTTATTTGACTACTGTTCATTATGTAAACAAGGCTTTGTATTTCACTCTTGTTTCAATATCCACATAAAACATCCTTCACATGAGCAAAAATGTGTTTGGTTGTGCGTTGTGTGCACCGAAACTGAGCAGTGTTAACTTTGCCTGCATTTTAGTTTGCTGATAAATGGCTGAAATGTAAAGTTAGCAACGCTGAACTGATATGATGTGTTTGTGTGTGTGAGTGAGTGAGACGCCCATGTGATCAACTGGATTTAATAAAATAAAGATAAATATTTTAATGAAAATAAAGAATAAAAAAATCAATACAATGCGTCGAATGAGCGTAGCCTGTACTAGCCCTACTTGATGCAGTTTTTCTCTTTTGTTTTGTTAATCTGTTAATTATTTCAGTGAAATATATTTTGTGTAGTCTTATTATTTTATTCCCTGTATATTATTCTGTTTTTCTAATGCTCTAATGTTCATCCTAATGTTCTGTTGATGTTGCTATTTTGCAGCAAAGCAAAATCAATAGAAAGAAAAAAAAAAACATTTGTGGTATTTTAATGGGTCACAGACACTCATCTATTGTAATTTAATTTGACATTTTAATTGTGTCGTTTGATGGTTAATGATTAGTGATTGTCGGTCAGGAAAATAATAAATTAATAAATTAATAATAAATAATAAATTTTATTTTCATAAATGAGGTCCATTGTCTTTAAATCTTCGTCCATCCATAAGATGTTCATCAGTAGAGTTGTAATTTGTGTCATAAACCAACTTTTCGTAACGGTACTCTTGGTGTGAAACATCATGTTCTGACCAGACACTGTGTCGCTTTCAGCAAATCTGAACCAGCAGTTAGAATTTTTTTTTACACCTACTGCATTATAAAGGGGGCTAAAAATCTCAGCTTACATTAACTTGATGTCATTGCTAGTATTAGACTAACTGACTTTAATCAAACTTACTATAAGCATAACTTTTATAGAAATGATATACCTGAGATCAGGCCGTTTGTCTTCACTCTTAAACGTTATTGGCTCAATCATAGACACGTCACTCTTCATAGACACACAGCTGGACTCTGGGTTTGATCTCTTCTGCTGGACTGAACTGTAACAGAGAACAGATTCAGTTTAATCCTGTGTGAAGTTTACACTGTGTTATTACATGTTTGTTTTAGTTTTAAAATGGTCAAATAAAAAAAGCATACAGACCTACACACTTATACAGCTGCAGTATGTTGCGCAGTTTTACTGGAAACTTCTGTCTTACTTCATTACATAAAGGTGGACGAAAATCTCCATTACCAACAATCTCCATGACATTTCCTGATGTCACTGACCGACTGTTTATACTATCTGTGATACTTTGCCAGACATGAGGTTCTTTGGACAGAGGAGGCTGGACATCCCTGTGCCTCGCTCCAGACACGATTTTAAAAGAGTAAGACCATCCCCGGGACGTCAATTCATTTACCCGAGAAATACAGTGGGTACGGAAAGTATTCAGACCCCCTTAAATTTTCACTCTTTGTTATATTGCAGCCATTTGCTAAAATCATTTAAGTTCATTTTTTTTCCTCATTAATGTACACACAGCACCCCATATTGACAGAAAAACACAGAATTGTTGACATTTTTGCAGATTTATTAAAAAAGAAAAACTGAAATATCACATGGTCCTAAGTATTCAGACCCTTTGCTGTGACACTCATATATTTAACTCAGGTGCTGTCCATTTCTTCTGATCATCCTTGAGATGGTTCTACACCTTCATTTGAGTCCAGCTGTGTTTGATTATACTGATTGGACTTGATTAGGAAAGCCACACACCTGTCTATATAAGAAGGTTTACGTAGCAGCCATTTCGGCTTACCATGTTCCTGTAGGGGGTTCCTCGGTGGGTCGAGACCCCCTTGTCATATGTTTCCTTCGTGGCACATTGAGGCTGAGGCCTGCAGTGCATACAAGGACTCCAGTCTGGGACTTGGCTATAGTGTTAGAGGGGCTAGCTGAGGCTCCCTTCGAACCACTAGAAGAGGTATCAGAAAAAATCCTCACTCTGAAAACCATATTTCTTCTGGCAATCTCATCTCTTAAAAGGATAGGAGACTTACAAGCACTGTCGGTTGCTCCTTCCTGTCTCGAATTTGCGCCTGGTATGGTTAAGGCTTTCGTGCACACTAGACCTGGCTATGTGCCAAAGGTCCCCACCAACGTCCCGGGTCCTATTGTACTCCAGGCTTTCTGTCCTCCTCCCTTCTTAGACTCTGATCAGGAAAAACGTAATCTGCTCTGCCCCGTCAGGGCTTTAGATGCATACGTCCACAGAGCTGCCCTGTGGCGGAAATCAGACCAGTTGTTTATTTGTTATGGGTCCCCAAAAAAAGGGGGCCCAGCATCTAAGCAGAGGATGAGCAAGTGGGTGGCCATCTCACTTGCCTATGAGGCATCCGGACAGCCATGCCCTTTAGCTGTCCGGGCTCATTCCACTAGGGGTATGGCGGCCTCTAAGGCATTAATGTCAGGAGTATCTTTAAATGACATATGTAATGCAGCTGGATGGTCATCCCAGCACACATTTATCAGGTTCTACAACCTAGACATAAGTCCTACTCCGGGTTCCTCGGTTCTGTCTACAAGATTACAGACAGGTACTCGGTGACACGGCATAGTTGGGACAGCGTTCCCATCACGTCATTCGACGTAGCGTAGATAGTTCCCACGAAAGGGAACGTCTCGGGTTACGGGTGTAACCCTTGTTCCCTGAGTAAGGGAACGAGACGCTACGTCACGTTGCCGTACCCCCAGCGTACCTGTGAGCGTCTTGCTTCAGCCATAATCCAGAAGCTAGCGTTCTTTGTTCTGGGTATGCTTTATAGTTTCCTGGTCCGTGACGTCACCCGCTTCTGACGTCTCGTCTCATCATTGGTTAGATACAGAGGTGCTTCACAACGCAATCACGCAGAGGGTTCCCATCACGTCATTCGACGTAGCGTCTCGTTCCCTTACTCAGGGAACAAGGGTTACACCCGTAACCCGAGACGTTTTCCAGCATCTTCTGCATATTTGAACCCTTTCCAGCAGTGACTGTATGATTTTGAGGTCCATCTTTCCACACTGAGGACAACTGAGGGACTCAAACACAACTATTAAAAAAGGTTCAAACATTCACTGATGCTCCAGAAGGAAAAACAATGCATTAAGAAGCGGGGGTGAAAACTTTTTGAATTGGATGAACAGGATAAATTGTACTTTTTTGTTTTCTAGGAAACATGTAATTATCTTTTGTAGCTTCCAAAGGGCAGAACTAAATGAAAAAATATGATTTTTAAACAAAATAAGAAAAGCTTGCACATCATCTTCTTGTTCAAAAGTCTTGTCTCTCAGTTGTCCTCAGTGTGAAAAGATGGATCTCAAAATCATACAGTCATTGTTGGAAAGGGTTCAAATATGCAAAAGATGCTGGAAAACTGAAGAATCTGCAGGACCTGGAGGATTTTTCTGAAGAACAGAGCTCAGTTTAACTGTTCAGAACAAACAAGAGACTCATGAACAACCATCACAAAACATAAAAACAGTCGTGGATCATCCAGATAACCACACAGGATTAAGAATCAAGGGGATGTAAACTTTTGAACGGGTAATTTTTATAAATTCAGCTCTTTTTTTTTGTCTTGTGGACTTTATGTAAACATCTGTTATGTGAAATAGTTTATTCAGGACAGTACTAAATAAAAAAAAATAACATACAATTTTCATGATTCTTCTTATTTTGTTAAGATTTTTGCAGATTCTGCAAGGTGTATGTAATCTTTTGAGCTCAACTGTACTTGCCTCACAGACATGAGAAACACATCTACAGAAAGCTTGAAATGTCTACTTCTTCCAGTACAAAAGGAAATCAAATATTGTCATGTGATAAACGTGCATATGAGCGTCCACTACTGTGGAGACGATGAGTCAGCATTGTCAACTTTATCTCTGCAGCCGAAAACACAGAAAACACTAGTTTATCAATAAATTATTAACATGTTCAGACAGTCTCCTTGTTTTTTTTCACAACACATTCGTACTTTTGCTGGTACACTATTTTTTTTTGTGTGTGTATTTCACAGTGTAGAAACATATTAAGATGTGAAAACACACTTCGGGTGTATGTGCAAGAACCGAATTCAGTTCAGTTCAACAATTTAAAATCACTTGAACATTTCAACTGACAAGACTTAAAAACACATGAATATGATAGATTTTTATGATGACGTGGTACTGACACAATCAGGCCAGTGACATTTCCATCATCTGTCCTGGAGCAAATTTCACAGTCAGCTCTGGACTCGGTCGCACTCTGAAATATTTTTTGAATCCCAAATGCTCGAGTCCGAGTAAAAATGCATCCGAGTCTGTGACAAATGCAAGTCCGAGTCCGAAAACCCCAACTCTAAAATCTTCCCTATATGTAATATTCAGGGATGCAAACACATCAGGGGTGAAAAAGGTGAGAAAGATGCGAGACATCCCATGGTGTTTGGTTGGTGTCTTTAAAATAAGAAAACATTTCAGAATCCTGGATTATAATGCATCATGATTGTCCCAAAGCCTTGATAATGTGCATAAAAACTTCATCCAAGTCTTTAAGATTGTTCATTTTAATAATAGATATGGTGCTAATAGTATAAGTTAGATGACAAATATATTATATATTCCTTTAAGCATAATTTATGATTCTGGATAATGGGGAATTTTTTTTTTTTTTTTTGAACAAATCTCTATCAAGTACATTTCAAAAGTCACAGGTCGCCACCTACTGGCATAATGTAACACAATCTTTATTTGAAGCGTAACATTAGTTTAAAAGGTCATTTACTCATTTTGATCGCTGCTGTCCAGGGTCTGCTCATTGTTGTGAGGTGGTTCTTTCCTTTTTACACTGGGGTTATTTACCCCACATTACTATGGTTTTTTTGGTGGTTTTTTTTGGATCTCACTATTCTCTTCAAAGCAAACAAACCAGTGCGCCTTTATTTGTTGCTTAGTGACAGTTGTGTTGAAGTTAGCCAGAAATGTGTGCTCAATTCGGCTATATTTAATATTCATATTGACTTATAAGTCTGCGCAGATAACATAAACTTCCCTAGCAAATTGAGTGAACATAATTTGTCAAACATAACCTGTCAAATGACCTATATAGCGACTTGACAGCGTTACCCTCCACAGTTGACTTTTACACGTATTTTACGAGTGTTCATTTCAAACCCTGTCATTATGAAATTGCATAGAACATCTTATGTGTGTAAAAGCAAACTTTTTAATTACGTTATGAAAATATAGTATAGCCTAGTAGAGCTCAACTAAAGTTGTATTCGTTGGCAAAATGGTAATGTTAGTAGCATTATACAAGTTGTATTTGGAATAATAAAAAGTATGTTCGATTCAGTGGAAATAACGCTAACAACGTTAAAATCGAATGTCAGGCTTATTAACAGTCCCAAGCTTTACATATCGATACTTATGCCAATTAAATGAAGGTTATCATAACGCCACTTAATGAGATTCTTACGTTAAGGCATGTGGGCAGACCTAGCGGAGATGACGCTCTTCAGTCGTGTATTCACTCTTCCCAGGAGCGTTGCGCGTGGTTTTTTTTTTTTTTTTTTTTGGACAACTGAGAAGGCGTGATTCTCATGATTTCATTCAACATTCAGGAAATGTTGTGATCTTTTTATTTAATATTTCATGTAAGTTTTAAAACAAAAACACAGGCAAAAATGATATTTTTTTCTGTAAACTGTTATAAACACAATATTTAACAGTGTTTGTTGAAAGTACCTGAATCCTGGAGAAAAATCTCCATCTCTGGATCCTTGTGAATCAGCCATGATGAAGCTGCAGGAGAATCTGATGAGTTTGATCTCCTCCACTGACTCTGAATGAACAAAACATTCAGACACTAAATTAAATAATTAAATTAAACAACCTTCATAATTTAGCTGAACATATCTCGAGTGTGGGAGAAAAGGATCATGTGACTGTGTTAACTCAAACTCAGTCATGTTCACACATATGATGTTAAACTTCTGAAGAATCACAGACATCACCAAACACAAAAGAAACCTTGAAGTGAAAGAAACCCTTTATTACAGATTTTATATCAAACAATCACTTAAAATGTCCTCCAGAGATTCATATTAATATGAGGAAGTCTCCACACATGAACACTCACCTCGATCAAACTACAAGATACAGCTTCTCAAATCCTCCAGCTTTAACATCATAAAGATACACGGAAATTCCTGCTTAAACTTTGATAAACGTTTCTATTAAACACTTTGATGCTGTTTTTCCTTATCGTATTGGTATTTTACCTGCTTAAAATGGCGACAGGTGAACTCTAACTTACTTTCACTTAAGCTGTGTCGACTGTCAATAGAGGTACACTTACTATACCATATAACTTTTGTTCAAAGTTTACAAAATGTATATAATGAGCGAGTACATCATGAATCCATCTTCCAACCTGTTTTTGTCTTATCCTGAATCATACGATACACCTATAATAAGTGTTTATACTCGGACTGTATGATGTTAAGTCTATGTTAAATATATAATGTAATAATATATAAACCAAGGCATATTCAATTTCACTCATTCACTTCACCTTGAAAACAAATATGTGTCTCAGTGCACTGAAATATTTCATTAAAGTACTTACTGTTTTGACGTTTGTTCTTCGTTAATAGATCATGTTTTCTCCTTCGTGGCACAGCCTGAAAAACACTTTCAGTTCTTCTGAACTTTGTCTCCAATATCATGTATTGTCTCGTTAGATAAGTGTATCGTCACACCCCTAGAAGACAATAAACCCCATCTCAGCATTTCATCATTTCATCTGAACATCAACAATTGTGAGATTTATACCATTGCAACAGTTTTGATAAAGTTGGTGGTAAGATGAATTATGATGTACTCTTCTTAATCGTCTTAACCCTTTAGATAAACAAAGGCTTTTCACTTGTATTACAATGAATGGAAGAAAGTGCAACATGTAATATGGCGAATAAATCCCGCCTTCTAAGTAAAAGAGCCAATCGCTGATTGGTAAAGTCATTGTGTCACTACAGCTGCCTTAGAAGCACTGGTTGCTATAGAAACAGTCATCTGAGACACGCACTTATGACTGCACATGCGCATCAGCTAGTCCAGCCTGAAAAATAAGCTTTTTGAGCATTCGAAACAACATTTATGGGACAGTTCACGTCAGATTTTGTTGCTGATTTGACGTATGTTATTTAATTGAGTTCAACAAGCAGTTTTTGAGATTTCATGATTCCCCCATTCAGACAGATAGGACTTGTCTTGGATGCCCGAAACAGATGCCCGGAGGCGTCGCATACATGGCCACCAAGTGAACAGACTTTCCTTGAAAAGGGGTTTGCTTGACAAAGCAGGGTCTGAAAGTTAAAAATCTAGTGAGTTGCTAGCATGATTAGCAAGTTGTGAACATGTTGCGTACATGATTTAGCATGTTAACATGATTAACATTATGTTAGTATGATTAACATGTTAACATATTGCTAGCATTTTGCTAACATGTTTTAACACATTGCTAGCATGTTGCTAACATGATTTAACATTTTACTAGCATGTTTTAACATGTTAACATTTTGTTAACATGTTTAACATGTTACTAGTGTTGCGAACATGTTGCTAGTGTTGCTAGCATGATTAGCTTGTTATTAGCATGTTGCTAGCATTATTTAACACATTGCTAACATGTTTCAAGCTGCATTAACATGTTATTAGCCTGTTGCTAGCATGCTTTAGTACAATACTAGCATGATTTCACATGTTGCTCACGTGATTTAATCAAGTTGCTAACTTGAATTGGCACATTGCTAACATGTATAACACATTGCTAGCATTTAACAGTTATTTTCCCAGCAGTTATGGCTCTCTCTCTCTCTCGCTCTTTCTCCTCCACCTACAATATAGAAAATATATAGAATGTTTTATTTTTGAATGAGTTCACGTTCATAAACATAGAGGGGTTAACCGGGAATTGATGCTCTACTTATGGTGCGTTCAAGTCACATCGTAAAGATCGTATTTACGAGCTGAACGGGATTTTCTGTAAGCCCTGATCTTTACGAGTTGTGGGCTTGTCAGTGAGAAACATGGTGAAATACCACAACACTTAAAGCTATTTAGCAGTGATATTGTCAGGCTTTTCTATTTACAGTGAAGTAAGCTAATTGCCTGCACAAAATATGACAGCATTATAATATAACAATATAATATGTAATGATAAAGTTTACAGTGGCTTCATAAATTAATTAAAAATATAAAAAAGTAAAACACACCTGATGCACATTCCTTGTTCATTTTCTTTCTGTTCATCTTCATTTTCTAGAAGCAGAGTTTAAGAAACTTGCTGTATTTTTGTGTAATTAATTAAGAGAAAGTACACCACCATTTTACTCTGACGAAAGTGACTTGAACGCACCTGCCATCATAAATACGAACTTCCCAGGAGGACTTGAACACACCATTACTTAGTAAACCAAGGTTTACTAGTTATTTCTAATCCCGACTTTTTCATCAGTTTCTCTTAATGTTAGGATTATCCACAATATAAATAAAAGAAAGGCTGTTTTTTTTTGATGTAGCATGTCTTGAAACGAGGATCAACAAGGGATGCTATGTTCAGAAGGTCATCAGTGGCAGCATCGTCATATTTCTCATTCAGAAAGCTGATGACAGGAGCCTTGATGGTCTTGGTGAGATCTGAGTGTTCAGCTTCTGGTTTCAAGACCTCCTCAGTGAAGAGCTGCAGTACAGGTTTCAGGTACAACACACTTCACCAGAAATGCCATCAGTGAAGTCAGCAAGTGTTTTAAGAGCCTTTCAGGACATCAGCGTCCTGCCATGAAGGAGCCAAGTGCCTTTTTTTTGTGTCAACTGATAAAAATTTTGCAGTGTCATTCATGGTGACCATTGCATGGTGAGATCTCACCTGGTGTTGGTGTGGAGAAAAATCATCTCTTCCTTGCAAATGAAGCTCAAGAGACAGAGTTCCAGAAGTCAAAATAAGACTTTATTGAACAAAGCAACAAAGCTGAGACGCCTGCAGAACATCTGAGATTGTCTCTGGCCAGGGCACAATTCTTAAACCCTTTTCTTATGTTATTTTCGCAATAACTATGTGACTTAACTCTCTGGTAAGATTCACCCTCAGTTTCACACAATTAGTTCTTCTCTTTTCTCATCCGTCTCTCTAATAGTGGCAACCTGCCAAATGATGCTCAACCCTTTATCATGGACAAGATGGATCATTTCCCAGGACATCCGGCTCCTTCCTAGAGGAGGGAAGTCTCACCATGACATCATTCACAGCACCTGTGGTGTCCTGAAAATACTCAGTGGGTCACATGACTTTCTCCAATACTCCTGACCTTGTGACAGTTCTTACAGTCATGTAATAGGCCATGAGGCCTTCAAAACACACCTGGCTGTTATATTATTCAAACTATTTCTACAATGGTTTTCTTATACGGTTGATAAAACATTCCAACAATCCTCCCTTTGGGAATCTATTAATTCCCACCTCCTGTGCCCTTACCCAGAGTGCAATCTCACAAATCCACCCCATCTTCTGTCTAAGGACCAATAGTGGTCCTTTTTTCCCTTTACCAAATGGCTTCCTTGTGAAACTGCACTCCAGAAGAGGTCAGAGTCAAACATCACTGCCCACAATTTTTACTAGGACAGTGTAAAAGACTTCTCCTCCCAAACTAAACATTCTAGAGGGTCAAAAACAAAATAAAAAACAATCAGTTGTGTTACAGCATGTGAGATGAATGTCTTAGCCTTTCTCATGGTTGTCATGGTTATGTAGAACACATCAGTGATTAAACTCATTTCAATTAATATAAAATATTTAAGAATATCAATTTTGCTGCACTGGTTCTCCCACGGTACAAAGAGAATTAAAAAAATATTCAAACATCTTTCTTATCATCCCCTTGAATCTGGTTGCATTACCATAACACGGGCAATGACCTGCTTCTGACCCTCATCGTTTCCCTCATTCATCAAAATCATAACTCATACTAAATCAGTTTTTCATTTTCTTTTTTTTTTGTGATTATGATATGTGATTTTAAAAAGATATGTGACTTAAAAAAGATATATAACTTCAGAAAAGGTTATAGAACTGCAGGAAGGGTTTTTTTTGCCAAAATAATAAACATAACACCCTCTAATTCCTGCCTACACTACCTGAATTCTAAATAATTTTAGAAGAAAAGAAAAATACAATAGATATGCTGACTCCCTTGCTATCAAAAGCACAATACAAGATTCTGAAAATAAAAAGTAAAAATAAAAGTCACCCCTTCTATACCACTTTTTGCTTAAGGGGATTTACTCAATCTCGTCCAGTTCATCCAGTCCAGGACCCATTGATACATATTGGTGCATCAGCTCCAGATCTCCTCATTGATCATGTGATCAGCTGCTGCATTGACCATCATTGATCTGAGGAAAGGCACAACACAACACAACAACAGCACAAAAACAACAACTACTATGGCTATTATTATTCCCACTTCAGTAAGCCATTTACCCCATGATTCAAATATTTTGTCAAAGTTCCCAATATGCTTATCTCCTTCATTTTCAGTGACTTCTTCTCTTATTATTCAGTTTCTTCATTGTCTCGGTGAATGACCCATCAGGAGCTGTAGTATGTTGAACATAAGTACAACAGTTAGCTTCAAATATTACACATTATTTCACCTCAAATAACCAATTTAACATTTGTCTGCCATGTCATTTGTCTCATGGGTCTCCAACTGTTCTTCCAAGGCTCTCAATGCATCTTCAGTGTGATTGATGAACTTCTGTTGATCACAATAAATGTCTTTCATTCATTCTGCATTTTTATCACACGTCATCCATACACATACACTCAAAGCCTGATTTTACTTCATCTCTAACTTAAATTCATTTGGTATTCCCTTTGGTTGACCATTCAAATCTTTGTACACACCTTTTCTGACATTGTTTTCGATGCAAATGTTGCATTTGGCTAAAACAATTATCAATCATCAATCAAAAAATCATCTTAACATCGACTTTGATTTTTACCTCCCCCCTTGCGCAATGGTCAAAACCATCTAAAATTAAAATAGTAAAAAGTGTTGCTGGTGTAATCATGTCATTTTATATCTCATTTGTCCATCAATCTTTGTCCCCTTTCGACAATGACTAAATGTTTCCAATAATACAGCTGGTCGATAGTAGTTGTGTTAAACACCACAGTCATAAACCACAAATGTTACAATTATCTAATAAATCAAATGATCTGCTAGATCTGGAACATATCGCAGTGTGAAAGAACCAATTTCAATTTCTCAAAGCTAATTTGTCATTCATCTGTTAATTTAATCTTTCATCATAAGCCTTTTTTTCCCCCCTGTTGGTCATTAACTGTTCTTTTGTATTGACTTTAGATTATTTTGAATTCATGAACTATACAGTATTAACATCACATGATCCCTGGTAATGACAGCCTTTGTGATATCTCAAATTTATAATTTTGAAATTACTACTTCAGATCTAGTTCAATAAATGAACTATGAACCAAGATGGAGTGACCGGCACCATAGCTTCATCATCCACACTGTTCTTGAACACTTTATATCACTTTTTTCCCCTGATAGAGAGTTCAGTATCATACAGGCTCATCAGCTCTGTCTTAAAAGCCAAGTCCAAAATGTCTCTCTACACTGGACAACGGTTCAATAACCAGTCCAGTCCAGTCCTAAGCTAAGTCCAGTCCCAGTTTTAGTTAATCGTTGAGTCAAGCAAACACTCAACCTCCCCTCCTTTTTTCTTTCTTTTTTTTAATGCTTACAGCTGGACTGATGTCTATTGAAAGAAAGCAGATAGAGATCTTAACAGAATACAGAGAACTGCTGTTGGACCAGTGAATAATCAAAATACAATTAATATGGATAATCAATAAAATTTAAAGTGGTTTCTTTAGTGATCATTGAAAATGCCCATCAACCAATGCCTCCTCTTCTCTGCAGACATGTCCTTGTGTTTCTTGCTCTCACTTGTTGCACAGTCCAGTTGCTTTCATTTATGTTAAGGCATCCGTCCCAGAAGTCATCTGGAGTCATCTGGAAATTGAACACTCAGAGAAACGCATTAATCAAATTTATTCTTTATAAATTCTGCAATAATCTCTTTCAATTGTCCCTTAATGTCAGTCTCATCTGGTTGATAACAGCAGTTTCCTCATGCTATTTTAATAAAGCAAGTTCTTCCCATTACAAGATCGTTTTTATCACAGGGAAAGAAGATACAAATTTCAGAAGTCTTCATATGACAGGTCATTGTAAATACAGTCATAGTACCTACATCTAGCATGTCTCTCTATATATGTTTCAATATATCGGATATTTCTATAATCCGTTTTGTCAGTTATTTGGATTTCCTCGAGGAACTGCACAAACCACTTATACTAAGGAGAATCTCCAGTGTTTTTGGTGGACACCAGTTTGTGCAATCCTCCGGATCAATCCCTGTTATCAGGCCTGCTTATTAATTTAATTCCCCTAAAGATCGGTCAACTAAGATTTATGACATTTTATTATTGTCTTTCAGTTCAATTTCTTATCAATTTTTTTGGTGCTTTCTTGGTAATTGTGCAATTTAATTTGATTTTAATTCTGACTGAATTGGCAGATTTCACCAATCTGCACTTGTTTTGCATTTCTCTTCTTTTTTTTTTTACTTTAACTTGTTTTTCTGTCAATTTTGGAAAATGAAAGCTTTCCCACTTTTTCAGCTTGTTTCATCATTTCTCCTAAATCTTTTGAGTGTCATCCTCTACTGACATACAAAGTGACACGTTTAGTTTGGAACTTGAAATCATTTTTCAATTAAATGTCCTTTTTCAGTCTTGCAGTACTGCCCCCTGTAGGCCTATTATGTAACTGGACTTCCAGCCCTTTTGTCTCATTTAGCCTCTTTTCTAGTTTTGGGTCCCTACCTAGATCACATATAATTTTACAACACTGTGAAGAAATTCAATTTTGAAGAACTGTTGAAAAACATGTGCATCATGTGACCACTAAACACAGTGTCGTCAAACTGCTGTCACGCTTCATCCAGTCCATCAGCGTCAGATCCTGTAACTCCATCCACTCGATTAAACTTACCAGAGTACAGATTCTCCACACCTGTCATCAATCACCTGGGATTTGCACATATATATCCATACTTATCCACATGATGTTGTCTGATCTCACTCCACTATGTGCAAGACATTCCTGACTCTGAGGATATTGCAGGTTCGAGCCCACATGACTCAATGTGTAGAAAACTAATGTAGGAACTAGAATTAGGAACAGCTGAGGAGAGTCAGTGCTGCAGGAGGTGGATCATACTGGGCCTTAGTGGAGAATGGCCCTGTCCCAAATGGCACACTTCATGTGCACTTTCGGTCTTGTGGACTTACAATGGCCGCTGCGTGTGCATGTCCGTTAAGTCCACAAGACCGTAGGGTGTCCCATTCGTCATTTAAGCTTAAAGAAGGGTGCTCGTGAGCGCCCCCTTTGCGGCTGCTATGTGCCCTCGATGCGCACTTCTGCTGAGCTCGTAAGACTGTGAGCTACGCAGAGGACTTTACCTGGCAGTCAAAGCGGCATTACGTTGTGAAAGTGCGGACTCAGAGGAAGACTGTGAGGGTTTAGAGTGCCATTTGGGACAGGGCCAATGACACCCCCAGACTTGATGTGCAGTGCCTGACTCTGACCCAGGCTTTCTGAACCCATCTGTGCTCCATATAGCCTATATTCACTTCAGACAGGAGCATGGACCTCTCCAGGCCAGCAGACATGAGTATGTTTAGGGCAGAGATCATTTATTACTCTGAGCTAAATACTTGTATGTATAAATAAATGTAGTGGAAGACAAGACAGTGCTGCGTTCTCCACCTGGAGTATCCCACTCTCAGAGACTCCATGAGGGCTGATGCATGCTGGGAGAAGGGATCAGATTCATTGCTGACTCATGGTCTGACTTACTTAATGATATTTAGGAACTGACTGAAACTGCTAACCGTATAATGGCTTTTCCTTAACAGGACGGACTACACAGCCACCTCTGAGGAACCTTGGGTAGTGAACCGCATAACACACCTCACCATCACTGGATCGAGCAACTTCTCTGCTGACATTGTGGTTGAAATGCAGGGCTGCCAAGAGAAGTCTGTAGAAAAAGTATAATTTGAACCCATTATATGTTGTGCATATGTGAATAAACCCAGAAGTAAAAACAACATATAGAACATTTTTCTTGTATAGTGAGTTAAGGCGACGTGATTAAAAAGTTCCATCACTCATCGACAGGACAGAATATTCAAACAGAATAAATCCTGCTCCCCGTTAATAGAGTTTACCAAGATAATACAGTTCTGAATTGTATTGTCATGAAGGTTGTAATGTTTTTTGTTCAAGCTGTTTCAAGTGGTGATGATTCAACTTAATATTCATTTTTGAGAGTGGTATGAGATGCTGTTGTTCAAACGTTAACAATCTTTGCGCAGCATCAATTACTGCACATTTAATGAAAGTCGGGCTGCTGTGTTAGACTGCATTAGTTTCAGAAAGTACTCGTTCTTTCACCATCACATACTCACCTGCTGTACATCCCAAGGAAGGAGAACCCAGTGTGCTTTGGAGCAAAATGCAGGATGAGGGAATGAAACGCCTCCAGTGAAAAGGTCTGATGCTGTGAGGACAACTGCCGAACATCCTTCACCAGCGCTGTTCTAGTAGCTTCACTCTCCAGTTTAACTGCTACACTAGATCCTGCAGAAACACACATTTTGTTCTTAAGATGAGGCATGACTGTATGATCACAATGAGGTGGGATTTGTATCACATCTTTTCATGTATTTTTTTACTGTTTGAAGTCAAATGACATTAAACTGAGTATGTAGTTCGCTCACACTGGATAGTATGTGAATCTCAAGTATGCAAGAAATATCCGGATATATTTTAGATTAGCAAGAATGTCAGTATGCACTTACTGTACATACTCAACTGCCCCATAAGGCATTGCGGGTTAGGTAGGTCAGTAGGTCGACAGCAGCTCAAACAGGGGGCACACACATTGACAACATTTGATTTTAGTTGTAAATATAGTCAGCACAAGATTTTTTTGTGTACATGTGCGTCTTTACCTGCTGATTTGTGTCTGTGATGAGGGCTGACACTTACAAATGTTGCTCAGTCAGAAACCTTATGCTGCGCTTTAGACCCTCTAACTCACACCAGGAGCTACTTCAGACCTCTGAGCTCTGTAAAAAACATCTGGTCATGTTACTGTGTAACATTAGACAGGTGATATGTGTGTTTGATAACATTAACTTACCTGGACAATCTGAACATCTGAAACCTTGTTGATTCTGTCCTCAATCAAAGAGTATGTGTCATATTTTGCACAATGGCCAGGAGAATCTGACCTATGAATGTCCAAAACAAAAACAGGTCCACTTTTATATCCAACTTTATGACAACAGCATAAGTCACTGCTTAGGTACCCCTGTCCAACCTACTGCAATCCCAAACAACAACTTTGTCACAAAATCTAAATGTGTTCATTAAATTATGTGTTAAAAATGGAGGTCAAAGATAGTGTTAGAGTTGTACCTGCCTGCATCAAACAGAAAGATTTTACAAATGATTTGCCCTCCTACATTATGTAAACAGATGGCGGCATGTACAATTAATTCTAGGTATGAGTGTTAATCTACCTGATGAACGATGTGAAGGTCAGAGGTTACACTGTGAGCCAAAGTGAAGCACAGATGATTGAGGGGCCAGTGGAGAGAAAGCTATGGAGTGAATTTTGTGCCATAATTAAACAAACAAATCCAGCACTTTGCAAACTCAATCTGCTTTCCAAAGGGAAAACTCGACTCGCAAACAAACAAACTTCATCTTCACGCTTCAGGTCGATGAGGAAAAATGAGAGATCACACAACTTGAGTGTAGGGGAATGAGATCAGGTTCAATGTAATAAGGTTTACAGTGTCTGCTCTCTGGGAATTAAATATTATTTGTTTCTGTTTGTTTTGTTTTAATACAGATAGTGATTGTAATAGACAGGCTTACAGCCTACTATTGCTTTCAGGACAGTAGTACACTGGACCGCTGGACACTCAGTGTTTTCTAACAAGTATTTACATAGTAATTTAATGCCTACTATATAGGTCTAATACGATTCCCATAGAGCAGAGTTGTTTGGCTTGCCAGCATTTGACACTGTAGCCCAAGGAAGGTTTAAACACTAGCTACAGTGTAAACTAGGATAATTAACTATTAAATTGATTATTTATTCCAGTAATACCACAGTGACTATGATTGTCTAGATCCTAAAACACATAGGATATATTTTTAATTGATATATCTCTTTTGTTTACAGGTTGTTCTCAAACACTCCAAACCTGTTGAGCTGTTGGCCTATCAGTGCTCATGTGTGGCAGGGCTTGCTCTATGTAATCATATTGCAGCATTGCTCTTCCAAACAGCACATTACAGCCAACAGGGAGCGACAGCTGTCCCCCCTACTCACAGCTGCACAGGGTCTGAGCAGCAATGGCACAAACCCAGGACTCAGGTGATGTTGGTCAACACTATCACAATTAATACATTATTAATTTACACATTATATAATATTTTCCTACATCTTCTTTATGATGTACGTTTTGTTCTTGCTCTCATTTCAACTCGCATCAACTTCCAATAGCACAGAGAGTGCAGCATATTTTCTTACGAGAATAGTAATCATTGAGCTACATTAAACTATATATAGCACAAAGTAAATAAGTTCTTATACAACATTCATTTACAGGGCTTTATGCCTGGCCCAACCAATGAAATGGTGATATTGTCAGCTAGGCCCAAGGAGAGAAGATTAGCAGAAGGCATCAGGTAAGGTGTAGGAATGGGAAGTAGTTTTACCACATTTACTATATTTATTGAAAATATGTATTAAAATGTTTTTTTCAGACTGGTTTATGATCTTTGTTATCTGGACTGAACATTACATGAACCTTTAATTAACACTGTGTACATGTGTTATATGTATGTTTTCAGGAGCAACCTGTATAAAGCTGCCTGTAACCTGACCTGTGGCCTTCCAGACATGTCAGTTCTGCGGGTGAATGATATTTACGAAGGCATGTCAAGAGAAACTGCTCCTTCAGGGGATGTGCCTTTGGTGGACAGTGTTTTTGGAAAAGTCCAAGAAGGGAGTTTACTCTCTTATCAACTTACATTTACATTTAGTCATTTAGCAGACGCTTTTCTCCAAAGCGACTTACAAATGAGAGTAGTAGAAGCAATCAAATCAACATGAGTACAACAGTAAGTAAGTGCTGTGGGAAGTCACAGTTTCATCAGTAAAGTGCTCGTAGCAAGGAATTTTTTTTTTTTTAAATAAATACACAAAGATGGAAAAAGAATAGAAATCAAAAAAAATATTAAAATAGATAAAGTAGTAAGTGCTACTATTACTGGGTCAAGTGCTGACGAAAAAGATACGTCTTTAGCATTTTTTTGAAAACGGATAAAGACGGATAGAGCGTGGTAGGTCATTCCACCAGCCAGGAACAGACCCGGAGAAGGTCCGCGTGAGTGATTTTGTTCCCCTTTGTGATGGTACCACAAGCCGCCGTTCACTTGCAGAATGCAAGTTTCTGGAGGGCGCATAAGTCTGAAGTAGTGAGTTAAGGTATGGAGGTGCAGAGCCAGCGGTCGTTCTGTAGGCAAACATCAGAGCCTTGAATTGGATGCGAGCAGCTATTGGCAGCCAATGCAGACTGATGAAGAGAGGTGTGACATCGTTAAAGACCAGCCTTGCCGCAGCATTCTGGATCAGTTGTAGAGGCTTGACAGTGCATGCTGGAAGGCCAGCCAAGAGAGCATTACAATAGTCCAGTCTGGATAGAACAAGAGCTTGGACAAGAATTTGTGTGGAATGCTCCGATAGGAAGGGTCTAATCTTCCTGATGTTGTACAAGGCAAATCTGCAGGATCGGGCCGTTGTAGCAACATGATCTGTGAAGCTTAAATGATCATCCATCACCACTCCAAGGTTCCTGGCTGTCCTGGAAGCAGTAATGGTTGATGACCCAAGTTGAGTTGAAAGGTTATGATGAAGTGTTGGGTTGGCACCGACCACAAGCAGTTCCGTTTTTGCAAGGTTGAGTTGAAGGTGGTGGTCCTTCATCCAGGCAGAAATGGCTGTCAGGCAGGCTGCGATGCGACCAGCAACCGTCGGATCATCTGGTTGGAATGAGAGGTAGAGTTGTGTGTCATCAGCATAACAGTGATAGGAGAAACCATGATCCTGAATGACTGACGGACCTTGAAAAACTCTTTCCAAACAAGCGACTGGCATCAACAGGCCATTAAGATGCATGTGAACACAAACTAAATCACTAAATCTGTTTGAGTGAGTGCATATGTTCAATGTGTCTCTCTGTCGTCTCACTCCTTCTCCCTATTTGGTTTCTATATAGGGGATAGGGAACGATCAGACAGTGCACTATATAGGGGACAGGGAACAATCAGACAGTGCACTATATAGGGGATAGGGAACGATCAGACAGTGCACTATATAGGGGATAGGGAACCATTTAGAGTGTAAATATGATTTCTATTGGGGCGAATGAAGTCTGGTTTCATGTTAGTGTCACACGAACTGCTGTAGCTCTGGTCCAGAGACATGATAGCACAGAATGGATCATGATTGAGTCGCCGCAGACAAGAAAACGTATCAGACCCATTTGAATTCTGTATTTTAAAGCGATATGGAGGAGATTAGGAGGAGAAACGGTTAGAGATTAGGAGGAAACTGTGGCTTTATCTAGCTCAACGGCTCTGGCCGAGCTGTGATATAAACGAAATGCTACTGGCTATTTAAAAAAAGGGGAGGAGCTTATGCCCCGCCCCATCTTCCTGTTTCAGTGGAAATTACATCAACACATTGAATAATGCTGCGCCTTTCAAGGCACTTCAGTTGGCCTTTAAAGTCAGCATGAAAGGGAAGATGCACTTTTTTCTTCCCTATTGTGCCGTATATCTGAGTGAAACGGCTTCTCAAACAAGAACAAATGTAGGGCGGGGCTTGATTTTGTCCATGGGGATTTGATTGGATGGTTGTGGTTTGCTATTGGTGGATCTCATGTGAGTGACAGGTTGCCCCGCCCTCGTCATGAGAGAAGAGAAGTCACTTTTATTATGATTCAAGATTACCAGGATCATGAATTTAAAACAATCACAGATAAATAATTCATAATAAACACTGCAATATGTTCCATTTTGATTTCATGGTGACCAACTTCAGTGGTTTACTGTAACTGGACAAACATGCAGATGTGTCTCTCTGGTCTTTTAAACACCTCAGCATCAGCGTGTGATCGTCTCACCAGTCTGTCTCTCTGTTAATCTGCTGTGTGTCTGTCAGCAGTTTGCAGATGCAGACAGACGGATTGGATTTAAATCCCCAGTATGACACAGATGGACAAACCACACAGACCTTGGAGAAGGTGAACACACACACACACACACACACACACACAATAACAGCCATTTGCACTGAATGACTGTGGAAGACTGGTGTGTGAGTGTGAGCAAGTCATGTGAGCTCTGCTGGTTTCTGTGGAAGCAGAGATGATGGTCAGAAGATGCTGCAGGTGATGAAGAGTGTGTGTGAGTCTCACCTGTGCTCAGGCCCGACCAGCGGTTCTGCAGTGAGTCTGTGTGTGAGTCCATTAGGAAGCGAGGGGGAGGGGTTTACAGACCACGCCCACAAACATGCGCTAGTGGTAAACAAACAGAGCAAGAGTAACTTTGGTAATTGTGGTTTTTATGCTCATCTTTTATCTGGGACAGCCCAAAATCGTACAGTGTACCAGGCATTAGATATAATAAATCTTTTTCTAGGAGACATTGAGCTCGTACTTTGCAGATCTTATACATGCTGTTTTATGGTGCTAAATTTTATACACCTTCTACCTTATTTTAATTATTCTCAGGTTAGGTAAAGTAAGTCGAATCTGTCCTAATTCATAAGTATTTGAAATCTTATACTTACAAAACAGGTCTCAGAAGACTTCTCCATGGTCTGCTCAGTTTAAAAATCAGACTTTTTGGCAGGCGAGCTTCTTAGTTATAAGTAATATAGTTTTTTATTAATTACAGGTTAACTGGTTTACATACAAAGTACTAAATATAAAAAACAAAGTAAAAGAAATATAACAATAAAACTTAGTTTACAGGCGTTTGTCTGCAGGAGGCGCTAACAGCAAGGCATCTAAGAGGCCGTTCTTCAAGAATCAGCGTCTGCCCTCATTTTCTTCTCTTAGTCTTTTATAGACAACTCAAAACACTGAGGTCATGACATACGGAAGATCCCCTCATAATTCATCAGTCCTTTACAGTCAATTGGTCAAATCCAAAATCTTGAGCTGTCATAAGCCCTGGAAAGCACCTCAGGATTTGCTTATATAGAGCCCTCCGTTCTCTTGCCTTCCTTCTTTGGGCTCTCTTCCTTTGCCGTCTCCTGCTCCTCGTCTGCAGGACATCACTCAAGGGTAATACCTGCTTTTCTATCTAATACATGTTTTTTCCTCTCTATTCTCCTAGCATGCTTTTAATACATTCTTTAATAAATGTGTTACAACACCAGTTCTTTCATTATAAATTTCAACCATCTATTTTCCTCCAAGTTATCTTTTAAATTTTTTCAATATATAAAAGCTATCACTTGTTTTTCTATTTTGTGCTTCTTTTATTAAACAATTATTATTCTTATCAATAAATGTTTTTCCAATTAATGTTTTTCTTCTGTTTAAGCTATTATTTTTCTTATAAGAAAAGGTACACCTAGCACAGAAGTTGCATTTTCTGATGAAGCAGGTGTGGCTGATTATCACCAATGAACAAACAGATACATAACAGACATGACAACACATCATATGACTCCTTTCATACATTAATACAAATATAATACAACTATTATTAAAAAAATGATTTATACACTCAAGCTTTCATTATTTGTTTTCCAAAAGTGAGCTTGAGCTTTTTTTTTTTTTTTTTTCATAATTGTAAATGAATCTTTCATTAGTCTTTGTCTCCCTCTGCTGGTACAACACAAACACAAACATATTAAGGCTCCATATTTTCTTTGTAACAAAACTAAAATTTTTGAGTTTATACTGTGCCTTTATAGAAATAAATTGTTAATCTATGAATGAGAAACTGTAATTTGCTGCTCTGAAATAAAAGGTGTTTCACTGCCGCCTCATCATGTCTGTCAGAGGATCATTGAAATCTAAATGAAGTCTTAATTTCTAACAGTGAAGTGACTGTATCTTCAGTCTCTGTTGATTCTGTTGACTGCGAGTGTCTGTAGTGGATCCTTATTCACCATCAGATGATCAGCAGAAGATCAGACTGTCATCAAAAACCTAAAATAAAACACACAAACAGTCACATATGCAGTATGAGACATTACATCTGTCACATCTTTCCATAAGAAAACTTAGCACTGACTAGATCAGCTTTATTAATTCATTCTCAAACATGATAATATTGCTTCTATCTGATGCTCAAAGTCACTTTACAAAATCAAAAGGTCATGAAAGGTCACTTTCACACAACGGACAGCTGATCCAGAACCAGCAGAAATGATCATTACACTCCACTACAAATTTAATATCAGTTCATAACAAACAACCCAAATCTCAGATTATCACACACATAGAGACAGTTAAAGGGGAAAAGCTGAAAATTACATTAATATTATTTATACAATCAGTCACAACAATATGAGCAGAATTAAACTCATATTAAACAGTTTAAAGTTCAGAGATCTACAGAAACTGAAGCTGAATTTAAGACTCATTATCTGATGATCTCAGACAAAATGTTCACACACACGTGGAGTTACTGAACCTGGTACAATTTCCTTCATTTCTAGTGAGTAAAACAGCCATTTGAACTTTAAATGAAAATATGATGATGAAAATTGTTAAAAACTATTGTTACCATAGTGACTCCAGTTTATAATGTGGATCATTCTTCAGATCCTCCAGCAGCTTCACTTCAGAGTGTGTTAGATTATTCCCAGACAGATCCAGATCTCTCAGGTGTGAGGAGGGGTTTGATCTCAGAGCTGAAGCCAGAGCAGCACAACCTTCATCTGTGACATCACACTTCATCAACCTGTAGAGAACAATGACACACTCTTCACTCTCTCAGATCAGATCAACAGATCACCATGTTTGATGTGAGATTTACCATGTTATTTGTGTGTTTGTGTGAGAAGGAAAGCTTATATAAACTTATATAACAAATTATTTATATCACATTAAATAACATGTAAAGATGATCACAGAAAAGAGATGGATGTGATGGTCATTAATGATTCTTGTTCTTGTTCTTCATGTATCAAAGTCCTGACTAGTGTTGTCACGATATTGGAATTTATAACTTCGATACAATACCTTGAAAAGTCTCGATATTTGATACCATTTTTGACTCCACGGGGAAAAACACTGTATATACTGTCATATAGATATTTTTATCATTATTTCTTTTTTGTCCATAAATTGAAAGTCTAGCCAATCAAAGATTTCTTCTGAAGTAATCACTTTATATTATAAAGATTTAAAGCTTTTTAATATATAAACGTTGATCAATTACCATTACAATGATCTCACAAATATTTGCTAACTCAATGTATTTGTTTTTACAGTGGAGTAATTTTGTTGCAATATCTTACACACACAACACAAGCTTGATTTCAAATGTTAAACTGAATTAAAACAGACAAGAATATAGTAATGAAATAAGAACAAATTAACAATAACACATATAAATACAATAGAATAAAGATAGAAATGAAATGGACTGCTTTATTTCTTCAGGTAGGTCTAACAGTATTCAGGTAAGAAACTGACAACACTAGATTGAGTGTGTTTAAAGTAAAGAGTGTTAAATGTTGATCGTATCTCCTTACTGAGGAGCAGCTCATGTGTTCAATCATTTACAGATCAATCACTCAATCACCTCAACTCAACAAAATATTATTTCTACACTCTACAGGTATATGGAAGTTCAAGTCCATTTACTAACATGTTAAACATATAAGCCTGTAGCCTTTATCATATGTTCTGTCATATAAACATTATAATAACAATAATATCATTTACTTCCCTCAAACAACTCAGTAAGTATTATTATTATTATTATAATTATTGTTTTTGTTGTTACATTTAAAGTATTGTCACACTTTAATATGTGAAATATATGATCAGAAAACTAAACACATTTATCGTCGTCAGGCTTTTATTTGTGTTTAATGGATCAAACAGCGGAGCTGCGCTCTCAGGTTTATGGCTGCTGTAAATTTGACCTGCCACAAGATGGCGCTGTTTTCGACACTCTTGATGCTTTGAAACTTTTCCCGAAACAAAAAAAAAGATAACAATAAAGTTAGATACCTGTTTCTTGAAGATATTATCTCGATATCTCCTGCATTTTTTTACTGGAATAATTTATTTAAAAGTGGAAAAAGATTTGGTCTTTACAACAAAAATATTTTCTCACCAATAAAGTAAAAGAAGTGTCTTTCAAAATAATAAATAAATTTTACCCTGTTAAATATTTTATGATTAAATATAAAACCAATATTGATACAAGATGCTCATTTTTCATTATTTTGAACATATTTGTACACTGAACAACTATGGAAAGATATTGAAACATTTATTAAAGATAATATCCAACAAGATATATCTGTAACTTTTAAAGATATTATTTTTGGACACTTTGATTCTGATTCTAATAAAAACAAATCTTGTTTTGTTATAAATTTAATTTATTTTCTTGGCAAATTCTATATCCATAAATGAAATTTCACCAACAACAAACTATGTTTTCTTGTTTTTATTTAAAATGTATCTTGATACTGTTTCATCCTCTGTAAATAAGACAGTGAGAAGAACAACCTCAATTTGTAATGACTTTAATTTGTACACTCTAATTGAAATATAAATTAATATCTTACCCTCATGTTTTTTTCTTCTTCTTCTTTTAGCAATTATTGTTGTTTTTTTTTGTTCTGTATGTTCAGATGACATTGTACATACTGTCGATACATGTTGTGTACTCTATACAAAATTGTATATCATTAATGTCATCTTTGTAATGTTTGCAATCATAATACTAATAATATTAATTAAAAATTAATTTAAAACAAAAACTTTTCCTGAAACATTTAAAAAAAAAGAAGAAGCTTGAACCCGTGAACCGGAAGTTGCAAGCGACTTGTTTAAACAAAATAAGACAAATTTGGACATCTTCATCTTGTTCAAAAGTTTTCACCCTCGGCTCTTAATGCATCATGTTTTCTTCTGGAGCATCAGTGAATGTTTGAAACTTTTTTAATAGTTGTGTTTGAGTCCCTCAGTTGTCCTCAGTGTGAAAAGATGGATCTCAAAATCATTCAGTCACTGCTGGAAAGAGTTCAAATATGCAAAAGATGCTGGAAAACTGAAGAATTTGCAGGACCTGGAGGATTTTTCTGAAGAACAGAGCTCAGTTTAACTGTTCAGAACAAACAAGAGACTCATGAACAACCATCACAAAACATAAAAACAGTCGTGGATCATCCAGGTAACCACACAGGATTAAGAATCAAGGGGATGTAAACTTTTGAACGGGTCATTTTTATAAATTCAGCTATTTTTGACTATATATAAACATCTTTCATGCAAAATATCTTATTCAGGACAGTATTAAATAAAAAATAATGATCCCTCTTATTTTGTTAAAATAATTAACATTTTGCAGATTCTGCAAGGGGTATGTAAACTTTTGAGCACGACTGTATATATTTTACCACATTAAAAGATATGTCTTATGTTGTAATAATACATACTAGTGTTCTGTAAAAATAAAAAGCAGCATTTAATAATCATAATAATTAATATATTATATAATATATTAAATGTATTAATAGAAATGTAATTATTAAAGTACCTGCGAAAAGTTTTAAAAACAATTAATGATTTTAAAATAAGTCTCTTCTGCTCAATTCTTTGAAAAATAGAAAGTTCAATGAACAGCATTTTTTTTAAAATCATATTACATGCATTTATCAAATATATTAAATAGTGAATAATAATAAATAATGAATGTTTCTTGAGCAGCAAATCAGTATTTCTGAAGGATCATGTGACACTGAAACTTCTCTTTGTAAACAACAACAGAATTATAAACGATTCTAATGACGAATGTTACGTTCACAAATGCAAATTTAAACGTCACAATCAAAGTAGCATTTACAGTGAATCGACACTGAAAACTGTTACAGTACAGATATCACGGAGACGAGATGGAGAATGAGATGGTTTATTTAAACACACAGCAGAGGTAACAGTGAAACAGGTGAGTGAATAAAGGTGAAGTTGATGGTTGTTTGAAGTGGATGATGATACAGTCTTTGTAATATTTATAGATCGTCGCTGGAGAATGGAGACGCTGGAGAATGGAGACGCTGGAGAATGGAGACACTCACACATGAGGTAACAGGGAGACACAGGAAGCAGGTAAGTAACAGGTAAGGAGTCCTTGAGAGAAGCATACATGTGACTTGACTCAAACGAGATCGGACAATGTGTGGGGAAGTGTGAGTGTCTTTTATGCTGCGGTGATGAGTGAACTGAATGAGGTGCAGGTGTCGGTGATTAGTATTCAGGGGATTGAGTGCGCTGTGATAGGGTGGAACCTGGCGTGTCTGTGACAGTACCCCCCCCCTCCACGGCCCGCTCCTGAGGGCCGCGGACCCCGACGTCGTGGTGGTCGTCCTCGTCCACGGGGAGCCGGTCTGTCAGGGTGGTCATTGTGGAAAGTGTGAAGAAGGTTGGGATCGAGGATGTCGTCGCGGGGAATCCATGAACGTTCTTCGGGACCGTAGCCTTCCCAATCTACCAGATACTCTAGTCGACCACCACGGCGCCGGGAGTCCAGGATCTCTCGCACCTCGTATGCAGCTCCATCATCCACAAGGAGAGGAAGGGGGGGTTCGGCTGCTGCCACGCCAGGTTCTGTGGAGAGAGGAACAGAGGGGTGGTGAGGTTTGAGAAGAGATACGTGGAAGGTTGGGTGAATTCTGTACTGTGGAGGTAGTTGGAGCTGGTAAGTGACTGGATTGATCTGCCTGGTGATGGTGAATGGGCCAATGAATCTGGGGCTCAGCTTCCGGCAGGGCAGACGCAGGCGGATGTCACGGGTGGACAGCCAGACCTTCTGTCCGGGTTGGTAAGTGGGGGCGTCGGAGCGATGAAGGTTCGACTGAGGGTGGTATCCTGATGTTAAACTGATGGTCACACCTAGGAGCTTGAAGAAACCTTTCCAGACTCGGGAAATGAACTGAGGTCCCCTGTCAGATACGATGTCCTCTGGGATGCCGAATTAGCGGAAGACGAAGTTGAAGAGTAATTCGGCTGTCTCCATCGCTGTGGGGAGTCCGTTCAGGGGAATTAAACGACAGGATTTTGAAAAGCGATCGACTATTACCAGGATGCAGGTCTTATTGTTGGATGCTGGGAGGTCTGTTATGAAGTCGACTCCTAGGTGTGACCAGGGTCGATTGGGAACGGGCAGAGGCATGAGCTTGCCGGATGGAAGATGGCGTGGGCTCTTGGAGATGGCGCATTCCTCACAGCCCTGCACGTACCTCCTGACGTCGGCTGCCATGTTGGGCCACCAGAAGCGTTCTTTAAGTAACGAGAGGGTTTCATTGACCCCCGGGTGGCCAGTGCCGAGTGAAGAGTGAGCTGTGTGGATAAGTGGAGTGCGCCGTGCTCTGGGAGTGTATTGCAAGCCTGGTGGACAACTCGGCGGAATGTTGGTGGAGGCATTGGAGGAGGGCATGGTCTCTTCTGACCAGGTTATGGGACTTACGAAGAGGTTGCTAGGGAGCACTGGCTCTGGATCATCTAGGCTGTCCTCGGGTGCATGTAGACGAGAGAGGGCATCGGCTTTGATATTCTTGATGCCGGGACGGTACGAGATGGTAAAGTCGAATCGTGTGAAAAACAGAGCCCAACGTGCTTGGCGGGGGTTCAACCTCTTTGCAGACCGCAGGTATTCCAGGTTTTTATGATCGGTTAGGACCAGGAAAGGATGTTTGGCTCCCTCCAGCCAATGCCTCCACTCCTCGAGGGCCAGCTTTACGGCCAGGAGCTCCCTGTTACCGATGTCGTAATTCTTTTCCGCCGGGTTGAGCTTGCGGGAGAAGAAGGCACATGGGTGAAGTCTACTTGGTGTCCCCTGCTGCTGCGACAACACCGCTCCGACTCCGGTGGTGGATGCGTCTACTTCAACCACGAAGGGAAGGTCAGGATTGGGATGGATGAGGAGTGGAGCGGTGATGAAGGCTTGTTTGAGGGTTTGGAAGGTGTTGGTGGCTTCTGGGGTCCAGGACAGAGACTTGGGCTTGTTCTTGAGTAGGTTGGTGAGAGGATGAGCAATTGAACTGTAGTTCTGGATGAAACGGCGATAAAAGTTGGAGAAACCGAGGAAGCGTTGTAACTCTTTGATGGAGGTGGGTTGTGGCCAGGATTGGATAGCTTCCGCCTTCCTCTCGTCCATCCGGATGCCACTACTGTCAATAATGTAGCCCAGGAAATGAACGGATGGTTGGTGGAATGAACATTTTTCAGCTTTGAGGAAGAGATGGAATTGTCGGAGACGGTTGAGGACCTCCGCAACGTGGTGGCGATGTTCGGCCAAGCTCCGGGAGTAGATAAGGATGTCATCGATATACACCAAGACGAACTTGTGAAGGAACTCCCGGAGCACCTCATGGATAAAATCCTGGAATACGGAGGGGGCGTTGACCAGGCCATAAGACATCACTAGGTATTCGTAGTGGCCAGTGGGTGTGACGAAGGCGGTCTTCCACTCGTCCCCCTCGCGTATCCGGATGAGGTTGTACGCGCTGCGGAGGTCCAGCTTGGTGAAGATAGTGGCACCTCGGAGATGTTCTAGGGCAGATGGGACGAGAGGAAGGGGATACCGGAACTTGACTGTGATGTTATTGAGGGCGCGATAGTCTATGCAGGGCCGCAAGCCTCCGTCCTTCTTAGCCACAAAGAAGAAGCTTGAAGCAGCAGGGGAAGTAGACGGCCGGATGTAACCCTGGGCGAGAGCTTCTTTGATGTAGTCCTCCATGGCCTTCTCCTCCGGGATGGATAGGGGGTAAATGCGTCCCCTTGGCACTGGCTCACCCGGAAGCAGATCGATGGCACAGTCCCATGGCCGATGTGGAGGCAGCTTGGAAGCCTTTTGTGGGCAGAAAACGTCTCTGAAGGGGGCGTAACAATCAGGAATCTCCACCGAGCGTTTCTCTACGGGACTCTCGATGGTCGTGGCACAGAGTGAGAGATGGTCAGGTTCTGGAGATGAAGGTCTTGGGAGATTAGGGAAACAGCTCGGGAAACAGGTTTCGCCCCACTTCAGGACTTCGCCAGATTTCCAGGAGACGATGGAGTTGTGCTGCTCCAGCCATGGTCGCCCCAGTATCACGTCAGAGGTGGATTCCTCCAGAACCAGCAGATGAATATCCTCCACATGCAGAAGGCCGACGCGTAGTTGTAATGGACCGGCAGTATGATGGACATGTTTTCTGCTGAGAGGTTTCCCGGTCACGGAGCGGATCTGGTAGGTGGTCGGCGTGGCCGTGGTCTTGAGGGCGAGCTGACGGCAGAGGGCACCGGAGATGAAATTGCCGGCTGACCCAGAATCAAGGAGGGCGACAACTGGAATTGAGACATTGGCAGCAGTAAGGTTTACTACTTACGGGACGAGGAGGTCGAATGGGGCATGTGGAGAGTACATGCCCAGGAGCGCCGCAGTAGAGACAAAGGTTCTGCCGTTTAGTGGATGTGAGCCGGGAACCTTCGATTGCCATGGGTTCGTTGGCTGGTTCTGGAGGGCTGACGGACTCTGGTCGGCAGGGTGAGGTGTTGAAGAACGACTGACCCTGGTGCTCTTCGAGACACGACTGCATACGAGTGGCGAAACGAATGGAGAGTTGAATGAAACGTTCCAAGCCGATGGAATCCTCGTATGCAGCGAGATGCAACCGCACGCGAGGGTCCAAACCTTGTCGGTAGGTTGTTATGAGCGCTTGTTCGTTCCAACCACTCGAAGCTGCAAGCGTTCTGAATCGTAAGGCATATTCATTAATAGACATAGCTCCTTGTTTTAATTTATATAGTTTCTCACCAGCTGAAGAATCTGTAGAGGGTCTGCCGAACACTTCCCGGAAGTGGTTGACGAAACCAGAATATGACTTGACAATTGGGTTACCTTGTGACCATAATGAATCGGCCCACTGTAGCGCTTTTCCTTGCAGCTGAGAGATGATGAAGGCGACTTTCGCCGTGTCGGTGGGAAACAAGTGCGGTTGCATCTCCAGGGTCAGCGAACATTGCAGGAGGAAACCGCTGCAATCCTCCGCCGAACCAGAGAAGGGCGCCGGTTGGGCCATGAGACTGGCGTGCGCTGGTGGTGAAGGAGTCGGTGGTGTGTTTACGGCTGTGATGGCAGGTGAGGATGGTGGTGGATGAGAGGTGAGTGCTCGTCGAAGGGCATCGACGAGCTCCTGAAATGGATCCGGGTGACTCATGCTGGTGTATATTCCGTCAGGTCCGATCTTCTGTTACAGTACAGATATCACGGAGACGAGATGGAGAATGAGATGGTTTATTTAAACACACAGCAGAGGTAACAGTGAAACAGGTGAGTGAATAAAGGTGAAGTTGATGGTTGTTTGAAGTGGATGATGATACAGTCTTTGTAATATTTACAGATCGTCGCTGGAGAATGGAGATGTTGGAGAATGGAGACGCTGGAGAATGGAGATGCTGGAGAATGGAGACGCTGGAGAATGGAGACACTCACACACGAGGTAACAGGGAGACACAGGAAGCAGGTAAGTAACAGGTAAGGAGTCCTTGAGAGAAGCATACATGTGACTTGACTCAAACGAGATCGGACAATGTGTGGGGAAGTGTGAGTGTCTTTTATGCTGCGGTGATGAGTGAACTGAATGAGGTGCAGGTGTCTGTGATTAGTATTCAGGGGATTGAGTGCGCTGTGATAGGGTGGAACCTGGCGTGTCTGTGACAAAAACACAGTACTGTTACAGCAAACATGCAGCGCGTCATATAATTACATCACAGCCGTTGCGAATTTTATATTAAATTCTCACCACCATTCATAAAAAAGTTACCGGGTGAGTAACACGTTTCAGCGCTGATTCTACTCGCATTGGCGCGTTGAACCTTTTGAGCCATAGACATTATAATAAACACTAGACGCCCTATTGGCCTCTGAACCGTACGTCAACGGCGCCGCCATATTGCGCGGGGCAACGTTCCCATAACGCTCATAACTGGAATTGAGGAAAATGCCTGCTTCGTGTGTATTTGGTTGTTATATAATTATATTGATAGTAGTTTGCCACCAGAGTCAGATTAAAATAGCTAGCGAAGTCGCTAGTTAGCTGTGAAAGTTGAGACGTGAGTTTACATGATTTCTAATATAGTTTTAGCTTATATTATATCTTATTTTATAAACTAAATTTCCTTAAGTTTAAATATGCATCTTTATTTTCTTAAAACCGACTTTTATGACAAGTACTCGTTTCGGCTAGGTGACTGACATGTTGTGAATCTTACTGTAACGTTAGTTAGTTGGCTAGCTTCTCACACACTGAAGGTTTCCCAAAGACGACGAGTTGAGGAAACAGTGGGAAGTAGCTAGAAGGGAAGTTTCCAGACTCATCTACAAAGAGTAGGTTTGTCTTTTTAGATTATTTAATAGTTTGTCATTAAATGGTGTTTTGTATATTTTTATTTCCTTTTTAGCCCGTTGCAACCAGGGCTACACAAGCCTCGAGGAAAGCTGAGGAGAGCCTGTCGGACTGTTCTCACCTTTTCCAAGAGACTGACGGAAAATATATAGCCTGTTGTTGTTGTTGTTATTATTATACCAATACTATATTATTATTGTACTAGTCAATATTTAATTTACTATTTTTATTATTGTCTATATTATTCTGCAATTGATATTACATTGTATTTGTGATTATTATTATACCAATACTATTACATTATACCACTTGAGATTATCAATCTATTATAGTTATTCTGTTATATTATCTGTTGTGCCAAGGAAAAATCAATATAAAGCTACATTCAAAAATGAATAAATGAATAAACGGTTAAGAGGAAAAAAAAAAGTCAACTTTCAGTTTAGTGTTTCCTTTAACATTTTTTTTTTTTTATTTACCCCAACGTTCGTTTTATTTATTTATTTATTTATTTATATATTTATATCCTCACACATTCAATTATTTATGTAATTATTTATGCAGGAATATGTGGATTTATGTACTTATTTGCACATTTATTTATTTATTTATCTATGTATCATTTTGTGGATTTATTTATTTATGGACATATTTATTTGTGTATTTATATATTTATTGTTTTTGCAGGTTTCGTCCTCCATACTGCAGGTGTGTGATGTGATGATGTGTGAATCCTCATGTTCTTTTGTTTATGCTGCTATTTGTGCATGTAAAGCTAAACCCCTGGAAAAAAAAAAAAAATTTATGGTATTTTTAATGGGTCACAAACACCCATCTATTCTAATTTAATTTTAATTCTAATTCTAATCTTAACGGTTTATGATCGACTAACGAGCTTCAGCTGTTATCAGGAAAATAATCTAAATGATCAAAATGCTCTCATTACAATTCTCCACCAGATTTACAATGCTGCATGCAAGTTCACAATAACTCAAAAAATTTGATCGTAGCCACCGCTCACGTCTGTTCTGCCGTACGTTCGTTTCATAAATGAGGCCCGATGTGTGCCATTTCATCAGATTTGTAAGGTAAATCATTTATTAACCTACACCAACACAGGAGAATACGTCAATATCTAGTGTTGGGTCCGAGTCGACCTTTGTCGAGTCCGAGTCAAGTCCAAGTCCTTAACCAATCAAGTCCAAGTCCAAAAGGGGCCGAGTCGGACTTGAGTCCAAGTCCTTAACATCTGAGTCCGAGTCGAGTCCGGCCGAGTCCAGAAAGATTTAAATGATTTGAAATTGCAATTGACCTTTTGCAAAGACCCTCCCCTCTTAGTTACTTTTGCTATGCTGCTCTCACGCCACACATCATGTTCTCACACAGTGAAAAATACATTGTGACGCAAAGAGGACACTGACTTATTACTTTGATATAATATAAAATCTTAGCTTTCAAATTGTCATTTTTAAGAAATTCAAACAATAAATACCATTTTGTGGCAGTTTAATGTGTAGCACCTCAGTTCAAGCAGCATGTGAACTTCTAGTTATAGCACGAATTTAACATGAATGCACAAAGATGTCAATACACACCTTTTTCAAGTTCAAGTCCACTGACATTAATCTACTAACTGGTTTGTTTGTTTGTTTGTCAGACAAAATGGAGGATATCTGCATTATGATAGGTCAGTTCAGCTGTCAATCAAACTCTGATGAAAGGTCAATTGTAAACTCGACACTGAGCTCTTAAATTAATATTTTAACCAAAACGATTGCAATATACAGTTGCAGTCATAAGTTTACCTACTGTACACCAGGGGTCGGCAATTAAGTTTGGCATCGGTCCAAAAAAAAAAAAAATTCACCCCTAGATGAATAATAAATGTGTAACATTTTAATTTGCTTGTTACACAATGGATCCTAACTTACTGTAATAATTATTTGACCTAGCCTACTTTTACACTCAGAAGTATTCCTTGTCATCCTCATGGACTAAACTGCATTTTTTAAAATTGTTTGCGTGCTGCAGGTACGCTATTAAAGAGGAGAGTTGACAGCGAAAATACAAAGAAGAATGGACAGACAACTATGCGTTCATCCTACCTGGTTTTGTGGATGCAAAGCCAGTGTGTCTCATCTTCAACTAAGTTGTCGCTGTTTGCAAAGAATATAATATTAGGGGCCGTTCACATGTCGCGTCTAAAAACGTGTGGAAAGTGCGCCCGCACCTCTTTCTCCTCCTTTCCAAAGCGCATGTGCTCCCGTGGCGTCTGTCGTTGCTATGCAACCATGAACTGCGCTCTCCAGACAGATCTATTTCAGAACCAGCCGCTATCAAAATAATCTGACTGCAGGCGCGGGCCAGATATATTTGCTGGCGGGCCAGTTTTGGCCCGCGGGCCGCCTATTGCCGACCACTGCTGTACACCTTGCAAAATCTGGTAATGCTCAAGAAGGCAAAACAATGTCTTAAAAGGTTAGTTTACCCAGAAATTAAAATTTCTGTCATTAATTACTCACCCTCGTGTCATTCCAAACTCGTAAGACCTTCATCATCTTCGGAACACAAATGAAGATATTTTTAATAAAATCCGAGATCCAATGCAACTACCACTTTCAAGCCTCAGAAAGGTAGTAAAGACATCATTAAAGTATTCCATGTGACTCCAGTGGTTTAACCTCAATTTTATGAAGGGACACGAGTGCTTTGTTTGTGCAAAAAAACTATTTTCCACTTTATTTACAAAATAATATTATCCAAAGCGTGTTCACGCAACACTCTCGTGTAAACTCAAAACACGTGTCATGATGCACGTTGCAGATCAATATTTTCCTGAATAAAGTGGTAAATTATGTGGGGGTTTTTGCGCTCGTGTCACTTCACAAAATAATAACTGAGGTTAAACCTCTCTAGTCACATGGATTACTTTAACAATATATTTCCTACCTTTCTAGACTTTGAAAGTGGTAGTTGTGTATGGAGGGACAGAAACCTCTCGATTTCATTAAAAATAACTTTTTCAATTTCAATTTGATTTGTGTTCAGAAGATGAACGAATTCAAGGTCTTACGGGTGTGGAGCGACACGAAGGTGAGTAATTAACGACAGAATTTAGATTTTTGGGTGAACTAACCCTTTCAGAGCCAGGGGTAAACTTTTGAACAAGATGATAGTGATGTGTACATTTTTCTTTCTTTTTAATATGTTAATATCTTATTAAGCCTCTAAAGGGCAGTACTAAATGAATTTTTAAACAAAATAAGAACAATTTACACCGATCATCCCGTTCAAAAGTTTACACCCCCTGGCTCTTAATGGATGTTGTCTTCTTTAGCATCACTAAATGTTTGCAGCTTTTGTAATAGTTGTGTTTGAGTCCCTCAGTTTGTCCTCAGTGTGAAAAGATCGATCTCAAAATCATCCAGACACTGCAAGAAAGGGGTCAAATATGCAGAAGATGCTGGAAAACCAAAGAATGTGCAGGAGCTGGAGGATTTTTCTGAAGAGCATTGGGCAGTTTAACTGCTCAAACAAGGGACTCCTGAACAACATCACAAAAAAACAAAAACAAAAGAACAGCCGTGGATCATCCAGGTAGTGGCACACAATATTAAAAATCAAGTGTATGTAATTTGTCTTGTAGTTTGTCCTGTGAACTAGGCTATCCATAATAAACATGTTAGTGAAGCTTAATTAGGGCAGTACAAAATAAAAACTATTTTCATGATCCTTCTTTAATAAATATATATTTTTTTTTTTTTTTTGGAGGTTCTGCAAGGTGTATGTAAAATGTTGTAAAATGTACGCCAAAATGTTGCTATGGTTACTATGTCGGTTTGTCAATTTCATGACTCACTCAGAACAAAAATTTAGCGGATTCATTTCCTCCCACATTTAAATGCAGTTATCACTCCTAAAACTTTGCAGTTTGAACGTGACCACTGGTCCTCTAGCAACATGAAAAACAATTATTCGTTCCCTTTAAGCCGTCACTTACCACGTTCTGCACTCTCACGAAAACACTTGTCATAAACAATGAAGTAGTCCACACTGCACAGTGAATCTCTTATTTACATCGCATCTAGAGTAGACTTTGCTGGTTATGAGGGGATTTGCGAAAGTATAAAGCTTGTGCTGATTCTGAACACAGACATTCTGAGCGAATTCTCCGCATGGCGACTCTAAACGCCTCTGATCTGACGGGCCATTGTGTTCACGTGCTCAACGTCTGCGATTGGCTACAATGTTCAACGCTGCAACAATATAAGTAGTTTCGTTTCGTTTTTGAATAATACCATATTGTGCCCTTGAGTGCCCGGACTCGGCTGTACTCGGGAAATTTTCCGAGTCCAAAATGTCCAAGTCCGAGTTCATTGAAAATTGGACTCGAGTCCGTTCTCGATCTCTATCAATATCTTTGAAATTTGTGAACTGTTCATCACGATTTCAAAATAAAAGTTTAATCTCTGAGTTGAGTTTGCATGTTTTGATGTCCACATATTCTTGTTCAAGAAATTACAGTGGCTGTAGCATTTCTGTCATAAAGAATTTGCCAAATATTAAAGATTTAAGTTAACATTTAAAATAATGTCGTTTGGCCAATATTAAATAGAGATTTGATCTGCTGTAAAGTGGGACAACAACAATCACCAGGCCGTTGGCGCCCTCTGCAGGCATTTGTTATAATACATAATATAATTGTTTATACAATGTATATTATATTATGTATTTTAAAAGTGTTGTTATATCTTTCATGGTGGAAGATCAGTTCAACAACATCCCCAGAGTTATCTCCTGACAAAACATTACTTGTGTATTCCTGCCACCAGCTCACCCTCAGAGCATGCTTTTAGCACATGTGACAATATTGTGTCTTGCAACAGAGCAGCTTTAAAAACAGACACTGACCAACAACAACAACAACAACAAAAAAAACTGTAATAGTGTTACAAATTATGTGCGTAGAAGTTGTAGCATAGTTCTGTTATGTTAAAATTTTTCACATTTACTCGAGCTCTTAAAGACATGGTGTTACAAATGATGCTTACAATAGTTTTGTTTACATTTTGCACATACAGGTGCATCTCAATAAATTAGAATATCATTAAAAAAAAAAAAATTTTTCTGTAACTTAATTCAAAAAGTAAAACTTAAATATATTCTAGATTTATTAGACATAAAGTAAAATATTTCCAGACTTTTTTGTTTTCATTTTGATGATTACAGCTTGCTGCTCATCAAAATAACAAAAAAATCAGTATCTCAAATTATTAGAATGTTTAATTTCAAGTTCTATTAAATTACCATTCTCAGGGTATAAATACTGGGTTTAGGTCAGTAATCCCAACAGCAGTCATGGGGAAGTCTGCTGACTTGACAGTTGTCCATAAGACGATCATCAAGACCCTCTACAATGAGGGTAAGCCACAGAGGGTCACTGCTGAAAGAGCGGGCTGTTCACAGAGTGCTGTGCCAAAGTATATTCATGGAAAGTTGACTGGAAGGAAAAAGTGTGGTAGGAAAAGGAGTACAAGTGAAAGGAATGTCTGCAGACTTGAGAAGATCGTCAGGCGATTTAAAAACTTAGGAGAGCTTCAAAAGGAGTGGACTGAAGCTGGAGTCAGTGCATCGAGAGCCACCTCACACAGACGTCTTCAGGAAATGGGCTACAACTGTCACATTCCACGTACCAAGCCACTTCTGAACCAAAGACAACGTCAGAAGCGTCTTACCTGGGCTAAGGAGAAGAAGAACTGGACTGTTGCTCAGTGGTCCAAAGTCCTCTTATCAGATGAAAGTAAATTTTGCATTTCATTTGGAAATCAAGGTCCCAGAGTCTGGAGGAAGAGTGGAGAGGCACAGAAACCACGTTGCTTGAGGTCCAGTGTAAAGTTTCCACAGTCAGTGATGATTTGGGCCGCCATGTCATCTGCTGGTGTTGGTTCACTGTGTTTTCTGAAGTCCACAGTCAACGCAGCCATCTACCAGGAAATTTTAGAGCACTTCATGCTTCCTTCTGCTGACAAGCTTTATGGAGATGCTGATTTCATTTTCCAGCAGGATTTGGCACCTGCCCACACTGCCAAAGGTACCAAAAGCTGGTTCAATGACCATGGTGTTACTGTGCTTGACTGGCCAGCAAACTCACCTGACCTGAAGCACATAGAAAATCTATGGGGTATTGTCAAGAGGAAGATAAGAGACACCAGACCCAACAATGCAGATGACCTGAAGGCCGCTATCAAAGCAACCTGGGCTTCCATTACACCTGAGCAGAGCCACAGGCTGATTTCCTCCATCCCACACCACACTGATGCAGTAATTCATGTAAAAGGAGGCCCAACCAAGTATTGAGTGCACAGAAATGAACATACTTTTCAGAAGCCTGACATTTCTGTTTAAAATATCCTTTTTTTATTGATCTTATGAAGTATTCTATTTTTTTGAGAAAGTGAATTGGTGGGTTTTTGTTAAATGTGAGCCAAAATCATCACAATTAAAAGAACCAAAGACTTGAAGTACGTCAGTCTGTGTGCGCTGAATTTATTTAATATACAAGTTCCACAATTTGAGTTGAATTACTGAAATAAATGAACCTTTCCACGACATTCTAATTTATTGAGATGCACCTGTATACTCTAGTTTACCTTCTTTTGTCACAACTTTTAGTTTTTAATTTATTTTAGTAAGCTGTCTTAATTTTTTTGTTAAGGCCAAATGTTTGCAGACTTTGCACAGTTAAAAAGTTAACATTTGTTAGTCTGTTTTTGTTAATAAACTATATTTTAAAATGTAATTAATGAACTCTATGGTTTCTGGTCATTGTTGGGATAATCTCATGAACTAACAGTAGATTTGTAGATTTGCAATTAGTACCATAAATATGAGCTATAATATATTGCATATGTGAATCCTCTAGTATGAGAATTAGCCTCCTTCCATTATTATCACTCTCATTGTGAACAGTTTTCCCTCCGAAATCTCCTTTGAGAATAGTGACCCCTGCTGATCTATTTGTACCATGACTGAAGTACCATGATCTTCCAAAAACTGTGATCAGCCCTTCAACTGTGCGTTTCTTGTCATAAATAAAAATCAGCCCTTTTATCCTACAAGAACAAAAAACAGCCTTTCTTTTATTCATATTGCGGATGAAACTAACATTAAGAGAAACTAATGAAAAAGTCAGGAATAAGAAATAACTTGAACAATTACTGTACCTTGGTTTACTAAGTTAGTAGAGCATCAGTTCCCAATTAACCTATCTATGTTTATGAACATGAACTTATTCAAAAATAAAACATTCTATATATTTTGTATATTGTAGAAGTTGTAGAAGAAAAACATACTTTTTCAATTTGGAAAAACAAAGTATATTCTCTCTGTATATTGATGACACTGTTGTATCAGATGAGAAAAGAGTTTCAAAATTTGTTTCAGACTTTTATCAAAAATTATATACGTCATCCTTTAACACAAATTAGTGTGAGTTATTCACACTAATTTTGAAAAAACTTTGTGAAGAGGAGATGCCATCAAAAGAACTGGATAAAAAAAAAACAGGACTGGACAGTTTGCCCTTTACAGAGTGTTTTGGGAAGATATTAAAGAGTTTATTTTAAATGTATTTAATTGTGTGCAGCAAATGGAGAACTTACAGAATCTATGAAACAGGGAGTACTACTTCCAAAACCTAAAGACATTTTGCAATTAGATAACTGGCGCTCAGTTACGCTGCCTTACTCAGATCACAAATTACTGGCATCTCTATTAAAACCATGTTTGGAGGAAATCATATCTGTCGCCCAGGCTGGATTTATGAAGGGAAGAAATATTTCAAACAATATCCGACTGCTGTTAGACCTTTGAGATTATTCAGAACTAGTAAATGAGAAGCTCTTATTTTGTTTTTAGATTTTTATAAGGCTTTCGTCATTGAACACAGGGACGCCCCATTTCCCTGTTTTATTTTAATTAGTAGCTGAAACTTTAAATCTTTAGACTGTACGTTGCTCCCAAATTAAATTATAGGAGATCTCACTTTAACTATTAGTCAACTCACCGATGTTTATTTCTGAGGAACAAAAATCAGATCTTTGTTCTTCTTAAATTGTTTTCCGATGCCTCAGTTTGTCAGAGAATCAGTCTGACAGTGAGATCATTGCTGTATATTAATATCTGGATGATTCAAGTATATCTGGAATACAGGTTAAATTAGGTACTTAGGTAAATCAGCCTCAGAGAGAATTATAGAACATTTTTCACAAAGATTACAAAAAACAAGAACTACTTTTAACTGTTGGTCCAAAGAAATTAAACAGGCTCGTGGCTGAAGGATCTCCAGACTTGTATATCCCACATTATCTCTTCATGTAGATTCAAATATGTGTGCCACAATTTACAAAATTGTATTAAATGTTTCTGGAGAGGCAAGACTGAGTATGTTAAAAGGAAAACAATAACTAGAAGTTTATCAGAAGGAGGATTAAATGCTCTATAGATTCTAACACTATATATAATATATTTAAATGAACTGGATCAAGCACTGTCTCTGTGAGAAGAATTGTGCTGGTTCTTTATCAACAATTTAAGCTTTAAAAATGTGGTGGACTAAATAGTTTTTTCTTGCCTGTGATTTTAAATTCACTACTAAACTCACATTAAGTTGTCCAACTTTCACAATTAAGCTTTATATGCGTGGAAATTAGTCCACAAACACAACTTTTCTCCCTATTACTATGTAATTTGGAACAATCAACACATTATTCAAAAACAATTATTATTATTATTATTATTACTATTTTTTTGGAGCGATTGGTTTAACAAAGGTGTAATTTTCCTTACAGACTTATTAAATCATTCAGCTGATCCATAGTGTTACACTGAATTTGTTTATATTCTTGGGATAAATGCATCTTCAAAAGAATACTTAAAACTCATTCATTGTATTTTACTGAAACTATACTTCACCTTATTAAAAATGAAAAGATGTATAATCAACTTGTTCTCTTCCAGAACTCATTGTTGGAGGCCTTTTCATCAGGGATAAAATATTTAATAATCTTTATATTAGAAAAATATTAAGTAAATATTCGTGAGCACTTATCCTCATCTTAAAAAAAAAAAAAAAAAAAATTCTATACCTTTCTATCCTACCTTTCTTTGCTTCCCTCACTTCCTTTAATCTCTCTCTATTGTAGCTTATGATACTCTGAGCACTGCCTAAAACTTGTATTGTGAGCACTTCTTGTCCCTATTTGCCTCGTCATGACGACTCGCTTACTGTATTCCTCACTTGTAAGTCGCTTTGGATAAAAGCGTCTGCCAAATGAATAAATGTAAATGTAACCAAAGAAAAAAGTGTTTATCCTAGGGGTAAGGGTTAGGGTTACCCTTGATTCCCCTTTTTTTCCTGAAACTGTGGTCAGATATAAATAAATATGTAATTCCTAATAACTTCAAAGAAACACACTTTAAAATAATAAATAGATATTATCAGTGTAATGACTTCATTAGCAAGTTTAAAGAAGGTTTCTCGCCATTATGCTGTTGTGTAAAGAGGAGTCAGAAATTTACATTTATTTTTCAGTTGTTCTTATACCAAACTCTTTTGGTCCTAAGTTTATTTGTTTATTCTTGAGTTGTTTTACAAGTTTGATACTATAACTGATATAATGGTCCTGTATGGAATATGAAATTAGAAATGGAAAAGTAGCTGAATTTTGTGCGCTTTATATTCTAATTGATGAACATATCAGACACATTTTTGGCAGAATTCTAATGTCCTTGCGATATGCAGCCTGAGGGTGGCGCTCTAATGATGATTGACAGACTGCACACGACAAACGCATAGAATGTCATCTTAGAATTGCATTAAAGGATTAGTTCACTTTCAAATAAAATTTTCCTGATAATTTACTCACCCCCATGTCATCCAAGATGTTCATGTCTTTCTTTCTTCAGTCGAAAAGAAATGAAGGTTTTTGATGAAAACATTCCAGGATTATTCTCCTTATAGTGGACTTCAAAGGCCTCCAAATGGTTGAAGGTCAAAATTACAGTTTCAGTGCAGCTTCAAAGGGCTTTAAACGATATCGGACGAGGAATAAGGGTCTTATCTAGAGAAACGATCGGTATATCGTTTCGCTAGATAAACATAGCTAGCGAAACGATCATATATATATATATATATATATATATATATATATATATATATATATATGATTTACCATATATATATATGACCAGAGGAAATGAGAAAAGGGAGACAGAGTCCATTTTAAATTAATTTGAGGATCCACATAAGATATATACATAAATTACACATAAATAAATTACACACACACACAGACAGATAGATAGATAATCATCTCTCTTGCTCTGATCTCTGAAAAAAAATTGCCCCATTTTAACTATGCATTTACATATTTCCTGAGTTTTGTTGTTTTTCAGAATGCTTTACACATTGTGTTTAAAGCTTCCTTTGATTTTAAATCTGTAAATATTTTCCAGCTCAAGTAATTGCATGGATTTCATGCTGTTGTTGCAGTTGATATTTAAAGCAAGACTTTCCAAATATAAAGAGATGGTGGGCACTAATTCTCTAACTTTGGAGTTTTCTGTGAAAGGTCTCTCCTTATTTCCCTCCAGCTCACACTACATCACCCGATCCCAACCAATACTAAATCAAGGAGACGTGAAGAACAAGCTTCATCCAGCAGCAGTGAGGCATTTATCAGTATGTATGGGTTGTTGCAAATATTAAATTTATATGAAATATTAAAATGCATTATTCTCTGCCATTTTCTAATGAAGGAACTCCCAATAATCAGACACATAAAGCTGGCTGTGAACATTCCAGCAGACGTGTTCAGGAGCCCCATGGAAGAGTTTCTTTTCCTCAGAATGGAAGAGGAGGACGAGGAAACACCCCTCCAACTTCTCAAGGAACAGAGCTCTTTGCATTTAGTTTTCATTTAGGGAAGACATGGAGTCTTTTTTTGTAAGAATAAAATGACATAATGGGACTGAAAAGTAAATACTGTTCTTTTCCAGAGTGTTAAGTTGTAATTTCCTATTTATTATTATTATGATATATTACAATTATACTTCTGTTTAATTATTAAATTATAATTTTAGTTCTATTATTTGTTGTTGCAATGTCTTGGTAACACCACAATAAGGTTTCATTTGTTAACAATAGTTCATGCATTTACTGCCCTAACTAATGAAACCTAAAAATGTATTTTTATATGAGAAGTACATGTTGCACATTTATGTTTTTTTGAATTTCAATATAATATATATTTGTCAAAAAATATATTTGACATTAAATATCCATACTGTCTTTGAGTATTTGTTACAAAATGAACATGAAGTGAATATTAAATGGCCTACAGTCAAATGGAAAACACACTACATTAATCAAAATGAATATCAATAAATAATCATATAATGTATTTATAGTAATTAAGGAATTGTTATTAAATATCGTAATCCTACATGCGAAAATATCTCGTATTTCATCAAACAAAAGAAAATGACGCTAAAGAAACTGTAGGTGGCGCGACTCTAATAAGACTCGCTCTAAACCAGGGGTGCCCAACCCTGTTCCTGGAGATCTACCGTCCTGCAGAGTTCAGCTCCAGCCCTGCTCAACACACCTGTCTGTAATTATCAAGTGCTCCTGAAGATCTTAATTAGCTGATTCAGGTGTGTTTTATCAGGGTTGGAGCTAAACTTTGTCCCTAGGTAGATCTCCAGGAACAGGGTTGGGCACCCCTGCTCTAAACCATATTTGGCTCGCATTCACTTACGGCCTGTGACGTGTGCCACTGGAAAGTGTCCTGAAACTTGTGGCGCAGCTGGACATTAATGCCTAAACAAGATTGTTCAAGAGGCGTTTCTCAATACCAATCCGCAAAGTTCAGACTTGCGTCCTTGGTAGTTAGGACTTGGCAAGTTCGACTCAGGAGAACGGACTCCGGTGGACGGGAGGACGCAAGTCCGGTAATTCTGCAAATGGCACAGCAGCGTACTTGATAACGTCACTCAGCTCGCTCTGGCTTCTCCGGTTATCTCTGTATATATATTTTTGGCAACAATAAAACGAAATGTGTTATAAAACACCACTCTGCCTCTTTTCGTTTTATTTAAAAAACAAACAAACAAACCAAAAAACATATTAGCCTCAAATGTGGTTCAGGCAACGCGTTCATTGTTTATCTACAATATCTGCATATATAGTATTTATAACAAAACGAAATATTAAACAGCCTGCCTCTTTTCGTTTACATTTCAAAAAATATTAAACATATTAATATATGTGCATAATCTGATTATCTTCACTGTAATAAAATGAAATAACATAAAACACAACTCTGTCTCTTTTTGTTAAATGTCAGTTTTAATGATAAATAATAACCATTATAAAAGTATAAAAGGTATAAGAATAAGAAATAAAGCAAACAATTCAGTCAAGCGTACAAAATCAGCGCTTTAGTAGGCTACAACGGTAAAGTTAAATAGCCTAAATAGCCTATAAAGTTATGAAACGTCACTTTGCCCTCAGCCAAAACGATTTGCCACGGAACAAATTATAGATTCATGAGACCAAAGATCGCCCGTTAGATATACAAAAGACGAATTAAGTCATGTTTAGCCACTACAGAGACATCAGAGCCAGCGGCAAACGTCAGAAGCACTAGCCGAGGTAAGGCTGCTCTCGGCAGGGTACATGAGCGCTGAACGTCCGGTGATCGTCTGGATGTCACAACTCCGACAACGTCAGATCAAATTTTCAGAAAGGCGCTATCTTTGTCAATAAACCACAAATTTGAGCTTTAAACCAGTACATCCTCGCCGGAAAAACTCTTAAAACTACATATAATGATCAGCACACATCCGGGGATTTGAACGGTACTTAGCTAGATGTGAACTTTGAATTGGTACAGTACTTGGGCAGCTACTGATGACGTTTCACAAGTCCACAAGAACAAAAGTACAGACAAGAACGCATTTTGAGAAACGGCTAAGAAGTCGCTCTACAGAGTTTGTGGTGTACATGCGAGAAAAGTGAGTTCAAGATTATTCCTTACATGTTTAAGATTGATTAGATATCTGTATATCTAGAAATAATCGAGCATTTGGTTCAGAAATCCACTCGAGAGAAATAACGAGTCAGGAAAGGAAAAACTATGAGGATGAAAAACAAAATGTCCTTTTAAATAAGGTGACCAGATTTCTGAAATGGAGACATTTCCTATTTGAGTGGTCAAAATATCACAAATATTATCTATTTATTAAAAAACAGGGACAATACATTTTTGAATGTTTTTGTTTTTAATTGTTGTGTTAATAATTATGATTTAGTTTTATTATTAGGATTTTTGCTCTGGTTTACAATTCACAAAAAAAAAAAAAAAAAAAAAACTATTACACGATTAATAGTAACCATTGTAAAAGCAGTTCAAAACAATATGCCTGTTATAGCCTAACAGAATTATTACTTTACAAAAGCACATTACATTACAAAAATAAATTGTTATAACTTAAATTTTTAACTATTATTTTTGTATTTTAGACTCATTTTAAGCACAAAGTACGTGCATTATTTTATTTTATTTTTTATTTATTCATATCTGAGTGTACCTTCACCACGTAGTTAAAGTCGGCATGAAATCAAAATTGACCCTATTTACTTTGTTAGCTCATATTACTAGTCTTGTGGTGAACAATTAATCCGTGCAAGAAAAACACTTTAAAATAATAAATAGATATTATCCATGTAATGACTTCATTAGCAAGTTTAAAGAAGGTTTCTCGCCATTATGCTGTTGTGTAAAGAGGAGTCAGAAATTTACATTTTTCAGTTGTTCTTATACCAAACTATTTTGGTCCTAAGTTTATTTGTTTATTCTTGAGTTGTTTTACAAGTTTGATACTATAACTGATATAATGGTCCTGCATGGAATATGAAACCGGTTCATTGGAAATGGACAAGTACAGGTGCTGGTCATATATTTAGAATATCATCAAAAAGTCGATTTATTTCACTAATTCCATTCAAAAAGTGAAACTTGTATATTATATTCATTCATTACACACAGACTGATATATTTCAAATGTTTATTTCTTTTAATTTTGATGATTATAACTGACAACTAAGGAAAATCCCAAATTCAGTATCTCAGAAAATTAGAATATTGTGAAAAGGTTCAATATTGAAGACACCTGGTGCCACACTCTAATCAGCTAATTAACTCAAAACACCTGCAAAGGCCTTTAAATGGTCTCTCAGTCTAGTTCTGTAGGCTACACAATCATGGGGAAGACTGCTGACTTGACAGTTGTCCAAAAGACGACCATTGACACCTTGCACAAGGAGGGCAAGACACAAAAGTTCATTGCAAAAGAGGCTGGCTGTTCACAGAGCTCTGTGTCCAAGCACATTAATAGAGAGGCGAAGGGAAGGAAAAGATGTGGTAGAAAAAAGTGTACAAGCAATAGGGATAACCGCACCCTGGAGAGGATTGTGAAACAAAACCCATTCAAAAATGTGGGGGAGATTCACAAAGAGTGGACTGCAGCTGGAGTCAGTGCTTCAAGAACCACTACGCACAGACGTACGCAAGACATTCGCATTCCTTGTGTCAAGCCACTCTTGAACAACAGACAGCGTCAGAAGCGTCTCGCCTGGGCTAAAGACAAAAAGGACTGGACTGCTGCTGAGTGGTCCAAAGTTATGTTCTCTGATGAAAGTAAATTTTGTATTTCCTTTGGAAATCAGGGTCCCAGAGTCTGGAGGAAGAGAGGAGAGGCATACAATCCACGTTGCTTGAGGTCCAGTGTAAAGTTTCCACAGTCAGTGATGGTTTGGGGTGCCATGTCATCTGCTGGTGTTGGTCTACTGTGTTTTCTGAGGTCCAAGGTCAACGCAGCCGTATACCAGGAAGTTTTAGAGCACTTCATGCTTCCTGCTGCTGACCAACTTTATGGAGATGCAGATTTCATTTTCCAACAGGACTTGGCACCTGCACACAGTGCCAAAGCTACCAGTACCTGGTTTAAGGACCATGGTATCCCTGTTCTTAATTGGCCAGCAAACTTGCCTGACCTTAACCCCATAGAAAATCTATGGGGTATTGTGAAGAGGAAGATGCGATATGCCAGACCCAACAATGCAGAAGAGCTGAAGGCCACTATCAGAGCAACCTGGGCTCTTATAACACCTGAGCAGTGCCACAGACTGATCGACTCCATGCCACGCTGCATTGCTGCAGTAATTCAGGCAAAAGGAGCCCCAACTAAGTATTGAGTGCTGTACATGCTCATACTTTTCATGTTCATACTTTTCAGTTGGCCAAGATTTCTAAAAATCCTTTCTTTGTATTGGTCTTAAGTAATATTCTAATTTTCTGAGATACTGAATTTGGGATTTTCCTTAGTTGTCAGTTATAATCATCAAAATTAAAAGAAATAAACATTTGAAATATATCAGTCTGTGTGTAATGAATGAATATAATATAGAAGTTTCACTTTTTTAATGGAATTAGTGAAATAAATCAACTTTTTGATGATATTCTAATTATATGACCAGCACCTGTATATATATATATATATATATATATATATATATATATATATATATATATATATATATATATATGACCAGAGGAAATGAGAAAAGGGAGACAGAGTCCATTTTAAATTAATTTGAGGATCCACATAAGATATATACATAAATTACACATACATACACATTTTATTAGGGTTGGAGCTAAACTTTGCCCCTAGGTAGATCTCCAGGAACAGGGTTGGGCACCCCTGCTCTAAACCATATTTGGCTCGCATTCACTTACGGCCTGTGACGTGTGCCACTGGAAAGTGTCCTGAAACTTGTGGCGCAGCTGGACATTAATGCCTAAACAAGATTGTTCAAGAGGCGTTTCTCAATACCAATCCGCAAAGTTCAGACTTGCGTCCTTGGTAGTTAGGACTTGGCAAGTTCGACTCAGGAGAACGGACTCCGGTGGACGGGAGGACGCAAGTCCGGTAATTCTGCAAATGGCACAGCAGCGTACTTGATAACGTCACTCAGCTCGCTCTGGCTTCTCCGGTTATCTCTGTATATATATTTTTGGCAACAATAAAACGAAATGTGTTATAAAACACCACTCTGCCTCTTTTCGTTTTATTTAAAAAACAAACAAACAAACAAACAAACCAAAAAACATATTAGCCTCAAATGTGGTTCAGGCAACGCGTTCATTGTTTATCTACAATATCTGCATATATAGTATTTATAACAAAACGAAATATTAAACAGCCTGCCTCTTTTCGTTTACATTTCAAAAAATATTAAACATATTAATATATGTGCATAATCTGATTATCTTCACTGTAATAAAATGAAATAACATAAAACACAACTCTGTCTCTTTTTGTTAAATGTCAGTTTTAATGATAAATAATAACCATTATAAAAGTATAAAAGGTATAAGAATAAGAAATAAAGCAAACAATTCAGTCAAGCGTACAAAATCAGCGCTTTAGTAGGCTACAACGGTAAAGTTAAATAGCCTAAATAGCCTATAAAGTTATGAAACGTCACTTTGCCCTCAGCCAAAACGATTTGCCACGGAACAAATTATAGATTCATGAGACCAAAGATCGCCCGTTAGATATACAAAAGACGAATTAAGTCATGTTTAGCCACTACAGAGACATCAGAGCCAGCGGCAAACGTCAGAAGCACTAGCCGAGGTAAGGCTGCTCTCGGCAGGGTACATGAGCGCTGAACGTCCGGTGATCGTCTGGATGTCACAACTCCGACAACGTCAGATCAAATTTTCAGAAAGGCGCTATCTTTGTCAATAAACCACAAATTTGAGCTTTAAACCAGTACATCCTCGCCGGAAAAACTCTTAAAACTACATATAATGATCAGCACACATCCGGGGATTTGAACTGTACTTAGCTAGATGTGAACTTTGAATTGGTACAGTACTTGGGCAGCTACTGATGACTTTTTACAAGTCCACAAGAACAAAAGTACAGACAAGAACGCATTTTGAGAAACGGCTAAGAAGTCGCTCTACAGAGTTTGTGGTGTACATGCGAGAAAAGTGAGTTCAAGATTATTCCTTACATGTTTAAGATTGATTAGATATCTGTATATCTAGAAATAATCGAGCATTTGGTTCAGAAATCCACTCGAGAGAAATAACGAGTCAGGGATACTCCCCTGTCATTAGCAAATTAACAAAACGCCATGCCTACAATTTCATATGTAAATGAATAGTGATTTTATCATTTATAATCTGTCAGAGATGAAGAAAAGGCAGAGAGAACACCAAATTAAAAATATAGAGGCTCTAATAGGAAAGGAAAACTATGAGGATGAAAAACAAAATGTCCTTTTAAGTAAGGTGACCAGATTTCTGAAATGGAGACATTTCCTATTTGAGTGGTCAAAATATCACAAATATTATCTATTTATTAAAAAACAGGGACAATACATTTTTTAATGTTTTTGTTTTTAATTGTTGTGTTAATAAATATGATTTAGTTTTATTATTAGGATTTTTGCTCTGGTTTACAATTCACAAAAAACAAAACAAAAACAACAACAACAAAAAAAACTATTACACGATTAATAGTAACCATTGTAAAAGCAGTTCAAAACAGTATGCCTGTTATAGCCTAACAGAATTATTACTTTACAAAAGCACATTACATTACAAAAATAAATTGTTATAACTTAAATTTTTAACTATTATTTTTGTATTTTAGACTCATATTATGCACAAAGTACGTGCATTATTTTATTTTATTTTTTATTTATTCATATCTGAGTGTACCTTCACCACGTAGTTAAAGTCGGCATGAAATCAAAATTGACCCTATTTATTTTGTTAGCTCATATTACTAGTCTTGTGGTGAACAATTAATCTGTGCAAGTTATTACACAGAAAAAAATTGTTTGTTGTGGTGATCTTTGATCAAAATCTGAAAAGTTACTTCCGGTCTGAAATGGTGTTCCTTCTCTGATGACGTCAGTTTGACGGCTTGGGTTGAAAACGCTTAAACCACTCCCCTCCAACCGTTAGTCTGCTATGAGCGAGAGATGGAGAGGAGGAGCGCTAAAATAAAACCCTGCCCTCTATTCAATATTCTGTTTCACTTGGAAATACGTCACAACACTGGAGAAAAGTCGTTTACAGTCGTGTGGAAGTTGCTGTGTTGTGACTGCGGAACTTTTGTGGACGTTTAAAATTGCGCAAAACAATCTCGCACCCTGTTGAGGCTCTCTTCTAAAACATACAAACAGTATTACTTTAATTTAACATGAATAGTTAGTATGTTACTACCTTGAAACCGATAACGATATTTATTTTGATATTTGAAGATAATGGCTTTGCTCTGGTCCAGATCCAGATTACGTTTTTCATGAAGTAGTGGCGCGCGCAACCAAGTGTGGCTGCACAGCCCCCTCTGTTGGTGAACATGATCACTACACAATTTCTCCAGCAGGCTGCTGTATGCTCGTCGGTCTTTTTGCAATGTATATACGGGTTGTTTTGAACGAGCTATAAAATGGGGACATTTCCGGGGACAGCTCCAGTCGGGGACAGAACACCAAAAACCGGGACTGTCCCCGGAAAATGGGGATGTCTGGTCACCCTACTTTTAAGTAATATGGAAGAATAAAAAAGAGCATTAGCTAAAATTAGGAATACAAGCTATATCATGTTGAAAGAGTTAAGTATAGAGAAGGTAAGGCATGGTTGCCAACTTTTAAGTTCAGGTTGGAGTGAGAATTGTTTTTTTTGTTTTTTTTGGTGTTATGAGATTTTCGAGTATGAGGTCTCTGCGGAACAAAAGTGGGCGTTTCTGTATTTGTGGGTGTTTTCAAACTGCTGGGTGTTTATATATCATACAGTGAAAATGATCCCCTTCACCAGACCCCACCCCTAAACCCTACCCACACTCTGACGTGGGCAGATAAGATTTTTTACACGATTCTTTGTTTCTTTTGTAGCGTGGGTTTGGTGAAGTGTATTTGTGGGTACCGGTGTGTACCTTAAGCCAAGTTTACACTACAGGACTTTAGACGTTGGCAGATCGCTGTGCTGTTCAGACTACATGACTTGCTGTGGAGTCTTGAAGTTGTTGTGGTGTTCACACTATGTGACACTACGTAAGTGATCCGCAACAGGGTTACACACTACACGAGCTGACCACAACTGTCACCCAACGACTTTATTTGAAAATGGATGTTGGGAGGAAATTAGATTAAATTTTGAATTAAATTTAATTAAAATGAAAATAACCCTTTCACACATAAGTTTAAAACAATCTGGCCGACCTCCCAGAGTTAAGACAACTGTTATTTTAGAACGTTTCCCTTTATTGTTTCCATGACGACGCGTCATGTTTGTCACGTGACACACCGCGGCCAGCCGGCCACACTGTATGACGGATGTATTGCTTTTCTCACCATGTCATCTGATATTCCGATTCTCAAATATGTGCAAGTGAGTGTTTTGTCATTTAAAAACCTATATAATGACCTTGATCTTAATATATGAATTTGTGAATTCATCCATTTGTCCTGAAATACATGTGGCCGGTGAACTGGGAGAACAATAGAGTGAGTGAGCTTTAAAGTTACTTACACAATGTGCATCTGAAATGAATAAACGTCTGCAAATTATGTATGAATGGATTGTTATTGCTGCTTCCATAGACATCAGTGTATATTTCATTGTCTATAGCTCGTCGCAACACGTGACACCACAGGATATCGAGTCGGCCGACAGCTCCAGATATTTAGCATGCTAGATATTTGTCTGGTGTCAGTGAGGTGTCAGCGACGTGTCAGCGAACCTCTTTGATGCGTCGTTGAATAGTTCACACGTAAAGATTGGCGAGCGCAGATCACTCGCTGATTTTCTCCCGATCACAGCCCGACCTGTCTGTAAGCTCATTAACTTGCAAATCGGGCTTAAATCGATCTTAAAATCCTGTAGTGTAAACTTGGCATTAGTGTCACGCGTCTGTAATACGACGTACTTCTCAATGGCGTTGGTGTCAGGCGTCTGTGGTGGCGACGTACCCCTTCTTAACGCGCGCTTTGGTATAATGGAAAATGCGCGTTTTGACGTGCGTTTATCATAACAAAAATGGGCGTCGAATACGTGCGTTTTGAGTCAGACAAAACGCTTGCTAAGAATGTGTAAACAGGTAAATCAAACAGCCAGTGCAAACGTGTGTTTGAAGTGTCCAACAGGCGTGCTCTTTCCTTAGTGTTCTCAAAATTGCCCGTCAAAAGCGTGTGCTCACTTTTTAGGGCTTGCGTCTGTCATGTTTTTTGTCTGCTATAGGTTTAGGACTCTTGTATTATCATTAAACCCAACCAAAACAACATGGACTTATCGAGGATAAATTTGCCAGAGGATTGTAATTGTTGAGTTATTATAATATAATTAAGTAAAAAACAAAACAAAAAAAAAAAACAGACAGAACCTTGAAAAACATAAAACTTTTCTTTAAAATAGATGTTTTAAAAAATGATAACCTTTTTACCTTTTTAAAAAAAAGGCATTGTTTAATAATTAATTAAATGCATGCTTCATCTTTTATTTCAAGTTCTTAAATTTGATTTCAATTAGAATAATAAGACACTTGTTACAGTACAGATGGCATGGAGACAGGAAGTAATGGAAAGATCGTTTATTAGAGACACACAGCAGAGATGACGGTAGTGCAGGTGAGTATGTGAAGTTCAGTGGATGAATTGTAGATGTAAGAAGGTGATACTGTCCTTTGTGTAGTTGCAGGTGGGTAGCAGATGGAGAATGGAGACGCTGGAGAATGGAGTCGCTGGGGAATGGTGAACGGAGACACTCACACACAGACTGGGAACACACGAGGAGTCTTGGAGATGTAGGAGACAGGTAAGTAGATCGTTTGGAGTCCTTGAGGTAAGCATGTAGGAACGTCTAGATGCGAACAAGACCGGACAATGAGTGAAGGTGTGTGTGAGTGTCTTATATAGTGCAGTTGATGAGTGAGCTGATGAGGTGCAGGTGCATGTGATTAGTATTCCGGTAATGGAGTGCGCTGGGATTGGATGGTGCTGGAACCTGGCGTGTCTGTGACAGTACCCCCCCCCTCCATGGCCCGCTCCTGAGGGCCGAGGACCCCGACGTCGTGGTGGTCATCCTCTTCCACGGGGGGCTAGTCTGTCAGGATGGTTGGTGTGGAAAGTATGAAGGAGATTGGGGTCAAGGACGTCGTCTCGGGGAACCCATGAGTGCTCCTCGGGGCCGTAGCCTTCCCAGTCCACAAGGTTTTCTAATCGACCACCACGGCGCCGGGAGTCCAAGATCTCACGCACCTCGTATGCAGCTCCGTCGTCCACCAAGAGTGGAAGGGGGGGGTTCGGCTGCTGTCACGCCAGGTCCTGTGGAGAGAGGAACAGAAGGGTGGTGAGGTTTGAGGAGTGACACATGGAAAGTAGGATGAATACGGTACTGTGGTGGAAGTTGGAGCTGGTAAGTGACGGGGTTGATCTGCTTGGTGATGGTGAATGGGCCAATGAATCTGGGGCTCAGCTTACGGCAGGGCAGACGCAGGCGGATGTCACGGGTGGACAGCCAGACCTTCTGTCCAGGTTGGTAGGAGGGAGCGTTGGAACGGCGAAGGTCTCTTGTCATCCTGCGTCTGCGTAGGGCTCGCTGCAGTTGGTGGTGTGCTGAGTCCCAGACCCTCTCGCTCTCTCGGAACCAGTAGTCGACAGCTGGCACGTTGGAGGGTTCCCCAGTCCAGGGGAACAGTGGGGGTTGGTAGCCGAGCATGCACTGGAATGGAGTGAGACCGGTGGTAGGTTGGCGTAGGGAGTTTTGTGCGTACTCGGCCCAACCCAGGTACTGGCTCCAAGAGTCCTGGTGGCCGTGACAGAAGGTACGGAGGAAGTGACCGATCTCCTGGATCTTCCTCTCCGTCTGCCAGTTTGACTGTGGGTGGTATCCGGATGACAGGCTGATGGTCACACCCAGGAGCGTGAAGAAGGCCTTCCAGACTCGTGAGATAAATTGAGGTCCTCTGTCTGAAACAACATTCTCTGGGATGCCGAAATACCGGAAAACATGACGGAAGAGGAGTTCGGCTGTCTCCATGGCAGTGGGTAGACCATTCAGGGGAATTAGACGGCAGGATTTGGAGAAACGGTCTACTATGACCAGGATGCAGGTGTGGTTGTTGGAAGCTGGAAGGTCGGTGATGAAGTCAACTCCTAGGTGTGACCAGGGTCGACTTGGAACGGGCAGAGGTAGGAGCTTGCCAGATGGAAGATGGCGTAGGCTCTTGGAGATGGCGGATTCCTCACAGCCCTGCACGTACCTTCTGACGTCGGCTGCCATGTTGGGCCACCAGAAGCGTTCCTTAAGCAACGAGAGGGTTTCATTGACCCCCGGGTGGCCAGTGCCGAGTGAAGTGTGAGCAGAGTGAATGAGGGGAGTGCGCCGTGCTCCGGGTGTGTAAAGCAAGCCTGGTGGGCAACCCGGTGGAGCGTTGGTGGAGGCATTGGAGGAGGGTAATGTTTCTTCTGACCATGAGATAGGGCTGACTATGAGGTTGTCTGGGAGAATGGGTTCAGGGTCTTCCGGTTTGTCTTCTGGAGTGTGCAGGCGAGAGAGGGCGTCTGCCTTGATGTTCTTTGCTCCAGGGCGGTAGGAGATGGTGAAATTAAATCGCGTGAAGAATAATGCCCAGCGTGCTTGCCTTGGGTTGAGTTTCTTGGCTGATCGCAGATATTCAAGATTCTTATGATCGGTGAGAACGAGAAAAGGATGTTTGGCTCCCTCCAGCCAATGCCTCCACTCCTCTAGGGCCAGCTTGACTGCGAGGAGCTCTCTGTTGCCAATGTCGTAGTTCATCTCCGCCGGGTTGAGCTTGCGGGAGAAGAAGGCACATGGATGGAGTCTACTTGGGGACCTCTGCTGCTGGGACAACACCGCTCCTACTCCGGTGGTGGAGGCGTCCACTTCCACTACGAAGGGCAGGTCGGGATTCGGGTGGACGAGGAGAGGAGCGGTGGTGAAGGCTTCCTTGAGGGCTTGGAAGGCGTTGGTGGCTTCAGGGGTCCAGGACAGAGACTTGGGCTTATTGCGGAGTAAGCTGGTGAGTGGATTGGCGATGGAACTGTAATCTTTGATGAAATGACGGTAGAAGTTGGAGAAGCTGAGGAAACGTTGGAGTTCTTTAATGGTTGTGGGAAGTGGCCAGGTCTTGATTGCTTCCACCTTCCTCTCGTCCATCCGGATGCCACTGCTGTCAATGATGTACCCGAGGAAATGAACAGACGGCTGGTGGAAGGAGCATTTTTCTGCCTTGAGGAAGAGGTGGAATTTCCTCAGGCGTTCTAGGACCTCCGCAATGTGGTGGCGATGTTCGGCCAGGCTCCGGGAGTAGATGAGAATGTCATCGATGTACACCAGGACGAACTTGTGGAGAAACTCCCGGAGCACCGGAACTTAACAGTGATGTTATTGAGGGCTCGGTAGTTGATACAGGGCAGCAAGCCTCCGTCCTTTTTAGCCACAAAGAAGAAACTGGAAGCAGCAGGGGAAGTAGACGGCCGGATGTATCCTTGGGCTAGGGCCTCCTTGATGTATTCTTCCATGGCCTTCTCCTCCGGGATGGACAGGGGGTAAATTCTTCCCTTGGGCACTGGCTCACCCGGAAGCAGATCGATGGCGCAGTCCCATGGCCGGTGAGGAGGCAGCTTAGAAGCTCTCTGAGGGCAGAAGACGTCGCTGAAGGGGGCGTAGCATTCTGGGATCCACTGGGCTCTTGATGGTAGTGGTGCAGACAGAGAGGTGTTCAGGGAGAGGAGATGATGGAACTGGAAGTTTGGGAAAGCAGCTCGGGAAACAGGCTTCGCCCCACTTCAGGACTTCGCCGGTCTTCCAGGAGAGGATGGGATTGTGCTGCTCCAACCACGGGCGCCCTAGAATCACGTCAGAGGTGGATTCCTCCAGAGCCAGCAGATGTAAATCTTCCACATGTAAGAGGCTGATTTGCAGTTGTATGGGACCAATGCTCAGATGTACATGTTTCTTGCTGAGAGATTTACCGGTTACTGAACGGATCTGGTAGGTGGTCGGCGTGGCCGTGGTCTTGAGGCTGAGCTGACGGCAGAGGGCGCCGGAGATGGAATTGCCTGCTGACTCAGAATCGAGGAGGGCGACAACTGGAATAGAGATATCAGCAGCAGTAAGGTTTACGACAGTGGTGAGTGGTTGCATCTTCTTAATAGGAGGAATAATGGCACTCACCATGGGACGAGGACGAATGGGGCATGCGGAGATTACATGCCCAGGTGAGCCGCAGTACAGGCATAGATTTTGGGTCAGCTGCCTCTGCCATTCAGACGGTGAAAGCCTGGAGCCTTCCACAGACATGGGTTCGTTGGCTGGTTCTGGAGGGCTGACGGACTCTGGTCGACAGGGTGCGATGTTGAACAGCGGTTGGCCCTGGTGCTCTTCGAGACACGACTGCATACGAGTGGCGAAGCGAATGGAGAGCTGGATGAAACGTTCGAGGCCGATGGAATCCTCGTATGCAGCGAGATGCAACCGCACGCGAGGGTCCAATCCTTGTCGATATGTTGTAATAAGAGCCTGTTAATTCCAGCCACTCGAAGCTGCAAGCGTTCTGAATTGCAAAGCATAATCGTTAATTGACATGGAGCCTTGTTTTAGTTTGTAAAGTTTCTCACCAGCAGAGGAGTCTGTTGTGGGTCTGCCAAACACTTCCCGGAAGTAGGCTACGAAACCTGAGTAAGACTGGGTGATGGGGTTATTTTGAGACCATATGGAATTGGCCCATTGTAGTGCTTTGCCTTGCAGCTGAGAAATTATGAAAGCTACCTTGGATGTATCGGTGGGGAAAAGGTGCGGTTGCATCTCCAGGACCAGCGAACATTGCAGGAGGAATCCGCTGCAATCCTCCGCCGAACCAGAGAAGGGCGCCGGTTTGGCCATGGGACTGGCGTGCACAGACGGTGAAGAAGTTGGCATTGTGTTGACGGAGGTGATCGCTGGTGGAGGAGACGGTGGATGAGAGGTGAGTGCTCGACGAAGTGCATCGACGAGCTCTTGGAAGGGATCCTGGTGACTCATGCTGGTGTCTCTCGGTCTTGGTCCGTTCTTCTGTTACAGTACAGATGGCATGGAGACAGGAAGTAATGGAAAGATCGTTTATTAGAGACACACAGCAGAGATGACGGTAGTGCAGGTGAGTATGTGAAGTTCAGTGGATGAATTGTAGATGTAAGAAGGTGATACTGTCCTTTGTGTAGTTGCAGGTGGATAGCAGATGATGGAGAATGGAGACGCTGGAGAATGGAGTCACTGGGGAATGGTGAACGGAGACACTCACACACAGACTGGGAACACACGAGGAGTCTTGGAGATGTAGGAGACAGGTAAGTAGATCGTTTGGAGTCCTTGAGGTAAGCTTGTAGGAACGTCTAGATGCGAACGAGACCGGACAATGAGTGAAGGTGTGTGAGTGTCTTATATAGTGCAATTGATGAGTGAGCTGATGAGGTGCAAGTGCATGTGATTAGTATTCCGGGGATAGAGTGCGCTGGGATTGGATGGTGCTGGAACCTGGCGTGTCTGTGACAACACTATGTCACTATAACCAATCAAATCACACAGAAAATCTACCACTCCTTTAAATAGTTATGATATTGTTTTAAATATTTTTTTTTTTTGAATATACAAATAATAAATATTAGATAAAAATTTATTTGACTTTTGAACATGAAACTAAACCGCCAGTGGGTGGCGGCAAGTGACCGTCTTAATGAGTGAGTCATTGAGTCATTCATTCAAAGGGCTGATTCATTCAAGAATAAGATGTTTATGAATGGGCCATTGAATCTTCGACTCAACCGATTCGTTTAAAATGCTGAATCATTTAGTAATGAAACAGTTGAGTGTTGCTGTGAGATGATGGTACTGCTGTAATAAAAATTCTAAATGCAAATTCTTAAATTTGATCAATAAATTCAAGATAAAATAAAAGATGAAGCATACATTTAATTAATGATTAAACAATGCACTTTATTAAATGTAAAAAGGTTATCATCTTTTTAAAACATCTATTTTAAAGAAAAGTTTTATGTTTTTCAAGGTTCTGTTTTTTTTTTTTTTTTTTTTACTGAATTATACTGGATTATAATAACTCAACAATTACAATCCTCTGGCAAATTTATCCTCGATAAGTCCATGTTGTTTTGGTTGGGTTTAATGATACTACAAGAGTCCTAAACCTATAGCAGACAAAAACATGACAGACTCAAGCCCTAAAAAGTGAGCAAACGCTTTCAATGGGCAATTTTGAGAACACTAAGGAAAGAGCACGCCTGTTGGACACTTCAAACACACGTTTGCACTGGCTGTTTGATTTACCTGTTTACACGTTCATAACGAGCGTTTTATCCGACTCAAAACGCACGTATTTATGGAGGGCCAAAAGGCCCAAAAACACATGAATTTTAACATGTCAGCAACACATTAAATACGTGTATTTCATGTATATTCGTGTAGGATGAAGCTCTCATGTCTGCAGGACACACCTTTGGAGAGAAATGCAACTTTCATAAGAACTTCATAATCAGGGAGTATCTGTTTTCGATTTGAATTGGTTCTTTAAGATTAGAAATTTCGAGCTTTCAATAGACTATATTTCAATAGGCTATATTTCTTATGTTTGTGGGGCAAATATACGCTCAGTTTCGGTTAATTTAGGCTTATAGTGGCACGCTCAAGTTCACATGGAGACAGACGTCAGAAAGCGCATCCTGATTGCTTTATTTTACAAAAGCATGATATTTTTTTGTTATTGTGAGTATAGGCCTGCACAAATAATAGATATTTACAGGTTTTTTTTATACAGTTTTATGATGTATTACTCTTGTCTGTATGACGGAGTATTTTAAGTTATAGGAGTTATTTTAAGTGATCGCACCGGCGCCTCCATGCCTCGTAGGAAAGTGCGATAATTCTTTAACTTTCTTTCTTAAGTTATCCGTGATCATTTGACAATGTGTGAATACTCATGTTTTGTTGTTGCACATTATATCGGGAGACATGGAGTGGGTCAGATATGATTTTGACCACTTCATTAAGTTTTGTTTTGTAGAAAGCCTTTCTTTAAAGTGAATTTCATTTTGTAAAAATTGTATCTTAATTTTAATCAATGTTTCATCAACCAATTGCCTGGATTTAATAAATAAGAAGCAAATATAGCTGACAATATAATCCTGACATGGAGGCGCGAGCGCGTGAACTGGAGTGCGTCTTATAGGCTAAATGAACCGAAACTCAGCGTATAGGCTGCTTGCCTCACAGACATGAGAAATATATCTATAGAAAGCGTGACATGTCTACTTTTAAACAAAATAATTCAAAACGAAAAGAAATAGGCTACTCTCTGATTACGTAGGCCTAATCCGAATAAAATGTGCATCTCTGCGGAGATGATGAGAGTCAGCAATGTCAATCTTTGCAGCCTACACTGATTCAGTAAACATTAGTTTATTAATAAACAATTAAAATGTCTCCTTACTGTTTTTTGTCACATCCATAGTCATTACTTTTGCCGGTTCTTCATGGCAAGCTTTATGCGTGCGCTTGAGTGCTATAGATTACATAAACGCTTATTATTATGGTCTATTCTCTCCAGTATTTAAAAAATTAAATTAATTTAAATGTGATTAGTCAACTATTGGCTTAAATGAACTACTACTAGTCGACTAGAAATAACTTATTTCACATATTTTCGATCCAGCATGTCACAAGTTTGAGCTTGCACTCCGCTCCTATGTTCTGACACAGACACACACAGAGCATCGTACATTATTATCAGTTTAAAATTGTATTTGTGTATGACTAACCTGCACTATTTCTTTAGAACAAAGCTTTGCAGGTCTATCATCTCTAGTCACACACCAGTCTTCATCAGCTAGCCTACGTGTTCCACCCCAACACACACCAGAGAAAAAACTTTGCAGATCATATGGCTGAGAGAGAACATACTCGGATTCAGTGAGCTTATAATGCCGCATTTTATTGTCAGTAAGGGTAAGGGCGTTGTAAAAAAAAAAAAAAAAAAAAAAAAAAAAAATGGCATAAGTGGAAAAATTAAATTTATTTTTTCATAAAACAGCAATTTAAATATATTATTTATATAGATTATACAAAAAAGACGAGATAAAAAGGCTGAATAAGCTGATCTAGCATGTTAAATGGTGGCAGCCTAGTAAATGAATGGTACACCCCCTTAAGCTCACAGAAATGGTTTGACCCAAGTTTTCAGCAGCCTATGACACTGACCCGTTCAAACAGATTTTTCACGCGTATTTAACGCGTGGAATACGCGTATTTAACGTGTTGTTGACGTGTTAAAATTCACGTGTTTTTGGCCCTTTTGGCCTTCCATACGTATTCGACACCCATTTTTGTTATGATAATCACACGTCAAAAACGTGCGTTTCCGGTGACTCCAAAGCGCATGCCGAGAACGCGCGTTTTTATGACAAATCACACGTCAATGACACGCATTTAGATACACAAAAACGTGTGTTTCAGACACGCGTTTTCCGTTATCCCAAAGCGTGCGTTAAGAACGCGCGTTTTTATGGCAAATTACACATCAAGGACGCGCGTTTTGCTGTCAAAGTGTGCAATCGGACGTCTGACCAGGCCTATGTGAATATCACGTAAAAGTACACGACTGTCTCCTTCGGTAGGTTATCCATGGGCTCGCCACATAAAACACACCCCATAGCTTGACTTGAGTCTGTGTTTTCAGATCATCCGCGCTTCTTCCTCAGTGTAGAGAGAGCGCGTGTGCATGGTTGCCAGATTGCAATGTTTAAGTAAAACGTGTTCTTTTAACAGAAAAGATCTGATTTGGGGTTTAAATTCTGGAAATCTGGCAACCGTAAACATGAACGCTCGTAAAAAAAAACACATTGTAAAAAAAAAAAAAAAATTCAAGAGTGATTTGGTCAAGTTTTTATTCTTTTAGCCACATTTCAGTCTCTATTTTTTCGTCAACGATACTGCATGTGTTGATTTAGTCACAGTTATCATTTAATGACATTGGTGTTGTCTTTCATCGTGTAGTCTTAGTTATGGGGGAAAAAAGGTCGTCAACGGACATTTTTCGTCATAGTTAACGAAATTAACACTGTACATAGGCTAACATGAGGCATGAATATTTTTTCATATATGTAGGCTACACATATTTACATATGTAACATGGAGATCAATTTCTATGCATTTTTAAAATATATTTCAATATATTTATTATCCAACGCTTCTTCTCGTGTGTTTTTTTGACCTGTGCTACCATTTGCGCAATCTTTGGTATGCTTTCATTTAATTTTAATATGGGTGGCATGCATCCGACAAAATAAATAAATAAATCACGGAAACTTTGAAGACTGCTCATTTTAATATCAGTGTCAGGTAAGAGTAAGATGCTAGATTTTGCTGCTCACTTATGTGAGTTTATTAAACAGACACTTCTATACTTTTGTCAGTTTGGGGGAGAAATGAGAACGCGGGGGCACCGCTATGCGACGCAAAGGGCACTTTCGCGATCAAAGGGGCAGGGGCTCAAGAATCGCGTAAAAAGGCGTTATGATAACCTTCATTTAACTGGCATAAGTATCGATATGTAAAGCTGGGGACTGTTAATAAGCCTGACATGGCTGACTTGTTTTGATTTTAACGTTGTTAGCGTTATTCTTTTTATTCCAAATATAACTTATAACGTTACATTAGCTACCATTTTGCCAACGAATACAACTTTAGTTGAGCTCTACTATACTATATTGTCATAACGTAATTAAACAGTTTGCTTTTACACACACAAGATGTTAAGTGCAATTTCATAATGACAGGGTTTGAAATGAACAGCTGTAAAAGGCGGGTAAAAAATCAACGGTGGATGCAACGATGTCAAATTACTAGGCAATTTGAAAGGTTATGTTTCAAAAAATTGTTCACTCAATTTGCTGGCGAAGTTTATGTAATATGCGCAGATTTAGCGCACATACTCAACTAATGAGTCAATTAAATATAGCCGAATTGAGCAGCACTTGCGCATTTATGACTTACTTCAACACCAAGAAACACAATAACGTGGGGTAAATAACCCCAGTGTAAAAAGGGGTCGTAATAATGAGCAGACCCTGGCCAGATATAAACACTGATTTTGCGGCAGCGATCAAAATGAGTAGATGACCTTTGAAACTATAATGTTACGCTTCAAATATTGTATTACATAGCTATGCCAGGTTTTAAAATGTACTTGATAGAGATTTGTTTAAAATCTCTGGACAAAACACCTTCTCTACCTGGCTTGAGCGGTGCGATGCAGCAAATAGAAGGCATTATAAACAAACGGATCACATTATTACGGCCCATGAATGCAGCCAGTGATACAAGCGGCGTGGCACGACACGTCACCGGCAGTAAACGGACCCGTTCTACTCCTGAAGTACAGTATTCTACACTTGCATAATACCACGTAAACATGAGCCCGAATGACCATCAGTGATAGAAGAGTACGAGCCTCTCAGCATCACTGCGGCGTGTACTATGGTTTTTATGAGTGGATAATGCAAATAAAAACGTTGCAATGCTGAAAAATAAATGTTTGAATTTATTTTGAATACTGTAAATTACTTTTACAATCAAAAACTATTAAGTCTGATTCATTCTATTTGTATGATCAAGTGTTTGACTGCTGGACATTTTACTTTTAAATGAAATGCATAATCTATTTGGAATTCAACAACCTGTCACACGTTTAAAAAGAACTCAGGTAGGCTATATCTTCTCTACAAACAATGGTAATGTTAAAACGTTTAATTAATGTTTAAAATATTACTTATGGGCCTAATGTGTAATAGCTGGTTTGCTGCTCATATGCGTCATTAAAATGTTTGGCTGTTGGCTGTTGTGTGACGACAGTTTCGTCTATCTCACGAACTCGCATGTTAAATCCAGTTAGTTAATAACTGAAGCTTTCTGTTCTATCTTGATTGTGACGCTTCCATAACGCATCTGTATCCATAACGCTGTCCCCATAACAGAGAGCACTGTTTCTCTGTCATTTTCAAATGGCGCATATTAAAATATAATAGTTTGGCATGGCATGACACACAGTCTAATGGTCTAACGAAATCTACATTTTAAACAACTTTTTAATGTACCAATGTTTAAGAACCCTATAGAGCTCCTGCAGTCACGTGACCCAGTATGTTTAGACCACCATGCTGGCAGGCAGGGACAGCAGGGAGCGAATATGAAATGAATGGTGCCAGCATCAGTTTCAAGGCAACAGAGTTCACTGCGCACTTTAATTAAAAAAACATAGACATGTACATAGCAAAATATAACAGACTATACGTAACAGATCCCTATACTGTCCCCGGAGTGCTTTTACGTGTATCGATAAAGGAACGGATAGCTTTTCTGACCTGCAGTATCCTTATATGTACAACTACCTCATCAACTTTCCCTCGTCCTACTCAGGAGACTCTTTAAAAGCCTACAAAAACCTGGAGGGGTACAAATGGACACAATCTAATTTTGTGATTAATATTCAACTTTGGAGTCTGCCGGCTAAAACCTGCTTCGTCGTCAGTGGAAGGATAGGCTAAGTCAACTGTGTTGTTAGGTAGCCTAACATAATCGGCACCTAGCTGTCCTTGTTTGTAGGCAGCATAGCTAACGTTATACCACTGTGAATACAGTAGACATAATAAATCTCATTAAAATCTTAACCCGTTTAATCCCAAATTTTTCCCAGACATGAAAATATCCAAATGAGGTGTCATAGTTGCCCCTTGAAATAATCAATAATTATTTTTTTGACATTTTTATGGAAATGTGTGTGAAAAATTGTGTTTTATGTTCGACCGGTGGAATGATGTGTAACGTTACTGTCACGGGTAGCTGCAGGCAAATAGACGAGGAAGAAGAAGATAATCCAAAATGTAGTTTATTTAGTCAACACACAGAAGAACGGGTAGCAACACTGACACCTTGACATTAACAATACCTGACAACGAACTGAACACAGGAAGGAACTAAAATACACAATGTAAATGACAAACAGCTGTGAGGGTGATTGGTGTCCAGTGCTTTTCATATTATTTAGATATCTAACAGTAGTTTTCAGGTGTAGAACTTGAATAAAGTAAACAAATGTAAAATAACATTGCATAGTCTTCACTGTATAAATTAAACATAGCCTACTTTAATCATTATTAAAACTACAAAAGCTATTCAGTTAAGAGTAGAGTTATTTCTTTGTCTTTTGTTGTTTGATTATAATTGAAAACACAGACAGCAGGAATAATAGGCTTCACAGTCTTTCTGTTTACGTTCACATTCACATAACCAAACTATGTTTGCTTGCTAGGATACTCAACAAGAAGGCATGTTGACAATTTTTTTTGTGAATTTGTCAAATTAGCAAGGCTTAAATTAGTTTAAACACAGATAGCAACGTGTGCGGTTCAGGTTTCACCTGTACTTGTGCGCTATCAACACCCGGGTGATTGGTGTTCGAGCATACGGCACTCGCATTGAACAAAGTTTACAAAGAGTGACTGTTTTGTCCACGTTTTTTGATTGGGCTGTTGTAATGTATTGGGAAGCCAGAATGCGTATCCATCGACTGAAACAAACATTATCCGAATTCTGTCTGTCTATTTTACATGTTGCTACTTTCAACAAACCATATTATAGATGCGTCGTCAGATTTAAGATGAACCGCGATGCAAGTGCGTGCCCAACCGTGGGTGGAGAACGGTAAGGTTTTATTATTATTATTTTTTTTTTACAGAGAACCGTTACACCTCTAGGGGCAGATTTACTAACAGCTTGCGCCAGCGCGGGATTTACTGAAGACATGCAGTGCAAAATTAGCGCTAAAAAGGCGTGAACTGAGTTGTTTTTGCCGCTGACCTTATTGCATATGCATATAACCTTTCAGACGCAAAATTTATGGGAGGAGAGTATTTAAATGAATCGCGCAACGTGATTTACTAATCTTTGCGCTCGTCAATTTACTGGTATTTGCGCCATTATTTAACGCCCAAAAAAGCATGTCTTAACCCAATTTGCCACATGGCTGCATGGCACAGAGAGTGCGTGGCAGAAGGGAGAAAATATTTTCCACTCACATTAATTTCTTTGGAATGCCAGAGGAAGACGTTATCAGAACATATCATTTGCTAAGCCATTATAGTTATATATATATATATATATATATATATATATATATATATATATATATATATATATATATATATATATATATACAGTGCTGGAAATGGCTGAAATTCACTGGGGGGACTCTAGTTGGGATTTTTTGGTTTTTTTTTTTTTTTCCTTTAAATGACTTTTCAGATGTATTTAAATTATTTAAATTATTATATAATCTATAATAACACTAAACAGTCCTATTTCATGTTTCCTCCAAGCAATATTTCTTTAATTATCAAGCAGGCACATGAAAGGTCAATGAACAACATTTATGAATTGTGTGATGGCAAAAACATGTTCATTAAACAGAATCTCTGCTTGGAGAAAATTACCTGTTTGATTTTGTACAAATTAAAGATACATTGTCTAGGAATTTGCATGTGCTGCATACCGAATTGATAAGGTCACACGGTCTCCCTCTCACAACCGTTTCATCACATGAGATTATGATGCTGTTTTTACTCAAGATTCTGGAAATTGAGAATCTTTGAAAATTGATTTTTTTGTTCACAATTCTCCCATGATTCAGAATAGACAACTGAAAAAATAACATGTAATTTACTAGAGATTCTGACAATGTTAGTTGTGCAGTCTATTTACAAAAATATTTAGTTAATTTGAATGAATTATTATTATTAAAAAATCGGTTTGAATAAATGATTCAATGACTCAGTTATAAAGATGTACTATAAACATGTCTTGTTTAATGTCTGGATGAATCAACATTTTTGAACAAATCTTTTTAATGAATGATTCAATGACAAATACATTTTTAACAGTCACTTGTCGCCACCTACTGGTGTAACGATGTAATTGATGCAGTCTTTATGGTGATTTTCAAGAGGTAATTTACTGTTTTGTTCACTTCCGTTTGGGATGGGGGGACTGGTTGACTTATTCGGTTGCGAGGAGTTTGGGTTTGCTCCCTCGTGAGGTTTATTTATTTGTTTGTTGCTTTATTTTTGCAAAATGGTCCACACATGCAAAGTTGGTTGATAACACTGCAATAAAGTATCAGCCTATAGTTAACAATCACTTGTTTACAAAGTGCCATGGGAAGTCAAACTATCTTTACTTAAAATGTTCTTGAACATGTTAATTTCCTGTCATCTCTTGGAATACAGACAGGTTTTTCCTAATGGGCATATCTGTCATATTAGCAGAACACATTTTACACATAAGGAAAACCAATGTTTAGTCAATAATTCATGAAGGTCCATACTTTAAAGCTCTTGATTCTAACTTGTATTTGGCCTTATAAAAAAGTAGTTCTTGTAATTGTTTAACCATAGCATTTGTTACAATAAGAATATAGGCAAATTATAGGTAAGACCATTGATGGTTCCTCATAGCATGCTTAGGGCAATGTTAACTTTTTCTTTCTTTTTTTTTTAATCTATTCCCTTAAAGATTATATATTATAAATTCTTCAACAAGTTAGTTAAAATGTACCACAATACATACCATACAAAAGAACGTGATTTTAGTGGCTGTTTTTATTTCATGTTTGACTTACTCCATAGCGTTTTACTACATTCTCAATAGAATTCAAATGGGTTTCACATTTTATCATAGGAACGGCTCGCGCAAATATTATCACACTTTCGCGCTATGTATACAATTAATGAATAGCGTGATTCAGTGTTTCGATGTGGGGGTTAGAGTACAGGCAGCATGTGAGAAGTGCCGGTACGCAAGAAAAAGCGAGGTTACGCTACAGATTAAAATATAGCTAGAAGTACCGGTGCGTACCGGCCCACTTCGAGCACTGAGTAAGATCGCGTGGGTGTTTGAATCTCTTTTAACGATTAATCATTCAATTTTATTGCGTTATGTTTTGTGCTGAATTCGTATCGTTTTCGTAGGCTATTGAGAGAATAAATACAGAAATCCTTTCATTTCCCTACAAAAATCTAACCAATTCGAACTGGAACGCCGTCCCCCCTCGAAATTCACTCCCCGGACGCCGTCCCCCCAAGTTACCCCCCATTTCCACCCCTATATATATATATATATATATTTGTGTGTGTGTGTGTGTGTGTGTGTGTATATATATATATATATATATATATATATATATATATATATATATATATATAAAACATATACAGTGGTGGTCAGAATTATTGGCACCCTTGGTAAATATGATCAAAGATGACTATAAAAATTAAATCTGCATTGTTTATCCTTTTGATCTTTAATTCCTAAAATTAGCAAAAATCTAACCTTTCATTGAAGGAAAAGAATTGAAAGTGAGGGGGAAAATCACATTATGAAATAATTTTTTTCTCCAAAACACGTTGGCCACAATTATTGGCACCCTTTTATTCAATACTTTTTGCAACCTCCTTTTGCAAAGATAACAGCTCTGAGTCTTCACCTATAATGCCTGATGAGTTTGGAGAACACCTGACAAGAGATCAGAGACCATTCCTTCATGCAGAATCTCTACAGATCCTTCAGATTCCCAGCTCCATGTTGGTGCTTCTTCTCTTCAGTTCACTCCACTCATTTTCTTCAGGTCAGGGGACTGGGATGGCCATGGCAGAAGCTTCATTTTGTGCTCAGAGACACATTTTTGTGTTGGTTTTGATGTTTGTTTTGGATCATTGTCCTGATGGAAGATCCAACCACTGCCCATTATTGGATTTCTAGCAAAAGCGGTCACGTTTTGATTTTTTTATCTGTTGGTATTTGATAGAATCCATAATACCATGTATCTGAACAAGATGTCCAGGACCTCCAGCAGAAAAACAGGCCCACACATTTAAAGATCCAGCAGTATATTTAACCGTGGGCATGGGGTACTTTCTATCCATGTGTGCATCAAACCCATCTGGTGGGTTAGCTTCCAAAAAGCTCTTTTTTAGTTTCATCTGACCATAGAAGCCGGTCCCGTTTGAAGTTCCAGTCTTGTCTGACAACTGAATATGCTGGAGATTGTTTCTGGATGAGAGCAGAGGATTTTTCTTGAAACCCTCCCGAACAACTTGTGGGGATGTAGGTGCTGTTTGATAATTTTTTTTTGGCTTTCTGAGACTCAAGACTCAACTAATCTCTGCAATTCTCCAGCTGTGATCCTTGGAGAGTCTTTGGCCACTCAAACTTTCCTCCTCACTGCGCATTAGGGCGATTTACACACAGGTCCTCTTCCAGGCAGATTTGTAACATCTTTAGTTGATTGGAACTTCTTAATTATTGCCCTGATAGTGGAAATGGGGATTTTCAATGCTTTAGCTATTTTCTTACAGCCATTTTCTATTTTGTGAAGCTCAACAATCTTTTGCTGCATATCAGAACTGTATTCTTTGGTTTTACTCATTGTGATGAATGATTACGGGAATTTGGCCTTTGTGTTTCCTTATGTTTATACTCCTGTGGAACAGGAAGTCATGGCTGGACAATTTCAAGTTCATGATCACCCTAGTGTGCTATAAAAAAAATAAATAAAAAAAAATTAAATATGAATGGGAATATACTTCAGAGATATTTTATATTCTAGGGGTGCCAATAATTGTGGCCAATGTGTTTTGGAGAAAAACATTTATTTCATAATGTGGTTTTCCCCCACTTTTAATTCTTTTCCTTTAATGAAAGGTTAGATTTTTGCTAATTTTATGAATTAAAGATCAAAAAGATAAACAGATTTATTTTTATAGTCATCTTTGATCATATTTACCAAGAGTGCCAATAATTCTGACCACCACTGTATATACAGGCCAACATGGCTTGGCAAACGATATTAGGCCTATATGTGTACGTGTTTGTCAGATTACATGTAACAAGTTGCGCCTGTGTCGACCCGCACCTGATGAGAGCATCAGCTCTGCTTATTTGCGTCCCAATGCTAATTTGCGCTTCTCTTGTTAGATTGCGTTGGTAATATGTAAATGATTGTGACTGTGCCTGTGTTCTTTAATTTGCGCTTCAGCAGTGGATCGCGCGCAAAACTTGCCTCTCCCATCATCGCGTTTGTGGAATTGTGCTCTCACGCTAATATGCCCCGTTTAGTAAATCTGGCACTTAGAATGCAGTGGGAGTGAACAAGGAAGGAAATAGTTTAAGCAGGAATTTCCGTGTATCTTCCTGATGTTAAAGCTGGAGGATTTGAGAAGCTGTATCTTGTAGTTTGATCGAGGTGAGTGTTCATGTGTGGAGACTTCCTCATATTAATATGAATCTCTGGAGGACATTTTAAGTGATTGTTTGATATAAAATCTTTAATAAAGGTTTCTTTCACTTTAAGGTTTCTTTTGTGTTTGGTGATGTCTGTGAATCTTCAGAATCTTCAGTTTAACAGCATATGTGTAAACATGACTAAGCTTGAGTTAACAGTCACATGATCCTTTTTCTCCCACACTAAATTATGAAGGCTGTTTAATTAATTTAATAATTTAATTTTGTATCTGAATGTTTTGTTCATTCAGAGTCAGTGGAGGAGATCAAACTCATCAGATTCTCCTGCAGCTTCATCATGGCTGATTCACAAGGATCCAGAGATGGAGATTTTTCTCCAGGATGCAGGTACTTTCAACAAACATTAAATATTGTACTACATCACAAAAAAGATCTGTTTTTGACCCCCCCCAAACACACACATATAGACGGAGCAAGACGGAGATTTGAAAAAAAGTAACACAGTAATCTAAAGGATTAAACTGAATCTGTTCTCTGTTACAGTTCAGTCCAGCAGAAGAGCTCAAACCCAGAGTCAAGCTGTGTGTCTATGAAGAGTGACTTCTCTATGGATCCACCAGCAGGGTTTAAGAGTGAAGACACACGGCCTGATCTCAGGTACTCAGAATAACATTTCAATAAAAGATGTAGGAGCACAACTATAAGCACAACTGTCTGTCAGTTCTATTAAATTATCACTGATCAGATTGATATTCTGGGCACAGTAGTTGGAATCTGACCAAACCAGTGACCTCAATTTGTGAACTGTAATGATGGGTCAACAGAGTGGGGATCCATTTGCAGCTTTATTGATATAGTCACCAACAGTAACAGGGCAAAGGTAGAAGCATAAACAGGGACAGGCAATGGTCGAGGCAGGCGGCAGACAAACAGGATCGAGTCACAGGCAAGGATCAGGGCAGGCGGCAAACAAACACAGTCCAGTACACAGGCAGAGATCAGGGCAGGCAGCAGAGAATCACAGGGTAATAAACAGTCCAACGGTAACAGTCCACAAGAAAACGCTCAGAAATGATCACCGGGGCAAATCAAGACTTCGCGATGTGAGTGCGTGTGAAAGTGGCTTAAATAGTGTGAGTGTGATGGGGTGCATGTGTGTGTGCAATCAGTCCCAGGAATGAGGGCCTATGGGTAATGTAGTCCGAATGGGAAACAGTCAATACTCAGGTGACGGCTCCCTCCGGTGGTGTGGAGGAGGAGGCGTGGGAGCCACATTCGTGACATGAACATAAAACCAACAAACATCATCATGTGAATACAAACAAAACTTTACTGACTAATCTAAGACACACTAACACTAAAAGGAAATACAACACATTAGTCTTTAAGTCTTTAATGAAAGGTGAGCAGCGCTGGGGACACGTAGTGGGTCACTCAGTTTGGATCTCCTTCAGAGTGTCACAGCCAATCATCAGGAGGGCCAAACCTGCAAAAACAATACATAAATAAATATATGAAGAAATGTAAAAAAAACAAAACTAAATAAATAAATGCATAAATAAATATACAAGGAAATGTGAAAAATAAATAAGTATTTATACTTTTATTTCCTTATTTATGTATAATTGTATTTTTTTTCCACGTTTTTTTTTTCATTTTATTTATTTATGCATTTATTTATTTCCACATTTATTTATGTATATATGAATTTGTCTACATTTATTTATTTCCACATTTATTTATTTCTACATTTCTTTGTCTGTATGCTAATGAGGAGGGCAAGTTTTACCTCAGACATTGGCAAGCAAGCTTAGAGGTGCCTTGCTGAAGCTTTGAGGCCACAGTAACAACTTGTGGTGTGACTAAACGCAACGCAAGAGGTTTGCCTTTGCAAGAAGCCGCACAGGGAATTAATGGCTTTTAGAGAATATCATATATCACGGTTTAAGTCATTTAATATCACCCTTAATGTAGGCTATGTATATAAGGTTACCATCTTTATTCCGGACATGGCCGGAAAAAAATCGCCCGGTCAGGATTTCTAAAATGTTTTGGCACACATGAACAGAAGCAGCTTCCTTCAACAAATCTTTGACATGGAAGTGCGTGAAATGATCCACTAGTAATCACATTTAATGTAAATGCGCTGCATGGGGCTGATAAGAGTTTGCGTTTATTGTCGATGAGACTCGCTCAGAACGCGGAGAGAAATCAGCGCACATTTCACTGAAGTCTATGCAAGCATATTGATCAATGCATTTGAAACACGGCTGCAAATACAGTTGAACATATTTCATAGATGCTGCTCTTAGATAGCCTACTGATTAATCATAAGTCATCAATTGGAATTATTCGGGATTAAATCAAACAAAAAACGCTCATGTAAACGCAGCTAGTGAGACACGCATCTCGCGCCATTCGATTCCCCTGTTTAGTTCAGTTACGGTTCAGTGTTGGTGTTCAGACATTCATGCTCCATGTTTTGGCTCTTGTTTTGCGTGCACAGGTTGAGTGTTCATTCACTCACTGTGTACTCTTGTGTCTTTTTGTCAAGCACCTGGTCTATGTGTTCACTGGCCAATCTGTTCTGTTGTGGCAAAAAATCTACAGGACTCTTACTGCATAAGAGACAAACTCATCCAATTGTCTTTCAAAGGTTTTAAGCACTGCAGAGTGTGAGACCAAGGGTCTCTCACCCTCTCTTATACCGGCCTTCAAGGTTGAAAACCCTGCTCTCTTCACATATTTAGACACGTGACTTTCAAAAGGACTCTTCCACCTGTCACGTGACACTCACACCCCCCTTACTCTGCAAAGCCCATACATTTATCACACATACATGCTCTTTTGTTTAGGCCCTGGCAGAGAGCCAGAAATAAATCCATAAATGTAGCTGTTCTACGTGACTCAGAGAGTGCATACAACACTTCTAAAAGAAATTATGTAACCACACACACATAAAGATAATCATAAGAAATTTTTCCAAAATTTCCCCCACAGTTCTCTGTTACAGTTTATATTAATATAGTTCCTATCACAGTAATCTAAAGGATTAAACTGAATCTGTTCTCTGTTACAGTTCAGTCCAGCAGAAGAGATCAAACCCAGAGTCCAGCTGTGTGTCTATGAAGAGTGACTTCTCTATGGATCCGCCAGCAGGGTTTAAGAGTGGAGACACACAGCCTGATCTCAGGTATATTATTTATATAGAAGATGTGCTTATAGTATTTGACTTTCATGAAAGTGTTGTTAATATACAGGATCTGGATTGCAGTCTATTAAAGGGGACTTATTATGCAAAATTCACTTTTGCATGGTGTTTGGCTATAAATGTGTGTTGGCAGAGTGTGTACACAACCACCCTATAATGATAAAAATCCAACCACTCCTTTTTTTTAAATCCCCATAAATCATAAGCAATGTCTCAGAACAAGCCATTTCCAGATCCCTGGCAATGTGATGTCACATTAGCCACAGGCCCGTCCACGAATGTTGACAGACACTGCCGTTTTAACATAGAACCGCCCTGAGCGAGTTCACAGCGAGTTGTACACAGTCCGCCATTGCTGCACTGAAGAGAATGTCTCCCAAGCGTTTTAGGTGTTCTGTAGCTGGATGGATTAATCCACATAGCTCTCTCCATCTACTCCCTAAATCTGAGCCGCTGAAGACGAGGTGGATTCATTTTGTTTTTAAAGAAAATGCTCCCTCAATTCTATGTCTGCGCGAATCATTTCACACCGGACTTTGTGAACGAATGTCAATACAAAGGGACAATACAAAACAGAGGTTGTGCTAAAAAGTTGTTACTCAAAGATAGATCAGTACTGTTCGTGATCCAGCTTACAGTCTCCAGAGTTATACTGGATATGGCAGTAATGAAGGTGAGAGCACTTTATTACAGTTCATCGGAGTTGATTTACAGATATAAAGGCATAAGGTCTTTATATATTTGTTCACTGTAACGAGTGTTTCTGTGTACTTCACTGTGTATGTTGATGATAATGCAAGGTAGAGAGAGAGAGTTTATGGACAATATTTTAATTCACACTTGCACTGTGTTTTATTAAGCTCTTACAGTGATTTTCTAGAATGAAAACGGACGCTTCATATTTTGTGTGAAGTACAATAAACATTATAAAACTCATCAGTAAAGTTTTGGCCATCATTCAGACGGGGTCCTGTACAACAGGCTTGTACTAATATAGTGGATAAAAACAAGAAGACAATATAAGGCCCTGTCCACACAAACACGGGTATTTCTAAAACCGCAGCTTTTTCTATGCGGTTTGGCTGTTCGTCCACACGCAAACGCAGTATCCGGTTACTGAAACCAAACTTTTTTGAAAACTCCGGCCAGGGTGAAGATTTTTAGAAACTCCGGTTACAGCGTTGTCGTGTAGACGGTGAAACTGGAGATTTTGGCCAGTGACATCGGAGTGCGCACTGTTATTTCCTTGTTTGACATCAGATTGTGATCTTACGTGAGGCGAGTCTGTGCAATGAAGGACGTAGCCACAATATTGCAGCTTATAACTGTGCTAACAGGGCTTATAACAGATACATGCACAGTTCTCCCATTATATTGCGGAACAGAGGCGTCAATGCAATATGCAGGTCACTTTTTTTTTTACTTTGAATAAGTCTCATTGTATTGATCTGGTTTATGGAATTAATAATTTTAATAAATATAGCTGCAAGCAGTGATGAAGGTGGCTTCAGGGCAACTGTGCACGGCAGGCAATGGGCATTTAAAACAGTTAAACATAAAAGGACTATTGCATCGCACACGCCCCTCAGTCAATGCCACGAAAACAGCAGATTCACTGAACGTTCGTCGCGTTTTGAGGATGGCGCGGTACTCCGGTAAAGAGGCCCTTCAGATGATTCTGGACAGCGAGAAGAATTCACCTTTTCCTCGGAGGAAGATTGAGATGACGAACGGTTGCATTTCAAACAGCGAACTGACCACCAACAAGGATATAAGTTCGGGGTAAGTCGTTTAGTCTCATATATATATAAATGATAATATAAAACTATTTTCATATTATATTTTGCCTAGTTTTGGCTTGCTTTTGTCAGCTTGCGGGAAATATTGCCTTATAATCTCCCTTACAAATTTTTAAACTTATTTGTATTTCACTTAATTTTGGTTAGCTTATGACACTGCAGCAAAAATACTGCCTCGTGCCTAATGTAGCTTGTTTGCGAATATCTGTTGGTGTAAGGTAATATGATGTGATTCAGAGCAACTATTTTAGCCTATGGTAAAATAATGCGATAATGTCTAAACACTATTTATTTATTTGGATTAGCCTATGACTCTGTGCTTATGCTAAAAATGGCCTTATGCCTAATATAGAGATGTTTGTGAATACAGATCGGCCGTCTATGGCCCATTGTCAGCATATATACATACATTGTGCATCCATACCCACTAATTGCCCATCAGTTTACTTTGGACAATGTATGCTAACAGTGTTTTATTTGTTCAGGAATGTGGCTGCATCACGCTCGCCTTCACCAGCACCACACACAGGTGTCGTTCAGTTCTCAGAGCGATCGAGAATCATACTGAGTAAGTGCACAGACGTAATATTTTACAGATGTAATAGTGCTTACATCGTCATAATACAAAAGTATATGTTCTCATACGAAAACTGCTGTCTTTGTTATGCATGGCCATTATTGATTAATAATGATAATAATTTCTTTGATTGTGATATCTGTTACAGATTAGTGGTGTAGAAACACGCACGATGAGGAATATAATATCAAGAGTCAAACTTTACTAGAGAATCCAATGGAACATACAGGAACACAGGAGATACACACACTACCATCAAACGATAACCGACAATACAAGTGAGTGAGGTGGCTGTTTATATACAGAGTCCAGATGAGTGCTAATGACGATGATAGACTTCAGGTGCGTATGATGGTGATGACGTTCAGGTGCAGGACAGAGGGAATGCTGGGAAGTGTAGTGCAGGAACCGGTGACTGTAACAGTACTTCCCCCCTCCGGCAAGGCATGTCCTCGCGCTGTAGAGGAATGTCCCAAGGGGAAGGCCAGAGGGGGTTCAGGAGGTGGACGGTGAAGCTGGAGGATGAGCCGGATGGAGGCCCAGTCCCCAACCAGGATGATGTACATCGGCGGCGACGCTGAAGGGAGGAGCCATGGTGGTGAATGCATCATCGCCACCTTGGGGACGAGCGAAGGCGGCTGCAGTGATGGAAGAGGAACCCACGGCGCAGATGGAAGGCAGATGGAGCGGTTCGATGCCGATGACCCAGGCGACTGCAACGGAGCCACAGCGATGATCATCCGAGGAGGATGCAGGGATCCTGAGGGCTGAGGTGTAGCTGGAGCGACCGAGGGCGGCGACGGAGCCTGAGGGAGGGCGGAGCTAGCCAGAGCAGTAGGGGCGGAGGGCCGGAGAGCAACGGAGAGTCCGCAGGTCCGTTGCGTAGGCGATGTGACGTCCGACCCAGGTGAAGTTGACGGTCCGAGGCAGCTCCGCGAAGCCGATGGCTCGAAGGTCCCAGCAGACAACGAGGGAGGGAGGAGCGTAGGTGAAGGAGTCAGGGCGACGGGTTGAGGAGGAGAGATGAGAACAGATGCTGGAGGCGGAGCCACGGAATCCTCACGCCCCGGAGGAGATGGCTCACAGTGGTCCCGCGATGTAACCACGTCACTGAGAGGAGGTGATGGTGGTGTAGCGGGACTGATGGGTGACAGCTCGGACAGGACAGCAGACTTGGTTGGGGTCAGGGAAGAAGGCAGGGATGGAGATTCAGTAGATACTTCCAAGAGAGGGTGTGGAAGAGAGAGGCCGGTAGGGATTGATGAGTCCAGTATAGAGCTTTCAAACAGCTGGAGAGTAGTATTGATGATGATGAACTCACTCTCAGTGACGGGCGGGTGGGCAGGGCTTCTGTCCTGCTTGTCGTCTCCGACACCTGCTCCCTCGACGCTGGAAGGGACCCCCGACTCGCACTTCTCCTCTGCTGGAAACCCCTCGGGCTCCGGGATGATGTCAGGCTCGATCGCTCCTCCTGGCGCAGACTCTGATGTCACGGGGGGGTCGTCGTCTCCATCTGCGGTGGGTCTCTGGTTGGGAACTGGGTTCGGCAGGGTTCCGGATCGGGGCCGCTTGAACTCCAAGCATTTCAGCATGGATTCCTTCCAGTTCAAGCCGGTGGTGTCTGGTAGATTGCAGGGTCCATTGTAGTTACCCCCGATCCAGAACATTTTCTTCAGTTCCTCATCCTCCAGCTGGCTGTTGATGGCGAAAAGAAAAAACTGTGACGAAAAAACAAAAAAGTCATGGCTCTCCTGAGCCATAGCGATGAATTTGGCCCATTCATCCATTTAGGGCGGTTGGTTATTCTGTTACAGATTAGTGGTGTAGAAACACGCACGATGAGGAATATAATATCAAGAGTCAAACTTTACTAGAGAATCCAATGGAACATACAGGAACACAGGAGATACACACACTACCATCAAACGATAACCGACAATACAAGTGAGTGAGGTGGCTGTTTATATACAGTGTCCAGATGAGTGCTAATGACGATGATAGACTTCAGGTGCGTATGATGGTGATGACGTGCAGGTGCAGGACAGAGGGAATGCTGGGAAGTGTAGTGCAGGAACCAGTGACTGTAACAATATCAACGTAAGTAAGTGCACAGTAATATTTTACAGATGTAACTGATTCACAGTATATTACTGTGATTGTGCACAGTAATATTTTACAAATGTAAACATTCATTGTGTCCATATCCACTAATTGCCCATCAGTTTACTTTGGACAATGTATGCTAACATTTTTTTGTGTGTGTGTTTACATCGTTATACAATAACAATATACAATACACATAACAATAACTGCTGTCTTTGTTATGCATGGCCATAGTGATTGTGTTATCAGCATGCTCACGTTTTTTTTTTTTACAGATGTGACAATGAACACCTGTTCCAAAGAGATCCCAAAAGATACAACAAATACATGGGGAGCGTTGACCTGTCTGATCAGCTGATACAGTACTACACAACACAGCGCAAAACCATGAAGTGGTACAGAAAGATTTTTTCTGCACTTCTTGGACTTGTTTCCACCAACTCTTTAATTTTGCACAAAGAGCTACATGGTAACATGTCCCATAAATACTTTATGGAGCAACAGAAATTATTCTAATATGCTGATTTGATACTACGTTATTATCAGTGTTGAAAACAGTTATAATTGCATATCACTGACTGGAAGCAGGAATTTTTTCTCCAGTGCAAAGAAACAAAAAACAGCTAAGTGATGTTCACTTATATCTTTGAGCAGGATTTATTTCCAGGTAAAACTGTATACTCAATATGTGCCCTAATTTATTCTAAATGTGTTTCATTTATATTGTTAACTATATTCTGAATAAACTACCAGAAAAAAAAACTCTACTTTGTACTATGATTAATTTTCTCTCACATAGCCTTCCTATCTGAAAGAGCTCATTATGCAGGTCATTATGTAGGTCATTATGCAGGTCTTTGTCTTCTCAGGTGTGAATCACAGCATTATTCATGAAGATTCACGCCTCCATACTGTCTTTCTTGACAAAAAGTGTCTTACAAAATTTAAATCAGTATATTGTTTTCTATGAACGAGTAGGCAGGATCATGTTTACATCATTTTGAAGCAAAAACTCTAGCCTACAACCTCCAATACCCAGAAGTCTTGTAAAAACATATTTATTATCAGTTTTGTGGAAGTATTTCAGTGACTTAAGTTTTTTGTTTTTTCAATAACCACGCATAAACGTTATTTCCTCAAAAATCTATTTTTCTCACGTATTATTGTAGCAGAGTTTGTGCTGAATACAGCTAAATTACTTGTTGGCCAATAGTATGTTATAAGTAGCTGAAATAAGCACAGATGTCAGGGCATGTCAAAACATCTCAAGGGCTCCAGAATCACTCAGACCCCTGGGGGTTAAAACAGTTAAACATAAAAGGACTATGTCAAATACACACCATATTTATTGCAGCAGCTGGTGCCCATTTGATCAAAACCACAACAACCAAACCCATGCGATCATTTAAATGTAGTTGAATTTCATGTCATAGAATGTCATAAATCAATTTCAAATGAGTGCAGAATACCGTCCTAATCTGCCATGTTTGCGTTTTTCTCAGACAACCACTATAAAAATTCCAGAGCAAACTACCTACTGTTATTTGCGCAAACTCAACAGTACTCTGAGAAATCTAATCCAGTGTAATGTGAATGTCAGTGATTGCTGATGTAGTATTACCCTAATACTTCTCCATGTATTTTTTGACCTCCCTGAGCTGTTGTTTGCGCAATAATCTTATGCACCAAAATCATGCTTTCGTTTAATTTCAGTATGGGTAGTATTTGATGTAAAAATAAAAATAACATAAAATTAAAAAATAGAGCCAAATCACGGAACTTGCAAAGATGATTTGAATATCTGTCTTGGGTAAAAGTAAGGTATGTGTTTAGATTTTTCTGCTGACTTATACAAGTTTGTTATAAACAGCCTCTTTTATAAAATCATGTGAAATTTATGTAAATATGGGTTTTGTATAAATTAGAATTATATAAATTTACTAATTTAAAGACATGCGTCATTTGTGATGTTCGCAAACACAGCACATGACCTTCTGTAATGCCCATGTCTACAAAACACACACTCTCCTTTGTAAAAAAAAAAAAAGAAGAAAAAAAAAAGGTAGTCTTGTCTGAATGAATACATGAAATCACAGTTGACGGGTACTAAGAATTGTAACTCAAGTGTAATTTAGAAAAGTAGTCCTGTCCAAATAGTGATATGATATAGTGTCATAGTTCAATTTCAAATGAGTGTGAAGTTATCATTTGCAGTGTGTTTTTATATTTTAATTAACCTAATTATCAAACTAATAATATAATACTATGTTGTCAGTGGCCTACAAATAAACTAGCTTGATTAGCTGCTTCAGGTGTGTTTGATTAGTGTTGGCACTAAACTCTGAAGCACAGTGAGTCTGCAAGAAAAGGGTTAAAGAACTTATCAAGGAGAAACTGACACACACACACACACATACACACACACACACAAGTGAACCTGAGGGAGCAAGTGGGAGGGGAAGGAGAGAGAGACAGAGACAGACTGAGAAGATCATTTTAAACAAAAAAATGACATCTAAATTGTGACAGAAAGTAGTCTTTGATAAATGCTTAAATATACTTGCACATATATAAAATAAAATATGTATAAAATAAAAATTATTGCTCTATCGATCTAAACTATTGCTCTATTGCTAGATTTATCCAACTCTGTTTAAAAATAGGTATATGCTGCCCTCTAGTTGTTACTCTAAGTATGACATTTATCTATTTTTCAATTAGATATAATTAATCTGCCTATTTTTAACTTACACATGCTTTTTGAATTTAAAAAAATGAATAAAATGTGTTTATTTCAAACATTTGTATTATTCTATATATAAATTAATTGTGTATAGTGTTTTTTTTTATAGAAAATATGAGTCATTCCGCTTCCCTTTTTTGACATTACTTTCATCTTTCACCATGGCAATACCGTTCAAGATATCCAATATCCGTCCACAATTTAACATCTTCAATGTCTTAGCACCATGGTAAAAAAAGTTTGGTCTGAATCGAAGAAACCCCCTAGAAGTAGTAGTTTAACATTCAGAGCTTGTTTATTCAAAAAATCCACATTCAAACCAAAATATCTGACTTCCTTTTGGTCGGAGCTAATGACTGTAAATTAGAAAGTTGTCCAGCATAATGAGACCAATATGTGTAGCGAGTTTGGTGACTGTAGGTAAAACTAACCCCCCACTTTTGTCAAAAGGTGGCGCTATAGAGGCCCTGCCCCCCGCCTGTTTCTACGGTTGCCCATGTCTACTGGACGACATCTCTGATGTGTGTATTGAGTTTCATGCAATTTGAAGCATGCTAAGAGTCTCAAAAGCATCCAAAATTAATATTAAAGTTTGATGCATTGCCATGGCAACAGTGTTTAAAATATCAAAAATCCTGTCACAGGTCTACATCTGCTATGTATTGACATTATTCTGATGAAGTTTGAAGTAAATCGGGTGAAAGTAAGAGGGTGATCTCAAAGCATTTTGAAAGTGAAACACTTCCTGCTGCCAGTTGGTGGCGCTATAATTTTGACTCACAATAGTCACATCCATGTGATCAGTCTTGTACAATGAAAACACAGCTGACGTTTGATCAAAATCAATCAATGTATGTAGTTGTTATAACACATTTCCTGTTTACTTTTTCTTGCCATAAATTTGTTGCCTCGCCACGGCCAAACCGTTCGAGATATCAAAAATCCGCTGGCAATTTTTCATCATCAATGTCTTGACTTCATGCTGACCGAGTTTGGTGGTGATCGGATTAATCGCCTAGGAGGAGTATATCAAATTCCAGAGCATGCGTTTTTCAAACAACCCATAATAGCTGACTTCCTGTTGAGGTGGCATATATCGAAAGTTGTTCGGCCCGATGAGGTCTTTATGTGTACTGAGTTTCATACAAATATGTGCAAGCGTGTTTGATATATTGACCAAGTTTTTAGACACCGTTCAAGGGGTCGCTGTCGAGCCCCCCGGACAACGATTCCGATGTGTGTGCAAAGTTTCAAGAGTTTTGAGCACGTTAAGGGCCCCAAAAATGCCCGAATAGTCGAAAAAAATAATTTTCCTAAGGAAAACAATAGGGCTACAGGGCTTTGGCCCTAATAATCCTTAGGGGATCAAGAGGGCCCTGCGCCATTAGTGGCTTGGGCCCTAATAATAATAAGAATCCTAAAGAAAACAATAGGGTCTCTAGCCCTTTACAGGGCTTTGGCCCTAATAATAATAGTAATAATAGTAATAAAATGCTTAATAAAACATACCTGCAAACTATAGTAGTCAAAATTTGAAGTGGATCAAAAAAGTGTATCGAAGTTGTCCTAAGAACTAAGTTGTCCTAAGAAGAAGGTTTTAGGACAACTTTGATAAAACGTTTTGATCCAATTCAAATGTTGACTACTGTAGTCGCTTTTCGGCGAAATTCACCGTTTTGAATCAAAATATGTCATTTATGTAAATTGTGTAAATTTTTTTAAATTGTGACTGACACATCGCTGTAGCGCTTCAGTTCAAACAGAGTGTAGCGTCTGTGGTGGATCAAAATCATCAATACAACTATAAATTAAAGAAAGCTTTTAACGTTTGACCTCCTTCGGATAACTCATAGACCATGGCTCCGGCAGGTCTAGATGAAATGACCCTATTGGCATCTTTGTTGCCTCCATTGAAGAGAAGCAGGAGGCCTTCTCACCAGCTCCAGGGACTTCAAAGAGTCACCCGTGCTTCACCCCACATGGCGCTAAGGGCCATGTGGCATATCAGAGACACTGTGAAAACCCAATACACATCACACACACACATACAGAGACACAAACACACATTTGGAGACTGTATCTACATTTAGCCTCAAAATATGACTATGCCAAAGTGTATCCGTTGCTGTATTCAAGTGAACGTGCATGTATCCATATTATATAAGATTAGTTATGACTGTAGCGGTGTTAGTTTTACTCTAAACGGTATATTCAGGTATAAACTGTATCTCTCACTTTTATGTCTTTGACATCCGACAAGTTTGGTCTCATTGTAAAGCTCTCTTTATGCCCTAATTGATAATGTAGGTCACATTACTGTAAAATGCATTGTTCTATTTTTAATGGTACTTCGAAGAAAATGTACTCAGATCTGACACTTCATAAACCATGCAAATGAGGCCATAAATGGAGACAAAGAAAAAGTTTGCCCGCCAAACTTTCACCCTCACCATTAGCTGGCACATCCAAGGAGGCGTTTTGGCTCCACACGCACGCACGTTTCTTCTGTCTCTCAATTGTCCCTCGCCACCTCACGCACGTCTCTCCCGGATGTCTCGGCGACCGCGCTTCCATCACTCGCTCCTCTGCTTCTTCGGGACGACCATCTTTTTGGCACAAGTTTTCTTTTGTCAAGCCTCCGTCATCCTCCATCACCTCGGAGACGGACTCTCTCTTCTTTATTTTCCGGTTATCTAACTCTTAAGTTAAAACCTTGTTTGAAAGTCCCGCCGAGAACCCTGCCTCGGAAAAGGACCAATCGCTCCAACCACACGCACTGAAACTCCTGCAGAAAGACAAGCAACCGCAGCACCTGAACCTATGCAAGTATAGAACTATTCTTTTCGAAGCCTTTTAAGCTCCATGCGTAAGCTGAGTTTCCTTGCTGGCTCTCAAAGGTTTAACTGTTTGTAATTTGCTATTTTCTTTGATCACCTCTGTTTTCCTGCCTTTACTTTCGCTTTTGTATATATGTGTATTATTTGTGCATATTTAGCCGTATAACGTAGCCCATGTATTCGTAGTTTCGTATATTAAATGCATTATATTCATGCTCGATTGCCTCTGTTGCTCATTCAACAAACCAGGTCTCTTCTACGTTTGATTCTGCAAAACTGCTTTACGCTTTAATGCTATAATAGGAAGTTATTCTCGTGGCCAGAGACCAACTTCCTTTTATAATAGTTTATGAGAAAACTGATGGTTTGCTGGACAAACTAGGATAGTCTTTCTCAAATCACTATTGAACTAGACCTAATCATATATGTAATTAATTATAATCCGTTGTAATTAATTCTCAAAATATGTGCATAATTCCCTCTTTGATCGATCTATATTATAATTAATCATAACGCGTTATGACTTAATTTTATACACATATATATATATATATATATATATATATATATATATATATATATATATATATGTCACCCATTATTTGAGCTAATTGATTAAATACCTGTAAATTCGCTACAAGAGGCAGAGCACACGTGAACCGATCTCTTCCGCTTTACAGCACGAAATAAACATGAATGGATGTAGGATGAATGAATACCAAAGGTATGTTGAAATATCCAGTACAACATACTGGATATTTCAACATACTTTGGCATATTATTAACTATGCTATGAAGCAGGGGAGTCTCAAGAGTAGCCATACTGGTATATTTTTCTGTTGATATGAAAAATCGTGTACATTTAGCAATATAGAGAGTGAATTATGTATATGATGTATATTATGATGTTATGATTAACTATTTGCCTTTCTCCAATGATGTTCTAAATTGTTCAAAGAGTTTCTAAGGATGCTGATTGTTAGAAGGCAGCTGTTTGATGGCCAACGGGAACATAGTCAAGCAAAAGGCTAATCATATTAATTATTGTTATGTGTCTGACTGTAATGATGGGTCAACAGAGTGGGGATCCATTTGCAGCTTTATTGATATAGTCACCAACAATAACAGGGCAAAGGTAGAAGCATAAACTGGGACAGGCAATGGTCGTGGCAGGCGGCAGACAAACAGGATCGAGTCACAGGCAAGGATCAGGGCAGGCGGCAAACAAACACAGTCCAGTACACAGGCAGAGATCAGGGCAGGCAGCAGAGAATCACAGGGTAATACACAGTCCAACGGCAACAGGGTAACAGTCCACAAGAAAACGCTCAGAAATGATCACCGGGGCAAATCAAGACTTCGCGATGTGAGTGTGTGTGAAGGTGGCTTAAATAGTGTGAGTGTGATGGGGTGCAGGTGCGTGTGCAATCAGTCCCAGGAATGAGGGCCTATGGGTAATGTAGTCCGAATGGGAAACAGTCAATATTCAGGTGACGGCTCCCTCCGGTGGTGTGGAGGAGGAGGCGTGGGAGCCACATTCGTGACACTGACATTGTAAAGAGCGATACCATTGTGCAGCGTTTACTACAGTAAAGTTGAGCGAGTGGATCTCTGAGCTGCCGTGATTGAGTGGAGGCTGGGCTAATTTGCATATCCATGGGTCCACATATACTAAATAAAGCAAGGATGTAGAGTTACATTCAAGATATTTTAAGAATTTTTCACTGGAAATTTTTTTTTTAATACTTTAAAACTTTAATAAATTCACACACTGTAAAAGCTGTTGGTCTGTTACTCAATTACATCAATATCAGTGTGTCTGATTTTTTACCCTCTTCATTCTGATTTAAGGTCAAATCTTCTATCCAGACCAGTTAAAAACAAAACTGTGTTCATGCCTGAGATTCAACCACAAGACTTTAATGAAAGCATGAATCCTGGTTTCAGGTAAAATGTAGGACTTTTGTTGTTGTTGTTTAATTTTAGGTGCTGCATCACGTCACACATCACTCAAACACATGATTTATCATTGAAATATTTCAGAAACCTAATGATGTTCTGTGTCCCAAAATACAGCAAACAAAAATATCTATTTTGTAATTAATTGCTATTTACTCTAACTTGTGTAATAATGTGATATTTTAATCTTACAGGCATGACTCTAAACCTGCTGAAGTCCTCAACACATTGAGATCAAATCTGAGGAAGAAGTTTGAGTGTTTGTATGAGGGAATATCAAAGCAGGGAAACCCAACACTCCTGAATGAGATCTACACAGAGCTCTACATCACAGAGAGTGAAAGTGGAGAGATCAGTAATGAGCATGAGGTGAGACAGATTGAGACACAGTCCAGGAGAGCAGAAACAGAGGACACACCGATCAAATGCAGTGACATCTTTAGACCTTTACCTGGACTAGACAAACCCATCAGAACTGTGCTGACAAAGGGAGTCGCTGGCATTGGAAAAACAGTCTCTGTGCAGAAGTTCATCCTGGACTGGGCTGAAGGGAAAGAGAATCAGGACATCCAGCTCGTATTTCCACTTCCTTTCAGAGAGCTCAACTGGATGAAGGACAAAACACTCAGTCTTTCAGATCTTCTTCATGTCTTTTTCCCTGAAACAAAAGAAATGGAAATATCTAGTGATAAATATAAAGTTTCATTCATCTTTGATGGTCTGGATGAGTGTCGTCTGTCTCTGGATTTTCAGAGCGATGTGAGGTTGTGTGATGTGACTGAATCAGCCTCAGTGGATGTGCTGCTGATGAACCTCATTGTGGGGAATCTGCTTCCCTCTGCTCTCATCTGGATCACCTCCAGACCAGCAGCAGCTGATCTCGTCCCCTCTGAGTGTGTCCATCGAGTGACAGAGGTACGAGGATTCAGTGACCCACAGAAGAAGGAATACTTCAGGAAGAGAATCAGAGATCAGAGTCTGGCCGACAGGATCATCTCACACCTGAAGTCATCAAGGAGCCTCTTTATTATGTGTCACATCCCAGTGTTCTGCTGGATCTCAGCCACTGTTCTAGAGAAGATGTTGAGTGAAGCAGAGAGAGGAGAGATTCCAAAGACTCTCACTCAAATGTACACACACTTCCTGATTCTTCAGACCAACATCAAACATGAGAAGGACTATGAGAAGAAAGTGAAAGATGAAGACATGATTATCAAACTGGGGAAACTGGCTTATCAGCAGCTTGTGAAAGGAAACCTGATCTTCTATGAGGAAGACCTGAGAGAGTGTGGCATTGATGTGACAGAAGCATCAGTGTACTCAGGATTGTGCACTCAGATCTTCAGAGAGGAGTTGGGCTTGTATCAGGGGAAAGTCTTCTGCTTTGTTCATCTGAGCATTCAGGAACATCTAGCAGCTCTATATGTGCATCTCTCCTTTATAAACAAGAACATCAATGTGTTTGACCAGATTACCAAACCAACTAATGGAGACAAAGTTTCACTATCTGATCTCCATCAGAGAGCTGTGGATGAGGCTTTAGACAGTAAAAATGGGCATCTGGACCTTTTCCTTCGTTTCCTTCTGGGTCTGTCAGTGGAGTCTAATCAGAGTCTCTTACAAGAACTAAAGACACAGACAGGAAACAGATCTCACAACAATGAGAAAACAGTTGACTATATTAAAGAAAAGATCAATGAGAATCCCTCTCCAGATAAATACATCAATCTGTTTCACTGTCTGAATGAACTGGGTGATCTTTCACTAGTGAACGAAGCTAAACCTCAGATGAGCTCTAGAGGATTACGTAAAATGGAACTCTCCTCATCTCAGTGGTCAGCTTTAGTTTTTGTGTTGTTGACCTCAGAGGAGACAATGCGTCAGTTTAACCTGAACAGATTAATTGGAGCTGATAATGATCAGTAAGTAACACTGAGTACAATCATTACAGTCTAAAACATTATGAACAAAGAGAAACAAAAAGATCAGAGGTGTTTAAATCACGGGGCACAGATTGATTTCTGGGATATTGTACATAATTTGCTGGTGCTTCTCAAACTGAGGCTGTGTCCTAGTAAGGCTGCATATCTCGACTGCCACATCATCAAGCGTCTCTGAAGTCCGTCTCAGTTTGAAGGATCTTTTGAAGGCAGAGTTAGTTTCATGTCCTTAATTCAGCTCATTTTGAAGGATGCGTCAAGTGTATCCTTCGTGTCCTTCAATCACCCACAATCCTTTGCACACATTCCAATTCACAAAAAAGAACTGATGGAAAACTGATTAATCACTAACACTAAACTGACAATAATGTAAGTCACTGGGAGACGCAGACGGCTGCCTTTCACTGTACTGCATTAATAAAAAAAGCCAGTTAATATAAAGATTTTTAATACAAAGTATGTTTCCAAAATGAAGTTTTAATAGTATTTTTGTGTCGTGATCGTGGGGCGGGAACATGTGTGACGAAGCCATGCACACTTACTAGAGCGTCTCATTCTAGTGTTTAATGCTGAGGAGGACTCGAGTCTACAAGCCTCAGAAGGACTGGACTAGGAAAGACACAACCTCACTAGATGCAGCCTTCTGTTTGAGAAGATCCCAATATCAATATGTGGGAGAATCCTGGAACTGGAGGATGATTAACATAGTGATAACCATAGCAACGGACGGGACAAAAAAATCTGATGTCAAAATAGATCTGTGCACTAAGTGTTGTAGTGTAAATGAAGACTGATAGACCTGCCACAGCAACACTGACAAGAAAAAGAAAAAACAAATCTGTGTTGCTGAATACGTTTAGTAGCTTCTACAGTTAGATACTAAAAATTATTTTCACATGTCCTTTATAAAGCAGTGTTTAATTTAAAAAAAAATATATGAAGATATTTAGTAAGGTATGTATTGTATTATTTACTTATGATATTATTATTATTAGCATTAATAATTAACTTATTTTTTATTCAAATAGTGACACAGTAAATACAGCAGATGAAGTTCTTCAGAAGCTCCTGCCTGTGGTTACAGCAACTAGATCAGCTCTGTAAGTAACACTGAGAACAATCATCACTGTTAAAACATTATAACATTTCTAACTTAAACATTATAAATTAATGGTTTATTAAAAATATGAGTGTCACACTTCAGCTTTTAAACCCTCCACCTCTCTGACCTGATTTGTGATCTACGTAACTGTTTTTATGACATTTGAGAAATTTATTTTCAATTATATGCATTTATAATGCATGTATGATAAACATGTATATTTAAACTTTTTTCTGTATTAATTTTAATTTGATATAAATGTTAATACATTAGTGAGAACAAATCAGAGTGTTTGGGATTGTAATGAACATAAAATGATTTTAGATGAATCACAGTTAATGTGTTTGATATCTGAAGCTAAAGCTGATTTCATTCATCTTCACTCTCATCTCATCACATCAGTGGTGAGGCTACATAAGGTCAGGGTGACACTGACCCACTCAGACTGACGGCTGCTCCACCCAATCAAATGACACCAAAGAAGTATTAAACACCAAATAAGAGACACTCAAATACAATAAGTATTGCTCAAATCCATGAATTTAGTGGATGTCACACAAACAAAAGATTTTTTCACATTCTGAATGTATTATATATAGCCTAGAAAGTGTAGAGCTTTCCCTTTATAATCACTAAAAAGCTGTCACTCATCTTAGTTCATCGTGATGATACAATCCCATGAAGTTCCAATATAATCCGTGAAGCTGTCCACACTGCTCAATAAATCTCTTATTTACATAATGTCTACAGTTATGGCGGGCCGGAAGGTCCAAAAATAAGACTAATGATTTGTCGCGGGAAGTCACTGTACTATTGCCTGGTGTGCACGCCGTTGTCTCGTCTCCCCTCAGATGCGCTGTAATGGCGATCCTGTACTCAATTCTCAAAACATCCACAAGATGGCGCCGTTTATCGGTAAATCCAATATTACAAAAGCAATATCCGATTATGGTAAAATGCTTAAATATCGGGGAAAATATCGGTAAATCGATATATCGGTAGATCTCTAGTTTGTATACAGCGTGTAAGGCTTATGCGCATGCACCAAGTCTTATTCTCTGTTTTAAGTGTAGCTCTGTGGCAGAATTACAGGGCCACATACTGATCTGGCATGTATACTACATCGTTTTGAGCCGGTTTCAGCGGTTTCGTGTGTATGCAGATATTTCTTGAGATGAGGAAAAAAAAAAAGATTGCATAGGGAAAGATCTGGCTTCGTGTGGACGGGGCCTCAGTGGGCTACTCACTTCACACGGCGGACGACTGACTCTCCTCAGCTGGCAACTCACTCTATGATAAAATCTATGCCCTTTTCAAATACTGATGACACAATAACTAACATTGTATCTAGTAAAGTTTATATTTTTTGTGTTCTAACATTCCTGTCAGTTTTCTGTGTTACTTAAATCAGCATATTTGTATATGGCCCCTTAAATTGATTATAATGGCTTTTTATAACATTTATAAAGGCAATATTTTCCTAACCTTATTAAATGCAGGCTTTCATCTTTCATGTCATATTCTTTATCAATACATAAAATTGGATAATAAGTCTCTATAGGGCTTTACAAATCAAATGAAATCGGTATCAAACTATTTTTTTTTTGTCCATTGCAGAAGAAACAGATTCTGCATCAGAAGTGGCATTCAGATGTATTTACACAGACTCTCTCTCTCTCTCTATATATATATATATTTACACACACACACACTGTGGCAAGAAAAAAGTATCCGAACTCCTTGAATGAACTGTTTTCTGCAGTAACTTGTCATAAAATGTGATCTAATTCATCACAATACAAACACAATGATCAGACCTGCAAAACATTAAGGAGGAATTTTTGTCCATTCTTCTTTAATGGATACAAAGCAATCTAAAAGTGTTTAAGCCTGAATTAGATGATGATCAGATCACATTTTATGACAAGTTCATTACAAGGGGTTAACACAGGCATACTTTTTCCTGCCACTGTATAAATGAAGTAATGTATATTCAGAATATTTATAAATATGAAATTAAACTGCCAGTAGGTGGCAGCAAGTGATTGTCTTTATGGGTGAGTCACTGAGTCATTCATTCAGCTGAATCATTCAAACGGCTATTTGGGAAAACGTACTCTGTGTGTGATAATGCTTAACTGTATCATATGTTGCTTAATTATATCATTATTTGTTGTCATAATAATAAACTTTATTTACAGCACATTTCATAAAAGGAATGCAGCTCAAAGTGCTTTACAATAAAAAGCATTAGGGCCTACAATAGACACCAAGTAGGCCTACTTTACATTAAAAGAAGTAAAAATACCATTAATATAAGATTAAAAAGAAAACCCACTCATATGGTAATAAAAGATAAAATTATTATACATAAAATGGTAAAAAGTAATACAACATTATTAAAAGACAACACGCTTTCAGGAAAAAAGGTACAAAAGCTGTCACTGGGGTGGTACCCTTTCAAAGAGGTACACCTTTGTATAGTGCTTAGTACCTTAAATGTAGGCCTACATTGGTACCAAAAGTGTACATATTACCTAAATGGTAGACTACATGCATGGGGTCTCAGTGACAGCTTTTGTACCTTTTTTTTTTTTTTTAAATAGCGTTTTACAAACCGGTACTTCTATCATAATGTTGCTTGATTAGACAACTTAATTTTCTGTCCACTGCATGAGGAGAGTCAGTCATCCGCCATGTGAGGAAAGTGAGTCGTCTGCTGTGTGAGGAGAGTGCGTATACAGATCCACCGCTGGCCTATCAGTGGAAAACACAGTAGCCACTGGCAAAAGTACAGTGACTTCCCGCGACAAATCATTAGTCTTATTTTTGGACCTTCTGGCCTGCTATATACACTGTTATAATGAGAGGATTTACAAGCGTGCAGAACTCAGCACTGGATAAAAACTCTGACTTTGAGCGGTGAGTGGATTCTAAATTAAACACTTCTGACTGGCCATTGTGTTTAAGAAATCAACAGACATGCCTGTGATTGGCTACATTGCTCAATTTGAAAGCAAATCTACTGAAACAACATGATCAAATTACCATTCATCAGTTTTATATCACGTCTGTTCATGTGATGTAAGAGAATGAATGTTTGTTTGAATCGTTTGCTCTTTTTCTCCTGCTGCTGTGAGTTTATGTGATTGATCTGTAAATGATTGAACACATGAGCTGCTCCTCATTAAAGTGATACTGCATTACTGATAGTCACTGAAAAACTTTAGGTTACTTACGTAACCCCGGTTCTCTGATAACATGAGTGAAGTATCTCACAATGGGACAGATCCTGGAAGCACCAATTACACCACGTCTGTCAGTTGACAGACCAATCACGACAGTGATGTGGGAGTCCCACCTCCCTAATATAAACTGCTGCCGGTGGTCCCTACTTCATTCTTTGCATATCTCTTCTCCGTGCACTGCAACACTGCAAGGAGGGAAGTGCGGTGAGATACTTCACTCATGTTATCAGAGAACGTAAGTAACCTAAAGTTCTCTTTCAAACGTTTGCTCAGTATCTCACAATGGGATATAGACAACTCCCGTATTGCAGATATGCTGTCCGAAGCAGGCATGTCAACCAACTCAGTGATGTATATATAACGACACAACACCTGTAACTATTCACAAATAGAACAGGAATATATGTGAACAAAAAATAAATAATAAAAAAAAACACCTCAAATTAGTTTTTTATTTGTTTTTTTGTTTTTTATACACTAAGGATGGAATGAGCTAGAGATGGCTCATTGACATCCAGTCTATAAAGTCGGACAAATGTGTGAGGCGATGCCCAACTCGCTGCTGCACAAATGTCCTGCACTGAAACGCCCTTAAACAGTGCCCATGAGGTGGCCATACCTCTGGTAGAATGAGCCTTCAGCCCTTCCGGAGGACAGAGACCTATACTATTATAACTTACTATAATAGCTTCCACTACCCAGTGGGACAGGTGCTGACGTGAAATAGGTTTACCCTTATGAGAATCAGCCCAAGAAACAAACAACTGATTACTGTTCCTTAGACCCATCTTTCTCAGCGGTGTGAGCGCTGCTTCCACACATTTTGTGAAAATTCTTGGCGCGAGAGACAGACCAAATGGAACTGTCAAAAATTTGTAAGCTGTGTCCCGATAGGCAAACCTGAGGAATTTTCTGTGTGCCGGATAGATGCTTATGTGAAAATATGCACCCTTCAAATCGACTGACGTCAGCCAGTCTTTGGGACGAATAATTTTTGATAACACCTTTAAGGTCAACATTTTCAAGGCACAACTCGAATTGCTCTTTTGTTCAATAAAGAGGTTATTTCTTCCTCTAAAATCTGAGCTGACTCCCCTTCTGCTGCTGACATTAACACACTGTTGAAAAGTGGAGGTTTTACAGCAAATTGCAGACGATAACCCCTGCTTATTGTGGAGAAAACCCAGGGGTGTACTGCGCATGTGCGCCAGCTCTCTGTGTGAGCAGAGAGCAGACCGAGCTCGCTCTCGCTCACTAGTGACACGGTGGCGCCATCTAGCGGCGGGGCTGGGGACTGCAGCTCCGAACTGAACAATTTAGTTTTTGTGTGTGTTTTTCTTTTCAAACATTGCTGTGCCCTCGGCCCACTGCCTGGATGCACAGGGAAAGCGTTTATTATTTTCACACCAAACGTGTTTTTGAAAACAGCCTTTTGCCCTCTGTTGAAACCCCTTGGGTGGAGGGATGGAAAATTCTGTGTGGGGCTCTGGGGGAACTGGTGCCAACTTCACAACTGAACTGGTCATTAGACAACTTTTTTTCCGTGAACAATTCCCATGTTCGATGCCTTCTCTTGGCGGGAGGGGGAGAAATTGACCGCTCTCTTTGAGGGAGGATAACAACAGATACCCCGTGAGTGCTGTTGTTCATCCTTTTGCTCTGAATATAATGACGGGTTAGGTCGCTTGCCGTTTCTTCCCTCCCTGAGGGTTTGCTGGCCGGTGTCTAGCTGCAGCTGCTGCAAAGGAAGGTTTTCCCCTCGGCTGAGCTGGTTTAGATTGTGACTCAGCCTGCTGGGGCTGAGATGGTCTAGGACCTCTGAAAGCTGACTGACCACTCCTGTGGGCTTCAAACCCAGAGCGTGGTGGCTGAGAAGTCCTAACAGTGGGTCTGCGAAGAAGGCAAGTTTGGAACGCCTCACCTTCCTGTTTCCTCAGATCGCACCGTTGTCGCATTGCAGTGACCGATGCCCCAAAAAGGGCTTTGGGCTCAACTGGTGCATCCAAGAAATCCACTTTCTCTCTGTCTGACAGCCCTGACAGTCCCAGCCAGAGAGCTTGCTCGCCCACCACTGCCAGGCCCATGCTGTGACCACAGCTCTGGACCGCGCCCCCGGAGGTTCTCAGGTTGAGATCTGCAATAACAGCGATCTCTTCCCACAGGGCTGGGTCTGGTGTCCCAGCATCCATCTGCCTCCTCATCTCCTCCATAAGCTTCGCTTGATAAGCAGTGAGGAGAGAGGTGGCATTAAGAGCCCTCACTGCCAGTGCAGAAGAACAATAAATATTGTGAAAAACTGAGGCTGCTAAGCATTCAGTGCGTCCTGGCAGTGAAGCTGAAGCAGAGGAAAAGGCTGCTCTGCGGTTAGGGTTCAGATGATGTGCCACTGACAGCTCAACATGAGGGGGATTTGACATCCCTAACTCCTCCATGTTAGTAACATCCAGCCTAGAAAATCCTTTTACAGGAACCTTGTGTGAAAAGGGTTTATCCCAGAAACGTTTCATTTTGCACGCTAGGACCGCTGGAATGAGCAGTTTAACAGGTTGGGCATGTGACGGTAGTCTCTTGCCATCATAGAGATCTCTCTCCGTCCCCTGGCCCATCTGCTACGACGGCCAGTCTATGGAGAGTTTTGCCGCCGCCCTCCGGCACATTTCCAGAAGGTCGAGCTCCGCCTGAGCTGGGGAGGGTGACCCTTCTCTTAACGCGCTTCTCTTAAATTCGCCCCAGCTGCATGACACAGGGGGCTGTTTAGTCTCCTCCACGGGCGGCGAAGAAAGGCAGGGATCTCCTTTATTGGCAGCCGTGACCCGCACTCTTCTCTCTAGCACCCTTGATGGGAAGAGAGAACATTGAGGACAGCATTCAGGGTTCGCGAGGGCTGCCTGAGCGTGTCTTACCCCAAGGCATAAGATGCATAAAGGATGAGGATTCTTGCCTGAGATCATTGACCCGCACAAGCACGGGCGTGCGGCCTCTGATTTTGGTCCGCTGCTTGCAGAACTAGCAGTCACCATAACGAAAATAAATAATAAGTTCACCACAACAAATATCTAAGATAATTCGCCGTAACGTGTTAATTTTCTTAGTATACCTGAAGCAAATAATTCACCACTACAGTGAAAAAGACCCGCTAGCAAAACAGCTGCGTTTGGTAACGTACCTTGACAGCTAGTCTCAGAACAGTTAAACAGCTATTTTAAAAACAGGTCCTGCTGAAGGATAGCTTCCAATTTGATCTTCACGGGGAAGAGATCGAGAATGAAGTAGGGACCACCGGCAGCGGTTTATATTAGGGAGGTGGGACTCCCACATCACTGTCGTGATTGGTCTGTCAAATGACAGACGTGGTTTAATTGGTCCTTCCAGGATCTGTCATGCCCAGAGGCGTGTCCCATTGTGAAATACTGAGCGAATGTTTGAAAGAGAACACACTTTTAATCACAATCAACATTTAACACTCTTTAAACACTCTCGATCTCATCACGGTTCAGGGTTATGCTGGTTATTGCTTGATGATTCAAATCACGAAATGCCTTAAGCAATGAACTAAATAAACTGTGAAAAGGTTGTGTTTTCTAATATGTCAGGGACAGAATGGTCCAGAGAGCGCTGCGCGGCGCCATCTGCTGGACAAAGCTCAGCCAAGATGGAGGAATATCTGATCAAAGCTGTACACGGATACCCATTTTTAAATAAATCTAGTAGCAGAGCTACTGCAAGTGATTTTCGGTGCTGGAAATCTGTATATCCATTGCTGAAACTATTGCGTCGTCATGGAGAGTGCACGCTTATGGTTGCTTAGTAACAGCAGACGCCACCGGAGCGCTTTGGAAAGGAGAACGCAGCGCGCACGCATTTTCCATGCGTTTTTAGACACGACAACGGTCCCAACAGGGTTCAAATGGTTCAAAGCGGCAAATGCGAGTAGAATCAGTGCTGAAACTTGGTACTCGCTGGTAACTTTTTTTTATGAACGCTGGTGAGAATTTGAGATATAGTACTGTCATAAAATTCGCAACAGTTGTGATGTAATTACATAAATATAGGCTATAGTCTGACGCGCTGCATGTTTGCTGTAACAGTACTGTGTTTTCAGTTTCCATTCACTGTAAATGCTACTGCGTTTGTGATGCTTTAATTTGCATTTGGGAACGCAACATTCGTCATTAGAATCATTTATAATTCTGTTGTTGTTTACAAAGAGAAGTTTCAGTGTCACATGACCCTTCAGAAATGCTGATTTGCTGCTCAAGAAACATTCACTATTTATTATTATCAATGTTAAAAAGCAGTTTTTGCTGCTTAACATTTTTGTGGAAACAATGATACTATTCAAACATTTGTGGTAAGGTTTAAAAAAGAGAGAAATTGATACTTTAGTTCATCATACATTAAAGTGATTAAAAAGTGAGAAGAGTGAAGACATTTAAAATGTTACAAAATATTTCAATTAAATAAATGCTTTAATAAATTTAATATATTTGATAAATGCACATACTGTAAATGCTGTTTATTGAACTTCCTCTTTTTCAAAGAATACTGAAAAATAAAATGTATCACCATTTCCAGAAAACATTGATAATAATCAGAAATGTTTCTTGAGCATCAAATCGAATTTTAATGATTTCTGAAAAATCACGCGACACTGAAATTAGAGTAATGATGCTGAAAATTCTGCTTTGTGTCACAGGAATAAATTACATTTAATAATATATTAAAATAGAAAACTTTTTTTAAATTTATAACAATATTTCCAAATATTACTGTTTTTCTGTATTTTTGATCAAATAAATGCAGCCTTGATGAGCAAAAGAGATTTATTTCAAAATAATGAATAATTGTCTCCAGACTTTTGGCAGGTACTTTAATGTGATAATATATATATATATATATATATATATATATATATATATATATATATATATATACATATACATTATTTTTTTCAACGTTCTGGGGGTGTGGCCAGATTTTTCTGCTCTTTTTATCTCTATCTGATCACACACATTTAAGATGATTGTGAGGTAGTCTTGAGCTGAAAGAGGGGGGTTTCATGACTCTTTAATGTTCAATACATTAACCTCTCCTGTTAGAATTTTTCTAGATTTTTATGTGATATACAGTTTTAATTTGTTATATCAATTTTTATATAATCTCTTAGAATAACACTAAAGCTCACTGATATATTTAATTAATTGTTTACAAAAAAAAAATATTGCACAAATTATGGTCAAACATTTAAAAATATATGCATTATTCCTGCTTGATTTTGACTGCAGGTGTGTTATGATAATGTTTTGTTCTCTGTGACACAGACCAAGATCATCTAACATGGTGATTTGAGTTTATGTTATTGGTTTCTCTTTGATAATGAAGTCTCTGTTGATCTGAGAGAGTGAAGAGTGTGTCATTGTTCTCTACAGGTTGATGAAATGTGGTGTCACAGATGAAGGTTGTTCTGCTCTGGCTTCAGCTCTGAGATCAAACCCCTCACACCTGAGAAAACTGGATCTGTCATATAATAATCTGGGAGACTCAGGAGTAAAGCTAGTCTCTGCTGGACTGGAGAATCCTCACTGTAAACTGGAGTATCTGGGGTAAGATCATATGTGACTCTCACATGAAATGTTACTGAATTTTATAATTTCATTTATTGATAAAGTAACAAAATGGAATAGGGGAATTAAACTATTATTACATTTAGGGCTGTCACTAACGATTATTTTGGTTATCAAGTAATTGGTCGATTATTTTCACAATTATTCAATTAATCTGATATTTTTTATGATAATAAAAATAGACCTAATCAAACAATGGCCTTTAAAATGACTTAAAATACATATATAATAACAATGGGGCAATAATATCTGGATCAAAAGCAAGTAATCATATGGTTTTATAAAACAACACTTTTAAAATACATAATATAATATACATTGTATAAACAATTATATTATGTATTCTAACAAATGCCTGCAGAGGGCATCAAAGGCCTGATGATTGTTGTTGTCCCACTTTACATCAGATCAAATCTCTATTTAACGGGTCGGCGGTCGCCACCTTGCTTTTTTTCTTATCCGAATGAAAGAGAGACAAAATACTCTGTCAATTTTGCACATACAATTAAGAGTTATACACCATTTTAATCTGTGAAATATCTTCTTTTATTTGTGTACACTCAGAGTAAAAACAAAATGTTGTGTTTTAGCAAAATAAAGAAAACTAACATGATGTGTGATCTGATGTCTCCCTCTGAATGAAGTCCAATCTGATAGTTCTCAGAAAATGAACTGTAACTTAGTGAATACTAATCACAAAAAAATTAGACTTATGTCTAAAGAAACGTTGAAATGTCAGGTTTTAAATCGTGTAAGTTAAATCAAAAACAAATATTCTCGGTTTATGTAAACTGTATGAAAAGAAAGCCATGTCAGACGTCCGTGAGCCAGCTCATTATCCACTAATTCGGCCACGCCCACAGAGCGAGCGCTATTCAGATGCAAATTCTGAGGCAATACATGTATACATCGTCGCAATCGTGTACTTATTATCTTCAAAAGTGTCTATCTGCATGTTATAGCCATGGTTAGCAATCTCTGGAAGCCTCTGTTAGTTCCTGCAATGTATGCCTGTTCTTCTAACGAGACATTTGTGGACTAAATGTGCACAGAGCACCCTCCGGCTGCAAGTATGAATTGAAAACACAGTATTCAGCGCTCATAGTGATGACAATAAATATAGAATAAATATTACTGCTCTGTATAGAAAATTGACATAAACATATGAGAATCCATCAATATTTCTCCAAATGTGCATGCTTTTAAGCTAAAAGCCCTGATGGATGCGTTGTGGCAAAAAATCAACTCTACTGCATAAGAGATAAACACGTCCAATTGTCTTTCAAAGTTTTATTTCTTGCAAGAAAGGTCAAACAGTCATGCAGAGACACAAGTAGCTGCAGAGTGTAAGACAAAGATTACAGTTTTTCAGTCCCTCTTATACTCTCTAATCTCCAAGGTTGAAACTCTATTCTCTTCCCATATTAGGCACATAACCAGGAAAAAACTCTGCCACCTGTCACGTGACAATCATAACCCTCTTACACTGCAAAACTTATATATTTGCTTCATACAATTCTAAGAGAAGACTTGTAATCATCAGCATATAAGGATAATTACCATAAATTTTAAAATTTCCGCAACAGATGTTGTTTTGTCAAAGGTAACGACTCCGTTTTTCATATTCATAACTCCTGACGCATAGGCTATTAACAAATTACGGTCACTATAAGAGTAAAACAGAGGTCAAAATGTGAAGCTTGAGTCTTAGATCTTTTTAATGATGTATAGTTTGTCAACTGCATATTAACATTTAGGCTATATAATATAACAAATATAATAGCCTATATGAAATGTCATAGAGGTAACATGAATGTTCAGATGCTTTGCATCACAGAAATACATTATATTTTAAAGTATATTAAAATAGAAAACCATTATTTGGTTTGAGACTTGAGACTTCTTTAAAAACATTATAATAGTAATGCATCCAATCTTACTGTAATTTAAACTATAATAGGCCTATACAAAATTTTCTTCACATGATGTGCAATAATACGTGCATGCATGAGATCATGTTTTTTTTTTAATAATAGCTGATATAATCCTGTTATCAACATGATTTCAGAGGGTTTTTTCACATAGCCTATCTGACTGAAAGGGCTTATTATGCGGGTCTTTGTCTTCTCAGGTGTGAATCACAGCATTATTCATGATGATTCATGCCTCCATGCATACTGTGTCTTTTGACAAAAAGTGTCTTACAAAATTTAAATCAATATATTGTTTTATATGAACGAGTAGGCAGGATAATTTTTACATCATTTTGAAGCAAAAACTCCAGTCTACAACCTCCAATACCCGGAAGTCTTGTGAACACAAATTTTGTATTTATTTTGTGGCCTTATTTCAGAGACTTAAGTTTTTTGTTTTTTCAATAACCATGCATAAATGTTATTCCTTCAAAAATACAAACATGTACATACATGTTCCTCACATATTATTGTAGCCTAGTTAATGCTGAATACAGTGTAATGACACCTTTTCCATTAAGATGTTTATGAACAACTGAAAAAAGCACAAATGTCAGGGCATGTCAAAACAAGAAAATCTGGACATCAAAACATGCAAACTCAACTCAGAGATTAAGCTTTTATTTTGAAATCGTGATGAACAGTCACATATTTCAAAGATATTGATGTATTCTTCTGTGTTGGCGTAGGTTAATAAATGATTTAACTTACAAATCTGATGAAATGGCACACATTGGGCCTCATTTATGAAACGATTGTACGACAGAAAATGAAAATATGGTATAATTTACATTTGATTCATGTAACTCATAACTGAATGTAACGAGACAAGAAACGTTTTGCGTTTGCGACATATCAGATATCAGTAGAGTATACGTGTGCATATTTTAAAACAAAATATTATTTGCAAATAATTTAAATTGACTACTTCACAACTGCAGTAGATCTTATTTTACAATTTTTACTTGTATTTATTCCCTTAATCCTTTTAATACTCAATAATTATTTAATTTCCCCCACGCCGGTAGGTGCCTCCTCGTCTTCTCATTAACTGTGTTTTTCTCTCACTGATCATATTTCTTACCTGTTGAATTTACATTTATAAGTGAATTTGACTGATAAACACCCTTTACCACCGTTTTACTACAAAATACCATGGTTAATTTGAGGTTACCATGGTTTAACTATAATAACCATGTTTTTTAGTTTTATTTGTAGTAAAACCATGGTTTAAAACTCATAAGAGCAGTTTTAAAATAGATGAATGAATGTATGGTAACTGCCTTAAAGAAATTTAATGATGTTAAACATTTAATCAATCTTAAACAGTAACGGTTTGACAGCATGAATGCTTTGAATATTAATTATTTATTACAAATGAATAAATATGTTGATTCTGATCTTATTCATCAGGGGCCGTATGTATAAAGCTGCTCAGAGTAAAATTTTAGTCTTAAGTGTGTCAGATTTCTAAGAATAACATAATTTTACTCTTATTCCTAGACTTAAGAATAAGTGTGATTCATAAAGGTTTCTAAGTGTCAAGCTGGAGAGGTCTCATAACCTAGTTAGGAGTAACAAGATGGCAGCAAAGAAGAGGAGACACACGCTCTCCAGTGTAGATATGATGTATTAGAGTTATATGATGACATAGAGTTAATACAACTATATAAACTTGATTGATTGATTTTTTTTGTAACTGATCTAACAAGAAATGTAATAACTTTAAATAATACGTTTAATGCATTTTAATACATTTAATGACTTTGAATAAACTTTTTATAACTTTAAATGTAACAACTTCTCCCACTCTAAAAAAAAACGTCTCAGGTTACGTATATAACCATGGTTCCCTTAGAACAGGGAACGAGACTCTGCATTTACCGCATATGGGGAACCGTCACTCGTGACAGGTGTCCGAAATGCCAAAGAATCACACCACTCCAATCCTATTGGCCGGCGACAGCCTATGACGTCATCATGGCGCGAACCCGGAAGTATAAAGGGGGCGCCTGAGGAAGCAGTAAACACCTACTCGTCTTGAGAGACTGTCCAGCAGGCAGCCCGAAGCATGGCAGGGCAACGCAGAGTCTCGTTCCCTGTTCTCAGGGAACCAAGGTTACATATGTAACCTGAGACATTCCCTTTCGAAAGGGAACTCTACTCTGCGTTTACCGCATATGGGGAACGATATACCCACGCCACCATGCTAAAGGAGAGTGCATGCCAAATGACTAGACAAACGTCCGGCAGTTCCAGAGAAAAGCCGGGAGCAACTCCCCCTCGGGTCACGCAAGGCTGTCAGTGACAGCATTCCCTACGGCCAACAGCCCAAGCTGAGCCTAAAAGAGGCCTTCCGCAAAAAGCCTTCCAAGGCTTCTCAAGGCATCTGGGACCAGTATTCCGTGGAAAGTGGTCCCTTACAGGGAATGTGGCCAGGAAACCGAAGGAACCCCGGCCAGTCACTAGAGGGGAACAAAGTCACCCTCAGTGCCACCAAGGAGGCCGTACTAATCTAGCGAAAGCCAAACACAGTCTGGGCCAGCCCTGTCTGATACACAGAATCTCCAAAGTGCATTCTTCAGAGAAGAAAGCAGGTAAGAGCGACTGCGAAAGAGCAGTAAGCTACTCAAACCCACGCGCAGAGATGGGCATCCTGGAGAGCGGAACTCAGCTAAGCGCAATAAACCCTCGTATTGAGGGGAGTAATCTGCTCATCCTAGGATCTACTCAGTGTCCGATTAAAGCACTGAGGAGGCTGTGCGCTAGAAAACCCCTGGTACAGGGGAGCACAAACCAGCCTGGGGGCTGGTCTCAACGGGAGACTTCATAGAAGTCTACAACCAATGACCAGCTTAGGGAGCTAAGCACAATTACACAGTCAACCCAAAGGGAAGTACGAAGCTCACCCTAACAGATAGACCATACTGTAGGTATAAAAAGGGGCCTTCAACATAACTAAAGTTCTAGAAGAAGAACTAAATATCTTCTTAATTGTGGGTAACTAGCTACACAACCTGAGGTAAGCCTACACATTCCAACAGACAATGTACAAGGTACAAATAAATATGTTATCATGGTCTAAGGGAGGCCTACAAGGCCTACCACCTCAAACAACATGAGCATAAGCCTGAGGCAGTGCTAAGATACGTGAGCAAACTCGCGATCGTAAACCAACAGCGCCCGAAATACAAGCTGTAATTAAAAGAGGCTACTAATAAAGAGCCAACAATCTTAACAGTATATGTAAAACAGCTGCTGTGGTCATGATCGACTGGAAGCTAACAGAGATCATTTCTATTCTAACCAGAATAAAACTCTCTGCACTCAACCTGAGTGTGCAATCCAACAGGTGATGCACTCAGTGAAACACAAACCCTAACCGGGGAGTACAACAAAGCACCACATTCTTAGATAGAGGCTAAACACAGCCTGCTATTACAGAGACAGGTGAAACCTGTGGCAGCACTAGATTAAGCTCACATATTTAAATTACATAGGGCTAAAGGCTTAGAACCCAAAGCAAAATAAATGCTTTGCAATACATGCCATCCAAACAGGATAAATGTTTTCACAAAACAGACCTAAGATCTGTATTGAACCTTGAGAACGAAAGCTAAAAGTACTTAGCATTGTATATTCAACTTGAATATATATTTTTCAAGGGGCTCATGAGGAAACATTATAAGCATGATGAAGTTCTACAAAGTGGGGCCTAGCAACACTGCATAACTTTATCTCCTCAAAGGGCCTACCACCTGGGAAAAACCAGGAAGGCTCATAACAGCCTATAACCTTAGCTGTTAACCTCAGCCATAGCACCTACACATATCGAAGGGGAAATGGGCATACGGCCAGCACCTCCCTCAGGAGGTGGCCAGAACTAGGTACTATACAACCTCATAGGGATAGTAATAATAAGGGTGATGTAACAAACAAACACCTAAACCTAGCTGTAGCCTAGCCGCTAGCTAAGGCCTACTAGACCAAGCAAGCTTGGGCTTCACTTTGAATCCTTAACTATGAGGAGAAAAATGAAGCACTACAAGCAAAGAGTGATAGGCGGCCGAAAAAGGCAGACCGTACACAAATAACTGAAGTAACGAGTGCAAACTCAAACTAGACTCATAGCAATTTAGCTGAGAAGCTACTCTTAACACAGGAGGCTAAACCTAGCGGCCATAACGCGGCCTGCGACTGAAAGTAGCCAACCTAGCGATTCAGTTATTTTGCCCAAAAGAAGCCCTTCTAAATTACTGACTATATGCTCAGGAAACTATACAGGAAAAACAAGGTCTACACTTTTATAAGAAATAAAGTATAGACCCAGCTTACCTCCTGCGGCTCGTAGAACAAAGATTTCTCCTCCTTTTCTCTTGTATGAAGAAGGATAAAATCCAAAGTTCTTTTAAGGCGCTGCTGGCGCCTATGCTCGATCACCTCCCTCAGGTCCTGCTTCTTCCTCCTTGCATCCTGCTGTCTCTGCGACTTACTCCGGGGAGGAGGAGGCGCATGAGCAGCAACACTGGATTTTTGGGCCTGTCTCTGAGCCTCGACTCGAGACGGCCCCGGACCTCCCGGCTGTTTGGGCCCAGATCCAGATCTGAGCGGTATACAAGATCTAAATGCTGCGGAGCGTGCCCTCGCCTCCCTGAACTTCTCAACCACGCCTCGACGGAGGTACCGAAAAGCATAGAGGAGAAAGTTCTTCTCTTTCTCCCTGATGTCCACACAGTTCAACCACAGATGTCGCTCTGTGGCCACCATGGCCGCCATCGACCTGCCGATCGATGTGGCCGTCTGTTTGGTGGCCCTCAAAGCAAGATCCGTGGTGCGGTGCAGCTCTGCTACCGCCTCAGGGGACAAACCCTGCCCCTGATCCAGATCCCTAAGCAGATCAGCCTGGTACGCTTGCAGCACTCCCATCGTGTGCAATGCTGCACCAGCCTGACCTGCAGCAGCGTAAGCCCTGCCATTCAAGTGTGATGTCACTTTCAGCGCATTGGATGGCAAGACCGGAGCTCTCAGTGTCGGTGCACTCCCTGTAGCGAGATAGTTCGCAAACGTCTCATCAACAGGAGGCATCGACACATACCCATGCTGGCCCAATCCCTCAACATCAGCGAAACTAGCCCGCTGATGTCGATGAATCCGGGCCGAGTATGGGTTCTTCCATGTCTTCTCGATCTCAGCGTGTAGATCGGGAAGGAATGGAAGGCTCGCCGGAGTTATTGGGTTATGGTCCGAAAGAAACCGTTCATCAACCCTGTCACGGACGGGCTCTTTCCTGACACGCTCCCAAGGCAGCTGCAGCCTGCCCCAAGTGCACTCCATAACCTCCAATAACTCCGCATATGCCGGGCAGGGTGGCCTGGAGGGAGCCACGGGCTCACCCGCTTCTTCCTCCTCGGCCATCTCCTGCTCTCTGTGGCTTTCAGCCAGAAGAGCACTCGCTCCTGGATCCGATGACGTCAAAGACAGGACGTCATTGTTATCCAGGAGCGCGTCCTTGTCAGCTGCTTCGGTTTGAGACAGGTTTACACCTTTCTCAAATTTCTCGTCTGGCCCCTTCCGTCGAGAAGAGGGCCAGACGAGAATGGAGCGTCCTCATAGGCAGACGCTCACAATTAACGCAGACAGCGCCCTCAAGCACCGTCCACGCGTGCTCTTCGCCCAAACAGAAAACGCACAGGTTGTGTGAGTCCTCCGGTGTAAGAAACCTGGGACAAGGATCAGCACACTTCCTGAAACGTTTGTCAGACATGTTGCAAAATTTCCTTACCGGTGATGAAAACAATGCAATAGACGAGACAGTCCCGAAAGACGAGAAGATGTTTACTGCTTCCTCAGGCGCCCCCTTTATACTTCCAGGTTCGCGCCATGATGACGTCAAAGGCTGTCGCCGGCCAATAGGATTGGAGTGGTGTGATTCTTTGGCATTTCGGACACCTGTCACGAGTGACGGTTCCCCATATGCGGTAAACGCAGAGTCTTGTTCCCTTTCGAACGGGAAATCAATGCTCTCACTGTAGAAATGAAATGGTAATTATCTTTTTTGGTGACTGTAAAAATGCAGCAGTGCAGCGGTGATGGCTAAACTTACCACACCAAACATAGTGGCCAAAATTTACAGATTTACAGATACATATTACATACTGTGAGTAAGGCAAGCGACTATAAAATTTACAAACATGTTTGTTTACGTCATAAACAAACATGCGCATATAGCTCAACTACTAATACAATCATTATAAAGGTGTTTGCACAACAAAACACATTTACTTACACATTGTCACAGACACGCCAGGCTCCAGCACCCTCCAATCATGTCGCACTCCCTCACCAGAGTACTGATCGCACACACCTGCACCTCATCAGCACGTTCATCACCAGCACCATATAAGACACACACACACACTCACTCCTCGTCCGGTCTCGTTTACGTAAAGGACTCTTTCTAATGCTTACCTCAAGGACTTCCAGTATATTACTTACCTGTCTCCAGCATTCCCGAATTACCTCCTGTGTTCTCCGTGTGTGTGTGTGTGTGTGTCATCATCCATCGTCTGATCTCCACCATCTCCACTCGGATCTCCACTCTGCAACATACAAGGACAGTATCAGTTCCAGTTTATTCATCATTCAACTTATCAACTTCAGTTTTACTCACCTGTGTTCACGTTCACCCTCTGCTTGCTGTCAATAAACACCTTACCTGTTATATTCCGTCTCCGACCCTTCTGTGTTGTAACACACATATGGCTTAAAAATAAATATAATAGCAATAACACAATAAAAATTGATTCAATGCAAAAACAAGTAATCATATGGTTTTAATGCACAAAACTGTCAAAATGCACAATGTATTGAATTGTACAACTAATGTTCTTTATGTATTGTAACAAATGCCTGCAGAGGGCGCCAGTGGCCTGACGTTTGTTTTTACACTCTAAACACGATCTAATCCTTGTTTAATATTGGCTTACAACATTTATTTCAACTGTCCAATTAATCTTTAATATTTGGCCATTTCTTTATGACAGAAATGCTACATCCACTGTAATTTCTTGAACAAGAACATGTGGACGAGGGCTTAAACTTATATTTACATAAGATGCTCAGATACTCAGATACAAATGTATAGTATAATGCAATGTAAGTCGCTTTGGATAAAAGCGTCTGCCAAATGCATAAATGTAAATGTATTTTGAAATCGCGACGAGTTAGCACAGTAGAAACATACTGTATAATGTATTCTCCTGCTTTTGCTGAGGTTTATAGATGACTTACAAATCTGATTAAATGTCGCACATTTCATTTCCAGATGAACAGTAAAAGCAGTCCAAACTCACAGCATATGCAGAGATGGAGTTTGAAACGTGCCATTCATGTAAATGATAATAGTTCACATGAAGCAGCATTTACTGTGAGTGGAGCCGCATGAGACACACGTGGATAACCTACACGCATGTAAATAATTACAGCGCATATTAAACCTGCAGCACATACATTTATTTAATTAATTCACAGCCTTTGTAAAGTCACAATAGCATTATGCTTTATTATGATTTTTCAACGGGTTTAATATCGTGCAGCCTTAGAAAACGGTCTAATAATGCGTTTCATGTAGTCTCGTCCGTGGAAAGCGCCACTTCCGGTATTTTACCAGTTACTCAAAACGGGCAAATTGAAATCGAGGATTTTTTTTAAATCGAGTATTCGAATTTAATCGCGGAATCGTTACAGCCCTAGTTCAGACTTGACACAAAAGACTCGTAAATATTTTAAAAACAACTCAACCCTTAACTACTGATATAATAAATAAAGAATTTGTGTTGTGTTTGAATGATTTTATAACATCTGCGTCACATATATTTCCCTATGTGTCGTCGTAGATCGGACTCTTGTCATAGAATTTGATTATGTATGTCCGTGTATCGAGGGTATGCATTAACGTCACTTTCCCGCCGGAACACGCTCCCTCAGCTTGACTGAGTGGCAAAAGAGCTGCTGCATGACTGGATTTAATAGGGGAAACAGCGAAAACGCAAGTTAAACAAACGATTAAACTAAAGGTTGGGCTCGAAAGTGTTCCTTGCAACATGTCAAAGAAACTTAATCCATGGATATTGACATGGAGCCAGGAATCTTGTTTCCTGACATTAATATGTGCCTGATTTCTACGCCGGGGAAATACATAAAGCAAATCTGCCTGTGAATATTTTATATAACTACAATAGAGGTAGGTCTAAATCCGAGTGATCACTTGTATCAATGTTATATATATCGTCATATCGTCCAGCCCTAAAACTTGTATAGTTTTTGTCAGTGTTTATTTAAAAACACCCAATTATGCAGAATATAAGATGGTAAATATTTAATTGATTTGAATTGTCAATACAATATATAACAATACAATATATAGGGTATTATTTTACCCCAAAATCCATCATTTCGACACAAATATGCAAATCCATGTTGTTGTGAACAACAGTCAAGATGGCATTCCAGGGACCAGTTTACGACAGGGCCCCTCTCTAACTGCTGGTGTGTAGGAAGATGTGCCACACCGTGATTGGATCTTTGGTGAATGAACATAAACAAATGTTCATTAACATCAGATAAGATGTTGGGACAACTACCAGACACCTCTTCCAGAGCAGGAAGGGGGACCTTCTGCACCCACCAAAACCAAGGAGAGGACTTCTCATTGGACGACACATTGACTCTAACCACCAAACTCATTCCTAAGGTTTAGGCAAGGACTGCCATAAAAATTCCTTCAGGACCCCCTGGATGGAGCAGCAGTGACTGAAATAAAGAGAGGCCACAGAGATCTATCTAAATTCATTCATATCTATGTTTGGAGGCCTTAATTTGATCTAAACTGCATCACATCCACTCCATCTTCATGCAAAGCACAGTTTATGCTCATGGTTACTGACTGTTAAAACAACAGGTCATGGGACAGACCTGTTCACAGATAAACAAATGCACGGATGATGATTTAACCATTTCATAGTGTGTTTGGTGTCTATCTGTTCCCTACGATGCCTTTAATAATTTGAAAGTGGTTTGGTAAAGATATAATGCACGGGTAAAATGTTAAAGATACTATTTTAACACTGTACTTTATGCTATGCAAATGAGTTCCACACTAGGGTGGGCAACACCGGGGCTACTTCAGATAACAGTGGCCAATCACAATCCAGGATCGGCAAGGCGCTACATTTCAATCTCCTCCTCATCACAAAGGGATAAATATGTCCCCCGGGTAGACACACCCTTGTTCTGCGTTTCCAGCTCGACGGGGAAGGAGACATTAACAGACACTCCACGTCCTGAGTTTCTGACCTGACGAGGAAAGAGACTACAAGACAGTTAAGGTTAAGCTTTTGCAAGCAAAACCTTTTACATTGCTTCCAGCTGCACTCTAGCTGCAACAAGGGCCCCAGCATTGAGGGACTTCATCCGACCCTTACGACTCCTACAGCAGCGCAGCCCAGTCCGCAAAGGACCTCTGCATCGGCAGACATTGCCTGTACCTCACGGCTCCTCAGCGACGCATCCAGCCTGCAAAGGAACCTGTGACGATTCATCTGACCCAGCTGCCCAGTCCATCCTAAAGGACCCTCTTGGCGCAACCGAAGTTCAGCATCCTCCAGCCCAGCGTGGCACGACTACTGGATCGCAACTCCGCGCCCTCCCACTGCACGCAGCCTGCATCATCAGTGGAAGACTACCGGATTCTCTGCTACCGGATTGATCACCCGACTGTGTGGAACGTAACTATAAACTTACCAAACCTCTTTCTAGAGACCTTGGCATTAGTTTATACATGCAGCATATGTTTTTCTAACCTGTTTAGATAACAGTTACTTGAGGTCAGCTTGTTACAAATAATAGGGATATTATTTGTTGAATGATAAATAAGCAATTATTTATCACCATTTTACCAGAGCCATTAAGTGGCTTCCATAAGAAGCATTCCCATACAGTTCTCTTCCATTCTACATTCAGTTCAACAGCATTGCATTTACCCATTCTGTGTTCACTTCATTTATTTGTTTCTTTGATTTAATTTGGTATTCTCCTTTGATTATTGTTTTACTATCTTTTAGAAGTGCATATTCATTATTTCATTATTAATCGTTGTGGTATTTACTCTTGCATGTCTATTATTAATAAATTTCATTGATTTTATTAAAACTGTGTCTTCCTTGTGTTGATGATCAAAGACTCTACTAGTTGACCAGACTCTCACAAATCCTTCAGACAAATCAGTTGACTGACTTCCTCCAGTTTATAATAATTTTGAATTATCGAACAGCTCTTTTGGAGTGTTCTTAAATTGTTAAGATAGTATTCTTAACTGGTGCCCCGTATTACAAAAGGGGGGAGGGGTCATCTGATACACTCATAACCACACCTTAAGTGACATGTGATCAAAAGTCACTACGTCACCGGTGAAAGGAGTAAAAATCACTACAATGTTTCTCTGCCTGAGTCCAGTTTCTGTGAATTGCAGCGATTCATTTGCTTCTTCTTTCTATAGCTCTCGGCAGTCTGCAAAAAATATATCTTAGATTTCTTGTCAAAGCTATTTGTACAGTCAATTGCAAAACTCTTTCCTGTTTTGGATGAGTTTTGTATGTTTTTCGCGGCATTCACGCTGAAAATCAGTGCTGCCACTCAGTCTTTTTGCCACTCAGTGGGCATGACCGCAGTCATAACGGTCGACGGTGACGTCACGTGAACACCCTCTATTGCGCTTAAACTTAGAAATGTCATAAGAGTCTCATGAAACATGATATGAGCCACCGTGCCTTATGTTCTTTTGTTTGGGTTTATTAACATATCAGATCGCCAAATGCACAGAATGTGGGAAAACAATTAAAGACACCAGAACGACGATATCAAATTTGAGACATTGCATCCACAGACTCACATTAACTCACACAGCTAGCTGATATACTGTGGTGAAGCTGTGTGGCTCATTTGGGTTGCCAGCCTGTTAAAATATGAACAAAAAAAAATCTAGCCTTTAAACCTAGCACTATGTTTTTCCAATCTTTTCATATTATATTTACCTTTTCTCTTTCTTAACCCTCTGGGGTCTGAGGATTTTTGGGGCCCTGGAGAAGTTTTGACATGCCCTGACATTTGTGCTTTTTTCAGTTGTTCATAAACATATTAATGGAAAAGGTGTCATTACACTGTATTCAGCACGAACTAGGCTACCATAATATGTGAGCAACATATATGTATATGTTTGTATTTTTGAAGGAATAACGTTTATGCATGGTTATTGAAAAAACAAAAAACTTAAGTCACTGAAATACAGCCACAAAATAAATACAAAATTTGTGTTCACAAGACTTCTGGGTATTGGAGGTTGTAGACTGGAGTTTTTGCTTCAAAATGATGTAAAAATTATCCTGCCTACTCGTTCATATAAAACAATATATTGATTTAAATTTTGTAAGACACTTTTTGTCAAGAAACACAGTATGCATGGAGGTGTGAATCTTCATGAACAATGCTGTGATTCACACCTGAGAAGACAAAGACCCACATAATGACCTGCATATTGACCCACATAATGAGCCCTTTCAGTCAGGTAGGCTATGTGAAAAAACCCTCTGTGATCATGCTGATAACAGGACTATATCAGCTATTATTAAAAAAACATGATTTTTGTGATCTCATGCATGCACGTATTATTGCACATCATGTGAAGAAAATTTTGTATAGGCCTATTATAGTTTAAATTACAGTAAGATTGGATGCATTACTATTATAATGTTTTTGAAAGAAGTCTCAAGTCTCAAACCAAATAATGGTTTTCTATTTTAATATACTTTAAAATATAATGTATTTCTGTGATGCAAAGCATCTGAACATTCATGTTACCTCTATGGCATTTCATATAGGCTATTATATTTGTTATATCATATAGCCTAAATGTTAATATGCAGTTGACAAACTATACATCATTAAAAAGATCTAAGACTCAAGCTTCACTTTTTGACCTCTGTTTTACTCTTATAGTGACCGTAATTTGTTAATAGCCTATGTGTCAGGAGTTATGAATATGAAAAACGTGTCGTTACCTTTGACAAAACAACATCCATCAGGGCTTTTAGCTTAAAAGCATGCACATTTGGAGGAATATTGATGGATTCTCATATGTTTATGTCAATTTTCTATACAGAGGAGTAATATTTATTCTATATTTATTGTCATTACTATGAGCGCTGGATGCTGTGTTTTCAATTCATACTTGCAGCCGGAGGGTGCTCTGTGCACATTTAGTCCACAAATGTCTCGTTAGAAGAACAGGCATACCATGTGACATTCCAGGAACTAACAGAGGCTTCCAGAGATCGCTAACCATGGCTATAACATGCAGATAGACACTTTTGAAGATAATAAATACACGATTGCGACAATGTATACATGTATTGCCTCAGAATTTACGTCTGAATAGCGCTTGTGCCGTGGGCGTGGCCGAATTAGTGGATAATGAGCTGGCTTACGAACGTCTGACATGGCTTTCTTTTCATACAGTTTACATAAACCGAGAATATTTGTTTTTGATTTGACTTACGCAATTTAAAACCTAACATTTCAACGTTTCTTTAAACATAAGTCTAATTTTTTTGTGATTAGTATTCACTAAGTTACAGTTCATTTACTGAGAACTATCAGATTGGACTTCGTTAAGAGGGAGATGACAGATCATGCATCATGTTAGTTTTCTTTATTTTGCAAAAAGCACAACATTTTGTTTTTACTCTGAGTGTACACAAATAAAAGAAGATATTTCACAGATTAAAATGGTGTATAACTCTTAATTGTATGTGCAAAATTGATGGAGTAATTTGAGTCTCTTTCATACTGATAAGAAAAAAAGCAAGGTGGTATTGCCGGCGCGACCGCCGACCCGAGGGGGTTAATGTGTGTCCATAAGAGAGAGTTAGAAAGAGATGTTAAACCATTTATTACTTAAAGCTCATATTTTAACGTATCACAGTCAGCATGCATACAGTTTCTATTGACATAAACATTCCGAGGTTTGATATTTTCTGATAATGACAACGTCAATAACAACAAAGCTGTATAACAAGCTGCTGTATAACAAACCGTGACTCACTGGCGCCATCTTGCGTCCACTTAGTGACTGTATTGAAAATGACTACTCGTGTTGCCAGGACGATTGTTTTGTACATTGTAATGGATTCTAAAGTAACAAGCTGGATGTACATTATCCCTTACATCATAGGATCTTAATTTCAAACAAAACAGATAATAGAAAGATCATATTATTTTGTCTATATAATACAACTAAAATAAAAAAATATGATTTGAGTATGAGAATTTTTTTTTTTTAATGACTCGACTCGGACTCCAGCTTAAAGATTTCAGACTCGACTCGGACTCCAGTGATGAAGACTTCAGACTCGACTCGGACTCCAGCTTAAAGACTTCAGATTCGACTCGGACTCCATCTTAAAGACTTCAGACTCGACTCGGACTCCAGCTTAAAGACTTCAGACTCGACTCGGACTCCAGAGTAAAGACTTCAGACTTGACTCGGATTCCAGATAAAAGACTCGTGAACATCTCTGGTGTGATGTTAACATTTAAGCTAGCTGGTGAGAGAAAATGGCACTATCAAAGAGTCTTAAGAGGAAAGTTGACAGCGAAAATAGGGCATACAAAGGAGAATGAAAAGACAACTATGCGTTCATCCTACCTAGTTTTGTGAATGCAAAGCCAGTGTGCCTTATCTGCAGCAAAGTTGTCGTTGTTTGCAAAGCTGTTTGCAAAGAATATAATATTAGACGGCACCACGAGACAAAGCATGGCACCTTCAAAGAGGCCTTTCCACTCCGAACAGAGGCACAAAAGCACAGAATTGAAGCACTGACAACAAGCTATGCACACAGCAGCAGGATCCTTGTGCGGAGCCTTACAGATCAACAGAAAGTGACAAGTGCGTCCCTAAAGACACAACTGGCCATTCACTGATGCAGAGGTTTTCAAAGAGGTTATGGTGACAGTTTTGGAAGAACTGGCGGCTACTGACAAGTCAATGAATGCTGTTATCGCCTCTGTGAAACAGTTACCCCTATTTGCGAGGTCCGCTCCCCGGCGCATAGATGCGCTGTCGGATGCTGTGCAGGAAGTTATGATCAGTGGTCTCAATCAGGCCAACTACTTTTCCCTAGCCATTGATGAGAGCACTGACAACACAGATGTAGCCCAGATGTGTGTCTATGTTAGATACTTTGAAGGAAAGGAGTTCAGGGAAGAGCTGCTTTCTCTCATTCCATTGGAAGGGCACATGACTGGGGACATTATATTTATGAAAGTGGAAGAGTTGTTTAGGCTGCATTCATTGTCATTTAAGAAGGTTAACCTAATGGTGACAGATGGGGCTCCTGCTATGGTGGGAAAGCACAGAGGTCTGGTAAGCAAAGTGAAGGAGATCGCCCCAAAATACATGGACTGCATTGCCTTATCAACCGAGTGTCTTTTGCGCCAGGCTCAGCGGTCTTTTCCGACAATTTGTGGCTAAGTCAGAAGAGGCAGCTTACGATGACTTGCTGCTACACAATGACGTGTGCTGGTTAAGCAAAGGAAACGTGTTGGGCTGCTTCTGTACACTTCTGGAGGAGGTCAAGGCGTTCCTTAAATTAAGCAAGATTAGGGCAGCAGCTGATCTCCTTGCCTTCTTGGAAGATGAAAAATTCATGTCTAATGTTGCATTTTTAGCGGATACATTTGGCCACCTAAACCAGCTTAATCTGCAGCTACAGGGGAGAGGCAAAACCATAGCGGACATGGTTGAAAAAACTGGAATCATTCACGAGGAAGCTGGAGTTGTTGAAGTCAGATATATCAACTGGATGGCTGCTACATTTTAGTACACTAAAAACACAGGCCCTGGGACAAGTGACAGAGCTGATGGTGGACTTCATCAAGCAGCTACGAGCCAACTTCACTTCTAGGTTTGACGACTACTGATCCCAAAGTATATTATTGCTTTTGTGCATGACCCTCTCACAATCCGACCAGGAGACTACTCCTCCCTGGTGAAAAAATGTTGGTTGGATGAGGCAGCATTTCAGATGGAGTTAATTGATTTCCAAACAACTTCCCTGGTCATTGATGCACTCAGAAGTGCGGAGTCTGTGAGTGCCTTTTGGGTGGCATGCTCAGAAGAGTACAGCACAATCAAAACCCTCGCATTTTATGTGCTGACAATGTTCCCTTCCACCTATATATGTGAGTCAACCTTCTCATCAATGAATGCGATACAGGCGCATGAGAGAAATCGACTGATGCATAAAAACCTGGAGAACTGTCTGCGGATTTAAAGTGACATCCATATCACCTAACATGAAAAAATCATGACTGATGGAAGATGCCAAATTCGCAACAGTTGTGATGTAATTACATAAATATAGGCTATAGTCTGACGTGCTGCATGTTTGCTGTAACAGTATTGTGTTTTTAGTTTCCATTCACTGTAAATGCTACTGCATTTGTGACGCTTTAATTTGCATTTGGGAACGCAACATTCGTCATTAGAATTGTTTATATTTCTGTTGTTGTTTATAAAGAGAAGTTTCAGTGTCACATGACCCTTCAGAAACGCTGATTTGCTGCTCAAGAAACATTCACTATTTATTATTATCAATGTTAAAAGGCAGTTTTTGCTGCTTAACATTTTTGTGGAAACAGTGATACCATTCAAACATTTGTGGTAAGGTTTAAAAAAGAGAGAAATTGATACTTTAATTCATCATACATTAAAGTGATAAAAAGTGAGAAGAGTGAAGACATTTAAAATGTTACAAAATATATTTTAATTAAATAAATGCTTTAATAAATGTAATATATTTGATAAATGCACATACTGTAAATGCTGTTAGTTGAACTTCCTTTTTTTCAAAGAACACTGAAAAATAAAATGTATCACCATTTCCAGAAAAATATGAAGCAGCACAACTGTTTTCAACATTGATAATAATCAGAAATGTTTCTTGAGCATCAAATCGAATTTTAATGATTTCTGAAAGATCATGTGACACTGAAACTGGAGTAATGATGCTGAAAATTCTGCTTTGTATCACAGGAATAAATTACATTTAATAATGTATTAAAATAGAAAACTTTTTTTAAATTTATAACAATATTTCACAATATTACTGTTTTTCTGTATTTTATTTTTTTTTTAAATTGGTGAGCAAAAGAGATTTATTTCAAAATAATGAATAATTGTTTCCAGACTTTTGGCAGGGACTTTAATGTGATATATATATATATATATATAAATTGCACAAATTATGATCATACATTTAAAAATATATGCATTATTCATGCTTGATTTTGACTGCAGGTGTATTATGATAATGTTTTGTGGTCTCTGACACAGACCAATATCATCTAACATGGTGATTTGAGTTTATGTTATTGGTTTCTCTTTGATAATGAAGTCTCTGTTGATCTGAGAGAGTGAATAGTGTGTCATTGTTCTCTACAGGTTAATTAAGTGTGGTGTGACAGATGAAGCTTGTGCTGCTCTGGCTTCAGCTCTGAGATCAAACCCCTCACACCTGAGAGAACTGAATGTGTCTAGGAATAATCTAGGAGACTCAGGAATGAAGCTGGTCTCTGCTGTACTGGAGAATCCTCTCTGTAAACTGGAGTATCTGAGGTAAGATCATATGTGACTCTCACATGAAACTGTCACTGAATTTTATAATTTCATTTATTCATAAAGTAACAAAACGGAACAGGGGAATCAAACTATTATTACATTTAGGGTTGTCACTTATGATTATTTTGGTGATGAAGTTATTGGTCGATTATTTTCAAAATGAATTAATCGGATATTTTTTGTGATAATAAAAATAGACCTAAGCAAACAATGACCTTTAAAATTACTTAAAATACATATATAATAACAATGGGGCAACAATATCTGGATATCAAAAGCAAGTAATCATATGGTTTCATATAACAACACTTTTAAAATGCATAATATAATATACATTGCATAAACAATTATGTTATGTATTATAACAAATGCCTGCAGAGGGTGCCAACGGCATGATGATTGTTGTTGTCCCACTTTACAGCAGATCAAATCTCTATTTAATATTGGCCTAACAACATTTAATTCAAATGTTAACTTAATCTTTAATATTTGGCAACTTCTTTATGACAGAAATGCTAAAGCCACTGTAATTTCTTGAACAAGAAAATGTGGACATCAAAACATGCAAACTCCACTCAGAGCTTAAACTTTTATTTTGAAATCGTGATGAACAGTTCACATATATCAAAGATATTGACATATTCTCCTGTGTTGGCATAGGTTAATAAATGCTTTACCTTACAAATCTGATGAAATGCCACACATTGGGCCTCATTTATGAAACAAACATACGACAGAAAATGGAGCGTACAGCGTTTCCATGCATAATTTGACATTTATCAATATAGACGTGAGCAGTGGCTACGATCAAATTTTAGTTAATGTGAACTTGCATGCAGCATTGTAAATCTGGTGGAGAATTGTAATGAGAGCATTTTGATCATTTAGATTATTTTCTTGACAAACAACCGAAACTCATTAGTCGATCATAAACCGTTAAGATTAGAATGTCAAATTAAAATTAAATTAGAATAGATGGATGTTTGTGACCCATTAAAAATACCATAAAATAATGTTTTTTTTCCAGGGGTTTAGCTTTACATGCGCAAATAGCCACATAAACAAAATAACATGAGGATTAACGCATCATCACATCACACACCTGCAGTATGGAGGATGAAACCTGCAAAAACAATAAATATATAAATACACAAATAAATAAATCCATAAATGAATAAATCCACAAAATGATACATAAATATATAAATAAATGTGCAAATAAATACATAAATCCACAAAAATTCCTGCAAAAATAATTACATAAATAATTGAATGCGTGAGGATATAAATAAATAAAGAAATAAAACAAATGTTGGGGGAAATAAAAAAAAAAAATGTTAAACGAAAAACACTAAACTTGAAGTTGACTTTTTTTGAGATGCTGTCAATCAAACATCAAAAGGCGGTCTCTATGTCTCCATTGGCTGATCGTTGTAAAAGAGCCATTGGCTGACACTGAAATATAGCAGAAATATTAAACCTGTAGGGCATATATTTATTTAATTGAATCGCAGCCTTTGTGAATTCACAGTAGCACTATGCTATAGTGTGGTTTTAAAATGGTTTTAATACATTGTTCAGCCTTAGAAAACGGTCTAATAATGTGGTTCATGGATTCTCGTCCGTGGAATGAGCAACTTCCGGTATTTTGCCAGTTCCTGGAAAATTGCAATAGACCTTTATCACACTTCCTATATCCAGTAAGTGAAGCAGTGTATTGCTACTTCCGGTCCCATCACAACACAGTCAAAACTAATGTCTGAATCCTCTCGCCGGTGTTACTGCAGCAATCCGGCTGCTCTAATTCTAAACAACAACATCCTCACCTCAGTTTTCAGGATTTCAAGACACAACAAGAATTGAGGAAAGCATGGGTGAGACTGATAGGTCCTTCTTTTAAAATAATACGTGGACGCGGGAGTACGTTCGTGTGTAGTAGATGCATTTCAAAACTGAGAATGTTTACATCTCATATCTTTAACTTGCTGAAATGTTCCCTTCCAAATGTGCTTCTGAATAATAAATACATTTATTTCCCAACTAACCTGTCACAGTCCAGTGCTTGTCTTCTCATTAACTGTGTTTTTCTCTTACTGATCATATTTCTTACCTGTAAGTGAATTTGACTGAAAAACACTGAAAATTAACCATGGTTTTATTATAGTAAAAATGTAGTAATCATGTTTTTTCGCGGATTGATCACCATTTGTATTACCACCGTTTTACTACAAAATACCATGGTTAAAATATGGTTAGAAGGACCATGGTTAATTTGAGGTTACCATGGTTTAACTATAATAACCATGTTTTTTAGTTTTATTTGTAGTAAAACCATGGTTAATTTTCATGAGAGCAGTTTTAAAATAGATGAATGAATGTGCGGTAACTGCCTTAAAGAAATTTAATGATGTTAAACATTTAATCAATCGTAAACAGTAACGGTTTGACAGCATGAATACTTTGAATATTAATTAAGAATTTTGGCATGAATGTGTGAATTACATACAGTAAAATGATTTTCAATGTCAAATGACACAGAATAATGACTAAAATATTTAATACAAATGAATAAATGTGTTGATTCTGATCTTATTCATCAGGGGCCATATGTATAAAGCCGCCCAGAGTAAAATTTTAGTCTTAAGTGTGTCAGATTTCTAAGAATGATGTAATTTTACTCTTATTCCTAGATATAAGAATAAGTGTGATTCATAAAGGTTCCTAAGTGTCAAGCTAGAGAGGTCTCATAACCTAGTTAGGAGTAACAAGATGGCAGCAAAGAAGAAGAGACGGACGCTCTCCAGTGAAGATATGATGTATTAGAGTTATATGATGACATGGAGTTGATACAACTATATAAACTTGATTGATTGATTCTTTTTGTAACTGACCTAATAAGAAATGTAATAACTTTAAATAAATATAATGAATTTAATAAATTTTACTTAATAATTAATATGTTTAATACATTTTAATACATTTAATGACTTTGAATAAACTTTTTATAACTTTAAATGTAACAACTTCTCCCACTCTAAAAAAAATCAATGCTCTGACTGTAGAATTGAAATAGTAATCATCTTTTTTGGTGACTGTAAAAATGCAGCAGTGCAGTGGTGATGACTTGAGCCCATCAGTCCACAGTAAACAGAGTCTTAAATAGTGCTATTGCTAAACTTACCACACCAAACATAGTGGCCAAAACTGATCTGCAAAGGTTTTTTTTTTTTTTTTTTTTAATTGACCCCACAAAATATAAGGAAAATATTTGTATTTTTATGTTTATATTATTTAAATGTTTTAAAATATGAGGGAAGAATAAAACACTATACTAAGCAAAGGTATTTATCTGACAAAATTTTTGACAAAAAAAAGGAAAACTACAGTTACAGGTTTCAGAAAAACAAAAAAGCTCAGAAAAAAGCACACATTGAATACAACATATTTCGTTATCACACATGAAACAACTGACTCCAAGCACAGCTACGCAATATTCTTACATCTTTTAACACATTTTTAAAAATATTTGAATTAAGGTTGAAGATGTTAAATTTCATATGGCTGGACATCACATTTGGCCACTACTCTATGGCAGTTCATTGACTTTCCAACTGACCATCAAACCATGCAGCAAAAACAAACCACTGTGGGCTTCCCTGGAGTTGTTGAAGCCGTTGATAAATTCATGACACATCATTGCTCCAAATGTAAATGAGGAGACATATATCAATAGAAAAAGATTCCACACCATCAATACTAATTTGTGATAATTTTGCACAATGAAAATCTATTTTTAAAAATAAATTTAAATATTAAAACTAAATATTTTTTTAAATATAAAAAATTAAATATTAACAGTCGTTTGTGTCTTTTTTTAATAATAACATTAAATTATTGGTAGTGATGGGCAAATGAAGCCTCGTGAAGCACTGAAGCTTTCCCCTCATTCTTCCCGGAAAAAATTCGAAGCTTAGAGTGTTGAAAACAGTGCCATCTGGTGTTTAGTAAAAAATAAATCAGCCAAAACCCTGTGAAAGAAGCTTCGTCGGACGAAGCAGCCACCACCCATTCCATATATAGTTTGATGTTACGTGCAAAAAAACAAGAACAAAAAAATCTAGCCTGTAAACCTAGCACTATGTTCTGCAAACTTTTTGTATCATATGCTACTTTTCTCTTTCTTAATGTGTGTCCATAAGAGAGAGTTAGAAAAAGATGTTAATCCATTTATTACTTAAAGCTCATATTTTAACGTATCGCAGTCAGCATGCGTACAGTTTCTATTGACATAAACATTCCGAGGTTTGATATTTTCTGATAATGACAACGTCACTAACAACGAAGCTGTATAACAAACTGCTGTATAACAAACCGTGACTCACTGGCGCCATCTTGCGTCCACTTAGTGACTTTATTGAAAATGACTACTCGTGTGGCCAGGAAGATTGTTTTGTACATTGTATTGGATTCTAAAGTAACAAGCTGGATGTACAATATCCTTTACATCATAGGACCTAAATTTCAAACAAAACAGATAATAGAAAGATCATATTATTTTGTCTATATAATACAACTAAAATAAAAAATAGGATTTGAGTATGAGAATTTTTTTTTTGTAATGACTTGAGACTCGACTCCAGCTTAAAGACTTCAGACTCATCTTGGACTCCAGTGATAAAGACTTCAGACTTGACTCGGACTCCAGATAAAAGACTCGTGAACATCTCTGGTGTGATGTTAACATTTAAGCTAGCTGGTGAGAGAAAATGGCACTATCAAAGAGTCTAAAGAGGAAAGTTGACAGCGAAAATAGGGCATACAAAGAATAATGGAAAGACAACTATGCGTTCATCCTACCTAGTTTTGTGAATGCAAAGCCGGAGTGTCTTATCTGCAACAAAGTTGTTGTTGTTTGCAAAGTTGTTTGCAAAGAATATAATATTAGACGGCACCACGAGACAAAGCATGGCACCTTCAAAGTGGCCTTTCCGCTCCGAACAGAGGCACGAAAGCGCAGAATTGAAGCACTGACAACAAGCTATGCACACAGCAGCAGGATCCTTGTGCGGGGCCTCACAGATCAACAGAAAGTGACAAGTGCGTCCCAATAGACACAACCGGCCATTCACTGATGCAGAGGTTTTCAAAGAGGTTATGGTGACAGTTTTGGAAGAACTGGCGGCTACTGACAAGTCATTGAATGCTGTTATTGCCTCTGTGAAACAGTTACCCCTATCTGCGAGGTCCGCTCCCCGGCGCATAGTATGTGCCTGATTTCAGCGCCGGGGAAATACATAAAGCAAATCTGCCTGTGAACCCTTTATATAACTACAATATAGGTAGGTCTAAATCCGAGTGATCACTTATATCAATGTTATATATATCGTCATATCGTCCAGCCCTAAAACTTGTATAATTTTTATCAGTGTTTATTTAAAAACACCCAGTTATGCAGAATAAAGGATGGTAAATATTTAATTGATTTGAGTTGTCAATACAATACATAACAATACAATATATAGGGTATTATTTTACCCCAAAATCCAACATTTTGACAAAATGATAACTGCAAATCCATGTTTCTCTGCCTGAGTCCAGTTGTTTCTGTGAATTGCAGCAATTTATTTGCTTCTTCTTTCTGTAGCTCTCTGCAGTCTGCAAAAATATATCTCCGATTTCTTGTCAAAGCTATTTGTACAGTCAATTGCAAAAGCTCTTTCCCGTTTTGGATGAGTTTTGTGTGTTTTTTATGGCATTCACACTGAAAATCAGTGCTGCCACTCGTTTAACGGTCATCAACTCCTGCAAAGTTTTTTATGTTTTCATTTTTAAAAATGTTTCTGTACATTTATAACAATACATTTGGTATTATATTACATTTGCATTAAATTACAATCCTCTCATTCTCTCATAAATATTGTTGGTGTGACCGGGTCTGAATTTCAGCGTGGGACTGTGCAAATTCTACTTATTCCCGAAGATTTCTCGTTCACATCTCAAGCGCACACATAATAAAGCCACCTCTGACATACAAGTGCCAAAACTAGCTCTTTTTCGTAGCTTATTAATGGTCAAATACACTCAAAAATAATGTCACAATGCTCATTTTGGTGAGTATTAACGTAAACACAGTTGTAATCAGTTCAGGAAGAATGTGTAACGGTATTTTGGATCCGTGTATGCGTCAGGTCTTAAAGGGACAGCAGCCTAATAAACGTTTCGATCTCTGTGTTGTTAATATTAATCAAACAACAAAAGACAAAGAGAAAACCACTTACTGCTCTTGACTGATTAACTCGTGTAACTTTTTATTGATTTATGTGTATTTAATTTCATCCAATGCTATTTTAAATTTGATTATTTTCTTTATTCAGTTTCTTACCTGAATACTACTGTTATACTTACCTGAAAAAATAAAGCAGTCCATTTCATTTGTATCTTTATTCTATTGTATTTATTTGTGCTATTGTTAATTTGTTCTTACTTACATTACTATTTACTTGTCTGTTTTAATTCAATTTACCATTTGAAATCAAGCTTCCTTGTGCTGTGTGTGAAAGCTAATGTATTCACATTTCATCTAAATATAACTTTGTCAGCAATAAAAAAATCCTACAATTTCCCCCGATATTTAGTGAGAGCATCATGGGCCGCTGACAGATGACAGTTGCTCGTCCCCTCTTTCTCCCCTGTCCTGCCCAACCCACTCCCTCCCTTCTGTTCACAGCCATCCACCAGGGATGTGATTCTTCTTGATATTTCTTTTTTTTTTCGGCCTAAAATCATGACCCACGTGAAACACGCAGATCAGTTCAGGGTTATGCTGGTTACTGCTTGATGATTCAAATCACGAAATGCCTTAAATAACTAACCAAATAAACTGCGAAAAGGTTATGTTTTCTAATACATCAGGGACGGAAGTTCCAGGACAAAGCTCAGCCAAGATGGAGGAATATCTGATCAAAGCTGTACACGGATACCCATTTTTAAATAAATCTAGTAGCAGAGCTACTGCAAGTGATTTTCGGTGCTGGAAATCTGTATATCCTTTGCTGAAACTACTGCGTCGTCATCGAGAGAGCAGCTCATGGTTGCTTAGTAACAGCAGACGCCACCGGAGCGCTTTGGAAAGGAGAACGCGGCGCAGACGCGTTTCCATGCGTTTTTAGATGCAACAACGGTCCCAAAAGGGTTCAAATGGTTCAAAGCACCAAATGTTTTGTTACTCACCGGTAACTTTGAGAATTTGAGATCACATAGTACTGTCATAAAATTCTCAACGGTTGTGATGTAATTACATAAAGGAATAAAGTACATTTTATAATATATTAAAATAGAAAACTTTTTTTAAATTTGTAACAATATTTCACAATATTACTGTTGTTCTATATTTTTGATCAAATAAATGCAGCCTTGGTGAGCAAAAGAGATTTATTTCAAAATAATAATTGTTTCCAGACTTTTGGCAGGTACAATAGTATGTATTATTACAATATGTGATATATCTCTAAATGTGATAAATATATATATATATATATATATATATATATATATATTTTTTTTTTTTTTAAATAATGGGGCATGGCTTGGGGGCGTGGTCAGATTTTTCTGCTCTTTTTACCTCCATCTGATCACACACATTTAAGATGATTGTGAGGTAGACTTGAGCAGAAAGAGGGGTGTTTCATGACTCTTTAATGTTCATTACATTAACCTCTCCTGTTACAATTTTTCTAGATTTTTATGTGATATACAGTTTTAATTTGTTACATCAGTTTTTATATAATCTCTTAGAATAACAGTAAAACTCAATGACATATTTAATTAATTGTTTAAAAAAAGAGATACTGCACAAATTATGATCATACATTTGAAAATATATGAATTATTCCTGCTTGAATTTGACTGCAGGTGTGTTATGATAATATTTTGTGGTCTGTCACAGACCACAAAATATTATCATAACACACCTGCAGTCAAATTCAAGCAGGAATAATTCATATATTTTCAAATGTATGATCATAATTTGTGCAATATCTAACATGGTGATTTGAGTTTATGTTATTGGTTTCTCTTTGATAATGAAGTCTCTGTTGATCTGAGAGAGTGAAGAGTGTGTCATTGTTCTCTACAGGTTTTATGATTGTGGTGTCACAGATGAAGGTTGTGCTGCTCTGGCTTCAGCTCTGAGATCAAACCCCTCCTCACACCTGAGAAAACTGAGTCTGTCATTTAATAATCTAGGAGACTCGGGAGTGAAGCTAGTCTCTGCTGTACTGGAGAATCCTCACTGTAAACTGGAGTATCTGGGGTAAGATCATACGTGACTCTCACATGAAACTGAGTCGCTGAATTTTATAATTTAATTTATTCATAAAGTAACAAAATGGAATAGGGAAATCACACTATTATTACATTTAGATCATACATGACTCACATGAAACTGAGTCACTGAATTTTATAATTTAATTTATTCATAAACAAAATGGAACAGGGGAATCAAACTATTATTACATTTAGGCCTGTCACTAACGATTATTTTGGTGATCAAGTAATCGGTTGATTATTTTCACAATTAATCAATTAATCTGATATTTTTTGTGATAATAAAAATAGACCTAAGCAAACAATGCCCTTTAAAATGACTTAAAATACATATATAATAACAAAGGAGCAATAATATCTGGATCAAAAGCAAGTAATCATATGGTTTTACACTTTTAAAATACATAATATAATATACATTGCATAAACAATTATATTATGTATTATAACAAATGCCTGCAGAGGGCGCCAACGGCCTGATGATTGTTGTTGTCCCACTTTACATCAGATCAAATCTCTCTTTAATATTGGCCAAACAACATTTAATTCAAATGTTAACTTAATCTTTAATATTTGGCAACTTCTTTATGACAGAAATGCTAAAGCCACTGTAATTTCTTGAACAAGAATATGTGGACATTATACATGCAAACTCAACTCAGAGATTAAACTTTTATTTTGAAATCAGGATGAATAGTTCACATATTTCAAAGATACTGATGTATTCTCCTGTGTTGGTGTAGGTTAATAAATTATTTACCTTACAAATCTGATGAAATGGCACACATTGGGCCTCATTTATGAAACGAGCATATGACAGAAAACGGTGCATACGGCTGTTTCCACACAAAACTTGCCATTTATCAATATGGACGTGAGCGGTCTACGATCAAATTTTTTGAGTTAGCGTGAACTTACGTGCAGCTAGTGTTGTAGTACTCGAGACTGGTCTGAAGACCAGTTTTTGAAGGTCTTGGTCTCGGTCTTGTCTTGGTCACGAACTAAAAGGACTCAGGATTTTATTTCAAGACCACACCTGGGGGGATATCGCTAAATTGCCGTTGCATTGTCTGATTTCTTTGTTAACATCATTAATTTGACTGAATGTAAAACTTCCTGCTTCAAATGTAATCAGTAGCTTATTTCTAATTTCATTTATTTTGTTACTGTTGTGCTGGGTCAGAAATCAACAAGGAATTGTGTCAAAAATGTCACCAAAATTAATAAAATCATTTATAACTTAATATTCTGTGATGTACTGACACTGTCTTGTGTTGACGGTTGCAGGAGTTAGGAATTAAGTGCTCAAATGATTTCAGCGAATGTAGATACCTTGTTAAGCTTGATAATATTTGTTCTTGCAAACTAATTATTTTGAATCAGTATATGCAAAGGGTGGGCACAGCAAACTACAGCATGGATGGCAGCATTGGTCCAAGAAAGGGCAGCAAATTGATATGTATTCTTTTCACTTTGTTTTAGAAATGTTCTCCGTGACAAGCTGTTTTTCACAGTAATTCTTTTACGTAGTCTCTCTGGTTTTATTTAGTTCTGAGCGATATAGGATGTCATAATGAGAAGCTGATGCGATGCACCATGAATCACACATTCAGCGATTCATTCACTCCTTGTGCAGCACAGACTAGTGTTGTGAAAATGAAGCGCAGGCAAGTGTGATTTTGATTTTCTGCAAGTTCACAAAATAAGTTAATATAAGTTACTTACATTTTGGAGGAAATATTGTCTGTTTCACCAACAAAAATAGTTCCAAACAAAACCAATGCAGAACGTTTCTTAGCAACATACAGAAGTGTTTCAGAATGAATCTACAATTTTGAACGAATCTTTTGAAATGTGATTCAGTGACCCATTCATAAAGACCGTCATTTGTTTAGTTTGTAAATGAACAAGCTTTTTTGAACTAATCGATTGAAAGATGAATTCCAATGACTCACTTATTAAGTCTGTCATTTGCTGCCACCTACTGGCGGTGTTAGTTTAATTTTAAAAGTATCTTTCATTTTTTACCATTCAGAATTTTATTTTTAAAACATTAAACTCATAGCATTATTTAAATTGTGATACCTTGTTGATATTATATTAATACACTAAATTATTACTAATGATTGTTTATATAATTTTATTTAATAGTTTATCAATATATCTGTTACGGACAGATGGTGAGAGACACAGATAGCAAGTTGATGGTACTTTATTGAGCAAGTTGATGGTACTTGAGAGATAGGACCCCAACGTTGTGGTGGTCGTCCTCTTCCACGGGGAGCTGGTCGATCAGGGTGAGTGGCGTGGAAGGCGTAGAGCAGAGAAGGATCAAGGATGTCGTTTCTAGGTACCCATGAGCACTCTTCGGGACCGTAGCCTTCCCAGTCCACTAGATATTCTAGAAGACCACCACGGTGCCGTGAGTCCAAGATTTAATTGACCTAGTAAGCCGCACCGTCCTCCAGAATGAGAGGAAGGGGGGGTTCCTCTGTCGCACCAGGCTCTGTGGAAACAGAAACAGAGAGATAGTGAGGTTTGAGGAGTGACACATGAAATGTGGGGTGAATCTTGTACTGAGGTGGTAACTGGAGTTGGTAAGTGACCGGGTTGATCTGCTTGACGATGGAGAAGGGGCCAATGAACATGGGACTGAGCTTCTTGCAGGGCAGATGCATCCTGATGTCCCAGGTTGACAGCCAGACCTTTTGACCAGGTTGGTAGACTGGAGCAGCAGAGCGTCTCAGGTCGCCTGTCATCCTGCGTCTGCGCAAGGCTCTCTGTAGCCGATGGTGGGCTGCGTCCTAGACCCTCTCGCTCTCTCGGAACCAGTAGTCGATGGCTGGCACATCCGATGGCTCCCCGGACCAAGGGAAGAGAGGGGGTTGGTAACCGAGTACGCACTGGAAGGGAGTGAGTCCAGTGGTCGGTTGACGAAGGGAGTTTTGGGCGTACTCGGCCCAACCCGGGAACTGGTTCCAAGAGTTCTGGTGGCTGTGGCAGAAGGTATGTAGGAAACACCCTATTTCCTGAATCTTCCTCTCCGTCTGCCAGTTCGACTGCGGGTGGTAACCAGACGATAGGCTTACGGTCACACCTAGGAGGGAGAAGAAGGCCCTCCATACTCTTGAGGTGAACTGGGGTCCACGGTCAGACACAATATCTTCAGGAATGCCATAATATCTGAAGGTGTGGTTAAACATGAGTTCGGCGGTCTCCATGGCAGTAGGCAATCCCTTGAGGGGAATCAATCTGCAGGATTTGGAGAATCTGTCGATTACCACCAGAATGCAAGTATTGTTGTCAGAGGCAGGTAGGTCGGTGATAAAGCCCACCCCTAGGTGTGACCAGGGTCTGTTGGGAATGGGCAGAGGAAGGAGCTTGCCAGATGGAAGGTGACGAGGGCTCTTGGAAATGGTCCTGACATCCCTGGACGTACCTTCTCACATCCCTGGCCATGTTGGGCCACCAGAAGCGTTCTTTAAGCGGCGAGAGGGTTTCATTGGCCCCTGGGTGGCCAGTGCCCAGAGATGTGTGTGACGAGTGGATGAGTGGAGTGCACTGGGTTCTGGTGACGTATTGCAAACCAGGTGGGCAGCCCGGCGGAGCTTTGGTAGAGGCATTGGATGAGGGCACGGAGGTCTGAGACCATTGGATGGGACTTATGATAATGTGTTTCGGGAGAACAGGTTCAGGTTCCTCGCTGGTTTCTTCCGAGGGATAGAGATGGGACAGAGCGTCAGCTTTCACATTCTTTGGACCAGGACGATAGGAAATGTTGAAATGGAAACGTGTGAAAAACAGCGCCCAGCGAGCTTGACGGGGGTTTAGTCTCTTGGCCTCCCTCAAGTACTCTAAGTTCTTGTGGTCAGTGAGTACAGTGAAAGGGTGGTTAGCGCCCTCTAACCAATGCCTCCACTCCTCAAGGAGTTCCCTGCTGCTGAGATAACACCGCTCCTACCCCGGTGGTTGAGGCGTCGACTTCAACTATGAAAGGCTTCTCTGGGTTGGGGTGCACAAGGAGCGGTGCGCTAGTGAAGGCTTCCTTGAGGGTGTTAAAGGCTTGGTTGGCTGTTGGAGACCAGGACAGAGACTTGGGCTTACCACGGAGGAGACTTGTCAGAGGGAATGCAATGGAACTGTAATTCTGGATGAATCTTCTATAGAAATTTGCAAACCCGAGGAATCGCTGGAGCTCTGATGGACTCTGGCTGACGGAAGAATGGTGGGTATTGTGACTGGCCCTGGTGCTCATTGAGACACAACTGCATACGAGTGGCGACTCTGAAGGAGAGTTGGATGAAGCATTCGAGGCCGACGGTATCCTCATATGCAGCGAGATGCAGCCGTACCCTGGGTTCCAATCCTTGATGATAAGTGGTGATTAAGGATTGCTCATTCCATCCACTGGCAGCTGCTAGGGTTCTAAACTTAAGAGCATAGGCATCAACAGACATGCATCCTTGCTTTAGATGATATAACTGCTCACCGGTTGATGACTCATTTGCAGGTCTGCCGAAAACCTCCTTGAAGTGGGTGACGAAATTTTTCAGTGACTGGGCTGGTCTTGTGACCAGATCGTTTCAGCCCACTGGAGTGCACGCCCGTTGAATTGAGAGATAATAAAGGCTACCTTGGAGCGATCACCAGGGTATAGGTGCGGCTGCATCTCCAGGACCAGCGAACACTGCAGTAGGAAGCTGTTGCAATCCTCCGCCGAGCCAGAGAAGGGCGCTGGTTTGGTCATGGAACTGGCGTATGTCGGAGGAGAAGTAGTGACGGTGGTGTTTACAGAAGTGATGGCTGGTGCGGCGGGAGGTGGATGGGTGGTAAGTACTCGGCGAAGTTGGTCCACTAATTCCTGGAAGGGATCTGAGGAACTCATGCTGTGACTCATCTGTGTTGGTCCGATCTTCTGTTACGGACAGACGGTGAGAGACACAGATAGCGAGTTGATGGTACTTTATTGAGAACACAGCAGTGGATGAATAACAGAGGAGGTAAGTAGATGGTGAATAGTAAGGAGATGAATGAGGTAACCAACTGATATTGTCCTTGTACTTGCAGGTATGGATAGCGGAAGCGGAGCAGAAGTCTGGAGATGACGGCAGGTGAACACACTCACTCACACGGACGTTGGAGACACGAAGACTGGGAAACACGCTGGAGTGGAAACGGGTAGGTAATTCTAGAGGATGATGAGATCGACCAGAAGAGTCCTTCGTATGAACAAGATCGGACAACAGGCAGAAGGTGAGTGCTGGTTTTATGGTCTGTGGTGATGAGGTGCAGATGGGGATCAGGTGTGTGTGATCAGTACTCGGGTGAGGGAGTGCGCAGTGATTGGCTGATGGGAGAGCCTGGTGTGTCTGTGACAATATGGATACATTATAACAATTTAAGATTAATATAGAAAGTGTGCTTTACAAAAAGGAAAAGACAATGAAGTACAACAACTGAATACTGCCAATAATATAGTAAATAAAAACAAAATTTAAACAAACTACAGTTTTTTTAAGACTTCTGGAAAGAGGAATATTACTTTAGGCCGTGAATCTGTTATCCTTGTATTTTATTCCCGTCGTAATGAAATTTGAAATGTCCTGGAAAAGTCCTGGAAAATTATCTCTGAAAAAGAGTGGGAACCCTGATAATGAATAATTATTTAGCGACCAAAATGTTACATGCAAATATAGAAACATATTTGGATTCTTGCCAAATGAGAGAGGTGAGCACATCAGTTTCACTTTAGCCTTAAAAAAATCATTTTGGCTTGACTTTTGTTGTTTATAATGAATGCCACTATCTAATTAATGTTTTATTTTATAGTTTAATATATAATTTTATAGCTTCTTTTTCATTCTTGTTCTGTTGAATACTGTAACTTAAATTATTTGTTGTGGAGGGAACTACAATAGGCCTATGGATGTTTCGTTTTATTTACCGCTATTTAATATACATATAAATTAATGTAATTGTTTGCAATTACAAGGTTAACGGGTGTTTTTGGAGTAAGATCAATTTCTCTTTCATGAGAGTACTTCCTTTTCTTGGCCGGGTTACGTTTCTCCGTGTCGTAAACTGTAGCGGCGAGGCTTCTAAACCGTGATTTTTTAGGGGTGTGATATTTAAATGACAAGTGTTTACAGCCACCACATTTATCAACATATGATCATTCGTACGATAGGATTGCCAGCATATGAATGTTTGATAAATCACACGTGAACCCTGTTGAAAGAAGAAAATTGCAATAGACCTTTATCACACTTCCTATATCCGGTAAGTGAAGCAGTGTATCGCTACTTCCGGTCCCATCGCAACTCAGTCAAAACTAATGTCTGAAGTTTTCACGATTTCCTGACACAACAAGAATTGAGGAAAGCATGGGTGATATTGTAAATCCTGCAAAGTTTTTTTATATTTTCATTTTAAAAATGTTTTATATACATTTACAACAATATATTTAGTATTATAATACATTTGCATTAAATTACAAAAAACAAATTCACGCTACTGTAAGGGTGTTTCTAATACAGCGGCTATGGGAGTGACGGTAAAAATGACATCTTTCTCTCTTTTGACTTCCATTATCAATCACTCACTATTTTTTCCCTCTTTTTGAAGGATGTAAAATCACTATTGTGGAGTTTTTCTTTTGATATTTGTGCAAATAGAAACACAAAAAATATATTTATTGTAGTCTCTCATTCACCGGTATAAAAGTTTACCCAACTCTGACGACTTCTGCTACTGAGAAACACGGAAATGTGAAAAGGGTCTATTGAGGATTTTTTAAAATCGAGTACTCAAATTTAAATGAGGAATTGTGAAAGTCCTAATTACATTCATTAAAACAACACATGGCAGGACAGTCAGCTGACAACAATTTTCTATACTACTGTAATATTTATATGAGATTTGGTACATTATTATGGTCAAAGCGACATTGTACTTCAACAAAAATACTTTACAGCTACTTTTATCAGTCTATTCAAACATTCAAATACATACAGGTGCATCTCAATAAATTAGAATGTTGTGGAAAAGTGTATTCATTTCAGTAATTCAACTCAAATTGTGGAACTCATGTATTAAATAAATTCTATGCACACAGACTGAAGTAGTTTAAGTCTTTGGTTCTTTTAATTGTGATGATTTTGGCTCACATTTAACAAAAACCACCAATTCACTATCTCAACAAATTAGAATACTTCATAAGACCAATAAAAAAACATTTTTAGTGAATTGTTGGCCTTCCGGAAAGTATGTTCATTTACTGTATATGTACTCAATATTTGGTAGGGGCTTCTTTTGCTTTAATTACTGCCTCAATTCGGTGTGGTCAGTCGGCGTGATCAGTCTGTGGCACTGCTGAGGTGGTATGAAAGCCTAGGTTTCTTTGACAGTGGCCTTCAGCTCATCTGTATTGTTAGGTTTGGTGTCTCTCATCTTCCTCTTGACAGTACCCCATAGTCATTTAACCAACTTTTGGTGCTTTTGGCAGTGTGGGCAGGTGCCAAATGAAAATGAAATCAGCATCTTTAAAAAGCTGGTCAGCAGAAGGAAGCATGAAGTGCTCTAAAATTTCTTGGTAAACGGGTGCAGTGACTTTGGTTTTCAAAAAACACAGTGGACCAACACCAGCAGATGACATTGCACCCCAAATCATCACAGACTGTGGAAACTTAACACTGGACTTCAAGCAACTTGGGCTATGAGCTTCTCCACCCTTCCGCCAGACTCTAGGACCTTGGTTTCCAAATGAAATACAAAACTTGCTCTCATCTGAAAAGAGGACTTTGGACCACTGTGAACTAAAGACTTAAAGTACTTCAGTCTGTGTGCATTGAATTTATTTAATACACGAGTTCCACAATTTGAGTTGAATTACTGAAATAAATGAACTTTTCCATGACATTCTAATTTATTGAGATACACCTGTAGACACAATATACAATATGGTGTGATAAACAATAAATAAACTAACGTTGCACAATCTGCTCATCGTTCAGAGCATGTTTTTTGGGGGGTCAACCAGCGTACAAAATGTGCGACAAAGGCACCTCCTTGATTGTCTTGTTAAGATGACACAGAAGTGCGTTCCAAAAGAAGAGTTTTTTTGACCCCTACACCCTTCATCCCTTCGAAGCTCTCACTCCGGAGAGTAAACCCTTTGAAAGGATTAGGGCATAGGGATGAGCCCTTCTGAATGGAACGCAGGGTGAATCATCTAGTGCAGTGGCGCCTGCAGATGTACAGCTGTATGTACTCACTGTGCCTACCATGAGAGGGCACTAATTAATGCTGTTTTTATTTTATTTAATTTTTTACATATTTTAAAAATTGATTATTAAAATCTATCTGCGTACACATGACATATTAAGAAAGCAAGCAATAATGAGAATAAATAAAAGTGTGCGTTTGTGTGTTGTAAAGTCAAGTGTGTGTGTGTGCGTGTGTGCATGGTTGGGCGCGGGGGATATGGGTGAAAAGAAATCTGATTGGCTAGTTTAGTTTCGTTGCTTTTTCCACACGTGAAAAATGACGTTACAGATAGTTAATGTTTATAAACGGGCTCAAAATGAGTAAACGCTCTAAAACAGCTAAATTCAATGGGAACATTTGCAAAAAGGCCTAAAACTGTTGAGTAGGGATGGAGAAATAAAGCCTCTTAAAGTCATCATGAAATACGTCCGAGGGCTCCCCTGACCAAGGGAACAATGGGGGTTGGTAGCCGAGTACGCATTAGAACGGGGTGAGTCCGGTGGTAGGCTGTCGCAGGGAGTTTTGAGCGTACTCGGCCCAACCCAGGAACTGGTTCCAAGAGTCCTGGTGGCTGTGGCAGAAGGTATGAAGGAAGCGGCCGATCTCTTGAATCTTCCGCTCTGTCTGCCCGTTCGTTTGGGGATGATAGCCGGAGGAGAGGCTGACGGTCACACCTAGGAGGGTGAAGAAGGCCTTCCAGACCCTGGAGATAAACGGATACGATGTCCTCAGGAATTCCATAATATCAGAAGATATGGTTAAACATAAGTTCAGCAGTCTCCATGGCCGTGGGTAGTCCCTTTAAGGGAATCAGATGACATGATTTGGAAAATCTATCAACAATTACTAGGATGCAGGTACAGTTATCCGAGGCAGGGAGGTCGGTGATAAAATCCACTCCTAGGTGTGACCAAGGGCGGTTGGGAACGGGCAGAGGTTGGAGTTTACCGGAGGGAAGGTGCCGGGGACTCTTTGAGATGGCGCATTCCTTGCATCCCTGCACGTACCTTCTGACATCCGATGCCATGTTCGGCCACCAGAAGCGCTCTTTCAGCAGCGAGAGGGTTTCATTGACCCCCGGGTGGCCAGTGCCCAGTGACATGTGGGATGCGTGAATGAGGGGAGTGCGCCGTGTCCGGGTGATGTAGAGCAAACCTGGGGAGCAACCCGGCGGAGTGTTGGTGGAGGCATTGAACTCGGGAAGTGTCTCCTCAGACCAGATGATGGGGTTTACGAAGAGCTTTTCAGGTAGAATAGGTTCGGGAGTTTCCGAGGGTTCATCGGGACCATGGATTTGGGAGAGGGCGTCTGCTTTCACATTCTTCGACCCTGGGCGGTACGAGATGGAGAAGTTAAAGCGGGTGAAAAACAGAGCCCATCGTGCTTGGCGGGGGTTAAGTCGTTTAGCGTCTCGAAGATACTCCAGGTTTTTATGGTCAGTCAACACAGTGAACAGGTGTTTTGCTCCTTCGAGCCAATGCCTCCACTCTTCAAGGGCAAGCTTGATGGCGAGAAGCTCCCTGTTACCAATGTCATAGTCGATCTCCGCCGGGTTGAGTTTGCAGGAGAAGAAGGCGCATGGATGGAGTCTACTTGGATTCCCCTGCTGCTGTGACAACACCGCTCCCACTCCGGTAGTCGAGGCGTCGACCTCCACAACGAAGGGTTTCTCGGGATCCGGATGTACCAGGAGGGGAGCGGTGGTGAAGGCTTTCTTCAGGGTCTCGAAGGCTTGGGTGGCAGCTGGGTTCCAGGACAAAGACTTGGGCTTACTGCGCAGGAGATTGGTGAGTGGAGTGGAGATGGTACTGTAACCTTGGATGAAGCGTCAGTAGAAATTGGCGAATCCCAGGAATCTTTGAAGTTCTTTTATAGTGGTGGGAATGGGCCAGTCCTTGATAGCTGAGACCTTCCTCTCGTCCATCCGGATGCCACTGCGGTCGATGTAGTACCCAAGGAACTGCACTGAGGGCTGGTGGAAGGTGCATTTTTCTGCTTTGAGGTACAGGTGGAATTCCCTCAGGCGTTGCAGGACCTCCGCAACAGGGCGGCGATGGTCGGCCATGCTCCGGGAGTAAATCAGGATATCGTCGATGTAGACCAGGACTGACTTGTGGAGGAACTCCCGGAGCACCTCATGGATGAAATCCTGGAATACGGAGGGGGCGTTGACCAATCCATACGGCATGACCAAGTACTCATAGTGGCCAGTAGGGGTCACAAATGCGGTCTTCCACTCGTCCCCCTCACGTATCCGGATGAGGTTGTACGCGCTGCGGAGGTCCAACTTGGTGAACACAGTGGCACCCCAGAGATGTTCGAGCGCGGATGGGACGAGAGGAAGTGGGTAACGGAACTTGACAGTGATCTTGTTTAATGCTCTGTAATCTATGCAGGGCCGCAAGCCTCCGTCCTTCTTAGCCACGAAGAAAAAGCTGGAAGCAGCAGGTGAAGTAGACGGACGGATGTAGCCTTGTGACAGAGCCTCTTGTATGTATTCCTCCATGGCCTTCTCCTCCGTGATGGAAAGTGAGTAGATCTTTCCCTTGGGCACTGGCTCACCTGGCAGCAGATCAATGGCACAGTCCCATGGCCGGTGTGGAGGCAGCGTGGAGGCTTTCTTGGGGCAGAAGACATCACTGAAGTGGGAGTAACATTGGGGAATATCCACAGAGCGGTTTTCAAGGGGGCTTTCGATGGACGTGGCACAGACTGGCAAGTTTTCAGAGCGAGGAGGGCTTGAAATGAGGAGTTCAGGAAAACAGTCCAGGAAGCGGTTGTCACCCCACTTCAGGATTTCCCCAGTTCTCCAGGGGATGACAGGATTATGCTGTTCCAACCACGGGCGCCCTAAAATCACGTCAGAGGTGGACTCCTCCAAAACCAGTAGATGGAGTTGTTCAACGTGTAGGATGCCGACTTGAAGTTGGATGGGACCAGCAATGAGACGAACTTGTCTTCGGCTAAGGGGTTTCCCAGTTACTGAGTGGATCTCGTAAATCGATGGCGTGGCTGTTGTCTTGAGGCGGAGCTGGCGGCAGAGGGCGCCGGAGATGAAGTTGCCGGCTGACCCAGAGTCGAGGAGGGCACTAACTGGAAGAGACAAACCGGCAGTAGTAAGGTTTACTACAGTGGTGAGTGGTTTCATTTTATTGAGAGAGGGAACTATGACACTCACCATTGGACGAGCTGGGCGAGTGGGGCATTCGGAGATGTAATGCCCAGACAATCCACAGTATAAACACAAATTCTGGGTCAGCCGCCTCTGCCGCTCAGCCGAAGACAGACGAGTATTTTCCACTTGCATGGGTTCGTTGACTGGTTCTGGGGAGCTGACGGATTCTGGTCGGCGGAGTGATGAGGAACAACGACTGGCCCTGGTGTTCTTCAAGACACGACTGCATACGAGTGGCGAAGCGGATGGAGAGTTGGATAAACCGTTCGAGCCCGATGGAATCCTCGTATGCAGCGAGATGCAACCGCACGCGTGGATCCAGCCCTTGACGATACGTGGTAATGAGAGCTTGCTCGTTCCATCCGCTAGAGGCAGCGAGGGTTCTGAACTGGAGGGCATACTCATTAACGGACATTGAACCTTGTTTGAGTTGGTATAATTGCTCACCGATCGAGGAATCCCAGGCGGGCCTTCCAAAAACTTACTTGAAGTGAGCGATGAAACTGGAGAGAGACTGCGTGATGGGGCTTTCTTGTGTCCACAGCGGTTCAGCCCAGCGAAGAGCCTTGCCATCTAGCCGAGAGACTATGAATGCGATCTTGGCGCGGCCGTTGGGGTACAGGTGCGGTTGCATCTCCAGGACCAGCGAACATTGCAAAAGGAATCCGTTGCAATCCTCCGCCGAACCAGAGAAGGGCGCCGGTTGTGCCATGGGACTGGCGACGGCAGGTGGTGAAGGAGAATCGGCGGTGGATGCGGAAGTGCTCGCTGGTGCAGACGCTGGTGGTGTAACGGTGAGTGCTCGGCGCAATGCGTGCACAAGCTCTTGAAAAGGATCCTGGGTGCTCATTCTGGTGTTCAGCAGTGCAGTCCGGTCTTCTGTTACAATACAGAAGGGGACAGTGACATGGGATTACAGATGCAGATGTTTATTGAACAACCAGATGATAAACAGAGTGCAGGTAAGTGATGGCAGAATATACGTTGGCAGTTAAGGGTGAGGAACTGATACTTGTCTTGGCTTTTGCAGGGATGGCAGACGGACAACAGAACTGGAGCTTGGAGCAGACACAGACGAACTCACGGGAGACGAGGAGACAAAGAGGAGTCGAGGGAAACACTGGAGACAGGTGAGTATCTTCGTAAGAGTCCTTTAGGTAAGCAGACAGGTAAGACCATGTGCATACGAAACCGGACAGTGACTGAGTGAGAGCGTGAGTCTTTTGTGCTGCTGTTGATGAGGGTGCTGATGGGCTGCAGGTGTGGGTGATTAGAACTCTGGTGATGACGTGCGCTGTGTCTGTGAGAGTGTAGAGCCTGGCGTGTCTGTGACACATATACCTGTAGAGTGTAGAAATAATATTTTGTTGAGTTGAGGTGATTGAGTGATTGATCTGTAAATGATTGAACACGAACTGCTCCTCAGTAAGGAGCTATGATCAACATTTAACACTCTTTACTTTAAACACACTCAATCTAGTGTTGTCAGTTTCTTACCTGAATACTGTTAGACCTACCTGAAAAAATAAAGCAGTCCATTTCATTTGCATCTTTATTCTATTGTATTTATTTGTGCTATTGTTAATTTGTTTATTTGTTCTTATTTCATTACTATTTACTTTTTTTTTTAAATTCAATTTACCATTTGAAATCAAGCGTCCTTGTGCTGTGTGTGAAAGCTATTGCAACAAAATTACCCCATTGTAAAAACAAATACATTGGGTTAGCAAATATTTGTGAGATCATTGTAATAGAAATTGATCAACATCTATATATGAAAAAAGCTTAAATTCAAAAATCATATAAAGTGATCTCTTCAGAAGATTTTTTGATTAGCTAGACTCTCAATAGATGGACAAAAAATAAATAATATTAAAAATATCTATATGACAGTATATACAGTGTTTTTCCCATTTGGTGTTGAAAATGGTATCAAATATCGAGACTTTTCAAGGTATCGTATCAAAGTTATAAATTCCAGTATCGTGACAACATTAGTCAGGACTTTGATACATGAAGAACAAGAACAAGAATCATCCATCCATCTCTTTTCTGTGATCATCTTTACATATTATTTAATGTGGTATAAATAATTTGTTTTACAAGTTTTTATATAAGCTTTCCCTCTCACACAAACACACAAATAACATGTTAAATCTCACATTAAACATGGTGATCTGTGCTTTTTAAATAATGAAGTCTGTTGATCTGATCTGTGTGTCTGAACTGAGAGAGTGAAGAGTGTGTCATTGTTCTCTACAGGTTGAGTGATTGTGGTGTTACAGATGAAGGTTGTGCTGCTCTGGCTTCAGCTCTGAGATCAAACCCCTCACACCTGAGAGAACTGGATATGTATGAGAATAATCTAGGAGACTCAGAAGTGAAGCTGCTAAAGGATCTGAAGGATGATCCACATTATAAACTGGAGATACTAAGGTAACAATAGTTTTTAACCATTTTCATCATCATATTTTCATTTAAAGTTCAAATGTCTTTTTTACTCACTAGAAATAAAAGGAAATTGTACCAGGTTCAGTAACTCCACGTGTGTGAACATTTTGTCTGAGATCATCAGATAATGTGTCTTGAATTCTGCTTCAGTTTCTGTAGATCTCTGAACTTTAAACTGTTTAATATGAGTTTAATTCTGCTCATATTGTTGTGACTGATTGTATAAATAATATTAATGTCATTTTCAGCTTTTCCTCTTTAACTGTCTCTATGTGTGTGATAATCTGAGATTTGGGTTGTTTGTTATGAACTGATATTAAATTTGTAGTGGAGTGTAATGATCATTTCTGCTGGTTCTGGACCAACTGTCCGTTGTGTGAAAGTGTCCTTTTGATTTTGTAAAATGACTTTGAGCATCAGATAAAAGCAATATTATCATGGTTGACAATGAATCAATAGAGCTTATCTAGTCAGTGCTAAGTTTTCTTATGAAAAGATGTGACAGATGTAATGTCTCATACTGCATATGTGACTGTTTGTGTTTTATTTTAGGTTTAGATGACAGTCTGATCTTCTGATGATCATCTGATGGTGAATAAGGATCCACTACAGAGACTCACAGTCTACAGAATCAACAGAGACTGAAGATACAGTGACTTCACTGTTAGAAATTAAGACTTCATTTAGATTTCATTGATCCTCTGACAGACATGATGAGGCGGCAGTGAAACACCTTTTATTTCAGAGCAGCAAATTACAGTTTCTCATTCATAGATTAACATTTTATTTGTATAAAGGCACAGTATAAAGTCAAAAGTTTTAGATTCTGAATATGTTTGTTGTACCAGCAGAAGTTTAATTTTTCAAAATTATGAAAAAAAAGCTCAATTTAAGAAAACAAATAATGGAAGCTTGAGTGTATAAATCATGTTTTTAATAATAGTTGTATTATATTTGTATTAATGTATTAAAGGGGTCATATGATGCGTTTTCATGTTTTCTCTTTCTTTAGTCTGTTATGTAGCTATTTTGTAAATGTATAAGATCTGCAAAGTTACAAAGCTCAAAGTCTCCTACAAAAAGATTTATTCTATCTAATCTCTGGTACACACTGTATGATTTTGGGCTGTCCAGACGAAAGATGAGCATAGTGAAACAATCGTGGCTCCTAAACATCGTACAGTGAGAGAGGTTCAAAGATGGTCTTCTGATCAAAGATAGTCTGCAATCATTTTCTGACAGTGTCATGATCATCTCTCAGTGACTTTGCTGCTACGACCTACATCTACTGACTAGCCAATAAAGATACAACATGAAATGGCGATAAACATGGCGATTAAACTTAAAGCTATTTTCCTCAAGCTCCATTTGCAAAATCACATGCCAAGTTGACCTCTTTTTCCTAGCCATGACCGCGTCCATATTCTCCTCTTTCACTTCCTCCTCTTTTTTCAGAGCATATAAAAACCATAATTGAGCCATTCCACCAAACACTAAAAAAGTAGCATTTGTTACATGTCCCCGCTGCCTAAACCTTAACTTTATCATGAAATATAATCGTTAAAATCTTTTAGAAATCTTTAATTTTTTTTGCATTGTTGTGTTACTCCATATACCATCTATGCTAAACAAAAAGAAATTTCATAAGAAATCCATAATATGTTATATACAATACACATTCATTTTTGTCATGTCCCCAGGTTTTTACTCAGTCCTGTTACCCTCACACATTGCCCTCTCTAAAAAACTTGGAACATGTCACATGACACATTTTCAACAGGAAGTTGCATCATCTGGATCTTATGCAGGCCATGAGAAGACCAAAAGTAAGTCCTCTAATTTTAATTTCTGTATATTTGATGAAATTGTAACTATCAATGTACAGTCCTGTTACCTAAATTATTTCTTAGATGTAATTTGTTTATTTTAAAAATATTAACTTTAGGTAAGTCATTGTACTCCATGTGGCCATATGTCATGGATTTGATAATTTTTTGCTTAAAAACTCAATCCTGTTACTTGTAGTCCTTTTACTCATGAAAAATAACAGGAGTGAGTTAAGAGTAACAGGAGTGAGTAGAGTCCTCTGTTTTGTTGATTCAATAGTGTGAATATTAGTTGATATAATACTATTGTCACAGACACGCCAGGCTCAACCATCACCCAATCACAACGCACTCCCTCACCCGAATACTAAACGCCCACACCTGACTTCAATCAACACCCTCATTACCAGCAGCACAAAAGACCCACACTCTCACACAGTCACTGTCCGGTCTCGTTAGTTGTCGGTCCATACCTTCATGCTCACCTTACGGACTCCTCAAAGCTACTTACCTGTCTCCAAAGTGTTCCCAAGTCTCCTTCGTTGTTCCTCGTCTCGTGTGAGTTCTCCTGTGTCTTCCCAGCATCTACCAGTCTCCAACCAGCTTTCACCTGCAACATACAAGGACAGTATTCAGCCATTTACATCACCAGTCACTTGCATCTGCCTTTGCTACTCACCTGCACTTCAGTAAACTCATTCTGGTTTTCAATAAAGCTCCTGTGACCTGCATCCGTTGTTCCTGTCCCTTCTGTAATTGTAACAGAAGACCGGACCATAACCGCTGAATGCCAGAATGCGTTCCCCGGATCCATTCCAAGAGCTCGTGGACGCACTTCGCCGAGCACTCACCACCAATCCACCGACAACTCCGCAAACACCGCCGTCACTCCTTCACTACCCGTTTACGCCAGTCCCATGGCCAAACCGACGCCCTTCTCTGGTTCGGCGGAGGACTGCAACGGATTCATCCTGCAGTGTTCGCTGGTCCTGGAGATGCAACCGCACCTGTTCCCCAACGACCATGCTAAGGTAGCGTTTATAATCTCCCAGTTAAATGGCAAGGCGCTTCGATGGGCTGAAACCCTATGGTCTCAGAATAACCCTATTACACAGTCATTCTCCAGTTTCGTTGCTCACTTTAAAGAAGTTTTTTAAAACCTGCCTGGGATTCTTCGATCGGTGAGCAACTTTACCATTTGAAACAGGGTTCAATGTCTGTAACCGAATATGCTCTTCAATTCAGAACAATCGCTGCCGCCAGTTGATGGAATGAGCAGTCCCTGCTCACCACATATCGTCAAGGATTGGACCCTCGCGTGCGGTTGCATCTTGCTGCATATGAGGATTCCATCGGCCTCAAACGCTTTATCCAGCTCTCCATCCGCTTCACCACTCGTATGCAGTCGTGTCTCAAAGAGCACCAGGGCCAGCCACTGTTTTCATCTCCCCTCCGCCGACCAGAATTCGTCAGCCCTCCAGAACCAGCCAACGAACCCATGCAATTAGAAAATTCCCGACTGAGTTTCACTGAACGGCAGAGGCGGCTGACCCAGAATCTGTGCTTATACTGTGGTTTATCTGGGCATTTCATTTCTGAATGCCCCGTTCGTCCTCCTCGTCCCTTGGTGAGTGCTATTATACCTTCTATTAAAAAGATGCAACCACTCACCACTGTTGTAAACCTTACTGCTGCTGGTGTCTCTATTCCAGTATCTGCCCTCCTCAACTCTGGGTCAGCTGGAAACTTCATCTCCGGCACCCTCTGCCGTCAGCTCAATCTCAAAATGACCGCCACGCCGTCCATCTACCAGATCCACACGATAACTGGAAGACCCCTCAGTCCTAAGAAAGTGAGTTCCTGTGTCGGTCCCGTTCAACTCCAAGTGGGAGTCCTACACGTCGAGCAACAACATCTGCTGGTTCTGGAGGAATCCACCTCTGACGTGATCTTAGGGCGACCATGGTCGGGGCAGCACAACCCCATCATCTCCTGGAAGACCGGTGAGATCCTGAAGTGGGGGGATAACTGCTTCCCAAAAAAACTGCTTTCTCCGTGCTCCCTGTACCACCCTCTCCACGAACCCCAGAGAGCTTCAAAGCTGCCTCCACACTGGCCATGGGATTGCGCCATCGACCTGCTTCCGGGTGAGCCAGTGCCCAAGGGAAAAATCTATTCCCTCTCACTTCTGGAGAAGAAGACCATGAAGGATTACATCGAGGAGGCGCTATCACAAGGTTACATCCGTCCGTCTACTTCCCCTGCTGCTTCCAGCTTTTTCTTTGTGGCCAAGAAGGACGGAGGCTTGCGGCCCTGCATTGATTACAGAGCTCTCAACAAGATTACCATCAAGTTCCGTTACCCCCTTCCTCTCGTCCCTGCTGCATTGGAACATCTCCGTGGTGCCACTGTCTTCACCAAGTTGGACCTCGCAGCGCTTACAACCTCATCCGGATACGTGAGGGGGACGAGTGGAAAACAGCCTTCGTGACCCCTACTGGTCACTACGAATATCTTGTGATGCCGTATAGACTGGTCAACGCTCCCTCTGTATTCCAGGATTTCATTCATGAGGTGCTCCGGGAGTTCCTCCACAAGTTTGTGCTGGTCTACATAGATGATATTCTGATTTACTCCCGGAGCATGGCCGAACATCGCCACCACGTTGCGGAGGTCCTGAAACGCCTGAGGGAATTCCATCTGTTCCTTAAAGCCGAGAAGTGCTCATTCCATCAGCCCTCAGTGCAGTTCCTTGGGTACTCCATCGAAAGCAGTGGCATCCGGATGGAAGAGGGAAGGGTATCTGCTATCAAGACCTGGCCCACACCCACAACCGTGAAAGAACTCCAAAGATTCCTAGGATTTGCCAACTTCTATCGCCAATTCATCCAAGGTTACAGCATCATCACAACCCCACTCACCAACCTCCTGCGCAATAAGCCCAAGTCTCTGTCCTGGACTCCAGCTGCCACCCAAGCCTCAAGGAAGCCTTCACAACTGCTCCCCTCCTCGTCCACCCTGACCCTGACAAGCCCTTCGTTGTGGAAGTCGACACCTCAACCACCGGAGTGGGAGCGGTCCTTTCACAGCAGCAGGGGAACCCCAGTAGACTCCATCCATGTGCCTTCTTCTCCCGCAAACTCAACCCGGCGGAAACCAACTATGACATCGGTAACAGGGAGCTTCTTGCCATCAAGCTTGCCCTTGAAGAGTGGAGGCATTGGTTGGAGGGAGCCAAACATCCGTTTCTGGTCCTGACAGACCATAAGAACCTAGAATACCTCAGGGATGCCAAACAACTCAACCCACGCCAAGCTCGGTGGGCTCTGTTCTTTACATGTTTTGATTTTACCATCTCCTATCGTCCTGGCCCCAAAAATGTAAAGGCAGACGCCCTATCCCATCTCCATGGTCCTGATGAGAGCACCAAAATCCAGAACCCATCCTGCCTGAAAAACTCTTTGTTAACCCCATCGTCTGGTCTGAAGAGACCCCGCTTCCTCCGTACCTTCTGTCACGGCCACCAGGACTCTTGGAACCAGTTCCTGGGTTGGGCTGAGTACGCACAGAACTCCCTGCGACAGCCAACCACTGGACTCACACCCTTCCAGTGCGTGCTCGGATACCAACCCCCATTGTTCCCCTGGTCTGGGGAACCGTCGGATGTCCCAGCGGTTGACTACTGGTTCTGAGAGAGTGAGAGGGTCTGGGACTCTGCACACCATCAGCTCCAACAGGCCCTTCCCAGACACAGGATGACAGCCGACCTTCGCCGCTCCAACGCCCCAACTTACCAACTGGGGCAGAAGGTCTGGCTGTCAACACGGGACATCAGACTGCATCTGCTGTGCCGAAAGCTGAGTCCCAGGTTCATTGGCCCCTTCCCCATCGTCAAACAGATAAATCCCATCATGTATCAACTCCAGCTACCTCCTCAATATAAAATTCACCCTACCTTCCATGTATCACTCCTGAAACCTCACCATCCCTCTGTTTCTGTTTCCACAGAGCCTGGCGCAACCACCGAACCCCCCCTTCCTCTCATCCTCGGAGACGGTGCCGCCTACCAGGTACAGGACATCTTGGACTCCCAGCGCTGTGGTGGTATCCTCAAATACCTCGTGGACTGGGAGGGCTACGGTCCCGAGGAACGCTCATGGGTACCCAGACACGATATTCTTGACCCCAACCTGCTCAACACCTTCTATTCCACGCATCCGGATAGACCAGCACCTCGTGGCAGAGGTCGACCACCACGACGTCGGGGTCCGCGGCCCTCTGGAGCGGGCCGTGGGGGGGGGGTAATGTCACAGACACGCCAGGCTCAACCATCACCCAATCACAATGCACTCCCTCACCCGAATACTAAACGGCCACACCTGACTTCAATCAACACCCTCATCACCAGCAGCACAAAAGACCCACGCTCTCACACAGTCACTGTCCGGTCTTGTTAGCTGTCGATCCATACCTTCATGCTCACCTTACGGACTCCTCAAAGCTGCTTACCTGTCTCCAAAGTGTTCCCAAGTCTCCTTCGTTATTCCACGTCTTGTGTGAGTTCTCCTGTGTCTTCCCAGCATCTACCAGTCTCCAACCAGCTTTCACCTGCAACATGCAAGGACAGTATTCAGCCATTTACATCACCAGTCACTTGCATCTGCCTTTGCTACTCACCTGCACTTCAGTAAACTCATTCTGGTTTTCAATAAAGCTCCTGTGACCTGCATCCGTTGTTCCTGTCCCTTCTGTAATTGTAACAACTATTCACCTGTATCATGAGTTTCACAATTGAAATTACTTAAATTGTAGACTTTTAGGATTAGTTTTACAGTGTGAATGCCATACTTGCAGGGAGCCAGTCCAGCACAACGTGACTTGATCTTTCTTATCTTTTTTAGAATCAGAATCAGAAAGAGCTTTATTGCCAGGTATGTTTAGACATACTAGGAATTTGTTGTAGTGACAGAAGCTCCACAGTGCAACAGAATGACAGTGACAAGACACAGATAATAAAAAGAACAATATACAAATATGCAGACTGTGCAAAATAGCAAAGACACAATATACAAATTAAAATAAGCAATTTATGTACAGGTATGTTAGGTGTAAATTAGAAATGTAAATAAGTATGTGTGTTAAATAAATAAATGAATGTATAATAGTATGCGTGTGTGTGTTGTGTGTTCCTCGTTTAACAGTTCAAAGATGGAGTGTGCTGTGTGTGAGGGGTCCAGAGTGATTTTACCAGCCCTTTTTTTCACTCTGGATAAGTACAGATCTTGGAGAGTGTACCAGTGATTCGCTCAGCAGTCCGGACTACCCGACATAGTCTTTTAAGGTCAGATTTGGTAGCTGAGCTGAACCAGACGGTAATTGAAATGCATAGGACAGATTCAATGATGGCAGACTCGTCTCCGTCCCGGATGAGGCCGAGGACTGTGGTGTCGTCTGCGAACTTCAGGAGCTTGAACACAACCCTGAGGAGCTCCAGTGCTGATGGTGTGGGTGCTGGATGAGAATTTTTCCAGCCTCACTAGCTGCTGCCTGTCTGTCAGGAAGCTGGTGATCCACTGACAGACAGAGGTGGGCACTGAGAGCTGAGTTAGTTTGGACTGGAGGAGGTTTGGGATGATCGTGTTAAAAGCAGAGCTGAAGTCCACAAACAGGATCCTTACATAAATCCCTGATTTATCCAGATGCTGCAGGATGAAGTGCAGACCCATGTTTACTGCATCATTCACAGACCCGTTTGCTCGGTAAGCAAACTACAGGGGGTCCAGTAAGGGTCCGGCGATGTCCTTCAGATAAGCCAGAACCAGTTTTTCAAAAGACTTCATGACGACAGACGTTAGCGCCACAGGTCTGTAGTTATTAAGTCCTGTTATCTTGGGTTTCTTTGGAACGGGGATGATTATACATTGTTTATAATAAAAAATATTTAATAACTTTACTGTACTGGCACCAAATTCAGTTCACACATCACTGATGTCCTGATAGTTATACTACAACACTTCTACAACACGTCTTTTTGTATAATGTTTATGATTTTTTATTATGAAAAATATTCAATAACTTGACTATAATGAAAAATATATTCAATAACTTCACTGTATTAAACTGCATTCTTTCCACATTCAGTTCACATATCACTGCTGTCCTCATAGTTATACTACAACACTTATTTTTTTTTTTTTTTTTTTTTAATAATAATTTTTAATATAGTAGTCAACATTTGAAGTGGATCAGAAAAATGAATTAAAGTTGTCCCAAGAAGAAGGTTTTAGGACAACTTTGGTGAAAGGTTTTGATCCACTTCAAATGTTGACTACTGTAGTAAAAAAAAATTTCAATAACTTCACTGGTGTTACAAACAGAAGGGGACGGAGACACTGATGGAATATAAACAGAGTTTATTGAACAACCAGAAAGCGTGAGCAGAGTGCAGGTGAGTAATGACTGATGCAGTTCGTGGCAGATGTGATCGTCGAGCTGATAGGCAGACGAGGAGCAGACCAGACACAGAGACACTCACGGGAGACGAGGAGAACGCTGGAGACAGGTGAGTATACTTCAAAGGAGTCCTTGAGGTAAGCATAACAGGTGAGTATGCATTAACGAGACCGGACAGTGACTGCGAGTTCTGCTGTGTCTTTTGTAGTGCTGCTGGTGATGGTGCTGATGAGTGACAGGTGTGGATGATTAGTATTCTGGTGAGGGAGTGCGCTGTGATTGGGTGACTGTGGAGCCTGGCGTGTCTGTGACAACTGGTGACAGTACAGTGTATTACAGTGAAGTTATTGAATATTTTTCATAATAAAACTTAATAAAAATTACACTAAAAGACATTTTTCCAAAATAAGTGTTGTAGTGTAACCATCAGGACAGCAGTGATGTGTGAGCTGAATTTGGTGACAGTACAGTGTGTTAGTGTATTACAGTGTAGTTAGTGACTGTTTTTGTAGTATTTGCTTTTCGGGTTTTGCACTTTGCAGACGGTCCCTTCGAATCTGTCTCTCAGCCGTCCGTGCATAGAGATCAATGTTTTTTGAGGAAAATTAGGTTGTAGCTGTCACAGTTTAGTTCTGTATATGTTTAGTTCTAGTTTAGTTTTTATTTTGTTCATGTCTTGTTTAATCCTTGTTATTAGTTTTCATTGGTAACAGCAGATTTGTAGATTTGCAATTAGTGCCATAAAATATGAGCTGTAATATTTTGCATATGTGAGTCCGCTAGTATGAGTATTAGCCTCCTTCCATAAAAATCAGCCCTTTTATCCTTCTAGAACAAAAAACAGCCTCTTTTAGTTATATTGCAGATGCTCCTCACATTAAGACAAACTAATGAAACAATCAGGAACAAGAAATAACTTGAACAAATACGGTACCTTGAGCCTCGATTATGAACTTATTCAAAAAAATACATTCTATAAATTTTCTATATTGTAAAAGCCAGGGGAAAAATTCTGCATACTTTTTCAGTTTGTAAAAACAAAGTATATTCTCTGTGTATATTTGTGGCAGGGGAGCAGTACAGGTTAACACACACAAGCCCAAGTTTATCTACTTGTAGAAAATTCGACTACGCCACCTGGGAGGGTTTCACCCAGGAAATAGAAATAAACCCCAAAGTTTGGTTATTAGGTCACACAGGTTCAATTCTCTTGCAAAGAAGTGTAGGCAGGAAACGTGGGCATCATATAAAAAGGACAAGCTTTATTCACAACTTAAATTCAAAATAGAAAAATCTCTTAAAACAGCCTCAATGATATGGCTCCAGTAACAACTCAAAGAAAAACAATTACACAAAAACAAAAAGAAAATATCCTCACTGTTAAAAGATCCAGTGACAGACAGCGATACAAACAACAAAAAGAAAACCAAAAGAAAAGACGTTAAACAAAACAAATTTATACAACTTCCAAATAAACAAGACAAAATGTATACTTAATTACAGGGCTGAGGTTACCCACCGGAGTGATCACCAGCGCTAGTTATCCAAAAGTGCACTTCCACACACACCCCACCGTGAACTCAGATCACACTCGTACACTTAAAAAGTGTCACACGGCAAACGTTGAAGCAGCAGCACCACCACCAACACCGCCACAAGAGATCTTTCACCCGTGGGACCCCAGCTCCTGAAAGAAATCAAAAACAAAATACATAAATCTCAAACAGAAATAAATGAAAATCAAAATAAGTCACACTTCCACCGTAAATCGATGGACAACAGTCACCACAACACAGCACAATTAACAATATACAAATATTCAAAAGAAAGTATAAACACAACGAAAGAGCTTGGTTAAAACCAGGAGAAAAACAGGACTCGTAAGGAGCGGCCACGACGTCCTTAGGCCAGCTCCAATAAACACACGATCCTCCACCCCAAAGTAAACCAATAAATGTAAATTAGAACGATCACAGAAACCAGACGGCAGCAGCAAAAGTCCCCTTAAATAGTTGTAATCCAATATTGTTCGTGCGGCACGCAGCGGAGAAAGAACAGAGCTGCAATAGTAATCGCCAGGACGAAAAGGAGAATCCTATAACAAATATAAATAATACAAATACATACACAGGGTTACTACTAATTGCACAACACATGCTAAAAATTCCCCCCAAACAAACCCAAGCAAAAACTTACCAAAATGCGGATAGATGAGTTTTACAATCAGTTCACCGCTCCGGATACGCAGCCTTCAAATAACCCGCTGTTAAACTGGAGTACAGGGACTGCACATTACGCAAACCACCCGCCCCTCCGTAAAGCTAGACGTTGATTACAACAAAACGCTCATACCTGAAAGGAGGGCAGTAATCAAATCCAATACAGCATCCGATGGGAACACATACACCCCGATGAAAGACAGGCTGGGGTACAACAAACGAGCCATTAGTACAGCGAACAGTAATAAAGAAAAATTAGCACAACGCTACGTGCTAACAGCACATACCTGTCACCACTGTAGCAACAGAAAAAGGGGAGGATCCGGACGTGACGCATCCCAGGCTAAAACTAGCCAGCCCTAAAATAGTGCACACTCGCTGCTGATTGGTAATCCCGAGTGTCATTCACCCTTACCTGGTTCATACGGTCACATATTGATGACACGTCCAAATGAGAGAAGAAAGACTTTTATCAAAAATTATTTACATATTTCTTTAACCCAAATTAGAGTGAGTTATTTTTTAGCAAGATTCAACCCTTCATTCATTATTAAGTATATATATTATTATTAGTAGTATATATATATATTATTATTAAGTATAAATAACAAAAGCCTTCAAAGATGCCATCAAAGAACTGGATAATGTTAGTAAAAAAATTCAGCCAGGACTGGACAGTTTGAGCTTTACAGAGTGTTTTGGGAAGATATTAAAGAGTTTATTTTAAATGTATTCAGCAAATGGAGCACTTATAGTATCTATGAAACGGGGAGTAATTACATTACTTCCAAAACCTAAAGACATTTTGCAATTAAATAACTGGCACCCAGTTACGCTTGTGCTGGAACAAGTTTGATGTTACAGATTTCATATTTTGTTTAATTTGATAACACATTTAATTGTTTAATGTCTGCAATTCCTTAATGTTATCCATGGCACTAATTTTCCTGTTCACTTTATTTATGGTTTAGAGCTCCATCTAGTGGCAAGTTTGACATTGCTTTAATTCTGTGATTTTCCTGTATTCACGTGAATCAGGAAGTAGTGCTCCATGCAGGCAGCGGTAATGATGGCTCTCTTTAATCACCATATATCTCTGTAATCTTTAACCTTGCAACAGCATGCTTGTAAGTATTTATTTGATTTATATGGATGTTCATCATACTTGCATATAAATGTGAATTGTTAGGTTTAAGATAATTATTAATCATTTTCCATCCGGCTATTGCATTAGCCATATTGTGCTTTAGTGTCATATTGCTGTATTCATTATTTACATTACAAAATGTTATGTTTATTTGCAAGTATCACAAAATATTACATTATTGTGTATGTTGATATGATGCTGTAGTTGTTGGTAATTCCTGGACATTATTATTATTATTGTTTATTTGTAGTTTCACTCCATACCCAAGACCATTAAAACTGTGGGCAAATGAACCTCTTGTCTTCAGAGTCATGTGAGGGAAGGGAGTTTATCTGACTGTCAAAACACTAAAAACATGTTGAGGACCGTACAGTGAAAAAGCGGCTGCAGGAAAAGTTACAGCAGCAGTTTGTGAAGATTCAAGTAAATTGAACGAGTATTGTGTGCGCAATGGAGTCCACACCCTCACTAAGCATCTACGCTTATCCCGAGGTTTACCGTAGTCAACCAGATCCGGGCCGTATCCAGGTGAGACCGAGGACCGGCGCCTTGACACGACCACAACGCAGCCCTGAAGTATCAGCAGAGATTGAGTATAATGTATGCGTTTAATGTATGCAGATGAGGAGGAAAGAATAAAGGTGGAGAAAGCCAAATTGGAGGCAAAAATGGATAAAATGGTGTTAGAGAGAGAAACTGCTGCAGCCGTAGCCGAGGCAGAAGCTCTAGAAGCAGCTGTTGACACCAGCGTCCATAGTAAACATGATCCTCCACTGGAAACCGCTCCTGTTGATGTTATGCAGCAGACATGTGAATACGTTGAACAGATGAATCTACATGCAGTCACAGAATCAGCATCAAAAGCAGAGCCACTCCCTCCAGATGAAACCATACATCCTCACACAGAGTTACCTGTCAGAAATTCCATTCCTGCTACACGTTTCAAGGCAGAGAGTTGCTCAGACGACGCTGAATTTTATCATATGCAACCAAGAAAAGATTCTGCTCAACCATCACAATTCTCACCAGCCATGAATCATCCTCCTGGTAACACTCAAGATGATAACCATCACAGAAGGCACACACGTTTAGCCCAAAGCAGCACACCTCCTTTCCAAATGGCAAGTCCAACACTTCAACTTTCCCAACAAGACAAGACAGACATTTCAGACTTTGTCAGATATTTTGCTCGCCGTGAAATTGTTCACACTGGTTTAATACAGTTCAATGACCAACCAGAAAGCTTCAGAACCTGGCAGCGGTCCTTTCAAAATGCTGTAAGTGGTTTGAACTGGACGCCTAGTGAAGAAATGGACTTGTTAGTCAAATGGTTGGGAAAAGAATCAGCTGAGCACTCTAAACGCATGAGGTCCGTACACATTAATCAGCTATCAAAGGGTCTTGACATGATATGGACTAGATTGGAAAAGTGTTATGGTGCTCCAGAGGTTATCGAAAGAGCAATTTTCAAGGGTATTGAAAATTTTCCAAGAATTTCAAGCAAAGACTACTCAAATCTTCACGAATTGAGTGATCTTCTTATGGAGATAGAGTCAGCCAAAGCTGATGGTTACCTTCCAGGCCTGTCATATCTGGACACAGCTAGGGGTATCAATCCCATGGTTCAGAAGCTGCCATTTAATCTACAAGAAAAATGGCTGTCACATGGATCTGGTTACAAAGAGAGGTATGGTGTTTCATTTCCCCTCTTCGAGGTCTTGGTTGACTTTATAAGTCAGCAAGCTAGAATAAGGAATGAGCCGGGGTTCAACTTTTCTACTCAAACAGATTCACTTCATAAAGCAGACAAGGCTGGTTGGAAGCCAAGCAAATCAAGAGAAATCTCAGTTAACAAGATAAGTGTATCTTCCCCTGTTCGTTTTGACACAGATCAAGATGAACGGAAAGCTGAGGATGCTGAGAGACTTTGCCCTATTCACAAAAGACCTCACTTACTGAGGAAATGCCGTTCCTTCCGTGAGAAGCCTTTGGAGGAACGTTTTGCATTTTTGAAAGAAGAGAATCTGTTTCAAGTGTTGTTTAGCCACTACACACACAGCCAAGAACTGCAGATTTGTGACTAAATGTTCAAAGTGTGGAAGTGAGAAACACATTTCTGCACTACATCCAGGCCCAGCTCCAAAAGCTCAAGAAGTAGCCTCCTCATCACAGCATGGAGGGGAGGAAGTTTCCACGGCACCGACAGAAGTGGAAGCTCATTGCACTGAAGTTTGCAAAGGTGACTTTAGTAATAAGTCATGTTCAAAAATCAGCTTGGTGAAAGTCTACCCCAAAGGCCAGCCTGAGAAAGCACTGAAAGTCTATGTGATCCTTGACGAGCAGAGCAATAGGTCGTTAGCTCGATCTGAATTCTTTGATGCCTTTAAAGAGAACGCCTCAGCTTCTTCGTATACCCTTAGAACTTGTTCTGGAGTGACAGAGACCATCGGTCGAAAAGCATCTGGCTACCAAATCGAGTCTGTAGATGGGAAGGTAATCCTCTCCCTACCAATTTTGCTAGAGTGTAACAACATTCCTGATAATAGGGCAGAGATTCCCACACCCAGTGCTGCTCTCTGTCACTCTCACCTGAAGCCTATATCTCCATTCATACCAGAGTTAGACCCAGATGCTCCTATCATGATTCTTCTGGGTCGTGATATTACCAGAGTATATAAGGTTCGCAGACAGGTAAACGGTCCTCACGACGCTCCTTATGCTCAAAATCTTGACCTAGGATGGGTAATAGTTGGCAATGTTTGTCTGAACGGCATTCACAAGTCTACTACTGTGAGTACATTCTTCACTAACACAAAAGAACAACATCCATCCATCTTTGATCCCTGTCCAAATGTTTTTCATGTGAAAGAGAGAAACAGTAATGATTGGAAAAATTACAATGAAATGTGTTCTATGTAGCAAATTGTTTACAATCACAAAGATGGTCAGTTTGGTCAAGAAGTGTTTAAGGTTACCTGTGATGACAACAAAGTGGCCCCATCTATCAATGACCTGTCGTTTCTTTACATTATGGAACAAGTGCTGGAGAAAGACGAAAGCAACAGCTGGGTAGCGCCATTGCCTTTCAAAGCTCCAAGGTGCAGACTCCCTAACAACAGATGTCAAGCCATGAAAAGGTTGTCAACCTTGAGACGTAATCTTGAGAGAAACCCAGAGATGAAACGGCACTTCTTTACTTTTATGGGAAAAGTTTTTAGTTACAACCATGCTGAAGAAGCTCCCCCTCTCATGGAAGGAGAAGAGTGCTGGTATTTGCCTCTCTTTTGGGTATATCACCCTAAAAAACCCGGGAATATAAGAGTTGTCTTTGATTCCAGTGCCCGTCATGAGGATGTCTCACTGAATGATGTTCTTTTAACTGCACCAGACCTGAACAACAGCCTTCTTGGGGTGCTCATGCGATTTCGCCATAACAGCTGACATTGAACAAATGTTCTACTGTTTCCTAGTGAGAGAGGGTGACCGCAATTTCCTAAGGTTCCTGTGGTTCCGTAATAATGACCCATCTGAAAACATCATTGAGTACCGCACGCGGGTCCATGTGTTTGGCAACAGTCCATCTCCTGCTGTGGCCATCTATTGTCTCCGGCAGTCCGTCAAAGATGGTGACCCTGCGGTCAAGAACTTTGTGAACCGTGACTTCTATGTTGATGATGGTTTGAAGTCTCTTCCTACACTCAAGGAAGCAGTGGACCTGCTCAAAAACACACAGAGGACTTAAGACTTCACAAGATAGCTTCAAACAGCAAAGAGGTTCTAAAGTTCTTTCCACCTCAGGATCATGCCAGTGATCTCAAAGATTTGGATCTTGGATCTGATATGCTTCCCACGCAGCGCAGCGCAGTCTTGGATTGAATTGGAGTCTGAAATCTGACACCTTTACTTTCGAAATAGCTACTGACGCAAAACTCTTTACTCGTCGAGGTGTCCTATCCACCATTAATAGCATCTTTGATCCCCTTGGCTTTGTTGCTCCAGTCACGATCCAGGGCAAATTCATCATGAGACCTGTGGTCCGTACACCAGAATGATGATTGGGACTCTCCTCTTCCCAAAGAAATGGAAGAAAAATGGGACATGTGGCGACTTTCATTTAAGGATTTAAGTAAGCTCCAGATTCCAAGATGCTACACAAACATATCACCTTCTACAGCTACACGAAGGGAGTTATTTGTCTTCTTTGATGCATCAACAAAGGTAATAGCTGCAGTGGCCTACCTCAGAGTGACAGATGCATGTGGAATCAACCATGTCGGCTTCATCATGGGTAAAGCAAAACTCAGCCCAGAGCAAACAGTTTCCCATCTTGAGTTGTGTGCTGCGGTTCTGGCAGTAGAACTGGCAGAGTTCATAACTTCAGAAATTGACATACCCTTGGATGACACTACTTACTTTACAGATAGTAAGGTAGTGCTGGGCTACATATATAATGAGACCCGACGCTTCTATGTATATGTCAGCAATCGTGTCCTCCGGATTTGCAAGTCTTCACATCCAAATCAATGGAAGTATGTGCACACGGATGAGAACCCAGCAGACATTGCAACAAGGTCTGTCACTGCTGCTCATCTCCAAGACACCAATTGGCTTCAAAGTTTCTGATAAACAACCCACAGACTCTACATGAAGAGAACACATATGAGCTTGTGGATCCTTCTTCAGATGCAGAGGTACGTCCCCAAGTCTCAACGCTGCTTAACTAAGATCACAAATTACTGGCATCTCTATTAAAACCATGTTTGGAGGAAATCATATCTGTCACCCAGTCTGGATTTATGAAGGGGAGAGACATTTAAAACAATATCCGACTGCTTTCAGACCTTTGAGATTATTCAGAACTAGTAGATGAGAAAGCTCTTATTTTGTTTTTAGACATTGATTTTATACAACAGTTCAACAAACAATTAAGTGATGTACATTTTAAACAGTATTGTCAGTATTTTTGCTCTCTTTTGCAACGAAAGCCACAGCAGAACTGCAGCACACAAGCTGTGTTTCGTGAACGAATCGACAATGATTCAATGATTCATTCATAAATACTCGGTGTGTTCCAAATGGGATATATCGCCCTCTGAAGGGCACTTCGGAGTGAAAACAATCATGGCCACCATATTGAAGTGTCATTCCAAACCGAAGTGCTAAAAACCGGCCACTTCAAAGGGCCCATTGGAATGAAGGATTTCGAAGGGTACAACTGATCGACACTTTGGGCCCCCATGATCCTTTGCACAAGGAAGTTGTTTGAGAATGGGTACAGGAGGCTCGGAGTTCGATTTAACTATAAATGTATGTATAGTACTTTTCTATACTACTGTAATATTTATACGGGTTAGATTTGGTACATTATTATGGTCAAAGTGACATTGTACGTAAACAAAAATACTTTACAGCTACCTTTATCAGTCCATTCAAATGTTTCAAATGCATAGACACAATATACAAAATATTTAACGTAAAAGACTGGCAGTAGCTTATAATGTTACTACAGTAAATTAATGCGTATTAATACAGAGCCCAGGGGAAAAAAGACGAAGGCATCTCCTTGATTGTCTCATTAAGATGACGCAGAAGTGCGTTCCAAAAAAATCTTTTTTTTTTTTTTTTTTTTTACCCCTACACCCTTCATCCCTTCGAAGCTCTCACTCCGGAGGGTAAACCCTTTGAAGGGATTAGGGCATAGGGATGAGCCCTTCCGAATGGAATGCAGGGACAGCCGCTGGCTTTGATACTGAAAGAATGAACGACTCAATGATTCACTCATAAAAACAGTGACTTACCGCCACCTACTGGTGATTTTAATATAATATTTAAAAGTATCACTTCATTTTTATCATCATTGATTGTATTTAGTGAATTTTTTATTTTTTTATTTAAAGCATTATTTATTTTATAAAGGTATTTTAAAGAGGGCAAATATGGTCCCTTAATGTAAAAGGTGTAACTGCAGTCTAAGTGGAAAAGAGAGGGTACACAGATGATGTTAAATCCCTCAGGGGAAACGACTTTCTAAAAAGTTTGAGAACGACTGAAAGAGAATATGCAGAATTGCACAAGTGCTACTGCTCAATACTGTTACCTTGATTCAGATTTTTCATAAACTTAAATGAATTGGTCTAAAGAGAAAAATTATAAGGACTATTTTGTTTAAAAAGACTTCATATAAAATAGCTATCAAAATTAATGTTGGTAACTGTAGTTTGACTAAAAGTAATGACTAAAACTTGACAAAAATGCAATGCCTTTTCTGTTGACTAAAACTAGACTAAAATATGAATGACAAAAATGTGACTAAGGCCCAATCCCAATTCTACCCCTTCCCCTTTCCCCTACCCCTTCGTTTTGCGCATTCATGTGAAGGGGTAGGGGTGTCTCGATTCTCTTTTGGCTGGAGTGGTAGGGGTAAGGGGAAGGGCCAGATAGCCCTTCAAACGAAGATTTTTCAGGACCACACTTCGAACGAAGGGGTATGAGAAATTTCCCTGCATACACCGACGACCGTGCTGCTAGAATGCGTGCAGTGATCATGGTAGTGATATTTCCACTCAGGATCGATCATGTATGTGTTACCTGGCTGCCAGTTTCTCCGTAGCTTGCTAAACGCGCTATTTGAATGATGTGAACACAAATGAGTAATACAGTTAAAAGAAATATCTGGTCATCCTTCATAGCTATTTACATCTCGTATCGTATGTAAACTCTTGCGTTACCAAGGCAATAACTGACTCGTTTGTATTGCTTTGCAAAGAGGTCTGTTATCGCAGCACCACAACAGAAAACGAAACCATATCCGTACCAGCCGGCTCGGCACGGAATGGAACGGTTAAACAAACTCGGGAAACTCGAAGTCTCATACGTTTTCGAACTGAAACCGAGCGCTGTCCAAAATACAGCGCAAAACAATGTTGGGAGTGAGTAATCTGTTAAACGTGCTTGTGCTTGATTTCTGTTGATATGCGTACTTCATTGCTGTTCATACTGGTTAAATGTTACAGGACACTAATAAAAGAAACTAGGTATGATGACGTTTGTAATGGTGTAGTAGTGGTGTCCCATTTCTTAGGGGAATATTTTCACCCCTACACCTTGCCACTCTGTTTCAAGAGGCAAGGGGAAGGGCGAAGGGGTATAAAAGAGAATTGGGATTGGGCCTAAGACTAAAGAGCATTTCATCTGAAGATAAAGACTAAGACTAAATCCAAAATGGCTGCCAAAATTAACACTGCTTCAAATCCAATACCTTAGCTGTGTCCGAAACCGCTCCCTATCCACTATATAGTCCACTATATCGGGTGTCGGCCATTTTGTAGTGGTGTCCGAATTCTGAGTGAACGACTTCATTCCCTACATTCGTTCACTACTTTATACCCACAATTCTCTCTGATTTCGAGTGTACATTCGATGTACACTTGCTGAAGCACTATTTCCCAAAATCCAATGCAGAGAGGGCTGAGAGCGTGTGTGAAAGAGCGGAAATGCAAGCGAGTATAATCCAGAGATTACTTTACAGCTTTCTTATTTCTGCTTTAACATTCATTTCATTTCTTTTATTTTTTACCTTTTTTAAATTAATCATTACTTGAATAAAACCTATTAAAATATAGGGAGACATTATTATATAGATTAATTTAAAAAATGAAATTATATTAATAAGGTAAAAATATAGGCTATTAAAAAAATTAAATATGTAGGCATTAAATCAATTTAATGTGTTTTACTAACAGCAAGGTGTTTTAATAATTTGTGGCACTGTTGTTAACTCATTAAACTTTAAGAGATAATTTAGTGGATGATTTAAAAAAAAAATCATTAATCATCTGTAGGTAGCATATTCAAATCATAACGGTCACCTGAGGGTGCTCTCAACGACCACGTCATCTGTGAGCGTGAGAGTTTCTAACAAACTAAAAAAGCTTTATTAAAAAGAATAAATACATGAAATAATGTACACTTGCTAATGTGTTTATTTTTTGTTTGCAGTATTTTAAAGTATTTAATGATTATTAACACATTAAGCATGACAAACCAATTATACAATCGATTAAACTACAAAGCTGGCACGGAGGCATGTATGATTACAAAATAAAATCATTATGATTGTTATTGTTATTAACATTATTTTATAATGTAAGTAACATGTAGGATAAAATAGTTTTATCGCGTCGAGCTGTTTCTCCAACAGCTCCAGCTCTCTGACGCACAGTGTATACGTCAGCGTCCAAATTCACTCACTTCATTTCGTTCACTCCATGCCAATATAGTGCACTCAAATGCCATATACTATATAGGGAATAGTGAATGAGTGAACGAGTGAGCGGTTTCGGACACAGCTCTTGTTTAGCATGTGTTTAGCATGTTTGCTAGAGGTATCATCGCTAAACAAAATAACAAGGGAGACAAGGAGTCACCTTGGGAAATTCTTCATATAATTGTGAGGTTTCCTGTCTTAATGTGGCCTAAAAGGTAATCTCTTTCATAGATGCCTCAACAAACAAATTGAGTTATAGATGGGCAAACCCTGTAAATCTCCATTGCTGCCAAAATCCAGGAATGGAGAAGAAGTCAAATGCTTCTTTCTAGTCTATCCGCACCATAGGATTCTTAGGCGTTTCTTGGCTATTGAAACAACCATTTTGCTCTGATCCTTACATCCTCTAGATGCCCTTCTGCCACCTTCTGTTCATCAGTTTTCATTCAGGTGGCTGTAGATCTGATCCGTTACCGCAGCTGTCAGTATCTTATATGTTGTTGGGAAGAAAGTGATAGGATGATAGTTCTTCGGGTCCGTTGCCTTTTGGGAGCAGGAAGGTGGTTCCAGATGTTAACCACACAGGAATACCCCTTGGTTCATTCCTGATATCATTCAAAGCTTTTGTTAGTGCTTCATGAAAAGCTGTTAATGGTTTAAACCAGAAGTTTTGAATTGTATCTGGCCCAGGAGATTTCCAGTTAGTTTGATCACCTGAACTCTCTTCAACTGTGAAGTTCTTCCATGAATTTGATCTTATCTGTTCATGGTTCTTCCTCTCCTGTTCGATCCATGTTGCTTTATCATTGTGGATGATATTGCCTTCAAGGATTCCATGCCAAAAGCTTGTGACTTGGTCCTGAGAAGGTGCTTCAATGACGCCAGTTTTCTGATTGTTCATCTGATGATAGAATTTTTTAGCATTTTCATTGAAGATTTTGTTCTGATGGAAGTGATTACTTCTTTTTTGTGTTCCTGAATCTCTGTGTCTGCTTGATATTATCTATTTTTTTTTGAAGACTTAACTCCTTTCATAAATTCGTAGATTGTGTTCAGCCAAAGAAAGAAACTCATACAGGTTTAGAACAACTTGAGGGTGAATGATGAATTTTCATTTTTGGGTGAACTTGTAATGTTAACAAATGAAACCAATGCCTTTTGTATGAGAAGTAGGCTACATGTTGCACTTTTTTTATTTAATGTTTATTTTGAATTTTAAAATAAATATATATATTTGACATTAAATATGTACTTTGTGTCTTTAAGTATTTGTTACCAAATGTACATTGAATTAATATTATAATCTCATAATAGCCTACAGTCAAATGGAAAACACTGTTACATAAGTTAAGCACATTCATCAAAATGAATATCAACAAATAATCAGATCATGTATTTTTAGTAATTAAGGTATTGTTATGAAATATCGTACATATATAAATCCTATCAAATCCATGTGAAAATAGCTCGTATTACATCGAACAAATGAAAATGACGCTAAAAAACTCTAATAAGATTCGCTCTAAACCACAGGTGTCAAACATACGGACCACAAAAGTGTCCAATCCGGCCCGGAGCATGATTTGAACAATAATAAAAAACAGTTGGTATGGTCCACCGGCCATAAAGCCGAACGGTTATTGGTTTTATTTTTGCCTATATTTATTCAGGACTTGCAAATAAACTGCTTTACAATCATTTCCCAAACTGTCATTTGTTTGGAAATATTACTCAGTCTGTAAACAGACACATGCTGAGTACAGACACAAAGAGAAGAACACAGATGCGCCAGCAGAGCAAATACTGTACCAGACCAAGCTCACTGTTTGTGAAATATAGGGAGAAAAATATACATTTTTATATGAATGTAACTTAGAAGGGAACGTTTCTTATAAGTAGCCTCCTTTGTGTACAGCGGTAACCAAGGAAATGCTATAGCGCTGTTGTTCTACAAGTGCCACCTACTGTTAGAGATTGAATTTTCATTTTCATTCAGTCTGTCTGTTATTTTTGTTTTGTCTTATGTAGCCTAGCATAATTTCACAAAGATATAAAGTCAGATCATGCTGTTTTTTCTGTAAATCTTGAAATTATACAATCTAATCTAAATAAAAAACAACTGCTCATGCTCAAAATGATATACCAAATGCCTACACATATTTTTAAGTGCGACCTGTTATAGAACAAATAAACAACAAATACATAAAAAAAAAAAAAATAATAATTAAAGAACAATTGACAACCATTATCAAATTTCCTCCAAAAAAAAAAAGAAAAAAAAAATGGTATTCGCCTAAAAAAAAAATCAAAAATCAAAAATATTAATTAAAACATTTAAAAAATCCAATAAAGTCTTTACGCAGTAAAAACAAATGCAGTTTTCAAAGAGCAGTGTGTTTTTTTTTTTTTTTTTTTTTTTTTTTGCAAATTATTGTGTAGTTTGTATGGTTAATATTAATGTAACTGTCAGCTTACTAAGGTTAAAAAAATAATAATAAAAAAAAAATTTGGCCCGCAGATGGTTACATTTTTTCCCATCCAGTGTTGTGAAATATTTAGTTCCTGTGAAAAACTGTTCCAGTGGGTGGAGTATACGTGAATATTCATGATATTTCCCCAGTTGTGGGCGTGGCCTTGAAACAACGCGCAGACGAATGGAACTGAAAACATTAGTGCTCAAATCGAATTTGTTTAATGGATTATTTAGAAACTGTAATGAAGTTTCAATGTTAAGAATTAACTGCAACAGTTGACATTTTCAAAACTATGAATATATTGTGTAATATGATAAATCGTCTGTGCTGTTTTGCCTGATTGATTACAGACACAGCAGAGCAAACAATCAGCGAATAACCCATGCTCGTCTAGGCTACAGTTTATTACTATTTGATGTCTTTATGTTCTTTTTTTTTTTCATTTGTGAGGTTTTCGATTTATATTTATGAATATTTTGGTTAGTAGCCTAGCCTGTATAGGTTACTTTTTTGCCATTCAGTGACAACAGTACAGCAGAGTGTTAACAACAATGCCTGAAATAAACTATTATGTATCTGTGCCCTAATAAAACGTATATGAGCTAGTCTGGTGTGAGTATTTGTGTAATTCTTAATTTATTTTATAGCAAGTGTTTCCCAGCCTCCACAGCCACGTCAGTAAGGCTCAAACTTCCTTTATCAACACCAAACTACACATTTTTCCTGTTTTCTCATATTATACTGGATATTATGTAAAATTGTAAGTAAAGTAACACAATTGCACATTTACTTGTATGTCACAATTTCTTTTTTTTTCTTTTTTTTTTAAAGCTTTAACAAAGCAACATCAAAATCTAAACACAAAATCATTTCTTTTGGGAATCACTAATCTCCAGGTACTAATCGATTATAATAGATTTAAGGTATAGTCCATCCAAAAATGAAAATGTTATTATTTACTCACCCGTTCGAAACCAGTATGTTTTCTTTTCTTCTGTGAAGAAGATATTCTGAAGAACATTGGGAACTTGTGACCATACCATTAACACAATTCATGTCGTTTTCACACAAAATCCAGTCAATTAACACCTTTCTAAAATGCTTAAATTTTCTTTTCATATAAGCTTACCCCATACCAAAATCATGGATCTTTCTTATCTTATTTGCAAATGCTTAAACACAGCAAGTCACAAATGAAGACCTAATGTTCCAGTCTTTAAATATAGTATAAAACCTCTATTTCTGCAACATCGGCAGCTCAGAATATTGAAAAACTATATAAAACAAATACTGAAACAATTGATGAGCATTTTTAATTAGAAGATCGCTGAAATATTGAGAAATAGCAGGTTGCAATCTTAGTTTGAAGCACAGTCAGATGTTGAAGTTCTTTTCATTACATGGACATACAGTAAAATAGGACTGTTTTGGTTTTGTTCAGTGTGGATGAAGAACAACAGAGAAGCAGAGAGAAAAAAATATGACTGGGAGAGGGAGAGGAATAGATGAAGGAGGAGAAGAGAAGTTGGATCAGGACAAGGGAGAAGAAGAGGAGAGGAGGAAGAATGTGTGCTGAATTGTGGATCTCTGTTTTTCTCCCTTACACAGGACGAACCTATGAAAGCTTAGTTCTGCCATGAACAGAAAATAAAAAAAGTAATTGTCTTTTTTTCTCACAATTCTGACTTTTTTCTCTCAATTCCTATAGTTTATATCTCACAATTCTGTGGAAAAAAAAAAAGTTAGAATTTTGAAATATAAACTCACAATAGCAATAAATAAATAAATAGAACTGTGAGCTGAAAAATCACAACTACGTTTTATGCTTTTTTTTATTCTGTGGCTGAATAAAAGCTTCAACAGTAGCCAAAGGCCATGTATACTGGATTTGTTGTTGATATAGCAAGCAATTTCATGTTTTCATTTCAGTAAAAGCTTCATACTACAACAATTTTACTACAACGATTCCACTACCACTGTTCCATATATGCAGAATATGTGGTGTGGGTAGGGCACTAACTACCAAAGGGACACCATCCACACCACACACACCCCCAGAAAGAGATTTCAACCAAGAGGGCAACTGAAGTTCTGCATGGGGATTCATCTGACCAGTGGCTGCCCTGATCAATTCTGTTACTTTCTTCTTCTTCTTTTCTACTGCACATTCTATAAAGTAATGCCTCATTCACTTTTAGATAGTATGTTACCAAGAATGCACACATTCAACACAACCAAAACTGTAGAATGGCTTACATGTAAGGAAACTGAATTTTAAAAAGAATGGATTCATATTTTCTGCAGGTAGAACTGAAACATGACAAGTAATGCAGTTTTTGTAATGCCATCAGCTGTTAGTATTTTGACAGTCATTGCGCTTTGATTGACTCTATGTTAATGTTCAACGACTCGATTTTGCATCAGGTTTGCTGTGTTTTGATAGAGTTAGTATATGTTGAAAAAGGTTTTTAATATTTTGAAATATAAAGTTTGTATTTATTTAACAAAATATGGTTTTGGGCAGAAAATTAACTGTTTGGCCACTTGTGTGATGTAGGTGTTGCTGTGTTAAAAAGTACTGTAAGTAATGGTAAACGCTTGTTAGCACTTGTAAAAAACAAAAAAACAAAACTGTAATCGTGTTTAAGATTTGAAAATATAATTCAAAAGTATTTCTTCTCATTTTACAAGTATACATACAATTATACCATTTCTGATCTTCAACATTGTAGGGCAGGAATTCCCAAACGTTTTTATCAGCCAAACTCTGTTGACCTAAAATAATTACTTGAAGTCCCCCTTAGATTAATAAAGTTAATATTTCAATCATTTAACTACACATATTCATGTTCACAGTTCTCTGATGTTGGTTAATGGTGACGTGCATGTAAACAAATTAAATATGTCATCTTTTTTAGTGTTTTATTTGGATTGTTCATACAGTTGTATGCTTTTCATCAACTCTAACAAAGCGAAATTAAGTGAATGTCTAGTGTCTGTAATTATTAAAACAGGGCCTTGGCACTCAATGAGAACAGCTTCCATGTATGTCCAGATAACACAGTGCCAGAGCTAAGTGACTTCAGCACTCACATCCAGTCTGAAACAGACAGTAACTTTACATGATGATGATGATGATATGCATCACAAAAGCAAAATGAAGCTTTTGAAAAAGAATAATATTCTTGAGGTAACTGCTGACCTATATAAGAAAGACTGGGCCATCAGAACAATGCTTTAAAAGGTGTATGCACTGTATTATATAATAAAGTACAAATTGCAATGTTTATGATGACTACAAGATTAATAAAACATTCTCCTCAGGTATGTAGTTTATGTAGTTAACAGAAACACTGGCTATATACAAAATAAACAAGAAATTAAGGATGACTTACAACAGGCTAGCTTATAAACATTTTAATAGGGCACAAGTAATAAACTGTATTATCCTAGATGAGAATAGGTTATTCGCTCATTGTTTGCTCTGTTGTGTCCTTACCTAAATTAGGGCAGTCGTGGCCTAATGGATAGAGAGTCGGACTTGTAACCCAAAGGTCATGGGTTCGAGTCTCAGGTCCGGCAGGGATTGTCGGTGAGGGGAGTGAATATCCAGTGCTCTCAATACCACGACTGAGGTGAAACCCTTGAGCAAGGCACCGTACCCCAGCTGCTCCCCGGGCACCGCAGCATTGGTTAAATGCAGAGCACAAATATGGGTCACCATACTTGGCCACATGTCACTTCACTGTCACTGTCACTAAATCCGAATGTCTGTAATCAATCAGGCAAAACAGCACAGACGATTTATCATATTACACAATATATTCATAGTTTTGAAAATGTCAACTGTTGCAGTTAATTCTTAACTTCCGGCCTGTGACATGTGACATCTCTCTCTCGTCACAAATAGATAGTGATTTATTTTTTGCTATTGTCTCTTTTATTATTCTTGTTTTTTATATTATGTGATGTATCCTTCTCTTCTGTATGTTCCCGTTCTCTGGAATAAATAAATAAAAAAACAGAAAGTAAAAGTGAAAGTGATTTGGAGTTCTCCTGTCGCCATTTTAAGCGGGTAAAATATGAATAAGAAAGGGAAAAACAGAGCATCAAAGTGTTTAATAGAAACGTTTATCAAAGTTTAAGCAGGAATTTCAGTGTATCTGATGTTAAAGCTGGAGGATTTGAGAAGCTGTATCTTTGTTTGATAGGTGAGTGTTCATGTGTGGAGACTTCCTCATATTAATATGAATCTCTGGAGGACATTTTAAGTGATTGTTTGTTTGATATAAAATCTTTAATAAAGGGTTTCTTTCACTTCAAGTTTTCTTTTGTGTTTGATGTCTGTGATTCTTCAGATGTTTAACATCATATGTGTGAACATGACTGAGTTTGAGTTAACACAGTCACATGATCCTTTTCTCCCACACTCGAGATATGTTCAGCTAAATTATGAAGGTTGTTTAATTCATGTAATCATTTAATTTTGTATCTGAATGTTTTGTTCATTCAGAGTCAGTGGAGGAGATCAAACTCATCAGATTCTCCTGCAGCTTCATCATGGCTGATTCACAAGGATCCAGAGATGGAGATTTTTCTCCAGGATTCAGGTACTTTCAACAAACACTGTTAAATATTGTGTTACTTCACAGATCAGACACACACAAAACTAAACGGTTTACAAAAAAAAAAAAAAAAAAAAAGCCTATTTTTGCATGCGTTTTTGTTTTAAAACTAACATGAAATATATAAAAAAAGATAATAAAGTTTCCTCAAAGTAAAAGAAAAGTTGGTTTATGGCACAAATTACAACTCTACTGATGTACATCTCATGGATGCACAAAGATTTAAAGGCAGTATCTGTTAAATAAAGAAGTGCAATTCTTGAGTCACCAGAGAGAACAAATTAATGATGTTTTATTAACAAAGGAGGAGCATGTTCAGTTAATCAACTCAATTAGCGCGACAGAAGGTATATCACGTTTGGGCTTAGAGCTCTGCAATTAATCAGATTTTATTTTCGATTTCAGAAAACATGATAATCGAGATAAAATTATTATTGTGCCGCATTCTGTTTTGTAATGATGCTCTAGTTTTGTCTTATGTTATAAATCCAGCACACGTTCCTTTCCCTTTCCTTTACAGCTGTCATAATGTGTTTCAGTTTAAACTGTTAGGCCAAATTTACACTGCAGGTCTTGATGCCCAATTACGATTTGTTGACTGAATCCGATTTTATGACGACCAGCTTACATCTTCTTTTAAAAGTGACTCTTATCCGATATCTGCATTTACACTATACACTTGATGAAACAACCCAAGGTAGACGTACTTAGGCTGAAAAGGAAGTAAAAAAAGGTATGATTTGCAATAGATGCAGACGAAATGATAACAAGCTTTTGCTTTCTCCACCATCTTTAAAGAACAGCAAAACATTGTTCTCTTAAAGTTGAGCCTTCGTCTTCCATTATGGCATTGAACAGAGTCATGTGATCACAGTTGACATCATTCTATAATTCTATAGTTGTTCTCAATTTGTTTGTTTTGAATTCCTAATATTAACAGATTTTATTTAAAGTGAGTGTGGGCGAAGGGAGGGAATTATTACAAAATAATTTATATTATATACATAAAAAAAAGTTTGAAAACTACAATTAATTAATGCACACAGTTTACACAGTCTTCTATACTGTTACAACTAACCCTATACTTGCTGTGACAACTAACCCCAGGAGTGGGGAGAAGTTTATACGAAACAGGATTCTTTGCACTTGACACTAATTTATCCAGTTTAGGGACACATAGTAGATTTCAATCCATGTATAATTTGTAGCAGATAAATATGGGAATAATGTTGTAATCGAAGTTTGAGGCACAGAGCAAAACACCACTGAGTTACAGACATTAAAGCAAAAGTGGTACAACTTCTGTCTTTCCTAAAACAGAAGATTCCAGTAAAAGTGCACAACATATATAATCTATATGCTTTTTTATTTTACTCAGTTTTAAAAATAGTTCAGTCCAGCAGAAGAGATCAAAACCAGAGTCCAGCTGTGTGTCTGTGAAGAGTGACTGGTCTATGGATAAGCCACCAATGTTTAAGAGTGGAGACAAACGGCCTGATCTCAGGTATATCATTTCTATGAAAGTTATGCTTATAGTATTTGATTTTTGTGAAATTGTTATTAATATACAGCAGTTTAATGATCTGGATTTGAACCAAAATTACAAAGTTCAAATCCTGCAAGTTGCCATCTATTAATGATTATCATTGCTCCCTTGTGCAAAGCTCTGTGTATTGTATTGTACTGTGAAATTCAGTTTATCCTTCATTCTAACTTCTTTTGCCTCATGTTAAAAATACGTTTCCATTAAATACGACATCTGCTTAATCATAACTAACATAATAGGTGTTTTTGTATGTAAATAACATTTAGAAACTGTATCTTAAACTGAATTAATGAGGATAAATAAATAAATACTGATAAAATAAATACTGATTATTAGTTATGATTTTATTAGACTTGCACGATACGGACCGATGTACACAGAGATACACTGTAGGATGGGTTTGTATTGATGAGCCGCTAACAAAATAAGATTATTCACATAAGTGAGTGTAAATGTCAGCATTATCATATCTGTCACAGACCCGTCAGGCTCATCCATCAGCCAATCACAACGCACTCTCTCACCAGAGTTCTAACCACACACACCTGTTCATCATCATCACCCAATCACCACAGATACTTAAGCACACCACTCACCTCAGTTCACTGTCTGGTCTTGTTGATTCCAAGAACTACTCTTCCAATGCTCCAAGTCATCGTTGATACTTACCCATTCTACTCCAGCGCGTGTGTGTGTGTGTGTGTGTGTGTGTGTGTGTGTGTGTGTGTGTGTGTGTGTGTGTGTGTGTGTGTGTGTGTGTGTGTGTGTGTGTGTGTGTGTGTGTGTGTGTGTGTGTGTGTGTGAGAGTGAGTGTGTGAGTGTGAGTGTGAGTGTGTGAGTGAGTGAGTGAGTGAGTGAGTGAGTGAGTGTGTGAGTGTGAACTTACCGTCTCCGTAAGTCTGCTTCTCCTCTCTGCCTCCGGCCATCCACGAGTCTCCAACCTGCAACACAAAGGACAGTATCATTACTCCAGTTTCGCTATACCTAAGTACCTATTTACCAGTAACTTACCTGCTCATCTGTATTTCACCGCTGTTTGTAAATAAACCTCACTTTACCTGCAAACCTGTTGTCTCCTACCCTTCTGTCCGTAACAATATCTAAAGGATTGAAGTCTGTCGGGTAAAACAAGAGTACTTAATACTTCAACTAAGTCTAATGGTGCAACCACAGAAATATTTAGTAATGCAAAACTTGTATCTTAGTTGTTACATATCCGGCGCCTGCTGGTTCCTGCTACTCCCCCCCCCCCAGAGGTCGCCGGTTCACCATTTCACCATTTCATTGCACACACAGTTATACATCACTCTGGACTACATTTCCCACAATCCCTCACCTAGGAACCAATGCACTCACATCTGTTTCCCATCAGTGACCTTTTTTAAGCTGCACTCACACACACACTCATGGCTGAGTATTGTTTAGCCTTTATCCGACCTTGTCTCCGTGTTTCATTGTTCTTGCCTAGCCTTGCCTTTGTTTTTGACCCTGGACTGTTTTCCTCGTTTGATTGTTTGCTACCTGTCTTGACCATTGCCTGTGTTTTGGATTACTCTTTTGCCTTGCCCTCCTGTACCTGTTTGCTGGTGTTTGATCTCTGCCTGTACGACTACGCTCACTTTAATAAAGCCTGCACGTGGATCTTCAACTCCGTTGTCCAGTTCCCTTCATTACATTAGTGTCCATTTACGTCAAAACTAGGCTAAGTTGTAATTTATGAACAGCTGGTGCAACAGGCCCTTGCTAACATCAGATTTTATTTCTTATTGATTTAAGCATATTGCATGTGTTTTGGCAAATGTGTGCAAAAGAGTAAGTACAATTGTTTACAATTTGCTCAGTAACTAAATAAAAATGGTTTGTTGATCAAAACTGATAAGTTGATTATCAGTGAAACTGACAAACTCTTAAAACCTCTAAACATTCGTGCATTGTGTGAGACTTCCCATGCGAAATGATCCATACAGTTTTTAAAATCTGTCAGACATGCACGTATATTCATAAATATTTTAACAAGGAATGTTTGTAATGTCTGCTAAATTGGAAAAATGGCCTGTTGTAATGAAACTGAAATCAAAGTTTGTATATACAGTCAAACCAAAATGTATGCAGACACCTTGAGCATTTCATTTATTAATACAGTTTATTCACTATAGTTGAAAAAATGGTAATAAAATATGACAAGATCTCAGAGTTAAACTGTGTCAGAAAAAATTAATCTTAATTATGTCAGATAACACTTGGTCGAAACATGGTCAGGTCAAAGTGTCTGAATAATTTTTGGTTCCAAATTTTTATAAATTTTACTGGTAGTGCATTGTATAAAGAATTTTTGGGTATAATATGTCACAGTTAATTTTATGTTGCTATCCTCACTTACATAAATGAACTATAGTGTCCTGCACACACCAGTAAAAATAAGAATAATTTTTGGTTTGACTGTATACTGTATATCACTACCATTTTTTTGTAGAAAATCTGTTGCATGTAAGCTACACAAAACTGATTTTCTTGTATAGTACACAAAGCAGTCAGCCAACAAAAAAATAGAACCAAAACCCCAGTGAAATTTGTATATAAAAATATTTATGGTGAAAAAAAAAAAACGTTGAAACATTTTGAGTGCCTCACACAATGACAAAGGCACTTTTTATTTTGGTGGCATTGACCAATTTACTGACACAATAACTAGGTTTTGAAGCATGAATTAAATGATTTGCCCCCGGTTTCACAGACAAGGCTTAAACTAGTCCCAGACTAAACTGCACATTTGAGCTGTCTCAAATGAAAATAACTTGCACTGACATGTCTTAAAATAGGTCAGTGTTATTTTTTTGTATCAAGATGCACACCAGTAATGGTTTTTTTTTTTTCTAAGGCATTTTTATAAAAGCTGCTTAAATATCCTAATTTAACGAAGGCCTAGTCCTTGCTTAAGCTAAGCCCTGTCTGTGAAACTGGGCCTTGGTGAGTTACTACATTTGCAGACATGCAATAGAGTTGTGATGTCCCAGCAAACAGTTGTGACAATGGAACTTGACAAGTGAAGAATGTTAAACATGTTTCAAAAATGTGCCAAAGCAATTGAGAAAAACTGTAATACATTCACACACTGTAAAAGCTGTTGGTCTGTTACTCAGTTAATGACACAATTACATCAATATCAGTGTGTCTGATTCTTTACCATCTTCATTCTGATTTAAAGGGATAGTTCACCCAAAAATGAAAATTCTATCATCATTTACTCACCCTCAAATTGTTCAAAATCTGCATATTTTTCTTTGTTCTGTTGAACACAACGGAAGATATTTTGAAGAATGTGTTTAAATGAACAGTTTCGGGGCACCATTGGGGCATCATGCTGAATGTGATTCAACCACAAGACTTTAATGAAAGCATGAATCCTGGTTTCAGGTAAAATGTAGGACTTTTTGCTGTTGTTTAATTTTATGTGCTGCATCACATCACACATCACTCAAACACATGATTAATCACTGAAACATTTCAGAAAAACCTAATGATGTTCCATAATACAGCAAACAAATAATCCATTTTTGTAATTTATGGCTGTTTACTTTACATTAACATGTGTAATAATGTGGTATTTTAATCTTACAGCCATGATTCTAAACCTGCTGAAGTCCTCAACACATTGAGATCAAATCTGAGAAAGAAATTTAAGTGTTTGTATGAGGGAATATCAAAGCAGGGAAACCCAACACTCCTTAATGAGATCTACACAGAGCTCTACATCACAGAGAGTGAAAGTGGAGAGATCAGTAATGAGCATGAGGTGAGACAGATTGAGACACAGTCCAGGAGAGCAGAAACAGAGGACACACCGATCAAATGCAGTGACATCTTTAGACCTTTACCTGGACAAGACAAACCCATCAGAACTGTGCTGACAAAGGGAGTCTCTGTGCAGAAATTTTCATTCATCTTTGATGGTCTGGATGAGTGTCGTCTGTCTCTGGATTTTCAGAGCGATGTGAGGTTGTGTGATGTGACTGAATCAGCCTCAGTGGACGTGCTGCTGATGAACCTCATTGTAGGGAATCTGTTTCCCTCTGCCCTCATCTGGATCACCTCCAGACCAGCAGCAGCTGATCTCGTCCCCTCTGAGTGTGTCCATCGAGTGACAGAGGTACGAGGCTTCAGTGACCCACAGAAGGAGGAATACTTCAGGAAGAGAGTCAATGATCAGAGTCTGGCCGACAGGATCATCTCACACCTGAAGTCATCAAGGAGCCTCTTTATTATGTGTCACATCCCAGTGTTCTGCTGGATCTCAGCCACTGTTCTAGAGAAGATGTTGAGTGAAGCAGAGAGAGGAGAGATTCCCAAGACTCTCACTCAAATGTACACGCACTTTCTGCTCATTCAGACCAACACCAAACATGAGAAGGACTATGAGAAGAAAGTGACAGATGAAGACATGATTGTCAAACTGGGGAAACTGGCTTTTCAGCAGCTTGTGAAAGGAAACCTGATCTTCTATGAGGAAGACCTGAGAGAGTGTGGCATTGATGTGACAGAAGCATCAGTGTACTCAGGATTGTGCACTCAGATCTTCAGAGAGGAGTTGGGCTTGTATCAGGGGAAAGTCTTCTGCTTTGTTCATCTGAGCATTCAGGAACATCTAGCAGCTCTATATGTACATCTCTCCTTTATAAACAAGGACATAATTGTGTTTGACCAGATTACCAAACCAACTAATGGAGACAAAGTTTCACTGTCTGATCTCCATCAGAGAGCTGTGGATGAGGCTTTAGACAGTAAAAATGGACATCTGGACCTTTTCCTTCGTTTCCTTCTGGGTCTGTCAGTGGAGTCTAATCAGAGTCTCTTACAAGAACTAAAGACAGACAGGAAACAGAACTCACAACAATGAGAAAACAGTTGACTATATTAAAGAAAAGATCAGTGAGAATCCCTCTCCAGAAAAATACATCAATCTGTTTCACTGTCTGAATGAACTGGGTGATCTTTCACTAGTGAACAAAGCTGAACCTCATATGAGCAAAGGAGGATTACGTAAAGTGAAACTCTCCTCATCTCAGTGGTCAGCTTTAGTTTTTGTGTTGTTGACCTCAGAGAAGACAATGGAGGAGTTTGACCTGTACAACTTAAGTACATTCAGAAACAGAAATGATCGGTAAGTAACACTGAGTTAAATCATTACAATCTATAACATTATGAACAAAGAGAAACAAAGAGATCAGAATTGTTTAAATCACGGGGCACAGATTGATTTCTGAAATATTGTACATAATTTGCGGGTGCTTCTCAAACGGAGGCTGTGTCCTAGTAAGGCTGCATATCTCAACTGTCACGTCATCAAGCGCCTCTGAAGACTGTCTCAATTTGAAGAATCTTTTGAAGGCAGACTTTGTTTCATGTCCTTAATTCACCTCATTTTGAAGGATGCGTCAAGTGTATCCTTCATGTCCTTCAATCTCCCACAACCCTTTGCACACATTCCAATTCACAAAAAAGATAGTGATGAAAAATGAGTCGGCACTAAGCTTATGAGTTTATTATGAAATGTAAGATAAAAATAATGCTTTCAGAGATGAAGACATACATGCTATTTTTTGTTTTGGTGTAAATTAATCACTGAACAGTAAACTGCCAATAATGTGAGCCACTGGGAGACACATACAGCTGTCATTCAGTGTACTGAATTAATAAAAAAGCCAGTTAATATAAAGAATTTTAATGCAAAGTATGTTTCCGAAATTAAGTTTAATAGTATTTCCATGCCGTGATCATGGGGCGGGAACATGTGTGAACAAAGCATCTCATTCTAGTGTTTAATGCTAAGGAGGACTCGAGTCTACAAGCCTCAGAAGGACTGGACTAGGAAAGACACAACCTCACTAGATGCAGCCTTCTGTTTGAGAAGCTCCCAATATCAATATGTGGGAGAATCCTGGAACTGGAGGATGATAGACATAATGATAACCATAGCAACGGACAGGGCAAAAAAATCTGATGTCAAAATAGATCTGTGCACTAAGTGTTGGAGTGTAAATGAAGACTAATAGACCTGCCACAGCAACATTGACAAGAAAAAGAAAAAGAAATCTGTGTTGCTGAATATGTTTAGTAGCTTCTACAGTTAGATACTAAAAAAACGTTTTCACATGTCCTTTATAAAGCTTAATTAAAATTAGTGTTTAATTAAAAAAATATATGAGGATGTAACAATGTTCTTGTGGTAAGGAAGGAAGAGGACAGGGTCGGCGTGACTGCTACTGGTGGTTTTATTGGGTTTTCTCACTCAAAACAGAACGTCGCAGGTTCCTCCAGGTGCCCACCAGTCAGCAGTCCGTCTCTCTCTCCCCGCTTCTGATTCTCCTGATCTTTTATGCGATCTCTCCACGCCAATTACTGTAACAAGACACAGGTGTTTGTTATTTGCAATTAACCCACTTACTCACTGCTCGTCTTTCACTTCTCTCTCCCACTGCAGACCTCGCTGAACCATGCCCCCCTCGCCACATACCCCCACCGTCAGTCTGCAACAAAAAGGGGAGAGAAAAGTCAGGGGAGTGTAATAGCGGTCCGCCACACAGAGCAGCCTTTACCTGAGTGAAAGCCTGCTGACACAGCTCCGTCCACTGGACCGGATCTGGTGCTTCCTATTTAGTGAGATCAGTCAGAGGGCTGGTGAGGTCCGAATAATTAGGCACAAACCTTCTGTAACATCCCTCCAGCCCTAGGAACTGTCTCACCTCCTTTTTGGTCTTAGGTCTCGGACAAGTTGCAACTGCTGCTGTCTTATCAATTTGGGGACGCACTTGTCCGTGACCCAAGTAGAAGCCCAGATACCTGACCTCCACACGCCCAACTGCACACTTCTTCGGGTTGGCCGTGAGCCCGGCCCCTCTCAGCGATCTCAGAACAGCCCTCAGATGCTCCATATGCCGCTGCCAGTCATTGCTATAGATGATGATGTCATCTAGATAGGCAGCAGCATATGCAGCATGGGGCCGAAGAATACAGTCCATGAGACACTGAAAAGTGGCCGGTGCCCCGAACAGCCCGAACGGAAGAGTAATGAATTGGTGTAATCCAAATGGCGTTGTGAAAGCTGTCTTTTCTTTGGACATAGGCGATAAGGGGATCTGCCAATAGCCTTTCGTTAAATCCAGTGTCGAATAAAAACGAGCTGTACCCAGCCGATCAAGCAATTCGTCAACCCGTGGCATTGGATACGCGTTGAATTTCGACATAGTGCTCACCTTGCGGTAATCCACACAGAATCGAACTAAGCCGTCGGTCTTCAGAACCAAAACTATCGGGCTTGCCCAATCACTGTTGGATTCTTCTATTATCCCCATTTCGAGCATAGCACCTAATTCAGTCTGAACCACTTTTTTTCTTGTGTTCAGGTAAGCGATATGGTCGGCTGCGCACCACTACGCCTGGCTCCGTCTCGATATGGTGCTGAATGAAATTTGTTCGACCGGGCAGGGGCGAGGACACGTCTGCAAATTCTGCTTGCAACTTGGCTACATCAGTGAGCTGGGAGGGCGAGAGATGATCTCCTCCCGGGGCCATAGCGAGGGATTGTGTTTTGGTGCTAACTTCTGGACCGAGATCATCTTCTCCACTCACTACCATCGCCAGCATCACTGATTCCACCTCATTCCATTTTTTTAGGAGATTGAGGTGGTAAATTTGACGTGCCCCGCTCCTATCTGACCGTACTACCTCATAATCGAGATCCCTGACATGCCGTGTGACCTCAAACAGTCCTTGCCACTTTGCGAGTAATTTAGAACTCGAATTTGGAAGTAATACAAGCACTTTATCTCCCGGTGAAAATTTTCGCAAAATGGTTCCCCTGTTGTACAGCCGGCTTTGTTTGTCCTGAGCCTGTAACAAATTCTCCATCGATAGCCGCCCCAAAGTGTGGAGTTTTGTTCTCAGGTCCAGTACATACTGAATTTCATTTTTGCTCTGAGATGGTCCGTCCTCCTAAACTTCTCTCAGGACATCTAACACCCCCCGGGGCTGACGTCCATAAAAAAGTTCAAAGGGGGAAAATACAGCGTACAGCGAACAACAGGGGTTCCAACCATTTGTCCCAATTTTTGGCGTCTTCGTGAATGAACTTACGAATCATTGTTTTTAAAGAGCGATTAAATCTTTCAACCAACCCGTCTGTTTGTGGGTGATAGACGCTGGTACGGATCGATTTAATGCCCAATAAGTCGTATAGTTTGCGTAATGTTCGTGACATAAATGCCGTGCCCTGATCAGTGAGGATCTTTTTCGGGATCCCCACTTGGGAGATTAAAAGAAACAGCGCGTTCGTAACACTCTTAGCGGAGATGCTGCGGAGAGCCACTGCCTCAGGATATCGTGTTGCATAGTCCACCAGCACTAATGCAAAACGATGTCCTCTTGCTGATCGCTCTAATGGCCCGATGAGGTCCATGCCAATTCTTTCGAAGGGGACCTGCATTAATGGAAGGGGGCGCAACAGCGCTTTTGGAGAGGCCGGTGGATTTACCAACTGACATTCCCTACAAGACGCGCACCACCTGCGCACGTTCTCGTGAATGCCCGGCCAAAAAAATCGGGTCATGAGACGATTTAGTGTTGTTGTTTGCCATAAATGTCCAGCCATAGGATTAGAATGAGCTGCCTGGAAAAGCATTTCCCGACGGCTTTTTGGAACTAACAACTGTGTTGTATCTTCCTTTGTCTTGGGTCACTCGATACAACCGTTTTTTTATAATTGCAAAATATGGATAGGAAAGTGTACGAGCAAGCTGGAGAGGTTGACCGTCGATGTAACGGACCTGTTCAAAAGCATGTTTTAATGACTCTTCCTGAGACTGCTCCAGGGGAAAATCATCGCGCTCCGAGAGGATCAGCCCCTCGATTTCACTCTGTTCCCCTGGATCAGATCTCAGTGGTCCCCGTTCAGCCTCTCCCAACTGCACGCGCACTCCCCCCTCCTGCTTTCTTTTTCCCCAAGAGACATCCGCACATAACCCAATAATTCACTAAAAGCAGGCCAATTAGTTCCCAAATTAGCAGATGTCGGAGGTGCGGGTTAACTGCAACCTCCACACTATGCTTTTGACCCCTAAATTGAATAATAGCAGACATTAAAGGATATTTCACCACGTCCCCGTGTACACACCGTACCTGAACCGTGCGGCTTGCATCCAATGCCTCGGGTTGAATCAGGCTTTGATGGATCGAGGTTTGGTCACATCCTGAATCCACCAGAGCCTGATAGGTACCCCCCTTAATACTCAGAGGTATTTGGTATCAGCCAGCCTGACCAGGGGAAGCCTGCGGGGCATCCGGGACCCGGATCATTGTCCCCACCCCCATCACCGGACACCTGTCAATGAAATGCTCCGGGTCCCCGCAACGCCAACAGGCCGGCCCAGACCTCCCCGCCACCCTAGTGGCAGGAAGTGGGTTAAGTGGTTGGTGTGGAGAGAGCGGAGAAACAGAAGCGGCATCCGTCCCTCGCGGACCAGCGGAGTAGTCCTGTCCATTCACCCTCGGGGTGGGACTCGAGGAGGGCCTGGTGGACAGGACCTGGGGAGAGGGACAGGTCGAGAGAGAGAGGTGGAGTGAGAAGAAAAAGGGGAGGAGAGAGAGACAGCTGGAAGGGATTCGCCGACCCCGGGGCACGCCACCATCTGGTCCTTCGCCAGTTGGATGGTCCAGTCCAGCGACGTCGGTCGGTGGCACTGGACCCACTCGGCTGTCTTCCTTGAGCGACAAGTGATGAACTGTTCCAGTACCACACGGACGATGATGTGTTCGACGTCGCTCCCCTAAGCCAGCAGCCATTTGTGACATGAGTCCCGGAGCTGTTGGGCCATCACAAAGGGCCGGCCACTCTTGCCCAGCTCGAGCGATCTGAATCACTGGCGATGTTGCTCTGGGCTCTGGCCGACCCGCTGGATGATGGCCCTCTTGAGATCGTCGAAGACCAGGAGGTTCTGTACGGGCAACTGTTGCGCGGCCACCTGTGCTTCTCCGGACAATAACGGAATTAAACGCACTGGCCATTGTTCATGTGGCCATCCCCCGGCTTCTGCGGTTTTCTCGAAGAGGTCCAGGAAGTCTTCAGGATCATCCTGAGCCCCCATCTTATTTAATGGCAGGTGGGTGGGCGGGAACTGTTGCACCGCGACTTCGGCCCAAACCTCACGGTCCATCCAGCTCTGGAACCTCTCGCAGTCCTCCTGTTGCGCTGCTATGATGGCCTGGAAACAACGCTCCTGGTCAGTCCTCATATCCAGCAGCGCCTGATGTTGTTCTTGATGGAGGACCGCGAGGGTTGAAATGACGTCCGCAAATGGCGTGGATGACGGAGTTTGCATGACGGCGGCGGCTCTCCTGCTTCCTTCCCAGGTTTTTGGCACTAGTGTAACAATGTTCTTGTGGTAAGGAAGGAAGAGGACAGGGTCGGCGTGACTGCTACTGGTGGTTTTATTGGGTTTTCTCACTCAAAACAGAACGTCGCGCTCACAGCGCTCAAAATCACATAGATATCAATAACATAAACTTCAGCTCTCCAGAAATGCAGGTTCCTCCAGGTGCCCACCAGTCAGCAGTCCGTCGCTCTCTCCCCGTCTGATTCTCCTGATCTTTTATGCGGTCTCTCCACGCCAATTACTGTAACAAGACACAGGTGTTTGTTATTTGCAGTTAACCCACTTACTCACCGCTCGTCTCTCACCTCTCTCTCCCGCTGCAGACCTCGCTGAACCACGCCCCCCTCGCCACAGAGGATATTTAGTAAGGGATGTAATGTATTATTTACTTATGATATTATTATTAGCATTAATAATGAACTTGTTTTTTATTCAAATAGTGACACAGAAACACAGGAGATGAAGTTCTTCAGAAGATGCTCCCTGTGGTTACAGCAACTAGATCAGTTGTGTAAGTATCACTGAGAACAATCATCACTGTTAAAACATTATAACATTTCTAACTTAAACATTACAAATTAATGGTTTAATAAAAAATATGAGTGTCACACTTCAGCTTTTAAACCCTCCACCTCTCTGACCTGATTTGTGATCTATGCAACGATTTTTATGACATTTGTGTGAGAAATTTATTTTCAAATATGCATTTATAATGCATGTATGATAAACATTTATATTTAATTTTATTTCTATATTTTAATTTGATATAAATGTTAATACATTAGTGAGACCAAACCCGAGTGTTTGGGATTGTAATTAACATATAATGATTTTCGATGAATCACATTCAACATGATCACAGTTAATGTGTTTGATATTTGAAGCGAAAGCTGATTTCTTTCATCTTCACTCTCATCACATCACATCAGTGGTGAGGCTACATAAGGTCAGGGTGGCAGTGACCCACTCAGATTAATGGCTGCTCCACCCAATCAAATGAGACACAAAATAATAATAAGGCGAAAAATCACACATAAATAACAATAAGTATTGCTCAAATACATGAATTTAGTGGATGTCACTCCCAGTTAAGCATGAAAAACAAAATATTTTTTCAAATTCTGAATGTATTATATATAGTCTAGAAAGTCTAGAGCGTTCCCTTTATAATAACTAAAAAGCTGTCACTCATCTTAGTTCATCACAATGATACAATCTCATGAAATTCCATTATAATCCCTGAAGCTGTCCACACTGCTCAATATATCTCTTATTTACATAATGTCTACACTTTGTTATAATGAGAGGATTTACGAGTGTGCAGAACTCAGCACTGGACAAAAACTCTGACTTTGAGCTGTCAGTCAGAGCTCTGACTTTCACAAAGGTCCGTATCATGTCATATCTAACTTAATCCTTCCTCCCCACTAGATGACGCTGTTTGCTATAGGTTTAACTAAACTACCATTCGAAAAACTTCATTTGTTAATGATTCATAGTGTCAAACACGCAAAGCAATGAAGCCTCTTTGTCATGTTTATCTATCTGTATATGCTGCCCAACACACACGCATGCAGAGGACAGAATAGTCCGCTCACTTTAAAATTTCTGGCCTCACCACTGCATCACACGACACTTTTGTTGGAGACTGATTTACACACAACAAAACTAAACTAATGGAACAAAAAATAGTACACAAACAACAATAAAATAAACACTAACAATAAACATGATCATGGAAAAAGAAATGCAGAAAGATAAGCAAAATGAAGAATATTAATTTCTAATAAGAGGAATCTCATTTAATTTACATTTATATTGATCAAACTCATCTTTCATGCATTTTCAATAATTCATAAAGTAACATAAGCCTGGTTTCTCCCAAGGTTTTTTTCTCCATTTTAACACAGAAGTCTATTTGCCACCTGTTTGCCATCTGATGTCACCTGTTGGAGTTTGGGTTCCTTGCTGCTGTCGCCTTTGGCTTGCTTAGTTGGGGACACTTGACATTTGACTTGACATTTGATATTCAACAGTGCTTTGATCTGCCTGCATTGACACTATTCTTTAAGAGCTGCTATGCAGCCAAAATTATATGCCAGTTATCAATGTAAAGCTGCTTTGACACAATCTGCATTGTAAAAAGCGCTATATAAATAAAGGTGACTTGACTTGACTATTGTTAATTTATTTGTTCTTATTTCATTACAATTTACTTGTCTGTTTTAATTCAGCTTACCATTTGAAATAAAGCTTCCTTGTGCTGTGTGTGTAAGCTATTGTATTCATAATTCATATAAATTTAACTTTGTCACCTATAAAAATCCTACAATTTTCCCCTTGATATTTAGTGAGAGCCATCATGGGCCGCTGACAGATGACAGTTGTTTGATGACAGTTTTTTGGTGTGTGGGGGGGGGGGGGGGGGGTTATGTTCAGGGCTATGCTGTTTACTGAATGGGATGGTCCGGAGAGCTCTGCGTGGCGCCATCTGCAGGACAAAGCTCAGCCAAGATGGAGGAATGTCTTATCAAAGCTGTACACAGATACCCATTTTTAAATAAAATTAGTAGCAGAGCTACTGCAAGTAAGTTTCGGTGCTGGGAATCCGTATATCCTTTGCTGAAACTACTGCATCATCATGGAGAGCGCAGCTCATGGTTGCTTAGTAACGGCAGATGCCAGACACAAGCTCCTGAGCGCTTTGGAAAGGAGAACGTGGCGTGCACGTGTTTTATATGCGTTTTTAGATGCGACAATGGTCCCAAAAGAGTTCAAATGTTCAAAACACTAAATGCGAGTAGAATCAGCGATGAAACTTGTTACTCTCTGGTAACCTTTTTATGAATGGTGGTGAGAATTTGAGATTACATAGTACTATCGGTTGTGATGTAATTACATAAATATAAGCTATCGTCTGACGCGATGCATGTTTGCTGTAACAGCAGGGGCACGGAAAGATGTTTTAGGTTGGGGTGCCATTTTAATACATTAGCCTAAGCATTCAAACAAATAAAAAGTATAAAACTTTTTTCCCCCAGTACATTCATGAGATTTACATGCTCCACTTTGATGTTGTGTCGCCTAGCCACAACCTACAGGTCCCAGCCTAAACGGGGATAAATTATAATATATTTTAATTAAAGTATCTTCTTTAAAAAAAAAAAAAAAAAACCCAACAACATTTTTATAGCCCAGTGGTTTTCAACCTGTGGGCCACGGCCCACTAGTGGGCCTCAGTGATCCTCCAGGGGAGCCGCAAGATAACTTAAAATTAATTTAAATATATTAATATAATTCACTAATTTTCTTTTTAATACATTACATTAAAAAAGATAAATTAATTAAAAAATACATTTAAAACAAAGCTCAACCTCTCTCGTATGTATTCTGTGATTGTTTCGGATCACCCCAGGCTGTTTCTCATCATGCTGCTGTGAAATACAAACTGAACGGTAGCTTTAAAAACACCCAACCGCTTCATGAACATAGGACACGCAAGCTACATCTCTCAGTTGGATAAAGAAAACCAGTGTCACTAAAAAGATTTGGATGGATGACGATTGTAATGAAGGTAAAGGTGATTACAGCAACATAGAGGAGTCATACATTAGTGATACACGAGTCTGTTATTATACATGCGGAAACAAATTGTGCATATGCGCTCCCGGCTCACTAATTGCTATAACATTGTATTTCTGCATGAACACAGTTCACTTTGAAGTGAGCAGGGCACGCGTGTGATTGTTTGTTTCTCTTTTATAATGAAGTCTCTGTTGATCTAAAAGAGTGAAGAGTGTGTCATTGTTCTCTACAGGTTGTGGAAGTGTGGTGTCACAGATGATGGTTGTGCTGCTCTGGCTTCAGCTCTGAAATCAAACCCCTCACACCTGAGAGTACTGGATCTGTCTATGACTAATATAAGACTCAGGAGTGAAGTTGCTCTCTGATGGACTGAAGAATCCTCACTGTAAACTGGAGGAACTGTGGTAAGATCATATGTGACTCTCACATGAAACTGTGTCACTGAATTTTATAATTTCATTTATTCATATAGTAACAGGGTAATAGGGTAATCAAACTATTACGTTTAGGACAGTCAATAATGATTATTTTGGTGATCAAGTAATCAGTCGATTATTTTCACAATTAATCAAGTAATCGGATATTTTTTGTGATAATAAAAATAAACCTAAGCAAACAATGGCCTTTAACATGGCTTAAAATACATATATAATAACAATGGGGCAATAATATCTGGATCAAAAGCAAGTAATCATATGGTTTGACAACACTTGATAACACTTTTAAAATACATAATATAATATACATTGTATAAACAATTATTTTATGTATTATAAAAAATGCTTGCAGGGGGCGCCAACGGCCTGGTGATTGTTGTTTTCCCACTTTACATCAGATCAAATCCCTATTTAATATTGGCCAAATTACATTATTTTAAATGTTAACCTAATGTTTAATATTTTGCAACTTCTTTATGACAAAAATGCTACAGCCACTGTGATTTCTTGAACAAGAATATATGGACATCAAAACATGCAAACTCAACTCAGAGAATAAACTTTTATTTTGAATCGCGATGAACAGTACGCATATTTCAAAGATATTAACGTATTCTCCTGTGTTGGCATAGGTTAATAAATGATTTACCTTACAAATCTGATGAAATGGCACACATTGGGCCTCATTTATGAAATGAACGTATGACAGAAAACGGTGCATACGGCCGTTTCCACGCAAAACTGATAACTTGGACGTGAGTGGTGGCTACTCAAATTTTTGAGTTAGCGTTAACTTGCATGCAGCATTGTAAATCTGGTGGAGAATTGTAATGAGAGCATATTGATAATTTAGATTATTTTCCTGACAAACAACCGAAGCTCATTAGTCAATCTTAAACCGTTAAGATTAGAATGTCAAATTAAAATTAGAATACATTTAGAATAGATGGGTGTTTGTGACCCATTAAAAATACCATACAATATTTTTTTTTTCCTGGGGTTTAGCTTTACATGCGCAAATAGCAGCATAAACAAAAGAACATGTGGTTTCACACATCGTCACATCACACACCTGCAGTACGCAGGACGAAACCTGCAAAAACAATAAATATATAAATACGCAAATAAATAAATCCATAAATAAATAAATCCACAAAATTATACATAATTAATTAAATAAATAAATGTGCAAATAAATACATAAATCCACATATTCCTGCATAAATAAGTACATAAATAATTGAATGTGCAAAGATATAAATAAATAAAGAAATAAAACAAATGATGGGGGAACATTAAAATTAATTAAATTAAAAAAAAATGTTAAAGGACACGCTAAACTGAATATTGACTTTTTTTGCCTTTTAACCATTTATTCATTTTTTAATGTAGCTCCGTCTTTATTTTTCCTTGGCGCAACATGCTAATGAGATGGTGTCAATCAAACATCAGAAGGCAGTCTCTATGCTGATCATCTCATTGGCTGATCATTGTAAAAGAGCCATTGGCTGACACTGTTGAAAACAGTAGTAAACTATATCTGCTGATTATATTCTCTTCAGAGTAGATGCATATATATATGCTTTAGGTCAGTTAGCAACTACATTTGATGTGACTGTAGATCCATTTGTCCCACATAGGGAAAGGAAAAGGAAGGAGGCCTTCGCAGGGGATAGGTTAGTTGATACTTCAGGGCTGCGTTGTTGTCGTGTCTCCATACTGCAGTGCTTCTGTGAATGGAGAAAAACAGAATATAATTAAGTAGGCTATAAATAATTAGGACAACACAACATATATTTCATTTAAACAATAAACAGATTAACAACAGAAAAAGACTCTGTGATGCTCGTTTTTGTGACATTCTAACACGTTGTTTTTGTTTTCTTTATATCTTTATTAAATCCAAGTGATCGCACAGGCGCCTCGTGCACACACACAACATCAGTTCTATCGTTTCTAACTTGACATTTCAGCCATTCGTCATCAAACTAAAATGCACTCAACCAAACATAAAAGTTACACTGCTCAAATAAAATGGTCCGCTGTAAATCAGTGTACCCAGCACCCAACCACACACATTTTTGCACATGTGAAGGATGCTGTTTTATGTGGATATTGGAACACGAGTGAAGAATAAAGCCTTAATTGTTTATAATGAATAATAATTTAGCAACCAAAATGTTACATGCAAATATAGAAACGTATATGGATTCTTTCCAAATAAGAGAGGTGAGCACATCAGTTTCGCTTTAGCCTTAAAAAAAATCATTTTGGCTTGACTTTTGTTGTTTATAATGAATGCCACTACGACTATCTAATTTTTGTCTTATTTTATAGTTAATAATATATATAATTTTATAGCTTCTTTTTCATTCTGAATACCATTACTTAAATGATTTGTTGTGGAGGGAACTACAGTAGGCCTTTGGATGTTTCGTTTTATGCACCAGTTTTAAATATACATTTAAATTAATATAATTGTTTGCAATTACAAGGTAAACGGGTGTTTTTGGATAAGATCAATTTCTCTTTCATGAGATTACTTCCTCTTCTTGGCTGGGTTATGTTTCTCTGTGTAGTAAACTGTAGGGGCAAGGCTTCTAAACCATGAATTTTTAGAGGCGTGATATTTAAATGACGATTGTTTTCAGCTGCCACATTTATCAACTTACGATCATTCGTACAATAGGATTGCCAGCATATGAATGTTTGATAAATCACATGGTAACCCTGTTGTAAGACAGTGTCTGCACTCGGATCTGCGCTTGTTTCTATGTTAGATTGATAAATGAGGCCCATGGTGATTAGATGAACATTATAAGTAAATCAAACTCGCAGCATATTCAGAGATGGAGTTTGAGATGCTTCACTCATGTAAATGTTGACAGTTCATGTGGAGCAGCAATTACTGTGAATGGAGCTGCTCTGAGATGCTGAGAAATATAGCAGCTTTGAGAAATTTTAAACCTGCATTGCATATATTTATTTGAAATGCAGTGTTTGTGAACTCACAGTAGTACTATGCTATAGTATGGTTTTAAAATGGTTTTAATACATTGTTCAGCCGTAGAAAACAGTCTAATAACGTAGTTCATGGATTCTCATCCATGGAATGCACCACTTCCGGTATTTTGCCAGTACCTGGAAAATTGCAATAGACCTTTATCACACTTCCTATATCCGGTAAGTGAAGCAGTGTATCGCTGCTTCCGGTCCCACAATTAGTCAAAACTAATGGCTGAATCCTCTCGCCAGTGTTACTGCAGCAATCCGGCTGCTCTAATTCTAAACAATGGCATCCTTGCCTCAGTTTTCACGATTTCCCGGCACAAAAAGAATTGAGGAAAGCATGGGTGAGACTGATATGGTGGGGTGAAGGTCCTTCTTTTAAAATAATATGCGGATGCGGTAGTACATTCGTGTTTAGTAGATGCATTTGTCACAGTCCAGTGCTCGTCTTCTCATTAACTGTTTTTTTTTTTTTTAATGATCATATTTCTTACCTGTTGAATTTACATTTATAAGTGAATTTGACTGATAAACACCCTTTACCAAAATTAATCATGGTTTTATTATAGTAAAAGTGTAGTAACCATGTTTTTGCGGATTGATTACCATTTGTATTACCACAAAATACCATGGTTAAAATATGGTTACCAAGACCATGGTTAATTTGGTTTAATTTGGTTACCATGGTTCAACTATAATAAATTTTCATAAGAGCAGTTTTAAAATAGATGAATGAATGTGCGGTAACTGCCTTAAAGAAATCTAATGATGTTAAACATTTAATCAATCTTAAATTACACGCGATTATGCGTTATATCGTCTGTACACGTAACGTCTAAAGAAATATCTTCCATACAGACGTTTTTTTCCGTATCGTATTCGTTTTTTGCTTACTTAAAATGGCAACAGGAAAACTCTAACTTACTTTCATTTTCTATTTTGAGAGAGAGAGAGAGAGAGAGAGCTGCACACAGGCCGGAAGTGAAGGCAAACCATGGTTTAGAGAGTCACGCTACCTACAGTTTTTTTACTGCGTAATTTTCTTTTGTTTGATGTAATACGAGCTATTTTCACATGGATTTGGTAGGATTTATATATGTACAATATTTAATAACAATACCTGTTTAGTTCTGATCATTTATTGATATTCATTTTGATCAATGTAATTAACTAATGTAACATTATTGTTTTCCATTTGACTATGAGATAATATTCACTTAATGTTCATTTTGAAACAAATTATTAAAAGACACAGAGTATGGATATTTCATGTCAAATATATATTATATATATTTAAAATGAAAATAAACATTAAATTAAAAAAATGTGCAACATGTACTTGGTAACTTAAAGGGATAGTAGACCCAAAAATGAAAATTCTGTCATCATTTTCTCACCCTCAAGTTCTTCTAAACCCGTATAAGTTTCTTTGTCTTGTTGAACGCAAAAGAAGATATTTTGAAAAATGTTGGTGTCGGTGACCAAACCATTTCTGGTCTCCATTGACTTCCATCTTAGGCCTATTTTTTCATACTATTGAAGTCAATGAGCAAAACGTCATTGTCGATTGCTTATATGCACATTGTTTGTACGTGTTGTTCTTTTATTATCGAAACTGATAATTAATTATTTGTTCTGTACAAATTCACATGCAAAAGAAGAGTGATTTATAATCTATAATTTATCAAAGGAGGGAAGAAAAGGCAGAGAGAACACCAAATCATTAATATACTTGACCATTATTATCTGTAAATTTCTTCCTTTCTCCCCAAACCTCCATTACCACATACTCCTGTTCCCAAACCTATAATCCTGTAAGGAATCTCTTGTTTAATGATGCACATATACAGTGCCCTCCATAAGTACTGGAACAGTAAAGACAATGTTGCTCTGTTAGCTGTGATGTCAAGACATCTATAAATATGATTAAAAGATTAATATGAGGCAGAAGTACAGAATGTCACATTTTATTATTGACTGTTTCAACACAAAATGTTTTACCAACTAAGAAGTACAGCACTTTTAGAGTTTCATCCCTCTGCCTAATGTGAGCATGGTTCAGAGCGCCAAAATCACATGATTTCAGTAAACGAGGCTTCGTTACGTCGTAAGTGTTTTGAATCTTCAATAGTTCACGTGACTTTGGCGGTTTGATTCACGCTCCGAACCACTGGACACCAGTTTGTGCAATCCTCCGGATCAATCCCTGTTATCAGGCCTGCTTATTAATTTAATTCCCCAAAAGACCGGCCAACTAAGATTTATGCAATTTTATTTTTGTCTTTCAGTTCAATTTCTTATCAATTTTTATTGGCACTTTCTTGGTAATTGTGCAATTTAATTTGATTTTGAATTGGCAGATTTCATCAATCTGCACTTGCTTTGCATTTCAGTATTGTTTTTTTCTTTTTTCCTGTCAATTTTGGAAAATTACAGGTTTCCCACTTACTTTTTCTGCTTGTTTCATCATTTCTCCTAAATCTTTTGAGTGAAAATATAAATAAATAGTAAATGAAAAAGTTTTGAATATTAAAACAATCTGAATAATTTTGTTTCTCAATTACAAATTGCATATATTTAGGTCATGACTACCTATGTCACACTTTTTTGATGCCATTGGTGTAAGACAATCAATATTGATATTTTGTCCCAATCTCCAGGCAGTACCGCTACACAGCATACAGGCAAGTTGTCTGCTGGGCCTATGGCATTCTGGGCAGGCACATCATGAAGCTCTTACCTGCATGTGTTGTGTCAGCCATTATGAGACAGTTTCCAGAGGAAGGAGGACTTTATAAAGGTTCTGTATAAAAACTTATTTATATAGAACTAAATCATATCAAAAGTTATCTTGTAACAATTGAATGATAATAAGTTACGGCTGCATGGTTACGGTGAGGCCTGCATGCAGCAGCCTCAGACTAATAACATCTGCGCGGGAATCACACTAAAGTGTTGTTAACGTGTGTTGAATCGTGAATGCTGTGCTAGATACACACCAACAGCCTCATCCTTGTTGATCCTCTGGAGGGATCTGGAAAGGGGAGCAGGTGTAGTGGAAGACAAGACAGTGCTGCGTTCTCCACCTGGAGTATCCCACTCTCAGAGACTCCATGAGGGCTGATGCATGCTGGGAGAAGGGATCAGATTCATTGCTGACTCATGGTCCGACTTACTTAATGATATTTAGGAACTGACTGAAACTGCTAACCGTATGATGGCTTTTCCTTAACAGGACGGACTACACAGCCACCTCTGAGGAACCTTGGGTAGTGAACCGCATAACACACCTCACCATCACTGGATCGAGCAACTCTGCTGACATTGTGGTTGAAATGCAGGGCTGCCAAGAGAAGTCTGTAGAAAAAGTATAATTTGAACCCATTATATGTTGTGCATATGTGAATAAACCCAGAAGTAAAAACAACATATAGAACATTTTTCTTGTATAGTGAGTTAAGACGACGTGACTAAAAAGTTCCATCACTCATCGACAGGACAGAATATTCAAACAGAATAAATCCTGCTCCCCGTTAATAGAGTTTACCAAGATAATACAGTTCTGAATTGTATTGTCATGAAGGTTGTAATGTTTTTTGTTCAGGCTGTTTCAAGTGGTGATGATTCAACTTAATATTCATTTTTGAGAGTGGAATGAGATGCTGTTGTTCAAACGTTAACAATCTTTGCACGGCATCAATTACTGCACATTTAATGAAAGTCGGGCTGCTGTGTTAGACTGCATTAGTTTCAGAAAGTACTCATTCTTTCACCATCACATACTCACCTGCTGTACATCCCAAGGAAGGAGAACCCAGTGTGCTTTGGAGCAAAATGCAGGATGAGGGAATGAAACGCCTCCAGTGAAAAGGTCTGATGCTGTGAAGACAACTGCTGAACATCCTTCACCAGCGCTGTTCTAGTAGCTTCACTCTCCAAAATGTCAAACAGCCGTGATTTGGAAAAACAAGCACAATAAAGATTCACTACACATTTTCAGGCACATAATGAACACAGTATGTTGTACCTGGTTCCAGCAACTCCTTGTTCCTTGTTTCTCCCTCCAGAGGTGGATGTGCACAGCAGGGAAATGTAGGAGTGCCATGTTCGTGGATGTCCTGAACATGGTTGATCATGCTTTTCCAGTTGTCCTCCATCACATCTGCATCTCCATTAGGAGTGGAAGCTACAGTCCAGTAGAGGTGGTTAATAACAGCTGGCCTCCACAGCTTCAGATCTTCACAATCCCTCTCCTTTGCAGCAGCATCCAAAGCTTTCCCTAGAGCTGTTTCAGAACAGAAACACAAAATGTTAAAAAGGAAAATGTAATTACCAAAACTACCTTCATCAACATGCATACTTTTGCCAATATGCCAGATGTCAAAAAAATGGCTTGTTCCTTTTGGACACAACTCCTCCCGCACACACTTGGCAACCTAAAACGTGGGACACACACATTGATTATAAGAACATTTGATTTTAGTTGTAAATATAGTCAGCACCAGATTTTGTTTTGTGTACATGTGTGTCTTTACCTGCTGATTTGTGTCTGTGATGAGGGCTGACACTTACAAATGTTGCTCAGTCAGAAACCTTATGCTGCGCTTTAGACCCTCTAACTCACACCAGGAGCTACTTCAGACCTCTGAGCTCTGTAAAAAACATCTGGTCATGTCACTGTGTAACATTAGACAGGTGATATGTGTGTTTGATAACATTAACTTACCTGGACAAGCTGAAGATCTGAAACCTTGTTGATTCTGTCCTCAATCAAAGAGTGTGTGCCATATTTTGCACAATAGCCAGGAGAATCTGACCTCTGAATGTCAAAAACAAAAATAGGTCCAACTTTATGTAATTGTGCAACAGCATAAGTCACTGCTTAGGTACCCCTGTCCAACCTACTGCAATCCCAAACAACAACTTTGTCACAAAATCTAAATGTGTTAATTAAATTATGTGTTAAAAATGGAGGTCAAAGATAGTGTTAGAGTTGTACCTGCCTGCATCAAACAGAAAGATTTTACAAATGATTTGCCCTCCTACATTATGTAAACAGATGGCGGCATGTACAATTAATTCTAGGTATGAGTGTTAATCTACCTGATGAACGATGTGAAGGTCAGAGGTTACACTGTGAGCCAAAGTGAAGCACAGATGATTGAGGGGCCAGTGGAGAGAAAGCTATGGAGTGAATTTTGTGCCATAATTAAACAAACAAATCCGGCACTTTGCAAACTCAAACTCAATCTGCTTTCCAAAGGGAAAACTCGACTCGCAAACAAACAGAAAGCAATGTGCAAATACAAAGGCCATTTTGACTGAGAACACAGAGGAGTAACAAATGTATTGTGTTTTACAAATATAAATAAACATTTCACAAATAAATACAAACCATCCTATGAATTGCATATAACCTGTGAACAAATACCAAACCTATAGCATATAAATGCATACCTGTCTGTTACGATTGTGAGACACTTGCCTTTTTATGAGATCTCTCGGCTCGATTTTCTCACAAATGCAGTTGAGCAACTTCGTCTTCACGCTTCAGGTCGATGAGGAAAAATGAGAGATCACACAACTTGAGTGTAGGGGAATGAGATCAGGTTCAATGTAATAAGGTTTACAGTGTCTGCTCTCTGGGAATTAAATATTATTTGTTTCTGTTTGTTTTGTTTTAATACAGATAGTGATTGTAATAGACAGGCTTACAGCCTACTATTGCTTTCAGGACAGTAGTACACTGGACCGCTGGACACTCAGTGTTTTCTAACAAGTATTTACATAGTAATTTAATGCCTACTATATAGGTCTAATACGATTCCCATAGAGCAGAGTTGTTTGGCTTGCCAGCATTTGACACTGTAGCCCAAGGAAGGTTTAAACACTAGCTACAGTGTAAACTAGGATAATTAACTATTAAATTGATTATTTATTCCAGTAATACCACAGTGACTATGATTGTCTAGATCCTAAAACACATAGGATATATTTTTAATTGATATATCTCTTTTGTTTACAGGTTGTTCTCAAACACTCCAAACCTGCTGAGCTGTTGGCCTATCAGTGCTCATGTGTGGCAGGGCTTGCTCTATGTAATCATATTGCAGCATTGCTCTTCCAAACAGCACATTACAGCCAACAGGGAGCGACAGCTGTCCCCCCTACTCACAGCTGCACAGGGTCTGAGCAGCAATGGCACAAACCCAGGACTCAGGTGATGTTGGTCAACACTATCACAATTAATACATTATTAATTTACACATTATATCATATTTTCCTACATCTTCTTTATGATGTAAGTTTTGTTCTTGCTCTCATTTCAACTCGCATCAACTTCCAATAGCACAGAGAGTGCAGCATATTTTCTTATGAGAATAGTAATCATTGAGCTACATTAAACTACATATAGCACAAAGTAAATGAGTTCTTATACAACATTCATTTACAGGGCTTTATGCCTGGCCCAACCAATGAAATGGTGATATTGTCAGCTAGGCCCAAGGAGAGAAGATTAGCAGAAGGCATCAGGTAAGGTGTAGGAATGGGAAGTAGTTTTACCACATTTACTACATTTATTGAAAATATGTATTAAAATGTTTTTTCAGACTGGTTTATGATCTTTGTTATCTGGACTGAACATTACATGAACCTTTAATTAACACTGTGTACATGTGTTATATGTATGTTTTCAGGAGCAACCTGTATAAAGCTGCCTGTAACCTGACCTGTGGCCTTCCAGACATGTCAGTTCTGCGGGTGAATGATATTTACGAAGGCATGTCAAGAGAAACTGCTCCTTCAGGGGATGTGCCTTTGGTGGACAGTGTTTTTGGAAAAGTCCAAGAAGGGAGTTTACTCTCTTATCAACTTACATTTACATTTAGTCATTTAGCAGACGCTTTTCTCCAAAGCGACTTACAAATGAGAGTAGTAGAAGCAATCAAATCAACATGAGTACAACAGTAAGTAAGTGCTGTGTGAAGTCACAGTTTCATCAGTAAAGTGCTCGTAGCAAGGATTTTTTTTTTTTTTTTTTAAATAAATACACAAAGATGGAAAAAGAATAGAAATAAAAAAAAATATTAAAATAGATAAAGTAGTAAGTGCTACTATTACTGGGTCAAGTGCTGACGAAAAAGATACGTCTTTAGCATTTTTTTGAAAATGGCTGAAGACTCAGCTGCACGGATAGAGCGTGGTAGATCATTCCACCAGCCAGGAACAGACCCGGAGAAGGTCCGCGTGAGTGATTTTGTTCCCCTTTGTGATGGTACCACAAGCCGCCGTTCACTTGCAGAACGCAAGTTTCTGGAGGGCGCATAAGTCTGAAGTAGTGAGTTAAGGTATGGAGGTGCAGAGCCAGCGGTCGTTCTGTAGGCAAACATCAGAGCCTTGAATTGGATGTGAGCAGCTATTGGCAGCCAATGCAAACTGATGAAGAGAGGTGTGACATAAGCTCTCTTCGGTTCGTTAAAGACCAGTCTTGCCGCAGCATTCTGGATCAGTTGTAGAGGCTTGACAGTGCATGCTGGAAGGCCAGCCAAGAGAGCATTACAATAGTCCAGTCTGGATAGAAAAAGAACTTGGACAAGAATTTGTGTGGAATGCTCCGATAGGAAGGGTCTAATCTTCCTGATGTTGTACAAGGCAAATCTGCAGGATCAGGCCGTCGTAGCGACATGATCTGTGAAGCTTAAATGATCATCCATCACCACTCCAAGGTTCCTGGCTGTCCTGGAAGCAGTAATGGTTGATGACCCAAGTTGAGTTGAAAGGTTATGATGAAGTGTTGGGTTGGCACCGACCACAAGCAGTTCCGTTTTTGCAAGGTTGAGGTGAAGGTGGTGGTCCTTCATCCAGGCAGAAATGGCTGTCAGGCAGGCTGCGATGCGACCAGCAACCGTCGGATCATCTGGTTGGAATGAGAGGTAGAGTTGTGTGTCATCAGCATAACAGTGATAGGAGAAACCATGATCCTGAATGACTGACGGACCTTCATCCTGAAGCTGGAAAAACTCTTTCCAAACAAGCGACTGGCATCAACAGGTCATTAAGATGCATGTGAACACAAACTAAATCACTAAATCTGTTTGAGTGAGTGCATATGTTCAATGTGTCTCGCTGTCGTCTCACTCCTTCTCCCTCTTTGGTTTCTATATAGGGGATGGGGAACGATCAGACAGTGCACTATATAGGGGATAGGGAAAAATCAGACAGTGCACTATATAGGGGATAGGGAACGATCAGACAGTGCACTATATAGGGGATAGGGAACGATCAGACAGTGCACTATATAGGGGATAGGGAACGATCAGACAGTGCACTATATAGGGGATAGGGAACAATTTAGAGTGTAAATATGATTTCTATTGGGGCGAATGAAGTCTGGTTTCATGTTAGTGTCACACGAACTGCCGTAGCTCTGGTCCAGAGACATGATAGCACAGAATGGATCATGATTGAGTCGCCGCAGACAAGAAAACGTATCAGACCCATTTGAATTCTGTATTTTAAAGCGATATAGAGGAGATTAGGAGGAGAAACGGTTAGAGATTAGGAGGAAACTGCGGCTTTATCTAGCTCAACGGCTCTGGCTGAGCTGTGATATAAACGAAATGCTATTGGCTATTTAAAAAAAGGGGAGGAGCTTATGCCCCGCCCCATCTTCCTGTTTCAGTGGAAATCACATCAACACATTGAATAATGCTGCGCCTTTCAAGGCACTTCAGTTGGCCTTTAAAGTCAGCATGAAAGGGAAGTTGCACTTTTTTCTTCCCTATTGTGCCGTATATCTGAGTGAAACGGCTTCTCAAACAAGAACAAATGTAGGGCGGGGCTTGATTTTGTCCATGGGGAATTGATTGGATGGTTGTGGTTTGCTATTGGTGGATCTCATGTGAGTGACAGGTTGCCCCGCCCTCGTCATGAGAGAAGAGAAGTCACTTTTATTATGATTCAAGATTACCAGGATCATGAATTTAAAACAATCACAGATAAATCATTCATAATAAACACTGCAATATGTTCCATTTTGATTTCATGGTGACCAACTTCAGTGGTTTACTGTAACTGGACAAACATGCAGATGTGTCTCTCTGGTCTTTTAAACACCTCAGCATCAGCGTGTGATCGTCTCACCAGTCTGTCTCTCTGTTAATCTGTGTGTCTGTCAGCAGTTTGCAGATGCAGACAGACGGATTGGACTTAAATCCCCAGTATGACACAGATGGACAAAACACACAGACCTTGGAGAAGGTGAACACACACACACACACACACACACACACACACACACACACACACACAGTAACAGCCATTTGCACTGAATGACTGTGGAAGACTGGTGTGTGAGTGTGAGCAAGTCATGTGAGCTCTGCTGGTTTCTGTGGAAGCAGAGATGATGGTCAGAAGATGCTGCAGGTGATGAAGAGTGTGTGTGAGTCTCACCTGTGCTCAGGCCCGACCAGCGGTTCTGCAGTGAGTCTGTGTGTGAGTCCATTAGGAAGCGAGGGGGAGGGGTTTACAGACCACGCCCACAAACATGCGCTAGTGGTAAACAAACAGAGCAAGAGTAACTTTGGTAATTGTGGTTTTTATGCTCATCTTTTATCTGGGACAGCCCAAAATCATACAGTGTACCAGGCATTAGATATAATAAATCTTTTTGTAGGAGACATTGAGCTCGTACTTTGCAGATCTTATACATGCTGTTTTATGGTGCTAAATTTTATACACCTTCTACCTTATTTTAATTATTCTCAGGTTAGGTAAAGTAAGTCGAATCTGTCCTAATTCATAAGTATTTGAAATCTTATACTTACAAAACAGGTCTCAGAAGACTTCTCCATGGTCTGCTCAGTTTAAAAATCAGACTTTTTGGCAGGCGAGCTTCTTAGTTATAAGTAATATAGTTTTTTATTAATTACAGGTTAACTGGTTTACATACAAAGTACTAAATATAAAAAACAAAGTGAAAGAAAATAACAATAAAACTTAGTTTACAGGCGTTTGTCTGCAGGAGGCGCTAACAGCAAGGCATCTAAGAGGCCGTTCTTCAAGAATCAGCGTCTGCCCTCATTTTCTTCTCTTAGTCTTTTATAGACAACTCAAAACACTGAGGTCATGACATACGGAAGATCCCCTCATAATTCATCAGTCCTTTACAGTCAATTGGTCAAATCCAAAATCTTGAGCTGTCATAAGCCCTGGAAAGCACCTCAGGATTTGCTTATATAGAGCCCTCCGTTCTCTTGCCTTCCTTCTTTGGGCTCTCTTCCTTTGCCGTCTCCTGCTCCTCGTCTGCAGGACATCACTCAAGGGTAATACCTGCTTTTCTATCTAATACATGTTTTTTCCTCTCTATTCTACTAGCATGCTTTTAATACATTCTTTAATAAATGTGTTACAACACCAGTTGTCTTTCATTATAAATTTCAACCATCTATTTTCCTCCAAGTTATCTTTTAAATGTTTTCAATATAAAAAAGCTATCACTTGTTTTGCTATTTTGTGCTTCTTTTTATTAAACAATTATTATTCTTATCAATAAATGTTTTTCCAATTAATGTTTTGCAGTTGTGTTTTTCTTCTGTTTAAGCTATTATTTTTCTTCTAAGAAAAGGTACACCTAGCACAGAAGTTGCATTTTCTGATGAAGCAGGTGTGGCTGATTATCACCAATGAACAAACAGATACATAACAGACATGACAACGCATCATATGACCCCTTTCATACATTAATACAAATATAATACAACTATTATTAAAAAGATGATTTATACACTCAAGCTTCCATTATTTGTTTTCCAAAAGTGAGTTTGAACTGTTTTTTTTTTCTGTTTTTTTTTTTTCATAATTGTAAATGAATCTTTCATTAGTCTTTGTCTCCCTCTGCTGGTACAACACAAACACAAACATATTCAGGCTCCATATTTTCTTAACTTTTTTGAGTTTATACTGTGGCTTTATACAAATAAAATGTTAATCTATGAATGAGAAACTGTAATTTGCTGCTCTGAAATAAAAGGTGTTTCACTGCCGCCTCATCATGTCTGTCAGAGGATCATTGAAATCTAAATGAAGTCTTAATTTCTAACAGTGAAGTCACTGTATCTTCAGTCTCTGTTGATTCTGTTGACTGTGAGTCTCTGTAGTGGATCCTTATTCACCATCAGATGATCATCAGAAGATCTGACTGTCATCAAATGCCTAAAATAAAACACACAAACAGTCACATATGCAGTATGAGACATTACATCTGTCACATCTTTCCATAAGAAAACTTAGCACTGACTAGATCAGCTTTATTAATTCATTCTCAAACATAATAATATTGCTTCTATCTGATGCTCAAATTCACTTTACAAAATCAAAAGGTCATGAAAGGTCACTTTCAAACAACGGACAGCTGATCCAGAACCAGCAGAAATGATCATTACACTCCACTACAAATTTAATATCAGTTCATAACAAACAACCCAAATCTCAGATTATCACACACATAGAGACAGTTAAAGGGGAAAAGCTGAAAATTACATTCATATTATTTATACAATCAGTCACAACAATATGAGCAGAATTAAACTCATATTAAACAGTTTAAAGTTCAGAGATCTACAGAAACTGAAGCTGAATTTAAGACTCATTATCTGATGATCTCAGACAAAATGTTCACACACACGTGGAGTTACTGAACCTGGTACAATTTCCTTCATTTCTAGTGAGTAAAACAGCCATTTGAACTTTGAATGAAAATATGATGATGAAAATTGTTAAAAACTATTGTTACCATAGTGACTCCAATTTATAATGTGGATCATCCTTCAGATCCTTCAGCAGCTTCACTTCAGAGTGTGTTAGATTATTCCCAGTCAGATCCAGTAGTCTCAGGTGTGAGGAGGGGTTTGATCTCAGAGCTGAAGTCAGAGCAGCACAACCTTCATCTGTGACACCACAATTACTCAACCTGTAGAGAACAATGACACACTCTTCACTCTCTCAGATCAGATCAACAGATCACCATGTTTGATGTCAGATTTACCATGTTATTTGTGTGTGTTTGTGTGAGAGGGAAAGCTTATATAAACTTATATAACAAATTATTTATATCACATTAAATAACATGTAAAGATGATCACAGAAAAGAGATGGATGTGATGGTCATTAATGATTCTTGTTCTTGTTCTTCATGTATCAAAGTCCTGACTAGTGTTGTCACGATACTGGAATTTATAACTTCGATACGATACCTTGAAAAGTCTCGATATTCAATACCATTTTTGACTCCACGGGGAAAAACACTGTATATACTGTCATATAGATATTTTTATTATTATTTCTTTTTTGTCCATCTATTGAAAGTCTAGCCAATCAAAGATGTCTTCTGAAGTAATCACTTTATATGATAAAGATTTAAAGCTTTTTAATATATAAATGTTGATCAATTACCATTACAATGATCTCACAAATATTTGCTAACTCAATGTATTTGTTTTAATTCTTTGTAATTTTGTTGCAATATCTTACACACACAACACAAGCTTGATTTCAAATGGTGAACTGAATTAAAACTGTCTATCATTTATTTTGATCATATTTCTATACTGAACAACTATGGTGTCACGATTGAGTCATCTGCACCAGTTCTCCCTAACCGCCAGAGGGAGCCGTCACCCGAATATTAATACTCTTTGGACTACAATTCCCATACACCCACATACCTGGGACTGATCACCCGCGCACCTGCAGCCAATCACTCTCCCACTATTTAAGCCACTCACACACACACTCTCATTGCGAAGTCTTGATTAGCTACGGTTGTCATTTCTGAGCGGTTATTCCTGTTTGATTTATTGTTACTGACTTGGACTGTTACCTGTTTTTAAGATCCTTGCTGCCTGTCCCGAACTCTGCCTGTTTCCCGTTTATTCCTGTCTGCCGCCTGCCTCGACCTACTGCCTGTTACTGTTTATGCTGACTGCCGCCTGCCCCGACCCATTGCCTGTTTTCTGGTTTATGTCTTTGTCTGAGTACTTCAATAAACTACATATGGATCAATACCCTCCTGACTCGTCACATATGGAAAGATACTGAAACATTTATTAAAGATAATATCCAACAAGATATATCTGTAACTTTTAAAGACATTATTTTTGGACACTTTGATTCTGATTCTAATAAAAACAAATCTTGTTTTGTTATAAATTTAATTTATTTTCTTTGCAAATTCTATATCCATAAATGAAATTTCACCAACAACAAACTAATTTTTCTTGTTTTTATTTAAAATGTATCTTGATACTGTTTCATCCTCTGTAAATAAGACAGCGAGAAGAACAACCTCAATTTGTAATGACTTTAATTTGTACACTCTAATTGAAATATAAATTAATATCTTACCCTCATGTTTTTTTCTTCTTCTTCTTTTAGCAATTATTGTTGTTGTTTTTTTTTGTTCTGTATGTTCAGATGACATTGTACATACTGTCGATACATGTTGTGTACTCTATACAAAATTGTATATCATTAATGTCATCTTTGTAATGTTTGCAATCATAATAATAATAATATTTAAACATTCTCAACACAAGCCGTCAAACTGACGTCATCAGAGAAGGAACGCTATTTCAGACCGGAAGTAACTTTTCAGATTTTGATTAAAGATCACCACGACAAACAATCTTTTTCTGTGTATTAACTTGCACGGATTAATTGTTCACCACAAGACTAGTAATATGAACTGACAAAGTAAATAGGGTCAATTCTGATTTCATGATGACTTTAAGAGGCTTCATTTCTCCATCCCTACTCAATAGTTTTAGGCCTTTTTGCAAATTTTTTCCCATCGAATTTAGCTGTTTTAGAGCGTTTACTCATTTTGAGCCTGTTTTTAAACATGAACTATCTGTAATGTGATTTTTCATGTGTGGAAAAAGCAACGAAACTAAACTAGCAATCAGATTTCTTTTCACCCATATCCCCCACGCCCAACCATGCACACACACACACACACACACACACACACACACACACACACACACACACACACACACACATTTGACTTTACAACACAAACGCACACCTTTATTTATTGTTATTATCTCTTGCTTTCTTAATATGTCATGTGAACGCAGATAGATTTTAATAATCAATTTTAAAAATATGTAAAAAATAAAATAAAATGAATAAAAACAGCATTAATTCATGCCCTCTCATGGTAGGCACAGTGAGTTCATACAGCTGTACATCTGCAGGCGCCACTGCACTAGATGATTCACCCTGCGTTCCATTCGGAAGGGCTCATCTCTATGCCCTAATCCCTTCAAAGGGTTTACCCTCCGGAGTGAGAGCTTCAAAGGGATGAAGGGGTAAAAAAAACTCTTTTTTTGGAACGCACTTCTGTGTCATCTTAACGAGACAATTGTAAGACTTGATTTTCCTGCTAAGACAAAACTGAGATAAAGTGCCCTACAATAAAGCAATAAAACTCATCTGGAGAGAAGATCTAAAGAAATAGCATAGGACAACACCTTGACCTCACAACATCTACAGGATGCAACCCCCCCCCCCCACACACACACCCTCCTTCCCTTCCCCCTAACTCAAGGCACTGAAAGTTCTTCAAGATGTATAATGTAACTTGTGTATCTATTGTTTTTCCCCTTTCATGTTTGGTATCATTTTAAATGTCTCAGTGCGATTGGTAAAATGGTCTCAGTTTCACAGCAGTCACTTATGTTATGAGGAAGATTGAAAACTAAGGAGAATTCTGTCCTCCTTTTGTCTCTTCAAGAGATCTGATAACCCACTCCTCTTCCCCCAAAACAGGTGTTGGTGTAGTAAATATTTACAATCCTTTTGTTCTGGTCTGGGTATATAAGGTAAAGTGCAAAGCAGTCATATGGAATCTTCTGTAACCAGAAACCCCCATACAGTGATGGAGAAGTGTCTTAAAAACACTAATCCACCACTGTGTGTATGTGCATTTCTTACTCTTTGAGCAATTGATGTTATGCATTTGTTATTTCTGAATTGGCTTCTAATTGTCCAACTATGTAATTGGCATGATACATTTTTACTTGACAAATAAATATTATTTTTGGTTTATTCTGCATTATTCTTAATTCATTATTTCTAGTAGATTAAAGTGAAGGTATTACCGCAAATCTGTGTTCAGGATAGATCATACGGAAGGTTTAATAGATGGAGCATAGGGCACGTCAATTAAGTCCATTTCGATTTCTGACTATCGCTGCCTTAAATAAGTTGCAGTTTTCGTAAATATATAAAAACTATGCTTTTTGTTATGAGTAAGCAGAGCGCGACCGACTTAAAGGTAGATATTTACCCTGCATCCAATGTTTAAAGTCAGAACTGACGAGTTTGTGTCCGAGAAAGCACTCAATCGGCCGAAGTGACTTTTCTAAAGCGATACCGGGACTGCAGTGAACGAATAATTGAAAGTAAAAGATACTCAGAATAATCTAAATTAATGCATAACCAATGATTAACTTCTAATTGGAAACACGACTTAAGAGTAAAAATCATTTGAAATTGGAGTCAGATTAAACGAGTGAAATTAAGTGAACTTCACAGAGGAGCTGAAAAGACATACACGCGTTAACCTTCACCCAGGCCGTCGGATTCCGTTTTTGGGCCGATGGAGGGTTCCTTACACAATCAAGGAGGTGCCTTCGCCACACATTTTGTACACTGGTTGACCCCCCCAAAAAACATGCTCTGAACGATGAGTAGATTGTGCAACGTTAGTTTATTTATTTATTTATCGCAGCATATTGTATATTGTGTCTATGTATTTGAAACATTTGAATGGACTGATAAAGGGAGCTGTAAAGTGTTTTTGTTGAAGTACAATGTTGCTTTGACCATAATAATGTACCAAATCTAGCTCGTATAAATATTACAGTAGTATAGAAAAATATTATACATACATTTATAGGTAAAATCGAACTCCGAGCCTCCTGTACACATTCTGTGACGACAAACAACTTCCCTGTGCAAAGGATCATGGGGGCCCAAAGTGTCCATCAGTTGTACCCTTCAGAATCCTTCATTCAGAAGAGCCCTTTGAAATGGCCAGTTTTGAGCACTTCGGTTTGGAACGACCCTTCAATATGGCGGCCATGATTGTTTTCACTCCGAAGTGCCCTTCGAGGGCGATATATCCCGTTTGGAACGCACCGTCAGTCGGACCGCGAGACCACACACCTGTTGATTGTAGGAACGATTTCACAGAGAGACGAGATCTCACGGAGACTCACGAGATCAAACGTGACTTGAGAAGAAAAACAAATGGAGGACAATCGATGTTGTCAGCTGACTCTCCTGCCACGCGTTGTTTTAATGAATGTAATTAGGACTTTCACGATTCCTTGTTTAAATTTGAGTACTTGATTTAAAAAAATCCTCAATAGACCCTTTTCACATTTCTGTGTTTCTCAGTAGCAGAAGTCGTCATAGTTGGGTAAACTTTTATAGCAGTGAATTAGAGACTACATTAAATATATGTTTTGTTTTGTATTTATTTTTGTTTCTATTTGCGCAAATAGCAAAAGAAAAACTCCATTATAGTGTTTTTACAACCTTCAAAAAGAGGGAAAAAATAGAGAGCGATTGATAACGGCAGTCAGAAGAGAGAAAGATGTCATTTTTACCGTCACTCCCACAGAAACACCCTCACAGCAGCGGTAACTAGTTTTTTGTAATTTAATGCAAATGTAATATAATACTGAATATATACAATATTGATGACCGTTAAACGTGTCGTCACAGTCTGTGAAAAAAGTCAACAGACCTTTATCACAGTGGAATTGATTACTGGAAGTGCTCGTCGAAGCAGTGTATCGATTCTTCCGGTTATGTATATTTTCAGTGGGCTGTTATCACATAGTTGAATAAACGCCTCTTAAAATGAACATCCGCAGGATGATTTCAAACTCCAGACATTTTCAGAGAGGAGAAGATCTCTTCTTATCATTAATGTGTTCAGAATTTTCCAAACTCAACAGAACTTTTAGTTTTAATCATCATAAGCCGATCTGAGAAAGCCGTGGCTCGTAAACATACGTGATTATTTCAGCAGTTTTTATGTCAGTGTGCTCGTCTAAACCAATAGTGACCTGATGAATAAGATCAGAATCAACATATTTACTGATTTGTAATATTTTAGTCATTATTCTGTCATTTTTCATTGAAAATCATTTCACTGTATGTAATTCACACATTCATGCCAAAATTCTTAATTAATATTCACAGTATTCACACTGTCAAACCGTTACTGTTTACGATTGATTAAATGTTTAACATCATTAAATTTCTTTAAGGCAGTTTCCGCACATTCATTCATCTATTTTAAAACTGCTCTTACGAAAATTAACCATGGTTTTACTACAAATAAAACTAAAAAACATGGTTATTATAGTTAAACCATGGTAACCACAAATTAACCATGGTCTTGCTAACCATATTTTAATCATGGTATTTTGTAGTAAAACGGTGGTAATACAAATGGTAATCAATTCGTGAAAAAACATGGTTACTACACTTTTACTATAATAAAACCATGGTTAATTTTGGTAAAGGGTGTTTATCAGTCAAATTCACTTATAAATGTAAATTCAACAGGTAAGAAATATGATCAGTAAGAGAAAAACACAGTTAATGAGAAGACGAGCACTGGACTGCGACAGGTTAGATGGGAAATAAATGTATTTGGAAGGGAACATTTCAGCAAGTTGAAGATATGAGATGTAAACACTCTCAGTTTGGAAATGCATCTACTACACGAACGTACTCCAGCGTCCGCATATTATTTTAAAAGAAGGACCTTCATCTCGCCGTATCAGTCTCACCCATGCTTTCCTCAATTCTTGTTGTGTCGAGAAATCGTGAAAACTGAGGCGAGGATGTCGCTGTTCAGAATCACAGCAGCCGGATCGCTGCAGTAACACCGGCGAGAGGATTCAGACATTAGTTTTGACTGAGTTGCGATGGGACCAGAAGTAGAGATACACTGCTTCACTTACTGGATATAGGAAGTGTGATAAAGGTCTATTTCAGTTTTCTTCTTTCAACAGTGTTCACGTGTGATTTATCAAACATTCATATGCTGGCAATCCTATCATACGAATGATCGTACGTTGATAAATGTGGCGGTTGAAAACAATCGTCATTTAAATATCACACCCCTAAAAATTCACGGTTTATAAGCCCCGCCCCTACAGTTTACAACACAGAGAAACGTAACCCGACCAAGAAGAGGAAGTAATCTCATGAAAGAGAAATTTATCTTATCCAAAAACGCCCGTTAACCTTGTAATTGCAAACAATTACATTAATTTATATGTATATTTAATAGCGGTAAATAAAACGAAACATCCATAGGCCTATTGTAGTTCCCTCCACAACAAATCATTTAAGTTACGGTAGCTATAAAGAAGCTATAAAATTATATATTAAACTATAAAATAAAACATAAATTAGATAGTCGTAGAGGCATTCATTATGAACAATAAATATTTTTTAAGGCTAAAGTGAAACTGATGTGCTCACCTCTCTCATTTGGCAAGAATCCAAATATGTTTCTATATTTGCATGTAACATTTTGGTTGCTAAATAATTATTCATTATCAGGGTTCCCACTCTTTTTCAGAGATAATTTTCCAGGTCTTTTCCAGGACATTCCAAATTTAATGACGACAGGAATAAAAGACAAGGATAACAGATTCACGGCCTAAAGTAATATTCCTCTTTCCAGAAGTCTTAAAAAAAATCTGCATAGTTTGTTTAAATTTTGTTTTTATTTACTCTATTATTGGCAGTATTCAGTTGTTGTTCTTCATTGTCTTTTCCTTTTTGTAAAGCACACTTTCTATATTAATCTTAAATTGTTATAATGTATCCATATATTAATAAACTATTAAATAAAATTATATAAACAATCATTAGTAATAATCTAGTGTATTATTACAATATCAACAAGATATCACAATAATGCTATGAGTTTAATGTTTTAAATACAATTTTGAATGGTAAAAATGAAAGACACTTTTAAAATTAAACTAACACCGCCAGTAGGTGACTTAAATAAGTGAGTCATTGGAGTCAATCTTTCAATCGATTCGTTCAAAAAGCTCATTCATTTACAAACGAATCAAATGACGGTCTTTATGAATGGGTCACTGAATCACATTTCAAACGATTTGTTCAAAATTGTAGATTCATTCTGAAACACTTCTGTGAGTTGCTAAGAAACGTTCTGCATTGGTTTTGTTTGGAACTATTTTTGTTGGTGAAACAGACAATATTTCCTCCCCTTATATTAACTTATTTAGTGAACTTGCAGAAAATCAAAATCACATTTGCCTGCACCTCGTGTTCACAACACTAGTCTGTGCTGCGCGAGGAGTGAATGAATCGCTGAATGTGATTCATGGTGCATCGCGTCAGCGTCTCATTATGACATCATCGCTCAGAACTAAATAAAACTAGGAGGATTACGTAAAACAATTACTATGAAAAACAACTATGAAAAACATGGAGATGCAAGAAGTTTCAACATTTCTAAAACAAGATAAAAAGAATACATATCAATTTGCAGGGGCTCAAGTGGGAACAAGGGCACCTCATAATTATTTATTTAAAAAATAATAAATAATAAAACGGTTAATATATTAACACAACTCTGACTTTGTTACAACACAGAAGGGTTGGAGACGGAATATAACAGGTAAGGTGTTTATTGACAGCAAGCAGAGGGTGAACGTGAACACAGGTGAGTAAAACTGAAGTTGATAAGTTGAATGATGAATAAAGTGGAACTGATACTGTCCTTGTATGTTGCAGAGTGGAGATCCGAGTGGAGATGGTGGAGATCAGACGATGGATGATGACAACACACAACACACACGGAGAACACAGGAGGTCATTCGGGAACGCTGGAGACAGGTAAGTAATATACTGGGAGTCCTTGAGGTAAGCATAAGAAAGAGTCCTTTACATAAACGAGACCGGACAAGGAGTGAGTGTGTGTGTGTGTCTTTTATGGTGCTGGTGATGAACGTGCTGATGAGGTACAGGTGTGTGCGATCAGTACTCTGGTGAGGGAGTGCGATGTGATTGGAGGGTGCTGGAGCCTGGCGTGTCTGTGACAGTACCCCCCCCTCCACGGCCCGCTCCAGAGGGCCGAGGACCCCGACGTCGTGGTGGTCGTCCTCTTCCACGAGGGGCAGGTCTGTTGGGATGAGCAGAGTGGAAGGTGTCCAGTAGATTAGGGTCCAGAATGTCGTTGCGTGGTACCCATGAGCGTTCCTCGGGACCATAACCTTCCCAGTCGACCAGGTATTCGAGTTGACCACCACGGCGCCAGGAGTCCAGGATCTCACGAACCTCGTAGGCGGCACTGTTGTCTAGGATGAGTGGAAGGGGGGGCTCAGCTGCGTCTACGCCAGGCTCTGTGGAGAGAGGAACAGAAGGGTGGTGAGGTTTCAGGAGTGACACATGGAATGTGGGGTGAATGCGATACTCAGGTGGGAGTTGCAGTTTGTAGGTGACCGGGTTGATCTGCTCCGTGATGGTGAATGGGCCAATGAACCTGGGACTCAGCTTACGGCATGGTTGACGCAGGCGGATGTCTCTGGTTGACAGCCAGACCTTCTGTCCTGGTTGATAGGCTGGAGCTTCGGAACGGCGAAGGTCGGCTGTCATCCGGCGTCTACGTAACGCACGTTGCAGCTGATGGTGGGCTGAGTCCCAGACCCTCTCGCTCTCTCGGAACCAGTGGTCAATAGATGGTACATCCGAGGGTTCCCCTGACCAGGGGAACAGTGGGGGTTGGTAACCGAGTACGCACTGGAAAGGTGTGAGCCCGGTAGATGGTTGTCGCAGGGAGTTCTGCGCGTACTCGGCCCAACCCAGAAACTGGTTCCAAGAGTCCTGGTGGCCATGACAGAAGGTACGAAGGAAGCGGCCGATCTCTTGAATCTTCCTTTCCGTCTGCCCGTTCGACTGCGGATGGTACCCCGATGACAGGCTGACGGTCACACCTAGGAGTGAGAAAAAGGCCTTCCAAACACGAGAGATAAATTGAGGTCCACGGTCTGACACAATGTCCTCTGGGATGCCGAAGTAACGGAAGATATGGTTAAACATGAGTTCGGCTGTTTCCATGGCAGTTGGTAGTCCTCTCAAAGGTATTAGACGGCAGGATTTGGAGAATCGATCTACCACTACAAGGATACAGGTACAGTCTCTAGAGGCAGGCAGGTCAGTGATGAAATCCACCCCTAGGTGTGACCATGGTCGGTTGGGAATGGGCAGAGGAAGGAGTTTGCCGGATGGTAGGTGACGTGGACTCTTAGAGATGGCGCATTCCTTGCATCCCTGCACGTACCTTCTGACATCCGTTGCCATGTTGGGCCACCAGAAGCGTTCTTTCAGCAACAAGAGGGTTTCATTGACCCCCGGGTGGCCAGTGCTTAGTGAAGAGTGTGCAGAGTGGATGAGTGGAGTGCGCCGTGTCCTGGTGATGTATTGCAAGCCTTGGGGGAAACCCGGTGGAGTGTTGGCAGAGGCACTGGAGGAGGGTATGGTCTCTGCTGACCAGGAGATAGGACTTAGAATGAGTTTTTCTGGGAGTATGGTTTCGGGTTCTTCAGAGCATTCTTCTGGAGCGTGGAGTCGAGACAAGGCATCTGCCTTGGTGTTTTTAGGTCCTGGTCTGTATGAAATTGTGAAGTTGAAGCGAGTGAAGAATAAAGACCAACGGGCCTGTCTGGGGTTCAGTCTCTTTGCCACAGGTAGGTATTCGAGATTCTTGTGGTCAGTGAGCACCAAAAAGGGATGTTTTGCTCCCTCCAACCAATGCCTCCATTCCTCGAGTGCCAGCTTGATGGCTAGGAGTTCTCGGTTGCCGATGTCATAATTCCTCTCTGCCGGGTTGAGCTTGCGGGAGAAGAAGGCACATGGATGGAGGCTGCTGGGATTCCCCTGCTGCTGTGAGAGAACCGCTCCTACTCCTGTGGTCGAGGCGTCGACCTCTACGACGAAGGGCTTGTCTGGGTCAGGATGGACCAGGAGAGGAGCGGTTGTGAAGGCTTCGCGGAGGGTGTCGAAGGCCTTCGTGGCAGCTGGAGTCCAGGACAGAGACTTGGGCTTGTGTCGGAGTAGGTTAGTGAGAGGGTTGGCTATGGAGCTGTAATCCCGGATGAATCGACGGTAGAAGTTTGCGAAGCCGAGGAAGCGCTGGAGTTCCTTTATGGTGGTGGGTGTTGGCCAGTTCTGGATGGCTTCCACCTTCCTCTCGTCCATCCGGATCCCACTGCTATCGATGGTGTAGCCAAGGAACTGCACTGAGGGCTGGTGGAATGAGCACTTCTCGGCTTTTAGGTAGAGTTGGAATTCCCTCAGGCGTTCCAGGACCTCCGCAACGTGGTGGCGATGTTCGGCCAGGCTCCGGGAGTAGATCAGGATGTCGTCGATGTAGACCAGAACAAACTTGTGGAGAAACTCCCGGAGCACCTCGTTTATGAAATCCTGGAATACGGAGGGGGCGATGACCAGGCCATACGGCATAACGAGGTACTCGTAGTGTCCAGTAGGTGTTACGAAGGCGGTCTTCCACTTCCACTTAAGCGCTCGGTAGTCAATACAAGGCCGCAAGCCTCCGTCCTTTTTTGCCACGAAGAAGAAGCTAGAAGCAGCAGGGGAAGTAGATGGACGGATATTGCCTTGAGCCAGAGCCTCCTCGATGTAGTCCTCCATGGCCTTCTCTTCCGGAATGGAAAGGGGGTAGATCCTTCCCCTTGGCACTGACTCACCCGGAAGCAGATCTATGGCGCAGTCCCATGGCCGGTGTGGAGGCAGCTTGGAGGCTCTTTTAGGGCAGAATACGTCGGTATCTCCACGGAGCGTTTCTCAACTGGACTCTCAATGGAGGTTGTGAAGACGGAGAGGGTTTCAGGACATGGAGAGAGAGGAGCTGGAAGCTCGGGAAAACAGTCCATGAAACAGGTGTCGCCCCACTTCAGGACTTCGCCGGTACTCCAGGAGATGACTGGCTGGTTCTGGAGGGCTGACGGATTCTGGTCGGCAGAGGGAGATGTCGTGCTGTGGCTGGCCCTGGTAGTCATCGAGACACGACTGCATACGAGTGGCGAAGCGTATGGAGAGTTGAATGAAGCGTTCGAGCCTGATGGTGTCCTCGTATGCAGCGAGATGCAACCGCACTCGAGGATCCAAACCCTGACGGTAAGTTGTTATAAGGGCTTGTTCGTTCCATCCACTGGTAGCTGCTAGAGTTCTAAACTTGAGGGCATATTCAGTCACAGTCATTTTATTCTGTTTTAAATAGTACAGCTTCTCACCAATTGACGAATCCCAGGCAGGTTTTCCAAAAACTTCTCTGAAGTGATTGACGAAGCTGGAATAAGACTGAATAACTGGATTATTTTGTGTCCATAGAGAATCTGCCCACTGAAGTGCTTTGCCATGAAGTTGAGAAATGATAAAAGCTACCTTGGATCGCTCGGTGGGGAAAGAGTGCGGTTGCATCTCCAGGACCAGCGAGCATTGGAGAAGAAATCCGCTGCGTTCCTCCGCCGAACCAGAGTAGGGCGCCGGTTTGGCCACGGGACTGGCGTGAGCGGCAGGTGAAGGAGTGGCGGTGTTGTTGACGGAGGTGTTCGCTGGTGTTAATGGTGATGGTATGGAGGTTAATGTGCGACGAAAGGCGTCGACGAGGTCCTGGAATGGGTCTGGTTGGCTCATGCTTGTGTCAGCGATGTGGGTCCGGTCTTCTGTTACAACACAGAAGGGTCGGAGACGGAATATAACAGGTAAGGTGTTTATTGACAGCAAGCAGAGGGTGAACGTGAACACAGGTGAGTAAAACTGAAGTTGATAAGTTGAATGATGAATAAAGTGGAACTGATACTGTCCTTGTATGTTGCAGAGTGGAGATCCGAGTGGAGATGGTGGAGATCAGACGATGGATGATGACAACACACACACACACACACGGAGAACACAGGAGGTAATTCGGGAACGCTGGAGACAGGTAAGTAATATACTGGGAGTCCTTGAGGTAAGCATTAGAAAGAGTCCTTTACGTAAACGAGACCGGACGAGGAGTGAGTGTGTGTGTGTGTCTTTTATGGTGCTGGTGATGAACGTGCTGATGAGGTACAGGTGTGTGCGATCAGTACTCTGGTGAGGGAGTGCGACGTGATTGGAGGGTGCTGGAGCCTGGCGTGTCTGTGACAGACTTCCTTACCAATTTATTTTAATTCACACTCACGCAATTGTTTCATACTCCACAGATTTCTACAAAATAATTAGTTCACACAGAGACATGGTCTTCTTTAGTATTCACTAGGTTTATCACAAGAGAAGGCAACAGCAATGGAAACTATGCCACAGTGTGCATGTTTTCTACACTACTATTTTCAAGTATTTATATATTTAGAATAAATGACCAAGGAGAGGGACATAGTTTCACTAATAATTTGTTTATTTTGCACAAATCAATCAATCGTTTTAATTCTTTTGGTGTTATTGGAATACTTCTTTCATGTTGTGGACAATTTTATGATTTTGGTCTAATTTTGCTTCCATGTCTTCTTTTTCTCTAATGGAAAGAAAACTTCCAAAATACACATTTAGATGGTGTTTGTTTTAAGCCTACTACTGTCCATCTGTGTGCATCTGTAGATTTCTTCTAAATTAACCAAAACAAGCTAATCTGCATATTTAAACACATCAAGAGTCTATTCCCCTGAAATGTTACAAGAAGGCCTACATAATATATATTTTACAAATGCCTGCAGAAGGCGCCAAAAGCCTGGTGATTGTTGTTGTTACAGAGCACGATCAAATCCTTGTTTTTTGACCAACTAGCGGAATTAAAAATATAATATTAGTAAAATAATACAGTAATAATAATATTCGTCCACTTCTTTATGATAGAAATACTACAGCCACTGTAACGTCTTGAACAAGAATATGTGGACATCAAAACATGCACGCTCAGAGCGAGGGTTTCAACTTTAATTGATGTATTCTCCTGTGTAAGCGTAGATTTAAGAATGATAGCATTATGCAATGCTGTATTATGATTTTTAAATGGTTTTAATAAATCGTGCATCCTTAGAAAACTGTCTAATAATGCGGTTCATGGATCCGAATGCTCCACTTCCGGTATTGACAGCCCTACAGATATCTTTACCATGGTTCAAAACGCAATGCATAGCACATTAAAATAATTGAAATTATAATATGACGCCTATCAAATCAGGCAAATGCGTTGCTGGTGGTCAAATTATTAACGCAGCGTTAAACGTATAATCTAACTCTTAAATAGGCAAAAATTTCACGTTTGTGAACATATAGGTTACCTGAAAGAGAGGCACAGGATTTATCTAGGGCTTTTTTCTTTTTCGCTTCTAATCGCCAGACAGCTGTTGTCTTTTCCCGGGCATAATTGTCAAAAGTTGTCAGCCAGCAGCAAACACGAGGTGGGGCGGTTACACAGTGTGACTGTACAAATCACTTTGACACAAAATCTGAGGTATATTTTTACAGACTGCTGAAAGCTACAGAAAAAAGAAGCAAATTGATCGATGCAATTCACAGAAACAACTGGACTCCAGGCAAAGAAACATGTTTTGCAGTTATCATTTTGTGTCAAAATGTTGGACTTTGGTGTAAAATCATACCCTATATATTGTTATGTATATATTGTTATATATTGTGTTGACAACTCATCAATTAAATATTTACTATCTTATATTCTGCATAATTGGGTGTTTTTAAATAAACACTGACAAAAACTATGCAAGTTTTAGGGCTGGACGATATGACGAAATATATAACATTGATATAAGCGATCACTCAGAGTTAGACATACCTATATTGTAGTTATATAAAACGTTCACAGGCAGATTTGCTTTATGTATTTCCCCGGCGTCAAAATCAGCACCCAAGACTGCCTCTATAATCAGACACTTTAGCGCACAAGACAAAAGCCTGGCATGAGATTAATTCAAGTAAACAGTGGAAGTGATACAATCATCAGGCTGTTGGCGCCCTCTGCAGGCATTTGTTATAATTCATAATATAATTGTTTATACAATATATATTATATTAAGTATTTTAAAAGTTTTGTTATATCAAACCATATGATTACTTGCTTTTGATCCAGATATTATTGCCCCATTGTTATTAAATTTGTATTTTTGGTCATTTTAAAGGCCATTGTTTGCTTAGGTCTATTTTTATTATCATAAAAAATATCCAATTACTTGATTAATTGTGAAAATAATCGACCGATTACTTGATCACCAAAATAATTATTAGTGACAGCCCTAAATGTAATAGTTTAATTCCCCAATTCCATTTTGTTACTTTATGAATAAATTAAATTATACAATTCAATGACACTTTTATGTGAGAGTCACATATGATCTTACCACAGTTTCTCCAGTTTACAGTGAGGATTCTCCAGTACAGCAAAGACTATCTTCACTCCCGAGTCTCCTAGATTATTCTCAGACAGACTCAGTTCTCTCAGGTGTGAGGGGTTTGATCTCAGAGCTGAAGCCAGAGCAGCACAACCTTCATCTGTGACAGCACACTTCCACAACCTGTAGAGAACAATGACACACTCTTCACTCTCTCAGATCAACAGAGACTTCATTATCAAAGAGAAACCAATAACATAAACTCAAATGACCATGTTAGATGATCTTGGTCTGTGTCACAGAGAAAAAAACATTATCATAACACACCTGTAGTCAAATTCAAGCAGGAATAATACATATATTTTTAAATGTATGATCATAATTTGTGCAATATCTCTTTTTTTAAACAATTAATTAAATATGTCAGTGAGTTTTACTGTAAAAATCTAGAAAAATTTTAACAGGAGAGGTTAATGTAATGAATATTAAAGAGTCATGAAACCCCCCTCTTTCAGCTCAAGTCTACCTCACAATCATCTTAAATGTGTGTGATCAGATAGAGATAAAAAGAGCAGGAAAATCTGGCCACGCCCCCAGAACTTCTTTTTAATATCTATATATATATATGTGTGTGTGTGTGTGTGTATTATCACATTTAAAGATATTTCACATATTGTAGTAATACATACTATTGTCCTGCAGCATTTAATAATCATGATAATAATTAATATATAATTTATTAAAATTATTAATATAATTGTTATTATTAAAGTACCTGCCAAAAGTCTGGAAACAATTATTAATTATTTTGAAATAAATCTCTTTTGCTCACCAAGGCTGAATTTATTTGATCAAAAATACAGAAAAACAGTAATATTGTGAAATATTGTTACAAATTTAAAAAAAAGTTTTCTGTTTTAATACATTATAAAATGTAATTTATTCCTGTGATCAAAGCAGAATTTCAGCATCATTACTCCAGTTTTCAGTGTCACATGATCTTTCAGAAATCATTCAAATTCAAGAAGCATTTCTGATTATTATCAATGTTGAAAACAGTTGTGCTGCTTCATATTTTTCTGGAAATTGTGATACATCTTATTTTTTCAGTATTCTTTGAAAAAGAGAAAGTTCAATGAACAGCATTTACTGTATATACATTTATCAAATATATTAAATTTATTAAAGCATTTATTAAATAGAAATATTTTGTAACATTTTAAATGTCTTCACTCTTCTCACTTTTTATCACTTTAATGTAAGATGAATTATAGCAGTGGTTCCGAACCTGTGGGCCGCGAGATAAATTTAAATGAATTCAAATATATTAATATAATTCATTAATTTAATTATTAATAAGTTACATTTAATAAATTAAATTAAATTAAATTAATCAAAAATACATTTAAAACAAGGCACCACCTCTCTCGTACGTATTCTGTGATTGTTTCGGTTCAGCCCAGTCTGTTTCTCATCGTGCTGCTGTGAAATACAGACTGAACGGTGGCTCAAAATGCAAACTCTCTCAGTTGGAAAAAGAAAACCTGTGTCGCTAAAAAGGTTTTGATGGATGACGGTTGTAATGAAGGTAAAGACGATTACAGTGACATACAGGAGTCGTACATAAGGCATGCGCGAGTCCGCAATTATTGATGCGCAAACATACCGTGCATGTGCGCTCGACTCAAGGATCGCTATAACATCGTATTTCTGCATGAACACAGTTCAATATATTCGCGTAGTTGTCAAAATTAATGTACTGTGAGTGTTTTATAACGGATGCTCGCCGAACAAGTGTGTTTTGGAGAAGTTTGAGAGGATCAGTGGTGTTATATGAGTTATATGTCAATAATTTTGAATGGATCCGCATAGTTTTTAAATTCAGTCCTTTGGTATCTCCCTGTGGTCTTATTTGGTATGGCAGGTTGACTTGTGCTTATTTAAGTTACTGTATTACTGAGCAGAGTAAGTACTTTTAAGTTGTAAAGAATGTCTGCAAAGTATGTTTGCAAAACAGAACACTGAACGTTTAAATCTATCTTAAGTTTCTTCTTTAAAGAAATAATAACATGGGGTTGAAAAGTAATAACACGAAAATACAAATGTTTTTTGTGAATTAAAAAAAAATTACGGCCGTGCCGTATTGATTCGGAGAGGAGGGGGGCCTTGGCGTAAAAAAAGGTTGGGAACCACTGAATTATAGTATCAATTTCTCTCTTTTTAAAATCTTACCACAAATGTTTGAATGGTATCATTGTTTCCACAAAAATGTTAAGCAGCAAAAACTGCTTTTTAACATTGATAATAATAAATAGTGAATGTTTCTTGAGCAGCAAATCAGCATTTCTGAAGGATCATGTGACACTGAAACTTCTCTTTGTAAACAACAACAGAATTATAAACGATTCTAATGACGAATGTTGCGTTCCCAAATGCAAATTAAAGCGTCACAAACGCAGTAGCATTTACAGTGAATCGACACTGAAAACACAGTACTGTTACAGCAAACATGCAGCGCGTCAGACTATAGCCTATATTTATGTAATTACATCACAATCGTTGTGAATTTTATGACAGTACTATGTAATCTCAAATTCTCACCAACATTCATAAAAAAAGTTACCGGCGAGTAACAAGTTTCAGCGCTGATTCTACTCGCATTCGGTGCTTTGAACCATTTGAACCCCTTTAGGACCGTTATCGCGTCTAAAAACGCATGGAAAACGCGTCCACGCCACTTTCTCCTTTCCAAAGCGTTCAGGAGCTTGTGCTCCGGTGGCGTCTGTCGTTACTAAGCAACCATGAGCTGTGCTCACCATGACGACACGGTAGTTCCAGCAAAGGATATACAGATTTCCAGCACTGAAAATCACTTGCAGTAGCTCTGCTACTAGATTTATTTATGGAGATGAGAAATAAGAACCACCCTGTACAGCTATGATCAGCTGTTCGGCTGAGCTTTCCATGTTTTGTTACGGAAAGGCTGAAGCTGATCGGTTGGTTCTTGTCACATGACCTGCGGTGCTCTTGCTGCATTCTGAAAAGTTGAGAGTTTTTCATCTCGATGCGTCTGGAAAACGTGATGTGAACGGCCCCTTAGAAAACATAACCTTTTCACAGTTTATTTAGTTAACTGCTTAAGGCATTTCGCCATTTGAATCATCGAGCAGTAACCAGCATAACCCTGAACAAAAAAATTACTGATCTGTGTGTTTCACGTGGGTCATGATTTCAGGCCGAAAAAAAAAACTTCATCCAGAAGAATCACATCCCTGGTTGACGAGTGTGAACAGAAGGGAGGGAGTGGGGCACAGGGGAGAAAGAGGGGGACGAGCAACTGTCATCTGTCAGCGGCCCATGATGCTCTCACTAAATATCAGGGGGAAATTGAAGGATTTTTATTGCTAAGTTAAATTCAGATGAATTATGAATACAATATCTTACACACACAGCACAAGCTTGATTTCAAATGGTACATTGAATTAAAACAGACAAGTAAATAGTAATGAAATAAGAACAAATAAACACATTAACAAAAGCACAAATAAATACAATAGAATAAAGATACAAATGAAATCGACTGCTTTATTTCTTCAGGTAGGTCTAATAGTATTCGGGTAAGAAACTGAATAAAGAAAGTAATCAAATTTAAAATAACTTTGGATAATCTTCATTGTAAAAATGAAATACAGATTAATCAATTAACACTTTATTATGTGTGCGCTTCGGATGTGAGCGAGAAATCTGCGGGAATGAGTAGAATTTGCATTGAAATCCAGACCGGGTCACACCAACAGTATTTAACCGGAGTGAATGAGACTGAATGAGAGGAGGAGGGTGTGGGGATGAGAGGAGAGCAAGAAAGCACAGCTGGTATCAGTGTATCGATGCTGCAGAAAGGAGTATTGGAATCGTTTTAGATATTTCAGTATCGATACATATCGAAATATAGATATTTCTGACAACACTAATCCTGACTGTGCTGAGATTGAGTGTGTTTAAAGTAAAGAGTGTTAAATGTTGATCGTATCTCCTTACTGAGGAGCAGCTCATGTGTTCAATCATTTACAGATCAATCACTCAATCACCTCAACTCAACAAAATATTATTTCTACACTCTACAGGTATATGGAAGTTCAAGTCCATTTACTAACATGTTAAACATATAAGCCTGTAGCCTTTATCATATGTTCTGTCATATAAACAGTATAATAACAATAATATCATTTACTTCCCTCAAACAACTCAGTAGGTATTATTAGTATTATTATAATTATTGTTTTTGTTTTTACATTTAAAGTATTGTCACACTTTAATATGTGAAATATATGATCAGAAAACTAAACACATTTATCGTCGTCAGGCTTTTATTTGTGTTTAATGGATCAAACAGCAGAGCTGCGCTCTCAGGTTTATGGCTGCTGTAAATTTGACCTGCCACAAGATGGCGCTGTTTTCGACACTCTTGATGCTTTGAAACTTTTCCTGAAACATTTAGGAAAAAAAAGCTTCAAAGATTTAAGAGGCTTCATTTCTCCATCCCTACTCAATAGTTTTAGGCCTTTTTGCAAATTTTTCCCATCGAGTTTAGCTGTTTTAGAGCGTTTACTCATTTTGAGCCTGTTTTTAAACATGAACTATCTGTAATGTCATTTTTCATGTGTGGAAAAAGCAACGAAACTAAACTAGCAATCTGATTTCTTTTCACCCATATCCCCCACGCCCAACCATGCACGTGCACACACACACACACACACACACACACACACACACTTGACTTTACAACACAAACACACACCTTTATTTATTCTCATTATCTCTTGCTTTCTTAACAGGGCTCCAGACAAAAAAAAAAAAAAAAAAAAATCATTAAGGAGTCAATGGCTCCTATAGGGGGAAAAAACAGGCGCCAAATTTTTTTTTTAAAGAGCCACACAATTAATGAACTTAAATTTTTAAATCACTTACTTTTAGTCATCCTGTTGTGTTTATATAGTTTCAGCATTTTCATTTTGTGATTTTTCTGGGAAATAAATGTCACTATTTTCACTTAATACTAATATAGTTTTTGTTAATATTTTGAATCCGATAAGATTTTTATATTTTCTGCTTTCATTTTTCGTTGTTTTAATCTCTTTTTTTTGTGTGTTTTGTTTTTAGTTTTATTTTTGGTTGTTTTTAAACATGGCTGTTTAGTTTTTTATGCACTTTTATTTCAGTATTAACATTTATTTCAAGCAATGAAAAAATGTTTTTTAATGGTTTTAGTTAACTATAACCTTTATATTGAATAATATGCGTCAAATAATGTTGTTAGTCATTCCTCCCTAATTAAAATATTAATTATGGAAATAAACATATAAATACATTTGGTTTGTGTAACCAAATAACAAACAGAGGAAACTGATATACATACGACTTTGATTAATGAACAGGCCAAAATACAGCGGGACTCTTATTTTGAAATGCATGTGGTTTCCTTTTGCTGCTCATTCAAGTTCAGATGAAGAAGATAAAAAAAAAACTACATTGTTACGAGCGTTACAACACATTACAATATGAATAATATAGAATAAACTTTGTCATAATTGATCAGCATTAGTTCTTAAGCAATCGGTTGACTAATGTGCGCTAATCATTGATTGTGAGCAGCTCTGAAGTGCTGTTGCGAGAGCCTGAAGAACGCACAACAGCGCCATCTTTTGACTTTAAAATATGCAGCGCTCACTAGGGATGGGCGATACCACTTATTTTGTTTTCGATACAATACCGATACTTTCGAGGCCAATATCGCCGATATCAATACCGATACGATACCTCTAATCCGAACTTATACATTTAAAACATTTTAAATGATTGAATTACTTAGAGTAATTATATTTGAAAGGTATTTTAACATTCAATACGCATTCATTGCAATTTATTCAATTATATTTTTTTTTACACATGGTTAAAATGTTTACTTGTAGTGGTAACCATGGAAATGTACAAATTCTATAGGCCTAGCTGAACTATGTTCACTGTAGTAATGGTTCATTTTCATAAGGGACTGCCAGTGACAGGCTGTTGCACCCATAAAATGCAACCTTTGTATTCTGACAGTGTATCAACATTAGATACAGAACAGAACATCAACATGAGCTTTTAACGTTTAATTTAAATAAATGTAATTGCACAAACAATGTAGGCTACTATTTCATTGTGTTTATTGTTAAATAACTCAAACATATGTTTTTCTGTCTTCTGTTCTGGGCTGTGTTTCCCAAAAGCATCAATGGTTTCTTACGATACTAAACGCAGCCCTGTTTGAATGTAGTGTCGGCAGTGAGTGAACGCATTCTGTGATTGATTGGTTCTGTCTTGCAGCATTTGCGTGTGTTCAGATGAGCAAGAAAATAGTTCTACTACACAATTATTGTCCAATTCAATGCTTATTGTACACATTAAATTTATTGATAAATAAACAAAATCACTGGTAAAAAAAAAAAAACACCTTAGTATCGATTTTTTTATTTGAGTATCGATGCTTTTGATATTCAACGTCAGTATCGATATATCAATACTTCATATCGATACGCCCATCCCTAGCGCTCACATTTATTTAATAAATCACAAAGAACTATCGCGATTTGTTTTTCCATCCACAAAATATAAGACTCCTTAAAATGATCGTTTATACTCTTGTTATACTGTTGTAGGGAACTACAGAAGTAAAATTAGCTCAAATGAAATAATTAATTTAAAGGGAATTATAAAGAGTCATTTATTTACGGCCGAGCAACTGAGTCGTCCAGCGTTCATTTGCTCGAGCCGTAATAAGCTCTTGTAGCGGATATGAATATCCAACTATCGTGAAAATAATAGCTTGGTAACAAGATCGACAGTTTAAGACATTAAATTTTAGAAGCACATAATACAAGACACTTTCTTTAAAAATCTACAAGAGACTTTATTTATTCTAACACAAACTAATCTAACACAAACACACACATACACACACATTCATACGCGTTGCAGTAAACGGAAGGAAATGAGAGAAAGAGTTTTAAGAGAGAGAGAGTGATATGATGAACAGGTTTCCTAGCAAAAATATGCACTTCAGAAGATCTGACCTGAACGAACCATGAATCATTAATTTAAATGCACCAGTTCAGTTGATCGAATCTGGAGGTACTTGCTTGAGTCGACTTTAAATGTGCATCATCTCGTCAGAGTGCAGCGAAGCGTTTTCCAAGTCGATGATTTGTCTTTTCAGGTCCAGATGGTGGTTAGGAAAAAACCAATCACGTTTTAGCTTGCTGGGAAAATGAAAGGAAGTCTCTTTGTCGCTGGAGTTGAAGTTGAAGCGGCAAAAGTCGTTGGTTGAACTTTGCGGCAAAACTTATAACACGAGACTCAACGGAAAAGAAAATTAAGTAAAAGAAAAGAAAAGTGAGTGAAAGTTGGATGGCTTGAATGAGCTGCTTGTCTGTTCTTCTTGTTACTCGTTGTTCTGCTTACTCTGGTCACTGCTGACCGGTTCTTTCTTCTAGTTTTCTCATTTGTTTTTCTTCTTCTCTTCAGCTTCAGTTCTTTTGTCTTGCGATATGACTATTTAAACTTAGGTGTTTGTCCCACCTCTGAGAGGAGTTCTGGCCAATCAGATATCGTCCTGTTTCAAAAGGTGGCTTTTCTCTGCCCCAATCATACATAGGTGTTACCTCCGGTCTCTGCTTCGGCAGAGTACCGTTTTAGACATAATTTCTATTATAATGGAATATGATACACTTTTACACAGATTTCATTCAAGCCATGATTAAGAAGAGAGAAAGAGAATTAAATTCATACCAAATAAGGCATACTTTCAATCAGTCATTCAAGAGTTATCACATTTACATGAATTGTGGGTGTTCTAAAGCATAACTGGTTACAGGTAGTATTCGTGGACATGATGTAAAATGTATGCAGTTAAAAGATGTTTGATAAGTCCATTTAAAATTGTTTGGAACAATTTTGATGCAGTTTTAGTTGTAGAACAGTCTTCGTTGGGTTTTCTGTAAAGTTAGGTCCCTCAGAGAAACAAAAGAGGCCTGCATTGTCTCTTTGTCTCTCTTTTGGTCTGGTGATCAAAGAGTCTTTATCTTTTTGGTGACCATTTGGTTGCTACATTTTGGGTTAAAGGTTATCACCTCTCCTGCAGTCAGGAAGCATGGGTGCCATAAAGGGTACCTATCAAAGGTTGTTCTGTAGACGGACTGGAGCCGAAACTAGATTCTCTGAGGTTTGGTTTCTGGAATTATGTTTTAAAAGAGTCCTCTGAACGATTCATTTGTCTGGTTCGTCCATGGTTCCTACATATTCCCCCCTTTGTTCGGCGATGTGTTGGGATGAAGACATCGGCGGACACTGCAGAGAGACAGGCAGAAGAAGCAGACACATACAAAGCGACAACAAAACAACACCTCCATGATTGGCCACTGTACTGGTGCAAGGCATTAGATTATCTCAGTACTAACATATTAAGTTCAATTTTAAGAGTGTTATTCTAAATTGTCTCAGTATATTAATGCTTGGCTCAAATTATGTGATTAAATTGTTTGTTTTCTTCTCTTCGAAATTGTTTTAGGTTGAGACCGGTTTACCCTTCATTTTCTGCTGACATCATTTGTGGTGAAAATGATGTGACCCATCATGCATGGAGCTCTCTGGCTCACATTCAAGTTTTAAGGTGGCTTTCAGACCTTAGGCGTGGTGCATCAATCCTAATGTCATGACCTTGACCCTTATGGGGTAGACAGGTATTTTACCTTATAAAGAAGAAGGGAGAAGAGGAAGAGGAAGAGGAAAACAACACAAAGCAGTTGAGTGTTTCCTGGTACGGCTAACACTACCGCGTGTATCTAAGGTGTCATGTATCATAGCTTGATGAGAGGTGTTCTACTTGTTGTGCAGATAGTTGCATGTATCTTATGGTGAATGTAGCTAAGTTTATGTTGAGCTAGTTTCTGAAACTAATTTCTGTCTGTAGGAAGAGCACGTTGGTGAGTATGTTAATGTAGTGTAGTGTAATGTAGTGTAGTGTATGTATGGTCAGATCTGTTTCAGTCTGTTTTGCTCCCCCCTTTTCTTGAAGGGCTTAGATGAAGATTGGCTCTTTGCATCTTGGACTTGGGATGAGGGATTGTCCATAATCTGATGGGAGTCAGTCCAGTGAGGCAGGAAGTTCTTTGGCAGAAAGTGGGAGGTAGTTTGACATAGCTGCGTTGAGCTGTGGTGCAAAACTTTGTCTCCTACGTTGCATTCCTTTTGTAACGCCTCCTGGTTGTGACAGACTGTCTGACCTTCTGTGCTTACTGTTGTTACTGTTGCACAAGCATGGTTCTTGAGATGGGAACTCGTTGGATCTATTGGTGGGTGATGAGTAACCAGAACTGTGTTTCCTGGTACTACTGAGTTTTCAGCGGTGTTTGGCTGTAAGAGACCGCTTTGTTCTGTGTTGTTGTAGAACATGTGGCCGTCATCTCCATGTGGAAGTTGTATCAGATGATTACTGATCTTCCGTTCCGTCTCTAGTCATAACGAGGGTGACTCATCCTTGTGATCATCCCTATTTGTGTTGTTTGCGAAGAACGCTGTTATTTGCCTCATCAATTGTTCCATGTCTTCTGAGGTAGAACTGTCTTGTTCTTGGCTGTACTCAGTGCTGTGTTTAACTGAGTGGTGCCGAGGTGGGTTCCATCGTCGCTTACCCACATTGGATGCATTTGAATGTGTAGGCTGATGGACTTTGGCTGTCCAGTTAGGTTCCCAGATGTTTCTTTCTGGCGGGCTTCTGGAGAAGTGTGGCTGGTCCCATGACTTTTCCCAGCTGTCGGTGTAGAAGCTGTCAGTGGCATGGGGGTCATGTTCTTGGTGCTGTTTATGACAGACTGTGGGGTTGTCATGCCACTGGGTGTCTTGCAGTGCACGGCTTGGATCTTGGCTGACAGAGTTTGACATTGTGGCCAATTTCAAACCTTTCTTTGAGGTCATCTTCTGTTTGATGTAGGCCTTGTGTGTCAAGTCACGTAGTTGTTGGATTGTCATGGTGCTTGGGCAGGCCATGATGCCTAGATGGTGACTTAGTCCAGGGTGCAGGTTTTTCAGAAAGAGGGTTTTGAAGTTCACATCCTCTTCAAGTCCAGGTTCGTTATGTGCACCTAAGTAGGCTTGTCGGAAACGGTTGTAGTAAGCTTGGGGAGTCTCTTGTCGACCTTGTTTGGTTTCCAAGGCGACTAACAGTCCATGTTCAGACTCTGGGCCTGTAAATTCTTTAATCAGTGACTCACGTAATAGCTGGTAGTTGTGCTTAACGTGGACAGGTTGTCGATCTAAGAAGCTTCGTACCTCTGGGCTGGATGTGGACCTGAGGAGATACAACCTGTCTTTGTCAGTCACATTAGGTCTCACTTCTAGGTGGAAGTCAATATCTCGGAGGTAGATCTGGATGTTGTGGCTCTCCATGGAGTTCGGGTTGAACGGTGTGATGTTCTTAGCCAGCTTGTCGAGGTCTTTAAGGGTAATCTCGTGTGCAGCTCTGGGGTCTGCACAGATGAGCTCTCTTTGGTTGACAGGGAAGAATTCTGTAGTGGAGGCCGGTGATGTTGTGGGTTGTGGCCATTCACTTCTTCCGTTGTACAGCAGTTCTTGGATGGGGGACTCGGTCCTGCTCAACAGTGGTGATGCTGATGGAGGTCTCTCCCTTCTGGGCTCTGGCTTCTGTGTGTGAACATGTTTAAGTTCATTTCTGACCATGTAGAGCTCGCCGTTGGCATTGTCTAATTGTTGGTTCAGATGGTCCATTTCAGCGCTGTATCTTTTCAAATGGTCTTCCAGAGCATTAATTTTAAAGTTCTTATCTTTAATGTCAGAATTGGCATTTTCTAGTTGGTTTACCAGGTGTCTTTGGACAAACTTTAATTGTTGTTTGTCACGTTCAGCAACTGCAAGGGCTTCTTGGAGCTTGTCAGCTTGTTCCTTTGTTTCTTGCTCTGCTTCGGACACTTTGAGTTTGTCTTGAGCTTTCACTTTGTGCTGGTCTGTGCAGCGTTGAATGTGCATCAGCTCCCTCAGGAACTCAGTGGTCTGATGCTTGAAGTCGTCCTGGACTTTCACTTCCAGCTTGTCTATGCGGCTTTGGGCACATGTCAGCTCCTCCTGCAGGTGGGTGATGTACTTGTCGCTTAGTTTCAGCTGGGCTGTGAAGGCAATGCTTAGAGACTTGGTTATCTTGCCTAGTTCAGTGTGTTCTTGGTTCTGGCTTGAATCATGTGTCAGGAATCTTCTCAGAATTATGATTATTATCAAAAATAATAACAGTTCAATTGTCTTTGGCATGAGGCAGTTTGTAATGCCGCTGAGCCAGGCATCCACATCTTGGGCAGTGGGGTTTTCCGTCTGCGACATGTTGGTACGATGGGGAGAAGAGACTGACACAGATCTGTGTGGGGTGTGAAGCCTATATGTGGTGGAACAGCTAAGTCTTGTTTCAGTGAATGTACACTAGTAGTGAAGTGTGATGGCTACGTGTTGGTCTCAGTGTGTAGACAGGTAGGCTAGTGATGAGAAGGCTTAATGAAAAGCTGTTTCTAAAAAGAAAAGAAAAGAAAATATATATTATTGTTTATGTTCGCAAGGACGATAATACAATAATAATGCGGATACCTCTTTTCTTAGTTTGACAGGATTGACACCACACACCTTCAGTTGAACCGCTTACCAGGGATGCTGTGAAGGCAACGGTTGCTCAACACTTGTCTCTGTTAAATGTTCTTGGATGAAAATGTCAATTTTAATTGCGTTTACAAGTGCAGGGAGTATGGAGAACACAAAAGGGTTTGATTAAAATCAAATACCTAATGAATTGTTTCTTTGGAAAGATTGTGTTTCTCTTTCTTTAGAATTGATTGATGGTTCGTCCAAGCCTGATCCCTACAAATGTGAAGAATAAGATGGAAGAAAGCAGGATAGGACAGGAAAGATGGGAGGAAAAGGAAAGGAGAAGGAAGGAGACCAGATCCACAAATGGCTCTGAAGCCTTTGTCTAATTACGAGTATAGAATTAGTAGTTGATGAACAACTAAACACATGAGAATAAAGATTTTAGTAAAGAGATGGTTGTCTCTGATTGATTTGAAACTCGTAATAAGATATCAATGTCTCCTATTGAGGCTCAGGTGTGTCGTTCCTAAGCTAGAATACAAAGAGGAAAGGAGAAAGGTAAAAAAAGGAAGTAAATGAAAATAACGGGATGAAATAAGAAAAAGGGAATTAAACAAAGAGTTAAATGAAATAAAAAATAAAAAAATAAAAATAGAGTGGCTAAGTATATAACCAAGAAAGGGAAAAGGAAAATACAACGCAATAAAATAATGAGCAAGTGTGAGTCCAGAAGATTCTGTAATTAGGAAAAACTTTGGTGGAATAAGTTTGCTTAAACTTCTAAAGTTTAAGGCTTATTCATACCTAAAGTAATTAGATCTAAAATAGAATTTTAGAGTTATGAAAATTATGAAATTAGAAATAATGGAAATTTGGAAATGTAGAAATCATTTAAAATTACTTTCTAGAAAAAAAAAAAAAAGAATTTCAATTTAAATCTAATTGGTTTTATTAAATTCAAATTTGACAATTAAAAATTGTAAACCAGTATTTCTTTTTCAAGTCAAATGCAGTAAGCAATTATTAATTGTAAACCAATAATTTCCCTTTCAATTAAAATATAGGTAAAGTAATAAGTGAGAAAGTTAGGGGGAAAATAAGAAGGAAAAACCAACAAGTGTACATAATGTAGCGAATTTACATGTATTTAATCAATTAGCTCAAATTATGGGTGAAATATATCTATAATTAAGTCATAACGCGTTATGATTAATTATAATATAGATCGACCAAAGAGGGAATTATGCACATATATTGTGAATTAATTACAACGGATTATAATCAATTACATATATGATTAGGTCTAGTTCAATAGTGATTTGAGAAAGACTATCCTAGTTTGTCCAGCAAACTATCAGTTTTCAACTATTTATAAAAGGAAGTTGGTCTCTGGCCACGAGAATAACCTCCTATTATAGCATTAAAGCGTAAAGCAGTTTTGCAGAATCAAACGTAGAAGGGACCTGGTTCGTGAATGAGCAACAGAGGCAATCAAGCATGAATATAATGTATTTAATATACGAAACTACAACTACATGGACTAACGTTATATGACTAGATATACACAAAGGAATACACATATATACAAAAGCGAAAGTAAAGGCAGGAAAACAGAGGTGATCAAAGAAAGTGGCAAATTACAAACAGTTAAACCTTTGAGAGCCAGCAAGGAAACTCAGCTTATGCATGGAGCTTAAAACGCTTCGAAAAGAATAGTTCTATACTTGCATAGGTTTTAGGTGCTGTGGTTTGCGTGTCTTCCTGGAGGAGTTTCAATGCGTGCGGCTGGAACGATTGGTCCTTTTCCGAGGCTGGGTTCTCGGCGGGGTTTTCAACCAAGGTTTTAACTTAAGAGTAAGATAACCGGAAAATAAAGAAGAGAGAGAGTCCGTCTCCGAGGTGATGGAGGATGACGGAGGCTTGACAGAAGCGAACTTGTGCCAAACAGATGGTCGTCCCGAAGATGCAGAGGAGCGCGTGATGGAAGCGCAGTCGCCGAGACGTCCGGGAGAGACGTGCGTGAGGTGGCGACGGGCAATCGAAAGACGATCGAGAGATAATCGAGAGACAAAGGAAACCTGCGTGTGAATGTCTTTTAAGGACAAACAAGCCAAACGCCTCCTCGGATGCGTCAGCCAATGGTGCGGGTGCAACTTTGGCGGGCAAACTTTTTCTTTGTCTCCATTTATGGCCTCATTTGCATGGTTTACGAAGTGTCAGAACTGGGTACATTTTCTTCAAAATACCATTAAAATAGAACAATGCATTTTACAATGATGTGACATACATTGTTATTTAGGGCATAAAGAGAGCTTTACAATGAGATTAAACTTGTCAAATGTCAAAGACATAAAAGTGAGGGATACAGTTTATACTTGAATATACCGCTTAGAATAAAACTAACACTACTACAATCATAACTAATCTTATATACTAGGGATACATGCACGTTCACTTGAATACAGCAACGGGTACACTTTGGTATAGTCATATTTTGAGGCTAAATGTAGATACAGTTTCCAAATGTGCATTTGAGTCTCTGTATGTGTGTGTGTGATGTGTATTGAGTTTTCACAGCGTCTTGGGTATGCCACATGGCCCTTAGTGCCATGTGGGGGGGAGCATGGGTGACTCTTTGAAGTCCCCAGAGCTGGGGAGAAAGCCTCCTGCTTCTCCTCACTGAAGGTAACAAAGATGCCACCAGGGTAATTTCATCTAGACCTGCCGGAGCCATGGTCTATGGGTTATCTGAAGGAGGTCAAACGTTAAAAGCTTTCTTTAATTTATAGTTGTATTGATAATTTTGATCCACCACAGACGCTACAATAAAGTTGAAGTATTTTAAGTGGTTAAATCACTTTATAGTTGCTAAAACAGACACTGCATTCACACAAGGATGTTAACTAGCTTAGCTTTGAGGCTAAAGGCTTTAGCGTACGAACTTCAATGTAAACAACTACAGAGGTTAGCTTAGCAACACCGTGCGGTTTGTTTACAATGACGTTCACCCGGAAGCATTGGTTAAGACTTCCGTGCCACGACTGTAACTATGGCGACCAAATAAATGATAGCGGCGAACCTGTGAATTGAATCAAATACAGGCAACTGTACAAATGAAAATCACATGCACGTACGATCAAGTATTACGTGAAATGTCGGCGCATTTCAACACTATAAATAAGAGACACCACTCGTAGCTGTTTTACGACGTGGGGCTTAAACTTTAAGTGATAGGTTTCTGCTGTAATAGATGGAACAATCGCGACCTCGGCGGGTCTCTATGTGCACGCAAAATATAACAGTTTCAAAAACTTCACTTGATCAAAATTTCAAATCTCTTCCAATTCAAATTGCACTCGGACACACGCAGTGTTACTCGAGGCTCAAACAAGCAAGCGTATAGCTACTGTTTAACAAACGGAAGAATATAGCACACTGAAAGCAGTGGAACACGCACTGATCAGTTTAGCTATAAATAAATATAAAACAAGCAAGCGTACAGCGTTACTGTTTAACAAAGGGGAAAATAGCAGATTGAGTACAGTGGAACACGCACTGATCAATTTAGCTATAAATAAATAGTTTTAGAAAAAGATCGAGGAACACGCTCAATCTTGCCGCACTGTGAGGAGAGTATTCGTCCTTACACAGAGGTATTTTAATTATTGCAGTTTAGTTTCAATTCAGCTCTCTGATACACATAACGTTATAGCTATTTGAATGACGCTGGAACACGCAGACATCAGCTTAGCTATAAACAAGGCCTTCTAGAATTTAAGGAACACGCTTAATTCTTACCTTATCGCATTGTGATATCATAAATCTGAAGTTTACTGCAGACTGAAGTTTAGAGACAAGACGGCAGACTCGGGTTACAGCTCTCACTCATTCAACTCGTTCAAACGGGCCGCGCCGTGCGCGCTGCATACGTCACACACACACTCTGAGGGTTTTAATAATGTGTTCAATAAAAAAGAAAATGACTTGATATGTGCTCCAAATTTAGATTAAACTGCCCGCATTCTCCACCATTACTGTAGGGAACTACAGAAGTAAAATTAGCTCAAATGAAATAATTAATTTAAAGGGAATTATAAAGAGTCATTTATTTACGGCCGAGCAACTGAGTCGTCCAGCGTTCATTTGCTCGAGCCGTAATAAGCTCTTGTAGCGGATATGAATATCCAACTATCGTGAAAATAATAGCTTGGTAACAAGATCGACAGTTTAAGACATTAAATTTTAGAAGCACATAATACAAGACACTTTCTTTAAAAATCTACAAGAGACTTTATTTATTCTAACACAAACTAATCTAACACAAACACACACATACACACACATTCATACGCGTTGCAGTAAACGGAAGGAAATGAGAGAGAGAGTTTTAAGAGAGAGAGAGTGATATGATGAACAGGTTTCCTAGCAAAAATATGCACTTCAGAAGATCTGACCTGAACGAACCATGAATCATTAATTTAAATGCACCAGTTCAGTTGATCGAATCTGGAGGTACTTGCTTGAGTCGACTTTAAATGTGCATCATCTCGTCAGAGTGCAGCGAAGCGTTTTCCAAGTCGATGATTTGTCTTTTCAGGTCCAGATGGTGGTTAGGTAAAAACCAATCACATTTTAGCTTGCTGGGAAAATGAAAGGAAGTCTCTTTGTCGCTGGAGTTGAAGTTGAAGCGGCAAAAGTCGTTGGTTGAACTCTGCGGCAAAACTTAGAACACGAGACTCAACGGAAAAGAAAATTAAGTAAAAGAAAAGAAAAGTGAGTGAAAGTTGGATGGCTTGAATGAGCTGCTTGTCTGTTCTTCTTGTTACTCGTTGTTCTGCTTACTCTGGTCACTGCTGACCGGTTCTTTCTTCTAGTTTTCTCATTCGTTTTTCTTCTTCTCTTCAGCTTCAGTTCTTTTGTCTTGCGATATGACTATTTAAACTTAGGTGTTTGTCCCACCTCTGAGAGGAGTTCTGGCCAATCAGATATCGTCCTGTTTCAAAAGGTGGCTTTTCTCTGCCCCAATCATACATAGGTGTTACCTCCGGTCTCTGCTTCGGCAGAGTACCGTTTTAGACATAATTTCTATTATAATGGAATATGATACACTTTTACACAGATTTCATTCAAGCCATGATTAAGAAGAGAGAAAGAGAATTAAATTCATACCAAATAAGGCATAATCAGTCATTCAAGAGTTATCACATTTACATGAATTGTGGGTGTTCTAAAGCATAACTGGTTACAGGTAGTATTCGTGGACATGATGTAAAATGTATGCAGTTAAAAGATGTTTGATAAGTTCATTTAAAATTGTTTGGAACAATTTTGATGCAGTTTTAGTTGTAGAATAGTCTTCGTTGGGTTTTCTGTAAAGTTAGGTCCCTCAGAGAAACAAAAGAGGCCTGCATTGTCTCTTTGTCTCTCTTTTGGTCTGGTGATCAAAGAGTCTTTATCTTTTTGGTGACCATTTGGTTGCTACATTTTGGGTTAAAGGTTATCACCTCTCCTGCAGTCAGGAAGCATGGGTGCCATAAAGGGTACCTATCAAAGGTTGTTCTGTAGACGGACTGGAGCCGAAACTAGATTCTCTGAGGTTTGGTTTCTGGAATTATGTTTTAAGAGAGTCCTCTGAACGATTCATTTGTCTGGTTCGTCCATGGTTCCTACACTGTTTAAGGCACTGAAGACTTTTAATGAACTTAAATTGATCTGATGATGAGCGGAGTGGAATAATGAAAGTGATCAGCATGATTGATATTCAAATGGTAAGCACGCGCTGCATTGTGTATCTGCAGTCTGTAGAGCCGGTTTCCCCTTTTGAATGACGAATATAGACGAATTTATATGAAATAGGCAGTTGTCTCTTTACACAGGAGCAGAACGATGTGTTCAAATGCAGCTTTTTTGCACCGACGCGACGCGAGACGACAACACAGTCGGCTTTCATCAATGCTAGTTCTTTGGCATCTGTTTGGTATGTGATATTTTCCCTACCTGTTCATATTTTGAAACTTTGACATGCAGCATCTCATTTAATTACGTCAACACAACAAATGATGTGATAGGCTACTGGTCACAGAACACACAAATAACATGCAGATTTAACAGTCATAACGTGTGAATTTGTATGGTTGCCAATGGCGACCTCAGCAAAAATATCACTCGCAAATTAATATTTTTAGTCGCAAATGCGACCGTTTTAGGCGCAGTCTGGAGCCCTGCTTAATATGTCATGAGTGTACACAGATAGATTTTAATAATCAATTTTATTGAAAAATAAATAAAATAAAAAAATAAAATAAAAACAGCATTAATTCATGCCCTCTCATGGTATACACAGTGAGTTTATACAGCTGTACATCTGCAGGTGCCACTGCACTAGATTCAGTCACACACCTGTTGATTGTAGGAACGATTTTACAGAGAGACGAGATCTCACGGAGACTCACGAGATCAAACGTGACTTGAGAAGAAAAACAAACGGAGGACAATCGATGTTGTCAGCTGACTCTCCTGCCACGCGTTGTTTTAATGAATGTAATTAGGACTTTCACGATTCCTCGTTTAAATTTGAGTACTTGATTTAAAAAAATCCTCAATAGACCCTTTTCACATTTCTGTGTTTCTCAGTAGCAGAAGTCGTCATAGTTGGGTAAACTTTTATCCATGGGTTTTAAAGACGTCACTTCCGCTATGCCTGCCGCCATTTTTGTGTCCGACACGGCAACTAACACAGCAGCGCTTCATTGTACCGATGATCATCTTTAGCTTCCAGCGAGCACTCAAACAGCAACACAAAACATTAATAACTATGATTGTGATTGTCATATTAATAACATTATAATTGTACACACTACTGTAATAAAATGTTGTGAATTATTTGTACTTAGCTGCTGTGTTTCAGCGTGTTGTTACAGGAAGAACGAATCCACAACAGGAGCTACATTCACGTTTCTTAGTTCAAGTTCATCTGTGCATGATTTTGTGCAAATTTAAGTTATAATATTATGTTTATCTTGTATAAATATTTCTGAATGATCCTATATAGGATGTGTTCTGTTGAGTTAATTAACCTTCTAGCAAAGCGCTTCAGTTTATGGGTGTTCATCTCTTCAGCTTCAGCGCGAGCAGCTCAAACAGCAATGATGTCATCTAAATGAGACTATTTGTGAAAAACATCTGTTATTGTTTGTGATCCTTATTTTATTACCTCCAGCTGTGTTTTGTCCCTTAAAAACATTTCTACAGTAGTGTCCACGAGAATAAGGTGGATATCTTGTACACAGTCCATCGCCATACACCGGAGAAAGTGTTACCAAAAAATCTATTACCTAACAAAAATATAAATAAAATAACAAAATATGTAAATGCAAACAAGTCATTTGACAACATTATTTAGACTGTAAAGAAACAAAATGCATGTGCCATGGTGGAATAAATAATTGGAAATAAGGAAATGATTTTAATCAAACCATATGTTGATGAAAATAATACGAGAACAATACAAGTGCTAGTTATTAAAAATAATGCATTAATGTTTTTGAAAAAATATGAAACATTTTTAATATTACAGTAATAGTAAACATCTTTAATGACTGTTTGAAATATCATCATTGCTGTTAGAGCTGCAAACACACGCTGGAGCTGAAGAGAATGAACACCCATAAACTGAAGCTAGAAGGTTAATTAACTCAACGGAACACATCCGATACGATAATTCAGATTTTTATACAAAATAAAAATAATATTACAACTATTTGCACAAAATCACGCATGTTTCAATATTCTAGATACTCATAAAATAAAACAGACTCAAGTGTGGTGTCATGAACTCCAACTGTTTACTGCTCTTCCGCTCTCTCGCCAATACATGCATAATAAAAGTCTCACGTAACAACTTCAACACTATACATATTGCACATATTGTTACATCTTTCTCTTTTTTTTTTGAACAATGATTCTTAGCTAACTATTACTCTAGTGAGCATTCAAAGTCTTTCAGGTATGTGGGTCTCCTAATAGGCCTACCACTTCTTGAACAGGGCGTATCGGACGGCCCGGTATCACTGTCATTCTCAGACACTCCTGGGTCTTCGGGTCGAGAGGTTTCTGTATTTGCTTCCTCCTTTTCTGGCTTGTCTAGTTCTGGGAAATCATTATCTAGTTCTTTTTTGTCTTGTTCAGGTGTTTTCTGTTCCTCCTCAGTACTTGTCCATTTTCCATCTTAACTTCGTATGATCTTTGTTCCACAGGTCTGATCACTGTTGCTTTTGGCCACCAATGTGTCTGTCCTATCAGCGGCTGAACTCTCACTTTGTCCTTGTAGTGCCGATCTTTGAGATCTTTAGCTGCCACATCATAGTGTTGAGCCCGTCTCAGCTGTCTGTTTTTGTAGCCTCCTACTTTGTTGGGCATCAGTCCTGGACGCAGTAAACTCTCGCTCATCGGGAGTAATGTTTTTGTGCGTCGACCCATCAGTGCCATTGCTGGGCTGCTATCAACACCTTGAGTTGGAGTGTTCTGGTGGTCCAGCATTGCTAGGTAAGGATCAGCTCTTTTAGCTTTCGCCATGAGCCTTTTTGCACTTTTTACAGCTGACTCCTCTTTTCCATTGCTCTGTGGGTATCCCGGTGAGAAGGTTTGTGTGTAAAGTCCCAGGCTTTGCTGAATTTCTTGAATTCATCAGATGAATACTGGGGGCCATTGTCTGAAAACACCAACGGCACCGACCCAGAGGTGTAGCGAACGTTGTGAGAAAACTGGATTCTTCCTCTAATTCCAATCCATTTTTCACATCGCAGACTGAAAAGACCCGTGCTCCATTCAAGTCTGGCAGTACATCCTCAATTGTGGGTAATGGATAATGGTTTCTTTTTAGCGCTTTGTTGGGGGGCTTTGGGTCGATACATGTACGCAGCTGTCCTGAGGGTTTCTGCACTATGACCATGCTGCTAATCCAGTCTGAACTTCTTTCAACAGGAGCTATGATTCCTCGCCTATGCAAGTCTGCTAACTCTTTTCTGAGGGGTTCATAGAGAGCTGTGGGAACTCTTCTTTTGGGCAGTTTTACTGGTTCCACCTGCTCATCTATTTCCAATTTGAGCTTCCCTTCAAATGTCCCTTCAAAGACATCTGCATAGTCCAGTTTTATTTGTTCTTCTGTCCACTTCTTTGATTCCTCCCTGCTTTCCTCTACAGCCATAATATTTTGATGCATCACATTAATCAGTTGCATTTCCTGGCATGCTTTGCTGCCCAGAATGGGTCGATATGCACCTTTCTCCACTACAATGAACTTGAGTTTGTATTTTTTCCTACTGCAAGGGTTTTTCACCTGAAGAGTGCACTTTCCAAGTGGAGTCATGTGGTCTTGTTGTACATCATTAGAACCTGATTGCAGGGCTGTATTTGATCCTTTGGTCATATTTGCTGGGATTACACTGCATGTGGCTCCACAGTCTAACTGGAATCGTACCGATCTTTTATTGACCTGCAAAACGGCATATACAGCTGTACTGTGGTCCGGGTCACCCTTCACCATGTTTATACTTCCTCCCACTGTGCTCAAAGTTATACTCAGCACTTCATCTTCACTTTCTGAATCATCATCTTCCTGCTCAATTGCCAAAACTGTCTTTTTCCTATTGGTCCACATACTTTTGCATACTGCAGCAAAATGGTTATTCTTACCGCAAGATTTACACTTTTGCTCAAATGCAGGACATTTCTCCTTCCTCTTCTCATGTTTCCGGCCACAATATCTGCACTGTATGATGCTCCATTCTGATGAGGTGTCTCTTTTTTCTCTGTATTTCTCCATAGCCATGGCATGTATTGTTGCTGATGATGTCTGTGACTCTATAACTTTTGCTCTCTGTCTGGACAGCTCTGCAGCTCTTCCTATCTGTAAGCATTTTTCCAAACTGAGATCAGACTCTCTGAACAGGCGCTTCCTTAAATGTGAATCCCATGTCCCACACACAATTCTGTCTCTTCTGAGGGAGTCTCAGAATTGCATGTTGCTGCCAGTGTCCTTAATTCATTCACATATTTGTCCAGACTTTCCTCTTGACCCTGACTGCATGTAAAGAAATTGTATCTTTCAACAGTCTCATTTTTCTTGGGGTCACAAAATCCATCTTCCTCAATTAATAAGCCCTCCACATTAGTTCCAACTCCCAACGTTTGGCACACTTCACGTCCTTTTTCTCCAATTAAGTAATGGAGCAGTTTCAATTCATATTCATCCGTTTTGTCTTCCATTGTCAGATCTACATACAAATTGAATTCTTCCTTCCATCTTTTCCATGTCATTGCCATCGTTGCAGGTGCTAGACTAGTGATCAATTATTTACTCACACTGATATCGTCAAGTACGTCACCTCCGAAGCGCGCGCTCAGATGCTCTCTCTGACTTGAGCAGCAGCTATGCGCTCTTGCGAGCCTCTGTCACGCTCCTCAATGGAATGACGATCACTTTAATTCCTTGTGGTTCGGTTTCAGTCTTTAGACTTATGAACCGCTGCCACCATGTGGCACCGCTGCCACCATTCTTGATACTCATAAAATAAAACAGACTCAAGTGTGGTGTCATGAACTCCAACTGTTTACTGCTCTTCCGCTCTCTCGCCAATACATGCATAATAAAAGTCTCACGTACAACTTCAGCACTATACATATTGCACATACTGTTACAACGCACAGATGAACGCAGTCAGAATAATAGCTCCTGTTGTGGATTAGTTCTTCCTGTAACAACACGCCGAAACACAGCAAGCCCAAAGAATTCACAACATTTTATTACAATAGTGTGTACCCAGGGTGTGAACTACAGGGGATCTAGGAGGAGCTCGGCTCCCCTTAATAAGACATGGGCTCCCCTGAAAATGTGATTTGTGAAATTTTGGGGGGTCTCCAAAAATATTGACAATGTGTTATTTTGATGTGCAATTTCAGTTTTGTGTAATGTGATCATCGTGGATTATTATGTGTAATTGCAAAAATATCATTCATTCATGCATGACGGCGATTTAAACCTAATTCACTTCAATAAAGATAACTGTACATGCTATTCTTGTCATGAGCATCAAGTTGTGGGGGCGCTGCGGTGCAAATTTCACTCATGTTTAGTACGTGTTAATCATGGTGTTAACTCAAAGATTCATAGAAAAAATATAAACATTGGAGTTGTGGTCGATTCTGTGTTAAGGTAAGGCATGTTATTCGCAATTATGTGTTGTGGCTGGGTTTTTATAGGTCTGTGTGACTCTAGGCCTAATTGAACGGAGGAATTATGGTATTGTTCTGTAGCCTGACGAGTAACTTTAACCGTTGTTTATGTGAACTCAAAGACAGCCTGATGCTTTGTTTATGTGGGTGTCTGTTCACCTATCAATTCGTGTCGATAAAGTATAATAGGGTAAATCCCGTATAGTGATTTATCCTACATAGTGCTTGCATAAAGCAAGTAGTGCATACACTTGTAGATGTAATGTATTTTTGTAAGCCATTAGTCCACCCCAACCCCCCGTTATAAAAAAAAAAAAAGTGTCCACAGTGTCCAAAGTCCACGGTATAGTTCGAACACTGTGTGTACAATTAATGTTATGAATAAGACAACTGCCACAGGTAATAGTACATTATTTATTTATTAAAGATTTATTTTTACCATTTTATTGTATTCAAATCTATAAATCAAACTATGTATTGCATTTATCAAGAAAAGGTTCAGCACCCAAGGCTCTATCGCTATTGTCTCATGGTGTTCAGTGTCTTTAGGATTGTTTGTGATTTAGCTTTAGTGACTCAGGAGTCCTCTTGACTACTCCTAACGTTTCACAGATCTAGGAGCTAGTTTTAGCGCTAAAATGCTTTGTGAAATACTCTTATAGCAAAAATTTAGGAGTCCTAAATTTAGGACTGACACGGCCATTATTTTTAAGAGTTTCTCCTGAATCTGCGAGTTAGGAGCTACTTTTAGCCTTAAGATGTTTTGTGAATACGACCCCTGATGAATAAGATCAGAATCAACATATTTATTCATTTGTAATAAATATTTTAGACATTATTCTGTGTCATTTTTTTATTGAAAATCATTTCACTGTATGTAATTCACACATTCATGCCAAAATTCTTAATTAATATTCACAGTATTCACACTGTCAAACCGTTACTGTTTACGATTGATTAAATGTTTAGCATCATTAAATTTCTTTAAGACAGTTTCCGCACATTCATTCATCTATTTTAAAACTGCTCTTATGAAAATTAACCATGGTTTTACTACAAATAAACATGGTTATTATAGTTGAACCATGGTAACCACAAATTAACCATGGTCTTGCTAACCATATTTTAATCATGGTATTTTGTAGTAAAACGGTGGTAATACAAATGGTAATCAATTCATGAAAAAACATGGTTACTACACTTTTACTATAATAAAACCATGGTTAATTTTGGTAAAGGGTGTTTATCAGTCAAATTCACTTATAAATGTAAATTCAACAGGTAAGAAATATGATCAGTAAGAGAAAAACACAGTTAATGAGAAGACGAGCACTGGACTGCGACAGGTTAGATGGGAAATAAATGTATTTGGAAGGGAACATTTCAGCAAGTTGAAGATATGAGATGTAAACACTCTCAGTTTGGAAATGCATCTACTACACGAACGTACTCCAGCGTCCGCATATTATTTTAAAAGAAGGACCTTCATCCCGCCGTATCAGTCTCACCCATGCTTTCCTCAATTCTTGTTGTGTCGAGAAATCGTGAAAACTGAGGCGAGGATGTCGTTGTTCAGAATCAGAGCAGCCGGATCGCTGCAGTAACACCGGCGAGAGGATTCAGACATTAGTTTTGACTGAGTTGCGATGGGACCGGAAGTAGAGATACACTGCTTCACTTACCGGATATAGGAAGTGTGATAAAGGTCTATTTCAGCTTTCTTCTTTCAACAGGGTTCATGTGTGATTTATCAAACATTCATATGCTGGCAATCCTATCATACGAATGATCGTACGTTGATAAATGTGGCGGCTGAAAACAATCGTCATTTAAAAATCACGCCCCTAAAAATTCACGGTTTACAACACAGAGAAATGTAACCCTTCTTGGAACAATGCTGCCATCCATGCTGTAGTGTGCTGTGCCCCACCCCTTCCATATACTGTATCAGAATAATTAGTTTGCAAGAACAAATATTATCAAGGTTAACAAGGTACCTACATTCGCTGAAAACATTTGAGCACTTAATTCCTAACTCCTGCAACCGTCAACACAAGACAGCGTCAGTACGTCACAGAATACTTCTGTCACGTGTCAAAACTCAGCGGTTCAGAACAGAGCGCTTTCTGCTACTAACGTTAATCGTTTCAGAGCAATTGTAAATTGTTTTTCAAGAAAGAGTCACATCAGTTTTTTTTAAAGATAGATTTTTCCAGTACAACCAGATTTTTCCAGGACATTTTTCATTTTTTTGAAGCCTGCCGCTATAATCAGACACTTTTGCACAAAAGACAAAAGCCTGGCATGAGAGAGTTAATTTAAGTGAACAGTAGAAGTGATAAAAATATGAAAGCGCTGTGTTCATTCAATTTTATTTTTTTTACAATACACGCTTGTTTCACTTCATACTTTCAACAGGCTTATTTTGATCGCTAAAAATACACATTGGTACTTCCTCATCCTCAGTTAACATGAAATCATCCATTGTGTTTGAGTTCAGCAGATGACTTAAGAGACCTGTTTTGATCCCTTAATTTTTTTAGGGCTAAATGATTACTAAGGACTTTGCTGTAATGCATAACAGATCTTAAGGGAACACTTAAGCAATTAAGGGAAATACTTAGTGACAGCCTTAAGGTTTTTTTCTTGCAACCCATGTTTCACTAAGTGTACCCTTAACCTTATAACTAAGGGTTTTCTTAACTTAAGGGCTTTCATGCAACCGGGCCCAGACTAACACTCCTCAAATTCATCTGAAAGATCCACATTTACTGCCTGAGAAATGTCTTCTTTTTAATCAATAATTATGATTAGAATAATAAGACACTATATAGAGCTGTTACTAATCCACTGAAATCACTAACAACAAAATTCATCTTTACACTGCAGAGGTGGAACAGAAGTTGCATCTGAATTGGTACAATTACAAATGCATAAGTAATGTTGAGAATAATGTTTAAAAAATAAAAATTTAGTTTATTGAACATTTGTAAAAAATCTATCACATTTGCAATTGTGCTCATATTTGTGAAAACAGACCTCTTTCTTGTGATACTGCTTAACTATATCATATGTTATAATATAAATATCAAGATCTTATACAAGTAATTTTTTTGCAATCACATCTTGAATTTTGTGGCCATTTTTATTAATTTTGGTGACATTTTTGACACAATCCCTTGTTGATTTCTGACCTGGCACAACAGTAACAAAATAAATAAACTGAAATTAGAAATAAGTTACTGATTGCATTTGAAGCAGTAAGTTTTACATCCAATCAAATTAATGATGTTAACAAAGAAATTAGACAATGCAACGGCAATTTAGCGATATCCCCGCAGGTGTGGTCTTGACCGGTCTTGAAATAAAATCTCGAGTCCTTTTAGTTTGAGACCAAGACAAGACCGAGACCTTCAAAAACTGGTCTTAAGACCGGTCTTGAGTACTACAACACTAGCTGCACGTAAGTTCACGCTAACTCAAAAAAACTGATCGTAGACCGCTCTCGTTCATATTGATAAATGCCAAGTTTTGCGTGGAAACGGCCGTATGCACCGTTTTCTGTCGTACGTTCGTTTCATAGATGAGGCCCAATGTGTGCCATTTCATCAGATTTGTAAGGTAAATCATTTATTAAACTACACCAACACAGGAGAATACGCCGATATCTTTGAAATATGTGAACTGTTCATCACGATTTCAAAATAAAAGTTTAATCTCTGAGTTGAGTTTGCATGTTTTGATGTCCACATATTCTTGTTCAAGAAATTACAGTGGCTGTAACATTTCTGTCATAAAGAAGTTGCTAAATATTAAAGATTAAGTGAACATTTGAATTAAATGTCATTAGTCCAATAATAAATAGAGATTTGATCTGCTGTAAAGTGGGACAACAACAATCACCAGCCCGTTGGCACCCACTGCAGGCATTTGTTATAATACATAATATAATTGTTTATACAATGTATATTATGTATTTTAAAAGTGTTGTTTAATAAAACCATATGATTCCTTGCTTTTGATCCAGATATTATTGCCCCATTGTTATTATACATGTATTTTAAGTCATTTTAAAGGCCATTGTTTGCTTAGGTCTATTTTTATTATCACAAAAAATATCCGATTACTTGATTAATTGTGAAAATAATCGACCGATTACTTGATCATCAAAATAATCATTAGTGACAGCCCTAAATGTAATAACAGTTTAATTCCCCTATTCCATTTTGTTACTTCATGAATAAATGAAATTATAAAATTCAGTGACTCAGTTTCATGTGAGAGTCACATATGATCTTACCACAGTTTCTCCAGTTTACAGTGAGGATTCTCCAGTACAGCAGAGACTATCTTCACTCCCAAGTCTCCTAGATTATTCCAAGACAGATTCAGTTCTCTCAGGTGTGAGGGGTTTGATCTCAGAGCTGAAGCCAGAGCAGCACAACCTTTATCTGTGACACCACAATTCATCAACCTGTAGAGAACAATGACACACTCTTCACTCTCTCAGATCAACAGAGACTTCATTATCAAAGAGAAATCAATAACATAAACTCAAATCACCATGTTAGATGATCTTGGTCTGTGTCACAGAGAAAAAAACATTATCATAACACACCTGCAGTCAAATTCAAACAGGAATAATACATATATTTTTAAATGTATGATCATAATTTCTGCAATACCTCTTTTTTAAACGATTAATTAAATATGTCAGTGAGTTTTACTGTTATTCTAAGAGATTATATAAAAACTGACATAGCAAATTAAAACTGTTTATCACATAAAAATCTAGAAAAATTGTAACAGGAGAGGTTAATGTAATGAACATTAAAGAGTCATGAAACCCCCCTCTTTCAGCTCAAGTCTACCTCACAATCATCTTAAATGTGTGTGATCAGATAGAGATAAAAGAGCAGGAAAATCTGGCCACGCCCCCAGAACTTCTTATTTTTAAATATATATTTCATCACATTAAAAGATATATCTTATGTTGTAATAATACATACTACTGTCCTGCAGCATTTAATAATCATGATAATAATTAATATATTATATAATATAATAAAAGTATTAAAATAATTGTTATTATTAAAGTATCTGCCAAAAGTCTGGAAACAATTATTAATTATTTTGAAATAAATCTCTTTTGCTCACCAAGGCTGCATTTATTTGATCAAAAATACAGAAAAACAGTAATATTGTGAAATATTGTTACAAATTAAAAAAAAGTTTTCTATTTTAATACATTATAAAATGTAATTTATTCCTGTGATCAAAGCAGAATTTTCAGCATCATTACTCCAGTTTTCAGTGTCACATGATCTTTCAGAAATCATTAAAATTCAAGAAGCATTTCTGATTATTATCAATGTTGAAAACAGTTGTGCTGCTTCATATTTTTCTGGAAATTGTGATACATCTTATTTTTCAGTATTCTTTGAAAAAGAGAAAGTTCAATGAACAGCATTTACTGTTTGTACATTTATCAAATATATTACATTTATTAAAGCATTTATTAAATAGAAATATTTTATAACATTTTAAATGTCTTCACTCTTCTTACTTTTTATCACTTTAATGTAAGATGAATTAAAGTATCAATTTCTCTCTTTTTTAAATCTTACCACAAATGTTTGAATGGTATCATTGTTTCCACAAAAATGTTTGGCAGCAAAAAGTGCTTTTTAACATTTATAATAATAATTAGTGAATGTTTCTTGAGCAGCAAATCAGCATTTCTGAAGGATCATGTGACACTGAAACTTCTCTTTGTAAACAACAACAGAATTATAAACGATTCTAATGACGAATGTTGCGTTCCCAAATGCAAATAAAAGCGTCACAAACGCAGTAGCATTTACAGTGAATCGACACTGAAAACACAGTACTGTTACAGCAAACATGCAGCGCGTCAGACTATAGCCTATATTTATGTAATTACATCACAACCGTTGCGAATTTTATGACAGTACTATGTAATCTCAAATTCTCACCAACATTCATAAAAAAGTTACCGGTGAGTAACAAGTTTCAGCGCTGATTCTGCTCGCATTCGGTGCTTTGAACCATTTGAACCCTTTTGGAACTGTTGTCGCGTCTAAAAACGCATGGAAAACGCGTCCGCGCCGCTTTCTCCTTTCCAAAGCGCTCCGGTGGCGTCTGCTGTTACTAAGCAACCATGAGCTGCGCTCTTCAGCAAAGGATATACAGATTTCCAGCACTGAAAATCACTTGCAGTAGCTCTGCTACTAGATTTATTTAAAAATGTGTATCCGTGTACAGCTTTGAGCAGATATTCCTCCATCTTGGCTGATCTTTGTCCTGCAGATGGCGCCACGCAGCGCTCTCTGGACCATTCCGTCCCTGACGTATTAGAAAACACCTTTTCACAGTTTATTTAGTTAATTGTTTAAGGCATTTCGTGATTTGAATCATCTAGCAGTAACCAGCATAACCCTGAACTGTGATGAGATTGAGAGTGTTTAAAGAGTGTTAAATGTTGATCGTGATTAAAAGTGTGTTTTTCAGTGTGACTATCAGTCCTGCAGTTTCACCTTCATGAGGAGCAGCTCATGTGTTCAATCATTTACAGATCAATCACATGAACTCACAGCAGCAGGAGAAAAAGAGCAAACGCTTCAAAAAGAAACATTCATTCTCTTACATCATATGAACAGACGTGATATAAAATTGATGAATGGTAATTTGATCATGTTTCAATAGATTTGCTTGTAATGAATGTAATAATAGGGGTTTTTATGTTACTTTATGAATTACTGAAATTGCATAAAAGATTAATTTGATCAATATAAATGTGAATTAAATGAGATTCCTCTTCAGTTATCAGACATTAATATTCTTCATTTTGCTTATCTTTCTGCACCTCTTTTTATTAATGGTATTTTTACTTCTTTTAATGTAAAGTAGGTCTACTTGATGCCTATTGTAGGCCCTAATGCTTTTTATTTGTAAAGTACTTTGAGCTGCATTCCTTTTATGAAATGTGCTGTGAATAAAGTTTATTATTATGACAACAAATAATGATATAGTTAAGCAACATATGATACAGTTAAGCATCATCACACACCGAGTACGTTTTCCCAAATAGCATGTTTGCAAATGTGAAATTGCTTTTTATACAATTCAATGAACATGTAGTTAATATAAGTGACTTACATTTTTGATGCAATATTGTCTGTTTATGGCGAACGAAAATAGTTCCAAAGATCATACCAGAACCTTTGCCCATCTCCGATTAACACACAGCTTTGTTTAGACTGATTCAATGATTCAATTACCCATTTAAGACGTTCCCTGCGTCCCATTGTGCATACTATCCACCCTATCTGCCCTAAATAGTATAGAAAATGACTAATGTTACATACTATTTAGGATGGATAGTATATGTACATTGAGACGCAGGCATTCAGTTTGATTCTTAAATGAATCAGCCGTTTGAACGATTCAGCTGAATGAATGACTCAATGACTCACCCATAAAGACAATCACTTGCCGCCACCTACTGGCAGTTTAATTTCATATTTATAAGTATTCTAAATATACATTATTTCATTTATACAGTGGCAGGAAAAAGTGTGCCTATGTTAACCCCTTGGAATGAACTTGTCATAAAATGTAATCTGATCCTCATCTAATTCATGCTTAAACACTTTGAGATTGTTTTATATCCATTAAAGAAGAATGGACAAAAATTCCTCCTGAACGTTTTGCAGGTCTGATCATTGTGTTTGTATTGTGATGAATTAGATCACATTTTATGACAAATTACCTCTGCAATGGAAAAAAAAAAGATTTTGTTTGATACCGATTTCATTTGATTTGTAAAACCTTATAGTCACTTATTATCCGATCTTATGTATTGATAAAGAATATGACATGAAAGATGAGAGCCTGCATTTAATGAGGTTAGGAAAATATTGCCTTTATAAATGTTATAAAAAGCCATGATAATCAATTTAAGGGGCCATATACAAATATGCTGATTTAAGTAACAGAAAACTGACGGGAATATTGGAGCAAAAAATATAAACTTTACTAGATACGATGTTAGTTATTGTGTCATCAGTATTTGAAAAGGGCATAGATTTGATCATAGTGAGTTTCCAGCTGAGGAGAGTCAGTCGTCCTCCATGTGAGGAAAGTGAGTCTCCTGCTGCGTGAGGAGAGTGCGGATACAGATCCACCGCTGGCCTATCAGTGGGAAACGCAGTAGACACTGGCAATAGTACAGTGACTTCGACAAATCATTAGTCTTATTTTTGGACCTCCCGGCCCGCCGTAAGTGTAGACATTATGATAATAAGAGATTTATTGAGCAGTGTGGACAGATTCATAGATTATAATGGAACTTCATGAGATTGAATCATCGTGATGAACTAAGATGAGTGACAGCTTTTTAGTGATTATAAAGGGAACGCTCTAGACTTTCTGGACTATATATAATACATTCAGAATTTGAGAAAATCTTTTGTTTTTCATGCTTAACCGGGAGTGACATCCACTAAATTCATGTATTTGAGCAATACTTATTGTCATTTATGTGTGATTTTTCACCTTATTATTATTTTGTGTCTCATTTGATTGGGTGGAGCAGCCGTCAGTCTGAGTGGGTCAGTGTCACCCTGACCTTATGTAGCCTCACCACTGATGTGATGAGATGAGAGTGAAGATGAATGAAATCAGCTTTAGCTTCAGATATCAAACACATTAACTGTGATTCATCTAAAATCATTATATGTTTATTACAATCCCAAACACTCTGATTTGATCTCACTAATGTATTAACGTTTATATTAAATTAAAATTAATATAGAAAAAAGTCTAAATGTAAATGTTTATCATACATGCATTATAAATGCATATATTTGAAAATAAATTTCTCACACAAATGTCATAAAAACAGTTACGTAGATCACAAATCAGGTCAGAGAGGTGGAGGGTTTAAAAGCTGAAGTGTGACGCTCATATTTTATTAAACCATTAATTTATAATGTTTAAGTAAGAAATGTTATAATGTTTTAACAGAGATGATTGTTCTCAGTGTTACTTACACAGCTGATCTAGTTTCTGTGACCACAGGCAGGAGCTTCTGAAGAACTTCATCTCCTGTATTTACTGCGTCACTATTTGAAAATAAAAACAAGGTAATTATTAATGCTAATAATAATATCATAAGTAAATAATACATTACATTCCTTGCTAAATATCCTCATATATTTTTTTAATTAAACACTGCTTTATAAAGGACATGTGAAAATGTTTTTTTAGTATCTAACTGTAGAAGCTACTAAACGTATTCAGCAACACAATTTGTTTTTTCTTTTTCTTGTCAGTGTTGCTGTGGCAGGTCTATCAGTCTTCATTTACACTACAACACTTAGTGCACAGATCTATTTTGACATCAGATTTTTTGTCCCGTCCGTTGCTATGGTTATCACTATGTCAATCATCCTCCAGTTCCAGGATTCTCCCACATATTGATATTGGGATCTTCTCAAACAGAAGGCTGCATCTAGTGAGGTTGTGTCTTTCCTAGTCCAGTCCTTCTGAGGCTTGTAGACTCGAGTCCTCCTCAGCATTAAACACTAGAATGAGACGCTCTAGTAAGTGCGCATGGCTTCACACATGTTCCCGCCCCACGATCACGACACGAAAATACTATTAAAACTTCATTTTAGAAACATACTTTGTATTAAAAATTAGGGATGCACCGATACCATTTTTTAAGGACCGAGTACGAGTACCGATACCTTTTTTCTAGTACTCGCCGATACCGATGCCTATACATTTATTAATTTCTCTCTCTCTTTTTTTTGGTGATGTTGCAGTTTTCCAAGCACAACACAGTGAGACTAATGAATGTAGGACAGCTTCTTTATTGTTACTCTAATGAAAAAAGTAATAATTTTTGTGCTTGTCACAAACTTAAAGAACAAAAATTTCACAGTGTCCAATAACCTTCAACGGGCATAATTACCAATATATATATATAATTGTTTTTATATAAAAAGAAATTTACAAACAAATTACAAACAATACAACAAATACTATCCACCTTATTCCAACGCCCCATGATGCTTTGCGTGAATTATGGGTGTAACTTCAGTTAAGCTGTAAACAGTCAGTGAAAGTCTCGCTCTATGAACGCAATAATACGTTTTTTTTTTTAAACTGGGTACAATGAGATGACATTATTCTACTCACCCTTCAACCAACGAACATTAAAAGGACATTTAAAAGTGTAAAAGCATCAACAAGGTACTTTCAACAGGCCATGAAAAGCGTGATTATTTCCACAGCAATAACGGACGGGTTAAAGGGTTAGTTCACCCAAAAATGAAAATAATGTCATTAATTACTCACCCTCATGCTGTTCCACACCCGTAAGACCTTCATTAATCTTCAGAACGCAAATTAAGATATTTTTGTTGAAATCTGATGGCTCAGTGAGGCCTGCATAGCCAGCAATGACATTTCTTCTCTCAAGATCCATTAATGTACTAAAAACATATTTAAATCAGTTTATGTGAGTACAGTGGTTCAATATTAATATTATAAAGCAATAAGAATATTTTTGGTGCGCCAAAAAAAAACCAAAATAACTTATATAGTGATGGCCGATTTCAAAACACTGCTTCAGGAAGCTTCGGACCATAATGAATCAGTGTGTCGAATCAGCGGATCGGAGCGCCAAAGTCACATGATTTCAGCAGTTTGGCGGTTTGACACGTGATCCGAATCGTGATTCAATACGCTGATTCATTATGCTCCGAAGCTTCCTGAAGCAGTGTTTTGAAATCGGCCATCACTAAATATGTCGTTATTTTGGGTTTTTTTTTGGCGCACCAAAAATATTCTCGTCGCTTTATAATATTAATATTGAACCACTGTACTCACATGAACTGATTTAAATATGTTTTTAGTACATTAATGGATCTTGAGAGAAGAAATGTCATTGCTGGCTATGGAGGCCTCACTGAGCCATCGGATTTCAACAAAAATATCTTAATTTGTGTTCCGAAGATTAACGAAGTTCATACGGGTGTGGAACAGCATGAGGGTGAGTAATTAATGACATTATTTTTTGGGTGAACTAACCCTTTAAGCATAACTATAGTGATATATATCTGTATTCTGTAATATATGTTGCCTTAATAAAAATGTTCATAAACTTCAGTATTGCGTGATGCTATTTCAAAGTGATTTCCATAATTTTTACAGATAATAAATTGTATTTACCTGTGAAAACAAACCTGGATAGAGACGTGAGGCTTTGAGGAGAAAAACGAGAGATTCTTCGTGCATTCCAGTGAATTATTAATGGGATATATCGTAAATTATATCGGGAGAACAGACCACAAATGTGCAGTATATGTTGTCCTTTTTCATACTATTACAGCGGTATGTAAAGGACAAAAGAAAATAATCACGAGGACAGAAAGCAGCGACTGAAAAGAGCTTTTGCCACAGATATTCTTGTTATAACATGTTACGTTAAAATACCAAGCGTTACATTATTCTCATGATGTCTGAAAATAAAACATGAAAGAAAAATTGACAGCTCATTCAGTCAAACTGACGGATAAGCTTTATTTGTAGGGCAACCTTATGAGTTGAAACGATTCGTTTCAGTCTTTTTGAATGGAAGTTCCCCAAACCGGAAGTGCAACCCATAATTCGAAACGCAGTAGGCTAGTCAGGAATAAGGTGGATAGAGATAAAAATTAAATTAACTTGTTTTTCAGATACAGTAGGTTTATTTACCATGTATACATTTATTTAACATATTTTGTTGTTTTATTAACATTAATGACAATGAATGAAATATAATGAAATATAGGCTACGGTCCCTTTAAGACTGAATCCATGGATACTGGCACATATCCTGTTTTCACCCAAATGTTTACGTCCACTTAAGCCATAACCGACTGTATTTACGTGAGATACTCCACACGATGGACATTTTGACTACTATGTGTGTATTTGACCATTCAGGCGCAAGGAGAACTGATCGCGTGCAAGAGAGAGAGAGAGAGAGAGAGAGAGAGAGAGAGAGAGAGAGAGAGAGAGAGAGAGAGAGAGAGAGAGAGAGAGAGAGAGAGAGAGAGAGAGAGAGAGAGAGAGAGAGAGAGAGAGAGAGCGCTTCTGGTCTGTGTCATTCAGCACGATTCCTCCTATCCCGCCTTCACTAATCGATAACGAATTGTGATTGAAAGCATGCAGTTCACAATGTGTGGGTTGTCATTAATTTTGAAGTATTTCCACACCCCTGAGGCTGACATTGTTTCTGCTGCTGCCGTCGGTGTCTCTGTGCACGGAAAATTCTGTCAGTTACGTCACGTGAGGTATCGGTCTTTGGTATCGGGGGGTATTTTTACGAGTACAAGTACATGAGCTTGGTATCGGCCGATACTGATACTGGTACTGGTATCGGTGCATCCCTATTAAAAATCTTTATATTAACTGGCTTTTTTATTAATGCAGTACAGTGAATGACAGCCGTCTGTGTCTCCCAGTGTCTTACATTATTGGCAGTTTAGTGATTAATTTACACCAAAACAAAAGATAACATGTATGCCTTAATCTCCGAAAATATTATTTTTGTCTTACATTTCATAATGTACTCAGATAAGCTCAGAGCGACTCGTTTTTCATCAGTTCTTTTTCCTGAATTGGAATGTGTGCAAAGGATTGTGGGAGATTGAAGGACATGAAGGATACACTTGACGCATCCTTCAAAATGAGCTGAATTAAGGACATGAAACTAACTCTGCCTTCAAAGGATCCTTCAAATTGAGACGGTCTCAGTCGAGATATGCAGCCTTACTAGGACACAGCCTCCGTTTGAGAAGCACCCGCAAATTATGTACAATATCCCAGAAATCAGTCTGTGCCCCGTGATTTAAACACCTCTGATCTCTTTGTTTCTCTTTGTTCAAAATGTTTTAGACTGTAATGATTGAACTCAGTGTTACTTACTGATCACTTCTGTGTCCAATTAAGCTGCTCAGGTCAAACTTCTTCATTGTCTTCTCTGAGCTCAACAACACAAAAACTAAAGCTGACCACTGAGATGAGGAGAGTTTCACATTACGTAATCCTCCTTTGCTCATATGAGGTTCAGCTTCGTTCACTAGTGAAAGATCACCCAGTTCATTCAGACAGTGAAACAGATTGATGTATTTATCTGGAGAGGGATTCTCACTGATCTTCTCTTTAATATAGTCAACTGTTTTCTTATTGTTGTGAGATCTGTTTCCTGTCTGTGTCTTTAGTTCTTGTAAGAGACTCTGATTAGACTCCACTGACAGACCAAGAAGGAAACGAAGGAAAAGGTCCAGATGCCCATTTTTACTGTCTAAAGCCTCATCCACAGCTCTCTGATGGAGATCAGATAGTGAAACTTTGTCTCCATTAGTTGGTTTGGTAATCTGGTCAAACACATTGATGTTCTTGTTTATAAAGGAGAGATGCACATATAGAGCTGCTAGATGTTCCTGAATGCTCAGATGAACAAAGCAGAAGACTTTCCCCTGATACAAGCCCAACTCCTCTCTGAAGATCTGAGTGCACAATCCTGAGTACACTGATGCTTCTGTCACATCAATGCCACACTCTCTCAGGTCTTCCTCATAGAAGATCAGGTTTCCTTTCACAAGCTGCTGATAAGCCACTTTCCCCAGTTTGAGGATCATGTCTTCATCTTTCACATTCTTCTCATAGTCCTTCTCATGTTTGATGTTGGTCTGAATGATCAGGAAGTGTGTGTACATTTGAGTGAGAGTCTTGGGAATCTTTCCTTTCCATGATTTCCTCAACATCTTCTCTAGAACAGTGGCTGAGATCCAGCAGAACACTGGGATGTGACACATAATAAAGAGGCTCCTTGATGACTTCAGGTGTGAGATGATCCTGTCGGCCAGACTCTGATCACTGATTCTCTTCCTGAAGTATTCCTCTTTCTGTGGCTCACTGAATCCTCGTACCTCTGTCACTCGATGGACACACTCAGAGGGGACGAGATCAGCTGCTGCTGGTCTGGAGGTGATCCAGATGAGAGCAGAGGGAAGCAGATTCCCCACAATGAGGTTCATCAGCAGCACGTCCACTGAGGCTGATTCAGTCACATCACACAACCTCACATCGCTCTGAAAATCCAGACACAGACGACACTCATCCAGACCATCAAAGATGAATGAAACTTTATATTTGTCACTGGATATTTCCATTTCTTTTGTTTCAGGGAAAAAGACATGAAGAAGATCTGAAAGACTGAGTGTTTTGTCCTTCATCCAGTTGAGCTCTCTGAAAGGAAGTGGAAATACGAGCTGGATGTCCTGATTCTCTTTCCCTTCAGCCCAGTCCAGGATGAACTTCTGCACAGAGACTGTTTTTCCAATGCCAGCAACTCCCTTTGTCAGCACAGTTCTGATGGGTTTGTCTTGTCCAGGTAAAGGTCTAAAGATGTCATTGCATTTGATCGATGTGTCCTCCGTTTCTGCTGTCCTGGACTGTGTCTCAATCTGTCTCACCTCATGCTCATTACTGATCTCTCCACTTTCACTCTCTGTGATGTAGAGCTCTGTGTAGATCTCATTCAGGAGTGTTGGGTTTCCCTGCTTTGATATTCCCTCATACAAACACTCAAACTTCTTCCTCAGATTTGATCTCAATGTGTTGAGGACTTCAGCAGGTTTAGAGTCATGGCTGTAAGATTAAAATACCAAATTATTACACAAGTTAATGTAAAGTGAACAGCCATAAATTACAAAAACTGATTTTTTGTTTGCTGTATTACGGGACACAGAACATCATTATGTTTCTGAAATGTTTCAGTTATTAATCATGTGTTTGAGTGATGTGTGACGTGATGCAGCACCTAAAATTAAACAACAACAACAAAAGTCCTACATTTTACCTGAAACCAGGATTCATGCTTTCATTAAAGTCTTGTGGTTGAATCTCAGGCGTGAACACAGTTTTGTTTTTAACTGGTCTGGATTGAAGATTTGACCTTAAATCAGAATGAAGAGGGTAAAGAATCAGACACACTGATATTGATGTAATTGTGTCATTAACTGAGTTACAGACCAACAGCTTTTACAGTGTGTGAATGTATTACAGTTTTTCTCAATTGCTTTGGCACATTTTTGAAACATGTTTAACATTCTTCACTTGTCAAGTTCAATTGTCACAACTGTTAGCTGGATCATCACAACTCTATTGCATGTCTGCAAATGTAGTAACTCACCCAAAACATTTAATTCATGCTTCAAAACCTAGTTATTTTATCAGTAAATGCCACCAAAATAAAAAGTGCCTTTGTCATTGTGTGAGCCACTCTGGTCAAAATGTCTCAATGTTTTTTTCACCATAAATATTTTTATATACAAATTTTATGTTTTTTTATTCTATTTTTTGTTGACTGACTGCTTTCTGTACTATACAAGAAAATCATTTTTGTCTAGCTTACATGTAACAGATTTTCTACAAAAATAAATGTACTGTATAAATACAAATCCATTTAAACAGTGCTGCTGTAGCTGCTGTTTAGGTTCAAAAATGGTAGTGATATACAGTATATATACAAACTTAGCAAACTTTGATTTCTGTTTCATTACAACAACAGGCCATTTGCCAATTTAGCAGACATTACAAACATTCCATGTCATAAATATTTATGAATATACGTGCATGTCTGACAGATTTTAAAAACTGTATGGATCATTTTGCATGTGAAGACTCACACAATGAACGAATGTTTAGAGGTTTTAAGAGTTTGTCAGTTTCACTGAGAATCAACTTATCAGTTTTGATCAACAAACCATTTTCATATAGTTACTGAGACAATTGTACTTACTCGTTTGCACACATATGCCAAAACACATGCAATATGCTTATTAAATCAATAAGAAATTAAAATCTGATGTGAACAAGGGCCGGCTGCACCAGCTGTAGTTTTGACGTAAATAGGCACCAAGATACAACTTACACACTACTAAATATTTTTATTTTGCACCATTAGACTTAGTTGAAGCTTAACTCTACGTATAAACTAAATATGTATGGAAGCGTCTGATCAGGAGTGACGGTTGGAATAAAATAGCAGACTGACTGAACTGCATCAATAAACTCTTGTTTTACCCGACAGACTTCAATCCTTTAGATATGATAATGCTGACATTTACACTCACTTATATTTTAGGAGAGACAACATTATGTGAATAATCTTCTACTCTTAATAATAATCTTCTACTCTTAATAATAATCTTCTACTCTTCACAGACACACAGCTGGACTCTGGTTTTGATCTCTTCTGCTGGACTGAACTGGTTTTAAAACTAAGAAAAATAAAAAGCATACAGACTTATAGATATATGTTGTGTACTTTTACTGGAATCTTCTGTCTTAGGAAAGACCAGGGAGTGTTGTAACACTTTTTCTTTAATGTCTGTAACTCAGTTGTTTTGCCTCAAACTTCGATTACAATATTATTCCCATATTTATCTGCTATAAATTATACATGGATTGAAATCTACTATGTGTCCCTAAACTGGATAAATTAGTGTCAAGTGCAAAGATTGCTGTTATTAAAACCCTCTCCCCACTCCCGGGGTAAGTTGTCACAGCAAGTACAGGGTTAGTTGTAACAGTATAGAAGACTGTGCAAACTGTGTGCATTAATTAATTGTAGTTTTCAGACTTTTTTTTTATATAATTTTGTGTCCCTCCCCTACCCCACTCCTACTTTAAATCAAATCTGTTAATATTTGGAATTCAAAACAAACAAACTGAAAACAACTATAGAATTATAGAATGATGTCAACCGTGATCACAGGCTCAACTTTAAGAGACCAATGTTTTATTGACCTTTAAAGATGGTGCAGAAAGCAAAAGCTTGTGTTATCATTTCATCTGTGTCCATTGCAAATCATGCCGTTTTTACTTCCTTTTCAGCCTAAGCTTTTCCGGGTCAGTACGTCTACCTTGAGTTGTTTCATCAAGTGTATAGAGTAAATGCAGATATCAGATATGAGTCACTTTTAAAAGAAGATGTAAGCTGGTCGTCATCAAATCAGATACAGTCAACAAATCGTAATTAGGCATCAAGACCTGCAGAGTAAATACGGTCTAATAGTTTAAACTGAAACACATTATGACAGCTGTAAAGGAAAGGGAAAGGAACGTGTGCTGGATTTATAACAAAAGACAAAACCAGAGCATCACTACAAAACAATGTGGCACAATAATAATTTTATCTCGATTATAATGTTTTCATAATCGGTGTAAGCCGAAATCGAAAATAAAATTTGATTAATCGCAGAGCTCTAACCCCAAATGTACGTGTGTGTGTGTGTGTGTGTTAGTCACTCACACAGTTACAACAAATTTATATTTTCCCATATTGAAAGTAGTTTTATAACACTCTCCATCTGGTCATACATGATATTTCTATTTGTCCTCTTTTTTAAGGTATAAGACTAATGCAGATATTTAAACAAGAACACATGCTGATTCAGATGATACCAGGTCTGTCATTTAACATTGACTCAAATCAAAAGTTCTTCTTGTTGACAAGTTGTAGCTATAAAAGCCAGAGCGAGGAGCTTGTTGTGGCATTGAGCTCTTGCAGGTGTTCTGGACTGTTTGGTGCATTTGTAAGATTTGACGTATTTTCATGAGTTCACACTTACATATAATCAGATAGAGTAAAGGTTATGTGCTGTCTGAGGGGAGGAATTTGACCCGAACCCTGAGTGCTCCCATTTTGGGATAGGAATAGTTAGGAGTGAGTAGATGGGGTGGAGGAGGGATGCTGGAAACTGTGGTGGGACAGAGGTAATTCTGCTGAATATATACCTTCTGTCGCACTAATTGAGTTGATTAACTGAACATGCTCCTCCTTTGTTAATAAAACATCATTAATTTGTTCTCTCTGGTGACTCAAGAATTGCACTTCCTGATTTAACAGATACTGGGCCTCATTTATCAATCTAATGTAGAAATTAGTGCAGATCAGAGCGCAGAAATCATCTGACGACATGTGATTCATGAAACATTCGTATCTGCCAATCACATCATACGACTGATCGTACGTTGATGCATGTGGCGGCGGAAAACAATCCTCATTTAAATACCACGCCCCAAATTTGAGAAGCCACGCCCTACAGTTTACGACACAGAGAAACAAAACCCGGCCATGAAGAGGAAGTAATCTCATGAAAGAGAAATTGATCTTACTCCAAAAACACCCCTCAACCTCATAATTGCAAACAATAAAATTAATTTATATTAAATGAAAATACCGGTAAATAAAACTAAATACTGACAAACATTATTACCATACAAACTTGGCAATTTTAGTACCCCTCCTCACTTCACAGAAAATTATTAAAAATTTAAATTTATTTTATTCAGAACAGAACAAGAACAAAAAAAATAAGTAGCTATAAAATTATATATTAAATTAATAATTAAAACCCAAATTAGGCTCACATAGTCTACCTCTCTCATTCGGGAAGAATCCAAATGTTTCCATATTCGTGATGTAACATTTATTTGACTACTGTTCATTATGTAAACAAGGCTTTGTATTTCACTCTTGTTTCAATATCCACATAAAACATCCTTCACAAGAGCAAAAATGTGTTTGGTTGTGCGTTGTGTGCACCGAAACTGAGCAGTGTTAACTTTGCCTGCATTTTAGTTTGCTGATAAATGGCTGAAATGTAAAGTTAGCAACGCTGAACTGATATGTTGTGTTTGTGTGTGTGAGTGAGACGCCCATGTGATCAACTGGATTTAATAAAATAAAGATAAATATTTTAATGAAAATAAAGAATAAAAAAAATCAATACAATGCGTCGAATGAGCGTAGCCTGTACTAGCCCTACTTGATGCAGTTTTTCTCTTTTGTTTTGTTAATCTGTTAATTATTTCAGTAGAATATATTTTGTGTAGTCCTATTATTTTACTCTATTATATTATCCTGTTTTTCTAATCTTCTATTTGTGCAGCAAAGCGAAATCAATAGAAAGAAAAAAAAAACATTTGTGGTATTTTAATGGGTCACAGACACACATTCATCTATTCTAATTTAACTTTAATTTGACATTTTAATCGTGTTGTTTAATGGTTAATGATCGGTTAGTGAGTGATTGTCGGTCAGGAAAATAATCTAAATGCTCTCATAACAATTCTCCACCAGATTTACTGCTGCGCGCAGGTTCCCGCTGACTCAAAAACTTGCGTACACAAACTGAGATTTGATCGTAGCCATCGCTCACGTTCATATTGATAAAGCCAAATCTTCCGCGTAAAATGACCGTACACCCAATTTTCATAAATGAGGTCCATTGTCTTTAAATCTTTGTCCATCCATGAGATGTTCATCAGTAGAGTTGTAATTTGTGCCATAAACCAACTTTTCGTAACGGTACTCTTGGTGTGAAACATCATGTTCTGACCAGACACTGTGTCGCTTTCAGCAAATCTGCATTATATAAAGAGGGCTAAAAATCTCATCTTACATTAACTTGATGTCATTGCTAGTATTAGACTGACTGACTTTGATCAAACTTGCTTCTAATTCAAAAATAACATACTATAAGCATAACTTTTATTGAAATGATATACCTGAGATCAGGCCGTTTGTCTCCACTCTTAAACATTGGTGGCTTCATCATAGAGCAGTCACTCTTCATAGACACACAGCTGGACTCTGGGTTTGAGCTCTTCTGCTGGACTGAACTGTAACAGAGAACAGATTCAGTTTAATCCTGTGTGAAGTTTACACTGTGTTATTACATGTTCATTTTAGTTTTAAAACAGTCAAATAAAGAAGCATACAGACCTACTTATATAGCTGCAGTATGTTGTGCAGTTTTACTGCAAACTTCTGTCTTACTCCATTACATAAAGGTGGATGAAAATCTCCATTACCAACAATCTCCATGACATTTCCTGATGTCACTGACCGACTGTTTATACTATCTGTGATACTTTGCCAGACATGAGGTTCTTTGGACAGAGGAGGCTGGACATCCCTGTGCCTCGCTCCAGACACGATTTTAAAAGAGTAAGACCATCCCCGGGACGTGAATTCATTTACCTGAGAAATATAAATGTCCCCCAATTCATGTGTCCTGCCACCAGGCCTAGTTATGCAACATTTGTCTTAAGCCTGGCCCAAACTAAAAGATTCTTAAAATTAGGGCTGCAGAAAAAAAAAAAACTTCGCTGGAAGTGAATGTTACGTGTGCAGGTTGCAGAGAGATGAGGCGTTCACAGAGATCCACAAACTAGGGTATTTATTACATAAATGAGCGATAACCAACTTCACACACATTAGATAACATACAGAACAGACAGGGAGTGCAGGAAGTTAGTCCATTATAAAGGGAGTGCAGATGATGAAGTCCAGGTGCAGGTGATCGGTGATGATGGGGAGATGACAAGGAAGTGAGTGCAGGTGTGGAAACAGGAGGATGATGGGAAATGGAGTCCGGGAAACAAGGGAACTGTGACAGTGAAAAAGTCACGCAGTCCATGACGGACAGATTGTAACACGGCTGGTAATTGCAGCATGTCGGAAAGGAAATCTAAATGTTCGCCTATCATCAACCTCAAATATGTCTTATCACTGAAAACATGTTAGTAGCAACTTGACATGGCCGCTCGCTCTAACGTTATCCTGAAATGTGCGCTATTATTTGGCACATATTCAAGTGTTTGTGTGGAGTGTGGAAGCTGAAGAGTAGTGCGCTTCCTGCATGACATTAACTCAACATGGAGGAGCCGCTGCAAACACGTGCATTTAACTTAAAATACTCCCTCATTTTTGTTCACACAGATAAGAGCAATACATCATTTGAAAATGTAAAGGAACTAATTTTATTTGTGTACACTCACAATAACAACAAAATGTTGTGTTTTTGTAAAATAATATTAAAAAGTAAACTGAAACTCATTGTATACAGTTGAGCTCAAAAGTTTACATACACCTTGCAGAATCTAGAAAAATATTAATCATTTTAACAAAATAAGAAAATTGCATGTTATTTTTTATTTAGTACCGTCCTGAATAAACTATTTCACATAACAGATGTTTACATAAAGTCCACAAGACAAAAACATTTATAAAAATGACCCCGTTCAAAAGTTTACATCCCCTTGATTCTTAATCCTGTGTGGTTACCTGGATGATCCACGACTGTTTTTATGTTTTGTGATGGTTGTTCATGAGTCTCTTGTTTGTTCTGAACAGTTAAACTGAGCTCTGTTCTTCAGAAAAATCCTCCAGGTCCTGCAGATTCTTTGGTTTTCCAGCATCTTCTGCATATTTGAACCCTTTCCAACAATGACTGAATGATTTTGAGATCCATCTTTTCACACTGAGGACAGTCTTGTCTTGTGGACTTTATGTTAACATCTGTTATGTGAAATAGTTTATTCAGGACGGTACTAAATAAAAAAAATAACATAAAATTTTCCTTCTTATTTTGTTAAGATTTTTGCAGATTCTGCAAGGTGTATGTAAACTTTTGAGCTCAACTGTACTTGCCTCACAGACATGAGAAACACATCTACAGAAAGCTTGAAATGTCTACTTCTTCCAGTACAAAAGGAAATCAAATATTGTCATGTGATAAACGTGCATATGAGCGTCCACTACTGTGGAGACGATGAGTCAGCATTGTCAACTTGATCTCTGCAGCCGAAAACACAGAAAACACTAGTTTATCAATAAATTATTAACATGTTCAGACAGTCTCCTTGTTTTTTTTTGTTTTTGTTTTTTTTCACAACACATTCGTACTTTTGCTGGTACATTATTTTTTGTGTATTTCACTGTGTAGAAACATATTAAGATGTGAAAAGGGCACGTGCTTCGGGTGTATGTGCAAGAACTGAATTCAGTTCAGTTCAACAATTTAAAATCACTTGAATGTTTAAACTGACAAGACTTAAAAACACATGAATATAACAGATTTTTATGACGACGTGGTACTGACACAATCAGGCCAGTGACATTTCCATCATCCGACTTGTCGCAAATTTCACAGTCAGCTCTGGACTCGGTCCCACTCTGAAATATTTTTTGAATCCCAAATGCTCGAGTCTGTGACAAATGCAAGTCCCGAGTCCGAAAACCCCAACTCTAAAACCTTCCCAATATGTAATACTCAGGGATGCAAACACATCAGGGGTGAAAAAGGTGAGAAAGATGCGAGACATCCCATGGTGTTTGGTTGGTGTCTTTAAAATAAGAAAACATTTCAGAATCCTGGATTATAATGCATCATGATTGTCCCAAAGCCTTGATAATGTGCATAAAAACTGCATCCAAGTCTTTAAGATTGTTCATTTTAATAATAGATATGGTGCTAATAGTATAAGTTAGATAACAAATATATTATATATTCCTTTAAGCATAATTTATGATTCTGGATAATCTGGAATTTTTGTTTATTTATTTATTTATTATTTTTTTTAACAAATCTCTATCAAGTACAGTTCAAAAGTCACAGGTCGCCACCTACTGGCATAATGTAACACAATCTTTATTTGAAGCGTAACATTAGTTTAAAAGGTAATTTACTCATTTTGATCGCTGCTGTCCAGGGTCTGCTCATTGTTGTGAGGTGGTTCTTTCCTTTTTACACTGGGGTTATTTACCCCACATTACTATGGTTTTTTTTGGATCTGCACTATTCTCTTCAAAGCAAACAAACCAGTGCGCCTTTATTTGCTGCTTAGTGACAGTTGTGTTGAAGTTAGCCAGAAATGTGTGCTCAATTCGGCTATATTTAATATTCATATTGACTTATAAGTCTGCGCAGATAACATAAACTTCCCTAGCAAATTGAGTGAACATAATTTGTCAAACATAACCTGTCAAATGACCTATATAGCGACTTGACATCGTTACCCTCCACAGTTGACTTTTACACGTATTTTACGAGTGTTCATTTCAAACCCTGTCATTATGAAATTGCATAGAACATCTTATGTGTGTAAAAGCAAACTTTTTAATTACGTTATGAAAATATAGTATAGCCTAGTAGAGCTCAACTAAAGTTGTATTCGTTGGCAAAATGGTAATGTTAGTAGCATTACACAAGTTGTATTTGGAATAATAAAAAGTATGTTCGATTCAGTGGAAATAACGCTAACAACGTTAAAATCGGATGTCAGGCTTATTAACAGTCCCAAGCTTTATATATCGATACTTATGCCAATTAAATGAAGGTTATCATAACGCCACTTAATGAGATTCTTACGTTAAGGCATGTGGGCAGACCTAGCGGAGATGACGCTCTTCAGTCGTGTATTCACTCTTCCCAGGAGCGTTGCGCGTGGTTTTTTTTTTTTTGGACAACTGAGAAGGCGTGATTCTCATGATTTCATTCACCATGACCCTGTCCAAAGACAACCCCCCCCCCCCCCCCAAAAAAAAACACTTTCTCATCGGATCTACGCAAATCTCGTAGGTGACCTATTTCGATCTCAAAAAGGTGAATTCTCACCTAGAGTTTGCATCTATGAATACTATAAGCACATCTTTTATTGAAATGTTATTCTGAGTACCTGAGATCAGGCCGTTTGTCTCCACTCTTAAACACTGGTGGGTCAGTCATAGACCAGTTACTCTTCATAGACACACAGCTGGACTCTGGGTTTGAGCTCTTCTGCTTGACTGAACTGTAACAGAGAACAGATTCAGTTTAATCCTGTGTGAAGTTTACACTGTGTTATTACATGTTCATTTTAGTTTTAAAACAGTCAAATAAAGAAGCATACAGACCTACACACTTATAAAGCTGCAGTATGTTGTGCAGTTTTACTGGAAACTTCTGTCTTACTCCATTACATAAAGGTGGACGAAAATCTCCATTACCAACAATCTCCATGACATTTCCTGATGTCACTGACCGACTGTTTATACTATCTGTGATACTTTGCCAGACATGAGGTTCTTTGGACAGAGGAGGCTGGACATCCCTGTGCCCCGCTCCAGACACGATTTAAAAAGAGTAAGACCATCCCCGGGACGTGAATTCATTTACCTGAGAAATATAAATGTCCCCCAATTCATGTGTCCTGCCACCAGGCCTAGTTATGCAACATTTGTCTTAAGCCTGGCCCAAACTAAAAGATTTTTAAAATTAGAGCTGCCCCCTAATAGTTCACAAGAAGAGCCTTAGACAACCAAAATTTTATTAGTTGGTTAGTCGCAGAAAAACAAACTTCACAGGAAGTGACAAAGTCACGCAGTCCATGACGGACAGATTGTAACACGGCTGGTAATTACAGCATGTCGGAAAGGAAATCTAAATGTTCGCCTATCATCAACCTCAAATATGTCTCATCACTGAAAACATGTTAGTAGTAGCAACTTGACATGGCCGCTCGCTCTAACGTTATCCTGAAATGTGCGCTATTATTTGGCACATATTCATGAAAAGATGGATCTCAAAATCATTCAGTCACTGCTGGAAAGGGTTTAAATATGCAGAAGATGCTGGAAAACCAAAGAATCTGCAGGACCTGGAGGATTTTTCTGAAGAACAGAGCTCAGTTTAACTGTTCAGAACAAACAAGAGACTCATGAACAACCATCACAAAACATAAAAACAGTCGTGGATCATCCAGGTAACCACACAGGATTAAGAATCAAGGGGATGTAAACTTTTGAACGGGGTCATTTTTATAAATTCAGCTTTTATTTTGTCTTGTGGACTTTATGTAAACATCTGTTATGTGAAATAGTTTATTCAGGACGGTACTAAAAAAAAATAACATACAATTTTCACAATCCTTCTTATTTTGTTAAGATTTTTGCAGATTCTGTAAGGGGTATGTAAACTTTTGAGCTCAACTGTACTTGCCTCACAGACATGAGAAACACATCTACAGAAAGCTGGAAATGTCTACTTCTTCCAGTACAAAAATAAATCAAATATTGTCATGTGATAAACGTGCATATGAGCGTCCACTACTGTGGAGACGATGAGTCAGCATTGTCAACTTGATCTCTGCAGCCGAAAACACAGAAAACACTAGTTTATCAATAAATTATTAACATGTTCAGACAGTCTCCTTGTTTTTTTTTTCACAACACATTCGTACTTTTGCTGGTACACTATTTTTTTTGTGTATTTCACTGTGTAGAAACATATTAAGATGCGAAAACGCGCTTCGGGTGTATGTGCAAGAACCGAATTCAGTTCAGATCAACAATTTAAAATCATTAGAACATTTCAACTGACAAGACTTAAAAACACATGAATATGACAGATTTTCATGACGACATGGTACTGACACAGTCGGGCCAGTGACATTTCCATCATCTGTCCTGGAGCAAATTTCACAGTCAGCTCTGGACTCGGTCGGAAATATTTTTTGAATCCCAAATGCTCGAGTCCGAGTAAAAATGCATCCGAGTCTGTGACAAATGCAAGTCCGAGTCTGAAAACCCCAACTCTAAAACCTTCCCAATATGTAATACTCAGGGATGCAAACACATCAGGGGTGAAAAAGGTGAGAAAGATGCGAGACATCCCATGGTGTTTGGTTGGTGTCTTTAAAATAAGAAAACATTTCAGAATCCTGGATTATAATGCATCATGATTGTCCCAAAGCCTTGATAATGTGCATAAAAACTGCATCCAAGTCTTTAAGATTGTTCATTTTAATAATAGATATGGTGCTAATAGTATAAGTTAGATGACAAATATATTATATATTCCTTTAAGCATAATTTATGATTCTGGATAATCAGGAATTTTTTTTTTTTTTTTGAACAAATCTCTATCAAGTACATTTCAAAAGTCACAAGTCGCCACCTACTGGCATAATGTAACACAATCTTTATTTGAAGCGTAACATTAGTTTAAAAGGTCATTTACTCATTTTGATCGCTGCTGTTCAGGGTCTGCTCATTGTTGTGAGGTGGTTCTTTCCTTTTTACACTGGGGTTATTTACCCCACATTACTATGTTTTTTTTGGATCTGCACTATTCTCTTCAAAGCAAACAAACCAGTGCGCCTTTATTTGCTGCTTAGTGACAGTTGTGTTGAAGTTAGCCAGAAATGTGTGCTCAATTCGTCTATATTTAATATTCATATTGACTTATAAGTCTGTGCAGATAACAAACTTCCCTAGCAAATTGAGTGAACATAATTTGTCAAACATAACCTGTCAAATGACCTTTATAGTGACTTGACAGCGTTACCCTCCACAGTTGACTTTTACACGTATTTTACGAGTGTTCATTTCAAACCCTGTCATTATGAAATTGCACAGAACATCTTATGTGTGTAAAAGCACACTTTTTAATTACGTTATGAAAATATAGTATAATGTTATTCTGAGTACCTGAGATCAGGCCGTTTGTCTTCACTCTTAAACATTATTGGCAGATCCATAGACCAGTTACTCTTCATAGACACACAGCTGGACTCTGAGTTTGATCTCTTCTGCTGGACTGAACTGTAACAGAGAACAGATTCAGTTTAATCCTTTAGATTACTGTGTTCATTCTTTATGAACCATATTAATATTATGTTGAATTTTTTCATCAAAAAGCACTTTGAGGAAATTTTATGATCTTTTTAATGTCATGTTAGTTTTAAAACAAAAACAGGAAAAAAAAAAATTGCCCTGTAAACTGTTTCTTTGATCTGTGTGTGTGTGTGTGTGTGGTCAAAAACTGATGATCTTTTTCTGTGATGTAACACAATATTTAACAGTGTTTGTTGAAAGTACCTGAATCCTGGAGAAAAATATCCATCTCTGGATCCTTGTGAATTACCCATGATGAAGCTGCAGGAGAATCTGATGAGTTTGATCTCCTCCACTGACTCTGAATACACAAACATTCAGATACAAAATTAAATTAATAAATGAATTAAACAACCTTCATAATTTAGTTGAACATATCTCGAGTGTGGGAGAAGAAGGATCATGTGACTGTGTTAACTCAAACTCAGTCATGTTCACACATAGGGTGAATTAAGGGTTTATTGGGACAGTTTTTGAATTTCCAAATTTTCTAAGGTTTCTTGGCATAAATTAAAAACATCAGCCCAACACATGATACATTTCTGTAATGCTTAAGATGTTTCCTTTCTATTTGAGGAGAAAACAAGATTATATCATAATGAAAGGAGGTGTGACATACCGTTTTATGTAAACTGAGCCAAAACCTGTAATATTTGGGTGATTGGGACAGCACATCTTGTCATTGATTTCAACTAGTGTAAGCATATTTGTTGCTCAAGTTAGTTCATACTTTGATATAATTTCATATGCAAGATTGTTTTGTCTGTTCCTCATGACTCCAGCATGTTTATTTCTGTTCAACTTTATTACTCAATGTTTATAAATCTGTCAACAATTCATACATTAGAGTTAATTCTCTTCCTCCAAATTTCACTGAACACATTTAATTCTCTACCCCCAAATTTCATTAAACATGTTTAATTCTCTCCCCCAACTTTCTCTGAACACATGTAATTAAGGTAAAAGAAGGCTTGAAGTCCAAAAGTCATTATAAACTTTTCACTGAAGTAAAAAAAAAAAGCTTCAGGTCCAAAATTCATTAAAACATTTGTGTAAACTGACCCAAAACCTTTTTTTTTTTTTTTTTACATTTGGTTGAACTGTCCCTCATCCACAATAAACTGTTTAACAAACACATTTAACTGAAGCAAAACTGACCCCCCAATCCAGACCAAAAACAGACAGTCCTTGCAGGTGAAGGAGGTGTCATCATCAATGACTCCATTATCTTCTCCACAGGAGTCATGAAACCACCGCTGACAGACAACACATGAGATCCATTCCTCTGCCTTTTTAGGGTCATCTGTGTCCCCATATTGGTGCAGGAAAACCACACATGAATCTTCCTTCTTGGCTTTTTGGTTTGTTTGTTTTTCTTTTCCTTTGGACTTGCTTGTCACATATTCAAAATGTGTGTCACTTGTTAGATGGAAGCTTGGGGGTTTTGACCGCTTACTTGTGGTAGCACGCTCACGGATGGGTATTTCAACCAGGTCAACAAAGCTTGGGGTGCTCTGCATAGAGCTTTGACAAGGGTTTGGAAGAGACCTTGACAAAGTATTACCTGGATGTGGGCTTGGAGGAGGACCTGGACTATGACTTGAAGAAGGTCTTGGGTGAGGATGCTGATGGGTCTTGGAGGCCTCAGGTACTGCATTCCGTTCTGTTGTCAAACTAGGAGAAAATAGAGCTTGGTCTATGTGGGTGGGATCTAGTGGATAGATCCCACTGCCCCTAAAGCCTGCTTTTGCATTCAGTGGAGTTGCTGCATTTTTCCAGGCCTTTGAGAGCAGGGGCAGGAAGAGGGGCTTCTGCAGCTTCTTTCCACCATTCTCTCTGGTGTAGATCCAGCCCTCCAGGTTCCAGTGATGCTTCAAGCTTTTGAAGAATGCCCTGTCAGCTGGCTGGAGAATGTGTGTTGTATGAGGAGGGAAGCACATAACATGCACATTGTTGTCTCTCATAAGTGTAAGAAACTCAAGGTTAAACACATGACTGCTGTGTCCATCAAGCAGAAGCACGTGTGGACGGGGATCTTCTTTGGGCAGGTGAGCTATGAAGTGCTTTCCCCAATCCAAAAACACCTCAGAGTTGATCCATCCATTGTCTGATATTCTGACAAGGGTTTTGATTGGTGCCCCAGAACACCATTCAGCCCGAAGCCTTTTGCCTTTGAAAATGACAAGTAGCGGCCCATACTCTCCTGCTGCATTGAGACACGCTAGAAGGGTTGTCGTTTCTCCCCTTTCATTTGCAGTGATTTCAAAGCATGGCGATCCTACTTCAGCCACAACTCTTGCAGACACAAAGTGGTCCTGTAGGCCCGTTTCATTGCAGTTCCAGATGTGTCCTGGGAGGTCCTCAATCCCAAGCTCAGTAATAATTTCGCTGTAAGAAGCAAACCATTTTTGCACAGAAACAGGGTTAAAGCAGGCTGCTCGGGTAGAAGAGAGGGCCTCTGGCTTCCGCATACTCAGACCTGGGTTTCTCCTTAGAAAGCCTTGAAACCTGTAGTGACCTGCCTTTCTAGGGGCGAGGCCTTTTATTCCACTGGCTTGTGCGAACTGGGCAGCAAGAACTTGTATCTCTGGTTTTCTCATGGGGAACCCTCTCTTGCTCAGATCTTTCCCTAGCTCTGCTAGCTGGACCTCATCTTTTTTGGGAATGCGGGACTGACTTCCAACAATGTGCTTATAGCCCTTAACAACTCCCTTCACTTGCCTCTGTAGAGTTGATTTTGGCACGTACCAGGCTCTGGCCAAGAATTCTTTCTTCTATCCACTTGTTGTATTTTTTTATTGCTGTTTGCTTGTTCTTTCCCTGTGCTCTCCCTTTTGCTGTCTTCCTACATCTCTCTTCCTGTCTCACTGGTGCCATTCTGCTCTGCAATGGCTTAAATTAATCAGGATTAGTTAGGAATGTAATAAAAGGTCAAGGCTAAACTTCTTTCTTACTTAGATTGTTTGTCTTGTTTCCAGTCAAAATATCTAAAATTCTTAATCAAGAAGCATTTTATAGACAAGAAAAATATTGTCTTGTTTTCAGAAAAAATAAGTCAAAATTAAGTGAGTTTTTCCTTAAAACAAGCAAAATAATCTGCCAATTGGGTTAGCAAAATAATCTTGTTTTTGGTTTTGAAATAAGATTTTTTTTTTTTTTTTTTTTTTTAGATATATTTCTTTTTAGATATTTTGACTAGAAACAAGACAAAAACTCTAAGTAAGAAAAGCATTTTTTGCAGTGTAGGTTTAGCTTAGTGTATTAGGGTAAATTGTCATAGCTAATTTATTGCACAAACCTGAATATCGTGTGCTACTGCAACAAAATCAGTAAAAATGTGTAGCTGTCATAGGTTGAACAAATTAAGTAGTTAAAAAAACACCAGTTTAGAGCATACACAATGGTTCTCTGTTTTAAGGTTAATCATTTTCTTAATTAGCAAAGCCTTTAAGTAGTGGTGTGACAACTGAACCGAGGTTTCGGAGCTTGTGCCGAGCATAAATGGGCATGCCAGATGCCTCGATTCAAACCCCCAGACAATTAATTTATCAGGGAAATAAATTCAACACAGACATGCACACTATTACTTTTATTTGAGCACGTTACATGAAACTATGTGGCTGTTTTGTCCGACGACGCTTCTTTCACAGGGTTTGGCTGCTTTATTTTTTACTAAACACCAGATGGCGCTGTTTTCAACACACTCACGTAGCTTTGAATCTTTTCCCGAAACAATGAGGAGAGAGCCTCAGTGCTTCATTTGACCATCACTACCTTTAAGCACTGTCCCATTCACCCAAATTGTGTTTGGATAGATGGGACAACATAACCACCTAATTCCGAAAATAAAAACATTTTATTAACATTTTTTTTTTTACTGATTTTGTTGCAGTAATACATCATATTTATGTTTCCATCAAAGGTTTGTGCAATATTTTAGCTTTGACAATTTTATGACATTATTAAAACTAGCTAAAGCTAATGTCATTTTCCTCACCTGGTGCATTGCAGGGTTCAACTTCCTGTTTGATGTTTGCCCCGCCCACCCACGTGATGTCACACCAATGAGGGCATGCAATTTTGATTATGTGGTGTCACAACTAGGGCTGAGCAAAAACGTTTTTTTATTTTTACTCATCAGGAGAGAAAATAAACTCTGTTTAGTTATACTGTCCCATTTGACCTTATGTCCCAATCACCCTTAATCCACCCTGTTAAACTTCTGAAGAATCACAGATATCACCAAACGTTGCTATCTGTGTTAAAACTAAACTCATTTAAGCCTTGCTAATTTAAAATTCAAGAGCAAGACACGAAGGAGAACTCAAGCACAGAAAGCTGCGTCTTACAGACACGAATACTGAGAGCAAATACTGAGTCTTGAGCTTCAAAGGACAAATTCACACAAAAATGATGTCAACATGCCGTCTTGTCGAGTATCCTAGCAAACATAGTTTGGTTGTGTGAACGTGAACAGGGGTATTGCACCGAGTTTGGCTGCTGCACTATCGCCTATTATTATTCTGCACGTCTTGCGCTGCCGGCAAAATGAGAGTCTCGGCGATTGTATGCGGTTTACCCAGTTTACCGATTCTTTTGGCCACTACATACGATACCTCCAAACACTGTTTAGACACAGTGCTGTGCGCTGAAATGGTTGCCTGTTGCTGATGGAGGCCATCAAGCTTTCTTTTAAAATATTCAGCCGGTTTATTTTTTAATGCCAGCATGCTTTGTTTCGAGGTGCCTTTTTAATTTGCAGGGCTTCATACGGTCGTTTGCCAGCACCTCGGCACACTGAGGTCTCAGATCAGCGAACTTGGCAAGAGACTAGACTAGAGTGAATGGAGAGCTATGTCGTGAATCAATTTAAATGCAGTGATTTGTTTTTTTGTGAGAGTGAGTGAACATTTACATTTACACCCCGCTCTGTAAGCCAGGGCGGGAACGGCGGCGGCCATGCGCATGCGTGATTCATTTGCAGCCTGGACGCGGAGGGGTGTGTGTCTCCTCTCTGCTCTGACTGCTGCGCGAGGCTACTGAGAGACTGACCGCCTGTGAGTGCTTTTGGACGGGAGAGGGGCTCACAGCAGCACCCGCTGCTCGTTGAGCACAGTAGGCCTAACTGCAGAGTGATTCGTGCTTTCGAGTCTCCAAACACCACAAAAGTCTCCAAAAACACCAGTAAAAGTCGCTGGATTTGTCGCTTTTGACAAAAAAAAAAAAAAAAAAAAAGTCGCCAGGAGGATGATTTGTTTGTGTTATAATCAGTGCTTGAAGTGGGGGAAAAGGTGGCGGTACTCTCTTTGCATTGGCAAATCATGACATTTTTACAGTGAAAAACAAAACTTGGAGATATTGCTGTTACAAAAATGTATTGTTATTTATTAACAACATAAATGTATTTAAACATGTTTGTGTGTGCGTGGCTGCGTGCGTGTGAGCATTTCACAAAAACTAAAGGAAAGCTTTAACTGTAGCCTATATTCTGACTAGATTATTCGTTCACACACACATATATATATATATAAACTAAATACGACCTCACGTTTTATACGTTTGCAGCCTCTGAAACTTCCGTCCGTCATAAAAATTAATTCGGATGGTTCGATTTTCTGCATTTTTCGCATCCGTAGCAAATATTTTGAGGGGTGTTTTTGACAATTGAGAGCCACCAAAAGACGAATATGAAAAAATCAATACGACAGTTTCGGACTCAGTCGGGGTGCAAGGACCTTAAACTTTGGAGGCTTGCGCAGCTTCTCGAGGAGAAATCAAACAAATGAGCGCCGTTTTCTAAAGTCTATGAGCGCAGCACACACAAACTTAACTGACATACTGCAGTTAAATTTCAAAATGTGGTGTTTTTATATTTATAACATTTGAATACAGTTCAGCAACATACATCACACGATCTGACGACCAAGAGAGCTGACAATTGACCATCACTTAATTTACCATCACCTCGCGATTGAAAATGTGACACTGATATGACAGTTCAACAAACAAGTTAATAATATTAAGTCACTTACATTTTAGACGAAATAATGACTGTTATGGTCTATTTTAGCAGCGAAAATAGATCCGATGAATCCAAACAAAGATCACAACATAACGCATCTCACAGCAACACTCAATCGTGTTTCGAATGATTCAGTGTTTTGAACAAATCGTTTGAGTCAAAGATTCAATGACCCATTCACAAACATCTGTTTCATTCTTGATGAATCAGCCGTTTGAACGAATCGTGAATGAACGACTCAATGACTCGCTTAATAAAACCGCTTATCACCTGCATTTGCGCTCACTATCGACAAACCAATCAAATTTGTTCAAAACTTTTTTTTTTAAATCAGTCCAAACACATTTTAATTTTATTCAGGAGTTATGTATATACAAAACTATAACTTTTTATGACAGTGGTTTAGTGATAAAAAAAATTTGCAATTTTTTTTTTCAGGTTTTTTTCCTCCCATCCTGTAGCCTACTCGCGAAAAAAACATTAAATATCACAGGACTGTCATTTGCAAGCATTTATCATTAATTTTGTAAATAGCCTATTTTCTGACGCTGCAGTAGCCTACATCAGAGAACGATGAAATTACTACGTGTGTACGACATTGTGGTATAATGTAATGACAGTCCTGTGTTGGCTATAGCCTAATGTTATTTTGTTCAAATGTAGTTTTTAAAATGAAAATATTACATCGAATTAATGTAATTGGCCAGGTGCTACAAACAGCGACAGCTGCCAGAGAAAGTCCGTGGCTGCAGGAGATGCCGCAATTTCAGCTTTGTCCATCAGTCAATATTGCGTCATAATAATTCCCACCTAACGGTGACGGTAAACTTCTTCGTTCTGTCTCATAATATAGCCTATATTTATGCGTCAGTTTATTTTAATATCTGCATTAGGTCACAACAGAATGAGTTTTGAGCAGAAATATTGTATTAATATCATACTGTCGCTCTGAAATAACGCTGACTTTAACAGGCTAGCTGAAATAGCGCGATCACGAATCCCAGACGGTCTCCATTAAAATCCATTTCTGATGTTATTGTTGTTTGTATTGTCACGTTGCAGCGTTTTATAAAATAGTTTTATTTTAGCTAGGCTATTTTATATGCTCTGTTGGCCAATTACATTAATTCGATGTAATATTTTCATTTTAAAAACTACATTTGAACAAAATAACATTAGGCTATAGCCAACACAGGACTGTCATTACATTATACCACAATGTCGTACACACGTAGTAATTTCATCGTTCTCTGATGTAGGCTACTGCAGCGTCAGAAAATAGGCTATTTACAAAATTAATGATAAATGCTTGCAAATTATTTTTGTTGCAATGAAGCTTTTTAAAATAAGAAAAGTCCGTGGCCGCTGGAGATGCCGCAATTTCAGCTTTGTGTAGCAGATATAGCCTATCAGAAATTAATTTCTGTATTAACTGAATATCAGTTTATATTCATGTGCATTTCAAAGCAATGGATAGCTAATACTGCAGTTTTTTGTTTTTATAAGAGCATGTGATTTCCTATTTTCGTCGGCTCTGAAAAACACAACTGATACTGACACTTATTACTGGATATGTAGCCTAAATAAACACACGAAACAATTTCAACTTTCTCTTATGCATCAGAGCGTTATTAACAAAATTTGTGATAAATGCTTACAAATTATAGTCCTCTGGTATATAATGTTATTTTGATGAAATGTAGGCCTACTTAAAAAAAAAAAAAAAAAAAAAAAAAAAAAAAATTATGCCATACTGCCATATCGAATTATGTTGGACAGCGGCAGGTGCTGCCGAAGAAGTCCCTGGCCGCTGGAGATGACGATTCCGCATTTTGCGCCAGCCCCTGCTGGGGATTTTTTCCTCATGACAGCTGAAAGAACTTAAAATAGGTCTTCCGTAATTTTAGACGATAGTCTACAGATTAGTGCAAGACTACAAATGGTCTACTTTTATTTGTGTACGCTCACAACAACAAAACCTTGTACTTTTGTAAAATAAAATAAAATAAAATAAAGGGTGCGCTTTCAGCTCTCTCTCTGCTAGAATCTTTCTGAAACGTCTCAAAAATGAACTTAAACTCAGCGAATAATTGTACCTAAAAGAAAGAAACATCTCCAAACATCATTAGATAAGAAATTCGTAGGTCTGTGTTAAATAAGAGGCGATCTATCCGCTGCAATGTGTTGTTTTTGAAATCATGGCCAGTGCTCGCTGCTGCTATTATCAGTTCTCTTGCCGCTCGTGCACATGCGCAGTCTTCACACAGACAATCGAGCGTTTCGTTCTGGTAAAAGCACAAAACAAAATGCACACAACGTGTGCTTGCTCTTGATGTACAATCACTGATGAACACCTTTGGTTTTAATGAGAAGAAAAAAAAAAACCCGATATGAGGGCGGATTAGAACCCAAAACCTCAGAAACGCTTGCCAAAAATTCTTATGTAGGCTATTAATAACTGAGACATGTTGTTGTTCATACTTTCCTTTTCCTTTCCTCTTAAGGCCTCCATTTTTTAATTTGATGTTCTACCTTTTCTTCCCTCCACTGACATTATAAATCATATTCTTTTACATGTGAATTTGTACATTATAGCTTTCTACAATGACGTTTAGCTCATTTGTTAATGATGACACGGGAGTAAGTTATCCATGATTCATCATTTCTCTCGAGTGGATTTCTGACCAAAATACTCGATTATTTCTAGATATACAGATATCTAATCAATCTTAAACTTGTAAGGAATAATATTGAACTCACTTTAGTCGAATGGACGCACACAGTCTGTGATAAACACCTCAAACACTCGAACAATCCTGCAGTCCTTAAAATAGCGACAGGAGAACTCTAACTTACTTTAATTTTCTATTTTTAGAGCGAGAGAGAGAGAGAGAGCTGATTTCAAAAAAGCATTTGATTCAATCTGGCATGAAGGATTATACCTAAAACTTATTGATAGTGGAATAGGGGGAAAATTCTATGATTTGATCAAATCAATGTACACAGCCAGCCAATGTGCTGTTAAAATTGGAAACACAAGAACCGAATTTTTCCCCCAGGGGCGTGGAGTGAGACAGGGCTGCAGTTTAAGCCCCACCCTCTTTAACATTTATATCAACCAATTGGCCAATATAATAGAAAACGCTCCCATTCAAGGTCTCACTCTACACGACACAGAAATAAAGTGTCTTCTCTATGCAGATGACCTGGTGCTCCTGTCGCCCACTAAAGAGGGGCTTCAGGACAGCCTGAATCTGCTGGAGGATTACTGTCAGTCCTGGGCCCTGACAGTCAACCTCCAAAAAACTAGAATAATGATGTTCCAGAAACGCTCCAGATCTCAGGGACCAACACACACATTCACACTATCACACAGAACCATTGAAAGCGCAAAAACATACACTTACCTTGGTCTGAAAATAACTCCAACAGGTAACTTTACTTTGGCTGTGAATGAACTCAAAGAGAAAGCTCAAAGGGCTTTCTATGCCATTAAAAGATCAATTAAAATTGACATCCCAATCCAAATTTGGCTCAAACTTTTCAAATCTATTATTGAACCTATTGTTTTATATGGCAGTGAAGTGTGGGGTCCTTCCATAAAATTTGATTTCTTAAATTGGGAAAAACATCCGATTGAAACTTTACATTTAGAATTCTGTAAAAGAATACTCAAAGTCCAAAGAAAGACGCCAAACAATGGATGCAGGGCAGAATTAGGCCAATACCCTCTCCTTCTAAACATCCAAAAAAGAGCCATCAAATTCTGGAAACACCTAAAAACAAGCGACCCCAACACATACCATTACAAAGCCCTAAAACACCAAGAGCTGAGCGTAAGTAAGAGTCCCCTGAGACTGACTGACCTCACACCCGCCTCAGGACTCACACACACTCACACGCATTCGGCTTACACAAATTATAAACACAGAAAAAGACAAGTACGTCACCCATTGGACAAACACCATTAAAAACCAACACAAACTGGAATGTTATTCGGCACTAAATCGAGAATACACTATTGCGAACTACCTGAGCGCAGTGAGTGATGTGAAACTCAGGAAAACACTGACGATGTACAGACTCAGTGAGCACAGTCTGGCCATAGAGACGGGCCGGCGCAGACAGACCTGGCTCTCCCGTGAGGACAGACTCTGCTCGCACTGCATCCTGGGAGTGACGGAGACGGAGCTGCACTTCCTCACAGAATGCCCAAAATACCAAGAAATCAGAGACCACTACTACCCCAAAATTAATAAAATATTAGCCCAACCCAAAAACTCTGTCACATTCTTGGCGAAGAAGCCAAATGTTCCAATATAGCTGCAAGATTTGTAGCATCTTGCCATCTCCTGAGGGACAACCAGAAACAAACAAAGTAAACACACCCCCATTAGACCTACACACATGTATATAATGTATATAATGTTCAAATTCTAAGTTCAATTGTTACATGATTTCTGTATTATAATCTTTTTTATTTATTATTTTTTATAATTATTTATTTTATTATTTTGTTACTAAAATTATTTTTATTTAGTTTATTATTATTATTATTATTATTATTTTTTCTACATAGGCTTTACTCAAATGTTCTGTTGTTCTAAATATTTTTCCTATGTTGGTTAAATGCTTTGGCAATACAAAATGTATTTTTTTTGTCATGCCAATAAAGCTATCTGAATTGAATTGAATTGAGAGAGAGAGAGAGAGAGAGAGAGAGAGCGAGAGAGAGAGAGCTGCACACATCACAGGCCGGAAGTGAAGGCAAACCATGGTTTAGAGAGTCGCGCCACCTACAGTTTTTTTTACTGCGTAATTTTCTTTTATTTGATGTTATTTTTATTTGATGCTATTTTCATATGGATTTGGTAGGATTTATACATGTACAATATTTAATAACAATACCTGTTTAGTTCTGATCATTTATTGATATTCATTTTGATCAATGTAATTAACTAATGTAACATTATTGTTTTCCATTTGACTATGAGATAATATTCACTTAATGTTCATTTTGAAACAAATTATTAAAAGACACAGAGTATAGATATTTAATGTCAAATATATATTAAATATATTTAAAATGAAAATAAACATTATATTTTTTAAAAAAAAAAAAGTATGTACATGTAAAGTATGTACAAAAAGTATGTACAAGTACATGAAAACATGTACTTCTCATATAAAAAGGCACTAACACTTTCCAATAAGGTTTCATTTGTTAACATTAGTTACATTACTTAAAGGGATAGTAGACCCAAAAATGAAAATTCTGTCATCATTTTCTCACCCCCAAGTTCTTCTAAACCCGTATAAGTTTCTTTGTCCTGTTGAACGCAAAAGAAGATGTTTTGAAAAATGTTTTTTTTTCTATTTTTTCATACTATTGAAGTCAATGAGCAAAACGTCATTGTAGATTGCTTATGCACATTGTTTGTACATGTTGTTCTTTTATTATCGAAAACTGATCATTAATTATTTGTTCTGTACAAATTCATATGCAAAAGAATAATGATTTATAATCTATAATTTATCAAAGGAGGAAAAGGCAGAGAGAACACCAAATCATTAATATACTTGATCATTATTATCTGTTTTTTTTTTTACTTCCTCATATTTTGTGTGCATTAAAATCCCTGCACCATTAAAAGTTATTCCTATCCTGTCCCTCTAGTCCTTTGAGTTTGTTCAAATCAAGCTTTTTGCATGGATTATAATGATTTATGACTGTAAATTTCTTCCTTTCTCCCCAAACCTCCATTACCACATACTCCTGTTCCCAAACCTATAATCCTGTAAGGAATCTCTTGTTTAATGATGCACATATACAGTGCCCTCCATAAGTACTGGAACAGTAAAGACAATGTTGCTCTGTTAGCTGTGATGTCCAGACATCTATAAATATGATTCAAAGATTAATATGAGGCAGAAGTACAGATTGTCACATTTTATTATTGACTGTTTCAACACAAAATGTTTTACCAACTAAGAAGTACAGCACTTTTAGAGTTTCATCCCTCTGCCTAATGTGAGTATGGTTCAGAGCGCCAAAATCACATGATTTCAGTAAACGAGGCTTCGTTACGTCGTAAGTGCTTTGAATCTTCAATAGTTCACGTGACTTTGGCGGTTTGATTCACGCTCCGAACCACTGGACACCAGTTTGTGCAATCCTCCGGATCAATCCCTGTTATCAGGCCTGCTTATTAATTTAATTCCCCTAAAGACCGGCCAACTAAGATTTATGCAATTTTATTTTATGTCTTTCAGTTCAATTTTTTATTAATTTGTATTGGCGCTTTCTTGGTAATTGTGCAATTTAATTTGATTTCGAATTGGCAGATTTCATCAATCTGCACTTGCTTTGCATTTCAGTATTGTTTTTTTCTTCTTTTTTTCCTGTCAATTTTGGAAAATTAGAGGTTTCCCACTTACTTTTTCTGCTTGTTTCATCATTTCTCCTCAATCTTTTGAGTGAAAATATAAATAAATAGTAAATGAAAAAGTTTTGAATATCAAAACAATCTGAATAATTTTGTTTCTCAATTACAAATTGCACATATTTAGGTCATGACTACCTATGTCACACTTTTTTGATGCCATTGGTGTAAGCAGGGTTCCCACTCTTTCATTAACACCAGATTCAAGGACTTTCAAGCACCATTTATTTTATATCAAGCACCTGTCAGACTCATAACCCAGCATATGTAGCATCACGAAAGACCTCTTAAAGTAGGCTACTTAACATTTTATCCCTCCTACTGCATTTGCAAACATTTCTACAAAAATACATAGTTAGTAAGAAACAGAAATTTTGGAAATGTGTTAAGACGTTTTGTCATATTCTGTCATATTTTTCGTTGTCTTTAGTTATCTTTGTTTCTTTATTCATTTACTTTTCTTTAAATTGAACACATAGGCTATAAAATACACATTTTGTGTTTGGGTCCGTTTAAACCCAAAAGTGCACTGTGACTTCACATGAAATTATGCTGATATTTTTTAAATCTAGTAGTTTGTTTTTTTTTATCTCAAATTACTTCTGTAAAATACATTTCGACTCTTTCCTATATACTCATACACATTTATTTCCTTCCAACTAGGATTGTATTTTGTTCATTAAAATGCTTGGGCAGAAATCTGAATATATGTTGCTTGAAATTTTTTTAGTAATAATATTTTAAAAGTGTAGGTTTCATGAATTTAGACCATCGAAGTCAGTGGAGTTCATACTGATAATATTCAAATATAATTTCTCAGATATTGATAAAAATATATTTTCTTGCTTCAAACTGCTTTTAGCTGTAGTTCTTATAAAAGATTTAAAATTCTCAATTTTTAAATTAATAAAAAGTGGTTAAATGTAGTAATAACACGGTAAAACCTGTTAACATAAAAAAAATTGCTAATTCACTCAATAGATAGGTAACTCATTAATAAATAAACTTCATTCAAAATTATTTTGTTAATCACTTTTTATTGTAAATCACATTTTTCATCTTTGAGCTAGAGGAAAGCAGCTGCTCAAAACTTCAGTATTTTGTTTGAAAAATATTTCAGGAACATTTTAAACCTCATACATGTGCAAATCTGCAAAGAAAAGAAAAAGAAAAGAAATAAAAATAGGACTCTCTATTACTTACTTGCTTTTAAAGTGTAACTGTTTTTCACTAAGCTGTTTTTCCAACTTTTCAAGTTCTACTTTTTTCTCCTTAGCTCCATGTCTCAGGGAGTTTGATTTTGCTCTCACAGTAACTTGCCCCGTACTTTCAGCCTTCAAAGCATATTTGTCAGCTGATTCAACAAGAGCCTTCATGTCACTCTCCAGCCTTTTTTTCTTTGATTGAAGCTCCTCAATTTCTTCAAACAGTGCTTTTCTTTTTTGATTCTTTGCTTGTGTTTCTTCCTTCTTTTTCTTCTCCTCCAAACTGGCTATGTGTCTTTGTCTTGCACACGATACACATAGAAGAAGTTCTTTGTCAACTGCCACATTTTCAATTCCTCCTACAATCCGGAGATGATCGACAATCATTCTCTGAGCTCTGTATGTCTCCTCTACAAGGTTCTCCACTTCAATCGTTCGGTTGACAGAGAACCCCCTCTCTACTGTCCCTTGACCATGAGACAGCGACAGGAGTTGACGGCACATTTTCCAGAGTTTCTGGAATTCCTTTTCTTTGGACATGCAGCTACGCAGGAGAGTGTCTACTTGATCGGAAAGTGAGTTGAAGTCAGCAAATGCAGAATGGTTTTTCTGCACAACATCAAGGAAATGTGAATACTGCTGAATAATTTCATCACAGTCCTGCTCGTTGATCCTCCCTTGATCTACCAGATAGGCAAGGGTTCTTCGTGGCATGCCCTTCAACTGGTCTGTTTCTTTTTCATCTGCCATGTTCACAGGATCTAAGAAGCCCATATTTTTCACCAATATGTATTTCAGGGGAGACTTCTGAGGAAGTTTGTCAACCATAGCAACTAGACCATCTCTGCAGGACCGCCTGAAATCCATAATGGTGCTTGCACCAACCTTTTGCTTTGCCCTCAACTCCTTTAGGGTCCTGTTGGTGACATAACCAAGGTCGACACTTGAGCAGTCAATGAAATTTGTTGGCAATTTAATGTCAACATCCAGGAGCTTTTTTACGGACTTGGCTTCCTGCATGACCTTTGGTTTGATGAATCTACACATTAGATTCTTCAACATCTTGTGAAGATCTGCAGCTAGAAATGGCACCATTGGTTTATCGGTCTGGTACTTTGTTAGAAATGGGTTGACACTCTTACTTACAGATAAAGCTAAATTTATCTGTGCTTCCAGCAGAGGATTCTTCAGTGCTTGACAGACTTCATCAAATGACTTGGTGTCTGGATTTGGTGTTCTTCTCCCTCCAACAGCACTCACATATGTGGCCAAGTCTGGCAAGATCTGCAATGCTCTCTCCAAGACAGGAGTGTTTTCTACCCATCTTGTTGGGCAGAATGATAGTGGAAGAAGACCGTCTTGTGCCTCAGTGACTTTAAGATATTCCTCTCGACGGGCAGGGCAGTCATGTAGGAGCTGATATATGGCACGTAGAAAACCATCAATCCTCCAACCTGTTGATGAAAGTCCTTTCTGAAACGCTCCATTCACGATATGCAGACCACAACTGCCCAAATTCAAGAGGTTCAATCCATATTCATCTGCAAGTGACTGTTCCACCTTCTTGTAAAAGGACCAATTTACATTTGGTCCATCCATGGATATTCGCAACATGTTTTTCTTTGGCAATGCTTCAGTGCCTTTCTCAAAGGCCAATTTGAGATCATCTGCTCTGGCATGCCCCATGAACTTGTGTCTGAACCTGATCACCATTCCAAAATCAGACATGAAAGTCACACTGTTTTGATTGTGTCATTCGGTTGAGAGACTCGTCGAAGAGCAACACATAGTTCTCTTCTCCAGATTTGAGTTTGTTGGTGAGCAGACTTTTGAAATGGGGATCTAAACCATAAGTGCTTATGCAGGCGCACTTTGTCTGGCCACATGAAAAGTTCTTTGCAATTTCACTATCAGGGAACATTGCTGAGAAAAGCTGACCTGTAGAAATAAAATAAAAAACTATTATCTCTCCTGAATAAATAAAAAAAGAATAATTTAAGCAGGCCTTTATTTTGCTTGTTACCACTACAATTAATAAGAAACACAACTTATTTTCTTTACTTTGTAATTAAGACATTTCTGAAAATTTTTATGAACACTCCTTCGTGATCAAGAAATTAAACTCACGTGTTTGTTCACTGGAATGGAACGAATAATGAGACTGTGTCACTTTAAGTGACCACAATATTTCTGCCTTCATGGTTGCCTCCTTTGTGACGCTGACAATTTGCGATTGTCTCTGTGTCCCAATTGTTGAGGCTGTGGTGGGAGGTTGTTGCACTGGCATAAATTGTTGAATGTTTGTAGCTGTGAAAAACATAGCATAACACTTTTGAACCCTACATGGAACCATTCTAGAATGAACAGATGCTGGTACTAACTTAAGATCTAAAGCTGTTCTAAAACACTGAGGCCTGGTTTCACAGACAGGGCTCAGATTAAGCCAGGATTATGCTTTAGTTCAATTAGGGCATAAAAGTAGCTTTTAAAAAAAGATTTTTCCTGATGTGCATCTTGAGACAAAACTATGGCACTGACATATTTTAATGTCTGTCAGTGTGAGCTGCTTTCAGTTAAAACAGCTCAAAAGTGCATTTTAGTCTGGGACTAGGTTTAAGCCTTGTCTGTGAAACCGGGGGTATATGTATAAAGACTCTGTCAATGTCACCCAACAATAAAACACTTTTGTGTGTGTGAAGGTTATTAGTCAAAATTCATTTGGAACAGTAATTAAACTATAATACTTTCCAATTAAATATGGTCACCATAAAGACACTAAAGAACGGTTTGTTAATGCCAGTCTAAACAGTAATAAAGTCCTACTGTCAATACTGCAGTAATATTAAAGCATATACTGAAAACTAAATTAAAACTAAATTTAAGGGGCATGTGATTATTTTTAAATACAATGAGGAAAGAGGGCTGATAGAATGTATGAGAGTTTTAGTTTTCCTTTTTATGAATTATTATTTGATTAAAAACAGTAAAATCTAGAGATAATATTATAAATACATTTTGCATTTGGGTAAAGATACGGATAAGGTAATTGGCAAAAAAAAAAAAAAAAAAAAAAACTGCAGGTAACATGCAGTATAATCAACGGTCGCCTGAGGGCGCTATACGCCCACTGTCGTCTATCTGAGCGCAAAACGCTGCTCGCGGGAAAGTTCGAGATACTACATATACTATAATGATGCACGCTGATACACACGTTTTCCTCCCGTAGAAAACAGTTATAAAGAAAACACTTAGCGTGACTTTAATGCATTAAAGACAGTAATATTATAAGAACAAATTCAGTACACATCTTATACAGGCACGCAGAATTGAACTCAAAGCGTGCATTACGTTCATATTTTGCACTCTTCTACTTGCCTGTACATAATATGCTGTGTTCATTATTATTTTTATAAATAATAATGTTCATTTCGAATACAGCAAGTGTATGTACTAAAGTACGATATCAAGGGGAAGGACCGCGACGGAAAACACTCACTGCTAGCAATATTTTTAAAAATCATAAAACAATATTCTAGTAGTAGTAAGGAGGACGTGTTATATTTTTCGCTAAGCCCCTGAGTTTAGCTATCCGGCTAGCATTTCATTGTATCCACACAGACTCCTAACGAACACTGACTAGATTAACTAACATAATCATTCCCAAAATGAATACATTTAAAAAAAGTTTAGCTATTGTTAAATACAACATATATTAAACTGTTTGAGATTATTTACCGTTTGCTTGACTCTTCATTGCCTTTTGATGTCCTCCGCATTTTGCATGGCTCTTCAGTGCCGACTCCCCCATGGAATCCAATTTTATGTTTTTCTTGCAAATTGAACATCTTGCTAAATGTAAATCTGTTGGAACTTTTAGTAACCAGTTCTTATATAGATCGATACCGAGCCAAGAATCACTAAATTTGCACTTCCCTGGCATTGGGCCTATGAATTAGCTCTGCTCTCCATCGGTTCATGCAGACGGTGCATCAGCTTAAATGCTGAAGTTTTTTTCCCCCGCTACCCCTCCACCCCCCGAACATAAGCAACGTTTCGTTCTGTCTTTGATAGCGCATATACTGCAGGACAATTTTTGAAATAACACCATTCTAAAGAAAATTTATTTCAAGCACTTTCAAAGGCCTATATTTGTTTTCAAGTAGTTTCCAGGCCTTGAATCCATGTGTCTGAAATTCAAGTACTTTCAAGAAGCGTGGGAACCCTGTGTAAGACAATCAGTATTGATATTTTGTCCCAATCTCCAGGCAGTACCGCTACACAGCATACAGGCAAGTTGTCCGCTGGGCCTATGGCATTCTGGGCAGGCACATCATGAAGCCCTTACCTGCATGTGTTGTGTCAGCCATTATGAGACAGTTTCCAGAGGAAGGAGGACTTTATAAAGGTTCTGTATAAAAACTTATTTATATAGAACTAAATCATATCAAAAGTTATCTCGTAACAATTGAATGATAATAATAAGTTCCGTCTGCATGGTTACGGTGAGGCCTGCATGCAGCAGCCTCAGACTAATAACATCTGCGCGGGAATCACACTAAAGTGTTGTTAACGTGTGTTGAATCGTGAATGCTGTGCTAGATACACACCAACAGCCTCATCCCTGTTGATCCTCTGGAGGGATCTGGAAAGGGGAGCAGGTGTAGTGGAAGACAAGACAGTGCTGCGTTCTCCACCTGGAGTATCCCACTCTCAGAGACTCCATGAGGGCTGATGCATGCTGGGAGAAGGGATCAGATTCATTGCTGACTCATGGTCTGACTTACTTAATGATATTTAGGAACTGACTAAAACTGCTAACTGTATGATGGCTTTTCCTTAACAGGACGGACTACACAGCCACCTCTGAGGAACCTTGGGTAGTGAACCGCATAACACACCTCACCATCACTGGATCGAGCAACTTCTCTGCTGACATTGTGGTTGAAATGAAAAAGTATAATTTGAACCCATTATATTTTGTGCATATGTGAATAAACCCAGAAGTAAAAACAACATATAGAACATTTTTCTTGTATAGTGAGTTAAGACGACGTGACTAAAAAGTTCCATCACTCATCGACAGGACAGAATATTCAAACAGAATAAATCCTGCTCCCCGTTAATAGAGTTTACCAAGATAATACAGTTCTGAATTGTATTGTCATGAAGGTTGTAATGTTTTTTGTTCAAGCTGTTTCAAGTGGTGATGATTCAACTTAATATTCATTTTTGAGAGTGGAATGAGATGCTGTTGTTCAAACGTTAACAATCTTTGTGCAGCATCAATTACTGCACATTTAATGAAAGTCGGGCTGCTGTGTTAAACTGCATTAGTTTCAGAAAGTATTCATTCTTTCACCATCACATACTCACCTGCTGTACATCCCAAGGAAGGAGAACCCAGTGTGCTTTGGAGCAATATGAACACAGTATGTTGTACCTGGTTCCAGCAACTCCTTGTTCCTTGTTTCCCCTCCAGAGGTGGATGTGCACAGCAGGGAAATGTAGGAGTGCCATGTTCGTGGATGTCCTGAACATGGTTGATCATGCTTTTCCACTTGTCCTCCATCACATCTGCATCTCCATTAGGAGTGGAAGCTGCAGTCCAGTAGAGGTGGTTAATAACAGCTGGCCTCCACAGCTTCAGATCTTCACAATCCCTCTCCTTTGCAGCAGCATCCAAAGCTTTCCCTAGAGCTGTTTCAGAACAGAAACACAAAATGTTAAAAAGGAAAATGTAATTACCAAAACTACCTTCATCAACATACATACTTTTGCCAATATGCCAGATGTCAAAAAAATGGCTTGTTCCTTTTGGACACAACTCCTCCCGCACACACTTGGCAACCTAAAACGTGGGACACACACATTGATTATAAGAACATTTGATTTTAGTTGTAAATATAGTCAGCACCAGATTTTGTTTTGTGTACATGTGCGTCTTTACCTGCTGATTTGTGTCTGTGATGAGGGCTGACACTTACAAATGTTGCTCAGTCAGAAACCTTATGCTGCGCTTTAGACCCTCTAACTCACACCAGGAGCTACTTCAGACCTCTGAGCTCTGTAAAAAACATCTGGTCATGTTACTGTGTAACATTAGACAGGTGATATGTGTGTTTGATAACATTAACTTACCTGGACAAGCTGAAGATCTGAAACCTTGTTGATTCTGTCCTCAATCAAAGAGTGTGTGCCATATTTTGCACAATGGCCAGGAGAATCTGACCTCTGAATGTCAAAAACAAAAATAGGTCCAACTTTATGTAATTTTGCATCAGCATAAGTCACTGCTTAGGTACCCCTGTCCAACCTACTGCAATCCCAAACAACAACTTTGTCACAAAATCTAAATGTGTTAATTAAATTATGTGTTAAAAATGGAGGTCAAAGATAGTGTTAGAGTTGTACCTGCCTGCATCAAACAGAAAGATTTTACAAATGATTTGCCCTCCTACATTATGTAAACAGATGGCGGCATGTACAATTAATTCTAGGTATGAGTGTTAATCTACCTGATGAACGATGTGAAGGTCAGAGGTTACACTGTGAGCCAAAGTGAAGCACAGATGATTGAGGGGCCAGTGGAGAGAAAGCTATGGAGTGAATTTTGTGCCATAATTAAACAAACAAATCCAGCACTTTGCAAACTCAAACTCAATCTGCTTTCCAAAGGGAAAACTCGACTCGCAAACAAACAGAAAGCAATGTGCAAATACAAAGGCCACTTTGACTGAGAACACAGAGGAGTAACAAATGTATTGTGTTTTACAAATATAAATAAACATTTCACAAATAAATACAAACCATCCTATAAATTGCATATAACCTGTGAACAAATACCAAACCTATAGCATATAAATGCTTACCTGTCTGTTACGATTGTGAGACACTTGCCTTTTTATGAGATCTCTCGGCTCGATTTTCTCACAAATGCAGTTGAGCAACTTCGTCTTCACGCTTCAGGTCGATGAGGAAAAATGAGAGATCACACAACTTGAGTGTAGGGGAATGAGATCAGGTTCAATGTAATAAGGTTTACAGTGTCTGCTCTCTGGGAATTAAATATTATTTGTTTCTGTTTGTTTTGTTTTAATACAGATAGTGATTGTAATAGACAGGCTTACAGCCTACTATTGCTTTCAGGACAGTAGTACACTGGACCGCTGGACACTCAGTGTTTTCTAACAAGTATTTACATAGTAATTTAATGCCTACTATATAGGTCTAATACGATTCCCATAGAGCAGAGTTGTTTGGCTTGCCAGCATTTGACACTGTAGCCCAAGGAAGGTTTAAACACTAGCTACAGTGTAAACTAGGATAATTAACTATTAAATTGATTATTTATTCCAGTAATACCACAGTGACTATGATTGTCTAGATCCTAAAACACATAGGATATATTTTTAATTGATATATCTCTTTTGTTTACAGGTTGTTCTCAAACACTCCAAACCTGTTGAGCTGTTGGCCTATCAGTGCTCATGTGTGGCAGGGCTTGCTCTATGTAATCATATTGCAGCATTGCTCTTCCAAACAGCACATTACAGCCAACAGGGAGCGACAGCTGTCCCCCCTACTCACAGCTGCACAGGGTCTGAGCAGCAATGGCACAAACCCAGGACTCAGGTGATGTTGGTCAACACTATCACAATTAATGCATTATTAATTTACACATTATATAATATTTTCCTACATCTCCTTTATGATGTAAGTTTTGTTCTTGCTCTCATTTCAACTCGCATCAACTTCCAATAGCACAGAGAGTGCAGCATATTTTCTTATGAGAATAGTAATCATTGAGCTACATTAAACTACATATAGCACAAAGTAAATAAGTTCTTATACAACATTCATTTACAGGGCTTTATGCCTGGCCCAACCAACGAAATGGTGATATTGTCAGCTAGGCCCAAGGAGAGAAGATTAGCAGAAGGCATCAGGTAAGGTGTAGGAATGGGAAGTAATTTTACCACATTTACTACATTTATTGAAAATATGTATTAAAATGTTTTTTTCAGACTGGTTTATGATCTTTGTTATCTGGACTGAACATTACATGAACCTTTAATTAACACTGTGTACATGTGTTATATGTATGTTTTCAGGAGCAACCTGTATAAAGCTGCCTGTAACCTGACCTGTGGCCTTCCAGACATGTCAGTTCTGCGGGTGAATGATATTTACGAAGGCATGTCAAGAGAAACTGCTCCTTCAGGGGATGTGCCTTTGGTGGACAGTGTTTTTGGAAAAGTCCAAGAAGGGAGTTTACTCTCTTATCAACTTACATTTACATTTAGTCATTTAGCAGATGCTTTTCTCCAAAGCGACTTACAAATGAGAGTATTAGAAGCAATCAAATCAACATGAGTACAACAGTAAGTAAGTGCTGTGTGAAGTCACAGTTTCATCAGTAAAGTGCTCGTAGCAAGGAATTTTTTTTTTTTTTTTTAATAAATACACAAAGATGGAAAAAGAATAGAAATCAAAAAAAATATTAAAATAGATAAAGTAGTAAGTGCTACTATTACTGGGTCAAGTGCTGACGAAAAAGATACGTCTTTAGCATTTTTTTGAAAATGGCTGAAGACTCAGCTGCACGGAGAGAGCGTGGTAGATCATTCCACCAGCCAGGAACAGACCCGGAGAAGGTCCGCGTGAGTGATTTTGTTCCCCTTTGTGATGGTACCACAAGCCGCCGTTCACTTGCAGAACGCAAGTTTCTGGAGGGCACATAAGTCTGAAGTAGTGAGTTAAGGTATGGAGGTGCAGAGCCAGCGGTTGTTCTGTGGGCAAACATCAGAGCCTTGAATTGGATGCGAGCAGCTATTGGCAGCCAATGCAGACTGATGAAGAGAGGTGTGACATGCGCTCTCTTCGGTTCGTTAAAGACCAGTCTTGCCGCAGCATTTTGGATCAGTTGTAGAGGCTTGACAGTGCATGCTGGAAGGCCAGCCAAGAGAGCATTACAATAGTCCAGTCTGGATAGAACAAGAGCTTGGACAAGAATTTGTGTGGAATGCTCCGATAGGAAGGGTCTAATCTTCCTGATGTTGTACAAGGCAAATCTGCAGGATCGGGCCGTTGTAGCAACATGATCTGTGAAGCTTAAATGATCATCCATCACCACTCCAAGGTTCCTGGCTGTCCTGGAAGCAGTAGTGGTTGATGACCCAAGTTGAGTTGAAAGGTTATGATGAAGTGTTGGGTTGGCACCGACCACAAGCAGTTCCGTTTTTGCAAAGTTGAGTTGAAGGTGGTGGTCCTTCATCCAGGCAGAAATGGCTGTCAGGCAGGCTGCGATGCGACCAGCAACCGTCGGATCATCTGGTTGGAATGAGAGGTAGAGTTGTGTGTCATCAGCATAACAGTGATAGGAGAAACCATGATCCTGAGTGACTGACGGACCTTCATCCTGAAGCTGGAAAAACTCTTTCCAAACAAGCGACTGGCATCAACAGGCCATTAAGATGCATGTGAACACAAACTAAATCACTAAATCTGTTTGAGTGAGTGCATATGTTCAATGTGTCTCGCTGTCGCCTCACTCCTTCTCCCTCTTTGGTTTCTATATAGGGGATAGGGAACGATCAGACAGTGCACTATATAGGGGATAGGGAACAATCAGACAGTGCACTATATAGGGGACAATTCAGAGTGTAAATATGATTTCTATTGGGGCGAATGAAGTCTGGTTTCATGTTAGTGTCACACGAACTGCCGTTGCTCTGGTCCAGAGACATGATAGCACAGAATGGATCATGATTGAGTCGCCGCAGACTAGAAAACGTATCAGACCCATTTGAATTCTGTATTTTAAAGCAATATGGAGGAGATTAGGAGGAGAAACGGTTAGAGATTAGGAGGAAACTGCGGCTTTATCTAGCTCAACGGCTCTGGCTGAGCTGTGATATAAACGAAATGCTATTGGCTATTTAAAAAAAGGGGAGGAGCTTATGCCCCGCCCCATCTTCCTGTTTCAGTGGAAATTACATCAACACATTGAATAATGCTGCGCCTTTCAAGGCACTTCAGTTGGCCTTTAAAGTCAGCATGAAAGGAAAGTTGCACTTTCTTCCCAATTGTGCCGTATATCTGAGTGAAACGGCTTCTCAAACAAGAACAAATGTAGGGCGGGGCTTGATTTTGTCCATGGGGATTTGATTGGATGGTTGTGGTTTGCTATTGGTGGATCTCATGTGAGTGACAGGTTGCCCCGCCCTCGTCATGAGAGAAGAAAAGTCACTTTTATTATGATTCAAGATTACCAGGATCATGAATTTAAAACAATCACAGATAAATCATTCATAATAAACACTGCAATATGTTCCATTTTGATTTCATGGTGACCAACTTCAGTGGTTTACTGTAACTGGACAAACATGCAGATGTGTCTCTCTGGTCTTTTAAACACCTCAGCATCAGCGTGTGATCGTCTCACCAGTCTGTCTCTCTGTTAATCTGCTGTGTGTCTGTCAGCAGTTTGCAGATGCAGACAGACGGATTGGACTTAAATCCCCAGTATGACACAGATGGACAAACCACACAGACCTTGGAGAAGGTGAACACACACACACACACACACACAGTAACAGCCATTTGCACTGAATGACTGTGGAAGACTGGCGTGTGAGTGTGAGCAAGTCATGTGAGCTCTGCTGGTTTCTGTGGAAGCAGAGATGATGGTCAGAAGATGCTGCAGGTGATGAAGAGTGTGTGTGAGTCTCACCTGTGCTCAGGCCCGACCAGCGGTTCTGCAGTGAGTCTGTGTGTGAGTCCATTAGGAAGCGAGGGGGAGGGGTTTACAGACCACGCCCACAAACATGCGCTAGTGGTAAACAAACAGAGCAAGAGTAACTTTGGTAATTGTGGTTTTTATGCTCATCTTTTATCTGGGACAGCCCAAAATCGTACAGTGTACCAGGCATTAGATATAATAAATCTTTTTGTAGGAGACATTGAGCTCGTACTTTGCAGATCTTATACATGCTGTTTTATGGTGCTAAATTTTATACACCTTCTACCTTATTTTAATTATTCTCAGGTTAGGTAAAGTAAGTCGAATCTGTCCTAATTCATAAGTATTTGAAATCTTATACTTACAAAACAGGTCTCAGAAGAGTGTGGCTGATTATCAACAATGCACAAACAGATACATAACAGACATGACAACACATCATATGACCCCTTTAATACATTAATACAAATATAATACAACTATTATTAAAAACATGATGTATATACTCAAGCTTTCATTATTTGTTTTCCAAAAGTGAGTTTGAACAGTTTTTTTTTCTTTTTTCATAATTGTAAATGATCTTTCATTAGTCTTTGTCTCCCTCTGCTGGTACAACACAAACACAAACATATGCAGGCTCCATATTTTCTTAACTTTTTTGAGTTTATACTGTGCCTTTATACAAATAAAATGTTAATCTATGAATGAGAAACTGTAATTTGCTGCTCTGAAATAAAAGGTGTTTCACTGCCGCCTCATCATGTCTGTCAGAGGATCATTGAAATCTAAATGAAGTCTTAATTTCTAACAGTGAAGTCACTGTATCTTCAGTCTCTGTTGATTCTGTTGACTGTGAGTCTCTGTAGTGGATCCTTATTCACCATCAGATGATCAGCAGAAGATCAAATGCCTAAAATAAAACACACAAACAGTCACATATGCAGTATGAGACATTACATCTGTCACATCTTTCCATAAGAAAACTTAGCACTGACTAAATCAGCTTTATTAATTCATTCTCAAACATGATAATATTGCTTCTATCTGATGCTCAAATTCACTTTACAAAATCAAAAGGTCATGAAAGGTCACTTTCACACAACGGACAGCTGATCCAGAACCAGCAGAAATGATTATTACACTCCACTACAAATTTAATATCAGTTCATAACAAACAACCCAAATCTCAGATTATCACACACATAGAGACAGTTAAAGGGGAAAAGCTGAAAATAACATTCATATTATTTATACAATCAGTCACAACAATATGAGCAGAATTAAACTCATATTAAACAGTTTAAAGTTCAGAGATCTACAGAAACTGAAGCTGAATTTAAGACTCATTATCTGATGATCTCAGACAAAATGTTCACACACACGTGGAGTTACTGAATCTGGTACAATTTCCTTCATTTCTAGTGAGTAAAACAGCCATTTGAACTTTGAATGAAAATATGATGATGAAAATTGTTAAAAACTATTGTTACCATAGTGTCTTCAGTTTATAATGTGGATCTTCCTGCAGATCCTTCAGCAGCTTCAGTCCAGAGTGTGTTAGATTATTCCCAGACAGATTCAGTTCTCTCAGGTGTGAGGAGGGGTTTGATCTCAGAGCTGAAGCCAGAGCAGCACAACCTTCATCTGTGACACCACAATAACTCAACCTGTAGAGAACAATGACACACTCTTCACTCTCTCAGATCAGATCAACAGATCACCATGTTTAATGTCAGATTTACCATGTTATTTGTGTGTTTGTGTGAGAAGGAAAGCTTATATAAACTTAAATATCACATTAAATAACATGTAAAGATGATCACAGAAAAGAGATGGATGTGATGGTCATTAATGATTCTTGTTCTTGTTCTTCATGTATCAAAGTCCTGACTAGTGTTGTCACGATACTGGAATTTATAACTTCGATACGATACCTTGAAAAGTCTCAATATTCGATACCATTTTTGACACCACGGGGAAAAACACTGTATATACTGTCATATAGATATTTTTATTATTATTTCTTTTTTGTCCATCTATTGAAAGTCTAGCCAATCAAAGATTTCTTCTGAAGTAATCACTTTATATGATAAAGATTTAAAGCTTTTTAATATATAAATGTTGATCAATTACCATTACAATGACCTCACAAATATTTGCTAACTCAATGTATTTGTTTTTACAGTGGAGTAATTTTGTTGCAATATCTTACACACACAACACAAGCTTGATTTCAAATGGTAAATTAAATTAAAACAGACAAGAATATAGTAATGAAATAAGAACAAATTAACAATAACACATATAAATACAATAGAATAAAGACAGAAATGAAATAGACTGCTTTATTTTTTCAGGTAGGTCTAACAGTATTCAGGTAAGAAACTGACAACACTAGATTGAGTGTGTTTAAAGTAAAGAGTGTTAAATGTTAATCGTATCTCCTTACTGAGGAGCAGCTCATGTGTTCAATCATTTACAGATCAATCACTCAATCACCTCAACTCAACAAAATATTATTTCTACACTCTACAGGTATATGGAAGTTCAAGTCCATTTACTAACATGTTAAACATATAAGCCTGTAGCCTTTATCATATGTTCTGTCATATAAACAGTATAATAACAATAATATAATTTACTTCCCTCAAAAAACTCAGTATTAGTATTATTATAATTATTGTTTTTGTTGTTACATTTAAAGTATTGTCACACTTTAATATGTGAAATATATGATCAGAAAACTAAACACATTTATCGTCGTCAGGCTTTTATTTGTGTTTAATGGATCAAACAGCGGAGCTGCGCTCTCAGGTTTATGGCTGCTGTAAATTTGACCTGCCACAAGATGGCGCTGTTTTCGACACTCTTGATGCTTTGAAACTTTTCCCGAAACAAAAAAAGATAACAATAAAGTTAGATACCTGTTTCTTGAAGATATTATCTCGATATCTCCTGCATTTTTTTACTGGAATAATTTATTTAAAAGTGGAAAAAGATTTGGTCTTTACAACAAAAATATTTTCTCACCAATAAAGTAAAAGAAGTGTCTTTCAAAATAATAAATCAATTTTACCCTGTTAAATATTTTATGATTAAATATAAAACCAATATTGATACAAGATGCTCATTTTGCCAAGTTCACACAGAAACTGTCCATCATTTATTTTGATCATATTTCTATACTGAACAACTATGGAAAGATACTGAAACATTTATTAAAGATAATATCCAACAAGATATATCTGTAACTTTTAAAGATATTATTTTTGGACACTTTGATTCTGATTCTAATAAAAACAAATCTTGTTTTGTTATAAATTTAATTCATTTTCTTGGCAAATTCTATATCCATAAATAAAATTTCACCAACAACAAACTAATTTTTCTTGTTTTTATTTAAAATGTATCTTGATACTGTTTCATCCTCTGTAAATAAGACAGCGAGAAGAACAACCTCAATTTGTAATGACTTTAATTTGTACACTCTAATTGAAATATAAATTAATATCTTACCCTCATGTTTTTTTCTTCTTCTTCTTTTAGCAATTATTGTTATTGTTTTTTTTGTTCTGTATGTTCAGATGACATTGTACATACTGTCGACACATGTTGTGTACTCTATACAAAATTGTATATCATTAATGTCATCTTTGTAATGTTTGCAATCATAATAATAATAATAATAATAATAAAAAAAAAAAAGCTTGAACCCGTGAACCGGAAGTTGCAAGCGACTTTTCTCCAGCGTTGTGACGTATTTCCAAGTGAAACAGAATATTGAATAGAGGGCAGGGTTTTACTTTAGCGCTCCTCCTCTCCATCTCTCACTCATAGCAGACTAACGGTTGGAGGGGAGTGGTTTAAACATTTTCAACCCAAGCCGTCAAACTGACGTCATCAGAGAAGGAACGCCATTTCAGACCGGAAGTAACTTTTCAGATTTTGATTAAAGATCACCACGACAAACAATCTTTTTCTGTGTATTAACTTGCACGGATTAATTGTTCACCACAAGACTAGTAATATGAACTGACAAAGTAAATAGGGTCAGTTTGATTTCATGATGACTTTAAGAGGCTTCATTTCTCCATCCCTACTCAATAGTTTTAGGCCTTTTTGCAAATTTTTCCCATCGAATTTAGCTGTTTTAGAGCGTTTACTCATTTTGAGCCTGTTTTTAAACATTAACTATCTGTAATGTCATTTTTCATGTGTGGAAAAAGCAACGAAACTAAACTAGCCAATCAGATTTCTTTTCACCCATTTCCCCACACCCAACCATGCACGTGCACACACACACACACACACACACACACTCTCACATTTGACTTTACAACACAAACGCACACCTTTATTTATTCTTATTATCTCTTGCTTTCTTAATATGTCATGTGTACGCAGATATTTTAATAATCAATTTTAAAAATATGTAAAAAATAAAATAAAATAAATAAAAGCGGCATTAATTCATGCCCTCTCATGGTAGGCACAGTGAGTACATACAGCTGTACATCTGCAGGCGCCACTGCACTAGATGATTCACCCTGCGTTCCATTCGGAAGGGCTCATCCCTATGCCCTAATCCCTTCAAAGGGTTTACCCTCCGGAGTGAGAGCTTCAAAGGGATGAAGGGGTAAAAAAACTCTTTTTTTGGAACGCACTTCTGTGTCATCTTAACGAGACAATCAAGGAGGTGCCTTCGTCGCACATTTTGTACACTGGTTGACCCCCCCAAAAAACATGCTCTGAACGATGAGTAGATTGTGCAACGTTAGAACATTTCAGCAAGTTGAAGATATGAGATGTAAACACTCTCAGTTTGGAAACGCATCTACTACACGAACGTACTCCAGCGTCCGCATATTATTTTAAAAGAAGGACCTTCATCCCGCCGTATCAGTCTCACCCATGCTTTCCTCAATTCTTGTTGTGTCGAGAAATCGTGAAAACTGAGGCGAGGATGTCGTTGTTCAGAATCAGAGCAGCCGGATCGCTGCAGTAACACCGGCGAGAGGATTCAGACATTAGTTTTGACTGAGTTGCGATGGGACCGGAAGTAGAGATACACTGCTTCACTTACCGGATATAGGAAGTGTGATAAAGGTCTATTTCAGTTTTCTTATTTCAACAGGGTTCACATGTGATTTTTCAAACATTCATATGCTGGCAATCCTATCATACGAAAGATCGTACGTTGATAAATGTGGCGGCTGAAAACAATCGTCATTTAAATATCACGCCCCTAAAAATTCACGGTTTATAAGCCCCGCCCCTACAGTTTACAACACAGAGAAACGTAACCCGACCAAGAAGAGGAAGTAATCTCATGAAAGAGAAATTGATCTTATCCAAAAACACCCGTTAACCTTGTAATTACAAACAAGTACATTAATTTATATGTATATTTAATAGCGGTAAATAAAACAAAACATCCATAGGCCTATTGTAGTTCACTCCACAACAAATCATTTAAGTTACGGTATTCAACAGAACAAGAATGAAAAAGAAGCTATAAAATTATATATTAAACTATAAAATAAAACATAAATTAGATAGTCGTAGAGGCATTCATTATGAACAATAAATATTTTTTAAGGCTAAAGTGAAACTGATGTGCTCACCGCTCTCATTTGGCAAGAATCCAAATATGTTTCTATATTTGCATGTAACATTTTGGTTGCTAAATTATTATTCATTATCAGGGTTCCCACTCTTTTTCAGAGATAATTTTCCAGGTCTTTTCCAGGACATTTCAAATTTAATTACGACAGGAATAAAAGACAAGGATAACAGATTCATGGCCTAAAGTAATATTCCTCTTTCCAGAAGTCTTAAAAAATCTGAATAGTTTGTTTAAATTTTGTTTTTATTTACTATATTATTGGCAGTATTCAGTTGTTGTACTTCATTGTCTTTTCCTTTTTGTAAAGCACACTTTCTATATTAATCTTAAATTGTTATAATGTATCCATATAATAATAAACTATTAAATAAACTTATATAAACAATCATTAGTAATAATCTAGTGTATTAATATAATATCAACAAGATATCACAATTTAAATAATGCTATGAGTTTAATGTTTTAAAATAAATACAATTTTGAATGGTAAAAACGAAAGACACTTTTAAAATTAAACTAACACCGCCAGTAGGTGACTTAATAAGTGAGTCATTGGAGTCAATCTTTCAATCGATTCGTTCAAAAAGCTCATTCATTTACAAACTAATCAAATGACGGTCTTTATGAATGGGTCACTGAATCACATTTCAAACGATTTGTTCAAAATTGTAGATTCATTCTGAAACACTTCTGTGAGTTGCTAAGAAACGTTCTGCATTGGTTTTGTTTGGAACTATTTTTGTTGGTGAAACAGACAATATTTCCTCCCCTTATATTAACTTATTTAGTGAACTTGCAGAAAATCAAAATCACATTTGCCTGCACCTCGTGTTCACAACACTAGTCTGTGCTGCGCGAGGAGTGAATGAATCGCTGAATGTGATTCATGGTGCATCGCGTCAGCGTCTCATTATGACATCATCGCTCAGAACTAAATAAAACTAGGGGGATTACGTAAAACAATTACTATGAAGAACAACTTGTCATGGAAAAAAATAATAAAACGGTTAATATATTAACACAACTCTGACTTCCTTACCAATTTATTTTAATTCACACTCACGCAATTGTTTCATACTCCACAGATTTCTACAAAATAATCAGTTCACACAGAGACATGGTCTTCTTTAGTATTCACTAGGTTTATCACAAGAGAAGGCAACAGCAAAGGAAACTATGCCACAGTCTGCATGTTTTCTACACTACTATTTTCAAGTATTTATATATTTAGAATAAATGACCAAGGAGAGGGACATAGTTTCACTAATAATTTGTTTATTTTGCACAAATCAATCAATCGTTTTAATTCTTTTGGTGTTATTGGAATACTTCTTTCATGTTGTGGACAATTTTAAGATTTTGGTCTATTTTTGCTTCCATGTCTTCTTTTTCTCTAATGGAAAGAAAACTTCCAAAATACACATTTAGATGGTGTTTGTTTTAAGCCTACTACTGTCCGTCTGTGTGCATCTGCAGATTTCTTCTAAATTAACCAAAACAAGCTAATCTGCATATTTAAACACATCAAGAGTCTATTCCCCTGAAATGTTACAAGAAGGCCTACATAATATATATTTTACAAATGCCTGCAGAGGGCACCAAAAGCCTGGTGATTGTTGTTGTTACAGAGCACGATCAAATCCTTGTTTTTGGCCAACCAGCAGAATTAAAAATATAATATTAGTAAAATAATACAGTAATAATAATATTCGTCCACTTCTTTATGATAGAAATACTACAGCCACTGTAACGTCTTGAACAAGAAAATGTGGACATCAAAACATGCACGCTCAGAGCGAAGGTTTAAACTTTTATTTGTGTATTCTCCTGTGTAAGTGTAGATTTAAGAATGATAGCATTATGCAATGCTGTATTATGATTTTTAAATGGTTTTAATAAATCAAGCATCCTTACAAAACTGTCTAATAATGCGGTTCATGGATCCGAATGCTCCACTTCCGGTATTGACAGCCCTACAGATATCTTTACCATGGTTCCAAACGCAATGCATAGCAGATTAAAATAATTGAAATTATAATATGACGCCTATCAAATCAGGCAAATGCATTGCTGGTGGTCAAATTATTAACGCAGTGTTAAACATATAAATAATCTCACTCTTAAATAGGCAAAAATTTCACGTTTGTGAACATATAGACTACCTGAAAGAGAGGTACAGGATTCATCTAGGGCTTTTTCCTTTTCCGCTTCTCATCGCCAGACAGCTGTTGTCTTTTCCCGGGCATAGTTGTCAAAAGTTGTCAGCCAGCAGCAAACACGAGGTGGGACGGGACGGGGCGGACGTGCGTGCGGGAATGAATAGAGGGTATGCACGTGATGTCACTGTCGACCGTTATGACTGCGGTTACACAGTGTGACTGTACAAATCGCTTTGACACAAAATCTGAGGTATATTTTTACAGACTGCTGAAAGCTACAGAAAAAAGAAGCAAATGGATCACTGCAATTCACAGAAACAACTGGACTCCAGGCAAAGAAACATGTTTTGCAGTTATCATTTTGTGTCAAAATGTTGGACTTTGGTGTAAAATCATACCCTATATATTGTATTGTTATATATTGTGTTGACAACTCATCAATTAAATATTTACCATCTTATATTCTGCATAAATGGGTGTTTTTTAAATAAACACTGACAAAAACTATGCAAGTTTTAGGGCTGGACGATATGACGAAATATATAACATTCATATAAGCGATCACTCAGAGTTAGACATACCTATATTGTAGTTATATAAAACGTTCACAGGCAGATTTGCTTTATGTATTTCCCCGGCGTCGAAATCAGCACCCAAGATTGCCTTTATAATCAGACACTTTAGCGCACAAGACAAAAGCCTGGCATGAGATGATGAGTTAATTCAAGTGCACAGTGGAAGTGATACAATCATCAGGCCGTTGGCGCCCTCTGCAGGCATTTGTTATAATTCATAATATAATTGTTTATACAATATATATTATATTAAGTATTTTAAAAGTGTTGTTATATTAAACCATATGATTACTTGCTTTTGATCCAAATATTATTGCCCCATTGTTATTATATTTGTATTTTAAGTCATTTTAAAGGCCATTGTTTGCTTAGGTCTATTTTTATTATCATAAAAAATATCAGATTACTTGATTAATTGTGAAAATAATTGACCGATTACTTGATCACCAAAATAATTATTAGTGACAGCCCTAAATGTAATAATAGTTTAATTCCCCTATTCAATTTTGTTACTTTATGAATAAATTAAATTATAAAATTCAATGACAGTTACATGTGAGTCACATATGATCTTACCACAGTTTCTCCAGTTTACAGTGAGGATTCTCCAGTACAACAGAGACTGTCTTCACTCCTGAGTCTCCTAGAATATTCTCAGACAGATTCAGTTCTCTCAGGTGTGAGGAGGGGTTTGATCTCAGAGCTGAAGCCAGAGCAGTACAACCTTCATCTGTGACACCACACTTATACAACCTGTAGAGAACAATGACACACTCTTCACTCTCTCAGATCAACAGAGACTTCATTATCAAAGAAAAACCAATAACATAAACTCAAATCACCATGTTAGATGATCTTGGTCTGTGTCACAGAGCACAAAACATTATCATAACACACCTGCAGTCAAATTCAAGCAGGAATAATACATATATTTTTAAACGTATGATCATAATTTGTGCAATACCTCTTTTTTAAACAATTAATTAAATATGTCAGTGAGTTTTACTGTAAAAATCTAGAAAAATTGTAACAGGAGAGGTTAATGTAATGAACATTAAAGAGTCATGAAACCCCCCTCTTTCAGCTCAAGTCTACCTCACAATCATCTTAAATGTGTGTGATCAGATAGAGATAAAAAAAGCAGGAAAATCTGACCACGCCCCAGAAACTTCTTTTTAACATCTATATATGTGTGTGTGTGTGTGTGTGTGTATTATCACATTTAAAGATATTTCACATATTGTAGTAATACATACTATTGTCCTGCAGCATTTAATAATCATGATAATAATTAATATATTATATAATACAATAAAATTATTAATATAATTGTTATTATTAAAGTACCTGCCAAAAGTCTGGAAACAATTATTAATTATTTTGAAATAAATCTCTTTTGCTCACCAAGGCTGAATTTATTTGATCAAAAATACAGAAAAACAGTAATATTGTGAAATATTGTTACAAATTAAAAAAAAAAGTTTTCTGTTTTAATACATTATAAAATATAATTTATTCCTGTGATCAAAGCAGAATTTCAGCATCATTACTCCAGTTTTCAGTGTCACATGATCTTTCAGAAATCATTCAAATTCAAGAAGCATTTCTGATTATTATCAATGTTGAAAACAGTTGTGCTGCTTCATATTTTTCTGGAAATTGTGATACATCTTATTTTTTTAGTATTCTTTGAAAAAGAGAAAGTTCAATGAACAGCATTTACTGTATATACATTTATCAAATATATTAAATGTATTAAAACATTTATTAAATAGAAATATTTTGTAACATTTTAAATGTCTTCACTCTTCTCACTTTTTATCACTTTAATGTAAGATGAATTATAGCAGTGGTTCCCAACCTGTGGGCTGCAGTGATCCTCCAGGTGGGCCGCGAGATAAATTTAAATTAATTTAAATATATTAATATAATTCATTAATTTAATTATTAATACGTTACATTTAATAAATTAAATTAAATTTAATTAAATTAATCAATTTGCGTAATTGCGTAGTTGTCAAAATTAATGTACTGTGAGTGATTTATAACGGATGCTCGCCGAACAAGCGTGTTTTGGAGAAGTTTGAGAGGATCAGTGGTATTATCTGTGTTATATGTCAATAATTTTGAATGGATCCGCATAGTTTTTAAATTCAGTCCTTTGGTATCTCCCTGTGGTCTTATTTGGTATGGCAGGTTGACTTGTGCTTACTTAAGTTACTGTATTACTGAGCAGAGTAAGTACTTTTAAGTTGTAAAGAATGTCTGCAAAGTATGTTTGCAAAACAGAACACTGAACGTTTAAATCTATCTTAAGTCTTCTTTAAAGAAATAATAACATGGGGTTGAAAAGTAATAACACGAAAATACAAATGTTTTTTGTGAATTTAAAAAAAAATTGCGGCCGTGCCGTATTGATTCGGAGAGGAGGGGGGCCTTGGCGTAAAAAAGTTTGGGAACCACTGAATTATAGTATCAATTTCTCTCTTTTTTAAATCTTACCACAAATGTTTGAATGGTATCATTGTTTCCACAAAAATGTTAAGCAGCAAAATAACATTGATAATAATAAATAGTGAATGTTTCTTGAGCAGCAAATCAGCATTTCTGAAGGATCATGTGACACTGAAACTTCTCTTTGTAAACAACAACAGAATTATAAACGATTCTAATGACGAATGTTGTGTTCCCAAATACAAATTAAAGCGTCACAAACGCAGTAGCATTTACAGTGAATCGACACTGAAAACACAGTACTGTTACAGCAAACATGCAGCGCGTCAGACTATAGACTATATTTATGTAATTACATCACAACCGTTGCGAATTTTAAGACAGTACTATGTAATCTCAAATTCTCACCAACATTCATAAAAAAGTTACCGGTGAGTAACAAGTTTCAGCGCTGATTCTACTCGCATTCGGTGCTTTGAACCATTTGAACTCTTTTAGGACCGTTGTCGCGCCTAAAAACGCATGGAAAACGCGTCTGCGCCGCTTTCTTCTTTCCAAAGCGTTCAGGAGCTTGTGCTCCGGTGGCGTCTGTCGTTACTAAGCAACCATAGAAAACGGCCCCTTAGAAAACATAACCTTTTCGCAGTTTATTTAGTTAACTGCTTAAGGCATTTCGCCATTTGAATCATCAAGCAGTAACCAGCATAACCCTGAACAAAAAAATTACTGATCTGTGTGTTTCACGTGGTTCATGATTTTAGGCCGAAAAAAAAAAAAACTGATTTCTGGATTAATCCAGAAGAATCACATCCCTGGTTGACGAGTGTGAACAGAAGGGAGGGAGTGGGGCACAGGGGAGAAAGAGGGGGACGAGCAACTGTCATCTGTCAGCGGCCCATGATGCTCTCACTAAATATCAGGGGGAAATTGAAGGATTTTTATTGCTGACTAAGTTAAATTCAGATGAATTTTTAAATACAATATCTTACACACTCAACACAAGCTTGATTTCAAATGGTACACTGAATTAAAACAGACAAGTAAATAGTAATGAAATAAGAACAAATAAACACATTAACAAAAGCACAAATAAATACAATAGAATAAAGATACAAATGAAATCGACTGCTTTATTTCTTCAGGTAGGTCTAACAGTATTCAGGTAAGAAACTGAATAAAGAAAGTAATCAAATTTAAAATAACTTTGGATAATCTTCATTATAAAAATTAAAGACAGATTAATCAATTAACACTTTATTATGCGTGCGCGTGAGCGAGAAATCTGCGGGAATGAGTAGAATTTGCATTGAAATTCAGACCGGGTCACACCAACAGTATTTAACCGGAGTGAATGAGACTGAATGAGAGGAGGAGGGTGTGGGGATGAGAGGAGAGCAAGAAAGCGCAGCTGGTATCAGTGTATCGATGCTGCAGAAAGGAGTATTGGAATCGTTTCAGATATTTCAGTATCGATACATATCGAAATATAGATATTTCTGACAACACTAATCCTGACTGTGCTGAGATTGAGTGTGTTTAAAGTAAAGAGTGTTAAATGTTGATCGTATCTCCTTACTGAGGAGCAGCTCATGTGTTCAATCATTTACAGATCAATCACTCAATCACCTCAACTCAACAAACACTTGAACACAGAAAAATATGATTTCTTAATCTTCATTTAGGCCTGGGACACACTATGGCTGCATCTGAAAACTGGAAAATGCTGCCTTCGGAGGACACATTTCAAGGTAGGAAGGCATCAAGGCACGTCCGAATGTTAGCTTCACTTCCTGTTTCCTGAGATACCTTCATCTGATCGATTTTTGAAGGCAGCATAGATGTATCCTTAGCTGCCTTTGATATCCCACAATCCTGTGCTTTCCATTCTGTGACAGTTCAGCTAGAAAAATTAAGATGCCGTCCAAAAGTTGTGTTTGCTGGCCAGTTTGTGAGTAAATGTACATTTTTGACCAACATTTTCCACTTTTGATGTCATTTCTAGTGAGAAATTACTACTGTAGTAATTAAATATTTGTTTAGTTCTCACCAAAGCTCGTGCTATATTGCGGTAAATCATTAAACTCTTATGCTGCCTCAGAAGTCTGTCCAAAATCTGTTTCATGAGGTGCATTCATGCACAAACGCTGCCTTACAAGGCATTGCTTGATAAAGCAGTGAGGCAGCAAGTCAGCTACCTAGGTTTTCAGACGCAGCCTAGATGATTCAGTTGGACCGCAAGACCACACACCTGTTGACTGTAGGAACGATTTCACAGAGAGACGAGATCTCACGGAGACTCACGAGATCAAACGTGACTTGAGAAGAAAAACAAATGGAGGACAATCGATGTTGTCAGCTGACTCTCCTGCCACGCGTTGCTTTAATGAATGTAATTAGGACTTTCACGATTCCTCGTTTAAATTTGAGTACTTGATTTAAAAAAATCCTCAATAGACCCTTTTCACATTTCTGTGTTTCTCAGTAGCAGAAGTCGTCATAGTTGGGTAAACTTTTATAGCAGTGAATTAGAGACTACATCAAATACATTTTTTGTGTTTCTATTTGCGCAAATATCAAAAGAAGAACTTTTACAAACTTCAGAAAGAGGGAAAAAATAGAGAGCGATTGATAACAGCAGTCAGAAGAGAGAAAGATGTCATTTTTACCATCACTCCCACAGAAACACCCTCACAGCAGCGGTAACTAGTTTTTCATAATTTAATGCAAATGTAATATAATACTGAATATATCGTTATAAATGTACATAACAAATTTTAAAAATGAAAGCAAAAACTTTGCAGGATTTACAATATTGATGACCGTTAAATGCGTCATCACAGTCTGTGGAAAGGATCAACAGACCTTTATCACAGAGGAATAGAGTACCTCAGAGATGACGTGTTTTTGTAGGCAAAACCCAGAAGCGAGTTAGCATTTTAGGATTTATGGTTCCATCGCCCTGAAGTCAATGGGTTTTTTGAATGGGTTTTTGCTAAATTGCCTGAAATAAGGTCTGTGTTTAACAAAGCCTCTAAATATTTTCACGTTTTGATCTATGACATAAAACACACCAGTTATAACCCGCTTGTGATTTTTTAAACCTTTATTGTGTCTTAAAAACGGCGGTTGCTAACAAATTGCTAAAATGGACTACTTCCTTTGGTGGGGACTTTAGACGTCATCATGACAAACAGGACATTTGGACAGCATTTCTCATGAAAAAGTGGATAAGTATTCATACACAGCACAGATCATAATCAGAGAGCATGTTTTCTAAAATAAAGTTTGAGGAAGTTTGGTGGTGTGACGTTGATCTGCGACCATGGTGTGCTGTAGTCCGTTTATAGCCTACTGTTAGCTTTTTATATCTGACCACTTTATTTAGGCTTCAAAATGTATAAATGTTGTGTTAACTTGTAAAGATTATCTTGATAGACAAAACGTGTAAGTGTCATAACCCTTTGTTAAACACAGATCTTATTTTTTGCGATTTTCCAAAAGTCTATGGGAAAAATGCACAGGCTTTCGATCGAGGGAACCCGTGCGCCGCTAACTTCCGGGTTGGCCTACAAAAACACGTCATCCCTGAGGTACTCTATTCACCTTATTTTCCACGACAACAAGGGTGGCACCATTACATTCGTTTTGTCATCTTACTTCCGGCTGAGGGAGCTAAGCTAGTAGTCGCTAGCGGTAATCCTATAGCTGTAACAGTAGATGAGTATTATATGCTCAGTTAGGGGCTGCCATAACAATTAGATTAAGAAGAGAGAATTATTGCATCAACGATGTTACGAACACAATGTGAAGCGGTCGGAGTGTTGCGGTGCATTTTACAATTCACACCCACCACCTTAAGCCAAGGAGCACCTAAGGCAATGGCTGAAGGCGCTAAACTTGAAGTGCCCACCCAAGCGCCCTTATGTGTGTTCGTACCATTTCATGGACAGGAGGCCGACTGACGAACACCCTTACCCCGAGAAATGGCTCGGCTACGATGTTCCGGTAAAGAAGTCACGCCGGGTGCTGAACAGGTTGTCAGATTCAGGTAAGCTAACTTAGCTAGCCATGTGTTTGTTAGCCTAACGTTAGATTTTTGAAGTCCATTCTATGAATACATTTGAGATCAGTTCACAAAATACAACGAATGCTAGCAGGCCAGCTACATCTCTCATATTGATATTGACCTAAGTATTAACACTAGAGTTAGAGATTGTGTTTAGACTGTCTCGTTTTTTTAATGCATCTCTCTCACACACTGTTCTGTTAAAGTATGGGTGCAATCATATATTAATTCTCACAATGTATTATTACTAATGTAAAAATATGTTTATGGTTATATTATTTCCACAGATGCATCGATGAGCGTCAGTGATGCAGTGATCAACTGTGAGGATGATCACATCCACATGCCCTGAACTGTGATGCAGAAACACACTGGGAGGATCCATCTGTCTCTGACCACAACTACACTTCAAAATCACAATTCAACCTGAAGCCGCCTACATCTGATATGAGAACACAATGCGTTGAGCCGGCGCCATTATACACAACTCTGCTGAGAAACAACCACCTTTGTCAGCTCACAGGGTTGACATTGGATGCATTTCATTCAGTCGCCGAGCACCTTACCAATACATACACCAACAGCTTCCAGCTACACACTTGGGATCAGCTCCTGATGACTCTGATGAAGATGCGTCTTCATTTATTGCAGGGTGATCTTGCTGAAAGTTTTGGTGTTTCAAAACCTGGTGTTGTGATAAATTCAAAACTGCAAATTCAGAGTTCCTGGAATACCTTTGTCCAGGTGATGAAGTAATTGCAGACAGAGGCTTCACCATTACCGATCTCCTCTATGAAAGGAAGGTGAAACTTGTCATTCCAGCATTCACCAAGAGAGACATGCAACTCTCTGAAGAAGACACCACCAACACAAGGCGCATCGCACAATGCCATGTTGAGCGGGTCATATGACTGAAAAACTTCAAAACTCTTTCTTACAACAGTTCCAATTAACCTCGCCTCTAAAACTGATCAAATGTAGAGAATTTGGCCTGTGTAACCTTCTAAGCAACATAATTTCTGATGTAGAGGATGAATAAGTGTTGATTTGTAGGTGCGTTCCACGTCTGTCTGTGCTGTGGTTTTGCTTTAACTAATCAGTGTAAATAGTGTATGTAGTTATTTTTATAAACTTTTACAGTGTGACCAGATGTTACCTATCTGTAAATTATTTCTATAAACCTTTACAATATGACCAGATGTTATCTGTTGTGAATTTTTTTTATCTTTACAATGTGACCAGATGTTACCTGTTTTAGTTATTTTTTATAAACCTTTACAATATGACCAGATGTTATCTATCTGTAAATTATTTTTATAAACATTTACAATATGACCAGCTGAAGTTTTTTTAATCTTTACAATGTGGCCAGATGTTAGCTGTCAGTATTTTTTAATAAAACGATATAATGTGAGCTCTTAAAACTTAAAGGAATTAAGTCTTCTGATTTAAATGGAATAAGTCATGTCAAGTTTGCAAATGAATTCTATCTTGGTTTATTACATATGAAAATTAAATGGTGAAATATTACCTCTACATGAAGGTCAGTAAAAGGTTTCTCTAGCTTCCTGATGACAACAAACACTCTTACAACTGATTTTACAACTGACCCAATTTAAAACATTTACGGCATTAATGTTATTTGTCATTTTGCTAAAGTTATAGCTAGCTATCAACACTCTTCTAACCAATCATCCACTGGGTGTCTGACTCTAGGCGTCATCACTCTAGCGTCTGACGTCGACGGTTCCAGACTCGATGACGATGATGCTGTGGAGATCACATAAGTAGCTTCAGCTTCATGTTTTTATTTCTGGAAAATAGTTTAAATATTTCGGCATAATGCGAATAACATTAGGTGAAAATAACTTACAACTCTCCAGCTGATCTGCCACATCCCGTAGCAAACTAGACAACGAATTCCTACTTGCCGCCATTTTCTTTGAAAACTCTCTCATCTATCGCTTAGCTGGCCTGACGATTCTACGCGTGAGCTCTTAACCAATGATGCACTGAAGCTACAGAAGGATTAACTAAATAATTAACTAAAAATAAAAGTTAATTTTTTTTTTTTTTAATGTAAAAATGTATAAACGCAAAAAATAAATTAAGGGGGAAAAATGAATTTTATTAAAAATGAATCATATTTATTTTATCAAGTCGTTTATTCATTTATTTTCCTATTATCAGATTTATTTACGAATTCATTCATTATATATTTATTCATTCATTCATTCATTCATTTATTCATTTATATATTTATTCATTCATTCATTTATTTATTAATTTAATCATTTTAATTTCTGCAGGTTTGGTCCTCCATATCCCCACTTTACAAAAACACACACATTGAGTGCACACATACACTACGTGACGTAGCTTAGTAGGGTTAGTCTAGTGCGCATGCATATTTAGTGCACGATTTCACTGCGTGATTTGGTCTATTAAAATGCATTTAGAATGCCCCCAGAATTCAAGATAAGTGGCAAAAATGCCCCTGTATGTCTTTTATATTTACATAATTTAATAAATATTACACGAAGAGCGCCATTTTTCTCCAAATATCAGCATGATTACAAATGTGATACTGATTTTATACAACGTACAGTTAAATACACAAGCAGTTCATATTAAGTGGCTTACATTTTAGACAACAAATCGCTTGTTTCGCTCTATTTCGCCAATGAAAACAGTTCCAAACAAAGTCCACAGAATTATTTTGTGTCTCTGAGGAACAATTCCTGAATGAATCAGCACTTGAATGAATCGGTTGAATCTCAATGACTCGCAAACGAAGGGATTTGCTGCCACCTCCTGGTGGGTTTAAATTCACATTCTTTTCATTTTATAAATAATTTCAAATAACAGTATTTAATGTTTTATATTTTCAACAATTCAAAACATTATTTATGCATCTGTAATTGCTCTTGATTGATTCACTATAATAAAGTTTAATCTAAAGTTATATATTATACATTAGATTACAATTTCTGTACCTTAAAATCTCCTGTTAAGCCTACATAAAAAAACAGAAAAGCATTATTTCATTTATGTTTATTCTGTATTTATTTGTGCTATTACTTGTAATTTGATTATTTGTTTCTATTTTATTACTTGCTGTACTTGTCTAACAATATTTAAGTGAGTTAATCTAGTAGCTTTTGGTGTCATAAACTTATTTATTAAGGTTACATGTATCAAAAACAACAAAAACAATAACTAGGCTTATTTTATAGGCCCATTTTGTTTTCTTACTACTATTTTAAACAGTGTCAGGCAACGGAGGCATAGAGACCGCCTTCTGATGTTTGATTGACACCCTCTCATTAGCATGTTGTGCCAAGGAAAAATAAATCGTCTCGGTTATGTATGTAACCCTCGTTCCCTGAAGGAGGGAACGGAGACGTATGTCAGTAGTGACCGACGAATTGGGATATCGCTAGAGAGCCCTATCTGCTTCGAGTAAACTAAAACAAGCCAATGGAATTGGCGTGCGATATTTGCATAATGCGCACTGCCCCCGCCAGGTGGTATAAATAGGGGAGCGAATGCAATCACACTCTGTTCTTCGCTTCGGAGCCAACCGTGGTGTTCCTGTTTGGTTCGTAGCTACCTTCTTGGAATGAAACTCTTACATACCTGCTAAGGGATTTTTTCAGCGCTCTCGTGTTGGTGTGACGGCACTTTACAGCGAGGCCGCGAGCTGCAGAGGAGCCTGAGCTGTGTGCTCTCAACTGCTGTTCTTACAGTCCCAAACACTTTCCTGTCTGTCTGACGGTTGCAATTTGGGCCGGTTCCCTGCTTTGTGATCGGGGAGTGGTGTACCCGATCACATCGCGGCTGATCCCTGTGTGCTTCGGCACGAGATCAGAGCTGATTCCCCTTCTAAAAGAGCTTCACAGACGAACCCTGCGTCTGATTCAAGATGTCATTTCATCTGTGCGTTACTGGATGCGGTCGTTCCCTGGTTCCCGCTAATGGTCACAATCGCTGCATCACATGTCTGGGCATTCAGCATGCTGAAGCAGCTTTTGTGGATAGTTCATGATCTCACTGCGGCAACATGACTATCTCAGTGTTGCGATCAAGACTCTAATACCTTGCTTCTCAGGGAGCGGGCGTCCCCTCCCCTATGCCACGTGCTGCCGTTTTCTCTGGCCCCGGCCGGAGTGACGGCGCATCGCTGTGTAAGCAGGGTGATCTGAGGATCACGGTAAGGGCTACCCTGCCGAGCGCCGCTCCGTAGGCCCCTGCCCCCTCTACAACACTGCAGCCTGTTGTGCTGCCGTTGGAACACGCTGGTCCCTCTACGGATGGCTACGCTTGTAGTCCAGCAGCGCCACCTGTGGCTGACCCTGTCTGACATGAGGGAGACCAACAAAGCTTGGTTCCTGGACTCCCCCGTGTCTCAGGTCGACCTGTTCGGTCGAGAGCTTTGCCCAGCAGTTCTCGGCCGCACAGAAGCAAGCTGAGGCTATTAAACATGTCCTGCCCTGGCGGTCCACTGCTGCCTCCACCCCGCCGCCGGCCGCACAGCCTCAGTCTGCTCGTCGCCAAGGGCGCCCGCCTGCGCCGTCCTCCGCCCCTGCTAAGTCGGCAAAGCAGCAGCCTACACCCGCCAAACAGCAGGGAGCCGGTCGCGGACGTGGCTCCCAGCCCGCTCAAGCCAAGCCAGGTGGCAAGAGGTCCAAGAAGCGGCCCTGAGACGGGCAACCTGGAGGAGAGGGATTCAGCTCTTCGGGAGAGGATTCCAGCATCTCTCCCACCCCCGGAGGAGGGCCGGGGGGAATTTGTGTCTTGTCTTGTCCCGCCGCTGGCTCCCCGGAGTCCAGCGGTACCCACTTCCTCACAAAAATAGCAGTTTCTCAATCCTCCAGGTCTCAAGAGAGCTCGGCTGTCAGTGTGCAAGGCCCCCCCTTGCCACTCTCAGCCCCCTCTCATCTCACCAGCAGGTCCCAGTGTGATGGTCGAGGCCGCCTCCCAGCCGTCTCCCATCCACACTGCCACCTCGCAGAGTCTGACCCCACATCGGGCCGCTATGCCGTCTGAGTCAGGTCCCAGCACTCTGCGTCACTGCCCCACGCCCGGTACGTCTGTGGTGCCTCTGGTCCCGCTGGCTCGGCTATGCGATTCAGTTTGTCCGGCCTCCCCCGGTCTTCAGGGGTGTCCACTACACTTGCGTGTCCCTGGACAATGCACCTGTTCTCCGGGCAGAGATTGCTGTCCTCCTGGCGAAGGATGCAATCGAGCCGGTCTCTCCAGCCGATATGAAGTTGGGGTTCTACAGCCCCTACTTCATTGTACCCAAGAAGGGCGGTGGGCTACGGCCAATCCTGGATCTGCGTGTCCTGAATCTGTCCCTTCACAGGCTGCCGTTCGAGATGCTTACGCAGAAGAGCATTTTCGAATGCATCCGTCCCCAGGATTGGTTTGCAGTGATCGACCTGAAGGACGCGCACTTTCATGTCTCGATTCTGCCTCGACACAGTCCCTTTCTACGGTTTGCGTTCGAGGGTCGGGCATATCAGTACAAGGTCCTACCCTTCGGGCTGGCCCTGTCACCCCGAGTCTTCACCAAGGTTGCGGAGGCGGCCATTGTTCCGTTCAAGGAACAGGGCGTTCGCATTCTCAACTACCTCAATGACTGGCTCATCCTGGCCAGCTCGAGGGAGCAGTTGTGCGAGCACAGGGACATGGTGTTAGCTCACCTCAGCCGGTTGGGTCTTCGGGTCAACTGGGGCAGAGGATCTCTTATCTCGGTATGGAACTGGACTCGGTCACCCAGACAGCGCGCCTCACCGAGGAGCGCATCCAGTCAGTTTTGAACTGCCTGAGTACGCTCAAGCGCAGGACAGCGGCCCCACTGAAACACTTTCAGAGGCTCCTGGGGCATATGGCATCCGCAGCCGCAGTCACGCCGCTCGGATTGCTTCATATGAGGCTGCTTCAACGCTGGCTTCATGGCCGGGTCCCGAGATGGGCGTGGCGGCGCGGTACGTTTCGTGTCCCCATGACACCGAACTGCCGCCGCACTCTCACCAAGTGATCAGATCCTTTGTTCCTGCGGGCTGGAGTTCCCCTCGAACAAGTGTCCAAGCATGCTGTGGTCCACACAGATGCCTCTGCCACAGGGTGGGGTGCCACGTACAACGGGCATGCAGCGTCAGGTCTGTGCACGGGGCCTCAACTGCATTGGCATATCAACTGCCTCGAGTTGCTAGCAGTACGTCTTGCACTGAGCCGCTTCAAGGAGCTGCTGACAGACAAGCATGAACTGGTTCGCTCGGACAGCACTGCGGCCGTTGCAGGGTGGTCTATGCTCCCGCCACATGTCGCAACTCGCCGCCATCTTTTGCTATGGAGTCAGAAGCATCTGAGGTCGCTTCATGCCATTCATGTCCCAGGCGTGCTCAACCGTGCAGCCGATGAGCTCTCACGGCAGCCTCCGCTTCCGGGCGAATGAAGACTCCATCCCCAGGCGGTCTAGCTGATTTGGCAGCGTTTCGGGGCTGCACAGGTAGGTCTGTTTGCCTCTCCGGACACTGCCCACTGCCAGTTGTTTTATTCCCTGACCGACGGCACGCTCGGCACTGATGCTCTGGCACACAGCTGGCTCCAGGACCTACGCAAATACGCGTTTCCCCTAGTGAGCCTTCTTGCACAATTCCTGTGCAAAGTCAGGGACGACGAGGAGCAGGTCTTGCTAGTGGCTCCGTATTGGCCCACTCAGACCTGGTTTTCGGATCTGACGCTCCTCGCGACAGCAACCTCCCTGGCCCATTCCTCTAAGGAAGGACCTTCTGACTCAGAGACGGGGCACCCTCTGGCACCAGTGTCCCAACCTGTGGAAACTCCATGTGTGGTCCCTGGACTGGATGCGGAGATTCTAAGTGATCTCCCCCAGTCAGTTGTAGACACCATCACTTCTGCTAGAGCCCCTTCAACTAGGAGCCTCTATGCGTTAAAGTGGAACCTGTTCGTTGAATAGTGTTCCTCTCACCGAGAGGACCCCCGATCATGTTCGGTCAGGTCTGTGCTTTCCTTCCTGCAAGAGGGCTTGGAGTGAAGGCTGTCTCCCTCCACCCTCAAGGTGTATGTTGCCGCTATCGCCGCACATCACGATGCAGTTGAAGGTTGGTCATTGGGGAACCACGACCTGATCGTCAGGTTCCCTCCATACCCTCTTGGGATCTCTCGCTGGTTTTAACTGCTCTCCGGAGTCATCCCTTCGAGCCTTTGCAATCAGTAGAGTTAAAAGTACTGTCCCTTAAGACTGTCCTCCTGGTTGCATTGGCCTCAGTGAAGAGGGTAGGGGACCTGCATGCATTTTTGGTCGACGAATCGTGCCTGGAATTTGGGCCCGGTGACTCTCAAGTCATCGTGAGACCCTGGCCTGGATACGTGCCCAAGGTTCCTACCACTCCCTTCAGAGACCAGGTAGTGAACCTGCAAGTGCTGCCTTCGAAGGAGGCAGACCCAGCCCTGGCTTTGCTCTGTCCCGTCCGCGCTCTGCGCCTGTACGTGGATAGAACGCGAAGCTTTAGGACCTCAGATCAGCTCTTTGTCTGTTACGGAGGCCAGCAGAAGGGAAAGGCTGTCTCCAAGCAGAGGATGGCCCACTGGATAGTGGACGCCATCGCCTTGGCTTATCAGTCCCAAGGCGTGCCCTGCCCGTTCGGGTTGAGAGCCCACTCCACGAGAGTGGTGGCCTCATCCTGGGCGCTGGCTCATGGTGCCTCGCTGACAGATATCTGTAGAGCTGTGGGCTGGGCAACACCCAACACGTTCGCTAGATTCTATAGCCTTCGTGTAGAACCGGTATCTTCCCATGTACTCGCTTCCACTAGCCGGTAAACGCAAGGAACCCGTTCTAGTGTTGGCTTGCAATGCCATTCCCACCCCCTGGGCCGCATAAGTGCATCTATGTACTCCAGTGGAGTTCCCCGCTTGGCGAACCCTTTTGAGTTCCTCCGCCTCCCCTTGCGGCTCGGACATTGCGGAGTGTCTGATGCCAGGCCAAACGTCCGTCACCGACGTTGATGTTTGGCTGGGTGCCATATGTCGCGACCCCTCCACGTGAGTGGTCCCATGCGTGTATTATCCACGGTCAAACTCCCCACGGTGAGCCCGTGTCTTTCCCTTAGCAGAGTCAGCTCTGCTGTCACCTGTCAGATGAGTCTCCCCCTATACCTAGGCTGGAGCCATCCCAGGGACTCCATATGTGTACTGCCCACGGCCAGTCCATATGTGTATTTCCACGTAAATTCCTCCCCCCTGGGTAGGTAGTGGCCTCCGCAGCGATTCGCTTCCCCAGTGTAGTATAGTTTTACTGTAGTGGGTATGTCGGAACAGCAGTAGACTCTCTCAGCGTAAGCTCGCCCCCTTCCCCGTCCCATTGGTGCGCCGGGTGGCTAGAGCTTGCGCTGGGCACTGGAATGGGTTCATAACTGTGGCGCTTTATTTGGGATCCCAATTCGTCGGTCACTACTGACGTACGTCAAACGTGACCGACTGAAAGGGAACGTCTCGGTTACGTATGTAACCCTCGTTCCCTGAAGGAGGGAACGGAGACGTACGTCCCGTCACCACAGTTTCTGTACCCTCGCTGTAGTGCGGACTAGGTTGTCTCCTCAGCGAAAAACAGAGTGCGATTGCATTCGCTCCCCTATTTATACCACCTGGCGGGGGAGGTGTGCATTATGCAAATATCGCACGCCAATTCCATTGGCTTGTTTTAGTTTACTCGAAGCAGATAGGGCTCCCTAGCAATATCCCAATTCGTCGGTCACTACTGACGTACGTTGAACATGACCGACTGAAAGGGAAACGGAGCTACATTCAAAAATGAATAAACGGTTAAAAGGGAAAAAAGTCAAGTTTCAGTTTAGTGTTTCCTTTAACATTTTTTTTTATTTCCCCCAACATTTGTTTTATTACTTTATTTATTTATATCCTCACACATTCAATTATTTATGTAATTATTTATGCAGGAATATGTAGGTTTATGTATTTATTTGCATATATATATATATATATATATATATGTGTATAATTTTGTGGATGTATTAATGGATTTATTTATTTGCATATTTACAGTGGTGTAATGTAACAAAGTAATAATACTTCATTACAGTACTTGAGTATTTTTGGGGGGAATCTGTACTTTACTTGAGTTTTTATAGTTCTGTCAACTTTTACTTTTACTACACTACATCTCCTAAATAATTTTTTTAAACTTTTATACATTTTCCCAAAGCATTTTCATTACTTACTACAAAATAAAGAAGAAAGAACACAGACTGCAAGCAAGCATGTGCAAACAAGTTTCATTTTCCGGGTTGCATCCGTTGCTGGAGCGGCTGAGAAGAGTGTGCTGTTATTATACAGTACAAGAGCAACCTCTAGAGGCAAAATAAAAACTCACTGATGCCTCGTAGAGTTTGTTTTGACACGTGATGTGCACAGAGCGAGACACTTCAAAAACGGATTTAAAATGGACAACAAAACGGTATGTTATACAGTGTACACTACAGTACATGTTTTCATATCATTATAATGTAATTAGTTTGTTGACTAGATGCATTAGTGGAGAACAGTAGTATGTTTGCCGTCAAGGCTGAGAGGATGCTAACATTAGTAGTACCTCAAGCGGTTAAAACAATGTGACAAAAACACGTTTGTTACCATTCATTTGCATTAGTTTATATCCATTTGTTCGCTGTTATGCATTCATTATCCAGCCAAGTTGCATATTTAAACTGTATCCTCATCATGCAGCGACAGAAACATAAATCAGAAATGTATTCGATTTCAGTTCTGTTTTTTTATCGGCACTGTAACATATTTTGATTAGATAATCATCAAGTTTTCTAAAATAGAGCCAACTAATGTGTACAAGTATACATATAATAGACCTATGCTATGCCTTTGTGTGTAAAGATGTAATTTTTAAGCATGACTGTTTGGATTTATATGAAATGGTAACACTTTACAATAAGAGTCCATTTGTAACATTAAAAAAGGTTAATAAAAGTATTGTTCATTTTTAATTTCAACATTTACATTTTAACATTTTAAAGTTGTCTCTTACATTAGTTATAATGCACTATGAATTAACATGAACGATCAATGTATAATTAATATATTAGAAGGGCTGAACGATTATGGCCTAAAATCAAAACCTCGATTAATTGAACATTTTAGGCTACCTCGATTAATGTGTGATTATTTTGTTTCTGATTTGATTATTTTGTGCGCCCTCGATGCGCACTTTTGCTGAGCCCGCACTGGTGCAAGCTCCGCGGCAGACTTCTTCCTGACAGTCAAAGCGACGTTACATCACAAAAGTGCGGACTCGTAGGAAGGCCGTGAGTGTTTAGGGTGCCATTTGGGACAGGGCCTTTAAGGGGGAAGTATTAACAGGATTAAAAAACCGAAATAACCGACATGGGAAAATTACGTCAGTTAGAGGTTCTGAATTTCAGTTTTGATTACTTTTCGATTAATCGTCCAGACCTATAGATTAGCATTTTTTATATTTAAAAATTACAATAAACATTTGGCCATTTTTTTAATTCAAAGAAACAAAATGTAAGAAAGAGTTAAAACTGAACACAATCTTGCTGCTCAAACTGAGTATAGAACAATTTTTAATAATTTTTTTGCTCCTTTTTTATTTTGCATGTACTTGTACTTTTACTTTCAATACTTAAGTACGTTTAATATAAAAAAAAATATTTTTTGTACTTAGGTACGAAAAGTATCACATACTTTAAAACTTTTACTCAAGTAACATTCTAAACAGTGACTTTAACTTCTACCAAAGTCATTTTCTGGTAAAATATACTTTTACTCAAGTATGGTTTTCGAGTACTTATTGTTTTTGCAGGTTTCGTCCTTCATACTGCAGGTGTGTGATGTGATGATGTGTGAATCCTCATGTTCTTTTGTTTATGCTGCTATTTGCGCATGTAAAGCTAAACCCCTGGAAAAAAAACATTATTTTATGGTATTTTTAATGGGTCACAAACACCCATCTATTTTAATTTAATTTTAATTTTAATTTGACATTCTAATCTTAACGGTTTATGATCGACTAATGAGCTTCAGTTGTTATCAGGAAAATAATCTAAATGATCAAAATGCTCTCATTACAATTCTCCACCAGATTTACAATGCTGCATACAAGTTCACAATAAGTCAAAAAATTTGATCGTAGCCACCACTCACATCCATGTTGATAAATGTATATTATATATTTTAAAAGTGTTGTTATATTAATCCATATGATTACTTGCTTTTGATCCAGATTTTAAGGCCCCATTATTATTATATTTGTATTTTAAGTCATTTTAAAGGCCATTGTTTGCTTAGGTCTATTTTTATTATCATAAAAAATATCCGATTACTTGATTAATTGTGAAAATAATCGACCGATTACTTGATCATCAAAATAATCATTAGTGACAGCCCTAAATGTAATAACAGTTTAATTCCCCTATTCCATTTTGTTACTTCATGAATAAATGAAATTATAAAATTCAGTGACTCACATATGATCTTACCCCAATATCTCCAGTTTACAGTGAGGATTCTCCAGTATAGCAGAGACTATCTTCACTCCCGAGTCTCCTAGATTATTCCCAGACAGATTCAGTTCTCTCAGGTGTGAGGAGGGGTTTGATCTCAGAGCTGAAGCCAGAGCAGCACAAACTTCATCTGTGACACCACACTGCCTCAACCTGTAGAGAACAATGACGCACTCTTCATTCTCTCAGATCAACAGAGACTTCATTATCAAAGAGAAACCAATAACAAACTCAAATCACCATGTTAGATGATCTTGGTCTGTGTCACAGAGAAAAAAACATTATCATAACACACCTGCAGTCAAATTCAAGCTGAAATAATACATATATTTACATGTATGATCATAATTTGTGCAATACCTCTTTTTTAAACAATTAATTAAATATGTCAGTGAGCTTTACTGTTACTCTAAGAGATTATATAAATATATATTTATTGTTACATGTGCACTCTGTTTTGGACTTGTTTTTGGACTTGTGTTGTGCCTTTTCCCGCCACCTGTTAGTCACCATGGATACTGATCACCCCAATCATCACTTTCAGCTGTGTTCCATCACCCTCCTTGTTTCCCTATGTATATAAGTCCTGTGTTTCCTGTTCTGTATTGTCCGGTATCGTTTGTGTCAAGTGTGGCTGTTTCTCCTGTTTTTCTGCCTGTGGATTTATTAAAAGACTGTTTCCCGTGATCTCCTTCATCGTGCGCATTCCTACAACCAGCTATTGTAACAGAATACTGGACCTAAACAGTTATACAGATTGCGGCGTGTTTATTGTTTTCCGTGTCAGTGTTTTTCGTGTTTCACCTTTTGTTCCCGTCACAATGTACACACCCGCATTTCTGTTAATCTGCCTTGAGCAGAAGGACCGCTCCCTCGAGGCACATTTGGAAAAATTTTTATTCCTAGCTCCAGCTACACATTTCCCGGACAGCAGCCTTTGCAACTTCCTGTATGCCGGCCTCAACACCACCACCAAAGCGCAGCTGTCCGGGGAAGGGCCTCGAGGGAGCTTCCCTGAATACGTGGAGTGGGTGCTGGCATCATGTGGATCGTCTATGACCGTGGAATTCTGCGACAACGACACCAGCCCCACTCCCACTCCAGTGCCCAGCCAGGAACCTCCAGACGGCGTGGAAAGTCAGCGCGTCACCACCGAAGACAGAGAGCCCGCCTCCACCGCGATGCAAGAGCCAGCGACGAGTGGAACGACTGAGCATAACATCGCCGCGGAGCCGGAGCACAGCGTGTCTGACCAGGTGTGTGAGTTCGCTGCAACATCCATCGCCGAGGGAGTCAGTATGGAAGACGAGGGTTTGGAATGGAGCCCCGCCCACACTACCGCCACTGAGAGTGAGTTCCAGGCAAGCACTATGGACTTTTGTTTTGAGTTTGGAGAGGATTCCCTACCTCCGTTATTTCCTTCTAAGACTGTCTGTTCTATTTTGGATGAACTGGTCCCGCCCAGCCTCCCTCTCCCACCTCCTCTCCAAACCTCTATTCAAGACTTTTTATTTTTCAGTCCCTCTGTTCACCAGCCCTTTCTCCAGCCCTCAACCATGCCTGCTACCCAGCCCTTGCTGTCTCCCATCACTCCCTCAGCTCTACACCAGCCTCCTCGACCCTCGACATCGCCTCTACATCGCCACGGACTTACGGGTCGTTCGAGACCCTCCACCCCTACGGCTCCTTTTGGCTCCGCCTTCCCTCAGACTCCGCCTCGGCCCTCAGTCGTTCCAGCTCCACATCAGCCCTCCGGTACCCTGCTTCCGCCTCGGGGGGCCGTCGCTGCGACTCCGTCGCGGACTCCGAGACCATCGGCATCACTCCGCTCCTTCGGCTCTCTGTCTTCGCCCAAGGCTCCACCTCCATCGGCTGCGCTGCTTCCACGCGTCCCCAAGGTAACGTGGAGATGCTCACCACCTTGGCTCCTCCCTCCAGCAACGCCGCCGTGGTTCGCCGTCCTGGCTGTGGCCTGGAGCATCAACTGGACTCCCCTGCTCAAGGCTACTCACTGGATTTCACCACCATCTACACCTCCCTGGACTCCATCACTTGCTTCACCCTGGACTCCTGCACTTCGCCTCCTCCCGGTTAGCCGTCCACCTCCTGAGCCGCCTCCTACACCATCTTCATCTTCCCCTCTCCACGGCGCGAGGACGCGCCTTTCCGGGAGGGGGCGATATGTTACATGTGCACTCTGTTTTGGACTTGTTTTTGGACTTGTGTTGTGCCTTTTCCCGCCACCTGTTAGTCACCATGGATACTGATCACCCCAATCATCACTTTCAGCTGTGTTCCATCACCCTCCTTGTTTCCCTATGTATATAAGCCCTGTGTTTCCTGTTCTGTATTGTCCGGTATCGTTTGTGTCAAGTGTGGTTGTTTCTCCTGTTTTTCTGCCTGTGGATTTATTAAAAGACTGTTTCCCGTGATCTCCTTCGTCGTGCGCATTCCTACAACCAGCTATTGTAACATTTATATAATATATAAATTATATATTATATATAAAAACTGATATAACAAATTAAAACTGAATATCATATAAAAATCTAGAAGAATTGTAACAGGAGAGGTTAATGTAATGAACATTAAAGAGTCATGAAACCCCCCTCTTTCTAGGGCTGGACCAGAATATTTGAATATTCGTTTGGTAGGTTGGTATTTGATTTTCAATTTTGGGATTCGAATATTCGTGTTTTTTTTTTTTTTTTGCACTTCTGGCATCCCCCTCGTGAAACTCATTCGCGCTTGAATGTTTACACTATAAAATCTGGTGAAATACAGTACTCTTTTTTTACAATTATCTTACATAGCCTAGACGTTTTTAATATGATGGACAGTTTAAGGAACCCAACCTTGTTATACTTCATAAATATATTTGCTTCTTAGCCCTCTAATGTGTTCCCTGCAACTGGAGTATTCTCTGTCTGAAGCGCACAACTGCATGAACTCAACAGAATTATAAACGATTCTAAAGACTAATGTTGCGTTCCCAAATGCAAATTTAAACGTCACACAAGCCTCGAGGAAAGCTGAGGAGAGCCTGTCGGACTGTTCTCACCTTTTCCAAGAGACTGATGGAAAATATATAGCCTTTTGTTGTTGTTATTATTATACCAATACTATATTATTATTGTACTAGTCACTATTTAATTTACTATTTTTATTATTGTCTATATTATTCTGCAATTGATATTACATTGTATTTGTGATTATTATTATACCAATACTATTATATTATACCACTTGAGATTATCAATCTATTATAGTTATGCTGTTATTTTATTGTCTATATTCTGTAAATGATACTACATATTCTATTGTTATTATTATAGTATTATTATACTATATGCTATTATCAATATATTATATTATTGTACTTATACTATTATATAATTGTACTATTCATTACCATTTTATTTGCTGTATACTGTTTGTTTATTGACAGTATTATATACTTTATTATTGACTATATTATCATATTATATACTACATAAACTATTTCTTATATATACTGTATAACAAAATATTTACTATTCTCACTTTATCGTATCATGTCATATGTCTTACCATAAAGGATCCATCAGTTATTGTTGTTGTATGTTTTGGAGTATCTGTCTGTAAATATCTGTATCATTTTAGTGCAATAAAAATACAGAAAGCAGCCTGTGTGATTTGTATTTGATGATTTTTCATTTTATCAATGGTGGTCAATTCTAAGCTCAAGAAAAGCTAAAATTGGGTTAAAGACAGAAAATGCCTTTTCCACAATAAGAAAACTTTATTTCAATTTAACGCATCAGCGCTTTTTTCTTTTTTCGAAAGCGTTCGGGAGCTTGTGCTCCGGTGGCGTCTGTCGTTACTAAGCAACCATGAGCTGCACTCTCCATGACGACACGGTAGTTTGTTTCAGCAAAGGATATACAGATTTCCAGCACTGAAAATCACTTGCAGTAGCTCTGCTACAGCAGATTTATTTAATAATGTGTATCCGTGTACAGCTCTGATCAGATATTCCTCCATCTTGGCTGAGCTTTGTCCTGCAGATGACACAAAAAATCTTCTGTCCAATGATCAGTCACTGAGTCTGTCAGACTATGCGCGAAAAATATTTAAGACCTATCGAATCTGAATTTAAGACTTTTTAAGGCCTTTTATTAAGAGAAATATATTTAAGACCTTTTAAGGACCCGCAGCCACCCTGCACCAGCAGGGAACAGACCAGGAGAAAGTACTATAACCTTGTAAATATCGTTCATTTGAATGAATGATTGACGTTTATATTTTTGGACTCTGAGTGTAATTCGCAGACGGTCCCTTTAGCAGCCTAGGTGAAAATGAAGCGAATATCAAAGTTAAAACTAGCAAACGGACAAACAGATCTACGGTCACATCAAATGTAGCTGCTAACTGACCTAAAGCGTGTGTAGATGCATCTACTCTGAAGAGAATATAATCAGCAGATATAGTGTACTATTATTTTCTACAGTGTCAGCCAATGACTCTTTTACAACGATCAGCCAATGGAGGCACAGAGACCGCCTTCTGATGTTTGATTGACATCCTCTCATTAGCATGTTGTGCCAAGGAAAAAATAAATATAAAGCTACATTCAAAAATGAATAAATGAATAAACGGTTAAAAGGAAAAAAAAGTCAACTTTCAGTTTAGTGTTTCCTTTAACATTTTTTTTTATTTACCCCAACGTTTGTTTTATTTATTTATTTATATCCTCACACATTCAATTATTTATGTAATTAGTTATGCAGGAATATGTGGATTTATGTATATATTTGCACGTTTATTTATTTATTTATTTATCTATGTATCATTTTGTGGATTTATTTATTTATGGACATATTTATTTGTGTATTTATATATTTATTGTTTTTGCAGGTTTCGTCCTCCATACTGCAGGTGTGTGATGTGATGATGTGTGAATCCTCATGTTCTTTTGTTTATGCTGCTATTTGCGCATGTAAAGCTAAACCAGCCGCTATCAAAATAATCTGACTGCGGGCGCGGGCCAGATATATTTGCTGGCGGGCCAGTTTTGGTTCGCAGGCCGCCTATTGCCGACCACTGCTGTACACCTTGCAAAATCTGCAAGGTAATGCTCTTAAAACAGATGTGTTAAAACAACACAACCTGTGTCTAGTTAAGGACAACACATTTTGTGTTACTTTTAACTCAAACATGTGTTATTCCTGCTCATTTTCTACACACTAATGTGTTATATTTACACAATTTGTGTCAATTATGTACACAAAATGACACAAAATGTGTCACAAAAAATAACACAAAAAATGTGTTATTAATTAACACATCCTTTTTGAGAGGCAAAACAATATCTTAAAGGGTTAGTTTACCCAAAATTAAAATTTCTGTCATTAATTACTCACCCTCGTGTAATTTCAAACTCGTAAGACCTTCATCATCTTCGGAACACAAATGAAGATATTTTTAATAAAATCCGAGATCCAATGCAACTACCACTTTCAAGCCTCAGAAAGGTAGTAAAGACATCATTAAAGTATTCCATGTGACTCCAGTGGTTTAACCTCAATTTTATGAAGGGACGCGAGTGCTTTGTTTGCGCAAAAAAACAATTTTCCACTTTATTTACCAAATAATATTATCCAAAGCGTGTTCACGCAACAGTCTCGTGTAAACTCAAAACACGTGTCATGATGCACGTTGCAGATCAATATTTTCGTGAATAAAGTGGTAAATTATGTGGGGGTTTTTGCGCTCGTGTCACTTCACAAAATAATAACTGAGGTTAAACCTCTCTAGTCACATGGATTACTTTAACAATATATTTCCTACCGTTCTGGACTTTGAAAGTGGTAGTTGTGTATGGAGGGACAGAAACCTCTCGATTTCATTAAAAATAACTTTTTCAATTTTAATTTAATTTGTGTTCAGAAGATGAACGAATTCAAGGTCTTACGGGTGTGGAACGACACAAAGGTGAGTAATTAACGATAGAATTTAGATTTTTGGGTGAACTAACCCTTTCAGAGCCAGGGGTAAACTTTTGAACTAGATGATGGTGATGTGTACATTTTTCTTTCTTTTTAATATGTTAATATCTTATTAAGCCACTAAAGGGCAGTACTAAATGAATTTTTAAACAAAATAAGAACAATTTACACCGATCATCCCATTAAAAAGTTTACACCCCCTGGCTCTTAATGGATGTTGTCTTCTTTAGCATCACTAAATGTTTGCAGCTTTTGTAATAGTTGTGTTTGAGTCCCTCAGTTTGTCCTCAGTGTGAAAAGATCGATCTCAAAATCATCCAGACACTGCAAGAAAGGGGTCAAATATGCAGAAGATGCTGGAAAACCAAAGAATGTGCAGGAGCTGGAGGATTTTTCTGAAGAGCATTGGGCAGTTTAACTGCTCAAACAAGGGACTCCTGAACAACCATCACAAAAAAACAAAAACAAAAGAACAGCCGTGGATCATCCAGGTAGTGGCACACAATATTAAAAATCAAGTGTATGTAATTTGTCTTGTAGTTTGTCTTGTGAACTAGGCTATCCATAATAAACATGTTAGTGAAGCTTAATTAGGGCAGTACAAAATAAAAACTATTTTCATGATCCTTCTGTAATATATATATATATATATATATATATATATATATATATATATATATATATTTTTTTTTTTTTTTTTTTTTTTTTTTTTTTTGGAGGTTCTGCAAGGTGTATGTAAAATGTACACCAAAATGTTGCTATGGTTACTATGTCGGTTTGTCAATTTCATGACTCACTCAGAACAAAAATTTAGCGGATTCATTTCCTCCCACATTTAAATGCAGTTATCACTCCTAAAACTTTGCAGTTTGAACGTGACCACTGGTCCTCTAGCAACATGAAAAACAATTATTTGTTCCCTTTAAGCTGTCACTTACCACGTTCTGCACTCTCACGAAAACACTTGTCATAAACAATGAAGTAGTCCACACTGCACAGTGAATCTCTTATTTACATCGCGTCTAGAGTAGACTTTGCTGGTTATGAGGGGATTTGCAAAAGTATAAAGCTTGTGCTGATTCTGAACACAGACATTCTGAGCGAATTCTCCGCATGATGACTCTAAACGCCTCTGATCTGATGGGCCATTGTGTTCACGCGCTCAACGTCTGCGATTGGCTACAATGTTCAACGCTGCAACAATACAATGTAAGTATTTTCGTTTCGTTTTTGAATAATACCATATTGTGCCCTTCAGTGCCCGGACTCGGCTGTACTCTGGAAATTTTTCGAGTCCAAAATGTCCAAGTCCGTGTCAAGTCCGAGTTCATTGAAAATTGGACTCGAGTCCGGACTCGATCTCTATCAATATCTTTGAAATTTGTGAACTGTTCATCACGATTTCAAAATAAAAGTTTAATCTCTGAGTTGAGTTTGCATGTTTTGATGTCCACATATCCTTGTTCAAGAAATTACAGTGGCTGTAGCATTTCTGTCATAAAGAAGTTGCCAAATATTAAAGATTAAGTTAACATTTAAAATAATGTCATTTGGCCAATATTAAATAGAGATTTGATCTGCTGTAAAGTAGGACAACAACAATCACCAGGCCGTTGGCGCCCTCTGCAGGCATTTGTTATAATACATAATATAATTGTTTATACAATGTATATTATGTATTTTAAAAGTGTTGTTATATCAAACCATATGATTACTTGCTTTTGATCCAGATATCATTGCCCCATTGTTATTATATATGTATTTTAAGTCATGTTAAAGGCCATTGTTTGCTTCGGTCTATTTTTATTATCATAAAAAATATCCGATTACTTGATTAATTGTAAAAAAAATAATCAACCGATTACTTGATCACCAAAATAATCGTTAGTGACAGCCCTAAATGTAATAATAGTTTAATTCCCCTATTCCATTTTGTTACTTCATGAATAAATGAAATTATAAAATTCAATGACAGTTTCATGTGAGAGTCACATATGATCTTACCACAGTTTCTCCAGTTTACAGTGAGGATTCTCCAGTATAGCAGAGACCATCTTCACTCCCGAGTCTCTTAGATTATTCTCAGACAGATTCAGTTCTCTCAGGTGTGAGGGGTTTGATCTCAGAGCTGAAGCCAGAGCAGCACAACCTTCATCTGTAACACCACACTTCCTCAACCTGTAGAGAACAATGACACACTCTTCATTCTCTCAGATCAATAGAGACTTCATTATCAAAGAGAAACCAATAACATAAACTCAAATCACCATGTTAGATGATCTTGGTCTGTGTCACAGAGCACAAAACATTATCATAACACACCTGCAGTCAAATTCAAGCAGGAATAATACATATATTTTTAAATGTATGATCATAATTTGTGCAATATCTCTTTTTAAACAATTAATTAAATATGTCAGTGAGTTTTTACTGTTATTCTAAGAGATTATATAAAAACTGATATAACAAATTAAAACTGTATATCACATAAAAATCTAGAAAAATTGTAACAGGAGAGGTTAATGTAATGAACATTAAAGAGTCATGAAACCCCCCTCTTTCAGCTCAAGTCTACCTCACAATCATCTTAAATGTGTGTGATCAGAAAAGAGCAGGAAATCTAGCCACGCCCCCAGAACTTCTTATTTTTAAATATATATTTTATCACATTAAAAGATATATCTTATATTGTAATAATACATACTATTGTCCTGCGGCATTTAATAATCATGATAATAATTAATATGTTATATAATATAATAAAAGTATTAATAGAATTGTTATTATTAAAGTACCTGCCAAAAATCTGGAAACAATTATTAATTATTTTTTGAAATAAATCTCTTTTGCTCACCAAGGCTGCATTTATTTGATCAAAAATACAGAAAAACAGTAATATTGTGAAATATTGTTACAAATTCAAGAAACATTTCTGATTATTATCAATGTTGAAAACAATTGTGCTGCTTCATATTTTTCTGGAAATGGCGATACATTTTATTTTTCAAAATTCTTTGAAAAAGAGAAAGTTCAATGAACAGCATTTACTGTATGTGCATTTATCAAATATATTACATTTATTAAAGCATTTATTAAATAGAAATATTTTGTAACATTTTAAATGTCTTCACTCTTCTCACTTTTTATCACTTTAATGTAAAATGAATTAAAGTATCAATTTCTCTCTTTTTTAAATCTTACCACAAATGTTTGAATGGTATCATTGTTTCCACAAAAATGTTTGGCAGCAAAAACTGCTTTTTAACATTGATAATAATAAATAGTGAATGTTTCTTGAGCAGCAAATCAGCATTTCTGAAGGATCATGTGACACTGAAACTTCTCTTTGTAAACAACAACAGAATTATAAACGATTCTAATGACGAATGTTGCGTTCCCAAATGCAAATTAAAGCATCACAAACGCAGTAGCATTTACAGTGAATCGACACTGAAAACACAGTACTGTTACAGCAAACATGCAGCGCGTCAGACTATAGCCTTTTTTTATGTAATTACATCACAACCGTTGTGAATTTTATGACAGTACTATGTAATCTCAAATTCTCACCAACATTCATAAAAAAAGTTACCGGTGAGTAACAAGTTTCAGCGCTGATTCTACTCGCATTTGGTGTTTTGAACCATTTGAACCCTTTTGGAACTGTTGTCGCGTCTAAAAACGCATGGAAAACGCGTCCGCACCGCTTTCTCCTTTCCAAAGCGCTCCGGTGGCGTCTGCTGTAACTAAGCAACCATGAGCTGCGCTCTTCAGCAAAGGATATACAGATTTCCAGCCCCGAAAATCACTTGCAGTAGCTCTGCTACTAGATTTATTTAAAAATGTGTATCCGTGTACAGCTTTGAGCAGATATTCCTCCATCTTGGCTGATCTTTGTCCTGCAGATGGCGCCACGCAGCGCTCTCTGGACAATTAATTTGATCAATATAAATGTGAATTAAATGAGATTCCTCTTCAGTTATCAGACATTAATATTCTTCGTTTTGCTTATCTTTCTGCACCTCTTTTTATTAATGGTATTTTTACTTCTTTTAATGTAAAGTAGGTCTACTTGGTGCCTATTGTAGGCCCTAATGCTTTTTATTGTAAAGTACTTTGAGCTGAATTCCTTTTATGAAATGTGCTGTAAATAAAGTTTATTATTATGACAACAAATAATGATATAGTTAAGCAACATATGATACAGTTAAGCATCATCACACACCGAGTACGTTTTCCCAAATAGCATGTTTGAAAATGTGAAATTGCATTTTATACAATTCAATGAACATGTAGTTAAAATAAGTGACTTACATTTTTGATGCAATATTGTTTTTTTATGGCCAACGAAAATAGTTCCAAAGATCATACCAGAACATTTGCCCATCTCTGATTAACACACAGCTTTGTTTAGACTGATTCAATGATTCAATTACCCATTTAAGACGTTCCCTGCGTCCCACTGTGCATACTATCCACCCTATCTGCCCTAAATAGTATTGAAAATGACTAATGTTACATACTATTTAGGATGGATAGTATATGTACATTGAGACGCAGGCATTCAGTTTGATTCTTAAATGAATCAGCCATTTGAACGATTCAGCTGAATGAATGACTCAATGACTCACCCATAAAGACGATCACTTGCCGCCACCTACTGGCAGTTTGATTTCATATTTATAATTATTCTAAATATACATTATTTCATTTATACAGTGGCAGGAAAAAGTGTGCCTATGTTAACCCCTTGAAATGAACTTGTTATAAAATGAAATCTGATTCTCATCTAATTCAGGCTTAAACACTTTGAGATTGTTTTATATCCATTAAAGAAGAATGGACAAATTCCTCCTGAACGTTTTGCAGGTCTGATCATTGTGTTTGTATTGTGATGAATTAGATCACATTTTATGACAAATTACTGCAGAAAACAGTTCATTTAATTTGTAAAGCCTTATAGTGACTTATTATCCAATCTTATGTATTGATAAAGAATATGAGCTTCTGAAGAACTTCATCTGCTGTATTTACTGCGTCACTATTTGAATAAAAAACAAGGTAATTATTAATGCTAATAATAATATCATTTGTAAATAATACATTACATTCCTTGCTAAATATCTAAATACATTTTTTTTAATTAAACACTGCTTTATAAAGGACGTGAAAATGTTTTTTTAGTATCTAACTGTAGAAGCTACTAAACGTATTCAGCAACACAGATTTGTTTTTTCTTTTTCTTGTCAGTGTTGCTGTGGCAGGTCTATCAGTCTTCATTTACACTACAACACTTAGTGCACAGATCTATTTTGACATCAGATTGTCCCGTCCGTTGCTATGGTTATCACTATGTCAATCATCCTCCAGTTCCAGGATTCTCCCACATATTGATATTGGGATCTTCTCAAACAGAAGGCTGCATCTAGTGAGGTTGTGTCTTTCCTAGTCCAGTCCTTCTGAGGCTTGTAGACTCGTATCTCGTATACTGGTATCGGTGCATCCCTATTAAAAATCTTTATATAAACTGGCTTTTTTATTAATGCAGTACAGTGAATGACAGCCGTCTGTGTCTCCCAGTGTCTTACATTATTGGCAGTTTAGTGATTAATTTACACCAAAACAAAAGATAACATGTATGCCTTAATCTCCGAAAATATTATTTTTGTCTTACATTTCATAATGTACTCAGATAAGCTCAGAGCGACTCGTTTTTCATCAGTTCTTTTTCCTGAATTGGAATGTGTGCAAAGGATTGTGGGAGATTGAAGGACATGAAGGATACACTTGACGCATCCTTCAAAATGAGCTGAATTAAGGACATGAAACTAACTCTGCCTTCAAAGGATCCTTCAAATTGAGACGGTCTTCAGAGGCGCTTGATGACGTGACAGTCGAGATATGCAGCCTTACTAGGACACAGCCTCCGTTTGAGAAGCACCCGCAAATTATGTACAATATCCCAGAAATCAGTCTGTGATTTAAACACCTCTGATCTCTTTGTTTCTCTTTGTTCATAATGTTTTAGACTGTAATGATTGAACTCAGTGTTACTTACTGATCATTTGTGTATCCAATTAATCTGCTCAGGTTAAACTCCTCCATTGTCTCCTCTGAGCTCAACAACACAAAAACTAAAGCTGACCACTGAGATGAGGAGAGTTTCACTTTACGTAATCCAAGGGGTTCGGATACTTTTTTCTTGCCACTGTGTGTGTGTGTGTATATATATATATAATATAATATAGGGTCTGTGTAAATACATCTGAATGCCACTTCTGATGCAGAATCTGTTTCCTCTGCAATGGAAAAAAAAAGATTTTGTTTGATACTGATTTCATTTAATTTGTAAAGCCTTATAGTGACTTATTATCCAATCTTATGTATTGATAAAGAATATGACATGAAAGATGAGAGCCTGCATTTAACAAGGTTAGGAAAATATTGCCTTTATAAATGTTATAAAATGCCATGATAATCAATTTAAGGGGCCATATACAAATATGCTGATTTAAGTAACAGAAAACCGACGGGAATATTGGAACAAAAAATATAAACTTTACTAGATACGATGTTAGTTATTGTGTCATCAGTATTTGAAAAGGGCATAGATTTGATCATAGTGAGTTTCCAGCTGAGGAGAGTCACTCGTCCTCCAAGTGAGGAAAGTGAGTCTCCTGCTGCGTGAGGAGAGTGCGGATACAGATCCACCGCTGGCCTATCAGTGGGAAACGCAGTAGCCACTGGCAATAGTACAGTGACTTCCGACAAATCATTAGTCTTATTTTTGGACCTTCCGGCCTGCCGTAAGTGTAGACATTATGATAATAAGAGATTTATTGAGCAGTGTGGACAGCTTCATGGATTATAATGGAACTTCATGAGATTGAATCATCGTGATGAACTAAGATGAGTGACAGCTTTTTAGTGATTATAAAGGGAACGCTCTAGACTTTCTAGACTATATATAATACATTCAGAATTTGAGAAAATCTTTTGTTTTTCATGCTTAACCGGGAGTGACATCCACTAAATTCATGTATTTGAGCAATACTTATTGTCATTTATGTGTGAATTTTCACCGTATTATTATTTTGTGTCTCATTTGATTGGGTGGAGCAGCCGTCAGTCTGAGTGGGTCAGTGTCACCCTGACCTTATGTAGCCTCACCACTGATGTGATGAGATGAGAGTGAAGATGAATGAAATCAGCTTTAGCTTCAGATATCAAACACATTAACTGTGATTCATCTAAAATCATTTTATGTTCACTACAATCCCAAACACTCTGATTTGGTCTCATTAATGTATTAACGTTTATAATAAAATAAAATTAATATAGAAAAAAGTTTAAATATAAATATTTATCATACATGCATTATAAATGCATATATTTGAAAATAAATTTCTCACACAAATGTCATAAAAACAGTTACGTAGATCACAAATCAGGTCAGAGAGGTGGAGGGTTTAAAAGCTGAAGTGTGACGCTCATATTTTATAAACCATTAATTTATAATGTTTAAGTAAGAGATGTTATAATGTTTTAACAGTGATGATTGTTCTCAGTGTTACTTACTCAGCTGATCTAGTTTCTGTAACCACAGGCAGGAGCTTCTGAAGAACTTCATCTGCTGTATTTACTGCGTCACTATTTGAATAAAAAACAAGGTAATTATTAATGCTAATAATAATATCATTTGTAAATAATACATTACATTCCTTGCTAAATATCTAAATACATTTTTTTTAATTAAACACTGCTTTATAAAGGACGTGAAAATGTTTTTTTAGTATCTAACTGTAGAAGCTACTAAACGTATTCAGCAACACAGATTTGTTTTTTCTTTTTCTTGTCAGTGTTGCTGTGGCAGGTCTATCAGTCTTCATTTACACTACAACACTTAGTGCACAGATCTATTTCGACATCAGATTTTTTTGTCCCGTCCATTGCTATGGTTATCACTATGTCAATCATCCTCCAGTTCCAGGATTCTCCCACATATTGATATTGGGATCTTCTCAAACAGAAGGCTGCATCTAGTGAGGTTGTGTCTTTCCTAGTCCAGTCCTTCTGAGGCTTGTAGACTCGTATCTCGTATACTGGTATCGGTGCATCCCTATTAAAAATCTTTATATAAACTGGCTTTTTTATTAATGCAGTACAGTGAATGACAGCCGTCTGTGTCTCCCAGTGTCTTACATTATTGGCAGTTTAGTGATTAATTTACACCAAAACAAAAGATAACATGTATGCCTTAATCTCCGAAAATATTATTTTTGTCTTACATTTCATAATGTACTCAGATATGCTCAGAGCGACTCGTTTTTCATCAGTTCTTTTTCCTGAATTGGAATGTGTGCAAAGGATTGTGGGAGATTGAAGGACATGAAGGATACACTTGACGCATCCTTCAAAATGAGCTGAATTAAGGACATGAAACTAACTCTGCCTTCAAAGGATCCTTCAAATTGAGACGGTCTTCAGAGGCGCTTGATGACGTGACAGTCGAGATATGCAGCCTTACTAGGACACAGCCTCCGTTTGAGAAGCACCCGCAAATTATGTACAATATCCCAGAAATCAGTCTGTGATTTAAACACCTCTGATCTCTTTGTTTCTCTTTGTTCATAATGTTTTAGACTGTAATGATTGAACTCAGTGTTACTTACTGATCATTTGTGTATCCAATTAATCTGCTCAGGTTAAACTCCTTCATTGTCTCCTCTGAGCTCAACAACACAAAAACTAAAGCTGACCACTGAGATGAGGAGAGTTTCACTTTACGTAATCCTCCATATGTACGAGGTTCAGCTTCGTTCACTAGTGAAAGATCACCCAGTTCATTCAGACAGTGAAAAAGATTGATGTATTTATCTGGAGAGGGATTCTCACTGATCTTCTCTTTAATATAGTCAACTGTTTTCTCATTGTTGTGAGATCTGTTTCCTGTCTGTGTCTTTAGTTCTTGTAAGAGACTCTGATTAGACTCCACTGACAGACCCAGAAGGAAACGAAGGAAAAGGTCCAGATGCCCATTTTTACTATCTAAAGCCTCATCCACAGCTCTCTGATGGAGATCAGATAGTGAAACTTCGTCTCCATTAGTTGGTTTGGTAATCTGGTCAAACACATTGATGTTCTTGTTTATAAAGGAGAGATGCACATATAGAGCTGCTAGATGTTCCTGAATGCTCAGATGAACAAAGCAGAAGACTTTCCCCTGATACAAGCCCAACTCCTCTCTGAAGATCTGAGTGCACAATCCTGAGTACACTGATGCTTCTGTCACATCAATGCCACACTCTCTCAGGTCTTCCTCATAGAAGATCAGGTTTCCTTTCTCAAGCTGCTGATAAGCCAGTTTCCCCAGTTTGACAATCATGTCTTCATCTTTCACTTTCTTCTCATAGTCCTTCTCATGTTTGATGTTGGTCTGAATGATCAGGAAGTGTGTGTGCATTTGAGTGAGAGTCTTGGGAATCTCTCCTCTCTCTGCTTCACTCAACATCTTCTCTAGAACAGTGGCTGAGATCCAGCAGAACACTGGGATGTGACACATAATAAAGAGGCTCCTTGATGACTTCAGGTGTGAGATGATCCTGTTGGCCAGACTCTGATCCCTGATTCTCTTTCTGAAGTATTCCTCCTTCTGTGGGTCACTGAATCCTCGTACCTCTGTCACTCGATGGACACACTCAGAGGGGACGAGATCAGCTGCTGCTGGTCTGGAGGTGATCCAGATGAGAGCAGAGGGAAGCAGATTCCCCACAATGAGGTTCATCAGCAGCACGTCCACTGAGGCTGATTCAGTCACATCACACAACCTCACATCGCTCTGAAAATCCAGAGACAGACGACACTCATCCAGACCATCAAAGATGAATGAAACTTTATATTTGTCACTGGATATTTCCATTTCTTTTGTTTCAGGGAAAAAGACTTGAAGAAGATCTGAAAGACTGAGTGTTTTGTCCTTCATCAAGTTGAGCTCTCTGAAAGGAAGTGGAAATATGAGCTGGACGTCCTGATTCTCTTTCCCTTCAGCCCAGTCCAGGATGAACTTCTGCACAGAGACTGTTTTTCCAATGCCAGCGACTCCCTTTGTCAGCACAGTTCTGATGGGTTTGTCTTGTCCAGGTAAAGGTCTAAAGATGTCACTGCATTTGATCGATGTGTCCTCTGTTTCTGCTCTCCTGGACTGTGTCTCAATCTGTCTCACCTCATGCTCATTACTGATCTCTCCACTTTCACTCTCTGTGATGTAGAGCTCTGTGTAGATCTCATTCAGGAGTGTTGGGTTTCCCTGCTTTGATATTCCCTCATACAAACACTCAAACTTCTTCCTCAGATTTGATCTCAATGTGTTGAGGACTTCAGCAGGTTTAGAGTCATGGCTGTAAGATTAAAATATCAGATTATTACACAAGTAAATAGAATAGAAATAAAATAAAAGAAATCACAAAATGGATTTTTTTTGTTTTTTTTTTTGTTTACTGTATTATGGTACAAAGAACATCATTAGCTTTTTCTGAAATGTTTCAATTATTAATCATGTGTTTGAGTGATGTCTGATGTGGATTGAAACTTGCAGGATTTGAACTTATTACACTGCTGTATATTAATAACAATTTCATAAAAATTAAATACAATAAGCTTAACTTTTATAGAAATTATATACCTGAGATCAGGCCGTGTGTCTTCACTCTTAAACCCTACTGGCTGCTCCATAGATCTGTCACTCTTCATAGACACACAGCTGGACTCTGGGTTTGATCTCTTCTGCTGGACTGAACTGTAACAGAGAACAGATTCAGTTTAATCCTTTAGATTACTGTGTTTATTCTGTATGATAAGAACCATATTAATATAAACTGTAACAGAGAACAGATTGACCAATGAACACATAGATCAGGTGCTTGAATGAACACTCAAACCTGTGCGCTCGAAACAAGAGATAAAACATGGAGCATGAATGTCTGAACACCAACACTGAACTGAAACTGAACTCAACAGAAGTGTCAGGATCTGAACACCACGCTCCACACACACAATGTATCACACAGAAGAAAGAGTTTTATAAAGGATGAGTTATAAAACTGACGCTCAGTTTATGATATACAAATGAGGTCATTCCTGAAGACAAAGAACCACTTTGCCACCTAAAACTGTAGTGTCAGGATTGGCTGTGACACTCTGAAGGAGAGCCAATCTGAGTGACCCACTGCGTGACCCCACCGCTGCTCACCTTTCACTGAAGACACAAAGACTAATGTGTTGTATTTCCTTTTAGTGTTAGTGTGTCTTAGAGTAATCAGTAAAGTTTTGCTTGAAGTCACATGATGATGTTTGTTGGTTTTATGTTCACAAACTGAGGTCTCTGGTTCGGTCAGATTCTGACTACCGTGTCCAGAATATCAATCTGATCAATATTAATTGTTACTGTTTATAGACAAAACAGTGATAATTTAATAAACTGACAGATAGTTATATGAGCACATCTATAAACAAATCTTTTATTGAAATGTTATTCTGAGTACCTGAGATCAGACCGTGTGTCTCCACTCTTAAATGTTATTAGCTGCTCCATAGACCAGTCACTCTTCATAGACACACAGCTGGACTCTGGGTTTGAGCTCTTCTGCTGGACTGAACTGTAACAGAGAACAGATTCAGTTTAATCCTTTAGATTACTGTGTTTATTCTTTATGAGAGGAACCATATTAATATAAACACACTTTTTTTATCAAAAACACTTTGAGGAAATGTTATGATCTTTTTATTTAATATTTCATCTAAGTTTTAAAACAAAAACACAGGCAAAAATGATATTTTTTTCTGTAAACTGTTATAAACACAATATTAAACAGTGTTTGTTGAAAGTACCTGAATCCTGGAGAAAAATCTCCATCTCTGGATCCTTGTGAATCAGCCATGATGAAGCTGCAGGAGAATCTGATGAGTTTGATCTCCTCCACTGACTCTGAATGAACAAAACATTCAGACACAAAATTAAATAATTAAATTAAACAACCTTCATAATTTAACTGAACATATCTCGAGTGTGGGAGAAGAAGGATCATGTGACTGTGTTAACTCAAACTCAGTCATGTTCACACATATGCTGTTAAACTTCTGAAGAATCATAGACATCACCAAACACACACACAAAAAAAAACCTTGAAGTGAAAGAAACCCTTTATTACAGATTTTATATCAAACAATCACTTAAAATGTCCTCCAGAGATTCATATTAATATGAGGAAGTCTCCACACATGAACACTCACCTCGATCAAACTACAAGATACAGCTTCTCAAATCCTCCAGCTTTAACATCATAAAGATACACGGAAATTCCTGCTTAAACTTTGATAAACGTTTCATTAAACACTTTGATGCTGTTTTTCCTTATCGTATTGGTATTTTACCTGCTTAAAATGGCGACAGGTGAACTCTAACTTACTTTCACTTAAGCTGTGTCGACTGTCAATAGAGGTACACTTACTATACCATATAACTTTTGTTCAAAGTTTACAAAATGTATATAATGAGCGAGTACATCATGAATCCATCTTCCAACCTGTGTTTTTGTCTGATCCTGAATCATACGATACACCTATAATAAGTGTTTATACTCGGACTGTATGATGTTAAGTCTATGTTAAATATATAATGTAATAATCTATAAACCAAGGCATATTCAATTTCACTCATTCACTTCACCTTGAAAACAAATATGTGTCTCAGTGCACTGAAATATTTCATTAAAGTACTTACTATTTTGAAGTTTGTTCTTCGTTCATAGATCAGGTTTTCTCCTTCGTGGCACAGCCAGAAAAACACTTTCTGTCAGAGTCTGTCATGTGCTGAATCCAGAAAAACCTGTTAAACGACACACTCTTTTCTGAACACAAAGTTCAGAAAAGAGTGTGTCGTCAGAAAAGAGTGTGTGTCGTCTAACAGGTTTTTCTGGATTCGACGCATGACCGACTCTGACTGGAGAGAGAAAATAAATCACAGAACAGCACTATCAGTCCCTGAAAACCATATGAATGTTGAAACATTACAAAATGTTCCTGGATTGTTTTGCGTTTTGTGACTTTCAGTCGAATAAAAGATTGTTTTTCTAGTCATATATTTCGTCATTGAAGATTTCTTAGAAATAGTTAAAATATCGTCTCATCTCGTCTCTAATATCGTGTATTGTCTCGTTAGATAAGTGTATCGTCACACCCCTAGAAGACACTAAACCCCTTCTCAGCATTTCATCATTTCATCTGAACATCAACAATTGTGAGATTTATAACATTGCAACAGTTTTGATAAAGTTGGTGGTAAGATGAATTATGATGTACTCTTCTTAATCGTCTTAACCCTTTAGATAAACAAAGGCTTTTCACTTGTATTACAATGAATGGTAGAAAGTGCAACATGTAATATGGCGAATAAATCCCGCCTTCTAAGTAAAAGAGCCAATCGCTGATTGGTAAAGTCATCGCGTCACTACAGCTGCCGTTAGAAGCTCTGGTTGCTATAGAAACAGTCAGTGATCTGAGACGCACGCTTATGACTGCACATGCGCATCAGCTAGTCCAGCCTGAAAAATAAGCTTTTTGAGCATTCAAAACAACATTTATGGGACAGTTCACGTCAGATTTTGTTGCTGATTTGACATATGTTATTTAATTGAGTTCAACAAGCAGTTTTTGAGATTTCATGATTCCCCCATTCAGACAGATAGGACTTGTCTTGGATGCCTGAAACAGATGCCCGGAGGCGTCGCATACATGGCCGCCAAGTGAACAGACTTTCCTTGAAAGGGGGTTTGCTTGACAAAGTTAAAAAGTTGTTAGCATGATTAGCAAGTTGTGAACATGTTGCTTACATGATTTAGCATGTTAACATGATTAACATTATGTTAGTATGATTAACATGTTAACATATTGCTAGCATTTTGCTAACATGTTTTAACACATTGTTAGCATGTTGCTAACATGATTTAACACTTTACTAGCATGTTTTAACATGTTAACATTTTGCTAACATGTTTAACATGTTACTAGTGTTGCGAACATGTTGCTAGTGTTGCTAGCATGATTAGCTTGTTATTAGCATGTTGCTAGCATTATTTAACACATTGCTAACATGTTTCAAGCTGCATTAACATGTTATTAGCCTGTTACTAGCATGCTTTAGTACAATACTAGCATGAGTTAACATGTTACTAGCATGATTTAGCATTTTTTTCTGACATGGTTTCACATGTTGCTCACATGATTTAATCAAGTTGCTAACTTGAATTGGCACATTGCTAACATGTTTAACACATTGCTAGCATTTAACAGTTATTTTCCCAGCAGTTATGGCTCTCTCTCTCTCTTTCTCTCTCTTTCTCCTCCACCTACAATATAGAAAATATCTAGAATGTTTTATTTTTGAATGAGTTCATGTTCATAAACATAGAGGGGGTAACCGGGAATTGATGCTCTACTTATGGTGCGTTCAAGTCACGTCGTAAAGATCGTATTTACGAGCTGAACGGGATTTTCTGTAAGCCCTGATCTTTACGAGTTGTGGGCTTGTCAGTGAGAAACATGGTGAAATACCACAACACTTAAAGCTATTTAGCAGTGATATTGTCAGGCTTTTCTATTTACAGTGAAGTAAGCTAATTGCCTGCACAAAATATGACAGCATTATAATATAACAATATAATATGTAATGATAAAGTTTACAGTGGCTTCATAAATTAATTAAAAATATAAAAAAGTAAAACACACCTGATGCACATTCCTTGTTCATTTTCTTTCTGTTCATCTTCATTTTCTAGAAGCAGAGTTTAAGAAACTTGCTGTATTTTTGTGTAATTAATTAAGAGAAAGTACACCACCATTTTACTCTGACGAAAGTGACTTGAACGCACCTGCCATCATAAATACGAACTTCCCAGGAGGACTTGAACACACCATTACTTAGTAAACCAAGGTACGGTTATTGTACAAGTTATTTCTAATCCTGACTTTTTCATCAGTTTCTCTTAATGTTAGGATTATCCACAAAATAAATAAAAGAAAGGCTGTTTTTTTTGATGTAGCATGTCTTGAAACGAGGATCAACAAGGGATGCTATGTTCAGAAGGTCATCAGTGGCAGCATCGTCATATTTTTCATTCAGAAAGCTGATGACAGGAGCCTTGATGGTCTTGGTGAGATCTGAGTCTTCAGCTTCTGGTTTCAAGTCCTCCTCAGTGAAGAGCTGCAGTACAGGTTTCAGGTACAACACACTTCACCAGAAAGGCCATCAGTGAAGTCAGCAAGTGTTTTAAGAGCCTTTCAGGACATCAACGTCCTGCCATGAAGGAGCCAAGTGCCTTTTTTTGTGTCAACTGATAAAACTTTTGCAGTGTCATTCATGGTGACCATTGCATGGTGAGATCTCACCTGGTGTTGTTGTGGAGAAAAATCATCTCTTCCTAGCAAATGAAGCTCAAGAGACAGAGTTCCAGAAGTCAAAATAAGACTTTATTGAACAAAACAACAAAGCTGAGACACCTGCAGAACATCTGAGATTGTCTCTGGCCAGGGCGCAATTCTTATACCCTTTTCTTATGTTATTTTACAATAACTATGTGTCCTGAAAATACTCAGTGGGTCACATGACTTTCTCCAAAGCTCCTGACCTTGTAACGGTTCTTACAGTCATGTAATAGGCCATGAGGCCTTCAAAATGCACCTGGCTGTTATATTATTCAAACTATTTCTACAATGGTTTTCTTATACGATTGATAAAACATACCAACAATCCCCCCCTTTGGGAATCTATTAATTCCCACCTCCTGTGCCCTTACCCAGAGTGCAATCTCACAAATCCACCCCATCTTCTGTCTAAGGACCAATAGTGGTCCTTCTTCCCTTTACCAAATGGCTTCCTTGTGAAACTGCACTCCAGAAGAGGTCAGAGTCAAACATCACTGCCCACAATTTTTACTAGGACAGTGTAAAAGACTTCTCCTCCCAAACTAAACATTCTAGAGGGTCAAAAACAAAATCAAAAACAAATCAACAAGTTGTGTTACAGCATGTGAGAGGAATGTCTTAGCCTTTCTCATGGTTGTCATGGTTATGCAGAACACATCAGTGATTAAACTCATTTCAATTAATATAAAATATTTAGGAATATCAATTTTGCTGCACTGGTTCTCCCACGGTGCAAAGAGAATTAAAAAAATATTCAAACATCTTTTGAATCTGGTTGCATTACCATAACACGGGCAATGACCTGCTTCTGACCCTCATCGTCCCTCTCATTCATCAAAATCATAACTCATACTAAATCAGTTTTTCATTTTCTTTTTTTTTTCAAAGGATATGTGATTTTAAAAAGATATATGACTTAAAAAAAGATATATAACTTCAGAAAAGGATATAGAACTGCAGGAAGGGGTTTATGCCAACATAATAAACATAACACCCTCTAATTCCTGCCTACACTACCTGAATTCTAAATAATTTTAGGAGAAAAGAAAAATACAATAGATATGCTGACTCTCTTGCTATCAAAAGCACAATACAAGATTCTGAAAATAAAAAGTAAAAATAAAAGTCACCCCTTCTATACCACTTTTTGCTTAAGGAGATTTACTCAATCTCGTCCAGTTCATCCAGTCCAGGACCCATTGATACATATTGGTGCATCAGCTCCAGATCTCCTCATTGATCATGTGATCAGCTGCTGCATTGACCATCATTGATCTGAGGAAAGGCACAACACAACACAACAACAGCACAAAAACAACAACTACTATGGCTATTATTATTCCCACTTCAGTAAGCCATTTACCCCATGATTCAAATATTTTGTCAAAGTTCCCAATATGCTTATCTCCTACATTTTCAGTGACTTCTTCTCTTATTATTCAGTTTCTTCATTGTCTCGGTGAATGACCCATCAGGAGCTGTAGTATGTTGAACATAAGTACAACAGTTAGCTTCAAATATTACACAACACATTATTTCACCTCGAATAACCAATTTAACATTTGTCTGCCATGTCATTTGTCTTATGGGTCTCCAACTGTTCTTCCAAGGCTCTCAATGCATCTTCAGTGTGACTGATGAACTTCTGTTGATCACAATAAATGTCATTCATTCATTCTGCATTTTTATCACACGTCATCCATACACATACACTCAAAGCCTGATTTTACTTAATCTCTAACTTAAATTCATTTGGTATTCCCCTTGGTTCCCCTTGTACAGACCTTTTCTGACATTGTTTTCAACACAAATGTTGCATTTGGCTAAAAAAAATCATCAATCCTCAATCAAAAAATCATCTTAACATCGACTTTGATTTTCACTTCCCCCCTTGCAATGGTCAAAACCATCTAAAATTAAAATAGTAAAAAGTGTTGCTGGTGTAATCATGTCATTTTATATCTCATTTGTCCATCAATCTTTGTCCCCTTTCGACAGTGTCTAAATGTTTCCAATAATACAGCTGGTCGATAGTAGTTGTGTTAAACACCACAGTCATATAGCACAAATGTTCCAATTATCTAATAAATCAAATGATCTGCTAGATCTGGAACATATCGCAGTGTGAAAGAACCAATTTCAATTTCTCAAAGCTAATTTGTCATTCATCTGTTAATTTAATCTTTCATCATCAGCCTTTTTCCCCCCTGTTGGTCATTAACTGTTCTTTTGTATTGACTTTAGATTATTTTGAATTCATGAACTATACAGTATTAACATCACATGATCCCTGGTAATGACAGCCTTTGTGATATCTCAAATTTGTAATTTTGAAATTACTACTTCAGATCTAGTTCAATAAATGAACTATGAACCAAGATGGAGTGACCAGCACCATAGCTTCATCATCCACACTGTTCTTGAACACTTTATATCCCTTTTTTCCCCTGATAGAGAGCTCAGTATCATACAGGCTCATCAGCTCTGTCTTAAAAGCCAAGTCCAAAATGTCTCTCTACACTGGACAACAGTTCAATAACCAGTCCAGTCCAGTCCTAAGCTAAGTCCAGTCCCAGTTTTAGTTAATCGCTGAGTCAGGTAAACACTCAACCTCCCCTCCTTTTTTCTTTCTTTTTTTTAATGCTTACAGCTGGACTGATGTCTATTGAAAGAAAGCAGATACAGATCTTAACAGAATACAGAGAACTGCTGTTGGACCAGTGAATAATCAAAATACAATTAATATGGCCAATCAATAACATTTAAAGTGGTTTCTTTAGTGATCATTGAAAATGCCCATCAACCAATGCCTCTTCTTCTCTGCAGACATGTCCTTGTGTTTCCTGCTCTCACTTGTTGCACAGTCCAGTTGATTTCATTTATGTTAAGGCATCCGTCCCAGAAATCATCTGGTGTCATCTGGAAATTGAACACTTAGAGACTCCATGAGGGCTGATGCATGCTGGGAGAAGGAAGCAAAAGTTTAGATCACATTCATTGCTGACTCATGGTCTGACTTACTTAATGATATTTAGGAACTGACTGAAACTGCTAACCGTATGATGGCTTTTCCTTAACAGGACGGACTACACAGCCACCTCTGAGGAACCTTGGGTAGTGAACCGCATTACATCCTTCACCAGCGCTGTTCTAGTAGCTTCACTCTCCAAAATGTCAAACAGCCGTGATTTGGAAAAACAAGCACAATAAAGATTCACTACACATTTTCAGGCCCATAATGAACACAGTATGTTGTACCTGGTTCCGGCAACTCCTTGTTCCTTGTTTCTCCCTCCAGAGGTGGATGTGCACAGCAGGGAAATGTAGGAGTGCCATGTTTGTGGATGTCCTGAACATGGTTGATCATGCTTTTCCACTTGTCCTCCATCACATCTGCATCTCCATTAGGAGTGGAAGCTGCAGTCCAGTAGAGGTGGTTAATAACAGCTGGCCTCCACAGCTTCAGATCTTCACAATCCCTCTCCTTTGCAGCAGCATCCAAAGCTTTCCCTAGAGCTGTTTCGGAACAGAAACACAAAATGTTAAAAAGGAAAATGTAATTACCAAAACTACCTTCATCAACACACATACTTTAGCCAATATGCCAGATGTCAAGAAATGGCTTGTTCCTTTTGGACACAACTCCTCCCGCACACACTTGGCAACCTAAAACGTGGGACACACACATTGATTATAAGAACATTTGATTTTAGTTGTAAATATAGTCAGCACAAGATTTTTTTGTGTACATGTGCGTCTTTACCTGCTGATTTGTGTCTGTGATGAGGGCTGACACTTACAAATGTTGCTCAGTCAGAAACCTTATGCTGCGCTTTAGACCCTCTAACTCACACCAGGAGCTACTTCAGACCTCTGAGCTCTGTAAAAAACATCTGGTCATGTTACTGTGTAACATTAGACAGGTGATATGTGTGTTTGATAACATTAACTTACCTGGACAAGCTGAAGATCTGAAACCTTGTTGATTCTGTCCTCAATCAAAGAGTATGTGCCATATTTTGCACAATGGCCAGGAGAATCTGACCTATGAATGTCAAAAACAAAAATAGGTCCAACTTTATGTAATTTTGCAACAGCAGAAGTCACTGCTTAGGTACCCCTGTCCAACCTACTGCAGTCCCAAACAACAACTTTGTCACAAAATCTAAATGTGTTAATTAAATTATGTCTTAAAAATGGAGGTCAAAGATAGTGTTAGAGTTGTACCTGCCTGCATCAAACAGAAAGATTTTACAAATGATTTGCCCTCCTACATTATGTAAACAGATGGCGGCATGTACAATTAATTCTAGGTATGAGTGTTAATCTACCTGATGAACGATGTGAAGGTCAGAGGTTACACTGTGAGCCAAAGTGAAGCACAGATGATTGAGGGGCTAGTGGAGAGAAAGCTATGGAGTGAATTTTGTGCCATAATTAAACAAACAAATCCAGCACTTTGCAAACTCAAACTCAATCTGCTTTCCAAAGGGAAAACTCGACTCGCAAACAAACAGAAAGCAATGTGCAAATACAAAGGCCATTTTGACTGAGAACACAGAGGAGTAACAAATGTATTGTGTTTTACAAATATAAATAAACATTTCACAAATAAATACAAACCATCCTATAAATTGCATATAACCTGTGAACAAATAACAAACCTATAGCATATAAATGCATACCTGTCTGTTACGATTGTGAGACACTTGCCTTTTTATGAGATCTCTCGGCTCGATTTTCTCACAAATGCAGTTGAGCAACTTCATCTTCACGCTTCAGGTCGATGAGGAAAAATGAGAGATCACACAACTTGAGTGTAGGGGAATGAGATCAGGTTCAATGTAATAAGGTTTACAGTGTCTGCTCTCTGGGAATTAAATATTATTTGTTTCTGTTTGTTTTGTTTTAATACAGATAGTGATTGTAATAGACAGGCTTACAGCCTACTATTGCTTTCAGGACAGTAGTACACTGGACCGCTGGACACTTGAGTTGTTTGGCTTGCCAGCATTTGACACTGTAGCTCAAGGAAGGTTTAAACACTAGCTACAGTGTAAACTAGGATAATTAACTATTAAATTGATTATTTATTCCAGTAATACCACAGTGACTATGATTGTCTAGATCCTAAAACACATAGGAAATATTTTTAATTGATATATCTCTTTTGTTTACAGGTTGTTCTCAAACACTCCAAACCTGTTGAGCTTGTTGGCCTATCAGTGCTCATGTGTGGCAGGGCTTGCTCTATGTAATCATATTGCAGCATTGCTCTTCCAAACAACACATTACAGCCAACAGGGAGCGACAGCTGTCCCCCCTACTCACAGCTGCACAGGGTCTGAGCAGCAATGGCACAAACCCAGGACTCAGGTGATGTTGGTCAACACTATCACAATTAATGCATTATTAATTTACACATTATATAATATTTTCCTACATCTTCTTTATGATGTAAGTTTTGTTCTTGCTCTCATTTCAACTCGCATCAACTTCCAATAGCACAGAGAGTGCAGCATATTTTCTTATGAGAATAGTAATCATTGAGCTACATTAAACTACATATAGCACAAAGTAAATGAGTTCTTATACAACATTCATTTACAGGGCTTTATGCCTGGCCCAACCAATGAAATGGTGATATTGTCAGCTAGGCCCAAGGAGAGAAGATTAGCAGAAGGCATCAGGTAAGGTGTAGGAATGGGAAGTAGTTTTATGATGGTACCACAAGCCGCCGTTCACTTGCAGAACGCAAGTTTCTGGAGGGCACATAAGTCTGAAGTAGTGAGTTAAGGTATGGAGGTTCAGAGCCAGCGGTCGTTCTGTAGGCAAACATCAGAGCCTTGAATTGGATGCGAGCAGCTATTGGCAGCCAATGCAGACTGATGAAGAGAGGTGTGACATGCGCTCTCTTCGGTTCATTAAAGACCAGTCTTGCCGCAGCATTCTGGATCAGTTGTAGAGGCTTGACAGTGCATGCTGGAAGGCCAGCCAAGAGAGCATTACAATAGTCCAGTCTGGATAGAACAAGAGCTTGGACAAGAATTTGTGTGGAATGCTCCGATAGGAAGGGTCTAATCTTCCTGATGTTGTACAAGGCAAATCTGCAGGATCGGGCCGTTGTAGCAACATGATCTGTGAAGCTTAAATGATCATCCATCACCACTCCAAGGTTCCTGGCTGTCCTGGAAGCAGTAATGGTTGATGACCCAAGTTGAGTTGAAAGGTTATGATGAAGTGTTGGGTTGGCACCGACCACAAGCAGTTCCGTTTTTGCAAGGTTGAGTTGAAGGTGGTGGTCCTTCAGCCAGGCAGAAATGGCTGTCAGGCAGGCTGCGATGCGACCAGCAACCGTCGGATCATCTGGTTGGAATGAGAGGTAGAGTTGTGTGTCGTCAGCATAACAGTGATAGGAGAAACCATGATCCTGAATGACTGACGGACCTTCATCCTGAAGCTGGAAAAACTCTTTCCAAACAAGCGACTGGCATCAACAGGCCATTAAGATGCATGTGAACACAAACTAAATCACTAAATCTGTTTGAGTGAGTGCATATGTTCAATGTGTCTCGCTGTCGTCTCACTCCTTCTCCCTCTTTGGTTTCTATATAGGGGATAGGGAACGATCAGACAGTGCACTATATAGGGGACAGGGAACGATCAGACAGCGCACTATATAGGGGACAGGGAACGATCAGACAGTGCACTATATAGGGGATAGGGAACGATCAGACAGTGCATTATATAGGGGATAGGGAACGATCAGACAGTGCACTATATAGGGGATAGGGAACGATCAGACAGTACACTATATAGGGGATAGGGAACGATCAGACAGTGCACTATATAGGGGATAGGGAACAATCAGACAGTGCACTATATAGGGGATAGGGAACAATTCAGAATGTAAATATGATTTCTGTTGGGGCGAATGAAGTCTGGTTTCATGTTAGTGTCACACGAACTGCCGTAGCTCTGGTCCAGAGACATGATAGCACAGAATGGATCATGATTGAGTCGCCGCAGACAAGAAAACGTATCAGACCCATTTGAATTCTGTATTTTAAAGCGATATAGAGGAGATTAGGAGGAGAAACGGTTAGAGATTAGGAGGAAACTGCGGCTTTATCTAGCTCAACGGCTCTGGCTGAGCTGTGATATAAACGAAATGCTACTGGCTATTTAAAAAAAGGGGAGGAGCTTATGCCCCGCCCCATCTTCCTGTTTCAGTGGAAATTACATCAACACATTGAATAATGCTGCGCCTTTCAAGGCACTTCAGTTGGCCTTTAAAGTCAGCATGAAAGGGAAGTTGCACTTTTTTCTTCCCTATTGTGCCGTATATCTGAGTGAAACGGCTTCTCAAACAAGAACAAATGTAGGGCGGGGCTTGATTTTGTCCATGGGGATTTGATTGGATGGTTGTGGTTTGCTATTGGTGGATCTCATGTGAGTGACAGGTTGCCCCGCCCTCGTCATGAGAGAAGAGAAGTCACTTTTATTATGATTCAAGATTACCAGGATCATGAATTTAAAACAATCAGATAAATCATTCATAATAAACACTGCAATATGTTCCATTTTGATTTCATGGTGACCAACTTCAGTGGTTTACTGTAACTGGACAAACATGCAGATGTGTCTCTCTGGTCTTTTAAACACCTCAGCATCAGCGTATGATCGTCTCACCAGTCTGTCTCTCTGTTAATCTGCTGTGTGTCTGTCAGCAGTTTGCAGATGCAGACAGACGGATTGGACTTAAATCCCCAGTATGACACAGATGGACAAACCACACAGACCTTGGAGAAGGTGAACACCCACCCACACACACACACACACACACACACACACACACACACACACACACACACACAGTAACAGCCATTTGCACTGAATGACTGTGGAAGACTGGCGTGTGAGTGTGAGCAAGTCATGTGAGCTCTGCTGGTTTCTGTGGAAGCAGAGATGATGATCAGAAGATGCTGCAGGTGATGAAGAGTGTGTGTGAGTCTCACCTGTGCTCAGGCCCGACCAGCGGTTCTGCAGTGAGTCTGTGTGTGAGTCCATTAGGAAGCGAGGGGGAGGGGTTTACAGACCACGCCCACAAACATGCGCTAGTGGTAAACAAACAGAGCAAGAGTAACTTTGGTAATTGTGGTTTTTATGCTCATCTTTTATCTGGGACAGCCCAAAATCGTACAGTGTACCAGGCATTAGATATAATAAATCTTTTTGCAGGAGACATTGAGCTCGTACTTTGCAGATCTTATACATGCTGTTTTATGGTGCTAAATTTTATACACCTTCTACCTTATTTTAATTATTCTCAGGTTAGGTAAAGTAAGTCGAATCTGTCCTAATTCATAAGTATTTGAAATCTTATACTTACAAAACAGGTCTCAGAAGAGTGTGGCTGATTATCAACAATGCACAAACAGATACATAACAGACATGACAACGCATCATATGACCCCTTTAATACATTAATACAAATATAATACAACTATTATTGAAAACATGATGTATATACTCAAGCTTTCATTATTTGTTTTCCAAAAGTGAGTTTGAACAGTTTTTTTTTTCTTTTTTCATAATTGTAAATGAATCTTTCATTAGTCTTTGTCTCCCTCTGCTGGTACAACACAAACACAAACATATTCAGGCTCTATATTTCCTTTGTAACAAAACTAAAATTTTTGAGTTCATACTGTGCCTTTATAGAAATAAAATGTTAATCTATGAATGAGAAACTGTAATTTGCTGCTCTGAAATAAAAGGTGTTTCACTGCCGCCTCATCATGTCTGTCAGAGGATCATTGAAATCTAAATGAAGTCTTAATTTCTAACAGTGAAGTCACTGTATCTTCAGTCTCTGTTGATTCTGTTGACTGTGAGTCTCTGTAGTGGATCCTTATTCACCATCAGATGATCAGCAGAAGATAAGACTGTCATCAAATGCCTAAAATAAAACACACAAACAGTCACATATGCAGTATGAGACATTACATCTGTCACATCTTTCCATAAGAAAACTTAGCACTGACTAGATCAGCTTTATTAATTCATTCTCAAACATGATAATATTGCTTCTATCTGATGCTCAAAGTCACTTTACAAAATCAAAAGGTCATGAAAGGTCACTTTCACACAACGGACAGCTGATCCAGAACCAGCAGAAATGATCATTACACTCCACTACAAATTTAATATCAGTTCATAACAAACAACCCAAATCTCAGATTATCACACACATAGAGACAGTTAAAGGGGAAAAGCTGAAAATAACATTCATATTATTTATACAATCAGTCACAACAATATGAGCAGAATTAAACTCATATTAAACAGTTTAAAGTTCAGAGATCTACAGAAACTGAAGCTGAATTTAAGACTCATTATCTGATGATCTCAGACAAAATGTTCACACACACGTGGAGTTACTGAACCTGGTACAATTTCCTTCATTTCTAGTGAGTAAAACAGCCATTTGAACTTTAAATGAAAATATGATGATGAAAATTGTTAAAAACTGTTGTTACCATATAGTTCCTTCAGTTTATAATGTGGATCATCCTTCAGATCCTTCAGCAGCTTCAGTCCAGAGCGTGTTAGTTTATTCTCATACAGATGCAGTGTTCTCAGGTGTGAGGAGGGGTTTGATCTCAGAGCTGAAGCCAGAGCATCACAACCTTCATCTGTGACACCACAATACATCAACCTGTAGAGAACAATGACACACTCTTCACTCTCTCAGATCAGATCAACAGATCACCATGTTTGATGTGAGATTTACCATGTTATTTGAGTGTGTTTGTGTGAGAAGGAAAGCTTATATAAATTTATATAACAAATTATTTATATCACATTAGATAACATGTAAAGATGATCACAGAAAAGAGATGGATGTGATGGTCATTAATGATTCTTGTTCTTGTTCTTCATGTATCAAAGTCCTGACTAGTGTTGTCACGATACTGGAATTTATAACTTCGATACGATACCTTGAAAAGTCTCGATATTTGATACCATTTTTGACTCCACGGGGAAAAACACTGTATATACTGTCATATTTTTAATATTATTTCTTTTTTGTCCATCTATTTAAAGTCTAGCCAATCAAAGATTTCTTCTGAAGTAATCACTTTATATGATAAAGATTTAAAGCTTTTTAATATATAAACGTTGATCAATTACCATTACAATGATCTCACAAATATTTGCTAACTCAATGTATTTGTTTTTACAGTGGAGTAATTTTGTTGCAATATCTTACACACACAACACAAGCTTGATTTCAAATGGTGAATTAAATTAAAACAGACAAGAATATAGTAATGAAATAAGAACAAATTAACAATAACACATATAAATACAATAGAATAAAGATAGAAATGAAATGGACTGCTTTATTTCTTCAGGTAGGTCTAACAGTATTCAGGTAAGAAACTGACAACACTAGATTGAGTGTGTTTAAAGTAAAGAGTGTTAAATGTTGATCGTATCTCCTTACTGAGGAGCAGCTCATGTGTTCAATCATTTACAGATCAATCACTCAATCACCTCAACTCAACAAAATATTATTTCTACACTCTACAGGTATATGGAAGTTCAAGTCCATTTACTAACATGTTAAACATATAAGCCTGTAGCCTTTATCATATGTTCTGTCATATAAACAGTATAATAACAATAATATAATTTACTTCCTTCCCTTTGCTCATTTTTCCAAGTTCACACAGAAACTGTCTATCATTTATTTTGATCATATTTCTATACTGAACAACTATGGAAAGATATTGAAACATTTATTAAAGATAATATCCAACAAGATATATCTGTAACTTTTAAAGATATTATTTTTGGACACTTTGATTCTGATTCTAATAAAAACAAATCTTCTTTTGTTATAAATTTAATTTATTTTCTTGGCAAATTCTATATCCATAAATGAAATTTCACCAACAACAAACTAATTTTTCTTGTTTTTATTTAAAATGTATCTTGATACTATTTCACACACTCTTAAAACAGATTAAAAACAGTTTTTAACAGTGTTAAAAACAACACAACCTGTGTTCGATCTTAACACACTCGTGTGTCTAGTTAAGGACAACACATTTTGTGTTACTTTTAACTCAAACATGTGTTATTCCTGCTCATTTTCTACACATTAATGTGTTATATTTACACAATTTGTGTCAATTATGTACACAAAATGACACAAAATATGTCACAAAAAATGTGTTATTAATTAACACATCTTTTTTGAGAGTGCAGCGTTGTGACGTATTTCCAAGTGAAACAGAATATTGAATAGAGGGCAGGGTTTTACTTTAGCGCTCCTCCTCTCCATCTCTCACTCATAGCAGACTAACGGTTGGAGGGGAGTGGTTTAAACATTCTCAACACAAGCCGTCAAACTGACGTCATCAGAGAAGGAACGCCATTTCAGACCGGAAGTAACTTTTCAGATTTTGATTAAAGATCACCACGACAAACAATCTTTTTCTGTGTATTAACTTGCACGGATTAATTGTTCACCACAAGACTAGTAATATGAACTAACAAAGTAAATAGGGTCAATTTTGATTTCATGATGACTTTAAGAGGCTTCATTTCTCCATCCCTACTCAATAGTTTTAGGCCTTTTTGCAAATTTTTCCCATCGAATTTAGCTGTTTTAGAGCGTTTACTCATTTTGAGCCTGTTTTTAAACATTAACTATCTGTAATGTGATTTTTCATGTGTGGAAAAAGCAACGAAACTAAACTAGCCAATCAGATTTCTTTTCACCCATATCCCCCACGCCCAACCATGCACACACACACACACACACACACACACACACACACACACACACACACACTCACACACACTTGACTTCACAACACAAACGCACACCTTTATTTATTCTTATTATCTCTTGCTTTCTTAATATGTCAAGTGTACGCAGATATTTTAATAATCAATTTTAAAAATATGCAAAAAATAAATAAAATGAATAAAAACGGCATTAATTCATGCCCTCTCATGGTAGGCACAGTGAGTTCATACAGCTGTACATCTGCAGGCGCCACTGCACTAGATGATTCACCCTGCGTTCCATTCGGAAGGGCTCATCCCTATGCCCTAATCCCTTCAAAGGGTTTACCCTCCGGAGTGAGAGCTTCAAAGGGATGAAGGGGTAAAAAAACTCTTTTTTTGGAACGCACTTCTGTGTCATCTTAACGAGACAATCAAGGAGGTGCCTTCGTCACACATTTTGTACACTGGTTGACCCCCCCAAAAAACATGCTCTGAACGATGAGTAGATTGTGCAACGTTAGTTTATTTATTTATTTATCGCAGCATATTGTATATTGTGTCTATGTATTTGAAACATTTGAATGGACTGATAAAGGGAGCTGTAAAGTGTTTTTGTTGAAGTACAATGTCGCTTTGACCATAATAATGTACCAAATCTAGCTTGTATAAATATTACAGTAGTATAGAAAAATATTATACATACATTTATAGGTAAAATCGAACTCCGAGCCTCCTGTACACATTCTGTGACGACAAACAACTTCCCTGTGCAAAGGATCATGGGGGCCCAAAGTGTCCATCAGTTGTACCCTTCAGAATCCTTCATTCAGAAGAGCCCTTTGAAATGGCCAGTTTTGAGCACTTCAGTTTGGAACGATCCTTCAATATGGCGGCCATGATTGTTTTCACTCCGAAGTGCCCTTCGAGGGCGATATATCCCGTTTGGAACGCACCGTCAGTCGGACCGCGAGACCACACACCTGTTGATTGTAGGAAAGATTTCACAGAGAGACGAGATCTCACGGAGACTCACGAGATCAAACGTGACTTGAGAAGAAAAACAAATGGAGGACAATCGATGTTGTCAGCTGACTCTCCTGCCACGCGTTGTTTTAATGAATGTAATTAGGACTTTCAGGATTCCTCGTTTAAATTTGAGTACTTGATTTAAAAAAATCCTCAATAGACCCTTTTCACATTTCTGTGTTTCTCAGTAGCAGAAGTCGTCATAGTTGAGTAAACTTTTATAGCAGTGAATTAGAGACTACATTAAATATATGTTTTGTTTTGTATTTATTTTTGTTTCTATTTGCGCAAATAGCAAAAGAAAAACTCCATTATAGTATTTTTACAACCTTCAAAAAGAGGGAAAAAATAGAGAGCGATTGATAACGGCAGTCAGAAGAGAGAAAGACGTCATTTTTACCGTCACTCCCACAGAAACACCCTCACAGCAGCGGTAACTAGTTTTTTTGTAATTTCATGCAAATGTAATATAATACTGAATATATACAATATTGATGACCGTTAAACGTGTCGTCACAGTCTGTGAAAAAAGTCAACAGACCTTTATCACAGTGGAATTGATTACCGGAAGTGCTCGTCGAAGCAGTGTATCGATTCTTCCGGTTATGTATATTTTCAGTGGGCTGTTATCATCTAGTTGAATAAACGCCTCTTAAAATGAACATCCGCAGGATGATTTCAAACTCCAGACATTTTCAGAGAGGAGAAGATCTCTTCTTATGATTAATGTGGTCAGAATTTTCCAAACTCAACAGAACTTGTAGTTTTAATCATCACAAGCCGATCTGAGAAAGCCGTGGCTCGTAAACATACGTGATTATTTCAGCAGTTTTTATGCCAGTGTGTTCGTCTAAACCAATAGTGACCTGATGAATAAGATCAGAATCAACATATTCACTCATTTGTAATAAATATTTTAGTCATTATTCTGTGTCATTTTTCATTGAAAATCATTTCACTGTATGTAATTCACACATTCATGCCAAAATTCTTAATTAATATTCACAGTATTCACACTGTCAAACCGTTACTGTTTACGATTGATTAAATGTTTAACATCATTAAATTTCTTTAAGGCAGTTTCCGCACATTCATTCATCTATTTCAAAACTGCTCTTACGAAAATTAACCATGGTTTTACTACAAATAAAACTAAAAAACATGGTTATTATAGTTAAACCATGGTAACCACAAATTAACCATGGTCTTGCTAACCATATTTTAATCATGGTATTTTGTAGTAAAACGGTGGTAATACAAATGGTAATCAATTCGTGAAAAAACATGGTTACTACACTTTTACTATAATAAAACCATGGTTAATTTTGGGGTGTTTATCGTCAAATTCACTTATAAATGTAAATTCAACAGGTAAGAAATATGATCAGTAAGAGAAAAACACAGTTAATGAGAAGACGAGCACTGGACTGCGACAGGTTAGATGGGAAATAAATGTATTTGGAAGGGAACATTTCAGCAAGTTGAAGATATGAGATGTAGATAATTTCACGCCCCTACAGTTTACGACACAGAGAAACGTAACCTGACCAAGAAGAGGAAGTAATCTCATGAAAGAGAAATTGATCTTATCCAAAAACGTCCATTAACCTTGTAATTGCAAACAATTACATTAATTTATATGTATATTTAGTAGCGGTAAATAAAACAAAACATCCATAGGCCTATTGTAGTTCCCTCCACAACAAATCATTTAAGTTACGGTATTCAACAGAACAAGAATGAAAAAAGAAGCTATAAAATTATATATTAAACTATAAAATAAAATAAATTAAATAGTCATAGTGGCATTCATTATAAACAATAAAAGTCAAGCAAAAAATATTTTTTAAGGCTAAAGTGAAACTGATGTGCTCACCTCTCTCATTTGGCAAGAATCCAAATATGTTTCTATATTTGCATGTAACATTTTGGTTGCTAAATTATCATTCATTATCAGGGTTCCCACTCTTTTTCAGAGATAATTTTCCAGGACATTTCAAATTTAATTACGACATGAATAAAAGACAAGGATAACAGATTCACGGCCTAAAGTAATATTCCTCTTTCCAGAAGTCTTAAAAAAAAACTGTATAGTTTGTTTAAATTTCGTTTTTATTTACTATATTATTGGCAGTATTCAGTTGTTGTTCTTCATTGTCTTTTCCTTTTTGTAAAGCACACTTTCTATATTAATCTTAAATTGTTATAATGTATCCATATATTAATAAACTATTAAATAAAATTATATAAACAATCATTAGTAATAATCTAGTGTATTAATATAATATCAACAAGATATCACAATTTAAATAATGCTACGAGTTTAATGTTTTAAAATAAAATAAATTTTGAATGGTAAAAATGAAAGACACTTTTAAAATTAAACTAACACCGCCAGTAGGTGACTTAATAAGTGAGTCATTGGAGTCAATCTTTCAATCGATTCGTTCAAAAAGCTCATTCATTTACAAACTAATCAAATGACGGTCTTTATGAATGGGTCACTGAATCACATTTCAAACGATTTGTTCAAAATTGTAGATTCATTCTGAAACACTTCTGTGAGTTGCTAAGAAACGTTCTGCATTGGTTTTGTTTGGAACTATTTTTGTTGGTGAAACAGACAATATTTCCTCCCCTTATATTAACTTATTTAGTGAACTTGCAGAAAATCAAAATCACATTTGCCTGCACCTCGTGTTCACAACACTAGTCTGTGCTGCGCGAGGAGTGAATGAATCGCTGAATGTGATTCATGGTGCATCGCGTCAGCGTCTCATTATGACATCATCGCTCAGAACTAAATAAAACTAGGGGGATTACGTAAAAGAATTACTATGAAAAATGACTTGTCATGGAAAAAAATAATAAAACGGTTAATATATTAACACAACTCTGACTTCCTTTCCAATTTATTTTAATTCACACTCACGCAATTGTTTCATACTCCACAGATTTCTACAAAATAATCAGTTCACACAGAGACATGGTCTTCTTTAGTATTCACTAGGTTTATCACAAGAGAAGTCAACAGCAAAGGAAACTATGCCACAGTCTGCATGTTTTCTACACTACTATTTTCAAGTATTTATATATTTAGAATAAATGACCAAGGAGAGGGACATAGTTTCACTAATAATTTGTTTATTTTGCACAAATCAATCAATCGTTTTAATTCTTTTGGTGTTATTGGAATACTTCTTTCATGTTGTGGACAATTTTAAGATTTTGGTCTATTTTTGCTTCCATGTTTTCTTTTTCTCTAATGGAAAGAAAACTTCCAAAATACACATTTAGATGGTGTTTGTTTTAAGCCTACTACTGTCCGTCTGTGTGCATCTGTAGATTTCTTCTAAATTAACCAAAACAAGCTAATCTGCATATTTAAACACATCAAGAGTCTAACAGCCCTACAGATATCTTTACCATGGTTCAAAACGCAATGCATAGCACATTAAAATAATTCAATTATAATATGACGCCTATCAAATCAGGCAAATGCGTTGCTGGTGGTCAAATTATTAACGCAGCGTTAAATGTATAAATAATCTCACTCTTAAATAGGCAAAAATTTCACGTTTGTGAACATACAGACTACCTGAAAGAGAGGCAAAGGATTCATCTAGGGCTTTTTTCTTTTTTGCTTCTCATCACCAGACAGCTGTTGTCTTTTCCCGGGCATAGTTGTCAAATGTTGTCAGCCAGCAGCAAACACGAGGTGGGACGGGACGGGGCGGGGCGGACGTGCGTGCGGGAATGAATAGAGGGTGTGCACGTGACGTCACTGTCGACCGTTATGACTGCGGTTACACAGTGTGACTGTACAAATCGCTTTGATTTGATATAAGCGATCACTCAGAGTTAGACATACCTATATTGTAGTTATAGAAAACGTTCACAGGCAGATTTGCTTTATGTATTTCCCCGGCATCGAAATCAGCACCCAAGACTGCCTCTATAATCAGACACTTTAGCGCACAAGACAAAAGCCTGGCATGAGATGATGAGTTAATTCAAGTGAACAGTGGAAGTGATACAATCATCAGGCTGTTGGCGCCCTCTTCAGGCATTTGTTATAATTCATAATATAATTGTTTATACAATATATATTATATTATGTATTTTAAAAGTGTTGTTATATCAAACCATATGATTACTTGCTTTTGATCCAGATATTATTGCCCCATTGTTATTATATTTGTATTTTTGGTCATTTTAAAGGCCATTGTTTGCTTAGGTCTATTTATATTATCATAAAAAATATCCAATTACTTGATTAATTGTGAAAATAATCGACCGATTACTTGATCACCAAAATAATCATTAGTGACAGCCCTAAATGTAATAATAGTTTAATTCCCCTATTCCATTTTGTTACTTTATGAATAAATTAAATTATAAAATTCAATGACAGCTTCATGTGAGAGTCACATATGATCTTACCACAGTTTCTCCAGTTTACAGTGAGGATTCTCCAGTACAGCAGAGACTATCTTCACTCCCGAGTCTCCTAGATTATTCTCAGACAGAGTCAGTTCTCTCAGGTGTGAGGAGGGGTTTGATCTCAGAGCTGAAGCCAGAGCAGCACAACCTTCATCTGTGACACCACACTTCATCAACCTGTAGAGAACAATGACACACTCTTCACTCTCTCAGATCAACAGAGACTTCATCAAAGAGAAACCAATAATATAAACTCAAATCACCATGTTAGATGATCTTGGTCTGTGTCACAGAGCACAAAACATTATCATAACACACCTGCAGTCAAATTCAAGCAGGAATAATATATATATTTTTAAATGTATGATCATAATTTGTACAATACCTCTTTTTTAAACAATTAATAAAATATGTCAGTGAGTTTTACTGTAAAAATCTAGAAAAATTGTAACAGGAGAGGTTAATGTAATGAACATTAAAGAGTCATGAAACCCCCCTCTTTCAGCTCAAGTCTACCTCACAATCATCTTAAATGTGTGTGATCAGAAAATCTGGTCACGCCCCCGGAACTTCTTTTTAATATTTATATATATATGTGTGTGTGTGTGTGTGTATTATCACATTTAAAGATATTTCACATATTGTAGTAATACATACTATTGTCCTGCAGCATTTAATAATCATGATAATAATTAATATATTATATAATATAATAAAATTATTAATATAATTGTTATTATTAAAGTACCTGCCAAAAGTCTGGAGACAATTATAATTATTTTGAAATAAATCTCTTTTGCTCACCAAGGCTGAATTTATTTGATCAAAAATACAGAAAAACAGTAATATTGTGAAATATTGTTACAAATTTAAAAAAATGTTTTCTGTTTTAATACATTATAAAATGTAATTTATTCCTGTGATCAAAGCAGAATTTCAGCATCATTACTCCAGTTTTCAGTGTCACATGATCTTTCAGAAATCATTAAAATTCAAGAAGCATTTCTGATTATTATCAATGTTGAAAACAGTTGTGCTGCTTCATATTTTTCTGGAAATTGTGATACATCTTTTTTTTTAGTATTCTTTGAAAAAGAGAAAGTTCAATGAACAGCATTTACTGTATGTACATTTATCAAATATATTAAATGTATTAAAGCATTTATTAAATAGAAATATTTTGTAACATTTTAAATGTCTTCACTCTTCTCACTTTTTATCACTTTAATGTAAGATGAATTATAGCAGTGGTTCCCAACCTGTGGGCCGCAGTGATCCTCCAGGTGGGCCGCGAGATAAAACGCCAAAACAAGCGTGTTTTGGAGAAGTTTGAGAGGATCAGTGGTGTTATATGTGTTATATGTCAATAATTTTGAATGGATCCGCTTAGTTTTTAAATTCAGTCCTTTGGTATCTCCCTGTGGTCTTATTTGGTATGGCAGGTTGACTTGTGCTTATTTAAGTTACTGTATTACTGAGCAGAGTAAGTACTTTTAAGTTGTAAAGAATGTCTGCAAAGTATGTTTGTAAAACAGAACACTGATCGTTTAAATCTATCTTAAGTTTCTTCTTTAAAGGGCTGAAAAGTAATAACACGAAAATACAAATGTTTTTCTGTGAATTAAAAAAAAAATTGCAGCCGTGCCGTATTGATTCGGAGAGGAGGGGGGCCTTGGCGTAAAAAAGGTTGGGAACCATTGAATTATAGTATCAATTTCTCTTTTTTAAATCTTACCACAAATGTTTGAATGGTATCATTGTTTCCACAAAACTGTTAAGCAGCAAAAACTGCTTTTTAACATTGATAATAATAAATAGTGAATGTTTCTTGAGCAGCAAATCAGCATTTCTGAAGGATCATGTGACACTGAAACTTCTCTTTATAAACAACAACAGAATTATAAACGATTCTAATGACGAATGTTGCGTTCCCAAATGCAAATTAAAGCGTCACAAACGCAGTAGCATTTACAGTGAATCGACACTGAAAACACAGTACTGTTACAGCAAACATGCAGTGCGTCAGACTATAGCCTATATTTATGTAATTACATCACAACTGTTGCAAATTTTATGACAGTACTATGTAATCTCAAATTCTCACCAACATTCATAAAAAAAGTTACTGGTGAGTAACAAGTTTCAGCGCTGATTCTACTCGCATTCGGTGCTTTGAACCATTTGAACCCTTTTAGGGCCGTTGTCGCGCCTAAAAACGCATGGAAAACGCGTCCGCGCCGCTTTGTCCTTTCCAAAGCGTTCAGTAGCTTGTGCTCCGGTGGCGTCTGTCGTTACTAAACCATGAGCTGCGCTCACCATGACAACACGGTAGTTTCAGCAAAGGATATACGGATTTCCAGCACCAAAAATCACTTGATATATTACTAGATTTATTTATGGAGATGAGAAATAAGAACCACCCTGTACAGCTATGATCAGCTGTTCGGCTGAGCTTTCCATGTTTTGTCACGGAAAGGCTGAAGCTGATCGGTTGGTTCTTGTCACATGACCTGCGGTGCTCTTGCTGCATTCTGAAAAGTTGAGAGTTTTTCATCTCGATGCGTCTGGAAAACGTGATGTGAACGGCCCCTTAGAAAACATAACCTTTTCGCAGTTTATTTAGTTAACTGCTTAAGGCATTTCACCATTTGAATCATCAAGCAGTAACCAGCATAACCCTGAACAAAAAATTACTGATCTGTGTGTTTCACGTGGGAAAAAAAACTGATTTCTGGATTAATCCAGAAGAATCACATCCCTGGTTGACGAGTGTGAACAGAAGGGAGGGAGTGGGGCACAGGGGAGAAAGAGGGGGACGAGCAACTGTCATCTGTCAGCGGCCCATGATGCTCTCACTAAATATCAGGGGGAAACTGAAGGATTTTTATTGCTGACTAAGTTAAATTCAGATGAATTATGAATACAATATCTTACACACACAGCACAAGCTTGATTTCAAATGGTACATTGAATTAAAACAGACAAGTAAATACCTCAACTCAACAAAATATTATTTCTACACTCTACAGGTATATGGAAGTTCAAGTCCATTTACTAACATGTTAAACATATAAGCCTGTAGCCTTTATCATATGTTCTGTCATATAAACAGTATAATAACAATAATATAATTTACTTCCCTCAAACAACTCAGTAAGTTTGCACTCAGGTTTATGGCTGCTGTAAATTTGACCTGCCACAAGATGGCGCTGTTTTCGACACTCTTGATGCTTTGAAACTTTTCCTGAAACATTTAGGGAAAAAAAGCTTCAAAGATTTAAGAGGCTTCATTTCTCCATCCCTACTCAATAGTTTTAGGCCTTTTTGCAAAATTTTTCCCATCAAATTTAGCTGTTTTAGAGCGTTTACTCATTTTGAGCCTGTTTTTAAACATGAACTATCTGTAATGTAATTTTTCACGTGTGGAAAAAGCAACGAAACTAAACTAGCAATCAGATTTCTTTTCACCCATATCCCCCACACCCAACCATGCACGTGCACACACACACACACACACACACTTGACTTTACAACACAAACGCACACCTTTATTTATTCTCATTATCTCTTGCTTTCTTAACAGGGCTCCAGACAAAAAAAATCATTAAGGAGTCATTGGCTCCTATAGGGGGAAAAAACAGGCGCCAAATTATTTTTTTAAAGAGCCACACAATTAATGAACTTACATTTTTAAATCACTTACTTTCAGTCATCCTGTTGTGTTTATATATATCTCCCCTTTACAGTTTCAGCATTTTCATTTTGTGATTTTTCTGGGAAATAAATGTCACTATTTTCACTTAATACTAATATAGTTTTTGTTAATATTTTGAATCCGCTAAGATTTTTATATTTTCTGCTTTCATTTTTTGTTGTTTTAATCTTTTTTTGTGTGTTTTGTTTTTAGTTTTATTTTTGGTTGTTTTTAAACATGGCTGTTTAGTTTTTGATACATTTTTATTTCAGTATTAACATTTATTTCAAGCAATGAAAAAATGTTTTTTAATGGTTTTAGTTAACTATAACCTTTATATTGAATAATATGCATCAAATAATGTTGTTAGTCATTCCTCCCTGAAGCTACAACAGTTTACTTTGAATCAAATGAAAATATTGATTATGGAAATAAACATATAAATAAATTTGGTTTGTGTAACCAAATAACAAACAGGGGAAACTGATATACATACGACTTTGATTAATGAATAGGCCAAAATACAGCGGGACTCTTATTTTGAAATGCATGTGGTTTCCTTTTGCTGCTCATTCAAGTTCAGATGAGGAAGAAAAAAAAAACTACATTGTTACGAGCGTTACAACACATTACAATATGAATAATATAGAGTAAACTTTGTCATAATTGATCAGCATTAGTTCTTAATCAATCGGTTGACTAATGTGCGCTAATCATTGATTGTGAGCAGCTCTGAAGTGCTGTTGCGAGAGCCTGAAAAACGCACAACAGCGCCATCTTTTGACTTTAAAATATGCAGCGCTCACTAGGGATGGGCGATACCACTTATTTTGTTTTCGATACAATACCGATACTTTCAAGGCCAATATCGCCGATATCAATACCGATACGATACCTCTAATCCGAACTTATACATTTAAAACATTTTAAATGATTGAATTACTTAGAGTAATTATATTTGAAAGGTATTTTAACATTCAATATGCATTCATTGCAATTTATTCAATTATATTTTTTTTTACACATGGTTAAAATGTTTACTTGTAGTGGTAACCATGGAAATGTACAAATTCTATAGGCCTAGCTGAACTATGTTCACTGTAGTAATGGTTCATTTTCATAAGGGACTGCCAGTGACAGGCTGTTGCACCCATAAAATGCAACCTTTGTATTCTGACAGTGTATCAACATTAGATACAGAACAGAACATCAACATGAGCTTTTAACGTTCAATTTAAATAAATGTAATTGCACAAACAATGTAGGCTACTATTTCATTGTGTTTATTGTTAAATAACTCAAACATATGTTTTTCTGTCTTCTGATAAGCATTGTTCTGGGCTGTGTTTCCCAAAAGCATCAATGGTTTCTTACGATACTAAACGCAGCCCTGTTTGAATGTAGTGTCGGCAGTGAGTGAACGCATTCTGTGATTGATTGGTTCTGTCTTGCAGCATTTGCGTGTGTTTAGATGAGCAGGAAAATAGTTCTACTACACAATTATTGATATGCTTATAAAATATGCTTATTGTACACATTAAATGTATTGATAAATAAACAAAATCACTGGTAAAAAAAACCCAAAAAAAAACACACCTTAGTATCAATATTTTTATTTGAGTATCGATGCTTTCGATATTCAACGTCAGTATCGATATATCAATACTTCATATCGATACGCCCATCCCTAGCGCTCACATTTATTTAATAAATCACATAAAGGACTATCACGATTTGTTTTTCCATCCACAAAATATAAGACGCCTTAAAATGATCGTTTATACTTGTTATAATGTTTAAGGCACTGAAGACTTTTAATGACCTTAAATTGATCTGATGATGAGCGGAGTGGAATAATGAAAGTGATCAGCATGATTGATATTCAAACGGTAAGAACGCGCTGCATTGTGTATCTGCAGTCTGTAGAGCCGGTTTCCCCTTTTGAATGACGAATATAGACGAATTTATATGAAATAGGCAGTTGTCTCTTTACACAGGAGCAGAACGATGTGTTCAAATGCAGCTTTTTTGTACCGACGCGACGCGAGGCGACAACACAGTCGGCTTTCATCAATGCTAGTTCTTTGGCATCTGTTTGGTATGTGATATTTTCCCTACCTGTTCATATTTTGAAACTTTCACATGCAGCATCTCATTTAATTACATCAACACAGCAAATGATGTGATAGGCTACTGGTCACAGAACACACAAATAACATGCAGATTTTACAATCATAACGTGTGAATTTGTATGATTGCCAATGGCGACCTCAGCAAAAATATCACTCGCAAATTAATATTTTTAGTCGCAAATGCGACCGTTTTAGGCGCAATCTGGAGCCCTGCTTAATATGTCATGAGTGTACACAGATAGATTTTAATAATCAATTTTAAAAATATGTTAAAAAAAATATAAATAAAATAAAATAAAAACTGCATTAATTCATGCCCTCTCATGGTACGCACAGTGAGTTCATACAGCTGTACATCTGCAGGCGCCACTGCACTAGATTCAGTCACACACCTGTTGATTGTAGGAACGATTTCACAGAGAGACGAGATCTCACGGAGACTCACGAGATCAAACGTGACTTGAGAAGAAAAACAAATGGAGGACAATCGATGTTGTCAGCTGACTCTCCTGCCACGCATTGTTTTAATGAATGTAATTAGGACTTTCACGATTCCTCGTTCAAATTTGAGTACTTGATTTAAAAAAATCCTCAATAGACCCTTTTCACATTTCTGTGTTTCTCAGTAGCAGAAGTCGTCATAGTTGGGTAAACTTTTATCCATGGGTTTCAAAGACGTCACTTCCGCTATGCCCGCCGCCATTTTTGTGTCCGACACGGCAACTAACACAGCAGCGCTTCATTGTACCGATGATCATCTTTAGCTTCCAGCGAGCACTCAAACAGCAACACAAAACATTAATAACTATGATTGTGACTGTCATATTAATAACATTATAATTGTACACACTACTGTAATAAAATGTTGTGAATTATTTGTACTTAGCTGCTGTTTTTCAGCGTGTTGTTACAGGAAGAACGCATCTACAACAGGAGCTACATTCACGTTTCTTAGTTCAAGTTCATCTGTGCATGATTTTGTGCAAATTTAAGTTATAATATTATGTTTATCTTGTATAAATATATCTGAATTATCCTATATAGGATGTGTTCTGTTGAGTTAATTAACCTTCTAGCAAAGCGCTTCAGTTTATGGGTGTTCAGCTCTTCAGCTTCAGCGCGAGCAGCTCAAACAGCAATGATGTCATCTAAATGAGGAAAAATATCGATATTTGGACAAAACATCTGTTTGTTACAATACAGACTGGCAGAGGCAGAGGTAACGGTTAACAGATCTTTATTTTCACACACAGCAGAGAAGACGGTAGTGCAGGTGAGTGAAGTTGAATGTAGTAAATGGTAGAAGTAGTGATAAATGGTGATACTGTCCTTTGTTGGCTTGCAGGAGTGATGATCGATGATATGGTGATGAGATGGCTGATGAGGAGGACTGAAGACACTCACACACATACAGGAACAACACGAGGAGACTTGGAGACGAAGGAGACAGGTAGGTAGCTTCAATGGAGTCCAAGAGGTAAGCATATAGCGATCTATGTGCGTACGAGACCGGACAGTGAATGAATGTGTGTGAGTGTGATATACTGGTGGTGATGAGTGAGTAGATGAGGTGCAGGTGCAGATGATTAGTACTCCGGGGATTGAGTGCGCTGTGATTGGGTGATGTTGGAACCTGGCGTGTCTGTGACAGTACCCCCCCCCTCCACGGCCCGCTCCTGAGGGCTGAGGACCCCGACGTCGTGGTGGTCGGCCTCTTCTACGGGGGGCTGGTCTGTCAGGGTGGTTAGTGTGGAAGGTTTGAAGGAGGTTGGGATCCAAGATGTCGTCCCTGGGGACCCATGAGCGTTCTTCAGGGCCGTAGCCTTCCCAGTCAACTAGATATTCAAGAAGACCACCACGGCGTCGGGAGTCCAAGATCTCATGAACCTCGTACGTGGCGCCGTCATCCAGGATAAGTGGAAGGGGGGGTTCGGAGGCTGCCACGCCAGGTCCTGTGGAGAGAGGAACAGAAGGGTGGTGAGGCTTGAGAAGTGAAACATGGAATGTGGGGTGAATTCTGTAGTGAGGAGGAAGTTGAAGTTGGTACGTGACTGGATTGATCTGCTTGCTGATGGTGAATGGGCCAATGAACCTGGGACTCAGCTTCCGGCAGGGCAGACGCAGGCGGATGTCCCTGGTTGACAGCCAGACCTTCTGACCGGGCTGGTATGAGGGAGCTTCGGACCGGCGAAGGTCTGCTGTCATCCTGCGTCTGCGCAGGGCTCGCTGCAGTTGGTGATGTGCTGAGTCCCAGACCCTCTCGCTCTCTCGGAACCAGTAATCCACAGATGGTACGTCAGAGGGTTCCCCAGACCAGGGGAACAGTGGGGGTTGGTAGCCGAGTACGCATTGAAATGGTGTGAGGCCGGTGGAAGGCTGACGGAGAGAGTTCTGGGCGTACTCGGCCCAACCCAGGTACTGGTTCCAAGAGTCCTGGTGGTCATGACAGAAGGTACGGAGGAAGCGACCGATCTCCTGGATCTTCCGTTCCGTCTGCCCGTTCGACTGTGGATGGTATCCGGATGTTAGGCTGACGGTCACACCTAGGAGCGAGAAGAAGGCCCTCCATACCTTTGAGATGAATTGCGGACCCCTGTTGGAGACGATATCTTCAGGGATACCGAAGTATCGGAAAACATGGTTGAATAGTGCCTCCGCCGTTTCTATAGCAGTGGGTAGGCCTCTTAGGGGTATTAGGCGGCAGGACTTCGAGAACCGGTCCACTACTACTAGGACACAGGTGTTATTGTTGGAGGCAGGCAGGTCGGTGATAAAGTCGACTCCTAGGTGTGACCAGGGTCGGTTGGGAACGGGCAGAGGTAGGAGCTTGCCGGATGGTAAATGGCGTGGGCTCTTCGAGATGGCGCATTCCTTACAGCCCTGCACGTACTTTCTGACATCAGCTGCCATGTTGGGCCACCAGAAGCGTTCCCTCAGCAACGAGAGGGTTTCATTGGCCCCCGGGTGACCAGAGCCAAGTGACGTGTGGGCTGAGTGGATGAGAGGAGTGCGTCGTGATCTTGTGAGGTAGCACAAGCCTGGTGGGCAACCCGGCGGAGCGTTGGTGGAGGCATTGGAGGAGGGCACGGACTCCTCAGACCAGGAGATGGGGCTGATGATGAGTTCTTCGGGAATGATGGGTTCTGGATTTTCTTGAACTTCCTCAGGAGCATGGAGACGGGAGAGAGCATCTGCTTTGACATTCTTAGGGCCGGGACGGTAGGAGATAGTAAAGTTAAATCTAGTGAAAAACAGAGCCCAGCGGGCTTGTCTGGGATTAAGTCTCTTAGCAGATCGTAAATATTCTAGGTTCTTATGGTCAGTGAGGACTTGAAAGGGGTGTTTGGCTCCCTCCAGCCAATGCCTCCACTCCTCCAGGGCGAGCTTCACAGCTAGGAGTTCACGGTTGCCGATGTCGTAGTTTCTCTCCGCCGGGTTGAGCTTGCGGGAGAAGAAGGCACATGGATGGAGTCGGCTGGGATTCCCCTGCTGCTGGGATAACACCGCTCCTACTCCGGAGGTGGAGGCATCCACCTCCACAACGAAGGGCAGCTCTGGGTTGGGATGGATGAGGAGAGGAGCGGTGGTAAAGGCTTCCTTGAGCTGGTCGAATGCCTTTGTGGCCTCAGGAGTCCAGGACAGAGACTTGGGCTTGTGTCTGAGCAGGTTGGTGAGTGGACTGGCAAGAGAGCTGTAATTGTGGATGAAACGACGGTAGAAGTTGGAGAATCCGAGAAATCTTTGCAGTTCTTTGATGGATGAGGGAGTTGGCCAGTTCTTGATGGCTTCCACCTTCCCCTCGTCCATCCGGATGCCACTGCTGTCAATGATGTAACCCAGGAAATGTACGGAAGACTGATGAAATGAACACTTTTCTGCTTTGAGGAATAAATGGAACTTGCGGAGTTGTTGGAGGACCTCCGCAACGTGGTGGCGATGTTCGGCCAGGCTCCGGGAGTAAATTAAGATGTCGTCTATGTAGACCAGGACGAACCGATGGAGATACTCCCGGAGCACCTCGTGTATGAAGTCCTGGAATACGGAGGGGGCGTTGACCAGGCCATACGGCATAACCAAGTACTCATAGTGGCCGGTAGGTGTCACAAAGGCGGTATTCCACTCGTCCCCCTCGCGTATCCGGATGAGGTTGTACACGCTGCGGAGGTCCAGTTTGGTGAAGACAGTGGCACCACGGAGATGTTCTAGGGCTGAAGGGACGAGAGGAAGGGGATAACGGAACTTTATGGTTATGTTGTTCAGGGCGCGGTAATCAATACAGGGCCTCAAGCCTCCGTCCTTCTTGGCCACGAAGAAGAAGCTTGAAGCAGCAGGGGAAGTGGATGGTCGGATGTAACCTTGTGCGAGAGCCTCCTTTATGTACTCCTCCATGGCCTTCTCCTCCGGGATGGATAGAGGGTATATCCTTCCCCTAGGCACTGGTTCACCCGGAAGCAGATCGATGGCACAGTCCCATGGCCGGTGTGGAGGCAGCTTGGAGGCTCGTTGAGGGCAGAAAACGTCGCTGAAGGGGGCGTAACACTCTGGGATGTCGATAGATCGTTGGTCCACTGGGCTCTCGATGGTCGTGGCACAGACTGGAAGAGCTTCAGAGCGTGGAGAACGTGGAAGAGGAAGCCCAGGGAAGCAGTCGTGGAAACAGGTTTCGCCCCACTTCAGGACCTCGCCGGTTTTCCAGGAGAGTGTTGGGTTGTGCTGCTCCAACCAGGGGCGCCCTAGGATCACGTCAGCGGTGGATCCCTCCAGAACCAGCAGATGGAGGTGTTCGACGTGTAATAGACCAACTTGAATCTGGATGGCATCAGTGCAATGGCGGACATGTTTACGGCTTAAGGATTCTCCTGTCACTGATCGTATCTTGTAGGTGGTCGGCGTGGACGTGGTGGTCGGCGTGGACGTGGTCTTGATGCGGAGCTGGCGACAGAGGGTCCCGGAGATGAAGTTGCCGGCTGACCCAGAATCGAGGAGGGCAACGACTGGAAGGGAAATGTCAGAAGCAGTAAGTGTTACAGTAGTGGTGAGTGGCTTCATCTTCCTGATAGATGGTATGATGGCACTCACCATGGGTCGAGGAGGACGAATTGGGCATGTGGAGAGGATATGCCCAGGAGAACTGCAGTATAAACATAGATTCTGGGTCAGTCGTCTATGTCGCTCAGCCGGGGAGAGCCGTGTGCCTTCCAGAGACATGGGTTCGTTGGCTGGTTCTGGGGGGCTGACGGATTCTGGTCGGCGGGCTGAGATGGAGAACAGCGGCTGGCCCTGGTGTTCTTCAAGACACGACTGCATACGAGTGGCGAAACGAATGGAGAGTTGAATGAACCGTTCCAGGCCGATGGAATCCTCGTATGCAGCGAGATGCAACCGCACGCGAGGATCCAATCCTTGACGATATGTTGTTATTAAAGCCTGCTCATTCCAGCCGCTGGATGCTGCAAGAGTCCGAAACTGCAAGGCATATTCATTAACAGACAAAGTTCCTTGTTTTAAATTATAGAGTTTCTCACCAACAGAAGAATCTGAGATGGGCTTCCCGAATACTTCGCGGAAGTGGGCCACAAAACTGGAGTATGATTGAGTGATGGGATGATTTTGAGACCAGATTGAGTCAGCCCATTGGAGCGCCTTGCCTTGCAGTTGGGAGATGATGAACGCCACTTTTGATGTTTCGTGGGGAAATTGTGCGGTTGCATCTCCAGGACCAGCGAGCACTGCAGTAGGAATCCGCTGCAGTCCTCCGCCGAACCAGAGTAGGGCGCCGGTTTAGCCATGGGACTGGCGTGCACAGGTGGTGAAGGAGAGGTAGCGGTGTTTGCGGAAGTGATCGCTGGAATGGGTGATGTTGGAGTGGTGGAAAGAGCTCGCCGAAGGACATCGACGAGCTCTTGAATGGGATCCGGTTGGCTCATGCTGTGTGTGAAGACGATGTTTCAGGTCCGGTCTTCTGTTACAATACAGACTGGCAGAGGCAGAGGTAACGGTTAACAGATCTTTATTTTCACACACAGCAGAGTAGACGGTATTGCAGGTGAGTGAAGTTGAATGTAGTAAATGGTAGAAGTAGTGATAAATGGTGATACTGTCCTTTGTTGGCTTGCAGGAGTGATGATCGATGATATGGTGATGAGATGGCTGACGAGGAGGACTGAAGACACTCACACACATACAGGAACAACACGAGGAGACTTGGAGACGAAGGAGACAGGTAGGTAGCTTCAATGGAGTCCAAGAGGTAAGCATATAGCGATCTATGTGCGTACGAGACCGGACAGTGAATGAATGTGTGTGAGTGTGATATATACTGGTGGTGATGAGTGAGTAGATGAGGTGCAGGTGCAGATGATTAGTACTCCGGGGATTGAGTGCGCTGTGATTGGGTGATGTTGGAACCTGGCGTGTCTGTGACACTGTTATTGTTTGTGATCTTATTTTATTACCTCCAGCTGTGTTTTGTCTCTTAAAAACATTTCTACAGTAGTGTCCACGAGAATAAGGTGGATATCTTGTACACAGTCCATCGCCATACACCGGAGAAAGTGTTACCAAAAAATCTATTACCTAACAAAAATATAAATAAAATAACAAAATATGTAAATGCAAACAAGTCATTTGACAACATTATTTAGACTGTAAAGAAACAAAATGCATGTGCCATGGTGGAATAAATAATTGGAAATAAAGAAATGATTTTAATCAAACCATATGTTGATGAAAATAATACGAGAACAATACAAGTGCTAGTTATTAAAAATAATGCATTAATGTTTTTGAAAAAATATGAAACATTTTTAATATTACAGTAATAGTAAACATCTTTAATGACTGTTTGAAATATCATCATTGCTGTTAGAGCTGCAAACACACGCTGGAGCTGAAGAGAATGAACACCCATAAACTGAAGCCAGAAGGTTAATTAACTCAACGGAACACATCCCATAAGATAATTCAGATTTTTATACAAAATAAAAATAATATTAATAATAATATTGTGCGTCGACCCATCAGTGCCATTGCTGGGCTGCTATCAACACCTTGAGTTGGAGTGTTCTGGTGGTCCAGCATTGCTAGGTAAGGATCAGCTCTTTTAGCTTTCGCCATGAGCCTTTTTGCACTTTTTACACTTTTTACAGCTGACTCCTCTTTTCCATTGCTCTGTGGGTATCCCAGTGAGAAGGTTTGTGTGTAAAGTCCCAGGCTTTGCTGAATTTCTTGAATTCATCAGATGAATACTGGGGGCCATTGTCTGAAAACACCAACGGTACCGACCCAGAGGTGTAGCGAACGTTGTGAGAAAACTGGATTCTTCCTCTAATTCCACGTGCCAAAATCCATTTTTCACATCACAGACTGAGAAGACCCATGCTCCATTCAAGTCTGGCAGTACATCCTCAATTGTGGGTAATGGATAATGGTTTCTTTTTAGCGCTTTGTTGAGGGGCTTTGGGTCGATACATGTACGCAGCTGTCCTGAGGGTTTCTGCACTATGACCATGCTGCTAATCCAGTCTGAACTTCTTTCAACAGGAGCTATGATTCCTCGCCTATGCAAGTCTGCTAACTCTTTTTTGAGGGGTTCATAGAGAGCTGTGGGAACTCTTGTTTTGGGCAGTTTTACTGGTTCCACCTGCTCATCTATTTCCAATTTGAGCTTCCCTTCAAATGTCCCATCACCTTCAAAGACATCTGCATAGTCCAGTTTTATTTGTTCTTCTGTCCACTTCTTTGATTCCTCCCTGCTTTCCTCTACAGCCATAATATTTTGATGCATCACATTAATCAGTTGCATTTCCTGGCATGCTTTGCTGCCCAGAATGGGTCGATATGCACCTTTCTCCACTATAATGAACTTGAGTTTGTATTTTTTCCTACTGCAAGGGTTTTTCACCTGAAGAGTGCACTTTCCAAGTGGAGTCATGTGGTCTTGTTGTACATCATTAGAACCTGATTGCAGGGCTGTATTTGATCCTTTGGTCATATTTGCTGGGATTACATTGCATGTGGCACCACAGTCTAACTGGAATCGTACCGATCTTTTATTGACCTGCAAAACGGCATATACAGCTGTACTGTGGTCCGGGTCACCCTTCACCATGTTTATACTTCCTCCCACTGTGCTCAAAGTTATACTCAGCACTTCATCTTCACTTTCTGAATCATCATCTTCCTGCTCAATTGCCAAAACTGTCTTTTTCCTATTGGTCCGCATACTTTTGCATACTGCAGCAAAATGGTCATTCTTATCAAGATTTACACTTTTGCTCAAATGCAGGACATTTCTCCTTCCTCTTCTCATGTTTCCGGCCGCAATATCTGCACTGTATGATGCTCCATTCTGATGAGGTGTCTCTTTTTTCTCTGTATTTCTCCTTTGTAGCCATGGCATGTATTGTTGCTGATGATGTCTGTGACTCTATAACTTTTGCTCTCTGTCTGGACAGCTCTGCAGCTCTTCCTATCTGTAAGCATTTTTCCAAACTGAGATCAGACTCTCTGAACAGGCGCTTCCTTAAATGTGAATCCCATGTCCCACACACAATTCTGTCTCTTCTGAGGGAGTCTGTAATCACCCCAAAATTGCATGTTGCTGCCAGTGTCATTAATTCAGTCACGTTTGTCCAGACTTTCCTCTTGACCCTGATTGCGTATAAAGAAATTGTGTCTTTCAACAGTCTCATTTTTCTTGGGGTCACAAAATCCATCCAACTTTGTTATCACTTCCTCAATTATTAAGCCCTCCACATTAGTTCCAACGCCCAAAGTTTGGCACACTTCACGTCCTTTTTCTCCAATTAAGTAATGGAGCAGTTTCAATTTATATTCATCCGTTTTGTCTTCCATTGTCAGATCTACATACAAATTGAATTCTTCCTTCCATCTTTTCCATGTCATTGCCATCGTTGCAGGTGCTAGACTAGTGATCAATTATTTACTCACACTGATATCGTCAAGTACGTCACCTCCGAAGCGTGCGCTCAGATGCTCTCTCTGACTTGAGCAGCGGCTATGCGCTCTTGCGAGCCTCTGTCACGCTCCTCAATGGAATGACGATCACTTTAATTCCTTGTGGTTCGGTTTCAGTCTTTAGATTTATGAACCGCTGCCACCATGTTTCAATATTCTAGATACTCATAAAATAAAACAGACTCAAGTGTGGTGTCATGAACTCCAACTGTTTACTGCTCTTCCGCTCTCTCGCCAATACATGCATAATAAAAGTCTCACGTACAACTTCAACACTATACATATTGCACATATTGTTACAACGCAGATGAACTTGAACTAAGTAACGCAGTCAGAATAATAGCTCCTGTTGTGGATTCGTTCTTCCTGTAACATCACGCCGAAACACAGCAACTAAGCCCAAAGAATTCATTTACATTTACATTTACATTTATGCATTTGACAGACGCTTTTATCCAAAGCGACTTACATTGCATTATACTATACATTTGTATCTGAGTATGTGCAATCCCTGGGATCGAACCCACGACCTTGGCATTGCTAGTGCCATGCTCTAACCTCTGAGCTACAGGAAAGCATCACAACATTTTATCACAATAGTGTGTACCCAGGGTGCGAACTAGAGGGGAGCTAGGAGGAGCTTTCATTGTGGATTATTATGTGTAATGGCAAATATATCATTCATTCATGCATGACGGCGATTTAAACCTAATTCACTTCAATAAAGATAACTGTACATGCTATTCTTGTCATGAGCATCAAGTTGTGGGGGCGCTGTGGTGAAAATTTCACTCATGTTTAGTACGTGTTAATCATGGTGTTAACTCAAAGATTCATAGAAAAAATATAAACATTGGAGTACCTGAAAACAACTGCCACAGGTAATAGTACATTATTTATTTATTTATTTATTAAAGATTTATTTTTGGCATTTTATTGTATTCAAATCTATAAATCAAACTATGTATTGCATTTATGAAGAAAAGGTTCAGCACCCAAGGCTCTATCGCTATTGTCTCATGGTGTTCAGTGTCTTTAGGATTGTTTGTGATTTAGTTTTAGTGACTCAGGAGTCCTCTTGACTACTCCTAACGTTTCACAGATTTAGGAGCTAGTTTTAGCGCTAAAATGCTTTGTGAAATACTCTCAGAGCAAAAATTTAAGAGTCCTAAATTTAGGACTGACACGCCCATTATTTTTAAGAGTTTCTCCTGAATCTGCGAGTTAGGAGCTACTTTTAGCCTTAAGATGTTTTGTGAATACGACCCCTGATGAATAAGATCAGAATCAACATATTTATTCATTTGTAATAAATATTTTAGTCATTATTCTGTGTCATTTTTCATTAAATCATTTCACTGTATGTAATTCACACATTCATGGCAAAATTCTTAATTAATATTCACAGTATTCACACTGTCAAACCGTTACTGTTTACGATTGATTAAATGTTTAACATCATTACATTTCTTTAAGGCAGTTTCCGCACATTCATTCATCTATTTTAAAACTGCTCTTACGAAAATTAACCATGGTTTTACTACAAATAAAACGTCTCGGTTACGTATATAACCCTCGTTCCCTGAAGGAGGGAACGGAGACGTACGTCAGTAGTGACCGACGAATTGGGATATCGCTAGAGAGCCCTATCAGCTTCGAGTGAACTACAACAAGCCAATGAAGTTGGCGTGCGATATTTGCATAATGCGCACCGCCCCCGCCAGGTGGTATAAATAGGGGAGCAGATGCAATCGCACTCTGTTTTTCGCCGAGGAGACAACCTAGTCCGCACTACAGCGAGGGTACAGCAACTGTGGCGACGGGACGTACGTCTCTGTTCCCTCCTTCAGGGAACGAGGGTTACATACGTAACCGAGACGTTCCCTTTCAGTCGGTCACGTTCGACGTACGTCAGTAGTGACCGACGAATTGGGATCCCAAATAAAGCGCCACAGTATGAACCCCTTCCAGTGCCCAGCGCAAGCTCTAGCCACCCGGCCCACCAGTGGGACGGGGAAGGGGGCGAGCTTACGCCGAGAGAGTCTACTGCTGTTCCGATATACCCACTAAGTAAACTAGACTACACTGGGGAAGCGAACCCGTAGGGGACACTGCGGAGACCACTACCCACCCGTAGGGGAGGAATTTACGTGGAGAGTACACATATGGACTGGCCGTGGGCAGTACGCATTTGGAGTCCCTGGGATGGCTCCACCTGGGTAGGGGGAGACTCATCTGACAGGTGACAGCAGAGCTGGCTCTGCTAAGGGAAAGACATGGGCTCGCCGTAGGGAGTTGACCGTGGACAAATACACACATGGGACCACTCACGTGGAGGGGTCACGACATGTGGAACCCAGCCAAACGTCAGCGTCAGTGACGGAGGTTTGGCCTGGCATCAGACACTCCGCAATGTCCGAGCCGAAGGGGGAGGCGGAGGAACTCGACAGGGTTTGCCAAGCGGGGAACTCGACTGGAGTAAAAAGGATGCACGTATCCGGCCCAGGGGGCGGGAGTGGCATTGCAAGCCGACACTAGAACGGGCTCTTCGCGTCTACCGGCTGGTGGAAGCGAGTACACGGGAAGATACCGGTTCTACACGAAGGCTATAGAATCTAGCGAACGTGTCGCCCAGCCCGCAGCTCTACAGATATCTGTCAGCGAGGCGCCGTGCGCCAGCGCCCAGGAAGAGGCCACTCCTCTGGTGGAGTGGGCTCTCAACCTGAACGGGCAAGGCACGCCCTGGGACTCATACGCCAGGGCGATGGCGTCCACTATCCAGTGGGCCATCCTCTGCTTGGAGACAGCCTTTCCCTTCTGCTGGCCTCCATAACAGACAAAGAGCTGGTCTGAGGTCCTGAAGCTTCGCGTTCTGTCCACATACAGGTGCAGAGCGCGGACGGGACAGAGCAAAGCTAGGGCTGGGTCTGCCTCCTCCGAAGGCAGCGCTTGCAGGTTCAATACCTGATCTCGAAAGGGAGTGGTAGGAACCTTGGGCACATATCCAGGCCGGGGTCTCAGGATAACGTGAGAGTCACCGGGCCCAAATTCCAGGCACGATTCGTCAACCGAAAATGCGTGCAGGTCCCCTACCCTCTTGAGCGAGGCCAATGCAACCAGGAGGACGGTCTTTAGGGACAGTACTTTTAACTCGACTGATTGCAAAGGCTCGAAGGGACGACCCCGGAGAGATGTAAGAACCAGGGTCAGATCCCAAGAGGGTACAGAGGGGGGCCGGGGAGGATTCAGTATCAAGAACCTGACGATCAGATCGTGCTTCCCTAGCGATTCACCATCAACTGCATAGTGATGTGCGGCGATAGCGGCAACATACACCTTGAGGGTGGAGGGAGACAGCCTTTGCTCCAGGCCCTCTTGCAGAAAGGAAAGCACGGTTCTGACCGAACATGATCGGGGGTCCTCTCGCTCTGGTTGAGAGGAGCACCATTCGATGAACAGGTTCCACTTCAACGCATAGAGGTTCCTCGTAGAAGGAGCTCTAGCGGAAGTGATAGTGTCTGCGACCGCTTGCGGGAGATCACTCAGAACCTCCGCGTCCCGTCCAGGGACCACACATGGAGTTTCCACAGGTCGGGACGCAGGTGCCAGAGGGTGCCCCGTCTCTGAGTCAGGAGGTCCTTCCTCAGAGGAATGGGCCAGGGAGATGCTGTCGCGAGGAGCGTGAGGTCCGAGAACCAGGTCCGAGTGGGCCAGTATGGAGCCACTAACAAGACCTGCTCCTCGTCCTCCCTGACTTTGCACAGGAGTTGTGCGAGAAGGCTCACTGGGGGAAACGCATATTTGCGTAGGCCCCGGGGCCAGCTGATTGCCAGGGCATCCGTGCCGAGCGTGCCGCCGGTCAGGGAATAGAACAACTGGCAGTGGGCAGTCTCCGGGGAGGCGAACAGATCTACCTGTGCCTCGCCGAAGCGCTGCCAGATCAGCTGGACCACCTGGGGATGGAGTCTCCATTTGCCCGGAAGCGGAGGCTGCCGTGAGAGCTCGTCGGCTGCACGGTTGAGCACGCCTGGGACGTGAATGGCACGAAGCGACCTCAGATGCTTCTGACTCCATAGCAAGAGATGGCGGGCGAGTTGCGACATACGGCGGGAGCGTAGACCACCCTGATGGTTGATGTACGCAACGGCCGCAGTGCTGTCCGAGGGGACCAGTACGTGCTTGTCTGTCAACAGCTTCTGGAAGCGGCCCAGTGCAAGACGTACTGCTAGCAACTCGAGGCAATTGACATGCCAATGCAGTTGGGGCCCCGTCCACAGACCCGATGCTGCATGCCCGTTGTACGTGGCTCCCCACCCCGTGGCGGAGGCATCTGTGTGGACCACAGCATGCCTGGACACTTGTTCGAGGGGAACTCCCGCCCGCAGGAACGAAGGGTCCGACCACTTGGTGAGGGTGCGACGGCAGTTCGGAGTCACGGGGACACGGAACGTACCGCGCTGCCACGCCCATCTCGGGACCCGGCCGCGGAGCCAGTGTTGAAGCAGCCTCATATAAAGCAATCCGAGCGGCGTGACTGCGGCTGCGGATGCCATATGCCCCAGGAGCCTCTGAAAGTGTTTCAGTGGGGCCGCTGTCCTGCGCTTGAGCGTACTCAGGCAGGTCAACACTGACTGGACGCGCTCCTCGGTGAGGCGCGCAGTCCGGGCGACCGAATCCAGTTCCATACCGAGATAAGAGATCCTCTGCCCGGGGGTGAGTTTGCTCTTGTCCCAGTTGACCCGAAGACCCAACCGACTGAGGTGAGCTAACACCATGTCCCTGTGTTCGCACAACTGCTCGCGCGAGCTGGCCAGGATGAGCCAGTCGTCGAGGTAGTTGAGGATGCGAACGCCCTGTTCCTTGAGCGGAACAATGGCCGCCTCCGCAACCTTCGTGAAGACGCGGGGCGACAGGGCCAGCCCGAAGGGTAGGACTTTGTACTGATATGCCCGACCCTCGAACGCAAACCGTAGGAAGGGTCTGTGACGAGGCAGAATCGAGACATGAAAGTATGCGTCCTTCAGGTCGATCGCTGCAAACCAATCCTGGGGACGGACGCATTTGAAAATGAGCTTCTGCGTAAGCATCTTGAACGGCAGCCTGTGAAGGGACCGGTTCAGGACACGCAGATCCAGGATTGGCCGTAGCCCACCGCCCTTCTTCGGTACAATGAAGTAGGGGCTGTAGAACCCTGACTTCATATCGGCTGGAGGGACCGGCTCGATTGCATCCTTCACCAGGAGGACAGCAATCTCCGCCTGGAGAACAGGTGCATTGTCCATGGACACCTGAGTGTAGTGGACACCCCTGAAAACCGGGGGACGCCGGGCGAACTGAATCGCATAGCCGAGTCTGATAGTACGAATGAGCCAGCGGGACGGGCTGGGGAGCGCTATCCAGGCTTCCAGACACCGAGCCAGCGGGACCAAAGGCACCACAGACGCACCGGGGGTGGGGCAGCGAAGCAGAGTGCTGGAACCCGACTCGGACGGCACAGCGGCCCGAAGTGAGGTCAGACTCTGCGAGGTGGCAGTGTGAATGGGAGACGGCTGAGGGGCGGCCTCGACCATCACACTGGGACCTGCTGGCGAAGTGAGAGTGGGCTGCGAGTGGCAAGGGGGGGCCTCGCGCACTGACAGCCGCAGTCTCTTGTGACCTGGAGGATTGGGAAACTGCTCTTTTTGTGATAAAGTGGGTACCGCTGGACTCCGGAGAGCCAGCGGTGGGACAGACAAATTCACAAATTCCCCCCGGCCCTCCTCCGGGGGTGGGAGAGATGATGGAGTCCTCTCCCGAAGAGCAGGAACCTTCCCCTCCAGGTCGCCCGTCTCAGGGTCGCGTCTTCCTCGACCTCTTGCCACCTGGCTTGGCCTGAGCAGGCTGGGCGCCGCGTCCGCGACCGGCACCCTGCTGTTTGGCTGGTGAAGGCTGCTGCTTTGCTGACTTAGCAGGGGCGGAGGACGAAGCTCTCTACCGCGTCGCCGAAAAGGCCGACCTGTGATATGGGGGAGTCCAGGAACCGATACTTGTCGGTATCCCTCATATCAGCAAGGGTCAGCCACAGGTGGCGCTGCTGGACCACAAGCGTGGCCATCGCTTGACCAACAGAACGTGCCGTCACCTTAGTCGCCCGGAGGGCGAGGTCCGTGGCGGCACGCAGCTCCCCAAGCAGCTGCTGGTCAAGACCTCCCTGGGGCATTTCCATCAACGCTTTTGCTTGATGAACTTGCAAAAGGGCCATGGCATGCAGGGCGGAGGCGGCCTGTCCACAGGCTCTGTAAGCTTTCTCCGTCAAGCCCGATGAGAATTTACAGGCCCAGGATGGGAGGCTCGGGACACGGTGGAGGGTTCCAAACGAGCCCAACCTTCTCGGCAGCCCGGGAAAGCATAGCCATCAACTCAGGATCGGGCTCGGACAACGCTACGGCCCCAGAGGGAGGTAACGCAGCCGAGTCCTCATCTCCCGAGGACTCTTGCTCGCTTTCCGATGCCGTGATCGACATACGGTCATCCGCCGGTGCACCGAAAGAGACGGCTGATCGCTCCGTAGAGGGACCAGCACGTTCAGTCGGCAACACCACCGGTTGCAGTGAAGTAGAGGGGGCAGGGGGCCGCGGAGCAGCGCTCGGCGGGGAAGCCCTGACCGTAATCCTCAGATCACCCTGTCTACACGCCGACACACCGTCACCTCGGCCGAAGCCAGAGAAAACGGCGGCACGGCGCATAGGAGAGGGGACTCCCGCTCCTTGAGAACCAAGGAACGAGAGTCTCGATCTCAACACTGCAATAGTCATGTTCCCACAATGAGAACATGAACTATCCACAAAAGCTGCTTCAGCGTGCTGAACGCCCAGGCACGTGATGCAGCGATTGTGGCCGTCAGCGGGGACCAAAGAACGACCGCATCCAGTAGCGCACAGACGAAATGACATCTTGAAAAAGACGCAGGGTTCGTCTGTGAAGCTCTTTTAGAAGGGGAATTTCAGCTCTCTTGTGCTGAAGCACGCAGGGAGAGACAACAGCCGAAGCTCGCGACCTCGCTGCAGTGCCGTGACACCAACACAAAGAGAGAGATCTTTTTCTTCTTGTATGGCTTGAAGACACACGAGTCTGAAGGCTGGAACACATAGGTTGGCTCCGAAGCGAAAGACAGAGTGCGATTGCATCTGCTCCCCTATTTATACCACCTGGCGGGGGCGGTGCGCATTATGCAAATATCGCACGCCAACTTCATTGGCTTGTTGTAGTTCACTCAAAGCTGATAGGGCTCTCTAGCGATATCCCAATTCGTCGGTCACTACTGACGTACGTCGAACGTGACCGACTGAAAGGGAACTAAAAAACATGGTTATTATAGTTAAACCATGGTAACCACAAATTAACCATGGTCTTGCTAACCATATTTTAATCATGGTATTTTGTAGTAAAACGGTGGTAATACAAATGGTAATCAATTCATGAGAAAACATGGTTACTACACTTTTACTATAATAAAACCATGGTTAATTTTGGTAAAGGGTGTTTATCAGTCAAATTCACTTATAAATGTAAATTCAACAGGTAAGAAATATGATCAGTAAGAGAAAAACACAGTTAATGAGAAGACGAGCACTGGACTGCGACAGGTTAGATGGGAAATAAATGTATTTGGAAGGGAACATTTCAGCAAGTTGAAGATATGAGATGTAAACACTCTCAGTTTGGAAATGCATCTACTACACGAACGTACTCCAGCGTCTGCATATTATTTTAAAAGAAGGACCTTCATCCCGCCGTATCAGTCTCACCCATGCTTTCCTCAATTCTTGTTGTGTCGAGAAATCGTGAAAACTGAGGCGAGGATGTCGTTGTTTAGAATCAGAGCAGCCGGATCGCTGCAGTAACACCGGTGAGAGGATTCAGACATTAGTTTTGACTGAGTTGCGATGGGACCGGAAGTACAGATACACTGCTTCACTTACCAGATATAGGAAGTGTGATAAAGGTCTATTTCAGTTTTCTTCTTTCAACAGGGTTCACGTGTGATTTATCAAACATTCATATGCTGGCAATCCTATCATATGAATGATCGTACGTTGATAAATGTGGCGGCTGAAAACAATCGTCATTTAAATATCACGCCCCTAAAAATTCACGGTTTATAAGCCCCGCCCCTACAGTTTACAACAGAGTAACCGACCAAAAAGAGTAAGTAATCTCATGAAAGAGAAATTGATCTTAACCAAAAACGTCCATTAACCTTGTAATTGCAAACAATTACATTAATTTATATGTATATTTAGTAGTGGTAAATAAAACAAAACATCCATAGCCCTATTGTAGTTCACAACAAATCATTTAGGTTACGGTATTTAACAGAACAAGAATGAAAAAGAAGCTATAAAATTATGTATTAAACTATAAAATAAAACAAATTAGATAGTCATAGTAGCATTCATTATGAACAATAAAAGTCAAGCAAAAAAATTTTTTAAGGCTAAAGTGAAACTGATGTGCTCACCTCTCTCATTTGGCAAGAATCCAAATATGTTTCTATATTTGCATGTAACATTTTGGTTGCTAAATTATTATTCATTATCAGGGTTCCCACTCTTTTTCAGAGAAAATTTTTCCAGGACTTTTCCAGGACATTTCAAATTTAATTACAACAGGAATAAAAGACAAGGATAACAGATTCACGGCCTAAAGTAATATTCCTCTTTCCAGAAGTCTTAAAAAATCTGTATAGTTTGTTTAAATTTTGTTTTTATTTACTATATTATTGGCAGTATTCAGTTGTTGTTCTTCATTGTCTTTTCCTTTTTGTAAAGCACACTTTCTATATTAATCTTAAATTGTTATAATGTATCCATATATTAATAAACTATTAAATAAAATTATATAAACAATCATTAGTAATAATCTAGTGTATTAATATAATAACAAGATATCAACAATTTTTAAATAATGCTATGAGTTTAATGTTTTAAAATAAATACAATTTTGAATGGTAAAAATGAAAGACACTTTTAAAATTAAACTAACACCGCCAGTAGGTGACTTAATAAGTGAGTCATTGGAGTCAATCTTTCAATCGATTCGTTCAAAAAGCTCATTCATTTACAAACTAATCAGATGACGGTCTTTATGAATGGGTCACTGAATCACATTTCAAATGATTTGTTCAAAATTGTAGATTCATTCTGAAACACTTCTGTGAGTTGCTAAGAAACGTTCTGCATTGGTTTTGTTTGGAACTATTTTTGTTGGTGAAACAGACAATATTTCCTCCCCTTATATTAACTTATTTAGTGAACTTGCAGAAAATCAAAATCACATTTGCCTGCACCTCGTGTTCACAACACTAGTCTGTGCTGCGCGAGGAGTGAATGAATCGCTGAATGTGATTCATGGTGCATCGCGTCAGCGTCTCATTATGACATCATCGCTCAGAACTAAATAAAACTAGGGGGATTACGTAAAAGAATTACTATGAAGAACAACTTGTCATGGAGATGCAAGAAGTTTCAACATTTCTAAAACAAAATAAAAAGAATACATATCAATTTGCAGGGGCTCAAGTGGGAAAAACGGCACCTCATAATTATTTATTTAAAAAAAATAATAAAACGGTTAATATATTAACACAACTCTGACTTCCTTACCAATTTATTTTAATTCACACTCACACAACTGTTTTATATTCCACAGATTTCTACAAAATAATCAGTTCACACAGAGACATGGTCTTCTTTAGTATTCACTAGGTTTATCACAAGAGAAGGCAACAGCAAAGGAAACTATGCCACAGTCTGCATGTTTTCTACACTTCTATTTTCAAGTAGCTATATATTTAGAATAAATGACCAAGGAGAGGGACATAGTTTCACTAATAATTTGTTTATTTTGCACAAATCAATCAATCGTTTTAATTCTTTTGGTGTTATTGGAATACTTCTTTCATGTTGTGGACAATTTTAAGATTTTGGTCTATTTTTGCTTCCATGTCTTCTTTTTCTCTAATGGAAAGAAAACTTCCAAAATACACATTTAGATGGTGTTTGTTTTAAGCCTACTACTGTCCGTCTGTGTGCATCTGTAGATTTCTTCTAAATTAACCAAAACAAGCTAATAATGCGGTTTATGGATCCGCGTCCATGGAATGCTCCACTTCCGGTATTGACAGCCCTACAGATATCTTTACCATGGTTCAAAACGCAATGCATAGCACATTAAAATAATTAAAGTATAATATGACGCCTATCAAATCAGGCAAATGCGTTGCTGGTGGTCAAATTATTAAGGCAGCGTTAAACGTATAATCTAACTCGGCAATTTAAATCAGCAAAAATTGAATGACGTGAAAAACACACAAAACACATCCAAAACAGGAAAAACCTTTGCGACTGACTGTACAAATCGCTTTGACACAAAATCTGAGGTATATTTTTAGAGACTGCTGAAAGCTACAGAAAAAAGAAGCAAATGGATCACTGCAATTCACATAAACAACTGGACTCCAGGCAGAGAAACATGTTTTGCAGTTATCATTTTGTGTCAAAATGTTGGACTTTGGTGTAAAATCATACCCTATATATTGTATTGTTACATATTGTGTTGACAACTCATCAATTAAATATTGACCATCTTATATTCTGCATAATTGGGTGTTTTTAAATAAACACTGACAAAAACTATGCAAGTTTTAGGGCTGGACAATATGACGAAATATATAACATTGATATAAGCGATCACTCAGAGTTAGACATACCTATATTGTAGTTATATAAAATGTTCACAGGCAAATTTGCTTTATGTATTTCCCCAGCGTCGAAATCAGCACCCAAGACTGCCTCTATAATCAGACACTTTAGCGCACAAGACAAAAGCCTGGCATGAGAGAGTTAATTCAAGTGCACAGAGGAAGTGATACAATCCTCAGGCCATTGGCGCCCTCTGCAGGCATTTGTTATAATTCATAATATAACTGTTTATACAATATATATTATATTATGTATTTTAAAAGTGTTGTTATATCAAACCATATGATTACTTGCTTTTGATCCAGATATTATTGGCCCATTGTTATTATATTTGTATTTTTGGTCATTTTAAAGGCCATTGTTTGCTTAGGTCTATTTTTATTATCATAAAAAATATCCAATTACTTGATTAATTGTGAAAATAATCGACCAATTACTTGATCACCAAAATAATTATTAGTGACAGCCCTAAAAGTAATAATAGTTTAATTCCCCTATTCCATTTTGTTACTTTATAAATAAATGAAATTATAAAATTCAATGACAGTTTCATGTGAGAGTCACATATGATCTTACCACAGTTTCTCCAGTTTACAGTGAGGATTCTCCAGTACAACAGAGACTATCTTCACTCCCGAGTCTCCTAGATTATTCTCAGACAGATCCAGTTCTCTCAGGTGTGAGGAGGGGTTTGATCTCAGAGCTGAAGCCAGAGCAGCACAACCTTCATCTGTGACACCACACTTACTCAACCTGTAGAGAACAATGACACACTCTTCACTCTCTCAGATCAACAGAGACTTCATTATCAAAGAGAAACCAATAACATGAACTCAAATCACCATGTTAGATGATCTTGGTCTGTGTCACAGAGAAAAAAAAAAACATTATCATAACACACCTGCAGTCAAATTCAAGCAGGAATAATATATATTTTTAAATGTATGATCATAATTTGTGCAATACCTCTTTTTTAAACAATTAATTAAATATGTCAGTGAGTTTTACTGTTACTCTAAGAGATTATATAAAAACTGATATAACAAATTAAAACTGATTATCACATAAAAATCTAGAAAAATTGTAACAGAAGAGGTTAATGTAATGAACATTAAAGAGTCATGAAACCCCCCTCTTTCAGCTCAAGTCTATCTCACAATCATCTTAAATGTGTGTGATCAGATAGAGATAAAAAGAGCAGGAAAATCTGGCCACGCCCCCAGAACATCTTTTTCATACATATATTTTAATATATATATATATCAGATTTAAAGATATTTCACATATTGTAGTAATACATACTATTGTCCTGCAGCATTTAATAATCATGATAATAATTAATATATTATATAATATAATAAAATTATTAATATAATTATTATTAAAGTACCTGCCAAAAGTCTGGAAACAATTATAATTATTTTAAAATAAATCTCTTTTGCTCACCAAGGCAGCATTTATTTGATCAAAAATACAGAAAAACAGTAATATTGTGAAATATTGTTACAAATTTAAAAAAAAAAGTTTTCTGTTTTAATACATTATAAAATGTAATTTATTCCTGTGATCAAAGCAGAATTTCAGCATCATTACTCCAGTTTTCAGTGTCACATGATCTTTCAGAAATCATTAAAATTCAAGAAGCATTTCTGATTATTATCAATGTTGAAAACAGTTGTGCTGCTTCATATTTTTCTGGAAATTGTGATACATTTTATTTTTTTAGTATTCTTTGAAAAAGAGAAAGTTCAATGAACAGCATTTACTGTATGTACATTTATCAAATATATTAAATTTGTTAAAGCATTTATTAAATAGAAATATTTAGAATTAAATAGAATTAAAATTTAGAAATATCACTCTTCTCACTTTTTATCACTTTAATGTAAGATGAATTATAGCAGTGGTTCCCAACCTGTGGGCCACAGTGATCCTCCAGGTGGGCCGCGAGATAAATTTAAATTAATTCAAATATATTAATATAATTCATTAATTTAATTATTAATAAGTTACATTTAATAAATTAAATTAAATTAAATTAATCAAAAATACATTTAAAACAAGGCACCACCTCTCTCGTACGTATTCTGTGATTGTTTCGGTTCAGCCCAGTCTGTTTCTCATCGTGCTGCTGTGAAATACAGACTGAACGGTGGCTCAAAACGCAAACTCTCTCAGTTGGAAAAAGAAAACCTGTGTCGCTAAAAAGTTTGTGATGGATGACGGTTGTAATGAAGGTAAAGACGAATACAGTGACATACAGGAGTCGTACATAAGGCATGCGCGAGTCCGCAATTATTGATGCGCAAACACACCGTGCATGTGCGCTCGACACACTGATCGCTATAACATCGTATACATACACATGACCTGCGGTGCTGCATTCTGAAAAGTTGAGAGTTTTTCATCTCGATGCGTCTGGAAAACGTGATGTGAACGGCCCCTTAGAAAACATAACCTTTTCGCAGTTTATTTAGTTAACTGCTTAAGGCATTTCACCATTTGAATCATCAAGCAGTAACCAGCATAACCCTGAACAAAAAAATTACTGATCTGTGTGTTTCACGTGGGTCATGATTTTAGGCCGAAAAAAAAAAATTAATCCAGAAGAATCTCATCCCTGGTTGACGAGTGTGAACAGAAGGGAGGGAGTGGGGCACAGGGGAGAAAGAGGGGGACGAGCAACTGTCATCTGTCAGCGGCCCATGATGCTCTCACTAAATATCAGGGGGAAATTGAAGGATTTTTATTGCTGACTAAGTTAAATTCAGATGAATTATGAATACAATATCTTACACACACAGCACAAGCTTGATTTCAAATGGTACACTGAATTAAAAAAGACAAGTAAATAGTAATGTAATAAGAACAAATAAACACATTAACAAAAGCACAAATAAATACAATAGAATAAAGATACAAATGAAATCGACTGCTTTATTTCTTCAGGTAGGTCTAACAGTATTCAGGTAAGAAACTGAATAAAGAAAGTAATCAAATTTAAAATAACTTTGGATAATCTTCATTGTAAAAATTAAATACAGATTAATCAATTAACACTTTATTATGTGTGCGCTTCGGATGTGAGCGAGAAATCTGCGGGAATCAGTAGAATTTGCATTGAAAGTCAGACCGGGTCACACCAACAGTATTTAACCGGAGTGAATGAGACTGAATGAGAGGAGGAGGGTGTGGGGATGAGAGGAGAGCAAGAAAGCGCAGCTGGTATCAGTGTATCGATGCTGCAGAAAGGAGTATTGGAATCGTTTCAGATATTTCAGTATCGATACATATCGAAATATAGATATTTCTGACAACACTAATCCTGACTGTGCTGAGATTGAGTGTGTTTAAAGTAAAGAGTGTTAAATGTTGATCGTATCTCCTTACTGAGGAGCAGCTCATGTGTTCAATCATTTACAGATCAATCACTCAATCACCTCAACTCAGGTTTATGGCTGCTGTAAATTTGTAAATTTTCAACACTCTTGATGCTTTGAAACTTTTCCTGAAACATTTAAAAAAAAAAAAACCTTCAAAGATTTAAGAGGCTTCATTTCTCCATCCCTACTCAATAGTTTTAGGCCTTTTTGCAATTTTTTTTCCCATCAAATTTAGCTGTTTTAGAGCGTTTACTAATTTTGAGCCTGTTTTTAAACATGAACTATCTGTAATGTCATTTTTCATGTGTGGAAAAAGCAACAAAACTAAACTAGTAATCAGATTTTTTTTCACCCATATCCCCCACGCCCAACCATGCACGTGCACACACACACACACACACACACACACACACACACACACACTTGACTTTACAACACAAACGCACACCTTTATTTATTCTCATTATCTCTTGCTTTCTTAACAGGGCTCCAGACAAAAAAAAGAATCATTAAGGAGTCATTGGCTCCTATAGGGGAAAAAAGGCGCCAAATTTTTTTTTAATGAGCCACACAATTAATGAACTTAAATTTTTAAATCACTTACTTTCAGTCATCCTGTTGTGTTTATATATATCTCCCCTTTACAGTTTCAGCATTTTCATTTTGTGATTTTTCTGGGAAATAAATGTCACTATTTTCACTTAATACTAATATAGTTTTTGTTAATATTTTGAATCCGATAAGATTTTTATATATTTTATTTTTTGTTGTTTTAATCTTTTTTTTTCTTAATTTTTGTTTTTAGTTTTATTTTTGGTTGTTTTTAAACATGGCTGTTTAGTTTTTTATACATTTTTATTTCAGTATTAACATTTATTTCAAGCAATGAAAAAATGTTTTTTAATGGTTTTAGTTAACTATAACCTTTATATTGAATAATATGCATCAAATAATGTTGTTAGTCATTCCTCCCTGAAGCTACAACAGTTTACTTTGAATCAAATGAAAATATGAATTATGGAAATAAATATATAAATAAATTTGGTTTGTGTAACCAAATAACAAACAGGGGAAACTGATATACATACGACTTTGATTAATGAACAGGCCAAAATACAGCCGGACTCTTATTTTGAAATGCATGTGGTTTCCTTTTGCTGCTCATTCAAGTTCAGATGAAGAAGATAAAAAAAAACTACACTGTTACGAGCGTTACAACACATTACAATATGAATAATATAGAGTAAACTTTGTCATAATTGATCAGCATTAGTTCTTAAGCAATCGGTTGACTAATATGCGCTAATCATTGATTGCGAGAGCCTGAAAAACGCACAACAGCGCCATCTTTTGACTTTAAAATATGCAGCGCTCACTAGGGATGGGCGATACCACTTATTTTGTTTTCGATACAATACCGATACTTTCGAGGCCAATATCGCCGATATCAATACCGATACGATACCTCTAATCCAAACTTATACATTTAAAAATTTTTAAATTATTGAATTACTTAGAGTAATTATATTTGAAAGGTATTTTAACATACAATATGCATTAATTGCAATTTATTCGATTATATTTTTGTTTACACATGGTTAAAATGTTTACTTGTAGTGGTAACCATGGAAATGTACAAATTCTATAGGCCTAGCTGAACTATGTTCACTGTAGTAATGATTCATTTTCATAAGGGACTGCCAGTGACAGGCTGTTGCACCCATAAAATGCAACCTTTGTATTCTGACAGTGTATCAACATTAGATACAGAACAGAACATCAATATGAACTTTTAACATTCAATTTAAATAAATGTAATTGCACAAACAATGTAGGCTACTATTTCATTTTGTTTATTGTTAAATAACTCAAACATATGTTTTTCTGTCTTCTGTTAAGCATTGTTCGGGGCTGTGTTTCCCAAAAGCATCAATGGTTTCTTACGATACTAAACGCAGCCCTGTTTGAATGTAGTGTCGGCAGTGAGTGAACGCATTCTGTGATTGATTGGTTCTGTCTTGCAGCATTTGCGTGTGTTCAGATGAGCAGGAAAATAGTTCTACTACACAATTATTCACTAACATAGGTTATTTGTCCAATTCAATGCATATTGTACACATTAAATTTATTGTTAATTTATTGGTAAAAAAAAAACCTTAGTAATCGATAAAACCTTAGTATCGATATTTTTATTTGAGTATCGATATATCAATACTTCATATCGATACGCCCATCCCTAGCGCTCACATTTATTTAATAAATCACATAAAGGACTATCGCGATTTGTTTTTCCATCCACAAAATATAAGACGCCTTAAAATGATCGTTTATACTCGTTATAATGTTTAAGGCACAGAAGACTTTTAATGACCTTAAATTGATCTGATGATGAGCGGAGTGGAATAATGAAAGTGATCAGCATGATTGATATTCAAACGGTAAGAACGCGCTGCATTGTGTATCTGCAGTCTGTAGAGCCGGTTTCCCCTTTTGAATTACATCAACACAGCAAATGATGTGATAGGCTACTGGTCACAGAACACACAAATAACGAGATCTCACGGAGACTCACGAGATCAAACGTGACTTGAGAAGAAAAACAATTGGAGGACAATCGATGTTGTCAGCTGACTCTCCTGCCACGCGTTGTTTTAATGAATGTAATTAGGACTTTCACGATTCCTCGTTCAAATTTGAGTACTTGATTTAAAAAAATCCTCAATAGACCCTTTTTACATTTCTGTGTTTCTCAGTAGCAAAAGTCGTCATAGTTGGGTAAACTTTTATCCATGGGTTTCAAAGACGTCACTTCCGCTATGCCCGCCGCCATTTTTGTGTCCGACACGGCAACTAACACAGCAGCGCTTCATTGTACCGATGATCATCTTTAGCTTCCAGCGAGCACTCAAACAGCAACACAAAACATTAATAACTATGATTGTGACTGTCATATTAATAACATTATAATTGTACACACTACTGTAATAAAATGTTGTGAATTATTTGTACTTAGCTGCTGTGTTTCAGCGTGTTGTTACAGGAAGAACGCATCTACAACAGGAGCTACATTCAAGTTTCTTAGTTCAAGTTCATCTGTGCATGATTTTGTGCAAATTTAAGTTATAATATTATGTTTATCTTGTATAAATATATCTGAATTATCCTATATAGGATGTGTTCTGTTGAGTTAATTAACCTTCTAGCAAAGCGCTTCAGTTTATGGGTGTTCAGCTCTTCAGCTTCAGCGCGAGCAGCTCAAACAGCAATGATGTCATCTAAATGAGGAAAAATATCGATATTTGGACAAAACATCTGTTATTGTTTGTGATCTTATTTTATTACCTCCAGCTGTGTTTTGTCCCTTAAAAACATTTCTACAGTAGTGTCCACGAGAATAAGGTGGATATCTTGTACACAGTCCATCTCCATACACCGGAGAAAGTGTTACCAAAAAATCTATTACCTAACAAAAATATAAATAAAATAACAAAATATGTAAATGCAAACAAGTCATCTGACAACATTATTTAGACTGTAAAGAAACAAAATGCATGTGCTATGGTGGAATAAATAATTGGAAATAAGGAAATGATTTTAATCAAACCATATGTTATGGTTTACGAGAACAATACAAGTGTATTGTTAATAATACGAGAACAATACAAGTGTGTCACAGACACGCCAGGTTCCAACATCACCCAATCACAGCGCACTCAATCCCCAGAGTACTGATCACATGCACCTGCACCTCATCAGCACGCCAATCTGCACCAGCATAAAAGACACTCACACTCACTCAGTCACTGTCCGGTCTCGTATGCATCTAGTACCCTAAATGCTTACCTCTTGGACTCCTTTGAAAACTACTTACCTGTCTCCATCGTCTCCAAGTCTCCTCGTGTTGTTCCAGTTTGTGTGTGAGTGTCTCCAATCCTCCTCGTCAGCCATCTCAGCACTTCTCCACGGATCTTCACTCCTGCAAATCACCCAAAGGACAGTATTCCCATTTATCATCACCTCAACATCTAACTTCATTCATCTTCACTCACCTGCACCACCGTATACTCTGCTGTGTGTGAAAATAAAGTCTTGTTATCTGTTACCTCTGCCTCTGCCCCATTTGTATTGTAACAGAAGACCGGACCAGAAAACATCGTCTTCACACACAGCATGAGTCAACCGGATCCCATTCAAGAGCTCGTCAATGTCCTCCGAGCTCTTTCCACCACTCCAACATCACCTCTCCCAGCGATCACCTCCGCAAACACCGCTACCTCTCCTTCACCTCCTGTGCACGCCAGTCCCATGGCGAAACCGGCGCCCTACTCTGGTTCGGCGGAGGACTGCAGCGGATTCCTTCTGCAGTGCTCGCTGGTCCTGGAGATGCAACCGCACAATTTCCCCACCGAAACCTCTAAAGTGGCGTACATCATCTCCCAACTGCAAGGCAAAGCGCTCCAATGGGCTGATTCTATCTGGTCCCAAAATCATCCTATTACTCAGTCATACTCCGGTTTTGTGGCCCACTTCCGCGAAGTGTTTGGGAAGCCCATCTTAGATTCTTCAGTTGGTGAGAGACTTTATAATTTAAAACAAGGATCCTTATCTGTCAATGAATATGCCTTGCAGTTTAGAACACTCGCTGCATCCAGCGGCTGGAACGAACAAGCCTTGATAACAACATATCGGCAGGGATTGGATCCTCGCGTGCGGTTGCATCTCGCTGCATACGAGGATTCCATCGGCCTGGAACGATTCATCCAACTCTCCATCCGTTTCGCCACTCGTATGCAGTCGTGTTTACAAGAACACCAGGGCCAGCCGCTGTTTTCCATCTCAGCACGCCGACCAGAGTCCGTCAGCCCCCCAGAACCAGCCAATGAACCCGTGTCTCTGGAAGGTACACGGCTCTCCCCAGCTGAGCGACAGAGACGGCTGACCCAGAATCTTTGTTTATACTGTGGTTCTCCTGGGCATATCCTCTCCACATGCCCAATTCGTCCTCTGCGACCCATGGTGAGTGCCATCATTCCGTCTGTTAAGAAGATGAAACCCCTCACCACTACTGTAACACTTACTGCTTCTGACATTTCCCTTCCAGTTGTCGCCCTCCTCGATTCTGGGTCAGCCGGCAACTTCATCTCCGGCACCCTCTGTCGCCAGCTCCACATCAAGACCACGGCCACGCCGACCACCTACCAGATACGATCAGTAACAGGCGAAGCCCTAAGCCGTAAACATATCCGCCATTGCACAGATGCCATCCAGATTCAAGTCGGCCTTCTACACGTCGAACACCTCCATCTCTGGTTCTGGAGGGATCCACCGCTGACGTGATCCTAGGGCGCCCTTGGTTGGAGCAGCACAACCCAACACTCTCTTGGAAAACCGGCGAGGTCCTGAAGTGGGGCGAAAACCTGTTTCCACGACTGTTTCCCTGGGCTTCCCATTCCTCGTTTTCCACGCTCCGAGTCTCTTCCGGTCTGTGCCACGACCATCGAGAGCCCAGTGGACCAACGCTCTGTCGACATCCCTGAATGTTACGCCCCCTTCAGTGACGTATTCTGCCCTCAACGAGCTTCCAAGCTGCCTCCACACCGGCCATGGGACTGTGCCATCGATCTGCTTCCAGGTGAACCAGTGCCTAGGGAAAGGATATACCCTCTATCCATCCCGGAGGAGAAGGCCATGGAGGAGTACATCAAGGAAGCTCTCGCTCAAGGATACATCTGACCATCCACTTCTCCTGCTGCTTCAAGCTTCTTCTTCGTGGCCAAGAAGGACAGAGGCTTGAGGCCCTGCATTGATTACCGCGCCTTAAACAACATCACAATCAAGTTCCGTTATCCCCTTCCTCTCGTCCATTCAGCCCTAGAACATCTCCGTGGTGCCACTGTCTTCACCAAACTGGACCTCCGCAGCGCGTACAACCTCATCCGGATACGCGAGGGGGACGAGTGGAAGACCGCCTTTGTGACACCTACCGGCCAGGATTTCATACATGAGGTGCTCCGGGAGTTTCTCCATCGACTTGTCCTGGTCTACATAGATGACATCTTGATCTACTCCCGGAGCCTGGCCGAACATCGCCACCACATTGCGGAGGTCCTCCAACAACTCCGCAAGTTTCACCTATTCCTCAAAGCAGAAAAGTGTACTTTCCATCAGTCTTCAGTCCATTTCCTTGGGTACATCATCGATAGCAGTGGCATCCGGATGGACGAGGGGAAGGTGGAAGCCATTAAGAACTGGCCAACTCCCTCATCCAACAAAGACCTACAACGCTTTCTCGGATTCTCCAACTTCTACCGCCGTTTCATACACAACTACAGCTCCCTTGCCAGTCCACTCACCAACCTGCTCCGAAAAAGCCCAAGTCTCTGTCCTGGACCCCTGAGGCCACGGAGGCCTTCCAACACCTTAAAGAAGCCTTCACCCCCGCTCCTCTCCTCATCCACCCCAACCCAGAGCTGCCCTTCATTGTCGAGGTGGACGCTTCCACCACTGGAGTAGGAGCGGTGTTGTCCCAGCAGGCTCCATCCATGTGCCTTCTTCTCCTGCAAGCTCAACCCGGCGGAGAGGAACTACGATATCGGCAACCGGGAACTCCTAGCCGTGAAACTCGCCCTGGAGGAGTGGAGGCATTGGCTGGAGGGTGCCAAACATCCTTTCCAAGTCCTCACTGATCATAACCTTGAATACTTACGATCTGCTAAAAGACTCAACCCCAGACAAGCCCGCTGGGCCCTGTTTTTCACCAGATTCAACTTATCTTACCGCCCCGGTCCTAAAAATGTAAAAGCAGATGCTCTCTCCCGTCTCCACGCTCCAGAAGAAAATAACGAAGATCCTGAACCCATCATTCCCAAAGAACTCATTGTCAGCCCCATTTCCTGGTCCAAGGAGACCTTGCCCTCCTCCAATGCCTCCACCAAAGCTCCGCCGGGTTGCCCACCAGGCTTGTGCTACACCACAAGATCACGACGCACTCCTCTCATCCACTCAGCCAACACGTCACTTGGCACTGGTCACCCGGGGGCCAATGAACCCTCTCGCTGCTGAGGGAACGCTTCTGGTGGCCCAACATGGCAGCTGATGTCAGAAGGTACGTGCAGGGCTGTAAGGAATGCGCCATCTCGAAGAGCCCACGCCACTTACCATCCGGCAAGCTCTTACCTCTGCCCGTTCCTAACCGACCCTGGTCACACCTAGGAGTCAATTTTATCACCGATCTTCCAGCCTCCAACAACAACACCTGCGTCCTTGTGGTAGTGGACAGGTTCTCGAAGTCCTGCCGCCTAATACCCCTAAGAGGCCTACCCACTGCTATGGAGACGGCGGAACTACTCTTCAATCACGTATTCCGATACTTTGGTATCCCAGAAGATATTGTCTCCGATAGGGGACCCCAATTTATCTCCAAGGTATGGAGGGCCTTCTTCTCGCTCCTAGGTGTGACCGTCAGCCTTACATCTGGTTACCATCCTCAGTCGAACGGGCAGACGTTCTGGAGAGGAAGATCCAGGAGATCGGTCGCTTCCTCCGTACCTTCTGTCATGACCACCAGGACTCTTGGAACCAGTACCTGGGTTGGGCCGAGTACGCCCAAAACTCCCTCCGTCAGCCTTCCACCGGCCTCACACCTTTTCAATGCGTACTTGGCTACCAACCTCAACTGTTCCCCTGGTCTGGGGAACCCTCTGATGTGCCATCTGTGGATTACTGGTTCCGAGAGAGCGAGAGGGTCTGGGGCTCAGCACTGCAACGAGCCCTGCGCAGACGCAGGATGACAGCAGACCTTCACCGGTCCGAAGCTCCCTCCTACCAGCCCGGTCAGAAGGTCTGGCTGTCAACCAGGGACATCCGCCTGCGTCTGCCCTGCCGGAAGCTGAGTCCCAGGTTCATTGGTCCATTCATCATATGCAAGCAGATCAACCCAGTCACGTACCAACTTCAGTTACCTCCACATTATCGTATTCACCCCACATTCCATGTCTCATTACTCAAACCTCACCACCCTTCTGTTTCTCTCTCCACAGGACCTGGCGTGGCAGCCTCCGAACCCCCCCTTCCACTCATCCTGGACGACGGCGCCGCGTATGAGGTTCATGAAATCTTGTACTCCCGACGCTGTGGTGGTCTTCTGGAATATCTGGTCGACTGGGAGGGCTACGGCCCCGAGGAACGCTCATGGGCTCCCAGGGACGACATCTTGCACTCCAACCTTCTTCAAACCTTCCACTCCAACCACCCTGACAGACCAGCCCCCCATGGAAGAGGCCGACCACGACGACGTCGGGGTCCTCGGCCCTCAGGAGCGGGCCGTGGAGGGGGGGTACTGTCACAGACACGCCAGGTTCCAACATCACCCAATCACAGCGCACTCAATCCCCAGAGTACTGATCACATGCACCTGCACCTCATCAGCACGCCAATCTGCACCAGCATAAAAGACACTCACACTCACTCAGTCACTGTCCGGTCTCGTACGCATCTAGTACCCTAAATGCTTACCTCTTGGACTCCTTTGAAAACTACTTACCTGTCTCCATCGTCTCCAAGTCTCCTCGTGTTGTTCCAGTTTGTGTGTGAGTGTCTCCAATCCTCCTCGTCAGCCATCTCAGCACTTCTCCACAGATCTTCACTCCTGCAAATCACCCAAAGGACAGTATTCCCATTTATCATCACCTCAACATGTAACTTCATTCATCTTCACTCACCTGCACCACCGTATACTCTGCTGTGTGTGAAAATAAAGTCTTGTTATCTGTTACCTCTGCCTCTGCCCCGTCTGTATTGTAACAAAGTGCTACTTATTAAAAATAATGCATTAATGTTTTTGAAAAAATATGAAACATTTTTAATATTACAGTAATAGTAAACATCTTTAATGACTGTTTGAAATATCATCATTGCTGTTAGAGCTGCAAACACACGCTGGAGCTGAAGAGAAAGAACACCCATAAACTGAAGCTAGAAGGTTAATTGACTCAACGGAACACATCCGATAAGAGAATTCAGATTTTTATACAAAATAAAAATAATATTACAACTATTTGCACAAAATCACGCATGTTTCAATATTCTAGATACTCATCAAATAAAACGGACTCAAGTGTGGTGTCATGAACTCCACTCATCGGGAGTAATGTTTTTGTGCATCGACCCATCAGTGCCATTGCTGGGCTGCTATCAACACCTTGAGTTGGAGTGTTCTGGTGGTCCAGCATTGCTAGGTAAGGATCAGCTCTTTTAGCTTTCGCCATGAGCCTTTTTGCACTTTTTACAGCTGACTCCTCTTTTCCATTGCTCTGTGGGTATCCCGGTGAGAAGGTTTGTGTGTAAAGTCCCAGGCTTTGCTGAATTTCTTGAATTCATCAGATGAATACTGGGGGCCATTGTCTGAAAACACCAACGGTACCGACCCAGATGTGTTGCGAACGTTGTGAGAAAACTGGATTCTTCCTCTAATTCCACGTGCCAAAATCCATTTTTCACATCACAGACTGAGAAGACCCGTGTTCCATTCAAGTCTGGCAGTACATCCTCAATTGTGGGTAATGGATAATGGTTTCTTTTTAGCTCTTTGTTGAGGGGCTTTGGGTCGATACATGTACGCAGCTGTCCTGAGGGTTTCTGCACTATGATCATGCTGCTAATCCAGTCTGAACTTCTTTCAACAGGAGCTATGATTCCTCGCCTATGCAAGTCTGCTAACTCTTTTTTGAGGGGTTCATAGAGAGCTGTGGGAACTCTTCTTTTGGGCAGTTTTACTGGTTCCACCTGCTCATCTATTTCCAATTTGAGCTTCCCTTCAAATGTCCCATCACCTTCAAAGACATCTGCATAGTCCAGTTTTGTTTCTTCTTCTGTCCACTTCTTTGATTCCTCCCTGCTTTCCTCTACAGCCATAATATTTTGATGCATCACATTAATCAGTTGCATTTCCTGGCATGCTTTGCTGCCCAGAATGGGTCGATATGCACCTTTCTCCACTACAATGAACTTGAGTTTGTATTTTTTCCTATTGCAAGGGTTTTTCATCTGAAGAGTGCACTTTCCAAGTGGAGTCATGTGGTCTTGTTGTACATCATTAGAACCTGATTGCAGGGCTGTATTTGATCCTTTGGTCATATTTGCTGGGATTACATTGCATGTGGCACCACAGTCTAACTGGAATCGTACCGATCTTTTATTGACCTGCAAAACGGCATATACAGCTGTACTGTGGTCCGGGTCACCCTTCACCATGTTTATACTTCCTCCCACTGTGCTCAAAGTTATACTCAGCACTTCATCTTCACTTTCTGAATCATCATCTTCCTGCTCATTTGCCAAAACTATCTTTTTCCTATTGGTCCACATACTTTTGCATACTGCAGCAAAATGGTTATTCTTACTGCAAGATTTACACTTTTGCTCAAATGCAGGACATTTTTCCTTCCTCTTCTCATGTTTCCGGCCGCAATATCTGCACTGTATGATGCTCCATTCTGATGAGGTGTCTCTTTTTTCTCTGTATTTCTCCTTTGTAGCCATGGCATGTATTGTTGCTGATGATGTCTGTGACTCTATAACTTTTGCTCTCTGTCTGGACAGCTCTGCAGCTCTTCCTATCTGTAAGCATTTTTCCAAACTGAGATCAGACTCTCTGAACAGGTGCTTCCTTAAATGTGAATCCCATGTCCCACACACAATTCTGTCTCTTCTGAGGGAGTCTGTAATCACCCCAAAATTGCATGTTGCTGCCAGTGTCCTTAATTCAGTCACATGTTTGTCCAGACTTTCCTCTTGACCCTGACTGTGTGTAAAGAAATTGTGTCTTTCAACAGTCTCATTTTTCTTGGGGTCACAAAATCCATCCAACTTTTTTATCACTTCTTCAATTAATAAGCCCTCCACATTAGTTCCAACTCCCAAAGTTTGGCACACTTCACGTCCTTTTTCTCCAATTAAGTAATGCAGCAGTTTCAATTTATATTCACCCATTTTGTCTTCCATTGTCAGATCTACATACAAATGTAATTCTTCCTTCCATCTTTTCCATGTCATTGCTATCGTTGCAGGTGCTAGACTAGTGATCAATTATTTACTCACATTGATATCGTCAAGTACGTCACCTCCGAAGCGCGCGCTCAGATGCTCTCTCTGATTTGAGCAGCGGCTATGCGCTCTTGCGAGTCTCTGTCACGCTCCTCAATGGAATGATGATCACTTTAATTCCTTGTGGTTCGGTTTCAGTCTTTAGACTTATGAACCGCTGCCACCATGTTTCAATATTCTTGATACTCATAAAATAAATCAGACTCAAGTGTGGTGTCATGAACTCCAACTGTTTACTGCTCTTCCGCTCTCTCGCCAATACATGCATAATAAAAATCTCACGTACAACTTCAACACTATACATATTGCACGTATTGTTACAACGCACAGATGAACTTGAACTAAGTAACGCAGTCAGAATAATAGCTCCTGTTGTGGATTCGTTCTTCCTGTAACAACATGCCGAAACACAGCAACTAAGCCCAAAGAATTCACAACATTTTATTACAATAGTGTGTACCCAGGGTGCGAACGACGGGGGAGCTAGGAGGAGCTCAGCTCCCCTTAATAAGACATGGGCTCCCCTGAAAACGTGATTTGTGAAATTTTGGGGTCTCCAAAAATATTGTGTTATTTTGACGTACAATTTCAGTTTTGTGTAATGTGATCATCGTGGATTATTATGTTTAATTGCAAAAATATCATTCATTCATGCATGACAGTGATTTAAACCTAATTCACTACAATAAAGATAACTGTACATGCTATTCTTGTCATGAGCATCAAGTTGTGGGGGCGCTGCGGTGCAAATTTCACTCATGTTTAGTACGTGTTAATCATGGTGTTAACTCAAAGATTCATAGAAAAAATATAAACATTGGAGTTGTGGTCGATTCTGTGTTAAGGTAAGGCATGTTATTCGCAATTATGTGTTGTGGCTGGGTTTTTATAGGTCTGCGTGACTCTAGGCCTAATTGAACGGAGGAATTATGGTATTCTTCTGTAGCCTGAAGAGTAACTTTAACCGTTGTTCATGTGAACTCAAAGACAGCCTGATGCTTTGTTTATAGACTATTTGTGGGTGTCTATTCACCTATCAATTCATGTCGATAAAGTATAATAGGGTAAATCCTGTATCAAGCGCACGAACCCCCCCATAAAAAAAAGTGGGCTCCCCCAAAGTCCACGGTATAGTTCGAACACTGTGTGTACAATTAATGTTATGAATAAGACAGCCCCAATAATAGTTATATTAATGTTTTGTGTTGCTGTTTTTTTACTCTATTCGATCATTTGTAAGTGTGAACTCGCCACAGGTAATAGTACATTATTTATTTATTTATTAAAGATTTATTTTTGGCATTTTATTATATTCAAATCTATAAATCAAACTATGTATTGCATTTATGAAGAAAAGGTTCAGCACCCAAGGCTCTATCACTATTGTCTCATGGTGTTCAGTGTCTTTAGGATTGTTTGTGATTTAGTTTTAGTGACTCAGGAGTCCTCTTGACTACTCCTAACGTTTCACAGATTTAGGAGCTAGTTTTAGTGTTAAAATGCTTTGTGAAATACTCTCAGAGCAAAAATGTAGGAGTTCTAAATTTAGGACACGCCCATTATTTTTAAGAGTTTCTCCTGAATCTGCGAGTTAGGAGCTACTTTTAGCCTTAAGATGTTTTGTGAATACGACTCCTGATGATTTTATTCATTTGTAATAAATATTTTAGTCATTATTCTGTCATTTTTCAGTGAAAATCATTTCACTGTATGTAATTCACACATTCATGCCAAAATTCTTAATTAATATTCACAGTATTCACACTGTCAAACCGTTACTGTTTACGATTGATTAAATGTTTAACATCATTAAATTTCTTTAAGGCAGTTTCCACACATTCATTCATCTATTTTAAAACTGCTCTTACGAAAATTAACCATGTTTTTACTATAAATAAAACTAAAAAACATGGTTATTATAGTTAAACCATGGTAACCACAAATTAACCATGGTATTTTGTAGTAAAACGGTGGTAATACAAATGGTAATCAATTCGTGAAAAAACATGGTTACTACACTTTTACTATAATAAAACCATGATTAATTTTGGTAAAGGGTGTTTTTCAGTCAAATTCACTTATAAATGTAAATTCAACAGGTAAGAAATATGATCAGTAAGAGAAAAACACAGTTAATGAGAAGACGAGCACTGGACTGCGACAGGTTAGATGGGAAATAAATGTATTTGGAAGGGAACATTTCAGCAAGTTGAAGATATGAGATGTAAACACTCTCAGTTTGGAAATGCATCTACTACACGAACGTACTCCAGCGTCCGCATATTATTTTAAAAGAAGGACCTTCATCCCGCCGTATCAGTCTCACCCATGCTTTCCTCAATTCTTGTTGTGTCGAGAAATCGTGAAAACTGAGGCGAGGATGTTGTTGTTCAGAATCAGAGCAGCCGGATCGCTGCAGTAACACCGGCGAGAGGATTCAGACATTAGTTTTGACTGAGTTGCGATGGGACCGGAAGTAGAGATACACTGCTTCACTTACCGGATATAGGAAGTGTGATAAAGATCTATAGCAATTTGCCAGGAACTGGCAAAATACCGGAAGTTGTGCATTCTACGGACGAGAATCCATCTTTTCACACTGAGGACAACTGAGGGACTCAAACACAACTATTAAAAAAGGTTCAAACATTCACTGATGCTCCAGAAGGAAACACGATGCATTAAGACCCGGGGGTGAAAACTTTTTGAATTTGAGCATCAAGATAAATTTTACTTAATTTGTCTTCCGGGAAACATGTGAGTATCTTCTGTAGCTTCCAATGGGCAGTACTAAATGAAAAAATTAGATATTTAAACAAAATAAGACAAATTTGGACATCTTCATCTTGTTCAAAAGTTTTCACCCCCCTGGTTCTTAATGCATCATGTTTTCTTCTGGAGCATCAGTGAATGTTTGAACCTTTTTTAATAGTTGTGTTTGAGTCCCTCAGTTGTCCTCAGTGTGAAAAGATGGATTTCAAAATCACATAGTCACTGCTGGAAAGAGTTCAAATATGCAAAAGATGCTGGAAAACTGAAGAATCTGCAGGATCTGAAGGATTTTTCTGAAGAACAGAGCTCAGTTTAACTGTTCAGGACAAACAAGAGACTCATGAACAACCATCACAAAACATAAAAACAGTCATGGATCATCCAGGTAACCACACAGGATTAAGAATCAAGGGGATGTAAACTTTTGAACGGGTCATTTTTATAAATTCAGCTATTTTTTGATTATATATAAACATCTTTTATGCAAAATATCTTATTCAGGACAGTATTAAATAAAAAATAACACACATTTTGCATGATCTCTCTTATTTTGTTAAAATAATTAACATTTTGCAGATTCTGCAAGGGGTATGTAAACTTTTGAACACGACTGTATATATTTTACCACATTAAAAGATATGTCTTATGTTGTAATAATACATACTATTGTTCTGTAAAAATAAAAAGCAGCATTTAATAATCGTAATAATTAATATATTATATAATATATTAAATTTATTAATAGAAATGTAATTAATTAAAGTACCTGCGAAAAGTTTTAAAAAACAATTATTAATGATTTTAAAATAAGCCTTTTCTGCTCAATTCTTTGAAAAATATAAAGTTCAATGAACAGCATTTTTTTTTAAATTTTATTACATGCATTTATCAAATATATTAAATAGTGAATAATAATAAATAGTGAATGTTTCTTGAGCAGCAAATCAGCATTTCTGAAGAATCATGTGACACTGAAACTTCTCTTTGTAAACAACAACAGAGCTACAAACGATTCTAAAGACTAATGTTGCGTTCCCAAATGCAAATTTAAACGTCACAATCAAAGTAGCATTTACAGTGAATCGACACTGAAAACACAGTAACGTTACTGTTCCAGCAAACATGCAGCGCGTCATATAATTACATCACAGCCGTTGCGAATTTTATATTAAATTCTCACCACCATTCATAAAAAAGTTACCGGGCGAGTAACACGTTTCAGCGCTGATTCTACTCGCATTGGCGCGTTGAACCTTTTGAACCATAGACATTATAATAAACACTAGACGCCCTATTGGCCTCTGAACCGTACGTCAACGGCGCCGCCATATTGCGCGGGGCAACGTTCCCATAACGCTCATTACTGGAATTGAGAAAAATGTCTGCTTCGTGTGTATTTGGTCACTATATAATTATATTGATAGTAGTTTGCCACCAGAGTCAGATTAAAATAGCTAGCGATGTCGCTAGTTAGCTGTGAAAGTTGAGACATGAGTTTACATGATTTCTAATATAGTTTTAGCTTATATTACATCTTATTTTATAAACTAAATTTCCTGAAGTTTAAATATGCATCTTTATTTTCTTAAAACCGACTTTTATGACAAGTACAAAGAGTAGGTTTGTCTTTTTAGATTATTTAATAGTTTGCCATTAAATGGTGACTTGTTTATATTTTTATTTCCTTTTTAGCCCGTTGCAACCAGGGCTACACAAGCCTCGAGGAAAGCTGAGGAGAGCCTGTCGGACTGTTCTCGCCTTTTCCAAGAGACTGACGGAAAATATATAGCCTTTTGTTGTTGTTGTTATTATTATACCAATACTATATTATTATTGTACTAGTCACTATTTAATTTACTATTTTTATTACTGTCTATATTATTCTGCAATTGATATTACATTGTATTTGAGATTATAATTATACCAATACTATTAAAAATATTTAAGACCTATCGAATCTGAATTTATGACTTTTTAAGGCCTTTTATTAGGAAAAATATATTTAAGACCTTTTAAGGACCCGCAGCCACCCTGCACCAGCAGGGAACAGACCAGGAGAAAGTACTATAACCTTGTAAATATTGTTCATTTGAATGAATGATTGACGTTTATATTTTTGGACTGTGAGTGTAATTCGCAGACGGTCCCTTTAGCAGCCTAGGTGAAAATGAAGCGAATATCAAAGTTAAAACTAGCAAACGGACAAACGGATCTACAGTCACATCAAATGTAGCTGCTAACTGACCTAAAGCGTGTGTAGATGCATCTACTCTGAAGAGAATATAATCAGCAGATATAGTGTACTATTATTTTCTACAGTGTCAGCCAATGACTCTTTTACAACGATCAGCCAATGGAGGCACAGAGACCGCCTTCTGATGTTTGATTGACACCCTCTCATTAGCATGTTGTGCCAAGGAAAAATAAATATAAAGCTACATTCAAAAATGAATAAATGAATAAACGGTTTAAAAAGGAAAATGTGTCAACTTTCAGTTTAGTGTTTCCTTTAACATTTTTTTTTATTTACCCCAACGTTCGTTTTATTTATTTATTTATATCCTCACACATTCAATTATTTATGTAATTGTTTATGCAGGAATATGTGGATTTATGTATATATTTGCACATTTATTTATTTATTTATCTATGTATCGTTTTGTGGATTTATTTATTTATGGACATATTTATTTGTGTATTTATATATTTATTGTTTTTGCAGGTTTCGTCCTTCATACTGCAGTTGTGTGATGTGATGATGTATGAATCCTCATGTTCTTTTGTTTATGCTGCTATTTGCGCATGTAAAGCTAAACCCCTGGAAAAAAACATTATTTTATGGTATTTTTAATGGGTCACAAACACCCATCTATTCTAATTTAATTTTAATTCTAATCTTAACGGTTTATGATCGACTAATGAGCTTCAGTTGTTTTCAGGAAAATAATCTAAATGATCAAAATGCTCTCATTACAATTCTCCACCAGATTTACAATGCTGCATGCAAGTTCACAATAAGTTAAAAAATTTGATCGTAGCCACCGCTCACGTCGCGTGGAAACGGCCGTACGCACTGTTTTCTGTCATACGTTCGTTTCATAAATGAGGCCCGATGTGTGCCATTTCATCAGATTTGTAAGGTAAATCATTTATTAACCTACACCAACACAGGAGAATACGTCAATATCTAGTGTTGGGTCTGAGTCCACCTTTGTCGAGTCCGAGTCAAGTAAAAGTCCTTAACCAATCAAGTTCGAGTCCAAGTCCGAGTCCAAAAGGGGCCGAGTCCAGAAAGATTTAAATGATTTGAAATTGCAATTGACCTTTTGCAAAGACCCTCCCCCTCTTAGTTACTTTTGCTATGCTGCTCTCACGCCACACATCATGTTCTCACACAGTGAAAAATACATTGTGAAACAAAGAGGACACTGACTTATTACTTTGATATAATATAAAATCGTAGCTTTCAAATATTGTCATTTTTAAGAAATTCAAACAATAAATACCGTTTTGGTATTTATTGTTTGAATTCTCTGCATGGCGACTCTAAACGCCTCTGATCTGATGGGCCATTGCGTTCACACGCTCAACGTCTGTGATTGGCTACAATGTTCAACGCAACAACAATACAATGTAAGTATTTTCGTTTCGTTTTTGAATAATACCATATTGTGCCCTTCAGTGCCCGGACTCGGCTGTACTCGGGAAATTTTCAGAGTCCAAAATGTCCAAGTCCGAGTACAAATTCACCCGAGTGCGTGACAAGTTCGAGTTCATTGTTCATCACGATTTCAAAATAAAAGTTTAATCTCTGAGTTGAGTTTGCATGTTTTGATGTCCACATATTCTTGTTCAAGAAATTACAGTGGCTGTAGCATTTCTGTCATAAAGAAGTTGCCAAATATTAAAGATTAAGTTAACATTTAAAATAATGTCGTTTGGCCAATATTAAATAGAGATTTGATCTGCTGTAAAGTGTGACAACAACAATCACCAGGCCGTTGGCGCCCTCTGCAGGCATTTGTTATAATACATAATATAATTGTTTATACAATGTATATTATATTATGTATTTTAAAAGTGTTGTTATATCAAACCATATGATTACTTGCTTTTGATCCAGATATTATTGCCCCATTGTTATTATATTTGTATTTTAAGTCATGTTAAAGGCCATTGTTTGCTTCGGTCTATTTTTATTATCACAAAAAATATCCGATTACTTGATTAATTGTAAAAAAAAAATAAATAAAATAAATAAATAATCGACCAATTACTTGATCACCAAAATAATCATTAGTGACAGCCCTAAATGTAATAATAGTTTAATTCCCCTATTCCATTTTGTTACTTTATCAATAAATGAAATTATAAAATTCAATGACAGTTTCATGTGAGAGTCACATATGATCTTACCACAGTTTCTCCAGTTTACAGTGAGGATTCTCCAGTACAGCAGAGACTATCTTCACTCCCGAGTCTCCTAGATTATTCTCAGACAGATCCAGTTCTCTCAGGTGTGAGGGGTTTGATCTCAGAGCTGAAGCCAGAGCAGCCCAACCTTCATCTGTGACACCACACTTCCTCAACCTGTAGAGAACAATGACACACTCTTTACTCTCTCAGACCAACAGAGACTTCATTATCAAAGAGAAACCAATAACATAAACTCAAATCACCATGTTAGATGATCTTGGTCTGTGTCACAGAGAAAAAAAACATTATCATAACACACCTGCAGTCAAATTCAAGCAGGAATAATACATATATTTTTGTATGATCATAATTTGTGCAATATCTCTTTTTTAAACAATTAATTAAATATGTCAGTGAGTTTTACTGTTACTCTAAGAGATTATATAAAAACTGATATAACAAATTAAAACTGAATATCACATAAAAATCTAGAAAAATTGTAACAGGAGAGGTTAATGTAATGAACATTAAAGAGTCATGAAACCCCCCTCTTTCAGCTCAAGTCTACCTCACAATCATCTTAAATGTGTGTGATCCGATAGAGATAAAAAGAGCAGGAAATCTGGCCACGCCCCCAGAACTTCTTATTTTTAAATATATCTATATCTTATATCTTAAAAGATATATGTTATATTGTAATAATACATACTATTGTCCTGCAGCCTTTAATAATCATGATAATAATTAATATATTATATAATATAATAAAAGTATTAACAGAATTGTTATTATTAAAGTACCTGCCAAAAGTCTGGAAACAATTATTAATTATTTTGAAATAAATCTCTTTTGCTCACCAAGGCTGCATTTATTTGATCAAAAATACAGAAAAAACAATAATATTGTGAAATATTGTCGCAAATTAAAAAAAGTTTTCTATTTTAATTTATTATAAAATGTAATTCATTCCTGTGATCAAAGCAGAATTTCAGCATCATTACTCCAGTTTTCAGTGTCACATGATCTTTCAGAAATCATTAAAATTCAAGAAGCATTTCTGATTATTATCAATGTTGAAAACAGTTGTGCTGCTTCATATTTTTCTGGAAATTGTGATGCATTTTATTTTTCAGTATTCTTTGAAAAAGAGAAAGTTCAATGAACAGCATTTACTATATGTGCATTTATCAAATATATTACATTTATTAAAGCATTTATTAAATAGAAATATTTTGTAACATTTTAAATGTCTTCACTCTTCTCACTTTTTCTCACTTTAATGTAAGATGAATTAAAGTATCAGTTTCTCTCTTTTTTAAATCTTACCACAAATGTTTGAATGGTATCATTGTTTCCACAAAAATGTTTGGCAGCAAAAACTGCTTTTTAACATTGATAATAATAAATAGTGAATGTTTGTTGAGCAGCAAATCAGCATTTCTGAAGGATCATGTGACACTGAAACTTCTCTTTGTAAACAACAACAGAATTATAAACGATTCTAATGACGAATGTTGCGTTCCCAAATGCAAATTAAAGCGTCACAAACGCAGTAGCATTTACAGTGAATCGACACTGAAAACACAGTACTGTTACAGCAAACATGCAGCGCGTCAGACTATAGCCTATATTTATGTAATTACATTACAACCGTTGTGAATTTTATAACAGTACTATGTAATCTCAAATTCTCACCAACATTCATAAAAAAGTTACCGGTGAGTAACAAGTTTCAGCGCTGATTCTACTCGCATTCGGTGCTTTGAACCATTTGAACCCTTTTGGAACTGTTGTCGCGTCTAAAAACGCATGGAAAACGCGTCCGCGCCGCTTTCTCCTTTCCAAAGCGCTCCGGTGGCGTCTGCTGTTACTAAGCAACCATGAGCTGCGCTCTTCAGCAAAGGATATACAGATTTCCAGCACTGAAAATCACTTGCAGTAGCTCTGCTACTAGATTTATTTAAAAATGTGTATCCGTGTACAGCTTTGATCAGATATTCCTCCATCTTGGCTGATCTTTGTCCTGCAGATGGCGCCACGCAGCGCTCTCTGGACCATTCCGTCCCTGACGTATTAGAAAACATAACCTTTTCACAGTTTATTTAGTTAATTGTTTAAGGCATTTCGTGATTTGAATCATCTAGCAGTAACCAGCATAACCCTGAACTGTGATGAGATTGAGAGTGTTTAAAGAGTGTTAAATGTTGATCGTGATTAAAAGTGTGTTTTTCAGTGTGACTATCAGTCCTGCAGTTTCACCTTCATGAGGAGCAGCTCATGTGTTCAATCATTTACAGATCAATCACATGAACTCACAGCAGCAGGAGAAAAAGAGCAAACGCTTCAAAAAGAAACATTCATTCTCTTACATCATATGAACAGACGTGATATAAAATTGATGAATGGTAATTTGATCATGTTTCAATAGATTTGCTTGTAATGAATGTAATAAAAGGGGTTTTTATGTTACTTTATGAATTATTGAAATTGCATAAAAGATTAATTTGATCAATATAAATGTGGATTAAATGAGATTCCTCTTCAGTTATCAGACATTAATATTCTTCATTTTGCTTGTCTTTCTGCACCTCTTTTTATTAATGGTATTTTTACTTCTTTTAATGTAAAGTAGGTCTACTTGGTGCCTATTGTAGGCCCTAATGCTTTTTATTGTAAAGTACTTTGAGCTGCATTCCTTTTATGAAATGTGCTGTAAATAAAGTTTATTATTATGACAACAAATAATGATATAGTTAAGCAACATATGATACAGTTAAGCATCATCACACACCGAGTACGTTTTCCCAAATAGCATGTTTGCAAATGTGAAATTGCATTTTATACAATTCAATGAACATGTAGTTAATATAAGTGACTTACATTTTTGATGCAATATTGTCTGTTTATGGCCAATGAAAATAGTTCCAAAGATCATATCAGAACCTTTGCCCATCTCCGATTAACACACAGCTTTGTTTAGACTGATTCAATGATTCAATTACCCATTTAAGATGTTCCCTGCGTCGCATTGTGCATACTATCCACCCTATCTGCCCTAAATAGTATTGAAAATGACTAATGTTACATACTATTTAGGATGGATAGTATATGTACATTGAGACGCAGGCATTCAGTTTGATTCTTAAATGAATCAGCCGTTTGAACGATTCAGCTGAATGAATGACTCAATGACTCACCCATAAAGACAATCACTTGCCGCCACCTACTGGCAGTTTAATTTCATATTTATAAGTATTCTAAATATACATTATTTCATTTATACAGTGGCAGGAAAAAGTGTGCCTATGTTAACCCCTTGGAATGAACTTGTCATAAAATGTAATCTGATTCTCATCTAATTCATGTTTAAACACTTTGAGATTGTTTTATATCCATTAAAGAAGAATGGACAAATTCCTCCTGAACGTTTTGCAGGTCTGATCATTGTGTTTGTATTGTGATGAATTAGATCACATTTTATGACAAATTACTGCAGAAAACAGTTCATTCAAGGGGTTTGGATACTTTTTTCTTGCCACTGTGTGTGTGTGTGTGTGTGTGTGTGTGTGTGTGTGTGTGTGTGTGAGCAGTGTGGACAGCTTCATGAACTAAGATAAGTGACAGCTTTTTAGTGATTATAAAGGGAACGCTCTAGACTTTCTAGACTATATATAATACATTCAGAATTTGAGAAAATCTTTTGTTTTTCATGCTTAACCGGGAGTGACATCCACTAAATTCATGTATTTGAGCAATACTTATTGTCATTTATGTGTGATTTTTCACCTTATTATTATTTTGTGTCTCATTTGATTGGGTGGAGCAGCCGTCAGTCTGAGTGGGTCAGTGTCACCCTGACCTTATGTAGCCTCACCACTGATGTGATGAGATGAGAGTGAAGATGAATGAAATCAGCTTTAGCTTCAGATATCAAACACATTAACTGTGATTCATCTAAAATCATTTTATCATCTCAAACACTCTGATTTGGTCTCACTAATGTATTAACGTTTATATTAAATTAAAATTAATATAGAAAAAAGTCTAAATATAAATGTTTATCATTATAAATGCATATATTTGAAAATAAATTTCTCACACAAATGTCATAAAAACAGTTACGTAGATCACAAATCAGGTCAGAGAGGTGGAGGGTTTAAAAGCTGAAGTGTGACGCTCATATTTTATTAAACCATTAATTTATAATGTTTAAGTAAGAAATGTTATAATGTTTTAACAGTGATGATTGTTCTCAGTGTTACTTACCGAGCTGATCTAGTTTCTGTAACCACAGGCAGGAGCTTCTGAAGAACTTCATCTGCTGTATTTACTGCGTCACTATTTGAATAAAAAACAAGGTAATTATTAATGCTAATAATAATATCATAAGTAAATAATACATTACATTCCTTGCTAAATATCCTCATATATTTTTTTAATTAAACACTGCTTTATAAAGGACATGTGAAAATGTTTTTTTAGTATCTAACTGTAGAAGCTACTAAACGTATTCAGCAACACAGATTTGTTTTTTCTTTTTCTTGTCAGTGTTGCTGTGGCAGGTCTATCAGTCTTCATTTACACTACAACACTTAGTGCACAGATCTATTTTGACATCAGATTTTTTGTCCCGTCCGTTGCTATGGTTATCACTATGTCAATCATCCTCCAGTTCCAGGATTCTCCCACATATTGATATTGGGATCTTCTCAAACAGAAGGCTGCATCTAGTGAGGTTGTGTCTTTCCTAGTCCAGTCCTTCTGAGGCTTGTAGACTCGAGTCCTCCTCAGCATTAAACACTAGAATGAGACGCTCTAGTAAGTGCGCATGGCTTCGTCACACATGTTCCCGCCCCACGATCACGACACGAAAATACTATTAAAACTTCATTTTGGAAACATACTTTGTATTAAAAATTAGGGATGCACCGATACCATTTTTTAAGGACCGAGTACGAGTACCGATACTTTTTTCTAGTACTCACCGATACCGATGCCTATACATTTATTAATTTCTCTCTCTCTCTTTTTGGTGATGTTGCAGTTTTCCAAGCACAACACAGTGAGACTAATGAATGTAGGACAGCTTCTTTATTATTACTCTAATGAAAAAAGTAGTAATTTTTGTGCTTGTCACAAACTTAAAGAACAAAAATTTCAGTGTCCAATAACCTTCAAAGGGCATAATTACCAATATATATAATTGTTGTTATATAAAAAGAAATTTACAAACAAATTACAAACAATACAACAAATACTATCCACCTTATTCCAACGCCCCATGATGCTTTGCGTGAATTATGGGTGTAACTTCAGTTAAGCTGTAAACAGTCAGTGAAAGTCTCGCTCTATGAACGCAATAATACGTTTTTTTTAAAAACTGGGTACAATGAGATGACATTATTCTATATATTTCAAAACACTGCTTCAGGAAGCTTTGGAGCATAATGAATCAGTGTGTCGAATCAGCGGATCGGAGCGTGATTTCAGCAGTTTGGTGGTTTGACACGCGATCCAAATCATGATTCGACACACTGATTCATTATGCTCCGAAGCTTCCTGAAGCAGTGTTTTGAAATCCGCCATCACTAAATAAGTCGTTTTGTTTTTTTGGCGCATCAAAAATATTCTCGTCGCTTTATAATATTAATATTGAACCACTGTACTCACATGAACTGATTTAAATATGTTTTTACTACATTAATGGATCTTCAGAGAGGAAATGTCATTGCTGAACTAACCCTTTAAACATAACTATAGTGATATATATCTGTATTCTGTAATATACGTTGCCTTAATAAAAACGTTCATAAACTTCAGCATTGCGTGATGCTATTTCAAAGTGATTTCCATAATTTTTACAGATAATAAATTGTATTTACCTGTGAAAACAAACCTGGAAAGAGACATGAGGCTTTGAGGAGAAAAACGAGAGATTCTTCGTGCATTCCAGTGAATTATTAATGGGATATATCTTAAATTATATCGGGAGAACAGACCACAAATGTGCAGTATATGTTGTCCTTTTTCATACTATTACAGCGGTATGTAAAGGACAAAAGAAAATAATCACGAGGATAGAAAGCAGCGACTGAAAAGAGCTTTTGCCACAGATATTCTTGTTATAACATGTTACGTTAAAATACCAAGCGTTACATTATTCTCATGATGTCTGAAAATAAAACATGAAAGAAAAATTGACAGCTCATTCAGTCAAACTGACGGATAAGCTTTATTTGTAGGGCAAACTTATGATTTGAAACGATTCGTTTCAGTCTTTTTGAATGGAAGTTCCCCAAACCGGAAGTGCAACCCATAATTCGAAACGCAGTAGGCTAGTCAGGAATAAGGTGGATAGAGATAAAAAAAATTAAATAAACTTGTTTTTCAGATACAGTAGGTTTATTTACCATGTATACATTTATTTAACATATTTTGTTGTTTATTAACATTAATGACAATGAATGAAATATAATGAAATATAGTTACGGTCCCTTTAAGACTGAATCCATGGATACTGACACATATCCTGTTTTCACCCAAATGTTTACGTCCACTTAAGCCATAACCGACTGTATTTACGTGAGATACTCCACACGATGGACATTTTGACAACTATGTGTGTATTTGACCATTCAGGCGCAAGGAGAACTGATCGCGCGCTGAGAGAGAGAGAGAGAGAGAGAGAGCTTCTGGTTTGTGTCATTCAGCGCGATTCCTCCTATCCCGCCTTCACTAATCGATAACGAATTGTGATTGAAAGCATGCAGTTCACAGTGTGTGGGTTGTCATTAATTTTGAAGTATTTCCACACCCCTGAGGCTGACATTGTTTCTGCTGCTGCCGTCGGTGTCTCTGTGCACGGAAAATTCTGTCAGTTACGTCACGTGAGGTATCGGTCTTTGGTATCGGGGGTATTTTTACGAGTACAAGTACATGAGCTTGGTATCGGGCTGATACTGATACTGGTACTGGTATCGGTGCATCCCTATTAAAAATCTTTATATTAACTGGCTTTTTTATTAATGCAGTACAGTGAATGACAGCCGTCTGTGTCTCCCAGTGTCTTACATTATTGGCAGTTTAGTGATTAATTTACACCAAAACAAAAGATAACATGTATGCCTTAATCTCCGAAAATATTATTTTTGTCTTACATTTCATAATGTACTCAGATAAGCTCAGAGCGACTCGTTTTTCATCAGTTCTTTTTCCTGAATTGGAATGTGTGCAAAGGATTGTGGGAGATTAAAGGACATGAAGGATACACTTGACGCATCCTTCAAAATGAGCTGAATTAAGGACATGAAACTAACTCTGCCTTCAAAGGATCCTTCAAATTCAGACGGTCTTCAGAAGCGCTTGATGACGTGACAGTATGGCAAGCCTTTTTAGCTTAAATTGTTCCCAGCGTTACTCGTCGTAATTGCATTTTTACTAGTAAGAATTCAATTAGAGAGCTCTATAATTCAATTATTACTAGTAACAATTACAATTAGAGAGCTTACAAATGATTTTTTACTAGTCATATGTCTCCATTGACTTCCATTCATTTTTAGTTACAGAGCTCTACAACTGAAGTCTTACTAGTAACAATTACAATTAGAGAGCTCTCTAATTCAATTCTTACTAGTAATAATGCAATTGCAGAGCTCTCTAATTAAATTTTTACTAGTAAAAAACACATTAAAGATATGTATAATTGCAGAGCTCTGTAATTGAATTAGATAGCTCTCTAATTGTATTTGTTGCAAGTAATAATTTGAATTCTTACTAGTAACAATTGTATTAGAGAGCTCTATAATTGTAATTGTTACTAGTAAAAACATAATTGTAGAGCTCTCTATTCAGCACTACCTTATTATGATAATTACGCCTCATGCATATTCACAAAAAGGGCGATGGCACTCCAGGTTGTTTAGTAAAGCCGTTTTCAATGATGAACAGCAACGTTGAGGCTCTAAAGATCTGATATAAGCATTATATAGCCTATAAGAAATAGGCCTAACTATTTTGTGTTGATTAAAATCATGATAACATTATAGCATTATTGATTATGCTTTATAGACAAGAAATAGGGTACAACGGAGCTGAAGGCACGTTTGACTTTATTTTCTTTTAACCACTAGATGGCACAAAAATTCAGCTAATTTGGCTGATCCTTGACGCCATCCGGACAGCAACGCAAAGTTGATTCTGCGCTCATTTTATCTAATATGTAATATTTTTAAAAATGTTGAAGATTTATGTAGCAAATGAGAATCAATCAAATTATTGAATATATTTTGTTAATATTTTTCAGTTTTGTTCAAGGTAGGCTAATTAGTAGCCTAAGTTTTTTTTCCATTAACGGAACTATGTATTTTGGGTGAAATAATAGTAGCCCATATAAGTAATAATATAGTTTCTGTTTTTTCAAAATGAACATATTTAAATGACAGTATATTTGTTGAACAAAAATGAATTAGCCTATTTTATGTAGTCTAGGTATCAAAATAAACCAAATATAGTACAAACTTTGCTAAACTGATTGTTTTAATATCGGAGCAGCCTACTGAAAAGCACATTTTTCTTAAGGTGTGCATTTAGCCCCGTTGTGAAGGTACGCTACGTACTGTTGTATTTCAAGGTGAATTCACACTCTCTCAGAAAAGATGAATATTATAGCGATATGCAGCTATTTTAAAATTGTAAAATACTTATTTTGTTGAGCATTCACGTTTTAGATGGGTTTCTCTCAATTAAAGCATTGCACGCGTTATACTCGCATCTCAGCAGTGGCTGGCTGGGCTGAGCGTCATTTTCAACCAGTTGAGATCACGGTCATTTGGCTGCTTTAATTGAGATAAACCCATCTAAAACGTGAATCATACAAAAGAATAGAGTCATAATATTATATTCATAATAATACAATTGTGTATTTCCATGCAGCGATAGAGATAGAGAACGCGTTACACTCTGCCAGCCACCAGCCCACCGCTGACAGACCTGCCAGAATCAAAACTGGCAGCTGCCACCAGGTCATGTGACCTGTCAGTGACTGCTCCTGCCAGCCAGTTGAAGATTGAACCCCCACTCATCGAGTGTCACTGACTTTGCAAAAGATGAACAAAAACACGACTTGAGAGTCCAAAACATTCACTGCATGATGAAGCCAGTAATGCTGCTATATGAGGGCAAAAATATCCCTGTATGAGTTTTTATTTTTTTATAGGCCTATAACATAGCGTGATCACGAATTTGATATTTATAGTTTATAACAAACTAAAAGTTAATATTCAGTGAGTTACATTTTGGACACAATATTGTCTGTTTTTGCGCTGTTTTTTTTGCTACGAAAATAGTTTCAAACAAAGCCGGGGCCGAACTGTTGTGCATCTCAGAGCAACAGTGCAATGTTGATGTGAATCTGTGTTTTTAAATGATAATTTGAGTCAATGATTCAATTACCATAAAGACAGTCATTTGCTTTGTTTCTAAATGAATCAACCGTTTTGAACAAATCATTTGAATCAATGAATCACTCATTAAGACAGGATTGGGCTGCCACTTACTGGTAGTTTTATACAGGCCTAAACCAGCCGCACAAAAACAATCAGCAAGATATCGCCTTATCCTTGTCGAAAAAATCCCCAAATATATATATATATATATATATATATATTATTTGTCAATATCGCATACTCCTAATTTGGACTTGTATTTGTTTGGTTATTACCATTAGAAAAAAAAGTATAGGCTACAAGAAATAGGCTATATGCAGGAAAGTTTTAGTAATCAGTAATAGGCCTGTCGGGCATTAATATAATATAGTATAATATAATATAATAATTTCTTTTTATATATATACTATATTACTGTTGTTTATTTATTTATTAAAGAGATTATATTTTGTCTGGTAAACTTTATCATTACCATATAAAACGTAAAGATGTGAATTAATGTAGTGATTTAATATCATCTTTCAATAGCAAAACATATCCAAGTTGTCATCTCAGTATTGTGGTCATTCTGACACAATAACAATTCGTTCTAACAGGACTTTTATTTTGAAGAGTAGCATCGCAGGCGGGATTTGGGGAGGGAAATGGGTGTAATCGTAAATCTGTTTTGCATCTAATGAATACAAGTTCTTACTAGTGAGGATACGATTGTAGAGCTCTGTAACAGGAATTGTTGCTAGTAAGAATTGCATTAAAGAGCTCTCGAATTGTAATTCTCACTAGTAAGAACTGATTTAGAGAGCTCTCTAATGCAATTGCAGATCTTTCTAATTGAATTATAGAGCTCTCTAATCATAATTGTTACTAGTAATAATTGAATTATAGAGCTCTCTAATTGAATTCTTACTAGTAAAAATGTAATTACGACGAGTAACGCTGGGAACAATTTAAGCTAAAACGGCTTGTCATATGGCAGTCGAGATATGCAGCCTTACTAGGACACAGCCTCAGTTTGAGAAGCACCCGCAAATTATGTACAATATCCCAGAAATCAGTCTGTGATTTAAACACCTCTGATCTCTTTGTTTCTCTTTGTTCATAATGTTATAGACTGTAATGACTGAACTCAGTGTTAATTACCGTTCACTTCTGTATCCAATTAAGCTGTACAGGTTAAACTTCTTCATTGTCTTCTCTGAGCTCAACAACACAAAAACTAAAGCTGACCACTGAGATGAGGAGAGTTTCACATTACATAATCCTCCTTCGCTCATACGAGGTTTAGCTTCGTTCACTTGTGAAAGATCACCCAGTTCATTCAGACAGTGAAACAGATTGATGTATTTATCTGGAGAGGGATTCTCACTGATCTTCTCTTTAATATAGTCAACTGTTTTCTTATTGTTGTGAGATCTGTTTCCTGTCTGTGTCTTTAGTTCTTGTAAGAGACTCTGATTAGACTTCACTGACAGACCCAGAAGGAAACGAAGGAAAAGGTCCAGATGCCCATTTTTACTGTCTAAAGCCTCATCCACAGCTCTCTGATGGAGATCAGATAGTGAAACTTTGTCTCCATCAGTTGGTTTGGTAATCTGGTCAAACACATTGATGTTCTTGTTTATAAAGGAGAGATGCACATATAAAGCTGCTAGATGTTCCTGAATGCTCAGATGAACAAAGCAGAAGACTTTCCCCTGATACAAGCCCAACTCCTCTCTGAAGATCTGAGTGCACAATCCTGAGTACACTGATGCTTCTGTCACATCAATGCCACACTCTCTCAGGTCTTCCTCGTAGAAGATCAGGTTTCCTTTCACAAGCTGCTTGAAAGCCAATTTTCCTAGTTTGACAATCATGTCTTCATCTTTCATGTTCTTCTCATAGTCCTTCTCATGTTTGATGTTGGTCTGAATGATCAGGAAGTGTGTGTACATTTGAGTGAGAGTCTTAGGAATCTCTCCTCTCTCTGCTTCACTCAACATCTTCTCTAGAACAGTGGCTGAGATCCAGCAGAACACTGGGATGTGACACATAATAAAGAGGCTCCTTGATGACTTCAGGTGTGAGATGATCCTGTCGGCCAGACTCTGATCACTGATTCTCTTCCTGAAGTATTCCTTCTTCTGTGGGTCACTGAATCCTCGTACCTCTGTCACTCGATGGACACACTCAGAGGGGACGAGATCAGCTGCTGCTGGTCTGGAGGTGATCCAGATGAGAGCAGAGGGAAGCAGATTCCCCACAATGAGGTTCATCAGCAGCACGTCCACTGAGGCTGATTCAGTCACATCACACAACCTCACATCGCTCTGAAAATCCAGAGACAGACGACACTCATCCAGACCATCAAAGATGAATGAAACTTTATATTTGTCACTGGATATTTCCATTTCTTTAGTTTCAGGGAAAAAGACATGAAGAAGATCTGAAAGACTGAGTGTTTTGTCCTTCATCAAGTTGAGCTCTCTGAAAGGAAGTGGAAATATGAGCTGGACGTCCTGATTCTCTTTCCCTTCAGCCCAGTCCAGGATGAACTTCTGCACAGAGACTGTTTTTCCAATGCCAGCGACTCCCTTTGTCAGCACAGTTCTGATGGGTTTGTCTTGTCCAGGTAAAGGTCTAAAGATGTCACTGCATTTGATCGATGTGTCCTCTGTTTCTGCTCTCCTGGACTGTGTCTCAATCTGTCTCACCTCATGCTCATTACTGATCTCTCCACTTTCACTCTCTGTGATGTAGAGCTCTGTGTAGATCTCATTCAGGAGTGTTGGGTTTCCCTGCTTTGATATTCCCTCATACAAACACTCAAACTTCTTCCTCAGATTTGATCTCAATGTGTTGAGGACTTCAGCAGGTTTAGAGTCATGGCTGTAAGATTAAAATACCAAATTATTACACAAGTTAATGTAAAGTGAACAGCCATAAATTACAAAAACTGATTTTTTGTTTGCTGTATTATGGGACACAGAACATCATTATGTTTCTGAAATGTTTCAGTTATTAATCATGTGTTTGAGTGATGTGTGACGTGATGCAGCACCTAAAATTAAACAACAACAACAAAAGTCCTACATTTTACCTGAAACCAGGATTCATGCTTTCATTAAAGTCTTGTGGTTGAATCTCAGGCGTGAACACAGTTTTGTTTTTAACTGGTCTGGATTGAAGATTTGACCTTAAATCAGAATGAAGAGGGTAAAGAATCAGACACACTGATATTGATGTAATTGTGTCATTAACTGAGTAACAGACCAACAGCTTTTACAGTGTGTGAATGTATTAAAGTCCCCCTGTAGTCAATAATTTTATCCTTTAAAACTCATCTTTGATCACCAAAATGACATATTTAAACATGTTTTCCAGTGTAAAATTCTTAAAATATCTTGAATGTAACTCTACAGCCTTGCTTTATTTAGTATGCTTGGACCCATGCATATGCAAATTAGCCCAGCCTCCACTCACAACAGCTCAGAGATCCACTCGCTCAACTTTACTGTAGTAAACGCTGCACAATGGTTTCGCTCTTTACAACAGCTGCCTTCTAACAATCAGCATCATTAGAAATGCTTTGAACAACTCAGAACATCATTGGAGAAAGACATATAGTTCATCATAACATCATAATATACATCATATACATAATTCACTCGCTATATTGCTAAATGTACACAATTTTTCATATCAACAGAAAAATATACTCTTATGGCTACTCTTGAGACTCCCCTGCTTCATAGCATTGTTAATGATCTGCCAAAGCCCCGCCCCCCTTGTGACGTGATTGGATACAATGATGTCAGGAACACCAGCAATTTCAAACCGCGTTTTTGAGTGTCTTTTTTTCACTGCAGTTTTAAAAAGAAGATACTCAACAATTGTGTTGACTTATGGATTTGCACATGGTTTGCCTGAAAGCATATTAAAACACTACATAGACATTTAAACAAAAATAAAAACATGATTTTCACCACAGCGGGACTTTAACAGTACAATATAGAGCTTTACACAAGAGCGCAAGGGTAATCATTAATAGTAATTAATAATTACACTGCTGTATATTAATAACAATTTCATAAAAATCAAATACTATAAGCACATCTTTTATAGATACCTGAGATCAGGCCGTTTGTCTTCACTCTTAAACTCTGGTGGCTCCTCCATAGATCTGTCACTCTTCATAGACACACAGCTGGACTCTGGGTTTGATCTCTTCTGCTGGACTGAACTGTAACAGAGAACAGATTCAGTTTAATCCTTTAGATTACTGTGTTCATTCTTTATGATAGGAACTATATTAATATAAACTGTAACAGAGAACAGATTGACCAATGAACACATAGATCAGGTGCTTGAATGAACACTCAAACCTGTGCGCTCGAAACAAGAGATAAAACATGGAGCATGAACGTCTGAACACCAACACTGAACTGAAACTGAACTCAACAGAAGTGTCAGGATCTGAACACCACGCTCCACACACACAATGTATCACACAGAAGAAAGAGTTTTATAAAGGATGAGTTATAAAACTGACGCTCAGTTTATGATATACAAATGAGGTCATTCCTGAAGACAAAGAACCACTTTGCCACCTAAAACTGTAGTGTCAGGATTGGCTGTGACACTCTGAAGGAGAGCCAATCTGAGTGACCCACTGCGTGACCCCACCGCTGCTCACCTTTCACTGAAGACACAAAGACTAATGTGTTGTATTTCCTTTTAGTGTTAGTGTGTCTTAGAGTAATCAGTAAAGTTTAGCTTGAAGTCACATGATGATGTTTGTTGGTTTTATGTTCACAAACTGAGGTCACTGGTTTCTTTCAGATTCTGACTATTGTGCCCAGAATATCAATCTGATCAATATAAATTGTTACTGTTTATAGACAAAACAGTGATAATTTAATAAACTGACAGATAGTTATATGAGCACATCTATAAGCAAATCTTTTATTGAAATGTTATTCTGAGTACCTGAGATCAGGCCGTTTGTCTCCACTCTTAAACCTTATTGGCTGATCCATAGACCAGTTACTCTTCATAGACACAAAGCTGGACTCTGGGTTTGATCTCTTCTGCTGGACTGAACTGTAACAGAGAACAGATTCAGTTTAATCCTTTAGATTACTGTGTTCATTCTTTATGAGAGGAACCATATTAATATGGTTCACAAAATTTATTTTTTTTTTGTTGTTTTTTTTGTTTACTGTATTATGGTACAAAGAACATCATTAGGTTTTTCTGAAATGTTTCAATTATTAATCATGTGTTTGAGTGATGTGTGACATGGATTTTTTTTTTTCAGACACACTGATATTGATGTCATTGTGTCATTAACTGAGTAACAGACCAACAGCTTTTACAGTGTGTGAATGTATTAACAATACAATACATAGAGCTTTGCACAAGTGAGCAATGATAGTCATTAATAGACTGAAACTTGCAGGATTTGAACTTATTACACTGCTGTATATTAATAACAATTTCATAAAAATTAAATACAATAAGCTTAACTTTTATAGAAATTATATACCTGAGATCAGGCCGTGTGTCTCCACTCTTAAACCCTACTGGCGGATCCATAGATCTGTCACTCTTCACAGACACACAGCTGGACTCTGGGTTTGATCTCTTCTGCTGGACTGAACTGTAACAGAGAACAGATTCAGTTTAATCCTTTAGATTACTGTGTTCATTCTTTATGATAGGAACTATATTAATATAAACTGTAACAGAGAACAGATTGACCAATGAACACATAGATCAGGTGCTTGAATGAACACTCAAACCTGTGCGCTCGAAACAAGAGATAAAACATGGAGCATGAACGTCTGAACACCAACACTGAACTGAAACTGAACTCAACAGAAGTGTCAGGATCTGAACACCACGCTCCACACACACAATGTATCACACAGAAGAAAGAGTTTTATAAAGGATGAGTTATAAAACTGACGCTCAGTTTATGATATACAAATGAGGTCATTCCTGAAGACAAAGAACCACTTTGCCACCTAAAACTGTAGTGTCAGGATTGGCTGTGACACTCTGAAGGAGAACCAATCTGAGTGACCCACTGCGTGACCCCACCGCTGCTCACCTTTCATTGAAGACACAAAGACTAATGTGTTGTATTTCCTTTTAGTGTTAGTGTGTCTTAGAGTAATCAGTAAAGTTTAGCTTGAAGTCACATGATGATGTTTGTTGGTTTTATGTTCACAAACTGAGGTCAGTGGTTCTGTCAGATTCTGACTATTGTGCCCAGAATATCAATCTGATCAATATTAATTGTTACTGTTTATAGACAAAACAGTGATAATTTAATAAACTGACAGATAGTTATATGAGCACATCTATAAGCAAATCTTTTATTGAAATGTTATTCTGAGTACCTGAGATCAGGCCGTTTGTCTCCACTCTTAAACCTTATTGGCTGATCCATAGACCAGTTACTCTTCATAGACACACAGCTGGACTCTGGGTTTGAGCTCTTCTGCTGGACTGAACTGTAACAGAGAACAGATTCAGTTTAATCCTTTAGATTACTGTGTTCATTCTTTATGATAGGAACTATATTAATATAAACTGTAACAGAGAACAGATTGACCAATGAACACATAGATCAGGTGCTTGAATGAACACTCAAACCTGTGCGCTCAAAACAAGAGATAAAACATGGAGCATGAATGTCTGAACACCAACACTGAACTGAAACTGAACTCAACAGAAGTGTCAGGATCTGAACACCACGCTCCACACACACAATGTATCACACAGAAGAAAGAGTTTTATAAAGGATGAGTTATAAAACTGACGCTCAGTTTATGATATTCAAATGAGGTCATTCCTGAAGACAAAGAACCACTTTGCCACCTAAAACTGTAGTGTCAGGATTGGCTGTGACACTCTGAAGGAGAACCAATCTGAGTGACCCACTGCGTGACCCCACCGCTGCTCACCTTTCACTGAAGACACAAAGACTAATGTGTTGTATTTCCTTTTAGTGTTAGTGTGTCTTAGAGTAATCAGTAAACATGAAGTCACATGATGATGTTTGTTGGTTTTATGTTCACAAACTGAGGTCACTGGTTCTGTCAGATTCTGACTACCGTGTCCAGAATATCAATCTGATCAATATTAATTGTTACTGTTTATAGACAAAACAGTGATAATTTAATAAACTGACAGATAGTTATATGAGCACATCTATAATCAAATCTTTTATTGAAATGTTATTCTGAGTACCTGAGATCAGGCCGTTTGTCTCCACTCTTAAACTTTATTGGCTGATCCATAGATCTGTCACTCTTCATAGACACACAGCTGGACTCTGGGTTTGAGCTCTTCTGCTGGACTGAACTGTAACAGAGAACAGATTCAGTTTAATCCTTTAGATTACTGTTCATTCTTTATGAGAGGAACTATTTTAATATAAACACACTCATTTTTTATAAAAAAAAAAAACTGAGGAAATGTTATGATCTTTTTATTTAATATTTCATGTAAGTTTTAAAACAAAAACACAGGCAAAAATGATATTTATTTCTGTAAACTGTTATAAACACAATATTTAACAGTGTTTGTTGAAAGTACCTGAATCCTGGAGAAAAATCTCCATCTCTGGATCCTTGTGAATTACCCATGATGAAGCTGCAGGAAAATCTGATGAGTTTGATCTCCTCCACTGACTCTGAATGAACAAAACATTCAGATACAAAATTAAATAATTAAATTAAACAACCTTCATAATTTAGCTGAACATATCTCGAGTGTGGGAGAAGAAGGATCATGTGACTGTGTTAACTCAAACTCAGTCATGTTCACACATATGATGTTAAACTTCTGAAGAATCACAGACATCACCAAACACAAAAGAAACCTTGAAGTGAAAGAAACCCTTTATTACAGATTTTATATCAAACAATCACTTAAAATGTCCTCCAGAGATTCATATTAATATGAGGAAGTCTCCACACATGAACACTCACCTCGATCAAACTACAAGATACAGCTTCTCAAATCCTCCAGCTTTAACATCATAAAGATACACGGAAATTCCTGCTTAAACTTTGATAAACGTTTCTATTAAACACTTTGATGTTGTTTTTCCTTATCGTATTGGTATTTTACCTGCTTAAAATGGCAACAGGTGAACTCTAACTTACTTTCACTTAAGCTGTGTAGACTGTCAATAGAGGTACACTTACTATACCATATAACTTTTGTTCAAAGTTTACAAAATGTATATAATGAGCGAGTACATCATGAATCCATCTTCCAACCTGTGTTTTTGTCTTATCCTGAATCATACGATACACCTATAATAAGTGTTTATACTCGGACTGTATGATGTTAAGTCTATGTTAAATATATAATGTAATAATCTATAAACCAAGGCATATTCAATTTCACTCATTCACTTCACCTTGAAAACAAATATGTGTCTCAGTGCACTAAATATTTCATTAAAGTACTTACTATTTTGACGTTTGTTCTTCGTTCATAGATCAGGTTTTCTCCTTCGTGGCACAGCCTGAAAAACACTTTCAGTTCTTCTGAACTTTGTGTTCAGAAAAGAGTGTGTGTCGTCTAACAGGTTTTTCTGGATTCGACGCATGACCGACTCTGACTGGAGAGAGAAAATAAATCACAGAACAGCACTATCAGTCCCTGAAAACCATATGAATCCTGCTGAAAAACACTTATTCATGTTCTCAAATAAAACATACATATACTGTGTAAAATACAGGTGTGAGACGTCCCCTGGAGTCATTTTCTGAACTATAGAAGGCACTAGGAGTGTGACGAGTCTTGAGCCACGAGATCTTGTGATATTAAAACGACATTAAATAAAATATATTAAAAATTAAATTCATTACAAGATGATTATTAGTTGAAACATTACAAACTGTTCCTGGATTGTTTTGTGTTTTGTGACTTTCAGTCGAATAAAAGATTGTTTTTCTAGTCATATATTACGTCATTGAAGATTTCTTAAAAATAGAGTTAAAATATCGTCTCATCTCGTCTCCAATATCGTGTATTGTCTCGTTAGATAAGTGTATCGTCACACCCCTAGAAGACACTAAACCCCATCTCAGCATTTCATCATTTCATCTGAACATCAACAATTGTTAGATTTATAACATTGCAACAGTTTTGATAAAGTTGGTGGTAAGATGAATTATGATATACTCTTCTTAATCGTCTTAACCCTTTAGATAAAGTCAAGTCAAGTCAAGTCACCTTTATTTATATAGCGCTTTTTACAATGCAGATTGTGTCAAAGCAGCTTAACATTGATAACTGGTATATAATTTTAGCTGCACAGCAGCTCTTAAAGAATAGTGTCAATGTCGGCAGATCAAAGCACTGTTGAATATCAAATGTCAAGTGTCCCCAACTAAGCAAGCCAAAGGCGACAGCGGCAAGGAACCCAAACTCCAACAGGTGACATCAGATGGCAAACAGGTGGCAAATAGACTTCTGTGTTAAAATGGAGAAAAAAACCTTGGGAGAAACCAGGCTTAGTCGGGGGGCCAGTTCTCCTCTGGCGAACAGTGCTTTGTTACGATTCAGGTTGCTATCTTATGTCTGATAGGATCGCAACATTCAAAGTATTTATTCCAGTTCAGTCCAGTTGAGGATCGTATTCATCACACCGGTATGGACGGTTTGTTGAGGAGCTGTGGCACTGGCTGTCGTGTCGATGAGGCCTTCACAATGGATGATCTAGTTGACTCAATCTCTGCTGATACTTCAGGGCTGCGTTGTGGTCGTGTCAAGGCGCCGGTCCTCGGTCTCACCTAGATACGGCCCGGATCTGGTTGACTACGGTAGACCTCGGGATAAACAGAAAGACTAATATTAGCGTAGATGCCATTCTTCTTCTGATGTAACGAGTACATCTGGTGTTATAGGAAGTGTTCCCGGTTCCGGCTGACCTAATTTATGCAGCCTAATAATCCTTTAACGGATTTGAAAATATAAATTGATAATGTGTTATGTGTATGCCAGGTTAAAGAGATGCGTTTTTAGTCTAGATTTAAACTGACAGAGTGTGTCTGCCTCCCGAACAATGCTTGGAAGATTGTTCCAGAGTTTAGGTGCCAGATAGGAGAAGGATCTACCACCTGCGGTTGATTTTGATATTCTAGGTATTATCAGCTGGCCTGAATCCTGAGATCTCAATAACCGTGAAGGACTATAATGCTTTAAGAGCTCGCTCAGGTACTGGGGAGCTAAACCATTTAGTGCTTTGTAAGTAATTAGCAAGATTTTAAAATCTATACGATGTTTAACAGGAAGCCAATGCAGTGTTGACAGAACTGGGCTAATATGGTCATACTTCCTAGTTCTAGTAAGAACTCTAGCTGCTGCATTTTGTACGAGCTGTAGTTTATTAATCAAGCGAGCGGAACAACCACCCAGTAGAGCGTTAAAGTAATCTAGCCTTGAGGTCATGAACGCATGAACTAACTGTTCTGCATTTTTCATTGAGAGCATATGTTGTAGTTTAGATATATTTTTAAGATGGAAGAATGCGGTTTTACAGATGCTAGTAACATGGCCTTCAAATGAAAGATTGATATCAAAGAGCACACCCAGGTTCCTAACGGACGACGAAGACTTAACAGAGCAGCCATCAAGTGTTAGACAGTATTCTAGGTTATTACGTGAAGAGGTTTTTGGTCCAAAAATTAGAATCTCTGTTTTTTCTGAATTTAGAAGTAGGAAATTACTGGTCATCCAATTTTTTTTTATTTTTTTTATATCAGCTATGCATTCTGTTAATTTTGTGAGTTGGTAAGTTTCGTCAGGGCGCGAAGAAATATAGAGCTGAGTATCATCAGCGTAACAGTGAAAACTAACGCCATGCTTCCTAATGATATCTCCCAAGGGTAGCATGTACAGAGTGAAAAGCAACGGTCCTAGTACTGAGCCTTGCGGTACTCCATATTGAACCTGTGATCGATATGACCTCTCTTCGTTTACTACTACAAACTGATAACGGTCAGATAAGTATGATTTGAACCATGACAATGCAGTTCCACTAATGCCAACATAATTTTCGAGTCTATTTAAAAGAATGTTGTGATCGATAGTGTCAAATGCAGCACTAAGATCCAGTAACACTAATAGAGAGATACAACCACGATCTGATGATAAGAGCAAATCATAAACAAAGGCTTTTCACTTGTATTACAATGAATGGAAGAAAGTGCAACTGCAATATGGCGAATAAATCCCGCCTTCTAAGTAAAAGAGCCAATCGCTGATTGGTAAAGTCATTGCGTCACTACAGGTGCCGTTAGAAGCACTGGTTGCTATAGAAACAGTCAGTGATCTGAGACGCGCACTTATGACTGCACATGCGCATCAGCTAGTCCAGCCTGAAAAATAAGCTTTTTGAGCATTCGAAACTACATTTATGGGACAGTTCACGTCAGATTTTGTTGCTGATTTGACGTATGTTATTTAATTGAGTTCAACAAGCAGTTTTTGAGACTTCATGATTCCCCCATTCAAACAGATAGGACTTGTCTTGGATGCCCGAAACAGATGCCCGGAGGCGTCGCATACATGGCCGCCAAGTCAACAGACTTTCCTTGAAAATGGGGGTTTGCTTGACAAAGCAGGGTCTGAAAGTTAAAAATCTAGTGAGTTGCTAGCATGATTAGCAAGTTGTGAACATGTTGCTTACATGATTTAGCATGTTAACATGATTAACATTATGTTAGTATGATTAACATCTTAACATATTGCTAGCATTTTGCTAACATGATTTAACACTTTACTAGCATGTTTTAACATGTTAACATTTTGCTACGTTTAACATGTTACTAGTGTTGCGAACATGTTGCTAGTGTTGCTAGCATGATTAGCTTGTTATTAGCATGTTGCTAGCATTATTTAACACATTGCTAACATGTTTCAAGCTGCATTAACATGTTATTAGCCTGTTGCTAGCATGCTTTAGTACAATACTAGCATGAGTTAACATGTTATTAGCATGATTTAGCATTTTTTTCTGACATGATTTCATGATTTCCCAGCAGTTATGGCTCTCTCTCTCTCTCTCTCTCTTTCTCCTCCACCTACAATATAGAAAATATCTAGAATGTTTTATTTTTTAATGAGTTCATGTTCATAAACATAGAGGGGTTAACCGGGAATTGATGCTCTACTTCATGATAAAACATTCCAACAATCCCCCCTTTGGGAATCTATTATTTCCCACCTCCTGTGCCCTTACCCAGAGAGCAATCTCACAAATCCACCCCATCTTCTGTCTAAGGACCAATAGTGGTCCTTCTTTCCTTTACCAAATGGCTTCCTTGTGAAACTGCACTCCAGAAGAGGTCAGAGTCAAACATCACTGCCCACAGTTTTTACTAGGACAGTGTAAAAGACTTCTCCTCCCAAACTAAACATTCTAGAGGGTCAAAAACAAAATCAAAAACAAATCAACAAGTTGTGTTACAGCATGTGAGAGGAATGTCTTAGCCTTTCTCATGGTTGTCATGGTTATGTAGAACACATCAGTGATTAAACTCATTTCAATTAATATAAAATATTTAAGAATATCAATTTTGCTGCATTGGTTCTCCCACGGTGCAAAGAGAATTAAAAAAATATTCAAACATCTTTCTTATCATCCCCTTGAATCTGGTTGCATTACCATAACACGGGCAATGACCTGCTTCTGACCCTCATCGTCCCCCTCATTCATCAAAATCATAACTCATACTAAATCAGTTTTTCATTTTCTTTTTTTTCCAAAGGATATGTGATTTTAAAAAGATATGTGACTTCAAAAAAGATATATAACTTCAGAAAAGGATATAGAACTGCAGGAAGGGGTTTATGCCAAAATAATAAACATAACACCCTCTAATTCCTGCCACTACCTGAATTCTAAATAATTTTAGAAGAAAAGAAAAATACAATAGATATGCTGACTCCCTTGCTATCAAAAGCACAATACAAGATTCTGAAAATAAAAAGTAAAAATAAAAGGCACCCCTTCTATACCACTTTTTGCTTAAGGGGATTTATTCAATCTCGTCCAGTTCATCCAGTCCAGGACCCATTGATACATATTGGTGCATCAGCTCCAGATCTCCTCATTGATCATGTGATCAGCTGCTGCATTGACCATCATTGATCTGAGGAAAGGCACAACACAACACAACAACAGCACAAAAACAACAACTACTATGGCTATTATTATTCCCACTTCAGTAAGCCATTTACCCCATGATTCAAATATTTTGTCAAAGTTCCCAATATGCTTATCTCCCACATTTTCAGTGACTTTCTCTTATTATTCAGTTTCTTCATTGTCTCTGTGAATGACCCATCAGGAGCTGTAGTATGTTGAACATAAGTGCAACAGTTAGCTTCAAATATTACACAACACGCAATACAACCACGAATAACCAATTTAACATTTGTCTGCCATGTCATTTGTCTTATGGATCTCCAACTGTTCTTCCAAGGCTCTCAATGCATCTTCAGTGTGATTGATGAACTTCTGTTGATCACAATAAATGTCTTTCATTCATTCTGCATTTGTATCACACGTCATCCATACACATACACTCAAAGCCTGATTTTACTTCATCTCTAACTTAAAAGCATTTGGTATTCCCCTTGGTTGACCATTAAAATCTTTGCACACACCTTTTCTGACATTGTTTTCGACACAATTGTGGCATTTGGCTAAAAAATCATCTATCAAAAAATCATCTAACATCGACTTTGATTTTCACTTCAAAACCATGTGCATCTAAAATTAAAATAGTAAAAAGTGTTGCTGGTGTAATCATATGTCCTTTTACATCTCATTTGTCCATCAATCTAAAGTTGAGGTGTTTTAGAGTATGCCTCCTAATTGACACATCTGTCACAGTTCCCGTGTTCCCCGGACTCCATTTCCCAGGATCCTCCTGTCTCCACACCTGCACTCACTTCCCTCGTCTTCTCCCCATCAGCACTCATCACCTGCACCTGGACTTCATCATCAGCACTCCCTATATTATGGACACTTTCCCTTCACTCCTTGTCTGTTCTTATGTTTATCTATATGTGTGTGACGCTGTCCATTTGTTCCTAGAATGTCAATAAAGCCCGTGTGATTGTGGATTTCCGTATTCGCCTCATCTGTACAGCAACACCTGTAACAGAAGAACAGACCATTACTGACTGGAAGTCTACATCTCATCATGGGCTTATTCCTCACTGAGATCCCTGTGTCTCCTGTGCCTCCCACGCCTGCTTCAGCGTCGGATCGCCTTTGTAGGTGCCGACAGGACGGTCGCTCACTGGAGAGGTATGTGGAGGAGTTTGTCGAGCTTGCTTATTTGGCGATTTGGCCAGATGCCTGTTTGAACGCAGTGTTTCTGGCGGGGCTGGACGAGGACACGATTCGTTTTAAAGAATCTGCCTGCTACTTTTCCCTAGTTGAAGCCATTAATCTGGTTCTGTTCCTAAATTGTTCTGATTTCGTTATTGAGGAGGTTCTTGAGAAATCATGTGTTCCTCGTCCAGTTTCCTCAGAAACACCTGCGGCCTGGCCAGTTCGCCAATTGCCGCTTTCCTCCGCATGCCCCTCCAGTGAGCTGTTCCCCGGTGTCCTGCCGGACCTAAAACCCCTGAGGGCCAATGAGAGATCCTCCGCTGGGCCTAAACGGCCGAGAAGGCGAAAAAAGAAGGCCGCCAAACAGCCCCAGTCTCCTGAGTTTTCTGCCTCCGTGCAGCCCGTACCTGTATCCGTGGGCCTGTTGGTGGAGTATGAGGGGATGGACTGGGCCCTATTCTCCGCACCATCTCCAACCGGTCACGAGCCCTCTCCGGCTCCTGCCGCCCACGGCCTCTGACCCGGCATGGCCGCCCACGGCCTCTGACCCGGCATGGCCGCCCACGGCCTCTGACCCGGCATGGCCGCCCACGGCCTCTGACCCGGCATGGCCGCCCACGGCCTCTGACCCGCCATGGCCGCCCACGGCCTCTGACCCGCCATGGCCGCCCACGGCCTCTGACCCGCCATGGCCGCCCACGGCCTCTGACCCGCCATGGCCGCCCACGGCCTCTGACCCGCCATGGCCGCCCACGGCCTCTGACCCGCCATGGCCGCCCACGGCCTCTGACCCGCCATGGCCGCCCACGGCCTCTGACCCGCCATGGCCGCCCACGGCCTCTGACCCGCCATGGCCGCCCACGGCCTCTGACCCGCCATGGCCGCCCACGGCCTCTGACCCGCCATGGCCGCCCACGGCCTCTGACCCACCCTGGAGACCTCCGGTCCCATCTGCTCCTCTCCCTGCACCTGCGTGAGGTCTTCAGGGCGCCCACCTCCCCGGTTGCTCCTTCCATGGCGCGAGGCCGCGCCTACCGGGAGGGGGAGGTACTGTCACAGTTCCCGTGTTCCCCGGACTCCATTTCCCAGGATCCTCTTGTCTCCTCACCTGCACTCACTTCCCTCGTCTTCTCCCCAGCACTCATCACCTGCACCTGGACTTCATCATCAGCACTCCCTATATTATGGACACTTTCCCTTCACTCCTTGTCTGTTCTTATGTTTATCTATATGTGTGACGCTGTCCATTTGTTCCTGGAATGTCAATAAAGCCCGTGTGATTGTGGATTTCCGTATTCGCCTCATCTCTACAGCAACACCTGTAACAGCATCAATTTTTCTTTAATTTTATATGCAATTAACCATCCTAAATATCAAGGTGCAAATTCCACCAATTCTAAATTAGTAACACAATTCTAATGACATGAACTACTGAACATGTGGCATTCCCCATTCGACAATGACTAAATGTTTCCAATAATACAGCTGGTCGATGGTAGTTGTGTTAAACACCACAGTCATAAACCACAAATGGTTCAGTTATCTAATAAATCAAATGATCTGCTAGGTCTAGGACATATCGCAGTGTGAAAGAACCCATTTCAATTTCTCAAAGCTAAATTGTCATTCATCTGTTAATTTAATCTTTCGTCATAAGCCTAGATGGAGTGATCAGCACCATAGCTTCATCATCCACACTGTTCTTGAACACTTTATATCCCTTTTTTCCCCTGATAGAGAGCTCAGGATCATACAGGCTCATCAGCTCTCTAAAGTCTAAAATGTCTCTCTACATCAATAATGATCTAATTATGCATTTGCCCTTAGTTAATTCAATAACCTAAGTCCAGTCCCAGTTTTAGTTAATCAATGAGTCAAGCAAACACTCAAACTTTTTTCTTTCTTTTCTTTTTTTTTTAATGCTTATGGCTGGACTGATTTCTATTGAAAGAAAGCAGATAGAGATCTTAACAGAATACAGAGAACTGCTGTTGGACCAGTGAATAATCAAAATACAATTAATATGGACAATCAATAACATTTAAAGTGATCTCTTTAGTGATTGTTGGAAATGTATCACCTGTGCCTTCTTAGGAAAGGATGAAGTCCTTCTGCTTGGATCAGCGATCAGTCGAACTGGTCGGGCTGCTGTTTGAGTGTTTCCCTCCTCATCCGATGCTTTTGCTCTGTCAGTCTGAGGCGTTCAAGGCTCTGGTGTCATGGTGTGACAGTGGTTTGACTCTGGATGCTGTTGTCTCTCTGCCTCTCCTCAGTCTGACTCTTGATCAAGCTGTGGAGGAGGCAAAAGCTTCAGCCGGTCCATCAGCTTCAGATCCTGCAACTCTGTCCACTCGTTTAAACTTACCAGAGTACAGATTCTCCACACCTGTCATCAATCACCTGGGATTTGTACATATATATCCATACTTATCCATATGAAGTTGTCTGATCTCGTTCCACTATGTGCAAGACATCCTGACTCTTTATTGCAGGTTAGAGCTCACATGACTTAACGTATAGAAAACTAATGTAGGAACTAGAATTTTAAAATAAACTTATAAATACGCTATTTTACTTCCGCATCTAAATAATGCCAAAACCAGAAGCGACATAATGAGAGGAGAAGTGGTCGATTAAAACAATAGGAAAACAATGGATCGCAATGACAGTTTGGACGCTGATGAAGTTAATGTTTATGGATACTCGTATGATGGACCACAGCCATACAATTATGAGCCTGTTGTGCGGCCAAGAGAGCAGGAACAGGCCAGGATTAGACAGAACAACGGTCAGAGGAGACAAACTGAGTTGTGGTGTGAGGAGAACCAGTGGAGAACAGGGTAAGAGACCAGAGTTAGCTTATAGATCTATATATACGTTAGCTAACGATATGTAACACTGTGCTCAGATCACAATATTGTAGATTATTATCATGAATCAGGCAATAGCAAAAATAGTATTGGTCATCTAGGAGTATTGATACTTACAAATAACAGAAACTAATAAGCTTTGATCAGTCATATTTCACCAATCCTGTAAGGTTAAATCACACTGTAGGACATGGTCTAATAAACTTGAGTACGTCATGACACCTATTGAATCATAGGCTACGATGCAAGTTATGCTGCGTTCCAGACGAGGCTGGACGTGGGAATATCCCAATTTAAATGTCCCACTTCAGACCTCAGTGTGTTCCAGTCATCACACGTCACGTTCACATGTTGACCATGTGATGTCGCCACAAACAAGGAGAGCATATCGCGTTTTTGTGTCAGTTTTGGCAAAAACAGAATAAAAATGCTTTGAAAACAGCTGACGAAAAGCAAAAACGAATGTATCATTACATAAACTTAATGTCTAAAGTTAAAGTTTGTTTTTACGTTTACGCTCATTAGAAACAGGACTTGCCGACATCTTGGAAGTGACGTCAAATGACGAGTCTCGCTGAGGTCGGGGTCGATCGATGTACCCCGACTTTTTCCATTAACGCCAGAGTTATAAGAAACCAACTGAAAAGAAAATCTTTATTTTTGTATTGTCAAAGCAAAGGTGCAGACTTTTATTTTATTCAGGAGTCTCATGCTTGTGAAGCAGATGTAAGTTTTTGGAGAAGTCAATGAGGGAATGATGTTTGGTTCTCATCTGCAGGGGGAGTTATACTATTAAAAGGTAAATTCAAAGGACGCATTCACAGTAAGCTAACAGATACTGAAGGAAGATGGATAATTCTACATTAGTATTGATCTTTCTCAATTTATTATAGTAAATGTTGTTCATCCTTTCCTTTTCTTTTCCTCTTAGAGCCTTTTGTGTTCTCTCTGCCTTTTCTTTCCTCCTCTGACAAATTCTAAATCATATTCTTTTACATGTGAATTTGTAAATTATAACATTTTACAATGACGTTTAGCTCATTTGTTAATGATGACACGGGAGTATCCATGATTCATCATTTCTCTTGACTGGATTTCTGACCAAAATACTCGATTATTTCTAGATATACAGATATCTAATCAATCTTAAACATGTAAGGAATAATATTGAACTCACTTTAGTTGAATGGACGCACACAGTCTGTGATAAACACCTCAAACACTCGAACAATCCTGCAGTGCAGAGCTCAACTGTGACATTATGACAGTATCAGCTGCAGACACACGTTTCAGGACATGAAATTACACGCGATTACGCGTTATATCGTCTGTACACGTAACATCTAAAGAAATATTTGTCTTTACGGCCTTCCATACAGACCACACGTTTTTTCTGGGGTTCTTTTCTTAAAGTTAAAATGGCGGCAGGAGAACTCTAACTTACTTTCATTTTCTATTTGAGAGAGAGAGAGAGAGAGAGAGAGAGAGACTGCATATGTCACAGGCTGGAAGTGAAGGCAAACCACCCCTGTGTTCCATTCAGAAGGGCTCATCCCTATGCTCTAATCCTTTCAAAGGGTTTACCCTCCGGAGTGAGAGCTTTGAAGGGTGTAGGGGTAAAAAAACTCTTTTTTTTGGAACGCACTTCTGCGTCATCTTAACAAGACTATCAAGGAGGCACCTGATAAAGGGAGCTGTAAAGTGTTTTTGTTGAAGTACAATGTCATTTTGACCATAATAATGTACCAAATCTAACTCATATAAATATTACAGTATATAAAAATATTATACATTATAGGTAAAATCGAACTCCGAGCCTCCTGTACACATTCTGTGACGACAAACAACTTCCCTGTGCAAAGGATCATGGGGGACCAAAGTGTCCATCAGTTGTACCCTTCAGAATCCTTCATTCAGAAGGACCCTTTGAAATGGGCAGTTTTGAGCACTTCGGTTTGGAACGACCCTTCAATATGGCGGCCATGATTGTTTTCACTCCAAAGTGCCCTTCGAGGGCGATATATCCCGTTTGGAACGCACCACACATCTTCTTCTTCTTTTAAATTTGATTGGTGGTTGGCAACCAACGTTTTAGGAGCATTACCGTCACCTACTAGACTGGAGTGTGGATCAGATGATTGACAAACTGCTAAATTTGAAAATAAATAAATAATAATAATAATAAAACCTATATTCTCTCCATTAGTCCTGTCTCCTTCAGATTTTTAATGAGATGTTGGGATATTTCCCATGCTTTATCCCCAAGGAGGTTTTCTATTGTGAACTTGAGCTTAGCTTTATCTACAACTTCTGCTAATTCCTTCCTTTCCACCACGTATCCCCTACATTCGATCAGCACATGTTGGACTGTCTCTGCACCATTACATCTTGTACATTGTCCCGTTGGATGTTTACCTATTTTGTGAAGTGAATAATTAAGCCCTGTATGCCCTACAGACGGGTAATGACTGTCTCTGTCGTTCGGCTCCTGCTCAGCTTTTTTCCCAGACCAACATTTTTCTGAATATTATAGAGATGTCGTCCAGTTTCATTTAATTCCCAGTATTCTTGCCATTTAGTTTGCATTTGTTCTTTAATGAATGCTTTACCTTTAGCTTTACTTAATGGGATTTGCATGTCAACTGACTTTACTTTGAGCGCTTGTTTTGCCACAAAATCCACATCTTCATTTGCCTCTACCCCTACATGAGCAGAACCCAAACAAAGCAGACAGTCAATCCCTTTTGTACATTCTATACAGATAATGATGGATACTATATATCAAATCTAGTGTACATGACATCACAGATTTGATACTGGTGAGCGCTGCCCAGCTGTCTGATGCAATGACTACCTTGCCTTCATTGTTTTCTTCTACCCATTGTAAAGCTATCAGAATGGCTATAAGCTCAATACACCGACAGATGATCTGGGGTTCTTTTCTTAATGCCTATTTTGTTAGCTGGGATGTACATGGCAGCTCCTGTTTGTCCGGTCTCTGGGTCTTTAGATCCATCAGTAAACACAATGAGCTCATCTGTATAATGCTGCTCTATATATCTTTCTGCTATTCTTCCTGCATTTGTTTGTTTGCATTTCCTTTTAATTTGCTGTTGTATGTTCAAGTCAATTAATGGATCTACAAATGACCATGGAGGAATATCTGGATATGGGACTGTTGGACTATATTTTATGTTGCACAGGCCAAGGCTTTCTGCTTTAGCATTCCCCACCCATCCAAAACTAAAACAGCTGCTTTCATTGTGTTCCCAGCATTCCTCTAAGATGGCACATCCTTAACACTTGTGTCTGCTCCACATCTATTTTTTAAAGCTGCTGACATGTGTGCTATACATCCATAATCCACTGTAGATCTCATCAAGGCCTGATATATCTTTAGCAGTGAAGTAGTGGCTCCCCAGTCCAGTGTTAATTTTGACAGCAAATTTTGATTTAGTTTTAGTCATAGTCTTTTGACTAAAATGCCATTTAGTTTTAGTTTATAAGATTCAAAAAATCTAATTTAGTTAAATTGTAATGCATTAAGCATTTCTCTAACAATACACAGATCCTATACACTGATATACATCTGATATTCTGTTTATGTTCACCCAGCTGTGCTTTGCTCGCCAAAGCGGACGGATTTTGACCGTTCAAGTGCAAAAAGACACGAAAGAGCAAAATTCAGTTTTCAGGGATCGACACACTTATCATTGAGGTACTATTATAGTTTTCGTTTAAAATTTTTATTAGATTTGATTTTTAGTTTTTCTGCTTTCATTGTAATTTTATTTATAAGTTTTAGTAATTTTTGTGTGTTTATGTCTTTCCGTTTTTGCTTTTAAATGTCTATAAGTTTTTATTTCTGTTTGTTATTTTAATACCTCAGGTTAAGCTAAAGCTTAGAAACTAGATGAAATAAAATAAGTTTACTTTTTTATATATTTATTTTTTATTTCAGTTAACGTTTATTTCAAGTAATGAAGATTTCTTTGGTTTTAGGTTTAACTATAATAACCCTTATACTTGTAAAATATATTGAATAATGTGTCAAATAATGTTGTTAGTCTTTCCTTCCTGTGACAGAAGATACAGTAGTTTACTATGAATTAAATAGAAATTAAATTAAATACAGTTTGTGTAATCAAAATAACCATAATGACCAGGAAAAAATAATAATTATAAACCATCCCGAAATACACCGTGACTCTTATTCTGAAATGTCTGCAGTCTGCACTGTAGCAGGTGCTCATGATAAAATATGCATTCTTACAACCGTCTAAAACATACTACCATATAAACATCGTGTATGAACACTGTCATAATTCATAAGCAATCGCTTGGCTTAAATGTGCGCTATTCATTAATTGCGAAGCAGTCTGAAGTGCTGCTGCTCGAGCCTGTAGAGCGCAACAGCGCCGCGTTTCCCGCGGTTAGATCAACACGTTACACTTCAAATGTGCGCATCTTCCACACAGGACAGCAGTCCTGACTGGATATCTTCCCAAATCGTCTCTCTCTTTCATTTTCGTCTCGTTTTTATTCGGTGACGAAAATTAGAGTAGATTTTAGTCATTCAAAACGCATTTTTATTTAGTCATCGTCTTGTTTTCGTCTGTGAAAAAATGTCGCTGACGAAAATTATGACGAAAATTATTCGTCAACGAAATGAACACTGCCCCAGTCCCTTCCTGACAAACATCTCAAAAGGTTATTGATTTTTTTTTGCATTTGTCTTTGACCTTATATGCTGTTTCCAAGTCAGCTTTTCATCAAACCACAATCCTAAAAATCTGAACACCTTGACCTGCTCTAGTGATTGGTCATATAATTTTAAGGACACTTCCTTATGCTTACTTGAAAAACATATCACCTGTGTCTTTGCAACCGACACTTTAAAACCCCATTTATTTGCCCATTGTTCCACCTCATTAATTGCTGCCTGCATTTTCTTCTGTATGAATTTCAAATTTCATCCTCTTCTCCATAAAGCCCCATCATCTGCATACAAAGACTTGCCAATACTTCTTTTAACCTTTTCAAATATATCATTAATCATGATATTAAATAGCACTGGGCTACACACACTGCCTTGAGGTGTACCATTTTCAACTTTATAAATGTTTGAATACTCTGTGCCCACCCTGACTTCTATTGCCCGGTCAAATAAAAAATCCAACACCCAGTTGTATAATCTACCTATATACCTAACTTATTTAATTTAATAAGTAGTCCTTCCTTCCACAACATATCATATGCTTTTTCAGTATCACAGCTACCACCACCTCCCCATTTCTCTGAGCTTTTTTTATTTCAGACTCCAGACATAAACAAGAGTCCATTGTATTTCTCCCTTTACGAAACCCACTTTGATATGGTGAATATAAATTTCTGCTTTCTAAAAAGAATGTTAATTTGTTACCATACGTTCCATGGATTTCCCTAACTGTGATGTAAGTGCTATTGGCCTATAACTTGAGGGGTCTGATGGATCTTTCCCAGGTTTTACTATTGGTGATTGTTTCCATGCTATTGGTATTTTGCCTGTTTCCCATATCTTATTAAACAATCTTAAAACTACATTAAGTGCACTATCTTCCAAGTGGGCTAACATACTGTAACATATTATCCTTCCCCGGAGATGACTGTCGTGTCTTTGAAATATCCCTTTTTAACTCAAATAAGCTAAATGGTGCATCTAAATGATCTGTTGTCGTGCTCTTCCATATATTAACCCCTGGATTCATGGCAAGAGTGTTGTTTCTGCTTTGTCTAGCTCTGATCGATAGATTATCTGAGTTGTGTACTTTAACTAATGTTTCTGCCAACATTTCTGCCTTATCCACATTACTGACTGCTGTTTTATTGCCACTTATACTGGCATTATATAGTTCCTTCTGATTCCACTCATCTTTCTAATCATTCCCCATATCTCAGTTAATGATGTCTCTCTTCCAATCTTAGTACAGTATTCCTGCCAAAATGTACATTTTGTTATTCTTATTGTCTTTCGAACTATAGCCTGAGATCTTTTATAATGGATTAATGTCTCTAGTGAATGATGTTTTTTTAACTGCCTCAATGCCCTGTTTCGTCTTTTAACAGCATCACTACAATTTACATCCCACCAAGGTACATTCTTTTGCTCTCTGCTCCCTGTACAGATTCTCCACACCTGTCATCAATCACCTGGGATTTGCACATATATATCCATACTTACCCACATGAAGTTGTCTGATCTCGCTTCACTATGTGCAAGACATTCCTGACTCTCTGCCTTAAAAGGGATACTGCAGGTTAGAGCCCACATGACTCAATGTATAGAAAACTAATGTAGGAACTAGAATTTAAAATAAACATATAAATAAGTTTTTGTGAGAAATTTTTACTTCCGCATCTAAAAAATGCCAAAACCGGAAGTGACGTAACGAGAGTGAGAGCGGTCAATCGCAGTGACAGTTTGGACGCTGATGAAGTTGTAAATGTTCATGGATACTCGTATGATGGACCACAGCCATACAATTATGAGCCTGTTGTGCGGCCAAGAGAGCAGGAACAGGCCAGGATTAGACAGAACAACGGTCAGAGGAGACAGATTGAGTTGTGGTGTGAGGAGAACCAGTGGAGAACAGGGTAAGAGACCAGAGTTAGCTTATAGATAGGCTATCTAACGATGTGTAATACTGTGCTCAGATCACAAATATAGCCTATATGCTCTTCAGACAGGAGCATGGACCTCTCCAGGCCAGCAGACATGAGTATGTTTAGAGCAGAGATCATTTATTACTCTGAGCTAAATACTTGTATGTATAAATAAATAGAAAATTAAATATTTGAATATTAAAACAATCTGAATAATTTTGTTTCTCAATTACAAATTGCATATATTTAGGTCATGACTACCTATGTCACACTTTTTTGATGCCATTGTCTTACACCAATCAGTATTGATATTTTGTCCCAATCTCCAGGCAGTACCGCTACACAACATACAGGCAAATTGTCCGCTGGGCCTATGGCATTCTGGGCAGGCACATCATGAAGCCCTTACCTGCATGTGTTGTGTCAGCCATTATGAGACAGTTTCCAGAGGAAGGAGGACTTTATAAAGGTTTTGAAAGGCCCAATTACGAGATTCACTCTCCAAAATGTCAAACAGCCGTGATTTGGAAAAACAAGCACAATAAAGATTCACTACACAATTTCAGGCACATAATGAACACAGTATGTTGTACCTGGTTCCAGCAACTCCTTGTTCCTTGTTTCCCCCTCCAGAGGTGGATGTGCACAGCAGGGAAATGTAGGAGTGCCATGTTCGTGGATGTCCTGAACATGGTTGATCATGCTGTTCCACAGCAGCATCCAAAGCTTTCCCTAGAGCTGTTTCGGAACAGAAACACAAAATGTTAAAAAGGAAAATGTAATTACCAAAACTACCTTCATCAACATGCATACTTTTGATTTAGTTGTAAATATAGTCAGCACAAGATTTTTTTGTGTACATGTTCGTCTTTACCTGCTGATTTGTGTCTGTGATGAGGGCTGACACTTACAAATGTTGCTCAGTCAGAAACCTTATGCTGCGCTTTAGACCCTCTAACTCACACCAGGAGCTACTTCAGACCTTTGAGCTCTGTAAAAAACATCTGGTCATGTTACTGTGTAACATTAGACAGGTGATATGTGTGTTTGATAACATTAACTTACCTGGACAAGCTGAAGATCTGAAACCTTGTTGATTCTGTCCTCAGTCAAAGAGTATGTGCCATATTTTGCACAATGGCCAGGAGAATCTGACCCATGAATGTCCAAAACAAAAACAGGTCCACCTTTATATCCAACTTTATGACAACAGCATAAGTCACTGCTTAGGTACCCCTGTCCAACCTACTGCAATCCCAAACAACAACTTTGTCACAAAATCTAAATGTGTTAATTAAATTATGTGTTAAAAATGGAGGTCAAAGATAGTGTTAGAGTTGTACCTGCCTGCATCAAACAGAAAGATTTTACAAATGATTTGCCCTCCTACATTATGTAAACAGATGGCGGCATGTACAATTAATTCTAGGTATGAGTGTTAATCTACCTGATGAACGATGTGAAGGTCAGAGGTTACACTGTGAGCCAAAGTGAAGCACAGATGATTGAGGGGCCAGTGGAGAGAAAGCTATGGAGTGAATTTTGTGCCATAATTAAACAAACAAATCCAGCACTTTGCAAACTCAAACTCAATCTGCTTTCCAAAGGGAAAACTCGACTCGCAAACAAACAGAAAGCAATGTACAAATACAAAGGCCATTTTGACTGAGAACACAGAGGAGTAACAAATGTATTGTGTTTTACAAATATAAATAAACATTTCACAAATAAATACAAACCATCCTATAAATTGCATATAACCTGTGAACAAATACCAAATCTATAGCACATAAATGCATACCTGTCTGTTACGATTGTGAGACACTTGCCTTTTTATGAGATCTCTCGGCTCGATTTTCTCACAAATGCATTTGAGCAACTTCGTCTTCCAAAACAGCAGGTGGTGCTATGCTAGGGGATCAATTTAGCGCTAGAGAGCAAGTGCAAATCCTGGCAGCAGCAGGTCGCAGTGCCATTTCCAGTGGCGTCCCCAGATGTCTCCGTTGTTGCCGTTTCTGCTGAAAACTACACTGTTTTTGATGATGCATATTATATAAATAACAAGCTACAATTAGTCCAAAATGCAGCTGCTAGAGTTCTTACCAGGTCAAGAAAATATGATTATATAACTCCAATGGACTATATGCACGGCTACTTCCTGGTTTTAGATAAGCCAGCTCAGTCATTTCCGTTCAACTGCCAAAAATCAGCTGTGCGTGAAGATGACTTTCTATACTCGCTCTCTTCGGGATTTACCTCACGTAAACATAAATAATGTACACCGCCTTATTCAAGACAACTCCAAGGCTTCTTCCAGTAAACGGGAAAAAGGATTTAAGTTGTACATATCCAGTTATATTTATGACTATGAAGGTAAGTTATCGATTATCAAGAATGCCGTTATGTTGTTTACTAGATAGCATCGCTTACTAGCAAACGTTAGCCTAAACAGTTACGATAGTGTGTAGTTGTGAGCATTTAAATGTACAATTATGTGTCTGTGTACTGTCCTGGGATTACCAGTCTCTACATTTAAAATTATATGTTGTTAAATAACATGAAACGGTGTGTTAATACTGCTATTGTTGCTTACTTAAAGCTGCAGTCCTTCACTTTTGTTTTGTTTTCAAAATTTACCAAATGTATATAATAAGCGAGTACATCGTGAATCCATTTTCCAAACCGTGTTTTGTCTTATCCTGAATCACTGCGGTATACCTATAATAGGTGTTTATATTCAGACTATTTTAGCCCGGTCGGGTCGTACTGCGGAGCAGCACAGTACCTGCGTGACTCGCCATAGACATAAACAGGGAGACGTAGCTCCAATGTTCTTTCGCAAGGACTGCCGCTTTAATGTACACAAATTAAAAAAAAATTGAATGATGTACGCTTATGTTACAACACGGACTACGCAGAGACAGGAAGTACTGTAAGATGGATTTATTAGAACACACAGCAGAGGTAACGGTGAAGCAGGTGAGTAAGTGATGATATGAGGTTGGTTTGGGAATGCAGATTGATAATACAGTCTTTGATATAGTTACAGGTAGAAGATCGCTGGAGAAGTATGGAGACGCTGGAGAATGGAGACGCTGGAGAACGCAGACACTCACACACTAATAGTTCACACACGAGGAGGTTCGTAGACACAGGAGACAGGTTAGTAGTTTGGTAAGGAGTCCTTGAGGTAAGCATAAGAGACGTCTTGATGCAAACGAGACCGGACAAAGAGTGAGGGTGTGTGAGTGTCTTTTAAAGGGGATGTGATGAGTGAGTAGATGAGGTGCAGGTGCAGGTGATTAGTATTCGGGAGATTGAGTGCGCTGGGATTGGATGGAACCTGGCGTGTCTGTGACAGTACCCCCCCTTCCACGGCCCGCTCCTGAGGGCCGAGGACCCCGACGTCGTGGTGGTCGTCCTCTTCCATGGGGTGCTGGTCGGTCAGGGTGGTTGGTGTGAAACGTGTGAAGAAGGTTGGGATCAAGGACGTCGTCTCGGGGGACCCATGAGCGCTCCTCTGGGCCGTAGCCTTCCCAGTCTACTAGGTATTCCAGTCGACCACCACGGCGCCGGGAGTCCAAGATTTCATGTACCTCGTATGCAGCTCCGTCGTCCACCAAGAGTGGTTCGGCTGCTGCCACGCCAGGTTCTGTGGAGAGAGGAACAGAGGGGTGGTGAGGTTTGAGGAGTGACACATGGAAAGTGGGATGAATGCGGTACTGTGGTGGAAGTTGGAGCTGGTAGGTGACGGGGTTGATCTGCCGGGTGATGGTGAACCTGGGGCTCAGCTTACGGCCAATGAACCTGGGGCTCAGCTTACGGCAGGGCAGACGCAGGCGGATGTCACGGGTAGACAGCCAGACCTTCTGTCCGGGTTGGTAGGAGGGAGCGTCGGAACGGTGAAGGTCGGCTGTCATCCTGAGTCTGCGCAGGGCTCGCTGCAGTTGGTGATGCGCTGAGTCCCAGACCCTCTCGCTCTCCCGGAACCAGTAGTCCACAGCTGGTACATCGGATGGTTCCCCGGTCCAGGGGAACAGTGGGGGTTTGTAACCGAGCACGCACTGGAATGGAGTGAGACCGGTGGTAGGTTGGCGTAGGGAGTTTTGTGCGTACTCGGCCCAACCCAGATACTGGTTCCAGGAGTCCTGGTGGCCGTGACAGAAGGTACGGAGGAAGCGACCGATCTCCTGGATCTTCCTCTCCGTCTGCCCGTTCGATTGAGGGTGGTAGCCAGATGTTAAACTGATGGTCACACCTAGGAGTTTGAAGAAAGCCTTCCAGACACGGGAGATGAATTGTGGTCCTCTGTCGGATACTATGTCTTCTGGGATGCCGAAGTAGCGGAAAACGTGGTTGAAGAGGAGTTCGGCAAATTCCATGGCAGTGGGCAAACCAGTCAGAGGGATAAGACGGCAGGATTTGGAGAATCGATCCACTACGACAAGGATGCAGGTTTGGTTATCGGATGCTGGGAGGTCGGTGATGAAATCGACTCCTAGGTGTGACCAGGGTCGATTTGGAACGGGCAGAGGTAGGAGTTTGCCTGATGGAAGATGGCGAGGGCTCTTTGAGATGGCGCATTCCTTACAGCCCTGCACGTACTTTCTGACGTCGGCTGCCATGTTGGGCCACCAGAAGCATTCCTTAAGCAACGAGAGGGTTTCATTGACCCCCGGGTGGCCAGTGCCGAGTGAAGAGTGGGCAGAGTGAATGAGTGCAGTGCGCCGTGCTCGTGGAGTGTAGTGCAAGCCTGGTGGGCAACCCGGCGGAGCGTTGGTGGAGGCATTGGAGGAGGGTAAGGTCTCCTCTGACCAGGAAATCGGGCTGACGAAGAGGCTGCTGGGGAGAATGGGCTCAGGGTCTTCAGACTTATCCACAGGTGAGTGTAGGCGAGAGAGGGCGTCTGCCTTGATGTTCTTCACACCGGGGCGATAGGAGATCGTAAAATTGAATCGTGTGAAGAAGAGGGCCCAGCGGGCTTGTCTTGGGTTTAATCTCTTAGCAGAGCGCAGATATTCAAGGTTTTTATGATCTGTGAGAACCAAGAATGGGTGTTTGGCTCCCTCCAGCCAATGCCTCCACTCCTCGAGGGCTAGTTTGACAGCGAGGAGTTCTCGGTTGCCGATGTCGTAGTTCCTCTCTGCCGGGTTGAGCTTGCGGGAGAAGAAGGCACATGGATGGAGTCTACTTGGCGTCCCCTGCTGCTGGGAGAGTACCGCTCCAACTCCGGTGGTGGAGGCATCCACCTCCACCACGAAAGGTAGGTCAGGATTGGGATGTACGAGGAGTGGAGCGGTGGTGAAGGCTTCTTTTAAAGTTTGGGAGGCGTTGGTGGCTTCTGGGGACCAGGACAGAGACTTGGGTTTATTGCGGAGCAGACTGGTGAGTGGTTGGGCTATGGAGCTGTAGTTCTTGATGAATCGACGATAGAAGTTGGAAAATCCGAGGAAACGTTGAAGTTCTTTAACAGAAGTGGGTTGTGGCCAGGATTGAATTGCTTCCACCTTCCTCTCGTCCATCCGGATGCCACTGCTGTCAATGATGTATCCAAGGAAGTGGACTGAAGATTGGTGGAATGAACACTTTTCAGCTTTGAGGAAGAGGTGGAATTTTCTGAGGCGGTTGAGGACCTCCGCAACGTGGTGGCGATGCTCGGCCAGGCTCCGGGAGTAGATGAGAATATCATCGATGTAAACCAAAACGAACTTGTGGAGGAACTCCCGGAGCACCTCGTGGATGAAGTCCTGGAATACGGAGGCCATACGGCATCACAAGGTATTCGTAGTGGCCGGTGGGCGTGACGAAGGCGGTCTTCCACTCGTCCCCCTCGCGTATCCGGATGAGGTTGTATGCGCTGCGGAGGTCCAGTTTGGTGAAGATGGTGGCACCACGGAGATGTTCAAGGGCTGAAGGGACGAGAGGAAGGGGATACCGGAACTTGATGGTGATATTGTTGAGAGCACGGTAATCAATGCATGGCCGCAAGCCTCCGTCCTTTTTGGCCACAAAGAAGAAGCTGGAAGCAGCAGGGGAAGTAGACGGCTGGATGTATCCTTGGGCCAGGGCCTCCTTGATGTATTCCTCCATGGCCTTCTTCTCCGGGATGGAAAGTGGGTAAATCTTACCCTTTGGCACTGGCTCACCCGGAAGCAGATCGATGGCGCAGTCCCATGGCCGGTGTGGAGGCAGCTTAGATGCTCTCTGGGGGCAGAAGACGTCACTGAAGGGGGCGTAGCAGTCAGGGATCTTCACCGAGCGCTGTTCCATAGGGCTCTCGATGGTGGTGGCACAGACAGGAAGATGTTCAGGGAGTGGAGACGATGGTTTTGGAAGGTTGGGAAAGCAGCTCGGGAAGCAGTTTTCGCCCCACTTCAGGACTTCGCCGGTTTTCCAGGAGATGATGGGACTGTGCTGCTCTAACCACGGGCGCCCCAGGATCACGTCAGAGGTGGATTCCTCCAGAACCAGCAGATGGAGATCTTCCATGTGTAAGAGACCGACTTGCAGTTGTATGGGACCCACACTCAGGTGAACATATCTCTTGCTGAGAGGCTTCCCGGTCACTGAGCGGATCTGGTAGGTGGTCGGCGTTGCCGTGGTCTTGAGGGCGAGCTGACGGCAGAGGGCGCCGGAGGGTATTATGGCACTCACCACGGGACGAGGAGGACGAATGGGGCATGCGGAGATTACATGCCCTGGAGATCCGCAGTATAAACAGAGATTCTGGGTCAGCCGCCTCTGCCGTTCTGTCGGCGAGAGCCTGGAGCCTTCCATTGACATGGGTTCGTTGACTGGTTCTGGAGGGCTGACGGACTCTGGTCGGCAGGGTGCGATGTTAAACAATGACTGACCCTGGTGCTCTTCGAGACACGACTGCATATGAGTGGCAAAACGGATGGAAAACTGGATGAAACGTTCTAGGCCGATGGAGTCCTCGTATGCAGCGAGATGCAACCGCACGTGAGGATCCAATCCTTGACGATACGTTGTAATGAGCGCCTGCTCATTCCAGCCGCTAGATGCTGCAAGCGTTCTAAATTGTAAAGCATACTCATTAATAGTCATTGAACCCTGTTTTAATTCATACAGTTTCTCACCAGCTGAAGAGTCAGTAGAAGGACGGCCGAACACTTCCCGGAAGTGGGCTACGAAGGCGGCGTAGGATTTTACGATGGGGTTATTTTGTGACCATATCGAGTCGGCCCATTGGAGTGCTTTACCTTGCAGCTGAGAGATGATAAAGGCCACTTTGGCGGTATCGGTGGGGAACAAGTGCGGTTGCATCTCCAGGGTCAGTGAACATTGCAGGAGGAAACTGCTGCAATCTTCCGCCGAACCAGAGAAGGGCGCCGGTTTAGCCATGGGACTGGCGTGCACGGTGGGTGAAGAAGTCGGTGGTGTGTTGACGGAGGTGATGGCAGGTGATGATGACGGTGGATGAGAGGTGAGTGCTCGACGAAGTGCTTCGACGAGCTCTTGAAAGGGATCCGGGTTGCTCATGCTGGTGTTCTTCTGTTTAGGTCCGGTCTTCTGTTACAACACGGACTACGCAGAGACAGGAAGTACTGTAAGATGGATTTATTAGAACACACAGCAGAGGTAACGGTGAAGCAGGTGAGTAAGTGATGATATGAAGTTGGTTTGGGAATGCAGATTGATAATACAGTCTTTGATATAGTTACAGGTAGAAGATTGCTGGAGAAGTATGGAGACGCTGGAGAATGGAATCGCTGGAGAATGGAGACGCTGGAGAATGGAGACGCTGGAGAACGGAGACACTCACACACTAACAGTTCACACACGAGGAGGTTCGTAGACACAGGAGACAGGTTAGTAGTTTGGTAAGGAGTCCTTGAGGTAAGCATAAGAGACGTCTTGATGCAAACAAGACCGGACGAAGAGTGAGGGTGTGTGAGTGTCTTTTAAAGGGGATGTGATGAGTGAGTAGATGAGGTGCAGGTGCAGGTGATTAGTATTCGGGAGATTGAGTGCGCTGGGATTGGATGGAACCTGGCGTGTCTGTGACAGCTTATCTATATGACCATAAATAACTATAGGCCATTAAGATTCCTCTGCTGAGGAAAAATCCAACTGAGTGCATGTGCTTTGATATTCCATGTGTTGCAATTATTTTGTTTCTCAGTTTCTGACAAGAACGAGGCAGAAGAGGTTTCCGTGAGGGCAAAATGCTTCAGGTCGATGAGGAAAAATGAGAGATCACACAACTTGAGTGTAGGGGAATGAGATCAGGTTCAATGTAATAAGGTTTACAGTGTCTGCTCTCTGGGAATTAAATATTATTTGTTTTTGTTTGTTTTGTTTTAATACAGATAGTGATTGTAATAGACAGGCTTACAGCCTACTATTGCTTTCAGGACAGTAGTACACTGGACCGCTGGACACTCAGTGTTTTCTAACAAGTATTTACATAGTAATTGAATGCCTACTATATAGGTCTAATACGATTCCCATAGAGCAGAGTTGTTTGGCTTGCCAGCATTTGACACTGTAGCCCAAGGAAGGTTTAAACACTAGCTACAGTGTAAACTAGGATAATTAACTATTAAATTGATTATTTATTCCAGTAATACCACAGTGACTATGATTGTCTAGATCCTAAAACACATAGGATATATTTTTAATTGATATATCTCTTTTGTTTACAGGTTGTTCTCAAACACTCCAAACCTGTTGAGCTGTTGGCCTATCAGTGCTCATGTGTGGCAGGGCTTGCTCTATGTAATCATATTGCAGCATTGCTCTTCCAAACAGCACATTACAGCCAACAGGGAGCGACAGCTGTCCCCCCTACTCACAGCTGCACAGGGTCTGAGCAGCAATGGCACAAACCCAGGACTCAGGTGATGTTGGTCAACACTATCACAATTAATGCATTATTAATTTACACATTATATAATATTTTCCTACATCTTCTTTATGATGTAAGTTTTGTTCTTGCTCTCATTTCAACTCTCATCAACTTCCAATAGCACAGAGAGTGCAGCATATTTTCTTATGAGAATAGTAATCATTGAGCTACATTAAACTACATATAGCACAAAGTAAATGAGTTCTTATACAACATTCATTTACAGGGCTTTATGCCTGGCCCAACCAATGAAATGGTGATATTGTCAGCTAGGCCCACGCGTGAGTGATTTTGTTCCCCTTTGTGATGGTACCACAAGCCGCCGTTCACTTGCAGAACGCAAGTTTCTGGAGGGCGCATGAGTCTGAAGTAGTGAGTTAAGGTATGGAGGTGCAGAGCCAGCGGTCGTTCTGTAGGCAAACATCAGAGCCTTGAATTGGATGCGAGCAGCTATTGGCAGCCAATGCAAACTGATGAAGAGAGGTGTGACATGCGCTCTCTTCGGTTCGTTAAAGACCAGTCTTGCTGCAGCATTCTGGATCAGTTGTAGAGGCTTGACAGTGCATGCTGGAAGGCCAGCCAAGAGAGCATTAAAATAGTCCAGTCTGGATAGAACAAGAGCTTGGACAAGAATTTGTATGGAATGCTCCGATAGGAAGGGTCTAATCTTCCTGATGTTGTACAAGGCAAATCTGCAGGATCGGGTCGTTGTAGCAACATGATCTGTGAAGCTTAAATGATCATCCATCACCACTCCAAGGTTCCTGGCTGTCCTGGAAGCAGTAATGGTTGATGACCCAAGTTGAATGGAAAGGTTATGATGAAGTGTTGGGTTGGCACCGACCACAAGCAGTTCCGTTTTTGCAAGGTTGAGGTGAAGGTGGTGGTCCTTCATCCAGGCAGAAATGGCTGTCAGGCAGGCTGCGATGCGACCAGCAACCGTCGGATCATCTGGTTGGAATGAGAGGTAGAGTTGTGTGTCATCAGCATAACAGTGATAGGAGAAACCATGATGCTGAATGACTGACGGACCTTCATCCTGAAGCTGGAAAAACTCTTTCCAAACAAGCGACTGGCATCAACAGGCCATTAAGATGCATGTGAACACAAACTAAATCACTAAATCTGTTTGAGTGAGTGCATATGTTCAATGTGTCTCGCTGTCGTCTCACTCCTTCTCCCTCTTTGGTTTCTATATAGGGGATAGGGAACGATCAGACAGTGCACTATATAGGGGACAGGGAACGATCAGACAGTGCACTATATAGGGGACAGGGAACAATTCAGAATGTAAATATGATTTCTGTTGGGGCGAATGAAGTCTGGTTTCATGTTAGTATCACACGAACTGCTGTAGCTCTGGTCCAGAGACATGATAGCACAGAATGGATCATGATTGATTCGCCGCAGACAAGAAAACGTATCAGACCCATTTGAATTCTGTACTTTAAAGCGATATGGAGGAGATTAGGAGGAGAAACGGTTAGAGATTAGGAGGAAACTGCAGCTTTATCTAGCTCAACGGCTCTGGCCGAGCTGTGATACAAACGAAATGCTATTGGCTATTTAAAAAACGGGAGGAGCTTATGCCCCACCCCATCTTCCTGTTTCAGTGGAAATCACATCAACACATTGAATAATGCTGCGCCTTTCAAGGCACTTCAGTTGGCCTTTAAAGTCAGCATGAAAGGGAAGATGCACTTTTTTCTTCCCTATTGTGCCGTATATCTGAGTAAAACGGCTTCTCAAACAAGAACAAATGTAGGGCGGGGCTTGATTTTGTCAATGGTGATTTGATTGGATGGTTGAGGTTTGCTATTGGTGGATCTCATGTGAGTGACAGGTTGCCCAGCCCTCGTCATGAGAGAAGAGAAGTCACTTTTATTATGATTCAAGATTACCAGGATCATGAATTTAAAACAATCACAGATAAATAATTCATAATAAACACTGCAATATGTTTCATTTTGATTTCATGGTGACCAACTTCAGTGGTTTACTGTAACTGGACAAACATGCAGATGTGTCTCTCTGGTCTTTTAAACACCTCAGCATCAGCGTGTGATCGTCTCACCAGTCTGTCTCTCTGTTAATCTGCTGTGTGTCTGTCAGCAGTTTGCAGATGCAGACAGACGGATTGGACTTAAATCCCCAGTATGACACAGATGGACAAACCACACAGACCTTGGAGAAGGTGAACACACACACACACACACACACACACACACAGTAACAGCCATTTGCACTGAATGACTGTGGAAGACTGGCGTGTGAGTGTGAGCAAGTCATGTGAGTTCTGCTGGTTTCTATGGAAGCAGAGATGATGGTCAGAAGATGCTGCAGGTGATGAAGAGTGTGTGTGAGTCTCACCTGTGCTCAGGCCTGACCAGCGGTTCTGCAGTGAGTCTGTGTGTGAGTCCATTAGGAAGTGAGGGGGAGGGGTTTACAGACCACGCCCACAAACATGCGCTAGTGGTAAACAAACAGAGCAAGAGTAACTTTGGTAATTGTGGTTTTTATGCTCATCTTTTATCTGGGACAGCCCAAAATCGTACAGTGTACCAGGCATTAGATATAATAAATCTTTTTCTAGGAGACATTGAGCTCGTAATTTGCAGATCTTATACATGCTGTTTTATGGTGCTAAATTTTATACACCTTCTACCTTATTTTAATTATTCTCAGGTTAGGTAAAGTAAGTCGAATCTGTCCTAATTCATAAGTATTTGAAATCTTATACTTACAAAACAGGTCTCAGAAGACTTCTCCATGGTCTGCTCAGTTTAAAAATCAGACTTTTTAGCAGGCGAGCTTCTTAGTTATAAGTAATACAGTTTTTTATTAATTACAGGTTAACTGGTTTACATACAAAGTACTAAATATAAAAAAACAAAGTAAAAGGAAATAACAATAAAACTTAGTTTACAGGCGTTTGTCTGCAGGAGGCGCTAACAGCAAGGCATCTAAGAGGCATCCAAGAATCAGCGTCTGCCCTCATTTTCTTCTCTTAGTCTTTTATAGACAACTCAAAACACTGAGGTCATGACATACGGAAGATCCCCTCATAATTCATCAGTCCTTTACAGTCAATTGGTCAAATCCAAAATCTTGAGCTGTCATAAGCCCTGGAAAGCACCTCAGGATTTGCTTATATAGAGCCCTCCGTTCTCTTGCCTTCCTTCTTTGGGCTCTCTTCCTTTGCCGTCTCCTGCTCCTCGTCTGCAGGACATCACTCAAGGGTAATACCTGCTTTTCTATCGAATACATGTTTTTTCCTCTCTATTCTACTAGCATGCTTTTAATACATTCTTTAATAAATGTGTTACAACACCAGTTGTCTTTCATTATAAATTTCAACCATCTATTTTCCTCCAAGTTATCTTTTAAATGTTTTCAATATATAAAAGCTATCACTTGTTTTTCTATTTTGTGCTTCTTTTTATTAAACAATTATTATTCTTATCAATCACTTATCTCAATAAATGTTTTTCCAATTAATGTTTTTCTTCTGTTTAAGCTATTATTTTTCTTATAAGAAAAGGTACACCTAGCACAGAAGTTGCATTTTCTGATGAAGCAGGTGTGGCTGATTATCACCAATGAACAAACAGATACATAACAGACATGACAACGCATCATATGACCCCTTTAATACATTAATACAAATATAATACAACTATTATTAAAATGATGATTTATACACTCAAGCTTCCATTATTTGTTTTCCAAAAGTGAGTCTGAACAGTTTTTTTTTTTCTTTTTCATAATTGTAAATGATCTTTCATTAGTCTTTGTCTCCCTCTGCTGGTACAACACAAACACAAACATATTCAGGCTCCATATTTTCTTTCTAACAAAACTAACATTTCTGAGTTTATACTGTGCCTTTATACAAATAAAATGTTAATCTATGAATGAGAAACTGTAATTTGCTGCTCTGAAATAAAAGGTGTTTTCAAATTTAAATGAAGTCTTAATTTCTAACAGTGAAGTCACTGTATCTTCAGTCTCTGTTGATTTTGTTGACTGTGAGTCTCTGTAGTGGATCCTTATTCACCATCAGATGATCAGCAGAAGATCAGACTGTCATCTAAACCTAAAATAAAACACACAAACAGTCACATATGCAGTATGAGACATTACATCTGTCACATCTTTCCATAAGAAAACTTAGCACTGACTAGATCAGCTTTATTAATTCATTCTCAAACATGATAATATTGCTTCTATCTGATGCTCAAAGTCACTTTACAAAATCAAAAGGTCATGAAAGGTCACTTTCACACAACGGACAGCTGATCCAGAACCAGCAGAAATGATCATTACACTCCACTACAAATTTAATATCAGTTCATAACAAACAACCCAAATCTCAGATTATCACACACATAGAGACAGTTAAAGGGGAAAAGCTGAAAATAACATTAATATTATTTATACAATCAGTCACAACAATATGAGCAGAATTAAACTCATATTAAACAGTTTAAAGTTCAGAGATCTACAGAAACTGAAGCTGAATTTAAGACTCATTATCTGATGATCTCAGACAAAATGTTCACACACACGTGGAGTTACTGAACCTGGTACAATTTCCTTCATTTCTAGTGAGTAAAACAGCCATTTGAACTTTGAATGAAAATATGATGATGAAAATTGTTAAAAACTATTGTTACCATAGTGTCTTCAGTTTATAATGTGGATCATCCTTCAGATCCTCCAGCAGCTTCACTCCAGAGTGTGTTTGATTATTCCCATACAGATTCAGTTCTCTCAGGTGTGAGGAGGGGTTTGATCTCAGAGCTGAAGCCAGAGCAGCACAACCTTCATCTGTGACACCACAATCCCACAACCTGTAGAGAACAATGACACACTCTTCACTCTCTCAGATCAGATCAACAGATCACCATGTTTAATGTCAGATTTACCATGTTATTTGTGTGTGTTTGTGTGAGAAGGAAAGCTTATATAAACTTATATAACAAATTATTTATATCACATTAAATAACATGTAAAGATGATCACAGAAAAGAGATGGATGTGATGGTCATCAATGATTCTTGTTCTTGTTCTTCATGTATCAAAGTCCTGACTAGTGTTGTCACGATACTGGAATTTATAACTTCGATACGATACCTTGAAAAGTCTCGATATTTGATACCATTTTTGACTCCACGGGGAAAAACACTGTATATACTGTCATATAGATATTTTTATCATTATTTCTTTTTTGTCCATAAATTGAAAGTCTAGCCAATCAAAGATGTCTTCTGAAGTAATCACTTTATATGATAAAGATTTAAAGCTTTTTAATATATAAACGTTGATCAATTACCATTACAATGATCTCACAAATATTTGCTAACTCAATGTATTTGTTTTTACAGTGGAGTAATTTTGTTGCAATATCTTACACACACAACACAAGCTTGATTTCAAATAGTGAACTGAATTAAAACAGACAAGAATATAGTAATGAAATAAGAACAAATTAACAATAACACATATAAATACAATAGAATAAAGATAGAAATGAAATGGACTGCTTTATTTCTTCAGGTAGGTCTAACAGTATTCAGGTAAGAAACTGACAACACTAGATTGAGTGTGTTTAAAGTAAAGAGTGTTAAATGTTGATCGTATCTCCTTACTGAGGAGCAGCTCATGTGTTCAATCATTTACAGATCAATCACTCAATCACCTCAACTCAACAAAATATTATTTCTACACTCTACAGGTATATGGAAGTTCAAGTCCATTTACTAACATGTTAAACATATAAGCCTGTAGCCTTTATCATATGTTCTGTCATATAAACAGTATAATAACAATAATATAATTTACTTCCATCAAACAACTCAGTAGGTATTATTAGTATTATTATAATTATTGTTTTTGTTGTTACATTTAAAGTATTGTCACACTTTAATATGTGAAACATATGATCAGAAAACTAAACACATTTATCGTCGTCAGGCTTTTATTTGTGTTTAATGGATCAAACAGCGGAGCTGCGCTCTCAGGTTTATGGCTGCTGTAAATTTGACCTGCCACAAGATGGCGCTGTTTTCGACACTCTTGATGCTTTGAAACTTTTCCCGAAACAAAACAAGATAACAATAAAGTTAGATACCTGTTTCTTGAAGATATTATCTCGCTATCTCCTGCATTTTTTACTGGAATAATTTATTTGTGGAAAAGTGGAAAAAGATTTGGTCTTTACAACAAAAATATTTTCTCACCAATAAAGTAAAAGAAGTGTCTTTCAAAATAATAAATAAATTTTACCCTGTTAAATATTTTATGATTAAATATAAAACCAATATTAATACAAGATGCTAATCTTTCCAAGTTCACACAGAAACTGTCTATCATTTATTTTGATCATATTTCTATACTGAACAACTATGGAAAGATACTGAAACATTTATTAAAGATAATATCCAACAAGATATATCTGTAACTTTTAAAGATATTATTTTTGGACACTTTGATTCTGATTCTAATAAGAACAAATCTTATTTTCTTGGCAAATTCTATATCCATAAATGAAATTTCACCAACAACAAACTAATTTTTCTTGTTTTTATTTAAAATGTATCTTGATACTGTTTCATCCTCTGTAAATAAGACAGCGAGAAGAACAACCTCAATTTGTAATGACTTTAATTTGTACACTCTAATTGAAATATAAATTAATATCTTACCCTCATGTTTTTTTCTTCTTCTTCTTTTAGCAATTATTGTTGTTGTTTTTTTTGTTCTGTATGTTCAGATGACATTGTACATACTGTCGATACATGTTGTGTACTCTATACAAAATTGTATATCATTAATGTCATCTTTGTAATGTTTGCAATCATAATAATAATAATATTAATAATTAAAAAAAAATAAAAACTTTTCCCAAAAAAAGCTTGAACCCGTGAACCGGAAGTTGCAAGCGACTTTTCTCCAGCGTTGTGACGTATTTCCAAGTGAAACAGAATATTGAATAGAGGGCAGGGTTTTACTTCAGCGCTCCTCCTCTCCATCTCTCACTCATAGCAGACTAACGGTTGGAGGGGAGTGGTTTAAACATTTTCAACACAAGCCGTCAAACTGACGTCATCAGAGAAGGAACGCCATTTCAGACCGGAAGAACTTTTCAGATTTTGATTAAAGATCACCACGACAAACAATCTTTTTCTGTGTATTAACTTGCATGGATTAATTGTTCACCACAAGACTAGTAATATGAACTGACAAAGTAAATAGGGTCAATTTTGATTTCATGATGACTTTAAGAGGCTTCATTTCTCCATCCCTACTCAATAGTTTTAGGCCTTTTTGCAAATTTTTCCCATCGAATTTAGCTGTTTTAGAGCGTTTACTCATTTTGAGCTTGTTTTTAAACATTAACTATCTGTAATGTGATTTTTCATGTGTGAAAAAAAAGCAACGAAACTAAACTAGCCAATCAGATTTCTTTTCACCCATATCCCCCACGCCCAACCATGCACGTGCACACACACACACACTCACACACACACTTGACTTTATAACACAAACGCACACCTTTATTTATTCTTATTATCTCTTGCTTTTTTAATATGTCATGTGTACACAGATAGCTTTTAATAATCAATTTTAAAAATATGTAAAAATAAATAAAATAAATAAAAGCGGCATTAATTCATGCCCTCTCATGGTAGGCACAGTGAGTTCATACAGCTGTACATCTGCAGGCGCCACTGCACTAGATGATTCACCCTGCGTTCCATTCGGAAGGGCTCATCCCTATGCTCTAATCCCTTCAAAGGGTTTACCCTCCGGAGTGAGAGCTTCAAAGGGATGAAGGGGTAAAAAAACCTCTTTTTTTGGAACGCACTTCTGTGTCATCTTAACGAGACAATCAAGGAGGTGCCTTCGTCACACATTTTGTACACTGGTTGACCCCCCCAAAAAACATGCTCTGAACGATGAGTAGATTGTGCAACGTTAGTTTATTTATTTATTTATCGCAGCATATTGTATATTGTGTCTATGTATTTGAAACATTTGAATGGACTGATAAAGGGAGCTGTAAAGTGTTTTTGTTGAAGTACAATGTCGCTTTGACCATAATAATGTACCAAATCTAGCTCGTATAAATATTACAGTAGTATAGAAAAATATTATACATACATTTATAGGAAAAATCGAACTCTGAGCCTCCTGTACACATTCTGTGACGACAAACAACTTCCCTGTGCAAAGGATCATGGGGGCCCAAAGTGTCCATCAGTTGTACCCTTCAGAATCCTTCATTCAGAAGAGCCCTTTGAAATGGCCAGTTTTGAGCACTTCGGTTTGGAACGACCCTTCAATATGGCGGCCATGATTGTTTTCACTCTGAAGTGCCCTTCGAGGGCGATATATCCCGTTTGGAACGCACCGTCAGTCGGACCGCGAGACCACACACCTGTTGATTGTAGAAACGATTTCACAGAGAGACGAGATCTCACGGAGACTCACGAGATCAAACGTGACTTGAGAAGAAAAACAAATGGAGGACAATCGATGTTGTCAGCTGACTCTCCTGCCACGCGTTGTTTTAATGAATGTAATTAGGACTTTCACAATTCCTTGTTTAAATTTGAGTACTTGATTTAAAAAATTCCTCAACAGACCCTTTTCACATTTCTGTGTTTCTCAGTAGCAGAAGTCGTCATAGTTGAGTAAACTTTTATAGCAGTGAATTAGAGACTACATTAAATATATGTTTTGTTTTGTATTTATTTTTGTTTCTATTTGTGAAAAAATAGAGAGCGATTGATAACGGCAGTCAGAAGAGAGAAAGATGTCATTTTTACCGTCACTCCCACAGAAACACCCTCACAGCAGCGGTAACTAGTTTTTGTAATTTAATGCAAATGTAATATAATACTGAATATATACAATATTGATGACCGTTAAACGTGTCGTCACAGTCTGTGAAAAAAGTCAACAGACCTTTATCACAGTGGAATTGATTACCGGAAGTGCTCGTCGAAGCAGTGTATCGATTCTTCCAGTTATGTATATTTTCAGTGGGCTGTTATCACCTAGTTGAATAAACGCCTCTTAAAATGAACATCCGCAGGATGATTTCAAACTCCAGACATTTTCAGAGAGGAGAAGATCTCTTCTTATGATTAATGTGTTCAGAATTTTCCAAACTCAACAGAACTTGTAGTTTTAATCATAAGCCGATCTGAGAAAGCCGTGGCTCGTAAACATACGTGATTATTTCAGCAGTTTTTATGTCAGTGTGTTCGTCTAAACCAATAGAGACCTGATGAATAAGATCAGAATCAACATATTCACTCATTTGTAATAAATATTTTAGTCATTATTCTGTGACATTTTTCATTGAAAATCATTTCACTGTATGTAATTCACACATTCATGCCAAAATTCTTGATTAATATTCACAGTATTCACACTGTCAAACCGTTACTGTTTACGATTGATTAAATGTTTAACATCATTAAATTTCTTTAAGGCAGTTTCCGCACATTCATTCATCTATTTTAAAACTGCTCTCATGAAAATTAACCATGGTTTTACTACAAATAAAACTAAAAAACATGGTTATTATAGTTAAACCATGGTAACCACAAATTAACCATGGTCTTGCTAACCATATTTTAATCATGGTATTTTGTAGTAAAACGGTGGTAATACAAATTGTAATCAATCCGTGAAAAAACATGGTTACTACACTTTTACTATAATAAAACCATGGTTAATTTTGGTAAAGGGTGTTTATCAGTCAAATTCACTCATAAATGTAAATTCAACAGGTAAGAAATATGATCAGTAAGAGAAAAACACAGTTAATGAGAAGACGAGCACTGGACTGCGACAGGTTAGATGGGAAATAAATGTATTTGGAAGGGAACATTTCAGCAAGTTGAAGATATGAGATGTAAACACTCTCAGTTTGGAAATGCATCTACTACACGAACGTACTCCAGCGTCCGCATATTATTTTAAAAGAAGGACCTTCATCCCGCCGTATCAGTCTCACCCATGCTTTCCTCAATTCTTGTTGTGTCGAGAAATCGTGAAAACTGAGGCGAGGATGTCGTTGTTCAGAATCAGAGCAGCCGGATCGCTGCAGTAACACCGGCGAGAGGATTCAGACATTAGTTTTGACTGAGTTGCGATGGGACCGGAAGTAGAGATACACTGCTTCACTTACCGGATATAGGAAGTGTGATAAAGGTCTATTTCAGTTTTCTTCTTTCAACAGGGTTCACGTGTGATTTATCAAACATTCATATGCTGGCAATCCTATCATACGAATGATCGTACGTTGATAAATGTGGCGGCTGAAAACAATCGTCATTTAAATATCACGCCCCTAAAAATTCACGGTTTATAAGCCCCGCCCCTACAGTTTACAACACAGAGAAACGTAACCCGACCAAAAAGAGAAAGTAATCTCATGAAAGAGAAATTGATCTTATCCAAAAACGCCCGTTAACCTTGTAATTGCAAACAATTACATTAATTTATATGTATGTTTAGTAGCAGTAAATAAAATGAAACATCCATAGGCCTATTGTAGTTCCCTCCACAACAAATCATTTAAGTTACGGTAGCAATAAAGAAGCTATAAAATTATATATTAAACTATAAAATAAAACATAAATTAGATAGTCGTAGAGGCATTCATTATGAACAATAAATATTTTTTAAGGCTAAAGTGAAACTGATGTGCTCACCTCTCTCATTTGGCAAGAATCCAAATATGTTTCTATATTTGCATGTAACATTTTGGTTGCTAAATTATTATTCATTATCAGGGTTCCCACTCTTTTTCGTTCAAAAAGCTCATTCATTTACAAACTAATCAAATGACGGTCTTTATGAATGGGTCACTGAATCACATTTCAAATGATTTGTTCAAAATTGTAGATTCATTCTGAAACACTTCTGTGAGTTGCTAAGAAATGTTCTGCATTGGTTTTGTTTGGAACTATTTTTGTTGGTGAAACAGACAATATTTCCTCCCCTTATATTAACTTATTTAGTGAACTTGCAGAAAATCAAAATCACATTTGCCTGCACCTCGTGTTCACAACACTAGTCTGTGCTGCGCGAGGAGTGAATGAATCGCTGAATGGGATTCATGGTGCATCGCGTCAGCGTCTCATTATGACATCATCGCTCAGAACTAAATAAAACTAGGGGGATTACGTAAAAGAATTACTATGAAAAACAACTTGTCATGGAGATGCAAGAAGTTTCAACATTTCTAAAACAAAATAAAAAGAATTCATATCAATTTGCAGGGGCTCAAGTGGGAAAAAGGGCACCTCATGATTATTTATTTAAAAAAATAATAAAATGGTTAATATATTAACACAACTCTGACTTCCTTTCCAATTAATTTTAATTCACACTCACGCAATTGTTTCATACTCCACAGATTTCTACAAAATAATCAGTTCACACAGAGACATGGTCTTCTTTAGTATTCACTAGGTTTATCACAAGAGAAGGCAACAGCAAAGGAAACTATGCCACAGTCTGCATGTTTTCTACACTACTATTTTCAAGTATTTATATATTTAGAATAAATGACCAAGGAGAGGGACATAGTTTCACTAATAATTTGTTTATTTTGCACAAATCAATCAATCGTTTTAATTCTTTTGGTGTTATTGGAATACTTCTTTCATGTTGTGGACAATTTTAAGATTTTGGTCTATTTTTGCTTCCATGTCTTCTTTTTCTCTAATGGAAAGAAAACTTCCAAAATACACATTTAGATGGTGTTTGTTTTAAGCCTACTACTGTCCGTCTGTGTGCATCTGTAGATTTCTTCTAAATTAACCAAAACAAGCTAATCTGCATATTCAAACACATCAAGAGTCTATTCCCCTGAAATGTTACAAGAAGGGCTACATAATATATATTTTACAAATGCCTGCAGAGGGCGCCAAAAGCCTGGTGATTGTTGTTGTTACAGAGCACGATCAAATCCTTGTTTTTGGCCAACCAGCAGAATTAAAAATATAATATTAGTAAAATAATACAGTAATAATAATATTCGTCCACTTCTTTATGATAGAAATACTACAGCCACTGTAACGTCTCGAACAAGAATATGTGGACATCAAAACATGCACGCTCAGAGCGAGGGTTTAAACTTTTATTGGTGTATTCTCCTGTGTAAGTGTAGATTTAAGAATGATAGCATTATGCAATGCTGTATTATGATTTTTAAATGGTTTTAATAAAATGTGCATCCTTAGAAAACTGTCTAATAATGCGGTTCATGGATCCGAATGCTCCACTTCCGGTATTGACAGCCCTACAGATATCTTTACCATGGTTCAAAACGCAATGCATAGCACATTAAAATAATTAAAGTATAATATGACGCCTATCAAATCAGGCAAATGCGTTGCTGGTGGTCAAATTATTAACGCAGCGTTAAACGTATAAATAATCTCACTCTTAAATAGGCAAAAATTTCACAGTTTGTGAACATATAGGCTACCTGAAAGAGAGGCACAGGATTCATCTAGGGCTTTTTTCTTTTTCGCTTCTCATCGCCAGACAGCTGTTGTCTTTTCCCGGGCATAGTTGTCAAAAGTTGTCAGCCAGCAGGAAACACGAGGTGGGACGGGACGGGGCGGGACGTGCGTGCTGGAATGAATAGAGGGTGTGCATGTGACGTCACTGTCGACCGTTATGACTGCAGTTACACAGTGTGACTGTACAAATCGCTTTGACACAAAATCTGAGGTATATTATTACAGACTGCCGAAAGCTACAGAAAAAAAGAAACAAATGGATTGCTGCAATTCACAGAAACAACTGGACTCCAGGCAAAGAAACATGTTTTGCAGTTATCATTTTGTGTCAAACTGTTGGACTTGTAAAATCAGACCCTATATATTGTATTGTTATATACTGTGTTGACAATTGTGTTGACTCATCAATTAAATATTTACCATCTTATATTCTGCATAAATGGGTGTTTTTTAAATAAACACTGACAAAAACTATGCAAGTTTTTGGGGCTGGACGATATGACGAAATATATAACATTGATATAAGCGATCACTCAGAGTTAGACATACCTATATTGTAGTTATATAAAACATTCACAGGCAGATTTGCTTTATGTATTTCCCCGGCGTCGAAATCAGCACCCAAGACTGCCTCTATAATCAGACACTTTAGCGCACAAGACAAAAGCCTGGCATGAGATAGTTAATTCAAGTGCACAGTGGAAGTGATACAATCATCAGGTCGTTGGCGCCCTCTGCAGGCATTTGTTATAATTCATAATATAATTGTTTATACAATATATATTATATTAAGTATTTTAAAAGTGTTGTTATATTAAACCATATGATTACTTGCTTTTGATCCAGATATTATTGCCCCATTGTTATTATATTTGTATTTTAAGTCATTTTAAAGGCCATTGTTTGCTTAGGTCTATTTTTATTATCATAAAAAATATCCGATTACTTGATTAATTGTGAAAATAATCGACCGATTACTTGATCACCAAAATAATTATTAGTGACAGCCCTAAATGTAATAATAGTTTAATTCCCCTATTCCATTTTGTTACTTTATGAAGAAATTAAATTATAAAATTCAATGACAGTTTCATGTGAGAGTCACATATGATCTTACCACAGTTTCTCCAGTTTACAGTGAGGATTCTCCAGTACAGCAGAGACTATCTTCACTCCCGAGTCTCCTAGATTATTCTCAGACAGATTCAGTATTCTCAGGTGTGAGGGGTTTGATCTCAGAGCTGAAGCCAGAGCAGCACAACCTTCATCTGTGACACCACACTTCCACAACCTGTAGAGAACAATGACACACTCTTCACTCTCTCAGATCAACAGAGACTTCATTATCAAAGAGAAACCAATAACATAAACTCAAATCACCATGTTAGATGATCTTGGTCTGTGTCACAGAGCACAAAACATTATCATAACACACCTGCAGTCAAATTCAAGCAGGAATAATACATATATTTTTAAATGTATGATCATAATTTGTGCAATACCTCTTTTTTAAACAAATAATTAAATATGTCAGTGAGTTTTACTGTAAAAATCTAGAAAAATTGTAACAGGAGAGGTTAATGTAATGAACATTAAAGAGTCATGAAACCCCCTCTTTCAGCTCAAGTCTACCTCACAATCATCTTAAATGTGTGTGATCAGATAAAGATAAAAAGAGCAGGAAAATCTGGCCACGCCCCCAGAACTTCTTATTAATATCTTTATATGTGTGTGTATGTGTGTGTGTGTGTGTATTATCACATTTAAAGATATTTCACATATTGTAGTAATACATACTATTGTCCTGCAGCATTTAATAATCATGATAAACAAATGATTTATACAATAAAATTATTAATATAATTGTTATTATTAAAGTACCTGCCAAAAGTCTGGAAACAATTATTAATTATTTTGAAATAAATCTCTTTTGCTCACCAAGGCTGAATTTATTTGATCAAAAATACAGAAAAACAGTAATATTGTGAAATATTGTTACAAATTTTAAAAAAAGTTTTCTGTTTTAATACATTATAAAATGTAATTTATTCATGTGATCAAAGCAGAATTTCAGCATCATTACTCCAGTTTTCAGTGTCACATGATCTTTCAGAAATCATTCAAATTCAAGAAGCATTTCTGATTATTATCAATGTTGAAAACAGTTCATATTTTTTTCACTTCATATTTTTCTGGAAATTGTGATACATTTTTTTTTTTAGTATTCTTTGAAAAAGAGAAAGTTCAATGAACAGCATTTACTGTATATACATTTATCAAATATATTAAATGTATTAAAGCATTTATTAAATAGAAATATTTTGTAACATTTTAAATGTCTTCACTCTTCTCACTTTTTATCACTTTAATGTAAGATGAATTATAGCAGTGGTTCCCAACCTGTGGGCCGCAGTGATCCTCCAGGTGGGCCACGAGATAAATTTAAATTAATTTAAATATATTAATATAATTAATATAATTTAATTATTAATACATTACATTTAATAAATTAAATTAATTAAAAATACATTTAAAACAAGGCACCACCTCTCTCGTACGTATTCTGTGATTGTTTCGGTTCAGCTCAGTCTGTTTCTCATCGTGCTGCTGTGAAATACAGACTGAACGGTGGCTCAAAACGCAAACTCTCTCAGTTGGAAAAAGAAAACCTGTGTCGCTAAAAAGGTTTTGATGGATGACGGTTGTAATGAAGGTAAAGACGATTACAGTGACATACAGGAGTCATACATAAGGCATGCGCGAGTCCGCAATTATTGATGCGCAAACATACCGTGCATGTGCGCTCGACTCACTGATCGCTATAACATCGTATTTCTGCATGAACACAGTTCAATATATTCGTGTAGTTGTCAAAATTAATGTACTGTGAGTGATTTATAACGGATGCTCGCCGAACAAGTTTGAGAGGATCAGTGGTGTTATATGTGTTATATGTCAATAATTTTGAATGGATCTGCATAGTTTTTAAATTCAGTCCTTTGGTATCTCCCTGTGGTCTTATTTGATATGGCAGGTTGACTTGTGCTTATTTAAGTTACTGTATTACTGAGCAGAGTAAGTACTTTTAAGTTGTAAAGAATGTCTGCAAAGTATGTTTGTAAAACAGAACACTGAACGTTTAAATCTATCTTAAGTTTCTTCTTTAAAGAATTAATAACATGGGGTTGAAAAGTAATAACACGAAAATACAAATGTTTTTTGTGAATTAAAAAAAAATTGCGGCCGTGCCATATTGATTCGGAGAGGAGGGGGGCCTTGGCGTAAAAAAGTTTGGGAACCACTGAATTAAAGTATCAATTTCTCTCTTTTTAAAATCTTACCAAAAATGTTTGAATGGTATCATTGTTTCCACAAAAATATTAAGCAGCAAAAGCTGCTTTTTAACATTGATAATAATAAATAGTGAATGTTTCTTGAGCAGCAAATCAGCATTTCTGAAGGATCATGTGACACTGAAACTTCTCTTTGTAAACAACAACAGAATTATAAACGATTCTAATGACGAATGTTGCGTTCCCAAATGCAAATTAAAGCGCCACAAACGCAGTAGCATTTACAGTGAATCGACACTGAAAACACAGTACTGTTACAGCAAACATGCAGCGCGTCAGACTATAGCCTATATTTATGTAATTACATCACAACCGTTGCGAATTTTATGACAGTACTATGTAATCTCAAATTCTCACCAACATTCATAAAAAAGTTACCGGCGAGTAACAAGTTTCAGTGCTGATTCTACTCGCATTTGGTGCTTTGAACCATTTGAACCCTTTTAGGACCGTTGTCGCGTCTAAAAACGCATGGAAAACGCGTCCGCGCCGCTTTCTCCTTTCCAAAGCTCCGGTGGCGTCTGTCGTTACTAAGCAACCATGAGCTGCGCTCACCATGACGACACGGTAGTTTCAGCAAAGGATATACGGATTTCCAGCACTGAAAATCACTTGCAGTAGCTCTGCTACTAGATTTATTTATGGAGATGAGAAATAAGAACCACCCTGTACAGCTATGATCAGCTGTTCGGCTGAGCTTTCAATGTTTTGTTACGGAAAGGCTGAAGCTGATCGGTTGGTTCTTGTCACATGACCTGCGGTGCTCTTGCTGCATTCTGAAAAGTTGAGAGTTTTTCATCTCGATGCGTCTGGAAAACGTGATGTGAACGGCCCCTTAGAAAACATAACCTTTTCGCAGTTTATTTAGTTAACTGCTTAAGGCATTTCGCCATTTGAATCATCAAGCAGTAACCAGCATAACCCTGAACAAAAAAATCACTGATCTGTGTGTTTCACGTGGGTCATGATTTTAGGCCGAAAAAAAAAAGAAAAAAAAAAACTGATTTCTGGATTAATCCAGAAGAATCACATCCCTGGTTGACGAGTGTGAACAGAAGGGAGGGAGTGGGGCACAGGGGAGAAAGAGGGGGACGAGCAACTGTCATCTGTCAGCGGCCCATGATGCTCTCACTAAATATCAGGGGGAAATTGAAGGATTTTTATTGCTGACTAAGTTAAATTCAGATGAATTATGAATACAATATCTTACACACACAGCACAAGGAAGCTTGATTTCAAATGGTATATTGAATTAAAACAGACAAGTAAATAGTAATGAAATAAGAACAAATAAACACATTAACAAAAGCACAAATAAATACAATAGAATAAAGATACAAATGAAATCGACTGCTTTATTTCTTCAGGTCTAACAGTATTCAGGTAAGAAACTGAATATAGAAAGTAATCAAATTTAAAATAACTTTGGATAATCTTCATTTTAAAAATTAAATACAGATCAGTCAGTTAACACTTTATTATGTGTGCGCTTCGGATGTGAGCGAGAAATCTGCGGGAATGAGTAGAATTCACATTGAAATCCAGACCGGAAAATGCTGCCTTCGGAGGACACATTTCAAGGTAGGAAGGCATCAAGGCACGTCCGAATGTTAACTTCACTTCCTGTTTCCTGAGATACCTTCATCTGATCGATTTTTGAAGGCAGCACAGATGTATCCTTAGCTGACTTTGATATCCCACAATCCTGTGCTTTCCATTCTGTGACAGTTGAGCTAGAAAAATTAAGATGCCGTCCAAAAGTTGTGTTTGCTGGCCAGTTTGTGAGTAAATGTACATTTTTGACCAACATTTTCCACTTTTGATGTCATTTCTAGCGAGAAATTACTACTGTAGTAATTAAATATTTGTTTAGTTCTCACCAAAGCTCGCGCTATATTGCGGTAAATCATTAAACTCTTATGCTGCCTCAGAAGTCTGTCCAAAATCCGTTTCATGAGGTGCCTTCATGCACAAACGCTGCCTTACAAGTCATTGCTTGATAAGGCAGTGAGGCAGCAAGTCAGCTACCTAGGTTTTCAGACGCAGCCGAGATGATTCAGTCGGACCGCGAGACCACACACCTGTTGATTGAAGGAACGATTTCACAGAGAGACGAGATCTCACGGAGACTCACGAGATCAAACGTGACTTGAGAAGAAAAACAAATGGAGGACAATCGATGTTGTCAGCTGACTCTCCTGCCACGAGTTGTTTTAATGAATGTAATTAGGACTTTCACGATTCCTTGTTTAATTTGAGTACTCGATTTTAAAAAAATCCTCAATAGACCCTTTTCACATTTCCGTGTTTCTCAGTAGCAGAAGTCGTCATAGTTGGGTAAACTTTTATAGCAGTGAATTAGAGACTGTGATTTACAATATTGATGACCGTTAAATGCGTCATCACAGTCTGTGGAAAGGATCAACAGACCTTTATCACAGAGGAATAGAGTAGCTCAGAGATGATGTGTTTTTGTAGGCAAAACCCAGAAGCGAGTTAGCATTTTAGGACTCACGGTTTGTAACAGCCAAAACTATGTGTTTACATGCATCACATTATGGTGTGTTGTGCCCTTTAAGAGACTGATCACTTCACTCAACGCATGCTATGCGGTGATGACGTAGAAGAACTACGTGACTGTGTGATGAGAACCACGATAGGTGACAAATGTGCTCTCCCATTTTTGTTATAATAATGCTTTATTTTTATTTGTAACGCTAAGAAAGAGTCAATCTCTCATGTATGAGAGGAGCGCGTTCCTGTGTACCTGCCATTAAACGAGTGGAATACAGACTTTTTCGCCTGCAAGCTCCTTCATTCCCTTGATTTAACTAGCGTTATCTGGGCCAAAGTGTTACAGGTTCCATCGCCCTGAAGTCAATGGGTTTTTTGAATGGGTTTTTGCCAAATCACCTGAAATAAGGTCTGTGTTTAACAAAGCCTCTAAATATTTTCACGTTTTGATCTATGACATAAAACACACCAGTTATAACCCGCTTGTGATTTTTTAAACCTTTATTGTGTCTTAAAAACGGCGGTTGCTAACAAATTGCTAAAATGGACTACTTCCTTTGGCGGGGACTTTAGAGTCATCATGACAAACAGGACATTTGGACAGCATTTCTCATGAAAAAGTGGATAAGTATTCATACACAGCACAGATCATAATCAGAGAGCATGTTTTTAAATAAAGCTATTTTCTAAATAAAGTTTGAGGAAGTTTGGTGGTGTGACGTTGATCTGCGACCATGGTGTGCTGTAGTCCGTTTATAGCCTACTGTTAGCTTTTTATATCTGACCACTTTATTTAGGCTTCAAAATGTATAAATGTTGCATAATCTATAATGTATAAATGTTGTGTTAACTTGTAAAGATTATCTTGATAGACAAAACGTGTAAGTGTCATAACCCTTTGTTAAACACAGAGCTTATTTTTTGCGATTTTCCAAAAGTCTATGGGAAAAATGCACAGGCTTTCGATCGAGGGAACCCGTGCGCCGCTAACTTCCGGGTTGGCCTACAAAAACACGTCATCCCTGAGGTACTCTATTCACCTTATTTTCCGCGACAACAAGGGTGGCGCCATTACATTCGTTTTGTCATCTTACTTCCGGCTGAGGGAGCTAAGCTAGTGGTCGCTAGCGGTAATCCTATAGCTGTAACAGTAGATGAGTATTATATGCTCAGTTAGGGGCTGCCATAACAATTAGATTAAGAAGAGAGAACTATTGCATCAACGATGTTACGAACACAATGTGAAGCGGTCGGAGTGTTGCGGTGCATTTTACAATTCACACCCACCACCTTAAGACGAGGAGCACCTGAGGCAATGGCTGAAGGCGCTAAACTTGAAGTGCCCACCCAAGTGCCCTTATGTGTGTTCGTACCATTTCATGGACGGGAGGCCGACTGACGAACACCCTTACCCCGAGAAATGTCTCGGCTACGATGTTCCAGTAAAGAAGTCACGCCGGGTGCTGAACAGGTTGTCAGATTCAGGTAAGCTAACTTAGCTAGCCATGTGTTTGTTAGCCTAACGTTAGATTTTTGAAGTCCGTTCTATGAATACATTTGAGATCAGTTCACAAAATACAACGAATCTTGCATTATTACCATTGCCACCTATATATTTAATATTTAAGATAGTACAATGGTACATATTTACGATAGTATTATGGTACATTATAGTCTAACAATAGCTTACATTATTCCTGTAAGTTACAGATATTGCAGATGCTAGCAGGCCAGCTACATCTCTCATATTGATACTGACCTACATATTAACACTAGAGTTAGAGATTGTGTTTAGACTGTCTCGTTTTTTTAATGCATCTCTCTCACTCTGTTCTGTTAAAGTATGGGTGCAATCATATATTAATTCTCACGATGTAGTATTACTAATGTAAAAATATGTTTATGGTTATATTATTTCCACAGATGCATCGATGAGTGTCAGTGATGCAGTGATCAACTGTGAGGATGATCACATCCACATGCCCTGAACTGTGATGCAGAAACACACTGGGAGGATCCATCTGTCTCTGACCACAACTACACTTCAAAATCACAATTCAACCTGAAGCCGCCTACATCTGATATGAGAACACAATGCGTTGAGTCGGCGCCATTATACACAACTCTGCTGAGAAACAACCACCTTTGTCAGCTCACAGGGTTGACATTGGATGCATTTCATTCAGTTGTCGAGCACCTTACCAATACATACACCAACAGCTTCCAGCTACACACTTGGGATCAGCTCCTGATGACTCTGATGAAGATGCGTCTTCATTTATTGCAGGGTGATCTTGCTGAAAGGTTTGGTGTTTCAAAACCTGGTGTTGTGATAAATTCAAAACTGCAAATTCAGAGTTCCTGGAATACCTTCGTCCAGGTGATGAAGTAATTGCAGACAGAGGCTTCACCATTACCGATCTCCTCTATGAAAGGAAGGTGAAACTTGTCATTCCAGCATTCACCAAGAGAGACATGCAACTCTCTGAAGAAGACACCACCAACACAAGGCGCATCGCACAATGCCATGTTGAGCGGGTCATATGACTAAAAACTTCAAAACTCTTTCTTACAACAGTTCCAGTTAACCTCACCCCTAAAATTAATAAAATGTAGAGAATTTGCCCTGTGTAACCTTCTAAGCAACATAATTTCTGATGTAGAGGATGAATAAGTGTTGATTTGTAGGTGCGTTCCACGTCTGTCTGTGCTGTGGTTTTGCTTTAACTAATCAGTGTAAATAGAGTATGTAGTTATTTCTATAAACCTTTACAATATGATCAGATGTTACCTATCAATTATTTTTATAAACTTTTACAGTGTGACCAGATGTTACCTATCTGTAAATTATTTCTATAAACCTTTACAATATGACCAGATGTTATCTGTTGTGCATTTTTTTATCTTTACGATGTGACCAGATGTTAGCTGTTTTAGTTATTTTTTATAAACCTTTACAATATGACCAGATGTTATATATCTGTAAATTATTTTTATAAACCTTTACAATATGACAAGATGTTATATATCTGTAAATTATTTTTATAAACCTTTACAATATGACCAGTTGAAGTTTTTCTTTAATCTTTACAATGTGGCCAGATGTTAGCTGTCAGTATTTTTTAATAAAACCATATAATGTGAGCTCTTAAAACTTAAAGGAATTAAGTCTTCTGATTTAAATGGAATAAGTCATGTCAAGTTTGCAAATGAATTCTATCTTGGTTTATTACATATGAAAATTAAATGGTGAAATATTACCTCTACATGAAGGTCAGTAAAAGGTTTCTCTAGCTTCCTGATAACAACAAACACTCTTACAACTGATTTCATCACAACTTATATTAAATTATACATTTTCTAAAATACAAATCACAAAGTTATCTCTTGTTAAACAAAACTGATTTAAAATAATTCCAGTCTTCTTCATCTACACCCTCTACATGCTGCTCCATCAACTCCTGACAGTCCCCATAGGTTTCCTCTGGCCACTTCTTCATATCGTCTACCCACGTTAACAATGACGATGGATGGGACAATATGAGACCATCTGATCGTCGTATAAAGTTTTCTCCGTGCTCCCAATTTAAAACATTTACGGCATTAACGTTATTTGTCATTTTGCTAAAGTTATAGCTAGCTATCAACAATCTTCTAACCAACCATCTACTGGGAGTCTGACTCTAGGCATCATCACTCTAGCGTCTGACGTCGACGGTTCCAGACTCGATGACGATGATGCTGTGGAGATCACATAAGTAGCTTCAGCTTCGTGTTTTTATTTCTGGAAAATAGTTTAAATATTTCGACATAATGTGAATAACATTAGGTGAAAATAACTTCCAACTCTCCAGCTGATCTGCCACATCCCGTAGCAAACTAGACAACGAATTACTACTTGCCGCCATTTTCTTTGAAAACTCTCTCATCTATCGCTTAGCTGGCCTGACGATTCTACGCGTGAGCTCTTAACCAATGATGCACTGAAGCTACAGAAGGATTAAATAAATAATTAACTAAAAATAAAAGTTTTTTTTTTTTTTTTTTTAAATGTAAAAATGTATAAACGCAAAAAATGAATTAAGGGAGAAAAATGAATTTTATTAAAAATGAATCATATTTATTTTATCAAGTCGTTTATTCATTTATTTTCCTATTATCAGATTTATTTACGAATTCATTCATTATATATTTATTCATTCATTCATTTATTTATTCATTTAATCATTTTTAATTTCTGCAGGTTTGGTCCTCCATATCCCCACTTTACAAACACACACATTGAGTGCACGCATACACTACGTGACGTAGCCTAGTAGGGTTAGTCTAGTGCGCATGCATATTTAGTGCACGATTTCACTGGGTGATTTAGTCTATTAAAATGCATTTAGAATGCCCCCAGAATTCAAGATAAGTGGCAAAAATGCCCCTGTATGTCTTTTATATTTACATAATTTAATAAAGTTAACCAATATTACACGAAGAGCGCCATTTTTCTCCAAATATCAGCGTGATTACAAATGTGATATTGATTTTATACAATGTACAGTTTAATACACAAGTAGTTCATATTAAGTGACTTACATTTTAGACAACAAATCACTTGTTTCGCTCTATTTCGCCAATGAAAACAGTTCCAAACAAAGTCCACAGAATTATTTTGTGTCTCTGAGGAACAATTCCTGAATGAATCAGCGCTTGAATGAATCGGTTGAATCTCAATGACTCACAAAGGAAGGGATTCGCTGCCACCTCCTGGCGGGTTTAAATTCACATTCTTTTCATTTTATAAATAATTTCAAATAATAGTATTTAATATTTTATATTTTCAACATTTCAAAACATTATTTATGCATCTGTAATTGCTCTTGATTGATTCACTTTAATAAAGTTTAATCTAAAGTTATATATTATACATTAGATTACAATTTCTGTACCTTAAAATCTACTGTTAAGCCTACATAAAAACCAGAAAAGCATTGTTTATTTCATTTATGTTTATTCTGTATTTATTGGTGCTATTACTTGTAATTTGATTATATGTTTCTATTTTATTACTTGCTGTACTTGTCTAACAATATTTAAAATTTAAGTGAGTTAATCTAGTAGCTTTTGGTGTCATAAACTTATTTATTAAGGTTACATGTATCATAAACAACAAAAACAATAACTAGGCTTATTTTATAGGCCCATTTTGTTTTCTTACTACTATTTTAAACAGTGTCAGCCAATGGAGGCATAGAGACCGCCTTCTGATGTTTGATTGACACCCTCTCATTAGCATGTTGTGCCAAGGAAAAATAAATCGTCTAGGTTACGTATGTAACCCTCGTTCCCTGAAGGAGGGAACGGAGACATACGTCAGTAGTGACCGACGAATTGGGATATCGCTAGAGAGCCCTATCTGCTTCGAGTAAACTAAAACAAGCCAATGGAATTGTGCGATATACCTGCCCCCGCCAGGTGGTATAAATAGGGGAGCGAATGCAATCGCACTCTGTTTTTCGCTGAGGAGACAACCTAGTCCGCACTACAGCGAGGGTACAGAAACTGTGGCAACGGGACGTACGTCTCCGTTCCCTCCTTCAGGGAATGAGGGTTACATACGTAACCGAGACGTTCCCTTTCAGTCGTTCACGTTCGACGTACGTCAGTAGTGACCGACGAATTGGGATCCCAAATAAAGCGCCACAGTTATGAACCCTTCCAGTGCCCAGCGCAAGCTCTAGCCACCCAGCGCACCAATGGGACGGGGAGGGGGGCGAGCTTACGCCGAGAGAGTCTACTGCTGTTCCGACATACCCACTACAATAAAACTATACTACACTGGGGAAGCAAACCCGTAGGGGGCGCTGCGGAGGCCACTACCTACCCAGGGGGGAGGAATTTACGTGGAAATACACATATGGACTGGCCGTGGGCACTACGCATATGGAGTCCCTGGGATGGCTCCAGCCTAGGTATAGGGAGAGACTCATCTGACAGGTGACAGCAGAGCTAACTCTGCTAAAGGAAAGACACGGGCTCACCGCGGGGAGTTTGACCGTGGATAATACACATATGGAACATCAACGTCGGTGACGGACGTTTGGCCTGGCATCAGACACTCCGCAATGTCCGAGCCGCAAGGGGAGGCGGAGGAACTCGACAGGGTTCGCCAAGCGGGGAACTCCACTGGAGTACATAGATGCACTTATCCGGCCCAGGGGGCGGGAATGGCATTGCAAGCCAACACTAGAACGGGTTCCTCGCGTTTACCGGCTAGTGGAAGCGAGTACATGGGAAGATACCGGTTCTACACGAAGGCCATAGAATCTAGTGAACGTGTTGGGTGTCGCCCAGCCCGCAGCTCTACAGATATCTGTCAGCGAGGCGCCATGAGCCAGCGCCCATGATGAGGCCACCGCTCTCGTGGAGTGGGCTCTCAACCCGAACGGGCAGGGCACGCCTTGGGAATGATAAGCCAAGGCGATGGCGTCCACTATCCAGTGGGCCATCCTCTGCTTGGAGACAGCCTTTCCCTTCTGCTGGCCTCCGTAACAGACAAAGAGCTGATCTGAGGTCCTAAAGCTTTGCGTTCTATCCACGTACAGGCGCAGAGCGCGGACAGGACAGAGCAAAGCCAGGGCTGGGTCTGCCTCCTCCAAAGGCAGCACTTGCAGGTTCACTACCTGGTCTCTGAAGGGAGTGGTAGGAACCTTGGGCACGTATCCAGGCCGGGGTCTCAGGATGACGTGAGAATCACCGGGCCTAAATTCCAGGCACGATTCATCGACCGAAAATGCATGCAGGTCCCCTACCCTCTTCACCAAGGCCAATGCAACCAGGAGGACGGTCTTAAGGGACAGTACTTTTAACTCTACTGATTGCAAAGGCTCGAAGGGATGACCCCGGAGAGCAGTTAAAACCAGGGAGAGATCCCAAGAGGGTATGGAGGGAGGGCGAGGCGGATTTAGTCTCCTGAAGCGAAGAACAGAGTGCGATTGCATTCGCTCCCCTATTTATACCACCTGGCGGGGGCGGTGCGCATTATGCAAATATCGCACGCCAATTCCATTGGCTTGTTTTAGTTTACTCGAAGCAGATAGGGCTCTCTAGCGATATCCCAATTCGTCGGTCACTACTGACGTACGTTGAACGTGACCGACTGAAAGGGAAATGGAACTACATTCAAAAATGAATAAACGGTTAAAAGGGAAAAAAGTCAAGTTTCAGTTTAGTGTTTCCTTTAACATTTTTTTTTATTTCCCCCAACATTCGTTTTATTTCTTTATTTATTTATATCCTCACACATTCAATTATTTATTTAATTATTTATGCAGGAATATGTGGATTTATGTATTTATTTGCACATTTATATATATATATATATATATATATATATATAATTTTGTGGATTTATTTATTTGCATATTTACAGTGGTGTAATGTAACAAAGTAATAATACTTCGTTACAGTACTTGAGTATTTTTGGGGGGAATCTGTACTTTACTTGAGTTTTTATAGTTCTGTCAACTTTTACTTTTACTACACTACATCTCCTAAATAAATTTTTTAAACTTTTATACATTTTCCCAAAGCATTTTCGTTACTTACTACAAAATAAAGAAGGAAGAACACAGACTGCAAGCAAGCATGTGCAAACAAGTGCTCGCACAGCCGCGGTTGATTTCATTTTCCAGGTTGCATCCGTTGCTGGAGTGGCTGAGAAGAGTGTGCTGTCATTATACAGTACAAGAGCGACCTCTAGAAGCAAAATAAAAACTCACTGATGCCTCGTAGAGTTTGTTTTGACACGTGACGTGCACAGAGCAAGACACTTCAAAAACGGATTTAAAATGGACAACAAAACGGTATGTTATACAGTGTACACTACAGTACATGTTTTCATATCATTATAAAGTAATTAGTTTGTTGACTAGATGCATTAGTGGAGAACAGTAGTATGTTTGCCATCGAGGCTGAGAGGATGCTAACATTAGTAGCACCTCAAGCGGTTAAAACAATGTTACAAAAACACGTTTGTTACCATTCATTTGCATTAGTTTATATCCATTTGTTCGCTGTTATGCATTCATTATCCAGCAAAGTAGCATATTTAAACTGTATCCTCATCATGCAGCGAAAGAAACATAAATCAGAAATGTATTCGATTAATGTGTACAAGTATACATATAATAGACCTATGCTATGCCTTTGTGTGTAAAGAGGTAATTTTTAAGCATGACTGTTTGGATTTATATGAAATGGTAACACTTTACAATAAGAGTCCATTTGTAACATTAAAAAAGGTTAATAAAAGTATTGTTCATTTTTAATTTCAACATTTACATTTTAACATTTTAAAGTTGTCTCTTACATTAGTTATAATGCACTATGAATTAACATGAACGATCAATGTATATTTAATATATTAGCAGGGCTGAACGATTATGGCCTAAAATCAAAACCTCGATTAATTGAACATTTTAGGCTACCTCGATTAATGTGTGATTATTTTGTTTCTGATTCGATTATTTTGTGCGCCCTCGATGTGCACTTTTGCTGAGCCCACACTGGTGCGAGCTCCGCAGCAGACTTCTTCCCGACAGTCAAAGCGACGTTACATCACGAAACTGCGGACTCGCAGGAAGGCCGTGAGTGTTTAGGGTGGCATTTGGGACAGGGCCTTTAAGGGGGAAGTATTAACAGGATTAAAAAAACGAAATAACCGACATGGTAAAATTACGTCAGTTAGAGGTTCTGAATTTCGGTTTTGATTGCTTTTCGATTAATCATCCAGCCCTATAGATTAGTATTTTTTATATTTAAAAATTACAATAAACATTTGGCCATTTTTTTAATTCAAAGAAACAAAATGTAAGAAAGAGTTAAAAGTGAACACAATCTTGCTGCTCAAACTGAGTATAAAACAATTTTTAATAATTTTTTTGCTCCTTTTGTATTTTGCATTTACTTGTACTTTTACTTTCAATACTTAAGTACGTTTAATATCAAAAACATATTTTTTGTACTTAGGTACGAAAAGTATCACATACTTTAAAACTTTTACTCAAGTAACATTCTAAACAGTGACTTTAACTTCTACCAAAGTCATTTTCTGGTATACTTTTACTCAAGTATGGTTTTCGAGTACTTTATACACCACTGCATATTTACATATTTATTGTTTTTGCAGGTTTCGTCCTCCATACTACAGGTGTGTGATGTGATGATGTGTGAATCCTGATGTTCTTTTGTTTATGCTGCTATTTGCGCATGTAAAGCTAAACCCCTGGAAAAAAAACATTATTTTATGGTATTTTTAATGGGTCACAAACACCCATCTATTCTAATTTAATTTTAATTTGACATTCTAATCTTAACGGTTTATGATCGACTAATGAGCTTCAGTTGTTATCAGGAAAATAATCTAAATGATCAAAATGCTCTCATTACAATTCTCCACCAGATTTACAATGCTGCATGCAAGTTCACAATAAGTCAAAAAATTTGATCGTAGCCACCACTCACATCCATGTTGATAAATGTATATTATATATTTTAAAAGTGTTGTTATATTAAACCATATGATTACTTGCTTTTGATCCAGATATTATGGCCCCATTGTTATTATATTTGTATTTTAAGTCATTTTAAAGGCCATTGTTTGCTTAGGTCTATTTTTATTATCACAAAAAAAATCTGATTACTTGATTAATTGTGAAAATAATCGACCATTTACTTGATCATCAAAATAATCATTAGTGACAGCCCTAAATGTAATAACAGTTTAATTCCCCTATTCCATTTTGTTACTTCATGAAGAAATGAAATTATAAAATTCAGTGACTCAGTTTCATGTGAGAGTCACATATGATCTTACCCCAGTATCTCCAGTTTACAGTGAGGATTCTCCAGTACAGCAGAGACTATTTTCACTCCCGAGTCTCCTAGATTATTCTCAGACAGATTCAGTTCTCTCAGGTGTGAGGGGTTTGATCTCAGAGCTGAAGCCAGAGCAGCACAACCTTCATCTGTGACACCACACTGCCACAACCTGTAGAGAACAATGACACACTCTTCACTCTCTCAGATCAGCAGAGACTTCATTATCAAAGAGAAACCAATAACAAACTCAAATCACCATGTTAGATTATCTTGGTCTGTGTCACAGAGAAAAAAACATTATCATAACACACCTGCAGTCAAATTCAAGCTGAAATAATATATATATATTTACATGTATGATCATAATTTGTGCAATACCTCTTTTTTAAACAATTAATTAAATATGTCAGTGAGTTTTACTGTTACACTAAGAGATTATATAAAAACTGATATAGCAAATTAAAACTGAATATCATATAAAAATCTAGAAGAATTGTTACAGGAGAGGTTAATGTAATGAACATTAAAGAGTCATGAAACCCCCCTCTTTCAGCTCAAGTCTACCTCACAATCATCTTTCTAGGGCTGGACCAGAATATTTGAATATTCGTTTGGTAGGTTGGTAATCGAATTTCAATTTTGGGATTCGAATATTCGTGGTTTTTTTTTTGCACTTCTGGCATCCCCCTCATGAAAAGGTTCTCATTCGCGCTTGAATGTTTATACTATAAAATCTGGTGAAATACAGTACTCTTTTTTTACAATTATCTTACATAGCCTAGCCGTTTTTAATATGATGGAGAGTTTAAGAAACCCAACCTTGTTATAGTTTTTTTTTTTTTTTTTTTTTTAATTCAAAATTTTAGTATATTTAGTATAGGGCGAGATCTAACATGGCGACACTCTGAAAGTAAACAACTTTTTATAACTCAGCAAAATACAACAGACAAATCACGGAAACGAAAGAAACTTTGGAATACTTCATAGACAGTTACTACTTGGAATTACTTACCATGCCTCAGCCAAAGAAAAAACAACCGCGCAGGGAAGACTCCGCGGAATCAGAAGACAATATAACAACGAACATAGAGGTATGTGTACTAGAGTCAATCAACAATAAACTGGCAATCCTCGAACTATTACATCAAGACATAAAAGACCTAAAGACAAGCCTGGAATTTAGTCAAGCACAAATTGAAACAATACAAAATGAGAACAAAGAACTGCAAAATAAAATAACAACAGTCACTACACAACTGGTCCAAATCACAGAGGAAAACAAACTCATGAAAGAGACAATATTAGATCTTCAGTGTCGTAGTATGCGCGACAATCTAATATTTTCCGGCATACCAGAACAAATACAAGACAACCCAGAAGAGACAATAAAAGAATTTATGCATTCAGCTTTGAAGATCCCGGAAGAAACAATAGGAAAAATCACGTTTCATCACGTCCACCGTCTCGGTCAAAAAAACACTCAATCAACAGGCATTAAACATCCCCGACCAATTGTGGCTAAATTCGAACACTACAAACATAAAGAACTAGTCAAAAGTAAAGGAAAAGAGCTATGCGGCACACACTACGGAATCAACGACCAGTTTCCACGAGAAATACAGGAAAGATGTAAAAAACTTATACCAATCATGAAACGCCATAGAAGCGAGGGGAAACGAGTCTCCTTGGTCATAGACAAACTGTACATTAATGGACAACTATACAGAGAAACTAGCTCTGCTTGATCGAAGTGTGAACATAAACCCTGATCATGTCGCCTGCTAAATTTATTGAATAACAAATGTCCGTCATACTTTTACCCAATCAATAACAACAGTCACCAATGTCTTATATGTTACACTGGATGTGTGTTTACTGTAAAGTGAGAATAGTAATCTTGTCACGTTCTTGTTTTGTAATGTACAAATGGGGAGTTAAACAATTACACGAAAGGTTAATGATTTGGGAAATCAATATACACTCAAATGAAATATATGTGCTCACGCGCTTTCAAATGAATATATATGTGTATGAATTCACTTGCATATTATTTCACTAAGTATGTCACAGATTAAGTTTGTCAGCTGGAATGTGAGGGGCATCAATTCACCAATTAAAAGAAATAAGATATTAAACTACCTTAGGAAACTTAATGCTGATATATGTATGTTACAAGAAACACATTTACTTCAGTCTGAAATGAAGAAAGTACAGTCAACAAAATATACCAATGTTTACGGTGCTTCATTTAACTCAAAAAAGAGAGGAGTCATGATATTAATAAGCAAAAATATATCAATTACAAACAAATTAGAAATTTCAGATCCAGAAGGACGCTATATTATTATAAATGCATCTATAAATAATACAGAAATGACTATTGCCAACATTTACGGACCAAATACAGACAATGATGAAATATTCCATAAGGTGTTTTCAATAGTGTCCACTTTTCCACAGTCCAAAATCATCATCGGAGGAGATTTTAACACAGTTCTTAATCCTTCATTAGATAAATCAAATAACACAATTCAATTTAAAACATGGCAATCTACAGATACAATAAAACAGTATATGACTGAACTTGGACTAGGCGACAGTTGGAGACTAAACAATCCCACTACAAGAGACTATACTTATTTCTCACCAGTACATAAAACATATTCGCGCATAGATTTTTTTTTAATAAGCAATTCAATCATCCAAGATATAACAGATACAAAAATCAACCCAATCGTTATTTCAGACCATGCACCCATTTCATTGACATTCAACAATAAAAATCATGTAAAAACACCTCAACGATGGAGAATGAACACATCCTTATTACAAGATAAAGAATTTAATGAGTACTTTAAAAAAGAATGGACATCTTTCATAGAAATAAATGATACACCAGACATATCCGCATCAATACAATGGGAAACAGCTAAAGCGGTGTTAAGAGGAAAAATAATATCATACTCTGCATATAAACACAAGTTAAATCAACAAAAAGAAAAAGAGTTAGAAAATAAATTAAAAACATTAAATGATGTATACTCCCAAAATCCTAGAGAACAGACATTAAATTAATTAAATAAAATAAAATTGGAATTAGAAGAAATTAACCTTAAGAAAGTACAATTTCAAAAACAGCGACTAAAATTATTTCATTTTGAACATAATAATAAATCTGGGAAGTATCTAGCTAACCTACTTAAACGAAATAAAGAAAAAACTCTAATAACAACCATTAAAAACTCAGACAATAAAATAATACATAATCCACAAGAAATAAATAAGACATTCAGGAATTTCTACCAATCACTATATAGTGTAAGATTGAAAATATCTAAAAGATATTTTAAAATGAACAAAGACATTTGCTTTACTGTTTCAACCCCCTCTCTCTTGCTGCAAGTGCCATTTGGAAGTCAAAGAGGTGTTGATAGTGATCAAGCCCTGTAGGCCAAGATGTGTGTACATCGGGGGTCTACAAATTGTCACACCTTTAGTACAATGGGGCAAGTTTTAATCTCCTGATTGGTCAGTTTGAATGTCTCATATTTAGGGTTCAGTCACATGGTCAAGGAAGGGATAAAAGACGACTGTAACTGTTGCTCTGGCTCTTCTTTGATTCTTTGCTTTTCTTGGGCATTCTCTTGCCCTCTCTCTCTCTCTCTCTTTCACTCTCTATCTCTCAGGTAACTTTTTTCATACATGCTGTGTACGATTAATGGTATATGATTTTATCATCTCATACATCTATTTTGTAATTATTTTTAAGTGTAACCATAATCAGATATTGTCATTAAACCCTTTCAATTACAAATGATGTGCTAACTAGTTTTGATTTGGTATTAACATTAATGTGCTCCCTATTGTAATATAATATCGTCACACTATAGCAACGCTCTCCCACATATTTTGCTATTATAACTGTGCTTATTTCCGTCGTTGGTATAAGTTGCAGTGGGTGGTAATAGACAAGAAATGTACAGTTTTCTACCATCTTGCTGATAAAGTTTCTTTAGTCGCTCGGCAACCCTACAGCCTGAACCCCTGTAGGAGTTCCACCCTTACAATTAAAAATAATGCATTAATGTTTTTGAAAAAATATGAAACATTTTTAATATTACAGTAATAGTAAACATCTTTAATGACTGTTTGAAATATCATCATTGCTGTTAGAGCTGCAAACACACGCTGGAGCTGAAGAGAATGAACACCCATAAACTGAAGCTAGAAGGTTAATTAACTCAACGGAACACATCCCATAAGATAATTCAGATTTTTATACAAAATAAAAATAATATTACAACTATTTGCACAAAATCACGCATCTTTCAATATTCTAGATACTCATAAAATAAATCAGACTCAAGTGTGGTGTCATGAACTCCAACTGTTTACTGCTCTTCCGCTCTCTCGCCAATACATGCATAATAAAAGTCTCACGTAACAACTTCAACACTATACATTATTAAACATATTGTTACATCTTTCTCTTTTTTTTTTTTTTTTGAACAATGATTCTTAGCTAACTGTTACTCTAGTGAGCATTCAAAGTCTTTCAGGTATGTGGGTCTCCTAATAGGCCGACCACTTCTTGAACAGGGCGTTTGGTTCCCGGTTGGGGATGACTGTTCCCTCTTTATTTCAATCGGCCCGGTATCACTGTCATTCTCAGACACTCCTGGGTCTTCGGGTCGAGAGGTTTCTGTATTTGCTTCCTCCTTTTCTGGCTTGTCTAGTTCTGGGAAATCATTATCTAGTTCTTTTGTCTTTTTCAGGTGTTTTCTGTTCCTCCTCAGTACTTGTCCGTTTTCCATCTTAACTTCGTATGATCTTTGTTCCACAGGTCTGATCACTGTTGCTTTTGGCCACCAATGTGTCTGTCCTATCAGCGGCTGAACTCTCACTTTGTCCTTGTACTGATCTTTGAGATCTTTAGCTGCCACATCATAGTGTTGAGCCCGTCTCAGCTGTCTGTTTTTGTAGCCTCCTACTTTGTTGGGCATCAGTCCTGGACGCAGTAAACTCTCGCTCATCGGGAGTAATGTTTTTGTGCGTCGACCCATCAGTGCCATTGCTGGGCTGCTATCAACACCTTGAGTTGGAGTGTTCTGGTGGTCCAGCATTGCTAGGTAAGGATCAGCTCTTTTAGCTTTCGCCATGAGTCTTTTTGCACTTTTTACAGCTGACTCCTCTTTTCCATTGCTCTGTGGATATCCCAGTGAGAAGGTTTTTGTGTAAAGTCCCAGGCTTTGCTGAATTTCTTGAATTCATCAGATGAATACTGGGGGCCATTGTCTGAAAACACCAACGGTACCGACCCAGAGGTGTAGTGAACGTTGTGAGAAAACTGGATTCTTCCTCTAATTCCACGAGCCAAAATCCATTTTTCACATCACAGACTGAAAAGACCCGTGCTCCATTCAAGTCTGGCAGTACATCCTCAATTGTGGGTAATGGATAATGGTTTCTTTTTAGCGCTTTGTTGAGGGGCTTTGGGTCGATACATGTACGCAGCTGTCCTGAGGGTTTCTGCACTATGACCATGCTGCTAATCCAGTCTGAACTTCTTTCAACAGGAGCTATGATTCCTCGCCTATGCAAGTCTGCTAACTCTTTTTTGAGGGGTTCATAGAGAGCTGTGGGAACTCTTCTTTTGGGCAGTTTTACTGGTTCCACCTGCTCATCTATTTCCAATTTGAGCTTCCCTTCAAATGTCCCATCATAGTCCAGTTTTATTTGTTCTTCTGTCCACTTCTTTGATTCCTCCCTGCTTTCCTCTACAGCCATAAAATTTTGATGCATCACATTAATCAGTTGCATTTCCTGGCATGCTTTGCTGCCCAGAATGGGTCGATATGCACCTTTCTCCACTACAATGAACTTGAGTTTGTATTTTTTCCTACTGCAAGGGTTTTTCACCTGAAGAGTGCACTTTCCAAGTGGAGTCATGTGGTCTTGTTGTACATCATTAGAACCTGATTGCAGGGCTGTATTTGATCCTTTGGTCATATTTGCTGGGATTACACTGCATGTGGCTCCACAGTCTAACTGGAATCGTACCGATCTTTTATTGACCTGCAAAACGGCATATACAGCTGTACTGTGGTCCGGGTCACCCTTCACCATGTTTATACTTCCTCCACTGTGCTCAAAGTTATACTCACCACTTCATCTTCACTTTCTGAATCATCATCTTCCTGCTCAATTGCCAAAACTGTCTTTTTCCTATTGGTCCGCATACTTTTGCATACTGCAGCAAAATGGTTATTCTTACCGCAAGATTTACACTTTTGCTCAAATGCAGGACATTTCTCCTTCCTCTTCTCATGTTTCCGGCCGCAATATCTGCACTGTATGATGCTCCATTCTGATGGTGTCTCTTTTTTCTCTGTATTTCTCCTTTGTAGCCATGGCATGTATTGTTGCTGATGATGTCTGTGACTCTATAACTTTTGCTCTCTGTCTGGACAGCTCTGCAGCTCTTCCTATCTGAGAGTAGGTTTGTCTTTTTAGATTATTCAATAGTTTGCCATTAAATGGTGATTTGTTTATATTTTTATTTCCTTTTTAGCCCGTTGCAACCAGGGCTACACAAGCCTCGAGGAAAGCTGAGGAGAGCCTGTCGGACTGTTCTCGCCTTTTCCAAGAGACTGATGGAAAATATATAGCCTTTTGTTGTTGTTGTTATTATTATACCAATACTGTATTATTATATGTATTATATAGTCACTATTTAATTTACTATTTTTATTATTGTCTATATTATTCTGCAATTGATATTACATTGTATTTGTGATTATTATTATACCAATACTATTATATTATACCACTTGAGATTATCAATCTATTATAGTTATTCTGTTATATTATTGTCTATATTCTGTAAATTATACTACATATTCTATTGTTATTATTATAGTATTATTATACTATATGCTATTATCAATATTATATTATTGTGCTTATACTATTATATAATTGTACTATTCATTACTATTTTATTTGCTGTATACTGTTTGTTTATTGACAGTATTATATACTTTATTATTGACTATATTATTATATTATATACTACATAAACTATTTCTTATATATAGTGTATAACAAACTATTTACTATTCTCACTTTATCTTATATTTACTATTTGCATTGCACTGTAGTTGTACCATGTCATATGTCTTACCATAAAGGATCCATCAGTTATTGTTGTTGTGTGTTTTGGAGTATCTGTCTGTAAATATCTGTATCATTTTAGTGCTATAAAAATACAGAAAGCAGTCTGTGTGATTTGTATTTGATGATTTTTCATTTTATCAATGGTGGTCAATTCTAAGCTCAAGAAAAGCTAAAACTGAGTTAAAGACAGAAAATGCCTTTTCCACAATAAGAAATAATTTAATTTTCACATTAAATGAAATAAAGTTATCTCAGAATGGGCGTTTTCACAATTCGCAGCAACAGTCCAAAGAGGCCAATAGAGCGTCTAGTGTTTATTATAATGTCTATGTTTTGAACTCTTTTAGGGACCGTTCATATGTCGCGACTAAAAACACATGGAAAACGCGTCAGCGATTCTTTCTTTTTTCGATAAGCGCTCGGGAGCTTGTGCTCCGGTGGAGTCTGCTGTTACTAAGCAACCATGAGCTGCACTCTCCATGACAGACCAGGAGAAAGTACTATAACCTTGTAAATATTGTTCATTTGAATGAATGATTGACGTTTATATTTTTGGACTGTGAGTGTAATTCGCAGACGGTCCCTTTAGCAGCCTAGGTGAAAATGAAGCGAATATCAAAGTTAAAACTAGCAAACGGACAAACGGATCTACAGTCACATCAAATGTAGCTGCTAACTGACCTAAAGCGTGTGTAGATGCATCTACTCTGAAGAGAATATAATCAGCAGATATAGTGTACTATTATTTTCTACAGTGTCAGCCAATGACTCTTTTACAACGATCAGCCAATGGAGGCACAGAGACCGCCTTCTGATGTTTGATTGACACCCTCTCATTAGCATGTTGTGCCAAGAAAAAAATAAATATAAAGCTACATTCAAAAATGAATAAATGAATAAACGGTTAAAAGGAAAAAAAGTCAACTTTCAGTGGGGTTTTTTTTTCAGTTTTTTTTTTATTTACCCCAACATTCGTTTTATTTATTTATATCCTCACACATTCAATTATTTATGTAATTATTTATGCAGGAATATGTGGATTTATGTATTTATTTGCACATTTATTTATTTATTTATCTATGTATCATTTTGTGGATTTATTTATTCATGGACATATTTATTTGTGTATTTACATATTTATTGTTTTTGCAGGTTTCGTCCTCCATACTGCAGGTGTGTGATGTGATGATGTGTGAATCCTCATGTTCTTTTGTTTATGCTGCTATTTGCGCATGTAAAGCTAAACCCCTGGAAAAAAACATTATTTTATGGTATTTTTAATGGGTCACAAACACCCATCTATTCTAATTTAGTTTTAATTTTAATTCTAACCTTAACGATTTATGATCGACTAATGAGCTTCAGTTGTTATCAGGAAAATAATCTAATTGATCAAAATGTTCTCATTACAATTCTCCACCAGATTTACAATGCTGCATGCAAGTTCACAGTAACTCAAAAAATGTGGTCGTAGCCACCGCTCATGTCGCGTGGAAACGGCCGTATGCACTGTTTTCTGTCATACATTCGTTTCATAAATGAGGCCCAATGTGTGCCATTTCATCAGATTTGTAAGGTAAATCATTTATTAACCTACACCAACACAGGAGAATACGTCAATATCTAGTGTTGGGTCCGAGTCCACCTTTGTCGAGTCCAAGTCAAGTCCAAGTCCTTAACCAATCAAGTCCGAGTCCAAAAGGGGCTGAGTCGGACTTGAGTCCGAGTCCTTAACATCTGAGTCCGAGTCGAGTCCGGCCGAGTCCAGAAAGATTTAAATGATTTGAAATTGCAATTGACCTTTTGCAAAGACCCTCCCCTCTTAGTGACTTTTGCTATGCTGCTCTCACGCCACACATCATGTTCTCACACAGTGAAAAATACATTGTGAAGCAAAGAGGACACTGACTTATTACTTTGATATAATATAAAATCGTAGCTTTCAAATATTGTCATTTTTAAGAAATTCAAACAATAAATACCATTTTGGTATTTATTGTTTGAATTCTCCGCATGACGACTCTAAACGCCTCTGATCTGATGGGCCATTGCGTTCACACGCTCAACGTCTGCGATTGGCTACAATGTTCAACGCTGCAACAATACAATGTAAGTATTTTCGTTTCGTTTTTGAATAATACCATATTGTGCCCTTCAGTGCCCGGACTCGGCTGTACTCAGGAAATTTTCCGAGTCCAAAATGTCCAAGTCCGTGTCAAGTCTAAATACAAATTCACCCGAGTGCGTGACAAGTCTGAGTTCATTGTTCATCACGATTTCAAAATAAAAGTTTAATCTCTGAGTTGAGATTGCATGTTTTGATGTCCACATATTCTTGATTAAGAAATTACAGTGGCTGTAGCATTTCTGTCATAAAGAAGTTGCCAAATATTAAAGATTGAGTTAACATTTAAAATAATGTTGTTTGTCCAATATTAAATAGAGATTTGATCTGCTGTAAAGTGGGACAACAACAATCATCAGCCCGTTGGCGTCCTCTGCAGGCATTTGTTATAATACATAATATAATTGTTTATACAATGTATATTATATTATGTATTTTAAAAGTGTTGTTATATCAAACCATATGATTACTTGCTTTTGATCCAGATATTATTGCCCCATTGTTATTATATTTGTATTTTAAGTCATGTTAAAGGCCATTGTTTGCTTAAGTCTATTTTTATTATCACAAAAAATATCCGATTACTTGATTAATTGTAAAAAAATAAATAAATAATCGACCGATTACTTGATCACCAAAATAATCATTAGTGACAGCCCTAAATGGAAATAACAGTTTAATTCCCCTATTCCATTTTGTTACTTCATGAATAAATGAAATTATAAAATTCAATGACAGTTTCATGTGAGAGTCACATATGATCTTACCCCAGATACTCCAGTTTACAGTGAGGATTCTCCAGTACAGCAGAGACTATCTTCACTCCCGAGTCTCCTAGATTATTCCCATACAGATTCAGTTCTCTCAGGTGTGAGGAGGGGTTTGATCTCAGAGCTGAAGCCAGAGCAGCACAACCTTCATCTGTGACACCACACTTATACAACCTGTAGAGAACAATGACACACTCTTCACTCTCTCAGATCAACAGACTTCATTATCAAAGAGAAACCAATAACATAAACTAAAATCACCATGTTTGATGATCTTGGTCTGTGTCACAGAGCACAAAACATTATCATAACACACCTGCAGTCAAATTCAAGCAGGAATAATACATATATTTTTAAATGTATGATCATAATTTGTGCAATACCTCTTTTTTAAACAATTAATTAAATGTCAGTGAGTTTTACTGTTACTCTAAGAGATTATATAAAAACTGATATAACAAATTAAAACTGAATATCACATAAAAATATAGAAAAATTGTAACAGGAGAGGTTAATGTAATGAACATTAAAGAGTCATGAAACCCCCCTCTTTCAGCTCAAGTCTACCTCACAATCATCTTAAATGTGTGTGATCAGATAGAGATAAAAAGAGCAGGAAAATCTGGCCACGCCCCCGGAACTTCTTATTTTTAAATATATCTTTTATCACATTAAAAGATATATCTTATATTGTAATAATACATACTATTGTCCGGCAGCCTTTAATAATTTAATAATGATAATAATTAATATATTATATAATATAATAAAAGTATTAATAGAATTGTTATAATTAAAGCACCTGCCAAAAGTCTGGAAACAATTATTAATTATTTTGAAATAAATCTCTTTTGCTCACCAAGGCTGCATTTATTTGACCAAAAATACAGAAAAAACAGTAATATTGTGAAATATTGTTACAAATTAAAAAAAAAAAAAATTCTATTTTAATATATTATAAAATGTAATTTATTCCTGTGATCAAAGCAGAATTTTCAGCATCATTACTCCAGTTTTCAGTGTCACATGATCTTTCAGAAATCATTAAAAATCGATTTGATGCTCAAGAAACATTTCTGATTATTATCAATGTTGAAAACAGTTGTGCTGCTTTATATTTTTCTGGAAATGGTGATGCATTTTATTTTTCAGTATTCTTTAAAAAAGAGAAAGTTCAATGAACAGCATTTACTGTATGTGCATTTATCAAATATATTACATTTATTAAAGCATTTATTAAATAGAAATATTTTGTAACATTTTAAATGTCTTCACTCTTCTCACTTTTTATCACTTTAATGTATGATGAATTAAAGTATCAATTTCTCTCTTTTTTAAATCTTACCACAAATGTTTGAATGGTATCATTGTTTCCACAAAAATATTTGGCAGCAAAAACTGCTTTTTAACATTGATAATAATAAATAGTGAATGTTTCTTGAGCAGCAAATCAGCATTTCTGAAGGATCATGTGACACTGAAACTTCTCTTTGTAAACAACAACAGAATTATAAACGATTCTAATGACGAATGTTGCGTTCCCAAATGCAAATTAAAGCGTCACAAACGCAGTAGCATTTACAGTGAATCGACACTGAAAACACAGTACTGTTACAGCAAACATGCAGCGCGTCAGACTATAGCCTATATTTATGTAATTACATCACAACCGTTGTGAATTTTATGACAGTACTATGTAATCTCAAACTCTCACCAACATTCATAAAAAAGTTACCGGTGAGTAACAAGTTTCAGCGCTGATTCTACTCGCATTTGGTGCTTTGAACCATTTGAACCCTTTTGGAACTGTTATCGCGTCTAAAAACGCATGGAAAACGCGTCCGCGCCGCTTTCTCCTTTCCAAAGCGCTCCGGTGGCGTCTGCTGTTACTAAGCAACCATGAGCTGCGCTCTTCAGCAAAAGATATACAGATTTCCAGCACTGAAAATCACTTGCAGTAGCTCTGCTACTAGATTTATTTAAAAATGTGTATCCGTGTACAGCTTTGATCAGATATTCCTCCATCTTGGCTGATCTTTGTCCTGCAGATGGCGCCACGCAGCGCTCTCTGGACCATTCCGTCCCTGACGTATTAGAAAACATAACCTTTTCGCAGTTTATTTAGTTAATTGTTTAAGGCATTTCGTGATTTGAATCATCTAGCAGTAACCAGCATAACCCTGAACTGTGATGAGATTGAGAGTGTTTAAAGAGTGTTAAATGTTGATCGTGATTAAAAGTGTGTTTTTCAGTGTGACTATCAGTCCTGCAGTTTCACCTTCATGAGGAGCAGCTCATGTGTTCAATCATTTACAGATCAATCAAATTGAAATGAAAATCAAATGAAATTGCATTTTATACAATTCAATGAACATGTAGTTAATATAAGTGACTTACATTTTTGATGCAATATTGTCTTTTTATGGCCAACGAAAATAGTTCCAAAGATCATACCAGAACATTTGCCCATCTCCGATTAACACACAGCTTTGTTTAGACTGATTCAATGATTCAATTACCCATTTAAGACGTTCCCTGCGTCCCATTGTGCATACTATCCACCCTATCTGCCCTAAATAGTATTGAAAATGACTAATGTTACATACTATTTAGGATGGATAGTATATGTACATTGAGACGCAGGCATTCAGTTTGATTCTTAAATGAATCAGCCGTTTGAATGATTCAGCTGAATGAATGACTCAATGACTCACCCATAAAGACAATCACTTGCCGCCACCTACTGGCAGTTTAATTTCATATTTATAAGTATTCTAAATATACATATTTATAAATTTGTATATTTAATATTTATAAATATTCTAAATATTTCATTTATACAGTGGCAGGAAAAAGTATGCCTATGTTAACCCCTTGAAATGAACTTGTCATAAAATGTAATCTGATCCTCATCTAATTCAGGCTTAAACACTTTGAGAATAATTCAAACAAAAATTCCTCCTGAACGTTTTGGTCTGATCATTGTGTTTGTATTGTGATGAATTAGATCACATTTTATGACAAATTACTGCAGAAAACAGTTCATTCAAGGGGTTCGGATACTTTTTTCTTGCCACTGTGTGTGTGTGTGTGTGTGTGTGTGTGTGTGTATATATATATATATATATATATATATATATACACACATCTGAATGCCACTTCTGATGCAGAATCTGTTTCCTCTGCAATGGAAAAAAAAGATTTGATTTGTTTGATACTGATTTCATTTGATTTGTAAAGCCTTATAGTGACTTATTATCCGATCTTATGTATTGATAAAGAATATGACATGAAAGATGAGAGCCTGCATTTAATAAGGTTAGGAAAATATTGCCTTTATAAATGTTATAAAAAGCCATGATAATCAATTTAAGGGTCATATACAAATATGCTGATTTAAGTAACAGAAAACTGACGGGAATATTGGAACAAAAAATATAAACTTTACTAGATACGATGTTAGTTATTGTGTCATCAATATTTGAAAGGGCATAGATTTGATCATAGTGAGTTTCCAGCTGAGGAGAGTCAGTCGTCCTCCATGTGAGGAAAGTGAGTCTCCTGCTGCGTGAGGAGAGTGCGGATACAGATCCACCGCTGGCCTATCAGTGGGAAACGCAGTAGACACTGGCAATAGTACAGTGACTTCGACAAATCATTAGTGTTATTTTTGGACCTTCCGTCCCGCCGTAAGTGTAGACATTATGATAATAAGAGATTTATTGAGCAGTGTGGACAGCTTCATGGATTATAATGGAACTTCATGAGATTGAATCATCGTGATGAACTAAGATGAGTGACAGATTTTTAGTGATTATAAAGGAAACGCTCTAGACTTTCTAGACTATATATAATACATTCAGAATTTGAGAAAATCTTTTGTTTTTCATGCTTAACCGGGAGTGACATCCACTAAATTCATGTATTTGAGCAATACTTATTGTCATTTATGTGTGATTTTTCACCTTATTATTATTTTGTGTCTCATTTGATTGGGTGGAGCAGCCGTCAGTCTGAGTGGGTCAGTGTCACCCTGACCTTATGTAGCCTCACCACTGATGTGATGAGATGAGAGTGAAGATGAATGAAATCAGCTTTAGCTTCAGATATCAAACACATTAACTGTGATTCATCTAAAATCATTTTATGTTCATTACAATCCCAAACACTCTGATTTGGTCTCACTAATGTATTAACGTTTATAATAAAATAAAATTAATATAGAAAAAAGTTTAAATATAAATATTTATCATACATGCATTTTAAATGCATATATTTGAAAATAAATTTCTCACACAAATGTCATAAAAACAGTTACGTAGATCACAAATCAGGTCAGAGAGGTGGAGGGTTTAAAAGCTGAAGTGTGACGCTCATATTTTATTAAACCATTAATTTATAATGTTTAAGTAAGAAATGTTATAATGTTTTAACAGTGATGATTGTTCTCAGTGTTACTTACTCAGCTGATCTAGTTTCTGTAACCACAGGCAGGAGCTTCTGAAGAACTTCATCTCCTGTATTTACTGCGTCACTATTTGAATAAAAAACAAGGTAATTATTAATGCTAATAATAATATCATAAGTAAATAATACATTACATTCCTTGCTAAATATCCTCATATATTTTTTTAATTAAACACTGCTTTATAAAGGACATGTGAAAATGTTTTTTAGTATCTAACTGTAGAAGCTACTAAACGTATTCAGCAACACAGATTTGTTTTTTCTTTTTCTTGTCAGTGTTGCTGTGGCAGGTCTATCAGTCTTCATTTACACTACAACACTTAGTGCACAGATCTATTTTGACATCAGATTTTTTTTGTCCCGTCCGTTGCTATGGTTATCACTATGTCAATCATCCTCCAGTTCCAGGATTCTCCCACATATTGATATTGGGATCTTCTCAAACAGAAGGCTGCATCTAGTGAGGTTGTGTCTTTCCTAGTCCAGTCCTTCTGAGGCTTGTAGACTCGAGTCCTCCTCAGCATTAAACACTAGAATGAGACGCTCTAGTAAGTGCGCATGGCTTCGTCACACATGTTCCCGCCCCACGATCACGACACGAAAATACTATTAAAACTTCATTTTGGAAACATACTTTGTATTAAAAATTAGGGATGCACCGATACCATTTTTTAAGGACATTTATTAATTTCTCTCTCTCTCTTTTTTTTGTGATGTTGCAGTTTTCCAAGCACAACACAGTGAGACTAATGAATGTAGGACAGCTTCTTTATTATTACTCTAATGAAAAAAGGAATAATTTTTGTGCTTGTCACAAACTTAAAGAACAAACATTTCAGTGTCCAATAACCTTCAAAGGGCATAATTACCAATATATATAATTGTTGTTATATAAAAAGAAATTTACAAACAAATTACAAACAATACAACAAATACTATCCGCCTTATTCCAACGCCCCATGATGCTTTGTGCGAATTATGGGTGTAACTTCAGTTAAGCTGTAAACAGTCAGTGAAAGTCTCGCTCTATGAACGCAATAATAAGTTTTTTTTTAAAAACTGGGTACAATGAGATGACATTATTCTATATATTTCAAAACACTGCTTCAGGAAGCTTCGGAGCATAATGAATCAGTGTGTTGAATCAGCGGATCGGAGCGCCAAAGTCACGTGATTTCAGCAGTTTGGCGGTTTGACACGCGATCCGAATCGTGATTCGATACGCTGATTCATTATGCTCTGAAGCTTCCTGAAGCAGTGTTTTGAAATCCGCCATCACTAAATATGTCGTTTTGTTTTTTTGGCACATCAAAAATATTCTCGTCGCTTTATAATATTAATATTGAACCACTGTACTCACATGAACTGATTTAAATATGTGTTTAGTACATTAATGGATCTTGAGAGAGGAAATGTCATTGCTGAACTAACCCTTTAAACATAACTATAGTGATATATATCTGTATTCTGTAATATACGTTGCCTTAATAAAAATGTTCATAATCTTCAGCATTGTGTGATGCTATTTCAAAGTGATTTCCATAATTTTTACAGATAATAAATTGCATTTACCTGTGAAAACAAACCTGGAAAGAGACGTGAGGCTTTGAGGAGAAAAACGAGAGATTCTTTGTGCATTCCAGTGAATTATTAATGGGATATATCGTAAATTATATCGGGAGAACAGACCACAAATGTGCAGTATATGTTGTCCTTTTTCATACTATTACAGCGGTATGTAAAGGACAAAAGAAAATAATCACGAGGATAGAAAGCAGCGACTGAAAAGAGCTTTTGCCATAGATATTCTTGTTATAACATGTTACGTTAAAATACTAAGCGTTACATTATTCTCATGATGGCTGAAAATAAAACATGAAAGAAAAATTGACAGCTCATTCAGTCAAACTGACAGATAAGCTTTATTTGTAGGGCAACCTTATGATTTGAAACGATTCGTTTCAGTCTTTTTGAATGGAAGTTCCCCAAACCGGAAGTGCAACCCATAATTCGAAACGCAGTAGGCTAGTCAGGAATAAGGTGGATAGAGATAAAAATTAAATAAACTTGTTTTTCAGATACAGTAGGTTTATTTACCATGTATACATTTATTTAACATATTTTGTTGTTTTATTAACATTAATGACAATGAATGAAATATAATGAAATATAGGCTACGGTCCCTTTAAGACTGAATCCATGGATACTGGCACATATCCTGTTTTCACCCAAATCTTTACGTCCACTTAAGCCATAACCGACTGTATTTACGTGAGATACTCCACACGATGGACATTTTGACAACTATGTGTGTATTTGACCATTCAGGCGCAAGGAGAACTGATCGCGCGCAAGAGAGAGAGAGAGAGAGAGCGGAGAGAGAGAGAGAGAGAGAGAGAGAGAGAGAGAGAGCGCTTCTGGTCTGTGTCATTCAGCGTGATTCCTCCTATCCCGCCTTCACTAATCGATAACGAATTGTGATTGAAAGCATGCAGTTCACAATGTGTGGGTTGTCATTAATTTTGAAGTATTTCCACACCCCTGAGGCTGACATTGTTTCTGCTGCTGCCGTCGGTGTCTCTGTGCACGGAAAATTCTGTCAGTTACGTCACGTGAGGTATCGGTCTTTGGTATCGGGGGTATTTTTACGAGTACAAGTACATGAGCTTGGTATCGGGCCGATACTGATACTGATACTGGTACTGGTATCGGTGCATCCCTATTAAAAATCTTTATATTAACTGGCTTTTTTATTAATGCAGTACAGTGAATGACAGCCGTCTGTGTCTCCCAGTGTCTTACATTATTGGCAGTTTAGTGATTAATTTACACCAAAACAAAAGATAACATGTATGCCTTAATCTCCAAAAATATAATTTTTGTCTTACATTTCATAATGTACTCAGATAAGCTCAGAGCGACTCGTTTTTCATCAGTTCTTTTTCCTGAATTGGAATGTGTGCAAAGGATTGTGGGAGATTGAAGGACATGAAGGATACACTTGACGCATCCTTCGAAATGAGCTGAATTAAGGACATGAAACTAACTCTGCCTTCAAAGGATCCTTCAAATTGAGACGGTCTTCAGAGGCGCTTGATGACATGACAGTTGAGATATGTAGCCTTACTAGGACACAGCCTCCGTTTGAGAAGCACCCGCAAATTATGTACAATATCCCAGAAATCAGTCTGATTTAAACACCTCTGATCTCTTTGTTTCTCTCTGTTCATAATGTTTTAGACTGTAATGATTGAACTCAGTGTTACTTACTGATCACTTCTGTCTCTAATTAATCTGTACAGGTTAAACTCCTTCATTGTCTCCTCTGAGCTCAACAACACAAAAACTAAAGCTGACCACTGAGATGAGGAGAGTTTCACATCACGTAATCCTCCATATGAATTCATATAAGGTTTAGCTTTGTTCACTAGTGAAAGATCACCCAGTTCATTCAGACAGTGAAACAGATTGATGTATTTATCTGGAGAGGGATTCTCACTGATCTTCTCTTTAATATAGTCAACTGTTTTCTCATTGTTGTGAGATCTGTTTCCTGTCTGTGTCTTTAGTTTTTGTAAGAGACTCTGATTAGACTCCACTGACAGACCCAGAAGGAAACGAAGGAAAAGGTCCAGATGCCCATTTTTACTGTCTAAAGCCTCATCCACAGCTCTCTGATGGAGATCAGATAGTGAAACTTTGTCTCCATCAGTTGGTTTGGTAATCTGGTCAAACACATTGATGTTCTTGTTTATAAAGGAGAGATGCACATATAGAGCTGCTAGATGTTCCTGAATGCTCAGATGAACAAAGCAGAAGACTTTCCCCTGATACAAGCCCAACTCCTCTCTGAAGATCTGAGTGCACAATCCTGAGTACACTGATGCTTCTGTCACATCAATGCCACACTCTCTCAGGTCTTCCTCATAGAAGATCAGGTTTCCTTTCACAAGCTGCTGAAAAGCCAGTTTCCCCAGTTTGAGGATCATGTCTTCATCTTTCACTTTCTTCTCATAGTCCTTCTCATGTTTGATGTTGGTCTGAATGATCAGGAAGTGTGTGTACATTTGAGTGAGAGTCTTGGGGATCTTTCCTTTCCATGATTTCCTCAACATCTTCTCTAGAACAGCAGCTGAGATCCAGCAGAACACTGGGATGTGACACATAATAAAGAGGCTCCTTGATGACTTCAAGTGTGAGATGATCCTGTTGGCCAGACTCTGATCTCTGATTCTCTTCCTGAAGTATTTCTTCTTCTGTGGGTCACTGAATCCTCGTACCTCTGTCACTCGATGGACACACTCAGAGGGGACGAGATCAGCTGCTGCTGGTCTGGAGGTGATCCAGATGAGAGCAGAGGGAAGCAGATTCCCCACAATGAGGTTCATCAGCAGCACGTCCACTGAGGCTGATTCAGTCACATCACACAACCTCACATCGCTCTGAAAATCCAGAGACAGACGACACTCATCCAGACCATCAAAGATGAATGAAACTTTATATTTGTCACTGGATATTTCCATTTCTTTTGTTTCAGGGAAAAAGACATGAAGAAGATCTGAAAGACTGAGTGTTTTGTCCTTCATCAAGTTGAGCTCTCTGAAAGGAAGTGGAAATATGAGCTGGACGTCCTGATTCTCTTTCCCTTCAGCCCAGTCCAGGATGAACTTCTGCACAGAGACTGTTTTTCCGATGCCAGCGATTCCCTTTGTCAGCACAGTTCTGATGGGTTTGTCTTGTCCAGGTAAAGGTCTAAAGATGTCACTGCATTTGATCGGTGTGTCCTCTGTTTCTGCTCTCCTGGACTGTGTCTCAATCTGTCTCACCTCATGCTCATTATTGATCTCTCCACTTTCACTCTCTGTGATGTAGAGCTCTGTGTAGATCTCATTCAGGAGTGTTGGGTTTCCCTGCTTTGATATTCCCTCATACAAACACTCAAACTTCTTCATCAGATTTGATCTCAATGTGTTGAGGACTTCAGCAGGTTTAGAGTCATGGCTGTAAGATTAAAATACCAAATTATTACACAAGTTAATGTAAAGTGAACAGCCATAAATTACAAAAACTGATTTTTTGTTTGCTGTATTATGGGACACAGAACATCATTATGTTTCTGAAATGTTTCAGTTATTAATCATGTGTTTGAGTGATGTGTGACGTGATGCAGCACCTAAAATTAAACAACAACAACAAAAGTCCTACATTTTACCTGAAACCAGGATTCATGCTTTCATTAAAGTCTTGTGGTTGAATCTCAGGCGTGAACACAGTTTTGTTTTTAACTGGTCTGGATTGAAGATTTGACCTTAAATCAGAATGAAGAGGGTAAAGAATCAGACACACTGATATTGATGTAATTGTGTCATTAACTGAGTAACAGACCAACAGCTTTTACAGTGTGTGAATGTATTAAAGTCCCCCTGTAGTCAATAATTTTATCCTTTAAAACTCATCTTTGATCACCAAAATGACATATTTAAACATGTTTTCCAGTGTAAAATTCTTAAAATATCTTGAATGTAACTCTACAGCCTTGCTTTATTTAGTATGCTTGGACCCATGCATATGCAAATTAGCCCAGCCTCCACTCACAACAGCTCAGAGATCCACTCGCTCAACTTTACTGTAGTAAACGCTGCACAATGGTATCACTCTTTACGACAGCTGCCTTCTAACAATCAGCATCATTAGAAATGCTTTGAACAACTCAGAACATCATTGGAGAAAGACATATAGTTCATCATAACATCATAATATACATCATATACATAATTCACTCGCTATATTGCTAAATGTACACAATTTTTCATATCAACAGAAAAATATACTCTTATGGCTACTCTTGAGACTCCCCTGCTTCATAGCATTGTTAATGATCTGCCAAAGCCCCGCCCCCCTTGTGACGTGATTGGATACAATGATGTCAGGAACACCAGCAATTTCAAACCGCGTTTTTGAGTGTCTTTTTTTCACTGCAGTTTTAAAAAGAAGATACTCAACAATTGTGTTGACTTATGGATTTGCACATGGTTTGCCTGAAAGCATATTAAAACACTACATAGACATTTAAACAAAAATAAAAACATGATTTTCACCACAGCGGGACTTTAACAGTACAATATAGAGCTTTACACAAGAGCGCAAGGGTAATCATTAATAGTAATTAATAATTACACTGCTGTATATTAATAACAATTTCATAAAAATCAAATACAATAAGCACATCTTTATAATAATAGAAATGATATACCTGAGATCAGGCCGTGTGTCTTCACTCTTAAACCCTACTGGCAGCTCCATAGATCTGTCACTCTTCATAGACACACAGCTGGACTCTGGGTTTGAGCTCTTCTGCTGGACTGAACTGTAACAGAGAACAGATTCAGTTTAATCCTTTAGATTACTGTGTTCATTCTTTATGATAGGAACTATATTAATATAAACTGTAACAGAGAACAATTGACCAATGAACACATAGATCAGGTGCTTGAATGAACACTCAAACCTGTGCACTCGAAACAAGAGATAAAACATGGAGCATGAACGTCTGAACACCAACACTGAACTGAAACTGAACTCAACAGAAGTGTCAGGATCTGAACACCACGCTCCACACACACAATGTATCACACAGAAGAAAGAGTTTTATAAAGGATGAGTTATAAAACTGACGCTCAGTTTATGATATGCAAATGAGGTCATTCCTGAAGACAAAGAACCACTTTGCCACCTAAAACTGTAGTGTCAGGATTGGCTGTGACACTCTGAAGGAGAACCAATCTGAGTGACCCACTGCGTGACCCCACCGCTGCTCACCTTTCACTGAAGACACAAAGACTAATGTGTTGTATTTCCTTTTAGTGTTAGTGTGTCTTAGAGTAATCAGTAAAGTTTTATTTGATGTTTGTTGGTTTTATGTTCACAAACTGAGGTCACTGGTTCGGTCAGATTCCGACTATTGTGCCCAGAATATCAATCTGATTAAAATTAATCGTACTGTTTAATAGAACTGACAGATTTTGTGAGCACATCTATAAGCACATCTTTTATAGAAATAATATACCTGAGATCAGGCCGTGTGTCTCCACTCTTAAACCCTATTGGCGGATCCATAGATCTGTTACTCTTCATAGACACACAGCTGGACTCTGGGTTTGAGCTCTTCTGCTGGACTGAACTGTAACAGAGAACAGATTCAGTTTAATCCTTTAGATTACTGTGTTCATTCTTTATTATAGGAACCATATTCATTTAAACACACTCATCTTTGATCAAAACACTTTGAGGAAACTTATTTAACAGTGTTTGTTGAAAGTACCTGAATCCTGGAGAAAAATCTCCATCTCTGGATCCTTGTGAATCAGCCATGATGAAGCTGCAGGAGAATCTGATGAGTTTGATCTCCTCCACTGACTCTGAATGAACAAAACATTCAGACACAAAATTAAATTATTAAACAACCTTCATAATTTAACTGAACATATCTCGAGTGTGGGAGAAGAAGGATCATGTGACTGTGTTAACTCAAACTCAGTCATGTTCACACATATACTGTTAAACTTCTGAAGAATCACAGACATCACCAAACACACAAAAAAAAAACCTTGAAGTGAAAGAAACCCTTTATTACAGATTTTATATCAAACAATCACTTAAAATGTCCTCCAGAGATTCATATTAATATGAGGAAGTCTCCACACATGAACACTCACCTCGATCAAACTACAAGATACAGCTTCTCAAATCCTCCAGCTTTAACATCATAAAGATACACTGAAATTCCTGCTTAAACTTTGATAAACGTTTCTATTAAACACTTTGATGCTGTTTTTCCTTATCGTATTGGTATTTTACCTGCTTAAAATGGCGACAGGTGAACTCTAACTTACTTTCACTTAAGCTGTGTAGACTGTCAATAGAGGTACACTTACTATACCATATAACTTTTGTTCAAAGTTTACAAAATTTATATAATGAGCGAGTACATCATGAATCCATCTTCCAACCTGTGTTTTTGTCTTATCCTGAATCATACGATACACCTATAATAAGTGTTTATACTCGGACTGTATGATGTTAAGTCTATGTTAAATATATAATGTAATAATCTATAAACCAAGGCATATTCAATTTCACTCATTCACTTCACCTTGAAAACAAATATGTGTCTCAGTGCACTGAAATATTTCATTAAAGTACTTACTATTTTGAAGTTTGTTCTTCGTTAATAGATCAGGTTTTCTCCTTCGTGGCACAGCCTGAAAAACACTTTCAGTTCTTCTGAACTTTGTGTTCAGAAAAGAGTGTGTGTCGTCTAACAGGTTTTTCTGGATTCGACGCATGACCGACTCTGACTGGAGAGAGAAAATAAATCACAGAACAGCACTATCAGTCCCTGAAAACCATATGAATCCTGCTGAAAAACACTTATTCATGTTCTCAAATAAAACATACATATACTGTGTAAAATACAGGTGTGAGACGTCCCCTGGAGTCATTTTCTGAACTATAGAAGGCACTAGGAGTGTGACGAGTCTTGAGCCACGAGATCTTGTGATATTAAAACGACATTAAATAAAATATATTAAAAATTAAATTTATTACAAGATGATTATTAGTTGAAACATTACAAAATGTTCCTGGATTGTTTTGCGTTTTGTGACTTTCAGTCGAATAAAAGATTGTTTTTCTAGTCATATATTTCGTCATTGAAGATTTTTTATTGTCTCGTTAGATAAGTGTATCGTCACACCCCTAGAAGACACTAAACCCCGTCTCAGCATTTCATCATTTCATCTGAACATCAACAATTGTGTGATTTATACCATTGAACAGTTTTGATAAAGTTGGTGGCAAGATGAATTATGATCTACTCTTCTTAATCGTCTCAACCCTTTAGATAAACAAAGGCTTTTCACTTGTATTACAATGAATGGTAGAAAGTGCAACATGTAATATGGCGAATAAATCCCGCCTTCTAAGTAAAAGAGCCAATCGCTGATTGGTAAAGTCATTGCGTCACTACAGCTGCCGTTAGAAGCTCTGGTTGCTATAGAAACAGTCAGTGATCTGAGACGCACGCTTATGACTGCACATGCGCATCAGCTAGTCCAGCCTGAAAAATAAGCTTTTTGAGCATTGAAACAACATTTATGGGACAGTTCACGTCAGATTTTGTTGCTGATTTGACGTATGTTATTTAATTGAGTTCAACAAGCAGTTTTTGAGATTTCATGATTCCCCCATTCAAACAGATAGGACTTGTCTTGGATGCCTGAAACAGATGCCCGGAGGCGTCGCATACATGGCCGCCAAGTGAACAGACTTTCCTTGAAAGGGGGTTTGCTTGACAAAGTTAAAAAGTTGTTAGCATGATTAGCAAGTTGTGAACATGTTGCTTACATGATTTAGCATGTTAACATGATTAACATTATGTTAGTATGATTAACATGTTAACATATTGCTAGCATTTTGCTAACATGTTTTAACACATTGTTAGCATGTTGCTAACATGATTTAACACTTTACTAGCATGTTTTAACATGTTAACATTTTGCTAACATGTTTAACATGTTACTAGTGTTGCGAACATGTTGCTAGTGTTGCTAGCATGATTAGCTTGTTATTAGCATGTTGCTAGCATTATTTAACACATTGCTAACATGTTTCAAGCTGCATTAACATGTTATTGGCCTGTTGCTAGCATGCTTTAGTACAATACTAGCATGAGTTAACATGTTACTAGCATGATTTAGCATTTTTTTCTGACATGGTTTCACATGTTGCTCACATGATTTAATCAAGTTGCTAACTTGAATTGGCACATTGCTAACATGTATAACACATTGCTAGCATTTAACAGTTATTTTCCCAGCAGTTATGGCTCTCTCTCTCTCTCTCTCTCTTTCTCTCTCTTTCTCCTCCACCTACAATATAGAAAATATCTAGAATGTTTTATTTTTGAATGAGTTCATGTTCATAAACATAGAGGGGGTAACCGGGAATTGATGCTCTACTTATGGTGCGTTCAAGTCACGTCGTAAAGATCGTATTTACGAGCTGAACGGGATTTTCTGTAAGCCCTGATCTTTACGAGTTGTGGGCTTGTCAGTGAGAAACATGGTGAAATACCACAACACTTAAAGCTATTTAGCAGTGATATTGTCAGGCTTTTCTATTTACAGTGAAGTAAGCTAATTGCCTGCACAAAATATGACAGCATTATAATATAACAATATAATATGTAATGATAAAGTTTACAGTGGCTTCATAAATTAATTAAAAATATAAAAAAGTAAAACACACCTGATGCACATTCCTTGTTCATTTTCTTTCTGTTCATCTTCATTTTCTAGAAGCAGAGTTTAAGAAACTTGCTGTATTTTTGTGTAATTAATTAAGAGAAAGTACACCACCATTTTACTCTGACGAAAGTGACTTGAACGCACCTGCCATCATAAATACGAACTTCCCAGGAGGACTTGAACACACCATTACTTAGTAAACCAAGGTACGGTTATTGTACAAGTTATTTCTAATCCTGACTTTTTCATCAGTTTCTCTTAATGTTAGGATTATCCACAAAATAAATAAAAGAAAGGCTGTTTTTTGATGTAGCATGTCTTGAAACGAGGATCAACAAGGGATGCTATGTTCAGAAGGTCATCAGTGGCAGCATCGTCATATTTTTCATTCAGAAAGCTGATGACAGGAGCCTTGATGGTCTTGGTGAGATCTGAGTCTTCAGCTTCTGGTTTCAAGTCCTCCTCAGTGAAGAGCTGCAGTACAGGTTTCAGGTACAACACACTTCACCAGAAAGGCCATCAGTGAAGTCAGCAAGTGTTTTAAGAGCCTTTCAGGACATCAACGTCCTGCCATGAAGGAGCCAAGTGCCTTTTTTTGTGTCAACTGATAAAACTTTTGCAGTGTCATTCATGGTGACCATTGCATGGTGAGATCTCACCTGGTGTTGTTGTGGAGAAAAATCATCTCTTCCTAGCAAATGAAGCTCAAGAGACAGAGTTCCAGAAGTCAAAATAAGACTTTATTGAACAAAGCAACAAAGCTGAGACACCTGCAGAACATCTGAGATTGTCTCTGGCCAGGGCGCAATTCTTATACCCTTTTCTTATGTTATTTTACAATAACTATGTGACTTAACTCTCTGGTAAGATTCTCCCTCAGTTTCACACTATTAGTTCTTCTCTTTTTTCACCCGTCTCTCTAATAGTGGCAGCCTGCCAAATGATGGTCAACCCTTTATCATGGACAAGATGGATCATTTCCCAGGACAACCGGCTCCTTCCTAGAGGAGGGAAGCCTCACCATGACATCATTCACAGCACCTGTGGTGTCCTGAAAATACTCAGTGGGTCACATGACTTTCTCCAAAGCTCCTGACCTTGTAACGGTTCTTACAGTCATGTAATAGGCCATGAGGCCTTCAAAATGCACCTGGCTGTTATATTATTCAAACTATTTCTACAATGGTTTTCTTATACGATTGATAAAACATACCAACAATCCCCCCCTTTGGGAATCTATTAATTCCCACCTCCTGTGCCCTTACCCAGAGTGCAATCTCACAAATCCACCCCATCTTCTGTCTAAGGACCAATAGTGGTCCTTCTTCCCTTTACCAAATGGCTTCCTTGTGAAACTGCACTCCAGAAGAGGTCAGAGTCAAACATCACTGCCCACAATTTTTACTAGGACAGTGTAAAAGACTTCTCCCAAACTAAACATTCTAGAGGGTCAAAAACAAAATCAAAAACAAATCAACAAGTTGTGTTACAGCATGTGAGAGGAATGTCTTAGCCTTTCTCATGGTTGTCATGGTTATGCAGAACACATCAGTGATTAAACTCATTTCAATTAATATAAAATATTTAGGAATATCAATTTTGCTGCACTGGTTCTCCCACGGTGCAAAGAGAATTTAAAAAAATATTCAAACATCTTTTGAATCTGGTTGCATTACCATAACACGGGCAATGACCTGCTTCTGACCCTCATCGTCCCTCTCATTCATCAAAATCATAACTCATACTAAATCAGTTTTTCATTTTCTTTTTTTTTTCAAAGGATATGTGATTTTAAAAAGATATATGACTTAAAAAAAGATATATAACTTCAGAAAAGGATATAGAACTGCAGGAAGGGGTTTATGCCAAAATAATAAACATAACACCCTCTAATTCCTGCCACTACCTGAATACTAAATAATTTTAGGAGAAAAGAAAAATACAATAGATATGCTGACTCTCTTGCTATCAAAAGCACAATACAAGATTCTGAAAATAAAAAGTAAAAATAAAAGTCACCCCTTCTATACCACTTTTTGCTTAAGGAGATTTACTCAATCTCGTCCAGTTCATCCAGTCCAGGACCCATTGATACATATTGGTGCATCAGCTCCAGATCTCCTCATTGATCATGTGATCAGCTGCTGCATTGACCATCATTGATCTGAGGAAAGGCACAACACAACACAACAACAGCACAAAAACAACAACTACTATGGCTATTATTATTCCCACTTCAGTAAGCCATTTACCCCATGATTCAAATATTTTGTCAAAGTTCCCAATATGCTTATCTCCTACATTTTCAGTGACTTCTTCTCTTATTATTCAGTTTCTTCATTGTCTCGGTGAATGACCCATCAGGAGCTGTAGTATGTTGAACATAAGTACAACAGTTAGCTTCAAATATTACACAACACATTATTTCACCTCGAATAACCAATTTAACATTTGTCTGCCATGTCATTTGTCTTATGGGTCTCCAACTGTTCTTCCAAGGCTCTCAATGCATCTTCAGTGTGATTGATGAACTTCTGTTGATCACAATAAATGTCCTTCATTCATTCTGCATTTTTATCACACGTCATCCATACACATACACTCAAAGCCTGATTTTACTTCATCTCTAACTTAAATTCATTTGGTATTCCCCTTGGTTGACCATTCAAATCTTTGCACACACCTTTTCGGACATTGTTTTCGACGCAAATGTTGCATTTGGCTAAAAAAATTATCAATCATCAATCAAAAAATCATCTTAACATCGATTTTCACCTCCCCCCTTGTGTAATGGACAAAACCATCTAAAATTAAAATAGTAAAAAGTGTTGCTGGTGTAATCATATGTCCTTTTATATCTCATTTGTCCATCATTCTAAAGTTGAGGTGTTTTAGAGTATGCCTCCTAATTGACTCATCAATTTTTCTTTAATTTTATATGCAATTAATCATCCTAAATATCAAGGTGCAAATTCCACCAATTCTAAATTAGTAACACAATATTCCCCATTCGACAATGACTAAATGTTTCCAATAATACATCTGGTCGATAGTAGTTGTGTTAAACACCACAGTCATAAACCACAAATGTTACAATTATCTAATAAATCAAATGATCTGCTAGATCTGGAACATATCGCAGTGTGAAAGAACCAATTTCAATTTCTCAAAGCTAATTTGTCATTCATCTGTTAATTTAATCTTTCATCATAAGCCTTTTTTCCCCCCTGTTGGTCATTAACTGTTCTTTTGTATTGACTTTAGATTATTTTGAATTCATGAACTATACAGTATTAACATCACATGATCCCTGGTAATGACAGCCTTTGTGATATCTCAAATTTGTAATTTTGAAATTACTACTTCAGATCTAGTTCAATAAATGAACTATGAACCAAGATGGAGTGATCAGCACCATAGCTTCATCATCCACACTGTTCTTGAACACTTTATATCCCTTTTTTCCCCTGATAGAGAGCTCAGTATCATACAGGCTCATCAGCTCTGTCTTAAAAGCCAAGTCCAAAATGTCTCTCTACACTGGACAACAGTTCAATAACCAGTCCAGTCCAGTCCTAAACTAAGTCCAGTCCCAGTTTTAGTTAATCGTTGAGTCAGGCAAACACTCAACCTCCCCTCCTTTTTTCTTTCTTTTTTTTAATGCTTACAGCTGGACTGATGTCTATTGAAAGAAAGCAGATAGAGATCTTAACAGAATACAGAGAACTGCTGTTGGACCAGTGAATAATCAAAATACAATTAATATGGACAATCAATAACATTTAAAGTGGTTTCTTTAGTGATCATTGAAAATGCCCATCAACCAATGCCTCTTCTTCTCTGCAGACATGTCCTTGTGTTTCTTGCTCTCACTTGTTGCACAGTCCAGTTGCTTTCATTTATGTTAAGGCAGCCGTCCCAGAAGTCATCTGGAAATTGAAAATTCAGAGAAACGCATTAATCAAATTTATTCTTTATAAATTCTGCAATCATCTTTTTCAATTGTCCCTTAATTTCAGTCTCATCTGGTTGATAACAGCAGTTTCCTCATGCTATTTTAATAAAGCAAGTTCTTCCCATTACAAGATCGTTTTTATCACAGGGAAACGAGATACAAATTTCAGACGTCTTCATATGACAGGTCATTGTATAATACAGTCATAGTACCTACATCTAGCATGTCTCTCTATATATGTTTTATCTCTATATTTCAATATATCAGATATTTCTATAATCCGTTTTGTCAGTTATTTGGATTTCCTCGGGGAACTGCACAAACCACTTATACTAAGGAGAATCTCCAGTGTTTTTGGTGGACACCAGTTTGTGCAATCCTCCGGATCAATCCCTGTTATCAGGCCTGCTTATTAATTTAATTCCCCTAAAGACCGGTCAACTAAGATTTATGCAATTTTATTATTGTCTTTCAGTTCAATGTCTTATCAATTTTTTGGTGCTTTCTTGGTAATTGTGCAATTTAATTTGATTTTAATTCTGACTGAATTGGCAGATTTCACCAATCTGCACTTGTTTTGTATTTCTCTTCTTTTTTTTTTTTGACTTTAACTTGTTTTTCTGTCAATTTTGGAAAATGAAAGCTTTCCCACTTTTTCAGCTTGTTTCATCATTTCTCCTAAATCTTTTGAGTGTCATCCTCTACTGACATACAAAGTGACACGTTTAGTTTGGAACTTGAAATCATTTTTCAATTAAATGTCCTTTTTCAGTCTTGCAGTACTGCCCCCTGTAGGCCTATTATGTAACTGGACTTCCAGCCCTTTTGTCTCATTTAGCCTCTTTTCTAGTTTTGGGTCCCTACCTAGATCACATATAATTATACAACACTGTGAAGAAATTCAATTTTGAAGAACTGTTGAAAAACATGTGCATCATGTGACCACTAAACACAGTGCCGTCAAACTGCTGTCACGCTTCATCCAGTCCATCAGCGTCAGATCCTGTAACTCCATCCACTCGATTAAACTTACCAGAGTACAGATTCTCCACACCTGTCATCAATCACCTGGGATTTGCACATATATATCCATACTTATCCACATGAAGTTGTCTGATCTCGCTCCACTATGTGCAAGACATTCCTGACTCTGAGGATATTGCAGGTTCGAGCCCACATGACTCAATGTATAGAAAACTAATGTAGGAACTAGAATTAGGAACAGCTGAGGAGAGTCAGTGCTGCAGGAGGTGGATCATACTGGGCCTCAGTGGAGAATGGCCCTGTCCCAAATGGCACACTTCATGTGCACTTTCGGTCTTGTGGACTTACAATGGCCGCTGTGTGCGCATGTCCGTTAAATCCACAAGACCGTAGGGTGTCCCATTCGTCATTTAAGCTTAAAGAAGGGTGCTTGTGAGCGCCCCCTTTGCGGCTGCTATGTGCTCTCGATGCGCACTTCTGCTGAGCCCGCAAGACTGTGAGCTACGCAGAGGACTTTACCTGGCAGTCAAAGCGGCATTACGTTGTGAAAGTGCGGACTCAGAGGAAGACTGTGAGGGTTTAGGGTGCCATTTGGGACAGGTCCAATGACACCCCCAGACTTGATGTGCAGTGCTTGACTCTGACCCAGGCTTTCTGAACCCATCTGTGCTCCAGCCTATATTCACTTCAGACAGGAGCATGGACCTCTCCAGGCCAGCAGACATGAGTATGTTTAGGGCAGAGATCATTTATTACTCTGAGCTAAATACTTGTATGTATAAATAAATAGTAAATTACAGATTTGAATATTAAAACAACCTTTGTCAACTACCTATGTCACACTTTTTTGATGCCATTGGTGTAAGACAATCAGTATTGATATTTTGTCCCAATCTCCAGGCAGTACCGCTACACAGCATACAGGCAAGTTGTCCGCTGGGCCTATGGCATTCTGGGCAGGCACATCATGAAGCCCTTACCTGCATGTGTTGTGTCAGCCATTATGAGACAGTTTCCAGAGGAAGGAGGACTTTATAAAGGTTTTGAATGGCCCCATTACGAGATTCACTCTCCAAAATGTCAAACAGCCGTGATTTGGAAAAACAAGCACAATAAAGATTCACTACACATTTTCAGGCACATAATGAACACAGTATGTTGTACCTGGTTCCAGCAACTCCTTGTTCCTTGTTTCCCCCTCCAGAGGTGGATGTGCACAGCAGGGAAATGTAGGAGTGCCATGTTCGTGGATGTCCTGAACATGGTTGATCATGCTTTTCCACTTGTCCTCCATCACATCTGCATCTCCATTAGGAGTGGAAGCTGCAGTCCAGTAGAGGTGGTTAATAACAGCTGGCCTCCACAGCTTCAGATCTTCACAATCCCTCTCCTTTGCAGCAGCATCCAAAGCTTTCCCTAGAGCTGTTTCGGAACAGAAACACAAAATGTTAAAAAGGAAAATGTAATTACCAAAACTACCTTCATCAACATACATACTTTTGCCAATATGCCAGATGTCAAAAAATGGCTTGTTCCTTTTGGACACAACTCCTCCCGCACACACTTGGCAACCTAAAACGTGGGACACACACATTGATTATAAGAACATTTGATTTTAGTTGTAAATATAGTCAGCACAAGATTTTTTTTTTTTTTGTGTACATGTGTGTCTTTACCTGCTGATTTGTGTCTGTGATGAGGGCTGACACTTACAAATGTTGCTCAGTCAGAAACCTTATGCTGCGCTTTAGACCCTCTAACTCACACCAGGAGCTACTTCAGACCTCTGAGCTCTGTAAAAAACATCTGGTCATGTTACTGTGTAACATTAGACAGGTGATATGTGTGTTTGATAACATTAACTTACCTGGACAAGCTGAAGATCTGAAACCTTGTTGATTCTGTCCTCAATCAAAGAGTATGTGCCATATTTTGCACAATAGCCAGGAGAATCTGACCTCTGAATGTCAAAAACAAAAATAGGTCCAACTTTATGACAACAGCATAAGTCACTGCTTAGGTACCCCTGTCCAACCTACTGCAATCCCAAACAACAACTTTGTCACAAAATCTAAATGTGTTCATTAAATTATGTGTTAAAAATGGAGGTCAAAGATAGTGTTAGAGTTGTACCTGCCTGCATCAAACAGAAAGATTTTACAAATGATTTGCCCTCCTACATTATGTAAACAGATGGTGGCATGTACAATTAATTCTATGTATGAGTGTTAATCTACCTGATGAACGATGTGAAGGTCAGAGGTTACACTGTGAGCCAAAGTGAAGCACAGATGATTGAGGGGCCAGTGGAGAGAAAGCTATGGAGTGAATTTTGTGCCATAATTAAACAAACAAATCCAGCATTTTGCAAACTCAAACTCAATCTGCTTTCCAAAGGGAAAACTCGACTCGCAAACAAACAGAAAGCAATGTGCAAATACAAAGGCCATTTTGACTGAGAACACAGAGGAGTAACAAATGTATTGTGTTTTACAAATATAAATAAACATTTCACAAATAAATACAAACCATCCTATAAATTGCATATAACCTGTGAACAAATAACAAACCTATAGCATATAAATGCATACCTGTCTGTTACGATTGTGAGACACTTGCCTTTTTATGAGATCTCTCGGCTCGATTTTCTCACAAATGCAGTTGAGCAACTTCGTCTTCACGCTTCAGGTCGATGAGGAAAAATGAGAGATCACACAACTTGAGTGTAGGAGAATGAGATCAGGTTCAGTGTAATAAGGTTTACAGTGTCTGCTCTCTGGGAATTAAATATTATTTGTTTCTGTTTGTTTTGTTTTAATACAGATAGTGATTGTAATAGACAGGCTTACAGCCTACTATTGCTTTCAGGACAGTAGTACACTGGACCGCTGGACACTCAGTGTTTTCTAACAAGTATTTACATAGTAATTTAATGCCTACTATATAGGTCTAATACGATTCCCATAGAGCAGAGTTGTTTGGCTTGCCAGCATTTGACACTGTAGCCCAAGGAAGGTTTAAACACTAGCTACAGTGTAAACTAGGATAATTAACTATTAAATTGATTATTTATTCCAGTAATACCACAGTGACTATGATTGTCTAGATCCTAAAACACATAGGATATATTTTTAATTGTTTACAGGTTGTTCTCAAACACTCCAAACCTGTTGAGCTGTTGGCCTATCAGTGCTCATGTGTGGCAGGGCTTGCTCTATGTAATCATATTGCAGCATTGCTCTTCCAAACAGCACATTACAGCCAACAGGGAGCGACAGCTGTCCCCCCTACTCACAGCTGCACAGGGTCTGAGCAGCAATGGCACAAACCCAGGACTCAGGTGATGTTGGTCAACACTATCACAATTAATCCATTATTAATTTACACATTATATCATATTTTCCTACATCTTCTTTATGATGTAAGTTTTGTTCTTGCTCTCATTTCAACTCGCATCAACTTCCAATAGCACAGAGAGTGCAGCATATTTTCTTACGAGAATAGTAATCATTGAGCTACATTAAACTACATATAGCACAAAGTAAATGAGTTCTTATACAACATTCATTTACAGGGCTTTATGCCTGGCCCAACCAATGAAATGGTGATATTGTCAGCTAGGCCCAAGGAGAGAAGATTAGCAGAAGGCATCAGGTAAGGTGTAGGAATGGGAAGTAGTTTTACCACATTTACTACATTTATTGAAAATATGTATTAAAATGTTTTTTTCAGACTGGTTTATGATCTTTGTTATCTGGACTGAACATTACATGAACCTTTAATTAACACTGTGTACATGTGTTATATGTATGTTTTCAGGAGCAACCTGTATAAAGCTGCCTGTAACCTGACCTGTGGCCTTCCAGACATGTCAGTTCTGCGGGTGAATGATATTTACGAAGGCATGTCAAGAGAAACTGCTCCTTCAGGGGATGTGCCTTTGGTGGACAGTGTTTTTGGAAAAGTCCAAGAAGGGAGTTTACTCTCTTATCAACTTACATTTACATTTAGTCATTTAGCAGACGCTTTTCTCCAAAGCGACTTACAAATGAGAGTAGTAGAAGCAATCAAATCAACATGAGTACAACAGTAAGTAAGTGCTGTGTGAAGTCACAGTTTCATCAGTAAAGTGCTCGTAGCAAGGAATTTTTTTTTTTTTTAAATAAATACACAAAGATGGAAAAAGAATAGAAATCAAAAAAAATATTAAAATAGATAAAGTAGTAAGTGATACTATTACTGGGTCAAGTGCTGACGAAAAAGATACGTCTTTAGCATTTTTTTGAAAATGGCTGAAGACTCAGCTGCACGGATAGAGCGTGGTAGATCATTCCACCAGCCAGGAACAGACCCGGAGAAGGTCCGCGTGAGTGATTTTGTTCCCCTTTGTGATGGTACCACAAGCCGCCGTTCACTTGCAGAACGCAAGTTTCTGGAGGGCGCATAAGTCTGAAGTAGTGAGTTAAGGTATGGAGGTGCAGAGCCAGCGGTCGTTCTGTAGGCAAACATCAGAGCCTTGAATTGGATGCGAGCAGCTATTGGCAGCCAATGCTCCGATAGGAAGGGTCTAATCTTCCTGATGTTGTACAAGGCAAATCTGCAGGATCGGGCCGTTGTAGCAACATGATCTGTGAAGCTTAAATGATCATCCATCACCACTCCAAGGTTCCTGGCTGTCCTGGAAGCAGTAATGGTTGATGACCCAAGTTGAGTTGAAAGGTTATGATGAAGTGTTGGGTTGGCACCGACCACAAGCAGTTCCGTTTTTGCAAGGTTGAGGTGAAGGTGGTGGTCCTTCATCCAGGCAGAAATGGCTGTCAGGCAGGCTTCGATGCGACCAGCAACCGTCGGATCATCTGGTTGGAATGAGAGGTAGAGTTGTGTGTCATCAGCATAACAGTGATAGGAGAAACCATGATCCTGAATGACTGACGGACCTTCATCCTGAAGCTGGAAAAACTCTTTCCAAACAAGCGACTGGCATCAACAGGCCATTAAGATGCATGTGAACACAAACTAAATCACTAAATCTGTTTGAGTGAGTGCATATGTTCAATGTGTCTCGCTGTCGTCTCACTCCTTCTCCCTCTTTGGTTTCTATATAGGGGATAGGGAACGATCAGACAGTGCACTATATAGGGGATAGGGAACAATCAGACAGTGCACTATATAGGGGATAGGGAACGATCAGACAGTGCACTATATAGGGGATAGGGAACGATCAGACAGTGCACTATATAGGGGACAGGGAACGATCAGACAGCGCACTATATAGGGGACAGGGAACAATTTAGAGTGTAAATATGATTTCTATTGGGGCGAATGAAGTCTGGTTTCATGTTAGTGTCACACGAACTGCCGTAGCTCTGGTCCAGAGACATGATAGCACAGAATGGATCATGATTGAGTCGCCGCAGACAAGAAAACGTATCAGACCCATTTGAATTCTGTATTTTAAAGCGATATGGAGGAGATTAGGAGGAGAAACGGTTAGAGATTAGGAGGAAACTGCGGCTTTATCTAGCTCAACGGCTCTGGCCAAGCTGTGTTACAAACGAAATGCTATTGGCTATTTAAAAAAAGGGGAGGAGCTTATGCCCCGCCCCATCTTCCTGTTTCAGTGGAAATTACATCAACACATTGAATAATGCTGCGCCTTTCAAGGCACTTCAGTTGGCCTTTAAAGTCAGCATGAAAGGGAAGTTGCACTTTTTTCTTCCCTATTGTGCCGTATATCTGAGTGAAACGGCTTCTCAAACAAGAACAAATGTAGGGCGGGGCTTGATTTTGTCCATGGGGATTTGATTGGATGGTTGTGGTTTGCTATTGGTGGATCTCATGTGAGTGACAGGTTGCCCCGCCCTCGTCATGAGAGAAGAGAAGTCACTTTTATTATGATTCAAGATTACCAGGATCATGAATTTAAAACAATCACAGATAAATAATTCATAATAAACACTGCAATATGTTCCATTTTGATTTCATGGTGACCAACTTCAGTGGTTTACTGTAACTGGACAAACATGCAGATGTGTCTCTCTGGTCTTTTAAACACCTCAGCATCAGCGTGTGATCGTCTCACCAGTCTGTCTCTCTGTTAATCTGCTGTGTGTCTGTCAGCAGTTTGCAGATGCAGACAGACAGATTGGACTTAAATCCCCAGTATGACACAGATGGACAAACCACACAGACCTTGGAGAAGGTGAACACCCACCCCCACACACACACACACACACACACACACACAGTAACAGCCATTTGCACTGAATGACTGTGGAAGACTGGCGTGTGAGTGTGAGCAAGTCATGTGAGCTCTGCTGGTTTCTGTGGAAGCAGAGATGATGGTCAAAAGATGCTGCAGGTGATGAAGAGTGTGTGTGAGTCTCACCTGTGCTCTTGTTCTTCAAGAATCAGCGTCTGCCCTCATTTTCTTCTCTTAGTCTTTTATAGACAACTCAAAATACTGAGGTCATGACATACGGAAGATCCCCTCATAATTCATCAGTCCTTTACAGTCAATTGGTCAAATCAGGATTTGCTTATATAGAGCCCTCCGTTCTCTTGCCTTCCTTCTTTGGGCTCTCTTCCTTTGCCGTCTCCTGCTCCTCGTCTGCAGGACATCACTCAAGGGTAATACCTGCTTTTCTATCTAATACATGTTTTTTCCTCTCTATTCTACTAGCATGCTTTTAATACATTCTTTAATAAATGTGTTACAACACCAGTTGTCTTTCATTATAAATTTCAACCATCTATTTTCCTCCAAGTTATCTTTTAAATGTTTTCAATATAAAAAAGCTATTACTTGTTTTTCTATTTTGTGCTTCTTTTTATTAAACAATTATTATTCTTATCAATAAATGTTTTTCCAATTAATGTTTTGCAGTTGTGTTTTTCTTCTGTTTAAGCTATTATTTTTCTCATAAGAAAAGGTACACCTAGCACAGAAGTTGCATTTTCTGATGAAGCAGGTGTGGCTGATTATCACCAATGAACAAACAGATACATAACAGACATGACAACGCATCATATGACCCCTTTCATACATTAATACAAATATAATACAACTATTATTAAAAAAATGATTTATACACTCAAGCTTCCATTATTTGTTTTCCAAAAGTGAGCTTGAACTGTTTTTTTTTTCTTTCTTTTTTCATAATTGTAAATCATCTTTCATTAGTCTTTGTCTCCCTCTGCTGGTACAACACAAACATATTCAGGCTCCATATTTTCTTTGTAACAAAACTAACATTTTTGAGTTTATACTGTGGCTTTACACAAATAAAATGTTAATCTATGAATGAGAAACTGTAATTTGCTGCTCTGAAATAAAAGGTGTTTCACTGCCGCCTCATCATGTCTGTCAGAGGATCATTGAAATCTAAATGAAGTCTTAATTTCTAACAGTGAAGTCACTGTATCTTCAGTCTCTGTTGATTCTGTTGACTGTGAGTCTCTGTAGTGGATCCTTATTCACCATCAGATGATCAGCAGAAGATCACACACATAGAGACAGTTAAAGGGGAAAAGCTGAAAATAACATTAATATTATTTATACAATCAGTCACAACAATATGAGCAGAATTAAACTCATATTAAACAGTTTAAAGTTCAGAGATCTACAGAAACTGAAGCTGAATTTAAGATTCATTATCTGATGATCTCAGACAAAATGTTCACACACACGTGGAGTTACTGAACCTGGTACAATTTCCTTCATTTCTAGTGAGTAAAACAGCCATTTGAACTTTGAATGAAAATATGATGAAAATTGTTAAAAACTATTGTTACCTTAGTGTCTCCAGTTTATAATGTGGATCATCCTTCAGATTCTTCAGCAGCTTCACTTCTGAGTGTGTTAGATCATTCCCAGACAGATGCAGTAGTCTCAGGTGTGAGGAGGGGTTTGATCTCAGAGCTGAAGCCAGAGCAGCACAACCTTCATCTGTGACACCACAATCCTTCAACCTGTAGAGAACAATGACACACTCTTCACTCTCTCAGATCAGATCAACAGAGAGTTCATTATCAAGAATGAAAAAAGCTATAAAATTATATATTAAACTATAAAATAAAACATAAATTAGATAGTCGTAGTGGATTTCATTATAAACAACAAAAGTCAAGCCAACATGATTTTTTTAAGGCTAAAGTGAAACTGATGTGCTCACCTCTCTCATTTGGCAAGAATCCAAATATGTTTCTATATTTGCATGTAACATTTTGGTTGCTAAATTATTATTCATTATCAGGGTTCCCACTCTTTCTCAGAGATAATTTTCCAGGTCTTTTCCAGGACATTTCAAATTTAATTACGACAGGAATAAAAGACAAGGATAACAGATTCACGGCCTAAAGTAATATTCCTCTTTCCAGAAGTCTTAAATAAATCTGTATAGTTTGTTTAAATTTTGTTTTTATTTACTATATTATTGGCAGTATTCAGTTGTTGTACTTCATTGTCTTTTCCTTTTTGTAAAGCACACTTTCTATATTAATCTTAAATTGTTATAATGTATCCATATAATAATAAACTATTAAATAAAATTATATAAACAATCATTAGTAATAATCTAGTGTATTAATATAATATCAACAAGATATCACAATTTAAATAATGCTACGAGTTTAATGTTTTAAAATAAATACAATTTTGAATAGTAAAAATGAAAGACACTTTTAAAATTAAACTAACACTGCCAGTAGGTGACTTAATAAGTGAGTCATTGGAGTCAATCTTTCAATCGATTCGTTCAAAAAGCTCATTCATTTACAAACTAATCAAATGACGGTCTTTATGAATGGGTCACTGAATCACATTTCAAACGATTTGTTCAAAATTGTAGATTCATTCTGAAACACTTCTGTGAGTTGCTAAGAAACGTTCTGCATTGGTTTTGTTTGGAACTATTTTTGTTGGTGAAACAGACAATATTTCCTCCCCTTATATTAACTTATTTAGTGAACTTGCAGAAAATCAAAATCACATTTGCCTGCACCTCGTGTTCACAACACTAGTCTGTGCTGCGCGAGGAGTGAATGAATCGCTGAATGTGATTCATGGTGCATCGCGTCAGCGTCTCATTATGACATCATCGCTCAGAACTAAATAAAACTAGGGGGATTACGTAAAAGAATTACTATGAAAAACAACTTGTCATGGAGATGCAAGAAGTTTCAACATTTCTAAAACAAAATAAAAAGAATTCATATCAATTTGCAGGGGCTCAAGTGGGAAAAAAGGCACCTCATAATTATTTATTTAAAAAAAATAATATTAACAAAACTCTGACTTCCTTACCAATTTATTTTAATTCACACTCACGCAATTGTTTCATACTCCACAGATTTCTACAAAATAATCAGTTCACACAGAGACATGGTCTTCTTTAGTATTCACTAGGTTTATCACAAGAGAAGGCAACAGCAAAGGAAACTATGCCACAGTCTGCATGTTTTCTACACTACTATTTTCAAGTATTTATATATTTAGAATAAATGACCAAGGAGAGGGACATATTTTCACTAATAATTTGTTTATTTTGCACAAATCAATCAATCGTTTTAATTCTTTTGGTGTTATTGGAATACTTCTTTCATGTTGTGGACAATTTTAAGATTTTGGTCTATTTTTGCTTCCATGTCTTCTTTTTCTCTAATGGAAAGAAAACTTCCAAAATACACATTTAGATGGTGTTTGTTTTAAGCCTACTACTGTCCATCTGTGTGCATCTGTAGATTTCTTCTAAATTAACCAAAACAAGCTAATCTGCATATTTAAACACATCAAGAGTCTATTCCCCTGAAATGTTACAAGAAGGCCTACATAATATATATTTTACAAATGCCTGCAGAGGGCGCCAAAAGCCTGGTGATTGTTGTTGTTACAGAGCACGATCAAATCCTTGTTTTTGGCCAACCAGCAGAATTAAAAATATAATATTAGTAAAATAATACAGTAATAATAATATTCGTCCACTTCTTTATGATAGAAATACTACAGCCACTGTAACGTCTTGAACAAGAATATGTGGACATCAAAACATGCACGCTCAGAGTGAGGGTTTAAACTTTTATTGATGTATTCTCCTGTGTAAGTGTAGATTTAAGAATGATAGCATTACGCAATGCTGTATTATGATTTTTAAATCGTTTTAATAAATCGTGCATCCTTAGAAAACTGTCTAATAATGCGGTTCATGGATCCGAATGCTCCACTTCCGGTATTGACAGCCCTACAGATATCTTTACCATGGTTCAAAACGCAATAGCACATTAAAATAATTAAAGTATAATATGACGCCTATCAAATCAGGCAAATGCGTTGCTGGTGGTCAAATTATTAACGCAGCGTTAAACGTATAAATAATCTCACTCTTAAATGGGCAAAAATTTCACGTTTGTGAACATAGCCTATAGACTGAGCGGCAGCACTGGTTTTCAGCGTGAATGCCGCGAAAAACACAAAACTCATCCAAAACAGGAAAAGCCTTCGCGACTGACTGTACAAATCGCTTTGACACAAAATCTGAGGTATATTTTTACAGACTGCTGAAAGCTACAGAAAAAAGAAGCAAATCGATCGCTGCAATTCACAGAAACAACTGGACTCCAGGCAAAGAAACATGTTTTGCAGTTATAATTTTGTGTCAAAATGTTGGACTTTGGTGTAAAATCATACCCTATATATTGTATTGTTATATATTGTGTTGACAACTCATCAATTAAATATTTACCATCTTATACTCTGCATAATTGGGTGTTTTTGAATAAACACTGACAAAAACTATGCAAGTTTTAGGGCTGGACGATATGACGAAATATATAACATTGATATAAGCGATCACTCAGAGTTAGACATACCTATATTGTAGTTATATAAAACGTTCACAGGCAGATTTGCTTAATGTATTTCCCCGGCGTCGAAATCAGCACCCAACACTGCCTCTATAATCAGACACTTTAGCGCACAAGACAAAAGCCTGGCATGAGAGAGTTAATTCAAGTGAACAGTGGAAGTGAAACAATCATCAGGCCGTTGGCGCCCTCTGCAGGCATTTGTTATAATTCATAATATAATTGTTTATACAATATATATTATGTATTTTAAAAGTGTTGTTATATCAAACCATATGATTACTTGCTTTTGATCCAGATATTATTGTCCCATTGTTATTATATTTGTATTTTAAGTCATTTTAAAGGCCATTGTTTGCTTAGGTCTATTTTTATTATCATAAAAAATATCCGATTACTTGATTAATTGTGAAAATAATCGACCGATTACTTGATCACCAAAATAATTATTAGTGACAGCCCTAAATGTAATAATAGTTTAATTTCCCTATTCCATTTTGTTACTTTATAAATAAATGAAATTATAAAACTCAATGACAGTTTCATGTGAGTCACATATGATCTTACCACAGTTTCTCCAGTTTACAGTGAGGATTCTCCAGTACAGCAGAGACTATCTTCACTCCCGAGTCTCCTAGATTATTCCCAGACAGATTCAGTTTTCTCAGGTGTGAGGAGGGGTTTGATCTCAGAGCTGAAGCCAGAGCAGCACAACCTTCATCTGTGACACCACACTGCCACAACCTGTAGAGAACAATGACACACTCTTCACTCTCTCAGATCAACAGAGACTTCATTATCAAAGAGAAACCAATAACATAAACTCAAATCACCATGTTAGATGATCTTGGTCTGTGTCACAGAGAAAAAAACATTATCATAACACACCTGCAGTCAAATTCAAGCAGGAATAATACATATATTTTTAAATGTATGATCATAATTTGTGCAATATCTCTTTTTTAAACAATTAATTAAATATGTCAGTGAGTTTTACTGTTATTCTAAGAGATTATATAAAAACCGATGTAGCAAATTAAAACTGAATATCACATAAAAATCTAGAAAAATTGTAACAGGAGAGGTTAATGTAATGAACATTAAAGAGTCATGAAACCCCCCTCTTTCAGCTCAAGTCTACCTCACAATCATCTTAAATGTGTGTGATCAGATAGAGATAAAAAGAGCAGGAAAATCTGGCCACGCCCCCGGAACTTCTTTAAAAAAAAAAAAAAAAAAAAAAAAAAAAATTATATATATATATATATATATATATATATATATATGTGTGTGTGTGTGTGTGTGTGTGTGTGTGTGTGTATTGTAGTAATACATACTATTGTCCTGCAGCGTTTAATAATCATGATAATAATTAATATATTATATAATATAATAAAATTATTAATATAATTGTTATTATTAAAGTACCTGCCAAAAGTCTGGAAACAATTATAATTATTTTAAAATAAATCTCTTTTGCTCACCAAGGCTGCATTTATTTGATCACAAATACATGAAAAACAGTAATATTGTGAAATAAGTTTTCTGTTTTCTGTTTTAATACATTATAAAATGTAATTTATTCCTGTGATCAAAGCAGAATTTCAGCATCATTACTCCAGTTTTCAGTGTCACATGATCTTTCAGAAATCATTAAAATTCAAGAAGCATTTCTGATTATTATCAATGTTGAAAACAGTTGTGCTGCTTCATATTTTTCTGGAAATTGTGATACATTTCATTTTTTTAGTATTCTTTGAAAAAGAGAAAGTTCAATGAACAGCATTTACTGTATGTAAATTTATCAAATATATTAAATTTATTAAAGCATTTATTAAATAGAAATATTTTGTAACATTTTAAATGTCTTCACTCTTCTCACTTTTTATCACTTTAATGTAAGATGAATTATAGCAGTGGTTCCCAACCTGTGGGCCGCGAGATACATTTAAATTAACTTAAATATATTAATATAATTCATTAATTTAATTATTAATACGATACATTTAATAAATTAATTTAAATTAATTAAAAATACATTTAAAACAAGGCACCACCTCTCTCGTACGTATTCTGTGATTGTTTCGGTTCAGCCCAGTCTATTTCTCATCGTGCTGCTGTGAAATACAGACTGAACGGTGGCTCAAAACGCAAACTCTCTCAGTTGGAAAAAGAAAACCTGTGTCGCTAAAAAGGTTGTGATGGATGACGGTTGTAATGAAGGTAAAGACGATTACAGTGACATACAGGAGTCGTACATAAGGCATGCGCGAGTCCGCAATTATTGATGCGCAAACATACCGTGCATGTGCGCTCGACTCACTGATCGCTATAACATCGTATTTCTGCATGAACACAGTTCAATATATTCGTGTAGTTGTCAAAATTAATGTACTGTGAGTGTTTTATAACGGATGCTCGCCGAACAAGCGTGTTTTGGAGAAGTTTGAGAGGATCAGTGGTGTTATATGTGTTATATGTCAATAATTTTGAATGGATCCGCAGAGTTTTTAAATTCAGTCCTTTGGTATCTCCCTGTGGTCTTATTTGGTATGGCAGGTTGACTTGTGCTTATTTAAGTTACTGTATTACTGAGCAGAGTAAGTACTTTTAAGTTGTAAAGAATGTCTGCAAAGTATGTTTGCAAAACAGAACACTGATCGTTTAAATCTATCTTAAGTTTCTTCTTTAAAGAAATAATAACATGGGGTTGAAAAGTAATAACACGAAAATACAAATGTTTTTTGTGAATTAAAAAAAAAATTGCGGCCGTGCCGTATTGATTCGGAGAGGAGGGGGGCCTTGGAGTAAAAAAGTTTGGGAACCACTGAATTATAGTATCAATTTCTCTCTTTTTAAAATCTTACCACAAATGTTTGAATGGTATCATTGTTTCCACAAAAATGTTAAGCAGCAAAAACTGCTTTTTAACATTGATAATAATAAATAGTGAATGTTTCTTGAGCAGCAAATCAGCATTTCTGAAGGATCATGTGACACTGAAACTTCTCTTTGTAAACAACAACAGAATTATAAACGATTCTAATGACGAATGTTGCGTTCCCAAATGCAAATTAAAGCGTCACAAAAGCAGTAGCGTTTACAGTGAACCGACACTGAAAACACAGTACTGTTACAGCAAACATGCAGCGCGTCAGACTATAGACTATATTTATGTAATTACATCACAACCGTTGTGAATTTTATGACAGTACTATGTAATCTCAAATTCTCACCACCATTCATAAAAAAAGTTACCGGTGAGTAACAAGTTTCAGCACTGATTCTACTCGCATTCGGTGCTTTGAACCATTTGAACCCTTTTAGGACCGTCGTCGCGTCTAAAAACGCATGGAAAACGCGTCCGCGCCGCTTTCTCCTTTCCAAAGCGCTCCGGTGGAGTCTGCTGTTACTAAGCAACCATGAGCTGCGCTCACCATGACGACACGGTAGTTTCAGCAAAGAATATATGGATTTCCAGCACTGAAAATCACTTGCAGTAGCTCTGCTACTAGATTTATTAATGGAGATGAGAAATAAGAACCACCCTGTACAGCTATGATCAGCTGTTCAGCTGAGCTTTCCATGTTTTGTTACGGAAAGGCTGAAGCTGATCGGTTGGTTCTTGTCACATGACCTGCGGTGCTCTTGCTGCATTCTGAAAAGTTGAGAGTTTTTCATCTCGATGCGTCTGGAAAACGTGATGTGAACGGCCCCTTAGAAAACATAACCTTTTCGCAGTTTATTTAGTTAACTGCTTAAGGCATTTCACCATTTGAATCATCAAGCAGTAACCAGCATAACCCTGAACAAAAAATTACTGATCTGTGTGTTTCACGTGGGTCATGATTTTAGTCCGAAAAAAAAAAATTAATCCAGAAGAATCACATCCCTGGTTGACGAGTGTGAACAGAAGGGAGGGAGTGGGGCACAGGGGAGAAAGAGGGGGACGAGCAACTGTCATCTGTCAGCGGCCCATGATGCTCTCACTAAATATCAGGGGGAAATTGAAGGATTTTTATTGCTGACTAAGTTAAATTCAGATGAATTATGAATACAATATCTTACACACACAGCACAAGCTTGATTTCAAATGGTACACTGAATTAAAACAGACAAGTAAATAGTAATGTAATAAGAACAAATAAACACATTAACAAAAGCACAAATAAATACAATAGAATAAAGATACAAATGAAATCGACTGCTTTATTTCTTCAGGTCTAACAGTATTCAGGTAAGAAACTGAATAAAGAAAGTAATCAAGTTTAAAATAACTTTGGATAATTTCCATTGTAAAAATTAAATACAGATTAATCAATTAACACTTTATTATGTGTGCGCTTCGGATGTGAGCGAGAAATCTGCGGGAATGAGTAGAATTTGCATTGAAATTCAGACCGGGTCACACCAACAGTATTTAACCGGAGTGAATGAGACTGAATGAGAGGAGGAGGGTGTGGGGATGAGAGGAGAGCAAGAAAGCGCAGCTGGTATCAGTGTATCGATGCTGCAGAAAGGAGTATTGGAATCGTTTCAGATATTTCAGTATCGATACATATCGAAATATAGATATTTCTGACAACACTAATCCTGACTGTGCTGAGATTGAGTGTGTTTAAAGTAAAGAGTGTTAAATGTTGATCGTATCTCCTTACTGAGGAGCAGCTCATGTGTTCAATCATTTACAGATCAATCACTCAATCACCTCAACTCAACAAACACTTGAACACAGAAAAATATGATTTCTTAATCTTCATTTAGGCCTGGGACACACTATGGCTGCGTCTGAAAACTGGAAAATGCTGCCTTCGGAGGACACATTTCAAGGTAGGAAGGCATCAAGGCACGTCGGAATGTTAGCTTCACTTCCTGTTTCCTGAGATACCTTCATCTGATCGATTTTTGAAGGCAGTATAGATGTATCCTTAGCTGCCTTTGATATCCCACAATCCTGTGCTTTCCATTCTGTGACAGTTGAGCTAGAAAAATTAAGATGCTGTCCAAAAGTTTGTGAGTAAATGTACATTTTTGACCAACATTTTCCACTTTTGATGTCATTTCTAGCGAAAAATTACTACTGTAGTAATTAAATATTTGTTTAGTTCTCACCAAAGCTCGCGCTATATTGCGGTAAATCATTAAACTCTTATGCTGCCTCAGAAGTCTGTCCAAAATCCGTTTAATGAGGTGCCTTCATGCACAAACGCTGCCTTACAAGTCATTGCTTGATAAGGCAGTGAGGCAGCAAGTCAGCTACCTAGGTTTTCGGACGCAGCCGAGATGATTCAGTCGGACCGCGAGACAAAACACCTGTTGATTGTAGGAACGATTTCACAGAGAGACGAGATCTCACGGAGACTCACGAGATCAAACGTGACTTGAGAAGAAAAACAAATGGAGGACAATCGATGTTGTCAGCTGACTCTCCTGCCACGCGTTGTTTTAATGAATGTAATTAGGACTTTCACGATTCCTCGTTTAAATTTGAGTACTTGATTTAAAAAAATCCTCAATAGACCCTTTTCACATTTCTGTGTTTCTCAGTAGCAGAAGTCGTCATAGTTGGGTAAACTTTTATAGCAGTGAATTAGAGACTACATTAAATACATTTTTTATAAAAATAGAGAGCGATTGATAACAGCAGTCAGAAGAGAGAAAGATGTCATTTTTACCGTCACTCCCACAGAAACACCCTCACAGCAGCGGTAACTAGTTTTTTGTAATTTAATGCAAATGTAATATAATACTGAATATATCGTTATAAATGTACATAACAAATTTTAAAAATGAAAGCAAAAACTTTGCAGGATTTACAATATTGATGACCGTTAAATGCGTCATCACAGTCTGTGGAAAGGATCAACAGACCTTTATCACAGAGGAATAGAGTACCTCAGAGATGACGTGTTTTTGTAGGCAAAACCCAGAAGCGAGTTAGCATTTTAGGACTTATGGTTCCATCGCCCTGAAGTCAATGGGTTTTTTTAATGGGTTTTTGCTAAATCGCCTGAAATAAGGTCTGTGTTCAACAAAGCCTCTAAATATTTTCATGTTTTGATCTATGACATAAAACACACCAGTTATAACCCGCTTGTGATTTTTTAAACCTTTATTGTGTCTTAAAAACGGCGGTTGCTAACAAATTGCTAAAATGGACTACTTCATTTGGCGGGGACTTTAGACGTCATCATGACAAACAGGACATTTGGACAGCATTTCTCATGAAAAAGTGGATAAGTATTCATACGCAGCGCAGATCATAATCAGTGAGCATGTCTTTAAATAAAGTTGTTTTCTAAATCAAGTTTGAGGAAGTTTGGTGGGGTGACGTTGATCCGCGACCATGGTGTGCTGTAGTCCGTTTATAGCTACTGTTAGCTTTTTATATCCGACCACTTTATTTAGGCTTCAAAATGTATAAATGTTGTGTTAACTTGTAAAGATTATCTTGATAGACAAAACGTGTAAGTGTCATAACCCTTTGTTAAACACAGAGCTTATTTTTTTGCCATTTTCCAAAAGTCTATGGGAAAATGCATAGGCTGTCGATAGAGGGAACCCGTGCGCCGCTAACTTCCGGGTTGGCCTACAAAAACACGTCATCCCTGAGGTACTCTATAGAGGGTGTGCACATGACGTCACCATTGACCGTTATGACTGCGGTTACGTCCACTGAGTGGCAAAAAGACTTAGTGGCAGCACTGATTTTCAGCGTGAATGCTGTGAAAAACACACAAAACTCATCCAAAACAGGAAAGAGCTTTGCGATTGACTGAACAAACAGCTTTGACAAGAAATCTGAGATATATTTTTGCAGACTGCCGAGAGCTACAGAAAGAAGAAGCAAATGAATCGCTGCAATTCACAGAAACAACTGGACTCCAGGCAGAGAAACATGGATTTACAGTTATCATTCTGTCAAAATGTTGGATTTTGGGGTAAAATCATATCCTATATATTGTATTGTTAAATATTGTATTGACAACTCGAATCAATTAAATATTTACCATCTTCTTCTGCATAATTGGGTGTTTTTAAATAAACACTGACAAAAACTATACAAGTTTCAGGGCTGGACGATATGATATATATTACACTGATGTAAGTCATCACCCATATTTAGACATACTCATATTGTAGTTGTATAAAGCGTTCACAGGCAGATTTGCTTTATGAATTTCCCCGGTGTCGAAATCAGGCACATATAAATGTCAGGAAACACGATTCCTGGCTCCATGTCAATATCCATGGATTAGGTTTCTTTGACGTCATAAGGAACACTTTCGAGCCCAACCTTTTGTGTAATCGTTTTTTTTTCTCGCGTTTTCGCAGTTTCCCCTATTAAATCCAGTCATGCAGCAGGTTCTTTTACCACTCAGTCCAGCTGAGGGAGCGCGATCCGGCGGGAAACTGACGTCAATGCATACCCTCTATTGTTAAATTCACCATCCTAACGACAACCTGTCACAGCTGTATGAAGGACCAAACCTGCAGAAAATAAAAATTAATAAATTAATAAATAAATGAATGAATAAATATATAAATGAATAAATAGATAAATGTGATAATAGGAAAATAAATGAATAAAATAAATGACTTAATAAAATAAATATGATTCATTTTTAATAAAATTCATTTTTCCCCCTTAATTTATTATTTTCTGCTTTTGTTTTAATTATTTCTAATTTCTTTTATTTATTCTTTTATTTTTCCATTTATTTTATATTTCTGTAACGAAGCTGGACTCAGAGTAGGATCCATTTGCAACCTTTTATTAAAAGTGAGCGTGGTCGTACAGGCAGGGTCAAACGGGAACAAACAGGAATGGCAAGGAACAGGCAGAGACGTGGTCAGGATGCAGGCAGTAGATCAGGGCAGGCAGATAACAAACGTAAGTCCAAGACAGAGCAGATAATCCTAACGTTAGATTTGTGAAGTCCGTTCTATGAATGTGAGATCAGTAACGAGCAGATAACAAAATACAACGAATCTTGCATTATTACCATTGCCACCTATATATTTAATATTTAAGATAGTACAATGGTACATATTTATTATAGTACATTACGGTCTTACAGTAGCTTACATTATTCCTGTAAGTTACAGAGATTGCAGATGATAGCAGGCCAGCTACATTTCTCATTCAGATATTGATACTGACCTACATATTAACACTAGAGTTAGAGATTGTGTTTAGACTCGTTATTAATGCATCTCTCTCACACACTGTTCTGTTCAAGTATGGGTGCCATCATACATTAATTCATGATGTATTTATAGTACTAATGTAAAAATATGTTTATGGTTATATTATTTCCACAGATGCATCGATGAGCGTCAGTGATGCAGTGATCAACTGTGAGGATGATCACATCCACATGCCCTGAACTGTGATGCAGAAACACACTGGGAGGATCCATCTGTCTCTGACCACAACTACACTTCAAAATCACAATTCAACCTGAAGCCGCCTACATCTGATATGAGAACACAATGCGTTGAGCCGACGCCATTATACACAACTCTGCTGAGAAACAACCGCCTTTGTCAGCTCACAGGGTTGACATTGGATGCATTTCATTCAGTCGTCGAGCACCTTACCAATACATACACCAACAGCTTCCAGCTACACACTTGGGATCAGCTCCTGATGACTCTGATGAAGATGCGTCTTCATTTATTGCAGGGTGATCTTGCTGAAAGGTTTGGTGTTTCAAAACCTGGTGTTGTGATAAATTCATAACTGCAAATTCAGGATTTCTAGAATACCTTCGTCCAGGTGATGACGTAATTGCAGACAGAGGCTTCACCATTACCGATCTCCTCTATGAAAGGAAGGTGAAACTTGTCATTCCAGCATTCACCAAGAGAGACATGCAACTCTCTGAAGAAGACGCCACCAACTCCAGGCGCATCGCCAAGCGGTCATATGACTAAAAACTTCAAAACTCTTTCTTACAACAGTTCCAGTTAACCTCACCCCTAAAATTAATACAATGTAGAGAATTTGTCCTGTGTAACCTTCTAAGCAACATAATTTCTGATGTAGAGGATGAATAAGTGTTGATTTGTAGGTGCGTTCCACGTCTGTCTGTGCTGTGGTTTTGCTTTAACTAATCAGTGTAAATAGAGTATGTAGTTATTTCTATAAACCTTTACAATATGATCAGATGTTACCTTTTGTGATTTTTTTTTTATCTTTACAATGTGGCCAGATGTTAGCTGTCAGTATTTCTTTATAAAACCATATATTGTGAGCACTGTAGATTCCCCTTAAAACTCAAAGGAATTAAGTCTTCTGATTTAAATGGAATAAGTCATGTCAAGTTCGCAAATGAATTCCATCTTGGTTTATTACATATGAAAATTAAATGGTGAAATATTACCTCTACATGAAGGTCAGTAAAAGGTTTCTCTAGCTTCCTGATAACAACAAACACTCTTACAACTGATTTTAAAAAACTTGCATTAAATTAAACATTTTCTAAAACAAATCACAAAGTTATCTCTTGTTAAACAAAACTGATTTAAAATAATTCCAGTCTTCTTCATCTACACCCTCTACATGCTGCTCCATCAACTCCTGACAGTCCCCATAGGTTTCCTCTGGCCACTTCTTCATATCGTCTACCCACGTTAACAATGACGATGGATGGGACAATATGAGACCATCTGATCATCGTATAAAGGTTTCTCCGTGCTCCCAGTTTAAAACATTTACGGCATTAACGTTATTTGTCATTTTGCTAAAGTTATAGCTAGCTATCAACAATCTTCTAACCAACCATCCACTGTGTGTCTGACTCTAGGCGTCATCACTCTAGCGTCTGACGTCGACGGTTCCAGACTCGATGACGATGATGCTGTGGAGATCACATAAGTAGCTTCAGCTTCGTGTTTTTATTTCTGGAAAATAGTTTAAATATTTCGGCATAATGCGAATAACATTAGGTGAAAATAACTTACAACTCTCCAGCTGATCTGCCACATCCCGTAGCAAACTAGACAACGAATTACTACTTGCCGCCATTTTCTTTGAAAACTCTCTCATCTATCGCTTAGCTGGCCTGACGATTCTACGCGTGAGCCCTTAACCAATGATGCACTGAAGTTACAGAAGATTAACTAAATAATTAACTAAAAATAAAAGTTAATTTTTTTAAAATGTAAAAATGTATAAACGCAAAAAATAATAAAGGGAGAAAAATGAATTATTAAAAATGAATCATTTATTTTATCAAGTCATTTATTCATTTATTTTCCTATTATCACATTTATTTACCTATTTATTCATTTATATATTTATTCATTCATTCATTCATTTATTCATTTAATCATTTTTAATTTCTGCAGGTTTGGTCCTCCATATCCCCACTTTACAAACACACACACATTGAGCGCACGCATACACTACGTGACGTAGCCTAGTAGGGTTAGTCTAGTGCGCGTGCATATTTAGTGCACGATTTCACTGGGTGATTTAGTTTAATGCCCCCAGAATTCAAGATAAGTGGCAAAAATGCCCCTGTATGTCTTTTATATTTACATAATTTAATAAAGTTAACCAATATTACACGAAGAGCACCATTTTTCTACAAATATCAGCATGATTACAAATGTGATATTGATTTTATAGAACGTACAGTTCAAAACACAAGCAGTTCATATTAAGTAACAAATTCAATTATTTATGTAATTATTTATGCAGGAATATGTGGATTTACAGGTGCTGGTCATATAATTAGAATATCATCAAAAAGCTGATTTATTTCACTAATTCCATTCAAAAAGTGAAACTTCTATATTATATTCATTCATTACACACAGACTGATATATTTCAAATGTTTATTTCTTTTAATTTTGATGATTATAACTGACAACTAAGGAAAATCCCAAATTCAGTATCTCAGAAAATTAGAATATTGTGAAAAGGTTCAATATTGAAGACACCTGGTGCCACAGTCTAATCAGCCAATTAACTCAAAACACCTGCAAAGGCCTTTAAATGGTCTCTCAGTCTAGTTCTGTAGGCTACACAATCATGGGGAAGACTGCTGACTTGACAGTTGTCCAAAAGACAACCACTGACACCTTGCACAAGCAGGGTCACTGCAAAAGAGGCTGGCTGCTCACAGAGCTCTGTGTCCAAGCACATTAATAGAGAGGCGAAGGGAAGGAAAAGATGTGGTAGAAAAAAGTGTACAAGCAATAGGGATAACCGCACCCTGGAGAGCATTGTGAAACAAAACCCATTCAAAAATGTGGGGGGGATTCACAAAGAGTGGACTGCAGCTGGAGTCAGTGCTTCAAGAACCACTACGCACAGACGGATGCAAGACATGGGTTTCAGCTGTCGCATTCCTTGTGTCAAGCCACTCTTGAACAACAGACAGCGTCAGAAGTGTCTCGCCTGGGCTAAAGACAAAAAGGACTGGACTGCTGCTGAGTGGTCCAAAGTTATGTTCTCTGATGAAAGTAAATTTTGCATTTCCTTTGGAAATCAGGGTCCCAGAGTCTGGAGGAAGAGAGGAGAGGCACACAATCCACGTTGCTTGAGGTCCAGTGTAAAGTTTCCACAGTCAGTGATGGTTTGGGGTGTCATGTCATCTGCTGGTGTTGGTCCACTGTGTTTTCTGAGGTCCAAGGTCAACGCAGCCGCATACCAGGAAGTTTTAGAGCACTTCATGCTTCCTGCTGCTGACCAACTTTATGGAGATGCAGATTTCATTTTCCAACAGGACTTGACACCTGCACACAGTGCCAAAGCTACCAGTACCTGGTTTAAGGACCATGGTATCCCTGTTCTTGATTGGCCAGCAAACTCGCCTGACCTTAACCCCATAGAAAATCTATGGGGTATTGTGAAGAGGAAGATGCGATATGCCAGACCCAACAATGCAGAAGAGCTGAAGGCCACTATCAGAGCAACCTGGGCTCTTATAACACCTGAGCAGTGCCACAGACTGATCGACTCCATGCCAATATCATATAAAAATCTAGAAAAATTGTAATAGGAGAGGTTAATGTAAAGAACATTAAAGAGTCATGAAACCCCCCTCTTTCTAGGGCTGGACCGGTATATTTGAATATTCGTTTGGTAGGTTGGTATTCGAATTTCAATTTTTTTTTTTTTTTTTTTTTTTTTTTTGCACTTCTGGCATCCCCCTCGTGAAACGGTTCTCATTCGCGCTTGAATGTTTACACTATAAAATCTGGTGAAATACAGTACTCTTTTTTTTACAATTATCTTACATAGCCTAGCCGTTTTTAATATGATGGAGAGTTTAAGGAACCCAGTCTTGTTATACTTAATAAATATATTTGCTTCTTAGCCCTCTAATGTGTTCCCTGCAACTGGAGTATTCTCTGTCTGAAGCGCACAACTGCATGAACTCGTATTTTGGGTCAAGCTGCTTTGACATATAAACTAAATGTAATATCCTTCTTACCCGTCATTATCAGTCTAAATCAATCTACTGTGAAATATAGGAGCTTGTTAAAACTCAAACGTGAGATTTTACTGGGACGGCGTGTTCTTTATTTATTACCATTCGTTCATTTATTTTTCGTTCGTCTTTTATTTAAATAGCCAACCCTTTACTCTGTCAGTAATTACCGTGCTGCTAATTTCTGATTTGAGGGCGATTTGTTTGTCAGAAAAATGTTAGGCTACCTTTTTAAAAGTACTGCTCTTAACAGACCTGTGTTTTATATCACTAGTGCAGTGTCTGTTCTCGGAGCATATAAGCCCTGCCCGCGTGAGGCGCGCCGCTTCCGGTGTCCTGTAGTTTATTAAGTTTATTAATTCTGAACGTGTTCTCGACATAATCAAAATGCAAACAGGCAGACAGACACAGAGATTCCTGCTGTAACGCGTTGTCTACGGAGCAAATAGGGATAACGTTAGCTCACTTAATTAGCTTGCATTATTGATCCCAGACAGACTTCACAGAGGCGATTGACATTTCACAACTGACGCTTTATTCCCCATGAAACTCGTGTAACTGTCCGTCACAAATGTTATGCCGTCCACATTGTTACTTAATAAAGAAAATAACTTTAAATGAGCGACAGAAAAACAGAAATAACCCGAACACATACGGTGCTCGGGTCGTTCCACACAGTTCAACCGGGAGCGCGCAGCTCTTAAAGGGGCCACACCAAATTTCTACTCGTTACACATGCCTTTAATAAAGAGAAGAATATCTTCAGCCCCCTTTGAGCTTCGAAGCTCAAAAAATGGTATTCGGACCAGCCCTACCTCTTTCAGCTCAAGTCTACCTCACAATCATCTTAAATGTGTGTGATCAACTAGAGATAAAAAGAGCAGGAAAATCTGGCCACGCCCCCGGAACTTCTTTTTTTTAAATATATATTTTATCACATTAAAAGATATATATTGTAATAATACATACTATTGTCCTGCAGCATTTAATAATCATAATAATAATTCATATATTATATTATATAATAAAAGCATTCATATAATACTTTATAAATAAATAAATAAATAAATAAAGTTTCTTTGACAAGTTGTAAGAAACACTTTCGAGCCCAACCTTTAGTGTGATTGTTTGTTTAACTCGCATTTTCGCAGTTTCCCCTGTTAAATCCAGTCATGCAGCAGATTCTTTTGCCACTCAGTCCAGCTGAGGGAGTGTTCCGGCGGGAAAGTGACTCTTCTTATGATTAATGTGTTCAGAATTTTCCAAACTCAACAGAACTTGTAGTTTTAATCAACACAAGCCGATCTGAGAAAGCCGTGGCTCGTAAACATACGTGATTATTTCAGCAGTTTTTATGTCAGTGTGCTCGTCTAAACCAATAGTGACTGCGACGCTGCAGTGTAAAGTCTAAGACTGATTCTTAAGTGCTGACTTAAGTGTTGTGAATTAAGGACTGCAATGATGTCAACTCAAAATGGCTGCCCTCAACCTCTGAATCAGCCAATAGTGAGCCTGCAAGGGTGAAGTCACAGCAGCACAACACCAATAATTAGTGATGTGACATCTGAACCGAGGCTTCGGAGCTTGTGTAGAGCAAACATGGGCGTGCCAGTTGAAGCCTCGAATCGAGGCTTCTGTTGGTAAAGTAGAAATCACGTGACCAATGACAAAGAAGCCTCACTTTCTGTCCAATCACGTGGGAGATTCACTTTGCGTGTCGGAATGTTCGAACCTCCAGATCTTACTTTACGAGTAGGTTTTCAGTCAGACTTATTCTATGGGATTAAATTCCCGCCTAAAGTATTGCGGTCACGGATCAAACAATAATAAGCCTGATTCAAAAATTAAAAAAAAAAGTGTAAAAATATATTGCACAAAATGATCAGAAAAGCAGAATAGGTCACAGATCAAAATATAATAAGCGTGAATCGAAAAATGAAAAGCGCATTAAAACGAATAACAAGCATGAATCAAAACTTTAAACACATTAAAAATTATATTGTACAAATCTTAAACTTGTGTTTATGTGTTCTTGTTGTTTTCCTTGCTTTTATTACTCTGTACTTCTTACATTTTCTGCTCATTTTTACTCTTTTGTACTCTTGTGCAGTTTTTCTCTTTGCTCTTCTTTCCACGTTCTGCTCTTGCTTTTCCAAATGTTGCAGTTCGAGTTTCATGTAAATTAGGGCCGGCTTAAGCGTCACCATTGGTCCACTAGTTCTAGACTGACAGCTCCTCCTCTAGCCAATCAATTGAAGAGAGGGAGATGACATCACTTCAATGCGACTCATGGCTACTGATGCTCACACTCATACAGGGGAAGATAATCACAGCTGGCAATTTCCGAGCTGGAGTAAAATCTTTCTGTGGCAGGACACCGTTATACTGTATATGTGCCTGGAACTCAACCTGTCACCGGTATATACGTCTACCTGGACAATCTTTTATTGTTAAATTCACCATCCTAACGACAACCTGTCACAGTTGTGCCTGTCTGACGACCCATCACCAGGCCTCGACAATAAGGACTGCCCGATGGCCAGGGGCCAGTGTAAACGACGCTCGGGACAGTAGATGGAACTGTCATTTGCCCGATGGGGCCAGTGGTGCAGGGGTGTGTGTTATATATCGTCTATGATATCGTAATTGTTGATTTAACGATCTGACATTATCGAGCATGTTCCCTACTTCACAAAAACACACACATTGAGTGCACGCATACATTACGTGATGTAGCCTAGTATGTTTAGGACTTAAGTAAAGTTGGCCGCATATTCACAGATTCAAAGTTCCCAGATCAATAACTCGTAAGCTAAACACTGTTACTACACAAATAACACCTCTTTTCAATCGTAGTAACGTAGAGAAGCAGCTACAACCTAATTTTCCTCAAAATCAGCTTTCCTCCACGGTGGACAAAGTACATTGATCTCTATGCACGGACGGCTGAAAGACAGATTCAAAAGGACCGTCTGCAAAGTGCAAAACCCGAAAAGCGAATATTACAAAAACAGTCAATAACTTCACTGTAATACACTGTACTGTATAAACTGATATAACAAATTAAAACTGTTTATCACATAAAAATCTGAAAGAATTGTAACAGGAGAGGTTAATGTAATGAACATTAAAGAGTCATGAAACCCCCCTCTTTCAGCTCAAGTCTACCTCACAATCATCTTAAATGTGTGTGGCCACGCCCCCAGAACTTCTTATTTTTAAATATATATTTCATCACATTAAAAGATATATCTTATATTGTAATAATACATACTATTGTCCTGCAGCATTTAATAATCATGATAATTCATATATTATATAATATAATAAAAGTATTAATAGAATTATTATTAAAGTACCTGCCAAAAGTCTGGAAACAATTATTAATTATTTTGAAATAAATCTATTTTGCTCACCAAGGCTGAATTTATTTGATCAAAAATGCATTTATCAAATATATTACATTTATTAAATAGAAATATTTTGTAACATTTTAAATGTCTTCACTCTTCACTTTTTATCACTTTAATGTAAGATGAATTAAAGTATCAATTTCTCTCTTTTTTTAAATCTTACCACAAATGTTTGAATGGTATCATTGTTTCCACAAAAATATTAAGCAGCAAAAACTGCTTTTTAACATTGATAATAATAAATAGTGAATGTTTCTTGAGCAGCAAATCAGCATTTCTGAAGGATCATGTGACACTGAAACTTCTCTTTGTAAACAACAACAGAATTATAAACGATTCTAATGACGAATGTTGCGTTCCCAAATGCAAATTAAAGCGTCACAAACGCAGTAGCATTTACAGTGAATCGACACTGAAAACACAGTACTGTTACAGCAAACATGCAGCGCGTCAGACTATAGCCTATATTTATGTAATTACATCACAACCGTTGTGAATTTTATGACAGTACTATGTAATCTCAAATTCTCACCAACATTCATAAAAAAGTTACCGGTGAGTAACAAGTTTCAGCGCTGATTCTACTCGCATTTGGTGCTTTGAACCATTTGAACCCTTTTGGAACTGTTGTCGCGTCTAAAAACGCATGGAAAACGCGTCCGCGCCGCTTTCTCCTTTCCAAAGCGCTCCGGTGGCGTCTGCTGTTACTAAGCAACCATGAGCTGCGCTCTTCAGCAAAGGATATACAGATTTCCAGCACTGAAAATCACTTGCAGTAGCTCTGCTACTAGATTTATTTAAAAATGTGTATCCGTGTACAGCTTTGATCAGATATTCCTCCATCTTGGCTGATCTTTGTCCTGCAGATGGCGCCACGCAGCGCTCTCTGGACCATTCCGTCCCTGACGTATTAGAAAACATAACCTTTTCACAGTTTATTTAGTTAATTGTTTAAGGCATTTCGTGATTTGAATCATCTAGCAGTAACCAGCATAACCCTGAACTGTGATGAGATTGAGAGTGTTTAAAGAGTGTTAAATGTTGATCGTGATTAAAAGTGTGTTTTTCAGTGTGACTATCAGTCCTGCAGTTTCACCTTCATGAGGAGCAGCTCATGTGTTCAATCATTTACAGATCAATCACATGAACTCACAGCAGCAGGAGAAAAAGAGCAAACGCTTCAAAAAGAAACATTCATTCTCTTACATCATATGAACAGACGTGATATAAAATTGATGAATGGTAATTTGATCATGTTTCAATAGATTTGCTTGTAATGAATGTAATAATAGGGGTTTTTATGTTACTTTATGAATTATTGAAATTGCATAAAAGATTAATTTGATCAATATAAATGTGAATTAAATGAGATTCCTCTTCAGTTATCAGACATTAATATTCTTCGTTTTGCTTATCTTTCTGCACCTCTTTTTATTAATGGTATTTTTACTTCTTTTAATGTAAAGTAGGTCTACTTGGTGCCTATTGTAGGCCCTAATGCTTTTTATTGTAAAGTACTTTGAGCTGCATTCCTTTTATGAAATGTGCTGTAAATAAAGTTTATTATTATGACAACAAATAATGATATAGTTAAGCAACATATGATACAGTTAAGCATCATCACACACCGAGTACGTTTTCCCAAATAGCATGTTTGCAAATGTGAAATTGCTTTTTATACAGTTCAATGAACATGTAGTTAATATAAGTGACTTACATTTTTGATGCAATATTGTCTGTTTATGGCCAACGAAAATAATTCCAAAGATCATACCAGAACCTTTGCCCATCTCCGATTAACACACAGCTTTGTTTAGACTGATTCAGTGATTCAATTACCCATTCAAGACGTTCCCTGCGTCCCATTGTGCATACTATCCACCCTATCTGCCCTAAATAGTATTGAAAATGACTAATGTTACATACTATTTAGGATGGATAGTATATGTACATTGAGACGCAGGCATTCAGTTAGATTCTTAAATGAATCAGCCGTTTGAATGATTCAGCTGAATGAATGACTCAATGACTCACCCATAAAGACAATCACTTGCCGCCACCTACTGGCAGTTTAATTTCATATTTATAAGTATTCTAAATATACATTATTTCATTTATACAGTGGCAGGAAAAAGTGTGCCTATGTTAACCCCTTGGAATGAACTTGTCATAAAATGTAATCTGATCCTCATCTAATTCAGGCTTAAACACTTTGAGATTGTTTTATATCCATTAAAGAAGAATGGACAAATTCCTCCTGAACGTTTTGCAGGTCTGATCATTGTGTTTGTATTGTGATGAATTAGATCACATTTTATGACAAATTACCTCTGCAATGGAAAAAAAAGATTTTGTTTGATACCGATTTCATTTGATTTGTAAAACCTTATAGTGACTTATTATCCAATCTTATGTATTGATAAAGAATATGACATGAAAGATGAGAGCCTGCATTTAATAAGGTTAGGAAAATATTGTCTTTATAAATGTTATAAAAAGCCATGATAATCAATTTAAGTGGTCATATACAAATATGCTGATTTAAGTAACAGAAAACTGATGGGAATATTGGAACAAAAAAATATAAACTTTACTAGATACGATGTTAGTTATTGTGTCATCAGTATTTGAAAAGGGCATAGATTTGATCATAGTGAGTTTCCAGCTGAGGAGAGTCAGTCGTCCTCCATGTGAGGAAAGTGAGTCTCCTGCTGCGTGAGGAGAGTGCGGATACAGATCCACCGCTGGCCTATCAGTGGGAAACGCAGTAGACACTGGCAATAGTACAGTGACTTCCGACAAATCATTAGTCTTATTTTTGGACCTTCCGGCCCCCCATAAGTGTAGACATTATGATAATAAGAGATTTATTGAGCAGTGTGGACAGCTTCATGGATTATAATGGAACTTCATGAGATTGAATTATCGTGATGAACTAAGATGAGTGACAGCTTTTTAGTGATTATAAAGGCAACGCTCTAGACTTTCTAGACTATATATAATACATTCAGAATTTGAGAAAATCTTTTGTTTTTCATGCTTAACCAGGAGTGACATCCACTAAATTCATGTATTTGAGCAATACTTATTGTCATTTATGTGTGATTTTATTATTTTGTGTCTCATTTGATTGGGTGGAGCAGCCGTCAGTCTGAGTGGGTCAGTGTCACCCTGACCTTATGTAGCCTCACCACTGATGTGATGAGATGAGAGTGAAGATGAATGAAATCAGCTTTAGCTTCAGATATCAAACACATTAACTGTGATTCATCTAAAATCATTTTATGTTCATTACAATCCCAAACACTCTGATTTGGTCTCACTAATGTATTAATGTTTATATTAAATTAAAATTAATATAGAAAACAGTATAAATGTAAATGTTTATCATTATAAATGCATATATTTGAAAATAAATTTCTCACACAAATAAAAACAGTTACGTAGATCACAAATCAGGTCAGAGAGGTGGAGAGTTTAAAAGCTGAAGTGTGACGCTCATATTTTATTAAACCATTAATTTATAATGTTTAAGTAAGAAATGTTATAATGTTTTAACAGTGATGATTGTTCTCAGTGTTACTTACCGAGCTGATCTAGTTTCTGTAACCACAGGCAGGAGCTTCTGAAGAACTTCATCTTCTGTATTTACTGCGTCACTATTTGAAAATAAAAACAAGGTAATTATTAATGCTAATAATAATATCATAAGTAAATAATACATTACATTCCTTGCTAAATATCCTCATATATTTTTTTAATTAAACACTGCTTTATAAAGGACATGTGAAAATGTTTTTTTAGTATCTAACTGTAGAAGCTACTAAACGTATTCATCAACACAGATTTGTTTTTTCTTTTTCTTGTCAGTGTTGCTGTGGCAGGTCTATCAGTCTTCATTTACACTACAACACTTAGTGCACAGATCTATTTTGACATCAGATTTTTTTGTCCCGTCGGTTGCTATGGTTATCACTATGTCAATCATCCTCCAGTTCCAGGATTCTCCCACATATTGATATTGGGATCTTCTCAAACAGAAGGCTGCATCTAGTGAGGTTGTGTCTTTCCTAGTCCAGTCCTTCTGAGGCTTGTAGACTCGAGTCCTCCTCAGCATTAAACACTAGAATGAGACGCTCTAGTAAGTGCGCATGGCTTCGTCACACATGTTCCCGCCCCACGATCACGACACGAAAATACTATTAAAACTTCATTTTGGAAACATACTTTGTATTAAAAATTAGGGATGCACCGATACCATTTTTTAAGAACCGAGTACGAGTACTGATACTTTTTTCTAGTACTCGCCGATACCGATGCCTATACATTTATTAATTTCTCTCTCTTTTTTTTGGTGATGTTGCAGTTTTCCAAGCACAACACAGTGAGACTAATGAATGTAGGACAGCTTCTTTATTATTACTCTAATGAAAAAAGTAATAATTTTTGTGCTTGTCACAAACTTAAAGAACAAAAATTTCACAGTGTCCAATAACCTTCAAAGGGCATAATTACCAATATATATAATTGTTGTTATATAAAAAGACTTTTACAAACAAATTACAAACAATACAACAAATACTATCCACCTTATTCCAACGCCCCATGACGCTTTGCGCGAATTATGGGTGTAACTTCAGTTAAGCTGTAAACAGTCAGTGAAAGTCTCGCTCTATGAACGCAATAATACGTTTTTTTTTAAACTGGGGTACAATGAGATGACATTATTCTACTCACCCTTCAACCAACGAACATCAAAAGGACATTTAAAAGTGTAAAAGCATCAACAAGGTACTTTCAACAGGCCATGAAAAAGTGTGATTCTTTCCACAGCAATAACGGACGGGTTAAAGGGTTAGTGAAAAAATGAAAATAATGTCATTTATTACTCGCCCTCATGCTGTTCCACACCCGTATGACCTTCCTTAATCTTCGGAACGCAAATTGAGATATTTCTGTTGAAATCCGATGGCTCAGTGAGGCCTCCATAGCCAGAAATGACAAATGACGTATTGAATCATGATTCGGATCGCGTGTCAAGCCGCCAAACTGCTGAAATCACGTGACTTTGGCGCTCCGATCCGCTGATTCGACACACTGATTCATTATGCTCCGAAGCTTCCTGAAGCAGTGTTTTGAAATCGGCCATCACTATATAAGTCGTTATTTTGTTTTTCTGGCGCACCAAAAATATTCTTGTCGCTTTATAATATTAATATTGAACCACTGTACTCACATGAACTGATTTAAATATGTGTTTAGTACATTAATGGATCTTGAGAGAGGAAATGTCATTGCTGGCTATGGAGGCCTCACGGAGCCATCGGATTTCAACAAAAATATCTTAATTTGTGTTCTGAAGATTAACGAAGGTCTTACGGGTGTGGAACATCATGAGGGTGAGTAATAAATGACATTATTTTCATTTTTGGGTGAACTAACCCTTTAAACATAACTATAGTGATATATATCTGTATTCTGTAATATACGTTGCCTTAATAAAAATGTTCATAAACTTCAGCATTGTGTGATGCTATTTCAAAGTGATTTCCATAATTTTTACAGATAATAAATTGCATTTACCTGTGAAAACAAACCTGGAAAGGGACATGAGGCTTTGAGGAGAAAAACGAGAGATTCTTTGTGCATTCCAGTGAATTATTAATGGGATATATCGTAAATTATATCGGGAGAACAGACCACAAATGTGCAGTATATGTTGTCCTTTTTCATACTATTACAGCGGTATGTAAAGGGACAAAAGAAAATAATCACGAGGATAGAAAGCAGCGACTGAAAAGAGCTTTTGCCATAGATATTCTTGTTATAACATGTTACGTTAAAATAGCAAGCGTTACATTATTCTCATGATGTCTGAAAATAAAACATGAAAGAAAAATTGACAGCTCATTCAGTCAAACTGACAGATAAACTTTATTTGTAGGGCAACCTTATGATTTGAAACGATTCGTTTCAGTCTTTTTGAATGGAAGTTCCCCAAACCGGAAGTGCAACCCATAATTCGAAACTTAGTAGGCTAGTCAGGAATAAGGTGGATAGAGATAAAAAATTAAATAAACTTGTTTTTCAGATACAGTAGGTTTATTTACCATGTATACATTTATTTAACATATTTTGTTGTTTTATTAACATTAATGACAATGAATGAAATATAATGAAATATAGGCTACGGTCCCTTTAAGACTAAATCCATGGATACTGGCACATATCCTGTTTTCACCCAAATGTTTACGTCCACTTAAGCCATAACCGACTGTATTTACGTGAGATACTCCACTCGATGGACATTTTGACAATTATGTGTGTATTTGACCATTCAGGCGCAAAGAGAACTGATCGCGCGCAAGAAAGAGAGAGAGAGAGAGAGAGAGAGAGAGAGAGAGAGAGAGAGAGAGAGAGAGAGAGAGAGCGAGAGAGAGAGAGCGAGAGAGAGAGAGCGAGAGAGAGAGCGAGAGAGAGATTTTTTGAGATTTCAATACCTCTTTATTTATCCAAAAATGAGTTTTCTACAACACAATAATCCTCTATCTCCAAACACAGAAAAAAATACATAAATTAACTCAAAAACATCCCAAAAAACAAATCATTCTCCACAACAGAGCATAAAACATTTTTATAACACCAAATGTTTGTGAACTCCTCTAAATTATTTGTAGTACTATAAAAGTTGAAATCAACTTTTAATCTGACTTTCATCATTCTAACAAAAACAGTACTTGCATCAAAATCTAAGGACTCTTCTACCTTATTCCTTCTACTGAGGTAGATAGCCATTTTTGCCTGTCCCAATACAAAATTAAATAACTGACATTTCACTCTCCACTTCTGATTATATTTAAAACCAAGAATAAACATATGCTTAGAAAATTTCTCTCCAAACATCATAAACATTCGTTGTAACAAATGAAAAAAAGAGCACAGTCTACTACAATCCAAAAAGCAGTGATAAACAGTTTCCCTCTGCAAACAAAAAGGACAATTTTCACTCACACTGGGATTAATAACAGAAATGAAAGCATTAACAGCCACAATACCATGTAGGATTTTCCATTGTAAATCTCCTACCCTTTTTGTCAACGGTGGTTTGTATATCGCTCTCCACACAGGTCTGGACTCATTGTCAAGCCCTAAATGAGCTCTCCAAAGAGTATCAACCCGTCCACTTAGTTTGCTTTTATTTAAAACTTTAACAAGCATTTGATACATGATTTTTCCCCCCATAACATCAAACTTATGTGTAAGAGTTTCTCTAGACTCTAACAATTGACCAGTACAGTCTTTAAAATCAGGAACAAGTATCAATTCAGGAAAAGGATCATCAAGCATTGGTTGACAGGATTTGTTACAGTAGTCATTTAGCAAAGAGAGTTCAGTCTTTGTAAGTTCACATTTCCAACTGTTGATCAGTTGATTTATGACCCTGATTGAGCTAATTCCAACATGAGAGGCAAGACTTTTAGCCTCAGTCAAATTAGGTCCACATAGATCAACCACTTGTCTCAATGTGATAATCCCAGCTGAACAAAACAACTTCATCACAAATGATCCTGCTAAATGTTCTATATTAAATCGAGTGCCATGCACTACTGGTTCTTTCAACAGCCAAGACAGGGACTCACAGCCTGCTATTCTCTTTTTGTGGAACATCCCCCACACAGTGAATAATCCTTGGTAAAACTTTGGGAGACTGTACAGTTTATGAGCGCTCAGGTCCATCAAAAACAATGGCTCAGCAAGACTTAAATTTCCGCTTCGGTTCAATATAGTTCGGGCTAAGGATCTCCAGACAAGGTCTAAAGGCCCAACAAGGAGCCTCTGAATGAAACGAAGTCGGAAAGCAGCACCCCTGCTGGCAAGATGAACGAGTCCCTGCCCTCCTTCCTCTTTTGGCAGAAACAATACGCTCTGTGGAACCCAGTGAAGACGGTCCCAGAAAAAGTCCACCATCACCGCCTGTATCTTGGCCAGCAGTTGCACTGGAGGGTCTACACATGATAAACGGTGCCACAACATAGATGACACTAGGTTGTTGATTACTAGTGTTCGACCTCTAAAAGACATGTGTGGCAAAATCCATTTCCATTTCTTGAGACGTCCTTCAACTTTCTCTAAAACATTGTCCCAATTTTTACACACAAAAGAATCATTGCCAAGATATACACCAAGATATTTTAAGCCACCCTTGTTCTTTATTAACCCAGCAGGTAAAACAAGTTTCCTGCTTAACTCATCACCAACTATTACAGCTTCACTTTTCTCCCAGTTAATCTTAGCAGAAGACAAAGCACCAAAAATATTAATATTTTCTACAAGTGTATCAATATCTTCCTGTTTTTTGACAATAACAATAACATCATCGGCATAGGCAGATAATTTAAAAACTGTTTCACATCCAGGAAGGTTTACACCAGAAAGAGATTGTCTTAATTTGTGCATAAGAGGCTCTATGGCCAGGGAATACAGCATACCAGATAATGAACAGCCTTGCCTGATTCCCCTTTGAACCTTAAAAGGAGCACTTAAACCACCGTTGATTTTTAAAATACTCTCAATGTCACTGTACAAGACTCGAATCATGTTTATAAAACCAGAGTTGAACCCAAATGCATCTAACGTTTGCCACAAATACTGGTGTTCAACTCTGTCAAAAGCCTTTTCTTGATCTATTGAAATCAGACAACTTTCACAGCCCAGTGAAACGGAGAGGTCCAAAAAATCACGAATTAAAATGATGTTGTCAGATATTAACCTATTGGGTATACAATAAGTCTGGTCAACATTGATGATATGCTCCATAACTTTTCTCAGCCTCATGGCCAACACTTTTGACAAAAGTTTGTAATCAGTGCAGAGCAGTGCCACCGGCCGCCAGTTCTTAATCTCTTGTAAATCTCCTTTTTTGGGGAGGAGAGTCAGAATCGCTCTCCTGCAGCTCAATGGTAAATGTCCTTTACTTAAACTGTCTCTGAGAACAAGCTGCAAATCTTTGCCAATCACAGGCCAGAAAACTTTATAAAATTCCACAGGAAGGCCATCAATGCCTGGAGCTTTACCGCTCTCTATGCTCTGCAATGCAGAATATAGTTCATCAGCAGATATTTGTGCATCCAACTCATCATTAGCCTCCTCAGACACTTTAGGTAAGCCTTCATAGAATGACTGCGCCGCTTCAGGTTTCTCCTGGAACTCTTTCTTGAAAAGCTTCTCATAAAAAGCAACTGCACTCTTACGGATCTCTACAGAATCTTGCAGCAACTGCCCGGTGTTGCACCGCAAAGAGTGCATGAGTCTTTTTTGTCCATTTTTTCGTTCAAGTCCGAAAAAAAAATGAGAAGGTGCATCCATTTTTGCAATATCTTGATAACGGGAACGAACCAGAGCACCTTGTGCAGAAAAACCCAACAAGTTAGATAGAGCTGACTTTTTTCTTTTAAGAATTTTAAAATGTTCCGTTTCTCTTGTGGAGTCTGCCAAATCTTGCAGCCTCACTATTTCATTTTCCAAATCTTTCATAGACTTAGTCATGTCCCGTGTGACATTGAGAGTATATTGTAAGCACAACTGCTTTATCTTGCCCTTCCCTATATCCCACCATTGTTGTAGAGAAGTGTATTCAAATTTTGTCTTTGTATAAACACTCCAAAAATACTTAAAAGCATCTTTAAAAACACTATCAGAAAGCAGAGATACATTAAAATGCCAATAGGCACTTTTGCATTTCACATCTTTAACAAAAATAGAGATTTGTACAAGGGAATGATCTGAAATACCAACTGGGTGTATTGAACAACCTTTAAGTACATTACTCTGATGTTTGAAACAATAAAATCTATCAAGCCTAGCCATAGACAAAGAGTTATCTTTAACATGAGTCCAAGTATATTGACGCTGAGTATTATGAAAAAGCCTCCAAACATCACATATATCATTTGCCTCAATTAATTTAAGAAGACATGTTTTACTGGCTCCGTGTGGTTCTAGGTGGTTTCTATCTAAGATTGCATCTGCAGTGCAGTTAAAATCACCACCCAGGAACATGTATCCATCATCACAATTACTAATTACAGTATTTAGAGTGTTTAAAAAGACCACTCTTTCTGTACCTACGGTTGGAGCATATACATTGATAAAAGTCAATTTTACATTTTCAAATACAGCTTGTATTTTTAGCAAGCGACCCTCAATGATTTCCTCAGTAACACAAGAAATGGGTAAAAAATCTCTAGCAAACAATATTCCAACTCCACCACTATTACTACGATTATGACTGAGAAAAACTTCCCCATCCCATTCTTTTTTCCATGCAGTTTCATTTTCAGCTGTGCTGTGTGTTTCTTGTAAAAAAATAACATTCAATTTCTTAACCTTAAACAAGTTGTAAAGAGAAGCCCTTTTTACATCCTCTCTAGCACCATTAATGTTTAAAGAGCCCAGTTTTATATCACACATACTAAATATAAAACTGCATTTAAACAGAAAGAGGTTAACACAAAAAAAGAAAAACAAAAAACACTTAACCATCATTTACTATTTGTGCTCTAACTTTTATCATCATCTTTTTAAGACGAAAAATTTCTTGGTCAGTGAAGGTCGGTTGGCCGGGGCGTTCTGTGTTTTTCATGAATAGTTTAACTGAGTCATGGAACAACTTTAAATCTGGGAAAAAATCATCAATTTTCATTGATCTCATGCCTTTTGTTCTTTGTAAAAAGGACTGAATTCTGGTGAAAGAGTAAACACTCTCTACATCCATCTGTGTCTCTCCACAAGCATCACTTTCAGACTCCTGCGTATTCATCAAACCTTCATCTAACTGAGATGAACTCATTAGATTCGACCTTGACACTTTTGTAACTTGTTCAGTGTTTAACTTGTTTTCTGGATTTTTTCTCTTAGTTGACATTTTTGAAAGATCCACATCTTTCAAAACATCCTCCTCATTAAGTAACACTGACTCCGCTACTCTAGTCGCGGTACAACCCACACTGAAGTCATCTTGTACGTTTTGTTCACTTTGTTTACTCACTGAATCTTCCATTGCCTCATTCTCCTGATCGCTACCATCTCGGATTTCTTCTTGCGAAACCTGTGTAATTCCCTGCTGTTCGTCCGGTAAAGGGGTTACACTTTCAGCCCGATCTGACGGCGGTTCTGCTGCGTTAACAGCAGCTGACCGGCTCGTTTCACCTACTCTCTCCGGGCACGAGCGAATCACATGACCAACAGTTCCGCACCCAAAACATTTCATCGTTTCTGATGTCACATGCACAGTATAATCAAAATCATCAACTTTAAACTTAAAGACGATATTCAGTTCTTCATCACTCTTTTTAAGAATCATGTGCACTTGTCTCCTAAAAGACACAACGTGTTTAAGATGAGGAGACTTACAACTAATGGGAATCATTTTGATCGGAGATACTAATTTTCCGTGTCTACCCAGTTCTTTTTCCAAAAGCTCATTTTTCAAAAACGGCGGTACATTCGAAATAATTATCTTTTTAGCAGGATTTACTAGGGACAAAACAGGTGTAAAGGTACCTTGAATCACTACTCCACTCTCTAATAGCTGATTTACTTTGTCCATGTGATCTAAAAAAATCACAACGGCATTATTCATCCTAGAAGCAGATTTAACGCTTTCATATCCAACAATTTCACCCACCGCTAGACTACATTCTTCAACCGAACACCTGTCAGGCGGAGACAGTTTTATAGCGTGTCGGCGAGTGAGTTTGTGCAAACTAATCTGTTCACCTGCCTCAGCCATGCTAACCAGCCACGCCGGCAGCCGCCGCCTCCACCAAACAACAAACTAAACCTCCACCTAACACTTAGTCAAACACAACACTGCAAAACATTAACAAAGAAAAAAAGAAAACAAGAAAAAGAGAATCAGAAAACTCACAAACTTCCACACGCTCTCAGCAGCACTCAACACGTTCACTCCCAACACGCACTCACGAAGAGAGAGAGAGAGAGAGAGAGAGAGAGAGCTTCTGGTCTGTGTCATTCAGCGTGATTCCTCCTATCCCGCCTTCACTAATCGATAACGAATTGTGATTGAAAGCATGCAGTTCACAATGTGTGGGTTGTCATTAATTTTGAAGTATTTCCACACCCCTGAGGCTGACATTGTTTCTGCTGCTGCCGTCGGTGTCTCTGTGCACGAAAAATTCTGTCAGTTACGTCACGTGAGGTATCGGTCTTTGGTATCGGGGGTATTTTTACAAGTACAAGTACATGAGCTTGGTATCGGGCCGATACTGATACTGGTACTGGTATTGGTATCGGTGCATCCCTATTAAAAATCTTTATATTAACTGACTTTTTTATTAATGCAGTACAGTGAATGACAGCCGTCTGTGTCTCCCAGTGTCTTACATTATTGGCAGTTTAGTGATTAATTTACACCAAAACAAAAGTTAATATGTATGCCTTAATCTCTGAAAATATAATTTTTGTCTTACATTTCATAATGTACTCAGATAAGCTCAGAGCGACTCGTTTTTCATCAGTTCTTTTTCCTGAATTGGAATGTGTGCAAAGGATTGTGGGAGATTGAAGGACATGAAGGATACACTTGACGCATCCTTCAAAATGAGCTGAATTAAGGACATGAAACTAACTCTGCCTTCAAAGGATCCTTCAAATTGAGACGGTCTTCAGAGGCGCTTGATGACGTGACAGTATGGCAAGCCTTTTTAGCTTAAATTGTTCCCAGCGTTACTCGTCGTAATTGCATTTTTACTAGTAAGAATTCAATTAGAGAGCTCTACAACTGAATTCTTACTAGTAACAATTACAATAGAGAGCTCTCCAATCCAATTATTACTTGCAACAAATACAATTATAGAGCGCTCTAATTGAATTTTTACTAGTAAAAAAACACATTAAAGATATGTATAATTGCAGAGCTCTGTAATTGAATTAGAGAGCTCTGCAATTGCATTCTTACTAGTAACAACTGAATTAGAGAGCGCTATAATTGTAATTGTTACTAGTAAAAACATAATTGTAGAGCTCTCTATTCAGCACTACCTTATTATGATAATTACGCCTCATGCATATTCACAAAAAGGGCGATGGCACTCCAGGTTGTTTAGTGAAGCCGTTTTCAATGATGAACAGCAACGTTGAGGCTCTAAAGATCTGATATAAGCATTATATAGCCTATAAGAAATAGGCCTAACTATTTTTGGTGTTGATTAAAATCATTATAACATTATAGCATTATTAATTATGCTTTATAGACAAGAAATAGGGTACAACGGAGCTGAAGGCACATTTGACTTTATTTTCTTTTAAACCACTAGATGGCACAAAAATTCAGCTAATTTGGCTGATCCTTGACGCCATCCGGACAGCAACGCAAAGTTGATTCTGCGCTCATTTTATCTAATATGTAATATTTTTTAAAATGTTGAAGATTTATATAGCAAATGAGAATCGATCAAATTATTGAATATATTTTGTTGATGTTTTTCAGTTTTGTTCAAAGTTTTTTTTCCATTAACGGAACTATGTATTTTGGGTGAAATAATAGTAGCCTATATAAGTAATAATATAGTTTCTGTTTTTTCAAAATTAATATATTTAAATGACAGTATATTTGTTGAACAAAAATGAATTAGCCTATTTTATGTAGTCCAGGTATCAAAATAAACCAAATATAGTACAAACTTGGCTAAATTGATTGTTTTAATATCGGAGTAGCCTACTGAAAAGCACATTTTTCTTATTATAGCGATATGCAGCTATTTTAAAATTGTAAAATACTTATTTTGTTGAGCATTGCAAGAGTTTTACTTCACTTCAGTTTTAATTCACAAAATAATGCTGAGGCAATTTGGGCTATGGGGTGTGCGATATTTATCATTTGTATCAGACTGGCAGCTGCCACCAGGTCATGTGACCTGTCAGTGACTGCTCCTGCCAGCCAGTTGAAGATTGAACCCCCACTCATCGAGTGTCACTGACTTTGCAAAAGATGAACAAAAACACGACTTGAGAGTCCAAAACATTCACTGCATGATGAAGCCAGTAATGCTGCTATATGAGGGCAAAAATATCCCTGTATGAGTTTTTATTTTTTTATAGGCCTATAGATGTTGTGCATCTCAGAGCAACAGTGCAATGTTGATGTGAATCTGTGTTTTTAAACGATAATTTGAGTCAATTAATCAATTACCATAAAGACAGTCATTTGCTTCGTTTCTAAATGAATCAACCGTTTTGAACGAATCATTTGAATCAATGAATCACTCATTAAGACAGGATTGGACTGCCACTTACTGGTAGTTTTATACAGGCCTAAACCAGCCCGCACAAAAACAATCAGCAAGATATCGCCTTATCCTTGTCGAAAAAATCCCCAAATATATATATATATATATATATATATATTATTTGTCAATATCGCATACTCCTAATTTGTCTGGTAAACTTTATCATGACCATATAAAACGTAAAGATGTGAATTAATGTAGTGATTAAATATCATCTTTCAATAGCAAAACAGCCTATCCAAGTTGTCATCTCAGTATTGTGGTCATTCTGACACAATAACAATTCGTTCTAATAGGACTTTTATTTTGAAGAGTAGCATCGCAGGCGGGATTTGGGGAGGGAAATGGGTGTAATCGCAAATCTGTTTTGCATCTAATGAATACAAGTTCTTACTAGTGAGGATACGATTGTAGAGCTCTGTAACAGGAATTGTTGCTAGTAAGAATTGCATTAAAGAGCTCTCGAATTGTAATTCTCACTAGTAAGAACTGATTTAGAGAGCTCTCTAATGCAATTGCAGATCTCTCTAATTGAATTATAGAGCTCTCTAATCATAATTGTTACTAGTAATAATTGAATTATAGAGCTCTCTAATTGAATTCTTACTAGTAAAAATGCAATTACGACGAGTAACGCTGGGAACAATTTAAGCTAAAAAGGCTTGTCATATGGCAGTCGAGATATGCAGCCTTACTAGGACACAGCCTCCGTTTGAGAAGCACCCGCAAATTATGTACAATATCCCAGAAATCAGTCTGTGCCCCGTGATTTAAACACCTCTGATCTCTTTGTTTCTCTTTGTTCAAAATATTTTAGACTGTAATGATTGAACTCAGTGTTACTTACCGATCATTTGTGTCTCCAATTAATCTGCTCAGGTTAAACTCCTCCATTGTCTTCTCTGAGCTCAACAACACAAAAACTAAAGCTGACCACTGAGATGAGGAGAGTTTCACTTTACGTAATCCTCCTTTGCTCATACGAGGTTCAGCTTTGTTCACTAGTGAAAGATCACCCAGTTCATTCAGACAGTGAAACAGATTGATGTATTTATCTGGAGAGGGATTCTCACTGATCTTTTCTTTAATATAGCGAACTGTTTTCTTATTGTTGTGAGATCTGTTTCCTGTCTGTGTCTTTAGTTCTTGTAAGAGACTCTGATTAGACTCCACTGACAGACCCAGAAGGAAACGAAGGAAAAGGTCCAGATGCCCATTTTTACTGTCTAAAGCCTCATCCACAGCTCTCTGATGGAGATCAGATAGTGAAACTTTGTCTCCATTAGTTGGTTTGGTAATCTGGTCAAACACATTGATGTTCTTCTTTATGAAGGAGAGAAGCACATGTAGAGCTGCTAGATGTTCCTGAATGCTCAGATGAACAAAGCAGAAGACTTTCCCCTGATACAAGCCCAACTCCTCTCTGAAGATCTGAGTGCACAATCCTGAGTACACTGATGCTTCCGTCACATCAATGCCACACTCTCTCAGGTCTTCCTCATAGAAGATCAGATGTCCTTTCACAAGCTGCTGATAAGCCACTTTCCCCAGTTTGAGGATCATGTCTTCATCTTTCACGTTCTTCTCATAGTCCTTCTCATGTTTGATGTTGGTCTGAATGATCAGGAAGTGTGTGTACATTTGAGTGAGAGTCTTGGGGATCTTTCCTTTCCATGATTTCCTCAACATCTTCTCTAGAACAGTGGCTGAGATCCAGCAGAACACTGGGATGTGACACATAATAAAGAGGCTCCTTGATGACTTCAGGTGTGAGATGATCCTGTCGGCCAGACGCTGATCTCTGATTCTCTTCCTGAAGTATTCCTCCTTCTGTGGCTCACTGAATCCTCGTACCTCTGTCACTCGATGGACACACTCAGAGGGGACGAGATCAGAAAAATTAAAAAATTAAAATTCAGATCCAGATCTCTCAGGAGTGAAGCAGTTGATCTCAGAGCTGAAGCCAGAGCAGCACAACCTTCAGCTGTGATACCACAATTACTTAACCTGTAGAGAACAATGACACACTCTTCACTCTCTCAGATCAAAACATGCAAGGCCACATTTCCCAAAAGCATCATAAATCTCAGTAGATCTTAGAAACAATTCTATGAATCATCCTAAAATTACAGTCAGTTCCCTAAAACCAGTGATGTAAAGTATTTAAATGTAATTAGTTACTGTACTTAAGTTTTGTTTTGTTTTGTTTTTTGGCTACTTTGTATTATCAAAAATATATAAGATATATAAGGACATTGATCTACTTTTGAGCACTTGAGCTTTATTGAAACTTGAGTGTTTGTAGATGTTTAAGAGGCTGTTGTCTAGTCCAGAGTAAAATGCCTGTTACAGCTGTTTTAACTGAATTCAACTTGCACTGACCAATTTTAAGATATTTTGTCCACTGTTTTGTCTAAAGATGTACACCAGTAATGGTTTATTTTTTAAGGCATGTTTATAAAAACTACTTAAATATCGTAATTGAACTGAGGCCTAATTCTGCAGCCTTTACAGGAGTGGGAGCGGTGCTTTCTCAGCAGCAGGGGAACCCAAGTAGACTCCATCCATGTGCCTTCTTCTCACGCAAACTCAACCCGGCGGAGAGAAACTACGACATCGGCAACAGGGAACTTCTAGCTATCAAGTTGGCCCTGGAAGAGTGGAAGCATTGGTTGGAGGGTGCACAGCATCTCTTCTTGGTACTTACAGACCACAAAAACCTCGAGTATCTCAGAGATGCCAAGAGACTGAATCCGCGACAGGTGCGCTAGGTGCTCTTCTTCACCCGTTTTAACTTCACAATCTCCTATCGTCCAGGAATGCGCCATCTCGAAGAGCCCTCACCATCTTCCCTCCGGCAAGATCCATCCTCTGCCCGTTCTCAACAGACCATGGTCACACCTAGGAGTGGACTTCATAACTGACCTACCTGCTTCCAACAACTGTACCTGTATCCTGGTGGTAATTGACAGATTTTCTTAGTCTTATCGTCTGATTCCTTTAAAAGGTCTGCCCACAGCAATGGAAACTGCCAAACTCATGTTCAACCACATCATCAGATATTCCGGAACTCCTGAAGACATTGTATCGGATAGAGAACCTCAGTTCATCTCCAGAGTATGGCGTGCATTCTTCTCTCTCCTAAGTGCGACCGTGAGCCTCTCATCTGGATACCACCCACAGTCGAACGGGAAGACAGAGAGGAAGATCCAGGAGATCGGCTGGTTCTTCCGTACCTTCTGCCATGGCCACCAGGACTCTTGAAACCAGTTCCTGGGTTGGGCCGAGTACGCACAGAACTCCCTGTGCCAACCTACCACTGGACTCACTCCCTTCCAGTGCGTGCTCGACTACCAACCCCCATTGTTCCCCTGGTCAGGGGAACCGTCAGATGTACCAGCCGTCGACTACTGGTTCCGAGAGAGCAAGAGGGTCTGGGACTCTGCACACCACCACCTTCAACGGGCCTTGCACAGACGCTGGATGACAGCCGACCTCCGACGCTCCAACACTCCAGTCTACCAACCAGGGCAGAAGGTCTGGCTGTCTACCCGGGACATCAGACTGCGTCTGCCTTGCTCTGAAAGCTGCTCAGACTGCGTCTGAAAGCTAAGTCCCAGATTCATTGGCCCCTTCACCATCACGAAGCAGATAAACCCGGTCACTTACCAGCTCCAATTACCAGCACAGTACCGTATTCATCCTACTTTCCATGTGTCTTTACTCAAACCTCACCATCCCTCTGTTTCCACAGAGCCTGGTGTAGCAGCCGAACCCCCCCTTCCTCTAATCCTGGAGGATGGAGCCGCGTACAAAGTAAACAAGATCTTGGACTCCCGGCGCCGTGGTGGTCTTTTGGAGTACCTGGTGGACTGGGAGGGCTACAGTCCCGAGGAACGCTCATGAGTACTCAGAAACGTCATATTCGACCCTCACCTGTTCTACACTTTCCACGCTACTCATCCTGACAGACCTGCTCCATGTGGAAGAGGACAGCCACCACAACGTCGGGGTCCTCGGCTCTCAGGAGCGGGCCGTGGAGGGGGGGGGGGGTACTGTCACAGACACGCCAGGCTCCAACATCACCCAATCACAGCGCACTCCCTCACCAGAGTACTGATCACACGCACCTGCCCTCCATCAGCACCCCAGTCAGTCACCACATAAAAGACACTCACTCACACCCAGTCAACGTCCGGTCTTGTTTGCATCTAGACTTAGTTCTATGCTTACCTCAAGGACTCCAGTACACCTACTGTCTCGTCTCCAGCGTTTTCCAAGTCTCCTTCTGAGTTCCTGTCTTCGTGTGAGTTCCCAAGTGTCTTCTCTGCACAGCGACGAACGCCATTCATCTGCCATCCACGATCTCCATCTCTACAACACAAAGGACAGTATTAGCACTCCGATATTCCCCATTCACCTGCAAAACTGCCATTCACTTACCTGCATTTCTGTTGACTCTGCTGGTTGTTCAATAAACATCACTTACCTGTTTCCCGTTGTCTCCGACCTTTCTGTACTGTAACAGGTATAACTCAAGCAATTTTAAACTAACTTGGCATTTTTTGTTGTTGTTGTTGTTCTTCAATTGATACATTTAACATATATGATACAAAAGGAGCAATCTCTAAAGTCCCTAAAAACTTAGCAGGAATATTATCGAACATTATGATATTTATTTTTACTTCACTGATACATTTAAAAACTTCACTTTCGGTAACTGGTCTCAACCTAATGAATCTTGAACAAATCCATATTGCCCATAAAAATACTGCACTTGCTTTTCATTAAAGATATCAGGCCGCCCTGGAAGTTGATTATATAATTTATTATTCAACGATATGAAAAAATGAATAAAAGCTTCAGCAACCTCCTCTGGATTAGAAATTAAGTTCCCTTCCACATTAGGTTAATTTTTGAAGACTTCACATTTGCAGCATCCGAATAACCTAAAATCTTTAGCACTCTCCAAAGTTTTTTTGGTTCATGTCTATTTATGTTTATCTTATCCTTGAAACAATTCCCTATTGCTTTTCTTATCATATCCCTAACCTCATTTCTTCTTGATTTATAAAGCTCAAAACTACTTATCTACTATATATAACTACCATATCTTTCCTAAACATTTTAAATCTACCACTCCTTAATTTGAGCTGCCGTAGTATATCATATGCAATCCAAGGTTCAGATCTTTAAGTCTTACGCGCTTATATGGTGCTTCCCTATCTAAAACCTTAACCAAATAATTCCTTAAAACAAACTGAAGCTTTATCTGTCACAGACACGCCAGGTTCCAACATCACCCAATCACAGCGTACTCAATCCCCGGAGTACTAATCATCTGCACCTGCACCTCATCTACTCACTCATCACCACCAGTATATAACACACTCACACACATTCACTCACTGTCCGGTCTCGTACGCACATAGAATGCTATCTGCTTACCTCTTGGACTCCTTTGAAGATACCTACCTGTCTCCTCGTGTTGTTCCAGTTTGTGTGTGAGTGTCTCCAGTCATCCTCGTCAGCCATCTCCTCATCTCATCATCATTCATCACTCCTGCAAACCCACGAAAGGACAGTATCACTATTTATCACCATCTTCACTACTTGTTACATTCATCTTCACTTACCTGCACTACTGTCTGCTCTGCTGTGTGTGAAAATAAAGTCTGTTAACCGTTATCTCTGCCTCTGCCCAGTCTGTATTGTAACAGAAGACCGGACCAGAAAACATCGTCTTTCACACACAGCATGAGCCAACCGGATCCCATTCAAGAGCTCGTCGATGTCCTTCGGCGAGCTCTTTCCACCACTCCAGCTTCACCCATTCCAGCGATCACTTCCGCAAACACCGCTACCTCTCCTTCACCCCCTGTGCACGCCAGTCCCATGGCTAAACCGGCGCCCTACTCTGGTTCGGCGGAGGACTGCAGCGGATTCCTTCTGCAGTGCTTGCTGGTCCTGGAGATGCAACCGCACAATTTCCCTACTGAAACATCGAAAGTGGCGTTCATCATCTCCCAACTGCAAGGCAAAGCGCTCCATTGGGCTGACTCAATCTGGTCTCAAAACCATCCCATCACTCAATCATACTCCGGTTTTGTGGCTCACTTCCGCGAAGTGTTCGGGAAGCCCATCTCTGATTTTTCTGTTGGTGAGAAACTCTACAATTTAAAACAAGGATCTCTTTATGTAAATGACTATGCCTTGCAGTTTCGAACTCTCGCAGCATCCAGCGGCTGGAATGAGCAGGCTTTGATTACAACATATCGTCAAGGACTGGATCCTCGCATGCGGTTGCATCTCGCTGCATACGAGGATTCCATCGGCCTGGAACGATTCATTCAACTCTCCATTCGTTTCGCCACTCGTATGCAGTCGTGTCTAGAAGAACACCAGGACCAGCCGCTGTTCGCCATCTCAGCCCGCCGACCAGAATCCGTCAGCCCCCCAGAACCAGCCAGCGAACCCATGACTCTGGAAGGTACTCGGCTCTCTCCGGCTGAGCGACAGAGGCGGCTGACCCAGAATCTTTGTTTATACTGCGGTTCTCCTGGGCATATCCTCTCCACATGCCCAATTCGTCCTCCACGACCCATGGTGAGTGCCATCATACCATCTATCAAAAAGATGAAACCACTCACCACAACTGTAACACTTACTGCTTCTGAAACTTCCCTTCCAGTTGTTGCCCTCCTCGATTCTGGGTCAGCCGGCAACTTCATCTCCGGGACCCTCTGTCGCCAGCTCCACATCAAGACCACGGCCACGCCGACCACCTACCAGATACGATCAGTGACTGGTGAATCCTTAAGCCGTAAACACATTCGTCGCTGCACAGATGCCATCCAGATTCAAGTCGGCCTGCTTCACGTCGAACACCTCCATCTGCTGGTTCTGGAGGGATCCACCGCTGACGTGATTCTAGGGCGCCCCTGGTTGGAGCAGCACAACCCAACACTCTCCTGGAGAACTGGCGAGGTCCTGAAGTGGGGCGAAACCTGTTTCCACGACTGCTTCCCTGGGCTCCCAATCCCACGTACTCCACGCTCCGAAGCTCTTCCCGTCTGTGCCACTACCATCGAGAGCCCAGTGGACCAACGCTCCATCGACATCCCAGAGTGTTACGCCCCCTTCAGCGATGTATTCTGCCCTCAACGAGCCTCCAAGCTGCCTCCACACCGGCTATGGGACTGTGCCATCGATCTGCTTCCGGGTGAACCAGTGCCTAGGGGAAGGATATACCCTCTATCCATCCCGGAGGAGAAGGCCATGGAGGAGTATATAAAGGAGGCTCTCTCACAAGGTTACATCTGACCATCCACTTCCCCTGCTGCTTCAAGCTTCTTCTTCGTGGCCAAGAAGGACGGAGGCTTGAGGCCCTGCATTGACTACCGTGCCTTAAATAAGATAACAGTCAAATTCCGTTATCCCCTTCCTCTCGTCCCTTCAGCCCTAGAACATCTCCGTGGTGCCACTGTCTTCACTAAACTGGACCTCCGCAGCGCGTACAACCTCATCCGGATACGCGAGGGGGACGAGTGGAAGACCGCCTTTGTGACACCTACCGGCCACTACGAGTACCTCGTTATGCCGTATGGCCTGGTCAACGCCCCCTCCGTATTCCAGGATTTCATTCATGAGGTGCTCCGGGAGTATCTCCATCGGTTTGTCCTGGTCTACATTGACGACATCTTAATCTACTCCCGGAGCCTGGCCGAACATCGCCACCACGTTGCGGAGGTCCTCCAACAACTCCGCAAGTTCCATCTATTCCTCAAGGCAAAAAAATGTTCATTTCATCAGTCATCAGTACATTTCCTCGGATACATCATTGACAGCAGTGGCATCCAGATGGACGAGGAGAAGGTGGAAGCCATCAAAAACTGGCCAACTCCCACATCCATCAAAGAACTGCAAAGATTTCTCGGATTCTCTAACTTCTACCGCCGTTTCATCCACAATTACAGCTCCCTTGCCAGTCCACTCACCAACCTGCTCAAACACAAGCCCAAGTCTCTGTCCTGGACTCCAGAGGCCACGAAGGCATTCGACCAGCTCAAGAACGCCTTCACCACCGCTCCTCTCCTCATCCACCCCAACCCAGAGCTGCCCTTCGTTGTCGAGGTGGATGCCTCCACCACTGGAGTAGGAGCGGTGTTGTCCCAGCAGCAGGGGAATCCCAGCCGACTCCATCCATGTGCCTTCTTCTCCCGCAAGCTCAACCCGGCGGAGAGAAACTACGACATCGGCAACCGTGAACTCCTAGCTGTTAAGCTCGCCCTGGAGGAGTGGAGGCATTGGCTGGAGGGAGCCAAACACCCCTTTCAAGTCCTCACCGACCATAAAAACCTTGAATACTTACGATCAGCAAAGAGACTCAACCCCAGACAAGCCCGCTGGGCCTTATTCTTCACCAGATTTAATTTCACCATCTCCTACCGTCCCGGCCCCAAAAATGTTAAAGCAGATGCTCTCTCCCGTCTCCATACTCCAGAGGAAACTCCAGAAGATCCAGAACCCATCATTCCCGAAAAACGTATCATCAGCCCCATCTCCTGGTCCGAGGAATCCATGCCCTCCTCCAATGCCTCCACCAACGCTCCGCCGGGTTGCCCACCAGGCTTGTGCTACTTCCCAAGATCACGACGCACTCCTCTCATCCACTCAGCCCACACGTCACTTGGCACTGGTCACCCGGGGGCCAATGAAACCCTCTCGTTGCTGAGGGAACGCTTCTGGTGCCCCAACATGGCAGCTGATGTCAGAAGGTACGTGCAGGGCTGTAAGGAATGCGCCATCTCTAAGAGCCCACGCCATTTACCATCCGGCAAGCTCCTACCTCTGCCCGTTCCCAACCGACCCTGGTCACACCTAGGAGTCGATTTTATCACCGACCTGCCAGCCTCCAACAACAACACCTGTGTCCTAGTAGTAGTTGACCGGTTCTCGAAGTCCTGCCACCTAATACCCCTAAGAGGCCTACCCACTGCTCTAGAGACGGCTGAGGCTCTATTCAACCATGTTTTCCGATACTTCGGTATCCCTGAAGATATTGTCTCTGACAGGGGTCCGCAATTCATCTCAAAGGTATGGAGGGCCTTCTTCTCGCTCCTAGGTGTGACCGTCAGCCTGACGTCTGGATACCATCCACAGTCGAACGGGCAGACGGAACGGAAGATCCAGGAGATCGGTCGCTTCCTCCGTACCTTCTGTCATGACCACCAGGACTCTTGGAACCAGTACCTGGGTTGGGCCGAGTACGCCCAGAACTCTCTCCGTCAGCCTTCCACCGGCCTCACACCATTCCAATGCGTACTCGGTTACCAACCCCCACTGTTCCCCTGGTCTGGGGAACCCTCTGATGTACCATCTGTGGATTACTGGTTCCGAGAGAGCGAGAGGGTCTGGGACTCGGCACATCACCAACTGCAACGAGCCCTGCGCAGACGCAGGATGACAGCAGACCTTCGCTGGTCCGAAGCTCCCTCCTACCAGCCCGGTCAGAAGGTCTGGCTGTCAACCAGGGACATCCGCCTGCGTCTGCCCTGCCGGAAGCTGAGTCCCAGGTTCATTGGTCCATTCACCATCACCAAGCAGATCAACCCAGTCACGTACCAACTCCAGCTACCTCCTCACTACAGAATTCACCCCACATTCCATGTTTCACTACTCAAACCTCACCACCCTTCTGTTCCTCTCTCCACAGGACCTGGCGTGGCAGCCTCCGAACCCCCCCTTCCACTTATCCTGGACGACGGCGCCGCATACGAGGTTCACGAGATCTTGGACTCCCGACGCCGTGGTGGTATCCTGGAATATCTGGTTGACTGGGAAGGCTACGGCCCAGAAGAATGCTCATGGGTCCCCAGGGACGACATCTTGGACCCCAACCTCCTTCAAACCTTCCATTCAAACCACCCTGACAGACCAGCCCCCCGTGGAAGAGGCCGACTACCACGACGTCGGGGTCCTCGGCCCTCAGGAGCGGGCCGTGGAGGGGGGGGTACTGTCACAGACACGCCAGGTTCCAACATCACCCAATCACAGCGCACTCAATCCCCGGAGTACTAATCATCTGCAACTGCACCTCATCTACTCACTCATCACCACCAGTATATAACACACTCACACACATTCACTCACTGTCCGGTCTCGTACGCACATAGAATGCTATCTGCTTACCTCTTGGACTCCTTTGAAGATACCTACCTGTCTCCTTCGTCTCCAAGTCTCCTCGTGTTGTTCCAGTTTGTGTGTGAGTGTCTCCAGTCATCCTCGTCAGCCATCTCCTCATCTCATCATCATTCATCACTCCTGCAAACCCACGAAAGGACAGTATCACTATTTACCATCTTCACTACTTGTTACATTCATTTTCACTTACCTGCACTACCGTCTGCTCTGCTGTGTGTGAAAATAAAGTCTGTTAACCGTTATCTCTGCCTCTGCCCAGTCTGTATTGTAACATTATCAATGTCTTTACAACCTAATACATATGAACAATCAACTTTCTTCAATTCATCACAACATCACAAAAAAATTATAATTTTAAGTAAAAAATGCTAAAGCTTTAAGTAAGTTTTAAATCAGTGATGATTGATTCTAGCGATACTTACACAACTGATCTAGTTGCTGTAACCACAGGCAGCATCTTCTGAAGAACTTCATCTGGTGTATTTTGTGCATTCACGTTGACAAATGCGTAACTATTAAAAAAAGTTAATTATTAATGCTAATAATAGTAATTATATAAGTATATAATATTTCTATTCATAATATTTTAGACTGCTAATAATAATATTTAAAATAATAATATAAGTATATAATATAAGTATATAATAATAAAACCCGTATTCATAATATTTTTGACTGTAATGATTGTACAGAGAGTTACTTACTTATTTTTTTCTCCAATTAATCTGTTCAGCTCAAGCTGATACTTTCCCCACTCTGAGGTCAACAACACAAAAACTACAGCTGACCACTGAGATGAGGAACATTAGTAGTAAATATTCTACGACATGTGTCAAAAAATGATTGATGGTGACCTTTGACCTTTGAGCTGCCCTTTGACCTTTGCCCCTCCCCCATGGGACCACCCAAATAGTACCCCATCCCCCCATGGTTGACCGCTGTATGAACCCGATGATCTAGGGGTTATGGAATTTAAATGGTGGTTGACCTTTGACATGGGCTATGAATATGTCCATTGATTCTCTGCATTTTTGAAATATCTCCGGTATTGACCTGTGGGTCAATTGTAGGGTGGAACAAATGGATGATTTTTGAACTTTGACATCATATATTTCAAGTTCTGATGGTGATTTATGAACTTTCAGGGTCAGACACGTGTTGAACAGACATCCGCATTCCGACTCATCTCTAATCTTCCTGTGTAAGCAACAAAAATAAGATTTTAATGAAGAAACAGCCGGATCAAAATAACAAAAGAATAAACATGGTATATTTTATAAAATAAAATACACAAACGCACACATGCACACACACCCATTTCAAAAAGTGGAAAACATTCACATCTGCAAAAATGTATAAATAAAATTATAACACACTGAATAATAAAAAACAGTTACTAAATTTAATGAGACTGATTATTATAGTTAAATAAAAATTAAAAAAGTTTTGGAAAAAGTTTTCCTCTAGCAATGATGTCCATTAGGTTAACAATTGCTTTTAGTTTGAAATATAAAACACCCAAAATGTAGACATATAAGTAAAGGAATATTTATTTTAACAATGTCAATGCAAAAAGGGGATTTGGACATGTTCAGACATGTTCCATGTAAAACATGCATAAGACATTAAGTAAACGTTTTCATTTTTATATTTTCAAACATATCATTTAGTATAAATAAAAAAGGTGTTTTGCAAATGGGGGATACATTTTGGTAGTTAAATAAAAAAATATAAAAACATTTTGCTTTTAGTTTATACTGAAATCTAAAAATCTCTCTCTCTCTCTCTCTCTCTCTCTCACACACACACACACACACACACACATTTCAAAAGTGAAAAACATTCTGTTTTTTGATTGAAGATGGTAATAAATAAAAGTATAACAATGTTAATAATAACAAACAGTTACTAAGCCAAAATTATATACCAGTCATCACTGTAAAGCTGCTTTGACACAATCTGCATTGTAAAAAGCGTTATATAAATAAAGGTGACTTGACTTAACTTGACTAAATTTACTGAAACCAATTATTATAGTTTTAGTTAAATGAAAATATAAAATGTCTTACTTGTTGATGTCCTTAACATGAAATGGCTTACAAACTCATTCTCTCCAATCTCATTGTCTCTCCAAGTGACTTGCAACAATGCATGATAGTCACAGAGCCAGAAGGGGAGAACGGTGTTCAGCGGGGGTGGATGAAACAATATTTTGTTCAAGCTAACTTTTATTTTCAAAGCATAAATGTAAAAGTTTAAATTACATCTTTTAAAATTAAACATTTGTTCAAATTAAATCTTTAAATAAATCAGATCTTTGACATTTTATTTATCAGTGTATGTGTAAAAATGTATGGGTCTCACAAGCCACCTCTCACATTGTGTAACATATTCAATAATTCAATATGAAAATCACCAAGCATTTTCACAGAGAAACAATGATTTCATTCAGACCATGTGATGCCTCAGGTTAGTTCTATAAAAGGAACTTATCTGTATTTTAAATTGAAATGATTCTAAATATAAATAATATAAAATGTTGCTAAAAAATTATTTAAACAATTTAAATATAGGTTAAATTAATATATAAATTAAAAATAAATATTTTTTTAAAAAAAAAAACTTACATTTTCAGAGAGCCAAAGTAGGTCCTTTTGCAATGATAATAAATAAGTAAAAATAAAACAAAAAGCATTAATAAAATAAAATCATTCATAAAACACCCCCAGATCCTCCCAGGAACAAACTCCAGTGTGAATGAGAGATGGCAGGGTGGAGTCAGACAGATGAGTCTGTCACAGTGTATGTTAAGACAGCTAACTCCATTCCAGAGTGAATGTTTTTGTACTAAATTTATTTCAAAGCACAATCTTAAAAGTTTAAAATAGTCTTTTAAAATTAAAATGTTGTTTAAATTAAATCTTTAAATATTTAATAAAAAATCAGTTAGATGTCCACAGTATCGGGATAACATCTGATGCCAATGGTAGAAATTATTTTGCTTAAATTTAACCTAAAGTATACTTTTTATTAAACAACATCTGTTCAGAAACCTGTATGTAGTCATCTTAGATCTTATTTCTCAAAGATTCAAGCAGAAGGGTTAGGGTTAAGTTTTTGAGAAAACAGCATGTTAACTAGAAATATTTAATTTGAATTGAAAAAAAAAAAAAATCCAAACATGAAGGTATCTGTGTGTTTGACACCCCACGGATGCAACGCGCACGTAAAAACGAGGACTCAACTTTGCTCTTATTTAGCTTAAGTTGCATCTTTAAGAAAATCACCACACATTTTCAGAGGGATCCTCAACAATCATTAATGATGGCCTCAGGATATAGGCTGATGAGGTGATTTACAGATCAGTCACTTCTCTGTGCTGAGCCTGTCTGTTGCCACTTGACCCCCAACAATTTTGCATGGGTGTTAAACACCCTACAAGTAGTCATTTATTTCAACTGTGTTATTTACAAAACAGCATTTTTCAATAGAGTGAATCTACACATCTGAGGTCTTTCAGAGACATGACTTCAGGATCAGTGGGTCTCTTGAGAATATTTAATTGTGCTTAAAAACCAAAGATCAGGACAGATCCCCTACATGACAATGTCCACATCAGACTCTGTACTTGAAAATACCTTTGCTGTTAAATATGTTTAAAAAACCTCACATGTAAACTTACATTTTTTAAGGTGACGCATGTCTCATAGATCTATATGATTTACTTTTCTTATTTCTATAGTTTCAATTCCTAAATAAATAAAGTAAACCAAAAGAATGCCTTATTCCTCACACAGTGAAACCATTAAGGAGAGCCAAAGGCTCATGACAATGGGTGAAAACACATTACTATGAAAGATATGTAAGATAGTTTTACCAAGTAGTTTTGCTGCAATGTTTTTAACAATCAGGGATTACCTTAGTCCAAACAGTTCCTCACACATTGAAGCCATTAAGAATAGCCAAAGGTTCAGGGCAATAAGTGAAAACATTACATATGTGAGAGAGTTTTACCCAAAATCAAATACTGTATTACACTTTTTCCAAAAGATAATATTGCTTTAAAGTTTGAATAAAAAAGTTAAAAGCAAACGTATCTTCATACCATGTGCTCTGACACAATTTTTGTTTTATAAAATTTGCGGTTGTTATTTCTAGGTTCATGCTATCATTATCAGTCTGTTAAATATGAAGTTAATACATGATGAAACAAGAATCATGCTACCAAATTCTTTTGTCACAATGTTTTTAAGAAATAAAAATGTTGTTTTTAAAATACAACTAAACCAGATTATCAGACAAAAATTATTTTCCCTAGTTGTGCTGGAATAGGGCTTATTTTAAAGTTTGGGATATGTTACAATCAGGCAATACAAGGATCTAGAATAGATGAAGCTTCATATTGAAAAGAAAAAAAAAAAAAGAAAAAAAATGCCATTTTCACTTGTGAACATGTATTTATACACATTTTCAACATGTATTATACAATATCTGCATACCATTTTTGAAAAGGTTTTAGTAATGCTTTAGATCCGAATCCAGATTTTGGCATCCAGCATGACATTAAATAGATGTACAAGTGTACAAGGGTGTCTCAACTGTTTATAACAATCTTCTTAGATTATTATTTTTTACTCAAATAAATAGATATTGAATATAGCTTACTTGCACTGCTTTTCCCCTACAGATCAAAGCCAAACATGTTTTTGTAGGAATTATTTGAAAACAAAACTCATTGAGAATATATTGTACAGTTGTGATATTTTCAAAAATTCAAATTGATAGTTCTTGTAGTACAATTATCCATCTCTTCGATGTGGGATTGCATGAAGCATCCACACGAAAAGTAAGTCTGTCTGTTTGCATTTGAAGCGATTTCACCTGAAACATATCTAACCATTGCACTGAAAGCAGCGCTACATTAGTTTGAGGACGATAAACAAAGTTACACACTCTAGTAAAGCGGTGGATACAGCTCAAATATGATCTTTTGTAGGAATTATGTGAGCACAAATTCTTTCATCTAAATTCATGAGGCCTAGTAACTAAGAAAGCAGTGACATCGTGTAAGAAAAGTGTCATATTGCATACAGAAATCCACTCTTTATCTATTGCGAAAGGCATTTTTACCCCCCCCCCCCACTAGTCTTAGTCGCGTTATCAAGACTATCAAGATCACTGTTAGCATTTTATTTGTCGTCTGTATATGATTTTAGCCGATACTCCTCTCTGGTTGCTGTCAGTGTAAGTTTGTGCAAATCATCACATGGGTGATGAACATGGACCATTCATTTTAGCATCTTTTTAGTTGTATGACTGAACTTTTCTTTTGACAAAACCAATTCTGTTTAACAATTTTCTTTCAACATTCCCACATGGTGTTAAAGAATATGTGTAAATATTATATAATACAGTTTTGTTAGAGTCTATGCAGTGCTGTTGTAATGCATGATTATTTGAGAACTATAACATCGCATACCCCTTTATACAATCTTTATACAGGTATTATACGTACACAATTTACTATGTGTGTACGACATAAAAAAATACATTGAGCTATAATGTAAACATAATACAGAAATCCTCTCTTCTGATCTATTGCAAAAGATTTGTGTTTAATTTGTAAATGCCATTTTTCCACTTGCAGATGACGCTGTTTACAATTTTTGTTAGTTTGTTTAAGTACAGTTTTAGATAATGACTGCTCTCTGAATATGTGGTCAAACATGCAGCTACTCGCAGGAATTAATGAAAACATGATACTCCTACTAAATAAGAGATGTAGTACTGATGTTCTTTTTGACGTTCTAAAGCTGATGTCGTCTTTCTGGTCTGTCTGTGGTCACAAGACACATAATGCATCAACACGAAAAAAAAAAAGCGAGTCTTGCTGTTTTTCTGGTACATTCTGTTACAGACTATTACACTTAGTTACAGCATGTTACAGTCATGAAAAAATATTTCAATTGTACTCTAAACAGGACTTGAATAAAAAGTAAACTTGATAAGTAGTTATTTTAAGTGAAAGGTTAGTTGATACAGGCCATTTTATTTTGTCCGCACCATCTTTTAGGCGGCTGCCTTTTAGGTTTTTATCCAGGAAACATGTACAACTACGTCAATGTGTTGTCACGTTTGTCTCAATAATTTATTCTTCTTTTAGGAAGCCATTATGGTAAGTGGTTTTTATCCCTGATCTGCATGCGATCAAAATTGTTTAACATCTTTTACAATTTTAAATATTTCCCCAGCATAAATATTAGTTTTATCTATTTACAAAGGTGTCAGGTAGAGGAGATGATTAGGTTGGCACTCAAGATGTCCTCTGTGTTGACTTTAATAAAACATTTCAGCATCATTAAGACAACTTCAGTAACTGTATTCATAAATACGTTGAAATAGCTGTAACCATACAAATATCGGCTATGAATAACTAAAACAAAGCCTAACAACATACACAAATGATTCTAACTCTTTCACGACCCAGACTGACCCCAGGTAAGTATACCTCAAATACTCACAATAGTTAGATATCTTGACTATCCGTATGTTTAGGGACGCGACCGTTCTTGTCCTCATAAATGTTATGTTTATTTGATTTTATTCACATTTTTTGAAACACAGTGTTTTACCACGGCTTCATTTTTTAACATCTCCATTCTTCTTTCGTCTGTAATTGTAATTTTGAGCGTATTTGTTTTCCTTTATCATTTTACCCATTTCATTTTGTCCGAAAAAACTATGTTTCCTATACATTTAGGTGTAATGTGACGTTGAAATAGCGCTCTCGCTGTTCTCGGCATCTCATTGTTTGTAGCATTTGGTTGATTTAATAAAATGATGGTTTAACCATACTCTTGAGTCATTTTACATACTATTTTATATTTTACGGTGTAGAATGCTGAGCACAGTTTTTATCTGGACAGCCGATTGGGGTCCGCCCTCACCCGCCCGCAGGCGGTTGCCATCAGGAAGTCATAAACAAGTGAAGTAGAGAAGTCGCCAGTTTATTATTTTATTTCACTTTTTGATTAAAAAGTTATGAGGTCAAAAACAAACAAAAAACAAAACAAAAAACAATCACTTATGAATTGTTCACAATAAGATCCATAACATGTAGAAATAGGATGGAACTTCTTTTTGTGCAGACATTTGAATTTTACTAAAGAGTTAAGATTAAGATATTAAAAGACTTTAATAGTAATACTAAAGTAATACTAAATTAAAGACTTTTATTGACACCATCGTATTAAATTATCTCAAGCAAAATTTTAAACATAATGCACATATTGTATATAACACTTCACATCAAAGAGGTCTTATTTTAATTTTTTTCAAAAATATGCAGATTCTTAGAGGCGAGGGAAATTGGATCCAATCAGTTTATTAAACAAAACCAATTACACATATAGCAAGTAACACAAAACAGAAGCAAGGGCACGATACATTACAATATCATTGTACAATTCAGGTTTTGCTATATTACATTACCATTTAATACATATTAAGGCACATCACCATGACTGATTAAACATATAGCAATGCTTCAAATGAATTCAGCTCGAATTAATCAACTTGTCTATTGTTAAAAAGACGGTATGTAATGCAGGTACGTCGCTCCACTCAAAATATAGACTGTTTGTAGACCTGCAGCATTCGAAGAGGTCGTCCTCTGGAACGGGCCAGTCATGGTTCCACTCAGACTCAGAACTATCACTGCTTTGAGACCAAAAGTCCATTTCGGATTCCTCACGGGGTTTCATCAACTTAATGAGGTTTTGGTCATGAAGCGACTTGTTCCAACAGGTTGATATGGTTACATTATCACCAGGCTTTATCACCTTGTACCGTACATTTGGGGCAACTCCATCCCACACGTTCATGTAAAAGCGTTTACCAGCGATCCCATTCAGATTGGTCCAGATATGATTTTAGAAAAATGACCAGTCCTTGGCAGGCAAATGCACACAAGGTGTCTGTGATGTTAATTCTTCTTCAAAAAATTCCATAGCATAGAGTTTGACCGTGCGTGATGCTTTGTTAAAAAGAAAGCCGCCCACATAAACATTGGCCATCAGAAATTCCTGTTTTTTCTGCCGTGCGTAAGGAAGATTTGCTTCCGTTTTAACATAACCTGTCCTGTAGGTTTTAACTAGAGAGAATGCAACGCCTTCAAAAGTCGTAAAACACCCGCTGCTTAACCTCTAACCCCCGTATCATTGGGCGGTAAAAACCTCTAACCCCTGGAGGGTAAAACGTCTATATAGCGTTTGAAGTCATTTTAATGTTTTACAATCTACAATGTTTCAAAGATCTTTGCTCAGCATTCTATACCGTAAAATATAAAATAGTATGTAAAATGACTCAAGAGTATGGTTAAACCATCATTTTATTAAATCAACCAAATGCTACAAACAATGAGATGCCGAGAACAGCGAGAGCGCTATTTCAACGTCACATTACACCTAAATGTATAGGAAACATAGTTTTTCGGACAAAATGAAATGGGTAAAATGATAAAGGAAAACAAATACACTCAAAATTACAATTACAGACGAAAGAAGAATGGAGATGTTAAAAAATGAAGGCGTGGTAAAACACTGTGTTTCAAAAAATGTGAATAAAATCAAATAAACATAACATTTATGAGGACAAGAACGGTCGCGTCCCTAAACATACGGATAGTCAAGATATCTAACTATTGTGAGTATTTGAGGTATACTTACCTGGGGTCAGTCTGGGTCGTGAAAGAGTTAGAATCATTTGTGTATGTTGTTAGGCTTTGTTTTAGTTATTCATAGCCGATATTTGTATGGTTACAGCTATTTCAACGTATTTATGAATACAGTTACTGAAGTTGTCTTAATGATGCTGAAATGTTTTATTAAAGTCAACACAGAGGACATCTTGAGTGCCAACCTAATCATCTCCTCTACCTGACACCTTTGTAAATAGATAAAACTAATATTTATGCTGGGGAAATATTTAAAATTGTAAAAGATGTTAAACAATTTTGATCACATGCAGATCAGGGATAAAAACCACTTACCATAATGGCTTCCTAAAAGAAGAATAAATTATTGAGACAAACGTGACAACACATTGACGTAGTTGTACATGTTTCCTGGATAAAAACCTAAAAGGCAGCTGCCTAAAAGATGGTGCGGACAAAATAAAATGGCCTGTATCAACTAACCTTTCACTTAAAATAACTACTTATCAAGTTTACTTTTTATTCAAGTCCTGTTTAGAGTACAATTGAAATATTTTTTCATGACTGTAACATGCTGTAACTAAGTGTAATAGTCTGTAACAGAATGTACCAGAAAAACAGCAAGACTCGCTTTTTTTTTTTCGTGTTGATGCATTATGTGTCTTGTGACCACAGACAGACCAGAAAGACGACATCAGCTTTAGAACGTCAAAAAGAACATCAGTACTACATCTCTTATTTAGTAGGAGTATCATGTTTTCATTAATTCCTGCGAGTAGCTGCATGTTTGACCACATATTCAGAGAGCAGTCATTATCTAAAACTGTACTTAAACAAACTAACAAAAATTGTAAACAGCGTCATCTGCAAGTGGAAAAATGGCATTTACAAATTAAACACAAATCTTTTGCAATAGATCAGAAGAGAGGATTTCTGTATTATGTTTACATTATAGCTCAATGTATTTTTTTATGTCGTACACACATAGTAAATTGTGTACGTATAATACCTGTATAAAGATTGTATAAAGGGGTATGCGATGTTATAGTTCTCAAATAATCATGCATTACAACAGCACTGCATAGACTCTAACAAAACTGTATTATATAATATTTACACATATTCTTTAACACCATGTGGGAATGTTGAAAGAAAATTGTTAAACAGAATTGGTTTTGTCAAAAGAAAAGTTCAGTCATACAACTAAAAAGATGCTAAAATGAATGGTCCATGTTCATCACCCATGTGATGATTTGCACAAACTTACACTGACAGCAACCAGAGAGGAGTATCGGCTAAAATCATATACAGACGACAAATAAAATGCTAACAGTGATCTTGATAGTCTTGATAACGCGACTAAGACTAGTGGGGGGGGGGGGGGGGGGGGGGTAAAAATGCCTTTCGCAATAGATAAAGAGTGGATTTCTGTATGCAATATGACACTTTTCTTACACGATGTCACTGCTTTCTTAGTTACTAGGCCTCATGAATTTAGATGAAAGAATTTGTGCTCACATAATTCCTACAAAAGATCATATTTGAGCTGTATCCACCGCTTTACTAGAGTGTGTAACTTTGTTTATCGTCCTCAAACTAATGTAGCGCTGCTTTCAGTGCAATGGTTAGACATGTTTCAGGTGAAATCGCTTCAAGTGCAAACAGACAGACTTACTTTTCGTGTGGATGCTTCATGCAATCCCACATCGAAGAGATGGATAATTGTACTACAAGAACTATCAATTTGAATTTTTGAAAATATCACAACTGTACAATATATTCTCAATGAGTTTTGTTTTCAAATAATTCCTACAAAAACATGTTTGGCTTTGATCTGTAGGGGAAAAGCAGTGCAAGTAAGCTATATTCAATATCTATTTATTTGAGTAAAAAATAATAATCTAAGAAGATTGTTATAAACAGTTGAGACACCCTTGTACACTTGTACATCTATTTAATGTCATGCTGGATGCCAAAATCTGGATTCGGATCTAAAGCATTACTAAAACCTTTTCAAAAATGGTATGCAGATATTGTATAATACATGTTGAAAATGTGTATAAATACATGTTCACAAGTGAAAATGGCATTTTTTTTTTTTTTTTTTTTTTTTCTTTTCAATATGAAGCTTCATCTATTCTAGATCCTTGTATTGCCTGATTGTAACATATCCCAAACTTTAAAATAAGCCCTATTCCAGCACAACTAGGGAAAATAATTTTTGTCTGATAATCTGGTTTAGTTGTATTTTAAAAACAACATTTTTATTTCTTAAAAACATTGTGACAAAAGAATTTGGTAGCATGATTCTTGTTTCATCATGTATTAACTTCATATTTAACAGACTGATAATGATAGCATGAACCTAGAAATAACAACCGCAAATTTTATAAAACAAAGATTGTGTCAGAGCACATGGTATGAAGATACGTTTGCTTTTAACTTTTTTATTCAAACTTTAAAGCAATATTATCTTTTGGAAAAAGTGTAATACAGTATTTGATTTTGGGTAAAACTCTCTCACATATGTAATGTTTTCACTCATTGCCCTGAACCTTTGGCTATTCTTAATGGCTTCAATGTGTGAGGAACTGTTTGGACTAAGGTAATCCCTGATTGTTAAAAACATTGCAGCAAAAATTCTTTTGGTAAAACTATCTTACATATCTTTCATAGTAATGTGTTTTCACCCATTGTCATGAGCCTTTGGCTCTCCTTAATGGTTTCACTGTGTGAGGAACTGTTTGGAATAAGGCATTCTTTTGGTTTACTTTATTTATTTAGGAATTGAAACTATAGAAATAAGAAAAGTAAATCATATAGATCTATGAGACATGCGTCACCTTAAAAAATGTAAGTTTACATGTGAGGTTTTTTAAACATATTTAACAGCAAAGGTATTTTCAAGTACAGAGTCTGATGTGGACATTGTCATGTAGGGGATCTGTCCTGATCTTTGGTTTTTAAGCACAATTAAATATTCTCAAGAGACCCACTGATCCTGAAGTCATGTCTCTGAAAGACCTCAGATGTGTAGATTCACTCTATTGAAAAATGCTGTTTTGTAAATAACACAGTTGAAATAAATGACTACTTGTAGGGTGTTTAACACCCATGCAAAATTGTTGGGGGTCAAGTGGCAACAGACAGGCTCAGCACAGAGAAGTGACTGATCTGTAAATCACCTCATCAGCCTATATCCTGAGGCCATCATTAATGATTGTTGAGGATCCCTCTGAAAATGTGTGGTGATTTTCTTAAAGATGCAACTTAAGCTAAATAAGAGCAAAGTTGAGTCCTCGTTTTTACGTGCGCGTTGCATCCGTGGGGTGTCAAACACACAGATACCTTCATGTTTGGATTTTTTTTTTTTCCAATTCAAATTAAATATTTCTAGTTAACATGCTGTTTTCTCAAAAACTTAACCCTAACCCTTCTGCTTGAATCTTTGAGAAATAAGATCTAAGATGACTGCATACAGGTTTCTGAACAGATGTTGTTTAATAAAAAGTATACTTTAGGTTAAATTTAAGCAAAATAATTTCTACCATTGGCATCAGATGTTATCCCGATACTGTGGACATCTAACTGATTTTTTATTAAATCTTTAAAGATTTAATTTAAACAACATTTTAATTTTAAAAGACTATTTTAAACTTTTAAGATTGTGCTTTGAAATAAATTTAGTACAAAAACATTCACTCTGGAATGGAGTTAGCTGTCTTAACATACACTGTGACAGACTCATCTGTCTGACTCCACCCTGCCATCTCTCATTCACACTGGAGTTTGTTCCTGGGAGGATCTGGGGGTGTTTTATGAATGATTTTATTTTATTAATGCTTTTTGTTTTATTTTTACTTATTTATTATCATTGCAAAAGGACCTACTTTGGCTCTCTGAAAATGTAAGTTTATTTTTTTTTTTAAATATTTATTTTTAATTTATATATTAATTTAACCTATATTTAAATTGTTTAAATAATTTTTTAGCAACATTTTATATTATTTATATTTAGAATCATTTCAATTTAAAATACAGATAAGTTCCTTTTATAGAACTAACCTGAGGCATCACATGGTCTGAATGAAATCATTGTTTCTCTGTGAAAATGCTTGGTGATTTTCATATTGAATTATTGAAAATGTTACACAATGTGAGAGGTGGCTTGTGAGACCCATACATTTTTACACATACACTGATAAATAAAATGTCAAAGATCTGATTTATTTAAAGATTTAATTTGAACAAATGTTTAATTTTAAAAGATGTAATTTAAACTTTTACATTTATGCTTTGAAAATAAAAGTTAGCTTGAACAAAATATTGTTTCATCCACCCCCGCTGAACACCGTTCTCCCCTTCTGGCTCTGTGACTATCATGCATTGTTGCAAGTCACTTGGAGAGACAATGAGATTGGAGAGAATGAGTTTGTAAGCCATTTCATGTTAAGGACATCAACAAGTAAGACATTTTATATTTTCATTTAACTAAAACTATAATAATTGGTTTCAGTAAATTTAGTCAAGTTAAGTCAAGTCACCTTTATTTATATAACGCTTTTTACAATGCAGATTGTGTCAAAGCAGCTTTACAGTGATGACTGGTATATAATTTTGGCTTAGTAACTGTTTGTTATTATTAACATTGTTATACTTTTATTTATTACCATCTTCAATCAAAAAACAGAATGTTTTTCACTTTTGAAATGTGTGTGTGTGTGTGTGTGTGTGTGAGAGAGAGAGAGAGAGAGAGAGAGAGAGATTTTTAGATTTCAGTATAAACTAAAAGCAAAATGTTTTTATATTTTTTTATTTAACTACCAAAATGTATCCCCCATTTGCAAAACACCTTTTTTATTTATACTAAATGATATGTTTGAAAATATAAAAATGAAAACGTTTACTTAATGTCTTATGCATGTTTTACATGGAACATGTCTGAACATGTCCAAATCCCCTTTTTGCATTGACATTGTTAAAATAAATATTCCTTTACTTATATGTCTACATTTTGGGTGTTTTATATTTCAAACTAAAAGCAATTGTTAACCCAATGGACATCATTGCTAGAGGAAAACTTTTTCCAAAACTTTTTTAATTTTTATTTAACTATAATAATCAGTCTCATTAAATTTAGTAACTGTTTTTTATTATTCAGTGTGTTATAATTTTATTTATACATTTTTGCAGATGTGAATGTTTTCCACTTTTTGAAATGGGTATGTGTGCATGTGTGCGTTTGTGTATTTTATTTTATAAAATATACCATGTTTATTCTTTTGTTATTTTGATCCGGCTGTTTCTTCATTAAAATCTTATTTTTGTTGCTTACACAGGAAGATTAGAGATGAGTCGGAATGCGGATGTCTGTTCAACACGTGTCTGACCCTGAAAGTTCATAAATCACCATCAGAACTTCAAATATATGATGTCAAAGTTCAAAAATCATCCATTTGTTCCACCCTACAATTGACCCACAGGTCAATACCGGAGATATTTCAAAAATGCAGAGAATCAATGGACATATTCATAGCCCATGTCAAAGGTCAACCACCATTTAAATTCCATAACCCCTAGGTCATCGGGTTCATACAGCGGTCAACCATGGGGGGATGGGGTACTATTTGGGTGGTCCCATGGGGGAGGGGCAAAGGTCAAAGGGCAGCTCAAAGGTCAAAGGTCACCATCAATCATTTTTTGACACATGTCGTAGAATATTTACTACTAACGTTTCACTTTACTCAATCCTCCATAGCCCAAATTAAGGAAAGTTTCGTTCACAAGTGAAAGATCACCCAGTTCATCAAGACAGTGAAACAGATTGATGTATTTATCTGGAGAATGATTCTCACTGATCTTCTTTTTAATATAGGGAACAGTTTTCTCATTGTTGTGAGAGCGGTTTCCAGTCTGTGTCATTAGTTCTTGTAAGAGACTCTGATTAGACTTCAATGACAGACCCAGAAGGAAACGGAGGAAAAGATCCAGATGCCCATTTTTGCTGTCTAAAGCCTCATCCACAGCTCTCTGATGGAGATCAGATAGTGAAACTTTGGTGTTCTGGTCAAACACATTGATGTTATTGTTTATGAAGGAGAGATGCACATATAGAGCTGCTAGATGTTCCTGAACGCTCAGATGACCAAAGCAGAAGACTTTCCCCTGATACAAGCCCAACTCCTCTCTGAAGATATGAGGGCACAATCCTGAGTACACTGATGCTTCTGTCACATCAATGCCACACTCTCTCAGGTCTTCCTCATAGAAGATCAGGTTTCCTTTCACAAGCTGCTGATAAGCCAGTTTCCCCAGTTTTAAGATCATGTCTTCATCTTTCAATTTCTTCTCATCGTCCTTCTCATATTTGTTGTTGGTCTGAAGGATCAGGAAGTGTGTGTACATTTGAGTGAGAGTCTTGGGAATCTCTCCACTGGCTGCTTCATTCAACATCTTCTCTAGAACAGTGGCTGTGATACAACAGAACATTGGGATTTGACACATAGCAAAGAGGCTCCTTGATGACTTCAGGTGTGAGATGATCCTGTCGGCCAGACTCTGATCATTGATTTTCTTCCTGAAGTATTCCTCCTTCTGTGGATCACTAAAACCTCGTACCTCTGTCACTCGATGGACACACTCAGAGGGGACGAGATCAGCTGCTGCTGGTCTGGAGTTGATCCAGATGAGAGCAGAGGGAAGCAGATTTCCCGCAATGAGGTTTGTCAGCAGCACATCCACTGAGGCTGATTCAGTCACATCACACAACCTCACATCACTCTGAAAATCCAGAGACAGACGACACTCATCCAGACCATCAAAGATGAATGAAACTTTATATTTATCATTGGATATTTCCATTTCTTTTGTTTCAGGGAAATAGACATGAAGAAGATCTGAAAGATTGAGTGTTTTGTCCTTCAACAAGTTAAGCTCTCTGAAAGGAAGTGGAAATATGAACTTTGTCTTGTCTTGTCCAGGTATAGGTCTAAAAATGTCATTGCATTTGATCAGTTTGTCCTTTGTTTCTAATCTCCTGGACTGTCTCTCAATCTGTCTCACCTCATGCTCATTATTGATCTCTCCACTTTCACTTTCTGTGATGTAGAGCTCTGTATAGATTTTGTTCAGGAGTGTTGGGTTTCCCTGCTTCGATATTCCCTCATACAAACACTCAAACTTCTTCCTCATATTTGATTTCAATGTGTTGAGGACTTCAGCAGGTTTAGAGTCATGGCTGTAAGATTAAAACCAGATTATTACACAAGTTAGAGAAGTGAATAGCCATAAATTACAAAATTGATATATAGTTTGTATTTCTGGTGTAGTATCAAACATATTTGTCTTAATTTACTGTAGTATGTTGTGCAGTGGATGAGGTTAAAGGCAAACAGAAAAACCTATGAGATACATAAAAGAGGAAAAATCCATTCTCATTCAGCACCACCTATTGTGCACGCATGAATTAGCCAAAGGTGATCAATCGTTTAACGTTCAGTGTGAAAACACTGCTTGTTAGTGATTCACTTTACTTTATCACGCCACGTTTAGTGTGAAAGGGCCGAATAAACCAGACCGAAGTGACAGAACCCTGACATCAGTGCATATAATGTTCCCTTGTTATAATCTATGAAATGTGTAGGTATAACTTTTGGCAATATTATTGGGTTTGATTCATGTTTCTTTTTTGTTATTTCCTGTAAAATTATTAGAAAAAATATAGATAAAATCTATACATTAAGTAGGCCATGTCTGGTACCAAAGTAACTGTTTTAATTTCCTTAATGTTGAAATATAGTATTAGAGTAATCCGCACAGTATTATTGTTATAAAGAATGAGTTCTAAAATTGACTCACAATTTATGATATGCAAATGAGGTCAGTCCTGCAGACAAAGAACCTCTTTGCCACCTAAAACTGTCAGTGGCAGGATTGGATTGGAGTGTCAATCTGAGTGACCCACTTCGTGACTCCGCCGTTGTTCACCTTTCATTGAAGACCCAAAGACTAATGTGTTTTGCATTTTGTTAGTGTGTCTTAGATTAATCAGTAAAGTTTTGTTGTGAGTTTCAGTCGCTTATTATGTGCATTTGAAAAAGCAACACACGTCAAACATCTTCCCAAACTTGCAATGCGAAGAATTCATAAACTTGTTGTCAAACAAAGGACAACAGTTAATTTTTTTTTTTTTTTTTTTTGTGGCAGTCGTGTATATTGTCTTCATGTTTAATCAGTCAAAGCATTACTATTTTCTTTTTATTCAGCTACAGTCAGTGATAGTTGTATAACGGATTTCCTGGAATGTCATTTATAAATAATATAAATAATCCATGTCTTCCCCCATGCATAATCAGAATCAGAAATCAGAAAGAGCTTTATTGCCAAGTATGTTTGCATAAGGAATTTGTTTTGGTGACAGAAGAAGCTCTTTGCTTCTCCTTTGCCGAGATAATCCATACACCTCACAGGTGTGGCATATCAAGATGCTGATTAGACAGCATGATTATTGCACAGGTGTGCCTTAGACTGGCCACAATAAAAGGCCACTCTAAAATGTGCAGTTTTATCACACAGCACAATGCCACAGATGTCGCAAGTTTTGAGGGAGCATGCAATTGGTATGCTGACTGCAGGAATGTCCACCAGAGCTGTTGCCCATGAATTGAATGTTCATTTCTCTACAATAAGCCATCTCCAAAGGCGTTTCAGAGAATTTGGCAGTACATCCAACCGGCCTCACAACCGCAGACCACGTGTAACCACACCAGCCCAGGACCTCCACATCCAGCATCTTCACCTCCACGATCGTCTGAGACCAGCCACCCGGACACCTGCTGCAACAATCGGTTTGCATAACCAAAGAATTTCTGCACAAACTGTCAGAAACCATCTCAGGGAAGCTCATCTGCATGCTCGTTGTCCTCATCGGGGTCTCGACCCCAGTTTGTCGTCATAACCGACTTGAGTGGGCAAATGCTCACATTCGATGGCATCTGGCACTTTGGAGAGGTGTTCTCTTCACGGATGAATCCCGGTTTTCACTGTATAGGGCAGATGGCAGACAGTGTGTATGGCGTCGTGTGGGTGAGCGGTTTGCTGATGTCAAAGTTGTGGATCGAGTGGCCCATGGTGGAGGTGGGGTTATGGTATGGGCAGGCGTATGTTATGGACAACAAACACAAGTGCATTTTTATTGATGGCATTTTGAATGCACAGAGATACCGTGACGAGATCCTGAGGCCCATTGTTGTGCCATTCATCCACGACCATCACCTCATGTTGCAGCATGATAATGCACGGCCCCATGTTGCAAGGATCTGTACACAATTCCTGGAAGCTGAAAACATCCCAGTTCTTGCATGGCCAGCACACTCACTGGACATGTCACCCATTGAGCATGTTTGGGATGCTCTGGATCAGCGTATACGACGGCGTGTTCCAGTTCCCATTCAGTCGGTCACGTTCAACGTACATCGGACAGACCGACGAATAGGAATCTCGCTAGAGAGGCCAATCTGCTTCAACTGTAACTAAAACAAGTGTAATGAACAGCACATTCCAGGGCCCAGTTTATGGCTGGGCCCCTCTCTGTCCATAACAACGGACAAAGGTTTGCTACATTTTGATTGGATCTTGGTGGACTAACACAAACAAACTGTCCAATGCCATCAGATAAAGATGTAAGGACAAGATCCAGACACCTCTTAGAGGGCAAGAAGAAGACCTCTTGTACCAAGCCTGGGAAGGACAGGACTTCTCATTGGTCCACATGCAGTTTCTGCCCTTCACCCATCTAGACACTACTTCCTAAGGTTGGGCAGAGACTGCCATAAAAATTTCTCAGGACCTCAGCAGCAATGGGTGAAACAAAGAGAGATCACAAAGATCCATCCAAATCCATTCAAAACTATGTTTGAAAACCTTAGAACTGATGCAAACTACACATCCATTTCATTCTTATTCACAGAAATAAGTATTCTCAGTGACAGCTATTTGTAATGCAACATCAGACACAAATTCAGCTGTTAATGTACAACTGAATGAATGCATGACAGTTCAGTCTTTTTCCATCATGTTTAGTCTCTATTTGTTTAGAATATTGCCAAAGGTATTCTGGTTGTGGTTTGGAAAGTGAGAAATGCATTGGTAAACTTTAAAGACACTGTAAAGACTTCCAACTTTGTGCTTTATGCAAACGAGTTCCACAGGGGAAAGAAGGGTGGGCCACACTGTGTGTGTCCCCTCCGATGCCAGCAGCCAATCATAGCACTCGAATGGAGAAGCGCCAAATTGTAATCTCCTCCTCATCGGAAAGGGATAAAGATACCCTTTCAACAGACACTCCTTATTCTGAGTCTGCCCTTCAAAGGGGAAAGACATAACAGATATAATGTTCTGAGCCTCTGGTTCGTCCAGAGAGACAACAACAGATCCCATGATCTGAGTCTAGGGCTAGTGAGGCAGCAACAGGTACGACCATGTTCTGAGCCTCCAGCCTGTAAGGAAAGAGACATTGACAAACACTACGTTGTTTTCATCCAGCATGACAGTAACGACTACAGAGAGACAAAAGCGGACTGACCAAGTTCTGTGTGTCTGGCCCAGAGAGAAAGAAGACACACAGAGACATTTGCAACAAGGTTAAGCAAATCAGAAGAGCAAATCTTCACTTCAAGGTACCTTCGTCTGCGTGTTCCGGATTGTTAAGGACCTTCTGCACCTACACCAGGGCCTCATCTGCGTGTTCCAGATTTTAGGATCCTTTGGTGCTCCAGGAGATCAGCATCCCACAGAGCTTCGTGTTCAAGACTGTTGAAACAGATTCTGGCTCCTCTCCCCACTGCATTGTCACCCAGCACAACCAGTGGAAGACGTCAACGCCATCGGACTCAACCACGTGGAACGTAAATATCACTTAACCAAACCTCTTTCCAGAGACCTTGGCATTGTTGTATATTATCAGTATATAATTTCCTAATTCCCATTAGATGTAATATAGCTGATGTAAGTTAATAACAAATAATCTTTCGTTTATTTGTTTGGTGCATAATAAGGTTCTCCACCTTATTATTTTCAGAGAAACAGTTTATCTTTATACACTCAACTTAATCACTTGTATTCTATGTATTTTATGCACTTTATTCCTTTATCATTCATGGTATTCATTTAGTACTTGTGTTAGTTATTCTTGTTTATCTTTTGTTAATAAAATTTATTTTATTACACTTGTGTCTTCCTTGTGCTGATAATATAGAAAAGGCTCTACAAGTTAGCAATCTCACCAATCTTTCAAATAAATTAACTGACCACTTTACAATAATTCTAAATGAATGAAAAGCCCCTGTTGAGAGTGTTCTCATACTGCCAAGGTAAAAGACCTTGACTGGTGCCCTGAACTAGGAAAAAGGGGGAAGTGGTCATCTGACGTACTCATAACCACACCTTAAGAGACGTGTGATCCAAAAATCACAACGTCAGCGGTGACGTGAGTACTAATCCCTATTTTACTTTGCGTCCTTGGATGGGCCATCTCAAAGATGTGCACCATCCGTATCCTTTGGAGCTCCCCCCGATGACTGGATGTTGATGGCTGCATCGGAGAGTGAGCCAGATTTTTCTGGAGAAGATTACGGCGTGGTCGGTGGGTCGTGCGATGTCCGCTTTGGTGGTCCAGAAACGCCATCTCTGGCTGTGTCTGGACGACATGAGGGATACCGACAAGGTCAGGTTCCTAATTCCCCCGTGTCCCAGATTGGCCTTTTCGGCAACGCGGTCGAGAACTTCGCCCAGCAGTTTTCGGTTGTACAGAAGCAGTCTGAGGCCATCAGTCACATCCTGCCACGGCGGTCAGCTGCTGTGTCCACCCGCTGCGTCCACCCATCCGCCACCGGCAGCACCTCAGCCTGCTCGTCGCAGAGGGCGCCCCCCTGCAGCTGCCCCCACTCCCACGCCGCAACAGCAGCCTCCATCCAAGCGGCGCCGTGGAGCCAGTCACAAGCTCTCATTTGTAAGTCGCTTTGGAGAAAAGCGTCTGCTAAATGATTAAATGTAAATGCAAGCGGGGTGCCCAGCCCGTCCAGGCCCCCGCCAAGAAGGGCGGTAAAGCCAAGAGCAAGAGGCCCTAGGACGGGCGACCCGGAGATGGATGGGACTGCTCTTCAGGAGATGGTGACCGCACCACCCATTCCCCCGGAGGAGGGCTGGGTGGTAGATCCTGTGTTTCGTTTTGTTTCTGTTCTGGCGCTGGCTCAACAGCCAGCAGTACCCAAATTTTCAAAAAAAAGAGCAGTTTCCTTCATCTCCGGGTCCGAAGAGGGGTCGGAGAGTAATGGGAGGAGAAAAACCTCTCCACTCTCGTCCCCCTCTTCTATCGTGGGCAGCAGCGCGCGGCTCGAGAAGGCAACCAAAGCCTCTCCTGCGCCCTCTGTCCAGCCTTGGAACCAGGTAGGTGTTGCACAGCACACTCAGACCCCCAGGTGACTTACCCCCCAAGGTACTTAACACCATCACTACGGCACGCGCACCATCTACGAGACGTGAAGTGGAAACTCTTCGTCGAGTGGTGCTCTTCTTGCCAAGAAGACCCCTAAAGATGTTCGATCAGAGTCGTGCTTTCGTTCTTGCAGCAAGGGCTGGAATGTAGGCTGTCTCCCTCGACCCTCAAGGTCATGCTGCCACAATTTCCGCATACCACGACCACATCGATGGCAAGTCTGTTGGTAAGCACGACCTGGTCATCAGGTTCCTTAGGGGGGCGAGACAGTTAAATCCTCCTTGAGCCCTTGCAGTCAGCAGACTTAAAGATTCTGTCTATGAAGACTTTGCTGCTGGTTGCATTGGCATCCATCAAGAGGGTAGGGGACCTGCAGGCATTTTCGGTCGACAAATCGTGCCTAGAGTTCAGGCCGGGTGACGGCCACGTGGTACTGAGACCCCGGCCTGGCTATGTGCCCAAGGTTCCTTCCACTCCCTTCAGGGAGCAGGTAGTGAGCCTGCAAGCACTGCCCCCAGAGGAGGCAGACCCAGCCCTGGCTTTGCTCTGTCCAGTTCACGCTTTGCGACTGTACATAGACAGAACTCAAAGCCTCAGGACCTCAGACCAGCTCTTTGTCTGTTACAGAGGCCAGCAGAAGGGAAAGGCTGTCTCCAAGCAGAGGATGGCCCACTGGATAGTGGACGACATCGCCTTGGCTTACCAAGCACAAGGCGTGCCCTGCCCGTTCAGGTTGCATGCTCACTCTACGAGAGGTGTTGCATCCTCCTGGGCGCTGGCTCGTGGTGCCTCGTTGACAGACATTTGAAGAGCTGTGGGCTGGGCAACACCTAACACGTTCGCTAGATTCTATAGCCTTTGTGTCGAGCTGGTCTCCTCCCGTGTTCTCACTTCAGGTCAGAGGCACAGAGAGGCCTTGGCTTAGTGTCAGCTTGCTGCGCTTACATGCACTTATTACTCCAGAGAGTCCCTACAAGGCAGACCCTGTTGAGTCCTCCAATCTCCCTTCAGCAGCCGGACATAGCGGAGCGTCTGGCACCAGGCCTATACTCCGTTGTATCCTTGAGAACCAGATTGGAGCGGAGACGTACGTCCTGTCACTGTACCCCGCTGATGCTGCCACCTATCCTGTTCGGCTCCCAGATACTGACTGGTTTTCGGACCCCCCCAATACAGTAAAACTGCTCATTTTAGAGTGGCCTTTTATTGTTGCCAGCCTAAGGCACACATGTGCAATAATCATGCTGTCTAATCAAAAGACATGGACTCTTTTTGATTTTGCATACCTCCTGAGAAAAAAATTTTATTGTCAAATTATCATAATAATATTTTATAATAAATCCTTAGACCTTTATAGTCATAGGCTGCATGTTAACAGGTAACCCTGCAGTTTTTCGTAAAATAAGTTTTCTGTAAAATAATTATTATTACTTTCTTTTTATTATATTGTTATATTTATTATTAAATACTCTGTTTTTTATTTGTAATAGTGAAAGTGTTATTATAATAGTAATATTTGTTATATTGTTTAATATTTTTATTTAGAAATAATAACAATCATAATAATCACAGAACCTAAATTGGGAGTTCCACAAAGACTTCATTGTCAAAAAGGCCCAGCAGAGTCTGTACTTCCTTTGCCAGTTAAGGAAGTTCAACCTGCCACAGGAGCTGTTGAGTCAGTGTTAATGCTACTGAATCAACATTCCAATATGATTGATTCTACATCACTGGTGTTGAATCAGTACTGAAATTAACAAAAAAATAATCTTTGGTAATATTGTTTGATCAATGTTACAATGTGATGTTTATTCTAAACCACTTTTGTTGAAACACTGAAAATGAAATGTAATGACAAAATAAAACAGTGTTGCCATCTGATGTACCATGTTAATGTTGAAACAACATTAAGATTTCAACTACACTTCAATGGTGTGTCAACAAATTCCTGACCATTTCAAAGTTTGGGGAAAACCTTTTAAAATATAAAAAACACCTTTCCAGCAGTTAAGTCAATTTGTTTTATGTAACAGTTTAACACAATCAATTACAAAAAGATGAAAAACATAATTCATCTGATGTCATAACTTCAGGTGGTCCAACGGTTCAGTTTTTAAAAATCTGTCTTACATCAGACTACTGCCACTTTTCCTTTAGGTTCTCTGAAAAGAAAGCATGATGATACTTAAGTCAATTGTCATACATAGTCACATTCAAGAATTTAATATACTAAACAAAACAATTCACTTTTTTTTTTAATTGCTCAGCACAAAATATTCTAACTATGAATACAGAATCAAACTCTGTTTGTGTATTTTTCTAAAATCTTTCTATTAATTCTTCAATATCAAAAGAAAACACTATGGTAGGGGGTGTCTAAATTTTCCAGCTGAGTTTATCTCCAGCCCTAATTAAACACACCTGATGCAGCTAATCAAGGTCATTACGATCAATGAAAACTTCCAGGCAGGTGTGTAGGAGTTAAACATGTACCCCCAGTTTCTCAGACAAGATTTAAGCTAGTCCTAGACTAAAATGCATGTTTTGTCACGGTACAGAGAATTTAAAGATGGCAGGCAGAGGTGAAGATCCAAATGCAGGGAGATTTTAATGAAAATAAACAATCATAACAAATCAGGAACAAAGTAACACTGAGAAAAACAAAGAAAACATAGGGAATCACAGACATCTTTAGGACATCAAACAATAACCGACAGGGAACCAGTGGCCTGTTGCACAAAGCAGGTTTCAGTTTCTACCCAGGTAAGTTCAAGATTAGTTTGAGCAAATTCTGGTTTTTAGGGTTCATGAAGGTGGATTGGTTTTTAGTGGTGTTCATTGCCATGGTTACTTATGCTGAGCAGGTTTTATTCTGGGTTAGAGATCAAACCCAAACTGGACCAATCATCTGTGAGTAAAGTGACCTGTATCTGATGCAATAAAGCCACTCCCCCTGTATATCTCACTCTAAATTAAAGGGGATCTATTATGCCCCATTTTACAAGATGTAAAATAAGTCTCTGATGTCCCCAGAGTGTGTATGTGAAGTTTTAGCTCAAAATACCCCACAGATAATTTTTTATAGCATGTTAAAATTGCCATTTTTAGTGATTGAGCAAAAACGCACCGTCCGAATGATGGCCAAAACTATACAGATGAGTTTTATGACGTTTATTTTACTTCACACAAACGATGAAGCGTCTGTTTTCACTCTAGAAAATCACTGTAAGAGCTTAATAAAACACAGTGCAAGTGTGCATTAAAATATTATCCATAAACTCTCTCTCTCTCCCTTGTATTATCATCAACATACATAGCGAAGTACACAGACACACTCGTTACAACTAACAGCAAACAAATATATAAAGACCTTATGCCTTTTCGGGTAGTGCTTAATAAATTGGTAAACTTTATATATGTAAATCAACTCTGGTGAACTGTAATAAAGTACGCTCACCTTCATTACTGCCGTATCCAGTATCACTCTGGAGACTGTAAGCTGGATCACGAACAGTTTTTACTTGTATATCCTTCAGTAGCACATTTTTAGCACAGTCTCTGTTTTGTATTGTCCCTTTGTATTGATATTCGTTCTCTAAGCAGTCCGGTGTGAAATGATTCGCGCAGACATAAACAAATTTCGGCAGAACTGAGGGAGCATTTTCCTGGAAAACCAAGTTAATCCACCTCGTTTTCAGCGGCTCAGATTTAGGGAGTAAATGGAGAGAGCTGTGTGGATTAATCCATCCAGCTACAGAACACCTAAAACGCTTGGGAGACATTCTCGTCAGTGCAGCAATGGCGGACTCGCTGTGAACTCGCTCAGGGCGGTTCTATGTTCAAACGGCAGTGTCTGTCAGCATGAGCGGGGCCTGTGGCTAAAGTGACGTCACATTGCCAGGGATCTGGAAAAGGCTTGCTCTGAGACACTGCTTATGATTTATGGGGATTAAAAAAAAAGGAGTGGGTGGATTTTTATCACTATAGGGTGGTTGTGTACACACACTGCCAACACACATTTATGTCCAAACACCATGCAAAAGTGAATTTTGCATAATAGGTCCCCTTTAAAGCAGTTTATACTGAAAACATTTTAGAGACAAAATTGCTCATCTTTTGCTGCTAATTATTTATTATATTTATATTATATGAATGAATTATGTATAATTCATATAATAGTATTTTAATTTAATTATTATATTAATTGACAATATTAAACTTTGCTTTTAAATTGATATAATGCATGCATCGATATATAAAGCTTTTAAACAAAATAAGCTTATGTGTATTCATTTGAGCTCTTCGTGAAACTAATATATATTATTATATTATAAATTATTAGGCATATTTCTTTGATTCACATGCATTGATTTTCACCGCAGCAGTGTTTATTCCTGCCTTGTAAATATGTTTAATTTCATGATTTTTTTCATAACGATCTCTTAATCTTCAGAAGAGAAGTGAATTGCGTGGCTCTCTCAGAAGAAGTGAATCAAATGGACAGTCTGCATGTTCTGTGTGATTGGCTGCTTGCTGCCCATGTCACACTTTCAGGTGCACGTGCTTCAGAGTTAATCGCAAACTCTGGATTAAACCCGAGTTGACAGAAAAAGTTTATACTGTGCGTTGTGCAACAGCTGATCCTGATCTAAACCAGGTTGGATTTATCTGGATTTGTCAACTCTAAACCTACTCTGAAACTCAGAGTTTGTTCAACTAGCTTCATGCGACAGGCCACAGAGAATACAAATGCTATTTATACAGAGGGGTTAATGAGCTAAACAAGGGAAACTGACACATCTGGAGCAGACTAATGAAAATGGAAAAAAAACTACAAAACTACAACCTGGCCACAGGACACAGGAAAGAACACAGAAACTAGGCGCAGAGAAACTTCAACATAAAAGTCAGACAGAGCACAAGACAGAAGCAGATCTGACATGTTTGAGCTGTTTTAGCAACTTCTACTGACATATTTTAAAATACGTCAGTGCCATTGTTTTGTCTCAAGATGCAGGCCAGTAATGTTTTTTTTTTTTTTTCTAGGGTATGTTTATAAAAGATACTTAAAGGGTTAATTCACCCAAAAATGTGGAATGACATAAGGGTGAGTACTTAATGACAGAAGTTTCATTTTTGATGAACTAACCCTTTTAATGCCCTAATTGAACTAAGGCTTAATCTAGGCTTAGTCTAAGCCCTGTCTGTGAAACTGGGCAGTAGAGGAATAAACACCTCTGAGCTATGGCCATTACTATAAACTATATCTCAGTTAATTTTTCATTAAACTATATACTGTAGCATTCAACTAACACGTTTATCTTGAAGAATTTCAATGAAAATTTGTTGTTGTTTTGTTTTTTGTGTGTGTGTGTTTTACAGGCTAAACTGAATGGAAACCAGTTACATTCCTCAAATTTAATAGTAATTCAGCAATATGAATGATTACCTGATTAAGCAGTAATCAGGGAGCAGCAGTTAAGGCACAGGATAGCATCAAGTCCCAGGTCAGGTGATTATGCTTTCAACTACAACTCAATAGGCTTGTTTCAGATGCATCAGTGCAACACAGGCCGATTTGCATATGACATCAAATTACTGCAAGAGCGAGTGGAGAGAATATGATTTTTTTGAATATGCTTTTGAATCGCTCTCGCGGTACTTTGATGTCATACACCAATCAGTCTGTGCAGCGCCAATGCATCTCAAACAAGCCTAATGTATAATCAGTGTCAGCATTATCAGGAGGGTGCTTCTCTTTTTTTTTTTTTTCTTTTTTTTTTTTTCAATTGTCCAACTTCATCTGCCTTCACTCCTACTAAAGGAGCAATGTGCTCTGCAAGCACTGATGGATGCAAGACATGGGCTCTGTGTGAAGTGTGACATTTTTGCTCATGTTCATGTCTCTTGCACTTCAAGAAATCTGTCAAATGATTTTAGAACTTTATTCAGGAAATTCCTAATAAACATTACTAAAGCAAGATGCATTTTTAAGAATGTAGAAAAGTAGATGCTTTATTTAAACACTTTAATATATTTTTAATGTATCTAATTACAGTCAGAAACGATACAAATCAAACACAAATAAGAATGCAAACAAAGCAACAGAGAAATTATATGATAGATGCACCACTGTCAGGTGCTTCAACAAACAAATATGGGTATAGGATGCACCTGTTTTTTCTCTCTAATGAGGAAGCATCAATTAGACTCCCGAGAAGTGCACATGCAAAACCAAAATGGGCATTTACCAATCAGTAGCCAATTTCAAACTACAATTTTTCAACAGAATTGCTAAACTCATGAAGGTGAATTACACTTTAAACATTGAAATGTCAATCTCAACCAAAATGATGGTTTGGATCAAAACTCAACATTGTATCAATGTCACCATGCTATCTGGGATATTACTATAAACACATTCATCTTTAATGAAAAAAAGCACTTTGTAGAAATTTTATGAACTTTTTATTTAATATTTCATGTTGATAAAGGGACAGTATGCAAGTTTCACCGCTAGAGGTCACTTATTTAAAACAATAACAAAAGGCATAGCTTGATGATGCAGTGAATGAGCGTGGAATCAGGGAAGTTGTGATCTTCACCTCCACAGCCAATGGAAAGCAATCCGACAGATCTCAGAAATCATGTTCATGGATGAGCTAATGTATTAAAAATGTATTAATGTTTATGAGCGTTACTGTGGTATGAAGCTGTGGTATGGGACATTTTACTCTTTTGTTTTTATTATGCCTTTATGCAGCAGTCAGCCACTGCCACTCATTTCATTTTGTTGATTATGTTTATTTTATGATTAAAGTAATGTATAATGTCCACCTCCTTCTTCCCTAAACTTGAACATTGTTACAGTTATGTTCGATCAATTAAATTCAAATTATTTGATTTCATTCCAATGAAACAGTGCATGTGCTAAATTACTACTCATACAGTTTTTACAAAAGTGAAACCGGAAATCGAGGGTAATACGGATATGATGTCATTGACAGGCGACACAATAACACAGGATATTACACTGGTTAAAATAGATGATTTCTCTGGATCCCTTTCAAGGGAACTCGGGCTGTGACGAGAATGACGCTGTGGGAATTCCTTTGTGTGATTGCATCCTGAAGCATGTGTGATATCAGTCCAATGGCATGATGTAACGTCATAGGCGGGTGACATGATGACCAGGAAGCAAACAGCACTGTCCCTCCCTGCCCTCACTACATTATGAGTGGGGATTCACGCGATTTATGTGTTGTTTGTTTGGGAGTGAAGCATGCATGTCAGCTCACCAGGGAAAACAAAAGCATGCATGCATGCATTATATCAATTTTTTTTAGCTCTGCTCCTGTTGGCTTTCTTCTCAAGGAAAGAAAGTCTTTTGCAAAGTGGCTGGGATTACGGAACTGCAATAAAGAATCTGGTGGTTTGGATCTTGCATTTGCCGAGGCAAAGCGTAGATTACGGGTCCACAATATATATTTACAATGCAGAGGGAACTGAGCAGACGGGAGTTTCCCTTTTTCTCTTGTTCCTATACAAACATATGTTTACAAGCTATGATTTTATGATTCTTTTTGTATTTGAAATATGAATATTCAGCCTGTCATTCACACTGTGTACTTGTCTGCTTGTTTCTTGGCTGCATTTAATTTTGTGAAATTAAATGAAATATTTGTCTGGCTTTGAGAAGTTAGATGCCTCCATGAAAATACTATATTCAGCCTTTCATCCAGACAGAGTTTTCTTGTCTGGTTGATCTTTGGCTGCATTTATTTTGAGGAATTAAATGCTAAATACAGTTTTTACTTGTCTGGTTGATATTTGGCCGCATTTAATTCTGAGGTTACAACTGTAACCTTGGTTCCATGAAAAGGGAACGAGACGCTGCGTCATCCTGCCATACTTCCATACTGCCTGGGATCGACTTGCTTCGGCCTATCAGAAGCTGACATTGTTAGGTCTGATGGTGCTTTATAGCCTCCTGGTCATAACGTCACCCACCTATGATGTTCCGTCACGGCATTTTACTGATTTCGCAATCGCGCAGAGGCGTTCCCACAGCATCATTCTCAACGCAGCATCTCATTCCCTTTTCAGGGTACCAAGGTTACAGTCTTAACCGAGATGATTTAAACATTGTTGGAAACATTTGGGATAATGTAAGTACATAAAGTCAACAAAATATAACATTGTTTTAGTGTTTTTTTTGGATATTTTAATCCAAAAATCTTACATATTGTGCCTTTAAAACAAACAAATAATAATAAAAAAAAAAAAAAAAAACTGAAAAATAGGCTGCAGACTGCAAACTGTTTTTGTGATCAGTGGGAGGGAAAATCAAAAACTGTGATCTTTTTCTGTGATGTAATACAATATTTAACAGTGTTTGTTGAAAGTACCTGCATCCTGGAGAAAAATCCTTGTGGATCCTTGTGAATCAGCCATGATGAAGCTGCAGGAGAATCTGATGAGTTTGATCTCCTCCACTGACTCTGAATGAACAAAACATTTAGACACAAAATTAAATGATTAAATGAAACAATCTTCATAATTTTTAGCTGAACTTATCTCGAGACTGGGAGAAAAAGGATCATGCGACTGCGTTAACTCAAGCTTAGTCACATGTTTACACATATGCATATGATGTTAAATTTCTAAAGAATCACAGATATTATGAAATACAAAAGAAACCCTGAAGTCAAGGTGAAAGAAACCCTTTATTAAAGAATTTATATTAAATAAACAATCACTTAAAATGTCCTCCAGAGGTTCACATTAATATGAGGAAGTCACCACACATGAACAATCACCTCGATCAAACTATTACAAGATACAGCTCAAATCCTCCTGTCTTTAGTATCTTTTTCTGGACCTTGACAGTGGTGGTTAAATTGCTGTCTTTTAAGGAGTCTGAGAGCTGCCAGATTTCATCAAAAATATCTTAATTTGTGTTCCGAACATGAACGAAGGTCTTAAGGGTTTGGAATTAGGGTGGGCATTTTTCAAAAATATTGTTATTTGAATATTTGGGTTCATAAAAAAAATGAATATTTGAACATTTGTTTATTTAAATTATGTTTTGTTTTATTTAAATGATTATTTTTAATCATCAAGTTTTTGTCACCATCTCAGAACAAGCTTACGATTAGGCAATATACACAACAAGCTTACGTTATAAATATTGACGTTTTCTTTTAGCAAAAAAACAAATAATATGTGTAAACAAAAATATAAAAAGCATTTAAGCTCAAGCAGAGCGAACGAGAAAAAAAAACGATAATTAAGCAGACTGCGCCAATTATTGTACAGAACGAACATATACACTTGTATGGTTATCGTGTTTATATTGCTTCACATGTTCATGTTGATAAAAACAATAACATACACATCCTCGGGTGAAAGTTGGCTCCACAGTCTGAAAACAATATAAGGACGGCTGCAGAGAAAACACGCCACTCACTGCTCTTGACTGAATAATGTTTAGCTTTCATAAAAATTAATGTAGATTTTAATGCAGTGAAGACTGTGAAGTGTTTGATTACTGCTTTGATTCTGAATATTTCCTATCCGTTGGATCAAATATTTACTGTTTTTATGTTGTATCTACAATTGGAGATTAAATATTACAATATAAAAATATATTAAAATTTGATGTTAGGTGCGATTAATCGAGATTAATTACAGAAAAATGTGCAATTAATTAGTTATTTTTTTAATCAATTGACAGCACCAATATTTCAATGATTGAAAATCTGCACCCCATTCCACTACTGTGAGGCACTTCATAATGTTTAACACTTTTTTACATTTATCCTCCACATTTCTCATTTTTCCAAATTATTTCCATATAACATCAGATTATGTTCCCTGTCTTTCTTCCTTGAGAAAATCGTCAGTTTTTATTTTTCCACAGAAAACTTAAATCCCATTCCATTCCCCATTTTTCAACCTGTTGTATTCCTTCTTTTATTTCACTTTCATTTTCTTAACTACATGTTCTATATTTGACACCTTTTCCAAATTGCCCCATCATGTACAAACAGTGACCTTCTCATGTCTTTTTCGTACTTTAACAAATACAGAATTTATCATAATAGAAAATATTGTGGGACTATTGTGGAACACTCTGTGTTCCATTTTCTACCACATGCTTACTTGAAATTTCTGCTCCTATTTTAACTTGAATAGATCTTGCTTATAGAAAATCCATAATCCAGTTAAAAACTTTCCCTCCTATGATGTTTCCCTCATGTTTGATGTAATATGAGCTATTTTTGCATGGATTTGGTAGGATTACATGTACAATATTTAATAACAATACATTAATTATTAAAAATACATGATCTGGTTATTTATTGATATTCACTTTGATCAATTAACTAAAGAATGTTCCATTTGACTGCAGGCCATTATGAGATAATATTTACGTCATGTTCTATAAGTCATTGTAGAATGCTTATGCACGTTGTTTGTACGTGTTGTTCTTGTATTATCTAAACTAAAAATTAATTATTTGTTCTGTCCAAATTCCTATGTAAAAGAATAGTGATTTAATGTATAATTTATCAGAGGGAAGAAAAGGCAGAGAGAGTGCCAACTCATTAATATAATGCTCAACCATTGTTATCAGTTTTTTTTTTTTTTTTTTTTTTTTTTTTTTTTACAATGTGTTGTACATTTCCCATATGATCCCCCCACATCTAGCACATCTTCTGTTTCAAATTCCTGCAGTTATATCATCTTACAGGCTTAGTAATGCACTCCCTTATATTATGATTAATGAACCCAAAGTATAACTCCTTAGGTGGATCATTTCAGTCAAATTCAATCAAAATGGACTCCCTCTCCCTTTTCTCAATTCCCCTTGTCATTCTTTTGGCATTTTTTTTTTTACCAATTTATTTCACACCCTCAAATTCTCTACGGTTTCTTTCATATTGATTGTTGGATCCGTTTCTTTACTCCTCCTTCTCCCTCACATCTACCACATTAAGCAGACTTGCTTTCAAATCATTCACCTCTTCTTCTCTTCCCTCACTTTCTGTTTCACCCAGACTATCTGTAGCATTTTTCTTTCTCTTACGTCTAGCTGCCTTCCTAGTTGAATTCCCTTCATCACATCCTCCCATTCTGTTTCCCTTCCTCCCATTCACTTTCCCTTCTCTTATAGCTATTTTCACCCTCTTGATCCCTAAACTCCTGGCTAACTTCCTGCCATCATGTCATGTGAGGTTGATGTTCAGTAAATAGTCAGCGAGAAGTAGGGGAGAAGTATCGCTACCAGACCTATACAGGGTGTTTAAAATGTCTGCTCCTATTTTAACTGCAATAGATCTTTCTTTTAGAAAGTCTATGAAAAAACTTTCCCTCTTAATCCCGTCTTGTGAAGTTTAATCATTAGCCCATCCCTCCATAACATATCATTTGCCTTTTCCACGTCAAAAAAATACAGCCACCACACACTCTTTATGTATTTGGGCTTTTCTTCCTTCATCCTCTAAACACAACACTGCATCCATTGTGTCCCTTCCTCTCCTAAATCCAGATTCCTTATCATGCCTCTTTTCTCCAAGAAATACATTAACCCTTTATAATACTGACCATTCTTCCCTTCAGTTTACATATGCAAAGTCAACACTATAGGCCTGTAGTTTGATGGCTTACCAGCATCCTGTACTGGTTTACTTATCAGAATAATTATCACTTCCTTCCAGCCATAAGCATAGAATATGCGGGGGATGAGACGGAAGCTATATTAGTTTGTATATTTAAAATTCTTAAAGGTGCAATATGTAATATTTTTGCAGTAAAATATCCAAAAACCACTAGGCCAGTGTTATATATTTTGTTTACTTGAGTACTTGCAATATCCCAAATGTTTCCAACTATTTGTAAATCGTGAGAAAACGGGACGTGTGAGGAGTCGCCTGTCAATTGCGTCATACCCGCGTTAACCCTCGGTCTGCCTCGGTTTCCGGTTTTATTTTGTAGAAACCATGGAAACACCAAAGATGCTTTAATATAATACACGTTTTAATAGACTAGGGAACAACTGTTTTGATATTTCGATAGACAGAAAACTAATTGTTATTATATAGCTCAACACCTTGATTTTTTTGCGACTACCATGCTTTACCATGCCTCAGAGAAAAACACTATTCTGTGCAGTAGCTAACATAGCATAATCAGATGCAGATTTATTTTTTGTAACAGTAATACAGCATTTTCTCCATCATACAATACTTTTTAAAATTAATTCCATGCTATTTATCAACACAAGCCATCCAGCATTTAATATGATATTCTAAAATCGATCTATCTTACTGCAGTGTGTCTCAAACAAGTGTCTCACAGCAGCCGTCGCGCGAACGCACAGAGTAACGTTATAACATCATTTTCAACACATTGAAATGTATCTAATATAATAAACAGAGCTGCGATACCTCATACTCATAACCGGAAAAGCGGAAGCGGCGCCGGCGACTGTGTCATAATAAAAGTTCTGCTGCTCGTGAGGCGTGTGTAGCGCAATCGCTCCAGCGGTCTCGTTCAGATCCCACAGCACTCGGTCCTGCTCTGCTACAGTAACGTTAACCTGTTAGCCAGCACCCCCACTTTTGGAAAATCCCAAGAAATGACATACCCAAACTAAAACAGATACAGTTCATGAACCCTTTGCACTAAAAGCATAATGTCTCGTTTGAAAGCAGACACTTTGCAGTTTATTGTAAAGTCATAATTAATTATTGTCACAATGAGGAAAATAGTTAAAAAAGCTTCAAAGTTTTGAAAAGTTATTAGAAATTTATTTTTATGAAATATCTTTATGTAAATAAAAGTGAAGTTGGCCTTTTAGCAGTCTAGACATGCACTGCAGCTAAAGCCACATGTCTGACCATGTTATATTTCAAATCTGAAGATGATAAGTTTAAAACTCTGAGTTTTATTAAATGTTTTTTTGATGTTTATTGTCATCATCTTAGCATCTATTCAAGTGTATTGTCTCGTTTGTTATGTGGTGCAAACGGCCCCATTCAGTTTCAGTCTCCCCTGAACGCATTCACACCTCTCCGGCCTGCTTATGGCTCTAATTATTCTTTTCTTTTGTCTCTATTATAATTACTGACGATGCTCTATTCAAGAAGATTTAATCCCTCATTTCTTTCACCAAACTTCTCACTTCACCTTCTTTGAAACTGTATCTAATGCCCTTCTTGAAAAAAAAAAAAAAAAAATCTGTGAGTTTTACAATTCAAAATTATTTATTTGCATTACATTAGCTCAGAACAGGTGCATCTCTGGGCTCGTTAGCATGTTAGCTTAGCACACCAACACAAACAATTTATAAGATTAAAACCACATTCCCTTTCGAAAGGGAACTTGTTCTGCGTTTGAAACACTATGGGGAACGTCACACGTGAGCCGATGTCTGAAAGCCAAGTATCAAAAAACTCCAATCCTATTGGCCGGCGACAGCCTATGACGTCATATGGCGCGACCCGGAAGTATATAAGGAGCGCCTGGAGAAACAGTCAGTATCTCTTTGTCTTTCGGGACTGTTCTGTCTGATCGTGATTGTATCGACTCCGGTAAGGGAATCTATATTATCCCAGGTTTTGACACTTGATATACTCATTTCTGGGCGTTTTCTGTCTGGAGAGGAGCGCGCATAGACAGTGCTTGAGGGCGCTGTCTGTGTGCATTTCTGTTATTTACTGTAAGCGTCTCCCTATCGGGACGCTCCGTTCTCGTTTGGCACTCTTCTCGAGGGAAGAGGTGTCCGCATCTGTGCCTGGTGATTCTGGCCCCGTTTGTGCTGAGGCAAAACGGCGGCTGCAATCATGAGGCTTGCGGGTGAGCTCGTTGGGAAGTTTGAGAGAGTTGTATTCTCTCTCGGCTCCCCCGGGGCTGACGAAGATGAGTTGTTGGATGACGATGGCATCTGTGTTTGACGTCATCGCGTCTGGCAGCGAGCGCTCCTCTGGCTGCTGTATATGCGGAGCTGCTGGTGTTTTTTGGGACGCGCTTCTGGCAGGCTGCGGCTACCGCGAGGGCGCATTAAGAAAGGGGCCGCACGCGGACGGCTCGACGAGCGGTTCCTTTCTGTCCATAAATGCTGCAGCTCCCATTAGCTTTCCATTCCTTTTTGATCTCCACGTTTGAGAACGGGAGGGCATGGAAAAACCCCTAGCCATTCAGATTTGTATCTGAGCCCAGACAGACGGGAGGAGGACGAAGCTAGAGTGAGATGGGTGATCGATTGTAAACACCGCTGCATTTGTAATCGATCCCCCAGCTGCAAAAAGGGCGATTTACGTCTACCCTCTCCTCTTCTTCTTCCACCTCCTATATATATATATATATATATATATATATATATATATATATATTTATATGTGTATGTTTATATATATGCATGTATATATATTTCATAGAACATATATCATGCTCAGATGCTTCTTATGGTCAGACTGATGGCTGGGCCCATAGTGATTATTTTTCTGTCGGCCCGCTTTTCCAGTTTGATAATGAGAGGATCTTTTAGGCTTAAAAGAACCCTATAATTCCATCCCTCCTTGTTAAAGAAAATGGAAGGAGGAGTCTTTGGTCTTCGAGCCACAGGAAGGTGAGCTGGGTCTATATTTATATTTCTAAATATGTTGACCTTGTGTTCCTGTATAGTTTTCCTGAGTATGTAATCGGGTTTTTGGGCAAACTGAAGTTTGATAGGTTGGCTAGAACGATATATTGTGCAGACCACGAAATGGCCGCCTCTTAGCCACCTGTTGTTAGAGTAGCTTCTCATCTGCTGTTTGCTAGAGTAGTTTGAGTTAGCACTCGTCACTTCAGTTAGTATCTATGTTTAGGTCAGCCTTAATTGGCCGCCTGACATTGTTTGCTTGTGAGCTTTGCTTTCTTTCTCTTATCCATGAGATTTGGAGGTGAAGCCCAGGCTTTACTAGGTGTGTGGCCCTGTAGGCCCGCAGCTTAGCGGCCAGGCTAGAGCTAATTAACATTCAAGTTTGAGTTGACGGTACTAGCTTTTTAGCTTCTGTCCTCTAGGGCTCAGCACAGATTTACTGAATCTGTTTGGTGAGAGCATTTATCCTTTATTGGATGGCATGTATTTACAAAGCATTTGTTTGCTTTGGGTTCTGAGCTATTGCTCTACATGTATGTGAGCTTTACTCTAGTGCTGCCACAGGTTAGCACCTGTTCTCATAATAGTAGGCTGTTGTTGGCCTCTATTTAAGGACTTGGTGTTTTGTACTCCCCTGCTAGAGTTTATGTGTTTCACTGAGTGCATCACCTGTTGGATTGCACACTCAGGTTGAGTGTAGAGAGTCATACTTTTAGTTTATCTCTGTTAGCTCCCATTATGTGATCATTGCCACAGCAGCTATTTTTCATAACTGTAAAGGTTGTTGGCTCTTTATTGTTTAGCCTCTTTCTATTTGCAGCTTGTGTTTATGGGCGCTGTTGGTGTATGGTCATGAGTTTTGCTCACGTATGTTAGCACTGCTACAGTCTTATGCTTGTGTCTGTTTGAGGTTGTAGGCCTTGTAGGCCTTCCTTAGACCATGTTAGCATTTCATTGTATCCTGTAATTATGTGCGTTATGGTACATTGCCTGTTGGAATGTATAGACTTAGCTCAGGTTGTGTTAAGCTAGTTACCCACAACTGTTTGTTGGGTCTAGAGCTGGTCCCCTTTGAGCTTGGGTCCCTTTAAGACTACTAGCTGGCGCTACATGTTGCTAAAAGTAGTAGGCCCCGCCAGGCCTCCTTTTACAGTTTACATGTTGGCACAGTTTGTTGGTCTTGTATGACTCATACCGCCATTGGCTACGCCACCTCTGTAAGAGTAGGCCCTAGGTCAGGCCTCTCGTAGAGTGCTGTGGCGGAGTGTGTACTCCTCTTGTTTAGAGTTAAGGTGGTTTCACCGAGTACTTGGCCTACTGGCTGGTTCGGTCATAAAACTACCACTGGCTGATGCCATGTGCTATTGGAGTTGAAGGCCTCACCAGGCCTCCTTTCAGGTTGCATGTTGGCACAGTTTTGTGTTGGTTTTTTATATGACTCATCTCCATGGATGGGTCGTGATTAACACGTGACCCGTTACTGCCATCGGCCACGCCCACCTCTGTTAAGAGTAGGCCCTAGATGCGGCCTCTCGTAGAGTACTGTGGCGGAGTTTGTACTTCTCTTGTTTAAGAGTTAAGGTGGTTTTACTGAGTACCGGGCCTGCTGGCTGGTCCGGTCATGAAGCTACCACTGGCTGTTGCCATGTGCTTTTGGAGTTGTAGGCCCCACCAAGGCCTCCTTTCAGATTGCATGTTGCCACAGTTTTGTGTTGGTTTTTATATGACTCATCACCATGGATGAGTCGTGATTGCCACTAGCTGACGGCACATGTTTACAAGTTGTAGGCCTTATTGGCCTCATGTGTATCATGTTGGAGTTCGGTTGTGTACTCCACTCACTTTGAGAGTAAAAGGTGCTTTTACTGAGTATGTTTCTGAGTGGCTTGCCTCTCAGGGAGAGTTCTTGTGTTAAACCGCTCTGTTGTTCGGTTTTTATGCATTCGCTTCCTTGAGTATGGTCTCTCCTTTAGCTCTAGTTGAGCTAAGTAGTTACCTCATTAGTAACTTGGTTCTATTTTTGCTCCTAGAACTTTAGTGACCACTAGCTGGCGCCGCATATGACAGGTAGGCCCTTTGGGCCTCCTTTGGGAACATGCTGGCATATGTTGTGATATACTCCTCTTACTAAGAGAGTAGAGGAAGGAATATGCTGGCTGGCCAGGGCCCCCAGGTGACTTATTAACCTCCTTGGTAGTTCGGTTATTTGTTCCGCCTGGAGCTTGAAAACACTGCCACAGGCTGCCTGCTGAACAGTCCCTCAAGACGATAAGATACTGACTGTTTCTCCAGGCGCTCCTTATATACATCCGGGTCAATAGGATTGGAGTTTTTTGATACTTGGCTTTCAGACATCGGCTCACGTGTGACATTCCCCATAGCGTTTTAAACGCAGAGTCTCGTTCCCTGTTTCTCAGGGAACCATGGTTACATACGTAACCTGAGACGTTTTTGCTCCAAACCTACAAGTCAAGAGTGTTTTAAATAACCTTCTGTGATGTGATTTGGCTTCGGATCAAAAATCAGACAGAAAATATAATATTTTATGCTATTCTGCACAATGAGAAAAGCTATCTCGATTAGCATTGCATTATAAATATAATGTATTAATATGAATACCCAACATGGCGTAAGGAACACAGATAAACCACATATCGTCACAATCGTGTATTTAATACTTTCAAAAGTGTCTATCTGCATGTTATAGCCATGGTTTCAGCGATCTCTAGAAGTCTCTGTTAGTTCCTGGAATGTCACATGGTATGCCTCTCCTTCACTGAGTCATTTGTGGACTAAATGTGCACAGAGCGCCCTCCGGCTGCAAGTATGACTTGAAAACACAGTAGATCAGAGTATACAGCGCTCGTAATAAGGACAACAGCGCGTTTTGGGTAAAAATTGAATAAATAGTAACATTTGGAAAATTTCAATATTTAATCAATATTCTCTGTATAGAAAATTGATGTAAACGTATAAGAAACCATCAATATTTCTCAAAATGTGCATGCCTTTAAGCTAAAAGCCCTGAGGGATGTTATTTTATCAAGTTTTTTCATGACGATCTCACAAGAGTTTTTTCTCAGTGGCTGAGGCTGATGCTCATATTTCAATGAAAAGGTAATGACTCTGTTTTTCATATTCATAACTCCCGACGCATATTATCAAATAACGGTCACTATACGATATTGAGAGTAAAATGGAGATTAAAAATTGAAGCTTGAGTCTTAGATCTTTTTAATGATGTATGGTTTGTCAAGGTAATTACATTACATATAACAGTACATTTGAGCTAATTTAAACAAAGAAGCTTCAGTGCGTCGGCATCCTCACACAGGTTAACAGGTTAATAATCGCATCCATGAACATGATTGCTTCCCGAGTCCAATCCCTATTCTTTTGCACCGTCCGTTGAGGTGGCGACCACATGTCCCAAGATTCCGCTCTCAAAACTTGGCGTCATCAAGCTAAGCCTTTGTTTTGAATAGGCTTCTGGCGACCTCTAGCGGACAAACATTATTACATATTGTACCTTTAACATGCAGTTGTTTTAATTGAATTCTTTAATGTGTTATTATTTTAAAAAATAGTTATAACTACATATATAATTAAATAAAATATTTAAAAAAAAAATGAATAAGAAAAAAAAGATCAAGAATCATTTTGGAATTGGAATCGTAATTACAATATTGGAAGAAAAAAAAGTTCAGCCCTAGTTTGTACATAAACAAATCATAAAATTTTCATAAATTAGTGGTTATTGTTCAGCAGTGTATTTTATTTCTCAGCAAATTAATAGCAAGAGATAAAAAAAAGAAGGTCAGAAAAACCACTTGGTACTTTTTAACCTCTCTATATTTAAATTTTTCCAACGTGATATAGGTTGTTTTCCTACTTTTAGCTAATGCTCTTTAATTCTCCCATATTAAAAGGGACATTTTGTTGTTCATCCTCATAGTTTTCCTTTCCTCTTAGAGCCTCCATTTTCCTCTCAGAGCCTCCATATTGTTTTATTTCATGTTCTCTCTAACTTTTCTTCCCTCCTCTGACAAATTATAAATCACTATTCATTTACATATGAATTTGTACATTATAGCATTCTACAATGACGTTTTGCTAATTTGTTATTGACAAAGGAGTCTGCGTGACTCATAATTTCTCTCGAATGGATTTCTTCCAAAAATACTCGAATATTTCTAGATATACAGATTTCTAATCAATCTTAAACAATAAAGAAATAATATGTAACTCACCTTTCTCGAATGGACGCACACAGACTTTGATAAACACCACAAACACTGCAGCGCAACTTCTCGAACAATCCTGCAGTGCAGAGCTCAAGTTGTGCAGCTGTTTGATAAAATCCAACTGAGCCACAAGTTTTTCAGCCCACAGCTGCACACATCGCAGACCGGAAGTGAACGCGAACCATATATGGTTATTTGGAGCAGAAGTCACGGTTATGTCACTTGCAGTGCATAATGGTTGCAGAAAAATAGCTGTAACAAGGGGAGGAAAATGGGCAAAATCCACAGAATAAGAGAAAAATGTTTTGTTGTGCCTTTGGATGTCAGAATCGGAATGCAAAATATATAGCCTTAATTTTTTATAGAATACCGTCGCTGAAGAAGCCCTTTGAACAGAGATGTTTATATCGCAAATCAAAGACTGGTCTGATGAAACCTGTAGTGTACTATTAAAGCATGAATTTGATGTAAACAGTAAGTCTACATAATATTCACACAGTTCACAAGGGAACATACATACATAGCAGTTACAGCATGATATAATATTTAAACCTATAACTTTTAAACATAGCCTATACCATTATTATTATTTAATTATTTTTATTCTTTCTTTCTTATATAGAACAGTTAAATATAACACTAGTTGCCCAAAGTGCTTTACAATCACAAACTACATCAATAGATAAAAATACATAAAAATAAATAAATATATAAAAACACAAACATAAAACAGACACGGTTGCAATCAAAACCCCTTCAAGGAGATTCACACACAGCGTTTGATTTTAACCTCAATTTAAAAGTAGTTTATTTAAATAATAATTTTAAAACATGATTAAAATAGTCAACGTGACTACAGTGATTCAACCTAAATGTTATGAAACGACGAGAATACTTTTTGTGAGCATACACAGAAAAATTGAATAAAGTCATTATTGTTGTTTTGTTTTTGCACACAAAAAGCATTCTCATCGCTTCATAAAGCTTTCATTAAAGGGGGACTGTTTGGAGGTTAGTCGAGCCGATGCCAACAACAAACGTATAGGGGGCATATGATGGTCAAGGAGAGAGAACGAGCAAGAGGGAGATTTGAAAATAAGAAGAAAAAGCAGCAGCTAGAGATGTCTCTGGAGAATGACTTTCTCAACTTTATTCAGGAAGAAGGGGCATATGTATGTATAGGTCAAACAACAATCTCCAGCATGTCTTGAGCATCCAATCATACTACTTAAAATCAAACCTTACCATATAGGCCATATCAAGAAAAATAGAAACTAGTAAGAAATGTATGTGCAAATGTGTGTGCGAAACTTCACCTTAAGGTTGAATGCAAGTGTGTCAGAGTTTCCAAGGACTACTTCTTGTTTTTTCTAGGTGTGTCCATGATGTGAAAAAGCTTGCACAAGGCAGTGTTACACAAGAAAAGTCAAAAAGTGAAGCCCAAGAAATAAGAATATATTAACAGTTGTGTTTCTGGTCCCCATTGTTTTCCATAGTATTTTTTTTTTTTTTTTTTGCATATGTCATTGTAGAATGCTTATGCACGTCATTTGTACATGTTGTTTTTTTATTATCGAAACTGATAATTATTTATTCTGTACAGATTCAGAATGGTCTAATGCTATTTCATGCATTCTGATTTACACTGTTAAAGAGTTGGATTCTCATGCTAAAAATGGTCAATGTTTCAAAAACCCAGTTGGACGTTTAACAGAGTATTTTTGTGCCAAAAATACTTGAAGCATCAGAATTTTTTAACTTGACTTCTACCATTCGGGAGCTAGTATCAACAAGCAGTCCAGCAGTCATTCCTCCATTTTTTCCATTTTGTATGCAGCAGCATGTATGCACATTTTCACAGCTGTTGAAAACTGATTCGCTCCCCCGATGCCATTTCCTGTTGATATTTAAATGTGTTTCACCAGAGTGGGGCGCCAACATTACAAATCAACCAATAAAAATAAACAGAAATATACATAAAATACATAAGTAAATTATACAAAAAGAATATAAACAAATAATTATCATGGTTTGATTTAAATAACTTAAAGTTCATTCAGAACCAAAACTGAGGCAATTCAAAATTGAAACAAATGATCAAAGTGGCCATAACAATACTCTTCAGATTGCTCACAAACTTCTGCCTTTTTTTTTTTTTTTTCCCTCTAGTATGGCCCTTTATTATGTAATAAAGGCTGGAATTCCTTGTGCGGGCACACATCGACCTGGGGTGCGTTTCCCGAAAGCATCGTTAGCCAACTAACATCGCAAGTTCCGTCGTTACTTACATAGTTCAACGAGTTGGTGTTTCCCGAAACCAGAGTTCAGACAAACATTCGCAAACTGCATCGCAAACTTGTGTGGTTGGAACGACAGCTCTCAAGCTGTGGTTAGAAGCATAGTTTCTTGTTTTTATGACGTGTGGACTTAATAAATCGTTATCTTGAGCAAAATAAGCAAGCTGACATTAAGTACAATGTATATCTTTTATTTTGAATATATACAAATGTCATTTACATGTTTTAGTTTGTCAAGAGATTTAAAGCACCGTTTATGAAGAGTGCGCATGTGCGTACGTGCTCTGGTACGTTAGAACAAGCATTTGATTTAATCTGGAAATAAAGCATATTAACTGAGGAAAATGAGAATTAGTCCTCTAATGCCTTGTCCGTAATATATAGCAGAAATGCTTGCATTAATTCGATCTCAAACGGATTCATTTCATCTGAACTGTTTTCCTTGTTTGATGATTGTTTGCTGCCTGTCTTGACCATTGCCTGTGTCTTGGACTACTCTTTTGCCTTGCCCTCCTGTATCTGTTTGCTGGTGTTTGACCTCTGCCTGTACGACTACGCTCATTTTAAAAAAGCTTGCATTTGGATCTACTATCCTGTCGTCTCGATCTCCAACGTTACAGATGCACTGCTGCTCTGTGTGAACACATTTGCCTGAAAAAAAGTGCGGGGGACAAATTTCTGTTTTATCAAAAGCTCATGACATACCCTCCACCTCCACCTTCTTTCCAGACTTGTCTTATTGTTACATACCCACTTAAAACAAAATCCAGATTTGGCTTCTTGAAAACATATAATGTCTGGTTTTTCCCTTCTGCTGAATATAAACCTGTCTGTTTGAAAATGGACTTCTCGCATTTCACGGAAGGAACAACATTATTATTATTATTATTATTATTATAAACCCACTCATGCTGAATCCTGACTCGACTGCACATTGAGCTCTGACTTATTCCCACTTTAACCCTGTTAAATCCAAATGATGCACTGCTGCTATAATCTGAATACTTGAAATGCAAGTAGTATGTTAATAATACATTTGTTTTCCCAACATGCTTATTTGAAGTGCATTAAAAAATATATTGAATTGCATAATATATTAATATATTTCTAAAAATATATATTAGAAGTACATTGATAATAAATATATGCTTAATTACACTTTTAAGAAATATGCTAAACACAAGCACACTTTTAATATATTTCTAAACAGTATACTAGAAGTACATTGGTAATAAATATATGCTACAGTTACAGTTACACAGCTAAACACAAGCATACTCTTAGTAAAGTTAGTCTATTTACAGAAAATATATATACTTAGGTTACTCTTAAAGTATATTTTATGTGTAATTTAAGAACATAGCAAAATGATTAAGCTTTTAGTGGGTTTAAATGTACTTTAAACTGCCACGAACGTGGCCTCTGTGGCTCCCTCCGATCGCCACCAGAGGGTTCCCTCACTACATTTCCCATAACCCCGTACCTGGCCTGATTACACACACACCTGATCCCCATCAACCGGACTATTTATAGCTTTTGTCTTGTTTTGCCCTGGCTGACACTACTGAGTGTTTCTCCCTGTGATTTATTCTTGTGTATGACCTTGGACTGTTTCTCCTCATTGCGTTTGTTTGCTGCCTGCCCTGTTGATTATCTGCCTGTTTACTGGATTACTCTGCCTTGTCTGCTGCCTGCCCTGACCCATTGCCTGTCCCCGACCCATTGCCTGTCCCCGTTTACGATTTATCTCTGCCTTGGACATTGTTACTGCTCATGACTATGATTGTTTTAATAAAGCTGCACATGGATCCCATCGAGTCTGCCGCCTCATTACAGAAGACTTCGCCAGACCAAGATCCAGCGGCCATCTATCGTCTGTCTACGGAGGTTTCTACTCAAGCCAACATCCTGGCTGTCCATCAACAGCAACTTACACGTCTGAATGCTGTGACCGAGGAGCTGGTGAAGACGCTACAAAGCATGCGACGCTCCAATGCTGACGTAAGTCCGCCATTACCCATGCCATCCACTGCCCCGGCACACAGCACTCACACCACTACAAATCCGCGTCTAGCCTTTCCTAAGAAATATGATGGATCACCAGCAAGATGCAAGGGGTTTCTGCTGCAATGCTTATTGTTTGTATCTCAACAACCTGCTGTTTACTCCACTGATGATAGTCGCATCGCCTTTGTGTGTTCACTGTTAACGGGAAAAGCCTTGGAATGGGCCACTACGGTGTGGAATAACAGCCGCCCAGCGTTTACTTCATTTGACAAATTCCTACAATGTTTTCGGGAAATTTTCGAACACTCTGAAGGGGGAAAGGAGGCCGGTGAACTACTGCTGGTTCTTCGCCAAGGTAAACAGATGGCAGCTGAATACGCACTCACGTTTCGCACACTGGCGGCTCAGACGACTTGGGTGGATGACCCGCTGAAATTGTTTCGTAAAGGCTTAAACATGGAACTCCAGTCAGAACTTGCTTGCCGAGACGAGGGAAGGACTCTGAATCACTTCATAGATCTGTCTATCCGCATCGACAATCAGGAACTTCAGCATGATTGCCTCACCTCTCCCCTCCATGCTCAAAAAAGGTAATACTCGACTGGTCTGGTCACCCACGTCTGAGAAAGCCTTTAATAAATTGAAGGAACTGTTTACCACCGCACCCATCTTACATCATCCAGATCCCGAACGTGAATTCCTGGTTGAGGTGGACGCATCCAGCACTGGTATTGGGGCAATACTATCTCAACGACAAGGCAATCCTTCTAAACCTTTCCCCTGTGCATTTTACTCACGAAAACTCACTCCCACCGAGCAAAACTATGACGTGGGAGATCGCGAGCTTCTGGCCATGAAGACAGCACACTTGGGTGTGCTCTTTGATACCAATCTTTCATTTGAAGGCCATGTTTCTAGCATCTGTAAAACCTCATTCTTCCATCTTAAAAATATATCTAAACTACGACATATGCTCTCAATGACAAATGCAGAACAGTTCATGCGTTCATGACCTCAAGGCTAGATTACTGTAACGCTCTACTGGGTGGTTGTTCCGCTCGCTTGATTAATAAACTACAGCTCGTCCAAAATGCAGCAGCTAAAGTTCTTACTAGAAATAATAAATATGACCTGGACCTTTTTATTTGATTTATTAGGGGTCCAATTTACTGCAGCATGAAATTGCTTTGTTTGAAATCGATTACCACCAGTAAGAAAGGTTCAGGTTAATCAAATGAGAGTTTAGGGTTTAAGTTAACCCTGCTTTCTGGAATAATACACTAAACACTTGAGGCTGAAATGAGAGGGAATGAGTTTCTAAATTAGTTGAGAAGCTTATGCTTGTGTGTGTGTGTGTGTGTGTGTGTGTATGGAGAGTCCCTACAAGGATAGTGAACCAGATATGTGTGTGAGTGTGCATGTTTGAGTGTGCGTGTGAAGAGTGTTTGTTTGTGTTTCTTTATAAAAAGTCTTTGTTGTAGGCTAATTGTGCATCTGAATGCATGATGAATCAAAGGCCTTAAAACAAGTCTATAAACAACAATTAGTCCTAATACTTTAAAATACTTTGAATGTTGCGATCCTATCGGACTTATGATAGCTACCTGAATTGTAACAAAGCACTGTTCGCCAGAGGAGAACTGGCCCCCCGACTAAGCCTGGTTTCTCCCAAGGTTTTTTTTCTCCATTTTAACACCTATTTGCCACCTGTTTGCCACCTTATGTCACCTGTTGGAGTTTGGGTTCCTTGCCGCTGTCGCCTTTGGCTTGCTTAGTTAGGGACACTTGGGGACATTTGATATTCAACAGTGCTTTGCATCTGCCTGCATTGACATCATTTTCTTTAAGAGCTGCTGTGCAGCTAAAATTACATTCCAGTTATCACTGTAAAGCTGCTTTGACACAATCTGCATTGTAAAAAGCACTATATAAATAGAGGTGACTTGACTTGACTAATGAGGGAGTTTTAAGTATATTATGTGTTCAGAATCCCCCGACAGAGCTGAAGTGGAAAGCATCATTGGTCATTTTTAATTATGGTGGATTTGTTAGATGTCATGCTGATCTATAATCTACAAGCAGAGTTTCAGCTAACAAAAATATGTTCTAACTTCTAAGAAAGTTTAGCTAATGTTCCCAAGTTATGAAAATGAAGATACAAAACATATAAATGTTTTAAGAATATATTTGTTACAAATGTTTTATTTCTTGATTATATGAATGCTAAGAGAACATTCCATTATTAAAGACCAGACAACTCTGAACAAACATTCTATTAACGTTACTGTAAGAACATTTGTTCATAACTTTGAGAGAATGTTGCTAGGACGCCTACCCTGTTGGGAGGCCGTGTGCACTGCAGGAGAGAGGCGTTGTACCTGTAAACATATAAATTCAGCTCAAATACAGCTCGTTCCACAGGCCTTTGAAAAGACAATCCAATCTAATGTCTGCATGATGTATCTGGTGTTGCTGTTGTGCTGCAGTTCTACAGGATTGAGAAATATTTCATCAACAAATGAAATTTAATGTTAATTTATGGGCAACAAATTTTAAAGGTAATTGCCAGCACTAAACACAATGAGGATGTATGTGTGTGAGACCAATAGAGACTCTCTTTCTGTTTGTGTTCTTGAGCAGAACAAGTTCATAAACTTACTGCTTGTGTTTTAAGTTAAAGGGGGGGTATAATGCTATTTCATGTATTCTGACTTATTTACACTGTTAAAGAGTTGGATTCTCATGCTAAACATGGCCAAAGTTTCAAAACATGAGTTGGACGTATGAAGGAGTATTTCTGTCTGAGTGACGTCAACGGGGGCGGAATTCCTTGTACGGGCACTTCTCCCGGAAGGGCGCACATGCACACATCGACCAGAGTGAGAGAGCAAAAGCATGCCTATCAACGCGCGTTCTGGTTTACGGATGTCGTTGGCAGCGCTGCACAGATCACAGGACTTCACGAAATCAACAATGTCACTAAAGAAGTGTGTTTTTGGTTGGGAGGGAAAGATAACCTTGCTTCCCAAAGAACCCAGTGGAGCTGAGAGTTTTGTGCTCACACATTACGTTGATGCGCTCTCGATATTTGTTATTAAAATAACCATAGAAACTGATAGTTGCAATTGCGTTTTTATTGGTTAAAATGAATGGAGAAATTCTTGTGTTTTTCCGTGGCTGCTTGAGCCCTCAGGATCGGCGCTTATGGTTTCATAAACAAGGCCCAGTTCTACGCTGGATTTACAGATAATTTGAAACCATTTGAAAGCTAAATCATTTAATGCTTTGTAAGTCATACTTCCTAGTTCTAGTAAGAACTCTAGCTGCTGCGTTTTGTACAAGCTGTAGTTTATTTTATTAAGCGAGCGGAACAACCACCCAGGAGAGCATTACAGTAATCTAGCCTTGAGGTCATGAACGCATGAAGTAACTGTTCTGCATTTTTTTTATTGAGAGCATATATCGTAGTTTTGATATATTTTTAAGATGGAAGAATGCAGTTTTACAGATGCTAGAAACATGGCCTTCAAATTAAAGATTGGTATCAAAGAGCACACTCAGGTTCCTAACTGATGACGAAGACTTAACAGAGCAGCCATCAAGTGTTAGACAGTATTCTAGGTTATTACGTGAAGAGGTTTTTGGTCCAAAAATTAGAATTTCTGTTTTTTCTGAATTTAGTGGTAGGAAATTACTGATCATCCAATTTTTTATATCAGCTACGCATTCCGTTAATTTAAGTTAATTTAATAAAGTTTCGTCAGGGCACGAAGAAATATAGAGCTGAGTATCATCAGCGTAACAGTGAAAACTAACGCCATGCATCTTAATGATATGTCCCAAGGGTAGCATGTACAGAGTGAAAAGCAAAGGTCCTAGTACTGAGCCTTGCTCCTCCATATTGAACTTGTGATCGATATGACATCTCTTCGTTTACTACTACAAACTGATAACGGTCAGATAAGTATGATTTGAACCATGACAGTGCAGTTCCACTAATGCCAACATAATTTTCGAGTCTATTTAAAAGAATGTTGTGATCAATAGTGTCAAATGCAGGACTGAGATCCAGTAACACTAACAGAGAGATACAACCACGATCTGATGATAAGAGAAAATTATTAGTAACTCTAATGAGAGCAGTCTCAGTACTATGGTACGGTCTAAATCCTGACTGGAAATCCTCACAGATTCTTTCTAAAAAAGAACATAGTTGTGATGATACTGCCTTTTCTAGTATTTTTGACAGAAAAGGGAGATTTGAGATCGGCCTGTAATTGACTAATTCTCTAGGATCAAGTTGTGTTTTTTTAATAAGAGGTTTAATAATAGCCAGCTTAAAACTTACCGACTTATCACAGCTGTTTGATGAACGCGTAGAAAAAGGAAAAAGCGCACGTGAGACTGATGACAAGTTAACAAGCTAGCGAGATGCAAACGCGTTGTAATAGCGATTTAGATTAAAAGATTAAAAGCTAGCGACGTCAGATTAATGTGATAGGTAATATTAGATATAAGGTAATGATAATATAAGCAACAATGAATGAAAGTAAGAGATTCAAAACAAAGCTATACAGACTTACAGACACAAACCACTCTGAGCAGCGAGGCAGACAGGAACAATCGAGCCAAACATACCATTTGATTAATAAATAAATTGTGTCTTTTTGAGTTGTAGGCCCTGCTTGGGCCTCCTTTGATTCACATGCTGGCACAGTTCTGTGTTGGTTTTGCTATCACTGCCACTGACTATGCCCATGTCTGCTATAACAGGCCCGGTTTGGGCCTCTCTCATACCCCCTTTCCACCAGCACGAACCGGGTGCTAGTTCAGAGCTAGTTCCAGTGCCAGTTCAGAGTTGGTTCAACTGACAAGCCTTCTAAGAACTGGTTTGCCTTTCCATGGTCTAGAGAGCCAGCACAGAGCCATGCCTTACGTCACTGTATACATCTCATATTTCACAGCAAAGCTAGCGCCGCAGCGCCAAACACAAACACACCAAGCTTGTTCCAGATGCATCAGCTTCCCGCAGAGCAATCAAAAAGATCAAACATCAAAGCGAGAACAATCCAAAAGTACAAGGAGTCGTATGCTCTACAGACGCTCCCGTGAACCTGCGGCATTCCAATGTCACCTGCCGAATTGGTCTGCGCTGCTCCGATGCATCTCGAACAACCCTTCCATCAACAATCGCGGACGTTTCACTACTGTTGATGCTCATGGCTTTGCGAACCTACATCGGCATCCAAACACGTCTCGCCGTAATTTGTATATAGACAGAGATTACAATCGAGCTGCTATTAGCTCGATTAGCTGCTATTTCAAAAATGGCGGTCACAAGTTTCTTGTTGGTCACGGTAACCCCGCCCCCAGTCCCTGACGCAAGCGGTTCTTACTTCTAGCCCAGCAATGTTTTGGTGCTACTTACAAACCATTTTTCCTGGTTCGGAGCTGGTTCTTTGCGTGTCGAAAGACAAAGAACTGATTTGAAACTTGGCTCTGGCTCCAAACCAGCACTCAAACTGCCTTGGTGGAAAAGGGGTATCAGAGCATGCTGGTGGAGTATGTACTCCTCTTGCTTTAAAAATAAAAAGTGTTTTTACTGAGTACATGGCCTGTTGGTTTGTGCTGAATTTATTTGCCACTAGCTGGCGCCACGTGTCTGTGAGTTGTAGGCCCTCTGGGCCTCCTTTGAGAACAATTTGGCGTACGTCTGTGCACTCCTCTTGTTTAAAGAGTAAAAGGTGTTTTACTGAGTACATTGCTGAGTGGCCGTTGGCTCAGGTTGAGTTTATCTAGTTTACCTCACTTTGATTCGGTTTTCTTAGGTTTGCTCCCTTTGAGCTTAAAATTCTGCCAAGAGCTGACGCTACGTGTCTGTCTGAAGTCGTAGGCCTGCTTTTGGGCCTCCTACAGTACATGATGGCGTATGTTTTACTCCTCTTGCTTAAAGAGTAAAAGGTGTTTTTACTGAGTACATTGCTGAGTGGCCATTGGCTCAGGTTGAGTTTATCTAGTTAACCTCACTTTGTTTTGGGTTTCTTTTGCTCCTTCAGATCATGATGGCGTATGTTGTACTCCTCTTGCTTTACGAGTAAAAGGTGCTTTTACTGAGTACACTGCTTGTCGGATTGTGTTAGGTGGACTGTTATGTGGACACTCTACAGTCTTATCTGCTGGTTTAACTCGGTTTCATTCTGAACGAGTTATGTGTTTGTGGGTTCTTGCATTCAGCAAGCTAGCTTTTGAGGAGTGTGGCCTTAACAGGCCGCCCTTGAAGCTTTCCACATCTGGGTGTTGAAACTTTAGCAGATTTTACATGTAGCTTCACATGTTGGCCTTTAACAAGTTTTAACAAGGCCTTTAACTGCTGTGTTATTTATATTTCTACACTGTGTAGAACTGTTGTCATGTTGTAGGCCCCTTTTTGGGCCTCCATGAGTTTGTGCCTACAGTATGGTCTTCCTGTTAGTTTGAGCTCTGTACTCCCCTTGTTAGGGTCGTTCTGCATAGTGCTTAGCTCCCTAAGCTGGTCAGTGGTTGAAGGCCTCTTTGAGGCCTCCCGTTTATGATCCAGCCCCCAGGCTGATTTATGTGCTCCCCTTGTTGGGGTGTTTTGAGTGCACAGCCTCCTCAGTGCGAATAATCAGGCGCTGAGTAGATCCTAGGATTGAGCAGTATTTACTCCTCTCATTTGTAGGGTTAAGAGCACTTTGCTGGGTCCTGCTCTCCAGGATGCCCGTCTCTACGTTCTGGTCTGAAGTTGCTTACTGCCACTTTGCAGTCACTCTTACTGGATATCTTCTCTGAAGATTGCGTTTTTTTTTGTTTTTTTTTGAGGCTGTGTTCAGACAGTTTGCTGGCCAAGACTAGGTTGCTATCGGACCGGTTCGGCCTCCCTGATGGCATTTGGGGTGACTGTTCCCCTTCTAGTGACTGGCTGGGATTCCTTCGGGCCCCCTGGCTACATTCCCTTAAAGGGACCCTCCTTCCTCGGAAGGTTCGGTCCCAGAAGCCTTGGAGCGGCCTTGGTAGGCCTTCTGCGGAAGGCCTCTTTGAGGCTTATAGCTTGGGCTGTTGGCCGTAGGGAATGCTGTCACTGACAGCCTTGTTTGACCCGAGGGGGAGTTGCTCTGGGGTTTCATTTGAAACTGCTAGTTGACGTTTGTCTAGTCATCTTCTTGGCATGCACTCCCCTCATGCATGGCGTGGGTATATCGTTCCCCATATGCCGTAAATGCAGTGTAGTGTTCCCTTTCGAAAGGGAACGTCTTAGGTTACGTATGTAACCATGGTTCCCTGAGAACAGGGAACGAGACATTGCGTTCCTTGCTGTGCATCAGGGCTGCCTGCTGAACAGTCCCTTCAGACGATAAGATACTTCACCAGCGGCTCCTTTACACTTCCGGGCCGCGTCTTGATGACGTCATCGGCTGTCGCCGGCCAATAGGATTGGAGAGATTTGATACATTGCTTTCAGACACCGGTTCACAAGTGACGTTGCCCATATGTGGTAAACGTAACGTCTTGTTCCCTGTTCTCAGCAAACCATGGTTACATACGTAACCTGAGACGTTTTCTTTTGTTCTTATTTTTTTTTCATATATTTCAGTTCTTTTGTTTGTTTCAATTTGTTCACACTTTTGTAATTTTTTGCTCTTTCTTTTTCTGTTTTTATTTGCTCGTTGAGTTTCATTTGCTCTTTCTTTCAGTTTCTTTTATTTTTTTATCTATTTACCCATCATTTATGGGTTTTTCTATCTTTTGTTAATTCAGTTTTTTTTTTCTCATTTCATTTTTGTTTGTCTATTCTCATATTTTTAGTTAAATTGATGTTTCTTTTTCATTTTTATTATTCGTATGTACATTATCTTTTGTTGCTTTTTTTTTCAGTCTTTTCTTTTTCCTCTGCTCTTTTTCTATTTGTTCTATTTTTTGTTAATTTGTTCTTTCATTTGTTTTTGTTTGCTCTTTAGTTTATCTAAGTTTCATTATTTCTTTGTTTTTTTTTAGTTTAGCTCTTTCATAAACTCCCTCTTTCTGGATCATTACACTCTCATGTCCAGTAATCTAACCCATTTAATGAGTTATACATGTTGACCGCTGGTCATGTATTAAAAATTGAAGCGTCACTCTGACATCTTTATCACACTTTCCTCAATGTGCATCATGCGAATTTCTAGCCAGACATTCAAGATGGTAAAACACACACACACAGGTTTGTTTTTGTGAATTGTGAAGACATTCCATAGGCGTAATGGTTTTTATACTGTACAAACCGTATTTTCTATCCCCCTACACTACCCCTACCCCTAAACCTACCCATCAAACTGTGCACATTTTTACTTTCTCAAAAAAACTAATTCTGTATGATTTATAAGCCTTTTGAAAAATGGGGACATGGGGTAATGTCCTCATAAGTCACCCTTTCCTTGTAATACCTATGTCATACTCATGTCATTATCAGTGTTGGGTGTAACGCGTTACTAAGTTACAGTTACTTATAATGTACTTGCGTTACATACTGTAACTTAGTTCAACAGCTCTGTTTAAATCAATATTGAATTTAAAATCTAAATTTGTCATCTAAAGGTAAAAGTGAACGCTGCCTCTTCAAAATCGTTAGCTGTAGTGCAGTTGCGCGTGAGTGCTTTTCACGCAAAATTGCATATTTGTGACCCGTGCTGGCAAAATGAGTCAGAATGTGCACAGGCTAATTACGAGCCACAGGCAAAACAAGTGAAATGTGCCAATTTTGCTCAAATTTGAGGTTTTCACAAAAACTAGTTCATTAAGTCCCTTGTCTAGCAAGCTTTTTACATATAAGTAAAAAATAAACATGAATAACCAATCATATAAAATGAAATATTCATAGTTTATTCACCAAGTACAGGTTTCCTTTATAATTTTGTAATAAATTTCCCCAAAATTAGATAGGGTTAGTGATGTCACGATTACCGTCTGTACCTGTCAGTTCCTGGACTACACTTCCCATAATCCTCCCTGCCTGTCACATGCACACTCCACACCAATCACCTATTGCCACATACACCTGTTGCCTATCTGCTGGACTATTTAAGACACACTCACACACCACCTCAGTGCGAAGTCTTGTTAACTCTGTTGCAATTCTGAGCGTTTAATCATTGTGTTAGTCTGCCTGTTACCGTTCTTGTCTGTTTCCTGTTTACGATTCTCTGCTGCCTGCCCTTTGGATTATCTGCTCTGTCTTGGACTTACGTTTGTTATCTGCCTGCCCTGACCCATTGCCTGTTCCTTGACCACGTCTCTGCCTGTTCCTTGCCATTCCTGTTTGTTCCCGTTTGACCCTGCCTGTACGACCACGCTTACTTTAATAAAGCTTGCAAATGGATCCTACCCTGAGTCCCGCCTCGTTACAGAAGACTTCGCCAACACATGGATCCAGCAGCTTTCCTGAAGAACAATGGCCCGGTAGGAATATCGCACAATTGTTATTAGGGCTCACGCAGGGCACACGATCTATTGAGGATTATATTACAGAATATTTGGATGTAGCTTATTGGTCAGATCTGCCGGACTGTGTGCTCATAGACTTTTTCTGTGAAGGCATCAATCAGCCACTTAAAACACAATTGATTCATGAGGGACCCCGTTCCTCTCTTAGTCATTTCCTGGAATTTACATTATTAACTGTTGGCTCTCCATTTACTGTGGGTGTCGTGGGGGAAAGTGACACCTCGTCTGGTCGTGTAATGGCCGCCGCACCAGATGACACTCACAAAATGGCGGCTACCTCAACAACATCACGTCACGTCTCTGGATCTGTCTGGGAGCGGAGAGGTTTGCGGTCCAGTGTGGCTGATCAACCGCTGACTTCAGCACGAGCGGCTGGCATTCCTAAGCCTCCGCCAGCCGCTTCGCATTCAAGCCCGCCGGCCGCTTCGCTCTCAAGCCCGCCGGTTGCAACGCTCTCAAGCCCGCCGGTTGCAACGCTCTCAAGTTCGCCGGTTGCAACGCACTCAAGTTCGCCGGTTGCAACGCACTCAAGTTCGCCGGTTGCTGCAACACACTCAAGTTCGCCGGTTGCAACGCACTCAAACACTCTGGATGCTAAGGACGAGATGGCCGCTTCGCCAGTGCCCACGGGCAGGATGGCCGCCCCTCCTGTGTCTGTGACCACAGGGGTCGTTCCAGCCGTTGAGTCCGCTCCAGAGCCCAAGCGCCTTGCTCTGCCGGCGCCACCCGAGTGCCTTGCCCTGCCGGCGCCACCCGAGCTTCTCGCCCTGTCGGCGCCACCCGAGCTCCTCGCCCTGCCGGCGCCACCCGAGTTCCTTGCCCACAAACCCGCCATGGCCACCGTTGAATTCCCCAAGAACTTTTTTGGGGGGGCCACATACCAGAGGGTGGGGAGCTTGTGGGTGGGGACCCTGCACAACCACGGCCATCTATGGCCTCAGAACTGCCTTGGACACCCATGGACTGTAACCCACTATGGCCATTAAGGGACTGTTACTTACAATGGCAGCTCATGGACTGTTACTTGCAATGGCTGCCCATGGACTGTAACCAACCATGGCCAGTAATGGACTCTGACCCGCCGTGGTCACCTTCGGACTCTGTCCCGCTAAGGCTGCTCAAGCCACCTGACCTGCCGTGGTTGCCCAAGCCACCTGACCTGCCGTGGTTATCCAAGCCACCTGACCTGCCGTGGTTACCCGAGCCACCTGACTTGCCGTGGTTGCCCGAGCCACCTGACCTACCGTGGCTGCCTAAGCCTCCTGACCTGCCGTGGCTGCCCAAGCCACCTGACCTGCCGAGGTTGCCCAAGCCACCTGACCTGCCGAGGTTGCCCAAGCCACCTGACCTGCCGAGGTTGCCCAAGCCACCTGACCCGCCGTGGCTGCCCGCGACACCTGACCCGCCGTGGCTGCCCGAGTTCCTGGACTTGCATTGGAGACCCCGTTCCCATCTGCCAACAGGTCTCCAATGCACCCACCCTCCCTCCCTATCTGTTCCATCTACTGAGCTGTTAAATCTTTAGCCATTTTCAAGAAACTGCTGAAGACAAATCTTTTTCATCAACACTTGGCCACATTACTACTACACAGTAATACTAACACTTACTATTCTATATCTATTTAAAAAAAAAAAAAAAACTGGCTACGTGTAATATGCAAGACTAAAAGGGACTAGTCACAGCACTTGCATATTATTGCCCTATTGTTGGTTTGATTACTTCTATTGTTCTCCTCATTTGTAAGTTGCTTCGGATAAAAGCATCTGCTAAATGATTAAGTGAAAGTGATGTGACCTGTGGCCAAGTATGGTGTCCCATACTTGGAATTTGTGCTTTGCATTTCACCCATCCAAGTGCACACACAGCAGTGAGTATTGAACACACACCATGAACACACACCCGGAGGAGTGGGCAGCCATTTTTACTGTGGCGCCCATGGAGCGATTGGGGGTTAGGTGCCTTGCTCACAGGCACCTCAGTTGTGGGTAATGAGAGTGGAAGGGAGCTCTGTTCATTTACTCCATCCACCTAACATTTCCTGCCGGTACTAAGACTCAAACCTGTGACCTTTGGGTTACAAGTCCGACTCTCTAACCCAGTGTACTACTGTAAGTGTTTTATAATGGCTGTTTGCAGAGGAAGCATGTTTTGAAGGATTTTGTGAGGATTAGTGGTGTTTATGTACACATGGGCCTGCAGTATTGATTCGGAGAGGAGGGGGCCCATGGAATAGAAAAGTTTGGAAACCACTGCTCTAACCATTAGACTTAACTGATTAAATGTAAAGTGTAAATGAGGGTTTGGTTACTCTGAAGAAGAAAAAAACATTTTAATTAATGATTATCCAAAGAAACCTGTTTTGTACATTCTTAATTTTATAAATGATTGAGTAATGTACCAGAAAGACCAACTGTTGGAGGTAGGGGTGGGTGATATGACCAAAATCTTATATCATGATATGAGAAATTTTATCTCACGATCAAGATATATATCGCAATATAGTTATTTTAGCTTTAAATGCATTTATGATATTAAAATTTTGGATACCTTTGAAATTTCATAATTCTTAACATTTTCAATATCATTTAAAAAAACTAATACTAGCCTAAAAAAACTCCCAAGCTTACTGAAGTAAACAGTGATAAAGAAAGAGCAAAGAAAACAAACTACAATAGAACAAAGACAAATGAATAGACCTACCCGAAAAAACACTAAAAGTATGAAATACTACATAAAATTTATTAAATAATCAAATGTATAAAAAAAACAAAACAAAACAAAAAAACACTGCACTGTTGTTACGCTTTGATCCAAGGAAGATGAAGATGATGACAATAGACCTCACGCCCATAACAGAAAATAAAGTATAGGGATGGAGGGGGCGAGGAGATGGCGAAATGATGCTGAGAGGCAGAAGTGAAGGGATGGTGTCAGGATGTGGCGAAGGGATGATGTTGGCAGGATGATGACAAGACCCCATTGGCGAAGATGGAATGTTCCATTTGGCACAGACCCAGAGCTTCCCTGTGCCGACAGAGTCGAGGGAGAGAGGAGCCAAGATGTAGATGACGTGGCTGCCGATATCTGGGAGCAGACCGATCGAGAAGAGGCAGATGGATTTACTGACGCAGGCAGAGGGCTGATGGAACTGAGCATCGTTGCAGGTTGTGAAGACCTGGGTGCAGCCGCAGCAATGAACGTCGGAGGCGGAGCCAGACCACAGAGGATGGAGGCGAGGCTGAAGGGAAGGAAGAACCCGCTGCAGCCGTAGGAATGGAGGGACGGAGAACAGCAGATGGCCCATAAGTCTTTGCCGGAAGTGGTGTGACAAACCATTTAAGGACATAAATTATTCTAGTGGAGGGAGTCTTGGCACATACCATTTTCAAAGTTTGTAATTTAAACAGAGATCCTTGATTGAAATCTCCAAGTATGTTAAGTCCATTGTCTGGGTACATAGTACGGAGCAGATCAGACAAGGTTATTAAATGCTCAGTGAGTTCATCCTGGTGTGATTCTTAATCCAAATGTAATACAACTATTTTTAAAAACTAGTGCTCAATCGGTTAAAAAATAACTAATTAATCAAACTTCTTTTCTTATGAATCACAATATGATTAAAAACATTACAATTTTAATTTATTTTATAATATAATATTTTCTCCATATTAATGCAGAAACAACAAAGACAGTATATTGTAGATTGTCAGTAGATTGATCCTTATTAACCTTTAAAGACCTACATTTTTTTGGTGCACCTGACGCACATACACCTTTCTTTTTCTATAGCAGTAAGCATCAAGTGTCATATATCATTTTAAAAATGAGAGCTTGAAGCTTCAATCTAGCTTATTTAAAGTCCCAATTTTACATTTATTTTGTCTGAGAATGGATTAATTTACCATAATTAAGAAAAATGCCAACCATTTTTTTTTTTTTTTTTTTACTGTGAACTCAAACAGAACCTCTTGAAGTTTGGATTTTTTCCTTTACACATGGATTTTCTAGATTTCCAGAAGAAATTTTGTCTATGTGTAAAAATCCCTAAGCAAGTTATAGCTTATTACAGCATAATAGTGCTTTTCAGTGAAAAACTGTTGTTTTTTATTTACTGACAATGCCCAAAAAATATTATATATATATATATATATACACACACACACACACACACTACCAGTCAAAAGTTTGGAATCGGTAAGATTTTTAATGTTTTTAAAAGAAGTTTTGTCTACTCAGCAAGGCCGCACTTATTTAATTAAAAATAAAGTAAAAACAGTAATATTGTGAAATATTATTACAATTTAAAACAACTGTTTTCTGTTTGAATATATTTTATAAAGTAATTTATTCCTGTGATCAAAAATGAATTTTCAGCATCATTACTCCAGTCTTCAGTGTCACATTCCTTCAGAAATCATTCTAATATGCTGATTTGCTGCTCAAGAAAATGTTGAAAACAGTTGTGTACTTTTTTTTTTTTTCAGGATTCCCTGATGAATAGAAAGTTCAAAAGAATAGCATTTATCTGAAATACAAAGCTTTTGTAACATCATACACTACCATTCAAAAGTTTAGGGTCAGTAAGAATTTTTATTTTTTTGAAACGAAATAAAAGAAATTAATACTTTTATTCAACAAGGATGCATTAAATCGATCAAAAGCGACAATAAAGACATTTATAATGTTAATATATATATATATATATATATACACACACACACACACACACATATACTACCAGTCAAAAGTTTGGAATCGGTAAGATTTTTAATGTTTTTAAAAGAAGTTTCGTCTGCTCACTAAGGCTGCATTTATTTAATTAAAAATACAGTAAAACAGTAATATTGTGAAATGTGATTACAATTTAAAATAACTGTTTTCTGTTTGAATATATTTTATAAAGTAATTTATTCCTGTGATGGCAAAGCTGAATTTTCAGCATCATTACTCCAGTCTTCAGTGTCACATGATCCTTTAGAAATCATTCTAATATGCTGATTTGCTGCTCAAGAAACATTTATGATTATTATCAATGTTGAAAACAGTTGGGTACTTTTTTTTTTCAGGATTCCTTGATTAATAGAAAGTTCAAAAGAAAAGCATTTATCTGAAATACAAAGCTTTTGTAACATTATACACTACCGTTCAATAGTTTTTTTTTTTTTTTTTTTGTTTTTTTTTTAAGAAATTAAACAAAAATAATACTTTTATTCAGCAAGGATGCATTAAATCGATCAAAAGTAAAGACATTATAATGTTTCAAAAGATTACATTTCAAATAAATGCTGTTCTTTTGAACTTTCTATTCATCAAAGAATCCTGAAAAAAAAAATATTGCACACAAATATTTACACAATAACACAATAAATGTTTCTTGAGCAGCAAATCAGCATATTAAAATGATTTCTGAAGGATCATATGACACTGAAGACTCGAGTAATGATGCTGAAAATTCAGCTTTGATCACAGGAATAAATTACCTTATAGAATATATTCAAACAGAAAACACTTATTTTAAATTGTAATAATATTTCACAGTATTACTGTTTTTACTATATTTTTAATTAAATAAATGCAGCCTTGTTGAGCAGACGAAACTTCTTTTAAAAACATTAAAAATCTTGCCGATTCCAAACTTTTGACTGGTAGTGTATATTATATATATATATATATATATATATATATATATATATATATATATATATATATATATATATATATACACACAGACACACACACATATATACACATACATTCATTAAATCTGAACATTAACAACAAACAAACAGTTTCACAATTGTGAAAATTGTCTTGTGTAGCAAAAATACAGTGCAAATGACTTTCACAAACTATATAAGTATTTACATAAACGAACCAATCTGGGAACAGGGGTGGGACTAAACATCAACAATTGTTCCTGTTTGGCTCAGTTTTTTTGACGAATCAATGCTGATTAAAACTTGATACAACCACGTTCACTATGGAGCCGCTGAATGTCCGACAAACGAGATACCTCAGAAAAGCTGGGAATCTCCTCTTTAAAACTCTTTAAATCATACAAATTGGATTAGTGATTCAAAGGTTAGTGAACATTTAATAACAATAGTTAGTTTTGCCACAGGTGGCTGTTTCTGTCTTTATTGGGATAAAGCTACAAAAGTTCATATTTTCAATGTTTAAAACCATTTGCATGAATAAGAGTAAAAAAAGTAACACTAGCCAAAGGATGAAAGAAAAAACGGATGCTGCATTAATTGTATTAAGAATATTTATCACAATTAAGTTAAACTGAAAAAAAAAAAAAAAAATGAATAGCCTGCATTAACAAGTTATTTTGACAGCCCTATTAAAAACACAATGTATACACTTAAGTTTCCATTATGTGTGAGCTTGAACTGATTTTTTTCTTCCATAATCATGAAAAATGAATACAACACAAACATTCAGGCTCTAAATTTACTCTCTAACAAAACTACAACATTGAATTTATACTGTGTTTATACAAATAAAATGGTAAATCTGTGAATGAAAAACTGTAATTTGCTGCTCTGAACTTAAAGCGGTTTCACTGCCACCTCATCAGGTCCCTCACAGGATTGTTGAAATCTAAATAAAGTCTTAATTTATGTGAAGTCATTTTATTTTCGGTCGCTGTTAATTCTGTTGACTGGGAGTATCTGTAGTGGATCCTTATTCACCATCAGATGATCATGAGAGGATCGGACATTCATCTAATACTAGTCCTAAAATAAAACACACAAAGAGTCACATATGCAGTATGAAACATTACATCTGTCACATCTTTTAAAAGAAAATTTAGCACTTAATAGATTAGCTATATTAATTCTCAAACATGATAATATAGCTTCTATCTGAAGCTCAAAGGACATGAAAGGTCACTTTCACACAACGGACAGTTGATACAGAATCAGCAGAAATGATTATTATACTCCACTACATTTATTATACTCCACTAATTTAATATCAGTTAATAACAAACATCCCAAATCTCAGATTATCACACACATCCAGACATTTAAAGGGTAAAAGCTGAAAATGACATTAATATTATTTTTACAGTCACAACACTATGAAGAATTAAACTCGCATCAAACTGTTTAAATTCAGAGATCTACAGAAACTGAATTTAACACTCATTATCTGATGATCTCAGACAAAATATTCACACACATTTTCCATACAATTTCCTTTTATTTCTAGACAGTAACACGGCCATTTAAACTAAAAATGAAAATATGTGAACTGTTATTGTTGCTTATGTTACCATAGTGTCTCCAGTTTATAATGTGGATCATCCTTCAGATCAGAGAGCAGCTTTATTCCAGAGTCTCCTAGTTGATTCCCAGCCAGATTCAGTTTTCTCAGGTGTGAGGGGTTTGACTTCAGAGCTGAAGCCAGAGCAACACAACCTTCATCTGTGACACCACAAATATACAACCTGTAGAAAACAATGTCACACTCTTCACTCTCTTAGATTAGACACACAGATCAGATCAACAAGGACTTTCTGATGATTACATTCAAAATAACAGTGATAAGGTGAGAGAGATATGAATAAAATGCATAAATTTAAAGATAAATTAAATTAAATTAGTTTTCTCTGAAATAATATTCTTCTTTTTGCCCCCTGAACAGATATACTGAAACTCTGACATCAAATTCTACTACAGATTTATTTTAGTGATTAAGAATAATTAATATTACATCTAAAGCTCTCATAGAAACACACTGGTGTGAGAATCAGTCTAAATAAATTTTTCTACAAACAGTACATTTACTATACTCCCTCCATTGTCCCCCAATAAAGTATAGGCTTACAGTCTTATGACCAGATCATGTGACTCTTAGAGGCCCAGTTTACACCTGGTATTAAGATGAGTTTGGCGATGAAGTTTTTCTTTTATATTGCAATTATTTATTTCTTGGTATTTTTGATTTTTGGAAATTATTATGTTTTAGTTTATTAATTGATTTTAATTACTGTTTTGATTGGGGTGATCTTAATATATATATATATATATATATATATATATATATAAGCGAACCACACACCACATTTCTATTGGAACTGTACAATTTGAGGCAATGCTCATGCTTTTGCAGGTCTGTTTGCACAGGCATTATAAGTTAATTTGATTGACACCAAACATTTGTGCTTTTTTTTCTTACCACAGTTCCTCCAGCTCACAGAGTGGATTCTTCAGTCCATCAGAGAGCAGCTTCACTCCTTTGTCTCCTAGATTATTATATGACAGTTTCAGTTCTCTCAGGTGTGAGGGGTTTGATATCATTGCTGAAGCCAGTGCAACACAACCTTCATCTGTGACACCACAATCCAACAACCTGTAGAGAACAATGACACACTCTTCACTCTCTCAGATCAACAGACTTCATTATCAAAGAGAATCCAATAACATTATCTCAAATCACCATGTTAGATGGATCTTGGTCTGTGTCACAGAGCACAAAACATTATCATAACACACATGCAGTCAAATTCAAGGAGAAAAAAAAAATCTTAATTGTACGCTCACAATTTGTGCAGTATCTCTATTTTAAACAATTAATTCAATATGTCATTGAGTTTTACTGTTATTCTTAGAGATTATGTCTATGTGTAAGAGAATTATATAGAAAATATAATAAATTAAAATCGCATATCCCATAAAAATATATAACAATTGTAACAGAAGAGGTTAATATAATGAATATTAAAAGGTCATGAATTGACCCCTCTTTCAGCTTAAGTCTACCTCACAATCGTTTTGAAAAATCAACTTAAATGGGTGTGGACGGCTGTGAGAAGAGAGGGCAGTGGGTGGGGCAGAGCAAGGTAGGATAGTTCCTTTAAAGAGAACTATTGAGTGAGGCACTGAACTGAGTGAGGCACCGGTGTTACAATTATCCTGCTGTAAGGAGTTGGATATTGTAAGCACTTGTAGCAAATTAGCTCAAAAGGAGAAATATGAATAATTAACTATACCTTGTTATAATTAATTATAAATATTTGAATCAGTTATTTGAATTAACTTGATGTAGCTGAATTAATATTACAATCAATCTGTTCGGCCAGCAATAAGTTTTATTTAACTCAATCATTAACACATATTTAGACTAAATGAACACATACAAACAATATATACAACACACTAACAAAAGGGTAGAATGCATAGTGAAAGTTACTGAAAATTAGCGGAGCAGAGCAAAGGAATGGAGCTATGAAAAGAGACATTAACAGAGCTGCTCTGTGGCATAAATCTGAACAACTGTTCATCTGTTTTAGATCACCCAGCAAGGGTTCCCCAGCATCAAAACAGAGGATCAGAGGGTGGATAGTTGAAGCTCTCTATCTCTTACATATGAGTCGCTCGGACAACCTTCCCCTATGTCAGCCCATACCCACTCTACTAGGAGTATGGCTGCCTCTATGGCTATTTTATCAATTGTTTCCCTGCAAGATGTTTGTGATGCGGTGGGCTGGTCTTCTCCACAGACATTTGTCAGGATTTACAACCTAGACTTTGACTCTACACTAAGGTCCCAGGCAGGGCTGCACGATTAATTGAAATTAACCTGAAATCACGCTTCAACCATTTGGCTTAGTGCAATTATGAAATTGCAAAGGCTGAGATATTTTATGCACAGCTTGTTGGTGAAGCACAGCTCTGTGATCAGTAGTAAATGGTGCTCCATCTGAAAGCACTGCGAGTTTGAGTTGCTTATAAGGTGCATTCGAGTGTTTGAAATAACATCCTTCTGTGAGATGTGGCTTCTCACACAAAATAAGTCACACAACATATTATTACATAGTATTCTATACAACGATGAAGGTTATGTCGACTGCATTATAAATGTACTTCATTATCACGAAAATACACTACCAGTCAAAAGTTTGGCATCTGTAAGATTTTTAATGTTTTTAAAATAAGTTTTGTCTGCTCACCAAGGCTGCAATTATTTAATTAAAAAATACAGTAAAAACATATATTGTATATATTGAATATATTGTATAAAGTACTTTATTCCTGTGATCATAACTGAATTTTCAGCATCATTACTCAAGTCTTCAGTGTCACATGATCCTTCAGAAATCATTCTAATATGCTGATCTGCTGTTCAATAAACATCTATTGTGTACAACTGTACAAAATATTTGTGTACAATATTTTTTTTTTTCAGGATTCTTTGATGAATAGAAAGTTCAAAATGTCTTTACTGTCACTTTTGTTCGATTTAATGCATCCTTGCTGAATGAAAGTATTAATTTCTTTAATTTATAAAAAATAAACATTCTTACAGACCCTAAACTTTTGAACAGTAGTGTATAATGTTACAAAAGCTTTGTATTTCAGATAAATGCTGTTCTTTTGAACTTTCTTTTCATCAAGGAATCCTGAAAAAAAGTTACACAACTGTTTTCAACATTGATAATAATCATAAATGTTTCTTGAGCAGCACATCAGCATATAAGAATGATTTCTGAAGGATCATGTGGCACTGAAGACTGGAGTAATGATGCTGAAAATTCAGCTTTGCCATCACAGAAATAAATTACTTTATAAAATATATTCAAACAGAAAACAGTTATTTTAAATTGTACTAATATTTCACAATATTACTGGTTTTTTTTTTTGTATTTTTAATTCAATAAATGCAGCCTTGGTGAGCAGATGAAACTTCTATTAAAAACATTAAAAATCTTACCGATTCCAAACTTTTGACTGATAGTGTACATGAAACACAAATAACTACCCTATATTGTCATAGTCATGTTTATTAGTCATGTTTAATCGAAGCATTTTAATCCTCTATTTATTCAGCTACAGTTATAGTATGATGCCAATAGGGATTTCCTGGAACTAAGTGCATTACATCTGGGCATATTTGGAGTTTCAGATGGAGTTTTCAGGTTTTAGATGAAGCAGCATTTAGCCGTGCTTCACTGACAAGCTGCACATTTAAAATAAATAAATAAATAAAATAGTCAGTGAATCGATTCGATTCATGATTCATAGGTGTTCGATTTGATTCAAGAACGATTTTTGCAAATTCAGAACGATTCGATACTATTGAATATTACACATACATCACATTAAAATTTGATGCGATTCGATTAATTTGATTCTGCATTTTTATATACATTCATAGGGTTATTGAAATGCTCCCCCCAGTGTGTCTTAGTCAGGGTGCGAAATACACAGCAACCTTAAGGGGGGGGGGGGGGGGCTTTTGTCCATTGTCAATGTTAGTTCATGTTAGTTCTTAATGATGCTACATAACTTTATTTTAATAGCCTATAAAAATTTGTGGCATTGTGGAAATGTACATAATACCATAGAATATCATGCACTTTCCCAATTAATCTTAAAGTAACTTTTCTTCACAGAATAGTAAGAAAAGCCCTCTTTGTTCTCTTTATACGGAACATTTTCCTTATGATGATTCTGAGAGAAAATGCGCTGGGTGTATACTGTTGCTATAGTAACAAACGCAACTTTAACACACATCCGATTGATAGATAAACCGCGCATTCTTATTTCAGTGTTGTTAATGTTGTTTCAGCAGTTTCCTTCGCACATTCAGTCTAACGATATTAAGTTTAACGACATTAAGTTCATAATTTCATCATTCATTGGAACTGTGCATTTAGACAGTCACATTATAACTGTTTGCTCCATCCTTGCCATAAATGACTGCCCTTGAATAAGATGATATGGCCATAAAATTTCCGGAAAAGACTTCAGTATTTTATCTTATAGAAAATGACGGTGATGTTTCCACGCAATGAAAGCATTTTATTTTAACAGTAGTGACCACACAATGTCTTGGCAGCATTATCACTGGCTTGAGAGGTATGACTCTCGACAATTGCGGTCTCAAAAGAGAGCTGTGAGGGTGCAAATGACGGTGCAACGTCTGTATCAGTAAACATTTTAAGTTATATATAGTTTAAAGCACTGAATCGCTATAGAATTGCGATTAATCCGATTCTTAGCATTTTACATCGATTATTGACCGAAATTAATGATTCACAATTCAAAAAATATGTTTTAAGATCGATGCATCGAGAAAACTAGTAAATCTTTACAACCCTAATCGCAGCCAACTGCTAAATCGTGTTCAGTTTAATTTTGATTAATTATGCAGCCCTAGTCCCAGGTGCTGTCGTCTTAGTGCTGCTCTTGTCGATTTAAAAAAAAACAGGCATTTGTCATTACGGCAACATGGGTAAAAACATTCCCACAGTGTCAATTACAGACACAGCGTTAGTTCCCTTGAAAGGGAACTTCTCGTTACGTCTGTAACCTTGGTTTTCTGAAAAGGTTAATCTTCCTACTGCCATACTTCCTTCATGCCTGTCAGCGAATTACATTCTATCAGAAGCTAGAGTTGCTTGGTTTGGGCCATTGGACTGATCACACATGCTTCACAATGCAATCACACAGAGCGTTCCCACAGCGTTAGTTTTCGATGCAGCGTTTCGTTCCTTTTTTAAGGGACCAAGGTTACAGTCATAACCAAGACCTTTTGTTTGTAATAAACATATTTTGTTTTCCCTACATTTTATTCTATTTTGATGGTGAGATTATTGAAACTGCAAAATTCACATATGATCTTACCACAATCTTTCCACTTTACAGTGGGGATTCTCCAGTACAGAAAAGAGCAGATTCACTCCTGAGTCTCCTAGATTATTCACAGACAGATACAGTTGTCTCAGATGTGAGGGGTTTGAATCCAGAGCTGAAGCCAGAGCAGTGCAGCTTTCATGTGTGACACCACACTTCATCAACCTGTAGAGAACAATGACATATGTTTTAAATATTACTAATAAATCAGCTCTGTATAATAAAATGTAGGTCATCAAATCATCTGATTGAAGGTATTCTCTGTGTACGTCTTTTCTGGCACTTCTGTAAAAATCACCTTAATTTAATAAAATTTTGGTTTCTAATTGAATTCTGACTCCATGAATAATTTAATCTGACTCCAAATTTAAATGACTTCTAATTTTATGATGTTTCCATTGTAACAGCTGATCATGAGATTAGTTGTGATTTAATTTGAATCTTTGATTATTCTGTGTATCTCATATCAATAATTCGATCATTAGGGACCACATAGGGATATCACATAGAAAATTCACATCGGCCGAATGTGTTCTCACGGACACAAGCTCATCAGTTCTGATGCTTAGTCAGAGGGTGCAGAGTTTATTAATGTATTTGAGTTGAACAGCTCCAAACTTGTTCATACAAAACCGCAGTTTTCTTAGTCATGATACTGCAACTTGCTAAGTTAGTGATAGACAGAAATCAGAAGGTCCCACGTGATGTGCCACATGCTCCTTTCATTGAGCCTTTAGTTTGACCTATCCTTTGACCTATGCTAAGATTACATTTGTTGTTTGCCAGACAGAATTAAACATCAATTAAAATAATTAAAAATAATACATTGTACACAACTGATCAGCATAAAATATAAAACACAGCTCAAAACATAGTATTAAAAAAAATTGCTTCAAAGAATCAGCATACCTGGCAATAGAGATACACAGCACTGTGTGGGAAGTTCTGCTTACAGATGCTTCCTTGAGTGGTTTGCCAAATCCCTTTAAATACCTCAAAATTAACAAAAGGACTATAAACATTTAGCACCTAAATATTTATGCAGCTTTTGCTAGACCTTTTCTCGTTCCCAAAGGGTCACATGCCTGGTTTTGGGGATGAAAACAAATGGTTATCAAAGATCTTTATTGGGGCATCTCCCACACCAGAAGAACAGGGTTTTTTTTTTTTTATTCTTGCCTGTTCTATTGATGCAGGGGTGACACCACCCTACAAGTCGCACCAAAAATATTTATATTGACGTCACATCAAACAGCTAAGACAGTAGATTTGGGAGATTTGCATGGCTAACTGAGACCTGAGGGTTAAAAGACCTGATGCGATGAGAGTGAAAACAAATTAAATCAGCTTTAGCTTCAGATATCAAACACATTAACTGAGAATATGTTGAATGCGATTCAGGTAAAATCATTATTAATTACAATCGCAAACGCTCAAAACTATAAACTATGTAAAAAAATATGTCTCTCTGAGCACCAAATCATGTGACTATCAGAGAAATAATCTTACCTCAAAATCTCCACTTTACAACGAGCATCCCTAAGTACACCAAAGAGCGGCTTTACTCCCGAGTCTTCTAGTTTATTCCCAGACAGATCCAGTTCTTTCAGGTGTGAAGGGTTTGATTCCAGAGCTGAAGCCAGAGCAGCACATTCTTTAGCTGTGACACCACAATAACTCAACCTGTAAAGAAAAGTGAAACACTCTTCACTCTCTCTGTAACCCATATATATTATAAAGATTACCAATAAAACTTATCTGTATGATATAATGTAGTTGATATTCATCTAATCATGTTCACACTGTTATAGAATGTGACAGACACCAAGAAAAGATTATGACCAATATAAATGTGAATTAAATGAGGTTCCTCTTCAGTTATGAGAAATAAATATTTTTCATTTTGCTTATCTTTCTGCACCTATTTTTTCATCATTTTTATTGTTAGTGTTTGTGTACTATTTTTTTTAATTCATTAGTTTAGTTGGCAACACGTAATACTACAATAAGGTCTCATTTGTTAAAGTTAGTTAATGCATTACTTAACAAACTAACAATTACAAATATATTTGAACAGCATTTATTAACCTTAGTTAATGTAAGTTAATAATAATGTTCTTGTTCATGTAGTTCACAGTGCATTAACTAGTGTTAACAGATTTAATAATTTATTAGAGAATGCTCAGATTAACCCATTTAAACCCACCGGTCAAAATTGTGACCACAATTTTTCTTTACATATTTTGGTGTGGTATTAAAAAGCAACTCTTATTATGAAGCACATGTTCATTTATAATGCAAATTTAAGATGTCTGTATGAGTTTTTATTGTGTAGTTTGGTCATGTGACCACACACATTTATTTCCTGGTACTGCCATCTTAACACAATGATGATGTTAAAGCTCAGAAATGACAGTTAAGTTTTCTAAGTAAATTTTTGAATAGTTCATACATTATTTGCACACATCATCATGAAAGGATAATCTATACAAACATATTGAAATTATATTTATACATGGTTTATTCTGTGGTCAGACTGCAGATAAACGAATATGGTCACAATTGTGACCGGTGGTATAACACAGGGAGTCTATGTTTCTTATATGTTATTCTTATAAACTCTCTTTCTCTTTCTTTGGATTTTTTTTTTTTTTTTTTGATTTACTTGATCCTTGGTGACATCTATCCATCTATCTATCTATCTATCTGTCTTTATTTATTTATTTCAGTTTAGAATGAAGTTTTTAATAATTATTTTCCAATTTCCTACAATTTATGTCATTTTGTCAAAATGTTATGGATTATTTGTGCCGTACTGCTGCATAGGAATTATATTTTGTCCTTTTTGAAACTGAGCCTGGCAATGTTTACTTCTTTGTTAATGGAATAAAGCACTATTTTTTTTTTTTTTTTTACATAATTGACATTGATTGTTTAATATCCTTACAAATACCATACAAATTCATATATGTCATCTCTGGGGAAAAAATGGGATTAAATGGGTTAACAATATCTTAGATGTTGTAAGTATCTAAGTATTGTTCATTCTAAATTCATTTTAACTATTTAATTAACAATATAGTTAATTAACAAATGAAATATTATTGTAAAGCGTTACTGTTTAGTGTTGGTCTGACTATAAACTATTTAAAAATGTCTCTCTGAGCACCAGATCATGTGACTAACAAAGAGAGTATCTTACCTCAAATTCTCCAGTTTGCAGTGAGGATTCTTCAGTCCAGCAGAGAGCAGCTCCACTCCTGAGTCTAGTTTGTTATATGACAGTTCTAGTTCTCTCAGGAGTGAGGGGTTTGATCCCAGAGCTGAAGCCAGAGCCACACAACATTCCTTCGTGACACCACACTTCCACAACCTGTAAAGAACAATGACACTCTCTTCACTCTCTCAGTAGCCCATACATGTTTTAAAGATTACTCACAAAGCATCTATGTATTATATAATGTAGCTGATATTCATCTAATCATTTTGTGATGTCCCCGGTACATATAATATGTAGGGCTTCCTCGATGATGTATGCAGCCTTCAAAGGGTGCAGCCCCTGAATTAGGACACAGCCATTGTTGAAAAATCTCTCGGCTTCCGTATCCCTAACGAAACGTGTTGATGTCCGTGCTCTTGCTCTTGTCCTGGGTGATGCGTGTGTGTACACATCATACAGGACACACTCAAAAAAAAAAAAAAAAAAAAATAACTCTCCGAATCCTGTACCGAAACTGGAAGTAGTGCATTTGGCACAGAAATATTCCATCATATGTCCAACTCGTGTTTTTAAACTTTGGCCATGTTTAGCCTAAGAATGCAACTCTTTAAATAAGTCAGAATGGATGAAATATCATTACACCCCCTTTTAAAATTCAGACCTATGGCAGTCTTACACTTAAAGTGGTCGAGGCAGTTATATCTTGAAGACATTGATTGCTTCCATTTACTTCTCATAATTAAAAATAAACTTTTTGTTTGCTACAACAAGTGGCTTCTTTGCATTTCTGGGGCAAAAATCCTCCATATTTTCCATTTACGTTTCTTCTTTTGGTTTAATTTTTTTGACAATGTTTGTAACAATGTTCAAAATAACAGCTATAGATGAAGACAGACACTGAGAAAAGATGAATTTGATCAATAAATGTGAATTAAATGAGATTACTCTTTAGTTATGAGAAATTTATATTCTTCATTTTGCTTATCTTTCTGCACCTATTTTTTTCCATCAACATGTTTATTGTTATCTTTTGTGTACTTTTTTACATTTCATTAATTTAGTTTTGGTCTGACTATAAACTATATAAAAATGTCTCTCTGAGCACCAAATCATGTGACTATCAGAGAAATAATCTTACCTAAAATTCTCCACTTTACAGTTCTCCAGTACAGCAGAGAGAAGATTCACTCCTGAGTCTTCTACTTTATTCTCAGACAGATCCAGTTGCTTCAGATGTGATGGGTTTGATTTCAGAGCTGAAGCCAGAGCAGTACAACCTTTATGTGTGATACCACACTTACTCAACCTGTAGAGGACAATGACGCTTCACTCTTTCAGATCGAAACACACAGGGCCACATTTCCCCAAAGCATCATAAAAATCATAAGTTTTTTTTTATCCCTAAATTCTTAATTCTAATCACGATATAGACTCATGTCTGTCAATATTAAGCAGCAAAAACACTGTTTAAATATGAATGCCGCATGTTCTGTGTCTCTGTATGAATGATTATTTTTTCCCCCAAAAAATATTGCTATTGATGAAAGCTTTGCATCACAGAAATAAATTATATTTTAAAGTATATTAAAATAGAAAACCATTATTTAAAATTGTAATAATATGTCATAGTATTGCCGTTTTTTTTTTTTTTTTTTTGTTTGTTTGTTTGTTTTTTTCTGTATTTTTGATAAAATAAATACAGGCTTGATGAGCATGAGACTTCTTTCAAAAACATTATAAACAGTAATGTGGCAAATCTTTTGACCGGTACTGTAATTTAAAATACAGGCCTATACCAAATTTTCTTCACATGATGTGCAATAATATGTGCATGCATAACATCACAAAACTCATGTTTTCTGTTAAGAGTGGATATTATATTAATACAATAGCTGTCCTGTATCAGCATGCTCACATAGGGTTTTTTTTCCCTTTTATCTCACAGATTTGAGAATCATAGTGACCAGATATTGGCACACATTGGACTGCATGAATATGATACAGATATCACTGACTGGAAAATGTTTTTTCTTTCTTTCTTTCTTTCTTTCTTTCTTTCTTTCTTTCTTTTTCTCCAGTGCAGAAACACCAAATGCCAGGTAATTGATGTTCACATATAGCTTTAAACAAGATTTATTTCCAGGTATAACTGTGTACTCAAAATGCATCTTTGACTCACATTTATATAGTTTACTATATTTTAAATAAACTTCGAACAAAAAAATTATTATTATTTTTTTTTGTCATTACATTCCTGACTGAATGGCTAATTATGCAGCTCATTAGGGGCAGGGTCTTAATCTTCTCAGTATTAAGCATTATTCATAAAGATTCATGATATTAAGTACTGTATGTGTTTTGAAGCCTTATTTCAGTGACTTATTTTTTTTGTTTTGTTTTTTCAAAAAACATGTTTATATGTAATTCTCTCAAAAATACAAACATACTTGTTGCTCACATATTATTGTAGCCTAGTTTCTGCTGAAAACAGTGTAATTAACATTTTGTAATTAATATGTTTATAAGCAACTGAAAAACCCCAAATCAGCCTCAGACTCCAGAGGGTTAACAGTGATGATTGTTCGCAGTGTTACTTACTCGGCTGATCTAGTTGCTGTAACCACAGGCAGCAGCTTCTGAAGAACGTCATCTGCTGTATTTTCTGCTTTCCGGGTGACATATCCGTCACTATTTGGAAATATAAAATAAACAAGTTAATTATTAATACTTATAATCATTATTTATTATATGATTATAATTATATAATTAAAGCTGCAAGAAGCAATGAAAGGGCCCTCGCACCCGGGCTCACCGCCACCCAGTGGCCTTAGGAAAACAGTGAACAGTGGGCGATGTTCATTTAAGCAGATAAATAAAGGAGAAATATGGCAAAGTCATTTTGATGCACCACACTTCCTGCTGCCAGCAGGTGGCACTTTGACTATAACTGAAGACTGCCATGTAGATGTCTTCAGGACAGGACTATTATCAAACGTGAAGTTTGGAGCAGATCGGACATTGTATGCCCGAGTTACAACAACTTCCTGTTTTATGGTGAAACACTGAACTTTGTCAGGCCGCCATGGACATGTCCTTTAGCAAAAACTCAAGATCTTTGCAATTTAACATCGTTATGGCCTTAAGATTAGACAGACCAAATATGATGTTGATCTGGTTAAATCTCTATGAGGAGTTAATCAAAGTGTAAAACAAGTCATTTCTTGTTGCCCGCAGGTGGCACTATGACTGTAACTGAATATTGGCATTTAGACGACTTCAGGCCAGCACTCTAATAAAACATGTGAAGTTTGGGGCAGATCGGACATTGTATGCCTGAGTTACAACAACTTCTTGTTTCACGGCGAAATGTGAAAAAGTTGTTTTAGTATCTAACTGTAGAAGCTACTAAACGCAGCAACACAGATTTGTTTTTTCTTTTTCTTGTCAATGTTGCTGTGGCAGGTCTATTAGTCTGCATTTACACTACAACACTGCACAGCTCTATTTTGACATATGTTTTTTTTTGTTGTTGTTGTTTTTGTCCCATCCATTGTTATGGTTATCACAGTCAATCACTGGAATTTCAAGAGTGACTCACAGAACAATAATTTAGTGTTTCACTCCCATAATCATACATCCTACCTCTCCTGGAAGTTCCAGGAGTCTCCCGAATATTGATATTGGGATCTTCTCAAACAGAAGGTTGCATCCTAGTGAGGTTGTGTCTTTCCTAGTCCAGTCCCATTCCTCATGTACATACTATGTGATTATTATTGTTATTACAATAATTTGGTAATAACTGGGTACTAACCCTGAACCTCAACTTAACCCAGTTAAGATAACATGTATGCATTCATCTCCCAAAACATTATTTTTGTCTTACATTTCATAATGAACTCAGATAAGCTCAGTGCCGAGTTGTTTTCCATCAGTTCTTTTTTGTGTATTTGGAATGTGTGCAAAGGATTGTGGGTGATTGAAGGACATGAAGGATACACTTGTGGCCTGTTGCACAAAGCCGTTTTCAGTTTCTACCCAGGTAATTTCAATATTAGTTTCAGCAAACTCTGGCTTTTCAGGCTCATGAAGGTGGATTGATTTTTAGCAGGTTCCATTGTTATGGTAACTTGCGCTACCCGGCTAACCTGCTCCGGAGCAGATTTTATTCTGGGTTGGAGATAGCATACCAAAACTCGACCAATCAGCTGTGACCTGTATCTGATGCAATAAAGCCACTCCCCCTGTATCTCTTGCTCCAAATTAAAGAAAATTATAGTGAAAGTATTTTAGATACAAAATTGCTCATCTAATTATTTATTATATTTACATTAATTATAATTCATATAATATATTCATATAATTATGTTAATTTACAATATTAAACTTCAATTTTAGATTAAAATAAATATAATGCATGCATTAATATATAAAGCTTAAAAACAGGTCTTTGTAAAACTATATAAATTATAAGGCCTATTTGTTTGATTCACATGCATTTATATAGTCATTTATATATATTTTCCTTCAATTGCCTTTTCAAACTTTCACTGCAGCGACAGTGTTTATTCCTGCTTTGTAAATGAACTTAATTTTATGATATTTTTCATAACAATCTCTTAATCTTCCGAAGAAAAGTGAATTGTGCGGCTCTCTCGTGAGAAATGAATCAAATGGATGCTCTCCATGTTCCATATGATTGGCTGTTTGCTGCACGTGTCACTTTCAGGTGCACGCGCTTCAGAGTTAATCGCAAACTCTGGATTAAACCTGAGTTGACAGAGAATGTTTATACCGAGCATTGTGAGCCCGTTGAGTCTGATCTAAACCAGGTTGGATTTATATGGATTTGTCAACTCCAAACCTACTCTGAAACTCAGAGTTTGTTCAACTAGCTTCATGCAACAGGCCTCAGATGAGCTGAATTAAGGATGCAAAAATTAGCTGAATTAAGGATACAAAACGAAACTTTGATGGCCTTTGATGACGTGGCAGCCAAGATATGCAGCCTTACTTGGACACAGCCTCCGTTTGAGAAGCACACACATTATACGTAAAATATTCCAGAAATCAATTTTTTCCCCTTGATTTAAAAACCTTTGATCTCTTTGTTTCTCTTTTTTCACGTTTTACACTAACAACTGTACTCAGTGTTACTTACTCATCATGTTCTGCTCCGATTAAGCTCCTCAGGTTAAACTCATCCATTGCCTCATCTGAAGTCATCAACACAAAAACTAAAGCTGACCACTGAGATGAGGAGAGTTTGAGACTACGTAATCCCCCCTGTCTCATGCGAGGTTCAGCTTCGTTCACTAGTGAAAGATCACCCAGTTCATTCAGACAGTGAAACAGATTGATGTATTTATCTGGAGAGGGATTCTCACTGATCTTCTCTTTAATATAGTCAACTGTTTTCTCATTGTTGTGAGAGCTGTTTCCTGTCTGTGTTCTTTTTAGTTTTTGTAAGAGACTCTGATTAGACTCCACTGACAGACCCAGAAGGAAACGAAGGAAAAGGTCCAGATGCCCATTTTTACTATCTAAAGCCTCATCCACAGCTCTCTGATGGAGATCAAATAGTGAAACTTTGTCTCCATTAGTTGGTTTGGCAATCTGGTCAAACACATTAATGTTCTTGTTTATAAAGGAGAGATGCACATAAAGAGCTGCTAGATGTTCCTGAATGCTCAGATGAACAAAGCAGAAGACTTTCCCCTGATACAAGCCCAACTCCTCTCTGAAGATCTGAGTGCACAATCCTGAGTACACTGATGCTTCTGTCACATCAATGTCACACTCTTTCAGGTCTTCCTCGTAGAAGATCAGGTTTCCTTTCACAAGCTGCTGATAAGCCAGTTTCCCCAGTTTGACAATCATTTCTTCATCTTTCACTTTCTTCTCATAGTCCTTCTCATGTTTGATGTTGGTCTGAATTAGCAGGAAGTGTGTGTACATTTGAGTGAGAGTCTTGGGAATATCTCCGCTCTCTGCTTCAGTCAACATCTTCTCTAGAACAGTGGCTGAGATCCAGCAGAACACTGGGATGTGACACATAATAAAGAGGCTCCTTGATGACTTCAGGTGTGAGATGATGCTGTCGGCCAGACTCTGATCACTGATTTTCTTCCTGAAGTATTCCTCCTTCTGTGGCTCACTGAATCCTCGTACCTCGGTTACTCGATGGACACACTTAGAGGGGATGAGATCAGCTGCTGCTGGTCTGGAGGTGATCCAGATGAGAGCAGAGGGAAGCAGATTCCCCACAATGAGGTTCGTCAGCAGCACATCCACTGAGGCTGATTCAGTCACATCACACAACCTCACATCGCTCTGAAAATCCAGAGACAGACGACACTCATCCAGACCATCAAAGATGAATGAAACTTTATATTTATCACTGGATATTTCCATTTCTTTTGTTTCAGGGAAAAAAACATGAAGAAAATCTGAAAGACTAAGTGTTTTGTCCTTCAACAAGTTGAGCTCTCTGAAAGGAAGTGGAAATATGAGCTGGATGTCCTGATTCTCTTTCCCTTCAGCCCAGTCCAGGATGAACTTCTGCACAGAGACTGTTTTTCCAATGCCAGCGACTCCCTTTGTCAGCACAGTTCTGATGGGTTTGTCTTGTCCAGGTAAAGGTCTAAAGATGTCACTGCATTTGATCGGTGTGTCCTCTGTTTCTGCTCTCCTGGACTGTGTCTCAATCTGTCTCACCTCATGCTCATTATTGATCTCTCCACTTTCACTCTCTGTGATGTAGAGCTCTGTGTAGATCTCATTCAGGAGTGTTGGGTTTCCCTGCTTTGATATTCCCTCATACAAACACTCAAACTTCTTCCTCAGATTTGATCTCAGTGTGTTGAGGACTTCAGCAAGTTTAGAGTCATGGCTGAAAGATTAAAATATCAGATTATTACACAAGTAAATAGAATAGAAATAAAATAAAAGAAATCACAAAATGGATTTTTTTTTTCGTTTACTGTATTATGGTACAAAGAACATCATTAGGTTTTTCTGAAATGATTCAATTATTAATCATGTGTTTGAGTGATGTCTGATGTGGATTTTTTTTTTTCAGACACACTGATATTGATGTAATTGTGTCATTAACGGAGTAACAGACCAACAGCTTTTACAGTGTGTGAATGTATTAACAATACAATACATAGAGCTTTGCACAAGTGAGCAATGATAATCATTAATAGACTGAAACTTGCAGGATTTGAACTTATTACACTGCTGTATATTAATAACAATTTCATAATAATTAAATACAATAAGCTTAACTTTTATAGAAATTATATACCTGAGATCAGGCCGTGTGTCTCCACTCTTAAACCCTACTGGCGGATCCATAGATCTGTCACTCTTCATAGACACACAGCTGGACTCTGGGTTTGAGCTCTTCTGCTGGACTGAACTGTAACAGAGAACAGATTCAGTTTAATCCTTTAGATTACTGTGCTTATTCTGTATGATAAGAACCATATTAATATAAAATGTAACAGAGAACAGATTGACCAATGAACACATAGATCAGGTGCTTGAATGAACACTCAAACCTGTGCGCTCGAAACAAGAGATAAAACATGGAGCATGAATGTCTGAACACCAACACTGAACTGAAACTGAACTCAACAGAAGTGTCAGGATCTGAACACCACGCTCCACACACACAATGTATCACACAGAAGAAAGAGTTTTATAAAGGATGAGTTATAAAACTGACGCTCAGTTTATGATATTCAAATGAGGTCATTCCTGAAGACAAAGAACCACTTTGCCACCTAAAACTGTAGTGTCAGGATTGGCTGTGACACTCTGAAGGAGAGCCAATCTGAGTGACCCACTGCGTGACCCCACCGCTGCTCACCTTTCATTGAAGACACAAAGACTAATGTGTTGTATTTCCTTTTAGTGTTAGTGTGTCTTAGGGTAATCATAAAGTTTTGCTTGAAGTCACATGATGATGTTTGTTGGTTTTATGTTCACAAACTGAGGTCACTGGTTCGGTCAGATTCTGACTACTGTGCCCAGAATATCAATCTGATCAATATTAATTGTTACTGTTTATAGACAAAACAGTGATAATTTAATAAACTGACAGATAGTTATATGAGCACATCTATAAGCACATCTTTTATAGAAATGTTATTCTGAGTACCTGAGATCAGACCGTGTGTCTCCACTCTTAAACGTTATTGGCAGATCCATAGACCCGTCACTCTTCACAGACACACAGCTGGACTCTGGGTTTGATCTCTTCTGCTGGACTGAACTGTAACAGAGAACAGATTCAGTTTAATCCTTTAGATTACTGTGTTCATTCTTTATGAGAGGAACCATATTAATATAAACACTCATTTTTTTATCAAAAAAAACTGAGGAAATGTTATGATCTTTTTATTTAATATTTCATGTAAGTTTTAAAACAAAAACACAGGCAAAAATTATATTTTTTTCTGTAAACTGTTATAAACACAATATTTAACAGTGTTTGTTGAAAGTACCTGAATCCTGGAGAAAAATCTCCATCTCTGGATCCTTGTGAATCAGCCATGATGAAGCTGCAGGAGAATCTGATGAGTTTGATCTCCTCCACTGACTCTGAATCAACAAAACATTCAGACACTAAATTAAATAATTAAATTAAACAACCTTCATAATTTAACTGAACATATCTTGAGTGTGGGAGAAAAGGATCATGTGACTGTGTTAACTCAAACTCAGCCATGTTCACACATATGATGTTAAACTTCTGAAGAATCACAGACATCACCAAACACAAAAGAAACCTTGAAGTGAAAGAAACCCTTTATTACAGATTTTATATCAAACAATCACTTAAAATGTCCTCCAGAGATTCATATTAATATGAGGAAGTCTCCACACATGAACACTCACCTCGATCAAACTACAAGATACAGCTTCTCAAATCCTCCAGCTTTAACATCATAAAGATACACAGAAATTCCTGCTTAAACTTTGATAAACGTTTCTATTAAACACTTTGATGCTGTTTTTCCTTATCGTATTGGTATTTTACCTGCTTAAAATGGCGACAGGTGAACTCTAACTTACTTTCACTTAAGCTGTGTCGACTGTCAATAGAGGTACACTTACTATACCATATAACTTATGTAGTTTACAAAATGTATATAATGAGCGAGTACATCATGAATCCATCTTCCAACCTGTGTTTTTGTCTGATCCTGAATCATACGATACACCTATAATAAGTGTTTATACTCAGACTGTATGATGTTAAGTCTATGTTAAATATATAATGTAATAATCTATAAACCAAGGCATATTCAATTTCACTCATTCACTTCACCTTGAAAACAAATATGTGTTTCAGTGCACTAAATATTTCATTAAAGTACTTACTGTTTTGACGTTTGTTCTTCGTTCATAGATCAGGTTTTCTCCTTTGTGGCACAGCCTGAAAAACACTTTCAGTTCTTCTGAACTTTGTGTTCAGAAAAGAGTGTGTGTCGTCTAACAGGTTTTTCTGGATTCGACGCATGACCGACTCTGACTGGAGAGAGTCGATAAAAAACAGAACAGCACTATCAGTCCTTGAAAACCATATGAATCCTGCTGAAAAACACTTATTCATGTTCTCAAATAAAACATACATATACTGTGTAAAATACAGGTGTGAGACGTCCCCTGGAGTCATTTTCTGAACTATAGAAGGCACTAGGAGTGTGACGAGTCTTGAGCCACGAGATCTTGTGATATTAAAACGACATTAAATAAAATATATTAAAATTAAATTTATTACAAGATGATTATTAGTTGAAACATTACAAAATGTTCCTGGATTGTTTTGCGTTTTGTGACTTTCAGTCGAATAAAAGATTGTTTTTCTAGTCATATATTTCGTCATTGAAGATTTCTTAGAAATAGTTAAAATATCGTCTCATCTCGTCTCCAATATCGTGTATTGTCTCGTTAGATAAGTGTATCGTCACACCCCTAGAAGACACTAAACCCCGTCTCAGCATTTCATCATTTCATCTGAACATCAACAATTGTGTGATTTATACCATTGCAACAGTTTTGATAAAGTTGGTGGTAAGATGAATTATGATATACTCTTCTTAATCGTCTCAACCCTTTAGATAAACAAAGGCTTTTCACTTGTATTACAATGAATGGAAGAAAGTGCAACATGCAATATGGCGAATAAATCCCGCCTTCTAAGTAAAAGAGCCAATCGCTGATTGGTAAAGTCATTGCATCACTACAGCTGCCGTTAGAAGCTCTGGTTGCTATAGAAACAGTCAGTGATCTGAGAAGCGCGCTTATGACTGCACATGCGCATCAGCTAGTCCAGCCTGAAAAATAAACAACATTTATGGGACAGTTCGCGTCAGATTTTGTTGCTGATTTGACGTATGTTATTTAATTGAGTTCAACAAGCAGTTTTTGAGATTTCATGATTCCCCCATTCAGACAGATAGGACTTGTCTTGGATGCCCGAAACAGATGCCCGGAGGCGTCGCATACATGGCCGCCAAGTGAACAGACTTTCCTTGAAAAGGGGTTTGCTTGACAAAGCAGGGTCTGAAAGTTAAAAACCTAGTGAGTTGCTAGCATGATTAGCAAGTTGTGAACATGTTGCTGACATGATTTAGCATGTTAACATGATTAACATTATGTTAGTATGATTAACATGTTAACAGATTGCTAGCATTTTGCTAATATGTTTTAACACATTGCTAGCATGTTGCTAACATGTTTAACATGTTACTAGTGTTGCTAGCATGATTAGCTTGTTATTAGCATGTTGCTAGCATTATTTAACACATTGCTAACATGTTTCAAGCTGCATTAACATGTTATTAGCCTGTTGCTAGCATGCTTTAGTACAATACTAGCATGAGTTAACATGTTATTAGCATGATTTAGCATTTTTTTCTGACATGGTGTCACATGTTGCTCACATGATTTAATCAAGTTGCTAACTTGAATTGGCACATTGCTAACATGTATAACACATTGCTAGCATTTAACAGTTATTTTCCCAGCAGTTATGGCTCTCTCTCTCTCTCTCTCTCTTTCTCCTCCACCTACAATATAGAAAATATCTAGAATGTTTTATTTTTTAATGAGTTCATGTTCATAAACATAGAGGGGGTAACCGGGAATTGATGCTCTACTTATGGTGCGTTCAAGTCACCTCGTAAAGATCGTATTTACGAGCTGAACGTGATTTTCTGTAAGCCCTGATCTTTACGAGTTGTGGGCTTGTCAGTGAGAAACATGGTGAAATACCACAACACTTAAAGCTATTTAGCAGTGATATTGTCAGGCTTTTCTATTTAATGTTAGGATTATCCACAATATAAATAAAAGAAAGGCTGTTTTTTTTTATGTATCGTGTCTTGAAACGAGGATCAACAAGGAATGAGATGTTCAGAAGGTCATCAGTGGCAGCATCGTCATATTTCTCATTCAGAAAGCTGATGACAGGAGCCTTGATGGTCTTGGTGAGATCTGAGTCTTCAGCTTCTGGTTTCAAGACCTCCTCAGTGAAGAGCTGCAGAACAGGTTTCAGGTACAACACACTTCACCAGAAAGGCCATCAGTGAAGTCAGCAAGTGTTTTAAGAGCCTTTCAGGACATCAACGTCCTGCCATGAAGGAGCCAAGTGCCTTTTTTTTTTTGTGTCAACCGATAAAATATTTGCAGTGTCATTTATGGTGACCATTGCATGGTGAGATCTCACCTGGTGTTGTTGTGGAGAAAAATAATCTCTTCCTTGCAAATGAAGCTCAAGAGACAGAGTTCCAGAAGTCAAAATAAGACTTTATTGAACAAAGCAACAAAGCTGAGACGCCTGCAGAACATCTGAGATTGTCTCTGGCCAGGGCGCAATTCTTATACCCTTTTCTTATGTTATTTTACAATAACTATGTGACTTAACTCTCTGGTAAGATTCTCCCTCAGTTTCACACAATTAGTTCTTCTCTTTTCTCACCCGTCTCTCTAATAGTCAAGTCAAGTCAAGTCACCTTTATTTATATAGCGCTTTTTACAATGCAGATTGTGTCAAAGCAGCTTAACATTGATAACTGGTATATAATTTTGGCTGCACAGCAGCTCTTAAAGAATAGTGTCAATGTCGGCAGATCAAAGCACTGTTGAATATCAAATGTCAAGTCAAATATCAAGTGTCCCCAACTAAGCAAGCCAAAGGCGACAGCGGCAAGGAACCCAAACTCCCAACAGGTGACATCAGATGGCAAACAGGTGGCAAATAGACTTCTGTGTTAAAATGGAGAAAAAAACCTTGGGAGAAACCAGGCTTAGTCGGGGGGCCAGTTCTCCTCTGGCGAACAGTGCTTTGTTACGATTCAGGTTGCTATCTTATGTCTGATAGGATCGCAACATTCAAAGTATTTATTCCAGTTCAGTCCAGTTGAGGATCGTATTCATCACACCGGTATGGACGGTTTGTTGAGGAGCTGTGGCACTGGCTGTCATGTCGATGAGGCCTTCACAATGGATGATCTAGTTGACTCAATCTCTGCTGATACTTCAGGGCTGCGTTGTGGTCGTGTCAAGGCGCCGGTCCTCGGTCTCACCTGGATACGGCCCGGATCTGGTTGACTACGGTAGACCTCGGGATAAACAGAAAGACTAATATTAGCGTAGATGCCATTCTTCTTCTGATGTAACGAGTACATCTGGTGTTATAGGAAGTGTTCCCGGTTCCGGCTGACCTAATTTATGCAGCCTAATAATCCTTTAACGGATTTGAAAATATAAATTGATAATGTGTTATGTGTATGCCAGGTTAAAGAGATGCGTTTTTAGTCTAGATTTAAACTGACAGAGTGTGTCTGCCTCCCGAACAATGCTTGGAAGATTGTTCCAGAGTTTAGGTGCCAGATAGGAGAAGGATCTACCACCTGCGGTTGATTTTGATATTCTAGGTATTATCAGCTGGCCTGAATCCTGAGATCGCAATAGACGTGAAGGACTATAATGCTTTAAGAGCTCGCTCAGGTACTGGGGAGCTAAACCATTTAGTGCTTTGTAAGTAATTAGCGAGATTTTAAAATCTATACAATGTTTAACAGGAAGCCAATGCAGTGTTGACAGAACTGGGCTAATATGGTCATACTTCCTAGTTCTAGTAAGAACTCTAGCTGCTGCATTTTGTACGAGCTGTAGTTTATTTATCAGGTGAGCGGAACAACCACCCAGTAGAGCGTTACAGTAATCTAGCCTTGAGGTCATGAACGCATGAACTAACTGTTCTGCATTTTTCATTGAGAGCATATGTCGTAGTTTAGATATATTTTTAAGATGGAAGAATGCGGTTTTACAGATGCTAGTAACATGGCCTTCAAATGAAAGATTGGTATCAAAGAGCACACCCAGGTTCCTAACGGACGACGAAGACTTAACAGAGCAGCCATCAAGTGTTAGACAGTATTCTAGGTTATTACGTGAAGAGGTTTTTGGTCCAAAAATTAGAATCTCTGTTTTTTCTGAATTTAGAAGTAGGAAATTACTGGTCATCCAATTTTTTATATCAGCTATGCATTCTGTTAATTTTGTGAGTTGGTAAGTTTCGTCAGGGCGCGAAGAAATATAGAGCTGAGTATCATCAGCGTAACAGTGAAAACTAACGCCATGCTTCCTAATGATATCTCCCAAGGGTAGCATGTACAGAGTGAAAAGCAACGGTCCTAGTACTGAGCCTTGCGGTACTCCATATTGAACCTGTGATCGATATGACCTCTCTTCGTTTACTACTACAAACTGATAACGGTCAGATAAGTATGATTTGAACCATGACAATGCAGTTCCACTAATGCCAACATAATTTTCGAGTCTATTTAAAAGAATGTTGTGATCGATAGTGTCAAATGCAGCACTAAGATCCAGTAACACTAATAGAGAGATACAACCACGATCTGATGATAAGAGCAAATCATTTGTAACTCTAATGAGAGCAGTCTCAGTACTATGGTACGGTCTAAAACCTGACTGGAAATCCTCACAGATACTATTTCTGTCTAAAAAGGAACATAGTTGTGATGATACTGCCTTTTCTAGTATTTTTGACAGAAAAGTGAGATTTGAGATCGGCCTGTAATTGACTAATTTTCTAGGATCAAGTTGTGGTTTTTTAATAAGAGGTTTAATAATAGCCAGCTTAAAACTTTTTGGTATGTATCCTAGTGATAAAGATGAATTGATGATATTAAGAAGAGGATCTATGATCTCTGGAAGCATCTCTTTCAATAGTTTAGTCGGTATAGGGTCTAACATACATGTTGTTGATTTTGATGATTTAATAAGTTTAGACAATTCTTCCTTTCCTAAAGCAGTAAATGAATTAAATTTTTCCTCAGGGACACTACAATGCACTGTCTGACGCGATACTGTAGTAGACTGTTGCATGGTTATAATTTTTTTCTCTAATATTATCAATTTTACAAGTAAAGAAGTTCATAAAGTCATTACTGCTGTGCTCTTTGGAAACATCAGAAGTTGAAGCTTTATTTCTTGTTAATTTAGCCACTGTATCAAATAAATACCTAGGGTTGTGCTTATTTTCTTCTAAAAGTTTTGAAAAATAGGCAGATCTAGCAGTTTTTAAGGCCTTTCTGTACTCAATCATTCTCTCTCTCCACGAGATGCGAAAAACTTCTAGTTTTGTTTTCTTCCAGCTGCGCTCCATTTTTCTGGCTGCTACCTTTAGGGCCCGGGTGTGCTCATCGTACCACAGCGTTGGATTAATTTCCTTAATCTTTTTTAAACGCAAAGGAGCAACCGAGTCTAATGTGCTGGAAAAGACAGAGGCAATAGTTTCTGTTTCAACATCGAGGTCTTCTAAGCTATCTGGTATGCTAAGGCGATGAAACTGATCAGGAAGATTATTTAGAAAGCGATCTTTAGTGGTAGAAGTGATGGTTCTACCATATTTATGGCAGGGAGGCAGTTTAGCTGCCTTGACTAAATGTAGTATACACGAGACTAAATAATGATCTGAGATGTCGTCACTCTGCTGCAGAATTTCAACGGCATCAATATCGATTCCATGTGACAATATTAGATCTAAAGTATGATTACGACAATGAGTGGGTCCTGACACGTGTTGTCTAACACCAATAGAGTTTAGAATGTCTGTAAATCCCAATCCCAATGAGTCTTTTTTATTATCTACATGGATATGTAATAGTGGCAACCTGCCAAATGATGGTCAACCCTTTATCATGGACAAGATGGATCATTTCCCAGGACAACCGGCTCCTTCCTAGAGGAGGGAAGCCTCACCATGACATCATTCACAGCACCTGTGGTGTCCTGAAAATACTCCTAACTTGGCAGAATACTCAGTGGGTCACATGACTTTCTCCAATGCTCCTGACCTTGTGACGGTTCTTACAGTCATGTAATAGGCCATGAGGCCTTCAAAACACACCTGGCTGTTATATTATTCAAACTATTTCTACAATGGTCTTCTTATATGATTGATAAAACATTCCAACAATCCCCCCCTTTGGGAATCTATTAATTCCCACCTCCTGTGCCCTTACCCAGAGTGCAATCTCACAAATCTACCCCATCTTCTGTCTAAGGACCAATAGTGGTCCTTCTTTCCTTTACCAAATGGCTTCCTTGTGAAACTGCACTCCAGAAGAGGTCAGAGTCAAACATCACTGCCCACAATTTTTACTAGGACAGTGTAAAAGACTTCTCCTCCCAAACTAAACATTCTAGAGGGTCAAAAACAAAATCAAAAACAAATCAACAAGTTGTGTGCAAAGAGAATTAAAAAAATATTCAAACATCTTTCTTATCATCCCCTTGAGTCTGGTTGCATTACCATAACACGGGCAATGACCTGCTTCTGACCCTCATCGTCCCTCTCATTCATCAAAATCATAACTCATACTAAATCAGTTTTTCGTTTTCTTTTTTTTTTCAAAGGATATGTGATTTTAAAAAGATATGTGACTTAAAAAAAGATATATAACTTCAGAAAAGTATATAGAACTGCAGGAAGGGGTTTATGCCAAAATAATAAACATAACACCCTCTAATTCCTGCCTACACTACCTGAATTCTAAATAATTTTAGAAGAAAAGAAAAATACAATAGATATGCTGACTCCCTTGCTATCAAAAGCACAATACAAGATTCTGAAAATAAAAAGTAAAAATAAAAGTCACCCCTTCTATACCACTTTTTGCTTAAGGGGATTTACTCAATCTCGTCCAGTTCATCCAGTCCAGGACCCATTGATACATATTGGTGCATCAGCTCCAGATCTCCTCATTGATCATGTGATCAGCTGCTGCATTGACCATCATTGATCTGAGGAAAGGCACAACACAACACAACAACAGCACAAAAGCAACAACTACTATGGCTATTATTATTCCCACTTCAGTAAGCCATTTACCCCATGATTCAAATATTTTGTCAAAGTTCCCAGTATGCTTATCTCCTTCATTTTCAGTGACTTCTTCTCTTATTATTCAGTTTCTTCATTGTCTCGGTGAATGACCCATCAGGAGCTGTAGTATGTTGAACATAAGTACAACAGATAGCTTCAAATATTACACAACACATTATTTCACCTTGAATAACCAATTTAACATTTGTCTGCCATGTCATTTGTCTTATGGGTCTCCAACTGTTCTTCCAAGGCTCTCAATGCATCTTCAGTGTGATTGATGAACTTCTGTTGATCACAATAAATGTCTTTCATTCATTCTGCATTTTTATCACACGTCATCCATACACATACACTCAAAGCCTGATTTTACTTCATCTCTAACTTAAATTCATTCATTATTCCCCTTGGTTGACCATTCAAATCTTTGCACACACCTTTTCTGACATTGTTTTCGATGGAAATGTTGCATTTGGCTAAAAAAATTATCAATCATCAATCAAAAAATCATCTTAACATCGATTTTCACCTCCCCCCTTGTGTAATGGACAAAACCATCTAAAATTAAAATAGTAAAAAGTGTTGCTGGTGTAATCATGTCATTTTATATCTCATTTGTCCATCATTCTAAAGTTGAGGTGTTTTAGAGTATGCCTCCTAATTGACTCATCAATTTTTCTTTAATTTTATATGCAATTAATCATCCTAAATATCAAGGTGCAAATTCCACCAATTCTAAATTAGTAACACAATATTCCCCATTCGACAATGACTAAATGTTTCCAATAATACATCTGGTCGATAGTAGTTGTGTTAAACACCTCAGTCATAAACCACAAATGTTACAATTATCTAATAAATCAAATGATCTGCTAGATCTGGAACAAGAACCAATTTCAATTTCTCAAAACTAATTTGTCATTCATCTGTTAATTTAATCTTTCATCATAAGCCTTTTTCCCCCTGTTGGTCATTAACTGTTCTTTTGTATTGACTTTAGATTATTTTGAATTCATGAACTATACAGTTATTAACATCACATGATCCCTGGTAATGACAGCCTTTGTGATATCTCAAATTTGTAATTTTGAAATTACTACTTCAGATCTAGTTCAATAAATGAACTATGAACCAAGATGGAGTGATCAGCACCATAGCTTCATCATCCACACTGTTCTTGAACACTTTATATCCCTTTTTTCCCCTGATAGAGAGCTCAGTATCATACAGGCTCATCAGCTCTGTCTTAAAAGCCAAGTCCAAAATGTCTCTCTACACTGGACAACAGTTCAATAACCAGTCCAGTCCAGTCCTAAACTAAGTCCAGTCCCAGTTTTAGTTAATCGTTGAGTCAAGTAAACACTCAACCTCCCCTCCTTTTTTCTTTCTTTTTTTTAATGCTTACAGCTGGACTGATGTCTATTGAGATAAAGCAGATAGAGATCTTAACAGAATACAGAGAACTGCTGTTGGACCAGTGAATAATCAAAATACAATTAATATTTCAATTAATACAATGCCCATCAACCAATGCCTCTTCTTCTCTGCAGACATGTCCTTGTGTTTCTTGCTCTCACTTGTTGCACAGTCCAGTTGCTTTCATTTATGTTAAGGCATCCGTCCCAGAAGTTATCTGGTGTCATCTGGAAATTGAACATTCAGAGAAACGCATTAATCAAATTTATTCTTTATAAATTCTGCAATCATCTCTTTCAATTGTCCCTTAATGTCAGTCTCATCTGGTTGATAACAGCAGTTTCCCATGCTATTTTAATAAAGCAAGTTCTTCCCATTACAAGATCGTTTTTATCACAGGGAAACAAGATACAAATTTCAGACGTCTTCATATGACAGATCATTGTAAATACATTCATAGTACCTACATCTAGCATGTCTCTCTATATATGTTTTATCTCTATATTTCAATATATCAGATATTTCTATAATCCGTTTTGTCAGTTATTTGGATTTCCTCGAGGAACTGCACAAACCACTTATACTAAGGAGAATCTCCAGTGTTTTTGGTGGACACCAGTTTGTGCAATCCTCCGGATCAATCCCTGTTATCAGGCCTGCTTATTAATTTAATTCCCCTAAAGACCGGTCAACTAAGATTTATGACATTTTATTATTGTCTTTCAGTTCAATGTCTTATCAATTTTTTGGTGCTTTCTTGGTAATTGTGCAATTTAATTTGATTTTAATTCTGACTGAATTGGCAGATTTCACCAATCTGCACTTGTTTTGCATTTCTCTTCTTTTTTTTTTACTTTAACTTGTTTTTCTGTCAATTTTGGAAAATGAAAGCTTTCCCACTTTTTCAGCTTGTTTCATCATTTCTCCTAAATCTTTTGAGTGTCATCCTCTACTGACATACAAAGTGACACGTTTAGTTTGGAACTTGAAATCATTTTTCAATTAAATGTCCTTTTTCAGTCTTGCAGTACTGCCCCCTGTAGGCCTATTATGTAACTGGACTTCCAGCCCTTTTGTCTCATTTAGCCTCTTTTCTAGTTTTGGGTCCCTACCTAGATCACATATAATTATACAACACTGTGAAGAAATGAAATTTTGAAGAACTGTTGAAAAACATGTGCATCATGTGACCACTAAACACAGTGCCGTCAAACTGCTGTCACGCTTCATCCAGTCCATCAGCGTCAGATCCTGTAACTCCATCCACTCGATTAAACTTACCAGAGTACAGATTCTCCACACCTGTCATCAATCACCTGGGATTTGCACATATATATCCATACTTATCCACATGAAGTTGTCTGATCTCGCTCCACTATGTGCAAGACATTCCTGACTCTGAGGATATTGCAGGTTCGAGCCCACATGACTCAATGTGTAGAAAACTAATGTAGGAACTAGAATTAGGAACAGCTGAGGAGAGTCAGTGCTGCAGGAGGTGGATCATACTGGGCCTTAGTGGAGAATGGCCCTGTCCCAATTGGCACACTTCATGTGCACTTTCGGTCTTGTGGACTTACAATGGCCGCTGTGTGCACATGTCCGTTAAGTCCACAAGACCGTAGGGTGTCCCATTCGTCATTTAAGCTTAAAGAAGGGTGCTCGTGAGCGCCCCCTTTGCGGCTGCTATGCGCCCTCGATGCGCACTTCCGCTGAGCCCGCAAGACTGTGAGCTACGCAGAGGACTTTACCTGGCAGTCAAAGCGGCATTACGTTGTGAAAGTGCAGACTCAGAGGAAGACTGTGAGGGTTTAGGGTGCCATTTGGGACAGGGCCAATGACACCCCCAGACTTGATGTGCAGTGCCTGACTCTGACCCAGGCTTTCTGAACCCATCTGTGCTCCATATAGCCTATATTCACTTCAGACAGGAGCATGGACCTCTCCAGGCCAGCAGACATGAGTATGTTTAGGGCAGAGATCATTTATTACTCTGAGCTAAATACTTGTATGTATAAATAAATAGTAAATTACAGATTTGAATATTAAAACAACCTTTGTCAACTACCTATGTCACACTTTTTTGATGCCATTGGTGTAAGACAATCAGTATTGATATTTTGTCCCAATCTCCAGGCAGTACCGCTACACAGCATACAGGCAAGTTGTCCGCTGGGCCTATGGCATTCTGGGCAGGCACATCATGAAGCCCTTACCTGCATGTGTTGTGTCAGCCATTATGAGACAGTTTCCAGAGGAAGGAGGACTTTATAAAGGTTTTGAATAGCCCCATTACGAGATTCACTCTCCAAAATGTCAAACAGCCGTGATTTGGAAAAACAAGCACAATAAAGATTCACTACACATTTTCAGGCACATAATGAACACAGTATGTTGTACCTGGTTCCAGCAACTCCTTGTTCCTTGTTTCCCCCTCCAGAGGTGGATGTGCACAGCAGGGAAATGTAGGAGTGCCATGTTCGTGGATGTCCTGAACATGGTTGATCATGCTTTTCCACTTGTCCTCCATCACATCTGCATCTCCATTAGGAGTGGAAGCTGCAGTCCAGTAGAGGTGGTTAATAACAGCTGGCCTCCACAGCTTCAGATCTTCACAATCCCTCTCCTTTGCAGCAGCATCCAAAGCTTTCCCTAGAGCTGTTTCGGAACAGAAACACAAAATGTTAAAAAGGAAAATGTAATTACCAAAACTACCTTCATCAACATACATACTTTTGCCAATATGCCAGATGTCAAAAAATGGCTTGTTCCTTTTGGACACAACTCCTCCCGCACACACTTGGCAACCTAAAACGTGGGACACACACATTGATTATAAGAACATTTGATTTTAGTTGTAAATATAGTCAGCACAAGATTTTTTTTTTTTTGTGTACATGTGTGTCTTTACCTGCTGATTTGTGTCTGTGATGAGGGCTGACACTTACAAATGTTGCTCAGTCAGAAACCTTATGCTGCGCTTTAGACCCTCTAACTCACACCAGGAGCTACTTCAGACCTCTGAGCTCTGTAAAAAACATCTGGTCATGTTACTGTGTAACATTAGACAGGTGATATGTGTGTTTGATAACATTAACTTACCTGGACAAGCTGAAGATCTGAAACCTTGTTGATTCTGTCCTCAATCAAAGAGTGTGTGCCATATTTTGCACAATGGCCAGGAGAATCTGACCTATGAATGTCAGAAACAAAAATAGGTCCAACTTTATGTAATTTTGCAACAGCATAAGTCACTGCTTAGGTACCCCTGTCCAACCTACTGCAATCCCAAACAACAACTTTGTCACAAAATCTAAATGTGTTAATTAAATCATGTGTTAAAAATGGAGGTCAAAGATAGTGTTAGAGTTGTACCTGCCTGCATCAAACAGAAAGATTTTACAAATGATTTATCCTCCTACATTATGTAAACAGATGGCGGCATGTACAATTAATTCTAGGTATGAGTGTTAATCTACCTGATGAACGATGTGAAAGTCAGAGGTTACACTGTGAGCCAAAGTGAAGCACAGATGATTGAGGGGCCAGTGGAGAGAAAGCTATGGAGTGAATTTTGTGCCATAATTAAACAAACAAATCCAGCACATTTCACAAATAAATACAAACCATCCTATAAACTGCATATAACCTGTGAACAAATACCAAACCTACAGCATATAAATGCATACCTGTCTGTTACGATTGTGAGACACTTGCCTTTTTATGAGATCTCTCGGCTCGATTTTCTCACAAATGCAGTTGAGCAACTTCATCTTCACGCTTCAGGTCGATGAGGAAAAATGAGAGATCACACAACTTGAGTGTAGGGGAATGAGATCAGGTTCAATGTAATAAGGTTTACAGTGTCTGCTCTCTGGGAATTAAATATTATTTGTTTCTGTTTGTTTTGTTTTAATACTGATTGTAATAGACAGGCTTACAGCCTACTATTGCTTTCAGGACAGTAGTACACTGGACCGCTGGACACTCAGTGTTTTCTAACAAGTATTTACATAGTAATTTAATGCCTACTATATAGGTCTAATACGATTCCCATAGAGCAGAGTTGTTTGGCTTGCCAGCATTTGACACTGTAGCTCAAGGAAGGTTTAAACACTAGCTACAGTGTAAACTAGGATAATTAACTATTAAATTGATTATTTATTCCAGTAATACCACAGTGACTATGATTGTCTAGATCCTAAAACACATAGGATATATTTTTAATTGATATATCTATTTTGTTTACAGGTTGTTCTCAAACATTCCAAACCTGTTGAGCTGTTGGCCTATCAGTGCTCATGTGTGGCAGGGTTTGCTCTATGTAATCATATTGCAGCATTGCTCTTCCAAACAGCACATTACAGCCAACAGGGAGCGACAGCTGTCCCCCCTACTCACAGCTGCACAGGGTCTGAGCAGCAATGGCACAAACCCAGGACTCAGGTGATGTTGGTCAACACTATCACAATTAATGCATTATTAATTTACACATTATATAATATTTTCCTACATCTCCTTTATGATGTAAGTTTTGTTCTTGCTCTTATTTCAACTCGCATCAACTTCCAATAGCACAGAGAGTGCAGCATATTTTCTTATGAGAATAGTAATCATTGAGCTACATTAAACTACATATAGCACAAAGTAAATGAGTTCTTATACAACATTCATTTACAGGGCTTTATGCCTGGCCCAACCAATGAAATGATGATATTGTCAGCTAGGCCCAAGGAGAGAAGATTAGCAGAAGGCATCAGGTAAGGTGTAGGAATGGGAAGTAGTTTTACCACATTTACTACATTTATTGAAAATATGTATTAAAATGTTTTTTTCAGACTGGTTTATGATCTTTGTTATCTGGACTGAACATTACATGAACCTTTAATTAACACTGTGTACATGTGTTATATGTATGTTTTCAGGAGCAACCTGTATAAAGCTGCCTGTAACCTGACTTGTGGCCTTCCAGACATGTCAGTTCTGCGGGTGAATGATATTTACGAAGGCATGTCAAGAGAAACTGCTCCTTCAGGGGATGTGCCTTTGGTGGACAGTGTTTTTGGAAAAGTCCAAGAAGGGAGTTTACTCTCTTATCAACTTACATTTACATTTAGTCATTTAGCAGACGCTTTTCTCCAAAGCGACTTACAAATGAGAGTAGTAGAAGCAATCAAATCAACATGAGTACAACAGTAAGTAAGTGCTGTGTGAAGTCACAGTTTCATCAGTAAAGTGCTCGTAGCAAGGAATTTTTTTTTTTTTTTAAATAAATACACAAAGATGAAAAAAGAATAGAAATCAAAAAAAATATTAAAATAGATAAAGTAGTAAGTGCTACTATTACTGGGTCAAGTGCTGACGAAAAAGATACGTCCTTAGCATTTTTTTGAAAATGGCTGAAGACTCAGCTGCACGGATAGAGCGTGGTAGATCATTCCACCAGCCAGGAACAGACCCGGAGAAGGTCCGCGTGAGTGATTTTGTTCCCCTTTGTGATGGTACCACAAGCCGCCGTTCACTTGCAGAACGCAAGTTTCTGGAGGGCACATAAGTCTGAAGTAGTGAGTTAAGGTATGGAGGTGCAGATCCAGCGGTCGTTCTGTAGGCAAACATCAGAGCCTTGAATTGGATGCGAGCAGCTATTGGCAGCCAATGCAAACTGATGAAGAGAGGTGTGACATGCGCTCTCTTCGGTTCGTTAAAGACCAGTCTTGCCGCAGCATTCTGGATCAGTTGTAGAGGCTTGACAGTGCATGCTGGAAGGCCAGCCAAGAGAGCATTACAATAGTCCAGTTTGGATAGAACAAGAGCTTGGACAAGAATTTGTGTGGAATGCTCCGATAGGAAGGGTCTAATCTTCCTGATGTTGTACAAGGCAAATCTGCAGGATTGGGCCGTTGTAGCAACATGATCTGTGAAGCTTAAATGATCATCCATCACCACTCCAAGGTTCCTGGCTGTCCTGGAAGCAGTAATGGTTGATGACCCAAGTTGAGTTGAAAGGTTATGATGAAGTGTTGGGTTGGCACCGACCACAAGCAGTTCCGTTAGTGCAAGGTTGAGGTGAAGGTGGTGGTCCTTCATCCAGGCAGAAATGGCTGTCAGGCAGGCTGCGATGCGACCAGCAACCGTCGGATCATCTGGTTGGAATGAGAGGTAGAGTTGTGTGTCATCAGCATAACAGTGATAGGAGAAACCATGATCCTGAATGACTGACGGACCTTCATCCTGAAGCTGGAAAAACTCTTTCCAAACAAGCGACTGGCATCAACAGGCCATTAAGATGCATGTGAACACAAACTAAATCACTAAATCTGTTTGAGTGAGTGCATATGTTCAATGTGTCTCGCTGTCGTCTCACTCCTTCTCCCTCTTTGGTTTCTATATAGGGGATAGGGAACGATCAGACAGCGCACTATATAGGGGACAGGGAACGATCAGACAGTGCACTATATAGGGGACAGGGAACAATCAGACAGTGCACTATATAGGGGATAGGGAACAATTCAGAGTGTAAATATGATTTCTATTGGGGCGAATGAAGTCTGGTTTCATGTTAGTGTCACACGAACTGCCGTAGCTCTGGTCCATAGACATGATAGCACAGAATGGATCATGATTGATTCGCCGCAGACAAGAAAACGTATCAGACCCATTTGAATTCTGTATTTTAGTGATATGGAGGAGATTAGGAGGAGAAATGGTTAAAGATTAGGAGGAAACTGCGGCTTTATCTAGCTCAACAGCTCTGGCTGAGCTGTGATATAAATGAAATGCTATTGGCTATTTTTTTAAAAAGGGGAGGAGCTTATGCCTCGCCCCATCTTCCTGTTTCAGTGGAAATTACATCAACACATTGAATAATGCTGCGCCTTTCAAGGTACTTCAGTTGGCCTTTAAAGTCAGCATGAAAGGGAAGTTGCACTTTTTTCTTCCCTATTGTGCCGTATATCTGAGTAAAATGGCTTCTCAAACAAGAACAAATGTAGGGCGGGGCTTGATTTTGTCCATGGGGATTTGATTGGATGGTTGTGGTTTGCTATTGGTGGATCTCATGTGAGTGACAGGTTGCCCCGCCCTCGTCATGAGAGAAGAGAAGTCACTTTTATTATGATTCAAGATTACCAGGATCATGAATTTAAAACAATCACAGATAAATCATTCATAATAAACACTGCAATATGTTCCATTTTGATTTCATGGTGACCAACTTCAGTGCTCAGGCCTGACCAGCGGTTCTGCAGTGAGTCTGTGTGAGAGTCCATTAGGAAGCGAGGGGGAGGGGTTTACAGACCACGCCCACAAACATGCGCTAGTGGTAAACAAACAGAGCAAGAGTAACTTTGGTAATTGTGGTTTTTATGCTCATCTTTTATCTGGGACAGCCCAAAATCGTACAGTGTACCAGGCATTAGATATAATAAATCTTTTTGCAGGAGACATTGAGCTTGTACTTTGCAGATCTTATACATGCTGTTTTATGGTGCTAAATTTTATACACCTTCTACCTTATTTTAATTATTCTCAGGTTAGGTAAAGTAAGTCGAATCTGTCCTAATTCATAAGTATTTGAAATCTTATACTTACAAAACAGGTCTCAGAAGACTTCTCCATGGTCTGCTCAGTTTAAAAATCAGAGACTTTTTAGCAGGCGAGCTTCTTAGTTATAAGTAATATAGTTTTTTATTAATTACAGGTTAACTGGTTTACATACAAAGTACTAAATATAAAAAACAAAGTAAAAGAAAATAACAATAAAACTTAGTTTACAGGCGTTTGTCTGCAGGAGGCGCTAACAGCAAGGCATCTAAGAGGCCGTTCTTCAAGAATCAGCGTCTGCCCTCATTTTCTTCTCTTAGTCTTTTATAGACAACTCAAAACACTGAGGTCATGACATACGGAAGATCCCCTCATAATTCATCAGTCCTTTACAGTCAATTGGTCAAATCCAAAATCTTGAGCTGTCATAAGCCCTGGAAAGCACCTCAGGATTTGCTTATATAGAGCCCTCCGTTCTCTTGCCTTCCTTCTTTGGGCTCTCTTCCTTTGCCGTCTCCTGCTCCTCGTCTGCAGGACATCACTCAAGGGTAATACCTGCTTTTCTATCGAATACATGTTTTTTCCTCTCTATTCTACTAGCATGCTTTTAATACATTCTTTAATAAATGTGTTACAACACCAGTTGTCTTTCATTATAAATTTCAACCATCTATTTTCCTTCAAGTTATCTTTTAAATGTTTTCAATATATAAAAGCTATCACTTATTTTTCTATTTTGTGCTTCTTTTTATTAAACAATTATTATTCTTATCAATCACTTATCTCAATAAATGTTTTTCCAATTAATGTTTTTCTTCTGTTTAAGCTATTATTTTTCTTATAAGAAAAGGTACACCTAGCACAGAAGTTGCATTTTCTGATGAAGCAGGTGTGGCTGATTATCACCAATGAACAAACAGATACATAACAGACATGACAACGCATCATATGACCCCTTTCATACATTAATACAAATATAATACAACTATTATTAAAATGATGATTTATACACTCAAGCTTTCATTATTTGTTTTCCAAAAGTGAGTCTGAACAGTTTTTTTTTTCTTTTTCATAATTGTAAATGATCTTTCATTAGTCTTTGTCTCCCTCTGCTGGTACAACACAAACACAAACATATTCAGGCTCCATATTTTCTTTCTAACAAAACTAACATTTCTGAGTTTATACTGTGCCTTTATACAAATAAAATGTTAATCTATGAATGAGAAACTGTAATTTGCTGCTCTGAAATAAAAGGTGTTTTCAAATTTAAATGAAGTCTTAATTTCTAACAGTGAAGTCACTGTATCTTCAGTCTCTGTTGATTCTGTTGACTGTGAGTCTCTGTAGTGGATCCTCATTCACCATCAGATGATCAGCAGAAGATCAGACTGTCATCTAAACCTAAAATAAAACACACAAACAGTCACATATGCAGTATGAGACATTACATCTGTCACATCTTTCCATAAGAAAACTTAGCACTGACTAGATCAGCTTTATTAATTCATTCTCAAACATGATAATATTGCTTCTATCTGATGCTCAAAGTCACTTTACAAAATCAAAAGGTCATGAAAGGTCACTTTCACACAACGGACAGCTGATCCAGAACCAGCAGAAATGATCATTACACTCCACTACAAATTTAATATCAGTTCATAACAAACAACCCAAATCTCAGATTATCACACACATAGAGACAGTTAAAGGGGAAAAGCTGAAAATAACATTAATATTATTTATACAATCAGTCACAACAATATGAGCAGAATTAAACTCATATTAAACAGTTTAAAGTTCAGAGATCTACAGAAACTGAAGCTGAATTTAAGACTCATTATCTGATGATCTCAGACAAAATGTTCACACACACGTGGAGTTACTGAACCTGGTACAATTTCCTTCATTTCTAGTGAGTAAAACAGCCATTTGAACTTTAAATGAAAATATGATGATGAAAATTGTTAAAAACTATTGTTACCATAGTGTCTTCAGTTTATAATGTGGATCATCCTTCAGATCCTTCAGCAGCTTCACTCCATAGTGTGTTAGTTTATTCCAAAACAGATCCAGTTCTCTCAGGTGTGAGGAGGGGTTTGATCTCAGAGCTGAAGCCAGAGCAGCACAACCTTCATCTGTGACACCACAATCCCACAACCTGTAGAGAACAATGACACACTCTTCACTCTCTCAGATCAGATCAACAGATCACCATGTTTAATGTCAGATTTACCATGTTATTTGTGTGTGTTTGTGTGAGAAGGAAAGCTTATATAAACTTATATAACAAATTATTTATATCACATTAAATAACATGTAAAGATGATCACAGAAAAGAGATGGATGTGATGGTCATTAATGATTCTTGTTCTTGTTCTTCATGTATCAAAGTCCTGACTAGTGTTGTCACGATACTGGAATTTATAACTTCGATACAATACCTTGAAAAGTCTCGATATTTGATACCATTTTTGACTCCACAGGGAAAAACACTGTATATACTGTCATATAGATATTTTTATCATTATTTCTTTTTTGTCCATAAATTGAAAGTCTAGCCAATCAAAGATTTCTTCTGAAGTAATCACTTTATATGATAAAGATTTAAAGCTTTTTAATATATAAACGTTGATCAATTACCATTACAATGATCTCACAAATATTTGCTAACTCAATGTATTTGTTTTTACAGTGGAGTAATTTTGTTGCAATATCTTACACACACAACACAAGCTTGATTTCAAATGGTAAATTGAATTAAAACAGACAAGAATATAGTAATGAAATAAGAACAAATTAACAATAACATATAAATACAATAGAATAAAGATAGAAATGAAATGGACTGCTTTATTTCTTCAGGTAGGTCTAACAGTATTCAGGTAAGAAACTGACAACACTAGATTGAGTGTGTTTAAAGTAAAGAGTGTTAAATGTTGATCGTATCTCCTTACTGAGGAGCAGCTCATGTGTTCAATCATTTACAGATCAATCACTCAATCACCTCAACTCAACAAAATATTATTTCTACACTCTACAGGTATATGGAAGTTCAAGTCCATTTACTAACATGTTAAACATATAAGCCTGTAGCCTTTATCATATGTTCTGTCATATAAACAGTATAATAACAATAATATCATTTACTTCCATCAAACAACTCAGTAAGTATTATTAGTATTATTATAATTATTGTTTTTGTTGTTACATTTAATGTATTGTCACACTTTAATATGTGAAACATATGATCAGAAAACTAAACACATTTATCGTCGTCAGGCTTTTATTTGTGTTTAATGGATCAAACAGCGGAGCTGCGCTCTCAGGTTTATGGCTGCTGTAAATTTGACCTGCCACAAGATGGCGCTGTTTTCGACACTCTTGATGCTTTGAAACTTTTCCCGAAACAAAACAAGATAACAATAAAGTTAGATACCTGTTTCTTGAAGATATTATCTCGCTATCTCCTGCATTTTTTACTGGAATAATTTATTTGTGGAAAAGTGGAAAAAGATTTGGTCTTTACAACAAAAATATTTTCTCACCAATAAAGTAAAAGAAGTGTCTTTCAAAATAATAAATAAATTTTACCCTGTTAAATATTTTATGATTAAATATAAAACCAATATTAATACAAGATGCTAATCTTTCCAAGTTCACACAGAAACTGTCTATCATTTATTTTGATCATATTTCTATACTGAACAACTATGGAAAGATATTGAAACATTTATTAAAGATAATATCCAACAAGATATATCTGTAACTTTTAAAGATATTATTTTTGGACACTTTGATTCTGATTCTAATAAAAACAAATCTTATTTTCTTGGCAAATTCTATATCCATAAATGAAATTTCACCAACAACAAACTAATTTTTATTGTTTTTATTTAAAATGTATCTTGATACTGTTTCATCCTCTGTAAATAAGACAGCGAGAAGAACAACCTCAATTTGTAATGACTTTAATTTGTACACTCTAATTGAAATATAAATTAATATCTTACCCTCATGTTTTTTTCTTCTTCTTCTTTTAGCAATTATTGTTGTTGTTTTTTTTTGTTCTGTATGTTCAGATGACATTGTACATACTGTCGATACATGTTGTGTACTCTATACAAAATTGTATATCATTAATGTCATCTTTGTAATGTTTGCAATCATAATAATAATAATATTAATAATTAAAAAAAAATAAAAACTTTTCCCAAAAAAGGCTTGAACCCGTGAACCGGAAGTTGCAAGCGACTTTTCTCCAGCGTTGTGACGTATTTCCAAGTGAAACAGAATATTGAATAGAGGGCAGGGTTTTACTTTAGCGCTCCTCCTCTCCATCTCTCACTCATAGCAGACTAACGGTTGGAGGGGAGTGGTTTAAACATTTTCAACCCAAGCCGTCAAACTGACGTCATCAGAGAAGGAACACCATTTCAGACCGGAAGTAACTTTTCAGATTTTGATTAAAGATCACCACGACAAACAATCTTTTTCTGTGTATTAACTTGCACGGATTAATTGTTCACCACAAGACTAGTAATATGAACTGACAAAGTAAATAGGGTCAGTTTGATTTCATGATGACTTTAAGAGGCTTAATTTCTCCATCCCTACTCAATAGTTTTAGGCCTTTTTGCAAATTTTTCCCATCGAATTTAGCTGTTTTAGAGCGTTTACTCATTTTGAGCCTGTTTTTAAACATGAACTATCTGTAATGTGATTTTTCATGTGTGAAAAAAAAGCAACGAAACTAAACTAGCCAATCAGATTTCTTTTCACCCATTTCCCTCACGCCCAACCATGCGCACACACACACACACACACACTCACACACACACTTGACTTTATAACACAAACGCACACCTTTATTTATTCTTATTATCTCTTGCTTTTTTAATATGTCAAGTGTACACAGATAGCTTTTAATAATCAATTTTAAAAATATGTAAAAAATAAAATAAAATAAATAAAAACGGCATTAATTCATGCCCTCTCATGGTAGGCACAGTGAGTTCATACAGCTGTACATCTGCAGGCGCCACTGCACTAGATGATTCACCCTGCGTTCCATTCGGAAGGGCTCATCCCTATGCCCTAATCCCTTCAAAGGGTTTACCCTCCGGAGTGAGAGCTTCAAAGGGATGAAGGGGTAAAAAAACTCTTTTTTTGGAACGCACTTCTGTGTCATCTTAACGAGACAATCAAGGAGGTGCCTTCGTCACACATTTTGTACACTGGTTGACGCCCCCAAAAAACATGCTCTGAACGATGAGTAGATTGTGCAACGTTAGTTTATTTATTTGTTTATCGCAGCATATTGTATATTGTGTCTATGTATTTGAAACATTTGAATGGACTGATAAAGGGAGCTGTAAAGTGTTTTTGTTGAAGTACAATGTCGCTTTGACCATAATAATGTACCAAATCTAGCTCGTATAAATATTACAGTAGTATAGAAAAATATTATACATACATTTATAGGTAAAATCGAACTCCGAGCCTCCTGTACACATTCTGTGACGACAAACAACTTCCCTGTGCAAAGGATCATGGGGGCCCAAAGTGTCCATCAGTTGTACCCTTCAGAATCCTTCATTCAGAAGAGCCCTTTGAAATGGCCAGTTTTGAGCACTTCGGTTTGGAACGACCCTTCAATATGGCGGCCATGATTGTTTTCACTCCGAAGTGCCCTTCGAGGGCGATATATCCCGCTTGGAACGCACCGTCAGTCGGACCGCGAGACCACACACCTGTTGATTGTAGGAACGATTTCACAGAGAGACGAGATCTCACGGAGACTCACGAGATCAAACGTGACTTGAGAAGAAAAACAAATGGAGGACAATCGATGTTGTCAGCTGACTCTCCTGCCACGCGTTGTTTTAATGAATGTAATTAGGACTTTCACGATTCCTCGTTTAAATTTGAGTACTTGATTTAAAAAAATCCTCAATAGACCCTTTTCACATTTCTGTGTTTCTCAGTAGCAGAAGTCGTCATAGTTGAGTAAACTTTTATAGCAGTGAATTACATTTACATTTACATTTATGCATTTGGCAGACGCTTTTATCCAAAGCAACTTACATTGCATTATACTATACATTTGTATTGAACCCATGACCTTGGCATTGCTAGTGCCATGCTCTAACCACTGAGCTACAGGAAAGCTAATTTACAACATTAAATATATGAGACTACATTAAATATATGTTTTGTTTTGTATTTATTTTTGTTTTTATTTGTGCAAATAGCAAAAGAAAAACTCCATTATAGTGTTTTTACAACCTTCAAAAAGAGGGAAAAAATAGAGAGCGATTGATAACGGCAGTCAGAAGAGAGAAAGATGTCATTTTTACCGTCACTCCCACAGAAACACCCTCACAGCAGCGGTAACTAGTTTTTTGTAATTTAATGCAAATGTAATATAATACTGAATATATACAATATTGATGACCGTTAAACGTGTCGTCACAGTCTGTGAAAAAAGTCAACAGACCTTTATCACAGCGGAATTGATTACCGGAAGTGCTCGTCGAAGCAGTGTATCGATTCTTCCGGTTATGTATATTTTCAGTGGGCTGTTATCACATAGTTGAATAAACGCCTCTTAAAATGAACATCCGCAGGATGATTTCAAACTCCAGACATTTTCAGAGAGGAGAATTTGGTAATTTTGGTAAAGGGTGTTTATCAGTCAAATTCACTTATAAATGTAAATTCAACAGGTAAGAAATATGATCAGTAAGAGAAAAACACAGTTAATGAGAAGACGAGCACTGGACTGTGACAGGTTAGATGGGAAATAAATGTATTTGGAAGGGAACATTTCAGCAAGTTGAAGATATGAGATGTAAACACTCTCAGTTTGGAAATGCATCTACTACACGAACGTACTCCAGCGTCCGCATATTATTTTAAAAGAAGGACCTTCATCCCGCCGTATCAGTCTCACCCATGCTTTCCTCAATTCTTGTTGTGTCGAGAAATCGTGAAAACTGAGGCGAGGATGTCGTTGTTCAGAATCAGAGCAGCCGGATCGCTGCAGTAACACCAGCGAGAGGATTCAGACATTAGTTTTGACTGAGTTGCGATGGGACCGGAAGTAGAGATACACTGCTTCACTTACCGGAACAAAAATACACGAAACAAACCGGAAGTTGTGCATTCTATGGACGAGAATCCATCTTTTCACACTGAGGACAACTGAGGGACTCAAACACAACTATTAAAAAAGGTTCAAACATTCACTGATGCTCCAGAAGAAAACATGATGCATTAAGACCCGGGGGTGAAAACTTTTTGAATTTGAGCATCAAGATAAATTTTACTTAATTTGTCTTCCAGGAAACATGTGGGTATCTTCTGTAGCTTCCGGTGGGCAGTACTAAATGAAAAAATTAGATATTTAAACAAAATAAGACAAATTTGGACATCTTCATCTTGTTCAAAAGTTTTCACCCCCCGGTTCTTAATGCATCATGTTTTCTTCTGGAGCATCAGTGAATGTTTGAACCTTTTTTAATAGTTGTGTTTGAGTCCCTCAATTGTCCTCAGTGTGAAAAGATGGATCTCAAAATCACACAGTCACTGCTGGAAAGGGTTCAAATATGCAAAAGATGCTGGAAAATCAAAGAATCTGCAGGAGCTGGAGGTTTTTCTGAAGAACAGAGCTCAGTTTAACTGTTCAGGACAAACAAGAGACTCATGAACAACCATCACAAAACATAAAAACAGTCGTGGATCATCCAGATAACCACACAGGATTAAGAATCAAGGGGATGTAAACTTTTGAACGGGTCATTTTTATAAATTCAGCTATTTTTTGACTATATATAAACATCTTTTATGCAAAATATCTTATTCAGGACAGTATTAAATAAAAAATAACTCATTTTGCATGATCCCTCTTATTTTGTTAAAATAATTAACATTCTGCAAGGGGTATGTAAACTTTTGAGCACGACTGTATATATTTTACCACATTAAAATATATGTCTTATACTGTGATAATACATACTATTGTTCTGTAAAAATAAAAAGCAACATTTAATAATCATAATAATTAATATATTATATGATATATTAAATGTATTAATAGAATTGTAATTATTAAAGTACCTGCGAAAAGTTTGGAAACAATTATTTATGATTTTAAAATAAGTCTCTTCTGCTCACCAGGGCTGCATTTATTTGATCAAAAATACAGTAAAAACAACAACATTGTGAAATATTCTTACAAATAAAAAAAAGTTGTCTATTTTAATATATTATAAAATGTAATTTATTCCTGTGATCAAAGCAGAATTTCAGCATCATTACTCCAGTTTGTGTCACATGATCTTTTAGAAATCATTAAAATTCGATTTGATGCTCAAGAAACATTTCTGATTATCATCAATGTTAAAAACAGTTGTGCTGCTTCAGATTTTTGTGGAAATGGTGATACATTTTATTTTTCAGAATTCTTTGAAAAATAGAAAGTTCAATGAACAGCATTTTTTTGAAATTATATTACATGCATTTATCAAATATATTAAACAGTGAATAATAATAAATAGTGAATGTTTCTTGAGCAGCAAATCAGCATTTCTGAAGAATCATGTGACACTGAAACTTCTCTTTGTAAACAACAACAGAATTATAAATGATTCTAATGACGAATGTTGCGTTCCCAAATGCAAATTAAAGCGTCACAAACGCAGTAGCATTTACAGTGAATCGACACTGAAAACACAGTGACGTTACTGTTACAGCAAACATGCAGCGCGTCATATAATTACATCACTGCCGTTGAGAATTTTATATTAAATTCTCACCACCATTCATAAAAAAGTTACCGGGCGAGTAACACGTTTCAGCGCTGATTCTACTCGCATTGGTGCGTTGAACCTTTTGAACCATAGACATTATAATAAACACTAGACGCCCTATTGGCTTCTGAACCGTACGTCAACGGCGCCGCCATATTGCGCTCATAACTGGAATTGAGAAAAATGCCTGCTTCGTGTGTATTTGGTCATTACATAATTATATTGATAGTAGTTTGCCACCAGAGTCAGATTAAAATAGCTAGCGATGTCCTGTTAGCTGTGAAAGTTGAGACATGAGTTTACATGATTTCTAATATAGTTTTAGCTTATATTATATCTTATTTTATAAACTAAATTTCCTTAAGTTTAAATATGCATCTTTATTTTCTTAAAACCGACTTTTATGACAAGTACTCGTTTCGGCTAGGTGACTGACATGTTGTGAATCTTACTGTAACGTTAGTTAGTTGGCTAGCTTCTCACACACTGAAGGTTTCCCAAAGACAACGAGTTGAGGAGACAGTGGGAAGTAGCTAGAAGGGAAGTTTCCCGACTCATCTACAAAGAGTAGGTTTGTCTTTTTAGATTATTTAATAGTTTGCCATTAAATGGTAATTTGTTTATATTTTTATTTCCTTTTTAGCCCGTTGCAACCAGGGCTACACAAGCCTCGAGGAAAGCTGAGGAGAGCCTGTCGGACTGTTCTCGCCTTTTCCAAGAGACTGACGGAAAATATATAGCCTGTTGTTGTTGTTGTTATTATTATACCAATACTATATTATTATTGTACTAGTCACTATTTAATTTACTATTTTTATTACTGTCTATATTATTCTGCAATTGATATTACATTGTATTTGTGATTATTATTATACCAATACTATTATATTATACCACTTGAGATTATCAATCTATTATAGTTATGCTGTTATATTATTGTCTATATTCTGTAAATGATACTACATATTCTATTGTTATTATTATAGTATTATTATACTATATGCTATTATCAATATGTTATATTATTGTACTTATACTATTATATAATTGTACTATTCATTACTATTTTATTTGTTGTATACTGTTTGTTTATTGACAGTATTATATACTTTTATTTACTATATTATTATATTATATACTATATAAACTATTTCTTATATATAGTGTGTAACAAACTATTTAGTATTCTCACTTTATCTTATATTTACTATTTGCATTGCACTGTAGTTGTACCATGTCATATATCTTACCATAAAGGATCCATCAGTTATTGTTGTTGTATGTTTTGGAGTATCTGTCTGTAAATATCTGTATCATTTTAGTGCTATAAAAATACAGAAAGCAGTCTGTGTGATTTGTATTTGATGATTTTTCATTTTATCAATGGTGGTCAATTCTAAGCTCAAGAAAAGCTAAAATTGGGTTAAAGACAGAAAATGCCTTTTCCACAATAAGAACTTTATTTCATGTAATGTGAAAATTAAATTATATCTCAGAATGGGCCTTTTCACAATTCTTATGCAAGAATAAAGCAGCCAAATACATGACAAGCCTGAGCTTTGACTTTTTCTTATTAAAATAAATATTTTATATGTCTAACTATAGAGATTTTAAGTAACTAGAACTTTTTGTACACCGCGTACATTATAAACCACTGAAATCGGTTGATAAATGTAAATGTTATTTTTGTTTTTATCCAGAAAAACCGCAGCTCGCCTGTTTACTTGCATTTGTTAACAGCGCAGTCTTGCCCCGCACAATATGGCGGACTCGTTGACGTATCGCAGCAACAGTCCAAAGAGGCCAATAGAGCGTCTAGTGTTTATTATAATGTCTATGTTTTGAACTCTTTTAGGGACCATTCATATGTCGCGTCTAAAAACACATGGAAAACGCGTCTGTGCCGCTTTCTCATTTCCAAAGCGCTCGGGATCTTGTGCTCCGGTGGCGTCTTTCGTTACTAAGCAACCATGAGCTGCACTCTCCATGACGACACGGTAGTTTGTTTCAGCAAAGCTCTGCTACTAGATTTATTTAATAATGTGTATCCGTGTACAGCTCTGATCAGATATTCCTCCATCTTGGCTGAGCTTTGTCCTGCAGATGGCGCCGCGTGAGAAAAAATCTTCTGTCCAATGATCAGTCACTGAGTCTGTCAGACTATAGAAATTTTTTGCGGTAATGCGACGAAAAAACCTATCGAATCTGAATTTAAGACTTTTTAAGGCCTTTTATTAGGAAAAATATATTTAAGACCTTTTAAGGACCCGCAGCCACCCTGCACCAGCAGGGAACAGACCAGGAGAAAGTACTATAACCTTGTAAATATCGTTCATTTGAATGAATGATTGACGTTTATATTTTTGGACTGTGAGTGTAATTCGCAGACGGTCCCTTTAGCAGCCTAGGTGAAAATGAAGCGAATATCAAAGTTAAAACTAGCAAACGGACAAACGGATCTACAGTCACATCAAATGTAGCTGCTAACTGACCTAAAGCGTGTGTAGATGCATCTACTCTGAAGAGAATATAATCAGCAGATATAGTGTACTATTATTTTCTACAGTGTCAGCCAATGACTCTTTTACAACGATCAGCCAATGGAGGCACAGAGACCGCCTTCTGATGTTTGATTGACACCCTCTCATTAGCATGTTGTGCCAAGGAAAAATAAATATAAAGCTATATTCAAAAATGAATAAATGAATAAATGGTTAAAAGGAAAAAAAGTCAACTTTCAGTTTAGTGTTTCCTTTAAAAAAAATTTTATTTACCCCAACGTTCGTTTTATTTATTTATATCCTCACACATTCAATTATTTATGTAATTATTTATGCAGGAATATGTGGATTTATGTATTTATTTGCACATTTATTTATTTATTTATCTATGTATCATTTTGTGGATTTATTTATTTATGGACATATTTATTTGTGCATTTATATATTTATTGTTTTTGCAGGTTTCGTCCTCCATACTGCAGGTGTGTGATGTGATGATGTGTGAATCTTCATGTTCTTTTGTTTATGCTGCTATTTGCGCATGTAAAGCTAAACCCCTGGAAAAAAAACATTATTTTATGGTATTTTTAATGGGTCACAAACACCCATCTATTCTAATTTAATTTTAATTTTAATTCTAATCTTAACGGTTTATGATCGACTAATGAGCTTCAGTTGTTATCAGGAAAATAATCTAATTGATCAAAATGCTCTCATTACAATTCTCCACCAGATTTACAATGCTGCATGCAAGTTCACAATAACTCAAAAAATGTGATCGTAGCCACCGCTCACGTCGCGTGGAAACGGCCGTACGCACTGTTTTCTGTCGTACGTTTGTTTCATAAATGAGGCCGAGTCGGACATGAGGCCGAGTCGGACTTGAGTCCGAGTCCTTAACATCCGAGTCCGAGTCGAGTCCGGCCGAGTCCAGAAAGATTTAAATGATTTGAAATTTCTGTCATACGTTCGTTTCATAAATGTGGCCCAATGTGTGCCATTTCATCAGATTTGTAAGGTAAATCATTTATTAACCTACACCAACACAGGAGAATACGTCAATATCTAGTGTTGGGTCCGAGTCCACCTTTGTCGAGTCCGAGTCAAGTCCAAGTCCTTAACCAATCAAGTCCGAGTCCAAAAGGGGCCGAGTCGGACTTGAGTCCGAGTCCTTAACATCCGAGTCCGAGTCGAGTCCGGCCGAGTCCAGAAAGATTTAAATGATTTGAAATTGCAATTGACCTTTTGCAAAGACCCTCCCCTCTTAGTGACTTTTGCTATGCTGCTCTCACACCACACATCATGTTCTCACACAGTGAAAAATATATTGCGAAGCAAAGAGGACACTGACTTATTACTTTGATATAATATAAAATCTTAGCTTTCAAATTTTGTCATTTTTAAGAAATTCAAACAATAAATACCGTTTTGTGGCAGTTTAATGTGTAGCACCTCAGTTCAAGCAGCATGTGAACTTCTAGTTATAGCACGAATTTAACATGAATGCACAAAGATGTCAATACACACCTTTTTCAAGTTCAAGTCCACTGACGTTAATCTACTAACTGGTTTGGTTTGTTTGTCAGACAAAATGGAGGATATCTGCATTATGATAGGTCAGTTCAGCTGTCAATCAAACTCCTGTGAAAGGTCAATTGTAAACTCGACACTGAGCTCTTAAATTAATATTTTAACCAAAATGATTGCAATATACAGTTGCAGTCATAAGTTTACCTACTGTACACCAGGGGTCGGCAATTAAGTTTGGCATCGGGCCAAAAAATTTCACCCCTAGATGAATAATAAATGCGTATCATTTTAATTTGCTTGTTACACAATGGATCCTAACTTACTGTAATAATTATTTGACCTAGCCTACTTTTACACTCAGAATTATTCCTTGGCATCCTCACGTACTAAACTGCATTTTTTAAAATTGTTTGCGTGCAGCAGGTACGCTATTACATCGTGTGCAGACTGATGTTAACATTTAAGCTCTGGTGAGAGAAAATGGCACTATCAAAGAGTCTAAAGAGGAGAGTTGACAGCGAAAATACAAAGAAGAATGGACAGACAACTATGCGTTCATCCTACCTGGTTTTGTGAATGCAAAGCCAGTGTGTCTTATCTTCAACTAAGTTGTCGCTGTTTGCAAAGAATATAATATTAGGGGCCGTTCACATGTCGCGTCTAAAAACGCCCGCGCCTCTTTCTCCTCCTTTCCAAAGCGCTTGCGCTCCCGTGGCGTCTGTCGTTGCTATGCAACCATGAACTGCGCTCTCCAGACAGATCTATTTCAGAACCAGCCGCTATCAAAATAATCTGACTGCGGGCGCGGGCCAGATATATTTGCTGGCGGGCCAGTTTTGGCCCACGGGCCGCCTATTGCCGACCACTGCTGTACACCTTGCAAAATCTGCAAGGTAATGCTCAAGAAGGCAAAACAATGTCTTAAAGGGTTAGTTTATCCAGAAATTAAAATTTCTGTCATTAATTACTCACCCTCGTGTCATTCCAAACTCGTAAGACCTTCATCATCTTCGGAACACAAATGAAGATATTTTTAGTAAAATCCGAGATCCAATGCAACTACCACTTTCAAGCCTCAGAAAGGTAGTAAAGACATCATTAAAGTATTCCATGTGACTCCAGTGGTTTAACCTCAATTTTATGAAGGGACGCGAGTGCTTTGTTTGTGCAAATAAACAATTTTCCACTTTATTTACCAAATAATATTATCCAAAGCGTGTTCACGCAACAGTCTTGTGTAAACTCAAAACACGTGTCATGATGCACGTTGCAGATCAATATTTTCCTGAATAAAGTGGTAAATTATGTGGGGGTTTTTGCGCTCGTGTCACTTCACAAAATAATAACTGAGGTTAAACCTCTCTAGTCACATGGATTACTTTAACAATATATTTCCTACCTTTCTGGACTCTGAAAGTGGTAGTTGTGTATGGAGGGACAGAAACCTCTCGATTTCATTAAAAATAACTTTTTCAGTTTCAATTTAATTTGTGTTCAGAAGATGAACGAATTCAAGGTCTTACGGGTGTGGAATGACATGAAGGTGAGTAATTAACGACAGAATTTAGATTTTTGGGTGAACTAACCCTTTCAGAGCCAGGGGTAAACTTTTGAACAAGATGATGGTGATGTGTACATTTTTCTTTCTTTTTAATATGTTAATATCTTATTAAGCCTCTAAAGGGCAGTACTAAATGAATTTTTAAACAAAATAAGAACAATTTACACCGATCATCCCGTTCAAAAGTTTACACCCCCTGGCTCTTAATGGATGTTGTCTTCTTTAGCATCACTAAATGTTTGCAGCTTTTGTAATAGTTGTGTTTGAGTCCCTCAGTTTGTCCTCAGTGTGAAAAGATCGATCTCAAAATCATCCAGACACTAAAAGAAAGGGGTCAAATATGCAGAAGATGCTGGAAAACCAAAGAATGTGCAGGAGCTGGAGGATTTTTCTGAAGAGCATTGGGCAGTTTAACTGCTCAAACAAGGGACTCCTGAACAACCATCACAAAAAAAAAAAAAAAAAAAAACAGCCGTGGACCATCCAGGTAGTGGCACACAATATTAAAAATCAAGTGTATGTAATTTGTCTTGTAGTTTGTCTTGTGAACTAGGCTATCCATAATAAAATGTTAGTGAAGCTTAATTAGGGCAGTACAAAATAAAAAAATATTTTTATGATCCTTCTTTAATATATAAATAATATTTTGGAGGTTCTGCGAGGTGTATGTAAAATGTTGTAAAATGTATGCCAAAATGTTGCTATGGTTACTATGTCGGTTTGTCGATTTCATGACTCACACAGAACAAAAATTTAGCGGATTCATTTCCTCCCACATTTAAATGCAGTTATCACTCCTAAAACTTTTGAACGTGACCACTGGTCCTCTAGCAACATGAAAAACAATTATTCGTTCCCTTTAAGCCGTCACTTACCACGTTCTGCACTCTCACGAAAACACTTGTCATAAACAATGAAGTAGTCCACACTGCACAGTGAATCTCTTATTGACATCGCGTCTAGAGTAGACTTTGCTGGTTATGAGGGGATTTGCAAAAGTATGAAGCTTCTGAACACAGACATTCTGAGCGAATTCTCCACATGGCGACTCTAAATGCCTCTGATCTGATGGGCCATTGCGTTCACGCGCTCAATGTCTGCGATTGGCTACAATGCTCAACGCTGCAACAATACAATGTAAGTATTTTCGTTTCGTTTTTGAATAATACCATATTGTGCCCTTCAGTGCCTGGACTCGGCTGTACTCGCGAAATTTTCACAGTCCAAAATGTCCAAGTCCGAGTACAAATTCACCCGAGTGCGTGACAAGTCCGAGTTCATTAAAAATTGGACTCGAGTCCGTTCTCGATCTCTATCAGTATCTTTGAAATTTGTGAACTGTTCATCACGATTTCAAAATAAAAGTTTAATCTCTGAGTTGAGTTTGCATGTTTTGATGTCCACATATTCTTGTTCAAGAAATTACAGTGACTGTAAAATTTCTGTCATAAAGAAGTTGCCAAATATTAAAGATTAAGTGAACATTTGAATTAAATGTCGTTTGGCCAATATTAAATAGAGATTTGATCTGCTGTAAAGTGGGACAACAACAATCACCAGGCCATTGGCGCCCTCTGCAGGCATTTGTTATAATACATAATATAATTGTTTATACAATGTATATTATATTATGTATTTTAAAAGTGTTGTTATATTAAACCATATGATTACTTGCTTTTGATCCAGATATTATTACCCCATTGTTATTATATATGTATTTTAAGTCATGTTAAAGGCCATTGTTTGCTTCGGTCTATTTTAATTATCACAAAAAATATCCGGTTACTTGATTAATTGTAAAAAAAAAAAAAAAAAAAAAGTAATAATCGACCGATTACTTGATCACCAAAATAATCGTTAGTGACAGCCCTAAATGTAATAATAGTTTAATTCCCCTATTCCATTTTGTTACTTCATGAATAAATGAAATTATAAAATTCAGTGACTCAGTTTCATGTGAGAGTCACATATGATCTTACCACAGTATCTCCAGTTTACAGTGAGGATTCTCCAGTACAGCAGAGACTATCTTCACTCCCGAGTCTCCTAGATTATTCCAAGACAGATCCAGATGTCTCAGGTGTGAGGAGGGGTTTGATCTCAGAGCTGAAGCCAGAGCAGCACAACCTTCATCTGTGACACCACACTTCATCAACCTGCAGAGAACAATGACACACTCTTCACTCTCTCAGATCAACAGAGACTTCATTATCAAAGAGAAACCAATAACATAAACTCAAATCACCATGTTAGATGATCTTGGTCTGTGTCACAGAGCACAAAACATTCAGTTCAGCTGAATCAGCATCATAACACACCTCCAGTCAAATTCAAACAGGAATAATACAATTAATTAAACAATTAATTAAATATGTCAGTGAGTTTTACTGTTATTCTAAGAGATATAACAAATTAAAACTGAATATCATATAAAAATCTAGAAGAATTGTAATAGGAGAGGTTAATGTAATGAACATTAAAGAGTCATGAAACCCCCCTCTTTCAAGGGCTGGACCAGAATATTTGAATATTCGTTTGGTAGGTTGGTATTCGATTTTCAATTTTGGTGATACATTTTATTTTTCAGTATTCTTTAAAAAAGAGAAAGTTCAATGAACAGCATTTACTGTGTGTGCATTTATCAAATATATTAAATTTATTAAAGCATTTATTAAATAGAAATATTTTGTAACATTTTAAATGTCTTCACTCTTCTCACTTTAATGTAAGATGAATTAAAGTATCAATTTCTCTCTTTTTTAAATCTTACCACAAATGTTTGAATGGTATCACTCACCCATAAAGTCAATCACTTGCCGCCACCTACTGGCAGTTTAATTTCATATTTATAAGTATTCTAAATATACATTATTTCATTTATACAGTGGCAGGAAAAAGTGTGCCTATGTTAACCCCTTGGAATGAACTTGTCATAAAATGTAATCTGATCCTCATCTAATTCATGCTTAAACACTTTGAGATTGTTTTATATCCATTAAAGAAGAATGGACAAATTCCTCCTGAACATTTTGCAGGTCTGATCATTGTGTTTGTATTGTGATGAATTAGATCACATTTTATGACAAATTACTGCAGAAAACAGTTCATTCAAGGGGTTCGGATACTTTTTCTTGCCACTGTGTGTGTGTGTGTGTGTGTGTGTATGTATATATATATATATATATATATATATATATATATATATATATATATATAAAATATAGGGTCTGTGTAAATACATCTGAATGCCACTTCTGATGCAGTTTCCTCTGCAATGGAAAAAAAAGATTTTGTTTGATGATTTCATTTGATTTCTAAAACCTTACAGTGACTTAATATCCGATTTTATGTATTGATAAAGAATATGACATGAAAGATGAGAGCCTGCATTTAATAAGGTTAGGAAAATATTGCCTTTATAAATGTCATAAAAAGCCATGATAATCAAATTAAGGGGCCAAATACAAATATGCTGATTTAAGTAACAGAAAACTGACGGGAATATTGGAACAAAAAATATAAACTTTACTAGATACGATGTTAGTTATTGTGTCATCAGTACTTGAAAAGGGCATAGATTTGATCATAGTGAGTTTCCAGCTGAGGAGAGTCAGTCGTCCTCCATGTGAGGAAAGTGAGTCTCCTGCTGCGTGAGGAGAGTGCGGATACAGATCCACCGCTGGCCTATCAGTGGGAAACGCAGTAGACACTGGCAATAGTACAGTGACTTCGACAAATCATTAGTCTTATTTTTGGACCTTCCGGCCCCCCATAAGTGTAGACATTATGATAATAAGAGATTTATTGAGCAGTGTGGACAGCTTCATGGATTATAATGGAACTTCATGAGATTGAATCATCGTGATGAACTAAGATGAGTGACAGCTTTTTAGTGATTATAAAGGCAACGCTTTAAAATTAATATAGAAAAAAGTCACACAAATGTCATAAAAACAGTTACGTAGATCACAAATCAGGTCAGAGAGGTGGAGGGCTTAAAAGTCTGAAGTGTGACGCTCATATTTTATTAAACCATTAATTTATAATGTTTAAGTAAGAAATGTTATAATGTTTTAACAGTGATGATTGTTCTCAGTGTTACTTACAGAGCTGATCTAGTTTCTGTAACCACAGGCAGGAGCTTCTGAAGAACTTCATCTCCTGTATTTACTGCGTCACTATTTGAAAATAAAAACAAGGTAATTATTAATGCTAATAATTATATCATAAGTAAATAATACATTACATTCCTTGCTAAATATCCTCATATATTTTTTTAATTAAACACTGCTTTATAAAGGACATGTGAAAATGTTTTTTTAGTATCTAACTGTAGAAGCTACTAAACGTATTCAGCAACACAGATTTGTTTTTTCTTTTTCTTGGCAGTGTTGCTGTGGCAGGTCTATCAGTCTTCATTTACACTACAACACTTAGTGCACAGATCTATTTCGACATCAGATTTTTTTGTCCCGTCCGTTGCTATGGTTATCACTATGTCAATCATCCTCCAGTTCCAGGATTCTCCCACATATTGATATTGGGATCTTCTCAAACAGAAGGCTGCATCTAGTGAGGTTGTGTCTTTCCTAGTCCAGTCCTTCTGAGGCTTGTAGACTCGAGTCCTCCTCAGCATTAAACACTAGAATGAGACGCTCTAGTAAGTGCGCATGGCTTCGTCACACATGTTCCCGCCCCACGATCACGACACGAAAATACTATTAAAACTTCATTATGGAAACATACTTTGTATTAAAAATTAGGGATGCACTGATACCATTTTTTAAGGACCGAGTACGAGTACCGATACTTTTTTCTAGTACTCGCCGATACCGACGCCTATACATTTATTAATTTCTCTCTCTCTCTCTTTTGGTGATGTTGCAGTTTTCCAACACAGTGAGACTAATGAATGTAGGACAGCTTCTTTATTATTACTCTAATGAAAAAAGTAATAATTTTTGTGCTTGTCACAAACTTAAAGAACAAAAATTTCACAGTGTCCAATAACCTTCAAAGGACATAATTACCAATATATATATAATTGTTGTTATATAAAAAGAAATTTACAAACAAATGACAAACAATACAACAAATACTATCCACCTTATTCCAACGCCCCATGATGCTTTGCGCGAATTATGGGTGTAACTTCAGTTAAGCTGTAAACAGTCAGTGAAAGTCTCGCTCTATGAACGCAATAATAAGTTTTTTTTTTTAACTGGGTACAATGAGATGACATTATTCTACTCACCCTTCAACCACCGAACATTAAAAGGACATTTAAAAGTGTAAAAGCATCAACAAGGTACTTTCAACAGGCCATGAAAAAGCGTGATTCTTTCCACAGCAATAACGGACGGGTTAAACATAACTATAGTGATATATATCTGTAGTCTGTAATATACGTTGCCTTAATAAAATTGTTCATAAACTTCAGCATTGCGTGATGCTATCACAAAGTGATTTCTATAATTTTTACAGATAATAAATTGTATTTACCTGGAAAGAGACGTGAGGCTTTGAGGAGAAAAACGAGAGATTTTTCGTGCATTCCAGTGAATTATTAATGGCATATATCGTAAATTATATCGGGAGAACAGACCACAAATGTGCAGTATATGTTGTCCTTTTTCATACTATTACAGCGGTATGTAAAGGACAAAAGAAAATAATCACGAGGATAGAAAGCAGCGACTGAAAAGAGCTTTTGCCATAGATATTCTCGTTATAACATGTTGCGTTAAAATACCAAGCGTTACATTATTCTCATGATGTCTGAAAATAAAACATGAAAGAAAAACTGACAGTTCAGTCAAACTGACAGATAAGCTTTATTTGTAGGGCAACCTTATGATTTGAAACGATTCGTTTCAGTCTTTTTGAATGGAAGTTCCCCAAACTGGAAGTGCAACCCATAATTCAAAACGCAGTAGGCTAGTCAGGAATAAGGTGGATAGAGATAAAAAATTAAATAAACTTGTTTTTCAGATACAGTAGGTTTATTTACCATGTATACATTTATTTAACATATTTTGTTGTTTTTATTAACATTAATGACAATGAATGAAATATAATGAAATATAGGCTACAGTCCCTTTAAGACTGAATCCATGGATACTGGCACATATCCTGTTTTCACCCAAATGTTTACGTCCACTTAAGCCATAACCGACTGTATTTACGTGAGATACTCCACACGATGGACATTTTGACAACTATGTGTGTATTTGACCAATCAGGTGCAAGGAGAACTGATCGCTCGCAAGAAAGAGAAAGAGAGAGAGAGAGAGAGAGAATTGAATTTGAAAAAGCATTTCCCTTTCGAGGGAACTCGCACTGCGTCCCGAAGGGAGCGCTATGGGAACGCCCTCAGCGTGAATGCGTCTGATGCACGTGTGTCAACTAGTCCAATGGCGAGAGTGAACGTCACCGGCAGGTGACGTCACGACCAGGAAAGGATAAATACACATCCGGAAAGACTGGCTTCAGCTTTTTGTGCCTCAGCAAAGCGCTCTGTGTGAAACTGTATCTGTCTATTTATTGTTGTTTGTCCTCAAGCATTATATAGCAAATAGCAACTTGTGTCGTGTGTGCTTCCCTGCCCTCGCTACTATATGAGTGGGGGTACACGCGATTCATGTGTTGTTTGTTTGAGAGCAGAGCATACATGTCAGCTCTTGTATTGACATCTGACAGTGTTCATTCATAAATTTCCCGATGTGATGCACTATCGAGATTTTTAGCTCTGCTCCTCTTGGCTTTTTTCTCGAGGGAATAAAGTCTTAAGCAATAAAGAATCTATGGCTTGGATCTCGCGTCTGCCGAGGCGACGCGTAGATTGCGGGTCTGCAAAACTGCAATGAAGATTCTAGTGGCTCTAATCTCGCGTTTGCCGAGGGGACGTGTAGATTACGGGTCTGCAAAACTGCAATAAAGAATCTAGTGGCACGGATCGCGCGTCTGCCGAGGCGATGCATAGATTTCGTGTCCGCAAACTGCAATAAAGATTCTAGTGGCTCTCATCTCGCGTCTGCCGAGGCGACGCGTAGATTTCGAGTCTGCAAAATGCAATAAAGAATCTAGTGGCACGGATCTTGCGTCTGCCAAGGCGACGCGTAGATTTCGTGTCTGTAAACTGCAATAAAGATTCTAGTGGCTCTGATCTCGTGTTTGCCGAGGCAACGCGTAGATTAGGGTGTGCAGACGGCAGTTATAAATATTCAACCAATCATTCAGACCGTGTACACTTGTCTGGTGGTTCATTGATGCATTTAATTGAGGAGTTAAATGGGTTATTGCCTGGTTTTTAAAAGCTATATGTCTGCACTAATAACTCTTTATTTAGCCTTTCATCCAGACCGTTTTTACCTGTCTGGTTGATATGTGGCTGCATTTAATTTTGAGAGATTAAATGAAATTTGATGTGTGTATGGCCTATATGCATACTATATTTAGCATTTCTTTCAGACCGTATTAACTTGTCTGATAGATCATTTGCTGCATTTAATTTTTCAGGAATTAAGTGCACAGTTGGCTGTAATTTAATTTTGAGAAATTAAAAAAATGCATATTTATCTGACTTTAAGTAGTTAGATTCATGTATTACTTCAGCCTTTCATGTAGATCCTGACGCCAGTGGTGTTAGGCTTCTTAGGGCAGCCCCCTGTGGGGTGGAACGGTGTACACCTCAGTATACGGTGCCCGTGCCACTTCGTTGCCCTCAGGGGACCGATCTGCTAACCCCATCACTCTCTGTGCTTTGGGGCGCAGCGGTTTCCAGCAAGCTTTGATTCAGCGCTCACACGACGTTGCATCAGGCTCGCACCCTCTGAATGAAATCTAAGGGCAGCCCCACGGGATAGAGCGGTGTACACCTCAGTATACGGTGCCCGCTCAACTTTATTGTCCGTATGGGGCCATTCTACCAACACTGGCACCCTTGGTGCTTCAGGGCGCAGCAGTTTCCAGCAAGCTATGACTCAGCGTTCACACGATGCTGCGTCAGGTTCGCACCCTCTGAGGAGGGTCAAAAAGCAGTCAAATGGGTTGTTTCCTGCCAGTGTACTTCAGGTCACCAAAGTGGCTGCTCTAGGTATACCAGAGACCAGCTTTGAGAGGCTGGTTCCCTTTTGTGGATTTTCTGGCAGAGTTGAGGCTTCTGCCAAATTTATCTCACTGGGCAGGCTCTGGTAATGGAACAGAAAGTAAACTCTTTTGCGAAAGGAGCTACAAAATGGGTTCCTCCTCCCAGCAGAGAGTTAGGGTTTTTAGGGCCGCTACTATTTTGTTCCAAAGAAGGATGGAGGGTTGTGTCCTATATTAGATCTTAATCATTTGAATCATTCAGTCAGGAGACTTGGGTTCAAAATGTTGACGCTAAACCAGATCCGAGGACTGGTTTGTCATGATAGTTCTAAAGGATGCATACTTCCATGTCTCTATCCTTCCACAGCATAGGAAGTTCCTCAGGTTTGCTTTCAGGGGCAAAGTATACCAATATTAGGTTCTTCCATTCGGTCTAACTCTATCACCCCACACGTTCATGAAATGCGTAGATGCAGCTCTGGCCTTGCTCAGGCTGCAGATAACCACCTTCCTGGGCATGGTATGGATTCAGTGACGCTGCGGGCCGTTCTGTCGCCCACTCGTATTTCTGCAATCTTTTCAGTCACACAGGAGATATATCTAGGCCAGTCACCCACTGTAAAACAGTTTTCTAAAACTGTTGGGTCTGATGGCAGCTGCGTCCAATAGTGATACCTTTTGGCCTGCTGTTCATGAGACCCTTACAGTAGTGGCTCAGGACCAAGGGTTTTCCCTGAGGGGGAACCCACTTCGTATGATCAAGATCACGCGGCGGTGTCGCCGCACCTTGGTTATACGGAAGAAAAGTTGGTTCCTGTCCCAGGGCCCTGTGTTAGGAGCTTAATATCATTGGGTCACTCTCATGATAGATGTTTCTCTCACAGGCTGGGGAGTGGTAATGGAAGGCCGCTCAGCTCAAGGGCTGTGGAGGAGTCATCATCTTTCGTGGCACATAATTGCCTGGAGATGATGATGGTGGTCTTCAATGCGTTGAAGTTCTTCCTCCCAGACCTGAGAGGCAGACAATGCATCGATGGGTTCTTATATAATCAACAGGGGGGTCTGCGCTCGCGCCCACTATCTGGCACACCAGATCCTCCTGTGGTCCCTGGGAAAGATGCTCTCCGCGAGAACAATCTTATTCCAGGGACCTAGAATATAGGAGCAGACGTCCTGTCGAGACAGGGGCTGAGGCCAGGGGAATGGAGACTTCACCCCAAAGTGGTGAAGCTCATATGGGAGATTTATAGCCACGTGGAAGTGGATCTTTCGCGTCTCAAGATACGACGCACTGTCCACTGTGGTTATCCCTTACGCATCCAGTTCCTCTTGGACTGGATGCCATGGTACAGACATGGCCAGGGCCATGTCTGTATGTTTTTCCCCCAATTGTTCTGCTCCCAGGAGTTCTGGACAAAATTCGCCGGGAAGGGATAAGTCTACTGTTAGTAGCACCTTACTGGCCAAGTCGGATATGGTTCTTGGAACTTGTGTCTCTCCTCGACGGCTCTCCCACGGAGATTCTGATCAGGAGAGACCTTCTATCTCAGGTGAAGGGCTTGATTTTTCACCCCGCCCAGAAGTATTGAACCTGTGGGTTTGGCCCCTGAGGGGGCCCAACTCATAGTATCTGGTCTCTCAATCGAGGTTGTGGAGACCATACTTTACTCCAGAACTCTAGCCACAAGGAAACTATCCTCGTATTTCTGCATTCCATGACCCTGTGGATGGTACAGTTGTGGGGTATAACCCTTTGAGGTATCGTTTCCTTCGTGGCACTCTGAGGCTGAGGCCTGCAACATGCACTAGGGTTCCTGCTTGGGAGTTGGCCTTTGTGTTGGAAGGCTTATCTGCAGCTCCATTTGAGCCGCTTGATTCTGTCTCAGAAAAATTTCTGACATTGAAAACTGTTTTCCTCCTTGCCATTTCTCCCCTAAAAAGAGTAGGAGACCTTCAGGCCCCATCTGTATACCCTACGTGCCTTGAGTGTGCACCAGGGATGGTCAAAGTGTTCCTTTACCCTACCGGGTTTTATACCTAAAGTTCTGGCCAATATTCCACGGCCTATAGTGCTGCAAGCTTTCTGTCCTCTGTTCTCAGATCCAGACCAGGAAAAGTTGAATCTTGTGTGTCCAGTGTGAGCACTGAACACCTAATATCCACAGAGCTGCCCTGTGGAGGACTTCAGATCAACTGTTTGTTTTGGACCGTGCAATAAGGAGTCTCGCTGCGTCCATACAAATGGTTAGCAATTGCATAGTTGAGACTATGTCACTTGCGTATGAGGTCTCTGGTCAGCAGTATTCACTGTCTGTCAGAGCTCACTCTACTAGGAGTATGGCGGCTTCCACAGCCTTGTTGTTGGGGGTTTTCCTCAAGGAAGTCTGTGATGTGGTGGGCTGATCCTCGCCACTCACGTTGTGAGATGATATATCTCGACCTGGACGCAGCTCCAGGCTCATCAGTGCTCTCGTCTTAGTGTGCCACAGTTTCACACGGACAGGCATTTTGGAATTATGGCGTTTTGGGATATCGTTCCCATAGCGCTCCCTTCGGGACGCAGTGCGAGTTCCCTCGAAAGGGAACGTCTCAGGTTATGACTATAACCATGGTTCCCTGAGAGAGGGAACGAGACACTGCGTCGCGTTGCCATACTCTCTGCATCCCTGTGATCGATTTGCTTCGGCAATTTAAGCTGAAGCCGGTCTTTCCGGATGTGTATGTATCCTTTCCTGGTCGTGACGTCACCTGCCGGTGACGTTCACTCTCGCCATTGGACTAGTTGACACACGTGCATCAGACGCATTCACGCTGAGGGCGTTCCCATAGCGCTCCCTTCAGGACGCAGTGTCTCGTTCCCTCTCTCAGGGAACCATGGTTATAGTCATAACCTGAGACGTTTATTACTATAAATCACACTTCATTGTACACAGTTAACAAACCAAAAAGTTACCTTATATAAGTACCAAAGAAATCAATAAGACATACAAATAAATAAATTACACCAAATGTGTAAAAAATAAATCCTCTTCAACAACAGTACATAATGCTCCATTACTATACCATTTCTTTTCAAATGTTAAAATATCCTTTGTAGACGTATAAAAACAAAAATCTATTAACACTCGTGATTTCACCAAATTTAAAAATAGTATTACTACATCTTCACCAGAACATCTTTCAACCTTATTTTTCCTGCTCATATAAATGGCCAGTTTTGCCCGACCTAAAACAAAATTCAAAAGCTGACAAGTAAACCTTTTACCTCGGACAAACTTAAAACCGAAAATAAAAATCCTCATGGAAAACAATTCACTAAAAGAAATAAAAACATTTTCCAACATTGAAAATAAAGGTTTTAGTCTGTCACATTCCATAAAAGCATGAAAAACTGTTTCTCTTTTTGAGCAGAAAGGACAATCAGCATTAACTTCAGGATTAAGAACTGAAATAAAAGCATTAACAGCGATGGCACAGTGAAGAAGCCTCCACTGCATATCTCCTGCCCTTTTAGATAACGGTGGCTTATACAGTGAGCTCCACTCAGGTTTCACATTCTCTTCAACATCCAAAACTCTGCGCCACAGCGTGTCAACTTTATCATTCAGTATGTTTTTATTAAAAACTTTAACACATACTTTATAAAAATCTTTGCCAGTGGCTTTTAAAAAATCTAAACACAATGGTCTTTCAGCATATAAAAAAGGTCCACTACAACCATCTAACTTAGGTGACATTGTAATCATAGGAAAACACTTTTTATTAGAAGGTGTATTAGGAGTGTCAACTTCCCCATGTCTGTCCATCAGCAAATCTTTTTCTTCAATACTGACCAACAATCTCCAGTTCTTTAGCATTTGCTCAACAGTCCGCAACGACCTGACCTTTAGACAAGAGGCCACATCTTCTGTTCTTTCAAAGTCCATTCCAGCTACATGAATCAAATGTCCAAACGTGAAGATCCGTGAATTCCGCAACAGTACATTAAGTCCATGAAAGGAGCAATTGTCATTTGTTCTATGTTCCACTTGATCTAATACGCTAACTAACCTATTAGCTAAAACTTTTGAGAGCAATTTATAATCAGAGCAAAGGAGCGAAACAGGACGCCAATTCTTAATTTCTAGAAGATCGCCTTTTTTGGGGAGAAGAGTAATGACTGCTCTACGGCTACTCAATGGCAACCGGCCTGAGCTCAAACTGTCATTAAGCACCCGCAAAAGGTCCTCCCCAACCTCTGTCCAAAAAAAATTCAACTGGAAGGCCATCAATTCCTGGCACTTTCCCGGAATCCATGCCTTGAAGGGCCTTGTGCAACTCCCCCAGGCTTAAAGCACCCGAGAGCTCTGCATTGGCCGCCTCTGACACTTGAGTCAAACTTTAAAAAAAAAACACTCTCAGAATCCCATCCTGACCCCAACTCACTCTTGTATAAATTTTCATAAAAACCACAAGCTCTTTTTCGTATTTCCGTATGACTAGATAAAATTACTCAGAGCGCAAAGCATGCAAAAAACGTTTTTGCCCATTCTTCTTTTCAAGGCTAAAAAAATATTTAGATGGTGCATCCATCTGTTCAATACTTAAAAAACGAGAACGAACCAGAGCTGCTTGTGTTTTCAACCCGAGTAGATCTGCTAGCTGGGTTTTCTTGTATGAGATCATCTCTGTGTAATTTTGATTACATGCTGAACTCTGTAATTTCATTATCTCTGCCTCCAAGGCCTTCATAGAACTATTTAACTCTTTGGTGACATTGCGGGTGTACTGTTGACAAAATTGTTTTATTTGAACCTTTCCAAAATCCCACCATTGCTGTAAGTCTTGAAATGAATCTTGTTTTTTTAAACTCTTCCCAAAATACTTTAAATACATCCTTAAAATCCTTACTACACAATAAGTTAGTATTGAAATGCCAGTATGCACTATGTGGTTTAATTTTATTTAAAAAGAAAAAGCCCAATACCATATGATGATCAGAAAAACTGACCGGTGAAATGACACTACTTTTAAAAATACCCAACTGATGTTTAAAACCATAAAAACGGTCTAATCTAGCAAGAGATAGAACATCGTCACGAACATGAGCCCATGTATACTGTCTCTGTCTGTCGTGAAAATGCCTCCAAACATCACATAAATCATTCACATTTATCATCTTAATGAGATTTGGGGCTCAATATGATTTCTGTCAATATTATTTTCCGTACAATTAAAATCTCCTAAAAATAGATATTCTTCAGTACTGCATTTTTGTAACATGGTACGAAGGGCATCTAAACACACCAATCTTTCCACTGCTGCCGTTAGAGCATAGACACAAACAAAAACAAAAACATATTTTTCAAAAATAGCTCTTATTTTTAAAATTCTTCCTTTTACAATCTCATAAACTTGATAAGAGACTGGACAAAAACTCTTAGTGAATAAAATACCCACACCCCCACTAAGTGTGGTGTTGTGACTGAGGACAGAAATAGCATCCCACTCCTGCATCCAATCAGCAGCATTTTTAACATCACTGTGTGTTTCTTGGATAAAAATAAATAAAAATCTTTTTCTGCTTAATGACTTCAAACAATTCAGCTCTTTTTTTACCATTTCTTGCACCATTCACATTTAATGATGCAATACACACTTCAGCCATACTCAAAATTAAAAATAAAATCAGACTATAATTCATATTCATTGATTTAAGCTTTTTCACTGCCATCATTTAAATCCAAATGGGCTTTTCGCACTATTTTCTTTAACCTGTACACCTCTTTGTTTGAAAAACAACCTTCAGCCATGAAATTCTTTGTTTTTTCCACAAACTGTCCTACATCTGGGAAGTACTCATTGACCAACACCCCTCTCTTGTTCTTCGTTGATTTGAGGAACAATTTAATGTCATCTACATCATAATTACGGCTGGAACATTCACTTTGTGACAACGTAACACTTGAGTCAGAAAACTCACTGTCACTCTCTGACTCAATCGAATCAACAACATCTTCAAGATCTAAATTCTTTAATTGTCTAAAATCAATAACTTTATCTGACTTCTTCCTTTTCAAAGGCACTTTAAACAATGCTTGTTCTGAATCAATTTCATTAGGCCTACCGTCAACCTCCCGAACATCCCCCACTACCAGTTCTGAATCTCTTTCATCGCTTGACTCACATTTGTCTCCCTCGTTCTCAACGTCTTTAGCACTTTCGATGTTTTCCCCCAGTGAAACCAAAGCATCCTTCGGAATCCCAGCGGTCTGAGCTCCATCATGATCGCTCGCCCGTGCCACCGCGCTCTCTGCCCCAGCTGAAGCTTCACCGGTCTCACCGGACTCCTCGGCCTCACCGGCCGGCTGCACAGTGCTGTTAGCTGTGCCTTCCGCGTCAGCCAAACGATTGTCTTCCTCTTGTTTGCTGGGACACGCTCGGACCAAATGGCCGACTTTACCACAGCCAAAGTATTTGATTTTGTCAGTGGTAATAAAAACCACACAATCAAAATCATCCACACGGAAAGTCAGCGAGAGGTCTAGATCAGCGTCATTGTTTACGATCATGTAAACGAGCGTCTGAAAGACACAACATGTTTCAGTAAGGGAGAGACACGGCCAATTGGAATTTTTTTAATTGCGGAGACTAGTTTTCCGTAACGAGACAAGGCTTGCGTTAAAACAACATCGCTAATAAATGGCGGGACGTTTGAGAGAGTAACTCTTTTAGACGGTAATGAAAGTGGAAGAACGGGGATAAGAACACCTTCTAAAATAATTCCCCTCTGAACTACTTCGTTTGCTTTTTCTATTGTACTCAAGAAAATTACAATAGCGCTATTCATCTTTGAGGCAGACAATACATTCTCATGTCCCACAATTTCCCCTACAGCTAAACAGCAACTCTCCACACTCGCTGTCACCGCCACTTTTACACCGTGACGACGCGTGAGTGAACCCAAACCATGAGCACCTGGAACTGCCATGTTCCCCCCTCCCCAAAAAACAAACACCCACCCCCTCCAAAAACAAAATATCCCCAAAACGTGCCTAAACTACCAAAAAAAAAAACGAAAATACTTTCAACTATTCAAAAAAGAATATATAAAGATAGAAAAGAAAGAGAAACAACTCAAGCACGAGTCACCACTCACGCCGCACTCACTCCGAGAGAGAGAGAGAGCGCTTCTGGTCTGTGTCATTCAGCGCGATTCCTCCTATCCCGCCTTCACTAATCGATAACGAATCACGATTGAAAGCATGCAGTTCACAATGTGTGGGTTGTCATTAATTTTGAAGTATTTCCACACCCCTGAGGCTGACATTGTTTCTGCTGCTGCCGTCGGTGTCTCTGTGCACGGAAAATTCTGTCAGTTACGTCACGTGAGGAATCGGTCTCAAGTACATGAGCTTGGTATCAGCCGATACTGATACTGGTACTGGTATCGGTGCATCCCTATTAAAAATCTTTATATTAACTGACTTTTTTATTAATGCAGTACAGTGAATGACAGCCGTCTGTGTCTCCCAGTGTCTTACATTATTGACAGTTTAGTGATTAATTTACACCAAAACAAAAGATAACATGTATGCCTTAATCTCCGAAAATATAATTTTTGTCTTACATTTCATAATGTACTCAGATAAGCTCAGAGCGACTCGTTTTTCATCAGTTCTTTTTCCTGAATTGGAATGTGTGCAAAGGATTGTGGGAGATTGAAGGACATGAAGGATACACTTGACGCATCCTTCAAAATGAGCTGAATTAAGGACATGAAACTAACTCTGCCTTCAAAGGATCCTTCAAATTGAGACGGTCTTCAGAGGCGCTTGATGACGTGATAGTATGGCAAGCTGTTTTAGCTTAAATTGTTCCCAGTGTTACTCGTCATAATTGCATTTTTACTAGTAAGAATTCAATTAGAGAGCTCTATAAATGATTTTTTATTAGTCATATGTCTCCATTGACTTCCATTCATTTTTAGTTACAGAGCTCTACAACTGAATTCTTACTAGTAACAATTACAATAGAGAGCTCTCCAATTCAATTATTACTTGCAATAAATACAATTAGAGAGCTCTCTAATTCAATTCTTACTAGTAATAATGCAATTGCAGAGCTCTCCAACTGAATTTTTACTAGTAAGATTTGCATTAAAGAGCTCTCTAATTTCAATTCTTACTAGTAAAAACATAATTGTAGAGCTCTCTATTCAGCACTACCTTATTATGATAATTACACCTCATGCATATTCACAAAAAGGGCGATGGCACTCCAGGTTGTTTAGTAAAGCCGTTTTCAATGATGAACAGCAACGCTGAGGCTCTAAAGATCTGATATAAGCATTATATAGCCTATAAGAGATATAACTATTTTTGGTGTTGATTAAAATCATTATAACATTATAGCATTATTGATTATGCTTTATAGACAAGAAATAGGGTACAACGGAGCTGAAGGCACGTTTGACTTTATTTTCTTTTAACCACTAGATGGCACAAAAATTCAGCTAATTTGGCTGATCCTTGACGCCATCCGGACAGCAACGCAAAGTTGATTCTGCGCTCATTTTATCTAATATGTAATATTTTTAAAAATGTTGAAGATTTATGTAGCAAATGAGAATCAATCAAATAATTGAATATATTTTATTAATGTTTTTCAGTTTTGTTCAAGGTAGGCTAATTAGTAGCCTAAGTTTTTTTTCCATTAACGGAACTATGTATTTTGGGTGAAATAATAGTAGCCTATATAAGTAATAATATAGTTTCTGTTTTTTCAAAATGAACATATTTAAATGACAGTGTATTTGTTGAACAAAAATGAATTAGCCTATTTTATGTAGTCTAGGTATCAAAATAAACCAAATATAGTACAAACTTTGCTAAACTGATTGTTTTAATATCGGAGCAGCCTACTGAAAAGCACATTTTTCTTAAGGTGTGCATTTAGCCCCGTTGTGAAGGTACGCTACGTACTGTTGTATTTCAAGGTGAATTCACACTCTCTCAGAAAAGATGAATATTATAGCGATATGCAGCTATTTTAAAATTGTAAAATACTTATTTTGTTGAGCATTCACATTTTAGATGGGTTTATCTCAATTAAAGCATTGCACGCGTTATACTCGCATCTCAGCAGCGGCTGGCTGGGCTGAGCGTCATTTTCAACCAGATCACGGTCATTTGGCTGCTTTAATTGAGATAAACCCATCTAAAACGTGAATCATACAAAAGAATAGAGTCATAATATTATATTCATAATAATACAATTGTGTATTTCCATGCAGCGATAGAGATAGGGAACGCGTTACACTCTGCCAGCCACCAGCCCACCGCTGACAGACCTGCCAGAATCAAAACTGGCAGCTGCCACCAGGTCATGTGACCTGTCAGTGACTGCTCCTGCCAGCCAGTTGAAGATTGAACCCCCACTCATCGAGTGTCACTGACTTTGCAAAAGATGAACAAAAACACGACTTGAGAGTCCAAAACATTCACTGCATGATGAAGCCAGTAATGCTGCTATATGAGGGCAAAAATATCCCTGTATGAGTTTTTATTTTTTTATAGGCCTATAGATGTTGTGCATCTCAGAGCAACAGTGCAATGTTGATGTGAATCTGTGTTTTTAAACGATAATTTGAGTCAATTAATCAATTACCATAAAGACAGTCATTTGCTTCGTTTCTAAATGAATCAACCGTTTTGAACGAATCATTTGAATCAATGAATCACTCATTAAGACAGGATTGGACTGCCACTTACTGGTAGTTTTATACAGGCCTAAACCAGCCCGCACAAAAACAATCAGCAAGATATCGCCTTATCCTTGTCGAAAAAATCCCCAAATATATATATATATATATATATTATTTGTCAATATCGCATACTCCTAATTTGGACCTGTATTTGTTTGGTTATTACCATTAGAAAAAAAAGTATAGGCTACAAGAAATAGGCTATATGCAGGAAAGTTTTAGTAATCAGTAATAGGCCTGTCGGGCATTAATATAATATAATATAATATAATAATTTCTTTTTATATATAGTATATTACTGTTGTTTATTTATTTATTAAAGAGATTATATTTTGTCTGGTAAACTTTATCATTACCATATAAAACGTAAAGATGTGAATTAATATAGTGATTAAATATCATCTTTCAATAGCAAAACATAGCCTATCCAAGTTGTCATCTCAGTATTGTGGTCATTCTGACACAATAACAATTCGTTCTAACAGGACTTTTATTTTGAAGAGTAGCATCGCAGGCGGGATTTGGGGAGGGAAATGGGTGTAATCGCAAATCTGTTTTGCATCTAATAAATACAAGTTCTTACTAGTAAGGATACGATTGTAGAGCTCTGTAACAGGAATTGTTGCTAGTAAGAATTGCATTAAAGAGCTCTCGAATTGTAATTCTCACTAGTAAGAACTGATTTAGAGAGCTCTCTAATGCAATTGCAGATCTTTCTAATTGAATTATAGAGCTCTCTAATCATAATTGTTACTAGTAATAATTGAATTATAGAGCTCTCTAATTGAATTCTTACTAGTAAAAATGCAATTACGACGAGTAACGCTGGGAACAATTTAAGCTAAAACGGCTTGTCATATGGCAGTCGAGATATGCAGCCTTACTAGGACACAGCCTCCGTTTGAGAAGCACCCGCAAATTATGTACAATATCCCAGAAATCAGTCTGTGCCCCGTGATTTAAACACCTCTGATCTCTTTGTTTCTCTTTGATCTTAATGTTATAGACTGTAATGATTGAACTCAGTGTTACTTACTGATCACTTCTGTCTCCAATTAATCTGCTCAGGTCAAACTCCTCCATTGTCTTCTCTGAGCTCAACAACACAAAAACTAAAGCTGACCACTGAGATGAGGAGAGTTTCACATTATGTAGTCCTCTACGGCTCATATGAGGTTCAGCTTCGTTCACTAGTGAAAGATCACCCAGTTCATTCAGACAGTGAAACAGATTGATGTATTTATCTGGAGAGGGATTCTCACTGATCTTTTCTTTAATATAGTCAACGGTTTTCTCATTGTTGTGAGATCTGTTTCCTGTCTGTGTCTTTAGTTCTTTTAAGAGACTCTGATTAGACTCCACTGACAGACCCAGAAGGAAACGAAGGAAAAGGTCCAGATGCCCATTTTTACTGTCTAAAGCCTCATCCACAGCTCTCTGATGGAGATCAGATAGTGAAACTTTGTCTCCATCAGATGGTTTGGTAATCTGGTCAAACACATTGATGTTCTTGTTTATAAAGGAGAGATGCACATATAGAGCTGCTAGATGTTCCTGAATGCTCAGATGAACAAAGCAGAAGACTTTCCCCTGATACAAGCCCAACTCCTCTCTGAAGATCTGAGTGCACAATCCTGAGTACACTGATGCTTCTGTCACATCAATGCCACACTCTCTCAGGTCTTCCTCGTAGAAGATCAGATTTCCTTTCACAAGCTGCTGATAAGCCACTTTCCCCAGTTTGAGGATCATGTCTTCATCTTTCACTTTCTTCTCATAGTCCTTCTCATGTTTGATGTTGGTCTGAATGATCAGGAAGTGTGTGTACATTTGAGTGAGAGTCTTGGGAATCTCTCCTCTCTCTGCTTCACTCAACATCTTCTCTAGAACAGTGGCTGAGATCCAGCAGAACACTGGGATGTGACACATAATAAAGAGGCTCCTTGATGACTTCAGGTGTGAGATGATCCTGTCGGCCAGACTCTGATCTCTGATTTTCTTCCTGAAGTATTCCTCCTTCTGTGGCTCACTGAATCCTCGTACCTCTGTCACTCGATGGACACACTCAGAGGGGACGAGATCAGCTGCTGCTGGTCTGGAGGTGATCCAGATGAGAGCAGAGGGAAGCAGATTCCCCACAATGAGGTTCATCAGCAGCACGTCCACTGAGGCTGATTCAGTCACATCATACAACCTCACATCGCTCTGAAAATCCAGAGACAGACGACACTCATCCAGACCATCAAAGATGAATGAAACTTTATATTTGTCACTGGATATTTCCATTTCTTTTGTTTCAGGGAAAAAGACATGAAGAAGATCTGAAAGACTGAGTGTTTTGTCCTTCATGAAGTTGAGCTCTCTGAAAGGAAGTGGAAATATGAGCTGGACGTCCTGATTCTCTTTCCCTTCAGCCCAGTCCAGGATGAACTTCTGCACAGAGACTGTTTTTCCAATGCCAGCGACTCCCTTTGTCAGCACAGTTCTGATGGGTTTGTCTTGTCCAGGTAAAGGTCTAAAGATGTCACTGCATTTGATCGATGTGTCCTCTGTTTCTGCTCTCCTGGACTGTGTCTCAATCTGTCTCACCTCATGCTCATTACTGATCTCTCCACTTTCACTCTCTGTGATGTAGAGCTCTGTGTAGATCTCATTCAGGAGTGTTGGGTTTCCCTGCTTTGATATTCCCTCATATAAACACTCAAACTTCTTCCTCAGATTTGATCTCAATGTGTTGAGGACTTCAGCAGGTTTAGAGTCATGGCTGTAAGATTAAAATACCAAATTATTACACAAGTTAATGTAAAGTGAACAGCCATAAATTACAAAAACTGATTTTGTTTCTGAAATGTTTCAGTTATTAATCATGTGTTTGAGTGATGTGTGACGTGATGCAGCACCTAAAATTAAACAACAACAACAAAAGTCCTACATTTTACCTGAAACCAGGATTCATGCTTTCATTAAAGTCTTGTGGTTGAATCTCAGGCGTGAACACAGTTTTGTTTTTAACTGGTCTGGATTGAAGATTTGACCTTAAATCAGAATGAAGAGGGTAAAGAATCAGACACACTGATATTGATGTAATTGTGTCATTAACTGAGTAACAGACCAACAGCTTTTACAGTGTGTGAATGTATTACAGTTTTTCTCAATTGCTTTGGCACATTTTTGAAACATGTTTAACATTCTTCAGTTGTCAAGTTCAATTGTCACAACTGTTAGCTGGATCATCACAACTCTATTGCATGTCTGCAAATGTAGTAACTCACTCAAAACATTTAATTCATGCTTCAAAACCTAGTTATTTTATCAGTAAATGCCACCAAAATAAAAAGTGCCTTTGTCATTGTGTGAGCCACTCTGGTCAAAATGTTTCAATGTTTTTTTCACCATAACATATATTTTTATATACAAATTTTATGTTTTTTTATTCTATTTTTTGTTGACTGACTGCTTTCTGTACTACACAAGAAAATCAGTTTTGTCTAGCTTACATGTAACAGATTTTCTACAAAAATAAATGTACTGTATAAATACAAATCCATTTAAACAGTGCTGCTGTAGCTGCTGTTTAGTTCAAAAATGGTAGTGATATACAGTATATATACAAACTTAGCAAACTTTGATTTCTGTTTCATTACAACAACAGGCCATTTGCCAATTTAGCAGACATTACAAACATTCCATGTCATAAATATTTATGAATATACGTGCATGTCTGACAGATTTTAAAAACTGTATGGATCATTTTGCATGTGAAGACTCACACAATGAACGAATGTTTAGAGGTTTTAAGAGTTTGTCAGTTTCACTGAGAACCAACTGATCAGTTTTGATCAACAAACCATTTTCATATAGTTACTGAGACAATTGTACTTACTCGTTTGCACACATATGCCAAAACACATGCAATATGCTTATTAAATCAATAAGAAATTAAAATCTGATGTGAACAAGGGCCGGCTGCACCAGCTGTAGTTTTGACCCAAATAGGCACTAAGATACAACTTACACACTACTAAATATTTTTATTTTGCACCATTAGACTTAGTTGAAGCTTAACTCTACGTATAAACTAAATATTTATGGAAGATCAGGAGTGACGGTTGGAATAAAATAGCAGACTGACTGAACTGCATCAATAAGCTCTTGTTTTACCCGACAGACTTCAATCCTTTAGATATGATAATGCTGACATTGACACTCACTTATATTTTAGGAGAGACAACATTATGTGAATAATCTTCTACTCTTAATAATAATCTTCTACTCTTCACAGACACACAGCTGGACTCTGGTTTTGATCTCTTCTGCTGGACTGAACTGGTTTTAAAACTAAGTAAAATAAAAAGCATACAGATTTATAGATATATGTTGTGTACTTTTACTGGAATCTTCTGTCTTAGGAAAGACCAGGGAGTGTTGTAACACTTTTGCTTTAATGTCTGTAACTCAGTTGTTTTGCCTCAAACTTCGATTACAATATTATTCCCATATTTATCTGCTACAAATTATACATGGATTGAAATCTACTATGTGTCCCTAAACTGGATAAATTAGTGTCAAGTGCAAAGATTGCTGTTCTTAAAAGCCTCTCCCCACTCCCGGGGTAAGTTGTCACAGCAAGTATAGGGTTAGTTGTAACAGTATAGAAGACTGTGTAAACTGTGTGCATTAATTAATTGTAGTTTTCAAACTTTTTTTATATAATTTTGTGTCCCTCCCCTACCCCACTCCTACTTTAAATCAAATCTGTTAATATTAGGAATTCAAAACAAACAAACTGAAAACAACTATAGAATTATAGAATGATGTCAACCGTGATCACATGACTCTTTTCAATGGCACAATGGAAGAAGAAGGCTCAACTTTAAGAGACCAATGTTTTATTGACCTTTAAAGATGGTGCAGAAAGCAAAAGCTTGTGTTATCATTTCATCTGTGTCCATTGCAAATCATGCCGTTTTTACTTCCTTTTCAGCCTAAGCTTTTCCGGGTCAGTAGACGACCAGGGTTGCTTTTAAAAGAAGATGTAAGCTGGTCGTCATAAAATCGGTCGTGTTTGTCGGAACAAATTGTAATTGGGCATCAAGACCTGCAGAGTAAATACGGTCTAATAGTTTAAACTGATTTGATTAATCGCAGAGCTCTAACCCCAAACGTGTGTGTGTGTGTGTGTGTTAGTCACTCACACAGTTACAACAAATTTATATTTTCCCATATTGAAAGTAGTTTTATAACACTCTCCATCTGGTCATACATGATATTTCTATTTGTCCTCTTTTTTAAGGTATAAGACTAATGCAGATATTTAAACAAGAACACATGCTGATTCAGATGATACCAGGTCTGTCATTTAACACTGACTCAAATCAAAAGTTCTTCTTGTTGACAAGTTGTAGCTATAAAAGCCAGAGCGAGGAGCTTGTTGTGGCATTGAGCTCTTGCAGGTGTTCTGGACTGTTTGGTGCATTTGTTAGATTTGACATATTTTCATGAGTTCACACTTACATATAATCAGATAGAGTAAAGGTTATGTGCTGTCCGAGGGGAGGAATTTGACCCGAACCCTGAGTGCTCCCATTTTGGGATAGGAATAGTTAGGAGTGAGTAGATGGGGTGGAGGAGGGATGCTGGAAACTGTGGTGGGACAGAGATAATTCTGCTGAATATATACCTTCTGTCGCACTCATTGAGTTGATTAACTGAACATGCTCCTCATTTGTTAATAAAACATCATTAATTTGTTCTCTCTGGTGACTCAAGAATTGCACTTCCTGATTTAACAGATACTGGGCCTCATTTATCAATCTAACGTAGAAATTAGCGCAGATCAGAGCGCAGAAATCATCTTACGACAGGGTTCACATGTGATTCATGAAACATTCGTATCTGCCAATCACATCATACGACTGATCGTGCGTTGATGCATGTGGCGGTGGAAAACAATCCTCGTTTAAATACCACGCCCCAAATTTTAGAAGTCACGTCCTACAGTTTACGACACAGAGAAACGAAACCCGGCCATGAAGAGGAAGTAATCTCATGAAAGAGAAACTGATCTTACTCCAAAAACACCCCTCAACCTCATAATTGCAAACAATAAAATTAATTTTGATTAAATGAAAATACCGGTAAATAAAACTAAATACTGACAAACATTATTACCATACAAACTTGGCTATTTTAGTACCCCTCCTCACTTCACAGAAAATTATTAAAAAAAATAAAATTTATTTTATTCAGAACAGAACAAGAACAAAAACAGAAAAATTAGTAGCTATAAAATTATATATTAAATTAATAATTAAAACACAAATTAGGCTCACATAGTCTACCTCTCTCATTCGGGAAGAATCCAAATGTTTCCATATTCGTGATGTAACATTTATTTGACTACTGTTCATTATGTAAACAAGGCTTTGTATTTCACTCTTGTTTCAATATCCACATAAAACATCCTTCACATGAGCAAAAATGTGTTTGGTTGTGCGTTGTGTGCACCGAAACTGAGCAGTGTTAACTTTGCCTGCATTTTAGTTTGCTGATAAATGGCTGAAATGTAAAGTTAGCAACGCTGAACTGATATGTTGTGTTTGTGTGTGTGAGTGAGACGCCCATGTGATCAACTGGATTTAATAAAATAAAGATAAATATTTTAATGAAAATAAAGAAAAAAAATCAATACAATGCGTCGAATGAGCGTAGCCTGTACTAGCCCTACTTGATGCAGTTTTTCTCTTTTGTTTTGTTAATCTGTTAATTATTTCAGTGAAATATATTTTGTGTAGTCTTATTATTTTATTCCCTGTATATTATTCTGTTTTTCTAATGCTCTAATGTTCATCCTAATGTTCTGTTGATGTTGCTATTTGTGCAGCAAAGTGAAATCCCTGGAAAAAAAAAAAAAAAAAAACATTTGTGGTATTTTAATGGATCACAGACACTCATCTATTCTAATTTAACTTTAATTTGACATTTTAATCGTGTCGTTTAATGGTTAATGATCGGTTAGTGATTGTCGGTCAGGAAAATAATCTAAATGCTCTCATAACAATTCTCCACCAGATTCACTGCTGCGCGCAGGTTCCCGCTGACTCAAAAACTTGCGTACACAAACTGAGATTTGATCGTAGCCATCGCTCACGTTCATATTGATAAAGCCAAATCTTCCGTGTAAAATGACCGTACACCCAATTTTCATAAATGAGGTCCATTGTCTTTAAATCTTTGTCCATCCATGAGATGTTCATCAGTAGAGTTGTAATTTGTGCCATAAACCAACTTTTCGTAACGGTACTCTTGGTGTGAAACATCATGTTCTGACCAGACACTGTGTCGCTTTCAGCAAATCTGAACCAGCAGTTAGAACCAGTTAGAAGCAGTTAGTTTTACACCTACTGCATTATATAAAGGGTCTAAAAATCTCAGCTTACATTAACTTGATGTCATTGCAAGTATTAGACTGACTGACTTTGATCAAACTTGCTTCTGATTTAAAAATCTAATACTATAAGCATATATTTTACAGAAATAACATACCTGAGATCAGGCTGTTTGTCTGCACTCTTAAACACTGGTGGCTTCTCCATAGACCAGTCACTCTTCACAGACACACAGCTGGACTCTGGGTTTGAGCTCTTCTGCTGGACTGAACTGTAACAGAGAACAGATTCAGTTTAATCCTGTGTGAAGTTTACACTGTGTTATTACATGTTCATTTCAGTTTTAAAACAGTCAAATAAAGAAGCATACAGACCTACACACTTATATAGCTGCAGTATGTTGTGCAGTTTTACTGGAAACTTCTGTCTTACTCCATTACATAAAGGTGGACGAAAATCTCCATTACCAACAATCTCCATGACATTTCCTGATGTCACTGACCGACTGTTTATACTATCTGTGATACTTTGCCAGACATGAGGTTCTTTGGACAGAGGAGGCTGGACATCCCTGTGCCCCGCTCCAGACACGATTTTAAAAGAGTAAGACCATCCCCGGGACGTGAATTCATTTACCTGAGAAATATAAATGTCCCCCAGTTCATGTGTCCTGCCACCAGGCCTAGTTATGCAACATTTGTCTTAAGCCTGGCCCACACTAAAAGATTCTTAAAATTAGAGCTGCAGAAAAAAAACTGTGAAGTGAAAAAGTCAAGCAGTCCATGACGGACAGATTGTAACACGGCTGGTAATTACAGCATGTCGGAAAGGAAATCTAAATGTTCGCCTATCATCGACCTCAAATATGTCTTATCACTGAAAACATGTTAGTAGCAACTTGACATGGCCGCTCGCTCTAACGTCATCCTGAAATGTGCGCTATTATTTGGCACATATTCAAGTGTTTGTGTGGAGTGTGGAAGCTGAAGAGTAGTGCGCTTCCTGCATGACATTAACTCAACATGGAGGAGCCGCTGCAAACACGTGCATTTAACTTAAAATACTCCCTCATTTTTGTTCACACAGATAAGAGCAATACATCATTTGAAAACGTAAAGGAACTAATTTTATTTGTGTACACTCACAATAACAACAAAACGTTGTGTTTTTGTTAAATAATATTAAAAAAATAAACTGAAACTCATTGTATACAGTTGAGCTCAAAAGTTTACATACACCTTGCAGAATCTAGAAAAATATTAATCATTTTAACAAAATAAGAAGGATCATGTAAATTGCATGTTATTTTTTATTTAGTACTGTCCTGAATAAACTATTTCACATAACAGATGTTTACATAAAGTCCACAAGACAAAAAAAAAGAGCTGAATTTATAAAAATGACCCCGTTCAAAAGTTTACATCCCCTTGATTCTTAATCCTGTGTGGTTACCTGGATGATCCACGACTGTTTTTATGTTTTGTGATGGTTGTTCATGAGTCTCTTGTTTGTTCTGAACAGTTAAACTGAGCTCTGTTCTTCAGAAAAATCATCCAGCTCCTGCAGATTCTTCAGTTTTCCAGCATCTTTTGCATATTTGAACTCTTTCCAGCAGTGACTGAATGATTCTGAGGTCCTTATTTTCACACTGAGGACAACTGAGGGACTCAAACACAACTATTAAAAAAGCTGCAAACATTCACTGATGCTCCAGAAGGAAACACGATGCATTAAGAGCCGGGGGTGAAAACTTTTTGAATTGGATGAACAAGATAAATTGTACTTTTTTTGTTTTCTGGGAAACATGTAATTATCTTTTGTAGCTTCCAAAGGGCAGAACTAAATGAAAAAATATGATCTTTAAACAAAATAAAAAAAGCTTGCACTTCATCTTGTTCAAAAGTCTTGTCCCTCAGTTGTCCTCAGTGTGAAAAGATGGATCTCAAAATCATTCAGTCACTGCTGGAAAGGGTTCAAATATGCAAAAGATGCTGGAAAACTGAAGAATCTGCAGGAGCTGGAGGATTTTTCTGAAGAACAGAGCTCAGTTTAACTGTTCAGAACAAACAAGAGACTCATGAACAACCATCACAAAACATAAAAACAGTCGTGGATCATCCAGGTAACCACACAGGATTAAGAATCAAGGGGATGTAAACTTTTGAACGAGGTCATTTTTATAAATTCAGCTATTATTTTGTCTTGTGGACTTTATGTAAACATCTGTTATGTGAAATAGTTTATTCAGGACGGTACTAAATAAAAAAAATAACATACAATTTTCATGATCCTTCTTATTTTGTTAAGATTTTTGCAGATTCTGTAAGGTGTATGTAAACTTTTGAGCTCAACTGTACTTGCCTCACAGACATGAGAAACACATCTACAGAAAGCTGGAAATGTCTACTTCTTCCAGTACAAAAGGAAATCAAATATTGTCATGTGATAAACGTGCATATGAGCGTCCACTACTGTGGAGACGATGAGTCAGCATTGTCAACTTGATCTCTGCAGCCGAAAACACAGAAAACACTAGTTTATCAATAAATTATTAACATGTTCAGACAGTCTCCTTGTTTTTTTTTTGATGACACATTCGTACTTTTGTTGGTACATTATTTTTTGTGTATTTCACTGTGTAGAAACATATTAAGATGTGAAAACGCGCTTCGGGTGTATGTGCAAGAACCGAATTCAGTTCAGTTCAACAATTTAAAATCACTTGAACGTTTAAACTGACAAGACTTAAAAACACATGAATATAACAGATTTTTATGACGACATGGTACTGACACAATCAGGCCAGTGACATTTCCATCATCTGTCCTGGAGCAAATTTCACAGTCAGCTCTGGACTCGGTCGCACTCGGAAATATTTTTTGAATCCCAAATGCTCGAGTCAGAGTAAAAATGCATCCGAGTCTGTGACAAATGCAAGTCCGAGTCCAAAAATCTCCAAAACCCCAACTCTAAAACCTTCCCTATATGTAATACTCAGGGATGCAAACACATCAGGGGTGAAAAAGGTGAGAAAGATGCGAGACATCCCATGGTGTTTGGTTGGTGTCTTTAAAATAAGAAAACATTTCAGAATCCTGGATTATAATGCATCATGATTGTCCCAAAGCCTTGATAATGTGCATAAAAACTTCATCCAAGTCTTTAAGATTGTTCATTTTAATAATAGATATGGTGCTAATAGTATAAGTTTACATGACAAATATATTATATATTCCTTTAAGCATAATTTATGATTCTGGATAATCTGGAATTTTTTTTTTTTTTTTTTTGAACAAATCTCTATCAAGTACATTTCAAAAGTCACAGGTCGCCACCTACTGGCAAAATGTAATACAATCTTTATGTGAAGCGTAACATTAGTTTAAAAGGTCATTTACTCATTTTGATCGCTGCTGTTCAGGGTCTGCTCATTGTTGTGAGGTGGTTCTTTCCTTTTTACACTGGGGTTATTTACCCCACATTACTATGTTTTTTTTGGATCTGCACTATTCTCTTCAAAGCAAACAAACCAGTGCGCCTTTATTTGCTGCTTAGTGACAGTTGTGTTGAAGTTAGCCAGAAATGTGTGCTCAATTCGGCTATATTTAATATTCATATTGACTTATAAGTCTGTGCAGATAACAAACTTCCCTAGCAAATTGAGTGAACATAATTTGTCAAACATAACCTGTCAAATGACCTATATAGTGACTTGACATCGTTACCCTCCACAGTTGACTTTTACACGTATTTTACGAGTGTTCATTTCAAACCCTGTCATTATGAAACTGCATAGAACATCTTATGTGTGTAAAAGCAAACTTTTTAATTACGTTATGAAAATATAGTATAGCCTAGTAGAGCTCAACTAAAGTTGTATTCGTTGGCAAAATGGTAATGTTAGTAGCATTACACAAGTTGTATTTGGAATAATAAAAAGTATTTTCGATTCAGTGGAAATAACGCTAACAACGTTAAAATCGAATGTCAGGCTTATTAACAGTCCCAAGCTTTACATATCGATACTTATGCCAATTACATGAAGGTTATCATAACGCCACTTAATGAGATTCTTACGTTAAGGCATGTGGGCAGACCTAGCGGAGATGACGCTCTTCAGTCGTGTATTCACTCTTCCCAGGAGCGTTGCGCGTGGAGGTCGGAGTTTTTTTTTTTTTTCTTTTTTTGGACAACTGAGAAGGCGTGATTCTCATGATTTCATTCAACATTCAGGAAATGTTGTGATCTTTTTATTTAATATTTCATGTAAGTTTTAAAACAAAAACACAGGCAAAAATGATATTTTTTTCTGTAAACTGTTATAAACACAATATTTAACAGTGTTTGTTGAAAGTACCTGAATCCTGGAGAAAAATCTCCATCTCTGGATCCTTGTGAATCAGCCATGATGAAGCTGCAGGAGAATCTGATGAGTTTGATCTCCTCCACTGACTCTGAATGAACAAAACATTCAGACACTAAATTAAATAATTAAATTAAACAACCTTCATAATTTAGCTGAACATATCTTGAGTGTGGGAGAAGAAGGATCACGTGACTGTGTTAACTCAAACTCAGTCATGTTCACACATATGATGTTAAACTTCTGAAGAATCACAGACATCACCAAACACAAAAGAAACCTTGAAGTCGGAGTGAAAGAAAACCTTTATTACAGATTTTATATCAAACAATCACTTAAAATGTCCTCCAGAGATTCATATTAATATGAGGAAGTCTCCACATATGAACACTCACCTCGATCAAACTACAAGATACAGCTTCTCAAATCCTCCAGCTTTAACATCATAAAGATACACGGAAATTCCTGCTTAAACTTTGATAAACATTTCTATTAAACACTTTGATGCTGTTTTTCCTTATCGTATTGGTATTTTACCTGCTTAAAATGGCGACAGGTGAACTCTAACTTACTTTCACTTAAGCTGTGTAGACTGTCAATAGAGGTACACTTACTATACCATATAACTTTTGTTCAAAGTTTACAAAATGTATATAATGAGCGAGTACATCATGAATCCATCTTCCAACCTGTTTTTGTCTTATCCTGAATCATACGATACTCCTATAATACGCGTTTATACTCGGACTGTATGATGTTAAGTCTATGTTAAATATATAATGTAATAATATATAAACCAAGGCATATTCAATTTCACTCATTCACTTCACCTTGAAAACAAATATGTGTCTCAGTGCACTGAAATATTTCACTAAAGTACTTACTGTTTTGACGTTTGTTCTTCGTTAATAGATCATGTTTTCTCCTTCGTGGCACAGCCTGAAAAACACTTTCAGTTCTTCTGAACTTTGTCTCCAATATCATTTATTGTCTCGTTAGATAAGTGTATCGTCACACCCCTAGAAGACAATAAACCCCATCTCAGCATTTCATAATTTCATCTGAACATCAACAATTGTGAGATTTATAACATTGCAACAGTTTTGATAAAGTTGGTGGTAAGATGAATTATGATATACTCTTCTTAATCGTTTTAACCCTTTAGATAAACAAAGGCTTTTCACTTGTATTACTATGAATGGAAGAAAGTGCAACATGTAATATGTCGAATAAATCCCGCCTTCTAAGTAAAAGAGCCAATCGCTGATTGGTAAAGTCATTGCGTCACTACAGCTGCCGTTAGAAGCACTGGTTGCTATAGAAACAGTCAGTGATCTGAGAAGCGGGCTTATGACTGCACATGCGCATCAGCTAGTCCAGCCTGAAAAATAAGCTTTTTGAGCATTCGAAACAACATTTATGGGACAGTTCTATACTTGCATGAGTTAACATGTTATTAGCATGATTTAGCATTTTTTTCTGACATGATTTCACATGTTGCTCACATGATTTAATCAAGTTGCTAACTTGAATTGGCACATTGCTAACATGTATAACACATTGCTAGCATTTAACAGTTATTTTCCCAGCAGTTATGGCTCTCTCTCTCTCTCTCTCTCTCTCTCTCTTTCTCCTCCACCTACAATATAGAAAATATCTAGAATGTTTTATTTTTGAACGAGTTCATGTTCATAAACATAGAGGGGTTAACCGGGAATTGATGCTCTACTTATGGTGCGTTCAAGTCACGTCATGTTCATAAGGTCATCAGTGGCAGCATCGTCATATTTCTCATTCAGAAAGCTGATGACAGGAGCCTTGATGTTCTTGGTGAGATCTGAGTCTTCAGCTTCTGGTTTTAAGACCTCCTCAGTGAAGAGCTGCAGTACAGGTTTCAGGTACAACACACTTCACCAGAAAGGCCATCAGTGAAGTCAGCAAATGTTTTAAGAGCCTGAAGGACATCAATGTCCTGCCATGAAGGAGCCAAGTGCCTTTTTTTGTGTCAACTGATAAAACATTTGCAATGTCATTCATGGTGACCATTGCATGGTGAGATCTCACCTGGTGTTGTTGTGGAGAAAAATCATCTCTTCCTTGCAAATGAAGCTCAAGAGACAGAGTTCCAGAAGTCAAAATAAGACTTTATTGAACAAAGCAACAAAGCTGAGACACCTGCAGAACATCTGAGATTGTCTCTGGCCAGGGCACAATTCTTATACCCTTTTCTTACGTTATTTCACAATAACTATGTGATTTAACTCATTTCATTTCATTTATTTCATTCATAATAGTGGCAGCCTGCCAAATGATGGTCAACCCTTTATCATGGACAAAATGGATCATTTCCAGGACAACCGGCTCCTTCCTAGAGGAGGGAAGTCTCACCATGACATCATTCACAGCACATGTGGTGTCCTGAAAATACTCCTAACTTGTCAGAATACTCAGTGGGTCACATGACTTTCTCCAATACTCCTGACCTTGTGACAGTTCTTACAGTCATGTAATAGGCCATGAGGCCTTCAAAACACACCTGGCTGTTATATTATTCAAACTATTTCTACAATGGTTTTCTTATACGATTGATAAAACATTCCAACAATCCCCCCTTTGGGAATCTATTAATTCCCACCTCCTGTGCCCTTACCCAGAGTGCAATCTCACAAATCCACCCCATCTTCTGTCTAAGGACCAATAGTGGTCCTTCTTCCCTTTACCAAATGGCTTCCTTGTGAAACTGCACTCCAGAAGAGGTCAGAGTCAAACATCACTGTCCACAATTTTTACTAGGACAGTGTAAAAGACTTCTCCTCCCAAACTAAACATTCTAGAGGGTCAAAAACAAAATCAAAAACAAATCAACAAGTTGTGTTACAGCATGTGAGTGGAATGTCTTAGCCTTTCTCATGGTTGTCATGGTTATGCAGAACACATCAGTGATTAAACTCATTTCAATTAATATAAAATATTTAAGAATATCAATTTTGCTGCACTGGTTCTCCCACGGTGCAAAGAGAATTAAAAAAATATTCAAACATCTTTCTTATCATCCCCTTGAATCTGGTTGCATTTCCTCATAACACGGGCAATGACCTGCTTCTGACCCTCATCGTCCCTCTCATTCATCAAAATCATAACTCATACTAAATCAGTTTTTCATTTTCTTTTTTTTTTTCAAAGGATATGTGATTTTAAAAAGATATGTGACTTAAAAAAAGATATAGATCTTCAGAAAAGGATATAGAACTGCAGGAAGGGGTTTATGCCAAAATAATAAACATAACACCCTCTAATTCCTGCCACTACCTGAATTCTAAATAATTTTAGAAGAAAAGAAAAATACAATAGATATGCTGACTCCCTTGCTATCAAAAGCACAATACAAGATTCTGAAAATAAAAAGTAAAAATAAAAGTCACCCCTTCTATACCACTTTTTGCTTAAGGGGATTTACTCAATCTCGTCCAGTTCATCCAGTCCATTGATACATATTGGTGCATCAGCTCCAGATCTCCTCATTGATCATGTGATCAGCTGCTGCATTGACCATCATTGATCTGAGGAACAACACAACACAACAACAGCACAAAAACAACTACTATGGCTATTATTATTTCCACTTTAGCAACCCATTTACCCCATGATTCAAATATTTTGTCAATCCCAATATGCGTATCTCCTACATTTTCAGTGACTTCTTCCCTTATTATTCAGTTTCTTCATTGTCTCGGTGAATGACCCATCAGGAGCTGTAGTATGTTGAACATAAGTACAACAGTTAGCTTCAAATATTACACAACACATTATTTCACCACGAATAACCAATTTAACATTTGTCTGCCATGTGATTTGTCTTATGGGTCTCCAACTGTTCTTCCAAGGCTCTCAATGCATCTTCAGTGTGATTGATGAACTTCTGTTGATCACAATAAATGTCTTTCATTCATTCTGCATTTTTATCACACGTCATCCATACACATACACTCAAAGCCTGATTTTACTTCATCTCTAACTTAAATTCATTTGGTATTCCCCTTGGTTGACCATTCAAATCTTTGTACACACCTTTTCTGACATTGTTTTCGATGCAAATGTTGCATTTGGCTGAAAAAATTATCAATCATCAATCAAAAAATCATCTTAACATCGACTTTTGTTGATTGATTTTCACCTCCCCCCTTGCGCAATGGTCAAAACCATCTAAAATTAAAATAGTAAAAAGTGTTGCTGGTGTAATCATGTCATTTTATATCTCATTTGTCCATCAATCTAAAGTTGAGGTGTTTTAGAGTAAGCCTCCTAATTGACTCATCAATTTTTCTTTAATTTTATATGCAATTAACCATCCTAAATATCAAGGTGCAAATTCCACCAATTCTAAATTAGTAACACAATATTCCCCATTCGACAATGACTAAATGTTTCCAATAATACATCTGGTCGATAGTAGTTGTGTTAAACACCACAGTCATAAACCACAAATGTTACAATTATCTAATAAATCAAATGATCTGCTAGATCTGGAACATATCGCAGTGTGAAAGAACCAATTTCAATTTCTCAAAGCTAATTTGTCATTCATCTGTTAATTTAATCTTTCATCATCAGCCTTTTTCCCCCCTGTTGGTCATTAACTGTTCTTTTGTATTGACTTTAGATTATTTTGAATTCATGAACTATACAGTATTAACATCACATGATCCCTGGTAATGACAGCCTTTGTGATATCTCAAATTTGTAATTTTGAAATTACTACTTCAGATCTAGTTCAATAAATGAACTATGAACCAAGATGGAGTGACCAGCACCATAGCTTCATCATCCACACTGTTCTTGAACACTTTATATCCCTTTTTTCCCCTGATAGAGAGCTCAGTATCATACAGGCTCATCAGCTCTGTCTTAAAAGCCAAGTCCAAAATGTCTCTCTACACTGGACAACAGTTCAATAACCAGTCCAGTCCAGTCCTAAGCTAAGTCCAGTCCCAGTTTTAGTTAATTGTTGAGTCAAGCAAACACTCAACCTCCCCTCCTTTTTTCTTTCTTTTTTTTAATGCTTACAGCTGGACTGATGTCTATTGAAAGAAAGCAGATAGAGATCTTAACAGAATACAGAGAACTGCTGTTGGACCAGTGAATAATCAAAATACAATTAATATGGACAATCAATAACATTTAAAGTGGTTTCTTTAGTGATCATTGAAAATGCCCATCAACCAATGCCTCCTCTTCTCTGCAGACATGTCCTTGTGTTTCTTGCTCTCACTTGTTGCACAGTCCAGTTGCTTTCATTTATGTTAAGGCATCCATCCCAGAAGTCATCTGGTGTCATCTGGAAATTGAACATTCAGAGAAACGCATTAATCAAATTTATTCTTTATAAATTCTGCAATCATCTTTTTCAATTGTCCCTTAATTTCAGTCTCATCTGGTTGATAACAGCAGTTTCCCCATGCTATTTTAATAAAGCAAGTTCTTCCCATTACAAGATTGTTTTTACCACAGGGAAACAAGATACAAATTTCAGATGTCTTCATATGACAGGTCATTGTATAATACAGTCATAGTACCTACATCTAGCATGTCTCTCTATATATGTTTTATCTCTATATTTCAATATATCAGATATTTCTATAATCCGTTTTGTCAGTTATTTGGATTTCCTCGAGGAACTGCACAAGCCACTTATACTAAGGAGAATCTCCAGTGTTTTTGGTGGACACCAGTTTGTGCAATCCTCCGGATCAATCCCTGTTATCAGGCCTGCTTATTAATTTAATTCCCCTAAAGACCGGTCAACTAAGATTTATGACATTTTATTATTGTCTTTCAGTTCAATTTCTTATCAATTTTTTGGTGCTTTCTTGGTAATTGTGCAATTTAATTTGATTTTAATTCTGACTGAATTGGCAGATTTCACCAATCTGCACTTGTTTTGCATTTCTCTTCTTTTTTTTTTACTTTAACTTGTTTTTCTGTCAATTTTGGAAAATGAAAGCTTTTCCACTTTTTCAGCTTGTTTCATCATTTCTCCTAAATCTTTTGAGTGTCATCCTCTACTGACATACAAAGTGACACGTTTAGTTTGGAACTTGAAATCATTTTTCAATTAAATGTCCTTTTTCAGTCTTGCAGTACTGCCCCCTGTAGGCCTATTATGTAACTGGACTTCCAGCCCTTTTGTCTCATTTAGCCTCTTTTCTAGTTTTGGGTCCCTACCTAGATCACATATAATTATACAACACTGTGAAGAAATTCAATTTTGAAGAACTGTTGAAAAACATGTGCATCATGTGACCACTAAACACAGTGTCGTCAAACTGCTGTCACGCTTCATCCAGTCCATCAGCGTCAGATCCTGTAACTCCATCCACTCGATTAAACTTACCAGAGTACAGATTCTCCACACCTGTCATCAATCACCTGGAATTTGCACATATATATTAATACTTATCCACATGAAGTTGTCTGATCTCGCTCCACTATGTGCAAGACATTCCTGACTCTGAGGATATTGCAGGTTCGAGCCCACATGACTCAATGTGTAGAAAACTAATGTAGGAACTAGAATTAGGAACAGCTGAGGAAAGTCAGTGCTGCAGGAGGTGGATCATACTGGGCCTTAGTGGAGAATGGCCCTGTCCCAAATGGCACACTTCATGTGCACTTTCGGTCTTGTGGACTTACAATGGCCGCTGCGTGCGCATGTCCGTTAAGTCCACAAGACCGTAGGGTGTCCCATTCGTCATTTAAGCTTAAAGAAGGGTGCTCGTGAGCGCCCCCTTTGCGGCTGCTATGTGCCCTCGATGCGCACTTCTGCTGAGCCCGCAAGACTGTGAGCTACGCAGAGGACTTTACCTGGCAGTCAAAGCACCATTACGTCGTGAAAGTGCGGACTCAGAGGAAGACTGTGAGGGTTTAGAGTGCCATTTGGGACAGGGCCAATGACACCCCCAGACTTGATGTGCAGTGCCTGACTCTGAGCCAGGCTTTCTGAACCCATCTGTGCTCCATGTAGCCTATATTCACTTCAGACAGGAGCATGGACCTCTCCAGGCCAGCAGACATGACTATGTTTAGGGCAGAGATCATTTATTACTCTGAGCTAAATACTTGTATGTATAAATAAATAGTAAATTACAGATTTGAATATTAAAACAACCTATGTCAACCACCTATGTTACACTTTTTTGATGCCATTTGTGTTGTGTCAGACATTATGAGACAGTTTCCAGAGGAAGGAGGACTTTATAAAGGTTTTGAATGGCCCCATTACGAGATTCACTCTCCAAAATGTCAAACAGGCGTGATTTGGAAAAACAAGCACAATAAAGATTCACTACACATTTTCAGGCACATAATGAACACAGTATGTTGTACCTGGTTCCAGCAACTCCTTGTTCCTTGTTTCTCCCTCCAGAGGTGGATGTGCACAGCAGGGAAATGTAGGAGTGCCATGTTCGTGGATGTCCTGAACATGGTTGATCATGCTTTTCCACTTGTCCTCCATCACATCTGCATCTCCATTAGGAGTGGAAGCTGCAGTCCAGTAGAGGTGGTTAATAACAGCTGGCCTCCACAGCTTCAGATCTTCACAATCCCTCTCCTTTGCAGCAGCATCTAAAGCTTTCCCTAGAGCTGTTTCAGAACAGAAACACAAAATGTTAAAAAGGAAAATGTAATTACCAAAACTACCTTCATCAACATACATACTTTTGCCAGTATTCCAGATGTCAAAAAATGGCTTGTTCCTTTTGGACACAACTCCTCCCGCACACACTTGGCAACCTAAAACGTGGGACACACACATTGATTATAAGAACATTTGATTTTAGTTGTAAATATAGTCAGCACAAGATTTTTTTGTGTACATGTGCGTCTTTACCTGCTGATTTGTGTCTGTGATGAGGGCTGACACTTACAAATGTTGCTCAGTCAGAAACCTTATGCTGCGCTTTAGACCCTCTAACTCACACCAGGAGCTACTTCAGACCTCTGAGCTCTGTAAAAAACATCTGGTCATGTTACTGTGTAACATTAGACAGGTGATATGTGTGTTTGATAACATTAACTTACCTGGACAAGCTGAAGATCTGAAACCTTGTTGATTCTGTCCTCAATCAAAGAGTGTGTGCCATATTTTGCACAATGGCCAGGAGAATCTGACCTATGAATGTCAGAAACAAAAATAGGTCCAACTTTATGTAATTTTGCAACAGCATAAGTCACTGCTTAGGTACCCCTGTCCAACCTACTGCAATCCCAAACAACAACTTTGTCACAAAATCTAAATGTGTTCATTAAATTATGTGTTAAAAATGGAGGTCAAAGATAGTGTTAGAGTTGTACCTGCCTGCATCAAACAGAAAGATTTTACAAATGATTTGCTCTCCTACATTATGTAAACAGATGGCGGCATGTACAATTAATTCTAGGTATGAGTGTTAATCTACCTGATGAACGATGTGAAGGTCAGAGGTTACACTGTGAGCCAAAGTGAAGCACAGATGATTGAGGGGCCAGTGGAGAGAAAGCTATGGAGTGAATTTTGTGCCATAATTAAACAAACAAATCCAGCATTTTACAAACTCAAACTCAATCTGCTTTCCAAAGTGAAAACTCGACTCGCAAACAAACAGAAAGCAATGTGCAAATACAAAGGCCATTTTGACTGAGAACACAGAGGAGTAACAAATGTATTGTGTTTTACAAAAATAAATAAACATTTCACAAATAAATACAAACCATCCTATAAATTGCATATAACCTGTGAACAAATAACAAACCTATAGCATATAAATGCATACCTGTCTGTTACGATTGTGAGACACTTGCCTTTTTATGAGATCTCTCGGCTCGATTTTCTCACAAATGCAGTTGAGCAACTTCATCTTCACGCTTCAGGTCGATGAGGAAAAATGAGAGATCACACAACTTGAGTGTAGGGGAATGAGATCAGGTTCAATGTAATAAGGTTTACAGTGTCTGCTCTCTGGGAATTAAATATTATTTGTTTCTGTTTGTTTTGTTTTAATACAGATAGTGATTGTAATAGACAGGCTTACAGCCTACTATTGCTTTCAGGACAGTAGTACACTGGACCGCTGGACACTCAGTGTTTTCTAACAAGTATTTACATAGTAATTTAATGCCTACTATATAGGTCTAATACGATTCCCATAGAGCAGAGTTGTTTGGCTTGCCAGCATTTGACACTGTAGCCCAAGGATTTAATTTACACATTATATAATATTTTCCTACATCTTCTTTATGATGTAAGTTTTGTTCTTGCTCTCATTTCAACTCGCATCAACTTCCAATAGCACAGAGAGTGCAGCATATTTTCTTACGAGAATAGTAATCACTGAGCTACATTAAACTACATATAGCACAAAGTAAATGAGTTCTTATACAACATTCATTTACAGGGCTTTATGCCTGGCCCAACCAATGAAATGGTGATATTGTCAGCTAGGCCCAAGGAGAGAAGATTAGCAGAAGGCATCAGGTAAGGTGTAGGAATGGGAAGTAGTTTTACCACATTTACTACATTTATTGAAAATATGTATTAAAATGTTTTTTTCAGACTGGTTTATGATCTTTGTTATCTGGACTGAACATTACATGAACCTTTAATTAACACTGTGTACATGTGTTATATGTATGTTTTCAGGAGCAACCTGTATAAAGCTGCCTGTAACCTGACCTGTGGCCTTCCAGACATGTCAGTTCTGCGGGTGAATGATATTTACGAAGGCATGTCAAGAGAAACTGCTCCTTCAGGGGATGTGCCTTTGGTGGACAGTGTTTTTGGAAAAGTCCAAGAAGGGAGTTTACTCTCTTATCAACTTACATTTACATTTAGTCATTTAGCAGACGCTTTTCTCCAAAGCGACTTACAAATGAGAGTATTAGAAGCAATCAAATCAACATGAGTACAACAGTAAGTAAGTGCTGTGTGAAGTCACAGTTTCATCAGTTTCATTCATGCTCGTAGCAAGGAATTTTTTTTTTTTTTAAATAAATACACAAAGATAGAAAAAGAATAGAAATCAAAAAAAAATATTAAAATAGATAAAGTAGTAAGTGCTACTATTACTGGGTCAAGTGCTGACGAAAAAGATACGTCTTTAGCATTTTTTTGCACGGAGAGAGCGTGGTAGATCATTCCACCAGCCAGGAACAGACCCGGAGAAGGTCCGCATGAGTGATTTTGTTCCCCTTTGTGATGGTACCACAAGCCGCCGTTCACTTGCAGAACGCAAGTTTCTGGAGGGCGCATAAGTCTAAAGTAGTGAGTTAAGGTATGGAGGTGCAGAGCCAGCGGTCGTTCTGTAGGCAAACATCAGAGCCTTGAATTGGATGCGAGCAGCTATTGGCAGCCAATGCAAACTGATGAAGAGAGGTGTGACATGCGCTCTCTTCGGTTCGTTAAAGACCAGTCTTGCCACAGCATTCTGGATCAGTTGTAGAGGCTTGACAGTGCATGCTGGAAGGCCAGCCAAGAGAGCATTACAATAGTCCAGTCTGGATAGAACAAGAGCTTGGACAAGAATTTGTGTGGAATGCTCCGATAGGAAGGGTCTAATCTTCCTGATGTTGTACAAGGCAAATCTGCAGGATCGGGCCGTTGTAGCAACATGATCTGTGAAGCTTAAATGATCATCCATCACCACTCCAAGGTTCCTGGCTGTCCTGGAAGCAGTAATGGTTGATGACCCAAGTTGAATGGAAAGGTTATGATGAAGTGTTGGGTTGGCACCGACCACAAGCAGTTCCGTTTTTGCAAGGTTGAGTTGAAGGTGGTGGTCCTTCATCCAGGCAGAAATGGCTGTCAGGCAGGCTGCGATGCGACCAGCAACCGTCGGATCATCTGGTTGGAATGAGAGGTAGAGTTGTGTGTCATCAGCAGAACAGTGATAGGAGAAACCATGATCCTGAATGACTGACGGACCTTCATCCTGAAGCTGGAAAAACTCTTTCCAAACAAGCGACTGGCATCAACAGGCCATTAAGATGCATGTGAACACAAACTAAATCACTAAATCTGTTTGAGTGAGTGCATATGTTCAATGTGTCTCGCTGTCGTCTCACTCCTTCTCCCTCTTTGGTTTCTATATAGGGGATAGGGAACGATCAGACAGTGCACTTTATAGGGGATAGGGAACAATTCAGAGTGTAAATATGATTTCTATTGGGGCGAATGAAGTCTGGTTTCATGTTAGTGTCACACGAACTGCCGTAGCTCTGGTCCAGAGACATGATAGCACAGAATGGATCATGATCGATTCGCCGCAGACAAGAAAACGTATCAGACCCATTTGAATTCTGTATTTTAAAGTGATATGGAGGAGATTAGGAGGAGAAACGGTTAGAGATTAGGAGGAAACTGCGGCTTTATCTAGCTCAACAGCTCTGGCTGAGCTGTGATATAAATGAAATGCTATTGGCTATTTTTTTAAAAAGGGGAGGAGCTTATGCCTCGCCCCATCTTCCTGTTTCAGTGGAAATTACATCAACACATTGAATAATGCTGCGCCTTTCAAGGTACTTCAGTTGGCCTTTAAAGTCAGCATGAAAGGGAAGTTGCACTTTTTTCTTCCCTATTGTGCCGTATATCTGAGTAAAATGGCTTCTCAAACAAGAACAAATGTAGGGCGGGGCTTGATTTTGTCCATGGGGATTTGATTGGATGGTTGTGGTTTGCTATTGGTGGATCTCATGTGAGTGACAGGTTGCCCCGCCCTCGTCATGAGAGAAGAGAAGTCACTTTTATTATGATTCAAGATTACCAGGATCATGAATTTAAAACAATCACAGATAAATCATTCATAATAAACACTGCAATATGTTCCATTTTGATTTCATGGTGACCAACTTCAGTGCTCAGGCCTGACCAGCGGTTCTGCAGTGAGTCTGTGTGAGAGTCCATTAGGAAGCGAGGGGGAGGGGTTTACAGACCACGCCCACAAACATGCGCTAGTGGTAAACAAACAGAGCAAGAGTAACTTTGGTAATTGTGGTTTTTATGCTCATCTTTTATCTGGGACAGCCCAAAATCGTACAGTGTACCAGGCATTAGATATAATAAATCTTTTTGCAGGAGACATTGAGCTCGTACTTTGCAGACCTTATACATGCTGTTTTATGGTGCTAAATTTTATACACCTTCTACCTTATTTTAATTATTCTCAGGTTAGGTAAAGTAAGTCGAATCTGTCCTAATTCATAAGTATTTGAAATCTTATACTTACAAAACAGGTCTCAGAAGACTTCTCCATGGTCTGCTCAGTTTAAAAATCAGAGACTTTTTAGCAGGCGAGCTTCTTAGTTATAAGTAATATAGTTTTTTATTAATTACAGGTTAACTGGTTTACATACAAAGTACTAAATATAAAAAACAAAGTAAAAGAAAATAACAATAAAACTTAGTTTACAGGCGTTTGTCTGCAGGAGGCGCTAACAGCAAGGCATCTAAGAGGCCGTTCTTCAAGAATCAGCGTCTGCCCTCATTTTCTTCTCTTAGTCTTTTATAGACAACTCAAAACACTGAGGTCATGACATACGGAAGATCCCCTCATAATTCATCAGTCCTTTACAGTCAATTGGTCAAATCCAAAATCTTGAGCTGTCATAAGCCCTGGAAAGCACCTCAGGATTTGCTTATATAGAGCCCTCCGTTCTCTTGCCTTCCTTCTTTGGGCTCTCTTCCTTTGCCGTCTCCTGCTCCTCGTCTGCAGGACATCACTCAAGGGTAATACCTGCTTTTCTATCGAATACATGTTTTTTCCTCTCTATTCTACTAGCATGCTTTTAATACATTCTTTAATAAATGTGTTACAACACCAGTTGTCTTTCGTTATAAATTTCAACCATCTATTTTCCTCCAAGTTATCTTTTAAATGTTTTCAATATAAAAAAGCTATTACTTGTTTTTCTATTTTGTGCTTCTTTTTATTAAACAATTATTATTCTTATCAATAAATGTTTTTCCAATTAATGTTTTGCAGTTGTGTTTTTCTTCTGTTTAAGCTATTATTTTTCTTATAAGAAAAGGTACACCTAGCACAGAAGTTGCATTTTCTGATGAAGCAGGTGTGGCTGATTATCACCAATGAACAAACAGATACATAACAGACATGACAACGCATCATATGACCCCTTTCATACATTAATACAAATATAATACAACTATTATTAAAATGATGATTTATACACTCAAGCTTCCATTATTTGTTTTCCAAAAGTGAGCTTTAACTGTTTTTTTTTTTTTTTTTTTTTTTTTTTTTTTTTTTTCATAATTGTAAATGATCTTTCATTAGTCTTTGTCTCCCTCTGCTGGTACAACACAAACACAAACATATTCAGGCTCTGTATTTTCTTTGTAATAAAACTAACATTTTTGAGTTTATACTGTGGCTTTATACAAATAAAATGTTAATCTATGAATGAGAAACTGTAATTTGCTGCTCTGAAATAAAAGGTGTTTCACTGCCGCCTCATCATGTCTGTCAGAGGATCATTGAAATCTAAATGAAGTCTTAATTTCTAACAGTGAAGTCACTGTATCTTCAGTCTCTGTTGATTCTGTTGACTGTGAGTCTCTGTAGAGGATCCTTATTCACCATCAGATGATCATCAGAAGATCTGACTGTCATCTAAACCTAAAATAAAACACACAAACAGTCACATATGCAGTATGAGACATTACATCTGTCACATCTTTCCATAAGAAAACTTAGCACTGACTAGATCAGCTTTATTAATTCATTCTCAAACATGATAATATTGCTTCTATCTGATGCTCAAAGTCACTTTACAAAATCAAAAGGTCATGAAAGGTCACTTTCACACAACAGACAGCTGATCCAGAACCAGCAGAAATGATCATTACACTCCACTACAAATTTAATATCAGTTCATAACAAACAACCCAAATCTCAGATTATCACACACATAGAGACAGTTAAAGGGGAAAAGCTGAAAATAACATTCATATTATTTATACAATCAGTCACAACAATATGAGCAGAATTAAACTCATATTAAACAGTTTAAAGTTCAGAGATCTACAGAAACTGAAGCTGAATTTAAGACTCATTATCTGATGATCTCAGACAAAATGTTCACACACACGTGGAGTTACTGAACCTGGTACAATTTCATTCATTTCTAGTGAGTAAAACAGCCATTTGAACTTTGAATGAAAATATGATGATGAAAATTGTTAAAAACTATTGTTACCATATAGTGTCTCCAGTTTATAATGTGGATCATCCTTCAGATCCTTCAGCAGCTTCTCTCCAGAGTGTGTTAGATTATTCCCAGTCAGATTCAGTTCTCTCAGGTGTGAGGAGGGGTTTGATCTCAGAGCTGAAGCCAGAGCAGCACAACCTTCATCTGTGACACCACACTTCCTCAACCTGTAGAGAACATTGACACACTCTTCACTCTCTCAGATCAGATCAACAGATCACCATGTTTGATGTGAGATTTACCATGTTATTTGTGTGTGTTTGTGTGAGAAGGAAAGCTTATATAAACTTATATAACAAATTATTTATATCACATTAAATAACATGTAAAGATGATCACAGAAAAGAGATGGATGTGATGGTCATTAATGATTCTTGTTCTTGTTCTTCATGTATCAAAGTCCTGACTAGTGTTGTCACGATACTGGAATTTATAACTTCGATACGATACCTTGAAAAGTCTCGATATTTGATACCATTTTTGACACCACGGGGAAAAACACTGTATATACTGTCATATTTTTAATATTATTTCTTTTTTGTCCATCTATTGAAAGTCTAGCCAATCAAAGATTTCTTCTGAAGTAATCACTTTATATGATAAAGATTTAAAGCTTTTTAATATATAAACGTTGATCAATTACCATTACAATGATCTCACAAATATTTGCTAACTCAATGTATTTGTTTTTACAGTGGAGTAATTTTGTTGCAATATCTTACACACACAACACAAGCTTGATTTCAAATGGTAAATTGAATTAAAACAGACAAGAATATAGTAATGAAATAAGAACAAATTAACAATAGCACATATAAATACAATAGAATAAAGATAGAAATGAAATGGACTGCTTTATTTCTTCAGGTAGGTCTAACAGTATTCAGGTAAGAAACTGACAACACTAGATTGAGTGTGTTTAAAGTAAAGAGTGTTAAATGTTGATCGTATCTCCTTACTGAGGAGCAGCTCATGTGTTCAATCATTTACAGATCAATCACTCAATCACCTCAACTCAACAAAATATTATTTCTACACTCTACAGGTATATGGAAGTTCAAGTCCATTTACTAACATGTTAAACATATAAGCCTGTAGCCTTTATCATATGTTCTGTCAAATAAACAGTATAATAACAATAATATAATTTACTTCCTTCCCTTTGCTCATTTTGCCAAGTTCACACAGAAACTGTATCATTTATTTTGATCATATTTCTATACTGAACAACTATGGAAAGATATTGAAACATTTATTAAAGATAATATCCAACAAGATATATCTGTAACTATTAAAGATATTATTTTTGGACACTTTGATTCTGATTCTAATAAAAACAAATCTTGTTTTGTTATAAATTTAATTTATTTTCTTGGCAAATTCTATATCCATAAATGAAATTTCACCAACAACAAACTAATTTTTCTTGTTTTTATTTAAAATGTATCTTGATACTGTTTCATCCTCTGTAAATAAGACAGCGAGAAGAACAACCTCAGTTTGTAATGACTTTAATTTGTACACTCTAATTGAAATATAAATTAATATCTTACCCTCATGTTTTTTTTTCTTCTTCTTCTTTTAGCAATTATTGTTGTTTTTTTTGTTCTGTATGTTCAGATGACATTGTACATACTGTCGATACATGTTGTGTACTCTATACAAAATTGTATATCATTAATGTCATCTTTGTAATGTTTGCAATCATAATAATAATAATATTAATAATAATAAAAAAAAAAAAGCTTGAACCCGTGAACCGGAAGTTGCAAGCGACTTTTCTCCAGCGTTGTGACGTATTTCCAAGTGAAACAGAATATTGAATAGAGGGCAGGGTTTTACTTCAGCGCTCCTCCTCTCCATCTCTCACTCATAGCAGACTAACGGTTGGAGGGGAGTGGTTTAAACATTTTCAACCCAAGCCGTCAAACTGACGTCATCAGAGAAGGAACACCATTTCAGACCGGAAGTAACTTTTCAGATTTTGATTAAAGATCACCACGACAAACAATCTTTTTCTGTGTATTAACTTGCACGGATTAATTGTTCACCACAAGACTAGTAATATGAACTGACAAAGTAAATAGGGTCAATTCTGATTTCATGATGACTTTAAGAGGCTTCATTTCTCCATCCCTACTCAATAGTTTTAGGCCTTTTTGCAAATTTTTCCCATCGAATTTAGCTGTTTTAGAGCGTTTACTCATTTTGAGCTTGTTTTTAAACATTAACTATCTGTAATGTGATTTTTCATGTGTGGAAAAAGCAACGAAACTAAACTAGCCAATCAGATTTCTTTTCACCCATATCCCCCACGCCCAACCATGCACGTACACACACACTCACACACACACTCACACACACACACATTTGACTTTACAACACAAACGCACACCTTTATTTATTCTTATTATCTCTTGCTTTCTTAATATGTCATGTGTACGCAGATAGATTTTAATAATCAATTTTTAAAATATGTAAAAAAAATAAATAAATAAAATACATAAAAACAGCATTAATTCATGCCCTCTCATGGTAGGCACAGTGAGTTCATACAGCTGTACATCTGCAGGCGCCACTGCACTAGATGATTCACCCTGCGTTCCATTCGGAAGGGCTCATCCCTATGCCCTAATCCCTTCAAAGGGTTTACCCTCCGGAGTGAGAGCTTCAAAGGGATGAAGGGGTAAAAAAACTCTTTTTTTGGAACGCACTTCTGTGTCATCTTAACGAGACAATCAAGGAGGTGCCTTCGTCACACATTTTGTACACTGGTTGACCCCCCCAAAAAACATGCTCTGAACGATGAGTAGATTGTGCAACATTAGTTTATTTATTTATTTATCGCAGCATATTGTATATTGTGTCTATGTATTTGAAACATTTGAATGGACTGATAAAGGGAGCTGTAAAGTGTTTTTGTTGAAGTACAATGTCGCTTTGACCATAATAATGTACCAAATCTAGCTCGTATAAATATTACACTAGTATAGAAAAATATTATACATACATTTATAGGTAAAATCGAACTCCGAGCCTCCTGTACACATTCTGTGACGACAAACAACTTCCCTGTGCAAAGGATCATGGGGGCCCAAAGTGTCCATCAGTTTACCCTTCAGAATCCTTCATTCAGAAGGGCCCTTTGAAACGGCCAGCTTTGAGCACTTCGGTTTGGAACGACCCTTCAATATGGCGGCCATGATTGTTTTCACTCCGAAGTGCCCTTCGAGGGCGATATATCCCGTTTGGAATGCACCGTCAGTCGGACCGCGAGACCACACACCTGTTGATTGTAGAAACGATTTCACAGAGAGACGAGATCTCACGTGACTTGAGAAGAAAAACAAATGGAGGACAATCGATGTTGTCAGCTGACTCTCCTGCCACGTGTTGTTTTAATGAATGTAATTAGGACTTTCACGATTCCTCGTTTAAATTTGAGTACTTGATTTAAAAAAATCCTCAATAGACCCTTTTCACATTTCTGTGTTTCTCAGTAGCAGAAGTCGTCATAGTTGGGTAAACTTTTATAGCAGTGAATTAGAGACTACATTAAATATGTTTTGTTTTGTATTTATTTTTGTTTCTATTTGTGCAAATAGCAAAAGAAAAACTCCATTATAGTGTTTTTACAACCTTCAAAAAGAGGGAAAAAATAGAGAGCGATTGATAACGGCAGTCAGAAGAGAGAAAGATGTCATTTTTACTGTCACTCCCACAGAAACACCCTCACAGCAGCGGTAACTAGTTTTTTGTAATTTAATGCAAATGTAATATAATACTGAATATATACAATATTGATGACCGTTAAACGTGTCATCACAGTCTGTGAAAATAGTCAACAGACCTTTATCACAGTGGAATTGATTACCGGAAGTGCTCGTCGAAGCAGTGTATCGATTCTTCCGGTTATGTATATTTTCAGTGGGCTGTTATCACAGTTATTATTACACGGTTATTATAGTTAAATCATGGTAACCACAAATTAACCATGGTCTTGCTAACCATATTTTAACCATGGTATTTTGTAGTAAAATGGTGGTAATACAAATGGTAATCAATTCGTGAAAAAACATGGTTACTACACTTTTACTATAATAAAACCATGGTTAATTTTGGGGTGTTTATCAGTCAAATTCACTTATAAATGTAAATTCAACAGGTAAGAAATATGATCAGTAAGAGAAAAACACAGTTATTAGAGAAGACGAGCACTGGACTGCGACAGGTTAGATGGGAAATAAATGTATTTGGAAGGGAACATTGCAGCAAGTTGAAGATATGAGATGTAAACACTCTCAGTTTGGAAATGCATCTACTACACGAACGTACTCCAGCGTCCGCATATTATTTTAAAAGAAGGACCTTCATCCCGCTGTATCAGTCTCACCCATGCTTTCCTCAATTCTTGTTGTGTCGAGAAATCGTGAAAACTGAGGCGAGGATGTCGTTGTTTAGAATTAGAGCAGCCGGATCGCTGCAGTAACACCGGCGAGAGGATTCAGACATTAGTTTTGACTGAGTTGCGATGGGACCGGAAGTAGAGATACACTGCTTCACTTACCGGATATAGGAAGTGTGATAAAGGTCTATTTCAGTTCCCTTTCATTTTTCGATCCGAGAGGTTGATTCCGAGGAGGGCCGGTCATCACTTGATTCGGCTGTTCCCTGCCGGTTCGCCGTTTCAGGGTGCCGAGTCAAGTACTCGAAAAACACCAGAGGCCAGTCTCAAGAGACTGGTTCCCTTAGTACATTTTCTGGCAGAATGGAAACTTCTCCCAAATATCTCGAAATGGGTGCTGCTCACAATAGAAAAGGGTTACAAAATTCAGTTCGGGTCTCGCCCGCCTCAGTTCAACGGGGTCCTTCCCACTGTGGTGGCCCCCGAGCAGTCTCTGGTGATGGAACAGGAGGTTATGACGCTCTTGCAAAAAGAAGCTATAGAAAGGGTTTCTCCTCCCAGCAAGCTGTCAGGGTTTTACAGCCGTTACTTCATAGTTCCAAAGAAGGATGGAGGGTTGCGTCCCATCATAGATTTACGTGTGTTAAATCGCTCTGTGCAAAAGCTCAAGTTCAAGATGCTCACACTCAAACAGATTATCCCACAGGTCAGGTCCGAGGACTGGTTTGTAGCGATAGACCTGAAAGACGCTTACTTTCATGTATCCATCCATCCTCAACACAGGAAGTTCCTCAGGTTTGCTTTCGGGGGCGAAGCTTACCAATACAGGGTTCTTCCCTTCAGCCTAGCACTATCACCCCGCACGTTCACGAAGTGCGTGGATGCAGCTCTGGCTTCATTAAGACTCCAGGGCATCCGCGTACTGAACTATATCGACGACTGGTTGATTATAGCTCAAACCGAACATCTGGCAGCTCAACATCGAGATGTTGTTCTGTCCCATATGAAGAGGCTTGGGCTGAGGCTCAATGCCAAGAAGAGTGTGCTTGTTCCGGCTCAAATTACCAACTACTTAGGGGTAGTTTGGGACTCCACCACGATGCAGGCACAGTTGTCCCCTGCTCGTGTGAGTTCCATTCTCAGGGCCGTGTATGGGGTGAAACTAGGCCAGTCACTCACTGTAAAACAGTTTCAGAGACTGTTGGGTCTAATGGCAGCTGCGTCCAACGTGATACCTTTTGGCCTGTTGTACTTGAGACCCTTACAGTGGTGGCTCAGGACCAAGGGGTTTTCTCCGAGGGAAAATCCTTTCCGCATGATCAAGATCACGCGGCGATGCCTTCGTGCTTTGGTCATGTGGAAGAAGCCCTGGTTCCTGTCCCAAGGTCCGGTGTTGGGGGCTCCTTGTTGTCGCGTAATGCTAACAACGGATGCTTCCCTCACGGGCTGGGGGGCGATCATGAGTGGTCGCTCAGCTCAGGGTCTCTGGGAGGATCATCAACTTCTTTGGCACATAAATCGGCTAGAAATGATGGCAGTATTCCAAGCATTAAAATACTTTCTCCCAGACCTGAGAGGCCACCATGTGTTGGTCCGTACAGACAACATGTCGGTGGTCGCATATATCAACCATCAGGGGGGTCTGCGGTCTCGCCAACTATACAACTTGGCCCGTCGGATCCTCCTGTGGTCCCAGGGGAAGTTCCTCTCACTGAGAGCAGCTTACATCCCAGGGCATCAAAATGTGGGAGCAGACGCCCTGTCGAGGCAGGGGCCGAGGCCCGGGAAATGGAGACTCATTTGGAAAAATTTCGGTCGAGCCGAAGTCGACCTGTTTGCTTCAGAGGAGTCAACCCAGTGTCCACTATGGTTCTCTCTGTCACATACAGCACTATTGGGCCTGGATGCCATGGTACAGACGTGGCCGAGGCTGCGTCTGTACGCATTTCCACCGTTTGCTCTGCTCCCGGGAGTTCTGGAGAGGGTGCGCCGGGACGGGGTCCGTCTAATATTGGTAGCCCCGTTCTGGCCAACCCGAATTTGGTTTTCAGACCTAGTGTCTCTTTTGGATGGCTCTCCGATGGAGATTCCTCTCAGGCAGGACCTTCTGTCTCAAGCGGGCGGCACGATACTCCATCCTCGCCCAGAACTATGGAGACCAGGCTCATAGGGGGCCAGGCTCATAGATGCTGGTCTCCCAACTGAGGTTGTGGAGACCATACTCCACTCCAGAGCTCCCTCCACGAGGAAGCTTTATGCCTATAAATGGAAGCTATTTGCTACTTGGTGTAGACAACGTCATGTGGACCCTGTCCATTCTTCTACCAGCTTAGTGCTGCAATTTCTCCAAGACAAGTTCTCGGATGGTCTATCCCCTTCAACTCTGAAGGTTTATGTTGCGGCCATATCGGCCTATCATGCCCCTCTGGGGAATTCCTCGGTGGGTCGAGACCCCCTTGTTATACGCTTCCTTCGTGGTACTCGGAGGCTGAGGCCCGCTGTTCGTACTAGAACCCCGGCCTGGGACTTGGCCGTGGTACTGGAAGGGTTAGCTGAGGCTCCCTTTGAACCACTGGAGGAGGTTTCTGAGAAGTTCCTCACTTTGAAAACAGTGTTTCTACTGGCTATCTCGTCTCTGAAGAAAATAAGAGATCTTCAAGCACTATCAGTTGCTCCTTCGTGCCTAGACTTTGCGCCTGGTATGGTTAAGGCTTTTCTTTACACTAGACCTGGCTTTGTGCCAAAGGTCCCCACCAATGTCCCAGGGCCCATCGTACTTCAGGCCTTCTGTCCTCCTCCCTTTGCTAATTCGGATCAGGAAAAACTCAATCTGCTGTGCCCAGTAAGGGCTTTAGACACGTATGTCCACAGAGCTGCCCTGTGGCGTAAAACAGACCAGCTGTTTGTATGCTATGTGTCACCTAAGAAAGGAGGCCCGGCGTCTAAGCAGAGGATGAGCAAGTGGGTGGTTGAGGCCATCTCACTCGCTTACGAAGCGGCCGGGCAGCCATCCCCCTTAGCTGTCCGTGCCCATTCGACCGGGGGTATGGCGGCCTCCAAGGCATTAATGTCAGGAGTTTCCATCCACGACATATGTGATACGGCTGGGTGGTCCTCCCAGCATACATTTATTAGGTTTTATAACCTTGATGTTGGCTCCACTCCAGGGTCAGCTGTGCTGTCTCAAGATAACAGACAGGTACTTGGCACTACGGTGTAGTTGGGATAGCGTTCCCAATGCGTATGACGCAGCGTCGACAGTTCCCATGAAAGGGAACGTCTCAGGTTACGTATGTAACCCTGGTTCCCTGAATAGGGAACGAGATGCTGCGTCGCTTTGCCGTACCCCCGGCGTACCTGTGAGCGTCTTGCTTCAGCCATATTTCAGAAGCTAGCGTTCTTTGTTCTGGGTATGCTTTATAGTTTCGTGGTCTGTGACGTCATCCGCTTCTGACGTCTCGTCATGTTATTGGTTAGATTCACGAGTGCTTCACGACGCAATCACGCAGAGGCGTTCCCAATGCGTATGACGCAGCATCTCGTTCCCTATTCAGGGAACGAGGGTTACATACGTAACCTGAGACGTTTTCTTCTTTCAACAGGGTTCATGTGTGATTTATCAAACATTCATATGCTGGCAATCCTATCATACGAATGATCGTACGTTGATAAATGTGGCGGCTGAAAACAATCGTCATTTAAATATCATGCCCCTAAAAATTCACGGTTTATAAGCCCCGCCCCTACAGTTTACAACACAGAGAAACATAACCCGACCAAGAAGAGAAAGTAATCTCATGAAAGAGAAATTGATCTTATCCAAAAACGCCCGTTAACCTTGTAATTGCAAACAAGTACATTAATTTATATGTATATTTAATAGTGGTAAATAAAACAAAACATCCATAGGCCTATTGTAGTTCCCTCCACAACAAATCATTTAAGTTATGGTATTCAACAGAACAAGAATGAAAAAGAAGCTATAAAATTATATATTTAACTATAAAATAAGACATAAATTAGATAGTCGTAGTGGATTTCATTATGAACAACAAAAGTCAAGCCAACATGATTTTTTTAAGGCTAAACTGAAACTGATGTGCTCACCTCTCTCATTTGGCAAGAATCCAAATATGTTTCTATATTTGCATGTAACATTTTGGTTGCTAAATTATTATTCATTATCAGGGTTCCCACTGTTTTTCAGAGATAATTTTCCAGGACTTTTCCAGGACATTTCAAATTTTATTACGACAGGAATAAAAGACAAGGATAACAGATTCACGGCCTAAAGTAATATTCCTCTTTCCAGAAGTCTTAAAAAAATCTGTATAGTTTGTTTAAATTTTGTTTTTATTTACTATATTATTGGCAGTATTCAGTTGTTGTTCTTCATTGTCTTTTCCTTTTTGTAAAGCACACTTTCTATATTAATCTTAAATTGTTATAATATATCCATATATTAATAAACTATTAAATAAAATTATATAAACAATCATTAGTAATAATCTAGTGTATTAATATAATATCAACAAGATATCACAATTTAAATAATGCTACAAGTTTAATGTTTTAAAATAAATACAATTTTGAATGGTAAAAATGAAAGACACTTTTAAAATTAAACTAACACCGCCAGCAGGTGACTTAATAAGTGAGTCATTGGAGTCAATCTTTCAATCGATTCGTTCAAAAAGCTCATTCATTTACAAACTAATCAAATGACGGTCTTTATGAATGGGTCACTGAATCACATTTCAAACGATTTGTTCAAAATTGTAGATTCATTCTGAAACACTTCTGTGAGTTGCTAAGAAACGTTCTGCATTATGCACTATGCAAGTTTTAGGGCTGGACGATATGACGAAATATATAACATTGATATAAGCGATCACTCAGAGTTAGACATACCTATATTGTAGTTATATAAAACGTTCACAGGCAGATTTGCTTTATGTATTTCCCCGGCGTCGAAATCAGCACCCAAGACTGCCTCTATAATCAGACACTTTAGCGCACAAGACAAAAGCCTGGCATGAGATAGTTAATTCAAGTGAACAGTGGAAGTGATACAATCATCAGGCCGTTGGCGCCCTCTGCAGGCATTTGTTATAAATCATAATATAATTGTTTATACAATATATATTATATTATGTATTTTAAAAGTGTTGTTATATCAAACCATATGATTACTTGCTTTTGATCCAGATATTATTGCCCCATTGTTATTATATTTGTATTTTAAGTCATTTTAAAGGCCATTGTTTGCTTAGGTCTATTTTTATTATCATAAAAAATATCCGATTACTTGATTAATTGTGAAAATAATCGACCGATTACTTGATCACCAAAATAATTATTAGTGACAGCCCTAAATGTAATAATAGTTTAATTCCCCTATTCAATTTTGTTACTTTATGAATAAATTAAATTATAAAATTCAATGACAGTTTCATGTGAGAGTCACATATGATCTTACCTCAGTATCTCCAGTTTACAGTGAGGATTCTCCAGTACAGCAAAGACTATCTTCACTCCCGAGTCTCCTAGATTATTCTCAGACAGATTCAGATCTCTCAGGTGTGAGGAGGGGTTTGATCTCAGAGCTGAAGCCAGAGCAGCACAACCTTCATCTGTGACACCACACTCCTTCAACCTGTAGAGAACAATGACACACTCTTCACTCTCTCAGATCAACAGAGACTTCATTATCAAAGAGAAACCAATAACATAAACTCAAATCACCATGTTAGATGATCTTGGTCTGTGTCACAGAGAAAAAAACATTATCATAACACACCTGCAGTCAAATTCAAGCAGGAATAATACATATATTTTTAAATGTATGATCATAATTTGTGCAATACCTCTTTTTTAAACAATTAATTAAATATGTCAGTGAGTTTTACTGTAAAAATCTAGAAAAATTGTAACAGGAGAGGTTAATGTAATGAACATTAAAGAATCATGAAACCCCCCTCTTTCAGCTCAAGTCTACCTCACAATCACCTTAAATGTGTGTGATCAGATAGAGATAAAAAGAGCAGGAAAATCTGGCCACGCCCCCGGAACTTCTTTTTAATATCTATATGTGTGTGTGTGTATTAGTTATAGTTATATCACATTTAAAGATATTTCACATATTGTAGTAATACATACTATTGTCCTGCAGCATTTAATAATCATGATAATAATTAATATATAATACAATAAAATTATTAATATAATTGTTATTATTAAAGTACCTGCCAAAAGTCTGGAAACAATTATTAATTATTTTAAAATAAATCTCTTTTGCTCACCAAGGCAGCATTTATTTGATCAAAAATACAGAAAAAAAGTAATATTGTGAAATATTGTTACAAATTAAAAAAAAAAATGTTTTCTGTTTTAATACATTATAAAATGTAATTTATTCCTGTGATCAAAGCAGAATTTCAGCATCATTACTCCAGTTTTCAGTGTCACATGATCTTTCAGAAATCATTAAAATTCAAGAAGCATTTCTGATTATTATCAATGTTGAAAACAGTTGTGCTGCTTCATATTTTTCTGGAAATTGTGATAGATCTTTTGTTTTAGTATTCTTTGAAAAAGAGAAAGTTCAATGAACAGCATTTACTCTATGTACATTTATCAAATATATTAAATGTATTAAAGCATTTATTAAATAGAAATATTTTGTAACATTTTAAATGTCTTCACTCTTCTCACTTTTTATCACTTTAATGTAAGATGAATTATAGCAGTGGTTCCCAACCTGTGGGCCGCGAGATAAATTTAAATTAATTTAAATATATTAATATAGTTCATTAATTTAATTATTAATTACATTTACATTTACATACGTTACATTTAATAAATTAAATTAAATTAATTAAAAATACATTTAAAACAAGGCACCACCTCTCTCGTACGTATTCCGTGATTGTTTCGGTTCAGCCCAGTCTGTTTCTCATCCCTTTAGGACCGTTATCGCGTCTAAAAACGCATGGAAAACGCGTCCGCGCCGCTTTCTCCTTTCCAAAGCGTTCAGGAGCTTGTGCTCCGGTGGCGTCTGTCGTTACTAAGCAACCATGAGCTGCGCTCACCATGACGACACGGTAGTTTCAGCAAAGGATATACGGATTTCCAGCACCGAAAATCACTTGCAGTAGCTCTGCTACTAGATTTATTTATGGAGATGAGAAATAAGAACCACCCTGTACAGCTATGATCAGCTGTTCGGCTGAGCTTTCCATGTTTTGTTACGGAAAGGCTGAAGCTGATCGGTTGGTTCTTGTCACATGACCTGCGGTGCTCTTGCTGCATTCTGAAAAGTTGAGAGTTTTTCATCTCGATGCGTCTGGAAAACGTGATGTGAACGGCCCCTTAGAAAACATAACCTTTTCGCAGTTTATTTAGTTAACTGCTTAAGGCATTTCGCCATTTGAATCATCAAGCAGTAACCAGCATAACCCTGAACAAAAAATTACTGATCTGTGTGTTTCACGTGGGTCATGATTTTAGGCCGAAAAAAAAAAATTCATCCAGAAGAATCTCATCCCTGGTTGACAAGTGTGAACAGAAGGGAGGGAGTGGGGCACAGGGGAGAAAGAGGGGGACGAGCAACTGTCATCTGTCAGCGGCCCATGATGCTCTCACTAAATATCAGGGGGAAACTGAAGGATTTTTATTGCTGACTAAGTTAAATTCAGATGAATTATGAATACAATATCTTACACACACAACACAAGCTTGATTTCAAATGGTACATTGAATTAAAACAGACAAGTAAATAGTAATGAAATAAGAACAAATAAACACATTAACAAAAGCACAAATAAATACAATAGAATAAAGATACAAATGAAATCGACTGCTTTATTTCTTCAGGTCTAACAGTATTCAGGTAAGAAACTGAATAAAGAAAGTAATCAAATTTAAAATAACTTTGGATAATCTTCATTGTAAAAATTAAATATAGATTAATCAATTAACACTTTATTACGTGTGCGCTTCGGATGTGAGCGAGAAATCTGCGGGAATGAGTAGAATTTGCATTGAAATTCAGACCGGGTCACACCAACAGTATTTAACCGGAGTGAATGAGACTGAATGAGAGGAGGAGGGTGTGGGGATGAGAGGAGAGCAAGAAAGCGCAGCTGGTATCAGTGTATCGATGCTGCAGAAAGGAGTATTGGAATCGTTTCAGATATTTCAGTATCGATACATATCGAAATATAGATATTTCTGACAACACTAATCCTGACTGTGCTGAGATTGAGTGTGTTTAAAGTAAAGAGTGTTAAAAGTTGATCGTATCTCCTTACTGAGGAGCAGCTCATGTGTTCAATCATTTACAGATCAATCACTCAATCACCTCAACTCAACAAACACTTGAACACAGAAAAATATGATTTCTTAATCTTCATTTAGGCCTGGGACACACTATGGCTGCGTCTGAAAACTGGAAAATGCTGCCTTTGGAGGACACATTTCAAGGTAGGAAGGCATCAAGGCACGTCTGAATGTTAGCTTCACTTCCTGTTTCCTGAGATACCTTCATCTGATCGATTTTTGAAGGCAGCACAGATGTATCCTTAGCTGCCTTTGATATCCCACAATCCTGTGCTTTCCATTCTGTGACAGTTGAGCTAGAAAAATTAAGATGCCATCCAAAAGTTGCATTTGCTGGCCAGTTTGTGAGTAAATGTACATTTTTGACCAACATTTTCCACTTTTGATGTCATTTCTAGCGAGAAATTACTACTGTAGTAATTAAATATTTGTTTAGTTCTCACCAAAGCTCGCGCTATATTGCGGTAAATAATTAAACTCTTATGCTGCCTCAGAAGTCTGTCCAAAATCCGTTTAATGAGGTGCCTTCATGCACAAACGCTGCCTTACAAGTCATTGCTTGATAAGGCAGTGAGGCAGCAAGTCAGCTACCTAGGTTTTCAGACGCAGCCGAGATGATTCAGTCAGACCGCGAGACAAAACACCTGTTGACTGTAGGAACGATTTTACAGAGAGACGAGAACTCACGGAGACTCACAAGATCAAACGTGACTTGAGATGAAATACAAATGGAGGACAATCGATGTTGTCAGCTGACTCTCCTGACATGAGTTGTTTTAATGAATGTAATTAGGACTTTCACGATTCCTCGTTTAAATTTGAGTACTTGATTTAAAAAAATCCTCAATAGACCCTTTTCACATTTCTGTGTTTCTCAGTAGCAGAAGTCGTCATAGTTGGGTAAACTTTTATAGCAGTGAATTAGAGACTACATTAAATATATGTTTTGTTTTGTATTTATTTTTGTTTCTATTTGCGCAAATAGCAAAAGAAAAACTCCATTATAGTGTTTTTACAACCTTCAAAAAGAGGGAAAAAATAGAGAGCGATTGATAACGGCAGTCAGAAGAGAGAAAGATGTCATTTTTACCGTCACTCCCACAGAAACACCCTCACAGCAGCGGTAACTAGTTTTTTGTAATTTAATGCAAATGTAATATAATAATGAATATATTGTTGTAAATGTACATAACAAATTTTAAAAATGAAAACAAAAACTTTGCAGGATTTACAATATTGATGACCGTTAAATGCGTCATCACAGTCTGTGGAAAGGATCAACAGACCTTTATCACAGAGGAATAGAGTACCTCAGAGATGACGTGTTTTTGTAGGCAAAACCCAGAAGCGAGTTAGCATTTTAGGACTTCTGAAGTCAATGGGTTTTTTTAATGGGTTTTTGCTAAATCGCCTGAAATAAGGTCTGTGTTCAACAAAGTCTCTAAATATTTTCACGTTTTGATCTATGACATAAAACACACCAGTTATAACCCGCTTGTGATTTTTTAAACCTTTATTTTGTCTTAAAAACGGCGGTTGCTAACAAATTGCTAAAATGGACTACTTCCTTTGGCGGGGACTTTAGACGTCATCATGACAAACAGGACATTTGGACAGCATTTCTCATGAAAAAGTGGATAAGTATTCATACACAGCGCAGATCATAATCAGAGAGCATGTTTTTAAATAAAGTTTGAGGAAGTTTGGTGGTGTGACGTTGATCCGCGACCATGGTGTGCTGTAGTCCGTTTATAGCCTACTGTTAGCTTTTTATATCTGACCACTACTTAGGCTTCAAAATGTATAAATGTTGTGTTAACTTATAAAGACGTATAAAGTGTCATAACCCTTTGTTAAACAGAGAGCTTATTTTTTGCGATTTTCCAAAAGTCTATGGGAAAAATGCATAGGCTTTCGATCGAGGGAACCCGTGCGCCGCTAACTTCCGGGTTGGCCTACAAAAACACGTCATCCCTGAGGTACTCAGCAGATACAGTGTACTATTATTTTCTACAGTGTCAGCCAATGACTCTTTTACAACGATCAGCCAATGGAGGCACAGAGACCGCCTTCTGATGTTTGATTGACACCCTCTCATTAGCATGTTGTGCCAAGGAAAAATAAATATAAAGCTACATTCAAAAATGAATAAATGAATAAGCGGTTAAAAGGAAAAAAAAAAGTCAACTTTCAGTTTAGTGTTTCCTTTAACATTTTTTTTTTTATTTACCCCAAAGTTTGTTTTATTTATTTATATCCTCACACATTCAATTATTTATGTAATTATTTACGCAGGAATATGTGGATTTATGTATTTATTTGCACATTTATTTATTTATTTATTTATCTATGTATCATTTTGTGGATTTATTTATTTATGGACATATTTATTTGTGTATTTATATATTTATTGTTTTTGCAGGTTTCGTCCTCCATACTGCAGGTGTGTGATGTGATGATGTGTGAATCCTCATGTTCTTTTGTTTATGCTGCTATTTGCGCATGTAAAGCTAAACCCTTGGAAAAAAACATTATTTTATGGTATTTTTAATGGGTCACAAACACCCATCTATTCTAATTTAATTTTAATTTTAATTCTAATCTTAACAGTTTATGATCAACTAATGAGCTTCGGTTGTTTTCAGGAAAATAATCTAAATGATCAAAATGCTCTCATTACAATTCTCCACCAGATTTACAATGCTGCATGCAAGTTCACAATAACTCAAAAAATTTGATCGTAGCCACCGCTCACGTCGCGTGGAAACGGCCGTACGCACTGTTTTCTGTCGTACGTTCGTTTCATAAATGAGGCCCAATGTGTGCCATTTCATCAGATTTGTAAGGTAAATCATTTATTAACCTACACCAACACAGGAGAATACGTCAATATCTAGTGTTGGGTCCGAGTCCACCTTTGTCAAGTCCGAGTCAAGTCCAAATCCTTAACCAATCAAGTTCGAGTCCAAGTCCGAATCGGACTTGAGTCCGTGTCCTTAACATCCGAGTCCGAGTCGAGTCCGGCCGAGTCCAGAAAGATTTAAATGATTTGAAATTGCAATTGACCTTTTGCAAAGACCCTCCCCTCTTAGTGACTTTTGCTATGCTGCTCTCACGCCACACATCATGTTCTCACACAGTGAAAAATACATTGCGAAGCAAAGAGGACACTGACTTATTACTTTGATATAATATAAAATCTTAGCTTTCAAATTTAGTCATTTTTAAGAAATTCAAACAATAAATACTGTTTTGTGGCAGTTTAATGTGTAGCACCTCAGTTCAAGCAGCATGTGAACTTCTAGTTATAGCACGAATTTAACATGAATGCACAAAGATGTCAATACACACCTTTTTCAAGTTCAAGTCCATTGACGTTAATCTACTAACTAGTTTGGTTTGTTTGTCAGACAAAATGGAGGATATCTGCGTTATGATAGGTCAGTTCAGCTGTCAATCAAACTCTGGTGAAAGGTCAATTGTAAACTCGACACTGAGCTCTTAAATTAATATTTTAACCAAAACGATTGCAATATACAGTTGCAGTCATAAGTTTACCTACTGTACACCAGGGGTCGGCAATTAAGTTTGGCATCGGGCCAAAAAAAAAAATTCACCAAAACATAGTCAAAGGACACAAATGGCATGTTTGAGTCATGCTCTTAACAAACTATGTTTTATTTCCTCTTTCCATATTGTGAATAATAAATGTGTATCATTTTAATTTGCTTGTTACTCAAAGGATCCTAACTTACTGTAATAATTATTTGACCAAGCCTACTTTTACACTCAGAATTATTCCTTGGCATCCTCACGTACTAAACTGCATTTTTTAAAATTGTTTGCGTGCAGCAGGTACGCTATTACATCGTGTGCAGACTGATGTTAATATTTAAGCTCTGGTGAGAGAAAATGGCACTATCAAAGAGTCTAAAGAGGAGAGTTGACAGCGAAAATACAAAGAAGAATGGACAGACAACTATGCGTTCATCCTACCTGGTTTTGTGAATGCAAAGCCAGTGTGTCTTATCTTCAACTAAGTTATCGCTGTTTGCAAAGAATATAATATTAGGGGCCGTTCACATGTCACGTCTAAAAACGCCCGCGCCTCTTTCTTCTCCTTTCCAAAGCGCTTGCACTCCCGTGGCGTCTGTCGTTGCTATGCAACCATGAACTGCTCTCTCCAGACAGATCTATTTCAGAACCAGCCGCTATCAAAATAATCTGACTGCGGGCGCGGGCCAGATATATTTGCTGGCGGGCCAGTTTTGGTCCACGGGTCGCCTATTGCCGACCACTGCTGTACACCTTGCAAAATCTGGTAATGCTCAAGAAGGCAAAACAATGTCTTAAAGGGTTAGTTTACCCAGAAATTAAAATTTCTGTCATTAATTACTCACCCTCGTGTCATTCCAAACTCGTAAGATCTTCATCATCAGAAAGGTAGTGAAGACATCATTAAAGTATTCCATGTGACTCCAGTGGTTCCAGTGGTAACCTCAATTTTATGAAGGGACGCAAGTGCTTTGTTTGCGCAAAAAAACAATTTTCCACTTTATTTACAAAATAATATTATCCAAAGCGTGTTCATGCAACTGTCTCGTGTAAACTCAAAACACATGTCATGATGCACGTTGCAGATCAATATTTTCCTGAATAAAGTGGTAAATTATGTGGGGGTTTTTGCGCTCGTGTCACTTCACAAAATAATAACTGAGGTTAAACCTCTCTAGTCACATGGATTACTTTAACAATATATTTCCTACGTTTCTGGACTTTGAAAGTGGTAGTTGTGTATGGAGGGACAGAAACCTCTCGATTTCATTAAAAATAACTTTTTCAGTTTCAATTTAATTTGTGTTCAGAAGATGAACGAATTCAAGGTCTTACGGGTGTGGAACGACATGAAGGTGAGTAATTAACGACAGAATTTTTATTTCTGGGTGAACTAACCCTTTCAGAGCCAGGGGTAAACTTTTGAACAAGATGATGGTGATGTGTACATTTTTCTTTTTTTTAAATATGTTAATATCTTATTAAGCCTCTAAAAGGCAGTACTAAATGAATTTTTAAACAAAATAAGAACAATTTACACCGATCATCCCGTTCAAAAGTTTACACCCCCTGGCTCTTAATGGATGTTGCCTTCTTTAGCATCACTAAATGTTTGCAGCTTTTGTAATAGTTGTGTTTGAGTCCCTCAGTTTGTCCTCAGTGTGAAAAGATCGATCTCAAAATCATCCAGACACTGCAAGAAAGGGGTCAAATATGCAGAAGATGCTGGAAAACCAAAGAATGTGCAGGAGCTGGAGGATTTTTCTGAAGAGCATTGGGCAGTTTAACTGCTCAAACGAGGGACTCCTGAACAACCATCACAAAAAAAAACAAAAAAAACCAGCCGTGGATCATCCAGGTAGTGGCACACGATATTAAAAATCAAGTGTATGTAATTTGTCTTGTAGTTTGTCTTGTGAACTAGGCTATCCATAATAAACATATGTTAGTGAAGCTTAATTGGGGCAGTACAAAATAAAAAATATTTTTTATTATATTAATTTTTATTCTTTAATATACAGTGGGTACGGAAAGTATTCAGACCCCCTTAAATTTTTCACTCTTTGTTATATTGCAGCCATTTAGCCATTAGAGCAGTACAAAATAAAAATATATTAATATGATTCTTTTTTAATTATATATATATATAATATTTTGGAGGTTCTGCGAGGTGCATGTAAAATGTTGTAAAATGTACGCTAAAATGTTGCTATGGTTACTATGTCGGTTTGTCAATTTCATGACTCACTCAGAACAAAAATTTAGCGGATTCATTTCCTCCCACATTTAAATGCAGTTATCACTCCTAAAACTTTGCAGTTTGAACGTGACCACTGGTCCTCTAGCAACATGAAAAACAATTATTCGTTCCCTTTAAGCCGTCACTTACCACGTTCTGCACTCTCACGAAAACACTTGTCATAAACAATGAAGTAGTCCACACTGCACAGTGAATCTCTTATTTACATCGCGTCTAGAGTAGACTTTGCTGGTTATGAGGGGATTTGCAAAAGTATAAAGCTTGTGCTGATTCTGAACATAGACATTCTGAATTCTCCGCATGGCGACTCTAAACGCCTCTGATCTGATGGGCCATTGCGTTCACACGCTCAACGTCTGCGATTGGCTACAATGTTCAACGCTGCAACAATACAATGTAAGTAGTTTCGTTTCATTTTTGAATAATACCATATTGTGCCCTTCAGTGCCCGGACTCGGCTGTACTCGGGAAATTTTCCAAGTCCAAAATGTCCAAGTCCGAGTACAAATTCACCCGAGTGCGTGACAAGTCCGAGTTCATTGAAAATTGGACTCGAGTCCGTTCTCGATCTCTATCAATATCTTTGAAATTTGTGAACTGTTCATCACGATTTCAAAATAAAAGTTTAATCTCTGAGTTGAGTTTGCATGTTTTGATGTCCACATATTCTTGTTCAAGAAATTACAGTGGCTGTAGCATTTCTGTCATAAAGAAGTTGCCAAATATTAAAGATTAAGTTAACATTTAAAATAATGTCGTTTGGCCAATATTAAATAGAGATTTGATCTGCTGTAAAGTGGGACAACAACAATCACCAGGCCGTTGGCGCCCTCTGCAGGCATTTGTTATAATACATAATATAATTGTTTATACAATGTATATTATATTAAGTATTTTAAAAGTGTTGTTATATCAAACCATATGATTACTTGCTTTTGATCCAGATATTATTGCCCCATTGTTATTATATTTGTACTTTAAGTCATGTTAAAGGCCATTGTTTGCTTCGGTCTATTTTTATTATCACAAAAAATATCTGATCACTTGATTAATTGTAAAAAAAAAAAAGTAATAATCGACCGATTACTTGATCACCAAAATAATCGTTAGTGACAGCCCTAAATGTAATAACAGTTTAATTCCCCTATTCCATTTTGTTACTTCATGAATAAATTAAATTATAAAATTCAGTGACTCAGTTTCATGTGAGAGTCACATATGATCTTACCACAGTTTCTCCAGTTTACAGTGAGGATTCTCCAGTACAGCAGAGACTATCTTCACTCCCGAGTCTCCTAGATTATTCCAAGACAGATCCAGTTCTCTCAGGTGTGAGGGGTTTGATCTCAGAGCTGAAGCCAGAGCAGCACAACCTTCATCTGTGACACCACACTGCCTCAACCTGTAGAGAACAATGACACACTCTTCACTCTCTCAGATCATCATTTTATTTTTCAGTATTCTTTAAAAAAGAGAAAGTTCAATGAACAGCATTTACTGTATGTGCATTTATCAACTATATTAAATTTATTAAAGCATTTATTAAATAGTAATATTTTGTAACATTTTAAATTTCTTCACTCTTCTCACTTTTTATCACTTTAATGTAAGATGAATTAAAGTATCAATTTCTCTCTTTTTTTAAATCTTACCACAAATGTTTGAATGGTATCATTGTTTCCACAAAAATGTTTAGCAGCAAAAACTGCTTTTTAACATTTATAATAATAAATAGTGAATGTTTCTTCAGTAGCAAATCAGCATTTCTGAAGGATCATGTGACACTGAAACTTCTCTTTGTAAACAACAACAGAATTATAAACAATTCTAATGACGAATGTTGCGTTCCCAAATGCAAATTAAAGCGTCACAAACGCAGTAGCATTTACAGTGAATCGACACTGAAAACACAGTACTGTTACAGCAAACATGCAGCGCGTCAGACTATAGCCTATATTTATGTAATTACATCACAACCGTTGTGAATTTTATGACAGTACTATGTAATCTCAAATTCTCACCAACATTCATAAAAAAAAGTTACCGGTGAGTAACAAGTTTCAGCACTGATTCTACTCGCATTTGGTGCTTTGAACCATTTGAACCCTTTTGGAACCGTTGTCGCGTCTAAAAACGCATGGAAAACGCGTCCGCGCCGCTTTCTCCTTTCCAAAGCGCTCCGGTGGTGTCTGCTGTTACTAAGCAACCATGAGCTGCGTTCTTCAGCAAAGGATATACAGATTTCCAGCACTGAAAATCACTTGCAGTAGCTCTGCTACTAGATTTATTTAAAAATGTGTATCCGTGTACAGCTTTGATCAGATATTCCTCCATCTTGGCTGATCTTTGTCCTGCAGATGGCGCCATGCAGCGCTCTCTGGACCATTCCGTCCCTGACGTATTAGAAAACATAACCTTTTCACAGTTTATTTAGTTAATTGTTTAAGGCATTTCGTGATTTGAATCATCTAGCAGTAACCAGCATAACCCTGAACTGTGATGAGATTGAGAGTGTTTAAAGAGTGTTAAATGTTGATCGTGATTAAAAGTGTGTTTTTCAGTGTGACTATCAGTCCTGCAGTTTCACCTTCATGAGGAGCAGCTCATGTGTTCAGTCATTTACAGATCAATCACATGAACTCACAGCAGCAGGAGAAAAAGAGCAAACGCTTCAAAAAGAAACATTCATTCTCTTACATCATATGAACAGACGTGACATAAAATTGATGAATGGCAATTTGATCATGTTTCAATAGATTTGCTTGTAATGAATGTAATAATAGGGGTTTTTATGTTACTTTATGAATTATTGAAATTGCATAAAAGATTCATTTGATCAATATAAATGTGAATTAAATGAGATTCCTCTTCAGTTATCAGACATTAATATTCTTCGTTTTGCTTATCTTTCTGCACCTCTTTTTATTAATGGTATTTTTACTTCTTTTAATGTAAAGTAGGTCTACTTGGTGCCTATTGTAGCCCCTAATGCTTTTTATTGTAAAGTACTTTGAGCTGCATTCCTTTTATGAAATGTGCTGTAAATAAAGTTTATTATTATGACAACAAATAATGATATAGTTAAGCAACATATGATACAGTTAAGCATCATCACACACCGAGTACGTTTTCCCAAATAGCATGTTTGAAAATGTGAAATTGCATTTTATACAATTCAATGAACATGTAGTTAATATAAGTGACTTACATTTTTGATGCAATATTGTCTGTTTATGGCCAACGAAAATAGTTCCAAAGATCATACCAGAACCTTTGCCCATCTCCGATTAACACACAGCTTTGTTTAGACTGATTCAATGATTCAATTACCCATTCAAGACGTTCCCTGCGTCCCATTGTGCATACTATCCACCCTATCTGCCCTAAATAGTATTGAAAATTACTAATGTTACATACTATTTAGGATGGATAGTATATGTACATTGAGACGCAGGCATTCAGTTTGATTCTTAAATGAATCAGCCGTTTGAACGATTCAGCTGAATGAATGTGTGATGAATTAGATCACATTTTATGACAATTTACTGCAGAAAACAGTTCATTCAAGACTTTTTTCTTGCCACTGTGTGTGTGTGTGTGTGTGTGTGTATATATATATATATATATATATATATATATAATATAGGGTCTGTGTAAATACATCTGAATGCCACTTCTGATGCAGAATCTGTTTCCTCTGCAATAGAAAAAAAGATTTTGTTTGATACCGATTTCATTCGATTTGTAAAGCCTTATAGTGACTTATTATCCGATCTTATGTATTGATAAAGAATATGACATGAAAGATGAGAGCCTGCATTTAATAAGGTTAGGAAAATATTGCCTTTATAAATGTTATAAAAAGCCATGATAATCAATTTAAGGGGCCATATACAAATATGCTGATTTAAGTAACAGAAAACTGACGGGAATATTGGAACAAAAAATATAAACTTTACTAGATACGATGTTATTGTGTCATCAGTATTTGAAAAGGGCATAGATTTGATCATAGTGAGTTTCCAGCTGAGGAGAGTCAGTCGTCCTCCATGTGAGGAAAGTGAGTCTTCTGCTGCGTGAGGAGAGTGCGGATACAGATCCACCGCTGGCCTATCAGTGGGAAACGCAGTAGACACTGGCAATAGTACAGTGACTTCGACAAATCATTAGTCTTATTTTTGGACCTTCCGGCCCGCCATAAGTGTAGACATTATGATAATAAGAGATTTATTGAGCAGTGTGGACAGCTTCATGGATTATAATGGAACTTCATGAGATTGAATCATCGTGATGAACTAAGATGAGTGACAGCTTTTTAGTGATTATAAAGGCAACGCTTTAAAATTAATATAGAAAAAAGTCTAAATGTAAATGTTTCATACATGCATTATAAATGCATATATTTGAAAATAAATTTCTCACACAAATGTCATAAAAACAGTTACGTAGATCACAAATCAGGTCAGAGAGGTGGAGGGTTTAAAAGCTGAAGTGTGACGCTCATATTTTATTAAACCATTAATTTATAATGTTTAAGTAAGAAATGTTATAATGTTTTAACAGTGATGATTGTTCTCAGTGTTACTTACACAGCTGATCTAGTTTCTGTAACCACAGGCAGGAGCTTCTGAAGAACTTCATCTACTGTATTTACTGCGTCACTATTTGAAAATAAAAACAAGGTAATTATTAATGCTAATAACAATATCATAAGTAAATAATACATTACATTCCTTGCTAAATATCCTCATATATTTTTTTAATTAAACACTGCTTTATAAAGGACATGTGAAAATGTTTTTTAGTATCTAACTGTAGAAGCTACTAAACGTATTCAGCAACACAGATTTGTTTTTTCTTTTTCTTGTCAGTGTTGCTGTGGCAGGTCTATCAGTCTTCATTTACACTACAACACTTAGTGCACAGATCTATTTTGACATCAGATTTTTTTGTCCCGTCCGTTGCTACGGTTATCACTATGTCAATCATCCTCCAGTTCCAGGATTCTCCCACATATTGATATTGGGATCTTCTCAAACAGAAGGCTGCATCTAGTGAGGTTGTGTCTTTCCTAGTCCAGTCCTTCTGAGGCTTGTAGACTCGAGTCCTCCTCAGCATTAAACACTAGAATGAGACGCTCTAGTAAGTGCGCATGGCTTCGTCACACATGTTCCCGCCCCACGATCACGACACGAAAATACTATTAAAACTTCATTTTGGAAACATACTTTGTATTAAAAACTAGGGATGCACCGATACCATTTTTTAAGGACCGAGTACGAGTACCGATACTTTTTTTCTAGTACTCGCCGATACCGATGCCTATACATTTATTAATTTCTCTCTCTCTCTCTCTTTTTTTTTGGTGATGTTGCAGTTTTCCAAGCACAACACAGTGAGACTAATGAATGTAGGACAGCTTCTTTATTATTACTCTAATGAAAAAAGCAATAATTTTGTGCTTGTTGCCGTCGGTGTCTCTGTGCACGGAAAATTCTGTCAGTTACGTCACGTGAGGTATCGGTCTTTGGTATCGGGGGTATTTTTACGAATACAAGTACATGAGCTTGGTATCGGGCCGATACTGATACTGGTACTGGTATCGGTGCATCCCTATTAAAAATCTTTATATTAACTGGCTTTTTTATTAATGCAGTACAGTGAATGACAGCCGTCTGTGTCTCCCAGTGTCTTACATTATTGGCAGTTTAGTGATTAATTTACACCAAAACAAAAGATAACATGTATGCCTTAATCTCCGAAAATATTATTTTTGTCTTACATTTCATAATGTACTCAGATAAGCTCAGAGCGACTCGTTTTTCATCAGTTCTTTTTCCTGAATTGGAATGTGTGCAAAGGATTGTGGGAGACTGAAGGACATGAAGGATACACTTGACGCATCCTTCAAAATGAGCTGAATTAAGGACATGAAACTAACTCTGCCTTCAAAGGATCCTTCAAACTGAGACGGTCTTCAGAGGCGCTTGATGACGTGACAGTCGAGATATGCAGCCTTACTAGGACACAGCCTCCGTTTGAGAAGCACCCGCAAATTATGTACAATATCCCAGAAATCAGTCTGTGCCCCGTGATTTAAACACCTCTGATCTCTTTGTTTCTCTTTGTTCATAATGTTATAGACTGTAATGATTGAACTCAGTGTTACTTACCGTTCACTTCTGTATCCAATTAATCTGCTCAAGTGAAACTGATTCATTGTCTCCTCTGAGCTCAACAACACAAAAACTAAAGCTGACCACTGAGATGAGGAGAGTTTCACATTACGTAATCCTCCATATGTATGAGGTTCAGCTTCGTTCACTAGTGAAAGATCACCCAGTTCATTCAGACAGTGAAACAGATTGATGTATTTATCTGGAGAGGGATTCTCACTGATCTTTTCTTTAATATAGTCAACTGTTTTCTCATTGTTGTGAGATCTGTTTCCTGTCTGTGTCTTTAGTTCTTGTAAGAGACTCTGATTAGACTCCACTGACAGACCCAGAAGAAAACGAAGGAAAAGGTCCAGATGCCCATTTTTACTGTCTAAAGCCTCATCCACAGCTCTCTGATGGAGATCAGATAGTGAAACTTCGTCTCCATCAGTTGGTTTGGTAATTTGGTCAAACACATTGATGTTCTTGTTTATAAAGGAGAGATGCACATATAGAGCTGCTAGATGTTCGTGAATGCTCAGATGAACAAAGCAGAAGACTTTCCCCTGATACAAGCCCAACTCCTCTCTGAAGATCTGAGTGCACAATCCTGAGTACACTGATGCTTCTGTCACATCAATGCCACACTCTCTCAGGTCTTCCTCATAGAAGATCAGATTTCCTTTCACAAGCTGCTGATAAGCCACTTTCCCCAGTTTGAGGATCATGTCTTCATCTTTCACTTTCTTCTCATAGTCCTTCTCATGTTTGATGTTGGTCTGAATGATCAGGAAGTGTGTGTACATTTGAGTGAGAGTCTTGGGAATCTCTCCTCTCTCTGCTTCACTCAACATCTTCTCTAGAACAGTGGCTGAGATCCAGCAGAACACTGGGATGTGACACATAATAAAGAGGCTCCTTGATGACTTCAGGTGTGAGATGATCCTGTTGGCCAGACTCTGATCCCTGATTCTCTTCCTGAAGTATTCCTCCTTCTGTGGGTCACTGAATCCTCGTACCTCTGTCACTCGATGGACACACTCAGAGGGGACGAGATCAGCTGCTGCTGGTCTGGAGGTGATCCAGATGAGAGCAGAGGGAAGCAGATTCCCCACAATGAGGTTCATCAGCAGCACGTCCACTGAGGCTGATTCAGTCACATCACACAACCTCACATCGCTCTGAAAATCCAGAGACAGACGGCACTCATCCAGACCATCAAAGATGAATGAAACTTTATATTTATCGCTGGATATTTCCATTTCTTTAGTTTCAGGGAAAAAGACATGAAGAAGATCTGAAAGACTGAGTGTTTTGTCCTTCATCAAGTTGAGCTCTCTGAAAGGAAGTGGAAATATGAGCTGGACGTCCTGATTCTCTTTCCCTTCAGCCCAGTCCAGGATGAACTTCTGCATAGAGACTGTTTTTCCAATGCCAGCGACTCCCTTTGTCAGCACAGTTCTGATGGGTTTGTCTTGTCCAGGTAAAGGTCTAAAGATGTCACTGCATTTGATCGATGTGTCTTCTGTTTCTGCTCTCCTGGACTGTGTCTCAATCTTTCTCACCTCATGCTCATTACTGATCTCTCCACTTTCACTCTCTGTGATGTAGAGCTCTGTGTAGATCTCATTCAGGAGTATTGGGTTTCCCTGCTTTGATATTCCCTCATACAAACACTCAAACTTCTTCCTCAGATTTGATCTCAATGTGTTGAGGACTTCAGCAGGTTTAGAGTCATGGCTGAAAGATTAAAATATCAGATTATTACACAAGTAAATAGAATAGAAATAAAATAAATCACAAAATGGATTTTTTTTTTTTTTTTTTTTTACTGTATTATGGTACAAAGAACATCATTAGGTTTTTCTGAAATGTTTCAATTATTAATCATGTGTTTGAGTGATGTCTGATGTGGATTTTTTTTCAGACACAGTGATATTGATGTCATTGTGTCATTAACTGAGTAACAGACCAACAGCTTTTACAGTGTGTGAATGTATTAACAATACAATACATAGAGCTTTGCACAAGTGAGCAATGATAATCATTAATATACTGAAACTTGCAGGCTTTGAACTTATTACACTGCTGTATATTAATAACAATTTCAAAAAAATTAAATACAATCAGCTTAACTTTTATAGAAATGACATACCTGAGATCAGGCCGTTTGTCTCCACTCTTAAACCCTACTGGCGGATCCATAGATCTGTCACTCTTCATAGACACACAGCTGGACTCTGGGTTTGATCTCTTCTGCTGGACTGAACTGTAACAGAGAACAGATTCAGTTTAATCCTTTAGATTACTGTGTTCATTCTTTATGATAGGAACCATATTAATATAAAATGTAACAGAGAACAGATTGACCAATGAACACATAGATCAGGTGCTTGAATGAACACTCAAACCTGTGCGCTCGAAACAAGAGATAAAACATGGAGCATGAACGTCTGAACACCAACACTGAACTGAAACTGAACTCAACAGAAGTGTCAGGATCTGAACACCACGCTCCACACACACAATGTATCACACAGAAGAAAGAGTTTTATAAAGGATGAGTTATAAAACTGACGCTCAGTTTATGATATTCAAATGAGGTCATTCCTGAAGACAAAGAACCACTTTGCCACCTAAAACTGTAGTGTCAGGATTGGCTGTGACACTCTGAAGGAGAACCAATCTGAGTGACCCACTGCGTGACCCCACCGCTGCTCACCTTTCATTGAAGACACAAAGACTAATGTGTTGTATTTCCTTTTAGTGTTAGTGTGTCTTAGAGTAATCAGTAAACATGAAGTCACATGATGATGTTTGTTGGTTTTATGTTCACAAACTGAGGTCTCTGGTTCTGTCAGATTCTGACTACCGTGTCCAGAATATCAATCTGATCAATATTAATTGTTACTGTTTATAGACAAAACAGTGATAATTTAATAGAACTGACAGATAGTTATATGAGCACATCTATAAGCAAATCTTTTATTGAAATGTTATTTTGAGTACCTGAGATCAGGCCGTTTGTCTTCACTCTTAAACTTTGGTGGCTTCTCCATAGATCTGTCACTCTTCATAGACACACAGCTGGACTCTGGGTTTGAGCTCTTCTGCTGGACTGAACTGTAACAGAGAACAGATTCAGTTTAATCCTTTAGATTACTGTGTTTATTCTGTATGATAGGAACTGTAGTGTCTGTGGTGGATCAAAAATCATCAATACAACTATAAATTAAAGAAAGCTTTTAACGTTTGACCTCCTTCAGATAACCCATAGACCATGGCTCCGGCAGGTCTGGATGAAATTACCCTGGTGGCATCTTTGTTACCTCCAGTGAGGAGAAGCAGGAGGCTTTCTCACCAGCTCCGGGGACTTCAAAGAGTCACCCGTGCTCCCCCCCACATGGCACTAAGGGCCATGTGGCATACCCGAGACGCTGTGAAAACCCAATACACCACACACACACACATACAGAGACACAAACACACATTTGGAAACTGTATCTACATTTAGCCTCAAAATAGGACTATACCAAAGTGTACCCGTTGCTGTATTCAAGTGAACGTGCATGTATCCCTAGTATATAAGATTAGTTATGACTGTAGCGGTGTTAGTTTTACTCTAAACGGTATATTCAGGTATAAACTGTATCCCTCACTTTTATGTCTTTGACATCTGACAAGTTTGGTCTCATTGTAAAGCTCTCTTTATGCCCTAATTGACAATGTATGTCACATCACTGTAATATGCATTGTTCTATTTTTAATGGTACTTTGAAGAAAATGTACTCAGATCTGACACTTCATAAACCATGCAAATGAGGCCATAAATGGAGACAAAGAAAAAGTTTGCCCACCAAAGTTGCACCCGCACCATTGGCTGACGCACCCGAGGAGGCGTTTGACTTGTTTGTCCTTAAAAGACATTCACACGCGTCTCTCGATTGTCTCTCGATCGTCTTTCGATTGCCCGTCGCCACCTCACGCACGTCTCTCCCGGACGTCTCGGCGACCGCGCTTCCATCACGCGCTCCTCTGCATCTTCGGGACGACCATCTGTTTGGCACAAGTTCGCTTCTGTCAAGCCTCCGTCATCCTCCATCATCTAGGAGACGGACTCTCTCTTCTTTATTCTCCGGTTATCTTACTCTTAAGTTAAAACCTTGTTTGAAAACCCCGCCGAGAACCCAGTCTCGGAAAAGGACCAATCGCTCCAGCCGCACGCATTGAAACTCCTCCAGAAAGACACGCAACTCCAGCACCTAAAACACTATGCAAGTATAAAACTATTCTTTTCGAAGCGTTTTAAGCTCCATGCATAAGCTGAGTTTCCTTGTTGGCTCTCAAAGGTTTAACTGTTTGTAATTTGCCACTTTCTTTGATCACCTCTGTTTTCCTGTCTTTACTTTCGCTTTTGTATATATGTGTATTTCTTTGTGTATATCTAATTATATAACGTTAGCACATGTAGTTGTAGTTTCGTATGTTAAATACATTATATTCATGCTTGATTGCCTCTGTTGCTCATTCACGAACCAGGTCCCTTCTACGTTTGATTCTGCAAAACTGCTTTACGCTTTAATGCTACAATAGGAAGTTATTCTCGTGGCCAGAGACCAACTTCCTTTTATAAATAGTTTATGAGAAAACTGACGGTTTGCTGGACAAACTAGGATAGTCTTTCTCAAATCACTATTGAACTAGACCTAATCATATATGTAATTAATTATAATCCGTTGTAATTAATTCACAATATATGTGCATAATTCCCTCTTTGGTCGATCTATATTATAATTAATCATAACGCGTTATGACTTAATTATATATATATTTCACCCATAATTTGAGCTAATTGATTGAATACATGTAAATTCGCTACAGCGGCATGTACAATTAATTCTAGGTATGAGTGTTAATCTACCTGATGAACGATGTGAAGGTCAGAGGTTACACTGTGAGCCAAAGTGAAGCACAGATGATTGAGGGGCCAGTGGAGAGAAAGCTATGGAGTGAATTTTGTGCCATAATTAAACAAACAGCATTTTGCAAACTCAAACTCAATCTGCTTTCCAAAGGGAAAACTCGACTCGCAAACAAACAGAAAGCAATGTGCAAATACAAAGGCCATTTTGAGTGAGAACACAGAGGAGTAACAAATGTATTGTGTTTTACAAATATAAATAAACATTTCACAAATAAATACAAACCACCTTATAAATTGCATATAACCTGTGAACAAATACCAAACCTATAGCATATAAATGCATACCTGTCTGTTACGATTGTGAGACACTTGCCTTTTTATGAGATCTCTCGGCTCGATTTTCTCACAAATGCAGTTGAGCAACTTCGTCTTCACGCTTCAGGTCGATGAGGAAAAATGAGAGATCACACAACTTGAGTGTAGGGGAATGAGATCAGGTTCAATGTAATAAGGTTTACAGTGTCTGCTCTCTGGGAATTAAATATTATTTGTTTCTGTTTGTTTTGTTTTAATACAGATAGTGATTGTAATAGACAGGCTTACAGCCTACTATTGCTTTCAGGACAGTAGTACACTGGACCGCTGGACACTCAGTGTTTTCTAACAAGTATTTACATAGTAATTTAATGCCTACTATATAGGTCTAATACGATTCCCATAGAGCAGAGTTGTTTGGCTTGCCAGCATTTGACACTGTAGCCCAAGGAAGGTTTAAACACTAGCTACAGTGTAAACTAGGATAATTAACTATTAAATTGATTATTTATTCCAGTAATACCACAGTGACTATGATTGTCTAGATCCTAAAACACATAGGATATATTTTTAATTGATATATCTATTTTGTCTACAGGTTGTTCTCAAACACTCCAAACCTGTTGAGCTGTTGGCCTATCAGTGCTCATGTGTGGCAGGGCTTGCTCTATGTAATCATATTGCAGCATTGCTCTTCCAAACAGCACATTACAGCCAACAGGGAGCGACAGCTGTCCCCCTACTCACAGCTGCACAGGGTCTGAGCAGCAATGGCACAAACCCAGGACTCAGGTGATGTTGGTCAACACTATCACAATTAATGCATTATTAATTTACACATTATATCATATTTTCCTACATCTTCTTTATGATGTAAGTTTTGTTCTTGCTCTCATTTCAACTCGCATCAACTTCCAATAGCACAGAGAGTGCAGCATATTTTCTTATGAGAATAGTAATCATTGAGCTACATTAAACTACATATAGCACAAAGTAAATGAGTTCTTATACAACATTCATTTACAGGGCTTTATGCCTGGCCCAACCAGTGAAATGGTGATATTGTCAGCTAGGCCCAAGGAGAGAAGATTAGCAGAAGGCATCAGGTAAGGTGTAGGAATGGGAAGTAGTTTTACCACATTTACTACATTTATGGAAAATATGTATTAAAATGTTTTTTTCAGACTGGTTTATGATCTTTGTTATCTGGACTGAACATTACATGAACCTTTAATTAACACTGTGTACATGTGTTATATGTATGTTTTCAGGAGCAACCTGTATAAAGCTGCCTGTAACCTGACCTGTGGCCTTCCAGACATGTCAGTTCTGCGGGTGAATGATATTTACGAAGGCATGTCAAGAGAAACTCCTTCAGGGGATGTGCCTTTGGTGGACAGTGTTTTTGGAAAAGTCCAAGAAGGGAGTTTACTCTCTTATCAACTTCCAGCATGGAGCCCTCCAAAGACCTGTCCACATACCACCGCACCACCACGACCATCCTTACCCCTTGATGGCTACTGTCTGGGTCCCTCAGAGTGCTGTTTTGTGTTGACTCACCATCAGCAGCTACACATGACTTCTCTAGCAGCAACAGAGGTCATGGCACACCAAACTGAGATGGGCACAAGACAACAAAGCTCAATGAAAGAATGGCATTTATTGAGAAAGCCACGTGTGACTTCTTCTAGATTCAGGTAACTGTAAACTATGTGGCATTCAGCACATTTTGTTTTCTCATTTATTGTCATCTCATTTAAATACCTAAGTTGTTTTTATGTGTATCAATTTATTTATAGAGAAGTTTGCCGTGTGAGAGGGCAGTCCTCAGCAGTAAGAATTTTGCGGTCAGCAGAAATGAAGAGGGGCCTTCAGATGGAGCCCAAAGCTATTGAAGAGTACTGCTGCATTCAGGAGGTAAATCACTACCCTTGTGGTTTCATCATCCACCCCGATGCACCTTGGCTTGGCTCATCACCAGATGGGTTGGTGTATGACCCTAAAGCGAATCCTGTGTTTGGACTGGTAGAAGTGAAGTGCCCAAATTTGAGAAGTTATGTGGACTGTGCCTACCTTAGTGTCTCTGGTGGAGTGCTACAGCTCAAACAGTCTCTTATTACTGGCAGGTGCAGGGCCAACTACTCATTTCCGGGTTAAAGTGGTGTGATTTTGTTGTATATACTGAAGACGACATGTTCATACAAAGAATATACAGAGATGAGGGAGTCATTAAAACAATCAAGCAAAAGGTTGATTACTTTTAATCTTCCAACACTTTTGGCTTGAAATGTTCAGCTATTCATAGTTATTTCAATCCATTCAATCAGTTTCCATCAATTTGTACATATCTTTTGGCCCATGTTTTATTTTGAACTGTTTCCATAAAGGTACTACAGGATCTGTTGTCAACTTATTAAATTATGTATTTTCCTATACATGTTATTTGTTTGTGTGTGTGTTCTAAATTTATACTTCATTAGTACTTAGTGAGTGTGTGTATATATTCATTGTATATATATATATGGAAATGATTCAACTGTGTATATATGGGAAATTATTTTTTATTTGTCACATGCATGAATTAGTCTTTTACATTATAATGTCATAGTACTGGAAATGATGTAATGAGATGTACATATGTAATCTATTATTAATTTGTTAAATTACTTATGTTCCTATGAATGTTATTGTTTTTTTTAAGGTAATAATTCATTAGTACCTGAAAATAGTATTTTATAACTGTTGTTTGAAATGATTAGAATGAAATACACAATTATAGATTATTCAAACAATTGCTAACAACATAAAGAAAGGGATTAGACATATGTCAAATCATTAGAACTATTTATTATGTAAATATTTACTGTGCATGAAAGTATTCTTTTATTACAGATGGCTTAAAAGCACTTGAAATAAAATAAAGTACATATAAAATGCAAATAATTCAATAGTTTTATGTTCAAAGAATATGTGTAATGTACAGCAGTGCATAAATAACATGAGGTACTATAAAATGCAATTTATAAAAAGTAATATACCAAGGTACATTTAAACAAAGTGGTTACAAAAAAGTAAAATAAACATTTGATAAGGTAAACAAACAATAGATACAGCCTCTGGCCATTTGTGCACGTTAAAAGTTAACAAAAAACATCTCATTACTGGTATCGATTCTGATTAGATTTAGATAGATTTCTACAGACACACTCTGGTCAATTTTTATACATTGCTAAAAGTGAACAACCATCCTCTGGTCATTTGTATAGATTTTCTAAAAACAAACAATTATAACAAAGTGGCTGAAAAAAACTATTGTAACATTTTGGCAAAAAAATTATGTGAACATTTAAATGGAAAACAAAAGAAGCTATTTACAGACACAATATGTGTTTCTCACAGAACACAAGTGCTACTCTGGCTTCTTTAGCCTTTACAAGAGGCCTGTTTTCATAGTTTGTCAGGAGACATGCAACAGCAAACAGCTGATTAATGTTGACAAAAAGCCGAAGTGGAATCTCTGTGTAAAGAACTTGTGTTCCTTAACGCGGCGTATGAGGCTCAGACTCGCTCACCCAGTTTAAATCTAGATTAAAGACGCATCTCTTTAGCCAAGCATTCGCATAATGCATCTCATATCAGATCAATTGCACATGACTATCTTTGCTTAATGTTATGAACAGCAGCTACGCTATTTATTCTCCATTTGCTTTTCTGTTTTACCTCGGGACGCAACATCTGGATCAACATGCACATTCCCGAAATTTCTATATATCCTAATTATTGTTAATATGTAAGTGATTATTTCCAGGAGCTCATTGCTTCTACCTTCAATTAAACTGCTAACAGTGATTGTAAATTAATTGCCTGAATTATTACATTATTTGCTAACTGCATTCTCTAAATTGTAATGTTGACATGCATTCTCTGTAAAGCTGCTTTGAAACGATATGTATCGTGAAAAGCGCCATACAAATAAATGTGAAGTGAATTTAATATACCAGCAAGCAGATGCGACCAGAATATGAACTCAAAAAGCTAAATTGCATAATCATTTTCCCATAAAAGAACATACACACACAAAAGGAGTGTCCAGCGGCCGATATGCACTGTATATACGCACAGTCGCACACACAAACATTATTTATTTATTTGCTTATTTATTTAAAGTGATCCCACATTTGCCCATTTTCAGTTTTGTAGCTTTTACAAAAAAATTCTATACTTCCTTAAACTGCCAGATTTCCATTCATCAATTTATTCATTTGGGTGCATTAAATGAATGTAAAATAACCTGCCAAAACTTACATAACCTCAAAGTCGAAAGGAACATAATTTAAGATTAATGAATTTCTGATGTTTGTGTTGTACGGCTTCTGCCATCTGTCAAAGAAAGAATTTGATCGAGGTGTTTTAGCTGGTCTGAATCTGCCTTCTCTTTTATTCCTGATACAGACTGTGATTTCACCAATCCTGTAAGATTACAATCACACATGATCTAATAAACTTGGGTACGTCATGTATGTAGACTGTACGATGATGACACTATTGAATCATAGTCTACGACGCAAGTTAGTATAGAAGAATAAAACGTCATCAGTTTGCGCTAGTGGTAAACATATAGAGCAAGATGAATCACACTTTGGTCATTTTGGTTTTTATGTGCGCTGAAAAAAAGAGGAGGAAGCTACATAACACACTAAAGAAAGAGAAAACATGAAAACGCTTCATATGACTCCTTTAATACGTTATTACAAATATAATACAACTATTATTAAAAACATGATTTATACACTCAAGCTTTCATTAGGCTATTTGTTTTCCAATAATAAGCTTGAACTGTTTTTTTTTTCTTCATAATTATGAGAAATAAATCTTTCATTAGTCTTTGTCTCCCTCTGCTGGTACAACTCAAACACAAACATATTCAGGCTCTATATTTTCTTTGTAACAAAACTAACATTTTTGAGTTTATACTGTGCCTTTATACAAATAAAATGTTAATCTATGAATGAGAAACTGTAATTTGCTGCTCTGAAATAAAAGGTGTTTCACTGCCGCCTCATCATGTCTGTCAGAGGATCATTGAAATCTAAATGAAGTCTTAATTTCTAACAGTGAAGTCACTGTATCTTCAGTCTCTGTTGATTCTGTTGACTGTGAGTCTCTGTAGTGGATCCTTATTCACCATCAGATGATCATCAGAAGATCAGACTGTCATCAAACCTAAAATAAAACACACAAACAGTCACATATGCAGTATGAGACATTACATCTGTCACATCTTTCCATAAGAAAACTTAGCACTGACTAGATCAGCTTTATTAATTCATTCTCTCAAACATGATAATATTGCTTCTATCTGATGCTCAAAGTCACTTTACAAAATCAAAAGGTCATGAAAGGTCACTTTCACACAACGGACAGCTGATCCAGAACCAGCAGAAATGATCATTACACTCCACTACAAATTTAATATCAGTTCATAACAAACAACCCAAATCTCAGATTATCACACACATAGAGACAGTTAAAGGGGAAAAGCTGAAAATAACATTAATATTATTTATACAATCAGTCACAACAATATGAGCAGAATTAAACTCATATTAAACAGTTTAAAGTTCAGAGATCTACAGAAACTGAAGCTGAATTTAAGACTCATTATCTGATGATCTCAGACAAAATGTTCACACACACGTGGAGTTACTGAACCTGGTACAATTTCCTTTATTTCTAGTGAGTAAAACAGCCATTTGAACTTTGAATGAAAATATGATGAAAATTGTTAAAAACTATTGTTACCATATAGTGTCTCCAATTTATAATGTGGATCATCCCTCAGATCCTTCAGCAGCTTCTCTCCAGAGTGTGTTAGTTTATTCCCAGACAGATCCAGATCTCTCAGGTGTGAGGAGGGGTTTGATCTCAGAGCTGAAGCCAGAGCAGCACAACCTTCACCTGTGACACCACAATACTTCAACCTGTAGAGAACAATGACACATTCTTCACTCTCTCAGATCAGATCAACAGATCACCATGTGTAATGTCAGATTTACCATGTTATTTGAGTGTGTTTGTGTGAGAAGGAAAGCTTATATAAACTTTATATCACATTTAATAACATGTAAAGATGATCACAGAAAAGAGATGGATGTGATGGTCATTAATGATTCTTGTTCTTGTTCTTCATGTATCAAAGTCCTGACTAGTGTTGTCACGATACTGGAATTTATAACTTCGATACGATACCTTGAAAAGTCTCGATATTTGATACCATTTTTGACTCCACAGGGAAAAACACTGTATATACTGTCATATTTTTAATATTATTTCTTTTTTGTCCATCTATTGAAAGTCTAGCCAATCAAAGATTTCTTCTGAAGTAATCACTTTATATGATAAAGATTTAAAGCTTTTTAATATATAAACGTTGATCAATTACCATTACAATGATCTCACAAATATTTGCTAACTCAATGTATTTGTTTTAATTCTTTGTAATTTTGTTGCAATATCTTACACACACAACACAAGCTTGATTTAAAATGGTGAACTGAATTAAAACAGACAAGAATATAGTAATGAAATAAGAACAAATTAACAATAACACATATAAATACAATAGAATAAAGATATAAATGAAATGGACTGCTCTGGAATAGAGGGTGTGCACGTGACGTCACTGTCGACCGTTATGACTGCGGTTACGCCCACTGAGTGGCAAAAGACTGAGCGGCAGCATTGGTTTTCAGCGTAAATGCCGTGAAAAACACACAAAACAGGAAAAGCCTTTGCGACTGACTGTACAAATCGCTTTGACACAAAATCTGAGGTATATTTTTACAGACTGCCGAAAGCTACAGAAAAAAGAAGCAAATGGATCGCTGCAATTCACAGAAACAACTGGACTCCAGGCAGAGAAACCTGTTTTGCAGTTATCATTTTGTGTCAAAATGTTGGACTTTGGTGTAAAATCATACCCTATATATTGTATTGTTATATATTGTGTTGACAACTCATCAATTAAATATTTACCATCTTATATTCTGCATTATTGGGTGTTTTTAAATAAACACTGACAAAAACTATGCAAGTTTTAGGGCTGGACGATATGACGAAATATATAACATTGATATAAGTGATCACTCAGAGTTAGACATACCTATATTGTAGTTATATAAAACGTTCACAGGCAGATTTGCTTTATGTATTTCCCCGGCGTCGGAAACAGCACCCAAGACTGCCTCTATAATCAGACACTTTAGCGCACAAGACAAAAGCCTGGCATGAGAGAGTTAATTCAAGTGAACAGTGGAAGTGATACAATCATCAGCCCGTTGGCGCCCTCTGCAGGCATTTGTTATAATTCATAATATAATTGTTTATACAATATATATTATATTATGTATTTTAAAAGTGTTGTTGTATCAAACCATATGATTACTTGCTTTTGATCCAGATATTATTGCCCCGTTGTTATTATATTTGTATTTTAAGTCATTTTAAAGGCCATTGTTTGCTTAGGTCTATTTTTATTATCATAAAAAATATCCGATTACTTGATTAATTGTGAAAATAATCGACCGATTACTTGATCACCAAAATAATCATTAGTGACAGCCCTAAATGTAATAATAGTTTAATTCCCCTATTCCATTTTGTTACTTTATGAATAAATTAAATTATAAAATTCAATGACAGTTTCATGTGAGAGTCACATATGATCTTACCACAGTTTCTCCAATTTACAGTGAGGATTCTCCAGTACAGCAGAGACTATCTTCACTCCCGAGTCTCCTAGATTATTATATGACAGATTCAGTTCTCTCAGGTGTGAGGGGTTTGATCTCAGAGCTGAAGCCAGAGCAGCACAACCTTCATCTGTGACACCACACTTCCACAACCTGTAGAGAACAATGACACACTCTTCACTCTCTCAGATCAACAGAGACTTCATTATCAAAGAGAAACCAATAACATAAACTCAAATCACCATGTTAGATGATCTTGGTCTGTGTCACAGAGCACAAAACATTATCATAACACACCTGCAGTCAAATTCAAGCAGGAATAATACATATATTTTTAAATATATGATCATAATTTGTGCAATATCTCTTTTTTTAAACAATTAATTAAATATGTCAGTGAGTTTTACTGTAAAAATCTAGAAAAATTGTAACAGGAGAGGTTAATGTAATGAACATTAAAGAGTCATGAAACCCCCCTCTTTCAGCTCAAGTCTACCTCACAATCATCTTAAATGTGTGTGATCAGATAGAGATAAAAAAGCAGGAAAATCTGGCCACGCCCCCGGAACTTCTTTTTAATATATATATATGTGTGTGTGTGTGTATTGTAGTAATACATACTATTGACCTGCAGCGTTTAATAATCATGATAATAATTAATATATTATATAATATAATAAAATTATTACTATAATTGTTATTATTAAAGTACCTGCCAAAAGTCTGGAAACAATTATAATTATTTTAAAATAAATCTCTTTTGCTCACCAAGACTAAATTTATTTGATCAAAAATACAGAAAAACAGTAATATTGTGAAATATTGTTACAAATTTAAAAAATAAGTTTTCTGTTTTAATACATTATAAAGTGTAATTTATTCCTGTGATCAAAAGCAGAATTTCAGCATCATTACTCCAGTTTTCAGTGTCACATGATCAGAAATCATTAAAATCCAAGAAGCATTTATGATTATTATCATTATTATTATATATATATGTTGAAAACAGTTGTGCTGCTTCATATTTTTCTGGAAATTGTGATAGGTTTTATTTTTTTAGTATTCTTTGAAAAAGAGAAAGTTCAATGAACAGCATTTACTGTATGTGCATTTATCAAATATATTAAATTTATTAAAGCATTTATTAAATAGAAATATTTTGTAACATTTTAAATGTCTTCACTCTTCTCACTTTTTCTCACTTTAATGTAAGATGAATTATAGCAGTGGTTCCCAACCTGTGGGCCGCAGTGATCCTCCAGGTAGGCCGCGAGATACATTTAAATTAATTTCAGTATATTAATATAATTCATTAATTTAATTATTAATACGTTACATTTAATAAATTAAATTAAATTAATTAAAAATACATTTAAAACAAGGCACCACCTCTCTCGTATGTATTCTGTGATTGTTTCGGTTCAGCCCAGTCTGTTTCTCATCGTGCTGCTGTGAAATACAGACTGAACGGTGGCTCAAAACGCAAACTCTCTCAAATGGAAAAAGAAAACCTGTGTCACTAAAAAGGTTTTGATGGATGACGGTTGTAATGAAGGTAAAGACGATTACAGTGACATACAGGAGTCGTACATAAGGCATGCGCGAGTCCGCAATTATTGATGCGCAAACATACCGTGCATGTGCGCTCGACTCACTGATCGCTATAACATCGTATTTCTGCATGAACACAGTTCAATATATTCGCGTAGTTGTCAAAATTAATGTACTGTGAGTGTTTTATAACGGATGCTCGCCGAACAAGCGTGTTTTGGAGAAGTTTGAGAGGATCAGTGGTGTTATATGTGTTATATGTCAATAATTTTGAATGGATCCGCATAGTTTTTAAATTCAGTCCTTTGGTATCTCCCTGTGGTCTTATTTGGTATGGCAGGTTGACTTGTGCTTATTTAAGTTACTGTATTACTGAGCAGAGTAAGTACTTTTAAGTTGTAAAGAATGTCTGCAAAGTATGTTTGCAAAACAGAACACTGATCGTTTAAATCTATCTTAAGTTTCTTCTTTAAAAAAATAATAACATGGGGTTGAAAAGTAATAACACGAAAATCATATATATATATATATGATAACAAAAATGTTAAGCGGCAAAAACTGCTTTTTAACATTGATAATAATAAATAGTGAATGTTTCTTGAGCAGCAAATCAGCATTTCTGAAGGATCATGTGACACTGAAACTTCTCTTTGTAAACAACAACAGAATTATAAACGATTCTAATGACGAATGCAAATTAAAGCGTCACAAACGCAGTAGCATTTACAATGAATCGACACTGAAAACACAGTACTGTTACAGCAAACATGCAGCGCGTCAGACTATAGCCTATATTTATGTAATTACATCACAACCGTTGTGAATTTTATGACAGTACTATGTAATCTCAAATTCTCACCAACATTCATAAAAAAGTTACCGGTGAGTAACAAGTTTCAGCACTGATTCTACTCGCATTCGGTGCTTTGAACCATTTGAACCCTTTTAGGACTGTTGTCGCGTCTAAAAACGCATGGAAAACGCGTCCGCGCCGCTTTCTCCTTTCCAAAGCGTTCAGGAGCTTGTGCTCCGGTGGCGTCTGCTGTTACTAAGCAACCATGAGCTGCGCTCACCATGACAACACGGTAGTTTCAGGAAAGGATATACGGATTTCCAGCACCGAAAATCACTTGCAGTAGCTCTGCTACTAGATTTATTTATGGAGATGAGAAATAAGAACCACCCTGTACAGCTATGATCAGCTGTTCGGCTGAGCTTTCCATGTTTTGTTACGGAAAGGCTGAAGCTGATCGGTTGGTTCTTGTCACATGACCTGCGGTGCTCTTGCTGCATTCTGAAAAGTTGAGAGTTTTTCATCTCGATGCGTCTGGAAAACGTGATGTGAACGGCCCCTTAGAAAACATAACCTTTTCACAGTTTATTTAGTTAACTGCTTAAGGCATTTCGCCATTTGAATCATCAAGCAGTAACCAGCATAACCCTGAACAAAAAAATTACTGATCTGTGTGTTTCATGTGGGTCATGATTTTAGGCCGAAAAAAAAAAATTAATCCAGAAGAATCTCATCCCTGGTTGACGAGTGTGAACAGAAGGGAGGGAGTGGGGCACAGGGGAGAAAGAGGGGGACGAGCAACTGTCATCTGTCAGCGGCCCATGATGCTCTCACTAAATATCAGGGGGAAATTGAAGGATTTTTATTGCTGACTAAGTTAAATTCAGATGAATTATGAATACAATATCTTACACACACAACACAAGCTTGATTTCAAATGGTACATTGAATTAAAACAGACAAGTAAATAGTAATGAAATAAGAACAAATAAACACATTAACAAAAGCACAAATAAATACAATAGAATAAAGATACAAATGAAATCGACTGCTTTATTTCTTCAGGTAGGTCTAACAGTATTCAGGTAAGAAACTGAATAAAGAAAGTAATCAAATTTAAAATAACTTTGGATAATCTTCATTGTAAAAATTAAATACAGATTAATCAATTAACACTTCATTATGTGTGCGCTTCGGATGTGAACGAGAAATCTGCGGGAATGAGTAGAATTTGCATTGAAATCCAGAACGGGTCACACCAACAGTATTTAACCGGAGTGAATGAGACTGAATGAGAGGAGGAGGGTGTGGGGATGAGAGGAGAGCAAGAAAGCGCAGCTGGTATCAGTGTATCGATGCTGCAGAAAGGAGTATTGGAATCGTTTCAGATATTTCAGTATCGATACATATCGAAATATAGATATTTCTGACAACACTAATCCTGACTGTGCTGAGATTGAGTGTGTTTAAAGTAAAGAGTGTTAAATGTTGATCGTATCTCCTTACTGAGGAGCAGCTCATGTGTTCAATCATTTACAGATCAATCACTCAATCACCTCAACTCAACAAAATATTATTTCTACACTCTACAGGTATATGGAAGTTCAAGTCCATTTACTAACATGTTAAACATATAAGCCTGTAGCCTTTATCATATGTTCTGTCATATAAACAGTATAATAACAATAATATAATTTACTTCCCTCAAACAACTCAGTAGGTATTATTAGTATTATTATAATTATTGTTTTTGTTGTTACATTTAAAGTATTGTCACACTTTAATATGTGAAATATATGATCAGAAAACTAAACACATTTATCGTCGTCAGGCTGTTATTTGTGTTTAATGGATCAAACAGCGGAGCTGCGCTCTCAGGTTTATGGCTGCTGTAAATTTGACCTGCCACAAGATGGCGCTGTTTTCGACACTCTTGATGCTTTGAAACTTTTCCTGAAACATTTAGGAAAAAAAAGCTTCAAAGATTTAAGAGGCTTCATTTCTCCATCCCTACTCAATAGTTTTAGGCCTTTTTGCAGTTGTTCCCGTCGAATTTAGCTGTTTTAGAGCGTTTACTCATTTTGAGCCTGTTTTTAAACATTAACTATCTGTAATGTCATTTTTCATGTGTGGAAAAAGCAACAAAACTAAACTAGCAATCAGATTTCTTTTCACCCATATCCCCCACGCCCAACCGTGCACGTGCACACACACACACACACACACACACACACTTGACTTTACAACACAAACGCACACCTTTATTTATTCTCATTATCTCTTGCTTTCTTAACAGGGCTCCAGACAAAAAAAAAATCATTAAGGAGTCATTGACTCCTATAGGGGGAAAAAACAGGCACCAAATTTTTTTAAAGAGCCACACAATTAATGAACTTAAATTTTTAAATCACTTACTTTCAGTCATCCTGTTGTGTTTATATATATCTCCCCTTTACAGTTTCAGCATTTTCATTTTGTGATTTTTCTGGGAAATAAATGTCACTATTTTCACTTAATACTAATATGGTTTTTGTTAATATTTTGAATCCGATAAGATTTTTATATTTTCTGCTTTCATTTTTTGTTGTTTTAATCTTTTTTTGTGTGTTTTGTTTTTAGTTTTATTTTTGTTTAGTTTTTTATACATTTTTATTTCAGTATTAACATTTATTTCAAGCAATGAAAAATTTTTTTTTAATGGTTTTAGTTAACTATAACCTTTATATTGAATAATATGCGTCAAATAATGTTGTTAGTCATTCCTCCCTGAAGCTACAACAGTTTACTTTGAATCAAATGAAAATATTAATTATGGAAAAAACATATAAATAAATTTGGTTTGTGTAACCAAATAACAAACAGGGGAAACTGATATAAATACGACTTTGATTAATAAACAGGCCAAAATACAGCGGGACTCTTATTTTGAAATGCATGTGGTTTCCTTTTGTTGCTCATTCAAGTTCAGATGAGGAAGATAAAAAAAACTACATTGTTACGAGCGTTACAACACATTACAATATGAATAATATAGAGTAAAGTTTGTCATAATTGATCAGCATTAGTTCTTAATCAATCGGTTGACTAATGTGCGCTAATCATTGATTGTGAGCAGCTCTGAAGTGCTGTTGCGAGAGCCTGAAGAACGCACAACAGCGCCATCTTTTGACTTTAAAATATGCAGCGCTCACTAGGGATGGGCGATACCACTTATTTTGTTTTCGATACAATACTTTCGATACAAATCTTCAGAGTCCCTCCACTACATCGGCTCTCTGGCTTCACGGTGGGCTTCATCATCGGTGTCGCCGTCGCCTCTGGTCGTCCCCATGGCGGCCCCTATGATCTTCGCTCTATGGCTCCTCCCTCCTGCGCCGCCGCCATGGGACACAGTCTCAGCTGTGGCCTGGGTCTGCTCACAACATCTGCCCCTGCTCAAGGCTCCACCCTGGACTTTTGTTTTCTGCCTCCTCCCGGTAGGCCGTCCACCTCCTGAACTGCCTCCTACATCTTCTTCGGCATCTCTCCATCGTCTCCTTCTCTCCACGGCGTGAGGACGCGCCTTTCCGGGAGGGGGTGATATGTCACAACCACACACTTTATGAACTGTCAGTTTGCTTGTTTTCCTTTGTCACATGTTCCTTTGTTCCTAGTTCCCGCCACTATCTGTTTCCATGGACATTAATCATCACCTCAGCTGTTCATCATTTGAGTTCATCAGTGTGTGTGTATATTAGTTCTGTTTGGTCAGTGTGTCTTTGTCAGGTCTCGTTAATGTCTTCAATGGTTTGGTGTGTATTCTGCTCTGGATTCGTGTTTCTCCTTGTGGATTATCAAGTAAAGTCTTTCTATACGTACTCTTCCTCGTCGTGTGTTGTAGGCTACTATTTCATTGTGTTTATTGTTAAATAACTCAAACATATGTTTTTCTGTCTTCTGTTAAGCATTGTTCTGGGCTGTGTTTCCCAAAAGCATCAATGGTTTCTTACGATACTAAACGCAGCCCTGTTTGAATGTAGTGTCGGCAGTGAGTGAACGCATTCTGTGATTGATTGGTTCTGTCTTGCAGCATTTGCGTGTGTTCAGATGAGCAGGAAAATAGTTCTACTACACAATTATTGTCCAATTCAATGCTTATTGTACACATTAAATTTATTGATAAATAAACAAAATCACTGGTAAAAAAAAAAAAAAACACCTTAGTATCGATATTTTTATTTGAGTATCGATGCTTTCGATATTCAACGTCAGTATCGATATATCAATACTTCATATCGATACGCCCATCCCTAGCGCTCACATTTATTTAATAAATCACAAAGAACTATCGTGATTTGTTTTTCCATCCACAAAATATAAGACGCCTTAAAATGATCGTTTATACTCTTGTTATACTGTTTAAGGCACTGAAGACTTTTAATGACCTTAAATTGATCTGATGATGAGCGGAGTGGAATAATGAAAATGATCAGCATGATTGATATTCAAACGGTAAGAACGCGCTGCATTGTGTATCTGCAGTCTGTAGAGCCGGTTTCCCCTTTTGAATGACGAATATAGACGAATTTATATGAAATAGGCAGTTGTCTCTTTACACAGGAGCAGAACGATGTGTTCAAATGCAGCTTTTTTGCACCGACGCGACGCGAGATGACAACATAGTCGGCTTTCATCAATGCTAGTTCTTTGGCATCTGTTTGGTATGTGATATTTTCCCTACCTGTTCATATTTTGAAACTTTCACATGCAGCATCTCATTTAATTACGTCAACACAACAAATGATGTGATAGGCTACTGGTCACAGAACACACAAATAACATGCAGATTTTACAGTCATAACGTGTGAATTTGTATGGTTGCCAATGGCGACCTCAGTAAAAATATCACTCGCAAATTAATATTTTTAGTCGCAAATGCGACCGTTTTAGGCGCAGTCTGGAGCCCTGCTTAATATGTCATGAGTGTACACAGATAGATTTTAATAATCAATTTTATTGAAAAATAAATAAAATAAAAAAATAAAATAAAAACAGCATTAATTCATGCCCTCTCATGGTACGCACAGTGAGTTCATACAGCTGTACATCTGCAGGCGCCACTGCACTAGATTCAGTCACACACCTGTTGATTGTAGGAATGATTTCACAGAGAGACGAGATCTCACGGAGACTCACGAGATCAAACGTGACTTGAGAAGAAAAACAAATGGAGGACAATCGATGTTGTCAGCTGACTCTCCTGCCACGCGTTGTTTTAATGAATGTAATTAAGACTTTCACGATTCCTCGTTTAAATTTGAGTACTTGATTTTAAAAAATCCTCAATAGACCCTTTTCACATTTCTGTGTTTCTCAGTAGCAGAAGTCGTCATAGTTGGGTAAACTTTTATCCATGGGTTTTAAAGACGTCACTTCCGCTATGCCTGCCGCCATTTGTGTGTCCGACACGGCAACTAACACAGCAGCGCTTCATTGTACCAATGATCATCTTTAGCTTCCAGCGAGCACTCAAACAGCAACACTAAACATTAATAACTATGATTGTGACTGTCATATTAATAACATTATAATTGTACACACTACTGTAATAAAATGTTGTGAATTATTTGTACTTAGCTGCTGTGTTTCAGCGTGTTGTTACAGGAAGAACGAATCCACAACAGGAGCTACATTCACGTTTCTTAGTTCAAGTTCATCTGTGCATGATTTTGTGCAAATTTAAGTTATAATATTATGTTTATCTTGTATAAATATATCTGAATTATCCTATATAGGATGTGTTCTGTTGAGTTAATTAACCTTCTAGCAAAGCGCTTCAGTTTATGGGTGTTCATCTCTTCAGCTTCAGCGCGAGCAGCTCAAACAGCAATGATGTCATCTAAATGAGACTATTTGTGAAAAACATCTGTTATTGTTTGTGATCTTATTTTATTACCTCCAGCTGTGTTTTGTCCCTTAAAAACATTTCTACAGTAGTGTCCACGAGAATAAGGTGGATATCTTGTACACAGTCCATCGCCATACACCGGAGAAAGTGTTACCAAAAAATCTATTACCTAACAAAAATATAAATAAAATAACAAAATATGTAAATGCAAACAAGTCATTTGACAACATTATTTAGACTGTAAAGAAACAAAATGCATGTGCCATGGTGGAATAAATAATTGGAAATAAGGAAATGATTTTAATCAAACCATATGTTGATGAAAATAATACGAGAACAATACAAGTGCTAGTTATTAAAAATAATGCATTAATGTTTTTGAAAAAATATGAAACATTTTTAATATTACAGTAATAGTAAACATCTTTAATGACTGTTTGAAATATCATCATTGCTGTTAGAGCTGCAAACACACGCTGGAGCTGAAGAGAATGAACACCCATAAACTGAAGCTAGAAGGTTAATTAACTCAACGGAACACATCCGATAAGATCATTCAGATTTTTATACAAAATAAAAATAATATTACAACTATTTGCACAAAATCACGCATGTTTCAATATTCTAGATACTCATAAAATAAAACAGACTCAAGTGTGGTGTCATGAACTCCAACTGTTTACTGCTCTTCCGCTCTCTCGCCAATACATGCATAATAAAAGTCTCACGTAACAACTTCAACACTATACATATTGCACATATTGTTACATCTTTCTCTTTTCTTTTTGAACAATGATTCTTAGCTAACTATTACTCTAGTGAGCATTCAAAGTCTTTCAGGTATGTGGGTCTCCTAATAGGCCTACCACTTCTTGAACAGGGCGTATCGGACGGCCCGGTATCACTGTCATTCTCAGACACTCCTGGGTCTTCGGGTCGAGAGGTTTCTGTATTTGCTTCCTCCTTTTCTGGCTTGTCTAGTTCGGGGAAATCATTATCTAGTTCTTTTGTCTTTTTCAGGTGTTTTCTGTTCCTCCTCAGTACTTGTCCATTTTCCATCTTAACTTCGTATGATCTTTGTTCCACAGGTCTGATCACTGTTGCTTTTGGCCACCAATGTGTCTGTCCTATCAGCGGCTGAACTCTCACTTTGTCCTTGTAGTGCCGATCTTTGAGATCTTTAGCTGCCACATCATAGTGTTGAGCCCATCTCAGCTGTCTGTTTTTGTAGCCTCCTACTTTGTTGGGCATCAGTCCTGGACGCAGTAAACTCTCGCTAATCGGGAGTAATGTTTTTGTGTGTCGACCCATCAGTGCCATTACTGGGCTGCTATCAACACCTTGAGTTGGAGTGTTCTGGTGGTCCAGCATTGCTAGGTAAGGATCAGCTCTTTTAGCTTTCGCCATGAGCCTTTTTGCACTTTTTACAGTTTTTACAGCTGACTCCTCTTTTCCATTGCTCTGTGGGTATCCCGGTGAGAAGGTTTGTGTGTAAAGTCCCAGGCTTTGCTGAATTTCTTGAATTCATCAGATGAATACTGGGGGCCATTGTCTGAAAACACCAACGGTACCGACCCAGAGGTGTAGCGAACGGTGTGAGAAAACTGGATTCTTCCTCTAATTCCACGTGCCAAAATCCATTTTTCACATCACAGACTGAAAAGACCCGTGCTCCATTCAAGTCTGGCAGTACATCCTCAATTGTGGGTAATGGATAATGGTTTCTTTTTAGCGCTTTGTTGAGGGGCTTTGGGTCGATACATGTACGCAGCTGTCCTGAGGGTTTCTGCACTATGACCATGCTGCTAATCCAGTCTGAACTTCTTTCAACAGGAGCTATGATTCCTCGCCTATGCAAGTCTGCTAACTCTTTTTTGAGGGGTTCATAGAGAGCTGTGGGAACTCTTCTTTTGGGCAGTTTTACTGGTTCCACCTGCTCATCTATTTCCAATTTGAGCTTCCCTTCAAATGTCCCTTCAAAGACATCTGCATAGTCCAGTTTTATTTGTTCTTCTGTCCACTTCTTTTATTCCTCCCTGCTTTCCTCTACAGCCATAATATTTTGATGCATCACATTAATCAGTTGCATTTCCTGGCATGCTTTGCTGCCCAGAATGGGTCGATATGCACCTTTCTCCACTACAATGAACTTGAGTTTGTATTTTTTCCTACTGCAAGGGTTTTTCACCTGAAGAGTGCACTTTCCAAGTGGAGTCATGTGGTCTTGTTGTACATCATTAGAACCTGATTGCAGGGCTGTATTTGATCCTTTGGTCATATTTGCTGGGATTACATTGCATGTGGCTCCACAGTCTAACTGGAATCGTACCGATCTTTTATTGACCTGCAAAATGGCATATACAGCTGTACTGTGGTCCGGGTCACCCTTCACCATGTTTATACTTCCCCCCACTGTGCTCAAAGTTATACTCAGCACTTCATCTTCACTTTCTGAATCATCATCTTCCTGCTCAATTGCCAAAACTGTCTTTTTCCTATTGGTCCACATACTTTTGCATACTGCAGCAAAATGGTTATTCTTACCGCAAGATTTACACTTTTGCTCAAATGCAGGACATTTCTCCTTCCTCTTCTCATGTTTCCGGCCACAATATCTGCACCGTATGTATGCTCCATTCTGATGAGGTGTCTCTTTTTTCTCTGTATTTCTCCATAGCCATGGCATGTATTGTTGCTGATGATGTCTGTGACTCTATAACTTTTGCTCTCTGTCTGGACAGCTCTGCAGCTCTTCCTATCTGTAAGCATTTTTCCAAACTGAGATCAGACTCTCTGAACAGGCGCTTCCTTAAATGTGAATCCCATGTCCCACACGCAATTCTGTCTCTTCTGAGGGAGTCTGTAATCACCCCAAAATTGTGTTGCTGCCAGTGTCCTTAATTCATTCACATATTTGTCCAGACTTTCCTCTTGACCCTGACTGCATGTAAAGAAATTGTATCTTTCAACAGTCTCATTTTTCTTGGGGTCACAAAATCCATCTTCCTCAATTAATAAGCCCTCCACATTAGTTCCAACTCCCAACGTTTGGCACACTTCACGTCCTTTTTCTCCAATTAAGTAATGGAGCAGTTTCAATTTATATTCATCCGTTTTGTTTTCTATTGTCAGGTCTACATACAAATTGAATTCTTCCTTCCATCTTTTCCATGTCATTGCCATCGTTGCAGGTGCTAGACTAGTGATCAATTATTTACTCACACTGATCGTCAAGTACGTCACCTCCGAAGCGCGCGCTCAGATGCTCTCTCTGACTTGAGCAGCGGCTATGCGCTCTTGCGAGCCTCTGTCACGCTCCTCAATGGAATGACGATCACTTTAATTCCTTGTGGTTCGGTTTCAGTCTTTAGACTTATGAACCGCTGCCACCATGTTTCAATATTCTTGATACTCATAAAATAAAACAGACTCAAGTGTGGTGTCATGAACTCCAACTGTTTCCTGCTCTTCCGCTCTCTCGCCAATACATGCATAATAAAAGTCTCACGTACAACTTCAACACTATACATATGGCACATATTGTTACAACGCACAGATGAACTTGAACTAAGTAACGCAGTCAGAATAATAGCTCCTGTTGTGGATTCGTTCTTCCTGTAACAACACGCCGAAACACAGCAACTAAGCCCAAAGAATTCACATTCATTCATGCATGACGGCGATTTAAACCTAATTCACTTCAATAAAGATAACTGTACATGCTATTCTTGTCATGAGCATCAAGTTGTGGGGGCGCTGTGGTGCAAATTTCACTCATGTTTAGTACGTGTTAATCATGGTGTTAACTCAAAGATTCATAGAAAAAATATAAACATTGGAGTTGTGGTCGATTCTGTGTTAAGGTAAGGCATGTTATTCGCAATTATGTGTTGTGGCTGGGTTTTTATAGGTCTGTGTGACTCTAGGCCTAATTGAACGGAGAAATTATGGTATTCTTCTGTAGCCTGACGAATAACTTTAACCGTTGTTCATGTGAACTCAAAGACAGCCTGATGCTTTGTTTATAGACTAGTTGTGGGTGTCTGTTCACCTATCAATTCGTGCTGATAAAGTATAATAGGGTAAATCCTGTATAGTGATTTATCCTATATAGTGCTTGCATAAAGCAAGTAGTGCATACACTTGTAGCTGTAATGTATTTTTGTAAGCCATTAGTCCACCCCCACCCACTGTTATAAAAAAAAAGTGGGCTCCCCCAAAGTCCATGGTATAGTTCGAACACTGTGTGTACAATTAATGTTATGAATAAGACAGCCCCAATAATAGTTATATTAATGTTTTGCGTTGCTGTTTTTTTACTCTATTCGATCATTTGTAAGTGTGAACTCCTGAAAACAACTGCCACAGGTAATAGTACATTATTTATTTATTTATTAAAGATTTATTTTTGGCATTTTATTGTATTCAAATCTATAAATCAAACTATGTCTTGCATTTATGAAGAAAAGGTTCAGCACCCAAGGCTCTATCGCTATTGTCTCATGGTGTTCAGTGTCTTTAGGATTGTTTGTGATTTAGTTTTAGTGACTCAGGAGTCCTCTTGACTACTCCTAACGTTTCACAGATTTAGGAGCTAGTTTTAGCGTTAAAATGCTTTGTGAAATACTCTTAGAGCAAAAATTTAGGAGTTCTAAATTCAGGACTGACACGCCCATTATTTTTAAGAGTTTCTCCTGAATCTGCGAGTTAGGAGCTACTTTTAGCCTTAAGATGTTTTGTGAATACGACCCCTGATGAATAAGATCAGAATCAACATATTTATTCATTTGTAATAAATATTTTAGTCATTATTCTGTGTCATTTGTCATTTTTAAAAACAGTCGTGGATCATCCAGGTAACCACACAGGATTAAGAATCAAGGGGATGTAAACTTTTGAACGGGTCATTTTTATAAATTCAGCTATTTTTTGACTATATATAAACATCTTTTATGCAAAATATCTTATTCAGGACAGTATTAAATAAAAAATAACACACATGATCCCTCTTATTTTGTTAAAATAATTAGCATTTTGCAGATTCTGCAAGGGGTATGTAAACTTTTGAGCACGACTGTATATATTTTACCACATTAAAAGATATGTCTTATACTGTAATAAAACATACTATTGTTCTGTAAAAATAAAAAGCAGCATTTAATAATCATAATAATTAATATATTATATAATACATTAAATTTATTAATAGAAATGTAATTATTAAAGTACCTGCGAAAAGTTTTAAAAACAATTATTAATGATTTTAAAATAAGTCTCTTCTGCTCAATTCTTTGAAAAATAGAAAGTTCAATGAACAGCATTTTTTTGAAATCATATTACATGCATTTATCAAATATATTAAATAGTGAATAATAATAAATAGTGAATGTTTCTTGAGCAGCAAATCAGCATTTCTGAAGAATCATGACACTGAAACTTCTCTTTCTAAACAACAACAGAATTACAAACGATTCTAATGACGAATGTTACGTTCCCAAATGCAAATTTAAACGTCACAAACGCAGTAGCATTTACAGTGAATCGACACTGAAAACACAGTGACGTTACTGTTACAGCAAACATGCAGCGCGTCATATAATTACATCACAGCCGTTGAGAATTTTATATTAAATTCTCACCACCATTCATAAAAAAGTTACCAGGCGAGTAACACGTTTCAGTGCTGATTCTACTCGCATTGGCGCGTTGAACCTTTTGAACCATAGACATTATAATAAACACTAGACGCCCTATTGGCCTCTGAACCGTACGTCAACGGCGCCGCCGTTCCCATAACGCTCATAACTGGAATTGAGGAAAATGCCTGCTTCGTGTGTATTTGGTCGTTATATAATTATATTTATAGTAGTTTGCCACCAGAGTCAGATTAAAATAGCTAGCGATGTCGCTAGTTAGCTGTGAAAGTTGAGACGTGAGTTTACATGATTTCTAATATAGTTTTAGCTTATATTATATCTTATTTTATAAACTAAATTTCCTGAAGTTTAAATATGCATCTTTATTTTCTTAAAACCGACTTTTATGACAAGTACTCGTTTCGGCTAGGTGACTGACATGTTGTGAATCTTACTGTAACGTTAGTTAGTTGGCTAGCTTCTCACACACTGAAGGTTTCCCAAAGACAACGAGTTGAGGAGACAGTGGGAAGTAGCTAGAAGGGAAGTTTCCCGACTCATCTACAAAGAGTAGGTTTGTCTTTTTAGATTATTTAATAGTTTGCCATTAAATGGTGATTTGTTTATATTTTTATTTCCTTTTTAGCCCGTTGCAACCAGGGCTACACAAGCCTCGAGGAAAGCTGAGGAGAGCCTGTCGGACTGTTCTCGCCTTTTCCAAGAGACTGATGGAAAATATATAGCCTGTTGTTGTTGTTGTTATTATACCAATACTATATTGTTATTGTACTAGTCACTATTTAATTTACTATTTTTATTATTGTCTATATTATTATATTATATACTACATAAACTATTTCTTATATATAGTGTATAAAAAACTATTTACTATTCTCACTTTATCTTATATTTACTATTTGCATTGCACTGTATTTGTACCATGTCATATGTCTTACCATAAAGGCTCCATCAGTTATTGTTGTTGTATGTTTTGGAGTATCTGTCTGTAAATATCTGTATCATTTTAGTGCTATAAAAATACAGAAAGCAGCCTGTGTGATTTGTATTTGATGATTTTTCATTTTATCAATGGTGGTCAATTGTAAGCTCAAGAAAAGCTAAAATTGGGTTGGACAATCTTAGCGGTTTATGATCGACTAATGAGCTTCAGTTGTTATCAGGAAAATAATCTAATTGATCAAAATGCTCTCATTACAATTCTCCACCAGATTTACAATGCTGCATGCAAGTTCACAATAACTCAAAAAATTTGGTCATAGCCACCGCTCACGTCACGTGGAAACGGCCGTACGCACTGTTTTCTGTCGTACGTTCGTTTCATAAATGAGGCCCGATGTGTGCCATTTCATCAGATTTGTAAGGTAAATCATTTATTAACCTACACCAACACAGGAGAATACGTCAATATCTAGTGTTGGGTCCGAGTCCGAGTCAAGTCCAAGTCCTTAACCAATCAAGTTCGAGTCCAAGTCCGAGTCCAAAAGGGGCCGAGTCGGACTTGAGTCCGAGTCCTTAACATCCGAGTCCGAGTCGAGTCCGGCCGAGTCCAGAAAGATTTAAATGATTTGAAATTGCAGTTGACCTTTTGCAAAGACCCTCCCCTCTTAGTGACTTTTGCTATGCTGCTCTCACGCCACACATCATGTTCTCACACAGTGAAAAATACATTGCGAAGCAAAGAGGACACTGAATTATTACTTTGATATAATACAAAATCTTAGCTTTCAAATTTTGTCATTTTTAAGAAATTCAAACAATAAATACCGTTTTGTGGCAGTTTAATGTGTAGCACCTCAGTTCAAGCAGCATGTGAACTTCTAGTTATAGCACGAATTTAACATGAATGCACAAAGATGTCAATACACACCTTTTTCAAGTTCAAGTCCACTGACGTTAATCTACTAACTGGTTTGTTTGTTTGTCAGACAAAACACTTGAATAAGCCCATTAATGGCATGTTTGAGTCATGCTCTTAACAAACTATGTTTTATTTCCTCTTTCCATATTGTGAATAATAAATGTGTATCATTTTAATTTGCTTGTTATACAATGGATCCTAACTTACTGTAATAATTATTTGACCTAGCCTACTTTTACACTCAGAATTATTCCTTGGCATCCTCACGTACTAAACTGCATTTTTTAAAATTGTTTGCGTGCAGCAGGTACGCTATTACATCGTGTGCAGACTGATGTTAACATTTAAGCTCTGGTGAGAGAAAATGGCACTATCAAAGAGTCTAAAGAGGAGAGTTGACAGTGAAAATACAAAGAAGAATGGACAGACAACTATGCGTTCATCCTACCTGGTTTTGTGAATGCAAAGCCAGTGTGTCTTATCTTCAACTAAGTTGCCGCTGTTTGCAAAGAATATAATATTAGGGGCCGTTCACATGTTCACATGCCCGCGCCTCTTTCTCCTCCTTTCCAAAGCGCTTGCGCTCCCGTGGTGTCTGTCGTTGCTATGCAACCATGAACTGCGCTCTCCAGACAGATCTATTTCAGAACCAGCCGCTATCAAAATAATCTGACTGCGGGCGCGGGCCAGATATATTTGCTGGCGGGCCAGTTTTCGCCTATTGCTGACCACTGCTGTACACCTTGCAAAATCTGGTAATGCTCAAGAAGGCAAAACAATGTCTTAAAGGGTTAGTTTACCCAGACATTAAAATTTCTGTCATTAATTACTCACCAAACTCGTAAGACCTTCATCATCTTCGGAACACAAATGAAGATATTTTTAATAAAATCCGAGATCCAATGCAACTACCACTTTCAAGCCTCAGAAAGGTAGTAAAGACATCATTAAAGTATTCCATGTGACTCCAGTGGTTTAACCTCAATTTTATGAAGGGACGCGAGTGCTTTGTTTGCGCTAAAAAACAATTTTCCACTTTATTTACCAAATAATATTATCCAAAGCATGTTCACGCAACAGTCTCGTGTAAACTCAAAACACGTGTCATGATGCACGTTGCAGATCAATATTTTCGTGAATAAAGTGGTAAATTATGTGGGGGTTTTTGCGCTCGTGTCACTTCACAAAATAATAACTGAGGTTAAACCTCTCTAGTCACATGGATTACTTTAACAATATATTTCCTACCTTTCTGGACTTTGAAAGTGGTAGTTGTGTATGGAGGGACAGAAACCTCTCGATTTCATTAAAAATAACTTTTTCAATTTCAGTTTAATTTGTGTTCAGAAGATGAACGAATTCAAGGTCTTACGGGTGTGGAACGACACGAAGGTGAGTAATTAACGACAGAATTTAGATTTTTGGGTGAACTAACCCTTTCAGAGCCGGGGTAAACTTTTGAACAAGATGATGGTGATGTGTACATTTTTCTTTCTTTTTAATATGTTAATATCTTATTAAGCCTCTAAAGGGTAGTACTAAATGAATTTTTAAACAAAATAAGAACAATTTACACCGATCATCCCGTTCAAAAGTTTACACCCCCTGGCTCTTAATGGATGTTGTCTTCTTTAGCATCACTAAATGTTTGCAGCTTTTGTAATAGTTGTGTTTGAGTCCCTCAGTTTGTCCTCAGTGTGAAAAGATCGATCTCAAAATCATCCAGACACTACAAGAAAGGGGTCAAATTTGCAGAAGATGCTGGAAAACCAAAGAATGCGCAGGAGCTGGAGGATTCTTCTGAAGAACATTGGGCAGTTTAACTGCTCAAACAAGGGACTCCTGAACAACCATCACAAAAAAAAACAAAAAAAACAGCCATGGACCATCCAGGTAGTGGCACACAATATTAAAAATCAAGTGTATATAATTTGTCTTGTAGTTTGTCTTGTGAACTAGGCTATCCATAATAAACATCTGTTAGTGAAGCTTAATTAGGGCAGTACAAAATAAAAAAATATTTTTATGATCCTTCTTTAATATATAAATAATATTTTGGAGGTTCTGCAAGGTGTATGTAAAATGTTGTAAAATGTACGCCAAAATGTTGCTATGGTTACTATGTCGGTTTGTCAATTTCATGACTCACACAGAACAAAAATTTAGCGGATTAATTTCCTCCCACATTTAAATGCAGTTATCACTCCTAAAACTTTGCAGTTTGAAAGTGACCACTGGTCCTGTAGCAACATGAAAAACAATTATTCGTTCCCTTTAAGCCGTCACTTACCACGTTCTGCACTCTCACGAAAACACTTGTCATAAACAATGAAGTAGTCCACACTGCACAGTGAATCTCTTATTTACATCGCGTCTAGAGTAGACTTTGCTGGTTATGAGGGGATTTGCAAAACTATAAAGCTTGTGCTGATTCTGAACACAGACATTCTGAGCGAATTCTCCGCATGGCGACTCTAAACGCCTCTGATCTGACGGGCCATTGTGTTCACGTGCTCAACGTCTGCGATTGGCTACAATGTTCAACGCTGCAACAATACAATGTTAGTATTTTCGTTTCGTTTTTGAATAATACCATATTGTGCCCTTCAGTGCCCGGACTCGGCTGTACTCGGGAAATTTTCAGAGTCCAAAATGTCCAAGTCCAAAATGTCCAAGTCCGAGTACAAATTCACCCGAGTGCAAACTGTTCATCACGATTTCAAAATAAAAGTTTAATCTCTGACTTGAGTTTGCATGTTTTGATGTCCACATATTCTTGTTCAAGAAATTACAGTGGCTGTAGCATTTCTGTCATAAAGAAGTTGCCAAATATTAAAGATTGAGTTAACATTTAAAATAATGTCGTTTGGCCAATATTAAATAGAGATTTGATCTGCTGTAAAGTGGGACAACAACAATAACCAGGCCGTTGGTGCCCTCTGCAGGCATTTGTTATAATACATAATATAATTGTTTATACAATGTATATTATATTATGTATTTTAAAAGTGTTGTTATATCAACCCATATGATTACTTGCTTTTGATCCAGATATTATTGCCCCATTGTTATTATATATGTATTTTAAGTCATGTTAAAGGCCATTGTTTGCTTCGGTCCATTTTAATTATCACAAAAAATATCCGGTTACTTGATTAATTGTAAAAAAAAAATAATAATAATAATCGACCGATTACTTGATCACCAAAATAATTATTAGTGACAGCCCTAAATGTAATAATAGTTTAATTCCCCTATTCCATTTTGTTACTTCATGAATAAATGAAATTATAAAATTCAGTGACTCAGTTTCATGCGAGAGTCACGTACGATCTTACCCCAGTATCTCCAGTTTACAGTGAGGATTCTCCAGTACAGCAGAGACTATCTTCACTCCCGAGTCTCCTAGATTATTCCAAGACAGATCCAGATGTCTCAGGTGTGAGGAGGGGTTTGATCTCAGAGCTGAAGCCAGAGCAGCACAACCTTCATCTGTGACACCACAATATCTCAACCTGTAGAGAACAATGACACACTCTTCACTCTCTCAGATCAACAGAGACTTCATTATCAAAGAGAAACCAATAACATAAACTCAAATCACCATGTTAGATGATCTTGGTCTGTGTCACAGAGCACAAAACATTAACATAACACACCTGCAGTCAAATTCAAACAGGAATAATACAATTAATTAAACAATTAATTAAATATGTCAGTGAGTTTTACTGTTATTCTATGAGATATAACAAATTAAAACTGAATATCATATAAAAATCTAGAAGAATTGTAAAAGGAGAGGTTAATGTAATGAACATTAAAGAGTCATGAAACCCCCCTCTTTCTAGGGCTGAACCAGAATATTTGAATATTTGTTTGGTAGGTTGTTATTCGATTTTCAATTTTGGTGATACATTTTATTTTTCAGTATTCTTTCAAAAAGAGAAAGTTCAATGAACAGCATTTACTGTATGTGCATTTATCAAATATATTACATTTATTAAAGCATTTATTAAATAGAAATATTTTGTAACATTTTAAATGTCTTCACTCTTCTCACTTTTTATCACGTTAATGTATGATGAATTAAAGTATCAATTTCTCTCTTTTTTAAATCTTACCACAAATGTTTGAATGGCATCATTGTTTCCACAAAAATGTTTGGCAGCAAAAACTGCTTTTTAACATTTATAATAATAATTAGTGAATGTTTCTTGAGCAGCAAATCAGCATTTCTGAAGGATCATGTGACACTGAAACTCTTTGTAAACAACAACAGAATTATAAACGATTCTAATGACGAATGTTGCGTTCCCAAATGCAAATTAAAGCGTCACAAACGCAGTAGCATTTACAGTGAATCGACACTGAAAACACAGTACTGTTACAGCAAACATGCAACGCGTCAGACTATAGCCAATATTTATGTAATTACATCACAACCGTTGCGAATTTTATGACAGTACTATGTAATCTCAAATTCTCACCAACATTCATAAAAAAAGTTACCGGCGAGTAACAAGTTTCAGCGCTGATTCTACTCGCATTCGGTGCTTTGAACCATTTGAACCCTTTTGGAACTGTTGTCGCGTCTAAAAACGCATGGAAAACGCGTCCGCGCCGCTTTCTTCTTTCCAAAGCGCTCCGGTGGCGTCTGCTGTTACTAAGCAACCATGAGCTGCGCTCTTCAGCAAAGGATATACAGATTTCCAGCACTGAAAATCACTTGCAGTAGCTCTGCTACTAGATTTATTTAAAAATGTGTATCCGTGTACAGCTTTGATCAGATATTCCTCCATCTTGGCTGATCTTTGTCCTGCAGATGGCGCCACGCAGCGCTCTCTGGACCATTCTGTCCCTGACGCATTAGAAAACATAACCTTTTCACAGTTTATTTAGTTAATTGTTTAAGGCATTTCGTGATTTGAATCATCTAGCAGTAACCAGCATAACCCTGAACTGTGATGAGATTGAGAGTGTTTAAAGAGTGTTAAATGTTGATCGTGATTAAAAGTGTGTTTTTCAGTGTGACTATCAGTCCTGCAGTTTCACCTTCATGAGGAGCAGCTCATGTGTTCAATCATTTACAGATCAATCACATGAACTCACAGCAGCAGGAGAAAAAGAGCAAACGCTTCAAAAAGAAACATTCATTCTCTTACATCATATGAACAGACGTGATATAAAATTGATGAATGGTAATTTGATCATGTTTCAATAGATTTGCTTGTAATGAATGTAATAATAGGGGTTTTTATGTTACTTTATGAATTATTGAAATTGCATAAAACATTAATTTGATCAATATAAATGTGAATTAAACGAGATTCCTCTTCAGTTATCAGACATTAATATTCTTCGTTTTGCTTATCTTTCTGCACCTCTTTTTATTAATGGTTTTTTTACTTCTTTTAATGTAAAGTAGCTCTACTTGGTGCCTATTGTAGGCCCTAATGCTTTTTATTGTAAAGTACTTTGAGCTGCATTCCTTTTATGAAATGTGCTGTAAATAAAGTTTATTATTATGACAACAAATAATGATATAGTTAAGCAACATATGATACAGTTAAGCATCATCACACACCGAGTACGTTTTCCCAAATAGCATGTTTGCAAATGTGAAATTGCATTTTATACAATTCAATGAACATGTAGTTAATATAAGTGACTTACATTTTTGATGCAATATTGTCTGTTTATGGCCAACGAAAATAGTTCCAAAGATCATACCAGAACCTTTGCCCATCTCTGATTAACACACAGCTTTGTTTAGACTGATTCAATGATTCAATTACCCATTTAAGACGTTCCCTGCGTCCCATTGTGCATACTATCCACCCTATCTGCCCTAAATAGTATTGAAAATGACTAATGTTACATACTATTTAGGATGGATAGTATATGTACATTGAGACGCAGGCATTCAGTTTGATTCTTAAATGAATCAGCCGTTTGACCGATTCAGCTGAATGAATGACTCAATGACTCACCCATAAAGACAATCACTTACCGCCACCTACTGGCAGTTTAATTTCATATTTATAAGTATTCTAAATATACATTATTTCATTTATACAGTGGCAGGAAAAAGTGTGCCTATGTTAACCCCTTGAAATGTACTTGTCATAAAATGTAATCTGATCCTCATCTAATTCATGCTTAAACACTTTGAGATTGTTTTATATCCATTAAAGAAGAATGGACAAAAATTCCTCCTGAACGTTTTGGTCTGATCATTGTGTTTGTATTGTGATGAATTAGATCACATTTTATGACAAATTACTGCAGAAAACAGTTCATTCAAGAAGTTCGGATACTTTTTCTTGCCACTGTGTGTGTGTATGTATATATATATATATATATATATATGAGATGAGTGACAGCTTTTTAGTGATTATAAAGGGAACGCTCTAGACTTTCTAGACTATATGTAATACATTCAGAATTTGAGAAAATCTTTTGTTTAAAAATCACAAATCAGGTCAGAGAGGTGGTGTTACGATACGGACTGGGCAGAGGCAGAGGTAACGGTTAACAGACTTTATTAATCACACACAGCAGAGCAGACGGTAGTGCAGGTAAGTGAAGATGAAGATAATGAGAAGTGCAGATGATGATAAATAGTTATACTGTCCTTTGTGGTTTTGCAGGAGTGATGAACGATGATGTGGTGAGGAGATGACTGACGAGGTAGACTGGAGACACTCACACACAAACTGGAACAACACGAGGAGATTTGGAGACGAAGGAGACAGGTAGGTATCTTCAAAGGAGTCCAAGAGGTAAGCATATAGCATAGTATGTGCAAACGAGACCGGACAGTGAGTGAATGTGTGTGAGTGTGTTTTATGCTGGTGGTGATGAGTGAGAAGATGAGGTGCAGGTGCAGATGATTAGTACTCCGGGGATTGAGTGCGCTGTGATTGGGTGATGCTGGAACCTGGCGTGTCTGTGACAGTACCCCCCCCCTCCACGGCCCGCTCCTGAGGGCCGAGGACCCCGACGTCGTGGTGGTCGACCTCTTCCACGGGGGGCTGGTCTGTCAGGGTGGTTTGAATGGAAGGTTTGAAGGAGGTTGGGGTCCAAGATGTCATCCCTGGGGACCCATGAGCGTTCTTCTGGGCCGTAGCCTTCCCAGTCGACCAGGTATTCCAAGATACCACCACGGCGTCGGGAGTCCAAGATCTCGTGAACCTCGTATGCGGCGCCGTCGTCCAGGATAAGTGGAAGGGGGGGTTCGGAGGCTGTCACGCCAGGTCCTGTGGAGAGAGGAACAGAAGGGTGGTGAGGTTTGAGTAGTGAAACATGGAAAGTGGGGTGAATTCTGTAGTGAGGAGGTAGCTGGAGTTGGTACGTGACTGGGTTGATCTGCTTGGTGATGGTAAATGGACCAATGAACCTGGGACTCAGCTTCTGGCAGGGCAGACGCAGGCGGATGTCCCTGGTTGACAGCCAGACCTTCTGACCGGGCTGGTAGGAGGGAGCTTCGGACCGGCGAAGGTCTGCTGTCATCCTGCGTCTGCGCAGGGCTCGCTGCAGTTGATGATGTGCTGAGTCCCAGACCCTCTCGCTCTCTCGGAACCAGTAATCCACAGATGGTACATCAGAGGGTTCCCCAGACCAGGGGAACAGTGGGGGTTGGTAGCCGAGTACGCATTGGAATGGTGTGAGGCCGGTGGAAGGCTGACGGAGAGAGTTCTGGGCGTACTCGGCCCAACCCAGGTACTGGTTCCAAGAGTCCTGGTGGTCATGACAGAAGGTACGGAGGAAGCGACCGATCTCTTGGATCTTCCGTTCCGTCTGCCCGTTCGACTGTGGATGGTATCCGGAAGTCAGGCTGACGGTCACACCTAGGAGCGAGAAGAAGGCTCTCCATACCTTAGAAATGAATTGCGGACCCCTATCGGAGACGATATCTTCTGGGATACCGAAGTATCGGAAAACATGGTTGAATAGAGCCTCAGCCATCTCCATAGCAGTGGGTAGGCCTCTTAGGGGTATAAGGCGGCAGGACTTCGAGAACCGGTCCACAACTACTAGGATACAAGTGTTGTAATTTGAGGCAGGCAGGTCGGTGATAAAGTCGACTCCTAGGTGTGACCAGGGTCGGTTGGGAACGGGCAGAGGTAGGAGCTTGCCGGATGGTAAATGGCGTGGGCTCTTAGAGATGGCGCATTCCTTACAGCCCTGCACGTACCTTCTGACATCAGCTGCCATGTTGGGCCACCAGAAGCGTTCCCTCAGCAACGAGAGGGTTTCATTGGCCCCCGGGTGACCAGTGCCAAGTGACGTGTGGGCTGAGTGGATGAGAGGAGTGCGTCGTGATCTTGGGAGGTAGCACAAGCCTGGTGGACAACCCGGCGGAGCGTTGGTGGAGGCATTGGAGGAGGGTACAGATTCCTCAGACCAGGAGATGGGGCTGATGATGAGTTCCTTGGGTATGATGGGTTCTGGATCTTCTGGAGTTTCCTCTGGAGCATGGAGTCGGGAGAGAGCATCTGCTTTAATATTTTTTGGGCCGGGACGGTAGGAAATGGTAAAATTAAATCGGGTGAAGAATAAGGCCCAGCGGGCTTGTCTGGGGTTGAGTCTCTTTGCAGAACGTAAGTATTCAAGGTTTTTATGGTCTGTGAAGACTTGAAAGGGGTGTTTGGCTCCCTCCAGCCAATGCCTCCACTCTTCCAGGGCGAGCTTAACAGCTAGGAGTTCACGGTTGCCGATGTCGTAGTTTCTCTCCGCCGGGTTGAGCTTGCGGGAGAAGAAGGCACATGGATGGAGTCGGCTGGGATTCCCCTGCTGCTGGGACAACACCGCTCCTACTCCTGTGGTGGAGGCATCCACCTCGACAACGAAGGGCAGCTCTGGGTTGGGGTGGATGAGGAGAGGAGCGGTGGTGAAGGCTGTCTTGAGCTGGTCGAATGCCTTCGTGGCCTCTGGAGTCCAGGACAGAGACTTGGGCTTATGTCTGAGCAGGTTGGTGAGTGGACTGGCAAGGGAGCTGTAATTGTGGATGAAGCGGCGGTAGAAGTTTGAGAATCCGAGAAATCTTTGCAGTTCCTTGATGGATGAGGGAGTTGGCCAGTTCTTGATTGCTTCCACCTTCCCCTCGTCCATCCGGATGCCACTGCTGTCAATGATGTAACCGAGGAAATGTACTGAAGACTGATGAAATGAACATTTTTCTGCCTTGAGGAATAGATGGAACTTGCGGAGTTGTTGGAGGACCTCCGCAACGTGGTGGCGATGTTCGGCCGGATGAGGTTGTACGCGCTGCGGAGGTCCAGTTTTGTGAAGACAGTGGCACCACGGAGATGTTCCAGGGCTGAAGGGACGAGAGGAAGGGGATAACGGAATTTTACTGTGATATTATTTAAGGCGCGGTAGTCAATGCAGGGCCTCAAGCCTCCGTCCTTCTTGGCCACGAAGAAGAAGCTAGAAGCAGCAGGGGAAGTGGATGGTCGGATGTAACCTTGTGAGAGAGCCTCCTTTATATACTCCTCCATGGCCTTCTCCTCCGGGATGGATAGAGGGTATATCCTTCCCCTAGGCACTGGTTCACCCGGAAGCAGATTGATGGCACAGTCCCATGGCCGGTGTGGAGGCAGCTTGGAGGCTCGTTGAGGGCAGAATACGTCGCTGAAGGGGGCGTAACACTCTGGGATGTCGATAGAGCGTTGGTCTACCGGGCTTTCGATGGTCGTGGCACAGACAGGAAGAGCTTCAGAGCGTGGAGTACGTGGAATTGGAAGCCCGGGGAAGCAGTCATGGAAACAGGTTTCGCCCCACTTCAGGACCTCGCCAGTTCTCCAGGAGAGTGTTGGGTTGTGCTGCTCCAACCAGGGGCGCCCTAGGATCACGTCAGCGGTGGATCCCTCCAGAACCAGCAGATGGAGGTGTTCGACGTGAAGCAGGCCGACTTGTATCTGGATGGCTTCGGTGCAGCGACGAATGTGTTTACGGCTTAAAGATTCTCCAGTCACTGATCGTATCTGGTAGGTGGTCGGCGTGGCCGTGGTCTTGATGTTGAGCTGACGACAGAGGGTCCCGGAGATGAAGTTACCGGCTGACCCAGAATCGAGGAGGGCAACAACTGGAAGGGAAGTATCAGAAGCAGTAAGTGTTACAGTTGTGGTGAGTGGTTTCATCTTCTTGTTAGATGGTATGATGGCACTCACCATGGGTCGTGGAGGACGAATTGGGCATGTGGAGAGGATATGCCCAGGAGATCCGCAATATAAACAAAGATTCTGGGTCAGCCGCCTCTGTCGTTCAGCTGGGGAGAGCCGAGTGCCTTCCAATGACATGGGTTCGTTGGCTGGTTCTGGGGAGCTGACGGATTCTGGTCGGCGGGCTGAGATGGAGAACAGCGGCTGATCCTGGTGTTCTTCAAGACACGACTGCATACGAGTGGCGAAACGAATGGAGAGTTGAATGAATCGTTCCAGGCCGATGGAATCCTCGTATGCAGTGAGATGCAACCGCACGCGAGGATCTAGTCCTTGACGATATGTTGTAATCAAAGCCTGCTCATTCCAGCCGCTGGATGCTGCGAGAGTCCGAAACTGCAAGGCATAGTCATTAACAGAAAGAGATCCTTGTTTTAAATTGTAGAGTTTCTCACCAACAGAAGAATCTGAGATGGGCTTCCCGAACACTTCGCGGAAGTGGGCCACAAAACCGGAGTATGATTGAGTGATGGGATGGTTTTGAGACCAGATTGAATCAGCCCAACGGAGCGCCTTGCCTTGCAGTTGGGAGATGATGAACGCCACTTTCGAGGTTTCGGTGGGGAAATTGTGCGGTTGCATCTCCAGGACCAGCGAGCACTGCAGAAGGAATCCGCTGCAGTCCTCCGCCGAACCAGAGTAGGGCGCCGGTTTAGCCATGGGACTGGCGTGCACAGGTGGTGAAGGAGAGGTAACGGTGTTTGCGGAAGTGATCGCTGGAATGGGTGATGCTGGAGTGGTGGAAAGAGCTCGCCGAAGGACATCGACGAGCTCTTGAATGGGATCCGGTTGGCTCATGCTGTGTGTGAAGACGATGTTTTCAGGTCCGGTCTTCTGTTACGATACAGACTGGGCAGAGGCAGAGGTAACGGTTAACAGACTTTATTAATCACACACAGCAGAGCAGACGGTAGTGCAGGTAAGTGAAGATGAAGATAATGAGAAGTGCAGATGATGATAAATAGTTATACTGTCCTTTGTGGTTTTGCAGGAGTGATGAACGATGATGTGGTGAGGAGATGACTGACGAGGTAGACTGGAGACACTCACACACAAACTGGAACAACACGAGGAGATTTGGAGACGAAGGAGACAGGTAGGTATCTTCAAAGGAGTCCAAGAGGTAAACATATAGCATAGTATGTGCAAACGAGACCGGACAGTGAGTGAATGTGTGTGAGTGTGTTTTATGCTGGTGGTGATGAGTGAGAAGATGAGGTGCAGGTGCAGATGATTAGTACTCCGGGGATTGAGTGCGCTGTGATTGGGTGATGCTGGAACCTGGCGTGTCTGTGACAGGTGGAGGGTTTAAAAGCTGAAGTGTGACGCTCATATTTTATAAACCATTAATTTATAATGTTTAAGTAAGAAATGTTATAATGTTTTAACAGTGATGATTGTTCTCAGTGTTACTTACTGAAAATCTTTTGTTTTTCATGCTTAACCGGGAGTGACATCCACTAAATTCATGTATTTGAGCAATACTTATTGTCATTTATGTGTGATTTTTCACCTTATTATTATTTTGTGTCTCATTTGATTGGGTGGAGCAGCCGTCAGTCTGAGTGGGTCAGTGTCACCCTGACCTTATGTAACCTCACCACTGATGTGATGAGATGAGAGTGAAGATGAATGAAATCAGCTTTAGCTTCAGATATCAAACACATTAACTGTGATTCATCTAAAATCATTTTATGTTCATTACAATCCCAAACACTCTGATTTGGTCTCACTTATTTATTAACGTTTATAATAAAATAAAATTAATATAGAAAAAAGTTTAAATATAAATATTTATCATACATGCATTTTAAATGCATATATTTGAAAATAAATTTCTCACACAAATGTCATAAAAACAGTTACGTAGATCACAAATCAGGTCAGAGAGGTGGAGGGTTTAAAAGCTGAAGTGTGACGCTCATATTTTATTAAACCATTAATTTATAATGTTTAAGTAAGAAATGTTATAATGTTTTAACAGTGATGATTGTTCTCAGTGTTACTTACTCAGCTGATCTAGTTTCTGTAACCACAGGCAGGAGCTTCTGAAGAACTTCATCTACTGTATTTACTGTGTCACTATTTGAATAAAAAACAAGGTAATTATTAATGCTAATAATAATAATATCATAAGTAAATAATACATTACATTCCTTGCTAAATATCCTCATATATTTTTTTAATTAAACACTGCTTTATAAAGGACATGTGAAAATGTTTTTTTAGTATCTAACTGTAGAAGCTACTAAACGTATTCAGCAACACAGATTTGTTTTTTCTTTTTCTTGTCAGTGTTGCTGTGGCAGGTCTATCAGTCTTCATTTACACTACAACACTTAGTGCACAGATCTATTTTGACATCAGATTTTTTGTCCCGTCCGTTGCTATGGTTATCACTATGTCAATCATCCTCCAGTTCCAGGATTCTCCCACATATTGATATTGGGATCTTCTCAAACAGAAGGCTGCATCTAGTGAGGTTGTGTCTTTCCTAGTCCAGTCCTTCTGAGGCTTGTAGACTCGAGTCCTCCTCAGCATTAAACACTAGAATGAGACGCTCTAGTAAGTGCGCATGGCTTCGTCACACATGTTCCCGCCCCACGATCACGACACGAAAATACTATTAAAACTTCATTTTGGAAACATACTTTGTATTAAAAACTAGGGATGCACCAATACCATTTTTTAAGGACCGAGTACGAGTACTGATACTTTTTTCTAGTACTCGCCTTTTTTTTGGCGATGTTGCAGTTTTCCAAGCACAACACAGTGAGACTAATGAATGTAGGACAGCTTCTTTATTATTACTCTAATGAAAAAAGTAATAATTTTTGTGCTTGTCACAAACTTAAAGAACAAAAAATTCACAGTGTCCAATAACCTTCAAAGCACAATTACCAATATATATAATTGTTGTTATATAAAAAGAAATCTACAAACAAATTACAAACAATACAACAAATACTATCCACCTTATTCCAACGCCCCATGATGCTTTGCATGAATTATGGGTGTAAGTCTCGCTCTATGAACGCAAAAAACTTTTTTTTTTTAAACTGGGTACAATGAGATGACATTATTCTACTCACCCTTCAACCAACGAACATTAAAAGGACATTTAAAAGTGTAAAAGCATCAACAAGGTACTTTCAACAGGCCATGAAAAAGCGCGATTCTTTCCACAGCAATAACGGACGGGTTAAGCATAACTATAGTGATATATATCTGTATTCTGTAATATACGTTGCCTTAATAAAAATGTTCATAAACTTCAGCATTGCGTGATGCTATTTCAAAGTGATTTCCATAATTTTTACAGATAATAAATTGTATTTACCTGTGAAAACAAACCTGGAAAGAGACGTGAGGCTTTGTGGAGAAAAACGAGAGATTCTTCGTGCATTCCAGTGAATTATTAATGGGATATATCGTAAATTATATCAGGAGAACAGACCACACATGTGCAGTATATGTTGTCCTTTTTCATACTATTACAGCGGTATGTAAAGGACAAAAGAAAATAATCACGAGGATAGAAAGCAGCGACTGAAAAGAGCTTTTGCCATAGATATTCTTGTTATAACATGTTACGTTAAAATACCAAGCGTTACATTATTCTCATGATGTGTGAAAATAAAACATGAAAGAAAAATTGACAGCTCATTCAGTCAAATTGACGGATAAGCTTTATTTGTAGGGCAACCTTATGAGTTGAAACGATTCGTTTCAGTCTTTTTGAATGGAAGTTCCCCAAACCGGAAGTGCAACCCATAATTCGAAACGCAGTAGGCTAGTCAGGAATAAGGTGGATAGAGATAAAAATTTAACTTGTTTTTCAGATACAGTAGGTTTATTTACCATGTATACATTTATTTAACATATTTTGTTGTTTATTAACATTAAAGACAATGAATGAAATATAATGAAATATAGGCTACGGTCCCTTTAAGACTGAATCCATGGATACTGACACATATCCTGTTTTCACCCAAATCTTTACGTCCACTTAAGCCATAACCGACTGTATTTACGTGAGATACTCCACACGATGGACATTTTGACAACTATGTGTGCATTTGACCATTCAGGCTCAAGGAGAACTGATCGCGCGCTGAGAGAGAGAGAGAGAGAGAGAGAGCGCTTCTGGTCTGTGTCATTCAGCACGATTCCTCCTATCCCGCCTTCACTAATCGATAACGAATTGTGATTGAAAGCATGCAGTTCACAATGTGTGGGTCATCATTAATTTTGAAGTATTTCCACACCCCTGAGGCTGACATTGTTTCTGCTGCTGCCGTCGGTGTCTCTGTGCATGGAAAATTCTGTCAGTTACGTCACGTGAGGTATCGGTCTTTGGTATCGGGGGTATTTTTACAAGTACAAGTACATGAGCTTGGTATCGGGCTGATACTGATACTGGTACTGGTATCGGTGCATCCCTATTAAAAATCTTTATATTAACTGGCTTTTTTATTAATGCAGTACAGTGAATGACAGCCGTCTGTGTCTCCCAGTGTCTTACATTATTGGCAGTTTAGTGATTAATTTACACCTAAACAAAAGATAAAATGTATGCCTTAATCTCCGAAAATATAATTTTTGTCTTACATTTCATAATGTACTCAGATAAGCTCAGAGCGACTCGTTTTTCATCAGTTCTTTTTCCTGAATTGGAATGTGTGCAAAGGATTGTGGGAGATTGAAGGACATGAAGGATACACTTGACGCATCCTTCAAAATGAGCTGAATTAAGGACATGAAACTAACTCTGCCTTCAAAGGATCCTTCAAATCGAGAAGGTCTTCAGAGGCGCTTGATGACGTGACAGTATGGCAAGCTGTTTTAGCTTAAATTGTTCCCAGCGTTACTCGTCGTAATTGCATTTTTACTAGTAACAATTACAATTAGAGAGCTCTACAATTCAATCATTACTAGTAACAATTATGATTAGAGAGCTTACAAATGATTTAATATGTCTCCATTGACTTCCATTCATTTTTAGTTACAGAGCTCTACAACTGAATTCTTACTAGTAACAATTACAATAGAGAGCTCTCCAATCCAATTATTACTTGCAACAAATACAATTAAAGAGCTCTCTAATTGAATTCTTACTAGTAAAAACATAATTGTAGAGCTCTCTATTCAGCACTACCTTATTATGATAATTACGCCTCATGCATATTCACAAAAAGGGCGATGGCACTCCAGGTTGTTTAGTAAAGCCGTTTTCAATGATGAACAGCAACGCTGAGGCTCTAAAGATCTGATATAAGCATTATATAGCCTATAAGAAATAGGCCTAACTATTTTTGGTGTTGATTAAAATCATTATAACATTATAGCATTATTGATTATGCTTTATAGACAAGAAATAGGGTACAACGGAGCTGAAGGCACGTTTGACTTTATTTTCTTTTAAACCACTAGATGGCACAAAAATTCAGCTAATTTGGCTGATCCTTGTATCTAATATGTAATATTTTTAAAAATGTTGAAGATTTATGTAGCAAATGAGAATCGATCAAATTATTGAATATATTTTGTTAATGTTTTTCAGTTTTGTTCAAAGTAGGCTAATTAGTAGCCTAAGTTTTTTTTTCCATGTATTTTGGGTGAAATAATAGTAGCCTATATAAGTAATAATATAGTTTCTGTTTTTTCAAAATGAACATATTTAAATGACAGTATATTTGTTGAACAAAAATGAATTAGTCTATTTTATGTAGTCTAGGTATCAAAATAAACCAAATATAGTACAAACTTTGCTAAATTGATTGTTTTAATATCGGAGCAGCCTACTGAAAAGCACATTTTTCTTAAGGTGTGCATTTAGCCCCATTGTGAAGGTACGCTACGTACTGTTGTATTTCAAGGTGAATTCACACTCTCTCAGAAAAGATGAATATTATAGCGATATGCAGCTATTTTAAAATTGTAAAATACTTATTTTGTTGAGCATTCACATTTTAGATGGGTTTATCTCAATTAAAGCATTGCACGCGTTATACTCGCATCTCAGCAGCGGCTGGCTGGGCTGAGTGTCATTTTCAACCAGTTGAGATCACGGTCATTTGGCTACTTTAATTGAGATAAACCCATCTAAAACGTGAATCATACAAAAGAATAGAGTCATAATATTATATTCATAATAATACAATTGTGTATTTCCATGCAGCGATAGAGATAGGGAACGCGTTACACTCTGCCAGCCACCAGCCCACCGCTGACAGACCTGCCAGAATCAAAACTGGCAGCTGCCACCAGGTCATGTGACCTGTCAGTGACTGCTCCTGCCAGCCAGTTGAAGATTGAACCCCCACTCATCGAGTGTCACTGACTTTGCAAAAGATGAACAAAAACACGACTTGAGAGTCCAAAACATTCACTGCATGATGAAGCCAGTAATGCTGCTATATGAGGGCAAAAATATCCCTGTATGAGTTTTTATTTTTTTATAGGCCTATAACATAGCGTGATCACGAATTTGATATTTATAGTTTATAACAAACAAAAAGTTAATATTCAGTGAGTTACATTTTGGACACAATATTGTCTGTTTTTGCTCTGTTTTTTTACTACGAAAACAGTTTCAAACAAAGCCGGAGCCGAACTGTTGTGCATCTCAGAGCAACAGTGCAATGTTGATGTGAATCTGTGTTTTTAAACGATAATTTGAGTCAATGATTCAATTACCATAAAGACAGTCATTTGCTTCGTTTCTAAATGAATCAACCGTTTTGAACGAATCATTTGAATCAATGAATCACCCATTAAGACAGGATTGGGCTGCCACTTACTGGTAGTTTTATACAGGCCTAAACCAGCCCGCACAAAAACAATCAGCAAGATATCAGCAAGATATCGCCTTAATCTTGTCGAAAAAATCCCCAAATATATATATATATATTATTTGTCAATATCGCATACTCCTAATTTGGACTTGCATTTGTTTGGTTATTACCATTAGAAAAAAAGTATAGGCTACAAGAAATAGGCTATATGCAGGAAAGTTTTAGTAATCAGTAATAGGCCTGTCGGGCATTAATATAATATAATATAATAATTTCTTTTTATATATATACTATATTACTGTTGTTTATTTATTTATTAAACAGATTATATTTTGTCTGGTAAACTTTATCATTACCATATAAAACGTAAAGATGTGAATTAATGTAGTGAGTAAATATCATCTTTCAATAGCAAAACAGCCTATCTAAGTTGTCATCTCAGTATTGTGGTCATTCTGACACAATAACAATTCGTTCTAACAGGACTTTTATTTTGAAGAGTAGCATCGCAGGCAAATGGGTGTAATCGCAAATCTGTTTTGCATCTAATGAATATAAGTTTTTACTAGTAAGGATACGATTGTAGAGCTCTGTAACAGGAATTGTTGCTAGTAAGAATTGCATTAAAGAGCTCTCGAATTGTAATTCTCACTAGTAAGAACTGATTTAGAGAGCTCTCTAATGCAACTGCAGATCTTTCTAATTGAATTATAGAGCTCTCTAATTGAATTCTTACCAGTAAAAATGCAATTACGACGAGTAACGCTGGGAACAATTTAAGCTAAAACGGCTTGTCATATGGCAGTCGAGATATGCAGCCTTACTAGGACACAGCCTCCGTTTGAGAAGCACCCGCAAATTATGTACAATATCCCAGAAATCAGTCTGTGCCCCGTGATTTAAACACCTCTGATCTCTTTGTTTCTCTTTGTTCATAATATTATAGACTGTAATGATTGAACTCAGTGTTACTTACTGGTAATTTGTGCCTCCAATTAATCTGCTCAGGTCAAACTCCTCCATTGTCTCCTCTGAGCTCAACAACACAAAAACTAAAGCTGACCACTGAGATGAGGAGAGTTTCACATCACGTAATCCTCCTTTGCTCATATAAGGTTCAGCTTCGTTCACTAGTGAAAGATCACCCAGTTCATTCAGACAGTGAAACAGATTGATGTATTTATCTGGAGAGGGATTCTCACTGATCTTTTCTTTAATATAGTCAACTGTTTTCTCATTGTTGTGAGATCTGTTTCCTGTCTGTGTCTTTAGTTCTTGTAAGAGACTCTGATTAGACTCCACTGACAGACCCAGAAGGAAACGAAGGAAAAGGTCCAGATGCCCATTTTTACTGTCTAAAGCCTCATCCACAGCTCTCTGATGGAGATCAGATAGTGAAACTTCGTCTCCATCAGTTGGTTTGGTAATCTGGTCAAACACATTGATGTTCTTGTTTATAAAGGAGAGATGCACATATAGAGCTGCTAGATGTTCCTGAATGCTCAGATGAACAAAGCAGAAGACTTTCCCCTGATACAAGCCCAACTCCTCTCTGAAGATCTGAGTGCACAATCCTGAGTACACTGATGCTTCTGTCACATCAATGCCACACTCTCTCAGGTCTTCCTCATAGAAGATCAGGTTTCCTTTCACAAGCTGCTGATAAGCCAGTTTTCCTAGTTTGAGGATCATGTCTTCATCTGTCACTTTCTTCTCATAGTCCTTCTCATGTTTGATGTTGGTCTGAATGATCAGGAAGTGTGTGTACATTTGAGTGAGAGTCTTGGGAATCTCTCCTCTCTCTGCTTCACTCAACATCTTCTCTAGAACAGTGGCTGAGATCCAGCAGAACACTGGGATGTGACACATAATAAAGAGGCTCCTTGATGACTTCAGGTGTGAGATGATCCTGTCGGCCAGACTCTGATCACTGATTCTCTTCCTGAAGTATTCCTCCTTCTGTGGCTCACTGAATCCTCGTACCTCTGTCACTCGATGGACACACTCAGAGGGGACGAGATCAGCTGCTGCTGGTCTGGAGGTGATCCAGATGAGAGCAGAGGGAAGCAGATTCCCCACAATGAGGTTCATCAGCAGCACGTCCACCGAGGCTGATTCAGTCACATCACACAACCTCACATCGCTCTGAAAATCCAGAGACAGACGACACTCATCCAGACCATCAAAGATGAATGAAACTTTATATTTATCACTGGATATTTCCATTTCTTTTGTTTCAGGGAAAAAGACATGAAGAAGATCTGAAAGACTGAGTGTTTTGTCCTTCATCAAGTTGAGCTCTCTGAAAGGAAGTGGAAATATGAGCTGGACGTCCTGATTCTCTTTCCCTTCAGCCCAGTCCAGGATGAACTTCTGCACAGAGACTGTTTTTCCAATGCCAGCGACTCCCTTTGTCAGCACAGTTCTGATGGGTTTGTCTTGTCCAGGTAAAGGTCTAAAGATGTCACTGCATTTGATCGGTGTGTCCTCTGTTTCTGCTCTCCTGGACTGTGTCTCAATCTGTCTCACCTCATGCTCATTACTGATCTCTCCACTTTCACTCTCTGTGATGTAGAGCTCTGTGTAGATCTCATTCAGGAGTGTTGGGTTTCCCTGCTTTGATATTCCCTCATACAAACACTCAAACTTCTTCCTCAGATTTGATCTCAATGTGTTGAGGACTTCAGCAGGTTTAGAGTTATGGCTGTAAGATTAAAATACCAAATTATTACACAAGTTAATGTAAAGTGAACAGCCATAAATTACAAAAACTGATTTTTTGTTTGCTGTATTATGGGACACAGAACATCATTATGTTTCTGAAATGTTTCAGTTATTAATCATGTGTTTGAGTGATGTGTGACGTGATGCAGCACCTAAAATTAAACAACAACAAAAGTCCTACATTTTACCTGAAACCAGGATTCATGCTTTCATTAAAGTCTTGTGGTTGAATCTCAGACGTGAACACAGTTTTGTTTTTAACTGGTCTGGATTGAAGATTTGTCCTTAAATCAGAATGAAGAGGGTAAAGAATCAGACACACTGATATTGATGTAATTGTGTCATTAACTGAGTAACAGACCAACAGCTTTTACAGTGTGTGAATGTATTACAGTTTTTCTCAATTGCTTTGGCACATTTTTGAAACATGTTTAACATTCTTCAGTTGTCAAGTTCAATTGTCACAACTGTTAGCTGGATCATCACAACTCTATTGCATGTCTGCAAATGTAGTAACTCACCCAAAACATTTAATTCTGTCACGAATGTGGCTCCCACGCCTCCTCCTCCACACCACCGGAGGGAGCCGTCACCTGAATATTGACTGTTTCCCATTCGGACTACATTACCCATAGGCCCTCATTCCTGGGACTGATTGCACACGCACCTGCACCCCATCACACTCACACTATTTAAGCCACCTTCACACGCACACACATCGTGAAGTCTTGATTTGCCCCGGTGATCATTTCTGAGCGTTTTCTTGTGGACTGTTACCCTGTTGCCGTTGGACTGTTTATTACCCTGTGATTCTCTGCCGCCTGCCCTGATCCTTGCCTGTGACTCGACCCTGTTTGTCTGCCGCCTGCCACGACCTTTGCCTGTCCCAGTTTATGCTTCTGCCTTTGCCCTGTTATTGTTGGTGACTGTATCAATAAAGCTGCAAATGGATCCCCACTCTGTTGACCCATCATTACAAATTCATGCTTCAAAACCTAGTTATTTTATCAGTAAATGCCACCAAAATAAAAAAGTGCCTTTGTCATTGTGTGAGCCACTCTGGTCAAAATGTTTCAATGTTTTTTTCACCATAACATATATTTTTATATACAAATTTTATGTTTTTTTATTCTATTTTTTGTTGACTGACTGCTTTCTGTACTATACAAGAAAATCAGTTTTGTCTAGCTTACATGTAACAGATTTTCTACAAAAATAAATGTACTGTATAAATACAAATCCATTTAAACAGTGCTGCTGTAGCTGCTGTTCAGGTTCAAAAATGGTAGTGATATACAGTATATATACAAACTTAGCAAACTTTGATTTCTGTTTCATTACAACAACAGGCCATTTTCCAATTTAGCAGACATTACAAACATTCCATGTCATAAATATTTATGAATATACGTGCATGTCTGACAGATTTTAAAAACTGTATGGATCATTTTGCATGTGAAGACTCACACAATGAACGAATGTTTAGAGGTTTTTAGAGTTTGTCAGTTTCACTGAGAATCAACTGATCAGTTTTGATCAACAAACCATTTTCATATAGTTACTGAGACAATTGTACTTACTCGTTTGCACACATATGCCAAAACACATGCAATATGCTTATTAAATCAATAAGAAATTAAAATCTGATGTGAACAAGGGCCGGCTGCACCAGCTGTAGTTTTGACGTAAATAGGCACTAAGATACAACTTACACACTACTAAATATTTTTATTTTGCACCATTAGACTTAGTTGAAGCTTAACTCTACGTATAAACTAAATATTTATGGAAGATCAGGAGTGACGGTTGGAATAAAATAGCAGACTGACTGAACTGCATCAATAAGCTCTTGTTTTACCCGACAGACTTCAATCCTTTAGATATGATAATGCTGACATTTACACTCATTTATTTTTTAGGAGAGACAACATTATGTGAATAATCTTACTTTGTTAGCGGCTCATCAACACAAACCCGTCCTACAGCGCAGCTCTGTGTACATCGGTCCGTATTGTGCAAGTTAAATAAAATCAGACATAATCAATAATCAGTATTTATTGTATCAGCATTTACTGATTTATCCTCATTCATTTAGTTTAAATTACAGTTTCTAAATGTTATTTACATATAAAAACATCTATTATGTCAGTCATGATTAAGTAGACGTTGTATTTAATGGAAACGTATTTTTAACATGAGCCAAAAGAAGTTAAAATGAAGGATAAACTGAATTTCACAGCATTTCAACATTCAACTTCTGCTCACGTATTTGAAGGCTGTTAGTGGATCATTGAGGGTAAATGTCATATTATGCGATTGCACATTACTTTACAGAGAGCTTACAACCTACTAACTACATTCTGCATTAAGATAATGTAATAATGCACAGAATAAAGTACAGAGTTAGTTACAAACTAGCTAGTAGTTCCTAAGCCTCTAGTGTGGACTTTACGTTTCAATTTAAGTAAGAACTTACGAATGGCTGGAGCGACACTACCCAAGAAACGAACTGTTCAGAGATCTGAACTTATTGTTTTGAGAACAAATCGTTCCATTCAAGAGTTGAGCCAAAGTGATTGAGAAAAATGAACAATTCAATATATAGAGATTTGCACAAGAGAGCAATGATAAATATTAATAGATGGCAACTTGCAGGATTTAAACTTAGTAATTTTGGTTCAAATCCAGATCATTAAATGGCTGTATATCAATAACAATTTCACAAAAATCAAATACTATAAGCATTACTTTTGTAGAAATAATATACCTGAGATCAGGCCGTGTGTTTCCACTCTTAAACACTGGTGGGTGATCCATAGACCCGTCACTCTTCACAGACACACAGCTGGACTCTGGTTTTGATCTCTTCTGCTGGACTGAACTGGTTTCAAAACTAAGAAAAATAAAAAGCATACAGACTTATAGATATATGTTGTGTACTTTTACTGGAATCTTCTGTCTTAGGAAAGACCAGGGAGTGTTGTAACACTTTTGCTTTAATGTCTGTAACTCAGTTGTTTTGCCTCAAACTTCGATTACAATATTATTCCCATATTTATCTGCTATAAATTATACATGGATTGAAATCTACTTGTTGTGGCATTGAGCTCTTGCAGGTGTTCTGGACTGTTTGGTGCGTTTGTTAGATTTGACATATTTTCATGAGTTCACACTTACATATAATCAGATAGAGTAAAGGTTATGTGCTGTCCGAGGGGAGGAATTTGGCCCGAACCCTGAGTGCTCCCATTTTGGGATAGGAATAGTTAGGAGTGAGTAGATGGGGTGGAGGAGGGATGCTGGAAACTGTGGTGGGACAGAGGTAATTCTGCTGAATATATACCTTCTGTCGCACTCATTGAGTTGATTAACTGAACATGCTCCTCCTTTGTTAATAAAACATCATTAATTTGTTCTCTCTGGTGACTCAAGAATTGCACTTCCTGATTTAACAGATACTGGGCCTCATTTATCAATCTAACGTAGAAATTAGCACAGATCAGAGCGCAGAAATCATCTTACGACATGTGATTCATGAAACATTCGTATCTGCCAATCACATCATACGACTGATCGTGCGTTGATGCATGTGGCGGCGGAAAACAATCCTCATTTAAATACCACGCCCCAAATTTGAGAAGCCACGCCCTACAGTTTACGACACAGAGAAACGAAACCCGGCCATGAAGAGGAAGTAATCTCATGAAAGAGAAATTGATCTTACTCCAAAAACACCCCTCAACCTCATAATTGCAAACAATAAAATAAATTTATATTAAATGAAAATACCGGTAAATAAAACTAAATACTGACAAACATACAAACTTGGCTATTTTAGTACCCCTCCTCACTTCACAGAAAATTATTAAAAATTTAAATTTATTTTATTCAGAACAGAACAAGAACAAAAACAAAAAAATAATTAGCTATAAAATTATATATTAAATTAATAATTAAAACACAAATTAGGCTCACATAGTCTACCTCTCTCATTCGGGAAGAATCCAAATGTTTCCATATTCGTGATGTAACATTTATTTGACTACTGTTCATTATGTAAACAAGGCTTTGTATTTCACTCTTGTTTCAATAATATCCACATAAAACATCCTTCACATGAGCAAAAATGTGTTTGGTTGTGCGTTGTGTGCACCGAAACTGAGCAGTGTTAACTTTGCCTGCATTTTAGTTTGCTGATAAATGGCTGAAATGTAAAGTTAGCAACGCTGAACTGATATGTTGTGTTTGTGTGTGTGAGTGAGACGCCCATGTGATCAACTGGATTTAATAAAATAAAGATAAATATTTTAATGAAAATAAAGAATAAAAAAATCAATACAATGCGTCGAATGAGCGTAGCCTGTACTAGCCCTACTTGATGCAGTTTTTCTCTTTTGTTTTGTTAATCTGTTAATTATTTCAGTAAAATATATATTGTGTAGTCCTATTATTTTATTCCCTGTATATTATTCTGTTTTTCTAATGCTCTAATGTTCATCCTAATGTTCTGTTGATGTTGCTATTTGTGCAGCAAAGCGAAATTCCTGGAAAGAAAAAAAAAAACATTTGTGGTATTTTAATGGGTCACAGACACACATTCATCTATTCTAATTTAACTTTAATTTGACATTTTAATCGTGTCGTTTAATGGTTAATGATCGGTTAGTGAGTGATTGTCGGTCAGGAAAATAATCTAAATGCTCTCATAACAATTCTCCACCAGATTTACTGCTGCGCGCAGGTTCCCGCTGACTCAAAAACTTGCGTACACAAACTGAGATTTGATCGTAGCCATCGCTCACGTTCATATTGATAAAGCCAAATTTTGCGTGTAAAATAACCGTACACCCAGTTTTCATAAATGAGGTCCATTGTCTTTAAATCTTTGTCCATCCATGAGATGTTCAACAGTAGAGTTGTAATTTGTGCCATAAACCAACTTTTCGTAACGGTACTCTTGGTGTGAAACATCATGTTCTGACCAGACACTGTGTCGCTTTCAGCAAATCTGCATTATATAAAGAGGGCTAAAAATCTCAGCTTACATTAACTTGATGTCATTGCTAGTATTAGACTGACTGACTTTGATCAAACTTGCTTATAATTCAAAAATCTAATACTATATGCATAACTTTTATTGAAAGGATATACCTGAGATCAGGCCGTTTGTCTCCACTCTTAAACATTGGTGGGTGATTTATAGACCAGTCACTCTTCACAGACACACAGCTGGACTCTGGGTTTGAGCTCTTCTGCTGGACTGAACTGTAACAGAGAACAGATTCAGTTTAATCCTGATCCAATATGATCAGAGCCATTAAGTCTCTTGTGTGAAGTTTACACTGTGTTTTTACATGTTCATTTTAGTTTTAAAACAGTCAAATAAAGAAGCATACAGACCTACACACTTATATAGCTGCAGTATGTTGTGCAGTTTTACTGGAAACTTCTGTCTTACTCCATTACATAAAGGTGGACGAAAATCTCCATTACCAACAATCTCCATGACATTTCCTGATGTCACTGACCGACTGTTTATACTATCTGTGATACTTTGCCAGACATGAGGTTCTTTGGACAGAGGAGGCTGGACATCCCTGTGCCTCGCTCCAGACACGATTTTAAAAGAGTAAGACCATCCCCGGGACGTGAATTCATTTACCTGAGAAATATAAATGTCCCCCAATTCATGTGTCCTGCCACCAGGCCTAGTTATGCAACATTTGTCTTAAGCCTGGCCCAAACTAAAAGATTCTTAAAATTAGGGCTGCAGAAAAAAAACTTCGCCGGAAGTGAAAAAGTCACGCAGTCCATGACGGACAGATTGTAACACGGCTGGTAATTACAGCATGTCAGAAAGGAAATCTAAATGTTCGCCTATCATCGACCTCAAATATGTCTTATCACTGAAAACATGTTAGTAGTAGCAACTTGACATGGCCGCTCGCTCTAACGTTATCCTGAAATGTGCGCTATTATTTGGCACATATTCAAGTGTTTGTGTGGAGTGTGGAAGCTGAAGAGTAGTGCGCTTCCTGCATGACATTAACTCAACATGGAGGAGCCGCTGCAAACACGAGCATTTAACTTAAAATACTCCCTCATTTTTGGTCACACAGATAAGAGCAATACATCATTTGAAAATGTGAAGGAACTAATTTTATTTGTGTACACTCACAATAACAACAAAACGTTGTGCTTTTGTAAAATAATATTTAAAAAAATAAACTGAAACTCATTGTATACAGTTGAGCTCAAAAGTTTACATACACCTTGCAGAATCTAGAAAAATATTAATCATTTTAACAAAATAAGAAAAATGTTATTTTTTATTTAGTACTGTCCTGAATAAACTATTTCACATAACAGATGTTTACATAAAGTCCACAAGACAAAAAAAGAGCTGAATTTATAAAAATGACCAGTTCAAAAGTTTACATCCCCTTGATTCTTAATCCTGTGTGGTTACCTGGATGATCCATGACTGTTTTTATGTTTTGTGATGGTTGTTCATGAGTCTCTTGTTTGTTCTGAACAGTTAAACTGAGCTCTGTTCTTCAGAAAATGGTAATGTTAGTAGCATGATACAAGTTGTATTTGGAATAATAAAAAGTATTTTCGATTCAGTGGAAATAACGCTAACAACGTTAAAATCGAATGTCAGGCTTATTAACAGTCCCAAGCTTTACATATCGATACTTATGCCAATTAAATGAAGGTTATCATAACGCCACTTAATGAGATTCTTACGTTAAGGCATGTGGGCAGACCTAGCGGAGTTTAATCAGTTTAATCCTTTAGATTACTGTGTTCATTCTTTATGAGAGGAACCATATTAATATAAAGTTGAATTTTTTCATCAAAAAGCACTTTGAGGAAATTTTATGATCTTTTTAATGTCATGTCTTTTTAATGGGGGGGGTCAAAAACTGATGATCTTTTTCTGTGATGTAACACAATATTTAACAGTGTTTGTTGAAAGTACCTGCATCCTGGAGAAAAATCTCCATCTCTGGATCCTTGTGAATCAGCCATAATGAAGCTGCAGGAGAATCTGATGAGTTTGATCTCCTCCACTGACTCTGAATGAACAAAACATTCAGACACAAAATTAAATGATTAAATTAAACAACCTTCATAATTTAACTGAACATATCTTGAGTGTGGGAGAATCATGGGGGATCATGTGACTGTGTTAACTCAAGCTCAGTCATGTTCACACATATGATGTTAAACTTCTGAAGAATCACAGACATCACCAAACGTTGCTATCTGTGTTTAAACTAAACTCATTTAAGCCTTGCTAATTTAAACATTCAAGAGCAAGACGTGAATGAGAACTCGAGCACAGAAAGCTGCATCTTACAGACACGAATACTGAGAGCAAATACTGAGTCTTGAGCTTGAAAGGACAAATTCACACAAAAATGATGTCAACATGCCGTCTTGTCGAGTATCCTAGCAAACATAGTTTGGTTGTGTGAACGTGAACAGTAAACAGTACACCTGCAGAAAGACTGTAACAGTGTACTGGATTATGTCTTAAAGGGAAGGAAGCCTATTATTCCTGCTGTCTGTGTTTTTAATGTTAATCAAACAACAAAACACAAAGAAATAACTCTGCTCTTGACTGAATAGCTTTTGTAATTTTAATAATGATTAAACTATATTTAATTTATACAGTGAAGATTATATGCAATGTTATTTTACATTTGATTACTTTATTCAAATTCTGCACCTGAAAACTACTTAATTAACCTGAAAAGCACTGTTTATTTTAACAGAATCTTTGCTCTATTGTACTGATTTGTGCTGTTGCTTGTAGTTTGATTATTTGTTCTTATTTTATTTTTATTTGACAGTTGTCCTAAATATAGCACATACCGAACCGTACCAAAACCGTGACCCTAAAACTGTGATAAAAACCAAACCGTGAGTAATCTGAACCATTACACCCCTACTGCATTCCAGTACACTCTTTACTCCACGTCCTGTTAAAGGATTAGTTCACTTTAAAATGAAAATTACCCCAAGCTTTTCTCACCTTTAAGCAGTGGCTAACATAGTAATGACGGGCCCCTTGGGCTGCACAGTTATGAAGCACATACAAGTAGCCTACATATATGCCCTTGTCTAGAAGGGAACCTTATACGCAAATTTGTGTCTAACTAAAATATATTGTTAGACCAACAATATCTTATCAATTAATTAAGTAATAAAGACATGCATTTAAGAAATTTAATAAAATCAGAAAGACGACTATTGCTTCAGCCTTATTCAAAGGCCGCGGAAACATAATCCATTACACACCCGACGTTCTTGGTTTTCTTCCTATTTCTTAAATATAGGCAATTGGTTGATGAAACACTGATTGAAATTAAGATACAATTTCTACAAAACGAAATTCACTTTAAATAAAGACTATAAAACAAAACTTAATGAAGTGGTCAAAATCATGTCTCCCGACATTGCGCATGTCATGCTATTCACTTTATTCACATGCTATAGCCTAATATTTAAATATAAAAATAAAAATAAATTTGCTACATTTTAACCCTCTAGCCGACGAATGCGCCGGCGGCATCGGCATCTCGTAGCGGCACTTCCGGTGGCATCTCCAGCGGCCAGGGACTTCTTCTGCAGCTGTCGCTAGAGCGGCACCTCCGGCGGCCGCGGCATCGGCATCTAGAGCAGCCAGGGACTTTATTCGGCAGCACCTGCCGCTGGCCAACATAATTTGATGTAATATTTTTTATTTTAGTTTAAAAAGTAGGCTACATTTAATCAAAATAACATCATATCCCAGAGGACTATCATTTGTAAGCATTTATCATAAATTTTGTTAATAACGTTCTGATGCTCCACATAAGAGAAAGCTGAAATTGTTTCGTGTGTTTATTTAGGCTACATATCCAGTAATAAGTGTCAATATCAGTTGTGTTTTTCAGAGCCGACGAAAATAGTAAATCACATAGCCTAGCCTAAATAAAACTGCAGTATTATCCATTGCTTTGAAATGCACATGAATATAAACTGATATTCAGTTAATACAGAAATTAATTTCTGATATAGAAGGCTATATCTGCTACACCAGGGGTTCTCAACCTTTTGCAAGCTGGGCCCCCCCAAAGCTGGTTCATTGCAGTTGGGGCCCCAGTATGTCGCAAATTGTTTTCTCATTGCTGACAGGTGCTCAGACGCTGATTGAAATAGGGAGGAGAAATCGTGTGACGTGCCTGCATCAGTGATAAAGTCTGCAAGGCTGGGGAACATGTCGCAGTTCCCTTGACTGATGCGGCCATGCCAGAGGTCTAGTTTTTGTGAGAAGGCGTGCACTTTGTCTGCAAGGAGCAAAATATGAGTTTCGCGGCCTTGCAAAGACAGGTTGAGGCCATTCAAGCGGTCAAATATATCGCCAAAATAGGACATAGATGCAAGCCACATAGTGTCATCCAGATGCTTCGCCAGATCTGATTTGATTTCTGTCAAAAACCACTTCACTTCCTCTCGCAGCTCATACAACCGCTGTAACACCCGCCCCCTGGAGAGCCAGCGAACTTCAGTGTGCAGAAGCAGCTGTTCGTGCCCTGGCCCCATCTCCTGGCAGAGGACCCCAAACAAGCGAGAGTTTAGCGGCTGTGATTTGATGAGATTTATCATTTTCACGGATTGGTTCAGCACGGAGTCAAAGAGAACCGGCATTTTTTTAGCAGCTAGTGCTTCGCGATGGACCATGCAATGTGTCCATTTCACAAGTGGAGCTACTTGCTGAACGCGAGCAGCTAGGCCACGCTCACGCCCCGTCATTGCCTGCGCACCATCCGTGCATAGGCCAACGCATCGGTCCCAAGCCAAACCATTTTCACGGATAAAAATATCAAGGACATTGAAAATGGCTTCTCCTGTAGTGTGCGACTGAAGAGGCCGGCAAAACAGGACATCCTCCTCAATCGCCTTGTCCCGCAGATACCTGACATAGGTGAGGAGCTGTGCCTGCCCAGCAATATCAGTGGATTCGTCCAGCTGCAGCGCGTAGTAAGGACTCTTTTTTACGAACTCTATCAGTTGCTCTCTGATATCATTGGACATGTCTACAATTCTCCTAGCGACTGTGTCATTGGACAGGGGTATTGCACCGAGTTTGGCTGCTGCACTATCGCCTGTCATTATTCTGCACGTCTTGCGCTGAAATGGTTGCCTGTTGCTGATGGAGGCCATCAAGCTTTCTTTTAAAATATTCAGCCGGTTTATTTTTAATGCCAACATGCTTTGTTTCGAGGTGCCTTTTTAATTTGCAGGGCTTCATACTGTCGTTTGCCAGCACCTCGGCACACACGACACACTGAAGTCTCAGATCAGCCGTGACTGTAAACCCAAACTGCAGGTATGCTTCATCGTACCTTCGAAGCTTTTTTGCAGCTGGTGGTGCGTCGGTTGGCTTGTTGGTACTCACAAGAAATTTCTCCATTTTTGTTATGTGTTTTCAATAAAGTTTAGGCAATATGTAACTGTGTGTGTGGCTATGTTGAGAGACGTATCAGGGGCTAATCAGTCGGGACTTCAATAAAACGAACAAAATAATTATTTTGCAGACAATTCAGATTTTATTTTAATACTTAACGATTGTAGTCCTCATCAGTGTGTGTGTGTGTGTGTGTCTTAGTCGCGTGGGTAGTTTTAGCTAAGTGTAGCTACTGCCTAGCAGTTAAAAAAAATTACTGGCTAGGGCTGAGATTTGATCTAATCTTTAAAAAGACTGTTGGGGTTTTGTAGTAAAGGCCTATGTAAATCGAGATTGATAACAGACTAGCGAGAGCTGGCACAAGCGAACTTAGCAAGAGACTACACTAGAGTGAATGGAGAGCTATGTCGTGAATCAATTTAAATGCAGTGATTTATTTTTTTGTGAGAGTGAGTGAACATTTACATTTACACCCCGCTCTGTAAGCCAGGGCGGGAACGGCGGCGGCCATGCGCATGCGCGATTCATTTGCAGCCTGGACGCGGAGGGGTGTGTGTGTCTCCTCTCTGCTCTGACTGCTGCGCGAGGCTACTGAGAGACTGACCGCCTGTGAGTGCTTTTGGACGGGAGAGGGGCTCACGGCAGCACCCGCTGCTCGTTGAGCACAGTAGGCCTAACTGCAGAGTGATTCGTGCTTTCGAGTCTCCAAACACCACAAAAGTCTCCAAAAACACCAGTAAAAGTCGCTGGATTTGTCGCTTTTGACAACAACAACAAAAAAAAAGTCGCCAGGAGGATGATTTGTTTGTTATAATCAGTGCTTGAAGTGGGGGAAAAGGTGGCGGTACTCTCTTTGCATTGGCAAATCATGACATTTTTACAGTGAAAAACAAAACTTGGAGATATTGCTGTTACAAAAATGTATTGTTATTTATTAACAACATAAATGTATTTAAACATGTTTGTGTGTGCGTGGCTGCGTGCGTGTGAGCATTTCACAAAAACTAAAGGAAAGCTTTAACTGTAGCCTATATTCTGACTAGATTATTCGTTCACACACACATATATATATATAAACTAAATACGACCTCACGTTTTATACGTTTGCAGCCTCTGAAACTTCCGTCCGTCATAAAAATTCATTCGGATGGTTCGATTTTCTGCATTTTTCGCATCCGTAGCAAATATTTTGAGGGGTGTTTTTGACAATTGAGAGCCACCAAAAGACGAATATGAAAAAATCAATACAACATTTTCGGACTCAGTCGGGGTGCAAGGACCTTAAACTTTTGAGGCTTGCGCAGCTTCTCGAGGAGAAATCAAACAAATGAGCGCCGTTTTCTAAAGTCTATGAGCGCAGCACACACAAATAAACTAAACTGACATACTGCAGTTAAATTTCAAAATGTGGTGTTTTTATATTTATAACATTTGAATACAGTTCAGCAACATACATCACACGACCTCACGACCAAGAGAGCTGACAATTGACCATCACTTAATTTACCATCACCTCGTGATTGAAAATGTGACACTGATATGACAGTTCAACAAACAAGTTAATAATATTAAGTCACTTACATTTTAGACAAAATAATGACTGTTATGGTCTATTTTAGCAGCGAAAATAGATCCGATGAATCCAAACAAAGATCACAACATAGCGCATCTCACAGCAACACTCAATCGTGTTTTGAATGATTCAGTGTTTTGAACAAATCGTTTGAGTCAAAGATTCAATGACCCATTCACAAACATCTGTCTCATTCTTGATGAATCGGCCGTTTGAACGAATCGTGAATGAACGACTCAATGACTCGCTTAATAAAACCGCTTATCACCTGCATTTGCGCTCACTATCGTCAAATTTGTTCAAAACTTTTTTTTTTAAATCAGTCCAAACACATTTTAATTTTATTCAGGAGTTATGTATATACAAACCGATAACTTTTTATGACAGTGGTTTAGTGATAAAAAAAAATTGCTAATTTTTTTTTTCAGGTTTTTTCCTCCCATCCTGTAGCCTACTCGGAATACACACGTAGTAATTTCATCGTTCTCTGATGTAGGCTACTGCAGCGTCAGAAAATAGGCTATTTACAAAATTAATGATAAATGCTTGCAAATGACAGTCCTGTGATATATAATGCTTTTTTGTTGCAATGAAGCTTTTTAAAATAAGAAAAGTCCGTGGCCGCTGGAGATGCCGCAATTTCAGCTTTGTGTAGCAGATATAGCCTATCAGAAATTAATTTCTGTATTAACTGAATATCAGTTTATATTCATGTGCATTTCAAAGCAATGGATAGCTAATATTGCAGTTTTTTTTTTTTTTTTATAAAAGCATGTGATTTACTATTTTCGTCGGCTCTGAAAAACACAACTGATATTGACACTTATTACTGGATATGTAGCCTAAATAAACACACGAAACAATTTCAGCTTTCTCTTATGTAGTGGAGCATCAGAACGTTATTAACAAAATTTATGATAAATGCTTACAAATGATAGTCCTCTGGGATATGATGTTATTTTGATTAAATGTAGCCTACTTTTTAAACTAAAATAAAAAATATTACATCAAATTATGTTGGCCAGCGGCAGGTGCTGCCGAATAAAGTCCCTGGCTGCTCTAGATGCCGATGCCGCGGCTGCTGGAAATGCCACTCTAGCGACAGCTGCCGAAGAAGTCCCTGGCCGCTGGAGATGCCGCCGGAAGTGCCGCTGCGAGATGCCGATGCCGCCGTAAGTGCCGCTGCCGCATTTTGCGCCAGCCCCTGCTGGGAATTTTTGAGAGGGACTAAAATCTTTGCGTGGCAGGGGGAGCTGCCAGGGAACCTGCCACCGTTATATGCGCCTGCCACGAGACCTGCCACCGTCATGCGCGCCTGCCTCGGCACCTGCCACGGTTATATGATGCATATATGATATATGCCGATTGATGCATGCGTGCAATCCTGCTCTTATGTACCTATTTATCATCTTAACTTATATTTTATTCGCTCTTTTTGCCCATAAAGGAGTGCGTCTAGTGGCTCTTACTAAGCGTCGCGCCAGCCACAGCTTAGCGTCGCGCCTGCCTCAAGATCTCTCACTGTTTACAGCTACCAGACACTCTGATTGATGCACGCGAGCTAACGGATAAATAAATAAGAGCAGGATTGCACTATTTGTCATCTTATATTTTATTCGCTCTTTTTGTCCATAATGGAGCGCGTCTCGTGGCTCCTACTAGCGTCGCGCCTGCCTCAAGATCTCTCACTGTTTACAGCTGCCTTAATCTGATACACTGGGACAAAGTTGGTTTGACGTTGGACGTTCAATATTCGCAAATTTAGGGACCGTCTCAAAGTTACATACGACATTGGTATACACGTTTCTAACTTTAATAGCATTTGAAGAGAATGACTTAGTCATAAAACCAACTGTAAAGTGTTCATCTAGGTTTCACTTATAGTGCACTCCTTTTAGATTTTTTTATATTTATTAGAGATGCACCGACACTAAATTTCTCCACCAATACCGATATCTGATTATTCAGAGTGATATCTGCCGATACCAATAACGATATTGATAGTTTGGGGGTTCTACCTTTTATACATTCTTTAAATTAATTAATAATTATATTTTTTAATTATTAAATTTTGAAGGAAGTGCAAATAAAAACTTTATTCTCTCCATTTTATCAACTTATGTCAAAGTAACTGCTATCAGTTATAAAACATTACTCAATTTAATATTAACACATTAAATTCTGAAGATTAAACGAATATTTCTTAATTTTCTGAATGTTATTAATTCATATAATGACTGTTAATATTGAACATCATTGATTGACAGGATATATTGACCCTGATTATTGGCTGTTTTTAAACTATCAACCGATAGCCGATGGTGTGAAAATTAGCTTTTATCGGCCAATATATAGGTGCATCTGTAATATTTATTACAATAAACTGTCAAATCATATGTAAAAATTGTTATTTTTCACTACTGTAAATGAGCTCATACACAAAATATGTCATCATTTTGAAGCTCAATAGCATTTGAAGAGAATAGCAGATATAGCTTCTACGGAACTGTTAGATATGCTATATAGCATAACTGATAGTTTGAGAAGATAAATAAATAAAAAATTAAATAAATATATAAACAGTCATTCAATAATTCATCCCTTTGCCGCCTAGAATGCTATGTTTACATATGATTTTATAGTTTATTTTGATAAATATAAAACATGTAAAATGTGTACATTATAGTTAATGTGTACATTACAGCACCTAGGTGAACACTTTTGGTTTTATGATTTAAGTCATTCAGTTCAAATGCTATTAAAGTTAGAAACGTGTATACCAATGTCGTATGTAACTTTGAGACGGTCCCTAAATTTGCGAATATTGAACGTCCAACGTTAAACCAACTTTGTCGCAGTGTATCAGATTAAGGCAGCTGTAAACAGTGAGAGATCTTGAGGCAGGCGCGACGCTAAGCTGTGGCTGGCGCGACGCTTAGTAAGAGCAACGAGACGCACTCCTTTATGGGCAAAAAGAGCGAATAAAATATAAGATGATAAATAGGTACATAAGAGCAGGATTGCACGCATGCATCAATCGGCATATATCATATATGCATCATATAACCGTGGCAGGTCTCGTGGCAGGCGCGCATGATGGTGGCAGGTCCCGTGGCAGCTCCCCCTGCCACGCAAAGATTTTAGTCCCTCTCACTTCCTGTTTGATGTTTGCCCCGCCCACCCACGTGATGTCAAACCAATGAGGGCATGCAATTTTGATTATGTGGTGTCACAACTAGGGCTGAGCAAAAACGTTTTTTTATTTTTACTCATCAGGAGAGAAAATAAACTCTGTTTAGTTATACTGTCCCATTTGACCTTATGTCCCAATCACCCTTAATTCACCCTGTTAAACTTCTGAAGAATCACAGACATCACCAAACGTTGCTATCTGTGTTTAAACTAAACTCATTTAAGCCTTGCTAATTTAAACATTCAAGAGCAAGACGTGAACGAGAACTCAATCACAGAAAGCTGCATCTTACAGACACGAATACTGAGAGCAAATACTGAGTCTTGAGCTTGAAAGGACAAATTCACACAAAAATGATGTCAACATGCTGTCTTGTCGAGTATCCTAGCAAACATAGTTTGGTTGTGTGAACGTGAACAGTAAACAGTACACATGCAGAAAGACTGTAACAGTGTACTGGATTATGTCTTAAAGGGAAGGAAGCCTATTATTCCTGCTGTCTGTGTTTTCAATGTTAATCAAACAACAAAACACAAAGAAATAACTCTGCTCTTGACTGAATAGCTTTTGTAATTTTAATAATGATTAAACTATATTTAATTTATACAGTGAAGATTATATGCAATGTTATTTTACATTTGATTACTTTATTCAAATTCTGCACCTGAAAAAATCTGAACCATTACAGCCCTACTGCATTCCAGTACACTCTTTACTCCACGGCCTGTTAAAGGATTAGTTCACTTTAAAATGAAAATTACCCCAAGCTTTTCTCACCCTTAAGCCATTCTATATATATATGACTTTCTTCTTTCTGATGAACACAATCTGAATTATAATAATAAATATCCAGACGCATCCAAGCTTTTTAATGTCAGTGAATGGGGAAAAATGAGTATGAAGCTCAAGAAAGTTCATCCATCCAAAGCAAAACGTACTCCACACGGCTCCGGGGGGTTAATAAAGTCCTTCTGAAGTGAAGCAATGTGTTTGTGTAAGAAAAATATCCTTAATTAATAAGTTATAAAGTAAAATAACTAGCTTCCACCAGACCGCCTTTCGTATTCAACTTGGGAAGAAAGCGTAACTGACGTTGTGTTTAGGCATTACATTTTCTTGGTAAGTTGAAGGAAGGCGTCTGATGGAAGCCTCAATATTACAGATTTTGCTGCAGATTCAGATGTCACACTCCCATAATCCAGTCTTGACCTTATTAGGGAACATATAAACTCTCCATTCTACTCCTGCAAGAATCCTCATAATGTTTCCAAATTATTTCCATACCTTCAGATTATTATCTTCTCTTTCTTTCTTGAGAAAATCATAATTTTTGCAATTTCCAAAGAAAACTTAACCCCCCATTTCAGCTTGTTGTCTTCCTTCATGCATTTTCTTAACTACATACATGATCCAGTTAAAAACTTTCCCTTCTATTCCCATCTTGTGAAGTTTAATCATTAGCCTCTCTCTATAACATATCATAAGCCTTCTCCACATCAAAAATACTGTCACCACAGACTCTTTATGTACTTGGGCTTTTCTTCCTTCATCCTCTAAACACAACACTGCTCCATTGTGTCCCTTCCTCTCCTAAATACACTCTGAGATTCAGTTATCATGCCTCTTTTCTCCAAGAAACACATTAAACTCTCATTGATCATTCTTTCCATCAGTTTACACACATGTGAAGTCAGCACTTTAGTCCTGTAGTTTGATGGCTTTTACTAGCATCCTTTCCTGGTTCATCTTCCAGCTCTCAGGGAGTTTCCCTTCTTCTCATACTTTATTAAATAACATCAACAACTTCTCCTTATCTTCTCTATACTTAAATGTTTCAACATGATATAGCTTGTTTTCCTAGTTTTAGCTAATGATCTTTTTAACTCATATTAATAACTGAGACATGTTGTTGTTCATCCTTTCCTTTTCCTTTCCTCTTAAAGCCTCCATTTTTTAATTTGATGTTCTACCTTTTCTTCCCTTGACAAATTATAAATCATATTCTTTTACATGTGAATTTGTACATTAGCTTTCTACAATGACGTTTAGCTCATTTGTTAATTTGCAAAATACTCGATTATTTCTAGATATACAGATATCTAATCATCTTAAACATGTAAGGAATAATATTGAACTCACTTTAGTCGAATGGACGCTCACAGTCTGTGATAAACACCTCAAACACTCGAACAATCCTGCAGCGCAGAGCTCAACTGTGACATTATGACAGTATCAGCTGCAGACACACGTTTCAGGACATGAAATTACAATTACTCGTTATATCGTCTGTACACGTAACGTCTAAAGAAATAAATGTCTTTCCATACAGGCCACACGTTTTTTGTTTTTTTCTTCCGTATCGTATTTGTATTTTACTAACTTAAAATGGCGACAGGAAGACACTACTTTCACTTTCTATTTGAGAGAGAGAGAGAGAGAGAGAGAGAGAGAGAGAGAGAGAGAGAGAGAGAGCTGCACACGTCACAGGCCGGAAATGACGGCAAATAGAGTCCGTCTTATCAGAGTCGCGCCACTTACAGTTTTTTAGCGTAATTTTCTTTTGTTTGATGTAATACGAGCTATTTTCGCATGGATTTGGTAGGATTTATATATGTACGATATTTAATAACAATACCTGTTTAGTTTCTAAAAATACATGATCTGATCAATTATTGATATTCATTTTGATCATGTAGTTCGGCTGATGTAACATTATTGATTTTCTATTTGACTATGAGATAATATTCACTTCATGTTCGTTTTAAAACAAATTATTAAAAGACAAAAAGTATGGATATTTAATGTCAAGTACATGTATATTTAAAATAAAAATAAATATTAATAAAAATCATATCAAAAGACATTGGTAACACTTTCCAATAAGGTTTCATTTGTTAACATTAGTTACATTACTTAAAGGGATAGTAGACCCAAAAATGAAAATTCTGTCATCATTTTCTCACCCCCAAGTTCTTCTAAACCCGTTTAAGTTTCTTTGTCTTGTTGAACGCAAAAGAAGATATTTTGAAAAATGTTGGTGTCGTTGACCAAACCATTTCTGGTCTCCATTGACTTCCATCTTAGGCCAATTTTTCATACTATTGAAGTCAATGAGCAAAACGTCATTGTAGATTGCTTATGCACATTGTTTGTACATGATGTTCTTTTATTATCGAAACTGATCATTAATTATTTGTTCTGTACAAATTCATATGCAAAAGAATAATGATTTATAATCTATAATTTATCAAAGGAGGAAAAGGCAGAGAGAACACCAAATCATTAATATACTTGATCATTATTATCTGTTTTTTTTTTTTTTTTAATTCCTCATATTTTGTGTGCATTAAAATCCCTGCACCATTAAAAGTTATTCCTATCCTGTCCCTCTAATCCTTTGAGTTTGTTCAAATCAAGCTTTTTGCATGGATTATAATGATTTATGACTGTAAATTTCTTCCTTTCTCCCCAAACCTCCATTACCACATACTCCTGTTCCCAAACCTATAATCCTGTAAGGAATCTCTTGTTTAATGATGCACATATACAGTGCCCTCCATAAGTACTGGAACAGTAAAGACAATGTTGCTCTGTTAGCTGTGATGTCCAGACATCTATAAATATGATTCAAAGATTAATATGAGGCAGAAGTACAGAATGTCACATTTTATTATTGACTGTTTCAACACAAAATGTTTTACCAACTAAGAAGTACAGCACTTTTAGAGTTTCATCCCTCTGCCTAATGTGAGCATGGTTCAGAGCGCCAAAATCACATGATTTCAGTAAACGAGGCTTCGTTACGTCGTAAGTGTTTTGAATCTTCAATAGTTCACGTGACTTTGGCGGTTTGATTCACGCTCCGAACCACTGGACACCAGTTTGTGCAATCCTCCGGATCAATCCCTGTTATCAGGCCTGCTTATTAATTTAATTCCCCTAAAGACCGGCCAACTAAGATTTATGCCATTTTATTTTTGTCTTTCAGTTCAATTTCTTATCAATTTTTATTGGCGCTTTCTTGGTAATTGTGCAATTTAATTTGATTTTGAATTGGCAGATTTCATCAATCTGCACTTGCTTTGCATTTCAGTATTGTTTTTTTCTTCTTTTTTTCCTGTCAATTTTGGAAAATTAGAGGTTTCCCACTTACTTTTTCTGCTTGTTTCATCATTTCTCCTCAATCTTTTGAGTGAAAATATAAATAAATAGTAAATGAAAAAGTTTTGAATATCAAAACAATCTGAATAATTTTGTTTCTCAATTACAAATTGCACATATTTAGGTCATGACTACCTATGTCACACTTTTTTGATGCCATTGGTGTAAGCAGGGTTCCCACACTTTCATTAACACCAGATTCAAGGACTTTCAAGCACCATTTATTTTATATCAAGCACCTGTCAGACTCATAACCCAGCATATGTAGCATCACGAAAGACCTCTTAAAGTAGGCTACTTAACATTTTATCCCTCCTACTGCATTTGCAAACATTTCTACAAAAATACATAGTTAGTAAGAAACAGAAATTTTGGAAATGTGTTAAGACGTTTTGTCATATTCTGTCATATTTTTCGTTGTCTTTAGTTATCTTTGTTTCTTTATTCATTTACTTTTCTTTAAATTGAACACATAGGCTATAAAATACACCTTTTGTGTTTGGGTCCGTTTAAACCCAAAAGTGCACTGCGACTTTACATGAAATTATGCTGATATTTTTTAAATCTAGTAGTTTGTTTTTTTATCTCAAATTACTTCTGTAAAATACATTTCGACTCTTTCCTATATACTCATACACATTTATTTCCTTCCAACTAGGATTGTATTTTGTTCATTAAAATGCTTGGACAGAAATCTGAATATATGTTGCTTGAACATTTTTTAGTAATAATATTTTAAAAGTGTAGGTTTCATGAATTTAGACCATCAAAGTCAGTGGAGTTCATACTGGTAATATTCAAATATAATTTCTCAAATATTGATAAAAATATATTTTCTTGCTTTAAACTGCTTTTAGCTGTAATTCTTATAAAAGATTTAAAATTCTCAATTTTTAAATTAATAAAAAGTGGTTAAATGTAGTAATAACACGGTAAAACCTGTTAACATAAAAAAAATGCTAATTCACTCAATAGATAGGTAACTCATTAATAAATAAACTTCATTCAAAATTATTTTGTTAATCACTTTTTATTGTAAATCACATTTTTCATCTTTGAGCTAGAGGAAAGCAGCTGCTCAAAACTTCAATATTTTTTTGAAAAATATTTCAGGAACATTTTAAACCTCATACATGTGCAAATCTGCAAAAAAAAAAAGAAAAGAAATAAAAATAGGACTCTCTATTACTTACTTGTTTTAAAGTGTAACTGTTTTTCACTAAGCTGTTTTTCCAACTTTTCAAGTTCTGCTTTTTTCTCCTTAGCTCCATGTCTCAGGGAGTTTGATTTTGCTCTCAGAGTAACTTGCCCCGTACTTTCAGCCTTCAAAGCATATTTGTCAGCTGATATAACAAGAGCCTTCATGTCACTCTCCAGCCTTTTTTTCTTTGATTGAAGCTCCTCAATTTCTTCAAACAGTGCTTTTCTTTTTTGATTCTTTGCTTGTGTTTCTTCTTCCTTTTTCTTCTCCTCCAAACTGGCTATGTGTCTTTGTCTTGCACACGATACAGACAGAAGAAGTTTTTTGTCAACTGCCACATTTTCAATTCCTCCTACAATCCGGAGATGATCGACAATCATTCTCTGAGCTCTGTATGTCTCCTCTACAAGGTTCTCCACTTCAATCTTTCGGTTGACAGAGAACCCCCTCTCTGCTGTCCCTTGATCATGAGACAGCGACAGGAGTTGACGGCACATTTTCCAGAGTTTCTGGAATTCCTTTTCTTTGGACATGCAGCTACGCAGGAGAGTGTCTACTCGATCGGAAAGTAAGTTGAAGTCAGCAAATGCAGAATGTTTTTTCTGCACAACATCATCAAGGAAATGTGAATACTGCTGAATAATTTCATCACAGTCCTGCTCGCTGATCCTCCCTTGATCTACCAGATAGGCAAGGGTTCTTCATAGCATGCCCTTCAACTAGTCTGTTTCTTTTTCATCTGCCATGTTCACAGGATCTAAGAAGCCCATATTTTTCACCAATATGTATTTCAGGGGAGACTTCTGTGGAAGTTTGTCAACCATAGCAACTAGACCATCTCTGCAGGACCGCCTGAAATCCATAATGGTGCTTGCACCAACCTTTTGCTTTGCCCTCAACTCCTTTAGGATCCTGTTGGTGACATAACCAAGGTCGACACTTGAGCAGTCAATGTAATTTGTTGGCAATTTAATGTCAACATCCAGGAGCTTTTTACGGACTTGGCTTCCTGCATGACCTTTGGTTTGATGAATCTACACATTAGATTCTTCAACATCTTGTGAAGATCTGCAGCTAGAAATGGCACCATTGGTTTATCGGTCTGGTACTTTGTTAGAAATGGGTTGACACTCTTACTTACAGATAAAGCTAAATTTATCTGTGCTTCCAGCAGAGGATTCTTCAGTGCTTGACAGACTTCATCAAATGACTTGGTGTCTGGATTTGGTGTTCTTCTCCCTCCAACAGCACTCACATATGTGGCCAAGTCTGGCAAGATCTGCAATGCTCTCTCCAAGACAGGAGTGTTTTCCACCCATCTTGTTGGGCAGAATGATAGTGGAAGAAGACCGTCTTGTGCCTCAGTGACTTTAAGATATTCCTCTCGACGGGCAGGGCAGTCATGTAGGAGCTGATATATGGCACGTAGAAAACCATCAATCCTCCAACCTGTTGATGAACGTCCTTTCTGAAACGCTCCATTCATGATATGCAGACCACAACTGCCCAAATTCAAGAGGTTCAATCCATATTCATCTGCAAGTGACTGTTCCACCTTCTTGTAAAAGGACCAATTTACATTTGGTCCATCCATGGATATTCGCAACATGTTTTTCTTTGGCAATGCTTCAGTGCCTTTCTCAAAGGCCAATTTGAGATCATCTGCTCTGGCATGCCTCATGAACTTGTGTCTGAACCTGATCACCATTCCAAAATCAGACATGAAAGTCACACTGTTTTGATTGTGTCATTCGGTTGAGAGACTCGTCGAAGAGCAACACATAGTTCTCATCTCCAGATTTGAGTTTGTTGGTGAGCAGACTTTTGAAATGGGGATCTAAACCATAAGTGCTTATGCAGGCGCACTTTGTCTGGCCACATGAAAAGTTCTTTGCAATTTCACTATCAGGGAACATTGCTGAGAAAAGCTGACCTGTAGAAATAAAATAAAAAACTATTATCTCTCCTGAATAAGTAAAAAAAGAATAATTTAAGCAGGCCTTTATTTTGCTTGTTACCACTACAATTAATAAGAAACACAACTTATTTTCTTTACTTTGTAATTAAGACATTTCTGAAAATTTTTATGAACACTCCTTCGTGATCAAGAAATTAAACTCACGTGTTTGTTCACTGGAATGGAACAAATAATGAGACTGTGTCACTTTAAGTGACCACAATATTTCTGCCTTCATGGTTGCCTCCTTTGTGACGCTGACAATTTGCGATTGTCTCTGTTTCCCAATTGTTGAGGCTGTGGTGGGAGGTTGTTGCACTGGCATAAATTGTTGAATGTTTATAGCTGTGAAAAACATAGCATAACGCTTTTGAACCCTACATGGAACCATTCTAGAATGAACAGATGCTGGTACTAACTTAAGATCTAAAGTTGTTCTAAAACACTGAGGCCTGGTTTCACAGACAGGGCTCAGATTAAGCCAGGATTATGCTTCAGTTCAATTAGGGCATAAAAGTAGCTTTTAAAAACATGGCTTAGAAAAAAGATTTTTCCTGATGTGCATCTTGAGACAAAACTATGGCACTGACATATTTTAATGTCTGTCAGTGTGAGCTGCTTTCAGTTAAAACAGCTCAAAAGTGCATTTTAGTCTGGGACTAGGTTTAAGCCTTGTCTGTGAATCCGGGGGTATATGTATAAAGACTCTGTCAGTGTCACCCAACAATAAAACACTTTTGTGTGTGTGTAAAGGTTATTAGTCAAAATTCATTTGGTAATTAAACTATAATACTTTCCAATGAAATATGGTCACAATAAAGACACTAATGAACGGTTTGTTACTGCCAGTCTAAACAGTAATTAAGTCCTACTGTCAATACTGCAGTAATATTAAAGCATATACTGAAAACTAAATTAAAACAAAATTTATGGGGCATATGATTATTTTTAAATACAATGAGGAAAGAGGGCTGATAGAATGTATGAGAGTTTTAGTTTTCCGTTTTATGAATTATTATTTGATTAAAAACAGTAACATATAGAGATAATATTATAAATACATTTTGCATTTGGGTAAAAAGATACGGATAAGGTAATTGGCAAAAAACAACAACAACAAAAAAAAAAACTGCAGGTAACATGCAGTATAATCAACGGTCGCCTGAGGGCGCTATACGCCCACTGTCGTCTATCTGAGCGCAAAACGCTGCTCGCGGGAAAGTTCGAGATACTACATATACTATAATGATGCACGCTGATACACACGTTTTCCTCCCGTAGAAAACAGTTATAAAGAAAACACTTAGCGTGACTTTAATGCATTAAAGACAGTAATATTATAAGAACAAATTCAGTACACATCTTATACAGGCACGCAGAACTGAACTCAAAGCGTGCATTACGTTCATATTTTGAGCTCTTCTACTTGCCTGTACATAATATGCTGTGTTCATTATTATTTTTATAAATAATAATGTTAATTTCGGATACAGCAAGTGTATGTACTAAAGTACGATATCAAGGGGAAGGACCGCGACGGAAAACACTCACTGCTAGCAATATTTTTAAAAATCATAAAACAAATATTCTAGTAGTAGTAAGGAGGACGTGTTATATTTTTCGCTAAGCCCCTGAGTTTAGCTATCCGGCTAGCATTTCATTGTATCCACACAGACTCCTAACGAACACTGACTAGATTAACTAACATAATCATTCTCAAAATGAATACATTTAAAAAAAGTTTAGCTATTGTTAAATACAACATATATTAAACTGTCTGAGATTATTTACCGTTTGCTTGACTCTTCATTGCCTTTTGATGTCCTCCGCATTTTGCATGGCTCTTCAGTGCCGACTCCTCCATGGAATCCAATTTTATGTTTTTCTTGCAAATTGAACATCTTGCTAAATGTAAATCTGTTGGAATTTTTACTGTAGGACAATTTTTGAAATAACACCATTCTAAAGAAAATTTATTTCAAGCACTTTCAAAGGCCTATATTTGTTTTCAAGTAGTTTCCAGGCCTTGAATCCATGTGTCTGAAATTCAAGTACTTTCAAGAAGCGTGGGAACCCTGTGTAAGACAATCAGTATTGATATTTTGTCCCAATCTCCAGGCAGTACCGCTACACAGCATACAGGCAAGTTGTCCGCTGGGCCTATGGCATTCTGGGCAGGCACATCATGAAGCCCTTACCTGCATGTGTTGTGTCAGCCATTATGAGACAGTTTCCAGAGGAAGGAGGACTTTATAAAGGTTCTGTATAAAAACTTATTTATATAGAACTAAATCATAACAAAAGTTATCTCGTAACAATTGAATGATAATAATAAGTTCCGTCTGCATGGTTACGGTGAGGCCTGCATGCATCAGCCTCAGACTAATAACATGTGCGCGGGAATCACACTAAAGTGTTGTTAACGTGTGTTGAATCGTGAATGCTGTGCTAGATACACACCAACAGCCTCATCCTTGTTGATCCTCTGGAGGGATCTGGAAAGGGGAGCAGGTGTAGTGGAAGACAAGACAGTGCTGCGTTCTCCACCTGGAGTATCCCACTCTCAGAGACTCCATGAGGGCTGATGCATGCTGGGAGAAGGAAGCAACAGTTTAGATCACATTCATTGCTGACTCATGGTCTGACTTACTTAATGATATTTAGGAACTGACTGAAACTGCTAACCGTATGATGGTGTAACCCGTGTTTTAGGTTAGTGTAACTAATAACTAATTTAAGTAGTAAGAAATTAAAGCTGGGCTAGTATCAGAAGCTCTAGATACGACAATAGAGCCTGAAATAGTAAAAGGTCAGCAGAGAACAGACAACACAAAACAGGTAAATTCGAAAAAATGTATTATACAAAATGAATGGCAGTTATTTACATTCCCTGCCTACCTAAGCCGGCTTCCTGAGTGCACAGCGCACAATAAACTCAAAATAAATAACCTCAAATAAAGAAAGAGTCCATGAAAGTTCTTGGTGTGTGTGTGTTTCTTGGAGTATATATATGTTCTTTTCACTACCCGGGTAGGTTTATGTGTTTTCTTATCTGTATCTCAAGTGAAGGCACAGGATGATGATGATGGTTCCAAAGATGCCACAGCTGGCCACACCGGGCTCTTGATCCGTTCACTTCTGTGGTTGGCTCGCCACTGACCGCCAGGGTCAGATTCAGATGGTCTATCCCTTTCTAAAACCAATCTATACAGTACAGAATGCATTAATTACAATTGCCTCATTTCTGTTCAAATCTAATAAACTTTTCTCCATTCAAATGTCAAATCAAATATAACCAATTGTAAAGGTTATAAATACTCTAATCATTATGCAAATGAAGAGATACACATCACACCACATAACATAAGTCAGTTCCAATGAACAACAATCAATCAATCATGTACTTCCATCTCACAGTACAAAAATAAATCATAGGATTTCAGAAACCCATTTCTGAAACCAGATATTTATGTTTTTACCTTTTAAATCTACTTTTGCATCTTAATAACATTTTGAACATCACATTTTAACATATTTATTCTTTTTAACAGTTAAGATTAACTTCTGCTCCTCATATACATATCAAACATGTATATTAACAATTAAATGAACCGTCAATCAAATGACTTTTAAGTCAACAAAACAGTACGAAAGCACCTTTAACAGTGTAAACACTATCAAAGATCTGCTACAGTGGTGTCTAGCTTAGTTGAGCTAGCATAACAAACCAAATCAAACTTGCATTTAAATGTTAACAATTAGCATGCGGCTAGCTTGATTAGCGATCTTTTATGAGCATCTTAAACAACATAAAACAATCTGAATCTGTGTCTATATGGTATCAAACAGCAAGAATCAGGTTCACAACTCCGATTGGTTTTAAAAGAACGGTATTTTGCGCCATAATGGAGCTTGCACAATCAGCATAACACTCATTAGTATTAGCATCCTTACCGGAGGTATCTTGAGAGCTCACTGTTATGCGGCTCAACTCTCACACAGCTTTCAATCTAATGAACACACAATATTTCAATATATAGTACGAGATTTTCCTTTGAATTTCTATCCTTTAAAGGATATTTTTCATACCAGTCCTTGTTGCTTTCTAGCAACGTCTTCACCGGAGGAAAGGTGTGTTTGTTTTTTTTACTAATGAATTCCCTGGGGTGTACGCGCCACCCGCAGGCAGAGTAGAGAGTTGTACTCCAATAACCTTGTATGGGTTACACTCTCCCCTCCTAACTTATGCACGTCCCTGTGCATGGCAATGTTCAAACAGTTATCACCCGAGGGGACAGAACAGGGGGACGAGCTGATGCATCACTCTCACTTATGAGGTCGTTCCACACAGTGGTCAGCCCTTGAAAGAATGACTTCACCACTGTGACTAAGGGGGTTCCCAGTTCAGTGTAGTCCAGCCGCCTAGGTGGCTGACGACTCCTCAGAGATCTCCTGACTAGGTCATCAGTATCTGCTTGTTCCTCCGTCTCCTTAATCTCCTCTTCTCCTTCATTTTCAAGAACATTTGTCTCATCACATTCTGGCATGTCAGAGGAGACTGGAAGTTGTTCAGGGCAGTCCTCATTCAAGCCTTTCACAAGGTTGCCATTGTCAGATAAGTTTGTCTCTCGTTCCACAGGTTCACTTCCAGGTAGGTCTTCTATTTCCACAGGTTTATTTCCAGGTAAGTTCGGGTTCAGTATTACTCTGTCGACTGGAGCGACATCAGGTAGGCTACTCTCAGTAGCTGGAACATCATCGATCACCTTGTTGAGGTTCGTCGTCAGATTCTCTTTAGAATGGCTTGGACCATGGTCACGCTTGTCAAACCTTGTTTTGTTCTTTTCAGCTACCTTGGCAGCACTTCTTGTAGCTATTTTGTAGCTCTCCTCGAGGCGGGATTTGAGGTGCTTTACATACTGGGAGTGTGACTTCTGTTGCTCTTCTTTGACGGGTAAGCCGAATGCAAGGTCGACTGGCAGGCGTGGCTGGCGTCCAAACATTAACTCATAAGGTGAGAACCCAGTCACTTCACTTCTGGTACAATTATACGCATGGACCAAAGACTTTACAAAGTCCTTCCAGTGTGACTTATCCTGGTTTTCCAGAGTGCCAAGCATGTCTAACAGAGTGCGGTTAAAACGTTCACCGGGTTGCCCCTTGGGTGGTACGGAGTTGTTCGAATTTTCTGTATGCCTGCAACTTCACACAGTTGTTTGATTAACCGCGACTCAAAATCAGGACCTTGGTCGCTGTGCAGTTTCTCTGGAATACCATAATGGATGATGAAATTGTCCCATAAGCACTTTGCAACCGTTTGAGCCTTTTGGTTTGGTGTTGGGATAGCCACTGCGTATTTTGTAAAGTGATCTGTGATCACAAGAATGTCTTTTGTGTTACTTCTGTCCGGTTCTATAGACAAGAAGTCCATGCAGACCAGTTCAAGCGGTCTTGTTGTCATGATGTTCACTAAAGGTGCTGCCCTCTCAGGTAGGGTTTTCCTAAGCACACACCTGTTACACATCTTGACTTTCTTCTCAATGTCAGAGGCCATCCTCGGGCAGTAGAATCTGGCTCTGACCAAGTCCAGCGTGTGGTCTTTTCCCATATGACCCATGTTGTCATGCAGGCTCATTAAGACCGTCTCACGAAGTTCTTCAGGTAAGACTAGCTGGTACTGTGTTTGGCCTTCTTCTTGGCATGTTCTATAGAGGATGCCATTCCGCAGTTCAAGCCTGGACAACTCTCTCAACAACAGAGGTAGGTCTGGAAGCAAGGTTCTCACAGCGGGCGGTGGTTTCTCGTCACGATCAATCTGGGAGATGACATGTTTAATGCATTGGTCGGCTCTCTGTTTGTCTCTGAGCTCTGCCTCTGATAGGTGTGGGATGATGGGAAGTCCTCCAAGCTCATCTTCCTGCTCAAAACTGTCAGGTACAGCATCTCCAGAGATGGCAAGGCTCTCGACGAGGGATATACATCCATCTCTGCCTATTCCATCATTGGAACAATAAATCAGTTGCCTCTCACAGATGGCACGAACAACCCCCTGATCCACAGCCTCAATGTTATCTGAATCTGATAGATGGTGTTGTGTGAACTGGCGGATCCTGTCCCACTCTTTTTGAGATGCGGGGTCGTCACGCAGGTTGCCATGGGGACGTCACGATAGTGCGTCAGCATCTCCATTCTGCTTTCCCGGGCGGTACTGGAGCTTAAAGGAGAAGGTAGAGAGAGCAGCTAACCACCTGTAGCTGGTTGCATCGAGTTTGGCTGAGGTAAGTATGTAGGTAAGGGGATTGCTGTCAGTGACTACTGTGAACTGATTGCCATATAGGTAGTCACTGAATTTCTCCGTTACAGACCATTTCAGCGCTAAAAACTCAAGCTTGTGAGCTAGATATCGGGACTCACTACGTGATAACCCTCTGCTTGCATAGGCGATGACACGCAGCTGTCCCTCCTGCTCCTGATATAAAGCTGCTCCGAGGCCGGTGGAACTTGCATCCGTGTGAAGGATGTAAGGGAGTGCAGGATTTGCGAAGGCCAGAACTGGGGACGTGGTCAACTTGCCGATGATCATCTCAAATGCCTCTTGGCAGGCGGGAGTCCAACGGCTCAGAAATGGTTCTTTGGGGTGGTGGTATTGGCCACTCCTTTCCTTGGACTTCGGGTGCTTCCTTAGAGGTGGGTAGCCAGATGTTAAGTCATTCAGAGGTTTCATTATACTTGAATAATCTTTAATGAACTTTCTATAATACCCACAGAATCCAAGGAAGGCTTTCAACTCTTTTAGATGCTGAGGGACTGGCCAGGTCTTTAACGCTGCAATCTTTTCTGGGTCGGTCTCCACTCCATGCTCTGAGACCACATGCCCCAAGTACCGGACTGAGGACTGGAAGAACCTACATTTTGCCGGGGACAACTTGAGCCCATACTCCTTCAGGCGGTTGAGAACCTTGGTGAGTCTGGCTTCATGATCTTCTAAAGTTTTCGAGAAGACTATCAAGTCATCCAGGAAAACGACAACTTCCTTCAAGTTCATGTCTCCCATGCATTTTTCCATCAGTCTCTGGAAGGTACTTGGGGCATTTGTCACTCCCTGAGGCATGCGATTGAACTCCCAGAAACCAAGTGGGCATACGAAGGCGGTCTTTGGCCTGTCAACCTCGTCAACTTCGATCTGATAGTAGCCAGACTTTAGGTCGAGGACGCTGAACCACTTGGAACCGGAGAGTGCTGTGAAGGTGTCATCCATCCTCGGAAGTGCATAGGCGTCTTTCACCGTCTGCAGGTTCAGTTTCCTGTAGTCTATACAAAGGCGTACCTGGCCATTCTTCATCCTGACTACAACGATTGGAGAGGAGAATGGGGACTCACTTTCATGAATCACCCCAGCATCGAGAAGCTCTTGAAGATGCTGACGAACAGCTTCTATGTCGTGTGGGTGTATCGGCCGAGCTCTGAGTTTGAATGGTGTTTCATCAAACAGTTTGATGTGATGCTTGACTTTGTCTGTCCTTCCAAAGTCAGTGTCGTTCTGGGCGAAGACCTCAGGCATGCTATTCAATTTTCGAATAATTCTGTCTTTCCATTCTGGAGGGACCGGGGACTCACCAAAGTCAAAGGCTAGGTCAGCTGCCTTGGAGGGTTCTGGTTCAGCTGGATTGGTCACACTCTGTTTATGAGACAGAATAACCTGGATTGCACTGAGCTCAGCAATCACACTCTTAGCTGGGATAATAATGTCGTGTTCCGACTCATTTGAGACCACAACTGGTAGTTTGCCTGGTAGATCTATGAGACATGGCTTTACTAGCAGCCCTCCTGGCAGAGAAGAGGATGAAGGGTACTCCATCCTCACCAGTCCGATGTTACTGTCATGGCTTTGTTCTTGTCTCAGTTGAAGTTCTTTCAGCACCGTTCTGTAGCCGTTTGGGACAGGGTGGTGACTTGCTGGACTTTTCTCTCTGCAAATACCATATGCTACATCGAGTGTGTTTGTACCCACAAGTATCTGGTACCCTGAAGTGCCAGTGTCTGGAACAACCAAGGCCAACGTTAAGACTTCATATTCAGCTCCAAGAAACTGTTTTGGGAAGGTGATTGTGACTGCAACATATCCAAGGTAAGGCACAGATTGACCATTGGCCCCCTCAACTTCCAGAAGGTTATAGAGTGATTCGATATGTTGCTCATGTAGGTATTCATCATAAAAGGACATGGTGACTGTGGTTACTTGTGAACCTGTGTCAAGGAGACAGGTGAACTGTTTGCCCTGGATGGTAACTTGGCCTGTGCTTCTTGTGCCTATAAGTTTTTTCGGAACTCTGAAGGGGTGTTTTCTAACATTAGATTGGTTCAGGACAGCACTGGACTTGTGTATGGTATTACTTTTATCCTTAGCAGGGCGTTGGTGAACTGTTTCAGCCTCAGTTTGCCCTGCAACTGAGACTCCATCTAAAAATCCCTATTGTCTGGTGAGTGTTCATTAGCCTCCCAGAGGCGCCGCTTTTCTTTCAATTTCTCTCTTTTCTTATTGACGAGAGTGGGGTTTGGATTGTTACTGCAAGCTGAGGAAATGTGACCGTCTTCGCCGCAGTTGAAACAATACCAAGGTCTTGGCTGAGTGCTTGCCTTTGAGCTGGTAGGTTTCCAGCTTGGTGCTCTGGGGTCAAGTTTAGATGCTGGCCCACCTGATTGATGTTCAGGGTTTCCCTTGGTCTTTGGGGCCTTCTTGGCTTTCTTAGACATCAACGTGGTAAGTTGGCTCTGCAGAGACGCCACCTGCTTTTTAAGCTCTGTCAATGGGTCAGACTCAGGCTGGAATGCTGCTTGTTGACTGCAGACGCATGCACTCTGAGAACTTGCCATAGCCCGCTGCCGGTGTGAGCCAAGGTGCTTCTTCATACGTGTGGCTTTAGCTGCCTGCCTATCCTCCTCAGTGCGGATTAATATCAGGAGCTCTGAAAATGCTGGTGGGTGATGTTTCTTTTCTTCGAGGTTGAGGTCAGAGAGCAAAGGATTGTCCCAACACCCTCGACAAAACTGTTTGAGAATGTGTTTATCTGCTTCTCCAGCAGCAGCTCCTCCTCTCTTAACAGCAAGGTTCAGGGCAGCTTGAAGGCGGCAGAGGTAAGTAGAGGCCTTTTCACCAGGATCCTGAAGGTAGATCCAGCAGTTGAAGGTAGGTTTCAGGAGTAGCTTCAGGGCTTAGTCTTTTGACAATGTCCGCTGCAGGGGAGAGCAAACTTTCAAAGATTTTCCGTGATTTCTGAAGATTAGATAGGGTGGGGTCTTTCCTGAGAAGCTCAACATGTGAACGCCATGTGTCATAGTCTGTCTCACTATTGGGTCTGGGAAGCTTGCCTGAGAATGAACGAAGCTTGATGGGAAAGTGTGAATGTGTGTTTAATTCATCTCTCCTCACAATGTGCTCAACAATGACCTTTTGAATTTCAGGTGGATTCAGGTCGCTCTCCACAATGGACAGACTTCGCTTCACATCAGCTGGTGGGCATGGCTCAGCACCACTATGAATGAACCTTTCCCGAGAAGAATCTGGGAGCAGCTGGGGGTGTGGGGGTTCAAATGTGTCAAGAGACGTGTTGAGCTGTCTGGCTCCAAACTCATTATCACCACTACCATCAGTCTCGATTGTCTCACTGATCTCTGACATCATGTCTTTCAGCACCTCTTCAAAGCCTCGTCCACTCAGTTTTGCTAACTTCTTTATTTCATCAAGGTAGGTTGAGTTAATGTCAGTAACTGGGACAAGTCTCATGGAGCCATACTTCTTAAGGAAGTCTACGATCTCCTCATCTTCTGGTGATTCAAGCAAACCACTCACCACTACTGCATTGGGGACTTTGATACCTGAGCTCGTTATGAACTCCATGTTTGGTAAAGGGTGATCTATAAACGTGACAAATAGCTTACACACTTAAAATTTTTCCACACACACGTAATGTGGTTCACTGCTAACACATAACCAGGCTCCTGGCTGGCTCGCCACTTGTAACCCGTGTTTTAGGTTAGTGTAACTAATAACTAATTTAAGTAGTAAGAAATTAAAGCTGGGCTAGTATCAGAAGCTCTAGATACGACAATAGAGCCTGAAATAGTAAAAGGTCAGCAGAGAACAGACAACACAAAACAGGTAAATTCGAAAAAATGTATTATACAAAATGAATGGCAGTTATTTACATTCCCTGCCTACCTAAGCCGGCTTCCTGAGTGCACAGCGCACAATAAACTCAAAATAAATAACCTCAAATAAAGAAAGAGTCCATGAAAGTTCTTGGTGTGTGTGTGTTTCTTGGAGTATATATATGTTCTTTTCACTACCCGGGTAGGTTTATGTGTTTTCTTATCTGTATCTCAAATGAAGGCACAGGATGATGATGATGGTTCCAAAGATGCCACAGCTGGCCACACCGGGCTCTTGATCCGTTCACTTCTGTGGTTGACTCGCCACTGACCGCCAGGGTCAGATTCAGATGGTCTATCCCTTTCTAAAACCAATCTATACAGTACAGAATGCATTAATTACAATTGCCTCATTTCTGTTCAAATCTAATAAACTTTTCTCCATTCAAATGTCAAATCAAATATAACCAATTGTAAAGGTTATAAATACTCTAATCATTATGCAAATGAAGAGATACACATCACACCACATAACATAAGTCAGTTCCAATGAACAACAATCAATCAATCATGTACTTCCATCTCACAGTACAAAAATAAATCATAGGATTTCAGAAACCCATTTCTGAAACCAGATATTTATGTTTTTACCTTTTAAATCTACTTTTGCATCTTAATAACATTTTGAACATCACATTTTAACATATTTATTCTTTTTAACAGTTAAGATTAACTTCTGCTCCTCATATACATATCAAACATGTATATTAACAATTAAATGAACCGTCAATCAAATGACTTTTAAGTCAACAAAACAGTACGAAAGCACCTTTAACAGTGTAAACACTATCAAAGATCTGCTACAGTGGTGTCTAGCTTAGTTGAGCTAGCATAACAAACCAAATCAAACTTGCATTTAAATGTTAACAATTAGCATGCGGCTAGCTTGATTAGCGATCTTTTATGAGCATCTTAAACAACATAAAACAATCTGAATCTGTGTCTATATGGTATCAAACAGCAAGAATCAGGTTCACAACTCCGATTGGTTTTAAAAGAACGGTATTTTGCGCCATAATGGAGCTTGCACAATCAGCATAACACTCATTAGTATTAGCATCCTTACCGGAGGTATCTTGAGAGCTCGCTGTTATGCGGCTCAACTCTCTCTCACACAGCTTTCAACCTAATGAACACACAATATTTCAATATATAGTACGAGATTTTCCTTTGAATTTCTATCCTTTAAAGGATATTTTTCATACCAGTCCTTGTTGCTTTCTAGCAACGTCTTCACCGGAGGAAAGGTGTGTTTGTTTTTTTTACTAATGAATTCCCTGGGGTGTACGCGCCACCGGCAGGCAGAGTAGAGAGTTGCACTCCAGTAACCTTGTATGGGTTACACTGGCTTTTCCTTAACAGGACGGACTACACAGCCACCTCTGAGGAACCTTGGGTAGTGAACCGCATAACACACCTCACCATCACTGGATCGAGCAACTTCTCTGCTGACATTGTGGTTGAAATGCAGGGCTGCCAAGAGAAGTCTGTAGAAAAAGTATAATTTGAACCCATTATATGTAGTGCATATGTGAATAAACCCAGAAGTAAAAACAACATATAGACCATTTTTCTTGTATAGTGAGTTAAGGCGACGTGACTAAAAAGTTCCATCACTCATCGACAGGACAGAATATTCAAACAGAATAAATCCTGCTCCCCGTTAATAGAGTTTACCAAGATAATACAGTTCTGAATTGTATTGTCATGAAGGTTGTAATGTTTTTTGTTCAAGCCGTTTCAAGTGGTGATGATTCAACTTAATATTCATTTTTGAGAGTGGTATGAGATGCTGTTGTTCAAACGTTAACAATCTTTGCGCAGCATCAATTACTGCACATTTAATGAAAGTCGGGCTGCTGTGTTAGACTGCATTAGTTTCAGAAAGTACTCATTCTTTCACCATCACATACTCACCTGCTGTACATCCCAAGGAAGGAGAACCCAGTGTGCTTTGGAGCAAAATGCAGGATGAGGGAATGAAACACCTCCAGTGAAAAGGTCTGATGCTGTGAGGACAACTGCTGAACATCCTTCACCAGCGCTGTTCTAGTAGCTTCACTCTCCAAAATGTGAATTTTAGTTGTAAATATAGTCAGCACAAGATTTTTTTTGTGTACATGTGTGTCTTTACCTGCTGATTTGTGTCTGTGATGAGGGCTGACACTTACAAATGTTGCTCAGTCAGAAACCTTATGCTGCGCTTTAGACCCTCTAACTCACACCAGGAGCTACTTCAGACCTCTGAGCTCTGTAAAAAACATCTGGTCATGTTACTGTGTAACATTAGACAGGTGATATGTGTGTTTGATAACATTAACTTACCTGGACAAGCTGAAGATCTGAAACCTTGTTGATTCTGTCCTCAATCAAAGAGTATGTGCCATATTTTGCACAATGGCCAGGAGAATCTGACCTATGAATGTCAAAAACAAAAATAGGTCCAACTTTATGTAATTTTGCAACAGCATAAGTCACTGCTTAGGTACCCCTGTCCAACCTACTGCAATCCCAAACAACAACTTTGTCACAAAATCTAAATGTGTTAATTAAATTATGTGTTAAAAATGGAGGTCAAAGATAGTGTTAGAGTTGTACCTGCCTGCATCAAACAGAAAGATTTTACAAATGATTTGCCCTCCTACATTATGTAAACAGATGGCGGCATGTACAATTCATTCTAGGTATGAGTGTTAATCTACCTGATGAACGATGTGAAGGTCAGAGGTTACACTGTGAGCCAAAGTGAAGCACAGATGATTGAGGGGCCAGTGGAGAGAAAGCTATGGAGTGAATTTTGTGCCATAATTAAACGAACAAATCCAGCACTTTGCAAACTCAAACTCAATCTGCTTTCCAAAGGGAAAACTCGACTCGCAAACAAACAGAAAGCAATGTGCAAATACAAAGGCCATTTTGAGTGAGAACACAGAGGAGTAACAAATGCATTGTGTTTTACAAATATAAATAAACATTTCACAAATAAATACAAACCATCCTATAAATTTCATATAACCTGTGAACAAATACCAAACCTATAGCATATAAATGCATACCTGTCTGTTACGATTGTGAGACACTTGCCTTTTTATGAGATCTCTCGGCTCGATTTTCTCACAGATGCAGTTGAGCAACTTCGTCTTCACGCTTCAGGTCGAAGAGGAAAAATGAGAGATCACACAACTTGAGTGTAGGGGAATGAGATCAGGTTCAATGTAATAAGGTTTACAGTGTCTGCTCTCTGGGAATTAAATATTATTTGTTTCTGTTTGTTTTGTTTTAATACAGATAGTGATTGTAATAGACAGGCTTACAGCCTACTATTGCTTTCAGGACAGTAGTACACTGGACCGCTGGACACTCAGTGTTTTCTAACAAGTATTTACATAGTAATTTAATGCCTACTATATAGGTCTAATACGATTCCCATAGAGCAGAGTTGTTTGGCTTGCCAGCATTTGACACTGTAGCCCAAGGAAGGTTTAAACACTAGCTACAGTGTAAACTAGGATAATTAACTATTAAATTGATTATTTATTCCAGTAATACCACAGTGACTATGATTGTCTAGATCCTAAAACACATAGGATATATTTTTAATTGATATATCTATTTTGTTTACAGGTTGTTCTCAAACACTCCAAACCTGTTGAGCTGTTGGCCTATCAGTGCTCATGTGTGGCAGGGCTTGCTCTATGTAATCATATTGCAGCATTGCTCTTCCAAACAGCACATTACAGCCAACAGGGAGCGACAGCTGTCCCCCCTACTCACAGCTGCACAGGGTCTGAGCAGCAATGGCACAAACCCAGGACTCAGGTGATGTTGGTCAACACTATCACAATTAATACATTATTAATTTACACATTATATAATATTTTCCTACATCTTCTTTATGATGTAAGTTTTGTTCTTGCTCTCATTTCAACTCTCATCAACTTCCAAAAGCACAGAGAGTGCAGCATATTTTCTTATGAGAATAGTAATCATTGAGCTACATTAAACTACATATAGCACAAAGTAAATGAGTTCTTATACAACATTCATTTACAGGGCTTTATGCCTGGCCCAACCAATGAAATGGTGATATTGTCAGCTAGGCCCAAGGAGAGAAGATTAGCAGAAGGCATCAGGTAAGGTGTAGGAATGGGAAGTAGTTTTACCACATTTACTACATTTATTGAAAATATGTATTAAAATGTTTTTTTCAGACTGGTTTATGATCTTTGTTATCTGGACTGAACATTACATGAACCTTTAATTAACACTGTGTACATGTGTTATATGTATGTTTTCAGGAGCAACCTGTATAAAGCTGCCTGTAACCTGACCTGTGGCCTTCCAGACATGTCAGTTCTGCGGGTGAATGATATTTACGAAGGCATGTCAAGAGAAACTGCTCCTTCAGGGGATGTGCCTTTGGTGGACAGTGTTTTTGGAAAAGTCCAAGAAGGGAGTTTACTCTCTTATCAACTTACATTTACATTTAGTCATTTAGCAGATGCTTTTCTCCAAAGCGACTTACAAATGAGAGTATTAGAAGCAATCAAATCAACATGAGTACAACAGTAAGTAAGTGCTGTGTGAAGTCACAGTTTCATCAGTAAAGTGCTCGTAGCAAGGAATTTTTTTTTTTTTTTTTAATAAATACACAAAGATGGAAAAAGAATAGAAATCAAAAAAAATATTAAAATAGATAAAGTAGTAAGTGCTACTATTACTGGGTCAAGTGCTGACGAAAAAGATACGTCTTTAGCATTTTTTTGAAAATGGCTGAAGACTCAGCTGCACGGAGAGAGCGTGGTAGATCATTCCACCAGCCAGGAACAGACCCGGAGAAGGTCCGCGTGAGTGATTTTGTTCCCCTTTGTGATGGTACCACAAGCCGCCGTTCACTTGCAGAACGCAAGTTTCTGGAGGGCGCATGAGTCTGAAGTAGTGAGTTAAGGTATGGAGGTGCAGAGCCAGCGGTCGTTCTGTAGGCAAACATCAGAGCCTTGAATTGGATGCGAGCAGCTATTGGCAGCCAATGCAAACTGATGAAGAGAGGTGTGACATGCGCTCTCTTCGGTTCGTTAAAGACCAGTCTTGCCGCAGCATTCTGGATCAGTTGTAGAGGCTTGACAGTGCATGCTGGAAGGCCAGCCAAGAGAGCATTACAATAGTCCAGTCTGGATAGAACAAGAGCTTGGACAAGAATTTGTGTGGAATGCTCCGATAGGAAGGGTCTAATCTTCCTGATGTTGTACAAGGCAAATCTGCAGGATTGGGCCATTGTAGCAACATGATCTGTGAAGCTTAAATGATCATCCATCACCACTCCAAGGTTCCTGGCTGTCCTGGAAGCAGTAATGGTTGATGACCCAAGTTGAGTTGAAAGGTTATGATGAAGTGTTGGGTTGGCACCGACCACAAGCAGTTCCGTTTTTGCAAGGTTGAGTTGAAGGTGGTGGTCCTTCATCCAGGCAGAAATGGCTGTCAGGCAGGCTGCGATGCGACCAGCAACCGTCGGATCATCTGGTTGGAATGAGAGGTAGAGTTGTGTGTCATCAGCATAACAGTGATAGGAGAAACCATGATCCTGAATGACTGACGGACCTTCATCCTGAAGCTGGAAAAACTCTTTCCAAACAAGCGACTGGCATCAACAGGCCATTAAGATGCATGTGAACACAAACTAAATCACTAAATCTGTTTGAGTGAGTGCATATGTTCAATGTGTCTCGCTGTCGTCTCACTCCTTCTCCCTCTTTGGTTTCTATATAGGGGATAGGGAACGATCAGACAGTGCACTATATAGGGGATAGGGAACGATCAGACAGTGCACTATATAGGGGATAGGGAACAATCAGACAGTGCACTATATAGGGGATAGGGAACGATCAGACAGTGCACTATATAGGGGATAGGGAACAATTCAGAATGTAAATATGATTTCTGTTGGGGCGAATGAAGTCTGGTTTCATGTTAGTGTCACACGAACTGCTGTAGCTCTGGTCCAGAGACATGATAGCACAGAATGGATCATGATTGAGTCGCCGCAGACAAGAAAACGTATCAGACCCATTTGAATTCTGTATTTTAAAGCGATATGGAGGAGATTAGGAGGAGAAACGGTTAGAGATTAGGAGGAAACTGTGGCTTTATCTAGCTCAACGGCTCTGGCTGAGCTGTGATATAAACGAAATGCTATTGGCTATTTAAAAAAGGGGAGGAGCTTATGCCCCGCCCCATCTTCCTTTTTCAGTGGAAATTACATCAACACATTGAATAATGCTGCGCCTTTCAAAGCACTTCAGTTGGCCTTTAAAGTCAGCATGAAAGGGAAGTTGCACTTTTTTCTTCCCTATTGTGCCGTATATCTGAGTGAAACGGCTTCTCAAACAAGAACAAATGTAGGGCGGGGCTTGATTTTGTCCATGGGGATTTGATTGGATGGTTGTGGTTTGCTATTGGTGGATCTCATGTGAGTGACAGGTTGCCCCGCCCTCGTCATGAGAGAAGAGAAGTCACTTTTATTATGATTCAAGATTACCAGGATCATGAATTTAAAACAATCACAGATAAATCATTCATAATAAACACTGCAATATGTTCCATTTTGATTTCATGGTGACCAACTTCAGTGGTTTACTGTAACTGGACAAACATGCAGATGTGTCTCTCTGGTCTTTTAAACACCTCAGCATCAGCGTGTGATCGTCTCACCAGTCTGTCTCTCTGTTAATCTGCTGTGTGTCTGTCAGCAGTTTGCAGATGCAGACAGACGGATTGGACTTAAATCCCCAGTATGACACAGATGGACAAACCACACAGACCTTGGAGAAGGTGAACACACACACACACACACACACACACACACACACACACAGTAACAGCCATTTGCACTGAATGACTGTGGAAGACTGGCGTGTGAGTGTGAGCAAGTCATGTGAGTTCTGCTGGTTTCTGTGGAAGCAGAGATGATGGTCAGAAGATGCTGCAGGTGATGAAGAGTGTGTGTGAGTCTCACCTGTGCTCAGGCCCGACCAGCGGTTCTGCAGTGAGTCTGTGTGTGAGTCCATTAGAAAGCGAGGGGGAGGGGTTTACAGACCACGCCCACACACATGCGCTAGTGGTAAACAAACAGAGCAAGAGTAACTTTGGTAATTGTGGTTTTTATGCTCATCTTTTATCTGGGACAGCCCAAAATCGTACAGTGTACCAGGCATTAGATATAACAAATCTTTTTGTAGGAGACATTGAGCTCGTACTTTGCAGATCTTATACATGCTGTTTTATGGTGCTAAATTTTATACACCTTCTACCTTATTTTAATTATTCTCAGGTTAGGTAAAGTAAGTCGAATCTGTCCAAATTCATAAGTATTTGAAATCTTATACTTACAAAACAGGTCTCAGAAGACTTCTCCATGGTCTGCTCAGTTTAAAAATCAGAGACTTTTTGGCAGGCGAGCTTCTTAGTTATAAGTAATATAGTTTTTTATTAATTACAGGTTAACTAGTTTACATACAAAGTACTAAATATAAAAAACAAAGTAAAAGAAAATAACAATAAAACTTAGTTAACAGGTTTGTCTGCAGGAGGCGCTAACAGCAAGGCATCTAAGAGGCCGTTCTTCATTCTTCATCTAATACATGTTTTTTCCTCTCTATTCTACTAGCATGCTTTTAATACATTCTTTAATAAATGTGTTACAACACCAGTTGTCTTTCATTATAAATTTCAACCATCTATTTTCCTCCAAGTTATCTTTTAAATGTTTTCAATATAAAAAAGCTATCACTTGTTTTGCTATTTTGTGCTTCTTTTTATTAAACAATTATTATTCTTATCAATCACTTATCTCAATAAATGTTTTTCCAATTAATGTTTTGCAGTTGTGTTTTTCTTCTGTTTAAGCTATTATTTTTCTTATAAGAAAAGGTACACCTAGCACAGAAGTTGCATTTTCTGATGAAGCAGGTGTGGCTGATTATCACCAATGAACAAACAGATACATAACAGACATGACAACGCATCATGTGACCCCTTTCATACATTAATACAAATATAATACAACTATTATTAAAAAAATGATTTATACACTCAAGCTTTCATTATTTGTTTTCCAAAAGTGAGCTTGAGGTTTTTTTTTTTTTTTTTTTTCATAATTGTAAATGAATCTTTCATTAGTCTTTGTCTCCCTCTGCTGGTACAACACAAACACAAACATATTCAGGCTCTATATTTCCTTTGTAACAAAACTAAAATTTTTGAGTTCATACTGTGCCTTTATAGAAATAAAATGTCAATCTATGAATGAGAAACTGTAATTTGCTGCTCTGAAATAAAAGGTGTTTCACTGCCGCCTCATCATGTCTGTCAGAGGATCATTGAAATCTAAATGAAGTCTTAATTTCTAACAGTGAAGTCACTGTATCTTCAGTCTCTGTTGATTCTGTTGACTGTGAGTCTCTGTAGTGGATCCTCATTCACCATCAGATGATCAGCAGAAGATCTGACTGTCATCAAATGCCTAAAATAAAACACACAAACAGTCACATATGCAGTATGAGACATTACATCTGTCACATCTTTCCATAAGAAAACTTAGCACTGACTAGATCAGCTTTATTAATTCATTCTCAAACATGATAATATTGCTTCTATCTGATGCTCAAAGTCACTTTACAAAATCAAAAGGTCATGAAAGGTCACTTTCACACAACGGACAGCTGATCCAGAACCAGCAGAAATGATCATTACACTCCACTACAAATTTAATATCAGTTCATAACAAACAACCCAAATCTCAGATTATCACACACATAGAGACAGTTAAAGGGGAAAAGCTGAAAATAACATTAATATTATTTATACAATCAGTCACAACAATATGAGCAGAATTAAACTCATATTAAACAGTTTAAAGTTCAGAGATCTACAGAAACTGAAGCTGAATTTAAGACTCATTATCTGATGATCTCAGACAAAATGTTCACACACACGTGGAGTTACTGAACCTGGTACAATTTCCTTCATTTCTAATGAGTAAAACAGCCATTTGAACTTTAAATGAAAATATGATGATGAAAATTGTTAAAAACTATTCTTACATTAGTGTCTCCAGTTTATAATGTGGATCATCCTCCAGATCCTTCAGCAGCTTCGCTTCAGAGTGTGTTAGTTTATTCCCCAACAGATTCAGTTCTCTCAGGTGTGAGGAGGGGTTTGATCTCAGAGCTGAAGCCAGAGCAGCACAACCTTCATCTGTGACATCACAATCCATCAACCTGTAGAGAACATTGACACACTCTTCACTCTCTCAGATCAGATCAACAGATCACCATGTTTGATGTGAGATTTACCATGTTATTTGTGTGTGTTTGTGTGAGAAGGAAAGCTTATATAAACTTATATAACAAATTATTTATATCACATTAAATAACATGTAAAGATGATCACAGAAAAGAGATGGATGTGATGGTCATTAATGATTCTTGTTCTTGTTCTTCATGTATCAAAGTCCTGACTAGTGTTGTCATGATACTGGAATTTATAACTTCGATACGATACCTTGAAAAGTCTCGATATTTGATACCATTTTTGACACCACGGGGAAAAACACTGTATATACTGTCATATAGATATTTTTAATATTATTTCTTTTTTTGTCCATCTATTGAAAGTCTAGCCAATCAAAGATTTATTCTGAAGTAATCACTTTATATGATAAAGATTTAAAGCTTTTTAATATATAAACGTTGATCAATTACCATTACAATGATCTCACAAATATTTGCTAACTCAATGTATTTGTTTTTACAGTGGAGTAATTTTGTTGCAATATCTTACACACACAACACAAGCTTGATTTCAAATGGTAAATTAAATTAAAACAGACAAGAATATAGTAATGAAATAAGAACAAATTAACAATAACACATAAATACAATAGAATAAAGATAGAAATGAAATGGACTGCTTTATTTCTTCAGGTAGGTCTAACAGTATTCAGGTAAGAAACTGACAACACTAGATTGAGTGTGTTTAAAGTAAAGAGTGTTAAATGTTGATCGTATCTCCTTACTGAGGAGCAGCTCATGTGTTCAATCATTTACAGATCAATCACTCAATCACCTCAACTCAACAAAATATTATTTCTACACTCTACAGGTATATGGAAGTTCAAGTCCATTTACTAACATGTTAAACATATAAGCCTGTAGCCTTTATCATATGTTCTGTCAAATAAACAGTATAATAACAATAATATAATTTACTTCCCTCAAACAACTCAGTAGGTATTATTATTATTATTATAATTATTGTTTTTGTTGTTACATTTAATGTATTGTCACACTTTAATATGTGAAATATATGATCAGAAAACTAAACACATTTATCGTCGTCAGGCTTTTATTTGTGTTTAATGGATCAAACAGCGGAGCTGCGCTCTCAGGTTTATGGCTGCTGTAAATTTGACCTGCCACAAGATGGCGCTGTTTTCGACACTCTTGATGCTTTGAAACTTTTTCCGAAACAAAAAAAGATAACAATAAAGTTAGATACCTGTTTCTTGAAGATATTATCTCGATATCTCCTGCATTTTTTACTGGAATAATTTATTTAAAAGTGGAAAATGATTTGGTCTTTATAACAAAAAAATATTTTCTCACCAATAAAGTAAAAGAAGTGTCTTTCAAAATAATCAATAAATTTTACCCTGTTAAATATTTTATGATTAAATATAAAACCGATATTGATACAAGATGCTCATTTTGCCAAGTTCACACAGAAACTGTCTATCATTTATTTTGATCATATTTCTATACTGAACAACTATGGAAAGATACTGAAACATTTATTAAAGATAATATCCAACAAGATATATCTGTAACTTTTAAAGATATTATTTTTGGACACTTTGATTCTGATTCTAATAAAAACAAATCTTGTTTTGTTATAAATTTAATTCATTTTCTTGGCAAATTCTATATCCATAAATGAAATTTCACCAACAACAAACTAATTTTTCTTGTTTTTATTTAAAATGTATCTTGATACTGTTTCATCCTCTGTAAATAAGACAGCGAGAAGAACAACCTCAATTTGTAATGACTTTAATTTGTACACTCTAATTGAAATATAAATTAATATCTTACCCTCATGTTTTTTTCTTCTTCTTCTTTTAGCAATTATTGTTGTTGTTTTTTTTTTTTGTTCTGTATGTTCAGATGACATTGTACATACTGTCGATACATGTTGTGTACTCTATACAAAATTGTATATCATTAATGTCATCTTTGTAATAATAATAATATTAATAATAAAAAATAAAAAAACTTTTCCTGAAACATTTAAAAAAAAAAAGAAACTTGAACCCGTGAACCGGAAGTTCCAAGTGACTTTTCTCCACACTCTTAAAACAGATGTGTTAAAAACAACACAACCTGTGTTAGATCTCGTGTGTCTAGTTAAGGACAACATTTTGTGTTACTTTTAACTCAAACATGTGTTATTCCTGCTCATTTTCTACACACTAATGTGTTATATTTACACAATTTGTGTCAATTATGTACACAAAATGACACAAAATATGTCACAAAAAATGTGTTATTAATTAACACATCTTTTTTGAGAGTGCAGCGTTGTGACGTATTTCCAAGTGAAACAGAATATTGAATAGAGGGCAGGGTTTTACTTTAGCGCTCCTCCTCTCCATCTCTCACTCATAGCAGACTAACGGTTGGAGGGGAGTGGTTTAAACATTTTCAACACAAGCCGTCAAACTGACGTCATCAGAGAAGGAACGCCATTTCAGACCGGAAGTAACTTTTCAGATTTTGATTAAAGATCACCACGACAAACAATCTTTTTCTGTGTATTAACTTGCACAGATTAATTGTTCACCACAAGACTAGTAATATGAACTGACAAAGTAAATAGGGTCAATTTTGATTTCATGATGACTTTAAGAGGCTTCATTTCTCCATCCCTACTCAATAGTTTTAGGACTTTTTGCAATTTTTTCCCATCGAATTTAGCTGTTTTAGAGCGTTTACTCATTTTGAGCCTGTTTTTAAACATTAACTATCTGTAATGTGATTTTTCATGTGTGGAAAAAGCAACGAAACTAAACTAGCCAATCAGATTTCTTTTCACCCATATCCCCCACACCCAACCATGCACGTGCACACACACACACACACACACACACACACTCACACATTTTACTTTACAACACAAGCACACCTACAACACATGCACACCTTTATTTATTCTTATTATCTCTTGCTTTCTTAATATGTCATGTGTACGCAGGTATTTTAATAATCAATTTTAAAAATATGTAAAAAATAAAATAAAATAAATAAAAACAGCATTAATTCATGCCCTCTCATGGTAGGCACAGTGAGTACATACAGCTGTACATCTGCAGGCGCCACTGCACTAGATGATTCACCCTGCGTTCCATTCGGAAGGGCTCATCCCTATGCCCTAATCCCTTCAAAGGGTTTACCCTCCGGAGTGAGAGCTTCAAAGGGATGAAGGGGTAAAAAAACCTCTTTTTTTGGAACGCACTTCTGTGTCATCTTAACGAGACAATCAAGGAGGTGCCTTCGTCACACATTTTGTACACTGGTTGACGCCCCCAAAAAACATGCTCTGAACGATGAGTAGATTGTGCAACGTTAGAACATTTCAGCAAGTTGAAGATATGAGATGTAAACACTCTCAGTTTGGAAATGCATCTACTACACGAACGTACTCCAGCGTCCGCATATTATTTTAAAAGAAGGACCTTCATCCCGCCGTATCAGTCTCACCCATGCTTTCCTCAATTCTTGTTGTGTCGAGAAATCGTGAAAACTGAGGCGAGGATGTCGTTGTTTAGAATCAGAGCAGCCGGATCGCTGCAGTAACACCGGCGAGAGGATTCAAATAGTTTTGACTGAGTTGCGATGGGACCGGAAGTAGAGATACACTGCTTCACTTACCGGATATAGGAAGTGTGATAAAGGTCTATTTCAGTTTTCTTCTTTCAACAGGGTTCACATGTGATTTTTCAAACATTCATATGCTGGCAATCCTATCATACGAAAGATCGTACGTTGATAAATGTGGCGGCTGAAAACAATCGTCATTTAAATATCACGGCCCTAAAAATTCACGGTTTATAAGCCCCGCCCCTACAGTTTACAACACAGAGAAACGTAACCCGACCAAAAAGAGTAAGTAATCTCATGAAAGAGAAATTGATCTTATCCAAAAACGCCCGTTAACCTTGTAATTGCAAACAAGTACATTAATTTATATGTATATTTCATAGCGGTAAATAAAACAAAACATCCATAGGCTTATTGTAGTTCCTTCCACAACAAATCATTTAAGTTATGGTATTCAACAGAACGTCTCGGTTACGTATGTAACCCTCGTTCCCTGAAGGAGGGAACGGAGACGTACGTCAGTAGTGACCGACGAATTGGGATATCGCTAGAGAGCCCTATCAGCTTCGAGTGAACTAAAACAGGCCAATGAAGTTGGCGTGCGATATTTGCATAATGCGCACCGCCCCCGCCAGGTGGTATAAATAGGGGAGCAGATGCAATCGCACTCTGTTTTTCGCTGAGGAGACAACCTAGTCCGCACTACAGCGAGGGTACAGCAACTGTGGGGAAGCGAACCCGTAGGGGACGCTGCGGAGACCACTACCCACTCGTAGGGGAGGAATTTACGTGGAGAGTACACATATGGACTGGCCGTGGGCAGTACGCATATGGAGTCCCTGGGATGGCTCCACCTGGGTAGGGGGAGACTCATCTGACAGGTGACAGCAGAGCTGGCTCTGCTAAGGGAAAGACACGGGCTCGCCGTAGGGAGTTGACCGTGGACAAATACACACATGGGACCACTCACGTGGAGGGGTCACGACATGTGGAACCCAGCCAAACGTCAGCGTCAGTGACGGAGGTTTGGCCTGGCATCAGACACTCCGCAATGTCCGAGCCGAAGGGGGAGGCGGAGGAACTCGACAGGGTTCGCCAAGCGGGGAACTCGACTGGAGTAAAAAGGATGCACGTATCCGGCCCAGGGGGCGGGAGTGGCATTGCAAGCCGACACTAGAACGGGCTCTTCGCGTCTACCGGCTGGTGGAAGCGAGTACACGGGAAGATACCGGTTCTACACAAAGGCTATAGAATCTAGCGAACGTGTTAGGTGTCGCCCAGCCCGCAGCTCTACAGATATCTGTCAGCGAGGCGCCGTGCGCCAGCGCCCAGGAAGAGGCCACTCCTCTGGTGGAGTGGGCTCTCAACCTGAATGGGCAAGGCACGCCCTGGGACTCATACGCCAGGGCGATGGCGTCCACTATCCAGTGGGCCATCCTCTGCTTGGAGACAGCCTTTCCCTTCTGCTGGCCTCCGTAACAGACAAAGAGCTGGTCTGAGGTCCTGAAGCTTCGCGTTCTGTCCACGTACAGGCGCAGAGCGCGGACGGGACAGAGCAAAGCTAGGGCTGGGTCTGCCTCCTCCGAAGGCAGCGCTTGCAGGTTCACTACCTGATCTCGAAAGGGAGTGGTAGGAACCTTGGGCACATATCCAGGCCGGGGTCTCAGGATAACGTGAGAGTCACCGGGCCCGAATTCCAGGAACGATTCGTCAACCGAAAATGCATGCAGGTCCCCTACCCTCTTGAGCGAGGCCAATGCAACCAGGAGGACGGTCTTTAGGGACAGTACTTTTAACTCGACTGATTGCAAAGGCTCGAAGGGACGACCCTGGAGAGATGTAAGAACCAGGGTCAGATCTCCTCGCCCCCCTCAAGAACCTGACGATCAGATCGTGCTTCCCTAGCGATTCACCATCAACTGCATAGTGATGTGCGGCGATAGCGGCAACATACACCTTGAGGGTGGAGGGAGACAGCCTTCGCTCCAGGCCCTCTTGCAGAAAGGAAAGCACGGTTCTGACCGAACATGATCGGGGGTCCTCTCGCTCAGGTTGAGAGGAGCACCATTCGACGAACAGGTTCCACTTCAACGCATAGAGGTTCCTAGTAGAAGGAGCTCTAGCGGAAGTGATAGTGTCTGCGACCGCTTGCGGGAGATCACTCAGAACCTCCGCGTCCCGTCCAGGGACCACACATGGAGTTTCCACAGGTCGGGACGCGGGTGCCAGAGGGTGCCCCGTCTCTGAGTCAGGAGATCCTTCCTCAGAGGAATGGGCCAGGGAGGTGCTGTCGCGAGGAGCGTGAGGTCCGAGAACCAGGTCCGAGTGGGCCAGTATGGAGCCACTAACAAGACCTGCTCCTCGTCCTCCCTGACTTTGCACAGGAGTTGTGCGAGAAGGCTCACTGGGGGAAACGCATATTTGCGTAGGCCCCGGGGCCAGCTGATTGCCAGGGCATCCGTGCCGAGCGTGCCGCCGGTCAGGGAATAAAACAACTGGCAGTGGGCAGTCTCCGGGGAGGCGAACAGATCTACCTGTGCCTCGCCGAAGCGCTGCCAGATCAGCTGGACCACCTGGGGATGGAGTCTCCATTCGCCCGGAAGCGGAGGCTGCCGTGAGAGCTCGTCGGCTGCACGGTTGAGCACGCCTGGGACGTGAATGGCACGAAGCGACCTCAGATGCTTCTGACTCCATAGCAAGAGATGGCGGGCGAGTTGCGACATACGGCGGGAGCGTAGACCACTCTGATGGTTGATGTACGCAACGGCCGCAGTGCTGTCCGAGCGGACCAGTACGTGCTTGTCTGTCAACAGCTTCTGGAAGCGGCCCAGTGCAAGACGTACTGCTAGCAACTCGAGGCAATTGACGTGCCAATGCAGTTGGGGCCCCGTCCACAGACCCGATGCTGCATGCCCGTTGTACGTGGCTCCCCAGCCCGTGGCGGAGGCATCTGTGTGGACCACAGCATGCCTGGACACTTGTTCGAGGGGAACTCCCGCCCGCAGGAACGAAGGGTCCGACCACTTGGTGAGGGTGCGGCGGCAGTTCGGTGTCACGGGGACACAGAACGTACCGCGCTGCCACGCCCATCTCGGGACCCGGCCGCGGAGCCAGTGTTGAAGCGGCCTCATATGAAGCAATCCGAGCGGCGTGACTGCGGCTGCGGATGCCATATGCCCCAGGAGCCTCTGAAAGTGTTTCAGTGGGGCCGCTGTCCTGCGCTTGAGCGTACTCAGGCAGGTCAACACTGACTGGACGCGCTCCTCGGTGAGGCGCGCAGTCCGGGCGACCGAATCCAGTTCCATACCGAGATAAGAGATCCTCTGCCCGGGGGTGAGTTTGCTCTTGTCCCAGTTGACCCGAAGACCCAACCGACTGAGGTGAGCTAACACCATGTCCCTGTGTTCGCACAACTGCTCTCGCGAGCTGGCCAGGATGAGCCAGTCGTCGAGGTAGTTGAGGATGCGAACGCCCTGTTCCTTGAGCGGAACAATGGCCGCCTCCGCAACCTTCATGAAGACGCGGGGCGACAGGGCCAGCCCGAAGGGTAGGACTTTGTACTGATATGCCCGACCCTCGAACGCAAACCGTAGGAAGGGTCTGTGACGAGGCAGAATCGAGACATGAAAGTACGCGTCCTTCAGGTCGATCGCTGCAAACCAATCCTGGGGACGGACGCATTCGAAAATGCGCTTCTGCGTAAGCATCTTGAACGGCAGCCTGAGAAGGGACCGGTTCAGGACACGCAGATCCAGGATTGGCCGTAGCCCACCGCCCTTCTTCGGTACAATGAAGTAGGGGCTGTAGAACCCTGACTTCATATCGGCTGGAGGGACCGGCTCGATTGCATCCTTCGCCAGGAGGACAGCAATCTCCGCCCGGAGAACAGGTGCATTGTCCAGGGACACCTGAGTGTAGTGGACACCCCTGAAGACCGGGGGACGCCGGGCGAACTGAATCGCATAGCCGAGTCTGATAGTACGAATGAGCCAGCGGGACGGGCTGGGGAGCGCTATCCAGGCTTCCAGACACCGAGCCAGCGGGACCAAAGGCACCACAGACACACCGGGGGTGGGGCAGCGAAGCAGAGTGCTGGAACCCGACTCGGACGGCACAGCGGCCCGAAGTGAGGTCAGACTCTGCGAGGTGGCAGTGTGAATGGGAGACGGCTGAGGGGCGGCCTCGACCATCACACTGGGACCTGCTGGCGAAGTGAGAGTGGGCTGTGAGTGGCAAGGGGGGGCCTCGCGCACTGACAGCCGCAGTCTCTTGTGACCTGGAGGATTGGGAAACTGCTCTTTTTGTGATGAAGTGGGTACCGCTGGACTCCGGAGAGCCAGCGGCGGGACAGACAAATTCACAAATTCCCCCCGGCCTTCCTCCGGGGGTGGGAGAGATGATGGAGTCCTCTCCCGAAGAGCAGGAACCTTCCCCTCCAGGTCGCCCGTCTCAGGGTCGCGTCTTCCTCGACCTCTTGCCACCTGGCTTGGCCTGAGCGGGCTGGGCGCCGCGTCCGCGACCGGCACCCTGCTGTTTGGCTGGTGTAGGCTGCTGCTTTGCCGACTTAGCAGGGGCGGAGGACGACGCAGGCGGGCGCCCTCGGCGACGAGCGGGCTGAGGCTGTGCGGCCGGCGGAGGGGTGGAGGCAGCAGCGGACCGCCGGGGCAGGACGTGTTTGATAGCCTCAGCCTGCTTCTGGGCGGCAGAGAACTGCTGGGCGAAGCTCTCTACCGCGTCGCCGAAAAGGCCGACCTGTGATATGGGGGAGTCCAGGAACCGATACTTGTCGGTATCCCTCATATCAGCGAGGGTCAGCCACAGGTGGCGCTGCTGGACCACAAGCGTGGCCATCGCTTGACCAACAGAACGTGCCGTCACCTTAGTCGCCCGGAGGGCGAGATCCGTGGCGGCACGCAGCTCCCCAAGCAGCTGCTGGTCAAGACCTCCCTGGGGCATTTCCATCAACGCTTTTGCTTGATGAACTTGCAAAAGGGCCATGGCATGCAGGGCGGAGGCGGCCTGTCCGCAGGCTCTGTAAGCTTTCTCTGTCAAGCCTGACGAGAATTTACAGGCCCGGGATGGGAGACGCGGCTCACCGCGCCAGCCGGAGGCCGTTGGACACAGTTGCATCGCAACAGACCTCTCGACTGGGGGAATCCGCGTATATCCCCTAGCCTCCCCGCCATCCAGGTTGGTGAAGGCGGACGAGGGACCAGGTTTCGCACGAACGCTATAAGGCGTCCGCCAGGACCTGGTCACCTCATCATGCACCTCCGGGAAGAATGGCATCGGGGTGGGGCGCTGGGGACCAGCGCGGGCCGCCCCGAGATACCAATCATCAAGCCGAGAAGGTTCGGGACACGGTGGAGGGTTCCAGACGAGCCCAACCTTCTCGGCAGCCCGGGAAAGCATAGCCGTCAACTCAGGATCGGGCTCGGACAACGCTACGGTCCCAGAGGGAGGTAACGCAGCCGAGTCCTCATCTCCCGAGGACTCTTGCTCACCTTCCGATGCCGTGATCGACATACGGTCATCCGCCGGTGCACCGAAAGAGACGGCTGGTCGCTCCGTAGAGGGACCAGCACGTTCAGTTGGCAACACCACCGGTTGCAGTGAAGTAGAGGGGGCAGGGGCCCGCGGAGCAGCGCTCGGCGGGGAAGCCCTGACCGTAATCCTCAGATCACCCTGTCTACACGCCGACACACCGTCACCTCGGCCGAAGCCAGAGAAAACGGCGGCACGGGGCATAGGAGAGGGGACCCCCGCTCCCTGAGAACCAAGGAACGAGAGTCTCGATCTCAACACTGCAATAGTCATGTTCCCACAATGAGAACATGAACTATCCACAAAAGCTGCTTCAGCGTGCTGAACACCCAGGCACGTGATGCAGCGATTGTGGCCGTCAGCGGGGACCAATGAACGACCACATCCAGTAACGCACAGACGAAATGACATCTTGAAAAAGACGCAGGGTTCGTCTGTGAAGCTCTTTCAGAAGGGGAAGAATCAGCTCACTTGTGCTGAAGCACACAGGGAGTGTCACGATGTGTTCGGGTACACCACTCCCCGAACACAACGGAGGAACCGGCCCAATCGCAACAAACACAAGCGCTGGAAAAAGTTGCTGTAAAAACAGCAGTTGAGAGCTTTAAGCTCAGGCTCCTCGAAGCTCGCAACCTCGCTGAAGTGCCTTAACACCAACACAAGACGCTGAACTTCACAGAGGCTTGTTTTTCTTCACTCTAGTCTGAAGCAGGAACAACTGGTTGGCTCCGAAGCGAAAGACAGAGTGCGATTGCATCTGCTCCCCTATTTATACCACCTGGCGGGGGCGGTGCGCATTATGCAAATATCGCACGCCAACTTCATTGGCCTGTTTTAGTTCACTCGAAGCTGATAGGGCTCTCTAGCGGTATCCCAATTCGTCGGTCACTACTGACGTACGTCGAACGTGACCGACTGAAAGGGAACAAGAATGAAAAAGAAGCTATAAAATTATATATTAAACTATAAAATAAAACATAAATTAGATAGTCGTAGAGGCATTCATTATGAACAATAAATATTTTTTAAGGCTAAAGTGAAACTGATGTGCTCACCTCTCTCATTTGGCAAGAATCCAAATATGTTTCTATATTTGCATGTAACATTTTGGTTGCTAAATTATTATTCATTATCAGGGTTCCCACTCTTTTTCAGAGATAATTTTCCAGGTCTTTTCCAGGACATTTCAAATTTAATTACGACAGGAATAAAAGACAAGGATAACAGATTCACGGCCTAAAGTAATATTCCTCTTTCCAGAAGTCTTAAAAAAACTGTATAGTTTGTTTAAATTTTGTTTTTATTTACTATATTATTGGCAGTATTCAGTTGTTGTACTTCATTGTCTTTTCCTTTTGTAAAGCACACTTTCTATATTAATCTTAATTTGTTATAATGTATCCATATATTAATAAACTATTAAATAAAATTATATAAACAATCATTAGTAATAATCTAGTTTATTAATATAATATCAAAAAGATATCAATTTAAATAATGCTATGAGTTTAATGTTTTAAAATAAATACAATTTTGAATGGTAAAAATAATAGACACTTTTAAAATTAAACTAACACCGCCAGTAGGTGACTTAATAAGTGAGTCACTGGAGTCAATCTTTCAATCGATTCGTTCAAAAAGCTCATTCATTTACAAACTAATCAAATGACGTTCTTTATGAATGGGTCACTGAATCACATTTCAAACGATTCAAAATTGTAGATTCATTCTGAAACACTTCTGTGAGTTGCTAAGAAACGTTCTGCATTGGTTTTGTTTGGAACTATTTTTGTTGGTGAAACAGACAATATTTCCTCCCCTTATATTAACTTATTTAGTGAACTTGCAGAAAATCAAAATCACATTTGCCTGCACCTCGTGTTCACAACACTAGTCTGTGCTGCGCGAGGAGTGAATGAATCGCTGAATGTGATTCATGGTGCATCGCGTCAGCGCCTCATTATGACATCATCGCTCAGAACTAAATAAAACTAGGGGGATTACGTAAAAGAATTACTATGAAAAACAACTTGTCATGGAGATGCAAGAAGTTTCAACATTTCTAAAACAAAATAAAAACAATACAGATCAATTTGCAGGGGCTCAAGTGGGAAAAAGGGCACCTCATAATTATTTATTTAAAAAAATAATAAAACGGTTAATATATTAACACAACTCTGACTTCCTTACCAATTTACTTTAATTCACACTCACGCAATTGTTTCATACTCCACAGATTTCTACAAAATAATCAGTTCACACAGAGACATGGTCTTCTTTAGTATTCACTAGGTTTATCACAAGAGAAGGCAACAGCAAAGGAAACTATGCCACAGTCTGCATGTTTTCTACACTACTATTTTCAAGTAGCTATATATTTAGAATAAATGACCAAGGAGAGGGACATAGTTTCACTAATAATTTGTTTATTTTGCACAAATCAATCAATCGTTTTAATTCTTTTGGTGTTATTGGAATACTTCTTTCATGTTGTGGACAATTTTAAGATTTTGGTCTATTTTTGCTTCCATGTCTTCTTTTTCTCTAATGGAAAGAAAACTTCCAAAATACACATTTAGATGGTGTTTGTTTTAAGCCTATTACTGTCCGTCTGTGTGCATCTGCAGATTTCTTCTAAATTAACCAAAACAAGCTAATCTGCATATTTAAACACATCAAGAGTCTATTGCCCTGAAATGTTACAAGAAGGCCTACATAATATATATTTTACAAATGCCTGCAGAGGGCGCCAAAAGCCTGGTGATTGTTGTTGTTACAGAGCACGATCAAATCCTTGTTTTTGGCCAACCAGCAGAATTAAAAATATAATATTAGTCAAATAATACAGTAATAATAATATTCGTCCACTTCTTTATGATAGAAATACTACAGCCATTGTAACGTCTTGAACAAGAATATGTGGACATCAAAACATGCAAGCTCAGAGCGAGGGTTTAAACTTTTATTCGTGTATTCTCCTGTGTAAGTGTAGATTTAAGAATGATAGCATTATGCAATGCTGTATTATGATTTTTAAATGGTTTTAATAAATCAAGCATCCTTACAAAACTGTCTAATAATGCGGTTCATGGATCCGAATGCTCCACTTCCGGTATTGACAGCCCTACAGATATCTTTACCATGGTTCAAAACGCAATGCATAGCACATTAAAATAATTGAAATTATAATATGACACCTATCAAATCAGGCAAATGCGTTGCTGGTGGTCAAATTATTAACGCAGTGTTAAACATATAAATAATCCCACTCTTAAATAGGCAAAAATTTCACGTTTGTGAACATATAGGCTACCTGAAAGAGAGGTACAGGATTCATCTAGGGCTTTTTCCTTTTCCGCTTCTCATCGCCAGACAGCTGTTGTCTTTTCCCGGGCATAGTTGTCAAAAGTTGTCAGCCAGCAGCAAACACGAGGTGGGACGGGGCGGGGCGGACGTGCGTGCGGGAATGAATAGAGGGTGTGCACGTGACGTCACTGTCGACCGTTATGACTGCGGTTACACAGTGTGACTGTACAAATCGCTTTGATACAAAATCTGAGGTATAATTTTACAGACTGCCGAAAGCTACAGAAAAAAGAAGCAAATTGATCGCTGCAATTCACAGAAACAACTGGACTCCAGGCAAAGAAACATGTTTTGCAGTTATCATTTTGTGTCAAAATGTTGGACTTTGGTGTAAAATCATACCCTATATATTGTATTGTTATATATTATGTTGACAACTCATCAATTAAATATTTACCATCTTATATTCTGCATAATTGGGCGTTTTTAAATAAACACTGACAAAAACTATGCAAGTTTTAGGGCTGGACGATATGATGAAATATATAACATTCATATAAGCGATCACTCAGAGTTAGACATACCTATATTGTAGATATATAAAACGTTCACAGGCAGATTTGCTTTATGTATTTCCCCGGCGTCGAAATCAGCACCCAAGATTGCCTCTATAATCAGACACTTTAGTGCACAAGACAAAAGCCTGGCATGAGATGATGAGTTAATTCAAGTGCACAGTGGAAGTGATACAATCATCAGGCCGTTGGCGCCCTCTGCAGGCATTTGTTATAATTCATAATATAATTGTTTATACAATATATATTATATTAAGTATATTAAAAGTGTTGTTATATTAAACCATATGATTACTTGCTTTTGATCCAGATATTATTGCCCCATTGTTATTATATTTGTATTTTAAGTCATTTTAAAGGCCATTGTTTGCTTAGGTCTATTTTTATTATCATAAAAAATATACGATTACTTGATTAATTGTGAAAATAATCGACCGATTACTTGATCACCAAAATAATTATTAGTGACAGCCCTAAATGTAATAATAGTTTAATTCCCCTATTCAATTTTGTTACTTTATGAATAAATTAAATTATAAAATTCAATGACAGTTACATGTGAGTCACATATGATCTTACCACAGTTTCTCCAGTTTACAGTGAGGATTCTCCAGTACAACAGAGACTATCTTCACTCCCGAGTCTCCTAGATTATTCTCAGACAGATTCAGTTCTCTCAGGTGTGAGGAGGGGTTTGATCTCAGAGCTGAAGCCAGAGCAGCACAACCTTCATCTGTGACACCACACTTATACAACCTGTAGAGAACAATGACACACTCTTCACTCTCTCAGATCAACAGAGACTTCATTATCAAAGAGAAACCAATAACATAAACTCAAATCACCATGTTAGATGATCTTGGTCTGTGTCACAGAGCACAAAACATTATCATAACACACCTGCAGTCAAATTCAAGCAGGAATAATACATATATTTTTAAACGTATGATCATAATTTGTGCAATACCTCTTTTTTAAACAATTAATTAAATATGTCAGTGAGTTTTACTGTAAAAATCTAGAAAAATTGTAACAGGAGAGGTTAATGTAATGAACATTAAAGAGTCATGAAACCCCCCTCTTTCAGCTCAAGTCTACCTCACAATCATCTTAAATGTGTGTGATCAGATAGAGATAAAAAAAAGCAGGAAAATCTGACCACGCCCCAGAAACTTCTTTTTAACATCTATATATGTGTGTGTGTGTGTGTGTGTGTGTATTATCACATTTAAAGATATTTCACATATTGTAGTAATACATACTATTGTCCTGCAGCATTTAATAATCATGATAATAATTAATATATTATATAATACAATAAAATTATTAATATAATTGTTATTATTAAAGTACCTGCCAAAAGTCTGGAAACAATTATTAATTATTTTGAAATAAATCTCTTTTGCTCACCAAGGCTGCATTTATTTGATCAAAAATACAGAAAAACAGTAATATTGTGAAATATTGTTACAAATTTAAAAAAAAGTTTTCTGTTTTAATACATTATAAAATGTAATTTATTCCTGTGATCAAAGCAGAATTTCAGCATCATTACTCCAGTTTTCAGTGTCACATGATCTTTCAGAAATCATTCAAATTCTGATTATTATCAATGTTGAAAACGGTTGTGCTGCTTCATATTTTTCTGGAAATTGTGATACATCTTATTTTTTTAGTATTCTTTGAAAAAGAGAAAGTTCAATGAACAGCATTTACTGTATATACATTTATCAAATATATTAAATGTATTAAAGCATTTATTAAATAGAAATATTTTGTAACATTTTAAATGTCTTCACTCTTCTCACTTTTTATCACTTTAATGTAAGATGAATTATAGCAGTGGTTCCCAACCTGTGGGCCGCGAGATCAATTTAAATTAATTTAAATATATTAATATAATTCATTAATTTAATTATTAATACGTTACATTTAATAAATTAAATTAAATTAAATTAATCAATTCACGTATTTGCGTAGTTGTCAAAATTAATGTACTGTGAGTGATTTATAACGGATGCTCGCCGAACAAGCGTGTTTTGGAGAAGTTTGAGAGGATCAGTGGTGTTATATGTGTTATATGTCAGTATTTTGAATGGATCCGCATAGTTTTTAAATTCAGTCCTTTGGTATCTCCCTGTGGTCTTATTTGGTATGGCAGGTTGACTTGTGCTTATTTAAGTTACTGTATTACTGAGCAGAGTAAGTACTTTTAAGTTGTAAAGAATGTCTGCAAAGTATGTTTGCAAAACAGAACACTGATCGTTTAAATCTATCTTAAGTCTTCTTTAAAGAAATAATAACATGGGGTTGAAAAGTAATAACACGAAAATACAAATGTTTTTTGTGAATTTAAAAAAAAATTGCGGCCGTGCCGTATTGATTCGGAGAGGAGGGGGGCCTTGGCGTAAAAAAGTTTGGGAACCACTGAATTATAGTATCAATTTCTCTCTTTTTAAAATCTTACCACAAATGTTTGAATGGTATCATTGTTTCCACAAAAATGTTAAGCAGCAAAAACTGCTTTTTAACATTGATAATAATAAATAGTGAATGTTTCTTGAGCAGCAAATCAGCATTTCTGAAGGATCATGTGACACTGAAACTTCTCTTTGTAAACAACAACAGAATTATAAACGATTCTAATGACGAATGTTGCGTTCCCAAATGCAAATTAAAGCGTCACAAAAGCAGTAGCATTTACAGTGAACCGACACTGAAAACACAGTACTGTTACAGCAAACATGCAGCGCGTCAGACTATAGCCTATATTTATGTAATTACATCACAACCGTTGCAAATTTTATGACAGTACTATGTAATCTCAAATTCTCACCAACATTCATAAAAAAGTTACCGGTGAGTAACAAGTTTCAGCGCTGATTCTACTCGCATTCGGTGCTTTGAACCATTTGAACCCTTTTGGAACTGTTGTCGCGTCTAAAAACGCATGGAAAACGCGTCCGCGCCGCTTTCTCCTTTCCAAAGCGTTCAGGAGCTTGTGCTCCGGTGGTGTCTGTTGTTACTAAGCAACCATAGAAAACGGCCCCTTAGAAAACACAACCTTTTCGCAGTTTATTTAGTTAACTGCTTAAGGCATTTCGCCATTTGAATCATCAAGCAGTAACCAGCATAACCCTGAACAAAAAAATTACTGATCTGTGTGTTTCACGTGGGTCATGATTTTAGCCCGAAAAAAAAAAAACTGATTTCTGGATTAATCCAGAAGAATCACATCCCTGGTTGACGAGTGTGAACAGAAGGGAGGGAGTGGGGCACAGGGGAGAAAGAGGGGGACGAGCAACTGTCATCTGTCAGCTGCCCATGATGCTCTCACTAAATATCAGGGGGAAATTGAAGGATTTTTATTGCTAAATTAAATTCAGATGAATTATGAATACAATATCTTACACACTCAACACAAGCTTGATTTCAAATGGTACACTGAATTAAAACAGACAAGTAAATAGTAATGAAATAAGAACAAATAAACACATTAACAAAAGCACAAATAAATACAATAGAATAAAGATACAAATGAAATCGACTGCTTTATTTCTTCAGGTAGGTCTAACAGTATTCAGGTAAGAAACTGAATAAAGAAAGTAATCAAATTTAAAATAACTTTGGATAATCTTCATTATAAAAATTAAAGACAGATTAATCAATTAACACTTTATTATGCGTGCGCGTGAGCGAGAAATCTGCGGGAATGAGTAGAATTTGCATTGAAATTCAGACCGGGTCACACCAACAGTATTTAACCGGAGTGAATGAGACTGAATGAGAGGAGGAGGGTGTGGGGATGAGAGGAGAGCAAGAAAGCGCAGCTGGTATCAGTGTATCGATGCTGCAGAAAGGAGTATTGGAATCGTTTCAGATATTTCAGTATCGATACATATCGAAATATAGATATTTCTGACAACACTAATCCTGACTGTGCTGAGATTGAGTGTGTTTAAAGTAAAGAGTGTTAAATGTTGATCGTATCTCCTTACTGAAGAGCAGCTCATGTGTTCAATCATTTACAGATCAATCACTCAATCTCCTCAACTCAACAAACACTTGAACACAGAAAAATATGATTTCTTAATCTTCATTTAGGCCTGGGACACACTATGGCTGCGTCTGAAAACTGGAAAATGCTGCCTTCGGAGGACACATTTCAAGGTAGGAAGGCATCAAGGCACGTCCGAATGTTAGCTTCACTTCCTGTTTCCTGAGATACCTTCATCTGATCGATTTTTGAAGGCAGCACAGATGTATCCTTAGCTGCCTTTGATATCCCACAATCCTGTGCTTTCCATTCTGTGACAGTTGAGCTAGAAAAATTAAGATGCCATCCAAAAGTTGCGTTTGCTGGCCAGTTTGTGAGTAAATGTACATTTTTGACCAACATTTTCCACTTTTGATGTCATTTCTAGCGAGAAATTACTACTGTAGTAATTAAATATTTGTTTAGTTCTCACCAAAGCTCGCGCTATATTGTGGTAAATCATTAAACTCTTATGCTGCCTCAGAAGTCTGTCCGAAATCTGTTTCATGAGGTGCATTCATGCACAAACGCTGCCTTACAAGTCATTGCTTGATAAGGCAGTGAGGCAGCAAGTCAGCTACCTAGGTTTTCAGACGCAGCCTAGATGATTCAGTCGGACCGCGAGACCACACACCTGTTGATTGAAGGAACGATTTCACAGAGAGACAAGATCTCACGGAGACTCACGAGATCAAACGTGACTTGAGATGAAAAACAAATGGAGGACAATCGATGTTGTCAGCTGACTCTCCTGCCACGCGTTGTTTTAATGAATGTAATTAGGACTTTCACGATTCCTCGTTTAAATTTGAGTACTTGATTTAAAAAAATCCTCAATAGACCCTTTTCACATTTCTGTGTTTCTCAGTAGCAGAAGTCGTCATAGTTGAGTAAACTTTTATAGCAGTGAATTAGAGACTACATTAAATACATTTTTTGTGTTTCTATTTGCGCAAATATCAAAAGAAGAACTTTTACAAACTTCAGAAAGAGGTAAAAAATAGAGAGAGATTGATAACGGCAGTCAGAAGAGAGAAAGATGTCATTTTCACCGTCACTCCCACAGAAACACCCTCACAGCAGCGGTAACTAGTTTTTCGTAATTTAATGCAAATGTAATATAATACTGAATATATTGTTATAAATGTACATAACAAATTTTAAAAATGAAAGCAAAAACTTTGCAGGATTTACAATATTGATGACCGTTAAATGCGTCATCACAGTCTGTGGAAAGGATTCATGTTTTGATCTATGACATAAAACACACCAGTTATAACTCGCTTGTGATTTTTTAAACCTTTATTGTATCTTAAAAATGGCGGTTGCTAACAAATTGCTAAAATGGACTACTTCCTTTGGTGGGGACTTTAGACGTCATCATGACAAACAGGACATTTGGACAGCATTTCTCATGAAAAAGTGGATAAGTATTCATACACAGCACAGATCATAATCAGAGAGCATGTTTTTAAATAAAGTTTGAGGAAGTTTGGTGGTGTGACGTTGATCTGCGACCATGGTGTGCTGTAGTCCGTTTATAGCCTACTGTTAGCTTTTTATATCTGACCACTATTTAGCCTTCAAAATGTATAAATGTTGTGTTAACTTGTAAAGATTATCTTGATAGACAAAACGTGTAAGTGTCATAACCCTTTGTTAAACACAGATCTTATTTTTTGCGATTTTCCAAAAGTCTATGGGAAAAATGCATAGGCTTTCGATCGAGGGAACCCGTGCGCCGCTAACTTCCGGGTTGGCCTACAAAAACACGTCATCCCTGAGGTACTCTATTCACCTTATTTTCCGCGACAACAAGGGTGGCGCCATTACATTCGTTTTGTCATCTTACTTCCGGCTGAGGGACCTAAGCTAGTAGTCACTAGCGGTAATCCTATAGCTGTAACGGTAGATGAGTATTATATGCTCAGTTAGGGGCTGCCTTAACAATTAGATTAAGAAGAGAGAATTATTGCATCAACGATGTTACGAACACAATGTGAAGCGGTCGGAGTGTTGCGGTGCATTTTACAATTCACACCCACCACCTTAAGACGAGGAGCACCTGAGGCAATGGCTGAAGGCGCTAAACTTGAAGTGCCCACCCAAGCGCCCTTATGTGTGTTCGTACCATTTCATGGACGGGAGGCCGACTGACGAACACCCTTACCCCGAGAAATGTCTCGGCTACGATGTTCCGGTAAAGAAGTCACGCCGGGTGCTGAACAGGTTGTCAGATTCAGGTAAGCTAACTTAGCTAGCCATGTGTTTGTTAGCCTAACGTTAGATTTTTGAAGTCCATTCTATGAATACATTTGAGATCAGTTCACAAAATACAACGAATCTTGCATTATTACCATTGCCACCTATATATTTAATATTTAAGATAGTACAATGGTACATATTTACGATAGTATTATGGTACATTATAGTCTAACAATAGCTTACATTATTCCTGTAAGTTACAGATATTGCAGATGCTAGCAGGCCAGCTACATCTCTCATTCAGATATTGATATTGACCTAAGTATTAACACTAGAGTTAGAGATTGTGTTTAGACTGTCTCGTTTTTTTAATGCATCTCTCTCTCACACTGTTCTGTTAAAGTATGGGTCATATATTAATTCTCACAATGTATTATTACTAATGTAAAAATATGTTTATGGTTATATTATTTCCAGAGATGCATCGATGAGCGTCAGTGATGCAGTGATCAACTGTGAGGATGATCACATCCACATGCCCTGAACTGTGATGCAGAAACACACTGGGAGGATCCATCTGTCTCTGACCACAACTACACTTCAAAATCACAATTCAACCTGAAGCCGCCTACATCTGATATGAGAACACAATGCGTTCAGTCGGCGCCATTGTACACAACTCTGCTGAGAAACAACCACCTTTGTCAGCTCACAGGGTTGACACTGGATGCATTTCATTCAGTCGCCGAGCACCTTACCAATACATACACCAACAGCTTCCAGCTACACACTTGGGATCAGCTCCTGATGACTCTGATGAAGCTGCGTCTTCATTTATTACAGGGTGATCTTGCTGAAAGTTTTGGTGTTTCTAAACCTGGTGTTGTGATAAATTCAAAACTGCAAATTCAGAGTTCCTGGAATACCTTCGTCCAGGTGATGAAGTAATTGCAGACAGAGGCTTCACCATTACCGATCTCCTCTATGAAAGGAAGGTGAAACTTGTCATTCCAGCATTCACCAAGAGAGACATGCAACTCTCTGAAAAAGACACAACCAACACAAGGCGCATCGCACAATGCCATGTTGAGCGGGTCATATGACTAAAAAACTTCAAAACTCTTTCTTACAACAGTTCCAATTAACCTCACCTCTAAAACTGATCAAATGTAGAGAATTTGCCCTGTGTAACCTTCTAAGCAACATAATTTCTGATGTAGAGGATCAATAAGTGTTGATTTGTAGGTGCGTTCCACGTCTGTCTGTGCTGTGGTTTTGCTTTAACTAATCAGTGTAAATAGTGTATGTAGTTATTTTTATAAACTTTTACAGTGTGACCAGATGTTACCTATCTGTAAATTATTTCTATAAACCTTTACAATATGACCAGATGTTATCTGTTGTGAATTTTTTTTATCTTTACAATGTGACCAGATGTTACCTGTTTTAGTTATTTTTTATAAACCTTTACAATATGACCAGATGTTATCTATCTGTAAATTATTTTTATAAACCTTTACAATATGACCAGCTGAAGTTTTTTTAATCTTTACAATGTGGCCAGATGTTAGCTGTCAGTATTTTTTAATAAAACGATATAATGTGAGCTCTTAAAACTTAAAGGAATTAAGTCTTCTGATTTAAATGGAATAAGTCATGTCAAGTTTGCAAATGAATTCTATCTTGGTTTATTACATATGAAAATTAAATGGTGAAATATTACCTCTACATGAAGGTCAGTAAAAGGTTTCTCTAGCTTCCTGATGATAACAAACACTCTTACAACTGATTTTATCACAACTTATATTAAATTAAACATTTCCTAAAACAAATCACAAAGTTATCTCTTGTTAAACAAAACTGATTTAAAATAATTCCAGTCTTCTTCATCTACACCCTCTACATGCTGCTCCATCAACTCCTGACAGTCCCCATAGGTTTCCTCTGGCCACTTCTTCATATCGTCTACCCACGTTAACAATGACGATGGATGGGACAATATGAGACCATCTGATCGTCGTATAAAGTTTTCTTCCGTGCTCCCAATTTAAAACATTTACGGCATTAACGTTATTTGTCATTTTGCTAAAGTTATAGCTAGCTATCAACACTCTTCTAACCAACCATCCACTGGGTGTCTGACTCTAGGCGTCATCACTCTAGCGTCTGACGTCGACGGTTCCAGACTCGATGACGATGATGCTGTGGAGATCACATAAGTAGCTTCAGCTTCATGTTTTTATTTCTGGAAAATAGTTTAAATATTTCGGCATAATGCGAATAACATTAGGTGAAAATAACTTACAACTCTCCAGCTGATCTGCCACATCCCATAGCAAACTAGACAATGAATTCCTACTTGCCGCCATTTTCTTTGAAAACTCTCTCATCTATCGCTTAGCTGGCCTGACGATTCTACGTGTGAGCTCTTAACCAATGATGCACTGAAGCTACAGAAGGATTAACTAAATAATTAACTAAAAATAAAAGTTACATTTTTTTTTTTTTAAATGTAAAAATGTATAAACGCAAAAAATAAATTAAGGGGGAAAAATGAATTTTATTAAAAATGAATCATATTTATTTTATCAAGTCGTTTATTCATTTATTTTCCTATTATCAGATTTATTTACGAAATTCATTCATTATATATTTATTCATTCATTCATTTATTTATTCATTTATATATTTATTCATTCATTCATTCATTTATTTATTCATTTAATCATTTTAATTTCTGCAGGTTTGGTCCTCCATATCCCCACTTTACAAAAACACACACATTGAGTGCACACATACACTACGTGACGTAGCCTAGTAGGGTTAGTCTAGTGCGCATGCATATTTAGGGCACGATTTCACTGCGTGATTTAGTCTATTAAAATGCATTTAGAATGCCCCCAGAATTCAAGATAAGTGGCAAAAATGCCCCTGTATGTCTTTTATATTTACATAATTTAATAAATATTACACGAAGAGCGCCATTTTTCTCCAAATATCAGCATGATTACAAATGTGATACTGATTTTATACAACGTACAGTTAAATACACAAGCAGTTCATATTAAGTGGTTTACATTTTAGACAACAAATCGCTTGTTTCGCTCTATTTCGCCAATGAAAACAGTTCCAAACAAAGTCCACAGAATTATTTTGTGTCTCTGAGGAACAATTCCTGAATGAATCAGCACTTGAATGAATCGGTTGAATCTCAATGACTCGCAAACGAAGAGATTTGCTGCCACCTCCTGGTGGGTTTAAATTCACATTCTTTTCATTTTATAAATAATTTCAAATAACAGTATTTAATGTTTTATATTTTCAACAATTCAAAACATTATTTATGCATCTGTAATTGCTCTTGATTGATTCACTATAATAAAGTTTAATCTAAAGTTATATATTATACAATTTCTGTACCTTAAAATCTCCTGTTAAGCCTACATAAAAAAAACAGAAAAACATTATTTCATTTATGTTTATTCTGTATTTATTTGTGCTATTACTTGTAATTTGATTATTTGTTTCTATTTTATTACTTGCTGTACTTGTCTAACAATATTTAAGTGAGTTAATCTAGTAGCTTTTGGTGTCATAAACTTATTTATTAAGGTTACATGTATCAAAAACAACAAAAACAATAACTAGGCTTATTTTATAGGCCCATTTTGTTTTCTTACTACTATTTTAAACAGTGTCAGCCAACGGAGGCATAGAGACCGCCTTCTGATGTTTGATTGACACCCTCTCATTAGCATGTTGTGCCAAGGAAAAATAAATCGTCTCGGTTATGTATGTAACCCTCGTTCCCTGAAGGAGGGAACGGAGACGTACGTCAGTAGTGACCGACGAATTGGGATATCGCTAGAGAGCCCTATCTGCTTCGAGTAAACTAAAACAAGCCAAGGGAATTGGCGTGCGATATTTGCATAATGCGCACTGCCCCTGCCAGGTGGTATAAATAGGGGAACGAATGCAATCGCACTCTGTTCTTCGCTTCGGAGCCAACCGTGGTGTTCCTGTTTAATTCGTAGCTACCTTCTTGGAATGAAACTCTTACATTCCTGCTAAGGGATTTTTTCAGCGCTCTTGTGTTGGTGTGACGGCACTTTACAGCGAGGCCGCGAGCTGCAGAGGAGCCTGAGCTGTGCGCTCTCAACTGCTGTTCTTACAGCACATTCCCAAACACTTTCCTGTCTGTCTGACGGTTGCAATTTGGGCCGGTTCCCTGCTTTGTGATCGGGGAGTGGTGTACCCGATCACATCGCGGCTGATCCCTGTGTGCTTCGGCACGAGATCAGAGCTGATTCCCCTTCTAAAAGAGCTTCACAGACGAACCCTGCGTCTGATTCAAGATGTCATTTCATCTGTGCGTTACTGGATGCGGTCGTTCCCTGGTTCCCGCTAATGGTCACAATCGTTGCATCACATGTCTGGGCATTCAGCATGCTGAAGCAGCTTTTGTGGATAGTTCATGATCTCACTGCGGGAACATGACTATCTCAGTGTTGCGATTAAGACTCTAATACCTTGCTTCTCAGGGAGCGGGCGTCCCCTCCCCTATGCCGCGTGCTGCCGTTTTCTCTGGCCCCGGCCGGAGTGACGGCGCAACGCTGTGTAGGCAGGGTGATCTGAGGATCACGGTAAGGGCTACCCCGCCGAGTGGCCCCTGCCCCCTCTACAACACTGCAGCCTGTTGTGCTGCCGTTGGAACACGCTGGTCCCTCTACGGATGGCTACGCTTGTAGTCCAGCAGCGCCACCTGTGGCTGACCCTGTCTGACATGAGGGAGACCAACAAAGCTTGGTTCCTGGACTCCCCCGTGTCTCAGGTCGGCCTGTTCAGAGACGCGGTCGAGAGCTTTGCCCAGCAGTTCTCGGCCGCACAGAAGCAAGCTGAGGCTATTAAACATGTCCTGCCCTGGCGGTCCACTGCTGCCTCCACCCCGCCGCCGGCCGCACAGCCTCAGTCTGCTCGTCGCCAAGGGCGTCCGTCTGCGTCGTCCTCCGCCCCTGCTAAGTCGGCAAAGCAGCAGCCTACACCCGCCAAACAGCAGGGAGCCGGTCGCGGACGTGGCGCCCAGCCCGCTCAAGCCAAGCCAGGTGGCAAGAGGTCCAAGAAGCGGCCCTGAGACGGGCAACCTGGAGGAGAGGGATTCAGCTCTTCGGGAGAGGATTCCAGCATCTCTCCCACCCCCGGAGGAGGGCCGGGGGGAATTTGTGTCTTGTCTTGTCCCGCCACTGGCTCCCCGGAGTCCAGCGGTACCCACTTCCTCACAAAAATAGCAGTTTCTCAATCCTCCAGGTCTCAAGAGAGCTCGGTTGTCAGTGTGCAAGGCCCCCCTTGCCACTCTCAGCCCCCTCTCATCTCGCCAGCAGGTCCCAGTGTGATGGTCGAGGCCGCCTCCCAGCCGTCTCCCATCCACACTGCCACCTCGCAGAGTCTGACCCCACATCGGGCCGCTATGCCATCTGAGTCAGGTCCCAGCACTCTGCGTCACTGCCCCACGCCCGGTCTTCGGGTCAACTGGGGCAGAGGATCTCTTATCTCGGTATGGAACTGGACTCGGTCACCCAGACAGTGCGCCTCACCGAGGAGCGCGTCCAGTCAGTGTTGAACTGCCTGAGTACGCTCAAGCGCAGGACAGCGGCCCCACTGAAACACTTTCAGAGGCTCCTGGGGCATATGGCATCCGCAGCCGCAGTCATGCCGCTCGGATTGCTTCATATGAAGCCGCTTCAACACTGGCTTCATGGCCGGGTCCCGAGATGGGCGTGGCGGCGCGGTACGTTTCGTGTCCCCGTGACACTGAACTGCCGCCGCACTCTCACCAAGTGGTCAGATCCTTTGTTCCTGCGGGCTGGAGTTCCCCTCGAACAAGTGTCCAAGCATGCTGTGGTCCACACAGACGCCTCTGCCACAGGGTGGGGTGCCATGTACAACGGGCATGCAGCGTCAGGTCTGTGCACGGGGCCTCAACTGCATTGGCATATCAACTGCCTCGAGTTGCTAGCAGTACGTCTTGCACTGAGCCGCTTCAAGGAGCTGCTGACAGACAAGCACGTACTGGTCCGCTCGGACAGCACTACGGCCGTTGCAGGGTGGTCTACGCTCCCGCCACATGTCGCAACTCGCCCGCCATCTTTTGCTATGGAGTCAGAAGCATCTGAGGTCACTTCATGCCATTCATGTCCCAGGCGTGCTCAACCGTGCAGCCGATGAGCTCTCACGGCAGCCTCCGCTTCCGGGCGAATGAAGACTCCATCCCCAGGCGGTCCAGCTGATTTGGCAGCGTTTCGGGGCTGCACAGGTAGGTCTGTTTGCCTCCCCGGACACTGCCCACTGCCAGTTGTTTTATTCCCTGACCGACGGCACGCTCGGCACGGATGCTCTGGCACACAGCTGGCCCCAGGACCTACGCAAATACGTGTTTCCCCCAGTGAGCCTTCTTGCACAATTCCTGTGCAAAGTCAGGGAGGACGAGGAGCAGGTATTGCTAGTGGCTCCGTATTGGCCCACTCAGACCTGGTTTTTGGATCTGACGCTCCTCGCGACAGCAACCTCCCTGGCCCATTCCTCTAAAGAAGGACCTTCTGACTCAGAGACGGGGCACCCTCTGGCACCAGCATCCCGACCTGTGGAAACTCCATGTGTGGTCCCTGGACTGGATGCGGAGGTTCTAAGTGATCTCCCCCAGTCAGTTGTAGACACCATCACTTCTGCTAGAGCCCCTTCAACTAGGAGCCTCTATGCGTTAAAGTGGAACCTGTTCGTTGAATAGTGTTCCTCTCACCGAGAGGACCCCCGATCATGGTCGGTCAGGTCTGTGCTTTCCTTCCTGCAAGAGGGCTTGGAGCGAAGGCTGTCTCCCTCCACCCTCAAGGTGTATGTTGCCGCTATCGCCGCACATCACGATGCAGTTGAAGGTTGGTCATTGGGGAACCACGACCTGATCGTCAGGTTCCTGAAGTTCCCTCCATACCCTCTTGGGATCTCTCGCTGGTTTTAACTGCTCTCCGGAGTCATCCCTTAGAGCTTTTGCAATCAGTAGAGTTAAAAGTACTGTCCCTTAAGACTGTCCTCCTGGTTGCATTGGCCTCGGTGCATTTTTGGTCGACGAATCGTGCCTGGAATTTGGGCCCGGTGACTCTCAAGTCATCGTGAGACCCCGGCCTGGATACGTGCCCAAGGTTCCTACCACTCCCTTCAGAGACCAGGTAGTGAACCTGCAAGCGCTGCCTTCGGAGGAGGCAGACCCAGCCCTGGCTTTGCTCTGTCCCGTCCACGCTCTGCGCCTGTACGTGGATAGAACGCGAAGCTTTAGGACCTCAGATTAGCTCTTTGTCTGTTACGGAGGCCAGCAGAAGGGAAAGGCTGTCTCCAAGCAGAGGATGGCCCACTGGATAGTGGACGCCATCGCCTTGGCTTATCAGTCCCAAGGCGTGCCCTGCCCGTTCGGGTTGAGAGCCCACTCCACGAGAGTGGTGGCCTCATCCTGGGCGCTGGCTCATGGTGCCTCGCTGACAGATATCTGTAGATCTGTGGGCTGGGCAACACCCAACACGTTCGCTAGATTCTATAGCCTTCGTGTAGAACCGGTATCTTCCCATGTACTCGCTTCCACTAGCCGGTAAACGCGAGGAACCCGTTCTAGTGTTGGCTTGCAATGCCATTCCCACCCCCTGGGCCGCATTAGTGCATCTATGTACTCCAGTGGAGTTCCCCGCTTGGCGAACCATTTTGAGTTCCTCCGCCTCCCCTTGCGGCTCGGACATTGTGGAGTGTCTGATGCCAGGCCAAACGTCCGTCACCAACGTTGATGTTTGGCTGGGTGCCATATGTCGCGACCCCTCCATGTGAGTGGTCCCATGCGTGTATTATCCACGGTCAAACTCCCCACGGTGAGCCCGTGTCTTTCCCTTAGCAGAGTCAGCTCTGCTGTCACCTGTCAGATGAGTCTCCCCTTATACCTAGGCTGGAGCCATCCCAGGGTCTCCATATGCGTACTGCCCACGGCCAGTCCATATGTGTATTTCCACATAAATTCCTCCCCCCTGGGTAGGTAGTGGCCTCCGCAGCGATTCGCTTCCCCAGTGTAGTATAGTTTTACTGTAGTGGGTATGTCGGAACAGCAGTAGACTCTCTCAGCGTAAGCTCGCCCCCATCCCCGTCCCATTGGTGCGCCGGGTGGCTAGAGCTTGCGCTGGGCACTGGAATGGGTTCATAACTGTGGTGCTTTATTTGGGATCCCAATTCGTCGGTCACTACTGACGTACGTCAAACGTGACCGACTGAAAGGGAACGTCTCGGTTATGTATGTAACCCTCGTTCCCTGAAGGAGGGAACGGAGACGTACGTCCCGTCACCACAGTTTCTGTACCCTCGCTGTAGTGCGGACTAGGTTGTCTCCTCAGCGAAAAACAGAGTGCGATTGCATTCGCTCCCCTATTTATACCACCTGGCGGGGGCGGTGTGCATTATGCAAATATCGCACGCCAATTCCATTGGCTTGTTTTAGTTTACTCGAAGCAGATAGGGCTCTCTAGCGATATCCCAATTCGTCGGTCACTACTGACGTACGTTGAACATGACCGACTGAAAGGGAAACGGAGCTACATTCAAAAATGAATAAACGGTTAAAAGGGAAAAAAGTCAAGTTTCAGTTTAGTGTTTCCTTTAACATTTTTTTTTATTTCCCCCAACATTTGTTTTATTTCTGTATTTATTTATATCCTCACACATTCAATTATTTATGTAATTATTTATGCAGGAATATGTGGGTTTATGTATTTATTTGCATATATATATATATATATATATATATATATATATATATATATATAATTTTGTGGATTTATTAATGGATTTATTTATTTGCATATTTACAGTGGTGTAATGTAACAAAGTAATAATACTTCGTTACAGTACTTGAGTATTTTTGGGGGGAATCTGTACTTTACTTGAGTTTTTATAGTTCTGTCAACTTTTACTTTTACTACACTACATCTCCTAAATAAATTTTTTAAACTTTTATACATTTTCCCAAAGCATTTTCGTTACTTACTACAAAATAAAGAAGAAAGAACACAGACTGCAAGCAAGCATGTGCAAACAAGTTTCATTTTCCGGGTTGCATCCGTTGCTGGAGCGGCTGAGAAGAGTGTGCTGTTATTATACAGTACAAGAGCAACCTCTAGAGGCAAAATAAAAACTCACTGATGCCTCGTAGAGTTTGTTTTGACACGTGACGTGCACAGAGCGAGACACTTCAAAAACGGATTTAAAATGGACAACAAAACGGTATGTTATACAGTGTACACTACAGTACATGTTTTCATATCATTATAAAGTAATTAGTTTGTTGACTAGATGCATTAGTGGAGAACAGTAGTATGTTTGCCGTCAAGGCTGAGAGGATGCTAACATTAGTAGTACCTCAAGCGGTTAAAACAATGTGACAAAAACACGTTTGTTACCATTCATTTGCATTAGTTTATATCCATTTGTTCGCTGTTATGCATTCATTATCCAGCCAAGTTGCATATTTAAACTGTATCCTCATCATGCAGCGACAGAAACATAAATCAGAAATGTATTCGATTTCAGTTCTGTTTTTTTATCGGCACTGTAACATATTTTGATTAGATAATCATCAAGTTTTCTAAAATGGAGCCAACTAATGTGTACAAGTATACATATAATAGACCTATGCTATCCCTTTGTGTGTAAAGATGTAATTTTTAAGCATGACTGTTTGGATTTATATGAAATGGTAACACTTTACAATAAGAGTCCATTTGTAACATTAAAAAAGGTTAATAAAAGTATTGTTCATTTTTAATTTCAACATTTACATTTTAACATTTTAAAGTTGTCTCTTACATTAGTTATAATGCACTATGAATTAACATGAACGATCAATGTATAATTAATATATTAGAAGGGCTGAACGATTATGGCCTAAAATCAAAACCTCGATTAATTGAACATTTTAGGCTACCTCGATTAATGTGTGATTATTTTGTTTCTGATTTGATTATTTTGTGCGCCCTCGATGCGCACTTTTGCTGAGCCCGCACTGGTGCGAGCTCCGCGGCAGACTTCTTCCCGACAGTCAAAGCGACGTTACATCACGAAAGTGCGGACTCGTAGGAAGGCCGTGAGTGTTTAGGGTGCCATTTGGGACAGGGCCTTTAAGGGGGAAGTATTAACAGGATTAAAAAACCGAAATAACCGACATGGGAAAATTACGTCAGTTAGAGGTTCTGAATTTCGGTTTCGATTACTTTTCGATTAATCGTCCAGACCTATAGATTAGCATTTTTTATATTTAAAACTTACAATAAACATTTGGCCATTTTTTTAATTCAAAGAAACAAAATGTAAGAAAGAGTTAAAACTGAACACAATCTTGCTGCTCAAACTGACTATAGAACAATTTTTAATAATTTTTTTGCTCCTTTTGTATTTTGCATGTACTTGTACTTTTACTTTCAATACTTAAGTACGTTTAATATCAAAAAAAATATTTTTTGTACTTAGGTACGAAAAGTATCACATACTTTAAAACTTTTACTCAAGTAACATTCTAAACAGTGACTTTAACTTCTACCAAAGTCATTTTCTGGTAAAATATACTTTTACTCAAGTATGGTTTTCGAGTACTTATTGTTTTTGCAGGTTTCGTCCTTCATACTGCAGGTGTGTGATGTGATGATGTGTGAATCCTCATGTTCTTTTGTTTATGCTGCTATTTGCGCATGTAAAGCTAAACCCCTGGAAAAAAACATTATTTTATGGTATTTTTAATGGGTCACAAACACCCATCTATTTTAATTTAATTTTAATTTTAATTTGACATTCTAATCTTAACGGTTTATGATTGACTAATGAGCTTCAGTTGTTATCAGGAAAATAATCTAAATGATCAAAATGCTCTCATTACAATTCTCCACCAGATTTACAATGCTGCATACAAGTTCACAATAAGTCAAAAAATTTGATCGTAGCCACCACTCACATCCATGTTGATAAATGTATATTATATATTTTAAAAGTGTTGTTATATTAATCCATATGATTACTTGCTTTTGATCCAGATTTTATGGCCCCATTGTTATTATATTTGTATTTTAAGTCATTTTAAAGGCCATTATTTGCTTAGGTCTATTTTTATTATCACTAAAAATATCCGATTACTTGATTAATTGTGAAAATAATCGACCGATTAATAATCATTAGTGACAGACCTAAATGTAATAATAGTTTAATTCCCCTATTCCATTTTGTTACTTCATGAATAAATGAAATTATAAAATTCAGTGACATAGAGAGTCACATATGATCTTACCCCAATATCTCCAGTTTACAGTGAGGATTCTCCAGTACAGCAGAGACTATCTTCACTCCAGAGTCTCCTAGATTATTCCCAGACAGATTCAGTTCTCTCAGGTGTGAGGGGTTTGATCCCAGAGCTGAAGCCAGAGCAGCACAAACTTCATCTGTGACACCACACTGCCTCAACCTGTAGAGAACAATGACACACTCTTCACTCTCTCAACAGAGACTTCATTATCAAAGAGAAACCAATAACAAACTCAAATCACCATGTTAGATGATCTTGGTCTGTGTCACAGAGAAAAAAACATTATCATAACACACCTGCAGTCAAATTCAAGCTGAAATAATACATATATTTACATGTATGATCATAATTTGTGCAATACCTCTTTTTTAAACAATTAATTAAATATGTCAGTGAGCTTTACTGTTACTCTAAGAGATTATATAAAAACTGATATAACAAATTAAAACTGAATATCATATAAAAATCTAGAAGAATTGTAACAGGAGAGGTTAATGTAATGAACATTAAAGAGTCATGAAACCCCCCCTGCACTTCTGGCATCCCCCTCGTGAAAAGGTTCTCATTCGCGCTTGAATGTTTAGACTATAAAATCTGGTGAAATACAGTACTCTTTTTTTACAATTATCTTACATAGCCTAGCCGTTTTTAATATGATGGACAGTTTAAGGAACCCAACCTTGTTATACTTAATAAATATATTTGCTTCTTAGCCCTCTAATGTGTTCCCTGCAACTGGAGTATTCTCTGTCTGAAGCGCACAACTGCATGAACTCAACAGAATTATAAACGATTCTAAAGACTAATGTTGCGTTCCCAAATGCAAATTTAAACGTCACACAAGCCTCGAGGAAAGCTGAGGAGAGCCTGTCGGACTGTTCTCACCTTTTCCAAGAGACTGATGGAAAATATATAGCCTTTTGTTGTTGTTGTTATTATTATACCAATACTATATTATTATCGTACTAGTCACTATTTAATTTACTATTTTTATTATTGTCTATATTATTCTGCAATTGATATTACATTGTATTTGTGATTATTATTATACCAGTACTATTATATTATACCACTTGAGATTATCAATCTATTATAGTTATGCTGTTATTTTATTGTCTATATTCTGTAAATGATATTACATATTCTATTGTTATTATTATAGTATTATCATACTATATACTATTATCAATATATTATATTATTGTACTTATACTATTATATAATTGTACTATTTGTTACTATTTTATTTGCTGTATACTGTTTGTTTATTGGCAGTATTATATACTTTATTATTGACTATATTATTATATTATATACTACATAAACTATTTCTTATATATACTGTATAACAAAATATTTACTATTCTCACTTTATCGTACCATGTCATATGTCTTACCATAAAGGATCCATCAGTTATTGTTGTTGTATGTTTTGGAGTATCTGTCTGTAAATATCTGTATCATTTTAGTGCTATAAAAATACAGAAAGCAGCCTGTGTGATTTGTATTTGATGATTTTTCATTTTATCAATGGTGGTCAATTCTAAGCTCAAGAAAAGCTAAAATTGGGTTAAAGACAGAAAATGCCTTTTCCACAATAAGAAAACTTTATTTCAATTTAACGCATCGGCGCTTTTTTCTTTTTTCGAAAGCGTTCGGGAGCTTGTGCTCCGGTGGCGTCTGTCGTTACTAAGCAACCATGAGCTGCACTCTCCATGACGACACGGTAGTTTGTTTCAGCAAAGGATATACAGATTTCCAGCACTGAAAATCACTTGCAGTAGCTCTGCTACAGCAGATTTATTTAATAATGTGTATCCGTGTACAGCTCTGATCAGATATTCCTCCATCTTGGCTGAGCTTTGTCCTGCAGATGACACAAAAAATCTTCTGTCCAATGATCAGTCACTGAGTCTGTCAGACTATGCGACGAAAAATATTTAAGACCTATCGAATCTGAATTTAAGACTTTTTAAGGCCTTTTATTAAGAGAAATATATTTAAGACCTTTTAAGGACCCGCAGCCACCCTGCACCAGCATGGAACAGACCAGGAAAAAGTACTATAACCTTGTAAATATCGTTCATTTGAATGAATGATTGACGTTTATATTTTTGGACTGTGAGTGTAATTCGCAGACGGTCCCTTTAGCAGCCTAGGTGAAAATGAAGCGAATATCTAAGTTAAAACTAGCAAACGGACAAACGGATCTACAGTCACATGAAATGTAGCTGCTAACTGACCTAAAGCGTGTGTAGATGCATCTACTCTGAAGAGAATATAATCAGCAGATATAGTGTACTATTATTTTCTACAGTGTCAGCAAATGACTCTTTTACAATGATCAGCCAATGGAGGCACAGAGACCACCTTCTGATGTTTGATTGACACCCTCTCATTAGCATGTTGTGCCAAGGAAAAATAAATATAAAGCTACATTCAAAAATGAATAAATGAATAAACGGTTAAAAGGAAAAAAAAGTCAACTTTCAGTTTAGTGTTTCCTTTAACATTTTTTTTTTTTTTATTTACCCCAAGGTTCGTTTTATTTATTTATTTATTTATTTATATCCTCACACATTCAATTATTTATGTAATTATTTATGCAGGAATATGTGGATTTATGTATATATTTGCACGTTTATTTATTTATTTATCTATGTATCATTTTGTGGATTTATTTATTTATGGACATATTTATTTGTGTATTTATATATTTATTGTTTTTGCAGGTTTCGTCCTTCATACTGCAGGTGTGTGATGTGATGATGTGTGAATCCTCATGTTCTTTTGTTTATGCTGCTATTTGCGCATGTAAAGCTAAACCCCTGGAAAAAAAAAAAACATTTTATGGTATTTTTAATGGGTCACAAACACCCATCTATTCTAATTTTAATTTTAATTCTAATCTTAGCGGTTTATGATCGACTAATGAGCTTCAGTTGTTATCAGGAAAATAATCTAATTGATCAAAATGCTCTCATTACAATTCTCCACCAGATTTACAATGCTGCATGCAAGTTCACAATAAGTCAAAAAATTTGATCGTAGCCACCGCTCACGTCGCGTGGAAATGGCCGTACGTTTTCTGTCATACGTTCGTTTCATAAATGAGGCCCGATGTGTGCCATTTCATCAGATTTGTAAGGTAAATTATTTATTAACCTACACCAGAGGTCGGCAATTAGGTTTGGCATTGGGCCAAAAAAAAAATTTCGCCACTAAATGGCGGGCCAAAACATAGTCAAAGCCCATTGAATACGCCCATTAATGGCATGTTTGAGTCATGCTCTTAATTTTTTTATTTCCTCTTTCCATATTGTGAATAATAAATCTGTATCATTTTAATTTGCTTGTTACACAATGGATCCTAACTTACTGTAATAATTATTTGACCTAGCCTACTTTTACACTCAGAATTATTCCTTGGCATCCTCACGTACTAAACTGCATTTTTTTTTTAATTGGTTGCGTGCATGCTATTACATCGTGTGCAGACTGATGTTAACATTTAAGCTCTGGTGAGAGAAAATGGCACTATCAAAGGGTCTAAAGAGGAGAGTTGTACGGAAGCCCATTTCCGCCACTAAATAAAAAAAATAAAAAGAGTAATTGCGACTTTTTATCTCAGAATTCTGACTTTTTTTCTTGTAATTAACTGACGGACAGTTTCTCTGTCTAACAATTCCGGACATCCAACATCTGGTGCATCCAACGATAGAGCCGTGCTGCCGTCCTGATGTCTGAAGCTGTTGGCGTATAAAATGTGCCACTTCAGCTTCATCTGTTTTATTGCGCCTCCGCCACAGCTGATTCTTATTATTATTACTATTATATTGGTATTATTGTGTAATCACAACACATTTGCTCAAAACTTGTCAAATTCATTAGTGTATCCAATTCTGTTAAAAACAACTTTTATTCACTAAATAGCCTACTTCCACTGTAATTTTGTAATTGTAATTCTACCCGTGAATGCCCCCTTTTATGGAGCCACCAGACTTGAGTTGCAGTTACAAAAGTTGATGAAATATGATAAGTATTGGCGTTTTAGTATTAAGCCCACTAGATGGCAGTAAAAGCTGTTTTTTCTCCTGGAAACGCTGTACTCATGTACAAGGTTACCGTGGAAACATGCTATACTATGCATATTCCTGCATAATGTTCTCTCTAATGTCCGGAGACTAAACTTCATGTTATGTGCCTCCTCCAATAATATCAAAATTTCTTTATTGGTAAATCAGCGCTAAAAATAATCCTTTATGATGTCTTCCATTTTATGTATAATAATAACGAAGCAGCAATCCTGATGGTCAGTCGCAATGAAAGGAAACGCAAGCAAAGTAAGAACTGTGAGAAATAAAGTTTCACACAATTGTGAGAAAAAAAGTCAGAATTGCGAGAAAAAAAGTCAGAATTCTGAGATAAAAAGTCGCAATTACTCTTTTTATTTTTTTATTTAGTGGCGGAAACGGGCTTCCATAGAGTTGACAGCGAAAATACAAAGAAGAATGGACAGACAACTATGCGTTCATCCCGTGCCTCTTTCTTCTCCTTTCCAAAGCGCTTGCGCTCCCGTGGCGTCTGTCGTTGCTATGCAACCATGAACTGCGCTCTCCAGACAGATCTATTTCAGAACCAGCTGCTATCAAAATAATCTGACTGCGGGCGCGAGCCGGATATATTTGCTGGCGGGCCAGTTTTGGTCCGCGGCCCGCCTATTGCCGACCACTGCTATACACCTTGCTAAATCTGCAAAGTAATGCTCTCAAAACAGATGTGTTAAAAACAACACAACCTGTGTTAGATCTTAACACACTCGTGTGTCTAGTTAAGGACAACTCACACATGTGTTATTCCTGCTCATTTTCTACACACTAATGTGTTATATTTACACAATTTGTGTCAATTATGTACACAAAATGACACAAAATGTGTCACAAAAAATAACACAAAAAATGTGTTATTAATTAACACATCCTTTTTGAGAGGCAAAACAATATCTTAAAGGGTTAGTTTACCCAAAATTAAAATTTCTGTCATTAATTACTCACCCTCGTGTCATTTCAAACTCGTAAGACCTTCATCATCTTCGGAACACAAATGAAGATATTTTTAATAAAATCCGAGATCCAATGCAACTACCACTTTCAAGCCTCAGAAAGGTAGTAAAGACATCATTAAAGTATTCCACGTGACTCCAGTGGTTTAAACTCAATTTTATGAAGGGACGCGAGTGCTTTGTTTGCGCAAAAAAACAATTTTCCACTTTATTTACCAAATAATATTATCCAAAGCGTGTTCACGCAACAGTCTCGTGTAAACTCAAAACACGTGTCATGATGCACGTTGCAGATCAATATTTTCGTGAATAAAGTGGTAAATTATGTGGGGGTTTTTGCGCTCGTGTCACTTCACAAAATAATAACTGAGGTTAAACCTCTCTAGTCACATGGATTACTTTAACAATATATTTCCTACCTTTCTGGACTTTGAAAGTGGTAGTTGTGTATGGAGGGACAGAAACCTCTCGATTTCATTAAAAATTACTTTTTCAATTTTAGTTTAATTTGTGTTCAGAAGATGAACGAATTCAAGGTCTTACGGGTGTGGAACGACACGAAGGTGAGTAATTAACGACAGAATTTAGATTTTTGGGTGAACTAACCCTTTCAGAGCCAGGGGTAAACTTTTGAACAAGATGATGGTGATGTGTACATTTTTCTTTCTTTTTAATATGTTAATATCTTATTAAGCCACTAAAGGGCAGTACTAAATGAATTTTTAAACAAAATAAGAACAATTTACACCGATCATCCCGTTAAAAAGTTTACACCCCCTGGCTCTTAATGGATGTTGTCTTCTTTAGCATCACTAAATGTTTGCAGCTTTTGTAATAGTTGTGTTTGAGTCCCTCAGTTTGTCCTCAGTGTGAAAAGATCGATCTCAAAATCATCCAGACACTAAAAGAAAGGGGTCAAATATGCAGAAGATGCTGGAAAACCAAAGAATGCGCAGGAGCTGGAGGATTTTTCTGAAGAACATTGGGCAGTTTAACTGCTCAAACAAGGGACTCCTGAACAACCACCACAAAAAAACAAAAACAAAAGAACAGCCGTGGATCATCCAGGTAGTGGCACACAATATTAAAAATCAAGTGTATATAATTTGTCTTGTAGTTTGTCCTGTGAACTAGGCTATCCATAATAAACATGTTAGTGAAGCTTAATTAGGGCAGTACAAAATAAAAACTATTTTCATGGTCCTTCTTTAATAAATATATATATATATATATATATATTTTTTTTTGGAGGTTCTGCAAGGTGTATGTAAAATGTTGTAAAATGTACGGCAAAATGTTGCTATGGTTACTATGTCGGTTTGTCGATTTCATGACTCACTCAGAACAAAAATTTAGCGGATTCATTTCCTCCCACATTTAAATGCAGTTATCACTCCTAAAACTTTGCAGTTTGAACGTGACCACTGGTCCTCTAGCAACATGAAAAACAATTATTTGTTCCCTTTAAGCCGTCACTTACCACGTTCTGCACTCTCACGAAAACACTTGTCATAAACAATGAAGTAGTCCACACTGCACAGTGAATCTCTTATTTACATCGCGTCTAGAGTAGACTTTGCTGGTTATGAGGGGATTTGCAAAAGTATAAAGCTTGTGCTGATTCTGAACACAGACATTCTGAGCGAATTCTCCGCATGGCGACTCTAAACGCCTCTGATCTGATGGGCCATTGTGTTCACGCGCTCAACGTCTGCGATTGGCTACAATGTTCAACGCTGCAACAATACAATGTAAGTATTTTCGTTTCGTTTTTGAATAATACCATATTGTGCCCTTCAGTGCCCGGACTCGGCTGTACTCTGGAAATTTTCCAAGTCCGAGTTCATTAAAAATTGGACTCGAGTCCGGACTCGATCTCTATCAATATCTTTGAAATTTGTGAACTGTTCATCACGATTTCAAAATAAAAGTTTAATCTCTGAGTTGAGTTTGCATGTTTTGATGTCCACATATCCTTGCCAAATATTAAAGATTAAGTTAACATTTAAAATAATGTCGTTTGGCCAATATTAAATAGAGATTTGATCTGCTGTAAAGTGCGACAACAACAATCACCAGGCCGTTGGCGCCCTCTGCAGGCATTTGTTATAATACATAATATAATTGTTTATACAATGTATATTATGTATTTTAAAAGTGTTGTTATATCAAACCATATGATTACTTGCTTTTGATCCAGATATTATTGCCCCATTGTTATTATATATGTATTTTAAGTCATGTTAAAGGCCATTGTTTGCTTCGGTCTATTTTTATTATCATAAAAAATATCCGATTACTTGATTAATTGTAAAAAAAAATAATCAACCGATTACTTGATCACCAAAATAATCGTTAGTGACAGCCCTAAATGTAATAATAGTTGAATTCCCCTATTCCATTTTGTTACTTCATGAATAAATGAAATTCTAAAATTCAATGACAGTTTCATGTGAGAGTCACATATGATCTTACCACAGTTTCTCCAGTTTACAGTGAGGATTCTCCAGTACAGCAGAGACCATCTTCACTCCCGAGTCTCCTAGATTATTCTCAGACAGATTCAGTTCTCTCAGGTGTGAGGGGTTTGATCTCAGAGCTGAAGCCAGAGCAGCACAACCTTCATCTGTGACACCACACTTCCTCAACCTGTAGAGAACAATGACACACTCTTCACTCTCTCAGATCAACAGAGACTTCATTATCAAAGAGAAACCAATAACATAAACTCAAATCACCATGTTAGATGATCTTGGTCTGTGTCACAGAGAAAAAAACATTATCATAACACACCTGCAGTCAAATTCAAGCAGGAATAATACATATATTTTTAAATGTATGATCATAATTTGAGCAACATCTCTTTTTAAACAATTAATTAAATATGTCAGTGAGTTTTACTGTTATTCTAAGAGATTATATAAAAACTGATATAACAAATTAAAACTGTATATCACATAAAAATCTAGAAAAATTGTAACAGAGGTTAATGTAATGAACATTAAAGAATCATGAAACCCCCCTCTTTCAGCTCAAGTCTACCTCACAATCATCTTAAATGTGTGTGATCAGATAGAGATAAAAAGAGCAGGAAATCTAGCCACGCCCCCAGAACTTCTTATTTTTAAATATATATTTTATCACATTAAAAGATATATCTTATATTGTAATAATACATACTATTGTCCTGCGGCATTTAATAATCATGATAATAATTAAAATGTTATATAATATAATAAAAGTATTAATAGAATTGTTATTATTAAAGTACCTGCCAAAAATCTGGAAACAATTATTAATTATTTTTTTTAAATAAATCTCTTTTGCTCACCAAGGCTGCATTTATTTGATCAAAAATACAGAAAAACAGTAATATTGTGAAATATTGTTACAAATTCAAGAAACATTTCTGATTATTATCAATGTTGAAAACAGTTGTGCTGCTTCATATTTTTCTGGAAATGGCGATACATTTTATTTTTCAAAATTCTTTGAAAAAGAGAAAGTTCAATGAACAGCATTTACTGTATGTGCATTTATCAAATATATTACATTTATTAAAGCATTTATTAACTAGAAATATTTTGTAACATTTTAAATGTCTTCACTCTTCTCAATTTCTATCACTTTAATGTAAGATGAATTAAAGTATCGATTTCTCTCTTTTTTAAATCTTACCACAAATGTTTGAATGGTATCATTGTTTCCACAAAAATGTTTGGCAGCAAAAACTGCTTTTTAACATTGATAATAATAAATAGTAAATGTTTCTTGAGCTGCAAATCAGCATTTCTGAAGGATCATGTGACACTGAAACTTCTCTTTGTAAACAACAACAGAATTATAAACGATTCTAATGACGAATGCTGCGTTCCCAAATGCAAATTAAAGCGTCACAAACGCAGTAGCATTTACAGTGAATCGACACTGAAAACACAGTACTGTTACAGCAAACATGCAGCGCGTCAGACTATAGCCTATATTTATGTAATTACATCACAACCGTTGCGAATTTTATGACAGTACTATGTAATCTCAAATTCTCACCAACGTTCATAAAAAAAGTTACCGGCGAGTAACAAGTTTCAGCGCTGATTCTACTCGCATTCGGTGCTTTGAACCATTTGAACCCTTTTGGAACTGTTGTCGCGTCTAAAAACGCATGGAAAACGCGTCCGCGCCGCTTTATCCTTTCCAAAGCGCTCCGGTGGCGTCTGCTGTTACTAAGCAACCATGAGCTGCGCTCTTCAGCAAAGGATATACAGATTTCCAGCACCGAAAATCACTTGCAGTAGCTCTGCTACTAGATTTATTTAAAAATGTGTATCCGTGTACAGCTTTGATCAGATATTCCTCCATCTTGGCTGATCTTTGTCCTGCAGATGGCGCCACGCAGCACTCTCTGGACAATTAATTTGATCAATATAAATGTGGATTAAATGAGATTCCTCTTCAGTTATCAGACATTAATATTCTTCGTTTTGCTTATCTTTCTGCACCTCTTTTTATTAATGGTATTTTTACTTCTTTTAATGTAAAGTAGGTCTACTTGGTGCCTATTGTAGGCCCTAATGCTTTTTATTGTAAAGTACTTTGAGCTGCATTCCTTTTATGAAATGTGCTGTAAATAAAGTTTATTATTATGACAACAAATAATGATATAGTTAAGCAACATATGATACAGTTAAGCATCATCACACACCGAGTACGTTTTCCCAAATAGCATGTTTGAAAATGTGAAATTGCATTTTATACAATTCAATGAACATGTAGTTAAAATAAGTGACTTACATTTTTGATGCAATATTGTCTGTTTATGGCCAATGAAAATAGTTCCAAAGATCATACCAGAACCTTTGCCCATCTCCGATTAACACACAGCTTTGTTTAGACTGATTCAATGATTCAATTACCCATTTAAGACGTTCCCTGCGTCCCATTGTGCATACTATCCACCCTATCTGCCCTAAATAGTATTGAAAATGACTAATGTTACATACTATTTAGGATGGATAGTATATGTACATTGAGACGCAGGCATTCAGTTTGATTCTTAAATGAATCAGCCATTTGAACGATTCAGCTGAATGAATGACTCAATGACTCACCCATAAAGACAATCACTTGCCGCCACCTACTGGCAGTTTAATTTCATATTTATAAGTATTCTAAATATACATTATTTCATTTATACAGTGGCAGGAAAAAGTATGCCTATGTTAACCCCTTGAAATTAACTTGTTATAAAATGTAATCTGATCCTCATCTGATTCATGCTTAAACACTTTGAGATTGTTTTATATCCATTAAAGAAGAATGGACAAATTCCACCTGAACGTTTTGCAGGTCTGATCATTGTGTTTGTATTGTGATGAATTAGATCACATTTTATGACAAATTACTGCAGAAAACAGTTCATTCAAGGGGTTTGGATACTTTTTTCTTGCCACTGTGTGTGTGTGTGTGTGTGTGTGTGTGTGTGTATATATAATATAGGGTCTGTGTAAATACATCTGAATGCCACTTCTGATGCAGAATCTGTTTCCTCTGCAATGGAAAAAAAAAGATTTTGTTTGATACTGATTTCATTTAATTTGTAAAGCCTTATAGTGACTTATTATCCAATCTTATGTATTGATAAGGAATATGACATGAAAGATGAGAGCCTGCATTTAATAAGAAAGGAAAATATTGCCTTTATAAATGTTATAAAAAGCCATGATAATCAATTTAAGGGGCCAAATACAAATATGCTGATTTAAGTAACAGAAAACCGACGGGAATATTGGAACAAAAAATATAAACTTTACTAGATACGATGTTAGTTATTGTGTCATCAGTATTTGAAAAGGGCATAGATTTGATCATAGTGAGTTTCCAGCTGAGGAGAGTCAGTCGTCCTCCATGTGAGGAAAGTGAGTCTCCTGCTGCGTGAGGAGAGTGCGGATACAGATCCACCGCTGGCCTATCAGTGGGAAACGCAGTAGACACTGGCAATAGTACAGTGACTTCCGACAAATCATTAGTCTTATTTTTGGACCTTCCGGCCCACCGTAAGTGTAGACATTATGATAATAAGAGATTTATTGAGCAGTGTGGACAGCTTCATGGATTATAATGGAACTTCATGAGATTGAATCATCGTGATGAACTAAGATGAGTGACAGCTTTTTAGTGATTATAAAGGAAACGCTCTAGACTTTCTAGACTATATATAATACATTCAGAATTTGAGAAAATCTTTTGTTTTTCATGCTTAACCGGGAGTGACATCCACTAAATTCATGTATTTGAGCAATACTTATTGTCATTTATGTGTGATTTTATTATTTTGTGTCTCATTTGATTGGGTGGAGCAGCCGTCAGTCTGAGTGGGTCAGTGTCACCCTGACCTTATGTAGCCTCACCACTGATGTGATGAGATGAGAGTGAAGATGAATGAAATCAGCTTTATCTTCAGATATCAAACACATTAACTGTGATTCATCTAAAATCAGTTTTATGTTCATTACAATCCCAAACACTCTGATTTGGTCTCACTAATGTATTAACGTTTACATTAAATTAAAATTAATATAGAAAAAAGTTTAAATATAAATGTTTATCATACATGTATTATAAATGCATATATTTGAAAATAAATTTCTCACACAAATGTCATAAAAACAGTTACGTAGATCACAAATCAGGTCAGAGAGGTGGAGGGTTTAAAAGCTGAAGTGTGACGCTCATATTTTATTAAACCATTAATTTATAATGTTTAAGTAAGAAATGTTATAATGTTTTAACAGTGATGATTGTTCTCAGTGTTACTTACTCAGCTGACCTAGTTTCTGTAACCACAGGCAGGAGCTTCTGAAGAACTTCATCTGCTGTATTTACTGCGTCACTGTTTGAATAAAAAACAAGGTAATTATTAATGCTAATAATAATATCATTTGTAAATAATACATTACATTCCTTGCTAAATATCTAAATACATTTTTTTTAATTAAACACTGCTTTATAAAGGACGTGAAAATGTTTTTTTAGTATCTAACTGTAGAAGCTACTAAACGTATTCAGCAACACAGATTTGTTTTTTCTTTTTCTTGTCAGTGTTGCTGTGGCAGGTCTATCAGTCTTCATTTACACTACAACACTTAGTGCACAGATCTATTTTGACATCAGATTTTTTTTGTCCCGTCCGTTGCTATGGTTATCACTATGTCAATCATCCTCCAGTTCCAGGATTCTCCCACATATTGATATTGGCTTGTAGACTCGTATCTCGTATACTGGTATCGGTGCATCCCTATTAAAAATCTTTATATTAACTGGCTTTTTTATTAATGCAGTACAGTGAATGACAGTCGTCTGTGTCTCCCAGTGTCTTACATTATTGGCAGTTTAGTGATTAATTTACACCAAAACAAAAGATAACATGTATGCCTTAATCTCCGAAAATATAATTTTTGTCTTACATTTCATAATGTACTCAGATAAGCTCAGAGCGACTCGTTTTTCATCAGTTCTTTTTCCTGAATTGGAATGTGTGCAAAGGATTGTGGGAGATTGAAGGACATGAAGGATACACTTGACGCATCCTTCAAAATGAGCTGAATTAAGGACATGAAACTAACTCTGCCTTCAAAGGATCCTTCAAATTGAGACGGTCTTCAGAGGCGCTTGATGACGTGACAGTCGAGATATGCAGCCTTACTAGGACACAGCCTCCGTTTGAGAAGCACCCGCAAATTATGTACAATATCCCAGAAATCAGTCTGTGCCCCGTGATTTAAACACCTCTGATCTCTTTGTTTCTCTTTGTTCATAATCTTATAGACTGTAATGATTGAAATCAGTGTTACTTACTGATCATTTTCAGCTCCAATGAAGCTGCTCAGGTGAAACTGATTCATTGTCTCCTCTGAGCTCAACAACACAAAAACTAAAGCTGACCACTGAGATGAGGAGAGTTTCACTTTACGTAATCCTCCATATGTATGAGGTTCAGCTTCGTTCACTAGTGAAAGATCACCCAGTTCATTCAGACAGTGAAACAGATTGATGTATTTATCTGGAGAGGGATTCTCACTGATCTTTTCTTTAATATAGTCAACTGTTTTCTCATTGTTGTGAGATCTGTTTCCTGTCTGTGTCTTTAGTTCTTGTAAGAGACTCTGATTAGACTCCACTGACAGACCCAGAAGGAAACGAAGGAAAAGGTCCAGATGCCCATTTTTACTGTCTAAAGCCTCATCCACAGCTCTCTGATGGAGATCAGATAGTGAAACTTTACCAAACCAACTAATGGAGACAGTCTGGTCAAACACATTGATGTTCTTGTTTATAAAGGAGAGATGCACATATAGAGCTGCTAGATGTTCCTGAATGCTCAGATGAACAAAGCAGAAGACTTTCCCCTGATACAAGCCCAACTCCTCTCTGAAGATCTGAGTGCACAATCCTGAGTACACTGATGCTTCTGTCACATCAATGCCACACTCTCTCAGGTCTTCCTCATAGAAGATCAGATGTCCTTTCACAAGCTGCTGATAAGCCACTTTCCCCAGTTTGACAATCATGTCTTCATCTTTCACTTTCTTCTCATAGTCCTTCTCATGTTTGATGTTGGTCTGAATGATCAGGAAGTGTGTGTACATTTGAGTGAGAGTCTTGGGAATCTCTCCTCTCTCTGCTTCACTCAACATCTTCTCTAGAACAGTGGCTGAGATCCAGCAGAACACTGGGATGTGACACATAATAAAGAGGCTCCTTGATGACTTCAGGTGTGAGATGATCCTGTCGGCCAGACTCTGATCTCTGATTCTCTTCCTGAAGTATTCCTCCTTCTGTGGGTCACTGAATCCTCGTACCTCTGTCACTCGATGGACACACTTAGAGGGGACGAGATCAGCTGCTGCTGGTCTGGAGGTGATCCAGATGAGAGCAGAGGGAAGCAGATTCCCCACAATGAGGTTCATCAGCAGCACGTCCACTGAGGCTGATTCAGTCACATCACACAACCTCACATCGCTCTGAAAATCCAGAGACAGACGACACTCATCCAGACCATCAAAGATGAATGAAACTTTATATTTATCACTGGATATTTCCATTTCTTTTGTTTCAGGGAAAAAGACATGAAGAAGATCTGAAAGACTGAGTGTTTTGTCCTTCATCAAGTTGAGCTCTCTGAAAGGAAGTGGAAATATGAGCTGGACGTCCTGATTCTCTTTCCCTTCAGCCCAGTCCAGGATGAACTTCTGCACAGAGACTGTTTTTCCAATGCCAGCGACTCCCTTTGTCAGCACAGTTCTGATGGGTTTGTCTTGTCCAGGTAAAGGTCTAAAGATGTCACTGCATTTGATCGATGTGTCCTCTGTTTCTGCTCTCCTGGACTGTGTCTCAATCTGTCTCACCTCATGCTCATTACTGATCTCTCCACTTTCACTCTCTGTGATGTAGAGCTCTGTGTAGATCTCATTCAGGAGTGTTGGGTTTCCCTGCTTTGATATTCCCTCATACAAACACTCAAACTTCTTCCTCAGATTTGATCTCAATGTGTTGAGGACTTCAGCAGGTTTAGAGTCATGGCTGTAAGATTAAAATATCAGATTATTACACAAGTAAATAGAATAGAAATAAAATAAAATAAATCACAAAATGGATTTTTATTTTACTGTATTATGGTACAAAGAACATCATTAGGTTTTTCTGAAATGTTTCAATTATTAATCATGTGTTTGAGTGATGTGTGATGTGGATTTTTGTGAATGTATTAACAATACAATACATAGAGCTTTGCACAAGTGAGCAATGATAATCATTAATAGACTCAAACTTGCAGGATTTGAACTTATTACACTGCTGTATATTAATAACAATTCCATAAAAATTAAATACAATAAGCTTAACTTTTAATAGAAATTATATACCTGAGATCAGGCCGTGTGTCTTCACTCTTAAACCCTACTGGCGGATCCATAGATCTGTCACTCTTCATAGACACACAGCTGGACTCTGGGTTTGAGCTCTTCTGCTGGACTGAACTATAACAGAGAACAGATTCAGTTTAATCCTTTAGATTACTGTGTTTATTCTGTATGAGAGGAACCATATTAATACAAAATGTAATAGAACAGATTGACCAATGAACACATAGATCAGGTGCTTGAATGAACACTTAAACCTGTGCGCTCGAAACAAGAGATAAAACATGGAGCATGAACGTCTGAACACCAACACTGAACTGAAACTGAACTCAACAGAAGTGTCAGGATCTGAACACCACGCTCCACACACACAATGTATCACACAGAAGAAAGAGTTTTATAAAGGATGAGTTATAAAACTGACGCTCAGTTTATGATATTCAAATGAGGTCATTCCTGAAGACAAAGAACCACTTTGCCACCTAAAACTGTAGTGTCAGGATTGGCTGTGACACTCTGAAGGAGAGCCAATCTGAGTGACCCACTGCGTGACCCCACCGCTGCTCACCTTTCATTAAAGACACAAAGACTAATGTGTTGTATTTCCTTTTAGTGTTAGTGTGTCTTAGAGTAATCAGTAAACATGATGTCACATGATGATGTTTGTTGGTTTTATGTTCACAAACTGAGGGCACTGGTTCTGTCAGATTCCGACTACTGTGTCCAGAATATCAATCTGATCAATATTAATTGTTACTGTTTATAGACAAAACAGTGATCATTTAATAAACTGACAGATAGTTATATGAGCACATCTATAAGCACATCTTTTATTGAAATGTTATTCTGAGTACCTGAGATCAGACCGTTTGTCTTCACTCTTAAACCCTACTGGCGGATTCATAGATCTGTCACTCTTCATAGACACACAGCTGGACTCTGGGTTTGATCTCTTCTGCTGGACTGAACTGTAACAGAGAACAGATTCAGTTTAATCCTTTAGATTACTGTGTTCATTCTTTATGAGAGGAACCATATTAATATAAACACACTTATTTTTTTATCAAAAACACTTTGAGGAAATGTTATGAACTTTTTATTTAATATTTCATGTAAGTTTTAAAACAAAAACACAGGCAAAAATGATATTTTTTTCTGTAAACTGTTATAAACACAATATTTAACAGTGTTTGTTGAAAGTACCTGAATCCTGGAGAAAAATCTCCATCTCTGGATCCTTGTGAATTACCCATGATGAAGCTGCAGGAGAATCTGATGAGTTTGATCTCCTCCACTGACTCTGAATGAACAAAACATTCAGACACTAAATTAAATAATTAAATTAAACAACTTTCATAATTTAGCTGAACATATCTTGAGTGTCGGAGAAGAAGGATCACGTGACTGCATTAACACAAAAGAAACCTTGAAGTGAAAGAAACGCTTTATTACAGATTTTACATCAAACAATCACTTAAAATGTCCTCCAGAGATTCATATTAATATGAGGAAGTCTCCACACATGAACACTCACCTCGATCAAACTACAAGATACAGCTTCTCAAATCCTCCAGCTTTAACATCATAAAGATACACGGAAATTCCTGCTTAAACTTTGATAAACGTTTCTATTAAACACTTTGATGCTGTTTTTCCTTATCGTATTGGTATTTTACCTGCTTAAAATGGCGACAGGTGAACTCTAACTTACTTTCACTTAAGCTGTGTCGACTGTCAATAGAGGTACACTTACTATACCATATAACTTTTGTTCAAAGTTTACAAAATTTATATAATGAGCGAGTACATCATGAATCCATCTTCCAACCTGTGTTTTTGTCTTATCCTGAATCATACGATACACCTATAATAAGTGTTTATACTCGGACTGTATGATGTTAAGTCTATGTTAAATATATAATGTAATAATCTATAAACCAAGGCATATTCAATTTCACTCATTCACTTCACCTTGAAAACAAATATGTGTCTCAGTGCACTGAAATATTTCATTAAAGTACTTACTATTTTGACGTTTGTTCTTCGTTAATAGATCAGGTTTTCTCCTTCGTGGCACAGCCTGAAAAACACTTTCAGTTCTTCTGAACTTTGTGTTCAGAAAAGAGTGTGTGTCGTCTAACAGGTTTTTCTGGATTCGACGCATGACCGACTGACTGGAGAGAGAAAATAATTCACAGAACAGCATCAGTCCCTGAAAACCATATGAATCCTGCTGAAAAACACTTATTCATGTTCTCAAATAAAACATACATATACTGTGTAAAATAGAGGTGTGAGACGTCCCCTGGAGTCATTTTCTGAACTATAGAAGGCACTAGGAGTGTGACGAGTCTTGAGCCACGAGATCTTGTGATATTAAAACGACATTAAAAAAAATATATTAAAAATTAAATTCATTACAAGATGATTATTAGTTGAAACATTACAAACTGTTCCTGGATTGTTTTGCATTTTGTGACTTTCAGTCGAATAAAAGATTGTTTTTCTAGTCATATATTTCGTCATTGAAGATTTCTTAAAAATAGAGTTAAAATATCGTCTCATCTCGTCTCCAATATCATGTATTGTCTCGTTAGATAAGTGTATCGTCACACCCCTAGAAGACACTAAACCCCATCTCAGCATTTCATCATTTCATCTGAACATCAACAATTGTGAGATTTATACAACAGTTTTGATAAAGTTGGTGGTAAGATGAATTATGATATACTCTTCTTAATCATCTTAAAGTCCCCCTGAAATCAAAATGTAAGTTTTTTAGCTTTTAGTATTAATATGTTAGCCTTAATGTTATGAATAAGCTGGTGTGTTCCAAAACAATAACAAAATTCACATTTAGGAGATATAAGCATTCAAAACTTAGTCTCTCACTTCCGCTAAAATGGATCACAGATTTTCATGACATCACATCACACTCGTCAAATCTTCAGTCCAATCAAATGCTCTCTAGAATCTGAAGTCCCGCCCCCTCCTACACTATCAACAGACACTGAAGCTGAGGCTGAAATCAGTCATTTGTTCACACATTTACTAGTTTCTACATGGTGAATGGCACATAGTGCACTAGAGGATAGGGAACGATTCAGACAGTGTAAATATGCTTTCCATTGACTTTGTAGGAACCCTCCATCGGCCCAAAAACGGAATCCGACAGCAGGGCGAAGGTTAACGCGTGTATGTCTTTTCAGCGCCACTGCGAAGTTCACTTAATTTCACTCGTTTAATCTGACTCCAATTTCAAATGATTATTACTCTTAGGTTGTGTTTCCAGTTAGAAATTAATCATTGGTTATGTATTAATTTAGATATTTGATTATTCTGGGCATCCCATACTTTATGTGATTCGTTCATTACAGACCCATCATCGCTCAGAGAATTCGCATTGGCCAACTGCGTTCTCACGGACATAAATTCGCCAGTTTATGATTCTTAGTCAGAGGGTGCAGAGTTTACTAATGCATTTGAGTCAAACCGCCACATGCTTGTTCATACAAAAACACAGTTTTCTTAGTCACGATACTGCAACTTGCTAATTCAACAACAGACAAACTCAAAAGTCCCATGATGTGCTTACATGCTCCTTTCATGGGCTCTGTAGTTTGACCTGTCCTGGCGCAGATTTACGGAAATAACGGACTCCAATAATCTACTAGTCATAATGATTTCAGAAGAATCCAGAGTAAATACTCATACTCAGATACAAATGTATAGTATAATGCAATGTATTTGGATACAACGCTTTGGATAAAAGCGTCTGCCAAATGCATAAATATAAATATAAAATATATATAATATATAATATAAATATAAATATATAAATATAAATCAAATATAACATTTTATTTGTCAAGTAAAAATGTATCATGTCAATTACATAGTTGGACAATTAGAAGCCAATTCAGAAATAATGAATGCATAACATCAGTTGAAATGCACATACACACAGTGGTGGATTAGTGTTTTATGACACTTGCCCATCACTTCTGGCTACAGAAGATCCCACATGACTGCTTTGCACTTTACCTTATATACCCAGACCAGAACAAAGGATTTGACTACACCAACACCTGTTTTGGGGGAAGAGGAGTGGGTTATCAGATCTCTTGAAGAGACAAAAGGAGGACAGAATTCTCCTTAGTTTTCAATCTTCTTCATAACATAAGTGACTGCTGTGAAACTGAGACCATTTTACCAATCGCACTGAGACATTTAAATTGAGAGCACAGAGTGGATCATGAGTCAGCTCAGACCACGAAAGGTATCGGAAGTTTAAAATAACTTTAAAAAGCTTGACGTTTTATGGTTTTACTCGGAGAAAGTCAAAACTTTTTACTAGCATGTTCTATCATGTTGCTAGCATGATTAGTATGTTTGCTAGTGAGTTGCTAGCATGATTAGCAAGTTGTGAACATGTTGCTTACATGATTTAGCATGTTAACATGATTAACATTTTGCTAGCATTTTGCTAACAGGTTTTAACACATTGCTAGCATGTTGCTAACATGATTTAACACTTTACTAGCATGTTTTAACATGTTAACATTTTGTTAACATGTTTAGCATGTTACTAGAGTTGCTAACATGTTGCTAGTGTTGCTAACATGATTAGCTTGTTGTTAGCATTATTTAACACATGGTTAACATGTTTCAAGCAGCATTAACATGTTATTAGCCTGTTACTAGCATGCTTTAGCACAATGCTAGCATGAGTTAACATGTTGTTAGCATGATTCAGCATTTTTTTCTGACATGATTTCACATGTTGCTAACATGATTTAATAAGGTTGCTAACATGTATAACACATTGCTAGCATATTCCATGAACAGTTATTTTCCCAGCAGTTATGCCCCTCCCCTCTCTCTCTTTCTTTCTCTTCCACCTATAATATAGAAAATATATAGAATGTTTTATTTTTGAATGAGTTCATATTCATAAACATAGAGGGGGTAACCGGGAATTGATGCTCTATTTATGGTGCGTTCAAGTCATGTCGTAAAGATCGTATTTATTGAGGAGTATGTTAAGGACTTCATTGAACTGGCTCATGTAACATCTATGGACATGGTATGCCTAATGATATTCTGATGCCTAGGGCTGCACGATTTGGAGAAAAAATCTAATTGCGTTTTTTCTGGTTAAAATTGTGATTTGCGATTTAAAATGCGATTTTTATAAAACAAATACAAAAATAAAAAAAAATTACAAACAATACCAGGCTTGTTTGTAGGGCTGCACAATTTGGCCCGAAATTTTGTGCTAATATATTATTTTGACTAATTATTTTTATTATTATTATTATCATTATTGCTAAATACAAATATTAAACCAAATAAGAAATATTACTGTTGTAATAACTTTCATTATTAAAATATTTAGCATTAGTATTTAATTATAAATATAACTATAATAATTAGAAAATAATATTTAAAACTTGTATGACAAAATGTGGGGTTAACATGCAAGCAATATGTCTATAAATCATTAGAAAGGTCTAAGGATTTATTATCAAATATTATATTATTATGATAAAAATCTGTCTCAATAATTTCTTTATTTTTGTCAGGAGGTATGCAAAATCAAAAATGCATTTAATATGAACTACGTGTCTCTTATGCATTCACTGTGGGGGAAAAAAACCCTGTACACTTATGTACGCTGGAGAAAAACATATTGATTATATGTTCCTCTCAAAGTTCTTTAGAGAGAGGAATTATTTTTCCTATTTTTACCCTGAATAGGATTGAGTGAGCTTTACTTGGCGCTAAACATGTTTGTTTCATACTGGACGCCGGAGGGCGCCCTTGAGCAGATACTCCAAATACTCCAAATATACACAAGGAAATCCCCAATAGGCATCATGCTATCGCTGTAAATGAATAAAAAGAAGGTAGAAACGCTTTGATTTATTAAACGTGAATAAAATAAACAGACGACTACAACAATACATGGTTTATATGTTTTCTTCAAGCCTTCTCGGGTATTTCAGTAATAATAAAGTATATTTATAATCCAGTGCTAATCAAAATGCTATTTCAAACACTCAACTGACGTTATGAAGTGAGTTTGGAGTAAAAACACAGTAAATGTTGTCTTTTGTCAGAAAATAAGTTCATGAAGTCTTCTCATGTTTGGAAAGTTTGTATATTTGATGTGTGTTGCTTTTTCTAATGCAGTGCTCTCAGATGGAGCGTCATTTACTACTGATCACAGAGCTGCTCTTCACTAACACGCTGTGTACATATTTATATAATTAAAAATCGCAGCCTTTGCGATGTCATAATTGCACTAAGCCAAATCGCGATTTTGATTCAATTACGATTAATCGTGCAGCCCTAATGATGCCTTTGCATGAGCCTCATTGGACTCTGGAACTTTATATTGATTTGGCTCTACCATTCCAGAGCTCCAGCCCATGAGTGCACTCCAGCCCCAGAACCCAGCCTCGTGACCTACAAACTTCCTGACTGCCTTAATACGACCACGGAGGTCATCCTTGAATTTCCTGTCTTCTGTGATTCGACCAAGGAGGTCGCCCCAGAACTTCCTGCGAATGAGATCATACATCAACTTCCTTTTATCCAGAAACACTGGCCCAGTTATGTCCATGATGGACATCCTCAAACCACCTGACTGTTTTAACATGGCCAGCACTAACCTCTCTGTACCTTGTGTTTCAGTTTTGCCTGGTCAGTTGTGTTGGCTTTTAGTTCCACCTGATCTGCCGTGGGGGTCTCCAAGCCTATCTGAGCTATTGTGGTGGTCGTCTGCTTCGCCGTGGGGGTCTTCAAGCCCGTTTGCTCCTCCGTGGGGGTCTCCAAGCTCATCTGAGCTACTCTGGTGGTCGTCTGCTCCTCCGTGGGGATCTTCAAGCCCATCTGTGCTACTGTGGTGGTTGTCTGGCCCTCCATACCGCCCCCTGGTCCGCCTCGCTCCTGGACTTTTTATGACTGTTGGGAGTGTCTGGAAGCCGCTCCTTAGAGGGGGGGCTCTGTCACATGTGCTCTGTGTCTGTTCTTGGACTTTTAAGTTGAAGTGTTTCCTGTGCTTTATGTTGTAGTTCTTTTGTAGTTTTTCTTGTTGATTTGTCTGCCCAGGTGTTTCTTGTTTCCTTGTTATCTTGTTAAGCCTGTTTGCCCCTGTGTATATATAGCCCTTGTGTTTCCTTGTTCTTTGCTAGTAATTGTTTCATGTGTTGTGACGGATCGTGTTCATGTCTTGGGTCTAAGGTTCCAGTCTATTCGTGTGGAGTTTTGTTATTAAAAGTGTGCCTGCAATTGGATTCTCTCTCTGCTTTGTCTCTCAACGATTGTTACATAAAGCTATTTAGCAGTGATATTGTCAGGCTTTTCTATTTACAGTGAAGTAAGCTAATTGCCTGCACAAAATATGACAGCATTATAATATAACAATATAATATGTAACAATAAAGTTTACAGTGGCTTCATAAATTAATTACAAATATAACAAAGCAAAACACACCTGATGCACATTACTTGTTCACTGTCTTTCTGTTCATCTTCATTTTCTAGAAGCAGAGTTTAAGAAACTTGCTGTATTTTTGTGTAATTAATTAAGAGAAAGTACACCTGCCATCATAAATACGAACTTCCCAGGAGAACTTGAACACACCATTACTTAGTAAACCAAGGTACGGTTATTGTACAAGTTATTTCTAATCCTGACTTTTTCATCAGTTTCTCTTAATGTTAGGATTATCCACAAAATAAATAAAAGAAAGGCTGTTTTTTGATGTAGTATGTCTTGAAACGAGGATCAACAAGGGATGCTATGTTCAGAAGGTCATCAGTGGCAGCATCGTCATATTTCTCATTCAGAAAGCTGATGACAGGAGCCTTGATGGTCTTGGTGAGATCTGAGTCTTCAGCTTCTGGTTTCAAGACCTCCTCAGTGAAGAGCTGCAGTACAGGTTTCAGGTACAACGCACTTCACCATCAGTGAAGTCAGCAAGTGGGTTTAAAACCTTGCAAACAGACTCAAGAACATCAATGTTATTCCATGAGGAGCCAAGTGCCTTGTTTTTTATCAGCTGATAAAACATTTGCAATGTCCTTCTCCTGCTCCAGCACTTGTGCTATCATTGCATGATGGGACCCCTCCTAGTGGTGTTGTGTTTCTTATTGGTTATGTCGCAATAACCATGTGACTTTACTCTCTGGTAAGATCCCTCAGTTTCACACAGTTAGGTCTTTCTTTTCTCACCCTTCTCTTTAATAGTGGCAACCTGCCAAATGATGGTCAACCCTTTATCATAGGTGAGATGTAACATTTTCTGGCTCCTTCCTAGAGGAAGGAAGCCTCACCATGACATCATTCACAGCACCTGTGGTGTCCTGAAAATACCCCTAACTTGGCAGAATACTCAGTGGGTCACATGACTTTCTCCAAAGTTCCTGACCTTGTGACAGTTCTTACAGTCATGTAATAGGCCATGAGGCCTTCAAAACACACCTGGCTGTTATATTATTCAAACTATTTCTACAATGGTTTTGTTCTCCCACAGTGCCAGAGGAACTCCAGACAATTCTGGTAGCCTGGAGCGCTATCTGGGGTGCTCCTGCACTGGCAGAGGAACCTCATCTTCTTTAGCATAGTCTGTGGTGCTCTCTGGTGGTGCTCCTCCGTTGGAACAGACAGCGGGTTTTTAAACCACCAGTTGAATCTGCTCTTGCTGCTGAGCACTGAGGTGCTCGTCGATCCTTTACTCCTCAGTCTCTGGCTGTCATATTACACTCAAAATTGATCTAACTATTAATCAAAACAGACTCAAGCAATAAAGTATATTCATCGTTCAAAATAAATAAAAATATTCAAACATCTTTCTTATCAGCCCCTTGAATCTGGTTGCATTTCCTCATAACACGGGCAATGACCTGCTTCTGACCCTCATCGTCCCCCTCATTCATCAAAATCATAACTCATACTAAATCAGTTTTTCGCTTTCTTTTTTTTTCAAAGGATATGTAATTTTAAAAAGATATGACTTCAAAAAAAAAAAAAAAAAAAAAAGAATATATAACTTAACATAACACCCTCTAATTCCTGCCTACACTACCCGAATTCTAAAATATTACCTAATTTTAGAAGAAAAGAAAAATATGCTGACTCCCTTGCTATCAAAAGTACAATACAAGATTCTGAAAATAAAAAGTAAAAATAAAAGTCACCCCTTCTATACCACTTTTTGCTTAAGGGGATTTACTCAATCTCGTCCAGTTCATCCAGTCCAGGACCCATTGATACATATTGGTGCATCAGCTCCAGATCTCCTCATTGATCATGTGATCAGCTGCTGCATTGACCATCATTGATCTGAGGAAAGGCACAACACAACACAACAACAGCACAAAAACAACAACTACTATGGCTATTATTATTCCCACTTCAGTAAGCCATTTACCCCATGATTCAAATATTTTGTCAAAGTTCCCAATATGCTTATCTCCTTCATTTTCAGTGACTTCTTCTCTTATTATTCAGTTTCTTCATTGTCTCGGTGAATGACCCATCAGGAGCTGTAGTATGTTGAACATAAGTACAACAGTTAGCTTCAAATATTACACAACACATTATTTCACCTCGAATAACCAGTTTAACATTTGTCTGCCATGTCATTTGTCTTATGGGTCTCCAACTGTTCTTCCAAGGCTCTCAATGCATCTTCAGTGTGGATGATGAACTTCTGTTGATCACAATAAATATCTTTCATTCATTCTGCATTTGTATCACACGTCATCCATACACATACACTCAAAGCCTGATTTTACTTCATCTCTAACTTAAATTCATTTGGTATTCCCCTTGGTTGACCATTAAAATCTTTGCACACACCTTTTCTGACATTGTTTTCATCACAAATGTTGCATTTGGCTAAAAAAAAATCATCAATCCTCAATCAAAAAATCATCTAACATCGACTTTGATTTTCACTTCCCCCCTTGTGCAATGGTCAAAACCATCTAAAATTAAAATAGTAAAAAGTGTTGCTGGTGTAATCATGTCATTTTATATCTCATTTGTCCATCAATCTTTGTCCCCTTTTGACAGTGTCTAAATGTTTCCAATAATACATCTGGTCGATAGTAGTTGTGTTAAACACCACAGTCATAAACCACAAATGTTCCAATTATCCAATAAATCAAATGATCTGCTAGATCTGGAACATATCGCAGTGTGAAAGAACCAATTTCAATTTCTCAAAGCTAATTTGTCATTCATCTGTTAATTTAATCTTTCATCATCAGCCTTTTTCCCCCCTGTTGGTCATTAACTGTTCTTTTGTATTGACTTTAGATTATTTTGAATTCATGAACTATACAGTATTAACATCACATGATCCCTGGTAATGACAGCCTTTGTGATATCTCAAATTTGTAATTTTGAAATTACTACTTCAGATCTAGTTCAATAAATGAACTATGAACCAAGATGGAGTGACCAGCACCATAGTTTCATCATCCACACTGTTCTTGAACACTTTATATCCCTTTTTTCCCCTGATAGAGAGCTCAGTATCATACAGGCTCATCAGCTCTGTCTTAAAAGCCAAGTCCAAAATGTCTCTCTACACTGGACAACAGTTCAATAACCAGTCCAGTCCAGTCCTAAGCTAAGTCCAGTCCCAGTTTTAGTTAATCGTTGAGTCAAGCAAACACTCAACCTCCCCTCCTTTTTTCTTTCTTTTTTTTAATGCTTACAGCTGGACTGATGTCTATTGAAAGAAAGCAGATAGAGATCTTAACAGAATACAGAGAACTGCTGTTGGACCAGTGAATAATCAAAATACAATTAATATGGCCAATCAATAACATTTAAAGTGGTTTCTTTAGTGATCATTGAAAATGCCCATCAACCAATGCCTCTTCTTCTCTCTGCAGACATGTCCTTGTGTTTCTTGCTCTCACTTGTTGCACAGTCCAGTTGCTTTCATTTATGTTAAGGCATCCATCCCAGAAGTCATCTGGAGTCATCTGGAAATTGAACATTCAGAGAAACGCATTAATCAAATTTATTCTTTATAAATTCTGCAATCATCTCTTTCAATTGTCCCTTAATTTCAGTCTCATCTGGTTGATAACAGCAGTTTCCCCATGCTATTTTAATAAAGCAAGTTCTTCCCATTACAAGATCGTTTTTATCACAGGGAAACAAGATACAAATTTCAGACGTCTTCATATGACAGGTCATTGTATAATACAGTCATAGTACCTACATCTAGCATGTCTCTCTATATATGTTTTATCTCTATATTTCAATATATCAGATATTTCTATAATCTGTTTTGTCAGTTATTTGGATTTCCTCGGGGAACTGCACAAACCACTTATACTAAGGAGAATCTCCAGTGTTTTTGGTGGACACCAGTTTGTGCAATCCTCCGGATCAATCCCTGTTATCAAGCCTGCTTATTAATTTAATTCCCCTAAAGACCGGTCAACTAAGATTTATGACATTTTATTATTGTCTTTCAGTTCAATTTCTTATCAATTTTTTGGTGCTTTCTTGGTAATTGTGCAATTTAATTTGATTTTAATTCTGACTGAATTGGCAGATTTCACCAATCTGCACTTGTTTTGCATTTCTCTTCTTTTTTTTTTTTACTTTAACTTGTTTTTCTGTCAATTTTGGAAAATGAAAGCTTTCCCACTTTTTCAACTTGTTTCATCATTTCTCCTAAATCTTTTGAGTGTCATCCTCTACTTACATACAAAGTGACACGTTTAGTTTGGAACTTGAAATCATTTTTCAATTAAATGTCCTTTTTCAGTCTTGCAGTACTGCCCCCTGTAGGCCTATTATGTAACTGGACTTCCAGCCCTTTTGTCTCATTTAGCCTCTTTTCTAGTTTTGGGTCCCTACCTAGATCACATATAATTATACAACACTGTGAAGAAATTCAGTTTTGAAGAACTGTTGAAAAACATGTGCATCATGTGACCACTAAACACAGTGCCGTCAAACTGCTGTCACGCTTCATCCAGTCCATCAGCGTCAGATCCTGTAACTCCATCCACTCGATTAAACTTACCAGAGTACAGATTCTCCACACCTGTCATCAATCACCTGGGATTTGCACATATATATCCATACTTATCCACATGAAGTTGTCTGATCTCACTCCACTATGTGCAAGACATTCCTGACTCTGAGGATATTGCAGGTTCGAGCCCACATGACTCAATGTGTAGAAAACTAATGTAGGAACTAGAATTAGGAACAGCTGAGGAGAGTCAGTGCTGCAGGAGGTGGATCATACTGGGCCTTAGTGGAGAATGGCCCTGTCCCAATTGGCACACTTCATGTGCACTTTCGGTCTTGTGGACTTACAATGGCCGCTGCGTGCACATGTCCGTTAAGTACACAAGACCGTAGGGTGTCCCATTCGTCATTTAAGCTTAAAGAAGGGTGCTCGTGAGCGCCCCCTTTGCGGCTGCTATGCGCCCTCGATGCGCACTTCCGCTGAGCCCGCAAGACTGTGAGCTACGCAGAGGACTTTACCTGGCAGTCAAAGCGGCATTACGTTGTGAAAGTGCGGACTCAGAGGAAGACTGTGAGGGTTTAGGGTGCCATTTGGGACAGGGCCAATGACACCCCCAGACTTGATGTGCAGTGCCTGACTCTGAGCCAGGCTTTCTGAACCCATCTGTGCTCCATATAGCCTATATTCACTTCAGACAGGAGCATGGACCTCTCCAGGCCAGCAGACATGAGTATGTTTAGGGCAGAGATCATTTATTACTCTGAGCTAAATACTTGTATGTATAAATAAATAGTAAATTACAGATTTGAATATTAAAACAACCTTTGTCAACTACCTATGTCACACTTTTTTGATGCCATTGGTGTAAGACAATCAGTATTGATATTTTGTCCCAATCTCCAGGCAGTACCGCTACACAGCATACAGGCAAGTTGTCCGCTGGGCCTATGGCATTCTGGGCAGGCACATCATGAAGCCCTTACCTGCATGTGTCGTGTCAGCCATTATGAGACAGTTTCCAGAGGAAGGAGGACTTTATAAAGGTTTTGAATGGCCCCATTACGAGATTCACTCTCCAAAATGTCAAACAGCCGTGATTTGGAAAAACAAGCACAATAAAGATTCACTACACATTTTCAGGCACATAATGAACACAGTATGTTGTACCTGGTTCCAGCAACTCCTTGTTCCTTGTTTCCCCTCCAGAGGTGGATGTGCACAGCAGGGAAATGTAGGAGTGCCATGTTCGTGGATGTCCTGAACATGGTTGATCATGCTTTTCCACTTGTCCTCCATCACATCTGCATCTCCATTAGGAGTGGAAGCTACAGTCCAGTAGAGGTGGTTAATAACAGCTGGCCTCCACAGCTTCAGATCTTCACAATCCCTCTCCTTTGCAGCAGCATCCAAAGCTTTCCCTAGAGCTGTTTCAGAACAGAAGCACAAAATGTTAAAAAGGAAAATGTAATTACCAAAACTACCTTCATCAACATGCATACTTTTGATTTAGTTGTAAATATAGTCAGCACAAGATTTTTTTGTGTACATGTGCGTCTTTACCTGCTGATTTGTGTCTGTGATGAGGGCTGACACTTACAAATGTTGCTCAGTCAGAAACCTTATGCTGCGCTTTAGACCCTCTAACTCACACCAGGAGCTACTTCAGACCTCTGAGCTCTGTAAAAAACATCTGGTCATGTTACTGTGTAACATTAGACAGGTGATATGTGTGTTTGATAACATTAACTTACCTGGACAAGCTGAAGATCTGAAACCTTGTTGATTCTGTCCTCAATTAAAGAGTATGTGCCATATTTTGCACAATGGCCAGGAGAATCTGACCTATGAATGTCAAAAACAAAAATAGGTCCAACTTTATGTAATTTTGCAACAGCAGAAGTCACTGCTTAGGTACCCCTGTCCAACCTACTGCAATCCCAAACAACAACTTTGTCCAAAATCTAAATGTGTTAATTAAATTATGTCTTAAAAATGGAGGTCAAAGATAGTGTTAGAGTTGTACCTGCCTGCATCAAACAGAAAGATTTTACAAATGATTTGCCCTCCTACATTATGTAAACAGATGGTGGCATGTACAATTAATTCTAGGTATGAGTGTTAATCTACCTGATGAAAGATGTGAAGGTCAGAGGTTACACTGTGAGCCAAAGTGAAGCACAGATGATTGAGGGGCCAGTGGAGAGAAAGCTATGGAGTGAATTTTGTGCCATAATTAAACAAACAAATCCAGCATTTTGCAAACTCAAACTCAATCTGCTTTCCAAAGGGAAAACTCGACTCGCAAACAAACAGAAAGCAATGTGCAAATACAAAGGCCATTTTGACTGAGAACACAGAGGAGTAACAAATGTAACAAATAAATACAAACCATCCTATAAATTGCATATAACCTGTGAACAAATACCAAACCTATAGCATATAAATGCATACCTGTCTGTTACGATTGTGAGACACTTGCCTTTTTATGAGATCTCTCAGCTCGATTTTCTCACAGATGCAGCTGAGCAACTTCATCTTCACGCTTCAGGTCGATGAGGAAAAATGAGAGATCACACAACTTGAGTGTAGGGGAATGAGATCAGGTTCAGTGTAATAAGGTTTACAGTGTCTGCTCTCTGGGAATTAAATATTATTTGTTTCTGTTTGTTTTGTTTTAATACAGATAGTGATTGTAATAGACAGGCTTACAGCCTACTATTGCTTTCAGGACAGTAGTACACTGGACCGCTGGACACTCAGTGTTTTCTAACAAGTATTTACATAGTAATTTAATGCCTACTATATAGGTCTAATACGATTCCCATAGAGCAGAGTTGTTTGGCTTGCCAGCATTTGACACTGTAGCCCAAGGAAGGTTTAAACACTAGCTACAGTGTAAACTAGGATAATTAACTATTAAATTGATTATTTATTCCAGTAATACCACAGTGACTATGATTGTCTAGATCCTAAAACACGTAGGATATATTTTTAATTGATATATCTATTTTGTTTACAGGTTGTTCTCAAACACTCCAAACCTGTTGAGCTGTTGGCCTATCAGTGCTCATGTGTGGCAGGGTTTGCTCTATGTAATCATATTGCAGCATTGCTCTTCCAAACAGCACATTACAGCCAACAGGGAGCGACAGCTGTCCCCCTACTCACAGCTGCACAGGGTCTGAGCAGCAATGGCACAAACCCAGGACTCAGGTGATGTTGGTCAACACTATCACAATTAATGCATTATTAATTTACACATTATATCATATTTTCCTACATCTTCTTTATGATGTAAGTTTTGTTCTTGCTCTCATTCCAACTCGCATCAACTTCCAATAGCACAGAGAGTGCAGCATATTTTCTTATGAGAATAGTAATCATTGAGCTACATTAAACTACATATAGCACAAAGTAAATGAGTTCTTATACAACATTCATTTACAGGGCTTTATGCCTGGCCCAACCAACGAAATGGTGATATTGTCAGCAAAAAAAAAATATTAAAATAGATAAAGTAGTAAGTGCTACTATTACTGGGTCAAGTGCTGACGAAAAAGATACGTCTTTAGCATTTATTTGAAAATGGCTGAAGACTCAGCTGGACGGATAGAGCGTGGTAGGTCATTCCACCAGCCAGGAACAGACCCGGAGAAGGTCCGCGTGAGTGATTTTGTTCCCCTTTGTGATGGTACCACAAGCCGCCGTTCATTTGCAGAACGCAAGTTTCTGGAGGGCGCATAAGTCTGAAGTAGTGAGTTAAGGTATGGAGGTGCAGAGCCAGCGGTTGTTCTGTGGGCAAACATCAGAGCCTTGAATTGGATGCGAGCAGCTATTGGCAGCCAATGCAAACTGATGAAGAGAGGTGTGACATGCGCTCTCTTCGGTTCGTTAAAGACCAGTCTTGCCGCAGCATTCTGGATCAGTTGTAGAGGCTTGACAGTGCATGCTGTAAGTCCTGCCAAGAGAGCATTACAATAGTCCAGTCTGGATAGAACAAGAACTTGAACAAGAATTTGTGTGGAATGCTCCGATAGGAAGGGTCTAATCTTCCTGATGTTGTACAAGGCAAATCTGCAGGATCGGGCCGTTGTAGCGACATGATCTGTGAAGCTTAAATGATCATCCATCACCACTCCAAGGTTCCTGGCTGTCCTGGAAGCAGTAATGGTTGATGACCCAAGTTGAGTTGAAAGGTTATGATGAAGTGTTGGGTTGGCATCGACCACAAGCAGTTCCGTTTTTGCAAGGTTGAGTTGAAGGTGGTGGTCCTTCATCCAGGCAGAAATGGCTGTCAGGCAGGCTGCGATGCGACCAGCAACCGTCGGATCATCTGGTTGGAATGAGAGGTAGAGTTGTGTGTCGTCAGCATAACAGTGAGAGGAGAAACCATGATCCTGAATGACTGACGGACCTTCATCCTGAAGCTGGAAAAACTCTTTCCAAACAAGCGACTGGCATCAACAGGCCATTAAGATGCATGTGAACACAAACTAAATCACTAAATCTGTTTGAGTGAGTGCATATGTTCAATGTGTCTCGCTGTCGTCTCACTCCTTCTCCCTCTTTAGTTTCTATATAGGGGATAGGGAACAATCAGACAGTGCACTATATAGGGGATAGGGAACGATCAGACAGTGCACTATATAGGGGACAGGGAACAATCAGACAGTGCACTATATAGGGGATAGGGAACGATCAGACAGTGCACTATATAGGGGATAGGGAACGATCAGACAGTGCACTATATAGGGAATAGGGAACGATCAGACAGTGCACTATATAGGGGATAGGGAACGATCAGACAGTGCACTATATAGGGGATAGGGAACGATCAGACAGTGCACTATATAGGGGATAGGGAACGATCAGACAGTGCACTATATAGGGGACAGGGAACAATCAGACAGTGCACTATATAGGGGATAGGGAACGATCAGACAGTGCACTATATAGGGAATAGGGAACGATCAGACAGTGCACTATATAGGGGATAGGGAACGATCAGACAGTGCACTATATAGGGGATAGGGAACAATTCAGAGTGTAAATATGATTTCTATTGGGGCGAATGAAGTCTGGTTTCATGTTAGTGTCACACGAACTGCCGTAGCTCTGGTCCAGAGACATGATAGCACAGAATGGATCATGATTGATTCGCCACAGACAAGAAAACGTATCAGACCCATTTGAATTCTGTATTTTAAAGAGATATGGAGGAGATTAGGAGGAGAAACGGTTAGAGATTAGGAGGAAACTGCGGCTTTATCTAGCTCAACGGCTCTGGCCGAGCTGTGATACAAACGAAATGCTATTGGCCATTTAAAAAAGGGGAGGAGCTTATGCCCCGCCCCATCTTCCTGTTTCAGTGGAAATTACATCAACACATTGAATAATGCTGCGCCTTTCAAGGCACTTCAGTTGGCCTTTAAAGTCAGCATGAAAGGGAAGTTGCACTTTTTTCTTCCCTATTGTGCCGTATATCTGAGTGAAACGGCTTCTCAAACAAGAACAAATGTAGGGCGGGGCTTGATTTTGTCAATGGGGATTTGATTGGATGGTTGTGGTTTGCTATTGGTGATCTCATGTGAGTGACAGGTTGCCCCGCCCTCGTCATGAGAGAAGAGAAGTCACTTTTATTATGATTCAAGATTACCAGGATCATGAATTTAAAACAATCACAGATAAATCATTCATAATAAACACTGCAATATGTTCCATTTCGATTTCATGGTGACCAACTTCAGTGGTTTACTGTAACTGGACAAACATGCAGATGTGTCTCTCTGGTCTTTTAAACACCTCAGCATCAGCGTGTGATCGTCTCACCAGTCTGTCTCTCTTTTAATCTGCTGTGTGTCTGTCAGCAGTTTGCAGATGCAGACAGACGGATTGGACTTAAATCCCCAGTATGACACAGATGGACAAACCACACAGACCTTGGAGAAGGTGAACACACACACACACATACAAACACACACACACACACAGTAACAGCCATTTGCACTGAATGACTGTGGAAGACTGGCGTGTGAATGTGAGCAAGTCATGTGAGCTCTGCTGGTTTCTGTGGAAGCAGAGATGATGGTCAGAAGATGCTGCAGGTGATGAAGAGTGTGTGTGAGTCTCACCTGTGCTCAGGCCCGACCAGCGGTTCTGCAGTGAGTCTGTGTGTGAGTCCATTAGGAAGCGAGGGGGAGGGGTTTACAGACCACACCCACAAACATGCGCTAGTGGTAAACAAACAGAGCAAGAGTAGCTTTGGTAATTGTGGTTTTTATGCTCATCTTTTATCTGGGACAGCCCAAAATCGTACAGTGTACCAGGCATTAGATATAATAAATCTTTTTGTAGGAGACATTGAGCTCGTACTTTGCAGATCTTATACATGCTGTTTTATGGTGCTAAATTTTATACACCTTCTACCTTATTTTAATTATTCTCAGGTTAGGTAAAGTAAGTTGAATCTGTCCTAATTCATAAGTATTTGAAATCTTATACTTACAAAACAGGTCTCAGAAGAGTGTGGCTGATTATCACCAATGCACAAATAGATACATAACAGACATGACAATGCATCATATGACCCCTTTAATACATTAATACAAATATAATACAACTATTATTAAAAACATGATGTGTATACTCAAGCTTTCATTATTTGTTTTCCAAAAGTGAGTTTGAACAGTTTTTTTTTCTTTTTTCATAATTGTAAATGAATCTTTAATTAGTCTTTGTCTCCCTCTGCTGGTACAACTCAAACACAAACATATTCAGGCTACAAATAAAATGTTAATCTATGAATGAGAAACTGTAATTTGCTGCTCTGAAATAAAAGGTGTTTCACTGCCGCCTCATCATGTCTGTCAGAGGATCATTGAAATCTAAATGAAGTCTTAATTTCTAACAGTGAAGTCACTGTATCTTCAGTCTCTGTTGATTCTGTTGACTGTGAGTCTCTGTAGTGGATCCTTATTCACCATCAGATGATCATCAGAAGATCAGACTGTGATCTAATCTAAAATAAAACACACAAACAGTCACATATGCAGTATGAGACATTACATCTGTCACATCTTTCCATAAGAAAACTTAGCACTGACTAGATCAGCTTTATTAATTCATTCTCAAACATGATAATATTGCTTCTATCTGATGCTCAAAGTCACTTTACAAAATCAAAAGGTCATGAAAGGTCACTTTCACACAACGGACAGCTGATCCAGAACCAGCAGAAATGATCATTACACTCCACTACAAATTTAATATCAGTTCATAACAAACAACCCAAATCTCAGATTATCACACACATAGAGACAGTTAAAGGGGAAAAGCTGAAAATGACATTAATATTATTTATACAATCAGTCACAACAATATGAGCAGAATTAAACTCATATTAAACAGTTTAAAGTTCAGAGATCTACAGAAACTGAAGCTGAATTTAAGACTCATTATCTGATGATCTCAGACAAAATGTTCACACACACGTGGAGTTACTGAACCTGGTACAATTTCCTTCATTTCTAGTGAGTAAAACAGCCATTTGAACTTTAAATGAAAATATGATGATGAAAATTGTTAAAAACTATTGTTACCATATAGTTCCTTCAGTTTATAATGTGGATCATCCTTCAGATCCTTCAGCAGCTTCAGTCCAGAGCGTGTTAGTTTATTCTCATACAGATGCAGATATCTCAGGTGTGAGGAGGGGTTTGATCTCAGAGCTGAAGCCAGAGCAGCACAACCTTCATCTGTGACACCACAATCCATCAACCTGTAGAGAACAATGACACACTCTTCACTCTCTCAGATCAGATCAACAGATCACCATGTTTGATGTGAGATTTACCATGTTATTTGTGTGTTTGTGTGAGAAGGAAAGCTTATATAAATTTATATAACAAATTATTTATATCACATTAAATAACATGTAAAGATGATCACAGAAAAGAGATGGATGTGATGGTCATTAATGATTCTTGTTCTTGTTCTTCATGTATCAAAGTCCTGACTAGTGTTGTCACGATACTGGAATTTATAACTTCGATACGATACCTTGAAAAGTCTCGATATTTGATACCATTTTTGACACCACGGAGAAAAACACTGTATATACTGTCATATTTTTAATATTATTTCTTTTTTGTCCATCTATTTAAAGTCTAGCCAATCAAAGATTTCTTCTGAAGTAATCACTTTATATGATAAAGATTTAAAGCTTTTTAATATATAAACGTTGATCAATTACCATTACAATGATCTCACAAATATTTGCTAACTCAATGTATTTGTTTTTACAGTGGAGTAATTTTGTTGCAATATCTTACACACACAACACAAGCTTGATTTCAAATGGTAAACTGAATTAAAACAGACAAGAATATAGTAATGAAATAAGAACAAATTAACAACAGCACATATAAATACAATAGAATAAAGATAGAAATGAAATGGACTGCTTTATTTCTTCAGGTAGGTCTAACAGTATTCAGGTAAGAAACTGACAACACTAGATTGAGTGTGTTTAAAGTAAAGAGTGTTAAATGTTGATCGTATCTCCTTACTGAGGAGCAGCTCATGTGTTCAATCATTTACAGATCAATCACTCAATCACCTCAACTCAACAAAATATTATTTCTACACTCTACAGGTATATGGAAGTTCAAGTCCATTTACTAACATGTTAAACATATAAGCCTGTAGCCTTTATCATATGTTCTGTCATATAAACAGTATAATAACAATAATATAATTTACTTCCCTCAAACAACTCAGTAGGTATTATTAGTATTATTATAATTATTGTTTTTGTTGTTACATTTAAAGTATTGTCACACTTTAATATGTGAAATATATGATCAGAAAACTAAACACATTTATCGTCGTCAGGCTTTTATTTGTGTTTAATGGATCAAACAGCGGAGCTGCGCTCTCAGGTTTATGGCTGCTGTAAATTTGACCTGCCACAAGATGGCGCTGTTTTCGACACTCTTGATGCTTTGAAACTTTTCCTGAAACATTTAAAAAAAAAAAAAAGCTTCAAAGATTTAAGAAGCTTCATTTCTCCATCCCTACTCAATAGTTTTAGGCCATTTGTAAATTTTCCAACTGAATTTAGCTGTTTTAGAGCGTTTACTCATTTTGAGTCAGAAGAGAGAAAGATGTCATTTTTACCGTCACTCCCACAGAAACACCCTCACAGCAGCGGTAACTAGTTTTTTGTAATTTAATGCAAATGTAATATAATACTAAACAGTCTGTGATGATCAACAGACCTTTATCACAGCGGAACTGATAACCGGAAGTGCTCGTCGAAGCAGTGTATCGATTCTTCTGGTTATGTGTGTTTTCAATGGGCTGTTATCACCTATGGAATCCCAAGTCTGCCAAAATTAAAAATAAATAAATACCTAAATAAATATACAAAGAAATGTAAAAAAGTAAAAATAAATAATCATTTATACATTTATTTCTTTATTTATGTATATATTTATTTATTTCCACATTTATTTATTTTTTTCTTTTATTTATTTATACATTTATTCATTTCGATTTTTATTTAAAGAAAGCAAGCAGCGCCCCTGGGCTACAGTGAAGTGACGCAAGCATATCGATCAATGCATTTGAAACGAGACCATAAATCCACTTCACATTCATATTTCCTTCTTTTACATGCACAACATGTGACAAACACTTTTACTACGCATATTTCAAAGATCCAAAATAGAGCGAGGCGTCGGTTCTCGTGTGGACAGTCACAGCATCACTGATAATATGGGTTCTCTTGGTCTTAGGAGGGTTTTTTTTTTTTTTTTTCAATTTATGACTAAAATAATAACTGTGGTAAACACATTTTGATAGTACTTTGACATTTTGTTTGACAACGTGCACACTTTCATCCCAAATCTCAACTACTTTTAGTTTCGGTACTGTCAGTTTACAGTTAGCCCGTTAGGCTGATTTATGTGTATCCTCATGTCTACTATGCATATTAGACCAACGCCAAGCAATAGGCACACTGAGTGTACGGGTTTACTTTACAGGAATTTAACATATAGTTCATATAGTCTATTTAATTTTATTGTGGCCAGTATGATGATGATGATGATGATAATAAAAAGAAGAAGAAAGAAAGAAAGAAAGAAAGAAAGAAAGAAAAGATAAGTGATTTCAAAGACTGGGATGGGATGGATACAAAAATGTTTTCTTGGAATTTTTTCACCTGTTCTTTCGACATGAATGATTATGAACTTCATGCTGTATAGGCAATATAAGACACGTGCTTATGCCTAAAGCCTAAAGGGTGCGATTTGTGAAAAAAAAAACAAAACAAAAAAAAAAACGTATGTAGCCTATACTATATATTTTTACTGTTTTTGGCAGTTGTAACAGAAAATTTTTAACAATAAATAATTTGATATGATCTTGAGCTTTGAAGTAGCCTATTAGATAGTTTCGATATTTGATCACTTTGTTGATTTTTGATGAAAAAAAAAAAAAAAAACCCTCCTGAGACCACACCAAGAGAACCCATATTATCAGTGATGCTGTGACTGTCCACACGAGAACCGACGCCTCGCTCTATTTTGGATCTTTGAAATATGTGTAGTAAAAGCGTTTGTCACACGTTGTGCATGTAAAAGAAGGAAATATGAATGTGAAGTGAATTTGTGGTCTCGTTTCAAATGCATTGATCAATATGCTTGCGTCACTTCACTGTAGCCCAGGGGCGCTGCTTGCTTTCCGTGTTCTGACCGGTGTCCAAATCTCAATCAAACACAAGCCCATTCATTCAAATGATTAATAACGGAAAATAACAAGCGCTTCCATTTCAGAGTCCCTGTTATCAGATCTGCTGAAGATGTTGCTGTTCATGTTTGCCATGTATGGCCATGTCCTGAATAAAGAGTAACGTTAGCCTATTCATGTCACACAGTACAGTTAGGGTGATATTATATGACTTAACCCGTGATATAAGATTTTGGCCAGATACCTATCCAAATCATTCATCCCAGTATCAACATCAGAAGGCTACACTTGTTGTATTTGTTGTATTTCGGGCACACCACAAGGTGTCACTGTGGCCTAACCGCTTCGCTCTCGCCTACTCTGAGCTCGATTGCTATGTCTGAGGTAAACCACGCCCTCCTCATTACCCTATGGACAAAGAAATGTAAAAATACATAAATGTAAAAATAAAGAAATGTAGAAATGAACAAATGTGGAAATAGATACATAAGTAAATAAATAAATGTGGAAATAAATAAAAATCTAAATGAATAAAAGAAAAAATAAATGTGGAAAAAATATATATACATAAATAAGGAAATAAATGTATATATATATATATATATATATATATATTTTTTTTTTTACATTTCTTTGTATATTTATTTATTCATTTATTTTTGGCAGACTTGGGATTCCATAATCACCTAGTTGAATAAACGCCTCTTAAAATGAGCATTTGCAGGATGATTTCAAACTCCAGACATTTTCAGAGAGGAGAAGATCTCTTCTTATGATTAATGTGTTCAGAATTTTCCAAACTCAACAGAACTTGTAGTTTTAATCATAAGCCGATCTGAGAAAGCCGTGGCTCGTAAACATACGTGATTATTTCAGCAAAAAACTGTCAGTGTGCTCGTCTAAATCAATTGATAGTTTTCAGTCACATGACTGTTGCGGAGCCCTGGAGGGCAAAACAGTAACAATGTAACTGCAGCACAAGCCGGTCAATTTTCCATCTTAAAAGCAAAAATATGTGAACAAGATGCAGGTTTTGCGCACTAGTGATCCATATACAGCACGATATGTGAGAAACCTTGTGTTGCATTAATATTCTGTGTTCGTTTGTTTGCCTGTACAAAGAATGCATAATTGATAAGGTGTATATTGAATTTGGTCTTTTAATATGACAATTTTACTACGTTAGATCTTACTACAATCCTGGTAAAAATGACTGGCAGCCAATGGAGTAAAGCATTGTTTTGCCCGTCAGGGGGGCGTTCCCCTCATGGCGTGACGTCACGTGAAAACTATCAATAGTGACGCGACGCTGCAGTGTGTGAGACCTTTTTACTAAGGAATAGACAGAAGTCTTAAGATAAGAGTAAGGGCGGGGTTGACCTCGTTGCTATGGATGATGTCAACTCGCTTACTAACTATGACCACAATGATTGGCTGATGGGGGAGGAGTCTCTGTCAGCGATTTAATCATAGAAATATTGTGGAATGAGATATCATGTTTCCATATTCAAATAAAGGTTTTAAACTACAAATGTTCCCATATTCAAATAAAGGCTAAGTGTCACTAATTAAACTAGTACATGTTCAGTTAATTGTCAGTCTCTTACATGTCTGTGTCTCGAGAGATTCAGAATTCAAGTGACAAATGATGCTTTATAAACAGGTTTTGGAGGAGCTCATTCAAGCGGTCTATCTCATCAGCTCAAGAGGAGGTATATACACACAGACGAGAGTCGACTCACACAGTTACCTCGACAGTTTTCTGCATCCCTCTGCCACCCCGTTCCTCACTCTCAGCTGGGATACGGGGAGAACTCTGGGTTTGGGCTAAATAAATTCCAAGATCGGAGCCCTCGATCCCCTTGGACAGCACGCCAAATACGCTTATTATATATATATATATAGTTGAGTTTGCATGTTTTGATGTCCACATATTCTTGTTCAAGAAATTACAGTGGCTGTAGCATTTCTGTCATAAAGAAGTTGCCAAATATTAAAGATTAAGTGAACATTTGAATTAAATGTCGTTTGGCCAATATTAAATAGAGATTTGATCTGCTGTAAAGTGGGACAACAACAATCACCAGCCCGTTGGCGCCTTCTGCAGGCATTTGTTATAATGCATAATATAATTGTTTATACAATGTATATTATGTATTTTAAAAGTGTTGTTATATCAAACCATATGATTACTTGCTTTTGATCCAGATATTATTGCCCCATTGTTATTATATATGTATTTTAAGTCATTTTAAAAGCCATTGTTTGCTTAGGTCTATTTTTATTATCATAAAAAAAAAATCTGATTACTTGATTAATTGTGAAAATAATCGACCAATTACTTTATCACCAAAATAATCGTTAGTCACAGCCCTATTTATAATAATAGTTTAATTCCCCTATTCCATTTTGTTACTTCATGAATAAATGAAATTATAAAATTCAATGACAGTTTCATGTGAGAGTCACATATGATCTTACCCCAGTTTCTCCAGTTTACAGTGAGGATTCTCCAGTACAGCAGAGACTATCTTCACTCCCGAGTCTCCTAGATTATTCACAGACAGATCCAGTTCTCTCAGGTGTGAGGGGTTTGATCTCAGAGCTGAAGCCAGAGCAGCACAACCTTCATCTGTGACACCACACTTCTCCAACCTGTAGAGAACAATGACACACTCTTCACTCTCTCAGATCAACAGAGACTTCATTATCAAAGAGAAACCAATAACATAAACTCAAATCACCATGTTAGATGATCTTGGTCTGTGTCACAGAGCACAAAACATATTATCATAACACACCTGCAGTCAAATTCAAGTTGAAATAATACATATATTTACATGTATGATCATAATTTGTGCAATACCTCTTTTTTAAACAATTAATTAAATATGTCAGTGAGTTTTACTGTTATTCTAAGAGATTATATAAAAACTGATAACAAATTAAAACTGTTTATCACATAAAAATCTAGAAAAATTGTAACAGGAGAGGTTAATGTAATGAACATTAAAGAGTCATGAAACCCCCCTCTTTCAGCTCAAGTCTACCTCACAATCACCTTAAATGTGTGTGATCAGATAGAGATAAAAAGAGCAGGAAATCTGGCCACGCCCCCAGAACTTCTTAATATATATATATATATATATATATATATATATATATATATATATATCACATTTAAAGATATTTCACATATTGTAGTAATACATACTATTGTCCTGCACCGTTTAATAATCATGATAATAATTAATATATTATATAATATAATAAAATTATTAATATAATTGTTATTATTAAAGTACCTGCCAAAAGTCTGGAAACAATTATAATTATTTTAAAATAAATTTCTTTTGCTCACCAAGGCAGCATTTATTTGATCAAAAATATAGAAAAACAGTAATATTGTGAAATATTGTTACAAATTAAAAAAAAGTTTTCTGTTATAATACATTATAAAATGTAATTTATTCCTGTGATCAAAGCAGAATTTCAGCATCATTACTCCAGTTTTCAGTGTCACATGATCTTTCAGAAATCATTAAAATTCAAGAAGCATTTCTGATTATTATCAATGTTGAAAACAGTTGTGCTGCTTCATATTTTTCTGGAAATTGTGATATGTATTATTTTGTATAATGTATTAAAGCATTTATTAAATAGAAATATTTTGTAACATTTTAAATGTCTTCACTCTACTCACTTTTTATCACTTTAATGTAAGATGAATTATAGCAGTGGTTCCCAACCTGTGGGCCGCAGTGATCCTCCAGGTGGGCCGCGAGATACATTTAAATTAATTTCAATATATTAATATAATTCATTAATTTAATTATTAATACGTTACATTTAATAAATTAAATTAAATTAAATTAATTAAAAATACATTTAAAACAAGGCATCACCTCTCTCGTACGTATTATGTGATTGTTTCGGTTCAGCCCAGTCTGTTTCTCATCGTGCTGCTGTGAAATACAGACTGAACGGTGGCTCAAAACGCAAACTCTCTCAGTTGGAAAAAGAAAACCTGTGTCGCTAAAAAGGTTGGATGGAGGACGGTTGTAATGAAGGTAAAGACGATTACAGTGACATACAGGAGTCGTACATAAGGCATGCGCGAGTCCGCAATTATTGATGCGCAAACATACCGTGCATGTGCGCTCGACTCACTGATCGCTATAACATCGTATTTCTGCATGAACACAGTTCAATATATTCGTGTAGTTGTCAAAATTAATGTACTGTGAGTGTTTTATAACGGATGCTCGCTGAATAAGCGTGTTTTGGAGAAGTTTGAGAGGATCAGTGGTGTTATGTGTGTTATTAGGGGCGGACTGGGACAAAAATTCAGCCCTGGCACTATAGCCACACCAGCCCACATTACCACACCCACGGACACGCGCATTCCCAGGTGAAAAAAGTACACTTCCATAATGTACTTAAAGTGCTCTATTTTCACACACTAATTTTGTACTTTAATGTATTAAAAATTATTCTTTAGTACTTCTTAAGATAATGTTAAGAACATCTTAGTGTACTCAACTGTGCTATTTTGAGACACCATTTAATCACCACTTGTAGTACACTTGAACCCATGACACTACAATTACAGAGATAGTATGTTAAAAGCACATTTTAGTTTTAATTCATTGTGTCTCAAAATAGCACAGTTGAGTACACTTAAATATTCTTAAGATTATCTTAAGAAGTACTAAAGAAAAATGTTATTAAAAAATACTATGGAAGTACAAAATTAAGAACAATCTATTAAGTACAAAATTAGTCAGCAAAAATAGAGCACTTTAAGTACATTATGGAAGTGTACTTTTTTTCACCTGGGTTGCTATACGTGTTTTTGACTATATTGCAAGTAGCCTACAGCAGTCTGTTTACCCTAAATCCCACCGTATCTGCTGATATTTCAGTCATGTAATTCAGTAACAGTCTAGCTAACACTTGTAACCAATTATCACGAAGCAATGACATTTTAAAATATACGGGGGTTGTATGCCACACTTACAACTGTTTAATACAACAACAATAACAACAAATGCAAAAATTGCATGAAAATGACTTAAGCTAGCTGTATTTTCTGTTTTTTCCTACCTCTACAGCACTGTCCTCCGCTGCAGCAGCTGAATTTAAACCCTTTGAAAAGAGTTCGGTTAATTTTAGGCATTTGGCAGCATCTGACTTAAGAGCCTTTTTTTGCTTTCTCTAACCTTTTCTCCACTGCCTTTCCTTTTTTCTAACTTTTACTGACAATTTGCTCGTGTTGTGCTCTCTCTCTGATGACTTGTTTGATTTTGACTGAGTTTGATTGACAGGTGATCTAACCAATCATAACGCCGTATCCACATTTATAGATAACATGATGTGTGGCGTGAGAGTGGCATGGCTTATATCAACAGTAATTAAAGGGGGCGGGGTGGGGCGGTCGGCCCATCTCGGGACCGGGCTGGCCGTTGCCGACTGGGCCAGCCATTTCTTAACATTTATTATTATTAATAATATTATAACCATAGTGAAATCGTGCTAGCAATAAAAACCCGTCCTATGCGCTGTCGGCCTGTAAAATCTATTTATTTATATATATATAATAAAACTGACCGGCCCACATTAAAAAAAAATGGTCCGGCCCCTCTGGCATTTGCCAGAATTGCCCGATGGCCAATCCGCCCATGTGTGTTATATGTCAATAATTTTAAATGGATCCGCATAGTTTTTAAATTCAGTCCTTTGGTATCTCCCTGTGGTCTTATTTGGTATGGCAGGTTGACTTGTGCTTATTTAAGTTACTGTATTACTGAGCAGAGTAAGTACTTTTAAGTTGTAAAGAATGTCTGCAAAGTATGTTTGCAAAACAGAACACTGATCGTTCAAATCTATCTTAAGTTTCTTCTTTAAAGAAATAATAACATGGGGTTGAAAAGTAATAACACGAAAATACAAATGTTTTTTGTGAATTAAAAAAAAAATTGCGGCCGTGCCGTATTGATTCGGAGAGGAGGGGGGCCTTGGCGTAAAAAAGGTTGGGAACCACTGAATTATAGTATCAGTTTCTCTCTTTTTAAAATCTTACCACAAATGTTTGAATGGTATCATTGTTTCCACAAAAATGTTAAGCAGCAAAAACTGCTTTTTAACATTGATAATAATAACAATTAGTGAATGTTTCTTGAGCAGCAAATCAGCATTTCTGAAGGATCACGTGACACTGAAACTTCTCTTTGTAAACAACAACAGAATTATAAACGATTCTAATGACGAATGTTGCGTTCCCAAATGCAAATTAAAGCGTCACAAACGCAGTAGCATTTACAGTGAATCGACACTGAAAACACAGTACTGTTACAGCAAACATGCAGCGCGTCAGACTATAGCCTATATTTATGTAATTACATCACAACCGTTGTGAATTTTATGACAGTACTATGTAATCTCAAATTCTCACCAACATTCATAAAAAAAAAAAAAAGTTACCGGTGAGTAACAAGTTTCAGCGCTGATTCTACTCGCATTCGGTGCTTTGAACCATTTGAACGCTTTTGGGACCGTTGTCGCGTCTAAAAACGCATGGAAAACGCGTCCGCGCTGCTTTCTCCTTTCCAAAGCGTTCAGGAGCTTGTGCTCCAGTGGTGTCTGTCAGCATAGATGTATCCTTAGCTGCCTTTGATATCCCACAATCCTGTGCTTTCCATTCTGTGACAGTTGAGCTAGAAAAATTAAGATGCCGTCCAAAAGTTGCGTTTGCTGGCCAGTTTGTGAGTAAATTTACATTTTTGACCAACATTTTCCACTTTTGATGTCATTTCTAGTGAGAAATTACTAATGTAGTAATTAAATTGCGGTAAATCATTAAACTCTTATGCTGCCTCAGAAGTCTGTCCAAAATCCGTTTCATGAGGTGCCTTCATGCACAAACGCTGCCTTACAAGTCATTGCTTGATAAGGCAGTGAGGCAGCAAGTCAGCTACCTAGGTTTTCGGATGGAGCCTAGATGATTCAGTCGGACCGCGAGACAAAACACCTGTTGATTGTAGGAACGATTTCACAGAGAGACGAGATCTCACGGAGACTCACGAGATCAAACGTGACTTGAGAAGAAAAACAAATGGAGGACAATCGATGTTGTCAGCTGACTCTCCTGCCACGCGTTGTTTTAATGAATGTAATTAGGACTTTCACGATTCCTCGTTTAAATTTGAGTACTTGATTTAAAAAAATCCTCAATAGACCCTTTTCACATTTCTGTGTTTCTCAGTAGCAGAAGTCGTCATAGTTGAGTAAACTTTTATAGCAGTGAATTAGAGACTACATTAAATATATTTTTTGTGTTTCTATTTGCGCAAATAGCAAAAGAAAAACTTTTACAAACTTCAAAAAGAGGTAAAAAATAGAGAGCGATTGATAACAGCAGTCAGAAGAGAGAAAGATGTCATTTTTACCGTCACTCCCACAGAAACACCCTCACAGCAGCGGTAACTAGTTTTTTGTAATTTAATGCAAATGTAATATAATACTGAATATATTGTTATAAATGTACATAACAAATTTTAAAAATGAAAGCAAAAACTTTGCAGGATTTACAATATTGATGACCGTTAAATGCGTCATCACAGTCTGTGGAAAGGATCAACAGACCTTTATCACAGAGGAATAGAGTACCTCAGAGATGACGTGTTTTTGTAGGCAAAACCCAGAAGCGAGTTAGCATTTTAGGACTTATGGTTCCATCGCCCTGAAGTCAATGGGTTTTTTGAATGGGTTTTTGCTAAATTGCCTGAAATAAGGTCTGTGTTTAACAAAGCCTCTAAAAATTTTCACGTTTTGATCTATGACATAAAACACACCAGTTATAACCCGCTTGTGATTTTTTAAACCTTTATTGTATCTTAAAAATGGCGGTTGCTAACAAATTGCTAAAATGGACTACTTCCTTTGGCGGGGACTTTAGACGTCATCATGACAAACAGGACATTTGGACAGCATTTCTCATGAAAAAGTGGATAAGTATTCATACACAGCACAGATCATAATCAGTGAGCATGTTTTTAAATAAAGTTGTTTTCTAAATAAAGTTTGAGGAAGTTTGGTGGTGTGATGTTGATCTGCGACCATGGTGTGCTGTAGTCCGTTTATAGCCTACTGTTAGCTTTTTATATCTGACCAATTTATTTATGCTTCAAAATGTATAAATGTTGTGTTAACTTGTAAAGATTATCTTGATAGACAAAACGTGTAAGTGTCATAACCCTTTGTTAAACACAGAGCCTATTTTTTGCGATTTTCCAAAAGTCTATGGGAAAATGCATAGGCTTTCGATCGAGGGAACCCGTGCGCCGCTAACTTCCGGGTTGGCCTACAAAAACACGTCATCCCTGAGGTACTCTATAGAGGGTGTGCACATGACGTCACCATTGACCGTTATGACTGCGGTTACGTCCACTGAGTGGCAAAAAGACTTAGTGGCAGCACTGATTTTCAGCGTGAATGCTGTGAAAAACACACAAAACTCATCCAAAACGGGAAAGAGCTTTGCGATTGACTGAACAAACAGCTTTGACAAGAAATCTGAGATATATTTTTGCAGACTGCCGAGAGCTACAGAAAGAAGATGCAAATGAATCGCTGCAATTCACAGAAACAACTGGACTCCAGGCAGAGAAACATGGATTTACAGTTATCATTCTGTCAAAATGTTGGATTTTGGGGTAAAATCATACCCTATATATTGTATTGTTAAATATTGTATTGACAACTCGAATCAATTAAATATTTGCCATCTTATTTTGCATAATTGGGTGTTTTTAAATAAACACTGACAAAAACTATACAAGTTTCAGGGCTGGACGATATGATATATTGCATTGATATGTCATCACCCATATTTAGACATACTCATATTGTAGTTGTATAAAGCGTTCACAGGCAGATTTGCTTTATGAATTTCCCCGGCGTTGACATCAGGCACATATAAATGTCAGGAAACACAATTCCTGGCTCCATGTCAATATCCATGGATTATGTTTCTTTGACATGTCATAAGGAACACTTTCGAGCCCAACCTTTTGTGTAATCGTTTTTCTCGCGTTTTCGCAGTTTCCCCTATTAAATCCAGTCATGCAGCAGGTTCTTTTGCCACACTGGGAGGATCCATCTGTCTCTGACCACAACTACACTTCAAAATCACAACTCAACCTGAAGCCGCCTACATCTGATATGAGAACACAATGCGTTGAGCCGGCGCCATTATACACAACTCTGCTGAGAAACAACCACCTTTGTCAGCTCACAGGGTTGACATTGGATGCATTTCATTCAGTCGCCGAGCACCTTACCAATACATACACCAACAGCTTCCAGCTACACACTTGGGATCAGCTCCTGATGACTCTGATGAAGATGCGTCTTCATTTATTGCAGGGTGATCTTGCTGAAAGTTTTGGTGTTTCAAAACCTGGTGTTGTGATAAATTCATAACTGCAAATTCAGGATTTCTAGAATACCTTCGTCCAGGTGATGAAGTAATTGCAGACAGAGGCTTCACCATTACCGATCTCCTCTATGAAAGGAAGGTGAAACTTGTCATTCCAGCATTCACCAAGAGAGACATGCAACTCTCTGAAGAAGACCCCACCAACTCCAGGCGCATCGCCAAGCGGTCATATGACTAAAAACTTCAAAACTTTTTCTTACAACAGTTCCAATTAACCTCACCCCTAAAACTGATCAAATGTAGAGAATTTGCCCTGTGTAACCTTCTAAGCAACATAATTTCTGATGTAGAGGATGAATAAGTGTTGATTTGTAGGTGTGTTCCACGTCTGTCTGTGCTGTGGTTTTGCTTTAACTAATCAGTGTAAATAGAGTATGTAGTTATTTCTATAAACCTTTACAATATGATCAGATGTTATCTTTTGTAATTTTTTTTTTATCTTTACAATGTGGCCAGATGTTAGCTGTCAGTATTTTTTTTTATAAAACCATATATAGTGAGCACTGTAGATTCCCCTTAAAACTCAAAGGAATTAAGTCTTCTGATTTAAATGGAATAAGTCATATCAAGTTTGCAAATGAATTCCATCTTGGTTTATTACATATGAAAATTAAATGGTAAAATATTACCTCTACATGAAGGTCAGTAAAAGGTTTCTCTAGTTTCCTGATGACAACAAACACTCTTACAACTGATTTTATAAAACTTGTATTAAATTAAACATTTTCTAAAACAAATCACAAAGTTATCTCTTGTTAAACAAAACTGATTTAAAATAATTCCAGTCTTCTTCATCTACACCCTCTACATGCTGCTCCATCAACTCCTGCCAGTCCCCATAGGTTTCCTCTGGCCACTTCTTCATATCGTCTACCCACGTTAACAATGATGATGGATGGGACAATATGAGACCATCTGATCGTCGTATAAAGTTTTCTCCGTGCTCCCAATTTAAAACATTTACGGCATTAACGTTATTTGTCATTTTGCTGAAGTTATAGCTAGCTATCAACAATCTTCTAACCAACCATCCACTGGGTGTCTGACTCTAGGCGTCATCACTCTAGCGTCTGACGTCGACGGTTCCAGACTCGATGACGATGATGCTGTGGAGATCACATAAGTAGCTTCAGCTTCGTGTTTTTATTTCTGGAAAATAGTTAAAATATTTCGGCATAATGTGAATAACATTAGGTGAAAATAACTTCCAACTCTCCAGCTGATCTGCCACATCCCGTAGCAAACTAGACAACGAATTACTACTTGCCGCCATTTTCTTTGAAAACTCTCTCATCTATCGCTTAGCTGGCCTGACGATTCTACGCGTGAGCTCTTAACCAATGATGCACTGAAGTTACAGAAGGATTAACTAAATAATTAACTAAAAATAAAAGTTTTTTTTTTTTAAATGTAAAAATGTATAAACGCAAAAAATAATAAATTAAGGGGGAAAAATGAATTTTATTAAAAGTGAATCATATTATTTTATCAAGTCGTTTATTCATTTATTTATTTTCCTATTATCAGATTTATTTACCTATTTATTCATTTATATATTTATTCATTCATTAATTTATTTTTTTATTTAATAATTTTTAATTTCTGCAGGTTTGGTCCTCCATATCCCCACTTTACAAACACACACACATTGAGCGCACGCATACACTACGTGACGTAGCCTAGTAGGGTTAGTCTAGTGCGCGTGTGTATTTAGTGCACGATTTCACCCGTTAACCTTGTAATTGCAAACAGTTACATTAATTTATATGTATATTTAATATTGTATATAGACCTATTGTAGTTCCCTCCACAACAAATCATTTAAGTTACGGTATTCAACAGAACAAGAATGAAAAAGAAAATGATATATTGATATATTCAACAATAAAATTAAACATAAATTAGATTTTATTCATTATAAACAACAAAAGTCAAGCCAAAATGATTTTAAGGCTAAAGTGAAACTGATGTGCTCACCTCTCTCATTTCGCAAGAATCCAAATATGTTTCTATATTTGCATGTAACATTTTGGTTGCTAAATAATTATTTATTATGTAAACAATTAAGGCTTCACTCGTGTTCCAATATCCACGTAAAACAGCATCCTTCACATGCACAAATGTGTGTGGTTGGGCGCTGATTTACAGCGGATCATTTCATTTGAACAGCGTAACTTTTATGTTTGGCTGACTGCATTTTAGTTTGATGATGAATGGCTGAAATGTCAAGTTAGAAATGATAGAACAGATGTTGTGGGTGCGAGGCGCCTGCGCGATCACTTGGATTTAATTAAGATATAAAGAAAACAAATACAATGTGTTAGAGTGTCACAAAAAACGAGCATCACAGAGTTTTTTTTTTTTTTCTGTTATTTAAATGAAATATATGTTGTGTAGTCCTATTTATTTTATTCCTTTTATAGCCTACTTAATTTTATTCTGTTTTCTCGGTTCACAGAAGCGCTGCAGTATGGAGGATGAAACCTGCAAAAAACAATAAATAAATATGCGAATAAATAAATCCATAAATAAATAAATCCACAAAATTATACATAAATAAATATAGGCTATAAATAAATAAATGTGCAAATAAATACATCAATCCACATATTCCTGCATAAATAAATATATAAATAATTAAATCTGCTAGAAGATAAATAATTTAATAAATAAAATGAATGTTGTGGGGAAATAAACGTTAAAGGAAACACTAAACTTAAAGTAGATTTTTTTCCCTTTTAACCATCTCTTAATTTTTGAATGTAGCTCCATATTTATTTTTCCTTGGCACAACATGCTAATGAGAGGGTGTCAATCAAACATCAGAAGGCGGTCTTTGTGCCTCCATTGGCTGATCGTTGTAAAAGAGTCATTGGCTGACACTGTAGAAAATAATAGTACACTATATCTGCTGATTATATTCTCTTCAGAGTAGATGCATCTGCACACGCTTTAGGTCAGTTAGCAGCTACATTTGATGTGACTGTAGATCTGTTTATCTGCTAAAAGAACGCAGTAAAGTTAGTTTTAGGTTTGATATTAGCTGTATATTCACCTAGGCTGCTAAAGGGACTGTCTACAAAATACAGTCCAACAGAAAAACCTTTTGGTGAATTAAGCAGACTTTTTTCTTTTCTAAAAAATAATCGTTTACTGTACAAGCGAGATATTGGTAGAAGCTCATATACAGTAAGTCAGTCTGCCCACTAGCATTTACTACATTTAGTCATTTAGCAGAAGCTTTTCTCCAAAGCGACTTACAAATGAGAATAGTAGAAGCAATCAAATCAACATGAGTGCAACAGTATGCAAGTGCCGTGTCAAGACCCAGTTTCACCAGCGAAGGGCTCATAGCAAGGTTTTTTTTTTTTTTTTTACACAAATAGATGGAGAAAGGAAAAAAAAAAAATCCAAACAAGAAAAGTAAAAATACAAATAGAGAGTAAGTGCTAATATTACTGAGTAAAGTGTTCCCGAAAAAGAGATGTCTTTAGCAGTTTTTTGAAAATGGATAAAGACTCGGATAGAGTGTGGCAGGTCATTCCACCACAGGGTGTCTACAGATATGAACAAGTTCAATTTAAGACTTTTTAAGACCTTTTTAATACCACCTTACATGAAATGTAATACCAAAGCTGCAATGTTAATACACACACACACAAGCATATTATATAATATATATATATCTCAGGCATGTGATCAGCTAGAGATAAAAAAAGCAGGAAAATCTGATCGCTCACCCAAGCCATGCCCCCAGCACTTCTTTAAAAAAAAAAAAAAAAAAAAATATATATATATATATATATATATATAAAACCACATTAAAATATATGTCTTATATTATAATAATACATACTATTGTTCCGTAAAAATAAAAAGCAGCATTTAATAGTCATAATAATTAATATATTATATAATATATTAAATGTATTAATAGAATTGTAATTATTAAAGTACCTGCGAAAAGTTTGGAAACTTTATTAATTATTAATGATTTTAAAATAAGTCTCTTCTGCTCACCAGGCCTGCATTTATTTGATCAAAAATACAGTAAAAACAGCAACATTGTGAAATATTCTTACAAATAAAGTTTTCTATTTTAATACATTATAAAATGTAATTTATTCCTGTGATGCAAAGTTGAATTTTCAGCATCATTACTCCAGTTTTCAGTGTCACATGATCTTTTAGAAATCATTAAAATTCGATTTGATGCTCAAGAAACATTTCTGATTATTATCAATGTTGAAAACAGTTGTGCTGCTTCAGATTTTTGTGGAAATGGTGATACATTTTATTTTTCAGAATTCTTTGAAAAATAGAAAGTTCAATGAACAGCATTTTTTTAAATTATATTACATGCATTTATCAAATATATTAAATAGTGAATAATAATAAATAGTGAATGTTTCTTGAGCAGCAAATCAGCATTTCTGAAGAATCATGTGACATTGAAACTTCTCTTTGTAAACGACAACAGAATTATAAACGATTCTAATGACGAATGTTGCGTTCCCAAATGCAAATTTAAACGTCATAATCAAAGTAGCATTTACAGTGAATCGACACTGAAAACACAGTAACGTTACTGTTCCAGCAAACATGCAGCGCGTCATATAATTACATCACAGCCGTTGCGAATTTTATATTAAATTCTCACCACCATTCATAAAAAAGTTACCGGGCGAGTAACACGTTTCAGCGCTGATTCTACTCGCATTGGCGCGTTGAACCTTTTGAACCACAGACATTATAATAAACACTAGATGCCCTATTGGCCTCTGAACCGTACGTCAACGGCGCCGCCATATTGCGTGGGGCAACGTTCCCATAACGCTCATAAATGGAATTGAGGAAAATGCCTGCTTCGTGTGTATTGGTCACTATATAATTATATTGATAGTAGTTTGCCACCAGAGTCAGATTAAAATAGCTAGCGATGTCGCTAGTTAGCTGTGAAAGTTGAGACATGAGTTTACATTGTTACAGCACAGAAGGGTCGGAGACGGAATATAACAGGTAAGGTGTTTATTGACAGCAAGCAGAGGGTGAACGTGAACACAGGTGAGTAAAACTGAAGTTGATAAGTTGAATGATGAATAAAGTGGAACTGATACTGTCCTTGTATGTTGCAGAGTGGAGATCCGAGTGGAGATGGTGGAGATCAGATGATGGATGATGACAAGTCCCAGACCCTCTCGCTCTCTCGGAACCAGTGGTCGATAGATGGTACATCCGAGGGTTCCCCTGACCAGGGGAACAGTGGGGGTTGGTAACCGAGTACACACTGGAAAGGTGTGAGTCCGGTAGATGGTTGTCGCAGGGAGTTCTGCGCGTACTCGGCCCAACCCAGAAACTGGTTCCAAGAGTCCTGGTGGCCATGACAGAAGGTACGAAGGAAGCGGCCGATCTCTTGAATCTTCCTTTCCGTTCGACTGCGGATGGTACCCCGATGACAGACTGACGGTCACACCTAGGAGTGAGAAAAAGGCCTTCCAAACACGAGAGATAAATTGAGGTCCACGGTCTGACACAATGTCCTCTGGGATGCCGAAGTAACGGAAGATATGGTTAAACATGAGTTCGCTGTTTCCATGGCAGTTGGTAGTCCTCTCAGAGGTATTAGACGGCAGGATTTGGAGAATCGATCTACCACTACAAGGATACAGGTACAGTCTCTAGAGGCAGGCAGGTCAGTGATGAAATCCACCCCTAGGTGTGACCATGGTCGGTTGGGAACGGGCAGAGGAAGGAGTTTGCCGGATGGTAGGTGACGTGGACTCTTAGAGATGGCGCATTCCTTGCATCCCTGCACGTACCTTCTGACATCCGTTGCCATGTTGGGCCACCAGAAGCGTTCTGTCAGCAATGAGAGGGTTTCACTGACCCCCGGGTGGCCAGTGCCTAGTGAAGAGTGTGCAGAGTGGATGAGTGGAGTGCGCCGTGTCCTGGTGATGTATTGCAAGCCTTGGGGGCAACCCGGCGGAGTGTTGGCAGAGGCATTGGAGGAGGGTATGGTCTCTGCTGACCAGGAGATAGGACTTAGAATGAGTTTTTCTGGGAGTATGGTTTCGGGTTCTTCAGAGCATTCTTCTGGAGCGTGGAGTCGAGACAAGGCATCTGCCTTGGTGTTTTTAGGTCCTGGTCTGTAGGAAATTGTGAAGTTGAAGCGAGTGAAGAATAATGACCAACGGGCCTGTCTGGGGTTCAGTCTCTTTGCCACACGTAGGTATTCGAGATTCTTGTGGTCAGTGAGCACCAAAAAGGGATGTTTTGCTCCCTCCAACCAATGCCTCCATTCCTCGAGTGCCAGCTTGATGGCTAGGAGTTCTCGGTTGCCGATGTCATAATTCCTCTCCGCCGGGTTGAGCTTGCGGGAGAAGAAGGCACATGGATGGAGGCTGCTGGGATTCCCCTACTGCTGTGAGAGAACCGCTCCTACTCCTGTGGTCGAGGCGTCGACCTCTACGACGAAGGGCTTGTCTGGGTCAGGATGGACCAGGAGAGGAGCGGTTGTGAAGGCTTCGCGGAGGGTGTCGAAGGCCTTCGTGGCAGCTGGAGTCCAGGACAGAGACTTGGGCTTGTGTCGGAGTAGGTTAGTGAGAGGGTTGGCTATTGAGCTGTAATCCCGGATGAATTGACGGTAGAAGTTTGCGAAGCTGAGGAAGCGCTGGAGTTCCTTTATGGTGGTGGGTGTTGGCCAGTTCTGGATGGCTTCCACCTTCCTCTCATCCATCCGGATGCCACTGCTATCGATGGTGTAGCCAAGGAACTGCACTGAGGGCTGGTGGAATGAGCACTTCTCGGCTTTTAGGTAGAGTTGGAATTCCCTCAGGCGTTTCAGGACCTCCGCAACGTGGTGGCGATGTTCGGCCAGGCTCCGGTCTTCCACTCGTCCCCCTCATGTATCCGGATGAGGTTATACGCGCTGCGGAGGTCCAACTTGGTGAAAACAGTGGCACCACGGAGATGTTCCAGGGCCGCTGGGACGAGAGGAAGGGGATATCTGAACTTCACTGTAATGTTATTAAGTGCTTGGTAGTCAATACAAGGCCGCAAGCCTCCGTCCTTTTTTGCCACGAAGAAGAAGCTAGAAGCAGCAGTAGATGGACGGATATAGCCTTGAGCCAGAGCCTCCTCGATGTAGTCCTCCATGGCCTTCTCCTCCGGAATGGAAAGGGGGTAGATCCTTCCCCTTGGCACTGACTCACCCGGAAGCAGATCTATGGCGCAGTCCCATGGCCGGTGTGGAGGCAGCTTGGAGGCTCTTTTAGGGCAGAATACGTCGCTGAAGGGGGCGTAACACGGCGGTATCTCCACGGAGCGTTTCTCAACTGGACTCTCAATGGAGGTTGTGAAGACGGAGAGGGTTTCTGGACGTGGAGAGAGAGGAGCTGGAAGCTCGGGAAAACAGTCCATGAAACAGGTGTCGCCCCACTTCAGGACTTCGCTGGTACTCCAGGAGATGACTGGGTTATGCTAGGATCACGTCAGCGGTGGAGTCCTCCAGAACCAGCAGATGGATCTTTTCGACGTGAAGAATGCCAGTTTGTAGTTGTATCAGACAGGTGATTCGACGAACATGTTTCTTGCAGAGAGGTTTTCCGGTTATTGAGTGGATCTGGTAAGTTGTAGGCGTGGGCGAGGTCTTGATATTGAGCTGACGGCAGAGGGCGCCAGCGATGAAGTTGCCGGCTGACCCAGAATCGAGGAGTGCGGTAACTGGAATGGAAACATTAGCAGCAGTAAGTGTCACAACAATGGTGAGTGGTTTCATCTTGCGAATTGATGGGAGGATGGCCCTCACCATGGGACGAGGTGGACGTGTTGGACATGTGGAGAGAACATGTCCCGGGGATGCACAATACAGACATAGATTCTGGGTCAGCCTCCTCTGCCGTTCAGTGGGTGTGAGTCGAGAGGTTTCCAGTTGCATGGGTTCGTGGGCTGGTTCTGGAGGGCTGACGGATTCTGGTCGGCAGAGGGAGATGTCGTGCTGTGGCTGGCCCTGGTAGTCGTCGAGACACGACTGCATATGAGTGGCGAAGCGTATGGAGAGTTGAATGAAGCGTTCGAGCCCGATGGTGTCCTCGTATGCAGCGAGATGCAACCGCACTCGAGGATCCAAACCCTGACGGTAAGTTGTTATAAGGGCTTGTTCGTTCCATCCACTGGTAGCTGCTAGAGTTCTAAACTTGAGGGCATATTCAGTCACAGTCATTTTATTCTGTTTTAAATTGTACAGCTTCTCACCAATTGACGAATCCCAGGCGGGTTTTCCAAAAACTTCTCTGAAGTGATTGACGAAGCTGGAATAAGACTGAATAACTGGATTATTTTGTGTCCATAGAGAATCTGCCCACTGAAGTGCTTTGCCATGAAGTTGAGAAATGATAAAAGCTACCTTGGATCGCTCGGTGGGGAAAGAGTGAGGTTGCATCAAAGAAATCCACTGCATTCCTCCGCCGAACCAGAATAGGGCGCCGGTTTGGCCACGGGACTGGCGTGAGCGGCAGGTGAAGGAGTGGCGGTGTTGTTGACGGAGGTGTTTGCTGGTGTTAATGGTGATGGTATGGAGGTTAATGTGCGACGAAAGGCGTCGACGAGGTCCTGGAATGGGTCTGGTTGGCTCATGCTTGTGTCAGCGATGTTGGTCCGGTCTTCTGTTACAGCACAGAAGGGTCGGAGACGGAATATAACAGGTAAGGTGTTTATTGACAGCAAGCAGAGGGTGAACGTGAACACAGGTGAGTAAAACTGAAGTTGATAAGTTGAATGATGAATAAAGTGGAACTGATACTGTCCTTGTATGTTGCAGAGTGGAGATCCGAGTGGAGATGGTGGAGATCAGACGATGGATGATGACAAATAAATATTAGATCCCTTTCTTCAAAAGCACTTATTGTAAATGATATTATCACAGACAATAATCTAGATGTGCTGTGTTTGACAGAAACTTGGCTAAAACCAGATGATTACATTACTTTAAATGAGTCTAGCCCGCAAGGTTATGATTATCGACACAATCCTCATCAGAAAGGCAAAGGGGGAGGTGTTGCTGTAATTTATAGTAATGTTTACAGTATTAGTCAAAAGTCTTCCAAATATAATTCCTTTGAAGTGATGGTGCTTTACGTAACATTATGTCAAGTCAAGTCAAGTCACCTTTATTTATATAGCGCTTTTTACAATGCAGATTGTGTCAAAGCAGCTTAACATTGATAACTGGTATATAATTTAGGCTGCACAGCAGCTCTTAAAGAATAGTGTCAATGTCGGCAGATCAAAGCACTGTTGAATATCAAATGTCAAGTGTCCCCAACTAAGCAAGCCAAAGGCGACAGCGGCAAGGAACCCAAACTCCAACAGGTGACATCAGATGGCAAACAGGTGGCAAATAGACTTCTGTGTTAAAATGGAGAAAAAAACCTTGGGAGAAACCAGGCTTAGTCGGGGGGCCAGTTCTCCTCTGGCGAACAGTGCTTTGTTACGATTCAGGTTGCTATCTTATGTCTGATAGGATCGCAACATTCAAAGTATTTATTCCAGTTCAGTCCAGTTGAGGATCGTATTCATCACACCGGTATGGACGGTTTGTTGAGGAGCTGTGCCACTGGCTGTTGTGTCGATGAGGCCTTCACAATGGATGATCTAGTTGACTCAATCTCTGCTGATACTTCAGGGCTACGTTGTGGTCGCGTCAAGGCGCCGGTCCTCGGTCTCACCTGGATACGGCCCGGATCTGGTTGACTACGGTAGACCTCGGGATAAACAGAAAGACTAATATTAGCGTAGATGCCATTCTTCTTCTGATGTAACGAGTACATCTGGTGTTATAGGAAGTGTTCCCGGTTCCGGCTGACCTAATTTATGCAGCCTAATAATCCTTTAACGGATTTGAAAATATAAATTGATAATGTGTTATGTGTATGCCAGGTTAAAGAGATGCGTTTTTAGTCTAGATTTAAACTGACAGAGTGTGTCTGCTTCCCGAACAATGCTTGGAAGATTGTTCCAGAGTTTAGGTGCCAGATAGGAGAAGGATCTACCACCTGCGGTTGATTTTGATATTCTAGGTATTATCAGCTGGCCTGAATCCTGAGATCGCAATAGACGTGAAGGACTATAATGCTTTAAGAGCTCGCTCAGGTACTGGGGAGCTAAACCATTTAGTGCTTTGTAAGTAATTAGCAAGATTTTAAAATCTATACGATGTTTAACAGGAAGCCAATGCAGTGTTGACAGAACTGGGCTAATATGGTCATACTTCCTAGTTCTAGTAAGAACTCTAGCTGCTGCATTTTGTACGAGCTGTAGTTTATTAATCAAGCGAGCGGAACAACCACCCAGTAGAGCGTTACAGTAATCTAGCCTTGAGGTCATGAACGCATGAACTAACTGTTCTGCATTTTTCATTGAGAGCATATGTCGTAGTTTAGATATATTTTTAAGATGGAAGAATGCGGTTTTACAGATGCTAGTAACATGGCCTTCAAATGAAAGATTGGTATCAAAGAGCACACCCAGGTTCCTAACGGACGACGAAGACTTAACAGAGCAGCCATCAAGTGTTAGACAGTATTCTAGGTTATTACGTGAAGAGGTTTTTGGTCCAAAAATTAGAATCTCTGTTTTTTCTGAATTTAGAAGTAGGAAATTACTGGTCATCCAATTTTTTATATCAGCTATGCATTCTGTTAATTTTGTGAGTTGGTAAGTTTCGTCAGGGCGCGAAGAAATATAGAGCTGAGTATCATCAGCGTAACAGTGAAAACTAACGCCATGCTTCCTAATGATATCTCCCAAGGGTAGCATGTACAGAGTGAAAAGCAACGGTCCTAGTACTGAGCCTTGCGGTACTCCATATTGAACCTGTGATCGATATGACCTCTCTTCGTTTACTACTACAAACTGATAACGGTCAGATAAGTATGATTTGAACCATGACAATGCAGTTCCACTAATGCCAACATAATTTTCGAGTCTATTTAAAAGAATGTTGTGATCGATAGTGTCAAATGCAGCACTAAGATCCAGTAACACTAATAGAGAGATACAACCACGATCTGATGATAAGAGCAAATCATTAGTAACTCTAATGAGAGCAGTCTCAGTACTATGGTACGGTCTAAAACCTGACTGGAAATCCTCACAGATACTATTTCTGTCTAAAAAGGAACATAGTTGTGATGATACTGCCTTTTCTAGTATTTTTGACAGAAAAGTGAGATTTGAGATCGGCCTGTAATTGACTAATTCTCTAGGATCAAGTTGTGGTTTTTTAATAAGAGGTTTAATAATAGCCAGCTTAAAACTTTTTGGTACGTATCCTAGTGATAAAGATGAATTGATGATATTAAGAAGAGGATCTATGATCTCTGGAAGCATCTCTTTCAATAGTTTAGTCGGTATAGGGTCTAACATACATGTTGTTGATTTTGATGATTTAATAAGTTTAGACAATTCTTCCTTTCCTAAAGCAGTAAATGAATTTCATTTTTCCTCAGGGACACTACAATGCACTTTCTGACGCGATACTGTAGTAGACTGTTGCATGGTTATAATTTTTTCTCTAATATTATCAATTTTACAAGTAAAGAAGTTCATAAAGTCATTACTGCTGTGCTCTTTGGAAACATCAGAAGTTGAAGCTTTATTTCTTGTTAATTTAGCCACTGTATCAAATAAATACCTAGGGTTGTGCTTATTTTCTTCTAAAAGTTTTGAAAAATAGGCAGATCTAGCAGTTTTTAAGGCCTTTCTGTACTCAATCATTCTCTCTCTCCACGAGATGCGAAAAACTTCTAGTTTTGTTTTCTTCCAGCTGCGCTCCATTTTTCTGGCTGCTACCTTTAGGGCCCGGGTGTGCTCATCGTACCACGGCGTTGGATTAATTTCCTTAATCTTTTTTAAACGCAAAGGAGCAACCGAGTCTAATGTGCTGGAAAAGACAGAGGCAATAGTTTCTGTTTCAACATCGAGGTCTTCTAAGCTATCTGGTATGCTAAGGCGATGAAACTGATCAGGAAGATTATTTAGAAAGCGATCTTTAGTGGTAGAAGTGATGGTTCTACCATATTTATGGCAGGAAGGCAGTTTAGCTGCCTTGACTAAATGTAGAATACACGAGACTAAATAATGATCTGAGATGTCGTCACTCTGCTGCAGAATTTCAACGGCATCAATATCGATTCCATGTGACAATATTAGATCTAAAGTATGATTACGACAATGAGTGGGTCCTGACACGTGTTGTCTAACACCAATAGAGTTTAGAATGTCTGTAAATGCCAATCCCAATGAGTCTTTTTTATTATGTAAGTTGACATTTGTACTGGCTACTGTATACAGGCCACCAGGGCACCATACTGACTTTATCAAAGAATTTGCTGCTTTTCTTTCAGAGTTAGTACTAACTGCAGATAAAGTCCTTGTTGTTGGTGATTTTAATATCCATGTAGATAATAAAAAAGACTCATTGGGATTGGCATTTACAGACATTCTAAACTCTATTGGTGTTAGACAACATGTGTCAGGACCCACTCATTGTCGTAATCATACTTTAGATCTAATATTGTCACATGGAATCGATATTGATGCCGTTGAAATTCTGCAGCAGAGTGATGACATCTCAGATCATTATTTAGTCTTGTGTATACTACATTTAGTCAAGGCAGCTAAACTGCCTCCCTGCCATAAATATGGTAGAACCATCACTTCTACCACTAAAGATCGCTTTCTAAATAATCTTCCTGATCAGTTTCATCGCCTTAGCATACCAGATAGCTTAGAAGACCTCGATGTTGAAACAGAAACTATTGACTCTGTCTTTTCCAGCACATTAGACTCGGTTGCTCCTTTGCGTTTAAAAAAGATTAAGGAAATTAATCCAACGCCGTGGTACGATGAGCACACTCGGGCCCTAAAGGTAGCAGCCAGAAAAATGGAGCGCAGCTGGAAGAAAACAAAACTAGAAGTTTTTCGCATTTCGTGGAGAGAGAGAATGATTGAGTACAGAAAGGCCTTAAAAACTGCTAGATCTGCCTATTTTTCAAAACTTTTAGAAGAAAATAAGCACAACCCTAGGTATTTATTTGATACAGTGGCTAAATTAACAAGAAATAAAGCTTCAACTTCTGATGTTTCCAAAGAGCACAGCAGTAATGACTTTATGAACTTCTTTACTTGTCAGATTGATAATATTAGAGAAAAAATTATAACCATGCAACCGTCTACTACAGTATCGCGTCAGACAGTGCATTGTAGTGTCCCTGAGGAAAAATGAAATTCATTTACTGCTTTAGGAAAGGAAGAATTGTCTAAACTTATTAAATCATCAAAATCAACAACATGTATGTTAGACCCTATACCGACTAAACTATTGAAAGAGATGCTTCCAGAGATCATAGATCCTCTTCTTAATATCATCAATTCATCTTTATCACTAGGATACGTACCAAAAAGTTTTAAGCTGGCTATTATTAAACCTCTTATTAAAAAACCACAACTTGATCCTAGAGAATTAGTCAATTACAGGCCGATCTCAAATCTCACTTTTCTGTCAAAAATACTAGAAAAGGCAGTATCATCACAACTATGTTCCTTTTTAGACAGAAATAGTATCTGTGAGGATTTCCAGTCAGGTTTTAGACCGTACCATAGTACTGAGACTGCTCTCATTAGAGTTACTAATGATTTGCTCTTATCATCAGATCGTGGTTGTATCTCTCTATTAGTGTTACTGGATCTTAGTGCTGCATTTGACACTATCGATCACAACATTCTTTTAAATAGACTCGAAAATTATGTTGGCATTAGTGGAACTGCATTGTCATGGTTCAAATCATACTTATCTGACCGTTATCAGTTTGTAGTAGTAAACGAAGAGAGGTCATATCGATCACAGGTTCAATATGGAGTACCGCAAGGCTCAGTACTAGGACCGTTGCTTTTCACTCTGTACATGCTACCCTTGGGAGATATCATTAGGAAGCATGGCGTTAGTTTTCACTGTTACGCTGATGATACTCAGCTCTATATTTCTTCGCGCCCTGACGAAACTTACCAACTCACAAAATTAACAGAATGCATAGCTGATATAAAAAATTGGATGACCAGTAATTTCCTACTTCTAAATTCAGAAAAAACAGAGATTCTAATTTTTGGACCAAAAACCTCTTCACGTAATAACCTAGAATACTGTCTAACACTTGATGGCTGCTCTGTTAAGTCTTCGTCGTCCGTTAGGAACCTGGGTGTGCTCTTTGATACCAATCTTTCATTTGAAGGCCATGTTACTAGCATCTGTAAAACCGCATTCTTCCATCTTAAAAATATACCTAAACTACGACATATGCTCTCAATGAAAAATGCAGAACAGTTAGTTCATGCGTTCATGACCTCAAGGCTAGATTACTGTAACGCTCTACTGGGTGGTTGTTCCGCTCGCTTGATTAATAAACTACAGCTCGTACAAAATGCAGCAGCTAGAGTTCTTACTAGAACTAGGAAGTATGACCATATTAGCCCAGTTCTGTCAACACTGCATTGGCTTCCTGTTAAACATCGTATAGATTTTAAAATCTTGCTAATTACTTACAAAGCACTAAATGGTTTAGCTCCCCAGTACCTGAGCGAGCTCTTAAAACATTATAGTCCTTCACGTCTATTGCGATCTCAGGATTCAGGCCAGCTGATAATACCTAGAATATCAAAATCAACCGCAGGTGGTAGATCCTTCTCCTATCTGGCACCTAAACTCTGGAACAATCTTCCAAGCATTGTTCGGGAAGCAGACACACTCTGTCAGTTTAAATCTAGACTAAAAACGCATCTCTTTAACCTGGCATACACATAACACATTATCAATTTATATTTTCAAATCCGTTAAAGGATTATTAGGCTGCATAAATTAGGTCAGCCGGAACCGGGAACACTTCCTATAAAACCAGATGTACTCGTTACATCAGAAGAAGAATGGCATCTACGCTAATATTAGTCTTTCTGTTTATCCCGAGGTCTACCGTAGTCAACCAGATCCGGGCCGTATCCAGGTGAGACCGAGGACCGGCGCCTTGACGCGACCACAACGTAGCCCTGAAGTATCAGCAGAGATTGAGTCAACTAGATCATCCATTGTGAAGGCCTCATCGACACAACAGCCAGTGGCACAGCTCCTCAACAAACCGTCCATACCGGTGTGATGAATACGATCCTCAACTGGACTGAACTGGAATAAATACTTTGAATGTTGCGATCCTATCAGACATAAGATAGCAACCTGAATCGTAACAAAGCACTGTTCGCCAGAGGAGAACTGGCCCCCCGACTAAGCCTGGTTTCTCCCAAGGTTTTTTTCTCCATTTTAACACAGAAGTCTATTTGCCACCTGTTTGCCATCTGATGTCACCTGTTGGAGTTTGGGTTCCTTGCCGCTGTCGCCTTTGGCTTGCTTAGTTGGGGACACTTGACATTTGATATTCAACAGTGCTTTGATCTGCCGACATTGACACTATTCTTTAAGAGCTGCTGTGCAGCCTAAATTATATACCAGTTATCAATGTTAAGCTGCTTTGACACAATCTGTATTGTAAAAAGCGCTATATAAATAAAGGTGACTTGACTTGACTTGGTCCAGAGACATGATAGCACAGAATGGATCATGATTGAGTCGCCGCAGACAAGAAAACGTATCAGACCCATTTGAATTCTGTATTTTAAAGCGATATAGAGGAGATTAGGAGGAGAAACGGTTAGAGATTAGGAGGAAACTACGGCTTTATCTAGCTCAACGGCTCTGGCCGAGCTGTGATATAAACAAAATGCTATTGGCTATTTAAAAAAGGGGAGGAGCTTATGCCCCGCCCCATCTTCCTGTTTCAGTGGAAATTACATCAACACATTGAATAATGCTGCGCCTTTCAAGGCACTTCAGTTGGCCTTTAAAGTCAGCATGAAAGGGAAGTTGCACTTTTTTCTTCCCTATTGTGCCGTATATCTGAGTGAAACGGCTTCTCAAACAAGAACAAATGTAGGGCGGGGCTTGATTTTGTCCATGGGGATTTGATTGGATGGTTGTGGTTTGCTATTGGTGGATCTCATGTGAGTGACAGGTTGCCCCGCCCTCGTCATGAGAGAAGAAAAGTCACTTTTATTATGATTCAAGATTACCAGGATCATGAATTTAAAACAATCACAGATAAATCATTCATAATAAACACTGCAATATGTTCCATTTTGATTTCATGGTGACCAACTTCAGTGGTTTACTGTAACTGGACAAACATGCAGATGTGTCTCTCTGGTCTTTTAAACACCTCAGCATCAGCGTGTGATCGTCTCACCAGTCTGTCTCTCTGTTAATCTGCTGTGTGTCTGTCAGCAGTTTGCAGATGCAGACAGACGGATTGGACTTAAATCCCCAGTATGACACAGATGGACAAACCACACAGACCTTGGAGAAGGTGAACACACACACACACACACACACACACACACACAATAACAGCCATTTGCACTGAATGACTGTGGAAGACTGGCGTGTGAGTGTGAGCAAGTCATGTGAGTTCTGCTGGTTTCTGTGGAAGCAGAGATGATGGTCAGAAGATGCTGCAGGTGATGAAGAGTGTGTGTGAGTCTCACCTGTGCTCAGGCCCGACCAGCGGTTCTGCAGTGAGTCTGTGTGTGAGTCCATTAGGAAGCGAGGGGGAGGGGTTTACAGACCACGCCCACAAACATGCATTAGTGGTAAACAAACAGAGCAAGAGTAACTTTGGTAATTGTGGTTTTTATGCTCATCTTTTATCTGGGACAGCCCAAAATCGTACAGTGTACCAGGCATTAGATATAATAAATCTTTTTGCAGGAGACATTGAGCTCGTACTTTGCAGATCTTATACATGCTGTTTTATGGTACTAAATTTGATACACCTTCTACCTTATTTTAATTATTCTCAGGTTAGGTAAAGTAAGTTCTCTGTCCTAATTCATAAGTATTTGAAATCTTATACTTACAAAACAGGTCTCAGAAGAGTGTGGCTGATTATCACCAATGCACAAATAGATACATAACACACTAAAGAAAGGGAAACATGACAACGCATCATATGACCCCTTTAATACATTAATACGTATAAATATAATACAACTATTATTAAAAACATGATGTGTATACTCAAGCTTTCATTATTTGTTTTCCAAAAGTGAGTTTGAACAGTTTTTTTTTTCTTTTTTCATAATTGTAAATGATCTTTCATTACTCTTTGTCTCCCTCTGCTGGTACAACACAAACATATTCAGGCTCTATATTTTCTTTGTAACAAAACTAACTTTGAGTTTATACTGTGGCTTTATACAAATAAAATGTTAATCTATGAATGAGAAACTGTAATTTGCTGCTCTGAAATAAAAGGTGTTTCACTGCCGCCTCATCATGTCTGTCAGAGGATCATTGAAATCTAAATGAATTCTTAATTTCTAACAGTGAAGTCACTGTATCTTCAGTCTCTGTTGATTCTGTTGACTGTGAGTCTCTGTAGTGGATCCTCATTCACCATCAGATGATCAGCAGAAGATCTGACTGTCATCAAATGCCTAAAATAAAACACACAAACAGTCACATATGCAGTATGAGACATTACATCTGTCACATCTTTCCATAAGAAAACTTAGCACTGACTAGATCAGCTTTATTAATTCATTCTCAAACATGATAATATTGCTTCTATCTGATGCTCAAATTCACTTTATAAAATCAAAAGGTCATGAAAGGTCACTTTCACACAACGGACAGCTGATCCAGAACCAGCAGAAATGATCATTACACTCCACTACAAATTTAATATCAGTTCATAACAAACAACCCAAATCTCAGATTATCACACACATAGAGACAGTTAAAGGGGAAAAGCTGAAAATTACATTAATATTATTTATACAATCAGTCACAACAATATGAGCAGAATTAAACTCATATTAAACAGTTTAAAGTTCAGAGATCTACAGAAACTGAAGCTGAATTTAAGACTCATTATCTGATGATCTCAGACAAAATGTTCACACACACACGTGGAGTTACTGAACCTGGTACAATTTCCTTCATTTCTAGTGAGTAAAACAGCCATTTGAACTTTGAATGAAAATATGATGATGAAAATTGTTAAAAACTATTGTTACCATAGTGTCTCCAGTTTATAATGTGGATCATCCTTCAGATCCTTCAGCAGCTTCTCTCCAGAGTGTGTTAGATTATTCCCAAACAGATTCAGTTTTCTCAGGTGTGAGGAGGGGTTTGATCTCAGAGCTGAAGCCAGAGCAGCACAACCTTCATCTGTGACACCACACTTACTCAACCTGTAGAGAACAATGACACAGTTTGAGTGTGTTTGTGTGAGAAGGAAAGCTTATATAAACTTATATAACAAATTATTTATATCACATTAAATAACATGTAAAGATGATCACAGAAAAGAGATGGATGTGATGGTCATTAATGATTCTTGTTCTTGTTCTTCATGTATCAAAGTCCTGACTAGTGTTGTCACGATACTGGAATTTATAACTTCGATACGATACCTTGAAAAGTCTCGATATTCGATACCATTTTTGACTCCACGGGGAAAAACACTGTATATACTGTCATATAGATATTTTTATTATTATTTCTTTTTTGTCCATGTATTGAAAGTCTAGCCAATCAAAGATTTCTTCTGAAGTAATCACTTTATATGATAAAGATTTAAAGCTTTTTAATATATAAACGTTGTTCAATTACCATTACAATGATCTCACAAATATTTGCTAACTCAATGTATTTGTTTTTACAGTGGAGTAATTTTGTTGCAATATCTTACACACACAACACAAGCTTGATTTCAAATGGTGAATTGAATTAAAACAGACAAGAATATAGTAATGAAATAAGAACAAATTAACAATAACACATATAAATACAATAGAATAAAGATAGAAATGAAATGGACTGTTTTATTTCTTCAGGTAGGTCTAACAGTATTCAGGTAAGAAACTGACAACACTAGATTGAGTGTGTTTAAAGTAAAGAGTGTTAAATGTTGATCGTATCTCCTTACTGAGGAGCAGCTCATGTGTTCAATCATTTACAGATCAATCACTCAATCACCTCAACTCAACAAAATATTATTTCTACACTCTACAGGTATATGGAAGTTCAAGTCCATTTACTAACATGTTAAACATATAAGCCTGTAGCCTTTATCATATGTTCTGTCATATAAACAGTATAATAACAATAATATAATTTACTTCCTTCCCTTTGCTCATTTTTCCACATTCACACAGAAACTGTCTATCATTTATTTTGATCATATTTCTATACTGAACAACTATGGAAAGATATTGAAACATTTATTAAAGATAATATCCAACAAGATATATCTGTAACTTTTAAAGATATTATTTTTGGACACTTTGATTCTGATTCTAATAAAAACAGATCTTGTTTTGTTATAAATTTAATTTATTTTCTTGGCAAATTCTATATCCATAAATGAAATTTCACCAACAACAAACTAATTTTTCTTGTTTTTATTTAAAACGTATCTTGATACTATTTCATCCTCTGTAAATAAGACAGCGAGAAGAACAACCTCAATTTGTAATGACTTTAATTTGTACACTCTAATTGAAATATAAATTAATATCTTACCCTCATGTTTTTTTCTTCTTCTTCTTTTAGCAATTATTGTTGTTGTTTTTTTTTTGTTCTGTATGTTCAGATGACATTGTACATACTGTCGATACATGTTGTGTACTCTATACAAAATTGTGTATCATTAATGTCATCTTTGTAATGTTTGCAATCATAATAATAATAATAATAATAAATAAAAAAAAAAAAAAACTTTTCCCGAAATATTCAAAAAGAAAAAAAAAAAAAAGCTTGAACCCGTGAACCGGAAGTTGCAAGCGACTTTTCTCCAGCGTTGTGACGTATTTCCAAGTGAAACAGAATATTGAATAGAGGGCAGGGTTTTACTTTAGCGCTCCTCCTCTCCATCTCTCACTCATAGCAGACTAACGGTTGGAGGGGAGTGGTTTAAACATTTTCAACCCAAGCCGTCAAACTGACGTCATCAGAGAAGGAACACCATTTCAGACCGGAAGTAACTTTTCAGATTTTGATTAAAGATCACCACGACAAACAATCTTTTTCTGTGTATTAACTTGCACGGATTAATTGTTCACCACAAGACTAGTAATATGAACTGACAAAGTAAATAGGGTCAGTTTGATTTCATGATGACTTTAAGAGGCTTCATTTCTCCATCCCTACTCAATAGTTTTAGGCCTTTTTGCAATTTTTTTCCCATCGAATTTAGCTGTTTTAGAGCGTTTACTCATTTTGAGCCTGTTTTTAAACATGAACTATCTGTAATGTGATTTTTCATGTGTGGAAAAAGCAACGAAACTAAACTAGCAATCAGATTTCTTTTCACCCATATCCCCCACGCCCAACCATGCACGTGCACACACACACACACACACACACACACACACACACACTTGACTTCACAACACAAACGCACACCTTTATTTATTCTTATTATCTCTTCCTTTTTTAATATGTCATGTGTACACAGATAGATTTTAATAATCAATTTTAAAAATATGTAAAAAATAAAATAAAATAAATGAAAACAGCATTAATTCATGCCCTCTCATGGTAGGCACAGTGAGTACATACAGCTGTACATCTGCAGGCGCCACTGCACTAGATGATTCACCCTGCGTTCCATTCGGAAGGGCTCATCCCTATGCCCTAATCCCTTCAAAGGGTTTACCCTCCGGAGTGAGAGCTTCAAAGGGATGAAGGGGTAAAAAAAAACCCTCTTTTTTTGGAACGCACTTCTGTGTCATCTTAACGAGACAATCAAGGAGGTGCCTTCGTCACACATTTTGTACACTGGTTGACCTTTTTTCTTTTTCGCTTCTCATCGCCCGACAGCTGTTGTCTTTTCCCAGGCATAGTTGTCAAAAGTTGTCAGCCAGCAGCAAACACGAGGTGGGACGGGACGGGGCGGGGCGGACGTGTGTGCGGGAATGAATAGAGGGTGTGCACGTGACGTCACTGTCGACCGTTATGACTGCGGTTACACAGTGTGACTGTACAAATCGCTTTGACACAAAATCTGAGGTATATTTTTACAGACTGCTGAAAGCTACAGAAAAAAGAAGCAAATGGATCACTGCAATTCACAGAAACAACTGGACTCCAGGCAAAGAAACATGTTTTGCAGTTATCATTTTGTGTCAAAATGTTGGACTTTGGTGTAAAATCATACCCTATATATTGTATTGTTATATATTGTGTTGACAACTCATCAATTAAATATTTACCATCTTATATTCTGCATAATTGGGTGTTTTTAAATAAACACTGACAAAAACTATGCAAGTTTTAGGGCTGGACGATATGGCGAAATATATAACATTGATATAAGCGATCACTCAGAGTTAGACATACCTATATTGTAGTTATATAAAACGTTCACAGGCAGATTTGCTTTATGTATTTCCCCGGTGTCGAAATCAGCACCCAAGACTGCCTCTATAATCAGACACTTTAGCGCACAAGACAAAAGCCTGGCATGAGAGAGTTAATTCAAGTGAACAGTGGAAGTGATACAATCATCAGGCCGTTGGCGCCCTCTGCAGGCATTTGTTATAATTCATAATATAATTGTTTATACAATATATATTATATTAAGTATTTTAAAAGTTTTGTTATATCAAACCATATGATTACTTGCTTTTGATCCAGATATTATTGCCCCATTGTTATTATATTTGTATTTTTGGTCATTTTAAAGGCCATTGTTTGCTTAGGTCTATTTTTATTATCATAAAAAAATATCCAATTACTTGATTAATTGTGAAAATAATCGACCGATTACTTGATCACCAAATTAATTATTAGTGACAGCCTTAAATGTAATAATAGTTTAATTCCCCAATTCCATTTTGTTACTTTATGAATAAATTAAATTATAAAATTCAATGACAGTTTCATGTGAGAGTCACATATGATCTTACCACAGTTCCTCCAGTTTACAGTGAGGATTCTCCAGTACAGCAGAGACTATCTTCACTCCCGAGTCTCCTAGATTATTCTCAGACAGATTCAGTTCTCTCAGGTGTGAGGAGGGGTTTGATCTCAGAGGTGAAGCCAGAGCAGCACAACCTTCATCTGTGACACCACACCTAATCAACCTGTAGAGAATAATGACACACTCTTCACTCTCTCAGATCAACAGAGACTTCATTATCAAAGAGAAACCAATAGCATAAACTCAAATCACCATGTTAGATGATCTTGGTCTGTGTCACAGAGCACAAAACATTATCATAACACACCTGCAGTCAAATTCAAGCAGGAATAATACATATATTTTTAAACGTATGATCATAATTTGTGCAATACCTCTTTTTTAAACAATTAATTAAATATGTCAGTGAGTTTTACTGTAAAAATCTAGAAAAATTGTAACAGGAGAGGTTAATGTAATGAACATTAAAGAGTCATGAAACCCCCCTCTTTCAGCTCAAGTCTACCTCACAATCATCTTAAATGTGTGTGATCAGATAGAGATAAAAAGAGCAGGAAAATCTGGCCACGCCCCCAGAACTTCTTATTAATATCTTTATATGTGTGTGTGTGTATTATCACATTTAAAGATATTTCACATATTGTAGTAATACATACTATTGTTCTGCAGCATATAATAATCATGATAATAATTAATATCTTATATAATATAATAAAATTATTAATATAATTGTTATTATTAAAGTACCTGCCAAAAGTCTGGAAACAATTATTAATTATTTTGAAATAAATCTCTTTTGCTCACCAAGGCAGCATTCATTTGATCAAAAATACAGAAAAACAGTAATGTTGTGAAATATTGTTACAAATTTAAAAAAAATGTTTTCTATTTTCATGTATTATAAAATGTAATTTATTCCTGTGATCAAAGCAGAATTTCAGCATCATTACTCCAGTTTTCAGTGTCACATGATCTTTCAGAAATCATTAAAATTCAAGAAGCATTTCTGATTATTATCAATGTTGAAAACAGTTGTGCTGCTTCATATTTTTCTGGAAATTGTGATACATCTTATTTTTTTTAGTATTCTTTGAAAAAGAGAAAGTTCAATGAACAGCATTTACTGCATATACATTTATCAAATATATTAAATTTATTAAAGCATTTATTAAATAGAAATATTTTGTAACATTTTAAATGTCTTCACTCTTCTCACTTTTTCTCACTTTAATGTAAGATGAATTATAGCAGTGGTTCCCAACCTGTGGGCCGCGAGATAAATTTAAATTAATTTAAATATATTAATATAATTCATTAATTTAATTATTGATAAGTTACATTTAATAAATTAAATTAAATTAATTAAAAATACATTTAAAACAAGGCACCACCTCTCTCGTACGTATTCTGTGATTGTTTCGGTTCAGCCCAGTCTGTTTCTCATCGTGCTGCTGTGAAATACAGACTGAACGGTGGCTCAAAACGCAAACTCTCTCAGTTGGAAAAAGAAAACCTGTGTCGCTAAAAAGGTTTTGATGGATGACGGTTGTAATGAAGGTAAAGACGATTACAGTGACATACAGGAGTCGTACATAAGGCATGCGCGAGTCCGCAATTATTGATGCGCAAACATACCGTGCATGTGCGCTCGACTCACTGATCGCTATAACATCGTATTTCTGCATGAACACAGTTCAGTATATCCACGTAGTTGTTAAAATTAATGTACTGTGAGTGATTTATAACGGATGCTCACCGAACAAGCGTGTTTTGGAGAAGTTTGAGAGGATCAGTGCTGTTATATGTGTTATATGTCAATAATTTTGAATGGATCCGCATAGTTTTTAAATTCAGTCCTTTGGTATCTCCCTGTGGTCTTACTTGGTATGGCAGGTTGACTTGTGCTTATTTAAGTTACTGTATTACTGAGCAGAGTAAGTACTTTTAAGTTGTAAAGAATGTCTGCAAAGTATGTTTGCAAAACAGAACACTGATCGTTTAAATCTATTTTAAATTTCTTCTTTAAAGAAATAATAACATGGGGTTGAAAAGTAATAACACGAAAATACAAATGTTTTTTGTGAATTAAAAAAAAAATTGCGGTCGTGCCGTATTGATTCGGAGAGGAGGGGGGCCTTGGCGTAAAAAAGGTTGGGAACCACTGAATTATAGTATCAATTTCTCTCTTTTTAAAATCTTACCACAAATGTTTGAATGGTATCATTGTTTCCACAAAAATGTTAAGCAGCCGCTTTCTCCTTTCCAAAGCGCTCCGGTGGCGTCTGCTGTTACTAAGCAACCATGAGCTGCGATCTCCATGACGACACGGTAGTTTCAGGAAAGGATATACGGATTTCCAGCACTGAAAATCACTTGCAGTAGCTCTGCTACTAGATTTATTTATGGAGATGAGAAATAAGAACCACCCTGTACAGCTATGATCAGCTGTTCGGCTGAGCTTTCGACGTTTTGTTACGGAAAGGCTGAAGCTGATCGGTTGGTTTTTGTCACATGACCTGCGGTGCTCTTGCTGCATTCTGAAAAGTTGAGAGTTTTTCATCTCGATGCGTCTGGAAAACGTGATGTGAACGGCCCCTTAGAAAACATAACCTTTTCGCAGTTTATTTAGTTAACTGCTTAAGGCATTTCGCCATTTGAATCATCAAGCAGTAACCAGCATAACCCTGAACAAAAAAATTACTGATCTGTGTGTTTCACGTGGGTCATGATTTTAGGCCGAAAAAAAAAAAAAAAAAAATTAATCCAGAAGAATCACATCCCTGGTTGACGAGTGTGAACAGAAGGGAGGGAGTGGGGCACAGGGGAGAAAGAGGGGGACGAGCAACTGTCATCTGTCAGCGGCCCATGATGCTCTCACTAAATATCAGGGGGAAATTGAAGGATTTTTATTGCTGACTAAGTTAAATTCAGATGAATTATGAATACAATATCTTACACACACAGCACAAGGAAGCTTGATTTCAAATGGTACATTGAATTAAAACAGACAAGTAAATAGTAATGAAATAAGAACAAATAAACACATTAACAAAAGCACAAATAAATACAATAGAATAAAGATACAAATGAAATCGACTGCTTTATTTCTTCAGGTCTAACAGTATTCAGGTAAAAAACTGAATAAAGCAGCTGGTATCAGTGTATCGATGCTGCAGAAAGGAGTATTGGAATCGTTTCAGATATTTTAGTATCGATACATATCGAAATATAGATATTTCTGACAACACTAATCCTGACTGTGCTGAGATTGAGTGTGTTTAAAGTAAAGAGTGTTAAATGTTGATCGTATCTCCTTACTGAGGAGCAGCTCATGTGTTCAATCATTTACAGATCAATCACTCAATCACCTCAACTCAACAAAATATTATTTCTACACTCTACAGGTATATGGAAGTTCAAGTCCATTTACTAACATGTTAAACATATAAGCCTGTAGCCTTTATCATATGTTCTGTCATATAAACAGTATAATAACAATAATATAATTTACTTCCCTCAAACAACTCAGTAGGTATTATTAGTATTATTACAATTATTGTTTTTGTTGTTACATTTAAAGTATTGTCACACTTTGTCACACTGCCTCGCTGCTCAGAGTGCTCAGAGTGGTTTGCGTCTGTGACTCCGTATAGCTTTGTTTTGAATCTCTTACTTTTGTTCATTGTTGCTTATATTATCATTACCTTATATAATATTGCCTACCACATTAATCTGACGTCGCTAGCTTGTAATCTTTGAATCTAAATTGCTGTTACAACGCATTTGCATCTCGCTAGCTTGTTAACTTGTCATCAGTCTCTCGCGCGCTCCTTTTTCAACGCGTTCATCAAACAGCTGTGGTAACTCGGATCAGTCTACAAACACGGTGAGTCATGTCATCCTTTCCCTGTATCGTGTCGTGTTCCATATGCAACATGTTCAGTATAGCTCTCTCTGTCAGCGATGAGGGATTTACATGTCATAAATGTAGGGAAATAGTCAGGCTGACAGAGAGAATCTCAGAATTAGAGACACGCATCCAAACTTTAATCGAGGATAGTAAGAATGCAAGGGCTTCAGATACTGTTTTGGATGCGACTAGCTTAGTGAACTCTGTACATTGTTCGGTTCCGGCTGTAGAGCCCGCGCAGCAGGGCAATTGGGTAACGGTGAGGCGGCCTAGCCGCGGAAAACACCACTCTTCCGTTCCAATTAGAACATCAAACAGGTTCTCCCCACTCAGTGACGCACCCACTGAGAATCCTGTTGAAAGTGCTCTAGTTATTGGCGATTCTATTACACGGAACGTGAAAATAGAGACACCAGCCACCATAGTCACATGTTTGCCGGGGGCCAGAGCACCTGACATCAAAGCAAATTTAAAAGTGCTGGCTAATGCTAATCGTAAATACACTAAAATTGTTATTCACGTCGGCACTAATGATGTTCGACTTCGGCAGTTGGAGATCACTAAAATTAACATTAAAGAGGTGTGTGAACTCGCAAGTACAATGTCAGAAGAAGTAATTTGCTCTGGCCCTCTTCCTGTTCGTCGGAGTGATGAGATAGTTAGCAGATTATCATCACTCAATGGCTGGCTGTCTAAGTGGTGTCCGCAGAATAATATAGGTTTCATAGACAATTGGAAAAGTTTTTGGGGCAGACCTGACCTGTTGAAAAGAGATGGTATTCATCCCTCCCGGGATGGTGCTGCTCTTCTCTCTAGTAATATGGCACATAGTCTTAGAACTAAAACATGACAAACTGGGGTCCAGGTCAGGAAGCAGACAGACTGGCTAAACCGACCGTCTGCTAGCTGCCTCACGTTACAGAAGTCAGATAATTCCCAACACATAGAAACTCTTACACCTAGATATTATCACATAGAGACTGTGTCTGTACCCCGAATTAGTAAAAACAAAAAACTTCCAAACCCATTTAATGGTAAAAATTTAATTGATGTTCAACAAATAAAAAATAGAGATAAAAATGATAAACAAATGATAAAGCTTGGGTTGTTAAATATTAGATCCCTTTCTTCAAAAGCACTTATTGTAAATGATATTATCACAGACAATAATCTAGATGTGCTGTGTTTGACAGAAACTTGGCTAAAACCAGATGATTACATTACTTTAAATGAGTCTAGCCCGCAAGGTTATGATTATCAACACAATCCTCGTCAGAAAGGCAAAGGGGGAGGTGTTGCTGTAATTTATAGTAATATTTACAGTATTAGTGAAAAGTCTTCCAAATATAATTCCTTTGAAGTGATGGTGCTTTACGTAACATTATGTAAGTTGACATTTGTGCTGGCTACTGTATACAGGCCACCAGGGCACCATACTGATTTTATCAAAGAATTTGCTGCTTTTCTTTCAGAGTTAGTACTAACTGCAGATAAAGTCCTTGTTGTTGGTGATTTTAATATCCATGTAGATAATAAAAAAGACTCATTGGGATTGGCATTTACAGACATTCTAAACTCTATTGGTGTTAGACAACACGTGTCAGGACCCACTCATTGTCGTAATCATACTTTAGATCTAATATTGTCACATGGAATCGATATTGATGCCGTTGAAATTCTGCAGCAGAGTGACGACATCTCAGATCATTATTTAGTCTCGTGTATACTACATTTAGTCAAGGCAGCTAAACTGCCTCCCTGCCATAAATATGGTAGAACCATCACTTCTACCACTAAAGATCGCTTTCTAAATAATCTTCCTGATCAGTTTCATCGCCTTAGCATACCAGATAGCTTAGAAGACCTCGATGTTGAAACAGAAACTATTGCCTCTGTCTTTTCCAGCACATTAGACTCGGTTGCTCCTTTGCGTTTAAAAAAGATTAAGGAAATTAATCCAACGCCGTGGTACGATGAGCACACTCAGGCCCTAAAGGTAGCAGCCAGAAAAATGGAGCGCAGCTGGAAGAAAACAAAACTAGAAGTTTTTCGCATCTCGTGGAGAGAGAGAATGATTGAGTACAGAAAGGCCTTAAAAACTGCTAGATTTGCCTATTTTTCAAAACTTTTAGAAGAAAATAAGCACAACCCTAGGTATTTATTTGATACAGTGGCTAAATTAACAAGAAATAAAGCTTCAACTTCTGATGTTTCCAAAGAGCACAGCAGTAATGACTTTATGAACTTCTTTACTTGTAAAATTGATAATATTAGAGAAAAAATTATAACCATGCAACCGTCTACTACAGTATTGCGTCAGACTTGTAGTGTATTGTAGTGTCCCTGAGGAAAAATTAAATTCATTTACTGCTTTAGGAAAGGAAGAATTGTCTAAACTTATTAAATCATCAAAATCAACAACATGTTTGTTAGACCCTATACCGACTAAACTTAAAGCATTATAGTCCTTCACGTCTATTGCGATCTCAGGATTCAGGCCAGCTGATAATACCTAGAATATCAAAATCAACCGCAGGTGGTAGATCCTTCTCCTATCTGGCACCTAAACTCTGGAACAATCTTCCAAGCATTGTTCGGGAGGCAGACACACTCTGTCAGTTTAAATCTAGACTAAAAACGCATCTCTTTAACCTGGCATACACATAACACATTATCAATTTATATTTTCAAATCCGTTAAAGGATTATTAGGCTGCATAAATTAGGTCAGCCGGAACCGGGAACACTTCCTATAACACCAGATGTACTCGTTACATCAGAAGAAGAATGGCATCTACGCTAATATTAGTCTTTCTGTTTATCCCGAGGTTTACCGTAGTCAACCAGATCCGGGCCGTATCCAGGTGAGACCGAGGACCGGCGCCTTGACGCGACCACAACGTAGCCCTGAAGTATCAGCAGAGATTGAGTCAACTAGATCATCCATTGTGAAGGCCTCATCGACACAACAGCCAGTGGCACAGCTCCTCAACAAACCGTCCATACCGGTGTGATGAATACAATCCTCAACTGAACTGAACTGGAATAAATACTTTGAATGTTGCAATCCTATCAGACATAAGATAGCAACCTGAATCGTAACAAAGCACTGTTCGCCAGAGGAGAACTGGCCCCCCGACTAAGCCTGGTTTCTCCCAAGGTTTTTTTTCTCCATTTTAACACAGAAGTCTATTTGCCACCTGTTTGCCATCTGATGTCACCTGTTGGAGTTTGGGTTCCTTGCCGCTGTCGCCTTTGGCTTGCTTAGTTGGGGACACTTGACATTTGATATTCAACAGTGCTTTGATCTGCCGACATTGACACTATTCTTTAAGAGCTGCTGTGCAGCTAAAATTATATACCAGTTATCAATGTTAAGCTGCTTTGACACAATCTGCATTGTAAAAAGCGCTATATAAATAAAGGTGACTTGACTTGACTTAATATGTGAAATATATGATCAGAAAACTAAACACATTTATCGTCGTCAGGCTTTTATTTGTGTTTAATGGATCAAACAGCGGAGCTGCGCTCTCAGGTTTATGGCTGCTGTAAATTTGACCTGCCACAAGATGGCGCTGTTTTCGACACTCTTGATGCTTTGAAACTTTTCCCGAAACATTTAGGAAAAAAAAGCTTCAAAGATTTAAGAGGCTTCATTTCTCCATCCCTACTCAATAGTTTTAGGCCTTTTTGCAAATTTTTCCCATCAAATTTAGCTGTTTTAGAGCGTTTACTCATTTTGAGCCTGTTTTTAAACATGAACTATCTGTAATGTCATTTTTCATGTGTGGAAAAAGCAACTAAACTAAACTAGCAATCTGATTTCTTTTCACCCATATCCCCCACGCCCAACCATGCACGTGCACGTGCACACACACACACACACACACACACACACACACTTGACTTTACAACACAAACGCACACCTTTATTTATTCTCATTATCTCTTGCTTTCTTAACAGGGCTCCAGACAAAAAAAAAAATCATTAAGGAGTCATTGGCTCCTATAGGGGGAAAAAACAGGCGACAGATTTTTTTTTAAAGAGCCACACAATTAATGAACTTAAATTTTTAAATCACTTACTTTTAGTCATCCTGTTGTGTTTATACAGTTTCAGCATTTTCATTTTGTGATTTTTCTGGGAAATAAATGTCACTATTTCCACTTAATACTAATATAGTTTTTGTTAATATTTTGAATCCGATAAGATTTTTATATTTTCTGCTTTCATTTTTCGTTGTTTTAATCTTTTTTTTTTGTGTGTTTTGTTTTTAGTTTTATTTTTGGTTGTTTTTAAACATGGCTGTTTAGTTTTTTATACACTTTTATTTCAGTATTAACATTTATTTCAAGCAATGAAAAAATGTTTTTTAATGGTTTTAGTTAACTATAACCTTTACATTGAATAATATGCGTCAAATAATGTTGTTAGTTATTAATTAAATGTAATTAGTAAAGTGTAACAGTTTACTTTGAATCAAATGAAAATATTAATTATGGAAATAAATATATAAATACATTTGGTTTGTGTAACCAAATAACAAACAGGGGAAACTGATATACATACGACTTTGATTAATGAACAGGCAAAAAATACAGCGGGACTCTTATTTTGAAATGCATGTAGTTTCCTTTTGCTGCTCATTCAAGTTCAGATGAAGAAGATAAAAAAAAACTACATTGTTACGAGCGTTACAACACATTACAATATGAATAATATAGAGTAAACTTTGTCATAATTGATCAGCATTAGTTCTTAAGCAATCGGTTGACTAATGTGCGCTAATCATTGATTGTGAGCAGCTCTGAAGTGCTGTTGCGAGAGCCTGAAGAACGCACAACAGCGCCATCTTTTGACTTTAAAATATGCAGCGCTCACTAGGGATGGGCGATACCACTTATTTTGTTTTCGATACAATACCGATACTTTTGAGGCCAATATCGCCGATATCAATACCGATACGATACCTCTAATCCGAACTTATACATTTAAAACATTTTAAATTATTGAATTACTTAGAGTAATTATATTTGAAAGGTATTTTAACATTCAATACGCATTAATTGCAATTTATTCGATTATATTTTTGTTTACACATGGTTAAAATGTTTACTTGTAGTGGTAACCATGGAAATGTACAAATTCTATAGGCCTAGCTGAACTATGTTCACTGTAGTAATGGTTCATTTTCATAAGGGACTGCCAGTGACAGGCTGTTGCACCCATAAAATGCAACCTTTGTATTCTGACAGTGTATCAACATTAGATACAGAACAGAACATCAACATGAACTTTTAACATTCAATTTAAATAAATGTAATTGCACAAACAATGTAGGCTACTATTTCATTGTGTTTATTGTTAAATAACTCAAACATATGTTTTTCTGTCTTCTGTTAAGCATTGTTCTGGGCTGTGTTTCCCAAAAGCATCAATGGTTTCTTACGATACTAAACGCAGCCCTGTTTGAATGTAGTGTCGGCAGTGAGTGAACGCATTCTGTGATTGATTGGTTCTGTCTTGCAGCATTTGCGTGTGTTCAGAAGAGCAGGAAAATAGTTCTACTACACAATTATTCGCTAACATAGGTTATTTGTCCAATTCAATGCATATTGTACACATTAAATTTATTGTTAAATAAACAAAATCACTGGTTAAAAAACAAAAAAACAAAAAAAACACACACCTTAGTATCGATATTTTTGAGTATCGATGCTTTCGATATTCAACGTCAGTATCGATATATCAATACTTCATATCGATACGCCCATCCCTAGCGCTCACATTTATTTAATAAATCACATAAAGGACTATCGCGATTTGTTTTTCCATCCACAAAATATAAGACGCCTTAAAATGATCGTTTATACTCTTGTTATACTGTTTAAGGCACTGAAGACTTTTAATGACCTTAAATTGATCTGATGATGAGCGGAGTGGAATAATGAAAGTGATCAGCATGATTGATATTCAAACGGTAAGAACGCGCTGCATTGTGTATCTGCAGTCTGTAGAGCCGGTTTCCCCTTTTGAATGACGAATATAGACGAATTTATATGAAATAGGCAGTTGTCTCCTTACACAGGAGCAGAACGATGTGTTCAAATGCAGCTTTTTTGCACCGACGCGACGCGAGGCGACAACACAGTCGGCTTTCATCAATGCTAGTTCTTTGGCATCTGTTTGGTATGTGATTTTTTCCCTATCTGTTCATATTTTGAAACTTTCACATGCAGCATCTCATTTAATTAATTTTACAGCTGACTCCTCTTTTCCATTGCTCTGTGGGTATCCCGGTGAGAAGGTTTGTGTGTAAAGTCCCAGGCTTTGCTGAATTTCTTGAATTCATCAGATGAATACTGGGGGCCATTGTCTGAAAACACCAACGGTACCGACCCAGAGGTGTAGCGAACGTTGTGAGAAAACTGGATTCTTCCTCTAATTCCACGTGCCAAAATCCATTTTTCACATCGCAGACTGAAAAGACCCGTGCTCCATTCAAGTCTGGCAGTACATCCTCAATTGTGGGTAATGGATAATGGTTTCTTTTTAGCGCTTTGTTGAGGGGCTTTGGGTCGATACATGTACGCAGCTGTCCTGAGGGTTTCTGCACTATGATCATGCTGCTAATCCAGTCTGAACTTCTTTCAACAGGAGCTATGATTCCTCGCCTATGCAAGTCTGCTAACTCTTTTTTGAGGGGTTCATAGAGAGCTGTGGGAACTCTTCTTTTGGGCAGTTTTACTGGTTCCACCTGCTCATCTATTTCCAATTTGAGCTTCCCTTCAAATGTCCCATCACCTTCAAAGACATCTGCATAGTCCAGTTTTATTTGTTCTTCTGTCCACTTCTTTGATTCCTCCCTGCTTTCCTCTACAGCCATAATATTTTGATGCATCACATTAATCAGTTGCATTTCCTGGCATGCTTTGCTGCCCAGAATGGGTCGATATGCACCTTTCTCCACTACAATGAACTTGAGTTTGTATTTTTTCCTACTGCAAGGGTTTTTCACCTGAAGAGTGCACTTTCCAAGAGGAGTCATGTGGTCTTGTTGTACATCATTAGAACCTGATTGCAGGGCTGTATTTGATCCTTTGGTCATATTTGCTGGGATTACATTGCATGTGGCTCCACAGTCTAACTGGAATCGTACCGATCTTTTATTGACCTGCAAAACGGCATATACAGCTGTACTGTGGTCCGGGTCACCCTTCACCATGTTTATACTTCCTCCACTGTGCTCAAAGTTATACTCAGCACTTCATCTTCACTTTCTGAATCATCATCTTCCTGCTCAATTGCCAAAACTATCTTTTTCCTATTGGTCCGCATACTTTTGCATACTGCAGCAAAATTGTTATTCTTACCGCAAGATTTACACTTTTGCTCAAATGCAGGACATTTCTCCTTCCTCTTCTCATGTTTCCGGCCGCAATATCTGCGCTGTATGATGCTCCATTCTGATGAGGTGTCTCTTTTTTCTCTGTATTTCTCCTTTGTAGCCATGGCATGTATTGTTGCTGATGATGTCTGTGACTCTATAACTTTTGCTCTCTGTCTGGACAGCTCTGCAGCTCTTCCTATCTGTAAGCATTTTTCCAAACTGAGATCAGACTCTCTGATAAGGCGCTTCCTTAAATGTGAATCCCATGTCCCACACACAATTCTGACTCTTCTGAGGGAGTCTGTAATCACCCCAAAATTGCATGTTGCTGCCAGTGTCCTTAATTCAGTCACATGTTTGTCCAGACTTTCCTCTTGACCCTGATTGCGTGTAAAGAAATTGTCTTTCAACAGTCCATCCAACTTTGTTATCACTTCCTCAATTAATAAGCCCTCCACATTAGTTCCAACTCCCAAAGTTTGGCACACTTCACGTCCTTTTTCTCCAATTAAGTAATGCAGCAGTTTCAATTTATATTCATCCATTTTGTCTTCCATTGTCAGATCTACATACAAATTTAATTCTTCCTTCCATCTTTTCCATGTCATTGCCAAATTGCAGTCATCAAAGTCTATTTTTCCTGGTGGTTTTAATGCTCTCTCCATTCAGCTGGAGCTATCGTTGCAGGTGCTAGACTAGTGATCAATTATTTACTCACACTGATATCATCAAGTACATCACCTCCAAAGCGCGCTGTGATGCTTTCTCTGACTTGAGCAGCGGCTATGCGCTCTTGCGAGCCTCTGTCACGCTCCTCAAGGGAATGACGATCACTTTAATTCCTTGTGGTTCGGTTTCAGTCTTTAGACTTATGAACCGCTGCCACCATGTTTCAATATTCTAGATACTCATAAAATAAAACAGACTCAAGTGTGGTGTCATGAACTCCAACTGTTTACTGCTCTTCCGCTCTCTCGTCAATACATGCATAATAAAAGTCTCACGTACAACTTCAACACTATACATATTGCACATATTGTTACAACGCACAGATGAACTTGAACTAAGTAACGCAGTCAGAATAATAGCTCCTGTTGTGGACTCGTTCTTCCTGTAACAACACGCCGAAACACAGCAACTAAGCCCAAAGAATTCACAACATTTTATTACAATAGTGTGAACCCAGGGTGTGAACTACAGGAGAGCTAGGAGGAGCTTTCATCGTGGATTATTATGTGTAATTGCAAATATATCATTCATTCATGCATGACGGCGATTTAAACCTAATTCACTTCAATAAAGATAACTGTACATGCTATTCTTGTCATGAGCATCAAGTTGTGGGGGCGCTGCGGTGCAAATTTCACTCATGTTTAGTACGTGTTAATCATGGTGTTAACTCAAAGATTCATAGAAAAAATATAAACATTGGAGTTGTGGTCGATTCTGTGTTAAGGTAAGGCATGTTATTCGCAATTATGTGTTGTGGCTGGGTTTTTATAGGTCTGTGTGACTCTAGGCCTAATTGAATGGAGAAATTATGGTATTCTTCTGTAGCCTGACGAGTAACTTTAACCGTTGTTCATGTGAACTCAAAGACAGCCTGATGCTTTGTTTATAGACTAGTTGTGGGTGTCTGTTCACCTATCAATTCGTGTCGATGAAGTATAATAGGGTAAATCCTGTATAGTGATTTATCCTATATAGTGCTTGCATAAAGCAAGTAGTGCATACACTTGTAGCTGTAATGTATTTTTGTAAGCCATTAGTCCACGTGCAAGCGCACGAACCCATGTTATAAAAAAAAAGTGGGCTCCCCCAAAGTCCACGGTATAGTTCGAACACTGTGTGTACAATTAATGTTATGAATAAGACAGCCCCAATAATAGTTATATTAATGTTTTGCGTTGCTGTTTTTTTACTCTATTCAATCATTTGTAAGCGTGAACTCCTGAAAACAACTCCCACAGGTAATAGTACATTATTTATTTATTTATTAAAGATTTATTTTTGGCATTTTATTGTGTTCAAATCCATAAATCAAACTATGTATTGCATTTATGAAGAAAAGGTTCAGCACCCAAGGCTCTATCACTATTGTCTCATGGTGTTCAGTGTCTTTAGGATTGTTTGTGATTTAGTTTTAGTGACTCAGGAGTCCTCTTGACTACTCCTAACGTTTCACAGATTTAGGAGCTAGTTTTAGCGCTAAAATGCTTTGTGAAATACTCTTGGAGCAAAAATTTAGGAGTTCTAAATTCAGGACTGACACGCCCATTATTTTTAAGAGTTTCTCCTGAATCTGCGAGTTAGGAGCTACTTTTAGCCTTAAGATGTTTTGTGAATACGACCCTTGATGAATAAGATCAGAATCAACATATTTATTCATTTGTAAAAAATATTTTAGTCATTATTCTGTGTCATTTTTCATTGAAAATCATTTCACTGTATGTAATTCACACATTCATGCCAAAATTCTTGATTAATATTCACAGTATTCACACTGTCAAACCGTTACTGTTTACGATTGATTAAATGTTTAACATCATTAAATTTCTTTAAGGCAGTTTCCGCACATTCATTCATCTATTTTAAAACTGCTCTTACGGAAATTAACCATGGTTTTACTACAAATAAAACTAAAAAACATGGTTATTATAGTTAAACCATGGTAACCACAAATTAACCATGGTCTTGCTAACCATATTTTAATCATGGTATTTTGTAGTAAAACGGTGGTAATACAAATGGTAATCAATCCATGAAAAAACATGGTTACTACACTTTTACTATAATAAAACCATGGTTAATTTTGGTAAAGGGTGTTTATCAGCAAATTCACTTATAAATGTAAATTCAACAGGTAAGAAATATGATCAGTAAGAGAAAAACACAGTTAATGAGAAGACGAGCACTGGACTGCGACAGGTTAGATGGGAAATAAATGTATTTGGAAGGGAACATTTCAGCAAGTTGAAGATATGAGATGTAAACACTCTCAGTTTGGAAATGCATCTACTACACGAACGTACTCCAGCGTCCGCATATTATTTTAAAAGAAGGACCTTCATCCCGCCGTATCAGTCTCACCCATGCTTTCCTCAATTCTTGTTGTGTCGAGAAATCGTGAAAACTGAGGCGAGGATGTCGTTGTTCAGAATCAGAGCAGCCGGATCGCTGCAGTAACACCGGCGAGAGGATTCAGACATTAGTTTTGACTGAGTTGCGATGGGACCGGAAGTAGAGATACACTGCTTCACTTACCGGATATAGGAAGTGTGATAAAGGTCTATTTCAGTTTTCTTCTTTCAACAGGGTTCACGTGTAATTTATCAAACATTCATATGCTGGAAATCCTATCATACGAATAATCGTACGTCGATAAATGTGGCGGCTGAAAACAATCGTCATTTAAATATCACGCCCCTAAAAATATAAGGTTTATAAGCCCCGCCCCTACAGATTACAACACAGAGAAACGTAACCTGACCAAGAAGAGGAAGTAATCTCATGAAAGAGAAATTGATCTTATCCAAAAACACCCGTTAACCTTGTAATTGCAAACAAGTACATTAATTTATATGTATATTTAGTAGCGGTAAATAAAAGAAAACATCCATAGGCCTATTGTAGTTCCCTCCACAACAAATCATTTAAGTTACGGTATTCAACAGAACAAGAATGAAAAAAACTATAAAATTATATATTAAACTATAAAATAAAATGAACTTGCAGAAAATCAAAATCACATTTGCCTGCACCTCGTGTTCACAACACTAGTCTGTGCTGCGCGAGGAGTGAATGAATCGCTGAATGTGATTCATGGTGCATCGCGTCAGCGTCTCATTATGACATCATCGCTCAGAACTAAATAAAACTAGGGGGATTACGTAAAAGAATTACTATGAAAAACAACTTGTCATGGAGATGCAAGAAGTTTCAACATTTCTAAAACAAAATAAAAAGAATACATATCAATTTGCAGGGGCTCAAGTGGGAAAAAGGGCACCTCATAATTATTTATTTAAAAAAATAATAAAACGGTTAATATATTAACACAACTCTGACTTCCTGACCAATTTATTTTAATTCACACTCACGCAATTGTTTCATACTCCACAGATTTCTACAAAATAATCAGTTCACACAGAGACATGGTCTTCTTTAGTATTCACTAGGTTTATCACAAGAGAAGGCAACAGCAAAGGAAACTATGCCACAGTGTGCATGTTTTCTACACTACTATTTTCAAGTAGCTATATATTTAGAATAAATGACCAAGGAAAGGGACATAGTTTCACTAATAATTTGTTTATTTTGCACAAGTCAATCAATCGTTTTAATTCTTTTGGTGTTATTGGAATACTTCTTTCATGTTGTGGACAATTTTAAGATTTTGGTCTATTTTTGCTTCCATGTCTTCTTTTTCTCTAATGGAAAGAAAACTTCCAAAATACACATTTAGATGGTGTTTGTTTTAAGCCTACTACTGTCCGTCTGTGTGCATCTGTAGATTTCTTCTAAATTAACCAAAACAAGCTAATCTGCATATTTAAACACATCAAGAGTCTATTCCCCTGAAATGTTACAAGAAGGCCTACATAATATATATTTTACAAATGCCTGCAGAGGGCGCCAAAAGCCTGGTGATTGTTGTTGTTACAGAGCACGATCAAATCCTTGTTTTTGGCCAACCAGCAGAATTAAAAATATAATATTAGTATAATAATACAGTAATAATAATATTCGTCCACTTCTTTATGATAGAAATACTACAGCCACTGTAACGTCTTGAACAAGAATATGTGGACATCAAAACATGCACGCTCAGAGCGAGGGTTTAAACTTTTATTGATGTATTCTCCTGTGTAAGTGTAGATTTAAGAATGATAGCATTATGCAATACTGTATTATGATTTTTAAATGGTTTTAATAAATCGTGCATCCTTAGAAAACTGTCTAATAATGCGGTTCATGGATCCGAATGCTCCACTTCCGGTATTGACAGCCCTACAGATATCTTTACCATGGTTCAAAACGCAATGCATAGCACATTAAAATAATTGAAATTATAATATGACGCCTATCAAATCAGGCAAATGCGTTGCTGGTGGTCAAATTATTAACGCAGCGTTAAACGTATAAATAATCTCACTCTTAAAAAGGCAACAATTTCACGTTTGTGAACATATAGACTACCTGAAAGAGAGGCACAGGATTCATCTAGGGCTTTTTTCTTTTTCGCTTCTCATCGCCAGACAGCTGTTGTCTTTTCCCGGGCATAGTTGTCAAAAGTTGTCAGCCAGCAGCAAACACGAGGTGGGACGGGGCGGGACGGGACGGACGTGCGTGTTGGAATGAATAGAGGGTGTGCACGTGACGTCACTATCGACCATTATGACTGCGGTTACGCCCACTGAGTGGCAAAAGACTGAGCGGCAGCATTGGTTTTCAGCGTAAATGCCGTGAAAAACACACAAAACTCATCCAAAACAGGAAAAGCCTTTGCGACTGACTGTACAAATCGCTTTGACACAAAATCTGAGGTATATTTTTACAGACTGCCGAAAGCTACAGAAAAAAGAAGCAAATGGATCACTGCAATTCACAGAAACAACTGGACTCCAGGCAAAGAAACATGTTTTGCAGTTATCATTTTGTGTCAAAATGTTGGACTTTGGTGTAAAATCATACCCTATATATTGTATTGTTATATATTGTGTTGACAACTCATCAATTAAATATTTACCATCTTATATTCTGCATAATTGGGTGTTTTTAAATAAACACTGACAAAAACTATGCCAGTTTTAGGGCTGGATGATATGACGAAATATATAACATTGATATAAGCGATCACTCAGAGTTAGACATACCTATATTGTAGTTATATAAAACGTTCACAGGCAAATTTGCTTTATGTATTTCCCCGGCGTCGAAATCAGCACCCAAGACTGCCTCTATAATCAGACACTTTAGCGCACAAGACAAAAGCCTGGCATGAGTTAATTCAAGTGCACAGTGGAAGTGATACAATCATCAGGCTGTTGGCGCCCTCTGCAGGCATTTGTTATAAATCATAATATAATTGTTTATACAATATATATTATATTAAGTATTTTAAAAGTTTTGTTATATCAAACCATATGATTACTTGCTTTTGATCCAGATATTATTGCCCCATTGTTATTATATTTGTATTTTTGGTCATTTTAAAGGCCATTGTTTGCTTAGGTCTATTTTTATTATCATAAAAAATATCCAATTACTTGATTAATTGTGAAAATAATCGACCGATTACTTGATCACCAAAATAATTATTAGTGACAGCCCTAAATGTAATAATAGTTTAATTCCCCTATTCCATTTTGTTACTTTATGAATAAATTAAATTGTACAATTCAATGACAGATTCATTTAAGAGTCACATATGATCTTACCACAGTTTCTCCAGTTTACAGTGAGGATTCTCCAGTACAGCAGAGACTATCTTCACTCCTGAGTCTCCTAGATTATTCTCAGACAGATTCAGTTCTCTCAGGTGTGAGGGGTTTGATCTCACAGCTGAAGCCAGAGCAGCACAACCTTCATCTGTGACACCACAATATCTCAACCTGTAGAGAACAATGACACACTCTTCACTCTCTCAGATCAACAGAGACTTCATTATCAAAGAGAAACCAATAACATAAACTCAAATCACCATGTTAGATGATCTTGGTCTGTGTCACAGAGCACAAAACACAAAACATTATCATAACACACATGCAGTCAAATTCAAGCAGGAATAATACATATATTTTTAAATGTATGATCATAATTTGTGCAATATCTCTTTTTTTAAACAATTAATTAAATATGTCAGTGAGTTTTACTGTAAAAATCTAGAAAAATTGTAAGAGGAGAGGTTAATGTAATGAACATTAAAGAGTCATGAAACCCCCCTCTTTCAGCTCAAGTCTACCTCACAATCATCTTAAATGTGTGTGATCAGATAGAGATAAAAAGAGCAGGAAAATCTGGCCACGCCCCCAGAACTTCTTATTAATATCTTTATATGTGTGTGTGTGTGTATTATCACATTTAAAGATATTTCACATATTGTAGTAATACATACTATTGTTCTGCAGCATATAATAAGCATGATAATAATTAATATCTTATATAATATAATAAAATTATTAATATAATTGTTATTATTAAAGTACCTGCCAAAAGTCTGGAAACAATTATTAATTATTTTGAAATAAATCTCTTTTGCTCACCAAGGCTGAATTTATTTGATCAAAAATACAGAGAAACAGTAATATTGTGAAATATTGTTACAAATTTAAAAAAAAAAGTTTTCTGTTTTAATACATTATAAAATGTAATTTATTCCTGTGATCAAAGCAGAATTTCAGCATCATTACTCCAGTTTTCAGTGTCACATGATCTTTCAGAAATCATTAAAATTCAAGAAGCATTTCTGATTATTATCAATGTTGAAAACAGTTGTGCTGCTTCATATTTTTCTGGAAATTGTGATACATCTTATTTTTTTTAGTATTCTTTGAAAAAGAGAAAGTTCAATGAACAGCATTTACTGTATATACATTTATCAAATAGCCTATATTAAATTTATTAAAGCATTTATTAAATAGAAATATTTTGTAACATTTTAAATGTCTTCACTCTTCTCACTTTTTATCACTTTAATGTAAGATGAATTATAGCAGTGGTTCCCAACCTGTGGGCCGCAGTGATCCTCCAGGTGGGGTGCGAGATAAATTTAAATTAATTTAAATATATTAATATAATTCATTAATTTAATTATTGATACGTTACATTTAATAAATTAAATTAAATTAATTAAAAATACATTTAAAACAAGGCACCACCTCTCTCGTACGTATTCTGTGATTGTTTCGGTTCAGCCCAGTCTGTTTCTCATCGTGCTGCTGTGAAATACAGACTGAACGGTGGCTCAAAACGCAAACTCTCTCAGTTGGAAAAAGAAAACCTGTGTCGCTAAAAAGGTTTTGATGAATGACGGTTGTAATGAAGTTAAATACGATTACAGTGACATACAGGAGTCGTACATAAGGCATGCGCGAGTCCGCAATTATTGACGCGCAAACATACCGTGCATGTGCGCTCGACTCACTGATCGCTATAACATCGTATTTCTGCATGAACACAGTTCAATATATTCGCGTAGTTGTCAAAATTAATGTACTGTGAGTGTTTTATAATGGATGCTCGCCGAACAAGCGTGTTTTGCATAGTTACGCATAGTTTTTAAATTCAGCCCTTTGGTATCTCCCTGTGGTCTTATTTGGTATGGCAGGTTGACTTGTGCTTATTTAAGTTACTGTATTACTGAGCAGAGTAAGTACTTTTAAGTTGTAAAGAATGTCTGCAAAGTATATTTGTAAAACAGAACACTGATCGTTTAAATCTATCTTAAATTTCTTCTTTAAAGAAATAATAACATGGGGTTGAAAAGTAATAACACGAAAATACAAATGTTTTTTGTGAATTAAAAATAAAAATTGTGGCCGTGCCGTATTGATTCGGAGAGGAGGGGGGCCTTGGCGTAAAAAAGTTTGTGAACCACTGAATTATAGTATCAATTTCTCTTTTTTAAATCTTACCACAAATGTTTGAATGGTATCATTGTTTCCACAAAAATATTAAGCAGCAAAAACTGCTTTTTAACATTGATAATAATAAATAGTGAATGTTTCATGAGCAGCAAATCAGCATTTCTGAAGGATCATGTGACACTGAAATATCTCTTTGTAAACAACAACAGAATTATAAACGATTCTAATGACGAATATTGCGTTCCCAAATGCAAATTAAAGCGTCACAAACGCAGTAGCATTTACAGTGAATCGACACTGAAAACACAGTACTGTTACAGCAAACATGCAGCGTGTCAGACTATAGCCTATATTTATGTAATTACATCACAACCGTTGTGAATTTTATGACAGTACTATGTAATCTCAAATTCTCACCAACATTCAAAAAAGTTACCGGCGAGTAACAAGTTTCAGCGCTGATTCTACTCGCATTCGGTGCTTTGAACCATTTGAACCCTTTTAGGACCGTTGTCGCGTCTAAAAAAACGCATGGAAAACGCGTCCGCGCCGCTTTCTCCTTTCCAAAGCGCTCCAGTGGCGTCTGCTGTTACTAAGCAACCATGAGCTGCGCTCTTCAGCAAAGGACATACAGATTTCCAGCACTGAAAATCACTTGCAGTAGCTCTGCTACTAGATTTATTTAAAAATGTGTATCCGTGTACAGCTTTGAGCAGATATTCTTCCATCTTGGCTGAGCTTTGTCCTGCAGATGGCGCCACGCAGCGCTCTCTGGACCATTCCGTCCCTGACGTATTAGCTAGCCGTAATCCTATATCTGTAACGGTAGATTAGATTAAGCGGTCGGAGTGTTGCAGTGCACTTTACAATTCACACCCACCACCTTAAGACGAGTAGCACCTGAGGCAATGGCTGAAGGCTGTAAACTTGAAGTGCCCACCCAAGCGCCCTTATGTGTGTTCGTACCATTTCATGGACGGGAGGCCGACTGACGAACACCCTTACCCCGAGAAATGTCTCAGCTACGATGTTCCAGTAAAGAAGTCACGCCGGGTGCTGAACAGGTTGTCAGATTCAGGTAAGCTAACTTAGCTAGCCATGTGTTTGTTAGCCTAATGTTAGATTTGTGAAGTCCGTTCCATGAATGTGAGATCAGTAACGAGCAGATAACAAAATACAACGAATCTTGCATTATTACCATTGCCACCTATATATTTAATATTTACAATAGTACAATGGTACATATTTATTATAGTACATTACGGTCTTACAGTATCTTACATTATTCCTGTAAATTACAGAGATTGCAGATGATAGCAGTCCAGCTACATCTCTCATTCAGATACTGATATTGACCTACATATTAACACTAGAGTTAAAGATTGTGTTTAGACTGCCTCGTTTTTTTAATGCATCTCTCTCACACACTGTTCTGTTCAAGTATGGGTGCAATCATATACTAATTCTCACGATGTATTATTACTAATGTAAAAATATGTTTATGGTTATATTATTTCCACGGATGCATCGATGTGAGGATGATCACATCCACATGCCCTGAACTGTGATGCAGAAACACACTGGGAGGATCCATCTGTCTCTGACCACAACTACAGTTCAAAATCACAATTCAACCTGAAGCCGCCTACATCTGATATCAGAACACAATGCGTTGAGCCGGCGCCATTATACACAACTCTGCTGAGAAACAACCACCTTTGTCAGCTCACAGGGTTGACATTGGATGCATTTCATGCAGTCGCCGAGCACCTTACCAATACATACACCAACAGCTTCCAGCTACACACTTGGGATCAGCTCCTGATGACTCTGATGAAGATGCGTCTTCATTTATTACAGGGTGATCTTGCTGAAAGGTTTGGTGTTTCAAAACCTGGTGTTGTGATAAATTCATAACTGCAAATTCAGGATTTCTGGAATACCTTCATCCAGGTGATGAACTTGAAGTAATTGCAAACAGAGGCTTCACCATTATTGATCTCCTCTATGAAAGGAAGGTGAAACTTATTCCAGCATTCACCAAGAGAGACATGCAACTCTCTGAAGAAGACACCACCAACTCCAGGCGCATCGCCAAGCGTTCATATGACTAAAAACTTCAAAACTCTTTCTTACAACAGTTCCAGTTAACCTCACCCCTAAAACTGATCAAATGTAGAGAATTTGCCCTGTGTAACCTTCTAAGCAACATAATTTCTGATGTAGAGGATGAATAAGTTAGTTGATTTGTAGGTGCGTTCCACGTCTGTCTGTGCTGTGGTTTTGCTTTAACTAATCAGTGTAAATAGAGTATGTAGTTATTTCTATAAATCTTTACAATATGATCAGATGTTACCTTTTGTGATTTTTTTTTTATCTTTACAATGTGGCCAGATGTTAGCTGTCAGTATTTTTTTATAAAACCATATATTGTGAGCACTGTAGATTCCCCTTAAAACTCAAAGGAATTAAGTCTTCTGATTGAAATGGAATAAGTCATATCAAGTTTGCAAATGAATTCCATCTTGATTTATTACATATGAAAATTAAATGGTGAAATATTACCTCTACATGAAGGTCAGTAAAAGGTTTCTCTAGCTTCCTGATAACAACAAACACTCTTACAACTGATTTTATAAAACTTGTATTAAATTAAACATTTTCTAAAACAAATCACAAAGTTATCTCTTGTTAAACAAAACTGATTTAAAATAATTCCAGTCTTCTTCATCTACACCCTCTACATGCTGCTCCATCAACTCCTGCCAGTCCCCATAGGTTTCCTCTGGCCACTTCTTCATATCGTCTACCCACGTTAACAATGATGATGGATGGGACAATATGAGACCATCTGATCGTCGTATAAAGTTTTCTCCGTGCTCCCAATTTAAAACATTTACGGCATTAACGTTATTTGTCATTTTGCTGAAGTTATAGCTAGCTATCAACAATCTTCTAACCAACCATCCACTGGGTGTCTGACTCTAGGCGTCATCACTCTAGCGTCTGACGTCGACGGTTCCAGACTCGATGACGATGATGCTGTGGAGATCACATAAGTAGCTTCAGCTTCGTGTTTTTATTTCTGGAAAATAGTTTAAATATTTCGGCATAATGCGAATAACATTAGGTGAAAATAACTTCCAACTCTCCAGCTGATCTGCCACATCCCGTAGCAAACTAGACAACGAATTACTACTTGCCGCCATTTTCTTTGAAAACTCTCTCATCTTTCGCTTAGCTGGCCTGACGATTCTACGCGTGAGCTCTTAACCAATGATGCACTGAAGCTACAGAAGATTAACTAAATAATTAACTAAAAATAAAAGTTAATTTTTTTTAAATGTAAAAATGTATAAACGCAAAAAATAATAAATTAAGGGTGAAAAATGAATTATTTCATATTAATAATTCATTAATAATAATTCATTATATCATATTTATTTTATCAAGTCGTTTATTCATTTATTTATTTTCCTATTATCAGATTTATTTACCTATTTATTCATTTATATATTTATTCATTCATTCATTTATTTATTCATTTAATCATTTTAATTTCTGCAGGTTTGGTCCTCCATATACACACATTGAGTGCACGCATACACTACGTGACGTAGCCTAGTAGGATTAGTCTAGTGCGCGTGTGTATTTAGTGCACGATTTCACTGGGTGATTTAGTCTATTAAAATGCATTTAGAATGCCCCCAGAATTCAGATAAGATAAGATAAGTGGCAAAAATGTCTTTTATATTTACATAATTTAATATAGGCTAGTTAACCAATATTACACGAAGAGAGCCATTTTTCTCCAAATATCAGCATGAATACAAATGTGATATTGATTTCATACAACATACAGTTTAAAACACAAGCAGTTCATATTGAACTGACTTACATTTTAGACAACAAATTGCTTGTTTGTACATTGTACATTGCTCGTAATTGTAAACTGCCTGCATATTTTGTCATGTATTGTTTTCCTGTAAACATATTTATAGATTTTGTCTTCCATGTACAGTATGTCATTGACAAGGCTGTTGGTTTATGAATTATCACATTTTATCACTGAGATTATAAAATTATAAAGTTAAGCAATAGCCTGTCACACCAGCAAGAGTGTTTTCCCAATATTAGAGCAAATGGAAATGTTTATTGAGCTGTTGTATAAATCAATGTAGCAATAAGTTAATTTTGAGTGTGTTTGACCAATGATGGCGCGGCAGAGCCGCACAAGCCTATGGCGAAGCAGCGCGCTAAAGCCCGCCAATTTGGGCGGGGCATCTGGCTATATAAGCAGTCACTCTGCATAGGATCACTGATTCTTTTTTCTTCAGCGACGACAACTGCTCACAGCTCGCCTCTCTCAAGCAGCTCTATTCCCGCGTCACTCTCAAAGTAGCGCTTCACTCACGAGCCGCCTGCAGAGCGCCTGTGTTGGCACTTTCCTGCTTTGTGGTACTAAAAGAGCAAAATTTTCTGAGAAAATTTATCTGCTTTAGTTGATTGCCACTCTGCAAGCAGCCTGATGAACGCACCGCTCACGAGCTGCCTTCAGCACCTGTTTCAGCTCATCCCCTGTCGTCTTCCGTCAGGTGAGTATACAGAGCTTATTTTACTAAAAGCATATTCTCAATGGCGTTTGTTTCAAAATGCAATTCTCACAACCACTTCCATTGTTGATCCTGTACCGACCGGGCTTTTTCAATCGTGTTTTGCTATTTTATGTCCTGCTGTATTAAGCATCATAAATGATTCTCTGTGTACTGGTGTAGTGCCAGCAGCATTTAAAATTGCTGCTGTGATCCCTGTACCAAAACAAAAATAACATTAATTTTGATAATCTTAATAATTTCCGTCCCATATCCAATCTTCAGTTTCTCGCCAAAATTTTAGAGCGAATTGTTGCTAATCAATTGAATTCTCATCTTACTGCAAACAATCTTTTTGAGCCCCTTCAATCGGGATCCGTAAACTCCACAGCACTGAAACAGCTTTAGTTAAGGTCACTAATGATTTGTTAATAGCTTCTGATTCTGGCTGTCTTTCTATCTTGATTCTTCTTGATCTCAGTGCCGCATTCGACACTGTTGATCATTCAATTATACTCACTCGGTTAGAGTCTGTCTTTGGTGTTTCTGGGACTGCACTAAGCTGGTTTGATTCTCATCTCTCAGATCGAAAGCAGTTCATTGCTATGGGTGGTTGCAGGTCTGATATTGGTGTTGTGAAATCTGGTGTTCCTCAAGGATCAATTTTGGGCTCTTTTTAGCATTTACATTTATCCATTGGGTCAACTTTTAAGATCACTTGGTCTCAACTTTCACTTTTATGCAGATGACACTCAGGTTTATGTATATTCAAAACCTGATGTTAATGTGGCTGTGAATTTTCTTTCTCAATGTATTTCTGAGATAAAAAAAATGGATGTCTGGAAATTTCTTGTGTCTGAACAGTGACAAGACGGAGGTAATGCTCATTGGTTCACACTACCAGATACGTAAGGCTGGGTCTTTAATTTTAGGTGTGGATGGCTCTACACTGGAATTTCAAACAAAATTAAAACATTTAGGGGTGATATTTGATGCACATTTAACATTTGCTCCCCATGTTCAGAACACTGTAAAGACATAATTCTTTCATCTAAAAAATATTGCCAGATTGCGTCCTATGCTGTCACTTCCGGTGGCTGAAAAGTTGATCAATATCTTTGTGTTTTCTCGCATTGATTATTGTAATGCTTTGCTGGTCTGGATCTCAAATGCTACCCTAAAGAAATTATAGCCGGTTCAAAATTCAGCCGCCCGAATCTTGTCTGGAACCAGGACAAGAGATCACATCACTCCAGTCTTGGAGTCTTTACATTGGCTCCCTGTCAGATTTCGTGTGGATTTTAAAATTCTCATGATTACTTATAAAGCTTTGAATGGTTTGGCTCCTCACTATCTCTCTGAGCTTTTAGCCCTCTACCTCTGTGCGTGCTCTCCACTCTTCAGAAACTGGCCTTTTAATCGTTCCACATACCCGTTTAAAATCTATGGGTGATAGGGCGTTTTCTTCAGTCGCTCCAAGACTTTGGAATTCCTTGCCTGCTCGAATTAGGGAAGCAGAATGTTTTTAAATCCTCCCTTAAAGCTTATTTCTTTAGGGTAGCTTTTACTTAATTATACTGAAATTGAAATTTTTAATTTACTTGTTTTTGATAGGAAGTTCTTATATGGTGTTTTTTTATATCACTTATTTTAAAGTATTGTTTGTATAATTGTATGTTTTCTTTTTTTCTTCTGTGAAGCGCTTTGAGATGCTACTTTTTAAAGGCGCTATAGAAAATAAAGTTTATTAAAATGCAGAGCCTCTGAGCGCGTCATTTGCCGGTTCCGCCCCCGCATGCCACGTTCACTGAGGATGAGCGCTCTCACTACTGACAGCGCTCAGCTGAATATGACATGAGATTCTTCCCTGACTCAGGCGAGACTATCTGAAAAAGCATATTTCTCTGGCGTTTGTTGCAAAATGCAGAATCTCTGAGCATGTCGTTTGCCGGCCACACCCCCGTGAGCCGCGTTCATTGAGGGCGTGTGCGCTCACTACGAGAGTGTGAGAAGAGCTCAATGCTGACAGCGCTCAGCTGAATATGACATGACTCTCTCCCCTGACTCAGGTGACACTCATGGTATATTATTAACTCTGGAAAAACAGATTTCTCTGGTGTTTGTTATTAAATGCCGAACCACTGAGCACTTTGCTTGCCGGCCCCGCCCCCGCAAGCCACGTTCATTGACCCAAACAGCCTCGTATGTTCTCCCAGTCGCCCCATTCAGTTCCGGGTGCTGGGAAAAATGTGTTTATTGCACGTTCTAGTGCCCAAGTGTATAACCGCTGTGGTAGTGGACAAAATAAAACACAAACATACACAAAAAGAGAGCAAATTTCCTCTTCCTAACACTGTGAGCCCCGGGTCCCTTCACAGCGACCCACCGCCCGAACCAATTCAACCACTTGCCACAAAGGCGAAGGCCTGGCAGGCCATCTCTGGCGTGTCAAAGTGGATTGTGGGGATTATAAACACACACTCCAATTCGCTCAAGAACCCCAACACTTCCACAGTGTGGTCCCCACGGTAGTAAGGAGCTCGAGTTCTACGTTCCGAGGTGGATGTGTTTCTGGCGAAAAGGGCCATAGAAATCGTCCTGCCAGCTCAGAGCGAGTCAGGCTTTTACAGCCGTTACTTCCTCGTGCCCAAAAAGGATGGCGGCCTCAGGCCCATCCTCCATCTCAGGGTTTTGAACCGTGCCCTAGTAAGATCAGAATCAACATATTCACTCATTTGTAATAAATATTTTAGTCATTATTCTGTCATTTTTCATTAAATCATTTCACTGTATGTAATTCACACATTCATGCCAAAATTCTTGATTAATATTCACAGTATTCACACTGTCAAACCGTTACTGTTTACGATTGATTAAATGTTTAACATCATTAAATTACTTTAAGGCAGTTTCCGCACATTCATTCATCTATTTTAAAACTGCTCTTACGAAAATTAACCATGGTTTTACTACAAATAAAACTAAAAAACATGGTTATTATAGTTGAACCATGGTAACCACAAATTAACCATGGTCTTGCTAACCATATTTTAATCATGGTATTTTGTAGTAAAATGGTGGTAATACAAATGGTAATCAATCCGTGCACAAACATGGTTACTACACTTTTACTATAATAAAACCATGGTTAATTTTGGTAAAGGGTGTTTATCAGTCAAATTCACTTATAAATGTAAATTCAACAGGTAAGAAATATGATCAGTAAGAGAAAAACAGTTAATGAGAAGACGAGCACTGGACTGCGACAGGTTAGATGGGAAATAAATGTATTTGGAAGGGAACATTTCAGCAAGTTGAAGATATGAGATGTAAACACTCTCAGTTTGGAAATGCATCTACTACTCGAACGTACTCCAGCGTCCGCATATTATTTTAAAAGAAGGACCTTCATCCCGCCGTATCAGTCTCACCCATGCTTTCCTCAATTCTTGTTGTGTCGAGAAATCGTGAAAACTGAGGCGAGGATGTCGTTGTTCAGAATCAGAGCAGCCGGATCGCTGCAGTAACACCGGCGAGAGGATTCAGACATTAGTTTTGACTGAGTTGCGATGGGACCGGAAGTAGAGATACACTGCTTCACTTACCGGATATAGGAAGTGTGATAAAGGTCTATAGCAATTTTCCAGGAACTGACAAAATACCGGAAGTTGTGCATTCTACGGACGAGAATCCATGAACCACATTTTTAGACCGTTTTCTAAGGCTGCACGATATATTAAAACCATTTTAAAACCACACTATAGCATAGTGCTACTGTGAATTCACAAAGGCTGTGATTCAATTAAATAAATATATGCCCTGCGGGTTTAATATTTCTCAGAGCTGCTATATTACTCAGCATCTCAGAGCGGCTCCGTTCACAGTAAACGCTGCTCCACATGAACTGTTATCATTTACATGAGTGGAGCGTCTCAAACTCCATCTCTGAATATGCTGTGAGTTTGGGTTGTTCATCACGTTCATCTGGATCACAATCGGCTCATTTATCAATTTAACGCAGATCCGAGCACAGAAATCGACAGGGTTCACGTGTGATTTATCAAACATTCATATGCTGGCAATCCTATCGTATGAATGATCGTACGTTGATAAATGTGGCGGCTGAAAACAATCATCAATTCACGGTTTATAAGCCCCGCCCCTACAGTTTACGACACAGAGAAACGTAACCCGGCCAAGAAGAGGAATAAATCTCATGAAAGAGAAATTGATCTTATCCAAAAACACCCGTTAACCTTGTAATTGCAAACAGTTACATTCATTTATATGTATATTTAATATTGTATATAGGCCTATTGTAGTTCCCTCCACAACAAATCATTTAGGTTACGGTATTCAACAGAACAAGAATGGAAAAGAAGCTATAAAATGATATATTCAACAATAAAATAAAACATAAATTAGATTTTATTCATTATAAACAACAAAAGTCAAGCCAAAATGATTTTAAGGCTAAAGTGAAACTGATGTGCTCACCTCTCTCATTTGGCAAGAATCCAAATATGTTTCTATATTTGCATGTAACATTTTGGTTGCTAAATAATTATTTATTATGTAAACAATTAAGGCTTTATAATTCACTCGTGTTCCAATATCCACGTAAAACAGCATCCTTCACATGCACAAATGTGTGTGGTTGGGCGCTGATTTACAGCGGATCATTTCATTTGAGCAGCGTAACTTATGTTTGGCTGACTGCATTTTAGTTTGATGATGAATGGCTGAAATGTGAAGTTAGAAATGATAGAACAGATGTTGTGGATGCGAGGCGCCTGCGCGATCACTTGGATTTAATAAAGATATAAAGAAAACAAATACAATGTGTTAGAGTGTCAGAAAAAACGAGCATCACAGAGTTTTTTTTCTGTTGTTATTTAAATGAAATATATGTTGTGTAGTTCTATTTATTTTATTCCTTTTATAGCCTACTTAATTTTATTCTGTTTTCTCGGTTCACAGAAGCGCTGCAGTATGGAGGATGAAACCTGCAAAAAACAATAAATAAATAAGCAAATAAATAAATCCATAAATAAATAAATCCACAAAATTATACATAAATAAATATAGGCTATAAATAAATAAATGTGCAAATAAATACATCAATCCACATATTCCTGCATAAATAAATATATAAATAATTAAATCTGCTAGAAGATAAATAATTTAATAAATAAAATGAATGTTGTTGTCACGAATGTGGCTCCCACGCCTCCTCCTCCACACCACCGGAGGGAGCCGTCACCTGAATATTGACTGTTTCCCATTCGGACTACATTACCCATAGGCCCTCATTCCTGGGACTGATTGCACACGCACCTGCACCCCATCACACTCACACTATTTAAGCCACCTTCACACGCACTCACATCGCAAAGTCTTGATTTGCCCCGGTGATCATTTCTGAGCGTTTTCTTGTGGACTGTTACCCTGTTGCCGTTGGACTGTTTATTACCCTGTGATTCTCTGCTGCCTGCCCTGATCTCTGCCTGTGTACTGGACTGTGTTTGTTTGCCGCCTGCCCTGATCCTTGCCTGTGACTCGATCCTGTTTGTCTGCCGCCTGCCACGACCTTTGCCTGTCCCAGTTTATGCTTCTGCCTTTGCCCTGTTATTGTTGGTGACTATATCAATAAAGCTGCAAATGGATCCCCACTCTGTTGACCCATCATTACAGAAGACTTCGCCACCTAACGATCCAGCAGCGTTCATGCAGATCTCCACCGAGCTGTCTGCCCAGGCCAACCAGCTCGCGGTTCACCAGCATCAACTGAATCGCTTGACTTCTCTTACCGAGGAGCTGGTGAAAACTCTGCAGAGTCTTCGCTTCACCGCCGCCGAGGCCGCCACACCTCCACCCGCGGCTCCCGTCAGTCAGGCCTTCCTTGCTGCTCCTGCAATCAATCCACGTCTCGCTCTCCCGGAGAAGTTTGATGGTAGCCCTGCGAAATGCAAATGTAAGGGATTCCTACTCCAATGTTCCCTCTTTGTCAACCAGCAACCATCTCTCTATCCCACCGAAACCAGTCGGATTTCCTTCGTTTGCTCTGTGTTGACTGGTAAAGCACTGGATTGGGCAACGGCTGTGTGGAGAGAGGACAGTTCTGTGTTCCCCACCTTTTCTGCCTTTCTTCAGAGCTTCAAAGAGGTCTTCAAACACCCGGAAGGTGGCAAGAGCGCTGGGGATCAACTGCTGTCGCTAAGCCAAGGTAAAACCTCAGCGGCTGAGTACGCATTACATTTCCGAACCCTCGCCGCTCAAACGAACTGGGTTGAGGACACACTGAAACTACTGTTTCGTAGAGGACTATCTTTGGAACTACAAGCTGAGCTCGCATGCCGTGACGAGGGAAGATCGCTTAGTGAGTTCATCGAATTAACTATCCACATCGACAATCTCCTTCGTTCACGGCGACCCGTTCATCTACCCTCTCTCACCAATCCCACAATGGAACCCATGCAACTCGGATACACCCCACTTCATCCAGAGGAGAGAGAGAAGACGACAACTTCACCTATGTTTGTACTGTGGTCAAGCCGGTCACATCAAGCTCAACTGCCCCGTTCGACCTAACCCAGCCAACCCGAAGGCGGTGAGTTCCCATTATTCCACTAACTGCCTCAAATAACTGTAAATGAACGACATATCACCACGTATGCTTTACTGGACTCTGGGGCAGCGGGCAACTTCATGTCTGATACATTTATCAAGGAACATGATATTACATTAACGGACTGCAACTCTCCATTGATAGTGGAAGCGTTAGATGGGAGACCCATTGGAGGAGGAAAAGTGGCGCACATCACCTCCGAGCTCACACTGCAAGTCGGAGTGCTTCATCACGAACGCATCCGTTTCTACGTGATTCATTCACCCAATAACCCAGTCATCCTTGGTCTCCCGTGGCTCAGAATTCATAACCCGCTCATTTCATGGAAGGAGGGTCAAATCGTTCAGTGGGATGCCGCTTGTCATGGACAATGTTTGAAACAGATCACCCCATTACCAGTACAAACCATCTCAATTCACGAGCCCAACGTCGACGCACCCAATATACCCGCTAACTATGCTGACCTGGTGATCGCTTTCAGCAAAAGGAAATCCACAGAATTACCCCCTCATCGACCCAGTGACTGTGCTATTGACCTTTTGCCAGGTACCACGCCCCCTAAGGGCAGAATATTTCCCCTGTCACAGCCGGAATCTGCTGCCATGAAGACCTACATTGAGGAGGAACTGGCTAAAGGATTCATTCGACCTTCTACATCTCCGGCGGCATCCGGCTTCTTCTTCGTCAAAAAGAAGGACGGCAGTCTTCGACCATGTATCGACTATCGTGGCTTGAATTACATCACGGTGAAATTCCGCTATCCACTACCATTGGTCCCCGCAGCTCTAGAACAACTAAGGCAAGCCAAATATTTCACCAAGTTGGACCTCCGTTGTGCCTATAACCTGATCCGCATCAGAGAGGGCGACGAGTGGAAGACGGCTTTCTCTACTGCTACTGGCCACTACGAGACCCTCGTTATGCCGTTCGGGCTGTCCAATAGTCCCTCCGTCTTTCAGTCGTTTATCAATGACGTCTTTCGGGACATGCTCAATCGCTGGGTCATCGTATACATTGACGACATTCTCATATACTCCAAGAACTTCGAAGAACACATTCAACATGTCAGGTCCGTGCTTCAACGCCTCATTCAACATAAGCTGTACGCCAAAGCGGAGAAATGTGAATTTCACCGCACTTCAACGTCTTTCCTGGGCTATGTCATCAGTCAAGAGGGAGTGGCCATGGACGACAGCAAGGTAAAGGCAGTGCTTGAATGGCCCCAGCCTCGCACGTTGAAGGAGTTACAGCGATTCCTGGGATTCGCTAATTTCTACAGGCGTTTTATAAGAAACTTCAGTGGCGTTGCAGCACCATTAACATCCATGACCAAACGACAATCAACACGCCTTCTCTGGTCCCCTGAGGCGGTGCGCGCCTTTCAAGAGTTAAAGGAACGATTCACGTCAGCACCCATTCTCCGTCATCCAGATCCTGAGCTCCCCTTTATAGTCGAGGTCGACGCTTCCAGTACTGGCATTGGGGCCGTTCTCTCTCAGCGCCAAGATAATCCCGCAAAAATGTTCCCATGTGCTTTCTACTCACGGAAATTGTCAGCAGCAGAACGCAACTACGACGTTGGCAATCGCGAACTACTGGCCATGAAAGCGGCGTTGGAGGAGTGGCGCCATTGGCTAGAGGGAGCACAACACCCGTTCACGATTCTCACCGATCACAAAAATCTGGAATACCTTCGTTCAGCAAAACGTCTAAACCCCCGGCAAGCAAGATGGGCCATGTTCTTCACACGATTCCAGTTCACAGTAACCTACCGACCCGGCTCAAAGAATGTCAAAGCGGATGCTCTCTCCCGCCAGTCTGAGGATGTGGAACGGTCGATTAATGAAGAAAATATTCTACCCACCAAACTGCTACTCGCTCCGGTTCAGTGGGACGTCATGACTGAAATCACCCAAGCCAACGAACAAACCACACCACCTTCAGACTGTCCACCTAATCGCACTTTCGTCCCTGAACACCTACGCAACCAGTTACTTCATCAGGTTCATGACTCTCCCAGTTCAGGTCACCCGGGCATTACGGCCACGCAACACCTTCTGCAAAATCGGTTCTGGTGGGACACCATGGTCACTGACACCACTCAATTCATTAACAACTGCACACTCTGTCAAACTTCCAAGTCAACTCATCGAGTTCCAGCGGGGCTGTTGCAGCCATTACCCATTCCTCAACGTCCCTGGTCACATATAGCCATTGATTTCGTCACTGATCTCCCTGACTCCCGCGGTCACACCACCATCCTTACAGTGATTGACCGGTTCTCAAAAACATGTCGTCTCATCCCACTACCCAAATTACCTACAGCATTTGAAACGGCTGAAATTCTGTGCAACAACGTATTCCGTTTCTATGGCCTACCGGAGGATATTGTGTCAGACAGAGGACCCCAATTCACGTCTCGAGTGTGGTCAGCATTCTTCAAGCAACTAAATGTCAACGTCAGCCTCACTTCTGGGTACCATCCCGAATCCAATGGTCAGACCGAGCGCATGAACCAAGAACTCACCAGATTCCTACGCACATACTGCCAACAGAACCAACCGGAATGGAGTCGCTACCTGATGTGGGCTGAATATGCCCAAAACTCACTTCAGAAACCTGGGCTCACACCCTTCCAATGCGTCCTGGGGTTTCAACCACCTCTATTTCCCTGGTCCGGGGAACCATCTAATCTGCCCTCAGTAACCGAGTGGATGCAGCGAAGTGAGGAGACTTGGGATTTGGCTCATCACCATCTACAGCGGGCTGTAAGAAGGCAGGAAACTCAAGCCAATCGACATCGTTGCCCCAATCCTGAATATGCCGTGGGTCAATGGGTCTGGCTGTCCACAAGGGATCTACGTCTCAGACTTCCTTGCAGAAAACTCAGTCCCAGGTTTGTAGGGCCTTTCCAAATTCTCAAACAAATTACACCTGTTTCATTTCGTTTAAAGTTACCCGCTAATTACCGTGTCTCTCCTACTTTCCATGTGTCGTTGCTGAAACCCTCCGGTGGTCTGAGAGGAGACGCGGAGGGAGCCGTGGCCCACAACCCCCCGCCCTTGATGATTGAAGGCGAGGAAGCCTATCAGGTTCGAGAGCTACTCGATTCCAGGTGCCGGGGTAGGAGACTACAATATCTGGTCGACTGGGAGGGGTACGGCCCGGAGGAGCGATCCTGGGTTAACGCGGATGATATCCTGGACCCATCTATCTTAGAGGAGTTTCATCGGACGCATCCGGAGAGACCGGCCCCTCGACCTCGTGGTAGACCCCGGCGTCCGCCTCCTCGCGTCTGGAGCCGCTCGCAGGGGGGGGGCTCTGTCACGAATGTGGCTCCCACGCCTCCTCCTCCACACCACCGGAGGGAGCCGTCACCTGAATATTGACTGTTTCCCATTCGGACTACATTACTCATAGGCCCTCATTCCTGGGACTGATTGCACACGCACCTGCACCCCATCACACTCACACTATTTAAGCCACCTTCACACGCACTCACATCGCGAAGTCTTGATTTGCCCCGGTGATCATTTCTGAGCGTTTTCTTGTGGACTGTTACCCTGTTGCCGTTGGACTGTTTATTACCCTGTGATTCTCTGCTGCCTGCCCTGATCTCTGCCTGTGTACTAGACTGTGTTTGTTTGCCGCCTGCCCTGATCCTTGCCTGTGACTCGATCCTGTTTGTCTGCCGCCTGCCACGACCTTTGCCTGTCCCAGTTTATGCTTCTGCCTTTGCCCTGTTATTGTTGGTGACTATATCAATAAAGCTGCAAATGGATCCCCACTCTGTTGACCCATCATTACAGTTGTGGGGAAATAAATGTTAAAGGAAACACTAAACTGAACGTAGATTTTTTTCCCTTTTAACCATCTCTTAATTTTTGAATGTAGCTCCATATTTATTTTTCCTTGGCACAACATGCTAATGAGAGGCTGTCAATCAAACATCAGAAGGCGGTCTCTATGCCTCCATTGGCTGACACTGTAGAAAATAATAGTACACTATATCTGCTGATTATATTCTCTTCAGAGTAGATGCATCTACACGCTTTAGGTCAGTTAGCAGCTACATTTGATGTGACTGTAGAGCCGTTTGTCCGTTAAAAGAGTGCAGTAAAGTTAGTTTTAGGTTTGATATTCGCTGCATATTCACCTAGGCTGCTAAAGGGACCGTCTACAAAATACAGTCCAACAGAAAATCCTTTTGGTGAATTAAGCAGCCTTTTTTCTTTTCTAAAAAATAATCGTTTACTGTACAAGCGAGATATTGGTAGAAGCTCATATACAGTAAGTCAGTCTGCCCACTAGCATTTACTACATTTAGTCATTTAGCAGACACTTTTCTCCAAAGCGTCTTACAAATGAGAATAGTAGAAGCAATCAAATCAACATGAGTACAACAGTATGCAAGTGCAGTGTCAAGACCCAGTTTCACCAGCGAAGGGCTCATAGCAAGGTTGTTTTTTTTTTTGTTTTTTTTACACAAATAGATGGAGAAAGGGAAAAAAACAAGAAAAGTAAAAATACAAATAGAGAGTAAGTGCTAATATTACTGAGTCAAGTGTTCCTGAAAAAGAGATGTCTTTAGCAGTTTTTTGAAAATGGATAAAGACTCCGCTGCTCGGATAGAGTGTGGCAGGTCATTCCACCACAGGGTGTCTACAGATATGAACAAGTTCAATTTAAGACTTTTTAAGACCTTTTTAATACCAAAGCTGCAATGGTAATTGTCACGAATGTGGCTTCCACGCCTCCTCCGCACCATCAGAGGGAGCCGTCACCTGAATATTGACTGTTTCCCATTCAGACTACATTTCCCATAGGCCCTCATTCCTGGGACTGATTACACGCACACCTGCACCCCATCACACTCACACTATTTAAGCCACACTCACACGCACTCTCATTGCGAAGTCTTGATTTGCCCCCGTGATCATTTCTGAGTGTTTTCTTGTGGACTGTTACTCTGTTATCGTTGGACTGTTTATTACCCTGTGATTCTCTGCTGCCTGCCCCGATCTTTGCCTGTGTACTGGACTGTGTTTGCTTGCCGCCTGCCCTGATCTCTGCCTGTGACTCGATCCTGTTTGTCTGCCGCCTGCCTCGACCATTGCCTGTCCCTGTTTATGCTACTGCCTTTGCCCTGTTACCTTGGTGATTATATTAATAAAGCTGCAAATGGATCCCCACTCTGTTGACCCATCATTACAGAAGACTTCGCCAACTAGCGATCCAGCAGCATTCATGCAAATCTCCACCGAGCTGTCTGCCCAGGCCAACCAGCTCGCGGTTCATCAACATCAACTGAATCGCTTGACTTCTCTTACCGAGGAGCTGGTGAAAACCCTGTAGAGTCTTCGCTTCAACGCCGCCGAGGCCGCCACACCTCCACCCGCGGCTCCCGTCAGTCAGGCCTTCACTACTGCTCCCGCAGTCAATCCACGTCTCGCTCTCCCGGAGAAGTTTGATGGTACCCCCGCGAAGTGTAAGGGATTCCTTCTCCAATGTTCCCTCTTTGTTAATCAGCAACCATCTCTATCCCACCGAAACCAGTCGGATTTCCTTCGTTTGCTCTTTGTTGACTTGTAAGGCGCTGGATTGGGCTACGGCTGTGTGGAGAGAGGATAGTTCTGTGTTCCCCACCTTTTCTGCCTTTTTACAAAGCTTCAAAGAGGTCTTCGAACACCCGGAGGGTGGCAAAAGCGCTGGGGACCAACTACTATCGCTACTATACAGCGGCTGAATATGCATTACATTTCCGCACCCTCGCCGCTCAAACAAACTGGGTTGAAGACACACTGAAACTACTGTTTCGTAGAGGACTATCGCTGGAGCTTCAAGCTGAGCTCGCATGTCGTGACGAGGGTAGATCGTTTAGCGAGTTCATCGAACTAACCATCCACATCGACAATCTCCTTCGCTCACGTCGAAGCACCCAATATACCCGCTGAATATGCTGATCTGGCGATCGCTTTTAGCAAAAGTAAATCCACTGAATAACCTCCTCATCGACCCAGTGACTGTGCTATTGACCTTTTGCCAGGTACCACGCCCCCCAAGGGCAGAATATTTCCCCTGTCACAGCCGGAATCTGCTACCATGAAGACCTACATTGAGGAGGAACTGGCCAAAGGGTTCATTCGACCATCTACATCTCCGGCGGCATCCGGCTTCTTCTTCGTCAAAAAGAAAGACGGCAGTCTTCGACCCTGTATAGACTATCGTGGGCTGAACGACATCACAGTCAAATTCCGCTACCCACTACCATTGGTCCCCGCAGCTCTAGAACAACTAAGGCAAGCCAAATTTTTCACCAAGTTGGACCTTCAATGTGCCTATAATCTGATCCGCATCAGAGAGGGTGACGAGTGGAAGACGGCTTTCTCTACTGCCACTGGCCACTACAAGACCCTTGTTATGCCGTTTGGGCTATCCAATAGTCCCTCCGTCTTTCAATCGTTTATCAATGACGTCTTTCGGGACATGCTCAATCGCTAGGTCATAGTCTACATAGACGATATCCTCATATACTCCAGAAACTTTGAAGAACACATCCAACATGTCAGGTCCGTGCTACAACGCCTCATTCAACACAAGCTGTACGCCAAAGCGGAAAAATGTGAATTCCACCGCACTTCGACTTCATTTCTGGGCTATGTCATCAGCCAGGAGGGAGTGGCCATGGACGACAGCAAGGTGAAGGCAGTGCTTGAATGGCCCCAACCCCGCACATTGAAGGAATTACAGCGATTTCTGGGTTTCGCTAATTTCTACAGGCGCTTTATAAGAAACTTCAGTGGCGTTGCAGCACCATTAACATCCATGACTAAACGACAATCCACACGCCTTTTCTGGTCTCCTGAGGCGGTGCACGCCTTTCAAGAATTAAAGGAACGATTCACGTCAGCACCCATTCTCCGTCACCCAGATCCTGAACTCCCCTTTATAGTCGAGGTCGACGCTTCCATTACTGGCATTGGGGCCATTCTCTCACAGCGCCAAGGTAGTCCTTCAAAAATGTTCCCATGTGCTTTCTACTCACGGAAGTTGTCAGCAGCAGAACGCAACTACGACGTAGGCAATCGTGAACTACTGGCTATGAAAGCGGCGTTGGAGGAGTGGCGCCATTGGCTAGAGGGAGCACAACACCCGTTCACGATTCTCACAGATCACAAAAATCTGGAATACCTTCGTTCCGCTAAATGTCTAAATCCCCGGCAAGCAAGATGGGCCATGTTCTTCACACGCTTCCAGTTCACGGTAACCTACAGACCCGGTTCAAAGAATGTCAAAGCAGATGCTCTATCCCGCCAGTCTGAGGAAGTGGAACGGTCGACCAATGAAGAGAATATTCTTCCAACCAAACTGCTACTCGCCCCGGTTCAGTGGGACGTTAAGACTGAAATCAACCAAGCCAACGAACAAACCACTCCACCTCCAGACTGTCCACCTAATCGCACTTTCGTCCCAGATCACCTACGCAACAAATTACTTCATCAAGTTCATGACTTTCCCAGTTCAGGTCACCCAGGCATTACGGCCACACAACACCTTCTACAAAATCGGTTCTGGTGGGACACCATGGTGACGGACACCGCCCAATTCATTAACGACTGCACACTCTGTCAAACCTCCAAATCATCTCATCGAGTCCCAGTGGGGCTGTTACAGCCGTTACCCATTCCTCCACGTCCCTGGTCACACATTGCCATTGACTTCGTCACTGACCTCCCTGAATCCAATGGACAGACCGAGCGCATGAACCAAGAACTCACCAGATTCCTACGCACATACTGCCAACAGAACCAGCCGGAATGGAGTCGCTACCTGATGTGGGCTGAATATGCCCAAAACTCCCTACAAAAACCTGCTACTGGGCTCACACCCTTTCAATGCGTCCTGGGGTTTCAACCACCTCTATTTCCCTGGTCCGGGGAACCATCTAATCTGCCTTCGGTAACCGAGTGGATGCAGCGGAGTGAGGAGACTTGGGATCTGGCTCATCACCATCTGCAGCGGGCTGTGAGAAGGCAGGAAACTCAAGCCAATCGACATCGTCGCCCCAATCCTGAATATGCCGTGGGTCAATGGGTCTGGCTATCCACAAGGGACCTACGTCTCAGACTTCCTTGCAGAAAACTCAGTCCCAGGTTTGTAGGGCCTTTCCAAATTCTCAAACAAATTACACCTGTATCATTCCGTTTAAATTTACCTGCTAATTACCGTGTCTCTCCCACTTTCCATGTGTCGTTGCTGAAACCCTCTGGTGGTCCGAGAGGAGACGCGGAGGGAGCCGTGGCCCGCAACCCCCCGCCCTTGATGATTGAAGGCGAGGAAGCCTATCAGGTTCGAGAACTACTCGATTCCAGGTGCCGGGGTAGGAGACTACAATATCTGGTCGACTGGGAGGGGTACGGCCCGGAGGAGCGATCCTGGGTTAACGCGGATGATATCCTGGACCCATCTCTCTTAGAGGAGTTTCATCGGACGCATCCGGAGAGACCGGCCCCTCGACCTCGTGGTAGACCCCGGCGCCCGCTTCCTCGCGTCTGGAGCCGCTCGCGGGGGGGCTCTGTCACAAATGTGGCTTCCACGCCTCCTCCTCCGCACCATCAGAGGGAGCCGTCACCTGAATATTGACTGTTTCCCATTTGGACTACATTTCCCATAGGCCCTCATTCCTGGGACTGATTACACGCACACCTGCACCCCATCACACTCACACTATTTAAGCCACACTCACACGCACTCTCATTGCGAAGTCTTGATTTGCCCCGGTGATCATTTCTGAGCGTTTTCTTGTGGACTGTTACTCTGTTATCGTTGGACTGTTTATTACCCTGTGATTCTCTGCTGCCTGCCCCGATCTTTGCCTGTGTATTGGACTGTGTTTGCTTGCCGCCTGCCCTGATCTCTGCCTGTGACTCGATCCTGTTTGTCTGCTGCGTGCCTCGACCATTGCCTGTCCCTGTTTATGCTACTGCCTTTGCCCTGTTACCTTGGTGATTATATTAATAAAGCTGCAAATCGATCCCCACTCTGTTGACCCATCATTACAGTAATACACACACACACACATATATATATATATATATATATATATATATATATATAAATCTCAGGCATGTGATCAGCTAGAGATAAAAAAGCAGGAAAATCTGATCGCGCACCCAAGCCATGCCCCCGGCACTTCTTTTAAAAAAAAAATATATATATATATATATATATATATATATATATATATGTGTATTTGTGGCACCAGGGCTGCATTTATTTGATCAAAAATACAATAAAAACAACAACATTGTGAAATATTCTTAAAAATAAAGTTTTCTATTTTAATATATTATAAAATGTAATTTATTCCTGTGATGCAAAGTTGAATTTTCAGCATCATTACTCCAGTTTTCAGTGTCACATGATCTTTTAGAAATCATTAAAATTCGATTTGATGCTCAAGAAACATTTCTTATTATTATCAATGTTGAAAACAGTTGTGCTGCTTCAGATTTTGTGGAAATGGTGATACATTTTATTTTTCAGAATTCTTTGAAAAATAGAAAGTTCAATGAACAGCATTTTTTGAAATTATATTACATGCATTTATCAAATATATTAAATAGTGAATAATAATGAATAGTGAATGTTTCTTGAGCAGCAAATCAGCATTTCTGAAGAATCATGTGACACTGAAACTTCTCTTTGTAAACAACAACAGAATTATAAACGATTCTAAAGACGAATGTTGCGTTCCCAAATGCAAATTTAAACGTCACAATCAAAGTAGCATTTACAGTGAATCGACACTGAAAACACAGTAACGTTACTGTTACAGCAAACATGCAGCGCGTCATATAATTACATCACAGCCGTTGCGAATTTTATATTAAATTCTCACCACCATTCATAAAAAAGTTACCGGGCGAGTAACACGTTTCAGCGCTGATTCTACTCGCATTGGCACGTTGAACCTTTTGAACCATAGACATTATAATAAACACTAGACGCCCTATTGGCCTCTGAACCGTACGTCAACGGCGCCGCCATATTGCGCGGGGCAATGTTCCCATAACGCTCATAACTGGAATTGAGAAAAATGCCTGCTTCGTGTGTATTTGGTCATTATATAATTATATTGAAAGTAGTTTGCCACCAGAGTCAGATTAAAATAGCTAGCGATGTCGCTAGTTAGCTGTGAAAGTTGAGACATGAGTTTACATGATTTCTAATATAGTTTTAGCTTATATTATATCTTATTTTATAAACTAAATTTCCTGAAGTTTAAATATGCATCTTTATTTTCTTAAAACCGACTTTTATGACAAGTACTCGTTTCGGCTAGGTGACTGACATTTTGTGAATCTTACTGTAACGTTAGTTAGTTGGCTAGCTTCTCACACACTGAAGGTTTCCCAAAGACAACGAGTTGAGAAGACAGTGGGAAATAGCTAGAAGGGAAGTTTCCCGACTCGTCTACAAAGAGTAGGTTTGTCTTTTTAGATTATTTAATAGTTTGCCATTAAATGGTGATTTGTTTATATTTTTATTTCCTTTTTAGCCCGTTGCAACCAGGGCTACACAAGCCTCGAGGAAAGCTGAGGAGAGCCTGTCGGACTGTTCTCACCTTTTCCAAGAGACTGATGGAAAATATATAGTCTTTTGTTGTTGTTGTTGTTATTATTATACCAATACTATATTATTATTGTACTAGTCACTATGTAATTTACAATTTTTTATTGTCTATATTATTCTGCAATTGATATTACATTGTATTTGTGATTATTATTATACCAATACTATTATATTATACCACTTGAGATTGTCAATCTATTATAGTTATGCTGTTATATTATTATTATATTCTGTAAATGATACTACATATTCTATTGTTATTATTATAGTATTATTATACTATATGCTATTATCAATATATTATATTATTGTACTTATACTATTATATAATTGTACTATTCATTACCATTTTATTTGCTGTATACTGTTTGTTTATTGACAGTATTATATACTTTATTATTGATTATATTATTATATTATATACTACATAAACTATTTCTTACATATAATGTATAACAAACTATTTACTATTCTCACTTTCTTATATTTACTATTTGCATTGCACTGTAGTTGTACCATGTCATATGTCTTACCATAAAGGATCCATCAGTTATTGTTGTTGTATGTTTTGGAGTATCTGTCTGTAAATATCTGTATCATTTTAGTGCTATAAAAATACAGAAAGCAGTCTGTGTGATTTGTATTTGATGATTTTTCATTTTATCAATGGTGGTCAATTCTAAGCTCAAGAAAAGCTAAAATTAGGTTAAAGACAGAAAATGCCTTTTCCACAATAAAAAAACTTTATTTCATTTAATGTGAAAATTAAATTATATCTCAGAATGGGCGTTTTCACAATTCTTATGCAAGAATAAAGCAGCCAAATACATGACAAGCCTGAGCTTTGACTATTTCTTATTAAAATATATATTTTATATGTCTAACTATAGAGATTTTAAGTAACTAGAACTTTTTGTACACTGCGTACTTTATAAACCACTGAAATCGGTTGATAAATGTAAACGTTATTTTTGTTTTTATCCAGAAAAACCGCAGCTCGCCCGTTTACTTGCATTTGTTAACAGCGCAGTCTTGCCCCGCACAATATGGCGGACTCGTTGACGTATCGCAGCAACAGTCCAAAGAGGCCAATAGAGCGTCTAGTGTTTATTATAATGTCTATGTTTTGAACTCTTTTAGGGATCGTTCATATGTCGCGTCTAAAAACACATGGAAAACGCGTCGGCGCTTCTTTCTTTTTTCGAAAGCGCTCGGGAGCTTGTGCTCCGGTGGCGTCTGCTGTTGCTAAGCAACCATGAGCTGCACTCTCCATGACAGACCAGGAGAAAGTACTATAACCTTGTAAATATTGTTCATTTGAATAAATGATTGACGTTTATATTTTTGGACTGTGAGTGTAATTCGCAGACGGTCCCTTTAGCAGCCTAGGTGAAAATGAAGCGAATATCAAAGTTAAAACTAGCAAACGGATAAACGGATCTACAGTCACATCAAATGTAGCTGCTAACTGACCTAAAGCGTGTGTAGATGCATCTACTCTGAAGAGAATATAATCAGCAGATATAGTGTACTATTATTTTCTACAGTGTCAGCCAATGACTCTTTTACAACGATCAGCCAATGGAGGCACAGAGACCGCCTTCTGATGTTTGATTGACACCCTCTCATTAGCATGTTGTGCCAAGAAAAAATAAATATAAAGCTACATTCAAAAATTAATAAATGAATAAACGGTTAAGAGGAAAAAAAGTCAACTTTCAGTTTAGTGTTTCCTTTAACATTTTTTTTATTTACCCCAACGTTCGTTTTATTTATTCATTTATTTATATCCTCACACATTCAATTATTTATGTAATTATTTATGCAGGAATATGTGGATTTATGTATTTATTTGCACGTTTATTTATTTATTTATCTATGTATCATTTTGTGGATTTATTTATTTATGGACATATTTATTTGTGTATTTACATATTTATTGTTTTTGCAGGTTTCGTCCTCCATACTGCAGGTGTGTGATGATGTGTGAATCCTCATGTTCTTTTGTTTATGCTGCTATTTGCGCATGTAAAGCTAAACCCCTGGAAAAAATACATTTTTATGGTATTTTTAATGGGTCACAAACACCCATCTATTCTAATTTAGTTTTAATTTTAATTCTAATCTTAACGGTTTATGATCGACTAATGAGCTTCAGTTGTTATCAGGAAAATAATCTAATTGATCAAAATGGTCTCATTACAATTCTCCACCAGATTTACAATGCTGCATGCAAGTTCACGATAACTCAAAAAATTTGATCGTAGCCACCGCTCATGTCGCGTGGAAACGGCCGTACGCACTGTTTTCTGTCGTACGTTCGTTTCATAAATGAGGCCCGATGTGTGCCATTTCATCAGATTTGTAAGGTAAATCATTTATTAACCTACACCAACACAGGAGAATACGTCAATATCTAGTGTTGGGTCCGAGTCCACCTTTGTCGAGTCCGAGTCAAGTCCAAGTCCTTAACCAATCAAGTTCGAGTCCGAGTCCGAGTCCAAAAGGGGCCGAGTCGGACTTGAGTCCGTGTCCTTAACATCCGAGTCCGAGTCGAGTCCAGAAAGATTTAAATGATTTGAAATCGCAATTGACCTTTTGCAAAGACCCTCCCCTCTTAGTGACTTTTGCTATGCTGCTCTCACGCCACACATCATGTTCTCACACAGTGAAAAATACATCGCGAAGCAAAGAGGACACTGACTTATTACTTTGTTATAATATAAAATCTTAGCTTTCAAATTTTGTCATTTTTAAGAAATTCAAACAATAAATACCATTTTGTGGCAGTTTAATGTGTAGCACCTCAGTTCAAGCAGCATGTGAACTTCTAGTTATAGCACGAATTTAACATGAATGCACAAAGATGTCAATACACACCTTTTTCAAGTTCAAGTCCACTGACGTTAATCTACTAACTGGTTTGTTTGTTTGTCAGACAAAATGGAGGATATCTGCATTATGATAGGTCAGTTCAGCTGTCAATCAAACTCCGATGAAAGGTCAATTGTAAACTCGACACTGAGCTCTTAAATTAATATTTTAATCAAAATGATTGCAATATACAGTTGCAGTCATAAGTTTACCTACTGTACACCAGGGGTCGGCAATTAAGTTTGGCATCGGGCCAAACATTTTTTTGCCAAAACATAGTCAAAGGACACTTGAATAAGTCCATTAATGGCATGTTTGATTCATGCTCTTAACAAACTATGTTTTATTTCCTCTTTCCATATTGTGAATAATAAATGTGTATCACTTTAATTTGCTTGTTACACAATGGATCCTAACTTACTGTAATAATTATTTGACCTAGCCTACTTTTACACTCAGAATTATTCCTTGGCATCCTCACGTACTAAACTGCATTTGTTTGTTTGCATGCTGCAGGTACGCTATTACATCGTGTGCAGACTGATGTTAACATTTAAGCTCTGGCGAGAGAAAATGGCACTATCAAAGAGTCTAAAGAGGAGAGTTGACAGCGAAAATACAAAGAAGAATGGACAGACAACTATGCGTTCATCCTAACTGGTTTTGTGAATGCAAAGCCAGTGTGTCTTATCTTCAACTAAGTTGTCGCTGTTTGCAAAGAATATAATATTAGGGGCCGTTCACATGTCGCGTCTAAAAACGCCCGTGCCTCTTTCTCCTCCTTTCCAAAGCGCTTGTGCTCCCGTGGCGTCTGTCTTTGCTATGCAACCATGAACTGCGCTCTCCAGACAGATCTATTTCAGAACCAGCCGCTATCAAAATAATCTGACTGTGGGCGCGGGCCAGATATATTTGCTGGCGGGCCACCTATTGCTGACCACTGCTGTACACCTTGCAAAATCTGGTAATGCTCAAGAAGGCAAAACAATGTCTTAAAGGGTTAGTTTACCCAGAAATTAAAATTTCTGTCATTAATTACTCACCCTCGTGTCATTCCAAACTCGTAAGACCTTCATCATCTTCGGAACACAAATGAAGATATTTTTAATAAAATCCGAGATCCAATGCAACTACCACTTTCAAGCCTCAGAAAGGTAGTAAAGACATCATTAAAGTATTCCATGTGACTCCAGTGGTTTAACCTCAATTTTATGAAGGGACGCGAGTGCTTTGTTTGCGCAAAAAAACAATTTTCCACTTTATTTACAAAATAATATTATCCAAAGCGTGTTCACGCAACAGTCTCGTGTAAACTCAAAACACGTGTCATGATGCACGTTGCAGATCAATATTTTCCTGAATAAAGTGGTAAATTATGTGGGGGTTTTTGCGCTTGTGTCACTTCACAAAATAATAACTGAGGTTAAACCTCTCTAGTCACATGGATTACTTTAACAATATATTTCCTACGTTTCTGGACTTTGAAAGTGGTAGTTGTGTATGGAGGGACAGAAACCTCTCGATTTCATTAAAAATAACTTTTTCAATTTCAATTCAATTTGTGTTCAGAAGATGAACGAATTCAAGGTCTTACGGGTGTGGAACGTCACGAAGGTGAGTAATTAATGACAGAATTTAGATTTTTGGGTGAACTAACCCTTTCAGAGCCAGGGGTAAACTTTTGAACTAGATGATGGTGATGTGTACATTTTTCTTTCTTTTTAATATGTTAATATCTTATTAAGCCTCAAAAGGCCAGTACTAAATGAATTTTTAAACAAAATAAGAGCAATTTACACCGATCATCCCGTTCAAAAGTTTACACCCCCTGGCTCTTAATGGATGTTGTCTTCTTTAGCATCACTAAATGTTTGCAGCTTTTGTAATAGTTGTGTTTGAGTCCCTCAGTTTGTCCTCAGTGTGAAAAGATCGATCTCAAAATCATCCAGACACTGCAAGAAAGGTGTCAAATATGCAGAAGATGCTGGAAAACCAAAGAATGTGCAGGAGCTGGAGGATTTTTCTGAAGAGCATTGGGCAGTTTAACTGCTTAAACAAGGGACTCAAGAACAACCATCACAAAAAAAACAAAAAACAAACAAAAAAACAGCCGTGGACCATCCAGGTAGTGGCACACAATATTAAAAATCAAGTGTATATAATTTGTCTTGTAGTTTGTCTTGTGAACTAGGCTATCCATAATAAACATCTGTTAGTGAAGCTTAATTAGGGCAGTACAAAATGAAAAAAAATATTTTTATGATCCTTCTTTATGATCCTTCTATATATATAATATTTTGGAGGTTCTGCGAGGTGTATGTAAAATGTTGTAAAATGTACGCCAAAATGTTGCTATGGTTACTATGTCGGTTTGTCAATTTCATGACTCACACAGAACAAAAATTTAGCAGATTCATTTCCTCCCACATTTAAATGCAGTTATCACTCCTAAAACTTTGCAGTTTGAACGTGACCACTGGTCCTCTAGCAACATGAAAAACAATTATTCGTTCCCTTTAAGCCGTCACTTACCACGTTCTGCACCCTCACGAAAACACTTGTCATAAACAATGAAGTAGTCCACACTGCACAGTGAATCTCTTATTTACATCGCGTCTAGAGTAGACTTTGCTGGTTATGAGGGGATTTGCAAAAGTATGAAGCTTGTGCTGATTCTGAACACAGACATTCTGAACGAATTCTCCGCATGGCGACTCTAAACGCCTCTGATCTGATGGGCCATTGCGTTCACGCGCTCAACGTCTGCGATTGGCTACAATGTTCAACGCTGCAACAATACAATGTAAGTAGTTTTGTTTCGTTTTTGAATAATACCATATTGTGCCCTTCAGTGCCCGGACTCGGCTGTACTCGGGAAATTTTCCGAGTCCAAAATGTCCAAGTCCGTGTCAAGTCCGAGTTCATTGAAAATTGGACTCGAGTCCGGACTCGATCTCTATCAATATCTTTGAAATTTGTGAACTGTTCATCACGATTTCAAAATAAAAGTTTAATCTCTGAGTTGAGTTTGCATGTTTTGATGTCCACATATTCTTGTTCAAGAAATTACAGTGGCTGTAGCATTTCTGTCATAAAGAAGTTGCCAAATATTAAAGATTAAGTTAAGATTAAGTTAAAATAATGTCGTTTGTCCAATATTAAATAGAGATTTGATCTGCTGTAAAGTGAGACAACAACAATCACCAGGCCGTTGGCGCCCTCTGCAGGCATTTGTTATAATACATAATATAATTGTTTATACAATGTATATTATATTATGTATTTTAAAAGTGTTGTTATATCAAACCATATGATTACTTGCTTTTGATCCAGATAATATTGCCCCATTGTTATTATATTTATATTTTAAGTCATGTTAAAGGCCATTGTTTGCTTCTGTCTATTTTTATTATCACAAAAAATATCCGATTACTTGATTAATTGTAAAAAAAAAAGTAATAATCGACCGATTACTTGATCACTAAAATAATCGTTAGTGACAGCCCTAAATGTAATAATAGTTTAATTCCCCTATTCCATTTTGTTACTTCATGAATAAATGAAATTATAAAATTCAGTGACTCAGTTTCATGTGAGAGTCACATATGATCTTACTTCAGTATCTCCAGTTTACAGTGAGGATTCTCCAGTACAGCAGAGACTATCTTCACTCCCGAGTCTCCTAGATTATTCCAAGACAGATTCAGTTCTCTCAGGTGTGAGGGGTTTGATCTCAGAGCTGAAGCCAGAGCAGCACAACCTTCATCTGTGACACCACACTTATACAACCTGTAGAGAACAATGACACACTCTTCACTCTCTCAGATCAACAGAGACTTCATTATGAAAGAGAAACCAATAACATAAACTCAAATCACCATATTAGATGATCTTGGTCTGTGTCGCAGAGCACAAAATATTATCAATAACACACCTGCAGTCAAATTCAAGCAGGAATAATACATATATTTTTAAATGTATGATCATAATTTGTGCAATACCTCTTTTTTAAACGATTAATTAAATATGTCAGTGAGTTTTACTGTTACTCTAAGAGATTATATAAAAACTGATATAACAAATTAAAACTGAATATCATATAAAAATCTAGAAGAATTGTAACAGGAGAGGTTAATGTAATGAACGTTAAAGAGTCATGAAACCCCCCTCTTTCTAGGGCTGGAGCAGAATATTTGAATATTCGTTTGGTAGGTTGTTATTCGATTTTGAATTTTGGTGATACATTTTATTTTTCAGTATTCTTTGAAAAACAGAAAGTTCAATGAACAGCATTTACTGTATGTACATTTATCAAATATATTACATTTATTAAAGCATTTATTAAATAGAAATATTTTGTAACATTTTAAATGTCTTCACTCTTTTTATCACTTTAATGTATGATGAATTAAAGTATCAATTTCTCTCTTTTTTAAATCTTACCACAAATGTTTGAACGGTATCATTGTTTCCACAAAAATGTTTGGCAGCAAAAACTAGCTACTAGATTTATTTAAAAATGTGTATCCGTGTACAGCTTTGATCAGATATTCCTCCATCTTGGCTGATCTTTGTCCTGCAGATGGCGCCACGCAGCGCTCTCTGGACCATTCCGTCCCTGACGTATTAGAAAACATAACCTTTTCACAGTTTATTTAGTTAATTGTTTAAGGCATTTCGTGATTTGAATCATCTAGCAGTAACCAGCATAACCCTGAACTGTGATGAGATTGAGAGTGTTTAAAGAGTGTTAAATGTTGATCGTGATTAAAAGTGTGTTTTTCAGTGTGACTATCAGTCCTGCAGTTTCACCTTCATGAGGAGCAGCTCATGTGTTCAATCATTTACAGATCAATCACATGAACTCACAGCAGCAGGAGAAAAAGAGCAAACGCTTCAAAAAGAAACATTCATTCTCTTACATCATATGAACAGACGTGATATAAAATTGATGAATGGTAATTTGATCATGTTTCAATAGATTTGCTTGTAATGAATGTAATAATAGGGGTTTTTATGTTACTTTATGAATTATTGAAATTGCATAAAAGATTAATTTGATCAATATAAATGTGAATTAAATGAGATTCCTCTTCAGTTATTAGACATTAATATTCTTCGTTTTGCTTATCTTTCTGCACCTCTTTTTATTAATGGTATTTTTACTTCTTTTAATGTAAAGTAGGTCTACTTGGTGCCTATTGTAGGCCCTAATGCTTTTTATTGTAAAGTACTTTGAGCTGCATTCCTTTTATGAAATGTGCTGTAAATAAAGTTTATTATTATGAAAACAAATAATGATATAGTTAAGCAACATATGATACAGTTAAGCATCATCACACACCGAGTACGTTTTCCCAAATAGCATGTTTGAAAATGTGAAATTGCATTTCATACAATTCAATGAACATGTAGTTAATATAAGTGACTTACATTTTTGATGCAATATTGTCTGTTTATGGCCAACGAAAATAGTTCCAAAGATCATACCAGAACCTTTGCCCATCTCCGATTAACACACAACTTTGTTTAGACTGATTCAATGATTCAATTACCCATTTAAGATGTTCCCTGCGTCCCATTGTGCATACTATCCACCCTATCTGCCCTAAATAGTATTGAAAATGACTAATGTTACATACTATTTAGGATGGATAGTATATGTACATTGAGACGCAGGCATTCAGTTTGATTCTTAAATGAATCAGCCGTTTGAACGATTCAGCTGAATGAATGACTCAATGAATCACCCATAAAGACAATCACTTGCCGCCACCTACTGGCAGTTTAATTTCATATTTATAAGTATTCTAAATATACATTATTTCATTTATACAGTGGCAGGAAAAAGTATGCCTGTGTTAACCCCTTGGAATGAACTTGTCATAAAATGTAATCTGATCCTCATCTGATTCATGTTTAAACACTTTGAGATTGTTTTATATCCATTAAAGAAGAATGGACAAATTCCTCCTGAACGTTTTGCAGGTCTGATCATTGTGTTTGTATTGTGACGAATTAGATCACATTTTATGACAAATTACTGCAGAAAACAGTTCATTCAAGGGGTTCGGATACTTTTTTCTTGCCACTGTGTGTGTGTGTGTATATATATATATAATATAAGGTCTGTGTAAATACATCTGAATGCCACTTCTGATGCAGAATCTGTTTCCTCTGCAATGGAAAAAAAAAGATTTTGTTTGATACCGATTTCATTTGATTTGTAAAGCCTTATAGTGACTTATTATCCGATCTTATGTATTGATAAAGAATATGACATGAAAGATGAGAGCCTGCATTTAATAAGGTTAGGAAAATATTGCCTTTATAAATGTTATAAAAAGCCATGATAATCAATTTAAAGGGGCCATATACAAATATGCTGATTTAAGTAACAGAAAACTGACGGGAATATTGGAACAAAAAATATAAACTTTACTAGATACGATGTTAGTTATTGTGTCATCAGTATTTGAAAAGGGCATAGATTTGATCATAGTGAGTTTCCAGCTGAGGAGAGTCAGTCGTCCTCCATGTGAGGAAAGTGAGTCTCCTGCTGCGTGAGGAGAGTGCGGATACAGATCCACTGCTCTAGACTTTCTAGACTATATATAATACATTCAGAATTTTCTTGCTAAACCGGGAGTGACATCGACTAAATTCATGTATTTGAGCAATACTTATTGTCATTTATGTGTGATTTTATTATTTTGTGTCTCATTTGATTGGGTGGAGCAGCCGTCAGTCTGAGTGGGTCAGTGTCACCCTGACCTTATGTAGCCTCACCACTGATGTGATGAGATGAGAGTGAAGATGAATGAAATCAGCTTTAGCTTCAGATATCAAACACATTAACTGTGATTCATCTAAAATCATTATATGTTCATTACAATCCCAAACACTCTGATTTGGTCTCACTAATGTATTAACATTTATATTAAATTAAAATTAACTTAGAAAAACATTTAAATATAAATATTTATCATACATGTATTATAAATGCATATATTTGAAAATAAATTTCTCACACAAATGTCATAAAAACAGTTACGTAGATCACAAATCAGGTCAGAGAGGTGGAGGGTTTAAAAGCTGAAGTGTGACGCTCATATTTTATTAAACCATTAATTTATAATGTTTAAGTAAGAAATGTTATAATGTTTTAACAGTGATGATTGTTCTCAGTGTTACTTACTCAGCTGATCTAGTTTCTGTAACCACAGGCAGGAGCTTCTGAAGAACTTCATCTACTGTATTTACTGCGTCACTATTTGAATAAAAAAAACAAGGTAATTATTAATGCTAATAATAATATCATAAGTAAATAATACATTACATTCCTTGCTAAATATCCTCATATATTTTTTTAATTAAACACTGCTTTATAAAGGACACGTGAAAATGTTTTTTTAGTATCTAACTGTAGAAGCTACTAAACGTATTCAGCAACACAGATTTGTTTTTTCTTTTTCTTGTCAGTGTTGCTGTGGCAGGTCTATCAGTCTTCATTTACACTACAACACTTAGTGCACAGATCTATTTTGACATCAGATTTTTTTGTCCCGTCCGTTGCTATGGTTATCACTATGTCAATCATCCTCCAGTTCCAGGATTCTCCCACATATTGATATTGGGATCTTCTCAAACAGAAGGCTGCATCTAGTGAGGTTGTGTCTTTCCTAGTCCAGTCCTTCTGAGGCTTGTAGACTCGAGTCCTCCTCAGCATTAAACACTAGAATGAGACGCTCTAGTAAGTGCGCATGGCTTCGTCACACATGTTCCCGCCCCACGATCACGACACGAAAATACTATTAAAACTTCATTTTGGAAACATACTTTGTATTAAAAATTAGGGATGCACCGATACCATTTTTTAAGGACCGAGTACGAGTACCGATACTTTTTTCTAGTACTCGCCGATACCGATGCCTATACATTTATTAATTTCTCTCTCTCTCTATTTTTGGTGATGTTGCAGTTTTCCAAGCACAACACAGTGAGACTAATGAATGTAGGACAGCTTCTTTATTATTACTCTAATGAAAAAAGTAATAATTTTTGTGCTTGTCACAAACTTAAAGAACAAAAATTTCACAGTGTCCAATAACCTTTAAAAGGCATAATTACAAATATATATATATAATTGTTGTTATATAAAAAGAAATTTACAAACAAATTACAAACAATACAACAAATACTATCCACCTTATTCCAACGCCCCATGATGCTTTGCGTGAATTATGGGTGTAACTTCAGTTAAGCTGTAAACAGTCAGTGAAAGTCTCACTCTATGAACGCAATAATAGTTTTTTTTTTTTTAAACTGGGTACAATGAGATGACATTATTCTACTCACCCTTCAACCAACGAATATTAAAAGGACATTTAAAAGTGTAAAAGCATCAACAAGGTACTTTCAACAGGCCATAAAAAGCGTGATTCTTTCCACAGCAATAACGGACGGGTTAAAGGGTTAGTCCACCCAAAAATGAAAATTCTGTCATTTATTACTCACCCTCATGTTGTTCCACACTGATTCATTATGGTCCGAAGCTTCCTGAAGCAGTGTTTTGAAATCGGCCATCACTAAATAAGTCGTTTTGTTTTTTTTGGCGCACCAAAAATATTCTCGTCGCTTTATAATATTAATATTGAACCACTGTACTCACATGAACTGATTTAAATATGTTTTTAGTACATTAATGGATCTTGAGAGAGGAAATGTCATCTCTGGCTATGCAGGCCTCACTGAGCCATCGGATTTCAACAAAAATATCTTAATTTGTGTTCTGAAGATGAACGAAGGTCTTATGGGTGTGGAACATCATGAGGGTGAGTAATTAATGACATTATTTTCATTTTTGGGTGAACTAACCCTTTAAGCATAACTATAGTGATATATATCTGTATTCTGTAATATACGTTGCCTTAATAAAAATGTTCATAAACTTCAGCATTGCGTGATGCTATTTCAAAGTGATTTCCATAATTTTTACAGATAATAAATTGTATTTACCTGTGAAAACAAACCTGGAAAGAGACGTGAAGCTTTGAGGAGAAAAACGAGAGATTCTTCGTGCATTCCAGTGAATTATTAATGGGATATATCGTAAATTATATCGGGAGAACAGACCACAAATGTGCAGTATATGTTGTCCTTTTTCATACTATTACAGCGGTATGTAAAGGACAAAAGAAAATAATCACGAGGATAGAAAGCAGCGACTGAAAAGAGCTTTTGCCATAGATATTCTTGTTATAACATGTTACGTTAAAATACCAAGCGTTACATTATTCTCATGATCTCTGAAAATAAAACATGAAAGAAAAATTGACAGCTCATTCAGTCTAGAGGTCTACAAAGAGGACTATATTTTAAATGGTCAGACGGGTCCGCGTTGGTTCCGGGAAGTACATTTATGGCATTTCTCGGTTCTGCACGGATCCGGGTCCAACTTTCAAAATAATAGTCAGATAAGCTTTATTTGTAGGGCAACCTTATGATCTGAAACGATTCGTTTCAGTCTTTTTGAATGGAAGTTCCCCAAACCGGAAGTGCAACCCATAATTCGAAACACAGTAGGCTTGTCAGGAATAAGGTGGATAGAGATAAAAATTAAAAAAACTTGATTTTCAGATACAGTAGGTTTATTTACCATGTATACATTTATTTAACATATTTTGTTGTTTTTTTAACATTAATGACAATGAATGAAATATAATGAAATATAGGCTACAGTCCCTTTAAGACTGAATCCATGGATACTGGCACATATCCTGTTTTCACCCAAATGTTTACGTCCACTTAAGCCATAACCGACTGTATTTATGTGAGATACTCCACACGATGGACATTTTGACAACTATGTGTGCATTTGACCATTCAGGCGCAAGGAGAACTGATCGCGCGCGAGAGAGAGAGAGAGAGAGAGAGAGAGAGAGAGAGAGCTTCTGGTCTGTGTCATTCAGCGCGGTTCCTCCTATCCCTCCTTCACTAATCGATAACGAATTGTGATTGAAAGCATGCAGTTCACAATGTGTGGGTTGTCATTCATTTTGAAGTATTTCCACACCCCTGAGGCTGACATTGTTTCTGCTGCTGCCGTCGGTGTCTCTGTGCACGGAAAATTCTGTCAGTTCCGTCACGTGAGGTATCGGTCTTTGGTATCGGGGGTATTTTTACAAGTACAAGTACATGAGCTTGGTATCGGGCCGATACTGATACTGGTACTGGTATCGGTGCATCCCTATTAAAAATCTTTATATTAACTGGCTTTTTTATTAATGCAGTACAGTGAATGAAAGCCGTCTTTGTCTCCCAGTGTCTTACATTATTGGCAGTTTAGTGATTAATTTACACCAAAACAAAAGATAACATGTATGCCTTAATCTCCGAAAATATAATTTTTCTTACATTTCATAATGTACTCAGATAAGCTCAGAGCGACTCGTTTTTCATCAGTTCTTTTTCCTGAATTGGAATGTGTGCAAAGGATTGTGGGAGATTGAAGGACATGAAGGATACACTTGACGCATCCTTCAAAATGAGCTGAATTAAGGACATGAAATAACTCTGCCTTCAAAGGATCCTTCAAATTGAGACGGTCTTCAGAGGCGCTTGATGACGTGACAGTCGAGATATGCAGCCTTACTAGGACACAGCCTCCGTTTGAGAAGCACCCGCAAATTATGTACAATATCCCAGAAATCAGTCTGTGCCCCGTGATTTAAACACCTCTGATCTCTTTGTTTCTCTCTGTTCATAATGTTATAGACTGTAATGATTGAACTCAGTGTTACTTACCGTTCACTTCTGTATCCAATTAATCTGCTCAGGTCAAACTTCTCCATTGTCTTCTCTGAGCTCAACAACACAAAAACTAAAGCTGACCACTGAGATGAGGAGAGTTTCACTTTACATAATCCTCCATATGTATGAGGTTTAGCTTCGTTCACTAGTGAAAGATCACCCAGTTCATTCAGACAGTGAAACAGATTGATGTATTTATCTGGAGAGGGATTCTCACTGATCTTCTCTTTAATATAGTCAACTGTTTTCTCATTGTTGTGAGATCTGTTTCCTGTCTGTGTCTTTAGTTCTTGTAAGAGACTCTGATTAGACTCCACTGACAGACCCAGAAGGAAACGAAGGAAAAGGTCCAGATGCCCATTTTTACTGTCTAAAGCCTCATCCACAGCTCTCTGATGGAGATCAGATAGTGAAACTTTGTCTTCATCAGTTGGTTTGGTAATCTGGTCAAACACATTGATGTTCTTGTTTATAAAGGAGAGATGCACATATAGAGCTGCTAGATGTTCCTGAATGCTCAGATGAACAAAGCAGAAGACTTTCCCCTGATACAAGCTCAACTCCTCTCTGAAGATCTGAGTGCACAATCCTGAGTACACTGATGCTTCTGTCACATCAATGCCACACTCTCTCAGGTCTTCCTCATAGAAGATCGGGTTTCCTTTCACAAGCTGCTGAAAAGCCACTTTCCCCAGTTTGAGGATCATGTCTTCATCTTTCACTTTCTTCTCATAGTCCTTCTCATGTTTGATGTTGGTCTGAATGATCAGGAAGTGTGTGTACATTTGAGTGAGAGTCTTGGGAATCTCTCCTCTCTCTGCTTCACTCAACATCTTCTTTAGAACAGTGGCTGAGATCCAGCAGAACACTGGGATGTGACACATAATAAAGAGGCTCCTTGATGACTTCAGGTGTGAGATGATCCTGTAGGCCAGACTCTGATCCCTGATTCTCTTCCTGAAGTATTCCTCCTTCTGTGGCTCACTGAATCCTCGTACCTCTGTCACTCGATGGACACACTCAGAGGGGACGAGATCAGCTGCTGCTGGTCTGGAGGTGATCCAGATGAGAGCAGAGGGAAGCAGATTCCCCACAATGAGGTTCATCAGCAGCACGTCCACTGAGGCTGATTCAGTCACATCACACAACCTCACATCGCTCTGAAAATCCAGAGACAGACGACACTCATCCAGACCATCAAAGATGAATGAAACTTTATATTTATCACTGGATATTTCCATTTCTTTTGTTTCAGGGAAAAAGACATGAAGAAGATCTGAAAGACTGAGTGTTTTGTCCTTCATCAAGTTGAGCTCTCTGAAAGGAAGTGGAAATATGAGCTGGACGTCCTGATTCTCTTTCCCTTCAGCCCAGTCCAGGATGAACTTCTGCACAGAGACTGTTTTTCCAATGCCAGCGACTCCCTTTGTCAGCACAGTTCTGATGGGTTTGTCTTGTCCAGGTAAAGGTCTAAAGATGTCACTGCATTTGATCGGTGTGTCCTCTGTTTCTGCTCTCCTGGACTGTGTCTCAATCTGTCTCACCTCATGCTCATTACTGATCTCTCCACTTTCACTCTCTGTGATGTAGAGCTCTGTGTAGATCTCTTTCAGGAGTGTTGGGTTTCCCTGCTTTGATATTCCCTCATACAAACACTCAAACTTCTTCCTCAGATTTGATCTCAATGTGTTGAGGACTTCAGCAAGTTTAGAGTCATGGCTGAAAGATTAAAATATCAGATTATTACACAAGTAAATAGAATAGAAATAAAATAAATCACAAAATGGATTTTTTTTTTTTTTTTTTTTTTTTTGTTTACTGTATTATGGTACAAAGAACATCATTAGGTTTTTCTGAAATGTTTCAATTATTAATCATGTGTTTGAGTGATGTGGATTTTTTTTTTTTTTTCAGCCACAGTGATATTGATGTCATTGTGTCATTAACTGAGTAACAGACCAACAGCTTTTACAGTGTGTGAATGTATTAACAATACAATACATAGAGCTTTGCACAAGTGAGCAATGATAATCATTAATAGACTGAAACTTGCAGGATTTGAACTTATTACACTGCTGTATATTAATAACAATTTCATAAAAATTAAATACAATAAGCTTAACTTTTAATAGAAATTATATACCTGAGATCAGGCCGTGTGTCTCCACTCTTAAACCCTGCTGGCGGATCCATAGATCTGTCACTCTTCACAGACACACAGCTGGACTCTGGGTTTGAGCTCTTCTGCTGGACTGAACTGTAACAGAGAACAGATTCAGTTTAATCCTTTAGATTACTGTGTTTATTCTATATGATAGGAACCATACTAATATAAAATGTAACAGAGAACAGATTGACCAATGAACACATAGATCAGGTGCTTGAATGAACACTCAAACCTGTGCGCTCGAAACAAGAGATAAAACATGGAGCATGAACGTCTGAACACCAACACTGAACTGAAACTGAACTCAACAGAAGTGTCAGGATCTGAACACCACGCTCCACACACACAATGTATCACACAGAAGAAAGAGTTTTATAAAGGATGAGTTATAAAACTGACGCTCAGTTTATGATATACAAATGAGGTCATTCCTGAAGACAAAGAACCACTTTGCCACCTAAAACTGTAGTGTCAGGATTGGCTGTGACACTCTGAAGGAGAACCAATCTGAGTGACCCACTGCGTGACCCCACCGCTGCTCACCTTTCATTGAAGACACAAAGACTAATGTGTTGTATTTCCTTTTAGTGTTAGTGTGTCTTAGAGTAATCAGTAAAGTTTTGCTTGAAGTCACATGATGATGTTTGGTGGTTTTATGTTCACAAACTGAGGTCACTGGTTCAGTCAGATTCTGACTACCGTGTCCAGAATATCAATCTGATCAATATTAATTGTTACTGTTTATAGACAAAACAGTGATAATTTAATAGAACTGACAGATAGTTATATGAGCACATCTATAAACAAATCTTTTATTGAAATGTTATTCTGAGTACCTGAGATCAGACCGTTTGTCTTCACTCTTAAACGTTATTGGCTGATCCATAGAGAAGTTACTCTTCATAGACACACAGCTGGACTCTGGGTTTGAGCTCTTCTGCTGGACTGAACTGTAACAGAGAACAGATTCAGTTTAATCCTTTAGATTACTGTGTTCATTCTGTATGAGAGGAACCATACTAATATAAAATGTAACAGAGAACAGATTGACCAATGAACACATAGATCAGGTGCTTGAATGAACACTCAAACCTGTGCGCTCGAAACAAGAGATAAAACATGGAGCATGAATGTCTGAACACCAACACTGAACTGAAACTGAACTCAACAGAAGTGTCAGGATCTGAACACCACGCTCCACACACACAATGTATCACACAGAAGAAAGAGTTTTATAAAGGATGAGTTATAAAACTGACGCTCAGTTTATGATATTCAAATGAGGTCATTCCTGAAGACAAAGAACCACTTTGCCACCTAAAACTGTAGTGTCAGGATTGGCTGTGACACTCTGAAGGAGAACCAATCTGAGTGACCCACTGCGTGACCCCACCGCTGCTCACCTTTCACTGAAGACACAAAGACTAATGTGTTGTATTTCCTTTTAGTGTTAGTGTGTCTTAGAGTAATCAGTAAACATGAAGTCACATGATGATGTTTGTTGGTTTTATGTTCACAAACTGAGGTCACTGGTTCAGTCAGATTCTGACTACCGTGTCCAGAATATCAATCTGATCAATATTAATTGTTACTGTTTATAGACAAAACAGTGATAATTTAATAGAACTGACAGATAGTTATATGAGCACATCTATAAGCAAATCTTTTATTGAAATGTTATTCTGAGTACCTGAGATCAGGCCGTTTGTCTCCACTCTTAAATGTTAGTGGCTGCTCCATAGAGAAGTCACTCTTCACAGACACACAGCTGGACTCTGGGTTTGAGCTCTTCTGCTGGACTGAACTGTAACAGAGAACAGATTCAGTTTAATCCTTTAGATTACTGTGTTCATTCTTTATGAGAGGAACCATATTAATATAAACACACTCATTTTTTTATCAAAAACACTTTGAGGAAATGTTATGATCTTTTTATTTAATATTTCATGTAAGTTTTAAAACAAAAACACAGGCAAAAATGATATTTTTTTCTGTAAACTGTTATAAACACAATATTAAACAGTGTTTGTTGAAAGTACCTGAATCCTGGAGAAAAATCTCCATCTCTGGATCCTTGTGAATCAGCCATGATGAAGCTGCAGGAGAATCTGATGAGTTTGATCTCCTCCACTGACTCTGAATGAACAAAACATTCAGACACTAAATTAAATTATTAAATTAAACAACCTTCATAATTTAACTGAACATATCTCAAGTGTGGGAGAAAAGGATCATGTGACTGTGTTAACTCAAACTCAGTCATGTTCACACATATGCTGTTAAACTCCTGAAGAATCACAGACATCACCAAACACAAAAGAAACCTTGAAGTGAAAGAAACCCTTTATTACAGATTTTATATCAAACAATCACTTAAAATGTCCTCCAGAGATTCATATTAATATGAGGAAGTCTCCACACATGAACACTCACCTCGATCAAACTACAAGATACAGCTTCTCAAATCCTCCAGCTTTAACATCATAAAGATACACAGAAATTCCTGCTTAAACTTTGATAAACGTTTCTATTAAACACTTTGATGCTGTTTTTCCTTATCGTATTGGTATTTTACCTGCTTAAAATGGCGACAGGTGAACTCTAACTTACTTTCACTTAAGCTGTGTCGACTGTCAATAGAGGTACACTTACTATACCATATAACTTTTGTTCAGAGTTTACAAAATTTATATAATGAGCGAGTACATCATGAATCCATCTTCCAGCATGTGTTTTTTTCTTATCCTGAATCATACGATACACCTATAATAAGTGTTTATACTCAGACTGTATGATGTTAAGTCTATGTTAAATATATAATGTAATAATCTATAAACCAAGGCATATTCAATTTCACTCATTCACTTCACCTTGAAAACAAATATGTGTCTCAGTGCACTGAAATATTTCACTTACTATTTTGACGTTTGTTCTTCGTTAATAGATCAGGTTTTCTCCTTCGTGGCACAGCCTGAAAAACACTTTCAGTTCTTCTGAACTTTGTGTTCAGAAAAGAGTGTGTGTCGTCTAACAGGTTTTTCTGGATTCGACGCATGACCGACTCTGACTGGAGAGAGAAAATAATTCACAGAACAGCACTATCAGTCCCTGAAAATCATATGAATCCTGCTGAAAAACACTTATTCATGTTCTCAAATAAAACATACATATACTGTGTAAAATACAGGTGTGAGACGTCCCCTGGAGTCATTTTCTGAACTATAGAAGGCACTAGGAGTGTGACGAGTCTTGAGCCACGAGATCTTGTGATATTAAAACGACATTAAATAAAATATATTAAAAATTAAATTCATTACAAGATGATTATTAGTTGAAACATTACAAAATGTTCCTGGATTGTTTTGCGTTTTGTGACTTTCAGTCGAATAAAAGATTGTTTTTCTAGTCATATATTTCGTCATTGAAGATTTCTTAAAAATAGAGTTAAAATATCGTCTCATCTCGTCTCCAATATCATGTATTGTCTCGTTAGATAAGTGTATCGTCACACCCCTAGAAGACACTAAACCCCATCTCAGCATTTCATCTGAACATCAACAATTGTGAGATTTATACCATTGCAACAGTTTTGATAAAGTTGGTGGTAAGATGAATTATGATATACTCTTCTTAACCGTCTTAACCCTTTAGATAAACAAAGGCTTTTCACTTGTATTACAATGAATGGAAGAAAGTGCAACTGCAATATGGAGAATAAATCCCGCCTTCTAAGTAAAAGAGCCAATCGCTGATTGGTAAAGTCATTGCATCACTACAGCTGCCGTTAGAAGCTCTGGTTGCTATAGAAACAGTCAGTGATCTGAGACGCCCGCTTATGACTGCACATGCGCATCAGCTAGTCCAGCCTGAAAAATAAGCTTTTTGAGCATTCGAAACAACATTTATGGGACAGTTCATGTCAGATTTTGTTGCTGATTTGACGTATGTTATTTAATTGAGTTCAACAAGCAGTTTTTGAGATTTCATGATTCCCCCATTCAGACAGATAGGACTTGTCTTGGATGCCCGAAACAGATGCCCGGAGGCGTCACATACATGGCCGCCAAGTGAACAGACTTTCCTTGAAAGGGGGTTTGCTTGACAAAGCAGGGTCTGAAAGTTAAAAATCTAGTGAGTTGCTAGCATGATTAGCAAGTTGTGAACATGTTGCTTACATGATTTAGCATGTTAACATGATTAACATTATGTTAGTATGATTAACATGTTAACATATTGCTAGCATTTTGCTAACATGTTTTAACACATTGCTAGCATGTTGCTAACATGATTTAACACTTTACTAACATGTTAACATTTTGCTAACATGTTTAACATGTTACTAGTGTTGCGAACATGTTGCTAGTGTTGCTAGCATGATTAGCTTGTTATTAGCATGTTGCTAGCATTATTTAACACATTGCTAACATGTTTCAAGCTGCATTAACATGTTATTAGCCTGTTGCTAGCATGCTTTAGTACAATACTAGCATGAGTTAACATGTTATTAGCATGATTTAGCATTTTTTTCTGACATGATTTCACATGTTGCTCACATGATTTAATCAAGTTGCTAACTTGAATTGGCACATTGCTAACATGTATAACACATTGCTAGCATTTAACAGTTATTTTCCCAGCAGTTATGGCTCTCTCTCTCTCTCTCTCTCGTGTGCGTGGGCGTTTGCTGAGTGAGTGCGAAGAGTGCGTGGTGAGTTCGAATGAGTTTCTGCCCGCTGTGGCTCTTTTTTTCTTTACTTTTTGACTCGTTCGGTTCGTTAACACGGCGCCATGGAGTTAAAGTAGTGGCTGCTGCAAGTGTGGAAGATTGTATCTTGGCTATCGGAGAGGTTGTTGGACATAAGAGCATTTTAGCAGCGTCAAGGATGAGTAATGCAGTTGTTTGTTTTTTAAACACTGTAGAAAATGCCAATGATGTTGTAGAAAGAGGAGTTGTAATTCATGGCCTTTTTACACCTGTGCTTCCTCTTTCAACCCCTGCGAAAAAAGTTATTCTGTCAAATATCCCACCTTTCATTAAGGATGAGGCTTTGGTTAAAGAATTGTCACGTTTTGGAAAATTGGTTGCTCCAGTGAAAAAGATCGCGATTGGGAGCAAATCTGAGTTGATCAAACGTGGTGTCTTTTAGGAGATTCACATACATGATTTTGAGTGAGAATAGAACAGAACTGAATTTAAATCTGAAATTCAGATTTGATGATTTCGATTATACTGTTTATGTATCTACTGATATAATGAAGTGTTTTGGATGTGGCAAAACTGGACATTTGGCTCGTGCCTGTCCTGAGAATGGGGGTACACGCACAAAACAAGATGTGATAGATGAAAGAGTGGTGCAAGATGAAGAAAGCGCTGCTAGTACATCTGTGTCAGTACCTATGAGTCCAATACAGAGTGTAAGGTGTATAGCAAACAAGGTGCCTTGTGAGCAAACTGTTCAAACCATGATTGAAATCATGGAGGATAATGATTCGGCTGGTAAAGTTCAAGTAAGGTCGAATGTGAGCTTGCTTAAAGAAGCTGTTGTTACAGAAATGATGGAGACACAAAACAGTTCAGTGAATCGCTTATCTGATATAGAGTCTATACCTGATAATGTAAATTTGTGTGTAGTGGATATGGATCAAGCTGTCTTCAAAACTCCTCTTAAAAGGAAAAAGAAAGACAGAGAAGAAGAATCAAAACAAGCAAGAAAAGAACAAAGGAATGATATAGATAATATTGAAAGTGAAAGTGAACTTTCTGACTCTAGTACTTCAAGTTGTTCACAAAGTGAATGGAAATGTGACAATTACAGTGCTGATGAAATTAAGAAGTTTTTGAAGGTGACAAAAAATCAGAGAGGAGTACAGATTGCTGATTTCTTCCCAGACCTGAAACGGTTTGTGGAAAGCACTAAGAGTCTAATGAGTGAAGGTTGCTTTCTGGATAAAGAAGTATATCGACTGAAAAAATTTGTTTCAAAAATCCAAAACCGGCTGAATAATAATGATGAAAAAGTGGCATAATTCTTTTATCCTGAATGGCTATGTGTTTCTGTATGGCTTAATTTTTGTTTCCTTTTTTTCTTTACTCATGGCAAATATCCGTATTGCATCTTTAAATGTAAACGGAGCCAGGGATGATGTAAAGAGGATGCAAGTGTACGAAATAATGAAACAGAAACAACTTGATGTTCTTTTATTACAAGAAACGCATAGTGATGATAAAAATGTTACAGATTGGATAAAACAATGGAATGGTCATATTTTTCTAAGTCATAAAACTTCACGTAGTGGAGGAGTTGCTATCTTGTTTGCGAAAAATTTTACTCCATGCTCTTTTAAAATAGAGGAAATTGTGAAGGGGAGACTTTTGAAAATTCAAGCCCTTTTTGAAAAATATGTTTTGGTTTTTATTTGTGTGTACGCCCCCACTTTACCAATAGAAAGAATGGCTTTTTTGGATATTTTATGTTCAACGTTGGACAAATGCAATAGCGAAGAATATCTATTTCTAGGTGGGGATTTTAATTGTGTTGAACAAAATATTGATCGCAATCATATAGAACCACATATGCCTTCTCGCAAGCGACTTTGTGAAATAATTGAAAGAAATGACTTATGTGATGTCTGGAGAAATTTAAATGGAAATTCAAGACAATATACATGGGCTCATGCCCATGAAAATCTATTGTCTTTAGCAAGACTAGATAGATTTTATAGTTTCAGACACCATCATAATGTTTTTAAGAGTTGTATAATAAACCCAGTTGGTTTTTCTGACCATAGTTTAATTATATGCTGTGTTTTTTTCAATTCTGTGTCACCAAGGAGTGTGTATTGGCACTTTAACACTGCTCTGTTAAATGATGCTTTTTTTAAAGAGACTTTTAAATTTTTTTGGGAAAGTTTTAGAAATGAAAATAATTCTTTTTCTTCTTTGCAGAGTTGGTGGAATTTTGGGAAGATTCAAATCAAGCTTTTTTGTCAACAGTATACTCAAAATATCACAAGAGAGACCGTTAAAATTTAGAAACTGAAATTTTGAAACTTCAAGATTTGGCACAATTAAGTGGAAATCAAGCTTATATTGATTCTCTTTTTTTAAAGAAAACCGCTTTGTCTGACCTGCAAGAGATGAAGGCACAAGGTGCACTGGTCAGATCGCGTTTTAAGACTGTAGAGCAGATGGATGTACCATCTAAATTTTTTTTCAGTTTGGAAAAAAAGAATGGCCAAAAACGTTTTATCCATTCATTATTTTCTGAGTCTGGATCTTTGTTGTCAGACTCTAAGGAAATAAGAGAAAGGGCAGTTAGTTTTTATGAAAAACTTTATAAGTCTGAATATAAAGAAGATAAAGATGTAGAACAGGTTTTTTTTGAGAAATTACCTAAAGTGTCGAAAAAAGCAAATGTGACGCTCTCAAAACCTGTTGGCCTGGGAGAATTGTTTAACGTTCTTCAAGGCATGGAAAATGGCAAAGTCCCTGGAATAGATGGAATCCCGGTTGAGTTTTACAGAACTTTTTGGTCAGTTATAGGAGAAGATTTGTTAGTTGTTCTTAATGATAGCTTAACCAAAGGACTTTTACCAAAGAGCTGTAGAAGAGCTGTTTTGACCCTTTTGCCTAAGAAAGGTAATTTGAGTGATATAAAAAATTGGAGACCCGTGTCTTTATTGTGTTGTGATTATAAACTACTATCTAAAGTACTGGCTACCCGCTTGGGCGAAGTTTTAGCTGAAGTCATCCATCCTGACCAGTCGTATTGTGTGCCGGGTAGGTCAATTTTTGATAATATTCATTTAATTAGAGATTTGTTTGATGTATCTAACATGTTTGGTCTTGACATAGGCTTGATTTCCTTAGATCAAGAAAAAGCCTTTGATCGTGTAGAACACAATTATTTGTGGAAAACTCTTCAGGCTTTTGGTTTTAACTCAAATTTTTTAGCTTATATTAAAGTCTTATATTGTGATATTGAGAGTATTCTGAAGATTAATGGTGGCTTATGTGCACCTTTTAAAGTGTGTCGTGGAGTAAGACAAGGTTGTTCTTTATCAGGGTTATTATATACTCTCGCGATAGAACCACTTTTAAGTGTTTTAAGGAGAGTTCTAGAAGGGGTGTCTTTACCAAATTGTAATACTACTTTATGTCTGTCTGCATATGCAGATGATGTTGTTATAATGATTAACAAACAGAATGATGTTACTAAAGATTTTAAAAGATTTTGGTTTAATTTCCTCTGCAAAAATTAACTGGAATAAAAGCGAAGCAGTCTTGACAAGAGAATGGAAAAGTAGAGTACCAAATCTTCCAGATGGTTTATGTTGGACAAGAGATGGTTTGAAATATTTGGGAGTCTTTTTAGGTAATGAGACAACAGCTCAAAAAAATTGGATGGGAACAGTTGAAAAGCTTAAGAACCGACTTGAAAAATGGAAATGGGTTGTACCAAATTTATCATATAGAGGACGTGCTTTGGTTATTAACAACTTGGTGGCTTCCTCTTTGTGGCATCGGATGGCTTGTATTGATCCACCAGTTTATTTACTTGGAAAAATCCAGTCTGTTTTATTGGACTTTTTTTGGGACAAGTTACACTAGGCCAAGGACTTATTCATGTACAAAGCAGGACTGCGGCATTTCGGCTACAATTCATACAACGGTTTCTCAGCAGTTCAGAGAATTTTGCTTGGAAATCAGTGGCCTGTGCAATTCTTAAATCTGTTGATGAACTCTGTTTAGATAAGCAGTTATTTTTGATGGATCCAAAAAGAATTAATACATCGAGGCTTCCTGTTTTTTATAAAAATCTGTTTAAAATATGGGACCTTTTTAAAGTGAAAAGATTTGAGAGTATGGATTCTCTTTTTTGGTTATTGGAAGAACCCCTGATTAACGGTGCTCGTCTGGATTTTTTAGATACATGTGGACTATCAAATGATGTTTTTATTAAAACCAAGATTGCAACATTAGGGCGTTTAATTAATGTGTCTGGTTTAAACTTTAAAAATGTGGAAAATGTTGCTACTTCTTTAGGTATTAAATCAGTTCGAATTGTTGAAAAATTTCTTCAGAATTTGCAAGCTGTGTTTACAGTAAAAGAAATGAACATGCTTGACTATTTTTTTGTCAAAAAACTTCTGCCTGATGATAAAGATACTTTTCCAAAGTGTTTTTTGTCCCCAAATATAGGGGAATATTCTGGGGTGTTTTTAGAGAATGTACCAGATATGGATTTGTATGAAGTTGGGGGGAAAAATATGTACAATGCTTGTGTAAAAGTTTTCAACAAAAAAGGTCTACATAAGAGAGTTGATTCGCTCTGGCGTACCATCTTTGAATTTCATGATGTAAAACTAGAATGGAGGGCACTCTATAAGCCACCATTAACAAAAAGAATTGGAGACTTGCAGTGGAGAATTATACATGGCATAGTTGCGGTTAATTCTTTTATTTCTATTTTAAATCCAAATGTTAGACAAGATTGTCCTTTTTGTTCTCAAAGAGAGACTATTTTTCATGTGTTTATGAATTGCTCAAGACTTAAGCCCTTATTTGACTTGTTGAAAGATATATTTATTTGTTTTGATGAAAAATTTACATTTCCGGTTTTCATTTTTGGTTTTAAATATATCCGAAGAAGAAAATATGAATGTCAATTGATAAATTTTATTATAGGCATGGCAAAAATGGCAATATATGTTAGCAGAAAGAAAAAAAATTGAACAAAAAGGTGATTATAATGTTGTAATGATGTTTACAGCTATGATTAAATCGAGACTTGTAATTGATTTTTATTTCTATAAAGCTACAAATTGTCTAGAAGTGTTTGAAAATATATGGTGTCATAGAGAGGCATTGTGTTATGTTGTTGAAAATGAAATTTACTTTTCACAACTTTTATAAATATGATGTGATTTATATTTTAATGTTTTAATTTTTTTCAAATATTTTTTGTAATAAATGTTTTTTGAAAAATCAAATCTCTCTTTCTCTCTTTCTCTTCCACCTACAATATAGAAAATATCTAGAATGTTTTATTTTTGAATGAGTTCATGTTCATAAACATAGAGGGGGTAACCGGGAATTGATGCTCTACTTATGGTGCGTTCAAGTCACGTCGTAAAGATCGTATTTACGAGCTGAACGGGATTTTCTGATCTTTACGAGTTGTGGGCTTGTCAGTGAGAAACATGGTGAAATACCACAACACTTAAAGCTATTTAGCAGTGATATTGTCAGGCTTTTCTATTTACAGTGAAGTAAGCTAATTGCCTGCACAAAATATGACAGCATTATAATATAACAATATAATATGTAATGATAAAGTTTACAGTGGCTTAATAAATTAATTAAAAATATAAAAAAGTAAAACACACCTGATGCACATTCCTTGTTCATTTTCTTTCTGTTCATCTTCATTTTCTAGAAGCAGAGTTTAAGAAACTTGCTGTATTTTTGTGTAATTAATTAAGAGAAAGTACACCACCATTTTACTCTGACGAAAGTGACTTGAACGCACCTGCCATCATAAATACGAACTTCCCAGGAGGACTTGAACACACCATTACTTAGTAAACCAAGGTACGGTTATTGTTCAAGTTATTTCTAATCCTGACTTTTTCATCAGTTTCTCTTAATGTTAGGATTATCCACAATATAAATAAAAGAAAGGCTGTTTTTTGATGTATCATGTCTTGAAACGAGGATCAACAAGGGATGCTATGTTCAGAAGGTCATCAGTGGCAGCATCGTCATATTTCTCATTCAGAAAGCTGATGACAGGAGCCTTGATGGTCTTGGTGAGATCTGAGTCTTCAGCTTCTGGTTTCAAGATCTCCTCAGTGAAGAGCTGCAGTACAGGTTTCAGGTACAACACACTTCACCAGAAAGGCCATCAGTGAAGTCAGCAAGTGTTTTAAGAGCCTTTCAGGACATCAACGTCCTGCCATGAAGGAGCCAAGTGCCTTTTTTTTGTGTCAACTGATAAAACTTTTGCAATGTCATTCATGGTGACCATTGCATGGTGAGATCTCACCTGGTGTTGTTGTGGAGAAAAATCATCTCTTCCTTGCAAATGAAGCTCAAGAGACAGAGTTCCAGAAGTCAAAATAAGACTTTATTGAACAAAGCAACAAAGCCGAGACGCCTGCAGAACATCTGAGATTGTCTCTGGCCAGGGCGCAATTCTTATACCCTTTTCTTATGTTATTTCGCAATAACTATGTGACTTAACTCTCTGGTAAGATTCACACAATTAGTTCTTCTCTTTTCTCACCCGTCTCTCTAATAGTGGCAACCTGCCAAATTATGGTCAACCCTTTATCATGGACAAGATGGATCATTTCCCAGGACAACCGGCTCCTTCCTAGAGGAGGGAAGCCTCACCATGACATCATTCACAGCACCTGTGGTGTCCTGAAAATACTCAGTGGGTCACATGACTTTCTCCAATGCTCCTGACCTTGTGACAGTTCTTACAGTCATGTAATAGGCCATGAGGCCCTCAAAACACACCTGGCTGTTATATTATTCAAACTATTTCTACAATGGTTTTCTTATACGATTGATAAAACATTCCAACAATCCCCCCTTTGGGAATCTATTAATTCCCACCTCCTGTGCCCTTACCCAGAGTGCAATCTCACAAATCCACCCCATCTTCTGTCTAAGGACCAATAGTGGTCCTTTTTTCTCTTTACCAAATGGCTTCCTTGTGAAACTGCACTCCAGAAGAGGTCAGAGTCAAACATCACTGCCCACAGTTTTTACTAGGACAGTGTAAAAGACTTCTCCCAAACTAAACATTCTAGAGGGTCAAAAACAAAATCAAAAACAAATCAACAAGTTGTGTTACAGCATGTGAGTGGAATGTCTTAGCCTTTCTCATGGCTGTCATGGTTATGTAGAACACATCAGTGATTAAACTCATTTCAATGAATTTAAAATATTTAAGAATATCAATTTTGCTGCACTGGTTCTCCCACGGTGCAAAGAGAATTAAAAAAATATTCAAACATCTTTCTTATCATCCCCTTGAATCTGGTTGCATTACCATAACACGGGCAATGACCTGCTTCTGACCCCTCGTCCCCCTCATTCATCAAAATCATAACTCATACTAAATCAGTTTTTCATTTTTTTTTTTTCAAAGGATATGTGATTTTAAAAAGATATGTGACTTAAAAAAAGATATATAACTTCAGAAAAGGATATAGAACTGCAGGAAGGGGTTTATGCCAAAATAATAAACATAACACCCTCTAATTCCTGCCTACACTACCTGAATTCTAAATAATTTTAGGAGAAAAGAAAAATACAATAGATATGCTGACTCCCTTGCTATCAAAAGCACAATACAAGATTCTGAAAATAAAAAGTAAAAATAAAAGTCACCCCTTCTATACCACTTTTTGCTTAAGGGGATTTACTCAATCTCGTCCAGTTCATCCAGTCCAGGACCCATTGATACATATTGGTGCATCAGCTCCAGATCTCCTCATTGATCATGTGATCAGCTGCTGCATTGGCCATCATTGATCTGAGGAAAGGCACAACACAACACAACAACAGCACAAAAACAACAACTACTATGGCTATTATTATTTCCACTTTAGCAACCCATTTACCCCATGATTCAAATATTTTGTCAATCCCAATATGCGTATCTCCTACATTTTCAGTGACTTCTTCTCTTATTATTCAGTTTCTTCATTGTCTCGGTGAATGACCCATCAGGAGCTGTAGTATGTTGAACATAAGTACAACAGTTAGCTTCAAATATTACACAACACATTATTTCACCTCGAATAAGCAATTTAACATTTGTCTGCCATGTCATTTGTCTTATGGGTCTCCAACTGTTCTTCCAAGGCTCTCAATGCATCTTCAGTGTGATTGATGAACTTCTGTTGATCACATTAAATGTCTTTCATTCATTCTGCATTTTTATCACGTCATCCATACACATACACTCAAAGCCTGATTTTACTTCATCTCTTAAATTCATTTGGTATTCCCCTTGGTTGACCATTCAAATCTTTGTACACACCTTTTCTGACATTGTTTTCGATGCAAATGTTGCATTTGGCTGAAAAAATGATCAATCATCAATCAAAAATCATCTTAACATCGACTTTGATTTTCACCTCCCCCCTTGTGTAATGGTCAAAACCATCTAAAATTAAAATAGTAAAAAGTGTTGCTGGTGTAATCATGTCCTTTTATATCTCATTTGTCCATCAATCTAAAGTTGAGGTGTTTTAGAGTATGCCTCCTAATTGACTCATCAATTTTTCTTTAATTTTATATGCAATTAACCATCCTAAATATCAAGGTGCAAATTCCACCAATTCTAAATTAGTAACACAATATTCCCCATTCGACAGTGTCTTTGTTCCCAATAATACATCTGGTCGATAGTAGTTGTGTTAAACACACAGTCATAAAATACAAATGTTACAATTATCCAATAAATCAAATGATCTGCTAGATCTGGAACATATCGCAGTGTGAAAGAACTAATTTCAATTTCTCAAAGCTAATTTGTCATTCATCTGTTAATTTAATCTGTCATCATAAGCCTTTTTTCCCCCCTGTTGGTCATTAACTGTTCTTTTGTATTGACTTTAGATTATTTTGAATTCATGAACTATACAGTATTAACATCACATGATCCCTAGTAATGACAGCCTTTGTGATATCTCAAATTTGTAATTTTGAAATTACTACTTCAGATCTAGTTCAATAAATGAACTATGAACCAAGATGGAGTGATCAGCACCATAGCTTCATCATCCACACTGTTCTTGAAGACTTTATATCCCTTTTTTCCCCTGATAGAGAGCTCAGTATCATACAGGCTCATCAGCTCTGTCTTAAAAGCCAAGTCCAAAATGTCTCTCTACACTGGACAACAGTTCAATAACCAGTCCAGTCCAGTCCTAAGCTAAGTCCAGTCCCAGTTTTAGTTAATCGTTGAGTCAAGCAAACACTCAACCTCCCCTCCTTTTTTCTTTCTTTTTTTTAATGCTTACAGCTGGACTGATGTCTATTGAAAGAAAGCAGATAAAGATCTAAACAGAATACAGAGAACTGCTGTTGGACCAGTGAATAATCAAAATACAATTAATATGGACAATCAATAACATTTAAAGTGGTTTCTTTAGTGATCATTGAAAATGCCCATCAACCAATGCCTCTTCTTCTCTGCAGACATGTCCTTGTGTTTCTTGCTCTCACTTGTTGCACAGTCCAGTTGCTTTCATTTATGTTAAGGCAGCCGTCCCAGAAGTCATCTGGAAATTGAGCATTCAGAGAAACGCATTAATCAAATTTATTCTTTATAAATTCTGCAATCATCTTTTTCAATTGTCCCTTAATTTCAGTCTCATCTGGTATCAAACACCAGTTTCCTCGTGCTATTTTAATAAAGCAAGTTCTTCCCATTACAAGATTGTTTTTACCACAGGGAAACAAGATACAAATTTCAGACGTCTTCATATGACAGGTCATTGTATAATACAGTCATAGTACCTACATCTAGCAAGTCTCTCTATATATGTTTTATCTCTATATTTCAATATATCAGATATTTCTATAATCCGTTTTGTCAGTTATTTGGATTTCCTCGGGGAACTGCACAAGCCACTTATACTAAGGAGAATCTCCAGTGTTTTTGGTGGACACCAGTTTGTGCAATCCTCCGGATCAATCCCTGTTATCAGGCCTGCTTATTAATTTAATTCCCCTAAAGACCGGTCAACTAAGATTTATGACATTTTATTATTGTCTTTCAGTTCAATGTCTTATCAATTTTTTGGTGCTTTCTTGGTAATTGTGCAATTTAATTTGATTTTAATTCTGACTGAATTGGCAGATTTCACCAATCTGCACTTGTTTTGTATTTCTCTTCTTTTTTTTTACTTTAACTTGTTTTTCTGTCAATTTTGGAAAATGAAAGCTTTCCCACTTTTTCTGCTCGTTTCATCATTTCTCCTAAATCTTTTGAGTGTCATCCTCTACTTACATACAAAGTGACACATTTAGTTTGGAACTTGAAATCATTTTTCAATTAAATGTCCTTTTTCAGTCTTGCAGTACTGCCCCCTGTAGGCCTATTATGTAACTGGACTTCCAGCCCTTTTGTCTCATTTAGCCTCTTTTCTAGTTTTGGGTCCCTACCTAGATCACATATAATTATACAACACTGTGAAGAAATTCAATTTTGAAGAACTGTTGAAAAACATGTGCATCATGTGACCACTAAACACAGTGCCGTCAAACTGCTGTCACGCTTCATCCAGTCCATCAGCGTCAGATCCTGTAACTCCATCCACTCGATTAAACTTACCAGAGTACAGATTCTCCACACCTGTCATCAATCACCTGGGATTTGCACATATATATCCATACTTATCCACATGAAGTTGTCTGATCTCGCTCCACTATGTGCAAGACATTCCTGACTCTGAGGATATTGCAGGTTCGAGCCTACATGACTCAATGTATAGAAAACTAATGTAGGAACTAGAATTAGGAACAGCTGAGGAGAGTCAGTGCTGCAGGAGGTGGATCATACTGGGCCTTAGTGGAGAATGGCCCTGTCCCAATTGGCACACTTCATGTGCACTTTCGGTCTTGTGGACTTACAATGGCCGCTGTGTGCACATGTCCGTTAAGTCCACAAGACCGTAGGGTGTCCCATTCGTCATTTAAGCTTAAAGAAGGGTGCTCGTGAGCGCCCCCTTTGCGGCTGCTATGCGCCCTCAATACGCACTTCTGCTGAGCCCGCAAGACTGTGAGCTACGCAGAGGACTTTACCTGGCAGTCAAAGCGGCATTACGTTGTGAAAGTGCGGACTCAGAGGAAGACTGTGAGGGTTTAGGGTGCCATTTGGGACAGGGCCAATGACACCCCCAGACTTGATGTGCAGTGCCTGACTCTGACCCAGGCTTTCTGAACCCATCTGTGCTCCAGCCTATATTCACTTCAGACAGGAGCATGGACCTCTCCAGGCCAGCAGACATGAGTATGTTTAGGGCAGAGATTATTTATTACTCTGAGCTAAATACTTGTATGTATAAATAAATAGTAAATTACAGATTTGAATATTAAAACAACCTTTGTCAACTACCTATGTCACACTTTTTTGATGCCATTGGTGTAAGACAATCAGTATTGATATTTTGTCCCAATCTCCAGGCAGTACCGCTACACAGCATACAGGCAAGTTGTCCGCTGGGCCTATGGCATTCTGGGCAGGCACATCATGAAGCCCTTACCTGCATGTGTTGTGTCAGCCATTATGAGACAGTTTCCAGAGGAAGGAGGACTTTATAAAGGTTTTGAATGGCCCCATTACGAGATTCACTCTCCAAAATGTCAAACAGCCGTGATTTGGAAAAACAAGCACAATAAAGATTCACTACACATTTTCAGGCACATTATGAACACAGTATGTTGTACCTGGTTCCAGCAACTCCTTGTTCCTTGTTTCCCCCTCCAGAGGTGGATGTGCACAGCAGGGAAATGTAGGAGTGCCATGTTTGTGGATGTCCCGAACATGATTGATCATGCTTTTCCACTTGTCCTCCATCACATCTGCATCTCCATTAGGAGTGGAAGCTGCAGTCCAGTAGAGGTGGTTAATAACAGCTGGCCTCCACAGCTTCAGATCTTCACAATCCCTCTCCTTTGCAGCAGCATCCAAAGCTTTCCCTAGAGCTGTTTCGGAACAGAAGCACAAAATGTTAAAAAGGAAAATGTAATTACCAAAACTACCTTCATCAACATGCATACTTTTGATTTTAGTTGTAAATATAGTCAGCAGCAAGATTTTTTTTGTGTACATGTGCGTCTTTACCTGCTGATTTGTGTCTGTGATGAGGGCTGCCACTTACAAATGTTGCTCAGTCAGAAACCTTATGTTGCGCTTTAGACCCTCTAACTCACACCAGGAGCTACTTCAGACCTCTGAGCTCTGTAAAAAAACATCTGGTCATGTTACTGTGTAACATTAGACAGGTGATATGTGTGTTTGATAACATTAACTTACCTGGACAAGTTGAAGATCTAAAACCTTGTTGATTCTGTCCTCAATCAAAGAGTATGTGCCATATTTTGCACAATGGCCAGGAGAATCTGACCTATGAATGTCAAAAACAAAAATAGGTCCAACTTTATGTAATTTTGCAACAGCATAAGTCGCTGCTTAGGTACCCCTGTCCAACCTACTGCAATCCCAAACAACAACTTTGTCACAAAATCTAAATGTGTTAATTAAATTATGTGTTAAAAATGGAGGTCAAAGGTAGTGTTAGAATTGTACCTGCCTGCATCAAACAGAAAGATTTTACAAATGATTTATCCTCCTACATTATGTAAACAGATGGCGGCATGTACAATTAATTCTAGGTATTAGTGTTAATCTACCTGATGAATGATGTGAAGGTCAGAGGTTACACTGTGAGCCAAAGTGAAGCACAGATGATTGAGGGGCTAGTGGAGAGAAAGCTATGGAGTGAATTTTGTGCCATAATTAAACAAACAAATCCAGCATTTTGCAAACTCAATCTCAATCTGCTTTCCAAAGGGAAAACTCGACTCGCAAACAAACAGAAAGCAATGTGCAAATACAAAGGCCATTTTGAGTGAGAACACAGAGGAGTAACAAATGTATTATGTTCTACAAATATAAATAAACATTTCACAAATAAATAAAGACCATCCTATAAATTGCATATAACCTGTGAACAAATACCAAACCTACAGCACCTAAATGCATACCTGTCTGTTACGATTGTGAGACACTTGCCTTTTATGAGATCTCTCGGCTCGATTTTCTCACAAATGTGTCCAGGCAGATTTTCTCACAAATGCAGTTGAGCAACTTTGTCTTCCAAAACAGCAGATGGCGCTATGCTAGGGGATCAATTTAGCGCCAGAGAGCAAGCGCAAATCCTGGCAGCAGCAGGTCGCAGCGCCATTTCCAGTGGCATCCCCAGATGTCTCCGTTGTTGCCGTTTCTGCTGAAAACTACACTGTTTTTGATTATGCATATTATATACCAGCAAGCAGATGTGACCAGAATATGACCTCAAAAAGCTAAATTGCATAATTATTTTCCCATAAAAGAACATACACACACAAAAGGAGTGCCCAGCGGCCGATATGCACTGTAGCACAGTCGAACGCACCCACGAACACACACAAACATTATTTATTTATTTGCTTATTTATTTATTTATTTAAAGTGATCCCACATTTGCCCATTTTCATTTTCATTTAGCTTTTACAAAAATGTTCTATACTTCATTGAACTGCCAAATTTCCATTCATCACTTTATTCATTTGCGTGCATTAAATTATTGTAAAATAACCTGCCAAAACTTACATAACCTTAAAGCCGCAAGGATCATAATTTAAGATTAATGAATTTCTGATGTTTGTGTTGTACGGCTTCTGCCATCAGTCGTTGCCTGCCATCTGTCAAGGCAAGGGAGGCAGAGTCTCTAGAAAATTATCAATATTACAAAAATAAAACAACTCAAGAATTACAAAATGTGACATTAAAAATTGTAAAAGTCACTAGTTTTTATATAGTAACTCTGTCCAACAGCGACACCCGCTGGTGAAGTTAAAAAGTGAAGTTTTCGTAGCAGATGCAGAAGTGAAGTCTGTATCTTCACCTGCACAAAACACACCCAGACACGGAAGATAGAACCGTCCTTTTTCTTGTTTGGAAACCTGTGGACTCGGTGTCCTGACAGGCTGGAGGCTGGAACACAATAAGTTACCATTACGATAAATTGAAAAAAAATTATATAAGAAAACTACCGAAAACACACTGGCTGTGTCCGAAACCACTCCCTATCCACTATATTGTCCACTTTATCGGGTGTCGGCCATTTTGTAGTGGTGTCCGAATTTTGAGTGAACGACTTCATTCCCTACATTCGTTAACTACTTTATACCCACAATTCTCTCTGATTTCAAGTGTACATTCGATGTACACTTGCTCAGAGTTTGTATTATTATAGGGAGATAAGAGGGTCTGTATCTCTTACCGTAGGAGAAAGCGTAACGGCTAACTTAATCACGTGCGGCACCTCTCAGCCTATCATGTAACGGCAGTGACATCAGTCACAACTTTCCCTAGTCTGCCTTCTCTTAAAAAAATACATTTTTATCAAGCTAAAATCTACGTATAGTTCCTAATGAAAGTATTGTTTAGTGTAAAACATGATGAAGATTGGCAAACAGGCTGTTGATTAATTAAATGATTAGCTACACAAAAAAGCTAATCAAAAGCTGTTTAATCAGCATAGTCAAGCCTCTCATCCATTGACATCTATTCAAAAAACAGCCTCTGGTCTCCTTCCCTGCGTACCACCAGGGGCGGAGCGTTAGCATGAGCCGTTACGCTTTTTTGGCTAAAGGTTGCAGGCTTGCCTTCCAGTGGCTCTGCACTTGCTGAAGCACTATTTCCCAAAATCCAATGCGGACAGGACTGAGATGGCGTGTGAAAGAGCGGAATTGCGAGCGAGTGTAATCCAGAGATTACTTTACAGCTTTCTTATTTTTGCTTTCATGTCAGTGTGAGAGTTTCTAACAAACTAAAAAACATTATTAAAAAGAATACATGAAATAATGTAGGCTACACTTGTTAATGTGTTTATTTTCTTGTTTGTTTTTTTGCAGTATTTTATAGAATTTAATGATTATGAACACATATTAAGCATGACAAACCAATTATACAATCGTTGAAACTACAAAGCTGGCATGGAGGCATGTATAATTACAAAATAAAGTCATTATGATTGTTATTGTTATTAACATTATTTTATAATACAAGTAACATGTAGGGTAAAAGTTTTATCACGTGTCGAGCCGTTTCTGCGACAGCTCCAGCTCTCCGACGCACGGTGTATACGTCAGCGCAGCGAACGACTCCCTCGTGACGTAAAATGACGCGAGGTTAAAAAAAAAAGGGTTTTTAAAGACGGTCAAAGAAAATGTCACCTTTTCTACTAGATTTTTGCCCTCATGTCTTTTAAATCCTGCATTAACTTTTCATATGGTATTTAAAAAAAATAAAAATAACCTGCAATATGCCCTTTAAAGCACTTTTTTTCTGATTAAATTTTTTTTTTAAATAATTGAACATTGACTTTTTTGTTTTTAATGATGAATAAGGTTGGTTTGAGAGGGAGAATTCGATCGAGGTGTTTTAGCTGATCTGAATCTGCCTTCTCTTTTATGCCTGATACAGACTGTGTGATTTCACCAATCCTGTAAGATTACAATCACACATGATCTAATAAACTTCGGTATGTCATGTATATAGACTGTACGATGATGACACCTATTGAATCATAGTCTACGACGCAAGTTAGTATAGAAGAATAAAACGTCATCAGTATGCGCTAGTGGTAAACATATAGAGCAAGATGAATCACACTTTGGTAATTTTGGTTTTTATGTGCACTGAAAAAAAGAGGAGGAAGCTACATAACACACTAAAGAAAGGGAAAACATGAACACATCAGTCCTTTAATACATTACTACAAATACAACTATTATTAAAAACATGATTTATACACTCAAGCTTTCATTAGGCTATTTGTTTTCCAATAATGAGCTTGAACAGTTTTTTTTCCCCTTCATAATTATGAAAAATAAATCTTTCATTAGTCTTTGTCTCCCTCTGCTGGTACAACACAAACACAAACATACTCAGGCTCTATAATTTCTTTGTAACAAAACTAACATTTTTGAGTTTATACTGTGCCTTTATACAAATAAAATGGTTAATCTATGAATGAGAAACTGTAAGTTGCTGAGGTGAAATAAAAGGTGTTTCACTGCCACCTCATGTCTGTCAGAGGATCATTGAAATCTAAATGAAGTCTTAATTTCTAACAGTGAAGTCACTGTATCTTCAGTCTCTGTTGATTCTGTTGACTGTGAGTAGGTGTAGTGGATCCTTATTCAACATAAGATGATCATCAGAAGATCAGACTGTCATCAAATACTAAAATAAAACACACAAACAGTCACATATGCAGTATGAGACATTACATCTGTCACATTTTTTCATAAGAAAACTTAGCACTGACTAGATAAGCTATATTAATTCATTTTCAAACATGATAATATTGTTTCTATCTGATGCTGAAAGTCACTTTACAAAATCAAAAGGACATGAAAGGTCACTTTCACACAACGGACAGCTGATCCAGAACCAGCAGAAATGATCATTACACTCCACTACAAATTTAATATCAGTTCATAACAAACAACGCAAATCTCAGATTATCACACACATAGAGACAGTTAAAGGGGAAAAGCTGAAAATAACATTAATATTATTTATACAATCAGTCACAACAATATGAGCAGAATTAAACTCATATTAAACAGTTTAAAGTTCAGAGATCTACAGAAACTGAAGCTGAATTTAAAACTCATTATCTGATGAACTCAGACAAAATGTTCACACACACACGTGTTACTGAACCTGGTACAATTTCCTTTATTTCTAGTGAGTAAAACAGCCATTTGAACTTTAAATGAAAATATGATGATGAAAATTGTTAAAAACTATTCTTACATTAGTGTCTCCAGTTTATAATGTGGATCATCCTTCAGATCAGAGAGCAGCTTTATTCCTGAGTCTCCTAGATTATTTATAGTCAGATCCAGATCTCTCAGGTGTGAGGAGGGGTTTGATTTCAGAGCTAAAGCCAGAGCAGCACAACCTTCACTTGTGACACCACACTTACTCAACCTGTAGAGAACAATGACACACTCTTCACTCTCTCAGATCAGACACACAGATCGAATCAACATACTTCATTATTTTAAAAAAGCACAGATCACCATGTTTAATGTGAGATTTACCATGTTATTTTTGTGTGTTTGTGTGAGAGGGAAAGCTTATAAAAACTTATATAACAAATCATTTATATTACATTAAATAATATGTAAAGATGATCACAGAAAAGAGATGAATGTGATGGTCATTAACGATTCTTGTTCTCTCTACAGGTATATGGAAGTCCATTTACTAACATATTAAAAATATAAGCCTGTAGCCTTTATCATATGGTCTGTCATATAAACAGTATAATAACAATAACATAACAGCACAATTTACTTCCATCAAACAACTCAGTAGGTATTATTATAATTATTGTTTTTCTTGTTACATTTAATTTATTGTCACACTTTAATATGTGAAATATATTATCAGAAAACTAAACACATTTATCGTCGTCAGGCTTTTATTTGTGCTTAATGGATAAAACAGCGGAGCTGTGCACTCAGGTTTATGGATGCTGTAAATTTGACCTGCCACAAGATGGCGCTGTTTTCGACACTCTTGATGCTTTGAAACTTTTCCCGAAACATTTAGAAAAAAAGCTTCAAAGATTTAAGAGGCTTCATTTCTCCATCCCTACTCAATAGTTTTAAGCCTTTTTGCAAATTTTCCCTTCGAATTTAGCTGTTTTAGAGAGCGTTTACACATTTTGAGCCTGTTTTTAAACATTGACTATCTGTAATGTATTTTTCCATGTGCGGAAAAAGCAATGAAACTAAACTAGCCTATCAGATTTTATTCACCCATATCACACACACACACACACACACACACTTCACTTTACAACACACAAATGCACACCTTTATTTATTCTCACTCTCTCTTGCTTTTTTAATATGTCATGAGTATACGCAGATAGATTTTAATAATCAATTTTAAAAAATATGTAAAAAAAAAATAAATAATAAAAACGGCATTAATTAATGCCCTCTCATGGTACGCACAGTTGTACGGCTGCAGGCGCCACTGCACTAGATGATTCAGTCGGACTGCGAGACCACACACCTGGGGCACGTTCAAGCTCAAACCGGTGCGCAATGTTTTGCTACGGTTTCCGGGTTGAACGACATTGTCCTGGAAACGGTGTGCAACAGGGTTTGAGATACGTTTTCTCTTGTTTGGTGGGTGTGTCAAAAATGTCAGCCCAATTAGCAACAACATATACCACGCGGAAATAAAGAGACAGCTCGCACAATGGGTATGAATGTAACATAAAAGTACTATACATATTTATATATTTTGCTATTGTAATTTGGAGTTACACTTTCATAAACTTTTTTATTCTCCTCTGATTATATAATGGTAAATATTACAATATCATAGCACAACAATAGTGATCATCAATAATGATAAGCCTAATACTTACAATAAAAATAATAAGGTCATACAGATCATACAGTGTTAGAGGTAAGAAGTGGATTATCCTTCACCTGAAATGTTTGTCTTTTCATCCTGAAATGTGAGGCAAATGCTGGACCACAATAATTACGAACCACAGTTTCCACAGATCCCTTCACTTGATTGGGATGTTCTCTTTTATTCTGGATGGCAAGGGCAGTGACTGTAACACTGAGTGTATTTTGCTGTATTAAACAAGTATTTATACTGATTTCATCAGGTTCTGAAAATTCTTCAGAAAGAACACAAAGAATGGCCTTCTTAGCTGCCATAGTTGCAACTCTTGTGTCATCAGAACAGGATGTTCAATGCACCACCATTTCCGTTTAAAAAACGTTTTGCATCGTTTTGTCGGGGCTGAACGTAGCCCTGTTGACTGTAGGAACGATTTCACAGTGAGACGAGATCTCACGGAGGCTCACAAGATCAAATGTGACTTGAGAAGAAAAACAAATGGAGGACAATCGACGTTGTCAGCTGTCGTGTTTCTCAGTAGCGGAAGTTGTCATAGTTGGGTAAACTTTTATAGCGATGAATGAGAGACTACATTAAATATATTTTTTTGTGTTTCTATTTGCACAAATATCAAAAGAAAAACTCCACAATAGTGTTTTTACAACCTTCAAAAAGAGGGAAAAATAGGGAGTGATTGATAACGGCAGTCAGAAGAGTCGTCACTCCCATAGCAGCTGTATTAGAAACACCCTCACAGCAGCAGTAACTAGTTTTATGTAATTTAATGCAAATGTAATGTAATACTAGATATATTGTTATAAATGTACATAAACATTTTTAAAAATGAAAATATAAAAATAAACTTTGCTGGATTAACAATATTGATGACCGTTAAACACATCATCAGTCTGTGAAATGGATCAATAGATCTTTATCACAGCAGAATTAATTACCGGAAGTGCTCTTCGAAGCAGTGTATCGATCCTTCCGGTTATGTATATTAAATGTATATCAAATATGTGTCTACATCAGGTCAGTAACTAGTTGGTATGTCGGTTCTTCCTGTGCGGAGTAGCGTATTAAATTGATGAGAGTGTAAATCCTTTAGTTTAAACGTGCTCATGTGAATAGCTTTTATATACAGTAGTTCTGTTGTGTTTTATATTTTTCTGAGAATAGACATGACTGTTTTCTTCACTGGAATTCCTACATAACTTGTAACATTCTAAAACAACATTCGGACGCAATAAATCCTACAATTCTAAGATGACATTCTATTCTATTTTATTCGATTCTATTCCATTCTTTGTACTAAAGTCTGTCAATCATCATTAGAGTGCCACCCTCAGGCTGAATAATGCAAGGACATTAGAATTCTGCCAAAAGTGTGTCTGATGTGTTCAGCGATTAGAATATAATTGTTGTGGCCCCATACCTGGAATCGCTTAGGGCCCCCAAATCACTAAGTCCGCCCCTGGAAATATGATCAGTACGAGAAAAAACACAGTTAATGAGAAGACGAGCACTGGACTGTGACAGGTTAGATGGGAAATAAATGTATTTATTATTCAGAAAGCACATTTGGAAGGGAACATTTCAGCAAGCTGAAGATATGAGATGTAAACATTCTCAGATTGGAAATGCATCTACTACACAAACGTACTCCAGCGTCCGCATATTATTTTAAAAGAAGGACCTTCATCCCACCGTATCAGTCTCACCTATGCTTTCCTCAATTCTTATTGTATTGGAAAATCGTGAAAACTGAGGCAAGGATGTCGTTCTTAGAATTAGAGCAGCCAAATCGCTGCAGTAACACCGGCAAGAGCATTCAGATATTAGTTTTGAATGCGTTGCGATGGGACCGGAAGTAGCGATACACTGCTTCACTTACCGGATAAAGGAAGTGTGATAAAGGTCTACTGCAATTTTCTTTTTTCAACAGGGTTCAAGTGTGATTTCTCAAACATTCATATACTGGCAATCCTATCGTATGAATGATTGTTCGTTGATAAATGTGGCGACTGAAAACAATCGTCATTTAAATATCACACCCCTAAAAATTCACGGTTTAGAAGCCTCGCCCCTACAGTTTTACGACACAGAGAAACATAACCCGGCCAAGAAAAGGAAGTAATCTAATGAAAGAGAAATTGATCTTACTCCAAAAACACACGTTAACCTTGTAATTGCAAACAAGTACATTCATTTATATGTATATTTAATAGCGGTAAATAAAACAAAATATCCATAGGCCTATTGTAGTTCCCTCCACAACAAATCAGGAGGATACGTCACAGGAGAATACATCAGTATCTTTGAGATATGTAAACTGTTCATCACGATTTCAAAATAAAAGCTTAATTTCTGAGTTGAGTTTGCATGCATTATGTCCACATTAAAGTATAGTGGCTTTAGCATTTCTGTCATGAAGAAGTTGCCAAATATTAAATATTAAGTTAACATTAACATTGAAAATAATGTTGTTTGGCCAATATTAAATAGAGATTTGATCTGCTGTAAAGTAGGACAACAACAATCACTAGGCCGTTGGCGCCCTCTGCAGGCATTTGTTATAATACATAATATAATTGTTAATAAAATGTATATTATGTATTTTAAAAGTGTTGTTTTATAAAACCATATGATTACTTGCTTTTGATCCAGATATTATTGCACCATTGTTATTATATATGTATTATAAATCAAGGCCATTGTTTGCTTAGGTCTATTTTTATTATCACAAAAAAATTTCCGATTAATTGATTAATTGTGAAAATTATTGACCGATTACATGATCTCCAAAATAATAGTTAGTGACAGCCCTAAATATAATAATAGTTTGATTCCCCTATTCCATTTTGTTACTTTATGAATAAATGAAATTATAAAATTCAGTGACAGTTCAGTGATCTTACCCCAGATCCTCCAGTTTACAGTGAAGATTCTCCAGTACAGCAGAGACTAGCTTCACTCCTGAGTCTCCTAGATTATTATATGACAGATTCAGTCTTCTCAGGTGTGAGGGGTTTGATCTCAGAGCTGAAGCCAGAGCAGCACATCCTTCATCCGTGACACCACACTGCCTAAACCTGTAGCGAACAATGACACTCTTCATTCTCTCAGATCAACAGAGACTTCATTATTAAAGAGAAACCAATAATATAACTCAAATCAACATGTTAGATGATCTTGGTCTGTGTCACAGAGAACAAAACATTATCATAACACACCTGCAGTCAAATTCAAGCAGGAAAAATACATATATTTTTAAATGTATGATCATAATTTGTGCAATATCTCTTTTTTAAACAATTAATTAATTGGTCAGTGAGTTTTACTGTTATTCTAAGAGATTATATAAAAACTGATATAACAAATTAAAACTGTATATCACATACAAATCTAGAAAAATTGTAACAGGAGAGGTTAATGTAATGAACATTAAAGAGTCATGAAACCCCCCTCTTTCAGCTCAAGTCTACCTCACAATCATCTTAAATGTGTGTGATCAGATAGAGATAAAAAAAGCAGGAACATCTGGCCACGCCCCCAAGCCACGCCCCCAAGCCACGCCCCTAGAACGTCTTTTTTAATATATATTTTATCACATTAAAAGATATGTTATATTGTAATAATACATGCTATTGTCCTGCAGCGTTTAATAATCATGATAATAATTAATATATTATATTATATAATAACAGTGTTAATAGAATTGTTATTATTAAAGTATCTGCTAAAAGTCTGGAAACAATTATTAATGATCTTGAAATAAATCTCTTTTGCTCACCAAAGCTGCATTTATTTGATCAAAAATACAGAAAACAGTAATAATGTGAAATATTGTTACAAATTTAAAAAAAAGATTTCTATTTTAATATATTATAAAATGTCATTTATTCCTGTGATCAAAGCAGAATTTTCAGCATCATTACTCCAGTTTTCAGTGTCACATGATCTTTCAGAAATCATTAAAATTCGATTTGATGCTCAAGAAAAATTTCTGATTATTATCAATGTTAAAAACAGTTGTGCTGCTTCATATTTTTCTGGAAATGGTGATACATTTTATTTTTCAGTATTCTTTGAAAAAGAGAAAGTTCAATGAACAGCATTTACTGTATGTGCATTTATCAAATATATTACATTTATTAAAGCATTTATTAAATAGTAATATTTTGTAACATTTTAAATGTCTTCACTGTTCTCACTTATATTACTTTAATGTAAGATTAAAGTATTAATTTCTCTCTTTTTTTAAATCTTTTCACAAATGTTTGAATGGTATCATTGTTTCCACAAAAATGTTAAGCAGCAAAAACTGCTTTTTAACATGGATAATAATAAATATGAATGTTTCTTGAGCAGCAAATCAGCATTTCTGAAGGATCATGTGACACTGAAACTTCTCTTTGTAAACAACAGAATTATAAACGATTCGAATGACAAATGTTGCATTCCCAAATGCAAATTAAAGTGTCACAAACGTAGTAGCATTAACAGTGAATCGACACTGAAAACACAGTACTCTTACAGCAAACATGCAGCGCGTCAGACTATAGCCTATATTAATGTAATTACATTACAACTGTTGCAAATTTTATGATAGTACTATGTAATCTCAAATTCTCACCACCATTCATAAAATATTACCGGCAAGTAACAAGTTTCAGTGCTGATTCTACTTGCATTTGGTGCTTTGAACCATTTGAACCCTTTTGGGACAGTTGTCACATCTAAAAACGCATGGAAAATGCGCCCGTGCTGCATTCTCCTTTCCAAAGTGTTCAGAAGCTTGTGCTCCGAAAGCGTCTGCCTTTACTAAGCAACTATGAGCTGCGCTCTCCATGACGATGTGGTAGTTTCAGCAAAGGATATACGGATTTCCAGCACTGAAAATCACTTGCAGTAGCTCTGCTACTAGATTTATTTAAAAATGTGTATCCGTGTACAGCTTTGATCAGATATTCCTCCATCTTGGCTGAGCTTTGTCCTGCAGATAGCACCACGTAGCGCTCTCTGGACCATTCCGTCCCTTACGTATTAGAAAACATAACCTTTTCGCAGTTTATTTGGTTAAATGCTTAAGCATTTCATGATTTGAATCATCTATCAGTAACCAGCATGACGCATGACCCTGAACGTTTATTAGGCTCACTAATAATACCAAAATGAGCATTGTGACATTATTTTTGAGTGTATTTGACCATTAATAAGCCATGAAAAACAGCTTGTTTTGGCACTTTTCTGTCAGAGGCGGCTTTATTATGTGTGTGCTTTGGATGTGAGCAAGAAATCTTTGGGAATGAGTAGAATTTGCGCAGTCCCGCATTGAAATTCAGACCCGGGTACACCAACACTATTTATTAGAAAAATATTATTTCTTACACTTCATTTAGGCCTGGGACACACTGGATCATTTTCAAATCTTAAAGGTGCGGTAAGCATATTTTGAACTACGCTGTTGGACATTGTTGATATTTGAAATCAACCCAAACAAACCCACCCCTCTCTTCATTGCTCCGCCTCCAAAACTCACAGTCCAATTCTAACCACCCTGCTCTGAGTCGGTCTCAAACCCCGGCCCGATCAGTGCGAATGCACTATCAATGACGCTAAACACCTCAGTCTCTAGTGGTCGTCAGTGTGCAGTACACAGCAAAACTCTCACTATCTGGCCACTGTTACACGCAATATGAGAGCGGATGTCTGTTTATCACAACTGACGTGCAACAAAATGCTTCACAAAAAAAAAAGCGCAGATGATGAACGAATGACAAGGAAGCACAAAAAATTACCATACATTATACAAGGGTAAACAAAGTGTTCGTTGTTAGTCGCCAACAGCACAACAGCTCCAGACAATCAAAACCCAGTGTTACTCACATGAAAAGGAATCAAAGTAGCCTCCGCATCTGTTTTCAGGCCTTCCCGCTCTCTCCAGCGCTGGAAAGCTTTTCTAATATAAACGCGGGTCCTAAAGCACTTGCCCAGTCATAAACCTTCATTCCAGTGATATTATTTTGAGCTCTTTTATATTGTGTCCCATTTCTCCTTCTGCAGTTTTTTTTTTTTCTTATTTTCAAATCTCCCTCTTGCTTGTTCTTTCTCCTCGTCCATCATACGCCCCCTAATGCTGATTGGTTAGACGTTTGTTGTTGGTGTCGGCCCGACTAACTTCCAAACAGTGTATTTGAAATAATACTGAGTCCCCCTTTAACCGATTTTAAACTGTGGGAGACCACAGACATAATGACAGTTTCAACCGATTTTTAACATTATAATCCTCTGAATGCACACACTAGATCAGTGGTCACCAACCTTTTTAAGCCCAAGATCCCTGACCTCGACCTTTTTGAAGAATTGATAGAAAAAGACAGCCCAGATTGTATTTAGTATTTTTTCATTGCCAATTCAGATTCTAATTTATTTATTTTTACAAGCAAAATTCTGACACTGGTTGCACATGCACGGCACCAGAGTTTTTTTCTCTACCGGTGCTAAGGGGGGCTAGTCCATTATGTGAGGGTGCAAAGAAAATAATCAATATTCATGACGTCAGAGTTACTTCATAAAGAAATTGTCGTTTTTTGTTTTTTTTATAAAAACAGCTATGGTACACACCACATTCAACAGAAGTATAGTTTTAAATTATATTTGGCCAAAGAATAGGCATATTCAAGAAAAAAAATTATATAAGCTTAATACAAGTGACCACAAGACAACGACAAAAAACTTTTACATACAAAGGTGAAAGACTTGGAGTCACTGGAGAGTGATTAAATGTGGAAAACGCTGGCCGCGCCACTATCTCATCTTTTCAAAAGTGCTTGGGAGCTTACGCTCCTGTGGTGTCTGCCATTGCTATGAGCCATGAAGATGAAGAAGTTTCAGCAAAGGATAAATTAATTTCTATCCCATGCATTAGCACTACTACTAGATATGTTTATGGAGATGAGAAATAAAAACCCATCCTGTCGAAAGCTCATCCATCTCAGCTGAGCTGAGCTCAGCTTTTGATGTTTTGATACGGAAAGGCCGAAGCTGATCGGTTGGTTCTTGCCACATGACCTGCGGTGCGCTTGCGGCATTCTGAAAAGTTGAAATTTTTTAAGATTTAAAGTCTGACTTTCTCTTTGTGAAATGATATGCAACACACAAAAATGCATGAAACAAAAACAGCAGACAGGTGGAATGAGATGCAAATTCACTCTCTGACAGCAGGTGGCGGTTATGAAAGAGCAGTGATACAGCGTTTCCTTGGTTACCGCTGTAAACAAAGCTGCACTGTGCTTATAAATAACTACTTAATAAGGGGCCGTTCACATACCGTGTCTTTTACGCGCTCAAATTTGTTATTTCAAATGTAGGCGCGCTTATAATAGAAGCAACGCGGTGCATTTTCCAGATGCATCGAGATTAAACATTTTCAACTTTTCAGAATGCAGAAAGAGCACCGCAGATCATGTGACAAGAACCAACTGATCAGCTTTGGCCCTTCCATAAAAAAAACATTGAAAGCTCAGCCGAATAGCTGATCATAGCTGTACAGGGTGGTTTTTATTTCTCATCTCCATAAATATATCTAGTAGTAAACCTAATGCAAGTGCTAGAGTTCATGGTTGCATAGCAATGACAGACGCCACGGGAGCGCAAGTGCTTTGGAAAGGAGGAGAAAGTGGCACGGCCGCACTCCACGCGTTTTTAGACGTGATATGTGAACGACCCCTTATTCGGAGGTAAGAGGAAAATTAAAATGCCATTGCCATCTAAAGTTTTCTGAAGACAGTAAGTTCCCTTCAGAGATACATTCATATAATCCCTCACCCACCCCAATTCAATATTCATATTTTCTTCCTATATTTCGAGCATCATGAACAGTGAGCTGCTCTGCCTGCTATAGACTTTTCTCCTCCTTGCGTCCGTCTTCAGCGTCTCTGGCCTTTTGTACAGACTCAGGCATGATGTGGGCTATTTACCTTTATGACTGTCCCAGTAGCTCCTGAAAAAAACAGAAAAATAAATACAAAAATACAGTACAAAGACTGGAGAAATGCAATGTGTTTTTGTATTCATATTTCTGTTATTTTCGGGAGCTACTGGGACAGTGATAAAGATCTCCCAGTCAATCGCGATCGATGGGTTGGCGACCACTGCACTAGATGATTCAGTCAGACCGTGAGACCACACACCTGTTGACTGTAAGAACGATTTCACAGTGAGACGAGATCTCACGGAGACTCACGAGATCAAACGTGACTTGAGAAGAAAAACAAATGGAGAACAATCGATGTTGTAAGCTGACTCTTCTGCCACAAGTTGTTTTAAGGATCAACAGACCTTTATCACAGAGAAAAAGAGGGTGTGCATGTGATGTCACCATTGGCCGTTATGACTGTGGTTACGCCCACTGAGTGGCAAAAAGACTGAGTGGCAGCATTGATTTTCAGCATAAATGCCGTGAAAAACACACAAAACTCATCCAAAATGGGAGAGAGCTTTGCGATTGACTGTACAAATAGCTTTGACAAGAAATCTGAGATATATTTTTGAAGACTGCCGAAAGCTACAGAAAGAAGCAGCAAATGAATTGCTGCAATTAACAGAAACAACTGGACTCCAGGCAGAGAAACATGTTTTGCAGTTATCATTTTGTCAAAATGTTGGATTTTGGGGTAAAATAATACCTTATATATTGTATTGTTATATATTGTATTGACAACTCAAATCAATTAAATATTTACCATCTTATATTCTGCATAATTGGGTGTTTTTAAATAAACACCGACAAAAACTAAAGGTTTAGGGCTGGACAATATGACGATGTATATAACATTGATTTAAGTGATCACTCGGATTTAGACCTACCTATATTGTAGTTAATTAAAGAGTTCACAGGCAGATTTGCTTTATGTATTTCCCCGGCGTTGAAATCAGGCACAGATAAATGTCAGGAAACACGATTCCTGGCTGCATGTCACTATCCATGGATTAAGTTTCTTTGACAAGTTGTAAGAAACACTTTCTATCCCAACCTTTAGTGTAATTGTTTGTTTAACTTGCACTTTCACAGTTTCCTCTATTAAATCCAGTCATGCAGCAGATTTTTTTACCACTCAGTCCAGCTGAGGGAGTGTGTTCCGGCGGGAAAGTGACGTCAGTGCATACCCTCTCTTGATTACCGGAAGTGCTCATCGAAGCAGTGTATCGATTCTTCCGGTTATGTATATTTTCAATGGGCTGTTATCACCAAGTTGAATAAACACCTCTTAAAATGAGCATCCGCAGGATGATTTCAAAATACAGACATTTTCAGAGAGGAGAAGATCTCTTCTTATGATTAATCTGTACAGAATTTTCCAAACTCAACAGAACTTGTAGTATTAATCAACACAAGCCGATCTGAGAAAGCCGTGGCTCGTAAACATACGTGATTATTTCAGCAGTTTTTATGTCAGTGTGCTCATCTAAACCAATAGTGACCGCGACGCTGCAGTGTGTGAGACCTGGGCCCGTATGTATAAAACTTCTCAGAAATGCTCTTAAGAATAGTCTTAAGTTCTGATTTAAGTGTCAAAAAATTCTTAGTAAAAAGTAGGACTTTTCTAAGAGCAGGAGACTTTTATAAAGAAGCTAAAAGCAACTTTTAGTAAAGTCTAAGACTGATTCTTAAGTGCTGACTTAAGTGTTGTGAACTAAGGACTACAATGATGTCAACTCAAAATGGCTGCCCTCAACCTCTGAATCAGCCAATAGCGAGCCTGCAAGGGTGAAGTCACAGCAGCACAACACCAATAATTAGTGATGTGACATTTGAGCCGAGGCTTTGGAGCTTGTGTCGATCATAAATGGGCATGCCAGATGAAGCCTCGATTCGGGACTTGTGTTGGTAACGTAGAAATCATGTGACCAATGACAAACGAAGCCTCGCTTTTTGTCCAATCACGTGGGCGATTCACTTTGCGTGTCGGAATGTTCGAACCTCCAGATCTTATTTTACAAGTAGGTTTTCATTCAGACTTATTCAGTTACATTTTTAAATACACAGTCATACAAGTAATATGAAAAATACAAAATAAAATATTTGCCATATGCAATTCATATAGGATATGTGTACATTATTATTCTATTACATCATATTGATATTGATACTGGCATTAAATGCCACAGTTTAATGGGTACATCAGAGAGAAATTCAACACACAACACACACGCACTGTTAAGCTTTTATTTGAGCACGTAACATGAAACCATCTATGGAATGTGTGCTGGCTGCTTAGTCCGACGAAGCTTCTTTTACAGGGTTTTGGCTGCTTTATTTTTTAATAAACACCAGATGGCGCTGTTTTCAACACTCTCTAAGCTTTGAATCTTTTCCGGGAAGAAGGCTTAATTTGCCCATCACTACCAATAATTAGGGCCTGAGCACCGATGATGTGAGGACCCTATTGTAATTGCTCAGTCAATTCTTCTTCTTCTCCGAAATGAATCACATTTTTGAGGGCCTAAACATGCTCGGAAACTCAAGCAACTTTACACACGCGTCAGAAGTGGTTTATTTATGTCTGATATGGGTTTCAGAATTAGGTGTGGCAAAATGGCTCAATGGCGCCACCTACAAAATTTCAATTAAGCACCCTTCGTTCTATGTTTCACGCACAGGTATGAAATTTGGTACACACATCTAACAGCCCAATACCTACAAAAAGTCCCTAGAAGCAAACTCTGAAAACCCAACAGGAAGTGAGATATTTTGAATTTTCTCTGCAAAATTTTTGCAGTTTTTGCCATTTCCATACATTGTACTTTAACGAACTCCTCCTAGAGCTTTAATCAGATCAACATCATATGTTGTCAGTCTAATCTAAAGGCCTTTGTGACATTAAATTTCTAAAGGATTTTTAAAAAAAACTTAAAGGATTCAGACATATGTTTTGACTGAGTTGCGATGGGACCGGAAGTGGCGATACACTGCTTCACTTACCGGATATAAGAAGTGTGATAAAGGTCTATTGCAATTTTCCAGGAACTGGCAAAATTCCGCACTCCACGGACGAGAATCCATGAACCACATTATCAGACATGAACCAAACGTTTTCTAAGGCTGCACAATATATTAAAACCATTTTAAAACCACACTATAGCATAGTGCTACTGTGAATTCACAAAGGCTGTGATTCAATTAAATAAACATATGCCCTGCAGGTTTAGTATTTCTCAGAGCTGCTACATTTCTCAGCATCTCAGAGCGGCTCCGTTCACAGTAAATGCTGCTCCACATGAACATGATATCGATACTGATACGATACCTCTAATCCGAACTTATACATTTTAAACATTTTAAATGATTGAATTACTTAGAGTAATTATATTTGAAAGGTATTTTAACATTCAATACGTATTAATTGCAATTTATTCGATTATATTTTTGTTTACACATGGTTAAAATGTTTACTTGTAGTGGTAACCATGGAAATTTAAAAATTTTATAGGCCTAGCTGAACTATGTTCACTGTAGTAATGGTTCATTTTCATAAAGGACTGCCAGTGACAGTCTGTTGCACCCATAAAATGCAACCTTTGTATTCTGACAGTGTATCAACATTAGATACAGAATAGAACATCAATATGAACTTTTAACATTCAATTTAAATAAATGTAATTGCACAAACAATGTAGGCTACTATTTCATTTTGTTTATTGTTAAATAACTCAAACATATTATGTTTTTCTGTTTTCTGTTAAGCATTGTTCTGGGCTATGTTTCCCAAAAGCATCAATGGTTTCTTACGATACTAAACGCAGCCCTGTTTGAATGTAGTGTCGGCAGTGAGTGAACGCATTCTGTGATTGATTGGTTCTGTCTTGCAGCATTTGCGTGTGTTCAGATGAGCAGGAAAATAGATCTACTACACAATTATTCGCTAACATAGGTTATTTGTCCAATTCAATGTATATTGTGCACATTAAATTTATTGTTAAATAAACAAAATCACTGGTAAAAAAAAAAAAAAAAAAAAAAAACACCTTAGTATCGATATTTTTATTTGAGTATCGATGCTTTCGATATTCAACGTCAGTATCGATATATTGATACTTCATATCGATAGGCCCATCCCTAGAGAGAACAGTTCTGCAGACAGTAGTTGAGAGGAGCTTCAGTAAGTAGGCTATCAAAGCTATTTTATTCAAAAACATCGGATGAAGTGATTATTTTCTCTTTAATACAGATGATGCTGAGTAATTAGTCATAACAAAAAAAAAAATGATGATAACTGATGATTTTTCTTCCATGAGTCTGCTATGTTAGCTATTATAATGTTACCTGGCTTGTTTGCTAGCTTGTTTACGATAGCTTGTTGGTCATCCACACCAACAACTACTAACATTGTGATAAGCATAAGTGTGAACTGTAATAAGGCTAATAGATTTACTGTTGTGTGTTGGGTTTTGCTCAATGGGGTGGAATGGAAAAGGATAGGGTGGAATGGAAAAGGATAGACCAGTTGAAAAAATATCAGAGTAAACGGGAACCGTATTGCTGTGGACGGCTGAAGGAAGAGTAGAATTGAGAAAGATCTGAAAGCTGGATGAGCTAGGCTAAATATATATTTACCATTTAAAATTTGCCAGCATGTAGCTGCTGAGACAGGAGAACACGATGGACTGCTGAAGCTGGCTGGGTAGGTGGTGCAGCTATGGCTACTGTAGGTATAGGGCTATTGCTAGATGGTAGGAAGGGTGTTGGGAGAAGGAGGGTTTGGGTTGGGGAGAGATGGGGAAAAGGATAGACCGGTTGAAAATAGAAATGAGGTTGAATACCTGTGATACCTGTGAATTCGTATCACAAGAAGACGTGTATCCAGCGGAAGATTGAAACATCATGGCGCTAGACACGCTGTGGCCGCGGGAGCGCTGAGGTGAGCAATTCAGGGAATTCAGTGCTGGGGACGCGGCTGGCGAGGAGATCGTTGTAAAAGAGCCATTGGCTGACACTGTTGAAAAGAGTAATATGCTATATCTGCTGATTATCTCTTCAGAGTAGATGCATCTATACACGCTTTAGGTCAGTTAGCAGCCAGCTCTACTCTGAAGAGATAATAATATGCTATATCTGCTGATTCTTTTCAACAGTGTCAGCCAACACAGAGACCGCCTTCTGACGTTTGATTTATTTATTTGCATATTTATATATTTATAGTTTTTGCAGGTTTCGTCCTCCATACTGCAGGTGCGTGATGTGACGATGTGTGAATCCTCATGTTCTTTTGTTTATGCTGCTATTTGCGTATATAAAGCTAAACCCCTGGAAAAAAAAAACATTATTGTATGGTATTTTTAATGGGTCACAAACACCCATCTATTCTAATTTAATTTTAATTTGACATTCTAATCTTAACGGTTTATGATCGACTAATGAGCTTCAGTTGTTTGTCAGGAAAATAACCTAAATTATCAAAATGCTCTCATTACAATTCTCCACCAGATTTACAATGCTTGCATCTAAGTTCACGCTAACTGATTTGATCGAAGCCACTGCTCACGTTTATATTGATAAATGCCAAGTTTTGCTTGGAAACTGCCGTACACACCGTTTTCTGTTGTACGTTCGTCTCATAAATGAGGCCCAGTGTGTGCCATTTCATCAGATTTGTAAGGTAAATCATTTATTAACCTACACCAACACAGGAGAATACATCAATATCTTTGAAATATGTGAACTGTTCATCACGATATCATAATAAAAGTTTAATCTCTGAGTTGAGTTTGCATGTTTTGATGTCCACATTTTCTTGTTCAAGAAATGATAGTGGCTGTAACAAAAGGCCATTGTTTGCTTAGGTCTATTTTTATTATCACAAAAAAATATCAGATTACTTGATTAATTATGAAAATAATCGTTAGTGACAGCCCTAAATGTAATAACAGTTTGATTTCCCTATTCCATTTTGTTACTTCATCAATAAATGAAATTATAAAATTCAGTGACAGTTTCATGTGAGAGTCACATATGATCTTACCACAGTTTCTCCAGTTTACAGTGAGGATTCTCCAGTACAGCAGAGACTAGCTTCACTCCTGAGTCTCCTAGATTATTCTCAGACAGATTCAGTTCTCTCAGGTGTGAGGGGTTTGATCTCAGAGCTGAAGCCAGACAAGCACAACCTTCATCTGTGACACCACAATCATACAACCTGTAGAGAACAATGACACACTCTTCACTCTCTCAGATCAATAGAGACTTCATTATCAAAAAGAAACCAATAACAAACTCAAATCACCATGTTAGATGATCTTGGTCTGTGTCACAGAGCACAAAACATTATCACAACACACCTGCAGTCAAATTCAAGCAGAAATAATACATATATTTTTAAAATGTATGATCATAATTTGTGCAATATCTCTTTTTTTAAACAATTAATTAAATATGTCAGTGAGTTTTACTGTTATTCTAAGAGATTTTATAAAAACTGATATAACAAATTAAAACTGTATATCACATAAAAATCTAGAAAAATTGTAACAGGAGAGGTTAATGTAATGAACATTAAAGAGTCATGAAACCCCCCTTTCAGCTCATGTCTACCTCACAATCATCTTAAATGTGTGTGATCAGCTAGAGATAAAAAAAAAAGCAGGAAAATCTCGCCACGCCCCCATTATTTAAAATATATATATATATTTTATGACATTTAAAGATATATATCACATATTGTAATAATACATACTATTGTCCTGCAGAATTTAATAATCATGATAATAATTAAAGGTGCACTATGTAGTTTTTCCATCCGCTAGGGCCCCCTATTCAAAACAAAGGCGTAGCTTGATAACACCAAGTTTGAGCCCGTAATCTTGGGACATGTGGTCTTCACCTCACAGCCGGTGGAAATAAACTGGGATAGGACGAGGCCGCTGGAGCGATTGCGCAACACACGCCTCACGAGCAGCAGAACTTTTATTATGCCACAGTTACTGGTGCCACTTCCGGTCATGAGTATGAGGTAACGCAGCTCTGTTTGTATTAGATACATTTAAGTGTGTTGAAAATGATGTTATAATGTTACTCTGTGCGTTCGCTCGGCGGCTGATGTGAGACACTTAGTAAAGCTAGATCGATTTTAGAATATCATATTAAATGCTGGATGGCTTGTGTTGATAAATGGCATGCAATTAATTTTAAAACGTATTGTATGACGGAGAAAATGCTGTATTACTGTTACTAAAAATAAAGTTGCATCTGATTATGCTATGTTAGCTACTTGATAAAATAGTGTTTTTCTCTGAGGCATGGTAAAGCATGGTACTCGCAAAAAAATCAAGAAAATTAGACATGCTGAGCTATATAACAATAGTTTTCACACGATTTACAAATAGTTGGAAACATTTGGGATATTCTAAGTACTCAACTGAACAAAATATATAACACTGCCTAGTGGTTTTTGGATATTTTACTGCAAAAATTTTACATATTGCAGCTTTAGTATATTATATAATAAAACTATTAATGGAATTGTTATAATTAAAGTACCTGCCAAAAGTCTGGAAACAATTATGAATTATTTTGAAATAAATCTCTTTTGCTCACCAAGGCTGCATTTATTTGATCAAAAATACAGAAAAACAGTAATATTGTGAAATATTGTTACAAATTTTATAAAGTTTTCTATTTTAATATATTATAAAATGTAATTTATTCCTGTGATACAAAGCAGAATTTTCAGCATCATTACTCCAGTTTTCAGTGTCACATGATCTTTGAGAAATCATTAAAATTCAATTTGATGCTCAAGAAACATTTCTGATTATTATCAATGTTGAAAACAGTTGTGCTCTTCATATTTTTCTGGAAATGGTGATACATTTTAATTTTCAGTATTCTTTGAAAAAGAGAAAGTTCATTGAACAGCATTTACAGTGCATTTATCAAATATATTTAATTTATTAAAGCATTTATTAAATAGTAATATTTTGTAACATTTTAAATGTCTTCACTCTTCTCACTTTTTATCACTTTAATGTATGATGAATTAAAGTATCATTTTCTCTCTTTTTTAAATCTTACCACAAATGTTTGAATGGTATCATTGTTTCCCCCAAAATGTTAAGTAGCAAAAACTGTTTTTTAACATTGATAATAATAAATAGTGAATGTTTCTTGAGCAGCAAATCAGCATTTCTGAAGGATCATGTGACACTGAAACTTCTCTTTGTAAACAACAACAGAATTATAAACGATTGTAATGACGAATTTTGCATTCCCAAATGCAAATTATAGCGTCACAAAGCGCAGTAGCATTTACAGTGAATCGAAACTGAAAACACAGTACTGTTACAGCAAACATGCAGAACGTCAGACTATAGCCTTGAGACAGTACTTGTAATCTCAAATTCTCACCACCATTCATAAAAAATTACCGGGGTAACAAGTTATCTTGGTTGATCTTTGTCCTGCAGATGGCACCGCGCAGCACTCTCTGGACCATTCCATCCCTGGCGTATTAGAAAACATAACCTTTTCACAGATTATTTAGTTAATTGCTTAAGGCATTTCGTGATTTGAATCATCTAGCAGTAACCAGCATAACCCTGAACTGTGATGAGATTGAGAGCGTTTAAAGAGTGTTAAATGTTGATTGTGATTAAAAGTGTGTTTTTCAGTGTGACCATCAATACTGCAGTATCACCTTAAAGGATTAGTTCACTTTCAAACAAAAATTTCCTGATAATTTACTCACCCCCATGTCATCCAAGATGTCCATGTCCTTCGAAAAGAAATTAACGTTTTTGACGAAAACATTCCAGGATTTTTCTCCATGTAGTGGACTTCAGTTGGCCCCAAACGGTTGAAGGTCAAAATTACAGTTTCAGTGCAGCTTCAAAGGGCTTTAAACGATCCCAGACGAGGAATAAGGGTCTTATCTAGAGAAACCATCGTTCATTTTCTAAAAAAAAAAAAATACATATAAATATATATATATATATATATATATATATATATATATACACGTTTTAACCATAAATACTCATCTTGAACTAGCTCTCTTCTTATTCTTCTCTATTAGAATTCTGGCAGTGTAGACGCTGCTAAGTGTATTACTGCCCTTCACAGTTCAAAGTTTGAACTAAATTCTCATATACAATATACTAGTGCTATATACAATTAGTTCAAACTTTGACCTGTGGAGGGCAGTAATACACTTAGGCCACGTTCACACAGCAGCAGAATACAGTTGTCAGTCCTGTATTTGAGTCCTTAATATGGTTGCGTTCACACACAGTACGGTTATTTACGGATTTGACAACCGCAGTCTATAACCGAACTCACACCCGTAAATTTTCAGGACTCTCAACTGCATTCTCTGAATTTTTGCGCTGTATGAACAGAACCGCACTGGACAACTAGTTGTCTGTCGCATCATACAGTGCAAGAGCCAGTGTTTTTTGTGTGGTTTTGATTTTGGTAACTTACAGCAACAGAGATATGAGCTGTGCGTCATCTTAAGGTGTTAGTTCCAATCACTGTTTACAACCAGAGCGGCTCCCGTCAGTTTTGTGTTTCTTTTCCAAATTCAAATGCCGTGTCATGCACGAGACATCGCAAAGGACGTGACACGGTTATAGACTCCGGCTAGCGCGTTTACACGCTGCTGTTGGTTAATGAAGTTTTGATGGATGAACTTGTGGTTCAATTGGTCTCTTGTCATGTCAAAAGTGATAATACTTTTCAGTATTATGGACGTCACCATCTTTAATATTACGTTGGTCACTGTCGTTATGGTTACTAGTAAGAGAACATGGGCTTGACTCTCGTTGCACGTTCATACAGACAGTGTTCGAGACGCTACTGTAAGTTGCTGTGTGTACGGGACATTTCAAGACTCACACCTGTAAGTAAATGCGGTTGTCAATCCCAAAAACTGACAGTGTGAACATGGCCTTAGCAGCGTCTACACTGACAGAATTCTAATAGAGAAGAATAAGAAGAGAGCTAGTTCAAGATGAGCATTTATGGCGCGTGGGGGGGAGATGTCCCAAGGCGGTTGGCAACAGCTGGACTGTGAGTGGACAGGAAAGTGTGGAGGGAAGTGACGCATCAGGAAATGAACGAGGAGAGATGGAAGTAGGTGGCTGGATGTATTAAAAATTGGAGACGGCTAGGAATAATAAAAGGAAAAATAAAAATAAAACAGATGAAAGTGACTCAGGGGATCGACTATGGAGGAGAGGTGGAGGGAGAAGTATGTGGTTTTTGCAAAACTTGTGGATGAAGGGGACTCGTTTGGCGGTATGAATCCAATACAGCTAACGAAATCCCCTAATAGGGAAATTGGTGAAATATGGTATCCCGACGTGAGGCTGACGGTCACACCTAGGAGCGAGAAGAAAGCCTTCCATACCCGGGAGATGAATTGGGGGTCCTCTGTTGGAAACAATGTCTTCGGGGATTCCAAAATATCTGAACACGTGGTTAAACATGAGTTCCGCTGTCTCCATAGCTGTGGGCAGTCCCTTGAGGGGAATTAATCTGCAGGACTTCAAGAATCTGTCGACAACAACCAGGATGCAGGTGCAGTCGTTGGAGGCAGGGAGATCGGTTATGAAGTCGACTCCTAGGTGTGACCAGGGTCGACTCGGAACGGGCAGAGGAAGGAGCTTGCCGGATGGAAGGTGGCGAGGACTCTTCGAGATGGCGCATTCCTTACAGCCCTGCACATACCTTCTGACATCGGATGCCATATTCGGGCCACCAGAAGCATTCTTTAAGCAACGAGAGGGTTTCATTGACCCCCGGGTGGCCAGTGCCAAGTGACGTGTGGGCAAGGTGAATGAGAGGAGTGCGCCGTGCTCTGGTGGTATACAGCAAGCCTAGTGGACAACCCGGCGGAGTGTTGGTGGAGGCATTGGAGGAGGGTACAGTTTCCTCAGACCAGGAGATGGGGCTGACGATGAGGTTTTCTGGGAGGATGGGAGCGTGGACGGTAGGACGGTAGGAGCGGGTTTAACCTTTTGGCAGATCGCAGATACTCAAGGTTTTTGTGGTCGGTAAGCACGAGGGAAAGGATTTTTAGCTCCCTCCAGCCAATGCCTCCACTCTTCCAGAGCCAGCTTGACAGCGAGGAGTTCTCTGTTACCGATGTCATAATTAATCTCCGCCGGGTTGAGCTTGTGAAAGAAGAAGGCACACGGATGGAGTCTACTTGGGGTCCCCTGCTGCTGGGATAACACCGCTCCAACTCCGGTGGTGGAGGCGTCCACTTCCACCACGAAGGGCAGGTCGGGATCTGGGTGGACGAGGAGAGGAGCGGTGGTGAAGGCATCCTTGAGGGTGTTGAAGGCGTTGGTGGCAGCAGGTGTCCAGGACAGAGACTTGGGCTTATTGCGAAGGAGGTTGGTGAGTGGACTGGAGATAGAGCTGTAGTTTTGGATGAACCGTCTTTTATAGTAGTGGGGGTAGGCCAGTTCCTGATGGCATCCACCTTCCTCTCGTCCATCCGGATGCCACTGCTGTCGATCTTATAACCCAGGAACTGCACTGAAGGCTGATGGAATGAGCATTTTTCGGCTTTCAGGAAGAGGTGGAACTCCCTCAGGCGTTTAAGGACCTCCGCAACGTGGTGGCGATGTTCGGCCAGGCTCTGGGTGTAGATGAGGATATCAATGTAGACCAAGACGAACTTGTGGAGGAACTCCCGGAGCACCTCGTGAATGAAGTCCTGGAATACGGAGGGGGCGTTGACCAGGCCATACGGCATAACGAGATACTCGTAGTGTCCAGTAGGTGTCACGAAGGCGGTCTTCCACTCGTCCCCCCTCACGTATCTGGATGAGGTTGTACGCGCTGCGGAGGTCCAGCTTGGTGAAGACAGTGGCACCACGGAGATGTTCCAGAGCCACAGGGACGAGAGGAAGGGGGGTAACGGAATTTAACTGTAATGTTGTTGAGTGCTTGGTAATCAATACAGGGCTGCAAGCCTCCGTCCTTTTTTGCCACGAAGAAGAAGCTTGAAGCAGCAGGGGAAGTAGACGGGCGAATGTATCCTTGAGCCAGGGCTTCCTTGATGTAATCCTCCATGGCCTTCTCCTCCGGGATCGACAGGGGGTAGATCCTTCCCCTGAGCACTGACTCACCCGGAAGCAGATCGATGGCACAGTCCCATGGCCGATGTGGAGGCAGCTTGGAAGCTCGTTAAGGGCAGAAGACATTGCTGAAGGGGGCGTAACATTCAGGTATATCCACCGAGCGTTGCTCTACTGGACTTTCGATGGTGGTAGCACAGACAGAGAGATGTTCAGGACGAGGAGAGGATGGTACTGGAAGCTCAGGAAAACAGTTTGGGAAACAGGTTTCGCCCCACTTCAGGACCTCGCCGGTCTTCCAGGAGATGACAGGGTTGTGCTGCTCCAACCAGGGGTGCCCTAGTATCACGGTCAGCGGTGGATTCCTCCAGAACCAGCAGATGTTGTTGCTCCACATGGAGGATTCCCACTTGCAGTTGGACGGGACCAGTAATTCAGTGTACATGTCTTGTACTGAGGGGTTTTCCAGTTACTGAGTGGATCTGGTAGGTGGACGGCGTAGCCGAGGTCTTGAGCTTGAGCTGACGGCAGAGGGCGCCGGAGATGAAGTTGCCTGCTGACCCAGAATCGGGTGAGTGCGACAACTGGAAATGAAACATCAGCAGCAGTAAGGTTTACTACAGTGGTGAGTGGCTTCATCTTATTTATAGAGGGAATGACAGCACTCACCATGGGACGAGGAGGATGAGTTGGGCATGTGGAGATTACATTCCCAGGAGAACCACAATAGAGGCACAGATTCTGGGTCAGCTGCCTCTGCCGTTCAGAGGGTGAAAGTCTGGTGTTTTCCAACAGCAAGGACTGACGGACTCTGGTCGGCGGGGAGCAATGTTGAACAGCGGCTGGCCCTGGTGTTCTTCAAGACACGACTGCATACGAGTGGCGAAGCGTATGGAGAGTTGGATAAAGCATTCAAGCCCGATGGAGTCCTCATATGCAGCGAGATGCAACCGCACTCGAGGGTCCAGTCCTTGACGGTAGGTGGTTATCAGGGCCTGTTCGTTCCAACCACTTGAAGCAGCGAGCGTTCTGAATTGCAAAGCATAATCATTTACTGACATGGAGCCTTGTTTTAAGTTATAGAGTTTCTCACCAATCAACGAGTCAGAGGCTGGTTTCCCGAAGACCTCCCGGAAGTGGGCTACAAAACCGGAGTATGATTGTGTGACAGGATTATTCTGAGACCAGAGGGAATCGGCCCATTGCAGTGCTTTGCCTTGTAACTGTGAAATTATGAACGCTACCTTGGAGGTATTGGTGGGGTAGTAGTGCGGTTGCATCTCCAGGACCAGCGAACATTGCAGGAGGGATCCGCTGCAATCCTCCTCCGAACCAGAGAAGGGCGCCAGTTTTGCCATGGGACTGGCGTGCACAGGAGGTGAAGGAGTGGATGCAGTGTTGACGGAGGTGATCGCTGGTGGTGAAGATGACGGGTTGGAGGTGAGTGCTCGACGCAATGCGTCCATGAGCTCTTGAAAAGGATCCGGGTGGCTCATGCTGGTGTCTAACGGTCTTGGTCCGGTCTTCTGTTACAGTACAGAAGGTTCGGAGACAGGAGATCACAGGTAAGGATGTTTATTTGACACACAGCAGAGTTAACAGACGTGCAGGTGAATATCAAGTGAACTTCTGGGTAAATGGTGAGGTGTAGATGAGTGATACTGTCCTTTGTGTTGGTAGATGAGAAGATCCTGGATGACGGTGGAGATGAACAACGCTGGAGACTGGAGACACACAGACTGGGAACACAGGAGGAGACTTGGAGACGCTGGAGACAGGTAAGTAGATCGCTAGGAGTCCTTGAGGTAAGCATGTAGGTATGTCTAGATGCGAACGAGACCGGACAGTGACTGTGACAGTGTGTGTGAGTGTCTTTTGTACTGGTGTTGATGAGCGTGCTGATGAGGTGCAAGTGCGCGTGATCAGTATTCCGGAGATGGAGTGCGCTGTGATTGGATGGTGCAAATAAATAAAGATTATGAATCAATTATAAGTAAGATATGGACTGAAAGAGGGTGTATAGATATTATTAATTACTATAATCCATGTGAAAAAATAAGTCAAATCATTTTAGAAGCTGTTGTTGGTCCTTTGTATGACAATGTAGTATGGTGTGGTGATTTTAACTCTTATAATTCATTATGGGGAAGTAATAATACTGATGTGAACGGCCAACTTACTGAAGAATTTATTGATGATAATTATTTGGTGTGTATTAATAATGGAGAGATGGAACGCGATATAACAGTATACAAAATACAGAAACGGCGCTTGACCTGACAATTGTATCTACTGTAATAGCAGGGATGAGTACATGGAGTGTGATCAAACATACTACAATAGAGAGTGATCATCATCCTGTAGTGACTACAATTGGTACAAAGATATGTTATAAAAAAAAAGAAAAGAGATGGAAGTCCTAGATGGAAATTGGAGAAGGTAAATTGGGAAGTTTTTCAAATAATATGTAGAAATAGATGTATGACTCTACTAGAGGAAAACCAGATGGATGTAAATGTATTCAACAATAAGCTAGTTAATGAAATAATTCAGTCAGCTGAGGAAATAATACCCAAAACTACAGGAATTAGACGTATCAAGAACGTACCCTGGTGAAACGATGATTGTAAAGCAGCTGTGAAAGCAAGAAATAAAGCGTTTAGGCAACTTAAAAAACAGCATTCTATGGATGTCATGATCAAGTATAATTGTGCCCAGGCGTTAGTAAGGAAAACAATAAAAACACAAAAGCGTACTTTTTGGTACACTATATAAAATTGGAAAACACCTAACTGGGGAATGCATACACTGTAGCCAACAAGAAACAGATGAGCATGTACTACTCCATTGTAGGAAATATAACAATGAGAGACGTCACCTTCAATCATTGAAGATAGTAAAACATCATGACTTTACTTTGTCAGGTCTATTAGGGAAAACAGCTAGTAAGTTGTATGATATTATTACATTTGTGAAAGAAAGTAAATTATATAAAAGAATATACTGTTTTGATTGTTTTTTTTGTTTGTTTTGTTTTATTTTCCAGTTTGTTTATTTGTTTTGCTTGTTTTTTTTATGTTTATTTCTATTCTGTATACAAGCAAATATCCTGATCAATACTCCATTCCAGTTGGTGGCAGTAATGCACCAATACGTTAGGTTGCCAACCGCCAATAAACACCAAAGAAGAAGAAGAAGAAGAAGATGAGCACTTATGGTTAAAACGTATATAATTTTTTGGGTTTTTTAGAAAATGAGCGATGGTTTCTCTAGATAAGATAAGACTCTTATTCCTCGTCTGGGATCGTTTAAAGCCCTTTGAAGCTGCACTGAAACAGACATTTGGACCTTCAACCGTTTGGGGCCAACTGAAGTCCACTATATGAAGAAAAATCCTGGAATGTTTTCATCAAAAACCTTAATTTCTTTTCGACTGAAGAAAGAAGGACATGGACATCTTAGATGACATGGAGGTGAGTAAAGTTTTGAGGAGGAAATTTTAATTTAAAAGTTAACTAATCCTTTAATGAGGAGCAGCTCATGTGTTCAATCATTTACAGATCAATCACATGAACTCACAGAAGCAGGAGAAAAAGAGCAAACGCTTCAAAAAGAAACATTCTCTTACATCATATGAACAGATGTGATAAACTAGGGAGATAAAGTTGATGAATGGTAATTTGATCGTTTCAATAGATTTGCTTGTAATGAATGTAATAATAGGGTTTTTTTATGTTACTTTATGAATTATTGAAATTGCATAAAAGATGAATTTGATCAATATAAATGTGAATTAAATGAGATTCCTCTTCAATTATCAGAAATTATGTTTATTGTTAGTGTTTATTTGTTTGTGTAATATTTTTTGTCCCATTAGTTTAGTTTTGCTGTGTGTAAATCAGTCTCCAACAAAGGTGTCATGTGATGCAGTGGCGAGGTCAGAAATGTTAAAGTGAGGGACTATTCTGTCCTCTGCAGGCGTGTGTGTTGGGCAGCACATACAGATAGATAAACATTTTAACGTGATGAAGAGGCTTTATTGCTTTGTGTGCTTGACACTATGAATCATTAACAAATAGTTTTTCGAATGGTAGTTTAACTAAACCTATGGCAAACAGTGGGGAGGAAGGATTACGTCAGATATGACATGATACGGACCTTGGTGAAATATGGCCGACCTCAGTGCCTACTCGGTAAAGACTAGAAGGGATACAGCTACGGCCACTGGACATTTTAATATTTATTTATTTTATTTAATAACTGTTTTTGCAGTATTGTAAGGGTAGGTTTAGGGTTGGGGGTAGGTGTAGTCGTTAATAAAATACAATCTGATAAGTAGCAAATTAATTTACTGTTATTTTATTATGAAATTTTGCCTCAGTTCCGGCCGTTGCTGTATCCCTTCTAGACACAACCTGCCTACTCTAAAATTACATCATTTTATTCTAAAGATAATCTTTGGTATATCTAAGTGTACTCAACTGTGGTATATTGAGACACCATTTAATTACCACTTGTAGTACACTTGAAACCATAACACTACAAATACAGAGATAATATGTTAAAAGCACATTTTAGTTCTAATTCATGGTGTCTCAAAATAGCAGAGTTGAGTACACTTAGATATTCTTAAGATTATGTTAAGAAGTACTAAAGAAGAATTTTATTAAAAAATACTATGGAAGTACAAAATTAGGAACAATCTATTAAGTACAAAATTAGTGCGTGAAAATAGAGCACTTTAAGTACATTATGGAAGTGTACTTTTTTTCACCTGGGTTGCTATACGTTTTTGACGTGTTTTTGACTATATTGCAAGTAGCCTACAGCAGTCTGTTTACCCTAAATCCAACCGTATCTGCTGATATTTCAGTCATGTAATTCAGTAACAGTCTAGCTAACACTTGTAACCAATTATCACGAAGCAATGACATTTTAAAATATATGAGGGTTGTATGCTACGCTTACAACTGTTTAATACAACAACAACAAATTGCATGAAAATGACTTGAGCTAGCTGTATTTTCTGTTTTTTCCTACCTCTACAGCACTGTCCTCCGCTGCAGCAGCTGAATTTAAACCCTTTGAAAAGAGTTCGGTTAATTTTAGGCATTTGGCAGCGTCTGACTTAAGAGCCTTTTTTTGCTTTCTCTAACCCTTTCTGCACAGCCTTTACTTTTTTTTCTAACTTTTACTGACAATTTGCTCGTGTTGCGCTCTCTCTCTGATGACGTGCTTGATTTTGAACGAGTTTGATTGACAGGCGATCTAACCAATCATAACGCCATATCCACATTTAAGTCCGACAAAGCAGTTAGATTAACGTCGTGGACTTGAATTTGAAAAATGTGTAGTGTCACAGGCTGCTTGAACTGAGGTGCTACAGAAATCTGTCAAGACACATTAAAGAGCCACAAAACGGTATTTATTGTTTAAATTTCTCTTGTCTGTCGACGCATTGTCAGTGTCCTCTTTGCTCAAATGTATTTTTCACTCTGACAGAACATGATGTGTGGCTTGAGAGTGGCATGGCTTATAGCAACAGTAACTAAAGGGGGCGGGTCTGTTGCCGACTGGGCCGGCCATTTCTTAACATTTATTATTATTAATATTATTATAACCATAGTGAAATCGTGCTAGCAATAAAAACCCGTCCTATGCGCTGTCGGCCTGTAAAAACTATTTATTCATATATATATATATATATATATATATATATATATATATATAAATAATAAAACTGACCGGCCCACATTAAAAAAAATGGTCCGGCCCCTCTGGCATTTGCCAGAATTGCCCGATGGCCAATCCGCCCATGCTTACCATTGATGTGATGTGAAGAAAGTGAACATGAATGAAATCAGCTTTTATCTTCAGATATCAAACACATTAACTGTGATTCATCTAAAATCATTTTATGTTCATTACAATCCCAAACACTCTGATTTGGTCTCACTAATCTATTAACATTTATATTAAATTAAAATATAGAAAAAAAGTTTAAATATAAATGTTTATAAATGCATATATTTGAAAATAAATTTCTCAAATTTCATAAAAACGGTTACGTAGATCACAAATCAGGTCAGAGAGGTGGAGGCTTTAAAAGATGAAGTGTGACACTCATATCTTTTATTAAACCATTAATTTACATTAATTTATAATGTTTTTTATGGTTTTATTTTCATTTATAATGCATGAAAAAATACATATACACAAAATTACAACCTTAATTTTTCTTATACAAAAAAAACAACAAAACAAAACACAACTAAATTTTTTTTTTAAAAAAGGAGCCCCAAATTTTTTCAGAAGTCCTCTGAGATTTCCTAACATTGAAAAGGATTTTCTCAGGGGTGCAGTATGAAATGAGTTCACTGATCCATTGTTGTCTGGATGGGGAGTGAATCGACTTCCAATTCACTAATATACATTTTTCCCCGCAGTTGAAAAAGTATGGAAGTGTTCCCTAACAGTGAAAAATAATTTTTATGATAAGAAGAGCCTAATAAATCAACATTCCCTAATATCCAAATTCTAGGATTTTTACTAATTGGGATACCTATAATCTTTGAAGTGGTACCAATTATATATTCCTAAAAGTTATTCAGTACAGGACAATTCCAAAGCATATGAAGTAAATTGCCTTCAGATGTTTTACACCTTTGACATTTTGAAGATATACCGGTATTTAGCATACGAAGTTTTTGAGGAGTATAATATGTTCGATGCAAAATATTGAATTGAATTTGTCTGTTTGGTGGATATTAAAATAGTTTGCATACTTTCCATAACATACTCCCATTCTTCCAGGTCATATGTACAGTTAAGATCTATTTCCCAACTCTGCTTCAAGCTTACATTGGCAAATGGCTTAAAGTTATTTGTTATTGTGCTGTACCCTACAGAAGCAATGCCTCTTGGAGAGGACACAATTTTATTAAACATAACATTTTCAAATGGTGATAGTGTAGGAATCTTAGGAAAAGTCTGGGGGTGATCTCTTTGACCCAGTGTCTGACTTGAAAATATTTAAAGAAGCTGTGTTTTGGTATTTTGTATGTCTTGGATAGTAATTCAAAGCTCATTAAAGAATCATTGTCATACAAGTCCTCCAATGTCTTTATACCTTTATTCACCCATGCTTTTAGGGAATTATCAGCAATACCAGGAGGTATAATAGGGTTTTCCCAAAGTGGTAAATATCTAAGCGGAACAATGCTAGAGCAGCATAACTTTTGTGATTCTAACCATGCAGAAAATGTATGCAGTATTAATGGATTTTTAGTAAAAGTAGATAAACAACTTTTTGACCCCAGAAAAGGAATAACCTTTAGCGGGATAGAGTTCATCTCCCACTGTTCTATAGCTGTCCAGCTTGTCAGGATGTAACCAGATCCATATAGGCAGAAATTGCGAAGTTAAATAATAATGTCTGAAATTGGGAAGACTCAGACCACCTTTCTTATACAGTGCCTGGACTGGAGTTTCAGAAGTTTTACTCTAGGGATTTTGCCTTTCCACAGAAATCCAGAAATCACTCTATTTAGTTCCTTAAAGTAGGATTTAGGAATGTTCAAAAGAAGACACTGAAATTTATATAGATATTTAGGTAGAATGTTAATTTTTATAACATTGACTCTGCCAATTAATGATAAGGGTAAATCCTTCCATTTTTGCATATCATCTTTCACTCTCTCCATAATAATTTTTTTTAAACATGTCATCATGAGTTAGATCAATATGAATACCTAAATATTTAAACCCATTAACACACAGTGTCAATGGTTCCCTTTCAGTCGGTCACGTTCGACGTACGTCAGTAGTGACCGACGAATTGGGATATCGCCAGAGAGCCCTATCAGCTTCGAGTGAACTAAAACAAGCCAATGGAATTGGCGTGCGATATTTGCATAATGCGCACCGCCCCCGCCAGGTGGTATAAATAGGGAGCAGGTGCAATCGCACTCTGTCTTTCGCTTCGGAGCCAACCTGTGTGTTCCTGCTATTAGTCTGAGAGTGACTTCTCAAGCCTTTGAAGAGCTTTTCTTCTACAGTGCTAGCGTTATGGCACCTTACAGCGAGGCCGTGAGCTTCCCAGAGTGAGCATCTCGAGCTATTTATACAGCTCTTAACTGCGGTTTTCACAGCATTATTTGCCCTGTTTGGTTTGCGATTTGGGCCGGTTCCTCTGTGTGTGTGTGTGACTCAGGGAGTGGTGTACCTGCAGTCACATCGCGGCTGTTCCCTGTGTGCTTCCCTACCCTTCGGGCTGGCCCTGTCGCCCCGCGTCTTACCAAGGTTGCGGAGGCGGCCATTGTTCCGCTCAAGGAACAGGGTATTCGCATCCTCAACTACCTCGACGACTGGCTCATCCTGGCCAGCTCGCGTGGTGTTAGCTCACCTCAGCCGGTTGGGTCTTCGGGTCAACTGGGACAAGAGCAAACTCGCCCCCGGGCAGAGGATCTCTTATCTCGATATGGAACTGGACTCAGTCGTCCAGACAGCACGCCTCTCTGAGGAGCGCGTCCAGTCAGTGTTGAACTGCCTGTGTACGCTCAAGTGCAGGACAGCGGCTCCACTGAAACATTTTCAGGGGCTCCTGGGGCATATGGCATCCGCAGCCGCAGTCACACCACTCGGATTGCTTCGTATGAGGAACCATCAGGGTGGTCTACGCTCCCGTCGCATGTCGCAACTCGCCCGCCATCTCTTGTTATGGAGTCACAAGCATCTGAGGTCGCTTCATGCCATTCATGTCCCAGGTGTGCTCAACCGTGCAGCCGATGAGCTCTCACGGCAGCCTACGCTTCCGGGCGAATGGAGACTCCATCCCCAGGTGGTCCAGCTGATCTGGCAGCACTTCGGGGCCGCACAGTTAGATCTGTTTGCCTCCCCGGACACTGCCCACTGACAGTTGTTCTATTCCCTGACCGACGGCACGCTCGGCATGGATGCACTGGCACACAGCTGGCAAAGTCTGGGAGGACGAGGAGCAGGTCTTGCTAGTGGCTCCATATTGGCCCACTCGGACCTGGTTCTCGGACCTCACGCTCCTTGCAACAGCACCTCCCTGGCCCATTTCTCTGAGGAAAGACCTTCTGACTCAGAGACGGGGCACCCTCTGGCACCCGCGTCCTGACCTGTGGAAACTTCATTTGTGGTCCCTGGACGGGACGTGGAGGTTCTAAGTGATCTCTCCCAGTCGGTTGTAGACACTATCACTTCCACTAGAGCTCCTTCTACGAGGAACCTCTATGCGTTGAAGTTGGACCTGTTCATCGAATGGTGTTCTTCTCACCGAGAGGACCCCCGATCATGTTCGGTCAAGTTTGTGCTTTCCTTCCTGCAAGAGGGATTGGAGCGAAGGTCTCCCTCCACCCTCAAGGTGTATGTTGCCGCTATTGCCGCACATCACGATGCAGTTGAAGGAAAGTCGTTGGGGAAGCACGACCTGATCATCAGGTTCCTGAGGGGGGAAAGCAGAGGATGGCCCACTGGATAGTGGACGCCATCGCCTTGGCTTATCAGTCCCAAGGCGTGCCTTGCCCGTTCGGGTTGAGAGCCCACTCCACGAGAGCGGTGGCCTCATCCTGGGAGTGGTCCCATATGTGTATTATCCATGGTCAAACTCCCCACGGTGAGCCCGTGTCTTTCCCTTAGCAGAGCCAGCTCTGCCGACACCTGTCAGATGAGTCTCCCCCTATATCTAGGCTGGAGCCATCCCAGGGACTCCATATGCGTACTGCCCAAGGCCAGTCCATATGTGTATTCCACGTAAATTCCTCCCCTTCAGGGTAGGTTGTGGTCTGACATCACGATGCCGCACATCACGATGCAGTTGAAGGAAAGTCGTTGGGGAAGCACGACCTGATCGTCAGGTTCCTGAGGGGGGAAAGCAGAGGATGGCCCACTGGATAGTGGACGCCATCGCCTTGGCTTATCAGTCCCAAGGCGTGCCTTGCCCGTTCGGGTTGAGAGCCCACTCCACGAGAGCGGTGGCCTCATCCACGTGAGTGGTCCCATATGTGTATTATCCATGGTCAAACTCCCCACGGTGAGCCCGTGTCTTACCCTTAGCAGAGCCAGCTCTGCCGACACCTGTCAGATGAGTCTCCCCCTATATCTAGGCTGGAGCCATCCCAGGGACTCCATATGCGTACTGCCCAAGGCCAGTCCATATGTGTATTCCACGTAAATTCCTCCCCTTCAGGGTAGGTTGTGGTCTCCGCAGCGTCCCCTACGGGTTCGCTTCCCCAGTGTTGTCTAAGTCTTACTGTAGTGGGTCTTGCGGAACGGCAGTAGACTCTCTCAGTGTAAGCTTGCCCCCTTCTCCGCCCCCCTGGTGTGCCGGGTGGTTGGAGCTTACGCTGGGCGCTGGAAGGGGTCAGTAACTGTGGCGTTTTATTTGGGATCCCAATTCGTCGGTCACTACTGACGTACGTTGAACGTGACTGAATGAAAGGGAACGTCTCGGTTACGTATGTAACCCTCATTCCCTGAAGGAGGGAATGGAGACATACGTCCCGTCGCCACAGTTCCTGTGCCTTTGCTGTAGTGCAGACTCAAGGTTGTCTCCTCAGAGAAAAACAGAGTGCGATTGCACCTGCTCCCTATTTATACCACCTGGCAGGGGCGGTGCGCATTATGCAAATATCGCACGCCAATTCCATTGGCTTGTTTTAGTTCACTCAAAGCTGATAGGGCTCTCTGGCAATATCCCAATTCGTCGGTCACTACTGACGTACGTCTCCGTTCCCTCCTTCAGGGAACGAGGGTTACATACGTAACCGAGACGTTTTACTATATATTTTAACTCATCTGGTATATTAATAAGGAATGCTTCACTCTTGTCATAATTTAATTTGTAACCACATATATCACTGTATTCCTTAAACACATGTAGTAAAGGGGGAATAGAGAATTGTGGATTGGTCAGGTATACTAACAAATTATCAGCATATAGGGATAATTTGTGTTGATTAGTGCCAATTTTAATTCCCTTTATTACAGTATTGGACCTTATCGCAATAGCGAGAGGTTCAACAGCCAGGGCAAATAATAATGGCGATATAGGGCATCCTTGTCTACAGCCTCTAGACAGTGTAAAGGTGTTTGATATAATATTATTGGTATATATCTGTGCTTTAGGGGAATTAAAGATAGTTTTTAAATGACCAATAAATTTAGACCCAAAGCTCAGTTTCAGCTGAACAAGTAAGTAACATTTCTGCCGCTTTTGTTCTGACCAACTGAGGAAAAAAGCATTAGCTTACAATAAATCGTGCTGCCAATGGTGATTAAATCTAATGATCGCTTAGCTCGGATCACGCCAAACCGTGCAAATTATTATTACTGTTATACTTTGTTCTGAAAATGTTAACGTTAACAACATCAGCATTGCGTTCCACTGGGTTCCACCCAATCACAACGCACTCAATCCCCTGAATACTGATCACCGACACCTGCACCTCATCAGCTCACTCATTATGCCACTTTAAAAGACACTCACACACCCTCACTTGTTGTCCGGTCTCGTTTGAGTCAAGTGCTACACATGCTTCGCTCAAGGACTCCTTACCTGCTTACTTACCTGCCTCCAGTGTCTCGTCGAACCCTAGTGTGTGAAATCCCCGTGTGTGAGTGTCTCCATTCTCCAGCGTCTCCATTCTCCAGCTCACATCTGTAACTATAACAAAGACAATATCATCATCTACTCATTTATATCTGAATCTCAACCATCATTCACTCACCTGTGTCACTATTACCTCTGCTGGTTGTGTAAATAAACCATCTACTTCTACTTCCTGTCTCTGTGGTCTGTGTACCGTAACAGAAGACCGGACCAAAACAGTGAACACACCAGCATGAGTCACCCGGATCCATTTCAAGAGCTCGTCGAAATTCTTCGACGAGCACTCACCTCTCCACTGCCGCCATCATCACCAGCCATCACGTCCGTCAACACACCACCCTCTCCTTCACCGCCCGTGCACGCCAGTCCCATGGCCAAACCGGCGCCCTACTCTGGTTCGGCGGAGGATTGCAGCAGTTTCCTCCTGCAATGTTCGCTGACCCTGGAGATGCAACCGCACCTGTTCCCCACCGACACCGCCAAGGTAGCTTTCATTATCTCTCAGCTGCAAGGAAAAGTGCTTCAGTGGGCTGATTCATTATGGTCTCAAGATAACCCAATCGTCAAATCTTACACTGGTTTCGTGGCCCACTTCCGGGAAGTGTTCGGCAGGCCCTCTTCTGATTCTTCAGCTGGTGAGAAATTATACAAATTAAAACAAGGATCTATGACCATTAATGAATATGCTTTACGATTCAGAACTCTGGCAGCTTCGAGTGGATGGAATGAACAAGCGCTCATCACTACCTACCGTCAAGGTTTAGATCCTCGCGTGCGGTTGCATCTCGCTGCATACAAGGATACCATCGGCCTGGAACGTTTTATTCAACTCTCCATTCGTTTCGCCACTCGTATGCAGTCGTGTCTCGAAGAACACCAGGGTCAGCCATTCTACAACATCTCACCCTGCCGACCAGAGTCCGTCAGCCCTCCAGAACCAGCCAACGAACCCATGTTTGTGGAAGGCTCCCGGCTCACTCCAGCTGAACGGCAGAGACGGCTGACCCAGAATTTGTGTTTGTACTGTGGTGCACCTGGACATGTTCTCTCCGCATGTCCCATTCGTCCTCCTCGTCCCATGGTGAGTGCCATAATTCCCTCTATTAAGAAAATGCAACCACTCACCACTGTAGTAAACCTTACTGCCGCCACTGTTTCACTTCCAGTTGTCGCCCTCCTTGATTCTGGGTCAGCCGGCAACTTCATCTCCGGCGCCCTCTGCCATCAGCTCGCCCTCAAGACCACGGCCACGCCGACCACCTACAAGATCCGCTCAGTGACTGGGAAGCCTCTCAGCAGGAGACATGTCCACCTTTCAGTCGGCCCATTACAACTACGCGTCGGACTGCTTCATGTGGAAGATTTCCATCTGCTGGTTCTGGAGGAATCCACCTCTGACGTGATCTTAGGGCGACCGTGGTTGGAGCAGCACAACCCTTCCATCTCCTGGAAATCTGGCGAAGTCCTGAAGTGGGGCGACACCTGTTTCCCGAGTTGTTTTCCAGACCTCCCAAGACCAACTTCACCTGAATCTAACCAACTTTCACTCTGTGCCACGACCATCGAGAGTCCCATAGAAAAATACTCGGTGGAAGTTCCCGATTGCTACGCCCCCTTCAGAGACGTATTCTGCCCTCAAAGAGCTTCCAAGCTGCCTCCACACCGGCCATGGGACTGTGCCATCGATCTGCTTCCGGGTGAGCCAGTGCCTAGGGGACGCATTTACCCCCTTTCCATCCCGGAGGAGAAGGCCATGGAGGATTACATCAAGGAAGCTCTCGCCCAAGGTTACATCAGGCCGTCTACTTCCCCTGCTGCTTCCAGCTTCTTCTTTGTGGCTAAAAAGGACGGAGGCTTGCGGCCATGCATCGACTACAGAGCCCTCAACAATATCACTGTCAAGTTCCGGTATCCCCTTCCTCTCGTCCCATCTGCCCTGGAACATCTCCGTGGTGCCACTATCTTCACCAAGCTGGACCTCCGCAGCGCGTATAACCTCATCCGGATACGCGAGGGGGAAGAATGGAAGACCGCCTTCGTAACACCCACCGGCCACTACGAATACCTGGTGATGCCGTATGGCCTGGTCAACGCCCCCTCCGTATTCCAGGACTTCATCCACGAGGTGCTCCGGGAGTTTCTCCACAAGTTCGTTCTGGTATACATCGATGATATCCTGATATACTCCCGGAGCTTGGCCGAACATCGCCACCACGTTGCGGAGGTCCTCAACCGTCTAAGACAATTCCATCTCTTCCTCAAGGCTGAAAAATGCTCTTTCCATCAACTATCAGTTCACTTTCTGGGTTACATCATCGACAGTAGTGGCATCCGGATGGACGAGAGGAAGGTGGAAGCTATTCAATCCTGGCCACAACCCTCCACCATCAAAGAATTGCAACGCTTCCTAGGTTTCGCCAACTTCTACCGTCGATTTATCCAGAATTACAGTTCCATCGCCCATCCACTCACCAGCCTACTCAAGTGCAAGCCCAAGTCTCTGTCCTGGACCCCTGAAGCCACCAACGCCTTCCAAGCCCTCAAGGAAGCCTTCACCACCGCTCCACTCCTCGTCCATCCCAATCCCGACCTGCCCTTCATGGTGGAGGTGGACGCATCCACCACCAGAGTTGGAGCGGTGCTCTCACAGCAGCAGGGGACACCAAGTAGACTCCATCCATGTGCCTTCTTCTTCCGCAAGCTCAACCCGGCGGAAAGAAATTATGACATTGGCAACCGTGAACTCTTGGCTGTCAAGCTTGCCCTCGAAGAATGGAGGCATTGGTTGGAGGGGTCTAAACACCCATTCCTGGTCCTCACCGACCATAAAAACCTGGAGTATCTACGGTCAGCGAAGAGGTTGAATCCCCGCCAAGCACGTTGGGCTCTTTTCTTCACGCGATTTGACTTCTCCATCTCCTACCGTCCTGGTATCAAGAACATTAAAGCGGATGCCCTCTCTCGTCTCCATGCACCAGAAGAAGTCCCTGAAGAACCTGAACCAGTCCTGCCCAACAATCTGTTCGTCAGCCTCATCACATGGTCTGAAGAGACCCTACCCTCCTCCAATGCCTCCACCAACATTCCGCCGGGTTGCCCACCGGGCTTGCAGTACACACCCAGAGCACGGCGCACTCCACTTATACACTCAGCTCACTCTTCACTCGGCACTGGCCACCCGGGAGTCAATGAAACCCTCTCGTTGCTCAAGGAACGCTTCTGGTGGCCCAACATGGCAGCCGACGTCAGAAGGTACGTGCAGGGCTGTGAGGAATGCGCCATCTCCAAGAGCCCGCGCCATCTTCCATCTGGCAAGCTCCTACCTCTGCCCGTTCCCAACCGCCCCTGGTCACACCTAGGAGTGGACTTTATCACTGACCTCCCAGCATCCAATAATAAAACCTGCATCCTGGTCATAGTCGATCGCTTCTCAAAATCCTGCCGCCTCATTCCTCTGGATGGACTCCCCACAGCTATGGAAACTGCTGAAATGCTCTTCAACTTCGTTTTTCGCTACTTCGGAATACCTGAGGACATCGTGTCTGACAGAGGACCACAGTTTATTTCCCGTGTCTGGAAAGGCTTCTTCAAGCTCCTAGGTGTGACCATCAGTTTAACATCTGGATATCACCCACAATCGAACGGGCAGACGGAACGGAAGATCCAGGAGATCGGCCGCTTCCTCCGTACCTTCTGTCACGGCCACCAGGACTCCTGGAGCCAGTATTTGGGTTGGGCCGAGTACGCACAGAATTCCCTGCGCCAACCAACCACCGGTCTCACACCGTTTCAGTGCGTGCTCAGTTACCAACCCCCACTGTTCCCTTGGTCTGGGGAACCCTCCGACGTTCCTGCTGTGGATTACTGGTTCCGGGAGAGCGAGAGGGTCTGGGACTCAGCTCATCACCAACTGCAGCGAGCCCTGCGCAGACGCAGGATGACGGCAGACCTTCACCGCTCCAACGCCCCCTCTTACCAGCCTGGACAGAAGGTCTGGCTGTCCACCCGTGACATCCGCCTGCGTCTGCCCTGCCGTAAGCTGAGCCCCAGGTTCATTGGCCCATTCACCATCTCCAAGCAGATCAACCCTGTCACTTACCAACTTCAGTTACCTTCACAATACAGAATACATCCCACCTTTCACGTATCCCTACTCAAACCTCACCACCCTTCTGTTCCTCTCTCCACAGAGCCTGGCGTGGCAGCAGCCGAACCCCCCCTTCCTCTCCTAGTGGACGATGGAGCAGCATACGAGGTGCGAGAGATCCTGGACTCCCGGCGCCGTGGTGGTCGACTGGAATATCTAGTAGACTGGGAAGGTTATGGTCCCGAAGAGCGTTCATCATCTACTCATTTATATCTGAATCTCAACCAACCATCATTCACTCACCTGTGTCACTATTACCTCTGCTGGTTGTGTAAATAAACCATCTACTTCTACTTCCTGTCTCTGTGGTCTGTGTACCGTAACAGTGTTTAGTGTGTATTAGTGTTACCTGTAGATTTCAATTTCTGTAGCCACTCGACAGTCCGAAGCGTTTTGCTTTTGACTACGGGTGAATCTCCAGTTGTCACTGATGATTGTCATTTGGATCTTTCTGGATTACAATCCACCATCAAAATGATAAGTTTAATTATTTCAGCTGCTGTGAGAACTGGCTATAAATGATCTGCTACAACAAGCACCCTCACATGATAAAGCCAACTAGTCTGGACTCCTTCTTTGTGTTTACAGACGTGACGTAATGACGCAAAGACAAACTGCTGCATGCTCGAATTTCCCGCGGAAATCCACCAGGTCGCTCTTATTATAAAACATTATTACAAGCTTACCATTGTGAATTGAGCTAAGATAATGAGATAGTTTTGAACACTGACTGGTTATGTACTTGCTCAAAAAATGATTTTGGATAATTTTTATTTAAAAAAAAGTTCCGGACTGCAGCTTTAAGGGAGTTAATAACATATTTGAAAACGACTTGAAATATTCAATTGGGAAACCGTCTGGTCCAAGGGCCTTATTTCCCAAAGCATTAATTGCTTTAAGTACTTCATTCTCAGTTTATCAGAGTTCAATAGTTTGTTATCTTCATCATCAATCTTTAGTAGCTGTATTTTATTTATAAATTTCTTAGCATCAGCATTTCCCTGACTGTGATCAGTTTTATATAAAGTTTCATAATAATCCTTAAATAAAATATTAATTTCTCTAGGGTCTTTTATATATCTACCATCATCTAATTGTATTATATATAGTGAATATACCGCTCTGATTCTTCTTTTTTAATTTGCCAAGCTAGTAATCTGCTAGTCTTATTTCCAAATTCGTAATAATGATATTTTGTTCTTGCCATAATAGATTCAACCTTCTGAGTGCACAAATTATTATACAAGACCTGTTTTTGATTAAGTTGTGAAAAACATTCATCATTATTGGTCAAAGAATGTTCTAATTCCAATGATCTTATTTCTTATTCTAAATTCTTCTAAATGTTTATAAGCCCCATATGAGAGAATATGTCCTCTTATGAAAGCTTTAAGTGCCTCCCATATAGTTGAATGTGAGGCTGAATTAGCATTTGCTTCAAGAAAAATATGAATATGAATATGAAAAATAAAAATATGAATAAATTGGATAAAATCTGGGTCTTTCAGCATATAAGTTTTAAATCTCCATTTTTTGGAGTAAGATAGAGCCATTGTTGGTTCCCATGTAAGCTTGACAGGGTTGTGATCCAAGATGGATGCAGGAAGATAAGTACAATCTTTCACTTGGTAAACTAATGATTGAGATGCTAAGATGCTTATGCATTTGAATAAAATGAGTAGTCAATTTGGTCTGGATAGAGATTGCACCATACATCATACAACCCCAATCAGTCATCCCTTGACTCAGAATGGTTGCTGCTTTTGATTTAAGAGATTTTTTTGACGATCTATCCTTGGAAGGGTCTAAAACTAGATTAAAGTCACCTCCAAAAATGCAATTGCCCTCAATAGTAACTAATCGTAATAGTAATTTGCTAAAAAAGATGGGATCATCATGGTTTGGACCATAGACATTTATCAAGGTTATATGTTCCCTATTCAACTCACATTCAACAATTATATATCTACCAGCAGTATCAGAGTATGTATTGATCAAGTTAGAGCTGCTAGATGTTCCTGAATGCTCAGATGAACAAAGCAGAATACTTTCCCCTGATACAAGCCCAACTCCTCTCTGAAGATCTGAGTGCACAATCCTGAGTACACGGATGCTTCTGTCACATCAATGCCACACTCTCTCAGGTCTTCCTCATAGAAGCTAATAAATCAAGTATTAAACTACATTGCGAACTAGTGGAACAATTCAAATAGTAGGCCAGCCTACATACTGTACACTAGAGGAACTTTCAGCCGTGGCTAAATTGCAATCTGGCAACAATGGAGAATAATATTACTTGTTATGACCTTTGGTCAAGGAAATAAAAAGGAAAAAGTTTACAGTCTTACTAGTAAACATTATAGTCTTAACTTACAAGATATCCTTTGTGTAAAAGCCATTAGAGTAGGCTATAGCATGTCAGTTCTCATTCTGTAGTAGAAGCTTCTGCATCCTTGCTGTGAGAATCAATAAAATTCTTAACCTCAAGTGGAGTGGAGAAGAACTTTGTTTTAGCGATGTAAATGATCCGAAGCTTAAAAGGATATACGAAGGAGTATTCAATTTCCCGATCTCAACATTCGCTTCACCTCTGTGTAAGCTTTGCGACTATTCTGGAGCTCCACGCTGAAATCAGGAAAGAAGTGGATGTGCCGGTTGTCGAGGTAAACCTCATTTTGTTCTCTCGCAAGTTGAAGGATTTTCTGCTTATCTCTGAAGTTCAGGAGTTCCGCCACAATTATCCTTGGAATCGCCCTATCCGACGAGGTATTTCCCGTTCTGTGGGCCCTCTCAATTGTCGGAGGAGACTAAAAGTTCTCGGCGCCAAGGATCTCCAGGATGATGCGTTCCAGAAACAAAACCATATTGCCTCCCTCGGATTTTTCTGGCAAGTTTACAATCCGAATATTAGATCTCCTACTTCTGTTCTCCAGGTCTTGCACTTTATCTTTAAGGTAGGTGACGTCCTTCTCCAAGCGAGTAACTGTCGAATGAGTATCTCTCAAGTCATCCTCTGTGGCACTTACGCTAGTTTCCACCTGGACCATCTGTTCAGATAACGTTGATAACGGGTCAATTTAGCCTGAATATCGTTGGTCATCCTGTCCATTTGTTTACTAATTTCTTCTTTACTGGTTTTGATCTACTTCCACAGAGTCTGTAAAGATATTTCGCCTTCCACATCTTCGGCCATGTTGGGTAGCATGTCAGGGTCGTTAGCTTCAGGAGTGTTGCTAATTGGTCGTGTTTTACGTCCTTTTCGGCGCAAATTATGTTCTGCCATAAACAATATTGCCTGTCCAGTTGCTTAATGGACTCAAAAATCTACCAACTAGGGAGATTAATGTAGGATTCTTAATTAATAATATAGCTAGTCAGAGGAGCTCACTTCACTAGAGCATGTCTTTCCTCACCTCCTGCATCACGTGACCCCCAATTTATAATGTTTAAGTAAGAAATGTTATAATGTTTTAACAGTGATGATTGTTCTCAGTGTTACTTACAGAGCTGATCTAGTTTCTGTAACCACAGGCAGCATCTTCTGAAGGACTTCATCTGCTGTGTTTTCTGTGTCACTATTTGGATAAAAAAATAAGTTAATTATTAATGCTAATAATAATATCATAAGTAAATAATACAATACATACCTAACTAAATACCCTCATATATATTTTTTAATTAAACACTGCTTTATAAATGTTTTTTAGTACCCAACTATAGAAGCTACTAAACGAATTTAGTCAGCACAGATTTGTGTTTTTTTCTTGTCAATGTTGCTGTGGCAGGTCTATCAGTCTTCATTTACACTACAACACTTAGTGCACAGATCTATTTTGACATATCAGATTTTTTTGTCCCGTCCATTGCTATGGTTATCACTTTGTCAATCATCCTCCAGTTCCAGGATTCTCCCACATATTGATATTGGGATCTTCTCAAACAGAAGGCTGCATCTAGTGAGGTTGTGTCTTTCCTAGTCCAGTCCTTCTGAGGCTTGTAGACGTTACAGAAGTCAGATAATTCCCAACACATAGAAACTCTTACACCTAGATATTATCACATAGAGACTGTGTCTGTACCCCGAATTAGTAAAAACAAAAAACTTCCAAACCCATTTAATGGTAAAAATTTAATTGATGTACAACAAATAAAAAATAGAGATAAAAATGATAAACAAATGATAAAGCTTGGGTTGTTAAATATTAGATCCCTTTCTTCAAAAGCACTTATTGTAAATGATATTATCACAGACAATAATCTAGATGTGCTGTGTTTGACAGAAACTTGGCTAAAACCAGATGATTACATTACTTTAAATGAGTCTAGCCCGCAAGGTTATGATTATCGACACAATCCTCGTCAGAAAGGCAAAGGGGGAGGTGTTGCTGTAATTTATAGTAATATTTACAGTATTAGTCAAAAGTCTTCCAAATATAATTCCTTTGAAGTGATGGTGCTTTACGTAACATTATGTAAGTTGACATTTGTGCTGGCTACTGTATACAGGCCACCAGGGCACCATACTGATTTTATCAAAGAATTTGCTGCTTTTCTTTCAGAGTTAGTACTAACTGCAGATAAAGTCCTTGTTGTTGGTGATTTTAATATCCATGTAGATAATAAAAAAGACTCATTGGGATTGGCATTTACAGACATTCTAAACTCTATTGGTGTTAGACAACACGTGTCAGGACCCACTCATTGTCGTAATCATACTTTAGATCTAATATTGTCACATGGAATCGATATTGATGCCGTTGAAATTCTGCAGCAGAGTGATGACATCTCAGATCATTATTTAGTCTCGTGTATTCTACATTTAGTCAAGGCAGCTAAACTGCCTCCCTGCCATAAATATGGTAGAACCATCACTTCTACCACTAAAGATCACTTTCTAAATAATCTTCCTGATCAGTTTCATCGCCTTAGCATACCAGATAGCTTAGAAGACCTCGATGTTGAAACAGAAACTATTGCCTCTGTCTTTTCCAGCACATTAGACTCGGTTGCTCCTTTGCGTTTAAAAAAGATTAAGGAAATTAATCCAACGCCGTGGTACGATGAGCACACCCGGGCCCTAAAGGTAGCAGCCAGAAAAATGGAGCGCAGCTGGAAGAAAACAAAACTAGAAGTTTTTCGCATCTCGTGGAGAGAGAGAATGATTGAGTACAGAAAGGCCTTAAAAACTGCTAGATCTGCCTATTTTTCAAAACTTTTAGAAGAAAATAAGCACAACCCTAGGTATTTATTTGATACAGTGGCTAAATTAACAAGAAATAAAGCTTCAACTTCTGATGTTTCCAAAGAGCACAGCAGTAATGACTTTATGAACTTCTTTACTTGTAAAATTGATAATATTAGAGAAAAAATTATAACCATGCAACCGTCTACTACAGTATTGCGTCAGACAGTGCATTGTAGTGTCCCTGAGGAAAAATTAAATTCATTTACTGCTTTAGGAAAGGAAGAATTGTCTAAACTTATTAAATCATCAAAATCAACAACATGTATGTTAGACCCTATACCGACTAAACTATTGAAAGAGATGCTTCCAGAGATCATAGATCCTCTTCTTAATATCATCAATTCATCTTTATCACTAGGATACGTACCAAAAAGTTTTAAGCTGGCTATTATTAAACCTCTTATTAAAAAACCACAACTTGATCCTAGAGAATTAGTCAATTACAGGCCGATCTCAAATCTCACTTTTCTGTCAAAAATACTAGAAAAGGCAGTATCATCACAACTATGTTTCTTTTTAGACAGAAATAGTATCTGTGAGGATTTCCAGTCAGGATTTAGACCGTACCATAGTACTGAGACTGCTCTCATTAGAGTTACTAATGATTTGCTCTTATCATCAGATCGTGGTTGTATCTCTCTATTAGTGTTACTGGATCTTAGTGCTGCATTTGACACTATCGATCACAACATTCTTTTAAATAGACTCGAAAATTATGTTGGCATTAGTGGAACTGCATTGTCATGGTTCAAATCATACTTATCTGACCGTTATCAGTTTGTAGTAGTAAACGAAGAGAGGTCATATCGATCACAGGTTCAATATGGAGTACCGCAAGGCTCAGTACTAGGACCGTTGCTTTTCACTCTGTACATGCTACCCTTGGGAGATATCATTAGGAAGCATGGCGTTAGTTTTCACTGTTACGCTGATGATACTCAGCTCTATATTTCTTCGCGCCCTGACGAAACTTACCAACTCACAAAATTAACAGAATGCATAGCTGATATAAAAAATTGGATGACCAGTAATTTCCTACTTCTAAATTCAGAAAAAACAGAGATTCTAATTTTTGGACCAAAAACCTCTTCACGTAATAACCTAGAATACTGTCTAACACTTGATGGCTGCTCTGTTAAGTCTTCGTCGTCCGTTAGGAACCTGGGTGTGCTCTTTGATACCAATCTTTCATTTGAAGGCCATGTTACTAGCATCTGTAAAACCGCATTCTTCCATCTTAAAAATATACCTAAACTACGACATATGCTCTCAATGAAAAATGCAGAACAGTTAGTTCATGCGTTCATGACCTCAAGGCTAGATTACTGTAACGCTCTACTGGGTGGTTGTTCCGCTCACCTGATAAATAAACTACAGCTCGTACAAAATGCAGCAGCTAGAGTTCTTACTAGAACTAGGAAGTATGACCATATTAGCCCAGTTCTGTCAACACTGCATTGGCTTCCTGTTAAACATCGTATAGATTTTAAAATCTTGCTAATTACTTACAAAGCACTAAATGGTTTAGCTCCCCAGTACCTGAGCGAGCTCTTAAAGCATTATAGTCCTTCACGTCTATTGCGATCTCAGGATTCAGGCCAGCTGATAATACCTAGAATATCAAAATCAACCGCAGGTGGTAGATCCTTCTCCTATCTGGCACCTAAACTCTGGAACAATCTTCCAAGCATTGTTCGGGAGGCAGACACACTCTGTCAGTTTAAATCTAGACTAAAAACGCATCTCTTTAACCTGGCATACACATAACACATTATCAATTTATATTTTCAAATCCGTTAAAGGATTATTAGGCTGCATAAATTAGGTCAGCCGGAACCGGGAACACTTCCTATAACACCAGATGTACTCGTTACATCAGAAGAAGAATGGCATCTACGCTAATATTAGTCTTTCTGTTTATCCCGAGGTTTTCCGTAGTCAACCAGATCCGGGCCGTATCCAGGTGAGACCGAGGACCGGCGCCTTGACGCGACCACAACGTAGCCCTGAAGTATCAGCAGAGATTGAGTCAACTAGATCATCCATTGTGAAGGCCTCATCGACACAACAGCCAGTGGCACAGCTCCTCAACAAACCGTCCATACCAGTGTGATGAATACGATCCTCAACTGGACTGAACTGGAATAAATACTTTGAATGTTGCGATCCTATCAGACATAAGATAGCAACCTGAATCGTAACAAAGCACTGTTCGCCAGAGGAGAACTGGCCCCCCGACTAAGCCTGGTTTCTCCCAAGGTTTTTTTCTCCATTTTAACACAGAAGTCTATTTGCCACCTGTTTGCCATCTGATGTCACCTGTTGGAGTTTGGGTTCCTTGCCGCTGTCGCCTTTGGCTTGCTTAGTTGGGGACACTTGACATTTGATATTCAACAGTGCTTTGATCTGCAGACATTGACACTATTCTTTAAGAGCTGCTGTGCAGCTAAAATTATATACCAGTTATCAATGTTAAGCTGCTTTGACACAATCTGCATAAAAAGCGCTATATAAATAAAGGTGACTTGACTTGACTAGACTCGAGTCCTCCTCAGCATTAAACACTAGAATGAGACGCTCTAGTAAGTGTGCATGGCTTCGTCACACATGTTCCCACCCCACGATCACGACACGAAAATACTATTAAAACTTCATTTTGGAAATATAATTTGTATTAAAAATCTTTATATTAATTGGCTTTTTTTATTAACGCAATACAGTGAATGACAGCCGTCTGTGTCTCCCAGTGTCTTACATTATTGTCAGTTTAGTGTTCAGTGATTAATTTACACCAAAACAAAAAATAGCATGTATGTCTCCATCTCCAAAGACATTATTTTTGTCTTACATTTCATAATGAACTCATAAGCTCAGTGTGGACTCATTTTTCATCAGTTCTTTTTTGTGAATTGGAATGTGTGCAAAGGATTGTGGGAGATTGAAGGACACGAAGAATACACTTGATCCATCCTTCAAAATTAGCTGAATTAAGGACACGAAACAAAAGTTGCCTTCAAAGGTCCTTCAAATTGAGACGGTCTTCAGAGGTGCTTAATGACGTGACAGTCGAGATATGCAGCCTTACTAGGACACAGCCTCCGTTTGAGAAGCACCCGCAAATTATGTACAATATCCCAGAAATCAGTCTGTGCCCCGTGATTTAAACACCTCTGATCTCTTTGTTTCTCTTTGTTCATAATATTATAGACTGTAATGATTGAACTCAGTGTTACTTACTGATCACTTTTAGCTCCAATTAAGTTCTTCAGGTTAAACTGACGCATTGTCCACTCTGAGGTCAACAACACAAAAACTAAAGCTGACCACTGAGATGAGGAGAGTTTCACTTTACGTAATCCTCCATATGTATAAGGTTCAGCTTCGTTCACTAGTGAAAGATCACCCAGTTCATTCAGACAGTGAAACAGATTGATGTATTTATCTGGAGAGGGATTCTCACTGATCTTCTCTTTAATATAGTCAACTGTTTTCTCATTGTTGTGAGATCTGTTTCCTGTCTGTGTCTTTAGTTCTTGTAAGAGACTCTGATTAGACTTCACTGACAGACCCAGAAGGAAACGAAGGAAAAGGTCCAGATGCCCATTTTTACTGTCTAAAGCCTCATCCACAGCTCTCTGATGGAGATCAGATAGTGAAACTTTGTCTCCATCAGTTGGTTTGATAATCTGGTCAAACACATTGATGTTCTTGTTTATAAAGGAGAGATGCACATATAGAGCTGCTAGATGTTCCTGAATGCTCAGATGAACAAAGCAGAAGACTTTCCCCTGATACAAGCCCAACTCCTCTCTGAAGATCTGAGTGCACAATCCTGAGTACACGGATGCTTCTGTCACATCAATGCCACACTCTCTCAGGTCTTCCTCATAGAAGATCAGGTTTCCTTTCACAAGCTGCTGATAAGCCACTTTCCCCAGTTTGACAATCATGTCTTCATCTTTCGCTTTCTTCTCATAGTCCTTCTCATGTTTGATGTTGGTCTGTAGTATCAGGAAGTGTGTGTACATTTCAGTGAGAGTCTTGGGAATCTCTCCTATCTCTGCTTCACTCAACATCTTCTCTAGAACAGTGGCTGAGATCCAGCAGAACACTGGGATGTGACACATAATAAAGAGGCTCCTTGATGACTTCAGGTGTGAGATGATCCTGTTGGCCAGACTCTGATCTCTGATTCTCTTCCTGAAGTATTCCTCCTTCTGTGGCTCACTGAATCCTCGTACCTCTGTCACTCGATGGACACACTCAGAGGGGACGAGATCAGCTGCTGCTGGTCTGGAGGTGATCCAGATGAGAGCAGAGGGAAGCAGATTCCCCACAATGAGGTTCATCAGCAGCACGTCCACTGAGGCTGATTCAGTCACATCACACAACCTCACATCGCTCTGAAAATCCAGAGACAGACGACACTCATCCAGACCATCAAAGATGAACGAAACTTTATATTTATCACTGGATATTTCCACTTCTATTGTTTCAGGGAAAAAGACATGAAGAAGATCTGAAAGACTGAGTGTTTTGTCCTTCATCAAGTTGAGCTCTCTGAAAGGAAGTGGAAATATGAGCTGGACGTCCTGATTCTCTTTCCCTTCAGCCCAGTCCAGGATGAACTTCTGCACAGAGACTGTTTTTCCAATGCCAGCAACTCCCTTTGTCAGCACAGTTCTGATGGGTTTGTCTTGTCCAGGTAAAGGTCTAAAGATGTCACTGCATTTGATCGGTGTGTCCTCTGTTTCTGCTCTCCTGGACTGTGTCTCAATCTGTCTCACCTCATGCTCATTACTGATCTCTCCACTTTCACTCTCTGTGATGTAGAGCTCTGTGTAGATCTCATTCAGGAGTGTTGGGTTTCCCTGCTTTGATATTCCCTCATACAAACACTCAAACTTCTTTCTCAGATTTGATCTCAATGTGTTGAGGACTTCAGCAGGTTTAGAGTCATGGCTGTAATATTAAAATAACACATTATCACATAAGTTTATGTAAAGTAAACAGCCATAAATTACAAAATGTTTTTTTTATTTGCTAAATTATGGGACAGAGAACATTATTAGGTTTCTGAAATGTTTCAATTATTAATCATGTGTTTGAGTGATGTGTGACGTGATGCAGCACCTAAAATTAAACAACAACAACAAAAGTCCTACATTTTACCTGAAATCATGATACATGCTTTCATTAAAGTCTTGTGGTTGAATCACAGGTGTGTACCTTTTCTTTTTTTTAACTGGTCTGGATTGAAGATTTGACCTTAAATCAGAATGAAGAGGGTAAAGAATCAGACACACTGATATTGATGTCATTGTGTCATTAACTGACTAACAGACCAACAGCTTTTACAGTGTGTGAATGTATTAAACTGTCCCTGTAGTCACTAATTTTATCCCTTCAATCTTGAATGTAACTCTACACCCTTGCTTCATTTGAGTATAAGTGGAGCCATGAATATGCAAATTAGCCCTGCCTCCACTCACACCAGCTCAGAGGTCCACTCGCTCAACATTACTGTAGTAAATGCTGCACAATGGTATCGCTCTTTACAACGTCAGACACAGCGATAATGTTGTAACTTTTGTTGTTGAATAATTAGTAAAATTTTCCTGAATAGAAGCATGTGATGCTAAGTGTAAATAATGAGAAACACTATTATTATTATAATGTTTTGTGTTTATTTTGAAAGATCGCAATGATGTGCATCCCATTCTGATATACTTCAAGTACACACTAAGTATGCTGATATCGTTATTATTGATTCAGCCTTGTCAAATAAGTCAGTCATCGTTGTTTTTTCTTTGTGTTCTTAAGTAAATGAACAAGAAATATGACATCTGTGTAACCGTCTCAATTTTCCAGAACTTTCACTAACAGATAATTAATATGATTAGCCTTTTGCTTGACTATGTTGTCAAACAGCTAATAATGTGTTGCTAATGTTACACAAACCATGTTCCCGTTGGCCATCAGACAGCTGCCTTCTAACAATCAGCATCCTTAGAAATGCTTTAAACAACTCAGAATGTCAGTGGAGAAAGGCATATAGTTTATCATAACATCATACTATACATCATATACATAATTCACTCGCTATATTGCTAAATGTAAATCAACAGAAAAATATACTGGTATGGCTACTCTTGAGACTCCCCTGCTTCATAGCATAGTTAATGATATGTTAAAGCATGATTGGTTACACGGTAGTTTGTGACGTCAGGAACACCAGCAATTTCAAGAGAAAATACTCAACAATGGTGTTGACTTCTGGATTTGCACATGGTTTGTTTGAAAGCATATTAGAAACACATATAAACAACAATAAAAACCTGATTTTCACCACAGGGGGTCTTTAACAATACAATACATAGAGCTTTACACAACAGTGCAAGGGTAATCATTAATAAACTGCAACTTGCAGGATTGGTTCAAATTCAAATACAATTCCAGAACTTTCACTAACAGTTTGGTGCCAAAACCTGGGATAGCGTCACAGAATAATCGCGAAATAAGAATCTCGGAGTTAGATGAAACTTGGAAGTGAAAGTAAGTTGAATGAAGATGGCCGAACAGTTAGAGCAGATGAAAAAGAAGAGGACAACAATCCGCAGTTCATTGCTGACTCATTTGCAAGAAGAGATCAGTAAAGAAAAACCAGACTGTGATAAGCTGCGCGAGTTGCTTTCAGTGTTATCGATGAAAGAGGAAAGTTTAGTGGATCTTGACAGAGGCATCAAAAACGAAACTCCCACGGGCGATCTGGAGAGAAAGATAGAGAGCGCGCTGGATTATCAGGACCGCATTACCATGTGGAAATCCTGTGCAACGAGACTGATAGAAAGAGAGCGTGAACAAGAGAGTGAACGGGTAAGAAACACCAATGCAAACCATGAAAGATTGCCAGAAAAACAGTCTGTCAAGCTCCTCAAATTAGTTATTGACAAGTTTACTGGAGAAATAAGCAAATGGCAAGAGTTTTGGAGTCAGTATGAAGCCGCAATTCATTCTAATGAAGCGCTGTGTAAGAAAGAGAAATTTGCCTATTTGAAAACGTATTTGGCTGACGCAGCGGCCAAAGCAGTATCAGGACTCTGACGGACAGTAATTATGATGCAGTCTTCAAATTGTTACAGAACAGATTTAGAAGGAAGGATATTGTTATCAGTGCTCACATGTCTAAACTGCTTAATTTGACTCCTGTAAAGAGATCATCAGATGTAAACCTGTTTACAGTTTATATGATGAATGTGAAATTCAAATTCGGAGTTTGGAATCACTGGGTGTTCCATGTGACACGTATGGCAGTCTTTTGTGCCCTATGTTATTGCAATTGATGCCAGAGGACATTGCTTTAGGCTATACTCGCCAGCTGGACTCTGATGGTGAATGAAAAGTACCTGAGCTTATTCAATTTCTACATAAAGAAGTGCAAAGCAGAGAAAGAGCACTGCAACTAACTAGACCAGAAAGTTCAAAAAGGGACAAACAGTTGAGTAATAGATTTTTCACCAAATCTGAGATGACTCATGAACCAAGGCTCAAAAAATGGACAATGTCTTCCGCAGCCGCCCTGCACACTGCTAGTCATGGTCCCGAGGCTTGTATACATTGTGAAAAACTGAACCATAAGCCTGAAGATTTCTCTGAATATTCAGTGCCTGCTCGAAAAGACAAGCTAAAAAAAATTGGGAAAATGTTTTGCTTGTTTGGGGCCTAAACACATAGCAAAGTTCTGCAGGGTTAAGGGAGTTACCTGTCCATCAGTCAATATGTGAGCAAAATGACAAGCAGCCTGATGATAACAATGACAGTGTGGAAGATTGTAACACTAGCTCTAAGCTGTCATCTGTGTCAAGCACTGTAAAACCAAAGACTGAAGGGCAAACAACTGTGCTGCTTCAAACAGTTAAGGCATGGATAGAAGGGTCCGGCAGGTAAAAAATTAGTATGTTGCTTATTGGACAGAGGCAGCCAAAGAAGCTTTGTGTGAGAGAGTCTAGTGAAAACACTAGAATTACCAGTGCTGAATAAAGAGACGCTGAATCTTCACATTTTCGGAGCTGAGTGTCCTGTAAGTAAAGAACGCAACATTGTGAAATTGACACTTGAAAGTGTATGGAATGAGAATCATAGAATAGAAATTGCAGCAATAGGGACTCCTCAAGTCTGTACTGCTATTGTGAAAGTTCCTGGAGAAGCTTAAAACTAAGCGTCTGCAACTTGCAGATTTTTTCTCTGAGGACACTAATGATTCTAAGCTTTCAGTGTTAATAGGAGCAGACTACTACTGGCAAGTGGTATCAGGTAGAATCAAGAGATTAACTGAATCTCTTGTGGCCCTGGAAAGTATTTTCGGATGGACTGCTCAAGGACCAATTCCCATGTTCAGTGTAACCGACACAACCTGCATGCAAATTTGTTTAGAAGAAGATACGCAGATATCAAAACAGTTGCGTGCCTTTTGGGAAGTAGTGTCTTTGGGCATACTGAACAAGACGACTGAGAGTCTAGAAGAAATAGAAGCCGTACAACACTTTAACCAGACAGTAGTTTTTAAGGATGGACGTTATCAGGTTGAGTTACCCTGGAAACCAAATAAACAAGAACTACAAAACAATTTCAAGGTGGCTAAGAAGAGGTTTGAAAAGCTGCAGAGAAACCTAAAGGCTGATGTAACCTTTTACACAAAATACAAAGACGTAATACAAGACTATTTACAGCAAGGCATTTGTGAAGATGTTCCAGCCAATGACTCACAAGCAGAAAAAACAGATGCTGTTGAATACTATCTACCACAACATGCTGTGCTTAGAGAAGACAAAAAACAACAACTAAACTAAGGGTAGTGTTTGATGCATCCTCACATGAGGAGGGTTATCCATCACTAAACGACTGCTTGCTCGCTGGACCAAACTTGAATCCTGACTTGCTAGACGTTCAAATTGCACAAAATTGCATTTACTGCTGACATCATTAAGGCATACTTGCAGATCGCTCTGGTAGAAAAGGAAAAAGATGCTGTCAGATTTCTCTGGCTACATGATCCTCCAACTGATGATAAAAAAAATGAGCTGCGCATTATGCGAATGTGTAGAGTGGTTTTCGGAGTGTCCCCAAGTCCATTCCTGTTAGCTGCAACTATTAGGCATCACATTCAGTAAAAGGAGTCAGAACAGCCTAAGACAGTGGAGGCCTTGAGAGATTCGCTCTATGTGGATGATTTCATTGTGAGTTCTCATGAGGTGGATGAGGCACACACTATCTCCAAAGCTTCCAGAGACATCTTACTAGATGCAGGCATGAAATTGTGTAAATGGGTGACAAATTCACCAGAACTGAGAGCAAGATGGACAGGAAATGCAATGGAGCAAAACCTAGTACCGGGTAGCGGTGGAAATGTACTAAAGGTATTAGGTTTAGTATGGAGACCAGAAAGCGATGATTTTGTGTTTGATTTCAAGCAAATGTTGAGTGTTTTGGAGAGGAAAGGAAACACAAAAAGAAATGTGTTGCAAACATCTTTGATCCCATTGGGTTCCTGACTCCCTTCACTGTTAGAGTGAAATGTCTTCTTCAGGAAATGTGGGAAAGGGGACTTAGTTGGGATGAACACTTGCCTTCAGATTTGACGAGAATGTGGAATCAGTGGTGTAGTAAAGTGCCACAGCTTCACTTGATTGCCATATCAAGATGGTACAAAATAGAGATTCAACCTAATGTTCAAGCTCACAAATTGCATGTGTTTAGCAACGCCAGTGAAAAGGTGTACAGCGCAGGTGCGTACCTGCAAGGAAAAAATGAAAATGAAGAAACTGTAACCAGTTTTGTAGCATCAAAGGCAAGAGTTGCTCCTTTGAAGAAGCTTACTTTACCACGTTTAGAGTTAATGGGAGCTCTAATCTGAGCTAGAATAGGACATAATCTGCTTTGTCTCTTGAAGATGGAGAAAAATCTAATTCGCATGTGGACAGATTCAGTAATTGTTTTACGCTGGATACAGAGTTCTGCACAAAAATGGAAACCATTTGTAGCTAACAGAGTAGCTGAGATACAGAATCTCACAAACCCTGAATCATGGTCCCATTGTAATGGGAAAGACAATCCAGCTGATTTAGCCAAAAATTTATTTTTTAGATGAAAATGTGTAGGTGGACGATTACAACAATCTAAATTCAGTTTCAGAGAACGGCACCCATGGGTGCTTCCCATGAAGCAAAGATATTCAGAATTACTAGTTCAGAGTTATCATGAAGGAGTGATGCATTTAGGTGTAACTGGGGATACACTGATTCAGGTGAGAGAGAAATATTGGATTTTGCGTGGCCGACAGCTTGTGAAGCAAATAGTAGGACACTGTCATGTTTGTAAAAGATTGACAGCCAAACCAGCTCAGCAAACTACTGCACCTCTGCCAAGGGACAGAGTTACTGAAGCACCACCCTTTGAAGTCACAGGGGATTGATTTTGCCGGCCCATTGTATGTCAAATCTAATGGTGCACCAAAAAAGGCATATATTGCGCTCTTTACATGTGCTGTTACTCGGGCGGTACATTTAGAGTTAGTGTCAGATCAGACCACAGAGAAATTTCTCCTCGCTCTGAAAAGATTTATAGCAAGAAGAGGTCTGTGCAAAATAATATACTTGGACAACGCAAAAACATTCAAAAGGGCAGACCAAGATTTAAAGGAACTGTGGAGATCCTTTAAAACCTCTGAGCGTACAGATTTCTTTTCTTCAAGGTCTATTACTTGGAAACTTATTGTGGAGCGTGCTGCATGGTGGGGAGGCTTTTGGGAGAGACTTGTTAGATCAGTAAAGCCTCACACTGAGGACAATTGAGGGACTCAAACACAACTATTAAAAAAGGTTCAAACATTCACTGATGCTCCAGAAGGAAACACGATGCATTAAGAGCCGGGGGTGAAAACTTTTGAACAGGATGAGGATGTCCCAATTTTTCTTATTTTGTTTAAATATCATTGTTTTTCATTTAGTACTGCCCTTCAGAAGCAACAGAAGATACTTGCATGTTTCCCAGAAGAACAATTAAGAACAATTTACCTTGATATTCAAATTCAAAAGTTTTCACCCCCGGCTCTTAATGCATCGTGTTTCCTTCTGGAGCATCAGTGAATGTTTGAACCTTTTTTAATAGTTGTGTTTGAGTCCCTCAATTGTCCTCAGTGTGAAAAGACGGATCTCAAAATCATACAGTCACTGCTGGAAATGGTTCAAATATGCAAAATAAATTCTTGAAAGCTGAAGAATCTGCAGGACCTGGAGGATTGTTCAGAAGAACAGCTCAGTTTAACTGCTCAGGACAAACAAGGGACTCATGAACAACCATCACAAAACAAAAAAACAATCATAGATCATCCAGGTAACCACACACAGTATTAAGAATCAATGGTTCACATACTTTTGAATGGGGCCATTTTAATAAATTCAGCTATTTTTTTTTTTTTTTCTTGTGGACTAAATGTAAACATCTTTTATGCAAAATATCTTACTCAGGACAGTACTAAATAAAAAATAACATGCATTTTGTATGATCTCTCTTATTTTATTATTTTATTTTTCACAGATTCTGCAAGTGGTTCACTTACTTTTTCTTGCAACTGTAATTGACTCGCTATATTGCTAAATGTACACAACAGAAAAATATACTGGTATGGCTACTCTTGAGACTCCCCTGCTTCATAGCATAGTTAATGATATGTTAAAGCATGATTGGTTACACGGTAGTTTGTGACGTCAGGAACACCAGCAATTTCAAGAGAAAATACTCAACAATGGTGTTGACTTGCACATGGATTTGCACATGGTTTGTTTGAAAGCATATTAAAAACACTGCATAGACATAAAAACAACAATAAAAACCTGATTTTCACCACAGGGGGGTCTTTAACAATACAATACATAGAGCTTTATACAAGAGCACAAGGGTAATCATTAATAAACTGCAATTTGCAGGATTGGTTCAAATCCAGATTATTACACTGCTGTATATTAATAACAATTTCATAAAAATCAAATACTATAAGCACATCTTTTATAGAAATAATATACCTGAGATCAGGCCGTTTGTCTCCACTCTTTAACTTTAGTGGCTCCTTCATAGAGCCGTCACTCTTCATAGACACACAGCTGGACTCTGGGTTTGAGCTCTTCTGCTGGACTGAACTGTAACAGAGAACAGATTCAGTTTAATCCTTTAGATTACTGTGTTCATTCTGTATGAGAGGAACCATATTAATATAAAATGTAACAGAACAGATTGGCCAGTGAACACATAGACCAGGTGCTTGACAAAAAGACACGAGACAAGAGTGAATGAACACTCAACCTGTGCGCTCGAAACAAGAGATAAAACATGGAGCATGAATGTCTGAACACCAACACTGAACTGAAACTGAACTCAACAGAAGTGTCAGGATCTGAACACCTCGCTCCACACACACAATGTTTTACACAGAAGAAAGAGTTTTATAAAGGATGAGTTATAAAACTGACGCTCAGTTTATGATATTCAAATGAGGTCATTCCTGAAGACAAAGAACCACTTTGCCACCTAAAACTGTAGTGTCAGGATTGGCTGTGACACTCTGAAGGAGAACCAATCTGAGTGACCCACTGCGTGACCCCACCGCTGCTCACCTTTCATTAAAGACACAGAGACTAATGCAGTGGTTCTCAAACCTTTTTGGTCGTGTTATATATAACAGTTTTTGACAGCGCCTCACAAGTTCAGCTTCTTGTAAGTTAGTATTCCCACCAGAACGCATGCAATAGCAGCTTGTGATTCCGTCCCCTGAAGCAATCGATGCTTTTCTATGTTGAGCAACTTCTGTGTTGGGCTTGTTCAGACAGTGACAAGTCAAGAATCTGAAGAATGATTCAGTGTAATTGGCGTTCCATGCCGCTTTATAAAGGCAGAGCGCCAACCGCTAATAACGAACTTGAACGCTGTTGCAAAACAATTTTTTTCCCCTGCTAATCCCACATGCCCCACACTTTGAGAACCACTGGACTAATGTTCTTGTATTTCCTTTTAGTGTTAGTGTGTCTTAGAGTAATCAGTAAAGTTTTGTTTGTGTTCACATGATGATGTTTGTTGGTTTTATGTTCACAAACTGAGGTCTCTGGTTCGGTCAGATTCTGACTACCGTGCCCAGAATATCAATCTGATCAATATTAATTGTTACTGTTTATAGACAAAACAGTGATAATTTAATAAACTGACAGATAGTTATATGAGCACATCTATAAGCACATCTTTTATTGAAATGTTATTCTGAGTACCTGAGATCAGACCGTGTGTCTCCACTCTTAAACTTTAGTGGCGGCTCCATAGAGCAGTTACTCTTCATATAAACAAAAATAAAAACCTGATTTTCACCACAGGGGATCTTTAACAATACAATACATAGAGCTTTACACAAGAGCGCAAGGGTAATCATTAATAGACTGAAACTTGCAGGATTGGTTCAAATCCAGATCATTACACTGCTGTATATTAATAACAATTTCATAAAAATCAAATACTATGAGCACATCTTTTATAGAAATAATATACCTGAGATCTGGCCGTTTGTCTTCACTCTTTAACTTTAGTGGCTCCTTCATAGACCCGTCACTCTTCATAGACACAGCTGGACTCTGGGTTTGATCTCTTCTGTTGGACTGAACTGTAACAGAGAACAGATTCAGTTTAATCAAAAACACTTTGAGAAACTTTATGATCTTTTTATTTCATTTAGTTTAAAAAAAAAAGGCAAAATTATTTTTATTATTTTTTCTGTAAACTGTTTCATTTTGTGTGTGTCTGATCTGTGATGTAACACAATATTTAACAGTGTTTGTTGAAAGTACCTGCATCCTGGAGAAAAATCTCCATCTCTGGATCCTTGTGAATCAGTCATGATGAAGCTGCAGGAGAATCTGATGAGTTTGATCTCCTCCACTGACTCTGAATCAACAAAACATTCAGACACTAAATTAAATAATTAAATGAATTAAACAACCTTCATTACTTAGCTGAACATATCTCGAGTGTGGGAGAAGAAGGATCATGTGACTGTGTAAACTCAAGCTCAGTCACATGTTCATACATACAGTGGTGGTCAGAATTATTGGCACCCTTGGTAAATATGATCAAAGATGACTATAAAAATAAATCTGCATTGTTTATCTTTTTGATCCTTAATTCATAAAATAAGCAAAAATCTAACCTTTCATTGAAGGAAAAGAATTAAAAGTGGGGGGAAATCACATTATGAAATAAATGTTTTTCTCCAAAACACGTTGGCCACAATTATTGGCACCCCTAGAATATAAAATATCTCTGAAGTATATTCCCATTCATATTTTTTTTTATAGCACACTAGGGTGATCATGAACATGAAATTGTCCAGCCATGACTTCCTGTTCCACAGGAGTATAAACATGAGGAAACACAAAGGCCAAATTCCCGTAATCATTCATCACAATGAGTAAAACCAAAGAATATAGTTCTGATGTGCAGCAAAAGATTGTTGAGCTTCACAAAATAGAAAATGTCTGTAAGAAAATAGCTAAAGCGTTGAAAATCCCCATTTTTCCACTATCAGGGCAATAAATAAGAAGTTCCAATCAACTAAAGATGTTACAAATCTGCCTGGAAGAGGACCTGTGTGTAAATCGCCCTAATGCGCGGTGAAGAGGAAAGTTTGAGTGGCCAAAGACTCTCCAAGGATCACAGCTGGAGAATTGCAGAGATTAGTTGAGTCTTGAGTCTCAGAAAGCCTAAAAAAATTATCAAACAGCACCTACATCCCCACAAGTTGTTTGAGAGGGTTTCAAGAAAAATCCTCTGCTCTCATCCAGAAACAATCTCCAGCATATTCAGTTGTCAGACAAGACTGGAACTTCAAACAGGACCGACTTCTATGGTCAGATGAAACTAAAAAAGAGCTTTTTGGAAGCAAACCCACCAGATGGGTTTGGTGCACACATGGATAGAAAGTACCCCATGCCCACGGTTAAATATACTGCTGGATCTTTAAATGTGTGGGCCTATTTTTCTGCTGGAGCTCCTGAACATCTTGTTCAGATACATGGTATTATGGATTCTATCAAATACCAAGATAAAAAAATCAAAACCTGACCGATTCTGCTAGAAATCCAATAATGGGCCGTGGTTGGATCTTCCATCAGGACAATGATCCAAAACAAACATCAAAACCAACACAAAAATGTGTCTCTGAGCACAAAATGAAGCTTCTGCCATGGCCGTCCCAGTCCCCTGACCTGAACCCTAAAGAAAATAAGTGGAGTGAACTGAAGAGAAGAAACACCAACATGGAGCTGGGAATCTGAAGAATCTGGAGAGATTCTGCATGAAGGAATGGTCTCTGATCTCTTGTCAGGTGTTCTCCAAACTCATCAGGCATTATAGGTGAAGACTCAGAGCTGTTATCTTTGCAAAAGGAGGTTGCAAAAAGTATTGAATAAAAGGGTGCCAATAATTGTGGCCAACGTGTTTTGGAGAAAAACATTTATTTCATAATGTGATTTTCCCCCCACTTTCAATTCTTTTCCTTCAATGAAAGGTTAGATTTTTGCTAATTTTAGGAATTAAAGATCAAAAGGATAAACAATGCAGATTTATTTTTATAGTCATCTTTGATCATATTTATCAAGGATGCCAATAATTCTGACCACCACTGTATGCTGTTAAACTTCTGAAGAATCACAGACATCACCTAACCCTAACACAAAAGAAACCTTGAAGTGAAAGAAACCCTTTATTAAAGATTTTATATCAAACAATCACTTAAAATGTCCTCCAGAGATTCATATTAATATGAGGAAGTCTCCACACATGAACACTCACCTATACACGATACACGGAAATCCCTGCTTAAACTTTGATAAACGTTTCTATTAAACACTTTGATGCTCTGTTTTTACGGATCGTATTTGTATTTTACCTGCTTAAAATGTCGAAAGTGAAAAGAAGTTAGAGTTCACCTTAAGTTGCATAGACTGTCAATAGAGGTACACTTACTATACCATATAACTTTTGTTCAAAATTTACTAAATGTAGGCCCATACAATGAGCAAGTACATCATGAGTCCATCTTCCAGCTTGTGTTTTTGTCTTATCCTGAATCATACGATACACCTATAATAAGTGTTTATACTCTGACTATATGATGTTAAGTCTATGTTAAATATACAGCCTAATAATCTATAAGCCAAGGCATATTTAATTTCACTCATTCCCTTCATCTTGAAAACAAATATGTTTCATGTGTCTCAGTGCACTGAAATATTTTATTAAAGTACTTACTATTTTGATGTTTGTTCTCCGTTAATAGATCATGTTTTCTCCTTCATGGCAAAACACTTTCAGTTCTGAACTAAACTTTGTGTTCAGAAAAGAGTATGTGTCATCTAACAGGTATTTCTGGATTTGAAAAATTTTATTTTTGTTAGATGCATGCAGGTCTTAAAGTGACAGCAGCCTAATAGTAAACATGCTGCCGCTTGTCCTTAAAGGGATAGTTCACCCAAAAATGAAAAATTCTGTCATTATTCACTCTCTCGTGTTGTTCCATACCTGTATTAATTTCTTTCTTAAAACGCTGATTAACAACTCAAGGAACATTTCTGAACATTTTGAAGAATGTGGGTAACTAAACAGTTGCTGGTCCGCACTGGCTTCATAGAACAAAATATACTATGGAAGTCAATGGGGACCAGTACTGTTTAGTTACCCACATTCTTCAAAATAACTTTTAAGTAGAAACTCATTCAGGTTTAAAATAACTAATTTGACACTAAATGGCAGAATTTTCATTTTTGGGTCAACTGTTCCTTTAATGTTAAAACATTTATTATTGTTATCTTGTTACAGGTCCATCTGATCTGTTCATTTTATGTCATTATTTAAGTATTTAACTTAATATTGTGTGTTTCGTACATTTATTTATTTTATTTTTTTATAGGAAGATACTGTTTATCTTAAGTTATTTTAACCGAGGGGCCCCCAAATAAAATTCTGCTTATGGCCCCATAAAGGATTGGGCTGGCCCTGAGGTTGAGTAATTAATGACTGAATTTTCATTTTTGGGTGAACTAACCCTTAAATAGAAAGCATATCTTAAAATAGGTCAGTGTCATTGTTTTGTGTCAAGATGCACACCAGTATTTTTTTTTTCTAAAGCATGTTTTAAAAAGCTTCTTAAATGTCCTAATATAACTAAGGGTGTTTTCACAGCTGTAGATCGATTGGATTGTTCCGAAACAGGGACTAATTTTGTTACAATGTTGCATTTTCTTCTTGGTTCGGTTTGCTTTCACAAGGCAATATTTCAAAGGGCACCAAAATGTGTTTATGCAAGTCACATGCGTGTGCAACTGTCCTCTTATTGGTCAGAGTTTTCTCAGCGTCTTCCATTAAAATGATTGACAAGTGCGCTCCATGAGCATATTGTGGCTTTTTTGTACTGTCGAGACACACGCAAACACTATACAAATGTAGCCGTCATTCCTGCTGTTAAATTAAATTCATATTAATTCAAGCAGCTCTCTCTGTATCTCTCAGTGCTGTCTATTAGGCTAACAGCGTCGAGACCCACGGAAACACTATATGAAAGTTATAATACAGCAAGAGCAGGAATCAAGGCTTCGTCAGGACAGCGTTCTTGCAGACTTGCACGATTACACAACGTTTTAAAATGCTGAGGTGCTCTTTGGTTTTTAACTGCACTGCAGTAATTAATATGCTCACTCACAGATTCAAACACTGCTGCATTTTATATAACGCTTTTTCCACTATGAAATATGATATCGTTTGGTTCGTCCGCTCAGGTGTGAAAGCACCCTAAGACATAATCCTGGCTTCTAAGCCCTGTCCTTAAAACCGGACCAATAATTACAATATAAGAATAATATCTGGCAGTTTTGTATGTCCATCTGTCTGAGGTCCTCGTGAGTGTTGGCATCATCTGAAGTCTTCACAAGTGAGGGTGGATCCAAATTGGAGCTGGCGTAATCTCTAGTAACCTTGCTGGACATCCTGAGATAGAAACAGGAGAAAGATTAGCATAGCTGCTGTTTATGTTATTTCAGGCAAAAGATGATCATGTGCGCTTTTTACCATTTCATCACATATAACTAAAGTACAAGGTTATGAGATGTGTTATGCTTGGCTAAAGAATGTGTCTTTAATCTAGATTTAAACTGGGAGAGTGAGTCTGAGCCCCAAACATTATCAAGAAGGCTATTCCAGAGTTTAGGGGTAAAATGCAAAAAAGCTCTGCCCTCTTTTAGTGGACCTTGATATGCTGATTAGCAACTCAAGGAACATTTCTGAATTTTATCAATGCTGAAAACAGCTGCACTGATTAATATTTTTGTGGAAACCGTTTTAACAGTTTAAACCTTTAAAAAAAAAAAAAAAAAGTAATTCAGGATTTGTTGTTAAATAGACCATAAACCTATAAACGTTAGTGTACTCAACTGGGGTCAGTAAGATTTTTTTAAAAGAAATTCATATTTTTATTCAGCAAGGATTTATATTATACTCTCTGAATATTATTATAAAATGTATTTGTGATAAAAATCAACATTTTCCTATTAATCAGATTTTCCTCACACTAATTCAGTAGTTGCAAATATGAAAGAGTTCAACAAACTTTAAATTACTTTTTCATAAAAATAAATAATAATAATAATAATAAAAATGTAGGTGTGACGGGGGTTGTGATTTTTTTGCCCAAATTGGCCACTGCTCTAAATCTAGTGAATAAATGGAGAGCACATGGCATGCATGATATTAAGAAATCATGAATAATGTTGAAAAAACAAAGATAATTTTCACAAGTAATAGTTTATCTTTAATCTTTAATTGATGTAACGGGGTTGAGTCGTTAAGCTTGACAAACACAGTTTCACAATGTAATTTAGTTATAATTATTAAAGAAGGTGGTAACTTGCCTGTGTCTGCTCACAATGTTGTTCAGAAGACTTTTATGATGTCACTTCCTATTAATGGTGTCACATAAGTATCGGATCATTATTTTTATGGGGGGTTACATAATGGTTTGTGTAACGGGGTTGAGGGGTTACTGAGGTACGGAACTAAATAATGTGATTTTAATGAATAATCATGAATTTACTTAGAAAAAAAACATTACCAGCAAAAAAGCACAGATGGATATGGACTAGATGATGGACTTTTCTCATTTTATTATTCATATCCCAAGTACACTTTCATAGAAGGCCTTGAGGGACATGACAAAATAAAAAAAAAACTAAATAATTTGTAATATAAAGATAAAATGTATGTCATGTTTTTAAACATTATTAAAGGAGACATTTCAATTAATACAAAAAGCTTTTAAAAAAAAAATATTTTGGTGACCCAATAGATAAAATACACTGAAAAAGGTCAGAGGGTTTCGTGGAATGACTCATGTGCCATATTTTGCACAATGGCCAGGAGAATCTGACCTATGAATGTCAAAAACAGTTTAATTCAGATGTTTAGGCACAAACCCTAATACATTTAACTGTATTATATCAAAGTTTTGACTTGTTTTCAATTGTAATGATATAAGCTGAAGTGTGCACCTGCAGTCACCAGACAGGATCAGTCCGGCCCTCATCTCATTCAGATCTCTAATAACCCCTGCCTGCTTTTGGTCATACACAATCTAATATTAAAAGAATAAGTCTTACTTGAATCCAGGGTGAGATTCCTGCAGTGGTTCCTCATCAGATGAGTCACTTCTCATTTCCTCTGGGATCCATGACACATCACCAGGTTCGTCCATGAAAACAGAGGATGATTCATCATCGCTGTACACAGGACTGGGCAGTGGAGTTGATGTCTGCATCAAACAGAATGATTTCACAAATGACTTGCCCTCCTACATTATGTAAACAGATGGTGTACAATTAATTCTAGGCATGAGTGTTAATCTACCTGATGAATGATGTGAAGGTCAGAGGTTACACTGTGAGCCAAAGTGAAGCACAGATGATTGAGGGGCCAGTGGAGAGAAAGCCTCTTGCTCTGGGTCAGCAAACACTGCAGCACTGGCTCTAGATGCATCTTCCCCTTCATTGCTTGCAAATCCTTATCCTTATATCTTCTTATCTCCCAAATCCTTATAAACATGATGATGACACCTATTGAATCATAGGCTACGACGCAAGTTATGCTGCATTCCAGACGAGGCTGGACATTTGATGGACATGTTTTGATTGTCACGTGCTTATTTGTTTTCAGTTCCCGCTACTCATCATTCACCATGGACACTGATTACCCTCACAGCTGTTTGTTATTTGCATTGTGTATTTAGTTCCTGCCTGTGTTCTGTTCAGTGTCCGGTATTGTTTGATGTTGCTTGTGTTTCCATTCTTTGAGATTAAACTACGTTGTGTTACTTGTATCTACTGTCCTCGTCTTCCTTGGAGTGAACCCGTAACACCCAATTTAAATGTCCCACTTGTGTGCTCAGTGTCACACGTCATGTTCACATGTTGATCATGTGATGTTGCCACAAAACAACGAGATCATATCGCGTTTTGGCAAAAACAGAATAAAAATAACATAATTGCTTTGAAACAGCTGACGTAAAGCAAAAACGAATGTATCATTACATAAACTTAATGTCTAAAGTTAAAGTTTGTTTTTACGTTTACGCTCATTAGAAACAGGACTTATCGACATCTTGAAAGTGACGTCAAATAACACGTCTCGCTGAGGTCGGGGTTGATCGATGTACCCCGACTTAAAAAAAAAAAAAAAAAAAAAAATGCACCCGACTTTTCCTATTAATTCCAGAGGTATAAAAAACCAACTGAAAATAAAATCTTTATTTTTGTATTGTCAAAGCAAAGGTGCAGACTTTTATTTTATTCAGGAGTCTCATGCTTGTGAAGCAGATGTAAGTTTTTGGAGAAGTCAGTGAGGGAATGATGTTTGGTTCTCATCTGCAGGGGGAGTTATACTATTAAAAGGTAAATTCAAAGGACACATTCACAGTAAGCTAACAGATACTGAAGGAAGATGGATAATTCTGCATGTTAGTATTGATCTTTTTCAATTTATTGTAGTAAATGTTTATGCCACTAATAATAAGCAGAAGAATAATCATTTGTTTTTAACATTTGAGAGTAAAATCAACCAATTGTTTTCTAAATTTCCTTATGCAATGATTATTTGGGGTGTGGTCTTTAATACTGTTATGGATGAAGAAATAGACCCCCTAAAAACAATGAAAAAACATGTGAATTAAAAACCATATGTGCAAGATTGGATCTTTTGGATATCTGGAGATATACTTACCCAAACCAAAGAATGTAAACCTGGAGCAATAATGATTTGACTAAACAATCTCGTATTGATTTTTGGCTAATTTCTGCAAATAGTGCAGATGAAGTTAAATTAGTGAAAATTGAATCTTCAGTATCAACAGATCACAATAATGATTAAAATCAACAAAGATTCTGTTCTGTTCCCAAATCTTCCTCTGTCAGAGCTCCATCTAGGGATAACAAATGCTTACTTCCTAATATACAGTATATTATTGTATATTTCTCAGGTTAATTAAAAAAAAAAAGTACCCCAACTTCAGAGGTCGAATGTCCCACTTTGAGTGGCGTTCCAGACGTTATTTCCTAGGAGGTGATAGGAAAAATCCAAATTCCCATCTGTCTGGAACGCAGCATTAATATAGAACAATAAAACGTCATCAGTATCACTAGTGGTAAACAAATAGAGCAAGATAGATCGCACTTTGGTAATTGTGGTTTTTATGTGCGCTGAAAAAAAAAGGAGGAGGTGAAAGAGGAGAATATGGAAGCGGTCATCCCTCTCAAAGGTCATTTACTCGTTTTAATTGCTGAAATCAGTGTATATTCAGACTATAAATTGTTATTGCAATACTTGCGTTATTATTTAATGTTTGCAACACAGAAGTAGCAATAGTGTGTTGTTGAAAACACTTTGTGAAGCTGTTTAAAACATATAGCTTACATGAGCACTGCTTTCAGCGGCAATGCAAAAGCAGGTTTAAATAATCCGGTATGACTGTAATTTCAAAGGTTTAATAGACATAACCGAATCGTTGTCATTTAGGAATAAGATCGTGTTCTTTTGATTAATCGAGCATACATAAGAACTTACAGCTAAAGTATTTTTGTATGTCATGTTTTACCAGACCTCAAATTTTGAAATTATGAAAGTTGCTGCTAAACATCTATATTTAACTGTTTTACTGTAGTTAAATATTGATGTTTAGCAGCAACTTTCATGCACTCTTTCAGAGATAAAACTAAAGCGTTGCGCTGGAATTAAGACCCGCCTTCTTTGATTTGATTGGCCATCTCACTCATTCTGACATTGAACGCTGAGACAGAGCAACCTAAAAACTTTTAAAGCTTTTTTGTCCTCCAAATAACAAACAGAGCAGCATCAAGAATATCAAATATTGAGGGACAATTTAGCCATTTCTAATTTTGGGGGAAACTTTAGGGAGTCCCTCTAAATGTCTACTGTGGCTAAATCTAGCATATACTCTACATTTCATAAAAGATATATATCATATCTTCTACATTTAAAATTTATAATAAACGACTAGGCTCCTATACACAGAGTGTATAAAAAAAAACATCTCAGGCCTAACTTAATGCAGAGGAAGCCGCCTCTTTTCCAAGTTATGTCTCTGAAGCGTCAGAGTTAGAGCCCATTCTTCTTTAGTTGTGGGTTTAAAAAAAAAAAAAAAAACGATGAATAAATATCCATTTAGTTTAGCCAGCCTGCTATTTAGCACAAGCATAAACTATAGCGGGAACAGAACGAAAAGTGAGTCTTCTCGCGTACCACCGCGATATGATTCGCGATTTGGGACTTGGGAGAGAATGGGTTTCTTGGTTTTTTAGTATAGTATTTAAAAATTATTTAGCCCTAATTTACTCATTCTACTCACTAAAATAATAGGATAAGACAAATAAATTGAGAAAATGTGAATTCTATCATTTATTTTTATTTTATTCATAGCTCCCACAACATCATAACGGTCTCCACCCGGCGAAATCGAGCCCTGATTCAGACCAGCAATGTGACATCAGGCTATATATATGATATAGTCTCAATCTATATTGCTTTGTAAAATATACTGATACATCTTAAAAACTCTGTATTGCCCACCCTAGTGTAAAAAAAGAGAGTAATTACACTAATTGTGACAGGGAGTCAAAGTAAAAAAAAAAAAAAAAAAGTTGTGTGAAGATTAGCACAGCAAACAGGAACACACTACAGAAGAAAACACAATGCTGAAGGAGCAAAGCTTCTAAAATTCAGTCACATTCAGTGAATAAATGGCGCCACCTGCTGGAGAAAGAGGAAAGTACACAATGAAAGAAATCAATGTAATATTTTAATTAAATCAGAAAGAGAATATTACTCAATGAGGCTGGTTTAGACTGAAAACCATGTTTATTTAAGAATTATTTGACTGTCTGCTGGCTTATAGACAGAGTTTGTCTTTCACCAAGTGACAGACACCAAATACAATCTGTATCAAATTCAGTGTAAAACTATGAGCTGAGAAATGATGAGCAAACGCCAGATAAAGGCGCTTCATTTCAGTGGATTCTATAAAAACGTGGACGGTTATTCTCTCTCTGAGATCGCTATCAGATGATCCTCGATCTCTTTTTCTGACAGAGTCCTGAAAGACACAGACAGATATTCTCTATATAAATATGTTTACATTTCTTCCTTTAGCAGAAGCTTTTATTGTATTTTCTTATGAAGTGAATGTTTGCTGTCAGACACTTCTTTCTCTCTCTGTACCTGAATTTAGGGTTTTCCTTGGTCACAACAGCCACTTCCAGCTCAGTGCTTTTGAAGTCCATGGAAAGCACAGAAGACAAACACGAGATCGCCATCTAGAGGACAGGAGACAAACGTGAGCGTTATAATATTCAGTCAACACACTGCTGACAAACATCAACATCTCAACTATTATACTACACAGCATTCTGTTTAAAGCATCAGTGGTGTTTTTCTGTGGCCTAATATTTTTGATGATATGTAATTAAATTGCTTGTTATGTTTTCAACACTGATAATAATCAGAAATGTTTCTTGAGCAGCAGATCATCATATTAGAATGATTTCTGAAGGATCATGTGACACTGAAGACTGTAGTAATGATGCAGAAAATTCAGCTTTGAGCACAGGAATAAATTACAGTTTACTATATATTCACATAGAAAACAGCTATTGTACTTTATAATAATATTTCTCAATTTTTACTGCATTTTTGTTCAAATAAATGCAGTCTTGAGACTTAAAAAAAAATCATACCAAACTTTATTACTGTGAATGAATCTATTTTGCATAGAGCGCCATGTAAACGTGTCGCACACCTCTACGGTCCTGTCGAACGTCAGCTCAGGCTGTTTCTTCAGCTTCTTCTCCAGGTAGCTGTTGGCCTCCGTGTGTTTGGCCCCGACGCTCGTGGCCCTGAACCCGCAGAAATACCCGGCCGGGTCACATTTGTAGAGCACGGGTCCCATCTGAGGGTCCATGGCGATCAGCATCATACCTGAATCACAGACAGGATCTTAAACACTGCAGAACCGACTGATTATTTGAGTCTGTGCAGACGAACACACTCACAGCAGCCGAGCGGCCTCATCTCCGCATTCTGTGTGTAAACCTGTGAGAGATCCGCGATACGCCGGCACAACATGTCCGCTGTGATGTCGTAACCGAACTTATACTTCCACTCGCCGGCCTCCACACGAGCACGATGAACCTGAGAACGGCTGTCAGCTACAAACACACACAAATACACGTTTTAATAATGGATGAACTCTGCAACATCAACACTATTGTCTTGTGTAAAGCAGCTGAATTGGCTTTGAAACAATGGCTATGTTTCCATCCAAAGTTGTGAATTTAACTTGTGTGCAAAATTGGAATATGGCATAAAACATTTGCGTTTCCATCCCATGTGTTCAAGAGAACAAAATCGTCACTTTCTGGTGCAAAATATCAGTAATAAAAATGGAAGTTGCTCTTTTTTCCTCCATAATAAATTGGTTTCGTCTTAGAGCGTCAGACGAAACACAGTAAACGCTGTCATGTTCTCTTGCGTTCGGGTGCTGGTGTTTGGGAACACAATCATGTGAGACGCTTCTGGAGGGAATTAAACAAATTATTCTGATGACAGACTTTGAGTAAGATTTTTCAGAACCAGTTACCCAATCACAGCCTCTGCTAAGGCAAAGTCACAAGTTTATTGAAGGATTTATTCAGTAAATGTGTTTCCATCGTAGTTTATTATTCTTATTGAATACTAAATGATCCAACTATTTTTTTTTTTTATGTGCATCTTGGCTTATTTTACTAAATATCCCAAAATTCACATAAAAATAGGTGGATGTAAACATACTGACACGGTTATTGACCTACATCAACATTGATCTGAATGACACTATTGTCTATTTAGAGTGGCTTTACAGCAGAATTTGAATTTGTCTCATATTTGTTGAAGTTCGTATCATTGATTCTGTTATTTTCACTGTGAAGCTGCTTTGAAACAATCTGTATTGTATAAAGCGTTACAGAAATAGTGTGACTTAAAGGGATAGTTCACCCCAAAATGAAATTTCTGTCATTAATTACTCACCCTCATGTCGTTCCACACCCATAAGACCTTTGTTCATCTTCAGAACACAAATTAAGATATTTTTGTTAAAATCCAAGTTTTTTTTATCCTCCATTGAAAGCAACGAAATTACCACATTCAAGGTCCAGAAAAGCAGTAAAAACATTGTTAAAACAGTCGACGTGACTACAGTGGTTCAACCTTAATGTTATGAAGAGACGAGAATACTTTTTGTGCACAAAAACAAAAAAATAATGACTTTATTCAACAAATTCATCTCTCCCCTGTCATTCTGCTACACTATTTCCGTTGCAGCGCTTCTGTGTTTACATCTAAACGCCGGCTCAGTATTGGCCGACGCTGGTCACATGAGCAGCACAACGCATGCATGTGATCCTGACGCAGAAGCTAGCCAATAATGAGTCAGCGTTCAGACGTAAACAAAGAAGAGCTGAATTGCGTTCACTGCATCAACTGCGTACGAGTCTGACAGGGAAGAGACAAATTTGTTGAATTAAGTTATTTTTTTGTTTTTGCACACAAAGTATTCTCGTCACTTCATAAGATTAAGGTTTTAATGATGTCTTTCTGGACCTTGAATGTGGTAATTTCGTTGCTTTCAATTGAGGATAAAAAAAAAAAACTCTTGGATTTCATCAAAAATATCTTAATTTGTGTTCTGAAGATGAATGAAGGTCTTAAAGGTGTGGAACGACATGAGGGTGAGTAATTAATGACAGAAATTTTCATTTCAGGGTGAACTAACCCTTTAACATACAACGTGAGAGGAGACACACACCATAATGTCCAGTCATGACGCATCCAATCCGTGGAGTGAGACGGAACATGTTTGTCATTGTCGACGCATCCAGGAGTGTGTCCTGCACATGGAAAACAGAAAGAGTCACTTACACACACATACACACACACACACAGCTCAGCGTAATTTAAGAGCATCACAGCATCTCTGCAGATTTAGAAACACTCAGAAATGCTTTGAGACGCTTTAGCTTGTCCAGGAGTAAACCAGACTGACCAAGAAGAGCTGCTCTTGCAGACTGAAATAAACAAGATTAAACACTCCAGACTCTTTCTCAACACTAATCTTCAGGTGTGTTTATTACCGCAACTTTCTTCTGTGTGACGACCACCGCACAGTCCGTCCCTCTGATGCCCACCGAGGTCAGGCCGCTCTGAGTGATGGCTTTGAAGGCATATTCTGTCCAACACATTCAACATCACATCAACACAACATGCAACAGACTACAAGCTAACTTGGAATGTTCTCAGAACTTTAGCAAACGTTCTTCCAGTAACGTTAATAGAACGTTCATTTGAAGTTATCTGGTCTTTAATAACGTTCTCAAAACATACATCGGGTCATGGAACGTCCAGGAACATAATTTGTCTAACATGTTTTAAATGTTACTACTTGTTTCAGAACGTTCAGAGAACATTCAAAAGTAACATTCATATGTTTGCAAAATGGAATGTTCTTAACAAAACTGGACGTTTTGAACGTTCAGAAATAACACTTTAATAACATAATGGGAACGTTAGCAAAACATTCTTAGAACATGTTTTTGTTAGTTTGGAAGAACTCTTTAATTAGTGTGTTTCTGGAGATGATGATTTAGTGACTAATGAAGATTAAGTGTGACCTTAATGACTCCTGGACCTACTTTAATGTCGAAAAAAAAATAACATTTGATGACTAAAACCACATGCATTGGGTACACACATGCATTACACACAATATCACAATTATCCATTCATAATCTGTCACCAACAGTCCAAAACGATGCATCAGTCCAGTAAACATAAGCTGAAAGCATCTTTAATAGTTTGATACTTGATGAAAACCGGAATAATGGCTTATGAAATGGTGAATCTCTTACCGACTTGATATAATCGGCCTTCAGGTGAGAATATGGTGATGTGTCGATCAAACCCAGCATTTGAACCTCGAGACATGCTTATAAACACACTTTAGTGACTTTAGCAGCTCAATCCGTCAAATTCGTGATCCTGCAGGTCGAATGTGTTGAGAAGTGCGTCGAGTTGAGAGTGAATAAGCGATTTAAGACTTTCACTTTCTCTTTCATTCCGGCGCGTCATTAAACTCGACGAGGAACAAGAACACACAAACACACGCACACACCTGAGACTCGCACACATTCACCTCACAACGATTTGCTCGGAAATCTATCACATTTAACAAACTACATCTGCATATTTATATGATAAAAGTGACGGATTTTCAGATGGTACCCAGCTAAACATGTTCTATGTTTTGCTAACGTTCCCATTAGCCTAAGTTATGCAAACGTTATTTTTGAATGTTCTCTGAACGTTCCGAAACGAGTAACGTTTAAAAATGAATGTCCAACTAACATTTCAGAAATAAAACGTTCCTTTTTGTGCTAATGTTTTGAGATCATTATTAAAGACAGATAACATGAACGAACGTTCTCTATTAATGTTGTAAGAACCTTGACAGAACGTTAGTTCTATGAACGTTCCCTGTTAGCTGAGATAAAACCATGGTACTTTGTAATGTACCATGTTTTTTTTATTTATTTTTTTTTTTACGTGACTTCATAAAATACCATAGAATGCAATAATGGTTATGTCCAAAAAACACCACCACCAAAAATTAAATAAAAACAAAAAACTCATATTTGACTGATAGTGTTTTGTGATATTCCTTTGTTATTTAAATAAGGCTTTACCTCGTTTAGACAATCTTAAGGAGTAGTTTAGGATTCGATTCAAACTGAACGATTCACTCACATAATCGATGCAGTGGTTGCCATGGTGAAGGAGCTGAGGGCGGAGCTTGCAGTGGCGCTATTTAGGAGATGTCATTTTTTACATCAACATTAAATACAGTTACAAACTACACCGTTCAGGCATAACATTATGACCACCTTCTTAACATTGTGTTGCTGCCAAAACAGTCCTGACCCGTCGAGGCATGGCCCCCTGAAGGTGTGCTGTGGTATCTGACACCAGGATGTTAGCAGCAGATCCTTTAAGTCCTGTAAATTGCGAGGTGGAGCCTCCATGGATCGGATTTGTTTGTTCAGCACATCCCACAGATGCTCAATTGGATTGAGATCTGGGGAATTTGGAGGCCAAGTCAACACCTCAAACTCGTTGTTGTGCTCCTCAAACCATTTTTGCTTTGTGGCAGGGCGCATTATCCTGCTGAAAGAGGCCACAACCACCAGGGAATACCGTTTCCATGAAAGGGTGTACATGGTCTGCAACAATGCTTAGGTAGGTGGTACGTGTCAGAGTAACATCCATATGGATGGCAGGACCCAAGGTTTCCCAGCAGAACATTGCCCAAAGCATCACACTGCCTCCGCCGGCTTGCCTTCTTCCCATAGTGCATCCTGGTGCCATGTGTTCCCCAGGTAAGCTCTGTGGTCCAGTTCTGATGCTCACGTGTCCACTGTTGGCTCTTTCGGCGGTGGACAGGGGTCAGCATGGGCACCCTGACTGGTCTGCAGTTATGCAGCCCCATACGCAACAAACTGCGATGCACTGTGTATTCTGATACCTTTCGGTGATCGTGTATATTGACATTAACCCCAAAAAAAAAACAGTTCATGAGGACCTCCATCAGAAAGACCCTGAGACAGCTGTGCGTTCAGTCAGCAGCTCTTTATTAAACAATATCAAGTCAAATATTAAAGACAGCACTATTCTTTCGACTGTATTGTTTATATATGTTCAGCTACTCTTCGTTTACATTCAAAATGAATATTAGATTCATTCTGCAGTCAGCGCTGCATGTATTTATCAAACATACAGGACTTCAGCTCCTCCTTCTCTTATTGCTGGTTTCTGTGGAAGCTTAAAAAATAATAAAGGTAATTGTGCCTTTAAACTTCACAATTCTGAGTTTACAGCCAGAACTGAGATAAAAGGTCGCAAATACTGTTTTTATTTTTTATTCCGTGGCGGAAACAAGCTTCCATAGGTTTCTTTCCTCTCAAATCAGTTAAATATTATCAATGACAACAATGTGTGTGTGTGTGTGGGCGGAGTCTGTGATCAGACCTGCTCTCATTGGCTGCTTTCAGGAAAGTGCAACATGCAGGGAAAGAACACTGACACTTCCTGTCCAACACACACACACAACTTACACACGCTCAAGATTGTTCTCTGCAACACATCTTATTAATCAAATACACCTGTGATACACCTGAATATTACGTGATCAACAGGAAGAGGCTGGTGTTCTGATCCCAGAACAGTCTCAGTGTGTCATAACAGTTTTCAGCCATGTTCACATCAGCGTATAAAACACAGCAGAATGTTTCAGAGATTATACATATACAGTAACAGTCAAGAGCACAAATCACATTATTACTTCATCATATGTGCACATTTGTCTTATTATATAGAGTTAATCGTACCACTCACTGAAGTATTGCATTACAATATAGATGTGAATGTTTAAATATTCAAATGACAAGTATGAATATTCATGTGTGATGGTTTAGGGGCGTGGCTTGTGATGCGTGACTGGTGTGACGGTGTCTCTGCAGTTTGGCTCGTCCAGTTGTGCGTTTTAGTGTGAATTAGTCTGATGGGGATTACATTTCTGAATGTCTGCAGTTAAATAGTGAAGCCTGACAAATGCACCGCCTCTATGAGGTTACATCAATTATGTGTTATTCTGAGCGTTTCATCTCATTATAATGACTTTATATATGTGTGTGTGTGTGTTTAACCCCTGCGAAGTTCATGTAGCTGCGCTGCCACTTTCCTCAGTTCAGCTTCGATCTCCAGCAGCTCCTGAACGAGAGACAGAGAGTTCATGAATTCAGCACACATTTTGTTAATACACTCATAAATTATGACAAAATAAACATTTAGCAGTAAAACACAGTTATTATCCAGGCAGCCTGTAAGGGACCTCAAGATGACCAAAAAGTACATTAATGATTATTAATATATTGAAATAATCGAACTCTAATCTACCATAAAATGCTAAAAAAAAAATTGTGCTTTTGTATATTATTATAAAATAATAATAAATAATAGACATTTTCCTCAATAACTTTCTTTTAAATTAAAGAAGATACCGTTCTTGAAATGTTTGAAGTTACAAAACTAATCATGGTTAATTAATTTAATATATAATACTCCCAGTTTCTGCTAAAAAAATATTTGAAATCAAGCAGCTGTTGTGTTTACAGCAGAAAATACCCTTCAAATCAGTGTTATTTTATTATAATTAAGATACTATTTTAGTTTAGTATTTTCATATTTTCTGTTTTCATTTTAATTTGTTCAAGTTTTAGTAATTTTTTCATGTATTTTGTCATTTTTATTAGTTTTTAAAGTCTATATAAAGTCTATATGTGACCACAAAACCAGTCATATAAGTCGCACGGGTATATTTGTAGCAATAACCAACAATACATTGTATGGGTCAAAATTATTCATTTTTCTTTTATGCCAAAAATCATTAGGTAAGTAAAGATCATGTTCCATGTAGATTTTCTACCATAAATATATCAAAACTTTATTTTTGTGAGTGGATATGCATTGCCAAGGACTTCATTTGGACAACTTTAAAGGTGATTTTCTCAATATTTTGATTTTTTTTTTTTTTTTTTTTTTTTTTTTTTTTGCACCCTTTGCAGTTGTATCTCAGCCAAATATCGTCCTATCCTAACAAACTATACATCAATGGAAACTAATTTATTTTTCATATCATGTATAAATCTAAACATTAAAAAAATTACCATTATGACTGGTTTTGTGGTCCAGGGTCACATACAGACTTAGATTAAATCGTTTTTTTAAATAAATTTTTTTATTATTTTTCCACAAAATTATGAACCGTTTTCAACACTGATAATAATCATAAATGTTTCTTGAGCAGCAAATCATCATATTAGAATGATTTCTGAAGGATCATGTGACACTGAAGACTGGAGTAATGATGCTGAAAATTCAGCTTTGATCACAGGAATAAATTACATTTTACAATATATTCACATAGAAAACAGCTATTTTAAACTGTAATAATATTTCACAATTTTACTGCATTTTTGATCAAATAAATTCAGCATTGGTGAGCAGAAGACACTTTTAAAAACAATTTTGACACTTTTGACAAAAAAATATTAACTAAAGAAATATTAGTACTGTAATATTTCACTTTAACATTTAAGAACAATAATATAATAATAATTTTATTCTACAGTACAACTGTAAATTGTAAACCTAATATTTATGACTATCTTCATTTCTATGGCATTAGTCGCTCTGAGCCGCTGAAAACACCGTGTGTAAACGAACACAGTGCTGCGCTTCACTCTGAACACACAGCGCATATATTTATTTTATTAAAACTCATGCAGCCCTACTAGATCTGTGATAGACATTGGCAAAAACATGCCGCACATTTGTGAATCAGAAACGCACCTCATCTTCATCCTCCTCCTCCTCACGCTGTCTGTCCTCCTCTTCCTCTCCGTCTCTCTCGAACTGTCGCGTAGCTTCATCGCTGGCGTTCTCCATCTCCCGCTTCTGCTGCGGCTCCTTCCCATCCTTCTCCGGACTCTCTTCCTCCTTCACGCGCTCCATCTTCCTCACCAGCTCCTGCAGCTCTTCCTGCTTCTCCTCCTTCTCCTTCTGTTTGCTCCAGCCGGCGGTGTCGTTCATCTGCTCCGCCAGCAGCTCCTTCAGCTCCTTCTCCACCTTCTCCTTCTCCACCATCAGCTCCAGCTCGCTCTTCCTCTTCTCCTCCTCCTCCTCCTCGCTCTTGGTGCGTTTCTTCTCCAGCTGTTTTCTCTTCAGCTCCTTCAGCAGCTCCTCCAGCTCTTCATCTTGTCTCCTCTGGATCTCCGTCTCTCTGATCTCCTCATCCAGGTCTCGCTCATTCTGCTCCTTCTTCTTCATCGCTTCCTCCTCATCTTCATCATCCTCATCATCCTCCTCCTCCTCCCACGTGTCGTTAAGCTCATACTCGTCTGTCTCGCGAGAGTATTTGCGCTCTCTATCTTTCTCTGCAGAAAAACAGACGTGTATCAGATGTGTGTTTTACTAATCTCACATAACTGGATTAAAGGCTCGCTCACACCAAGGATGATAACTAAACGGTTTTATTAAACATCGTTCTAAGTGATTAGTAGAGTTCACACAATATCACTGAAATCACTTTCAGAGCAATTTTTTCCCACTGATGAATGATAAAAACATTGACAGCCAATCAGAGCAGACTTTAAAGAGCTTGAGCATTTAAAGCGGCAGACTACAACTAACGGCTGGTAGGAACTACAATGAGCTTCTTCCTGGGTTAGTGACATCACAAACCCTAAAATTTACATAAACCCCGCCCCCAGGAACACGCAACAAAGAAGGTGAGGCTATGTTGGGCTGATTTAGAGAAGAGGAAGAGTTGTTGTAGTAGAGTGTTGTTGTCATGCCGTCATTTTACGCCGGACTGCTTCACAAACGAGGATCAATTCAACGCTGGATTTGCACAAAAGATCAACATGACGACACATGCTAGTGGATGAGTTGAATCAACTCCACAGCAACTACATAAATTTATCCACTAACCATTCAGAAATGTTCAGTTTCATTCTAAAAGTTGTAACTTCTTCCTGAGTCTCTCCATCAGTGTCGACTCCCGTTTGAACAATGTAAGGCTGAACACCGTTACTGACAATCCTCATTTTGGCTGCGTGAGATTCTCCAGCTTTGTTGCTGTTGAGCTGTTAAAGCTCCGCCCTCTTCTGGAAAGGGGGCGGGGAGCAGCAGCTCATTTGCATTCAAAGGGACACACACAAAAACGGCGTGTTTTTGCTCACACCCAAATAGGGGCAAATTTGACAAGCTATAATAAATGATCTGTGGGGTATTTTGAGCTGAAACTTCACAGACACATTCTGGAGACTTATATTACATCTTGTGAAAGGGGCATAATAGGACAGCTTAACCGAATTATTTTTCTACTCCAATTCATTTTTGAAATATAATAATTTACACAGTTATTGTCATAACTTGTTTTCATGACAAATTTGTTGAGAGATTACACAACATATGCATTGATCATCTGTTCTTCTTCTGTGCTTTTTCCTGTTGTGGCGGTTAGCAAACAGCATTGCATTACTGTGTGCGCCCCCTTCTGGATTGGAGTGTGGGTTTGCCTGTGACTGACTGATGGAAATAAACTAATGCCAGTTGATTGCTTTGTCACAAGTGTTTCACTGACCGTGTTCTGCCAGCTCCTGTAATTCTCTCAGCAGACCCTCGTGTCTCTCTTGAGCGTTCAGAGCATCATCTGTGAAAAAAACCAGCACATAATCACTGCTTACAGCTTCAGAGGAAAGATGCTGTTCGCTGGGATCTAGACCAACTAGTTTAACATTCAGATAACACACTGACTAGTAGTCGATTTTGAGATACTATCACTGACAGGCTCACCCGTCTTTTGTGGGTCACAGCCGTTAGTACTGACACTGGCATCTTCAGGGTCACAGTCAGCCGTGCGCTAGTGTACAGACAAACACACGGGTTAGTTTACATACACACGTCAACACACTGAGAAGAGACGAATCATCATGAACACGTCTCTGACCTGCTCGCCTGGCAGAGGGGAACATCTCACTGAAGCGAAGAGCAGAAACACAGAAAGAAATTAAACATCAAACAGGAAAAAAAATTTGAGATGTGGGCGTGGCACTCATAAATGGAGGTGGGGCTTGCAGGGTATTGTACTAAAGTTAACCAAATTATTAAACATTACAAGGTCAAAACATATGCAAAAATGAATTGCTCATGATTAAACCTGATTCTGTATAATTTAAAATTCATCAGGAATTTATCGCACCTGTGCAACATAATAATGAAGAGGCATTAATATGACATGAATATCATTACGGCTTATGTTTCCCTCTGGTGAACATGCATTAAAAACGCATTTCATTAACAAGTTAATCATCGTCATTAAGCGTTAATAATATTGAGAATAAACTATGGAAGCCCATTTCCGCCATATATATAAAAAAAAAAAAAAAATCATGCTTTTGTAAATCATAACTATGACATAAAACGTCACAATTTTGACTCAGTATGTCATCATATCAACTTTTCAAGTCAAAATATGTCAAATAATTTCGACTGTCATAATTATATGACTTAGCATGTCAATTTCAACTTTTCAAGTCAAAATATTGTCATAATTTAGTTTTTTTCTCCTCAATTTCAGTCATGATTAACTTAGCATGTATTTTTCAACTTTTATTTATATCAAAAATAACACGTAGTATGTTATAATTTCGACATTTTATGTCATAAACGCTATTTAGCAAAGATTTTCTTTTTCTTAAATGGGCTTCCACAGACGGCTGGTGCAGCCCCACATGAACGCGCGCGCGCGCGCCCGCGGCTCCTTTCACCTAACGGAGGACAAATAATCCTGCAGATTAACGCAGAACAGCTATTCCTGTCTCACCTGATGAGCTCAAATGAGGCACTTAAAAACTCCACAGCGCATTAATAAATGCAACAGCGGTTTGATCGTCAGGTGAACAGTATTATGTAACACGATCAGGTGTGAATTAACGTTCATACATCCTCAGATCTGCATCGAAACGATTCGTTACACCTAAAGAAAATAAACAGATCATTTCCGTCAACGTCTAATACACAATTTAATCTCTCCAATGAAGATTTCTACTCACCTCCTGCATAGAAAACACACACCGCCGTCCAGAACGTCAACACACGCATCATACACACACACACACGGGCGCGCGCAGAGCAGAAGAGATGAAGATGATGGCGATGATGAAGATTAATGACTTGATCACGTCTGTTTGTGATGAGACTACAGTAAAATCCACCTGGAGGACATGATGAGCTTTGCGCGCTCCCGCTGCGTGCCTGCGCTCAGATAAAGACTGTGCGCGTGTCCGTCCGCGCTCAGGGCTGTTTTGGAGAGATTATTTAGTTCTCAGCGACAGGAAAAATCTATGTAAATAGAAACAAGCAAAAAAAAAAAAAACTATAAAAGCTCATTTTCACGGCAAAACCAAATATGCAATGACTATTTATTTAGCAAAATAATTATTACACTGTTCTGAATGCATCAGGCAAATGATCTTTGTTATAAAGAGCTGCTGAATCACTGTCAGCATGAACAACGCTGAATAAATAAGTAGTTTTTACTAATTATTTATTAGTTTTAGTTATTTTAGTACTTCAAGTTACACTAAATGAATATGAGAAATTAGCAACCAAACAAAAAAAGTTTAAGTTTCTTCATATTTTTTTTTTTTTAAGTTTATTTTGTTTTTAAAGAAACTAGGAAATATTTGTTCGCAGCAAATAGTGAGACACCTGAGATTGTCAACACATTTAAATGATTACTAATTACTAATGCATACTTCACACACACTCTCACTGACTTGCTCACTGACTCACTCATTGATTGGCTCACTCGCTCCATGGCTCGCTCGCACGCTCACTGGCTTGCTCACTAACTCACTCACACGCTCACTGACTCACTCACTCACTGACTCACTGACTGACTGACTCACTCACTCACTGACTGACTGACTGACTGACTCACTCACTGACTGACTGACTCACTGACTCACTCACTGACTGACTCACTCACTGACTGACTGACTGACTCACTCACTGACTGACTCACTCACTCACTGACTGACTCACTCACTCACTCACTGACTGACTGACTGACTCACTCACTGACTGACTGACTCACTGACTCACTCACTGACTGACTCACTCACTGACTGACTGACTGACTCACTCACTGACTGACTCACTCACTGACTGACTGACTCACTGACTCACTCACTGACTGACTCACTCACTGACTGACTGACTGACTCACTCACTGACTGACTCACTCACTGACTGACTGACTCACTGACTCACTCACTGACTGACTCACTCACTGACTGACTGACTGACTGACTCACTGAATGACTCATTCACTCACTGACTGACTGACTCTCTGATTGGTCCAGAAGATCTGCCAATTCATTAATATAAATGTTAAATAAAGTTGGGCTGAGGCAGCAGCCTTGTCTGACCCCTCGCTCTTGGGAAAAATATTCTGTTCTCTGTTGACCAATTTTTACTGCACATTTATTTTGGTTATACATGTTTTTAATTAAGTTGTATATTTTACCCCCAATACCACTTTGAATGATTTTATAAAACAATCCTTTATGCCAAATGGAGTTAAAAGCTTTCTTGAAATCTACGAAGCATGCAAATATTTTTCCGTCTTTCTGTTGGTGTACATGTTTGTTTATTAATGTGTAGTGTGTGAATATGATCAGTGGTTCGATGTTTAGGAAGGAAGCCAATGTGAGATTTGCTGATGACATTGTGCTGCTTTAAGAAAAATGAAATCCGAGAGTTAATTATAGAACAAAATACTTTTCCTAAATTACTGGTTACACAGATTCCTCTGTAGTTATCAGGGTCTGTTTTGTCTCCACTTTTAAAGATGGGAGAAATGAGCCCTGTATTCCAGACCTCTGGAAAAACACCTGAACTCAGAATCAAGTTAAAGAGTTTGAGCAATGCATTCTGAAGTTCAGGAGAGCTGTTTTTTAGCATCTCATTTTTTATTTGATCAGGGCCACAGGATTTATTAGATTTGAGAGATTTCAGTTTTCCTCTAAGTTCTTTTTGGGTTATTGGATAATCTAGTGGATTTTGGTTGTTTTTGATGCATGACTCAAGAGCATTCAATTTTTCAAGGACTTTTAATTGGTTGGGATTATTTAAAGGGTCAGTTTGATGGCTATAGAGGTTCTCAAAATAATCTTCCCAAATTTGACCATCTTGTTTGGCTGGTTCTTGTGGATTTGTAGTGTTCAAACTGTTCCACATGCTCCAGAACTGGCCCTGATCAATTGTGTTTTCAGTCTTTTGAAGCGTGTTGTTATAATAATCCAGTTTCTTCTGTCTTAGTGTGTTTTTGTATTGTTTCAGAAGTTCTGAGTGTTTTAAGCGCAACTCAGTGTTGACTGGATCTTTGTGTTTTCGATTTGAAATGAATCGTAGCTCTTGTCTAATTGTTTTACAGTCATGGTCAAACCATTTTTCAGAAGGTTTTTGTTTAGTGCTTTTTTGTGTTTACATGGTGTCATTTCATTTAAATGAGCTTTTTTTGCTATATTTTCAAAAATGTTATTAATATGTTTAATTGCTAAATCAATTCCCTTCCGATTATTATCAAATGTTGAATTGCTAAACAATGTTATGGAATTGACTATTTCATTTGAGTTTAACACATTGATACATGTTTCATCTATATGATGTGTTAAGTTTATATAGATGAATTGGCTTTTTATGTATTTCTGTTGATTAGATGTTTTCACCCTTAATAGAAACATTGATCTGGCTGTGATCAGACAAGGGTGACTGAGCTTTGATGGTAAATGCACTGAAATAGGAGGGGATTATATTTGATATGGCATAATCTACAACACTGTTCCCAAGATTTGAGCCATAGGTAAAGTGTCCACAGGAATCTTCTTTGATTCTACCATTCAGGATATAAAGACCTAAAGTTTGACAAAGATGAGCTATCTCCTTCTCATGTCTATTAACTCCAGTATCCTGGTTATTTCTTCTAGGTAGGGTATTAAAGAGGTCTTGGGGTATTTGTGTGAACAGATGTTTATCTCCTGAATTATCAATGTAATCTGGTTCTAAACCAGTTTGAGCATTTAAATCTCCACATAGTAAAATTTTCCCCTGAGTTTGATATTGATAGATTTCTCCCTGTAAAGTGTGAAATATTTCATCGTTGTAGTATGGAGAATCTGATGGAGGAATATAAATTCCACAGATAAAAAGTCTTTATCCAGAATTCCAAAGTTTTTATCCAATTTTAACCATATGTGATTTTTGCCTTGCTGTACTGGTGATGTAAAAGGGGCAATATAATTTTTTATCCATATAACTAAACCTCCAGAATGTCTGCCATGATGTACTGAAGTTGAGTTTCCATGAGGGCACTATGATGAGTGGACACATCTGATCTACACCATGTTTCAATTAGAATTAATATGTCAACATTTGTGATGCTATTCAAGAAGTCTGTGTTTGTGCTTTTTAATCCAAATGTTTTAGAGCACAAACCTTGAATATTCCCAAAGCTAATGTTTAACATTTTATATGATCAGAGATTAAAATACTGCTGTTTATCTGAAGGCAAAACCAAGAACCTATTAAATAAATAAAGGAAAATAAGTAATAGTAACATTAGAGCAGGTATAACAGTAGTAAAACCAATTAAGTTGAAAATAAATCTTAAATATGAATAATGAATGAAATAAACAAATAATAATAATCACAATTTTTTTTTAACCATTGTGTTATGAGTGTTAATTAATGAGTAAAATTAAATATTCAAAAAAGAAAATAATTAATAGTAATATTAAAGTATGTATAACAGTAGTAAAACCGGTTAAGTTGAAAATAAATCTTTGTGAATAATCATTTAAATAAATAAACAAATAGAATAATAATAATCATTGTGTTGTGACTGTTAATTAAACAATTCTAAAGATTATTTCATCAGCTGTGAAGTCGTAAGTCGTCTCTGGAGGTCTTGTGATGGTCTTCAGTGAGGTGAAGGTCCAGATGGATCAAACGGCTGCATTCTCATCTGATTTCTTTTTGTTCCTCTATAGCCAGTTGGGAAGCATCCAAGGGCAACATCCTTGATAGCTTTGGCAAAAATCCTGACTCCATCCTGATTCAGGTGGAGACCGTCATGCAGGTGCCATGGTCTTATAGAACTATGATGGACTGAGTGCACATTGGGCAGGCAGGAACAGGTGTGACGGACCTCTTCATTGATCTGATCAATCACAGAGGGAGGGACGTCGAGCCGTGGGAGCAGAGTGGAGATCAGCACACGTGTAGCAGGGAATGTCTGTGAGGCTTTCTTTGCCATCTCATACATAGCCTTGGCTGTGCCTTCATTTAGACTGTGGAGGTCGTTCGTGCCTGAATGGATGATAATGCATTGCGAACTGCTGAGTTCCTCTTTAGTGAACAGTTCATGAGCACGTTCTGTGTTTCTAGTGGAGCGCTAGAACTCGCTGTCTGGGGAACAGTTTCTCTGGTTCTATGTTCTTCCCAATCGAGTCCATCAGAAGAACCACTGGTGTTCTGTGGGAGAGTGGCTGTGTGTGAGTGAGGTCCTTCACATGGACATTCACTGTGTCAGGAGGTCAAGAGCTGTGTGACGTCACTTCATGATGGGGTCGTGAATCACTTTCAGTGCTGAAGGTGTTGTTGGGAGATTCACTTTCCTTGTTTTTAAGCTGTTAACACATCGAAGTCTGCTCTTCCAGCTTTTCTTTTAACTCTTGGATGTCTCTCTAACTTTCTTTCTCTCTGTATTGAGTCCTCTTTCATTTTTTACATTTCAGCCTTAATCTTAATGTTGATGTTGTGCAAATCCTTTATTTCAGCCTGAAGATTTTTGATAGGAAGTTCATTTGGGCGGCTAAGAATGAGCTGTTTCAATTCTGACAGCTCCATCTCTAGAAGGGCCATTTTCTCAGGGACAGCGGAGATAACTGGATGTGTGTGTCCTGCTCGATCATCAGTTCATCAAATAGAGCAGGAGAGTAGACCATCAGTCCATTCTCCTCTTCAGATTCCTCTTCAATGGTGCAAGCTGTTTCCTTCTCAACTGTCTGTTTTAAAAGGGGAAATGATTTTTCAAAAGCTTGGAGACTAGCTTCATTCCCATGAATTAAGACCATTCCAGTGTTGTACAGATTGATGGTTTGGATCTGTGAGGAGTGGTCAGCTGATTCAAAAACACTGATCTGACAACCTTTACAAATTCCCCTCTTCTTAGTGTATGGGAAGAAGTTACTTCTTAATGTTAATCTTCTTAATCTTCTTAATGATGAACTGTATTGCCTTGTTTTGATGTCTTTATCTCGTCTCGTCTCTGTTTGCGCTGATGATCTCCATCTGTTGTATGGCTGCAGCGCCGGCGCTCTCTCTCTCTCACGGCCACTGAAGTTACTATAAAGTTACTATAAATCGCAGTTGCAGCTCTTTCAATGAAACGACTGAAAATTATTGCGTCATTTCTATAGTTTTATATTTCCATAAGTGTTAAACATAGGTTTTGTGAGTTTTTACCTCAATTAACAGCAGTACTTTTGTGAATAGGTGCGTCTGTTCAGAACGTCGTCGTCACGGCAACTGACTCACTCACTGACTGACTCACTGACTGACTGACTCACTGACTGACTCACTCACTGACTGGCTGACTCACTCACTGACTGACTGACTCACTCACTCACTGACTGACTCACTGACTGACTGACTCACTCACTGACTGACTGACTCACTCACTCACTGACTGACTCACTCACTGACTGACTCACTCACTGACTGACTCACTCACTCACTGACTGACTCACTCACTCACTGACTGACTCACTCACTCACTGACTGACTCACTCACTCACTGACTGACTCACTCACTCACTGACTGACTCACTCACTCACTGACTGACTCACTCACTCACTGACTGACTCACTCACTCACTGACTGACTCACTCACTCACTGACTGACTCACTCACTCACTCACTCACTGACTGACTCACTCACTCACTCACTCACTCACTGACTGACTCACTCACTCACTGACTGACTCACTCACTGACTGACTCACTCACTGACTCACTCACTCACTGACTCACTCACTCACTGACTGACTGACTCACTCACTGACTCACTCACTCACTGACTCATTCACTCACTCACTCACTCACTGACTCACTCACTCACTGACTCACTCAGCTGCTAGTTAGGGTGTTTTTCTCTTTAACTGCTAAGGTAAAACATGTTGACATGACTAGACTCAAGGTTATAATCCTTAAATGATTCCCATCAAGTTGAAAATAATTAAATGTATATTTAAGTTTGATAATGAATGAACACAGTACACACCTGCAGAATCTCAGTGATGGAAAAAATAAACACATTTGACCTCAATATTTCAGCATAAATGCATTCAAAACACTAAAAGAAAGGAGTCAAAAACCATTCAGTAATTGCAAAACATGAACAATTTATTACCATTCTGATGTCCATTCAGGTAAGAAGCATGACAAAGATATTAGAAGAATTGAACCAAACAGAGCAACACACACAAGTCCCATCACTCCAGATGTCAGTAATAATAATAATATTAATAATAATAATAATAATAATATCTCATGCCAAGCGCCTTTTATCTGTGTCTGATCTCAAGTAGTTGCCCTGCAGACGGCCTGTACCGAGGCTCACAGTCGGAGGTCTCAGCGCGTGAGAGAGACAGACAGGTAAAGCAGAGGACAGTCCCACATCTTTGGAATGATTCCCTCCATTAAAGCTTCTCATCTCATCATGGATACAGAGGAAGCTGGTTTTCACCGTTTCCCTCAAGGGTTCCTGACCCCATTACGACCCACATGACTGAAAATAATCGATTAAGACAGAGAGCTGCAGGATGAAGCAGCACCAGGCTGTTCGAGCGCCCTGATCCGCACGCAGATAAAACATCAGAGAAACACGCGAGAGACCGAAGCTTCTGGGAAAAGAGAACATACTGACGTCTGAATCATTCATCCGTTTGGTCTCCATCAGGAAGCACATGTGACTGTGCTGCTTTCTCAACGCTTATTATCGATATTCTGAATATGAGTTATATTTTATTTGCCGAATGAACAAACTCTTAACTGCATGATTGAGGAAAAACACGCATCAAAATGAATATATCCAAGCACTTGCATAGTGTGATGAGATCCTGAGTGAACTCAGACAGATGAACACATCGACAGACACGCTTCCTGTTTCAACAGGAAACAGGTTTGTCTGATGCTTTGACCAATCAAACGCAAGACGAAACGTCCGGGTCACAGTTCACCACAAAATCAATACAGATATATGATTTACATCAAGACCATCAAGCACATTTGCAAAAAAAAAAAAAAAAAAAAAAAAAAAAATCTAGTTCTCACCACTGTAATTATGAAAATATCTTATCTGGACAAGCATAAATTAAATACAGTGCAGTATATTAATTGTACTTTATTTGAATTATATACATTTTTTGGCATTACAGTAATTGGGAAATGTGCTTAACAGTCATGAAAATAATGCATTTTTATATATATATATATATATGCGCATGCAAGAAATATTTTATAATGTATATATACAAAATATTTTCCACAAAGTGTGTGTGCAAGAAATATTATTTATATTTTAATAAGAAATTTTCCACTAAGTGTATGTGTATATGTATGTATATAATATATACATTATAAAATTATATAATATTTATAAAAAATAAAGTATATATATAATAGATTACCATTTATATTATATATATATATATATATATATATATATATATATATATATATATATATATATATATATAGAGAGAGAGAGAGAGAGAGAGAAATATTTGTTTCTATATTATACAATATTTTATTTTAATACTATTTATATTATTAAATATTAGAAACATTTCTCTCTCTCTCTCTCTCTCTCTCATATATATATATATATATATATATATATAGAGTAATCCATTATATAATATATACTTTATTTTTTATAAATATTATATGATTTTATAATATATATATTATATACATACACATACGGGAAAATAATTTTTACATTATTATATTATAAATAATATTTATTGCATTTTTTTTTAGAAATTAAGAAATATTTTTCACAAAGTATATATAATTATACAAATTAATATTTATTATGTATATACACTTTGTGGAAAATATTTCTTATATATTTATATTATAAAAATATTTTTTGCGCATATATGTATATGCGCAAAAAATATTTATAATATATAAGAAATATTTTTCACAAAAAAAATTAAACCTGGCTGAAACAGGCTTCATTTTCTTTGTGAAAAATATATATTTTTTTTGATTTTGAGGTGACATGACCTGGACGTGTTCTTGACATGTTTCATCAGATTCGGCCCTACAAACACACGGCAGTGACGCGACAGACCGAATCATTACAGAAATGAAACAAACAAGCGTGTTTTCAGTCAATACAGTTTTACTAGATATAGAGCAGCTGAGAGACGTATAAAACAGACACCGAGAGCAGAAACACACACACACACACACACCACTCTGATGCTCCATAAGGCTGAATGGGATTCTCACAGACGGTACCATTCAAAGAGAAAAAACACCACAAATGAATCAACAGAAATCTGCCGTTTAGAAGCACCGTTGCGACTGGTCGAATCTCTGAAGCGGCCTCTCGGAGGAAATCAAGATGAAACGGAATCTGATTGGTGGGTTTTGCATCAGTCAGTACGAGGCGGAGTCTGTCATTGGCGGACATCCCTGTCAGTCACGGAGGGGGGGCGTGGAGCGACGCGGTCAGCAGATGAGCACAGCTCGATCTCTCAAACGACAGCTCCCCACGATCCCCCTCTGCTCGAGTCTTTACTTCATAGCACTGCGTATAAAAATCATTTGGATCATAAAGGTCATATTGTGATTTTCCTATAACTGCATATTTACAAAAGTCTGCGTGCGAGAGGCAACGGTCACGGCTGTAGTGACGCCCTGGTAAACATCTTACGTATAAGTGCTAAGAAACCTCTTGTACCTCGACAGGAATAAGAACGCATCATAACAGATAAACACACAGGAATGAGGGACGCGTGAAATCAACACAAACGGCGGCCAAACGAACTCTCCTCGCTTTACACCCGCCGTTTATAACACAGAAAAGCCACAGGAGGAAGTCCGTCATGGAGGTCAGAGTTCATGCAGGCGGATGGATGGACACAGGATGTAAACGACATCTAATGACCGCGGCTCAGGCCCGAAGCCCTTTGAAACCATAAGCACCGTTTCCTCACGGTCACGCGCCTCCAGCCAATCAGATCGCTCGTCTTCCTGCTCTCCCTTCCGTAATATAATAGTTCTTCTGTATTTCCTTTATAATAAACTTAGTTAAGTACAATAAAGTAGAAAAATATTAGAGAACATATGCACAGTTAGTTGTGTGTGATCTGTAGTGACTCGTGTTGTTTGAGTGTGTGTGCTGGGCTACTGGAGCACCGGCCAAACGACTCGGTGACCAAGAAGAAGAAGTGAACGGTCAGTTCTTCCACTGGCTTGATTCTCATATCGTCGACGTTCTGTCCATTCCGTCTGCAAAGAGAGAATTGAACCGATGTTAAAGTCAGCATGAAATCAAAATGGACAATTCTTGTTGTTTTTATGGAATATTGCAGTGTTTATTCTAAATTCACATCATTATTGTGTTCCTCGTAATCTTGAATCAGAATAACTTCCCCTCCCTCTTGCAGCATCTCTGATGACGAGGGCGGGGCAACCTGTCACTCACATGAGATCCACCAATAGCAAACCACAACCATCCAATCAATTCCCCGCAGACAAAATCAAGCCCCGCCCTACATTTGTTTTTGTTTACAAAGCAGTTTCACTTGTTTTCTTCCGGAACAAACACGTCACAGTATTCCTCATTTAAATAATGTTAAAACTGGTGGTTATGATAAGGGCTGAGAATATGAGGAAAATAAGAAAATAATGAACATTCAAGCATAAGAACCCAAAATCAACATCACGACTTTAAAGGCATAATAAGGCCACTTCAAAGCTGTGATTGGGTACTGTGTGATGGCGCTGAGCTGTGATTGGCCGTACCTCCTAAGGCATGCTCTGTCATGCTGAGGCACAGAGACTCCAGCGTGGGGTTAATCTCCAGATCTGTCCCCGGAACTTGGCATTCTGGGAACAATAAACAAGAGCGTGGAATTCAGTGGAGATGAACACATGAAGCTATAACAGGGAACATAGAGAACATGTGTAGGCATCAATGATGTGAAGAGTAGGTGGCCAAATTATGCTGCATCTTAAGAAATCTGCCATCACATGCATCCATTTTTAAGGCAATCCCAGAATGCACTGTGAGGAGCTTGACAAGAAACATTCAAGGGAAATCAGTACAGACAGTCTAATTTTAAGAGCCCATTTTCTTCCATTATTTGTCAAGTCACTACGCTATACGTACACTGGAGCTGCACGATTAATCGTTAAAAGATGGCGAACTCGATTCAAACGCTCACGCAATCTTATTCCTAAATGTTCCCCTGTGTCTATTAAACCTTTGACAAATACATAGCAAACATTCAGATCTGTGTTCTGATCCAGAGAGAGCAGTTGTCATGTATAGATATGAAACAGCCTCACAAACAGTCACAGTATCATTATTTCTGTCTTACAATAATTCAGGTTATCACAGAGGTTCTGGGATAAATGTTTATAATTCAGATATAAGAACTGATGTATACGGCAGAGATCAAAATAGAGTAAATCACCTTTTGAAAGTAAATTGACGCTTTAAATAAAGATTGTATCAATTACATCCTTAGACCAGTAGGTGGCGACAAGTGACTGTTAAAATATGTGTTTGTCATTGAATCATTCGTTCAAGAGATTCGTTCAAAAACACTGATTCATCCAGTAATGAAACAAGTGAAGTCTTTATGAGTGAGTCATTGAATCATTCATTCAAACCAATTTTTAAAAATAATTCATTCAAATTAATTAAACATTTTTAAATAGACTGCAGAACTAAACATTTTATCAGAACCTCTAGTAAATGACATTATTTTGTCTATTCAGAATAGTGATCTCTATTTAAAACTAAAAAAAATGTGAATCTAAATTTATCCAGAATTTTGCAGCTCTAACGTACAGTGTGCGTAACATCAATTTTGTCATTAGAAGAGTTTGTGTGCATCCCGAATTTTCCAATTGCGTGTAATCGTTACCGTCAGCTCACGTGCCTTGATTTGTTCGCATTAATTAGTTGTTTGTGCAAAACTGTCAGACCAATTTTCTGCCAATAAGTCTCATTCACTAACTACACATGCGCACAAATGTGTGCATGAACTCATGATTCACCAATAACTTTTGTTCTAAAATGTATGAAAAAATGCATAAAAATACAAATAATTCAGGCAATTATTATATGTTACTCAGGCTTTAGAAGGCAGGGCTCTAAGTTAGACTGCTGACCAGAGTCTGGAGATCAGGTGTTGTGTGATTACCTTGTTGTTGGAACAGAAGCATGGTCTGTGGAGACGTGTGAACAGGAAGAGAATGAGTTCTCTGGACAGAACTTCTGCTCTGGCTCGGCATGCTGTTACTGCCTCCAGGATTCCCGAACCACAGGTTCTGAAACACACCAGCATATCACAGCCTCTTTTAGCATCAACACTGTCATATTTGATATGCAAGGGGTTCTTGACTGTGTTCAGTCGGCGTGGTGCGTGACTCTGACCTGTCGACCCTGCGCGCTGACGGCCGCGGGGTTGGTAAGCGAGTGTCGGGGCGATGCTCCGGTCAGACCGCCGGCAGTCATCAGCCCCATGCGGCCGGGCGGCGGAGCTCCTCGTGGGGGCATCTGGAAGGGCCTCTGCCCCCGTCTGCCCAAACCTGCGCTCACAGATCCAGCTGTGGGCAGAGAGTTGGATCCGTACGCCGGCCACCTGCGCAAAAACACACAGGAATTCATTCGTGAGGATGAAAGCAATGCAGCAGGGAGACGCGAGCGGACCGTAAGCACACGTACCCTCTCCGGTACACGCCGCTGTCCATCATGGTTTTCCGCGGGAAGAGGCGGAGCAACTTCAGCACCTGCTGTTTCCACGATAACAGCCGCTTCTTCTGCGTCTCTGTGAACGCCTGACAAACCACAGCCTTATTAAACAACTACAACACCGATAAAGGACACAACACACTGAACACTTCTTAAATTATACTGCTTTGAAACAATGTGTATTGTGAAAAGTGTTATATTAATAAACTAACTGAACTGAACTGAATTGATTGAACTGTATGAACATCTCACCTCGTGCGTAAGACATTTCTCAATGAGCTGCAGGTAACAGCTGATGTTCTCCTCGTCCGGTCTGGACACCAACAGCTGCGTACAAACTGAACACAGAGAAAATCTGAACACGCACACGGCAACATACACAAGCGAAATCTCACCATGCTCAATATTATATAGATAATTCAGGTAATATACTGATAATATGCTGAACACCCTCCTTTATGAATATAATATGATACATAAGAGGGCAAAATTATCCAGATGAAAATCAAGAATTAAACATTTTTATTTTATTTTAAATAAATTAAACTTTATTTTAAAACTTTTATTTTTACATTTTTTTAAAAAAAATTAACGTGTTTTGTCATTTTTATTACTTTTTTTTTTTTTTTTTTTTTTTTTTTTTAAATATTGCTATTTAGGTTAAATTTATTTTCATTTCAGTTTTAGTTTTTATTTATTTCTTTATATATATATATATATATGTTAATAATTTTAGTGCTTCAACAACCAAGGCAACATTTCAACTAATATTTATAGTTTTTAATTTATATTTTATTTTATTTATTTACATTCAGCCTTTATTTTTTGCTCAATATTAATATCCATAATTCAGAGAATATGCTAATGATATGCAGAACACCCTCCTTTATGAATATAATGATACATAACAGGGCCAGATTATCCAGATGAAAATCAAGGATCAAACATTTTTCAGAGCTATTTTTATTTTAGTTTTATTAGTACTTTTTTTTAATATATATATATATATATATATATATATATATATATATATATATATATATATATATATATATATATATATATTATTTTTTTTTTTGTTAATTTTAGTTTAAATTTAGTAAGTTCATTATGTGCTTTATATAATTTTATTACTTTCTTACAAAAAATGCTATTTCAGTTAAATTGATTTTTATTTCAGTTTTAGTTTATTTATTTCTAGTTAATAGTTTTAATGCTTCAACTTAAACTTATTTCAGTTTATTGTCAAGGCAACAGTTCAACTAATATTTATATTTTTTATTTTATTTCATTTATATTAATATTAATATTCAGCTATTTAAAGAAATGTTACACTGTTTCATAGTAAATACTGGATCTTTGAATTTATTTTAATTTTTAGTAATTTCCTTATGTTCTTTGTCATTTTATTTTATTTTAAAAAATGTTTTAGTTTTTATTTCATTTCATTTCCAGTTAATAATTTTAGTGCTTCAACTTAAAACTTATTTCAGTTTATGTCAAGGCAACATTTCAACTAATATTTATATTTTATTACATTTATTTATGTTTATACTAAGCTTTATTTAAATGAACAGAAATGCTTTAAGTTTTAGATAACACTGTTTCAAAGTAAATATTGAATCTTTGCATTTTCATTCTAAGTAACATGTTAAGATGAAAACACCTCAATACTGTGTGTTTATTTACAGTAAAATAGACTGTGGTCTTTAATTCAATCATTTAAAATGTTTTAAATTCTTTTGATGAGGATTCATAACACCAGCCTTAATATATTCATACATATGCATAAATAATAATGCCACGCAGCAGTATCAAGTAAACACTTTTTAAAGTAACTATTCAAGTAAACAACAAAAGAAAAAAAGCAACTAAAAAAATAAAACTAACTACAAGCAACTAAAATAAAAATAAAGACACAAATTAAGAACATTTGTCAAATAAAACCAACTTCATTAATAGTCAACACTAAAAAAAAAATGTGTCATGACAGTTTATAATTAAGTATTTGCATCCATTTGATTTTATTTCAATAGTAATATTTTTTTTAAACTTAGAATCAGCATTAATTTGTTAATTGTGAAAACAATAAAAAGGTGGAAATATGCCTAGATGTAGAACAAGAAAGATTCAATTAGTTAAAATCGCTAATTGTTTGGATGATAAATATATAAACCTGGTTATTGTGTATTTAAATAACATTTAGATTAACACATATCTCAATGTCATTATGTACGGCCGGCAAATATGCATCATAATACTTGTATTAATTTATTAATTAAAAGGCATGGTGTGTGTGTGTGTGTGTGTGTCTACCTTTCCCCATCACACGTGTGAATTGTCCCGCGATATCTCCATCAGAGATGGGTGTGGACGAGGACTCTCCATCACACGCTGGAGGATTGTGGGTCTGGAAGCCCTCGGTGTCCTTCTCTTCGCCGGGATTGGCCGCTTTATCGACAGGTGTAACTCCAGGCTCCACCTCCTTCTGGGCAGCAGTGGGCGGGGTATAAACCTTGATTGGCGTGATGATGATCTGCTGAAGCTCTTGCAAAGCATTCCGAACGTTTCCACCTTCCAGAATATCCTGAAATCAACAACACATTCTGTGATAAGCGGACAATATAAGAACGTGAAGGAACGCAAATCCTGATCCTTGCCGACTAATTCACCTTTTCAAGAGATTTTAGGAGGCTCTGTCGTTCTCGAAGTTTCTGTATGCTCAGAGCGATCTTATGTCGAGCTCCCTTTGTCACATTCTGAAAGAAACAAGCATGATGCAACGAATAAATGCTGAGAGTCTGATCAAGTGGCATAAACCTCCAGAAGTCATCAGGACGATCACTTCACAAACAGCATCACTCTTGTTCCAATGTGAACATGCGGTGGGTGGGGCTTCGAGCTGATCAGGTGTTGATGTGGAAGGGGCTCACCTGCGACTCCAGGTGTTGCTCTGTAAGAATCATCATCTCTTCATACGTCATCTGAGAAAATAGTGACGCATATTTATGCAGACGAAGACTCTTCAGCCAGGCCGGGACGTCTGGAGGAGGGACAACACACACAAACACACACAAACACACATCGAAGTAATTAATAAAACTAAAGTCTTACATGACTAGTGTATGTTCACGTCGCACAGTTCTTCCTAAAGTTAAAGACACTTTAGAGTGATAAACATGCATGAATGTGAATGTGTCAGTTAGATCAGTGAATTTGGTCTTAAAGTGACAGTAGCTGTCTGTCAATAATATTAATCAAACAACAACAGACAAAAAAAAAAAAAAAAAGAAAATCACTCCCTACTTTTGACTGAATCACTTTTCTATGTCAGTGTATATTTGATTCATACAGTGAAGACTATGTAGTGATTTATTTTTACATATGATTATTCAATTTTTCATTAGTATTTCTTACCGAGTACTGTACCTGAAAAACTTAATTTGTATCTTTGTTCTATTGTATTTTTCCTATTGTTTGCAATTTGTTTCTTTTTTAATAAATACAATAAAATAAAAAATTTCAAAAAATGAAATAAATTAATTAAAAAAATTAAAGTAAAAATTAAAGTTAAATTAAATAACAATTAAATTAAATAAACAAATTAAATAAATAAATAAAATGTAATAATTAAAATATTAATTAAAATTAAAATTAAAAATTAAATAAAATATTAAATTAAAATGTCTCGTATCGTGAAATAAGATTTGTGGACTTGTGAGTTCAGTGTGGTCACCTTTCATTCCACTCCCGTCCTCCTGAAACGTGTTGCGCGTGTTGCTCTGTTCCTCCGTCTGTTCGCTGCCTGATGATGCGACGCTGCTCTGGGGTGACAGGGGGGCGTGTTCTGCTCCGGCCACGCCCTGACATCCAACACCCTCCTCCTGATTCAGCCAATCAGAGCTGCAGGCTGGCTGATTGGCGGGTGTGAGTGACATTGAGGGCTTCAGTGGGCTTGGCTGCACCTGACCAGGCAGTCCTGTTGAGCAGTTATTCAAAATGAGTAAAAAAAAAAAAAAAAAAAAAAAAAAAAAAAAAAAAAAAAAATCGACTGAGCAACATCTTCAAATCCACATACTGACATCTAAATGGGTTATAATCCGTTAAAACTATGACTGACAAATACACATTGCATCATATTAAGTTTGTTTACATAATAATAATAATAATAATAATAATAATCATCATCAAGAGAAGCAGTTAATCAATTACTTGTCAATACAAACTTAATGATCGTAACAGGCCTACTTTATTTATTTCCTACGACCATCTCAGCAGCAGACGACAAAGTCACATGCTCTTTACCAGTGTTGCCGCCGCTGTTGACAGGCGAGGTCACGCCACCCGTGCCGGGGAAAGGCATGTGTCCGTTCTGTCCAGCCGGCGAGCTGCATGTGGACGGCAGCTTCTCTTGCCAGGAGTACGACGGCTCCAGGGATTCGGCCGAACAGGGCCACTCGTCTGACCCCTGCCGGGCATGATGGTACGGTCCGGGCGGAGGCGGCCGGGACGACAGGTGCTCCTCCAGGTGATTGAGCCACATGGCCAGAGAGTTCCGGTCGTCGAGGGTGGTGGCGGGGTGAATGAGGGCGTAGGAAAGCAGCTGCCGGCTCTCCTCCACAAACAGGCTGCTCTCGATAGTGTGGCTCAAAACCTTCTGCAGAAGGTTCATGTATTCACACTTGGCTTCGCTGTTCCGTGGCTGCAGCAGGGGGAGATGGGATAGCAGGAGGGACACAGCTTTCTCCTTTGGCTCCTGCTGCCATTGACTGACGATGGCTAGAGAAAGAGAGAGAGATCTTAGTTTTATTGTGCTGGTCTGATGCTTTTAGGTTCAAATCTTAAATGTGAACCCTTTTTTAAGAGACAGTTCACCCAAAAAGTTAGATCCAGGTCACTGTCTGCTTTCACTGTATGGATCATGTGGAACAATAGTAAATTAATAAATACGTTATATTTTTGGATGAACTATCCCTTCAAAATTAATATCTGAAGATCCATCCTGAAGTGCTGATTATGATGTTTTACCTGCATTGTTGGCTTCTGCCTCAAGTATGTGTATCTCTGTGCAGTCGGCTAGCCAGTGGTCCAGACAGATGTGCAGAAACCGGGCCTGTGTCCGAGAAACACGCTTCAACAATGACAACAGCGCCACCGTCTGTTCACACTCGTTCCAGCTCTTAAACCAGTCTGTCAAAATCCCCACTTGGTCCCGGAACATCATGGCGAGTTTCTTTAGAATCCAGGGGCGGGGCTTAGGGGAGGGGGCAGGGTCTGTATAAAATGGGGCGGGGTAACAGGCAGTGCTCCAGTCCACTCAAAGATGCATTGGAAACCCCTCACATGGTTCTGGAGCCCAGCGGACGCCACCGAGGCAGAGGGCCGACGTTTGGGTTCAGGGTTCAAAAGGTCACAGGCAGATGCACAGGCGGTTTCCGTGAGGAAACGTAGACGCCTCTAGCGCATCTTCATTCGTACACGGATGCCGGCAGCTGCAGACAGAAAACACTCATGTTAAATAAAGCACACTGATCACAAACAAACACCAAACCTGAGGCGGTTCCCGTCTGAGACTCATGCATCTCTGTTTCTGTCTCAGATTAGAACAGAGCTGCCACATAATCAGATTCCCACCTTACTGCAGACCACAGCAACTCTCAGCGGCGGATTATATCCATCACCACAGCTGATTTGGACCCACATGCTACTCAACTACTCACATCCGCCTCAGTGTGCCTCAGCTGACCAGAGCACAGGGTAAAACCAGTCGGACGAGGGTAAAATCAGTCAGACTAGGGCAAAATCAGCCAGAAGAAAATCAGCCAGACTAGAGTAAAATCAATGAGACAAGGGTAAGATCAGCCAAACGAAAATCAGCCAGACAAGGATAAAAATCAGCCAGACAAAAATCAGCAAGACGATGGTAAAATCAGCAAGACGATGGTAAAATCAGCCAGACAATAATCAGCCAGACAAGGGTCAAATCAGCCAGAGAGGGTAAAAATCAGCCAGACAAGGCTAAAAATCAGTGGGACGAGGGTAAAAACACCCAGGCGAGGATAAAATCAGCCAGACAAGGGTAAAAATCAGCCAGACGAGGGTAAAAATCAGCCAGGCGAGGATAAAATCAGCCAGACGAGGGTAAAATCAGCCAGACGAGGGTAAAATCAGCCAGACGAGGGTAAAATCAGCCAGACGAGGATAAAATCAGCCAGACAAGGGTAAAATCAGGCCGACAAGGGTAAAATCAGTAAAGAGAGTGTAAAATCAGCTAGACAAGGGTAAAATCAGCCAGAAATGAGTAAAATCAGTCATAAATTCTAGTAAAATTAGCCAGACGAGGGTAAAAATCACACAGATGAGGGTAAAAATCAGAAAGATGAGGGTAAAATCAGTCAGACAAGGGTAAAAAAAAAAAAAAAAAAAATTCACAGAGATGAGGGTAAAATCAGTATGACGAAGGTAAAAATCACACGGATGAGGGTAAAATCAGCCAGGAGAGGGTAAAATCAGTGAGATGAAGGTAAAATCAAACAGATGAGGATAAAATCAGTCAAGAGATTATAAAATCAGCCAGATGAGTGTAAAAATCAGCCAGAAGAAGGTACAATCACACAACAAGGTGTAAAATAGGGCTGGGTATTGAACATTTTCACAATATGATTTTGATTCACAAGTTTGCGATTTGATTCTGATCCTGATTTAGTTCAATTCGGTACAGTACAGGCCAACTTTTGAACCTCTTTCAACTAATGATGTAAACTACACAGGGAAGCCTGTCAGTCGCTACATTGCTATATTACAGGTTAAAGTTAAGTGATTTGAATACATTTAAATTGCATTAAAACATTTAAACGGTGGCTGTCAAAAATACTTGTTTTCATGATTCATTCAAACATACATTAAATACCGAACAGGTAAAGTAAAAATGTAACAAATATGTAATATAGTGCATATAAAAATGCTCCTCTCTAGAATTATTTTTCTGGCTAACTATCGAGTTTATGGTCAATGAATGGCTTTTCTGAGGTAAATGTGATGTTACGTGACGTTAAACAGTTTTATTGATGTCTTTCCCCGGTTGAAACTAAAAGACTACATGAGACATGATTAATTTCAGTAAGTATTACTGCACATTTCAACATACCTTCTTATGTTTATTTAGTGCTAAATCTACACAGATGAGGTGTGAAACAAAGTGAGTAAATAGTCGGAAGAGTACACATGGTAGTAAAAAGCATAAAGACGAGGTGTAAAATCAGGGTAAATAAAAAAAAAAAGGAAATCAATAAACACAGTCAGATGAGAGGTAATTTCAGGCACATGAGGTGTAAAAACATGGTATATTAAAAGAAATGAGTAAGAGGGGCATATTCAGACAGGTGATTGTAAAATTACACACATGAGAAGTAAATACAGTCAAAAGGAGATAAACTCCGTCAGATGGGCGTACATTCAGTAAAATAACACAGATGGAGTGTAAATTCAGACAAACGGGGTAAAATCAGTCAGATAAATGTGCATTCTGTCGGATGAGGGGTAAACGCAGTCGATGGGGGAAAATCCTTCAGATGATGGTAAATTCATATAGATAGCAGGTAAAATCAGTTAAAAATGAAATCTGAATGTGAATTATATCGATGTGAGGCAGCGATGTATCGATAGCCGCTGTTAGCTTTAAAACACACACACACATACATTCATCGCAAATAAACACATACGGAACAAAACAAAAACGCATATAAATATTAGAATGATTAAACAAGCTACAGTGGTGCAGATCTAATGTTTGTAGACCCTTAATCATAGCCGAAATTAAATAAACACTGAGCACTGAAGCGCGGCTAACAGGCCTGATGCTAAATGCTAAAGCTAACGCCAATCTGACTGAACACACACACACACACACACACACACACACACGCACACAAACACCCGAACACACCGTATAACAATAACAACACACCTGATTCTTCATTACACTCAATAACATACAGTTCATGAGGGGAAGCATCGCCAACACACACTACTACTCAAACCCAGAGCTAATACACACATATTAATCACACTGCACAAACACACACATGCACACACTTACTGAGAAACACGCGTGAGAAGTGCGTGGAAACACACCGGTGATAGGAAAACACAGATGGGCCTGAAGAACACTGGAGCTGGCCGACAGACAGACCGAACCAGCGCGCGCTCACTCACTCACTGGAGCTCCAGCGCGCGCGCTCCGCTCTCTCTCTCTTTCTCGCTCTCTCTCTCTACTGCACTCATTCAGTCTGTCAGTCTCTCTCACCCTCTTTCACTCAATACAGTTCACTGGAAATGCTCTACCAATTCAGTTCAATACATTTCAATCCCATCTACCACCCCAGAATTATTCCAGTATAAAATATAAATACCGCTTTTCAGCATGACATAAAAAGTAAAGTGTACCGCAAAAAATATAAAAAAAACATGCGGGCTTCACGCGCGAGTGTAGTCCGCTTCATTAACAAATGACTCTTATGAACCGGTTCTTGGTGAGTCAAAAACACAGAGCGCAACCAGTGTATTTCAAGAACAAATGGACTGAGAGAAATATTTTATAACATTGTTAGAAAAGACTAGTGTAGAAGATAAATTTGGTGTTATATGACCATGTTTTCTTGTCCCAACTAGTAATGCATTACAGTAATCATGTCTAGAATGAAACATCAGGATATGAACAACATTCAACATGTGAAATATATTTAATGATTTTCGAAAGACAAGTTGCTGTCATATAACACTCAGGTCTTTAACTGTAGAGGATGAAGTAACATCCTTCTAAATGCAGATTGTATTCTAAGAGATTTTTGGTCTAATAAGTAAACCAGTCTTATCCGAATTTAATAGAAGAAAATTACGTCATCCAATATTTTAAATCTTTAACACAAGCTGTCAGCCTGGATAATTTATTTCATCCGGTCATGATTAAATATATAACTTAGTATCATTGGCATAACAGTGGAAACTAATTCCATGTTTTCTTATAATATTACCAAGTGGCAGCAGCATGTATATTAAAATAAAAGAGGGCCTAACACAGAGCCTTGCAGCACTCCATAATTTACTGTCATTAAATTGGATAATTCCCCGTTTAAATAAACAAACTGGTAATGGTCTGATAGGTATGATCTAAACCACCTTAATGCCTGTCGATCTAAAAAATCATGATCTATAATGTCGAATGCAGCACTAAGATTAAGTAAAACTTGGTCAGAAGCTAGAACAAGTAGTAATATTTAAAAAAAAAACATTAGACGACGTCAAACTAAAAAGTTTTAGAAAAAAATTAGTAGGGGCACATTCAGACAGGTGAGGGTAAAATTACACACATGAACAGTAAATACAGTCAAAAGGAGATAAACTCCGTCAGATGTGGTGTACATTCAGTAAAATAACACAGATGAGGTGTAAATTTAGACAAACGAGGGGATGAGGGGGTCAGATGAGGGGTAAATGGAGTCAGATGGGTGGAATCCTTCAGATGATGGTAAATTCATAGAGACAGAGTCTGAAATTAGTTATATATAAAATATTACCTGAATTTAAATAAAAAAATTACTAGTCTTGCAATATTTTATATCTTTAACACACTCTGTCAACTTGGATCATTTAGAGATTTCATCTGGTCAAGATAGTATCATCAGCATAGCAGTGGAAACTAATTCCATGTTTTCTTATAATATTACTAAGTGGCCGCAGCATGTATATTAAAAATAAAAGAGGACCTAACACAGAGCCTTGCAGCACTCTATAATTTACTGACGTTAACTTGGATAATTCCCTGTTTAAATAAACAAAATGGTAACAATCTGATAGGTATGATCTAAACCACATTAATGCCTGTTTCTGAATACCTGTGTAATTTTGTATTCGATCCAAGAGTGTCATGATCTATAGTGTCGAATGCAGCGCTAAAATCAAGTAAAACTAGTATTGAGACACAGCCTTGGTCAGAAGCTAGAACAAGTTGTAAACCATAAAAAAAAAAAACGTTTGACGAACATCCAGCTAAAACATTCTAGAAAAAAAAAAAAGTGTTTTATGAACAATGCATAAACAATGTTTTTGAGAACATTATTAAAGACCAGATCACTTTAAACAAACATTCTATTAATGTTACTGGAAGGAGGTTTGTTCGTAACTTTGAGAGAACCTTGCCAGAACGTTAGCCAAAGTTCTGAGAATGTTCCCTGTTTGCTGGATGTGTTCAGAACAGATTCCATCATACTATTACGACTACAGTGTCTGTTGTATGTATATTTTGCATAAGTACATTTTCTGCATGTATAGAAGAGCTGAACTAGATTTGTCCAAATATGGTGCATACAGCAGTATTTTTTTGAAAAAAAAAAAATGCATTTAAAAATGCAAAATAACTTTTTATTTCTGAACTAGATGCTACTGAGTTAAACTTGCGTAAAGCTTTGAAACATGTTGCATGCTGCATCCATGAAGTTTCTGCTCACTATGCAGTGCACTAGTCAACTGATTCTGCTCAGTGCTGCTCTCTGCTGGATGGGCTAAATCCAAAGTGACTGCATGACTGAGAAAAAAACAACCACACAAGAATCATTTCAGTTCAACATTTTGTTGTTTGTAAAAAATCTGAAAAAAATAACCGTATTTGTGAATCTCGTCTTAGCAATCCATTTGAAAAAATATCTGTTATTCTTCAAGACACCAGAAGGCAGTGAGTTTGACGTCAAAAGACTCAGAAAGTGTCTTCAGCATCCTGTCACAAGAGCCCAAAGAGGAACTGCAGAGCTGCAGGATGGTAAGACGGATCTCATCAATGCTTCTGTTAAATCTAAATTTATCAATAATGTGTTAATATATGAGTCTCAAAGCATCATGAGGTGCTGTAGAGTCGCTTTATGATTTTAATTTTGTTGAAACAGGATGCAATGAATTACAGCAGCAGAGCAAAACAGCACTTCCTGTCCTCAATCTCTTACACAAGAATTTATAATGGCGTTAACCAAGCTAACAGGGAACGTTTTAACTTTAGCTAATATTCTGGCAAGGTTCTCTCAAAGTTATGAACAAACATTCTTCCAGTAATGTTAATAGAATGTTTGTTTAGAGTTATCTGGCTTTTAATAATGTTTTCAAAACATTAGCACAAAAATGAAGGAACAAAAACAGTAATGTTTTATTTCTGAAATATTTTAGTTGGATGTTTGTCTAAATGTTTCAGAACGTTCAGAGAACATTCAAGTAACGTTCTCGTAATGTTTGCAAAATGATAAAATGGAATGTTCCCTTAATGATCATATAACATTTTTAAAACAAGCACTCAGAGAACATTCAGAAATAACATTTTCATAACTTAATGGGAACGTTAGCAAAATGTTCTTTGAACATATTTTTGTTAGCTGGGGATTCAGTCAGAGTGAAAGATTTTAGTGATTTTAATAATTTGAGTTATGAATATATTGGTCATGTTTCATCAGTCGAGTTCTCTAGTCGTGTGCGAGGTGGATGTCAGTCTGCAGGAGAAGCTCAAGAAGTTTCGCTTTCGTAAGGAGACAAACAACGCAGCCATTCTGAGTGAGTTTCACAGGGAAACTAGTATGTTGTTTGTCTATGCAAATAAATGCAGCTCTTGTCACACTGAAGCGGTTTCACTGGGCTGATATTTGTCAGACACTCATTAAATGCATGTTTTCTTTAGTGAAAATCGATATGGAGAAACAGCTGGTCATCCTGGAGGAAGAATATGAGGTGTGTATGTGTGATGCTCAGAGGGTCATGAGGTTAAAGGTCTTTGCTCTGTTAACTTCTGTTTGTGTTTCAGAATATCTCTCTGGATGAACTCAGAGAAGAACTTCCAGAACGTCAGCCACGATATCCTTACTGCTGCCACAGCAAATGAGATGTTTATATGTCTTTAGGGTTATTATAGTTAACTAAGACTATATACATGTATAATAAACTTTTTTGCTACTAGAAATGAAATTACCATTAACTGAAATAGAAAACATGCATAGTAACCAACACAATGGAAAGGGAACACAAGAAATAATGAGAAACAAACTAAAAGTCCATAAGAACAAAATAAATGATAAGAAATTAAAAAGAAATTAAAACCAAAACTGAACGTGACATTACCCACCCCCCTTTGTAAGCTGGCTCCTGATGCCTAAACGGGACCATCAGATGAGGAGGGATTGACAGGGCAGGTGGTAGAAGAGACTGCGTGGAAGCCGGCAGGGGACGAGAGCCCAGAGCGACCCAGAAGTCGGCCAGGAAGATGGTGACCAACAGCGGAACAGATGAAGGGAGGAGTCAGGAAGTCATGAGCGTGACCGATTGAAGTGACCCCAGGAGATGTGGAGACTAAGGCGGTGTCTGATGGATGGAAAGGCCAGGTGACACCGGAGGACCAGGAGACAAAAGGCAGAGTATTGGTGATGAACGGCCGAGGTGGAGTCAGGGTGCTGGAGGACTGAGGTGGAGCCAATGGGAGTGAGGACTGAGGCAGAGCTGGAGGTAAGGAGGAGTCTGACTGAGCTGAAGGGGTGGAAGTCCGTGGCGGAGGTAGAGCGATGACTGATCAAGTTGGAGCTGGAGGGATGATGGTCCCAGGTGGAGCCGAGGGAGAAAGGAGCCAAGATGGAGCCGACAGGTCGACGGTCTGAGGTGGAATCATGGGCTCGGAGACCAGAGGCAGAGCCAGGGGATCAACACAACAAGGCGGAGCTGGAGAGCGGCTGGCCTGATGCATTGTAGCATCGTTAGACTGAGTCAAAGGAGGAGGAGGTGGAGTTGAACAGGACTAGCAGAGCTGACACAGAGGAACTGGATGCCTTACTTGGAGGAGGAGGGAATGGGAGTTTGGGCGGGACCATCAGCGACTTGGGGCTAATCAGAAACATCGGCGATGACAAAGACTTGGAGCTGGGCGGAACCAGCAGCAACTAAGAAGACTTGAAGTCGGGCGGAACTATCAGCGACTAAGGGTGTACTCACACTAGGCACCCTGAACCGTGACCGAGCGCGTTTGACCCCCAAAGCCCAGTTCGTTTGACAAGTGTGATCGCTCCGGGCGCGGTTCGTTTAGCTGGCCCTGGCCCGCTTGGAAGAGGTGGGCCAGAGTGTGGTTCACATGCAGTGTGAGCGCTAACCGTGCCAGAGCACGGAACAGTTACTACCTTTGTGTGCGCTACTGTCAATCTTTATGACGGCAAACATCTTTATTACTACTTTGATAGTACACTTATCAATTCATGTAATTAATTCGAGTGTATTTGGGTTTATAACGGATCTAATTCTCACCTTATTGATGAACAGGAATTGTAGTTTGTGTGTAAAGCTGCAAATTCCTCCATTAACGTCAGCTGGACAATCACGCTCGGGCTCGGTTCAGGGCAACCGTGCCTAGTGTGAGTACACCCTAAAAATACTTGAAGCCGGGCGGAACCAGTAGCAACTAAGAAGACTTGGAGCTGGGTGGGACCGGCGGAGATGAATGAGAAGAGGAGCTTGACTGCTGGGCAGGACCAGTAGAGGAGGAAGAGCTTCAGACCGGACTAAATCGTCCAACCAGCCGGACAAGACCGGCAGAGGCGGAAGAGCTTTGGGATTAGGCATATGGTTGGGATCCAGTGCCAGGATATCGAGCTCCGCTAATATTCCCACCGGAATGGATATGGGGACCACCTCACTGGTCAGACTGGGCAGCAGGCTTTGGCTTCATTGCAGGCATTGGCTCTGGGTCTGCGGTGGGCTCAGGCTCAGTTTCCATGGTGGGCGTGGGCCTCTGGGTCTGCTCTTTCCTCCTCTTCACATACCATAGAAATTCCATCTAGGACCATCCCCAGATAACTTAGCCTTTGCCGCAGTGTTAAGTCTGACGTAGTCAAAGGTGCAGAGGCAGTCATTTGGGTAGTTGGTTTGGTCCAAAAACTCTCACGTATGGTCCTTAAGAGAGCGATCATCCTGGGAGAGGAGAAGACAGACGGTTGCTAAATCCATATTAAATCCTTTCCTTAGTCTGGTGTTCTGTCACTCTTGTGGTCAGGTAAGAAGACAAGTCGATGCACAGCGGATCTATAAGCAGCAATATTAACTTTAATATACACAACACAAGACAAGACAAGACAAGACAAGATAAGATAAGATAAGATAAGATAAGATAAGATAAGATACAAAGAAGGCTAACACACATAACAGTGTGAGAGAACAAACAACAAAACAATGAACTGAGCAAACTGAGGGAAATATGTATACTGCTAACAAATGAACTAAACAAGAATCAGGTGTGTGAAATCAATGAAACAATAAGTAACCATGACGACAAATGAAAACATGCTTGATGTGTTCAGTATCTGTGTGCTTTCTTTAACTCGGTGCACATATATTGTGTACAGTTATAAACTGACCCACGGTGACGGACGTGTGTCGTATCCACTCTGCTTCATCTTCTCTAGTCCTGTGGGTGAGTAAAGAGTTAATAAACCAGGTGGAGTGCATGTGCTTCATATTTTGCTCATGATTTCCACTGGAGTTGCTGCTGAATCTTTTGCCTGTGCACATCATCAGTGTCTTATGGAGATCTAAACTCTCACAGGCTGTAAACCAGAGCAGCAGATGATGTACGCGGGCAGCAAGAACAGACTGGTTCAGTCCGCAGAACTCACGAAGGTACAGTATGTTTAGTCATGACCTTTATGAGTCAGAAGACACTTAATACATTTCATCAACAGGCTGCAGTGTGTCTGCATAAATCTCAGCTATGCAATCATTTCACTTCATTGAGCTCAGCTTTTTGAAGTCGTTTTGTAAAGCCTTGTCGTTTGTATTGTAATCTGATAAACAATGATGAAAAAGAATCTCCAGCTCTTTCATAATAGAAAATTATGAACAAATTAACCCATCAGTTCTATATTAATGCATGTAATATTAAATGCCTAAAGTTATGCTAATAAACTGTTACTTGACAAAATTACAATTATTATTATGAATAAATTTATTTTTTTGTACGCTGGTGTCTTTGTATTGCTGTTGACATTGATTCATAAAAGCAATAAATCTTTTCTGTTTGTAGATTTTTGAGGTTCGCAATCCGGACGACCTGACCGAAGAATGGCTGAAGGAGAAATTGTCATTTTTTCGCTAAATTGTGGCCAGAATCATGAAATCGTGCAGTAACAATGTTTAAAACTGATCTCTGTTCAGCTAGTTGTTCTGTTTCCAAAAATATTTTATCATAATTTTTGCTCATTTCATTTTCTTAAATGTCTTCTGTAAGACATTGTGCCTGTAAGTCTGTGTGAACCATGTTCACAGTGGCCTAAAGCATTTTAATTAACATAATTCATAACATAAATCATGTTTTGAAGTCTCATTGTGTTTGAATCAGCTCATTTTGGTGATTTTTAGTGGATGTTTGAAGTCAGGTGTAGAGAATCACATAAACTACCAACATCGTCCACAATAAACAAACTCAGATGTAACAAAATCATTGTTTATTTACAATGTTTACACTGTAATGAAAGGGAAAAACTACAAAAAAGTCACTAATAAGTGATTTGCTCACTCTTCATCCATAATGAAAAGCCAGAGAAATAAAACAGAAACATCAAACACCAAATGAAAACTACAACAGGACAAAACTGTCATTCAGTTCATTTCTCACATCGATGTGAAACAGATGGCGGGACACACGTGTGTGATGCTCACGATCACAGCCATGAAACACGTCCAGGTCATATTTCATCACAAAATCACTGATTATCCTCATGACAAGTAAATGCAGGAAATGCACAAGCAAAACATAATTTCATTTGGCTGAAAAGGGACCTGGACATGTGTTTCATGACATTCACCAGAGAATACAAGAAAGAGTTTAGTTTTGAATGCTAACAGATAAAAGGAAAACATGTGAATGTGCGTCTCATTCACTGTCGCTGCCGTCGCTGGAGTCTGACGCTCTCTCGCTGCCGCTGTGCTGGACGCTGCTGCTGTTGCTCCTCGCTCGTCCGCCCTCGTCATCCTCGCTGTCGTCATCACTGCCGAAGATCTCCTCCTCGTCACGTGCCGCGTCCCGGTCCTCGCCGCTCTCGCTGCCGCTGCTCTTCCTTTCGCGCCGCTTGCGGCCCTCCTCGTCCTCCTCCTCGTCTTCGTCAGCCGGCCGCTCCTCATCCTCGCGCTCAGACTCGCTCTCAGAGTTGTCGGAGTCACTAGCCTTCTCTCGCTCCTCGCCTGAACACAGTATCATATCGTGATGTGACGCTGAACATTCTAATAACAACGTCAAAGGAGCTTTTCAAACTACAAAGAATAAAGTAAACAATAGGCCTGTTCACACCAGGAATGAAAACTATAAACGCTCGTGCTCTTTAAAGCAGGATGGATTCTGATTGGCTGTGAGTGTTTTTATTGTTCATTAGCCGGAAAAAAAAAAGGAACTGATTTCAATGACATCGTTCCTCTGTGGTGTTATCGTTATAGTTGTGCTGTGGACTCTGTTCTCTTGGAGTTAGAGCGATTTTATTATTGTTCTTGGTGTGAATGAGCCTTCAGACTGAATCTACACAACACACTTTGACTGGAGTCTTATTAAACTTGGTACTGAACACACACATACACACTGCTGATATAATGATGATGTGTGTTACCAGAGTCCTGCATGTCTTTCTCCAGGTCCAGCTCCTCCTCTTCATCCTCTGGCTCGTGATTCTCCAGCTGAGCCTTGCGAGCCTCCTGTCAATCAAACACACAGACAGATCAGTGACCGCGTTCACATCGATCTAAATCAATTAAATCAGGCTTCTGAATCCTGTTTATTTGCAAATAAACAGTTGCTAAAGGTAAAGCGTGTGTTGGATGTGCACTGACCTGAGCCTCCAGCTCTTTCTCGTTCATGTCTCTGTGTTTGCACACCAGCACAGCGTTTGTGGACGACTGAGCGCCAACCTTTGCTCGCCGCTTGCTCAGACGCACCCTAAAACACACACAGGTGGTCAGTAACAAACAAAGAGAGTGTGAGTCTGCTCTGGGTGGGCGGAGCCCGTCTGCGTGATTGACAGTTACCTGGTCTCCAGCTCGTTGTAATAAACACCGTCATTGTCTCTGAAGATGAAGAAGTAGTTCTCCTCGTATCCTTTACTGGCCTTGTTCTTCACGTTCCAGTTGTACTCGCGAGCGATTTTATAATCGTACCTGCACACAAACACACATTAGACAGGTGAGTGTGTGACTGTGTAAAATCTACCTTTCCTCCGGATACACAAAGGCTTCATAAACCTCAGATTTGATAGTTAAATGTATATACTAATGAATTCCAGACATTCATAAATGTATTATTTATCATTTAACACCATTTGAGCAATAAAAAGGTTAAATTCATTTGCTGTGACCGTACTTGTCAAAGGTTTAATAGACGTAGATGAATCATTGACATTTAGGAATAAGAACGTGTGAGTGTTTAAATCGAGATCGCCATATATTTAAAAGATTAATCGTGCAGCTCTAGAACCAACCAACGTTTAACTCTGAATATTGACATCACTAAAACTCATTCCGCTTGAGTTTCATGAATAAGGCTCTGTGTGTGTGTGTGTGTCTTACACTTCATCAGGCATGTACTCCAGATCCTCCTCCACGTCTCTCTTGCGTTTGCGCATCGTGTCCTCATTGGGAAGGAAGTATGCCACAAACTGATTCCCCTCCTCGTCCATCATACCCCTGAAAACACACAATGGCACTGAATCTGTGCTGTCCTGCTTATGCTTGTGAAATATGATCGATTTACACTGATTATATATTTTCTGAGGTTTTACACACACCTGATCATGGCCTGTGACATCATGTCCACTCCCGCCGGCGCAGAAACATCTTTAGGTGCCGGATCTGAGTCAAAGATGACTTGAGCGCACGGATTAATCCACATCTGTGAAGAGAAACAGACAGATGTGAGCACGTCGACCAATATACCGTTTTTACTGATTAATCAGCACCGATAGTTGTTTAAGTGAGTGTGTGTGTGTGTGTGTGTCAGACCTTGAAGTCTGGGAAGACGGGCAGCACCTCCACAGGTGTGACTCTGGGTTTGCTGTAATGCTGGGCAATCTGAAAGATTCAAACAGAAGAATGGATTCAGACATCAAACGGATGCTGACGTCACGTACGTGTGTGTGTGTGTGTGTGTGTGTGTGTGTGTGTGAGAGAGAGAGAGAGATCTGCATGTGCTCACGGATTTCTGTGCGTCTTCAAAGGTTTTCTCAATGGCAGCGATCTGACTGTCTCTGTCTTTGTAGATCTCCTCCTCTGTGAACTGCTGCTTCACGGACACACCGATCCTACGGGACAACACGCTCATTTACTAACACTACAGAAATGACTGTTTTTGACCAGGAACAACAAATTAGGTAAAGTATTTTCACAACCGCACAATAATTACACAGTAACACAGACACCCTAAAATAAAGCGTAACGGCTCATTCTGTACATTGAGATGTGAGACGGATTCACTCACTTGACTTCCACCTTCTCGTTGGAGACGCCGTATCTGTTGAACTCGGTGGAGATGTATTCTGTCTTCCTCATCCACGGCACCACTTTCGCATGCTGCTGCGACCTGAACACACACACACACACACACACACACGTCTGTCAGCCTCAGTGCAGGGGTCAGAGGTCAGACAGGAGAATGACAGTCTCTCATACCTCTTTGAGCTAGACGGAGCCGTGATTTCCTCCTCCAGCAGTTTCTCATCAGCAGGATCCAACAAAACTGAAACACACACAAACATTTGATTTCTATAGGTTGGTATATGCAGATTAGAGGTTTTACATGGTGTGTGTGTGTGTGAGAGTTTGTGAGTGTGTGTGAGAGTGTGTTTGGTAAGTTTGTGAATGTGTCTGTGAATGTGTGAGTGTGTGAGTGAGTGAGCGTGTAAGCAAGAGTGTGCACGAGTGTGTGTGTGAATCTGTTTGGTAAGTTTGTGTGCGTGTGAGTGTTTGGTAAGTTTGTGAGTGTGTGTGAATGTGTTTGGTAAGTTTGTGTGTGTGAGTGTGAGTGTGTGTGTGTTTGGTAAGTTTGTGAGTGAGTGTGTGTGTTTTTAGTAAGTTTGTAAGTGTGTTTGGTAAGTTTGTGTGTGAGTGTGTGTCTAAGTGAGTGCATGAGTCTGCGCGAGTGTGCATGTGAGCGAGTGTGTGCGTGAGTGTGTGTTTGGTAGGTTTGTGAGTGTGTGTGTGTGTGTAAAAGTATGTGTGTTTAGTAAGTTTGTGAGTGTGTGTGAATGTGTGTCTGTGAGTGTGTGTTTGGTAAGTTTGTGAGTGTGAGTTTAGTAAGTTTGTGTGTGAGTGTGGGTCTGTGAGTGTGCGCGAGTGTGTGCGTTAAGTTTGTGAGTGCGTGCGTGAGTGTGTGTGTGTAAGCGAGAGTGTTCACGAGTGTGTGCGTGTTTGGTAAGCTGGTAAGCTTGTAAGCGTGTGCGTGTGTGAGTGTGAATGTGTGTCTGTGAGTGTGTTTAGTAAGTTTGTGTGTTTGTCTGTGAGCATGTATGAGTGCATGTGTTTAGTGAGTTTGTGTGTGTATGTGTTTAGTAAATTTGTGTGTGTGTCTGTGAGTGTGTATGAGTGTGCGTGAGTGCGTGTATGAGTGAGTGTGTGTGTGTGTGTGTGTGTATTATCTCACTGCTGGGGTCGATGCGGTATGTATCGGGGTTGATGAGGTCGATGGTGACGCCCAGATCTGGTTCGGTGAGCAGCTCGTGTTTGTGTTGCTTCTCTAGTGATGTGGCTTTGTACTGCACAAACCTGCAACACACAACACACACTCACTGAAACACATCCCATGAAGCATGCAAACACACACTCTTTTTCACTCACACACACACACACACTCTCTCTCTCTCTCTCTCACAAGCCCTTCACAGCTGAAACAGACCGGAGCCGTACCTGTGCTGGTCGAACGGATACGTGATGAACTTCGGATCAAACGGGATATCCGGAAGACTGTTTCCATATTTCACTCTGCACACGACGCCAGACCTGCAGCACACGAGAAACACATCATCACATGGAACGACTGTCTGTCATTGGTCAGTCAGTCAGACAGATGGGCCTGTCCCCAGTCTCACGTGATTGGTTGCATCAGAAGTTGACATGTTGATTCAGTTCAGTTCAATAATTGTGTATGAAACAAGTTCAATTCTCTACAGAAGACAATAGTGTCATTATTCAGCTCAAGTTTTGTTCTCGTCCAATAGTGTAAGTGCATTCTATCCACCCTAAATAGTGTTCAAGACCTTGAATACTATTTAGGGTGGATAGCGTGAGAATGGTTGTGAAAGCATCGTAGAGTCAAAGTGTTTCTCTGTCAAACTACCAGTGACTTTATACATCAGAAATACAACAGTCTCAGGCATATCATCTTCATCATCCTCACCTCTCTGGGACGCTTCTGTGTGCTGAACTTCTGCAGAAAACACACATAATGACATATAAATCAGACACGATCAGATCAGAATATCGATTTCTATATCCAGTGTTTATGTTAGCATAGTGTTTAACAGGTTAGTAATCGCAGATCTCTCTCACCGGTGTCCGTCCTCGCGCTGCGCCTGCGTCTGTATAGTAGGAGCCATAGAGGAGAAAATAAACTCGAATCCTCCACACAAACGATTAATAAACAAAAAATAAAGTGTTCAAATCAGCTTATCTACAGAAACAACAGCAACGCGCGCGCCTGCGTGCGTGTGAGTAACTGACTTCCGCCCCGCAGTTACTGCAGGAGGACCCCGAGCGAGAGGAGCTGCTGCCCTGCTCACCGCCTGAATCAAACTAACCGCTTCACAGTCAAATTACTCAAATGCTGTATATGTTTCAGTGCCTTTATTGGCGTATATAACTATGTTTATCACTATTTATTTATGTCGTATAGTTATATCAACAGAGGTGTTTGTTTTAATAGTGTACATTCATGTGAACGTAAGCTGACTGCTGCTATCAGTATTTTGCTTCTCAAGTATGGAGGCCCAAACCTGCAAAATAATAATAATAATGATAATAATAATAATAATAATAAAATCAGTATAAATCAATAAAATCAAATTATTTTTTTATTGTATTAACAATTGAAATATAAATAATTAGTATTAATTTTATACTCAAATGGTTAAATAAAATAATATTAATAAATGCATTTTTATATAGTATTCTTTAATATTTTTTAATAACTTAATATCCAATATTTTATATTCAAATAGTTAAATACAAACAATTCAAATAATCATTTTATATTTGAATTGAATAATACAAAATTCATTTTATGTAGTATTTCATACATTTAATAATTTGTTTTTATATTTAACTTGTAAAATATTAATACAAAATATTTTAATATTATATTAACATTATTTTTTATATTCAAATTGTTAAATAATAAATTAACATTATTATTTAACAATTTAAATATAAAATATTAGTATTATTTTTATAATCAAATGGTTAAATAATAATCAGTAAATAAATTAGAGAGGGGAACATAATAGGAAAACTACTAATTTAATAAATGACTTGACAAAACAAATATAATATAATGTGTAATTAGATTCATCACTTCTTGCATATGATGTTTGTTTTTAATTCATTATACATGAACACACATGATTTAACAACAAACAAGTTTAATAAATTCTGTGACAAACTGTTCTGTTACATTATTGTGATGAATGAGAATATATAATAATAATAATAATGATCGGAGTGTGTAAAGCATCTTTTTATTTAGTTTTTCTCCAGTAGAAACAAAACCTCAGAGAGAAAACTCTGAGGTAAAACTGCTTTATTATCAGGCAAAAAGGACAAATTGATACAAAAATAGAAAACGAATAATTAGAAGAGTTTTATCATCTTGAGGCGTTAATGCTCTATAAAGTGACATTCCCTCTAGTTTAAAAGATTAAATCAGCTTCAGGAAAGCGGATCATGGTTGATCATGTGCAGAAATCTCTAAGCTTTCATTGATTATTATTCTCTGATATTGCTGAAACTCCAGACTCTGAGTTCAGCTTTCTCTCTCTCTCTCTTCAGCTGGATCCTCGGAGACATGACATCACCGGTGACCTCTGACCCTTCCCGTCCATCACCCACGTCCTCTAAGCACGGCACTCCCACACCACGACATCGCTTCCTCACGTCTGCATATGCGCAGAAAGATCGATTCTGCCTCAGAAGAAAAACCCAACGTTAAAACTGATTTTGCAAAGAAAATGCAACAAGGTAACAATGTGCTTGTTACATGTGTTACTATAGAAATAACAGTAAATTCGGCATTATTACTCCTCAATACTTACACTGAAACAAGAGCGCATTGAAATAAAACTGACCTGCTCAACACATAGAGGAACTGATCCGGATCATCTGCAAACTCCCTGAAAACACAACAACAGTCATAATCATCATCATCATCATCATCATCATCATCATCATCATCATCATCATCATCACGTGTTTCCCACAGGATGCAGTCAGACAGTGGTGTTGGATATTATATTACAGTATAATAAAATAAAATAAATATTTATTTTTTTATATAGTATTTAATTTTTTTTAATGATTATTATTTTACATTTAAATTGTTAAATACAAAATAATAATAATAATATCATTTTATTTTTATGTAGTATTTACTATTTTTAAATAATTTGTTATTTTATTCATTCAAATTGTTAAATAATAAATTATTACTATTAATATAGTATAACGCTATACTTTTTGTAATAATAGTCTTGCAGTAAATGACATCCTTCCCTGTAATCAGTGTCTTTTGGAGAGTCACAGAAACGCTGTCAGGGATTTCTGTTGTTTGTTTTCGGAGCAAATGGGAACAGAAAAATGATTTCTGCGGTCATCTCACGTTCACCACTATAAAAGTTTACACAACTATAATGACTTCTGCTTCTGACAACCTGGAAATGTGTTGTTATTATTATTATTATAGTTTATTATTATTGTCTCTAAGACAGTAATACATAATAAGAATATCACTTATTTTTATAGTGAAATGACTATACTACTGTCTTAATGTCTTCACGTTCAAGAGTCAAACCCTCGTTCGAGCTTTTATTTCTGCAGACGACTGCAGTGTTTCAGTGCTCTGAGCCTGATCATGGACTCAGCTCAGTGAATTGAAGCAGTGCTGGACTCAGCTCACCCTGAACCCCAGTGATAGAAGACTCTGTCCTGATAGTACAGACACAGGAAGAGCCACACGCTGATGGTCTCCAGCCAGAAGATCACGAAGAGGAACCAGACAGAAGAGAGCAGCAGCTCACACACCATCCTGAGACCTGCAGAGGAGAACATCATCATCATCATCACCACTATCATCTTCATCATCATTGATCATTATCATCATCATCACTGATCATTATCATCATCATCACTACTATCATCATCATCATTATTAAAGTCCAAATTTATATGAAAAAGTCAAAAACATGAAAAAAGTCAAAATTATGACAGACATACTAAGTTAAATTTTGATATGAAAAAGTCCCAAAAAAGACAAAAAGTCAAAATTGAGACAGACATACTCAGTTGAAAGTATATGAAAAAGTCAAAAAAGAAAAGAAAAAAGAAACAAGACAAAGTCAAAATTATAAAATATACAAAGTTCAAATTTTAATATGAAAAAGTTAAAAAAAAAAAAAAAAAAGACAAAAAGTCAAAATTGTGGAAAAACTCCAAAATTATATGAAAAAGTTAAAAAAAAAAAATGACAAAAAGTCAATATTATGACAGATATACTAAGTTGAAATCTTGATATGAAAAAGCCACAAAAAATGTCAAAGTCAAAATTGTGACAAAGTCCGAAATTTTATGAAAAAGTTAAAAAAAAATGACGAAGTCAAAATTGAGACAGACATACTCAGTTGAACTTGATATGAAAAAGTCCAAAAAAAATGACGAAAAGTCTAAATTGAGACAAAGTCCGAAATTATTTGAAAAAGCCCCAAAATGTCAAAGTCAAAATTGTGACAAAGTCCGAAATTTTATGAAAAAGTTAAAAAAAAATGACGAAAAGTCAAAATTGAGACAGACATACTCAGTTGAAATTGATATGAAAAAGTCCAAAAAAAATGACGAAAAGTCTAAATTGAGACAAAGTCCGAAATTATTTGAAAAAGCCCCAAAATGTCAAAGTCAAAATTGTGACAAAGTCTGAAATTTTATGAAAAAGTCCAAAAAAAATGACGAAAAGTGAAAATTATGACAAAAAGTCAATATTATGACAGATATACCAAGTTGAAATCTTGATTTGAAAAAGCCACAAAAAATGTCAAAGTCAAAATTGTGACAAAGTCCGAAATTGTATGAAAAAGTTCAAAAAAATGACAAAAAGTCAAAATTATGACAGACATACTATGTTGAAACCTTGATATGAAAAAGTCTAAAAAAAATGACAAAGTCAAAATTGAGACAGACATACTCAGTTCAAATTGACATGAAAAAGTCCAAAAAAATGACAAAGTCAAAATCGTGACAAAGTCCGAAATTTTATGAAAAAGCCACAAAAAATGTAAAAAAGTCAAAATTGTGACAAAAAGTCAATATTATGACAGATATACTACGTTGAAATCTTGATATGAAAAAGCCACAAAAAATGTCAAAGTCAAAATTGTGACAAACTCTGAAATTTTATGAAAAAGTTCAAAAAAATGACAAAGTCAAAATTACGACAGACATACTATGTTGAAACCTTGATATGAAAAAGTCTAAAAAAATGACAAAGTCAAAATTATGACAGACATACTATGTTGAAACCTTGATATGAAAAAGTCCAAAAAAATGACAAAGTCAAAATCGTGACAAAGTCCGAAATTTTATGAAAAAGCCACAAAAAATGTCAAAAAGTCAAAATTGTGACAAAAAGTCAATATTATGACAGATATACTAAGTTGAAATCTTGATATGAAAAAGCCACAAAAAATGACAAAGTCAAAATTGTGACAAACTCCGAAATTTTATGAAAAAGTTAAAAAAAATGTCAAAGTCAAAATTATGACAGACATACTATGTTGAAACCTTGATATGAAAAAGTCTAAAAAAAATGACAAATTCCAAATTGGAACGTAAAAAACAAAATATTAATGGGTTGATACCAAGAAAGAGTAGGAAACCTCTCTGATGCTTTTCGACAGATCGACTCTTGCTTCACCTAAACCCACTGGAGTTATGCCACCTCTTCCCACCACAGCAAACCTGCCAGTTTGGTCTGCATCATGGCAGGTTCTTTCATCGCTGTACGAGAATGTTTCAAGTTTACTACTGTACTGTTCAACTGTCTACGACTATTATCAGCTCTGGTCAAGTGGGTTCAATGTCATAACTTTCAGTTCAGCTCTGTGCAAAACTGGTTTAGTTCTAACACACCTTGCTCGGGTGTCTGGAAGATTTTGACGCTGGACCAGCATCCGTGAAGAAGAAGCCGGTCGGTCACCGTTTTCAAAACGAAAGAAGCCGATATAACACATGCTATGTTCATATCCGATCAACTTACCTGGATACCTACCTGTTCTACTAACCTGTTGAGAATCCTGTCCCCCTTCTTCCATCGTCTGTATTCTTCAGTTCTGATCCTACGACCATCCTTCAGCCTGTCTCCATCACGCACCAGCAAAGACACAAAGACTGTTACTGAGAAGCTGTTAATTCAAGTGTCCATTCAGTGAAGGCTTACCTGTTGATCCTGCTTGCTCTCTGCCTCCTGAAAGTAAACCATTGGTGTATCTGAGTTACCTGTGTTGTCTCCTTCTGTACACGACACCATGTAATGCTTCACAAATCACTTTTCAAACCATACAATGCAAATGCAAAAATAAAAAATTGAAACCAGACATTCATTTTTTTCGTACACTTTGTTAAATTATGACTTTAGAAACAATCGTTTGAATAAATGAAATGTTTTTTTTTCCATTTTTTTGGTCTTGTCATTTGAAAATTGATATGAAAAAGTCCAAAAAAAAACAAAAAATGACGAAAAGTCAAAATTATGACAAAAAGTCAATATTATGACAAAGTCTGAAATTATTTGAAAAAGCCCCAAAAAATGTCAAAAAGTCAAAATTGTGACAAAGCCCGAAATTGTATGAAAAAGTTAAAAAAAAAATGACGAAAAATCAAAATTGAGACAGACATACTCAGTTCAAATTGACATGAAAAAGTCCAAAAAAAATGACAAAAAGTCAAAATTGAGACAAAGTCCGAAATTATTTGAAAAAGCCCCAAAATGTCAAAGTCAAAATTGTGACAAAGTCTGAAATTTTATGAAAAAGTCCAAAAAAAATGACGAAAAGTCAAAATTATGACAAAAAGTCAATATTATGACAGATATACCAAGTTGAAATCTTGATTTGAAAAAGCCACAAAAAATGTCAAAGTCAAAATTGTGACAAACTCTGAAATTTTATGAAAAAGTTCAAAAAAATGACAAAGTCAAAATTATGACAGACATACTATGTTGAAACCTTGATATGAAAAAGTCTAAAAAAATGACAAAGTCAAAATTATGACAGACATACTATGTTGAAACCTTGATATGAAAAAGTCCAAAAAAATGACAAAGTCAAAATCGTGACAAAGTCCGAAATTTTATGAAAAAGTTAAAAAAAATGTCAAAGTCAAAATTATGACAGACATACTATGTTGAAACCTTGATATGAAAAAGTCTAAAAAAATGACAAATTCCAAATTGGAACGTAAAAAACAAAATATTAATGGGTTGATACCAAGAAAGAGTAGGAAACCTCTCTGATGCTTTTCGACAGATCGACTCTTGCTTCACCTAAACCCACTGGAGTTATGCCACCTCTTCCCACCACAGCAAACCTGCCAGTTTGGTCTGCATCATGGCAGGTTCTTTCATCGCTGTACGAGAATGTTTCAAGTTTACTACTGTACTGTTCAACTGTCTACGACTATTATCAGCTCTGGTCAAGTGGGTTCAATGTCATAACTTTCAGTTCAGCTCTGTGCAAAACTGGTTTAGTTCTAACACACCTTGCTCGGGTGTCTGGAAGATTTTGACGCTGGACCAGCATCCGTGAAGAAGAAGCCGGTCGGTCACCGTTTTCAAAACGAAAGAAGCCGATATAACACATGCTATGTTCATATCCGATCAACTTACCTGGATACCTACCTGTTGAGAATGTTTTCTTATACTGCATCAATAGATAATTTTGTTAAATTATGACTTTAGAAACAAACGTTTGAATAAATGAAATCTTTTTTTCTATTATTTTGGTCTTGTCATTTGGGCCTGTACCATTAGAGTGTGGCCGTCTGGATGTCTGGAAGATTTTGATGCTGAACCCAAAGTCCGAAATTATATGAAATTGTCAAAACATTTTTTTTGTTTAAAAAAAAAAAAAAAAAAAGATGAAAAGTCAAAATTATGACAGACATACTAAGTTGAAAGTATGATATGAAAGTCCAAAAAAAAAAAAAAGTCAAAACTATGACAAGTCAAAATTATGACACACAAAGTTTAAATTTTATCATGAAAAAGTCCAAAAAATGACAGTCAAAATGTGACAAACTCTGCAATTTCAATAAAAAAAAAAAAAAAACTTTTTCAAGACTTTACAAGACTTTTTCATATGAAAATTTCAACTTAGTATGTCTAAGTCAAAATTGAGACAAAGTCCAAAATTATATAAAAAAGTCAAAAAGTCAAAAAAAAAAAAAAAAAAAAAAAAAAAAAGAAGAAGAGAAAAAGTAAAAGTTGAGACAGACATACTAAATTGAAATTGATATGAAAAAGACCAAAAAATTAGAAAAAAAAATCAACAATGTCCAACAGCGTTTTTGAAAAACTACATCACTATCATCATCATCATCACCATCACGGACCATCATCATCACTATCATCATCATCATCACAGACCATCATCATCACTATCATCATCATCATCATCATCATCATCACAGACCATCATCATCACGGACCATCATCATCACTATCATCATCATCACTATCATCATCATCATCATGGACCATCATTAAAAAAAGAAAAAAAAAAGAACAAATTCTGACATAATTATGACAAAGTCATAATTATGATGACATACTAAGTCATAATAAGAAAATAGAGATGACGACATTAAAAAGTCGAAATTATGACTCAAGAAAAATCAAATAGACGATATAAAGTCATAATTATATGACATTCTAAGTTATTAATAAATGAAAAGGTAGAAACTATGACTTTGTTTGTCATTCTTTCTACTTTTTCATGTCATAATTATGATTCGCATAAGCACTTTTTTATGTTGCGGAAATGGGATTCAATAGATCAGACTTACAGTGTCACAAATAAAACCACTAATCATTTTAATAAAGAGTGATAAATTCATAAAGTTATTAAACGACTGACCTGTTTGTGGACTGAATCCTGCTAGTGAACCAACAGACTGTCAGTCAGCCAGTAAATCTGAAATCAGCTGAAATCAGTGATGTTCGAGACACACAGACACGAACTTTACATGTAATGGCGGGATCGATTAATTAATTAAACACATTTAACAGTGAAATACTGGAACAGTTTGCAGTTAATCTGATCTCGCTAACGCGTAACTTCCGGTCGTGTTCGACTGTGCTTGTATTTCAGGATAAAAGTCCTCATGACCCCGCAAAAAGCCAAAGCAGTTTAAGATGAAGAATTGTTTCGGATATTTGTTTTGTATTTCAAAATCAAATAAAGATGTTCATGAAGTAAAATGATTCAAATTGTGACACTAATAAACAAAACACTAAATGTTAGTAATTTAACCTAGATCAGCTGAAGAGATGCTAAAACCCCAGTACAGTTAAACTATTTAACAAAAATAAATATTTGACTCGGAGATGTTTATTATTTAATACCAGCCAAATACCAATAATTAAACCTGATCTTTAGACATAATCGTTCGTTCTTAAAAAAAAAAAAAAAAATCCCCTAGTCTTGTAAACCTGTGAAAAGCGTCCATTGCTATAATAATAACAACTATTGTTATTATTATTATTATTATTACTATTATTTTCACTAAGACAGTAATATATTACTACTATTGCTATACTAATAACACTATGAAATAAATGTAAAAAGTCATAAAAGTTTTAATTATTTTATAATGATAATTACTTTTTATAGAAAAATAAAATGATTTTTTAATTTTAATTTCTATAAAATAAATTTAATAGATTTAATAAATAATTTTTTAAAACGATTTTTATAGAAAAGTCTGCCGGAAGTTTCTCCGCCGTGCACAGGAAGTGATGTCACCGATACAATAGCTCAGGGGTTGTGTGAGTTAGCGCGAGTTAAAGCGACTTTATTGATTAAAGTTCATTTATTAAAGTGATTTTATCCATCACAGATCATTTATTAAAGAGTTATTTACAATTCAGAAGTGACGCGGTGTCATTAGAAGCACCGGCGCGCGTTCACGGCGCCTTTCGTCAAGATTCAGGTTCGTCTTTCTTACTTAAATTTATCATTCTCTCTTGTAAAACAGCACACATTTTGGACATGTAACCATAGTAATATTATAGTATTCTTACAAGGTACTGTGACTAGCATGTAAATGATATGTTACATGAAAATGGTGTTATTCAGTAGTAGTTTATTGTAAGGTGTCTCACAGATGCTCGTTTACAGCTCATCTGTCGAATTCATGTAACATTAATGTTGATGTGTTTCTGAGCTTTTATATAGTTTTCTGCAAAGATGTTTTTAAAAAGTTTATTTGATGTTAATGACTTGGTTGATTTTAGAGTGGTTGATGATGTTAAATTATTAGAGTGTTTAATCCAATGTTATTTTAGTATTATTTATGTTTTATTATATATTCATATTTTGAATTAGCTTTTATATTTTCAGTTTTCTTTTTAATTTTGTTTAAACAGTTAAGTAGTAGCTAGTTGAACTTTTTGATGCTTTTTTGTTATTTATTTATCAGTGTACTTCAATAGAATGATTGAAACACACACACACATATATATATATATATATATATATATATATATATATATATATATATATATATATATATATATATTTAGGGCTGTCAAGCAAGTACATTTTGTCTAATTAATTACACAATATGGCGATTAATAAATTGCAAATTCATCACGCATCAAATATGACCGAGAAATTACCCCCAAAAGATAATTTAAAGTCATTATTGTGTTAAATGAGAACCATAAAATAGCTAGACATTACAAAAATTAGCTTTAGAAAAAAAGTATTTTATTTGATTCAACATAGAATTATTACACAAACAGCGACCATGAGGGTGAGCAAATGATGACAGAATTTCCATTATTGGGTGAATTATACCTTTAATGGGTTTTTATCATAGACTGTAAAAAAAAAGATGGACGCTGCGACGCCGCTTCCTTCCATTGTAATGAACTGAATGTAAAACGTACGATGATGGGCGTTGACATGTTACGCTAAAACGTCAGTTTGGATCCTGGGCATACGCAGAAGGAATCGTCAGTGGAGCCCGGAGGCGGAGTCGCAGTATCAAACTTCCACCCAGACGACTGCGTCATCATTGATGTATTTTAAATAGGCTATATAAATTATACACAATTTAAAAATCTACCTATAAAATAATAGGCTATTCTGTTTCTAGAGCAATAATATTTTTGAAACAACAAATTCAGTAGATAAACTCAATATAATATGCCACTAGAAACAACTCTAAAATGTCAGAAACGGTCCTGCCATTTTAAATAAAGTTGTACTAACGTTACAGGATTGCTGTAGACAGTGCTTTATAATTAATTAGAGTAGGCTATCATTAGTTTTGTCCTGCTAATTATTATTTTATACCCATAAAAATAATTAGTAACTGCCAGATAACGATCACCTGCTTTTTCCCAACATGGCTAACATTAGGCGTGTTATCTTAACTAATAACATTTATTAATTAGCTTATAAAGCCCACATTTAACGTTACCGAAAAAAGTTCAGTGATCCGTCAGATCCTGTAGGTCGGTTAGTACAGTTTACTGCTGAACAACTCATTTTGTCGGTGTGAAATAACAGAAATCGAAAATTATTAGTTATATATCTTCAATCTCCCTTCGAAGCTCCGACAGTCCTCAGAGAAGCTGTCAATCACAACTGTCAATCATGACGACACGTTTCTATAGCATCAAATTGCTAGCTAAAATCAAACTTATCACAAAAACAAACAAATTTCAGCGTGATAGCAACTACCTTAAATGACCAAAACCATCTTTCGGAAAATTTTATTTGAAGCGTAATTTATTTTTTTATTTTGACTCAAGTCCCGTTCGTTTGCATGGAGAGGGTGAGGTTTATGACCTGTACTGCATCCAGCCACCAGGGGGCGATCAAAGAGCCCGCAGCTGCACTTTTCAGAACGTATGAGACACACCCGGTTTTTATCAATATGGAAATATGAAATAATATTTTTAAATTAAATGATACTCTAAATAAGAAACGAAAACTGCCAGTAGGTGGCGGTAAATGTCTTAATGATTATGTCATTGAGTCAATTCATTCATTCGATTCTCTCAAACGGCTGATTTGTTCAGGAATGAAGTAAATGGCTCTCTTTATGAATGGGCCATTGAATCATTGATTCACCCAATTTGTTCAAAACGCGGATTCATTCACAAACGAAACACCGCTCTGTGTTGCTCAGTGACTCACAATCGTTCATTACCAATCAACTTTGTGAAATGTAAGACAAACTACACAGGTCTGGGGCGGGTTGGGTGCATTAAATGCATTCAACGTTTTAAAGCATTATTTTTTCCCATAAATAATTAAGTTAACGCATTAAATCAACAGCCCTTATTTATATATAACAAATATTATTATCCAGAACTGGAGTGTGTTCAGGATGTGTCAGATTTATGAATGTTGTTTGTAAGAGTCATCTTGTTTTGTCTCAATAGAGGGAAACTGATTTATCTCACTCTGTTTTCTCCAAAGATCCAAAACATGGTCTGATTATTGTGTCACTTGTTTCTGGATGGACTTAAAATCAGCCGAATGCTAATTTATCAAAAGGACATTCAGCGAATGTGAAATGACTCGTATCTGACGGCCGTTTGTCTCTCACTCGTCACTGAAAGACTAAAAACAGAAAGACATCATGTCTCTGCCTGAGGAAGCAGGGGATCGTGGGAAAGAGCGAGAGCGCGGAGCCCGTCCAAAAGTGCGTCAGAGCCGTTCTGAAGAGAGAAGAGACGGAGGGAGGAGAAAGCCCGGGAGAGGGAAGAAGAAAAGCCACCCGTCGCACGACCTGACCTCCGCGCGGCCTGTGAGTGATGGCTTTGAGTACGGCGATCTGCTGAACGAGTCCAGCGAGGGTGGGTCGTCCTCTCCGGTGAGGGAGCACAGGAGACGGCAGGTCCTAGGATCATCTGGATCCCTGCTATCTGAAAGGGTTTCCGCCAAACTATCGCTCGGTTCGCCCGACCTCAGCAGCGACTCGGACAGCAAGTCGTCTGGAAGTAGCCGAACGCTTCGGCAGAAGATCCAGGACGCGGTGGGCCAGTGTTTCCCCATCAAGACCCACAGCCAAGGCCTGTCGCACTCGCCCTCCTCCTCGCGCCGCAAGATCCACATCAGCGAGCTCATGCTGGACAGCTGCCCGTTCCCTGCTGGCTCCGATCTGGCTCAGAAGTGGTACCTCATTAAGCAGCACACGGCTCCCATTTCTCAGGCGCCTGTCCTGGATTCCGTCACTCCTGTTGCACTTGTGACGCCTGTGGAGGACGAGGAGGACCGCTTACGTGAGAGGCGAAGGATAAGCATCGAGCAGGGAGTCGAGCCACCTCCCAACGCCCAGATCCACACATTTGAGGTGACGGCCCAGATCAACCCTCTGTACAAACTGGGACCCAAGCTAGCTCACGGGATGAACGAGTTAGCCGGAGACGAGCGTGCAACGCTGCACCAGCTTCTCCTTCAGAGTTGTCTAGACACCTTGGATGAGGTTGCGGCGTCAACTGCGGCATCTGATTTCGACTTGGACGCCGGCGCTGCCGCGTCTCCATCCTCCCAAGTCCAAATGGACAGTCCCAAATCGCAAGACATACAGCATCGGATTCACACTCAAATCGACTACATCCACTGCCTAGTCCCCGACCTCCTGCAGATCATCAACCTGCCCTGCTACTGGGGCGTTATGGACCGCTACCAAGCAGAGACGCTTCTGGAAGGCAAACCCGAAGGCACGTTCCTGCTGCGCGACTCGGCACAGGAAGACTACCTCTTCTCCGTCAGCTTCCGACGCTACGGCCGCTCGCTGCACGCACGCATCGAGCAGTGGAACCACAACTTCAGCTTCGACGTGCACGACCCCAGTGTTTTCCACGCGCCCACCGTCACCGGCCTGCTGGAGCACTACAAGGATCCCAACTCCTGCATGTTCTTCGAGCCGCTGCTGTCCAACCCCATCCACCGGACGCAGCCCTTCAGCTTGCAGCACATCTGCCGCGCCGCCATCAGCAGCTGCACCACATACGACGGCATCAACGCGTTGCCGCTGCCCAACGCGCTGAAGGAGCACCTGAAGGAGTACCACTACAAGCAACGCGTGCGCATACGCAGACTGGACACATGGTGGGAGTGACGGGGCGGGTGACACTCGTCTGTCTCAGGTACGGAGGCGGGAAACAAGACCAGAAGTGCCACTACTCTGCTTTCCACGACAACTTCGCCGGTTCTTATCGCTGCACTCTCAACTATAGAGGACTGGTGTGAAGACGTGAGTGCCTTTCTGATGCTACTAATTTTTTGAGGTTTAAAATGCTGTTAGCTCGTTGTCATGATGTTGGCATGCCGTCACAGGGTTCACTGCATCAGCACTGGAGTTATTAACTGATTAACACTGCACTGAAGCTGCAAGAGAGTTTGTTATTTTAGAATATTTCTCCTTTTTATCAAGACAAGTGTCCCTTTTGGGAGTTAAGGCACATTCTCACCAAGAATGATAACTATAACGATGACTATAAACAATGGTTATAAAGTTGACAACAACAATATAAGGATGACTATAACATTGACTATAACATTAGCTGGGTTTAAATTCAAACGTGAAGCAATGACTGAGCATTCGCGAAGGGTTCATCTAAACACTTATGAATAAGAATACAATAAACGAGAGCCGTCTGAACTCTTCTCGACTTTATTAAGCATCACACACATGTGAGAGGACAAGCCCGAAAAACCCAAAAGTGCGCATGACCCTTGCCTATCCATGGCAAGCCCCGAGGGGAAAATGCATTGCACACACAGATATACGACGAGCGCCAGTACATCCAGAATTAATGCATCATAACAGAATCAAACATAAAGTTTTCTGTTACACCATCAGCGGAAACAGCTGATTACGATTAGTCATGTGGGTTTAATGTTCGCTACGTCAGAATTTATTCAGCTAATACGTTTCCATCTCCCTTTATTTGCATTAACTCTTTTTCCGTCAAAAACCGCCTCAAGCGAGCGTAAAAACTTTATCTAAAATTTTTGCTTGAAATTTGGCATTTCCTGTTGACTGTAACGATATAATGATGACTATAACACTGGCTAACGATATAACAGTGACTATAATTATATAACGTTGACTATAATGATATATAAAGTTGACTAACGATATAACAATGACTATAACGTTGACTGTAACAATTTCTAGCGATATAACGATGACTATAATGATGTCTAACGATATAACAATGACTATAATAATGATATAATGATGACCTATAACGATATAACATTGACTAACGACATAGCGATGACTATAACGTTGACTGTAACAGTGACTAACGACATAATGACTATAACGATAAATGATGACTATAATGATATAACGTTGACTATTGATATAATGATGACTATAATATTGCCTAACGATATAAAAATGATTATAATGATGTAATTTTGACTATAATGATATAATGTTGACTAACAATATAACAGTGACTATAACGTTGACTGTAACGATGACTAACGATATTAACAATGACTATAATGATATAACGTTGAGTAACAGTATAACGGTGACTATAACGATATAACGATGACTATAACGTTGACTGTAATGATGACTAACGATATAACGACTATAACGATATAGTGTTGACTATAAAGATGACTATAATGACAATGACTATAACGATATAAGGTTGACTATGACGACATAACTTTGACTAATGATATAACGCTGACTATAACGATATATCATTGACTGTAACGATGACTATAACAATGTAACTCAATATAACGTATAATAACAATAATAAAAACAATGACTATAACGTTGACTATAACAATATAATAGTAACTAAAACTTTGACTATAACGATGACTGTAACATTACTATAATGTTAACTACAAGCATAACTATAGTGATAACTATAATGACAACTATATTAGCATCCACACCAGTGGACGTCAGTGTTCTGTTTATTATAATGACGCTGCAGTTTTGTCATCTGCCACTTCAAATGCTTTAAATTCGGATGGATTCTGATTGGCTGTCAATGTTTTTATCATTCATCAGCTGGAAATAAATCGCTCTGAAAGTGATTCCTGCGATATCGTTCCTCTGTGACGTTATAGTTGTGGTGTGAACTTCGAAATTCTCTTAGTTTTAGAGCGATTATTAAAACTTTATAGTTATTATCGCTATAGTTATCGTTCTTTAATGCACAAGGTTTGTTTGTTTCTGTGGTGAGTGAAACTATACTGCAGTGTGTGGTATTTGAAAAACATTTCAGTTTTACGGAAGCATATTGAACTGTTTCTTGCCTTTGTAACATCAGTACTTTTGTAGAGTCCAGACAAATTCAAGCGGGCCAGGAGAACCCGGTCTCGCAGCACACAGGTAGTTCAAGTCACTGCATGTTAAAGCCAACAGTGCACTGGAGTAAAGTTACACTGGAAAACTGGTGCTAATATTCATCTGGATTGGCTTCTAATGCTGTACTAGATCAGATTGAATGGAGTATAATACAGGTAACGGACCATCTCAGTATAATCTCTTGTGTCTCCAATGTACTCTCGCTTGCATGTTTGACTCAACAAATGCTCATTTATTCACAGCACACTTATCAAAGACAGATGTTTTATCCAAGAACGGATAACTGTACCAATTCTTGAGCACGTAGACTAGTAGAATAGACCAAATCCACAGTTCTGCTTCTCTTAGATTACAGGCTCATTCTTAGCACACTGTTTTCACTCTCATTGGCTCTCAGTGCTGTCATCATATTTAATTTAGTGTTGAGTATTCAGATATGAGTCTGCACACATGATGTTAAAGGAGAAGAGCATCTCTCTAGTGTTTTATTTGATTTGGGAAATTACATCATTCTTTTCAATTTTCCATCTGGACGTCATTCATTCATTCCACTCCATTGCTTCTTGTTTTAATGTTCATTCACAGTCAATACATACGAATGTAAATCACCCAAGGCATGTTTTAGTGGTTTATTTTATAGAACTTATTATAGAGACCATTGTCTACCATGTTTATAACCTCAAACATTCTTAACTGTGTTAAAAACTCTTCTGAAACTCTATTAAAATGGTCAAATGATGTTCAATGCTGTTAGAGAAGAGAACATTGAGTTTTAAATCAAAGGGGCCAACTTCATTTATCTGGATACAATAAATGACAAAATCAAACAGCATCTTTTTGCATCCATGTGCTGCAGTGTTATTGAGATCTCACTAGAAGGTGATTGAATAACATTAAACAACCATTTAATTTATAATGTTAATGAGCTGTTTATGTAGGGAATTTTTTTTTTTTTTTTTTTTTACATGTAGATGTGTCTTGCTGGTCAAGTCTGGATTGATGTAAAAACAGTCAGTGCGTTTTGCTTTGTGTCGACAGTTTACCGTGATTTCCAGAGGACCATTATGAATGTCACAAACTTTTGTTCTTAAAGCAGCTTGCCTTTCTCTCTCTCTCTTTCTCTCTCTCTTTTTTTTTTTTACACTTATATTTATTTATTTTCTATTTAAGGCTTGCCTAATATGCTTAACATTTTTCACATGTATTTCTGATATATTAAAGCCATGTGTGAATAATTTTATTGGTGTGTATGGTGTAACAAAAGCACATATTAATAAACTATGTTGTATCTTTTATGGCTCTAGTGTTATTTTTGCCTTTTCTGTTTACCTGAAATAATATTTATATTTATATATTAATGTACACACACACATACATATATTTGAGAATAATGATCGCAAACAAATGCTACATTTATAAATTTGTTTGGTGCTTTAATAATATTTATCGTTGTTGAGGGCTTTTATTTTGAAGCGCGGCTGCCGCGGCCGCCATGTTCCTGTCTGGTTGCTGTGATGGAGACGAGGCGCTTCGGATTTTAAACTTTCTGTTTTAAATTTTAGAAATCCTCTGAAATCCTCAATATCTCAGACATAAAGCACCAGATCTCTACAATCACAAGATGCTTTAAAAATACTGCAGAACTAAAGGTGTAGGTTTACAGAACAGGTGAGGATTAAACTAATCGCGTTAAATGATCAATAATTATTAGAATGACTGTATTTCATATTTAGCATAGGTGACGCTCGCTTTCACAGAGTATTTACTCATAATCTACTCTTGGATTGTTTTATTTAGTCGTTTAATGTACTCTGTTAGCGTAGCATGTATTTTTGTTAGACATAGAGTGTAACTAAAGCCCTATTTGTATCTGCGTTTACATATTTATTAACAAAGAGCAGCGATTCAACCGTTTTTCTGTGGTAAACACAAATACTTCCGTGTCGATGCTATGAAGTGTTTATTTACTAAGCAGTAATGTAAGTTTTAAGTAGCCTAAATGTTATTTAAGCAACTTGCTTTGTTTTCTAAAGTTTTAATTTTAAGTAATTTAGTGAGATTAATTAAAGGCCTGTGACCGCCCCAGTGCGCGCGCTCCTGTCACGCCGCCGTCACCATGGCGACCACGGGGCTGCGCATCGGAGATCAGCTGGTCCTGGAGGAAGACTATGATGAAAACTACATCCCATCTGAGCAAGGTTATTATAATACATCATAATTAATAACTGTCATTAGAATGAATATCTAAACACAGAGACACAAACTTAGCACAGAAGAATCAGATTCATACTAAACACGCTTTAATGCTTTTATGAGAAAGTATTATAAATTAAACTAGATGATTTTCAGGCATTGATTGAATGTTCTGATTGCTGTACAAAATACTGCATCTCTTCTGTCAGTCTTTGCATTGTGACATTATTGTCATGACAAGCACAAATGCTCATCAGAAAAATCTTATTCTCATGATTCTGATATAAAAGAAAATATAAAAAGACTTGGCTAGTTTTTAAACTCATCGTTATATTGTTAGTCAGCTTTTATCGTTATAGTCAATGTTATATCATTAAAGTCATCCTTATAGTCAGTAATATCGTTATAGTCATCATCATAGTCAATGTTATATCGTCATTGTTATATCATTAGTCAATGTTATGTCGTTATACTCATTGTTATAGTCAAAATTTTATTGTTATATTCATCGTTATAATCAGTTATATCATTATACTCATTTTTATATCATTAGTCAACGTTATATTGTTACAGTCATTGTTATATTATACTTATATCACTAGTCAACGTTATACCGTTAGTCATCGTTATAGTTATTGTTATAGTTATTCTCATCGTTATATTGTTAGTCAACATTATATCGTTATAGTCATCGTTAGTCAACGTTATAGTCATTATAGTCATTGTTACAGTCAGTGTTATAGTCGTCGTTATACTGTTAGTCAACGTTATATTGTAGTCATCGTTAACGTTATACTCATCGTTATATTGTTAGTCAAAATTTTATCGTTATATTCATCGTTATAATCAGTTATATCATTATACTCATTTTTATATCATTAGTCAACGTTATATCGTTATAGTCATTGTTATATTATGCTTATATCGCTAGTCAACGTTATACCGTTAGTCATCGTTATCGTTATTCTCATCGTTATATTGTTAGTCAACATTATATCGTTATAATCATCGTTAGTCAACGTTATAGTCATGATAGTCATTGTTACAGTCAGTGTTATAGTCGTCGTTATACCGTTAGTCAACGTTATATTGTAGTCATCGTTAACGTTATACTCATCGTTATATTGTTAGTCAACATTTTATCGTTATTGTCATTGTTATAGTCATCGTTATACCGATAGTCAACGTTATATTGTTAGTCAACGTTTTATCGTTATTGTCATTGTTATAGTCAGTGTTATTTTGTCAATGTCATTGTTTTAATCAACGTTATATCGTTATAGTCATCGTTAACGTTATACTCATCGTTATATTGTTAGTCAACGTTTTATCGTTATTGTCATTGTTATAATCAGTGTTATTTTGTCAATGTCATTGTTTTAATCAACGTTATATCGTTATAGTCATCGTTAACGTTATACTCATCGTTATATTGTTAGTCAACGTTTTATCGTTATTGTCATTGTTATAGTCAGCGTTATTTTGTCAATGTCATTGTTTTAATCAACGTTATATAGTTATAGTCATTGTTATATTGTTATACTTATCGTTAAATATTGTTAGTCATCGTTATAGTCAACGTTATATCGTTAGTCATAGGTTATAGTCAACGTTATATCATTATAGTCATTGTTAAATCGTTAGTCATCGTTATACCGTTAGTCAATGTTATATTGTTATAGTCATTGTTACAGTTAATGTTATACTCATCGTTATATCGTTAGTCAACGTTTTATCGTTATTGTCATTGTTATGGTCAACGTTATATATAGTTATAGTCATTGTTATAGTTAACGCTATTTCATATATCATATATATCATAAGTCAAAGTTGTATTGTTATAGTCAATGTTACAGTCAACGTTACAGACATACAGTCAACATTTCTCGTTGTTTACTTTATGTACTAAAATAACTAAACCTGAAATGAAAATTAACTATATACACATTTAAAAAAAGAAAAATGAATAAAATGATGAAAAACAAACTAAAAAGTACTAAAACTTTACCTTCAATTAAAATGTATTTCAAAATATTAATAAAAAATCTATAACTGTATATCAGTGATACTAAAATTACATCATCCTCTCTGAGCAAAATAAATTTAAATTAAAATCTGCCTAAAGGACATAGAACAAATACTACAGTGAAATACCTGAGAATTCAAATAATATATTGTAAATTTTCATAAAAACTCGTAAGTGCACTACTTGGAATGTGAGTGGAGTAAACGTTCTTAATCGTCATGAAAATAATGTCATCAATGTCCTAAAATCGCCTTCATGTTCTTTATGTAAAATATAGTTTCTTATTTCTTTCTTTTAATTTTTAAATGTGACTCACGCATGTTCTTGATCTTGACAGGCACGCTCCTAATATTTAATATTGAATATTAATGTATTTATTCATTAATATTAAACAGTTTAAAGGCCCATTCACACCAAGAACGATAACTTGAACGATAACTACGATAAATCACCGATACCGATAAATCATTTATATTAAATATGTTTTAAGAATTGTTTGTTTTGATTTCATGTCAGAAATCCACGAGTACGCCGTAGAGATCGGCATCGACCCGCAGCGGGAGCCTGAGCTGCTGTGGTTGGCCAGAGAGGGGATGGTGGCGCCGCTGCCGGCTGAGTGGAAACCATGGTAAAACATGCTTTCATGATAACACACACTGGTTAAAATGGGGACAGGAAGTGAGTGAGTCTGTGTGTGTGTTCAGTCAGGACGTCACCGGTGAAGTGTACTACTTTAACTTCTCCACGGGTCAGTCCACGTGGGATCATCCCTGTGACGATCACTACCGCCAACTAGTGGTGCTGGAGCGAGAGCGCACACAACACACCAGAACCGCCCCGGCCACCGCTGCTGTGGGGAAAGACAAAGAGAAGAAGAAGAAGAAAGACAAGAAGAAGAAGGAGAAGAAGAAAGACCCAGAGGGAGTCAGAGCTCCAGGGGTGAGTTTATTTCAGAACAACGTCCCATGACACTTTAAAGGAGCAGACAGAAGCTTGGGGTCGGTGAGATTCATCAATGCTGCATTTATTTGATCAAAAATACAATAAAAACCATGAAATATTATTATGATTTAAAATAGCTGTTTTCTTTGTGAATATATAGTAAAGTGTAATTTATTCCTGTGATCAAAACTAAATTTCCAGCATCATTACTCCAGTCTTCACTGTCACATGATCCTTCAGAAATCATTCTAATATGCTCTGTCTGTGTGTTTGTGTGTGTGTGTCAGGTGTTGGCTCCTCTCGCTCCTCTCCGGGGTCTGTCTGAGGCTCCTGTCACTCCTCTCAGAGGGTCTCTGGGCATCTCATCTGGACTCCAGCCACTTAAAACCTCTCTAGGGGTAAAACAGCTGGATTCTTTCATTTCTGCTTCATTAAAAGAGCTTCTGAATATGTTTTAGTTATGATTTATGAATATTAAATGTGTTTTTGTCACTGGTGTGCATCAGTCTGCCGTGTCGAGCTCCACTGCTGTCAGGAGTGCTGAGGAAGATGAGGAGATCTCAGAGGAAGAGGTGAATTTGAAACACGTACACTCCTGAACGCTACTACATGATGATGTTCTGAACGCTAGATGGAATCTGTGTGTGTGTGTGTGTTTAGAGGCCGCGAGATTCAGCCGGACTGCTGAAGAACCTCCATTTGGATCTGGATGCTCTGGGAGCGGGACTGCAGTATGAGGTGAACACCATAAACGCGTCACATCCTGCTGGAGAAGAGGACATGAAAACACACAAGGCCCCGATATACTCACAGCAAAGTTCTTTTTCGTTCTTCGTTTAGGGGTAAAACGAAGTTCGAAATACGTGAGCAGTGATGTACTGTTATCGAACATCTGATGCCGCCCGCACTGCTGAGAGAGACGTTTAGATGAATATGTAAATATGCACGCTTTCCTCTCAGTAACAAAATAAATGCAACAAAAATGAGAAAACAGAAAGCATTTTGTTATAAAAAGCATAAGAAAAGCATCTGATCATAACTATATGGGTATGTTAGCACAAGCTCTGCAAATTGGCACTCCAGTAAAGTCACGTCACGTTTATTTATATGGCATTTTATTCAATAGATTGCTTTTTGACAATATCAAACATGAAAAACAGTATCAGTGCCTCATTTCATCAGAAACTTCATTTTCTACTATAAAGCGACTATCCAGTGTGTTCATGTTTTCACCCGCGGAGATCTTACCTTGATGGACTCAGCAGAAGCAAGTCAGAGAAGAGTTCTGTGTGAAAGAAGGCGGCGCACCTCCTATATCGTCACAGACCAAAGGTGTTTTGCAGCTTTAGTGAACTTTTCCTGAGAGTTCGAACTTTCGAACTCCCAAAACGAACTTCGTTTTGGCCTGATTTTGTTCAAAATGACGTCACATCAGTTCGTTCATTGATTTCATTTGAAGTATATAGGGGCCTTTAGGGTAAGTAAGGTTATAGTATTTATAATTAGCTGTATATAAAAACAATAAAAGTCTATGCAAAGTCCCAATTTAGATAGATAAGTAAATGTGTGTATGTTTCAGGACAGTGAGGTCAGTGGGACGGTTCCTCCTGAAGAAAGAACAGAACCTGAACTACAGGATTTGGCCTTGTCGAGGGATCACAGTCCAGAACCGCCTTCAGAGGTACCCGTCTGTCTCTCTGTGTGTCTGTCTCTGTCTGCTCCTCTTCTGCAGTTTATCTGTGTGTCTTTGTTAATAATACGTCTGTTTGTTTGAGGGGTTTGCATGTGACCTCACAGCCCGTCTGTCTGTCTGTCTCTAACTCCATCCCTCCACTGCAAGGACTCGTTGCGTGGACGTCACCTCCCCTCCACAGCCGCTTCATGCCCTCTGACCTCAGACGCTGCTTTGGAAGATGAGCTGATGATCGAAGGCAAGAATGACGGTGTGCAGGAGGAGAAACAGTCTGATGAAGAGGAGAACAGACTGATCAGAGATGAAGAGAAGAGCGATGAGATCGAAGAGCAGATCGAGCGATTCAGCAGTCCTGAAGAGGAGCAGAGGAACCATACGGAGGAGAGAACGGAAGAACAGAGAGATCAGACGGAGAGTGAAGATGATGGAGACAAGCAAAGAGAAGAACGGGATGAAACACAGAGACAGGAGAAAGACACTGAAGTAGAGGCAGAGAGAAGTGTTTCCTGTGAGGAGGAGGAGGAGGAGAGGCATTCTGAACACAATGAAAGAGAGGAAGATGAACACGAGAAAGATCAGATGGAGAGTAAAGGTGATGGAAAGACAACTGGAAGAGAAGAACAGAGCCAGGAGGAAGACGAGATCAACAGTGAAGAAGAGGAAGAGAGAAGCGTTTCCCATATGGAGGAGGAGGAGAGGCTTTCAGAACACAGTGAAAGAGAGGAAGATGAATGCGAGAAAGATCAGATGGAGAGTAAAGGTGATGGAAAGACGACTGGAAGAGAAGAACAGAGGCAGGAGGAAGACGAGATCAACAGTGAAGAAGAGGCAGAAAGAAGCGTTTCCCATATGGAGAGGCTTTCAGAACACAGGGAAACAGAGGAAGATGAACATGAGGAAGAGAACAGAGAGAGTGAAGGACGTGCTGAGATCAGCAAAGAGCCGACGGACGCTCAGAGCGACAGAGACAGCGAGGAGATCGAACACTTTCAGAATGACAGCCCTCAAATTACACACGTTAAAACAGGGAAGTTTATGCCTCAGTGGAATCGAGTGTGCAGTGAGGTAGGACTGAGTGCCCCGCCCCTGCACACAAACCCCGCCCATCTCATATGCCCCACCCCTGCACATAAGCCCCGCCTGTCTGATATACCTCACCCCTGCCTGTGTTTATGCCCTTCACTAATTACACTGCAATTACAATTTCATACATAATGCTATGAGATTGTGGTTTTAAAAACAATATTTTGAATATTGAAATGGTTTTTTAAGAAATGAAATGATGCTTTAAATATGATTCTAAAACCGCCAGTCACTTTTTTTTTTTTTTTTTTGAGTGAGTCATTGAATTATTCACTCAACCAATTCGTTCAGACAGCTGATTCATTCATGAACAAAACAAGCAACTGTCTTTATGAATGGATCATTGATTCATTAATTTGTTCAAAAACACTGATTCATTCAGTAACAAAACACTGCTGTGTGTTTTGGAGATGCTCAACAAAAACAGACATATTGCGACTAAAATGTATCTCACAATATTAACTTCTTATTATCACATTTCGTTGCTTATATTGGAGAAAAATATCACTTATATAATTCATACAGGTGGATTTTTGCCCCCATATATTGACTCTTCGGTCTCGTTCTTATGGTAGTCTATTAATATACATCACACAGTGAAAGCGAGCGCTATCAAGATTTTGTGTTTTTGTTTTTGCAAAGCGAGTGACATACTCGATAAAATCAGCTTCCACATTGTCAAAACAATAATTACGATGTTATCGTAGATGACACATATCGCACATCCCCATTTTTAGTCAAAGCTTTCATTTATTCAGTGATTTGTTTGTTCAGTGATTCGTTCATTCATTCTGTAGCGTTGTTCAGTGTTTGTGTTTTGATTCATTCATTCAATGATTCGTTCATTCAGTCTGTAGCGTTGTTCAATGTTTGTGTTTTCATTCATTCATTGATTCATTCATTCAGTGATTCGTTCATTCATTCTGTAGTGTTGTTCAGTGTTTGTGTTTTCATTAATTCATTGATTCATTCGTTCAGTGATTCGTTCGTTCATTCTGTAGTGTTGTTCAATGTTTGTGTTTGTGTCTTCATTGATTGATTGATTTGTTTGTTCAGTGATTTGTTCAATCATTCTGTAGCGCTGTTCAATGTTTGTGTCTCAGCGTGTTGCTGCAGAGAGGAGGCGTGTCTCAACAGTCATGTGACATCACACTAAGGCTCATGGGAGGAGAAAAGCACCCATGAGGAGCAGATTTTGATGCGTGTCTGATCTCATTAGTCAGGAGCCAATCAGAGCTCCTCTCTGCAGCAGAGCTGAAACTCCCAGTATCCTCCTCTCCCACATACGCTCACTGCTGTGTGTGTGTTATCAGTGTGACAATGCTGCTGTACAAGTGTGTGATGTCATATCCTGTGCCGTGACAGGAATCTGAGGCCGGTGAAGAAGCGGCGGCGTCACTCTCATCCGCTGATAATGTGCAGGTATGACCTCATCAACACACACACACACAATCATTTATTTACATTTATGCATTTAATAGACATGTCTGGATTGTATGCGTCTCATAATTTCACTCTTCATGCGTTTCCTCAGGCTGGTTTCCACTCCAAACTCTCAGAGAATGTGTTTGATCTGCTGGATCTGACGCCTGCAGTGGTAAAACACACACACACACACACACACACACACACACACACACACACACACACACACACCTCTACAGGTTTAAAGGCTCATTCTGTCTCTCTGTCTGTCTGTGTGTCTCAGGACAGGAAGGAAGTGGAGGGAGAAGGAGACGTGGACAGCTGTGTGGATGTCTCTGTATCTGCAGACAGGTGATGATGATGATGATGATGTGACTCATGAGTGAATTATTCATTCAGTGTGTATTTCTCTTTGCACACATTGTTTCTGAGCCAAACGAACCCTCACGTGTTCAGAATTACTAAACACAGCAACGTACGCGTGACAAATCCAAACATTATCCTGAATGTCTTTGGAAACAATGTACTGAAATGCATCTGTGCGTTTACAATGTGCGATCAGTGCGTCGAGAGCACACATTTTGTTTGCCCATCAATATAAGGGATTTGCGCATGCTTACTGTACGACTCCTCGTCTTTATCTTGATTATAATTTGCATCCTTCAAAACTTTTCTAGTGAGACGCTGGTTTGCTTTATCCAGCCGAGAAATGTAGTTTGCGTATCATCTGGCAGTACAGTGGTGTTTCGTTCTGTCTGTATTTCACATGATGCAACGCGTGAGGGCTCGCGCTCTTCAGAAACAAATGTGACAGACCTCGTGTTTTAAAGAGAAACACACTCTGAAATGAATAATTCACTGAAAACTGGCCGTGAATCTCTGTTTTCTCTGCCATCTCTGATCAGCTTGGTTTTCTTTACATTTATTTTCTGGATAATGTGTGTCTCGTCTCAGACGTCTGCTTGAAAACGTGATGTCAGCTCAGACGCCGCAGTCACGTTCCAACGCCTCCACGCCTGCGGATGACATCAGCAGGACATCACGTGACCAGAGACCGCCCACCGCCCGTGGCCGAACCGACACCAGTTATCAGGAGAGAACACTGAGAGAAGAGGAGAAGAGACGAGAGGAGGAGAAGAGACGAGAAGCTCAGGAAGATGAAGAACGGCGTAAGCTTGATGAAGAGGAGAGGAAAAGACTGGAGGAAGATGCAGAGAGGCAGATGGAGGAGGAGAGGAGCAGACTGATGGAGGAGACGCAGAGGAGACTGCAGCTGCTTAGAGACGCTCTGATGAAGGATGAGGAAGATGAGGAGCGCCGGATGAAGGAGGAAAGCGCAGAGCAGCTGAGGTTAGTCACTGCTGCATTGTGGGTCCATGTGCTGTAGAAGTGTGTAACGGCACTGATGCTCACTATGCCAACGAATCACGAGCAGTTTTTGCACCAAAACTTTCCATGTTCACATACTCACGCAGATCATGTCACATCATGTTTCAGGGTTTTGAAGGAGAAGATACTAAAAAACAGACGAGATGAGGAGGAGCGATTGAACAATGACACGCACACACAACTACAACAGCTCAGGTACACACGCACATACACACTACATCAACATCAACACACTCTCTCACACACACACACTATCAACAGTATGTCTGTCCTGTGTGTGTACAGGGCTGAGAATGAGGTTAAACTCCAGGAGCTGCGCTCAGAGCTGGAGGTGGAACGGGAGAGGGCGGAGACTCAGAGGAGGCGGGATCTTGAGTGCCTGAGGGAAGAGTCAGAGGAGGAGCTCCAGGCAGAGAGGCGGCGGCTACAAGAGAAGAAGGAGGAGCAGCTATCCTCCATCAGAATACAGGTAGGTGTGTGTGTGTCTGCGCATCTGTGAGAGTGTGTTTGTATGTGTCTGTGTGTGTTTGTGTGTGTGTCTATATGTGTGTGTTTAACACTGTTGTGTTTTGTCAGGCTAAACTGAGTGACTCACAGCAGAATTTAAGGAGTCCACGACCAGAACAACCTTTAGCCGAGTACCAGAGAGAGGTACAACACACACTCACACTCTCTCTCTCTCTCTCTCTCATACACACACACACACACACACACACACTTGTTTATGTGGTTTACGGGGACTTTCCATAGACATAATGGTTTTGTAATGTAGAAACTGCATATTCTATCACCCTTCGTATTTTCTAATCAGTCTTCTCTCTGGTGACCTATGTAGAATTCTCTAATCATTTAGTGCGCTTAAACTCCGCCCCTCATCTGCATACACATCTGAGAGCCACACCCACATCTAATCAACGACTGGTCCACAGAATGAAGTCCCGCCCTACATTTATTCTTTATTTGATAATCTGTTACACCATGAGATGTCACAATACAGAATCTGCTTCTACCTCGGTTTCATTCTGAATTTAATTGTGCAGCAGTAGCTGGAGTGTGTGTTAATGTGTGTGTGTGTGTGTGTCAGCTCACAGATGTGCTGCAGGAAGTTCGTGAAGAAGTTGAGAGGGATCACAGGAGGAAACTTGAAAAACTGAAAGAGGAACATCGACAGGAACTAGAGAACCTCAGAGAAACACACCTGGAGCAGGTACAACACACATACACACACACACACACAAACACCCCCCCCACACCTGTGTTATTATTGAAGTGTGTCATCTCATCATGTGTGTGTGTGTGTGTGTGTAGGAGAGCAGGGAAAGGGAGCGTCTGCTCAACACTTTTCAGGAGGAAAGAGACACTCTGACCTCTAAACACACAACACAACTGCACAAACTACAGCACACACTGGACACACAACTGCAGGAGATGCGCAGGACACACTCACTGAAGGTCAGCACAACACTCACACACACTCAACATGGCACATAACGGCACAGAGAAACAATATCACTGGAATCACTTTCAGAGCAATAGTTTCCAGCTGATGAATAAAAAAAAAAAAAAAACTCTAGCTATGTTTCCATCCACTTATTTTTATCTGCGATGTGTGTGTTTGTGTGTGTGTAGGAGGCAGCGTTACAGGAGTGGATGGAGAAGCTGGAGATACAAACCAAAGAACTTCAAACTCAAGAGGCTGAACTTCAGTTAAAGGTACAGAGCAGTGTTTTTTTATTCATTATATTAGTTTTTGTCATGTCGTTTTTAATCACATTCGCAGCTAGAACAGCTCATTTACTTCACATGAAATTAATTGTTCATCACAGTTTTACAAGAATGCTAACAGTGCCGTTTATTGATGATCATCAGGCATCAGAATTGAAGAAGAGGAGACAGCAGCTGTATGAAGAAGAGGAGGATATTCAGAGAGGATTAGAGGTGTGTGTGTGTTTGTGAGTGTGTGACAGTCCTATCTGATACAGTCAGGAATGTGTATGAATGTGTGTGTGTGTTTGTGCAGTCTTTCCCTCGGCTGCTGAAGGAGCGGGATGATCTTCATGAGGAGCTGCAGCGGATGAGAGCCGATCTTCAGAGAGAGAGACAGGAGAGAGAGAGACAGAAAGAGGAGAGCAGCAGGATGATGGAGGAGAGACAGCAGCTGGAAACGAGAGTCACACTCCTGCAGGACAGATGTGAGCAGCTCAGCTCCAGAGTCAGGTAATACACTCACACTCACACACACACATAGGTTTATAACTAATTATAATGCCAGCCTATGGTCTTCATTGGCTGCCAGCGAATAACATATACTTTGCAGACAAATCAATAATATTGATATAATATTTGTCCCCAACTAAGCAAGCCAAAGGATTTCTACAGGATGTAGAAATAACCTGGTTTTTGTGTGCAGTGAACTGGAGCAGAGGAGCAGAACTGAGAGGGATCACCAGCAGGATGGAGCAGAAGACCAGCAGAAGAAGAGCAAGAGAAAGACAGAGAATGGCCTGCGTTTGGAGGATCTAGAAGCATCAGTGCTGCGGTCAGGAGACGCCAGCGATGCCAGTGTAGACGAGTATGTGTGAGTCCTAGTGAGCTGCCTATCTAGTGCTCCTGATGCCTTTTGAACAAATTCTGAAGCAGAATGAACAACGTCAAAACATTTTAAGAAAATTGAAACGTGCACAGATGAATTATCCGAATAAGATCAATAAGATGCAATTAGAAAATAGGGTGAATTTTCATTTAATGTTGAGTTTAAATGGTTGTAACTGACATAGGTCACTATTAAGAATGCTAAAAAGCATGACAGCTCAGTGGAGTTTGAGTGTGTGTTACTCTTTCTCTCTTTCTCAGCGTGAGGCAGTATATGTGGAATGAGAGCGTGTCTCTCCTCAGGGCTCGACAGTTTCTGGAGCGGCAGAGCGTTCACGTGTCAGACAGACAGGCAGCGCTGCGGGCGGCTCACAGCAGTCTGAAGGACCCCGTGCCCGGGAGCTCGACACAGCAGTTCTACCACAATCTGCAGCAGGTGAGTGTGTGTTCAGAGACAGACCTGTGTCTGCAGTCATTATTACCTTCATAGAAGCCCATAATGTGTGTGTGTGTGTGTAGGAGGTGAGGGATCTAGCCGAGCTCAGGGAGACACTTCACAAGGGTCAATCGCTACTGAAAGAAAAAGAGGAAAAACTCAACCAGCTCGAAACTTCACTGACTGAAGAGGTACAACACACACACACACACACTGACTGCTCTTCAAATGTCCTCAGACGTCATGTTCCACGTGTTTCATTACTTGTGAACACAAATGTAAAGACAAGCCTATACACACGTCATTTTTTTCCCCAAATAGTTTTTTATTAATTTTCCTACAGTCAAACCTGAAAACGGAGAAAGACATTTTGTTACATAAAACATCAAAAAATTCAATAAATCTCGGGTTGTGGTGAAGAGCTGTGAGTTTGTGTGTATCTGCTGATAGTTTTCTCTGATGAAATGGTGAAATGCTGCTGAAGTGACTCTCAGAGCAGCTCTGAGAGGCTCATTTGGGTGTGTGTGTGTGTGCGCCAGGTGTCATGTGACGACGCTGAGAGGTCAGCTGATAGGAAAGTGACGTTTGATGTGACCGAGTCAGAGATGAGCAGCATCTACAGCCCGGAGGGAACAGGTGAAACACACACACACACACAATTCAATCACACACATACACACACACACACACACACACAAAAGTGCCGCTATTATGCTTTTTTCGGATATTACCTTTCATGTAGTGTGTTATAAAGCTGTTTGTGAATGTAAAAGCTCTGCAAAGTTTTAAAGGTCAAAGTTCAGATAAATGAAGTTTTTGTCTCCCAAAAGAAAGAAACAATTCTGAACTGCCTGAAACGAGTATGCTGAACCTGCATAGGTTTTTAACTAATTTGCATAATGGCCGCCTCTGGTCTTCATTGGCTGAACTCTTTGCCCTGCCCTCAAACACTGCAGTTGTATCTGAGACTGGAAGAGTTTGGTTCGTGTTGTTCATGTCGAGAAGACGCTGTTTTCTGCTGCCAAAGCAAATCCACTTTGATGAGATTGATACGGTAAAACCGACGGCATCATTACTGTTCGTATCACTGTGAATCAAGTGCTGAGGAAGAGCTGAAATTCAGATTTGCTAATGAGCATTTGGTTTCTGACCAATCACAACAGACTGGGCCATCTGGCCAATCAGAGCAGAGCAGCTCTCAGAAAGGCGGAGTTTATAGAGAATGAATCGTTAATCAAACTGTTTCAGACACTGTAAGAAAAGAGCTGATGCTGCGATGGATATTATGAGAAAATTAAACTGTTTTTGACCTTGATTCATGTAAACCTATTGAAGGAGAAACCAAAACCAAATTAGGAACCTATAAAATAGCATCACAGGGGCACTTTAAGACACTAGAGCTTGTGTTCATGCAGTGGTTCATGAGTGTCTGATCATCTGTCAGTTCCAGTGAAGGTGCAGCAGTTGGCCGACTCTCTGCAGCTGATCTCGGGTCAGCTGAACTCTGTGTTAGGAGCTTTGGGTTCACTGACCCACAAACAGGCTCCGCCCACTCTGACCACACCTCTACCACCCCGTCCCTCGTGGGCATGGTCTGTAAATCCCTCCCCCTCGCTGTTCAACGGACTCGCACACAGACCCACAGACTCACTGCAGAACCGCTGGTCAGGACTGAGCACAGGTGAGACACACACACACACAAACACACACTCGTCATCACCTGCTCGTCATCTGAACATCATCTCTGTTTCCACAGAAACCAGCAGAGCTCACATGACCTACTCAGGATACACACCACCAAGGTGAGCACACACACACTCACACACACACCCACCCACCAGTCTTCCATAGTCATATATTCAGTGTAAATGGCTGTTACCTTGTGTGTGTGTGTGTGCAGTCTGTCGAGTCTGCGTCCATCAGCAGAGGTCGAAGGTCAGCGGCTGCAGGGGTTGATTGAAGGAAACAAACGCTGGCTGGAGGCTCAACGGAAAAACCGCAACATGTATCCTTACAGGGCCTAATGCTTGTTTTTCTCAAGGAAAATGTGTTACTTATTTCTGAAGAACTTCAGGTGGTTTGAGGGGTTGAAATCGTGGGGGCTCAGAGAATCGTCACCAACTTTCTCCACTGAATACACACACATACTCGAGTGTATTTCTCATGCAGTGAATGAGCTGCTCTGTATCTCATGCTGTTTTCCTGAGCATCACAGTCCTCTGTTCCCAAACCTCAGAAGTGCGTCCAGCAGCGGTGGGTTAGTTCAGCTCAGCCTCGACGACAACAACCAGATTAAAGTCCATCATTACTGAAGCAGCGTGAATAAACACACCTACAGGAGATTGTAGAGCAGCTCATGTGTTTCTCAGGACAGCTGAAGATCGGAAATCACGAGCGGTTATATAAACTGTGAGGAATTTTGTCTACATTTTCATTTGTATAGCTGTGTGCAGATCTCATTTGTACAATATTTTTGTAAACAATTAAATGAATTTATTACTTGATGCAGGTGTGAGTTCATTGTTGTTTTATGATTTGGATGATATATATTGACTAATTAAAGGGATAGTTCACCCAAAATTGCGTTAAATATTTTAACGCGTTATTTTTTACCATAACTAATTAATGCGTTAAATCGACAGCCCTAGTAATTATATACGGGTCAGTAAGCACTTTGGTGTCACTGTAACAGCAGGGCGGCTGCTGAACTACCTTACCGTTTTGTTGCGATCACACACAGATACACTACAATCTATTTAACATAATACCAATTAGGATATGCAGGATTCTCCAGCAAGTTCTGTTGTGAAGTATCTAAAATCAGGGTTTAGAGTAAGACATCAATCATGTTTTAGATCTAGAGGAATTTACTATAAACACACACACATTTTTTAGTACACACATACAAAACCCACTCTGCATCCATACCACACACCCACGCAATTATAATTGCATAATTTAGCCAATCGGCTATATAATACAGAAAAAGTAGAAAACTGGAAAAAAGTTAATATTTGCTTCATAGGCCAAAACTGAGAAAATGGCACCATCTGGTTAAACAAAAAAGTAAATATTTTAATTTTGAAGCCTTGCCCAACAGAATGAAAGCCTAATAACAAAGCCTGCATCTTTATATAGTTAAATGGCCCTGGGATTTAAAATTGCAGAGTAGGTATGCGGCGGAACGACACGTGCAGCCCCGCCCAGTTCTGCAGGGTGCAGCCAGGTACTTGGACCTGTTCCCTCTCTCCGTCTGTGCGCATGCACAAGTGTGGGGGGCACGTTGAGAGTATGTGGCAGTGAGAGCTAGTGTGTGGGAGTGTTTTCAGACTATTCTATCTTTTTAAATTTACTAAAATTAGATAATCTAATTTTAAGTAAGAGATTATTGTCTCATTTTGAGGAATTTGAGTCACTCACGCGGTGTCATGGTGTGAAAGTGGTAAGAGTCTCAAAGTCCCTTTCAATATAATTTCTATATCTGTAGTCTGTGGTATAGAAGAGTCAAAGTCCCTTTCAATGTAATGTTTATATCTAGCCTATAGTCTTTGGAAGAGTGCTGTTTAGTGGCAGGTGAAGTGGTGAGTTTTGATTCTGTTTTGTCGGCTTCTAGAATGAATAATGCCATAGTAATGTTTTTGAGCACTGTGGAATTAGTGGAGCGTGGTTTAGAGATAAATGATGCTTTTTAATGCTAAGAGAGAGACTTTGTCATAAGTGCCTAAAGTGTCATAAGTCTTGCTATGGAAAATTGGATTCATGTGTAGTTTTCTTTAGGATTCCTTTTTATGCATATATGGTACTAAAGGATAACGCTGAGCTTGATGTGTCATTTAACTTTCGAATGGATGATTTTGATTACATGATTTATGCAACTACTGATAAAATTAAGATGCTTTGGATGTGGTGGAGTACATGCCCAGATAAAAATGAAAATGCTGAGAGTTATGAAATCAAGTCAAGTCACCTTTATGTATATAGCACTTTTTGCAATGCAATTAGACCACAGACATCTTCAGAAGCAGTGGTGGAAACATGGCTCATCTGAATGTTTCAAAGGTTGCTGAAAGAGAGCTAGTGTTGGTGGCGTAACGTTGTTTTAAAAAGTGGGTGGGACAGGAATGTGTGTGGTGGTGGTGCTGTAACTGTATTATTACAATAATAAAAGCACAAAATGTATTGACATAGATGGTAGTCCTCAGGTTTAATATGATAGTTTCATCCTTACATCTACTATAATAGCCTACAATATATTGTTAGTCTTGAGAGTATTTACATTAGTCAATAAATATGTGGATTTGCATTTAGTATTAGACTGTCCTAATGGACTAGTCGTAGAATTTTTGTTCAGCATGCCAGAGGTTCTGAGTTCTAATCCATCCTCGTATCATTTATTTTATTTTTTCCCATTAAAACCAAATGTGTTTATGTGCATTTTGTTTTGTGATTTCACCAGAACGAATAGAGAGCCTCCGCAACAGCGTTAGCGATAATTGAAACGCTCGTCCGTGTGAAGACTGCGCAGTGCGCACGAGCGCCAAGAGAACACTGTTGCGCCACTGGAACTCAATGAGAACTCAACATGATTTTAAAAACAACACATCCCAGCGCCAGATCACCTATTATTTAACACAAACGAATGAATTGCTCAATATGTTTCTTTTGTATTAGATACATCCGTGCCGCGAGATGTTTCAACAAGTGGTAGGGACAATATCGACCCTGGCAAAACATGGTGGAGACATGTCCCACCCGCAAATTATACCTATGATAAGAGTGCATCTGAGACTGTAGACTCTAGACCTTCCGGGTGTGAAAAACCAGTGGAAGATTTCGTCGTATTGTTAGAAGGTGAAATGCAAAATAGTAGCACTGAAGATGGTATAAAATCCTCTGAAGTGGTTTCTGATGTAATGTTCACAGAAACAGTGGATTCATTCATTTAAAATACCTTTGAAAAGAAAGCTGAAAACCATGGAACCTCCAGGAAAGCTTTAATGAGGTGGCCAGAAGAGGACAGTAAAAATCCTACAGTGGCACACTAAAACATACACAGGAAAAAACTGCATTAATTTCAATATATTCTTCTTTATCTAACCCACTAAATTATTTCATTAAATTAAGCTACACTCTTTCATTTATTTTATTCAATTTGTCAGGTTGATATGCAGAATAAATTACATTTTTGACTTGCATGAAATCAGTTAATTTAGATGTTGTTGCCAATAAAGCACATTGTTTAGGAATGAACTGTAAAAAAACAAGTTTCCTCTGTAAAAACATGCATGAGTGATGCACTGAAATGAAAATTCAGGATGTACACGGCCAAAAACCGAAGCCAAAAATGAAAATAAAGTTTATTTAGTGATTAATTAATTCATCAAATTTATTTAATAATCAACAATAATCGAGCTGTCTAAACATTTAAATTACACACAAGGCAATTTGTATATCAACTTTTTAATAACAGAATTATGTTTCTAAAATTTAAAATAGGTGTTCACATCCCAAACACCCTAATTGGGCTCAGGTGCAGGACAACAAAATAACAATAATGAAAAGAAGTGTGAAGTCCTCACACTGAAAATAACTGCTCCAACAGATTTATTATTCAATGCAATGTTTCGACAAACAGGTCTTCATCAGCAGTGTTGCCAACCGCTTTCAATTGAAAGTAGATAAATCTGGTAGCTAAATGTCACTAGATCACATCATAATGGCAAAATCATTGATCTATATAAATATGAATATAGATCAGTGGGCAAAATAAGGCTGAAAAATGTAATCTTTCTCTCACAACCACAAACACACTCCTTCGGTGACAGGAGCTGCGTCTCTTTTCGGAGGCTGCATTTGGAGGCTGAATACTTCATCAAGGATTTCTTTCTTACGTTGCAATCTAACGGTTATTTTTCTTAAATGAGAATGATGATGTATGCAGCCTTCAAAGGGTGCAGCCCCTGAATTGGGACACAGCCATTGCTGAAAAATCTCTCGGCTTCTGTATCCCGAACGAAACGCGTTGATGGGCGTGCTCCTGCTCTTGTTCTGGGTGATGTGTGTGCGCACGCTTTTCATGGAGAAGTGCCTATACAAGGAATTCCACCCTTTATTACCCGATAAAGGGCCATACTAGAAAAAAACTCTGAAACCGGAAGAAGTCATTTGGCACAGAAATACAGAAACTTTGAATGCATGAAATAGCATTGCACCCCTCCTTTAAGTAACAATATAATGAACAGGTAAGGTAAAAATAATGAATATGTAATCTCATGCATATATTTATCAAAATGCTCTTTTCTAGAGTTTTTTGTTTCTAGTTAACTATCAAGTTATGGTCATTGAATAGCTTTCCTGATGTAAATGTAACATTAACATTGTTTACCAGTTGTTTTATTGATGTTTTCCCATGTATGAAACACAGCTTGAGCGATTACATGAGTAATTTGTACAGTAATTTGTACAGTTAAAGTAGCAAAGAGCAAAGCTTATTGTGATTATTGGATGTCAGGTGCTACAAGTAACGTTTAGTGAAGTTTAGTTTTGTGCATCAACTGAAAACAGACTGGTTTCCTATTTGAAGTTACAGAGAGTTAAACACTTCGGGATGACCTGGTGAGACTAAAGGCACAAAATGCATCTCTTTAGAAGGGAAAACATGGTGAACTATATACAGGCTTACCTGTGTGTTTTGTCAGTTTCAAGTTCAAAGTGATCCTCACACGAACCCAGCTGTATGATTAAAATGGCACGCTAAAACGCACATGCACGAGTAAAGTGGAGGCAGAGTTTGAGAAGGAAATCCTCAATAAAGGAATGTTTGTTGCTGTTGAAATCTGATGTAAAATATTTAAGTCCAACAATCAACATAAATTAGTTGAACAATGAAGAGGAAGATGAAAATGATGATGATTCATTTAATTCCAGTAGTGTATTTTTTCTCAGTCTGAATGTCATATTCTGGGTTATGATGTTCAAAACATTAAACATTAAACTTTACAAAAGTGTACTAACAATACTTCAATTTTTGGTGGGGATTTTAACTGTACTGAACAAAATATTGATAGAAATCACCTTGAACCTCACAATGTCATGTAAAAGGCTTATACAACATTAAAACCCATGAGCTTAGCAATATGGAAAATTTTTCATGGGAATTGTAGGCAATAAACATGGACTCATATTTGTGATAAGATTGTCCCTGCATTGCAACGTGCATACTATCCACCCTATCCGCCCTAAATAGTACTGAAAATGACTTGTTGTTGTATGACTCCAGTTTATTACTCCTTTATGGTTCAATGTTCATCGTGTTTGAGCTTTGAACTCATTTGAGTGACAAAGAATTTAAAGATATTTTTGAAAAAAATAAATTTTGCATTTGTCAAGCAGCCAGAAAAGGGCAGCTTCCAGGACCTGGAGATCTCATTATGCAGATCACTGAAAAAGGGCAGCTTTCTTTGCGCTGGTTTTGAATTTGGGCTGCTCAGAAACCTCTCGTCGAGTATAGACGACTGAGATTCGCAGGGCTCGTCGGGCCAATCGATAACGAGCTTCTCCGTGGCGCGCAAAAGCACGTCAATAAGCTCTGAGTAGGCCCCAAAAAGCTGCGCTTCCTGGCTGCCAGGCGGGAGAGCGTCAGTTGAAGCAGGCCCGAAATCCTCAGAGTTAGACGCTGTGGTGTAAATTACATCCTCTAGACCGAAGGAAACCGTCCTGCGCGCCTCCGGGCTGGGGCATAGATAATCATGTGAGAATTCGACTGGCAAAACCCCGCGCGTGTGTTCAGGAGAGGGAGGGAGAGAAAGGGTGAGGCCCATCTGCTCGCTCTCCATGTCCTTGAGCTCTACATCTGAACCCCAGGTCGTGGATTCACGTAAGGCCTCGGCGGCTGAGTTTTGAGAAGGAGATTTTAACAGAATTTACAATCAGAAGCGGCGTGCACAGCCTCGCGCGTGTGCGAAAACCCCAAACATTTAATGCACTTACTGTGTGGGTCGTTGCTCGCAATAAAGCGAGAACACGGCGGTAGACAGCGGCGAAACTCCATGGCACTTCCCCGCAAGGAGAACTGAGTTCTACTATCGCAGTAGCTGAAGTGCAGATGAAGAAAAACTCAAACAACAATCCGAAATTCGGGCCAGATAAACCGTAGCAGAAGGGTTAGGGTGGCCGCTTTGTGAAGGCAGAGAAAACTGAGGAGCAGATGGCACGTTCACTAATAGAGTACCTCAGGGATGACGTGTTTTTGTAGGCAAAACCCAGAAGCGAGTTAGCATTTTAGGACTTACGGTTCCATCGCCCTGAAGTCAATGTGTTTTTTGAATGGGTTTTTGCTAAATCGCCTGAAATAAGGTCTGTGTTTAACAAAGCCTCTAAATATTTTCACGTTTTGATCTATGACATAAAACACACCAGTTATAACCCGCTTGTGTTTTTTTAAACCTTTATTGTGTCTTAAAAACGGCGGTTGCTAACAAATTGCTAAAATGGACTACTTCCTTTGGCGGGGACTTTAGACGTCATCATGACAAACAGGACATTTGGACAGCATTTCTCATGAAAAAGTGGATAAGTATTCATACGCAGCGCAGATCATAATCAGTGAGCATGTTTTTTAAATAAAGTTGTTTTTTAAATAAAGTTTGAGGAAGTTTGGTGGTGTGACGTTGATCCGCGACCATGGTGTGCTGTAGTCCGTTTATAGCCTTCTGTTAGCTTTTTATATCTGACCACTTTATTTAGGCTTCAAAATGTATAAATGTTGTGTTAACTTGTAAAGATTATGTTGATAGACAAAACGTGTAAGTGTCATAACCCTTTGTTAAACACAGAGCTTATTTTTTGCGATTTTCCAAAAGTCTTTGGGAAAAATGCATAGGCTTTCGATCGAGGGAACCTGTGCGCCGCTAACTTCCGGGTTGGCCTACAAAAACACGTCATCCCTGAGGTACTCTATATAGGATGGTGACGTATAAGCTTCGGGGCGGCGCCTGCGCCATCAGCCAATGAATTGGTGTGATTCTATACGGGCTTCAGACAATCGGCACACCCAGTGGGCGTTCCCATTGCATCATAGCTATGCAGCATTGAGTGAACCTATGAAAGAGAACACCCGCATCGCTTTTCTTCTCCGTGTTGGATTATGAAATATCCTCTCCCGTGGCCTTTTGGGAAGGATGGGATAGAAAAGTATCCATGAATGAACACTTCAGAATCTGGGCAGAAGCAGAAGGCCATCTGGGAAATTCTCGCCTAATCTTTTATGTTTACTGAGGTTTTGGACATACTACTCCTTTCATGTACTGTTTTCTCCTACTATATAGTAGGTAAGTAGGCATATTCGAACGCACTTTAAGTAGACATACGTCTACGTCTAATTAGTAGGTAATTCTTGCCTATTCTTTTATGAATACTACGGATTTGGACATACTTATTCGCTCGCCTACTGTTTTTCGCCTAATATATAGTAGAGAAGTAGGCGGTTTCGGACACAGCCACTCTGCTACCCCCTTCTTTGACTTAATATAGGGCACATCTTTAGGGTAAAACTCCCTTTTGCCCTCTAGTGGTTAGGATGAAAAGCGTATGATGTTTTCTCTCTCCCCGCTTTTCTCTTTTAGTTTCACTTTCTTAGATACCCGTTATTGGCTTAATTTTCAATCAGCCGCTGATATCATCCATCCTGTCTATCACCATTCGGAAACGACCACCTCAGATAAAAGACCATGCCAGACCATTCTCTAAAACCCATGCTGTTTTGTTTTGATTTCTGATCTTTGCCCAAATTATCCTGCTAATTACTGTTGTATACCCTTTTGGTTTGTGTTGCTTGGTTTGTGTGTATGTTAAAATAATTTTTGTATATTTGTTTCTTTCCATTGTATGTAACATGTTTCATTTAATGTTTACACTGTATGTTACTTGGCCTGGAAGAAGTGGACAGGTAAGAATGTCATGTGACATACACTGCAACACGTAGGGGTTATTGTTTGTATTAATACATTAGGTTAGGGGTGAGTGCCACCCCGTGCCCTTTTGGTTTTGGTATAGCGAGTGTAGCTTAGTTAGGGTGTCATAGACGCTGAAGACTTTTCTTTCTTTTTTTAAATTTAGAATGAAAGGGTATTTAAAACGTAGACTTTGGTTTTATTATTTTTATTATTCGGTTTTATTAGACTTTTGGTTTTATTATTTTCTTTTCTTTTTTCTTTCTTTTGTGTCCCTTCTTCCTCCCTGTTGGTTGTATGGTTTGTCTTGCGTAATACTGTAAATACATTTATATTCTATTTTTGTGTTTTTGCTTTACTATTATCTCTTTACTTATATTGCCTTTTGTACTAAATAAATGTATCCGCTTGTTGCATGATACTCATCTGTGCTTGTGGTTCTTTGTACAGACACAATAATTATATGTATTTCTTTTTAATGTCAATTTTAAATGTCAGACCCCTGTACCCATAGACTATCTCGGGGGTCGTAACAGTATTCTCTCTCTCTCTCTCTCTCTCATCACAAATATAAAGTGAAAGTAAGTTAGAGTTCACCTGTAGCCATTTTAAGAAGGTAAAATTTGAATACGATATGGAATTCTTTTGTGTTTGGTGATGTCTGTGATTCTTCAGAAGATTATCAGCATATGTGTAAACGTGTATGACTGAGCTTAAGTTAAGGCAGTCACATGATCCTTTTTCTTCCACACTCGTGATATGTTCAGCTAAATTATGAATAAAATTATGAAATTATGAATTATGATCAATTAATTTAATCATTTAATTTTGTGTCTGAATGTTTTGTTCATTCAGAGTCAGTGGAGGAGATCTCATTTTTCTCCTGCAGCTTCATCATGAGTGATTCACAAGGATCCAGAGATGGAGATTTTTCTCCAGGATGCAGGTACTTTCAACAAACACTGTTAAATATTGTGTTACGTCACAGAAAAAAAATCACAGTTGTCAAATCACAGAAACGGTTTACAGAAAAACAGTTTTCTGTTTTTGTTCGTTTTAGTACCAACATGAAATATTAAATATAAAGATCATAAAGTTTCCCCAAAGTGCTTTTTGTTGAAAGATGAATGTTTTTAAATTAATATGGTTCCTATCATAAAGAATGAACACAGTAATCTAAAGGATTAAACTGAATCTGTTCTCTGTTACAGTTCAGTCCAGCAGAAGAGATCAAACCCAGAGTCCAGCTGTGTGTCTATGAAGAGTGACTGCTCTATGGATCCGCCACTAAAGTTAAAGAGTGGAAACACACAGCCTGATCTTAGGTATATTATTTATATAAAATATATGCTTATAGTATTTGATTTTATGAAATTGTTATTAATATTCAGCAGTGTAATGAGCTCAGATCCTGCAAGTTGCAGTCTATTAATAATTACCATTGTGCCTTGTGCAAAGCTCTATTGTATTGTATTGTTAATACATTCACACACTCAGTGCTTGAAGTGGAAAAAATAAAGTGCTGGTACTCACCAAAGGGGGTGGGGCTTTATTGGGGAGGCGGGGTTATGGGGGATAATTAAAATTTTCTTATACTGAACTTATTAATTGCCTGTCATCTCTAGGAATATCTAAAAGCCAGGTTTTTCCTAACATCTGTCATGATTAGCAGAAAACAATTTACACATGAGGAAAACCAGTTGTTTAGACAATAATTCAATTAGGTCCATATTTTAAAGCTCTTTCTTGTACTCAGCCTTAAAAGTAACATAGTTCTTGTAACTGTTTAACTATAGCATTTGTTACAATAAGGATATAATTGCAGGTAAGACCATTGATGGCTCATCATTACCATTTTTTTCTTTCTTTTTTAATCTATAGTATGTTATGAAAAATAGAAACACAGTTCGAAACTTTAGCTACAACATGCCACAGTTGTAATATAAATGTTTAGTGAAAAATCTATTCCCTTAACAGATTATCTATTATAAATTCTACAACTAGTCAAAATTTGCCACAAAAAATACAATAGAATGTGATAAATTCTAGTAAATGTGGTCATCATGAGTTTAAAAAGCTTGCAGGATGATGTTTTCCCCTCTTTTCATCCATAGCGTTTTACTACATTCTCAATAGAATTCAAATGGGTCGCACATTTTATCATCAGCGTCGCATAGGAACAGCTCGTGTAAATCTTAATACTTTTGGAGCACGCTTTTAAACGCGCCTACGGTGATTTGCGTGCCACTCATGCAAAATTAAACAACTGGGCTTCAGTCACAGTCATACTGTGCAGGCAATTGATCCGTTCAGTTCGTACAGCTTATAAAAGCTCCGAACATGCAATGTATAAAATTAATTAATAGTCTGATTCTATGTTTCGGTGTGAGCGCTCAGAGAAAAAGTGAGGGTACGCTATTGATTAAAATAGAGAAGTGCCGGTACTGCATACCGGTGCGTACCGGCCCACTTCGAGCACTGCACATACTGTAAAAGCTGTTGGTTTGTTACTCAATTAATGACACAATTACATCAATATCAGTGTGTCTGATTCTTTACCTTCTTTATTCTGATTTAAGGTCAAACCTTCTATCCGGACCAGTTAAAAACAAAACTGTGAACACACCTGTGATTCAACCACAAGACTTTAATGAAAGCATAAATCCTGGTTTCAGGTAAAATGTAGAACTTTTGTTGTTGTTTAATTTTAGGCGCTGCAATGCACATCACACATCACTCAAACACATGATTAATAACTGAAACATTTCAGAAACCTAATGATATTCTGTGTCCCATAATACAGCAAACAAAAAATCAGTTTTTGTAATTCATGGCTATTCACTTTACAGTAACTTGTGTAATAATTTGGTATTTTAATCTTACAGCCATGACTCTAAACCTGCTGAAGTCCTCAACACATTGAGATCAAATCTGAGAAAGAAGTTTGAGTGTTTGTATGAGGGAATATCAAAGCAGGGAAACCCAACACTCCTAAATGAGATCTACACAGAGCTCTACATCACAGAGAGTGAAAGTGGAGAGATCAATAATGAGCATGAAGTGAGACAGATTGAGACACAGTCCAGGAGAGCAGAAACAGAGGACACACCGATCAAATGCAGTGACATCTTTAGACCTTTACCCGGACAAGACAAACCCATCAGAACTGTGCTGACAAAGGGAGTCGCTGGCATTGGAAAAACAGTCTCTGTGCAGAAGTTCATCCTGGACTGGGCTGAAGGGAAAGAGAATCAGGACGTCCAGCTCATATTTCCACTTCCTTTCAGAGAGCTCAACTTGATGAAGGACAAAACACTCAGTCTTTCAGATCTTCTTCATGTCTTTTTCCCTGAAACAAAAGAAATGGAAATTTCCAGTGATAAGTATAAAATTTCATTCATCTTTGATGGTCTGGATGAGTGTCGTCTGTCTCTGGATTTTCAGAGCAATGTGAGGTTGTGTGATGTGACTGAATCAGCCTCAGTGGACGTGCTGCTGATGAACCTCATTGTGGGGAATCTGCTTCCTTCTGCTCTCATCTGGATCACCTCCAGACCAGCAGCAGCTGATCTCGTCCCCTCTGAGTGTGTCCATCGAGTGACAGAGGTACGAGGCTTCAGTGACCCACAGAAGGAGGAATACTTCAGGAAGAGAATCAGTGATCAGAGTCTGGCCTACAGGATCATCTCACACCTGAAGTCATCAAGGAGCCTCTTTATTATGTGTCACATCCCAGTATTCTGCTGGATCTCAGCCACTGTTCTAGAGAAGATGTTGAGTGAAGCAAATAGTCGAGAGATTCCCAAGACTCTCACTCAAATGTACACACACTTCTTGATCATTCAGACCAACATCAAACATGAGAAGGACTATGAGAAGAAAGTGAAAGATGAAGACATGATTGTCAAACTGGGGAAAGTGGCTTATCAGCAGCTTGTGAAAGGCAACCTGATCTTCTATGAGGAAGATCTGAGAGAATGTGGCATTGATGTGACAGAAGCATCAGTGTACTCAGGATTGTGCACTCAGATCTTCAGAGAGGAGTTGGGCTTATATCAGGGGAAAGTCTTCTGCTTTGTTCATCTGAGCATTCAGGAACATCTAGCAGCTCTATATGTGCATCTCTCCTTTATAAAGAAGAACATTAATGTGTTTGACCAGATTACCAAACCAACTAATGGAGACATAGTTTCACTATCTGATATCCATCAGAGAGCTGTGGATGAGGCTTTAGACAGTAAAAATGGGCATCTGGACCTTTTCCTTCGTTTCCTTCTGGGTCTGTCATTGAAGTCTATTCAGAGTCTCTTACAAGAACTAAAGACACAGACAGGAAACAGATCTCACAACAATGAAAAAACAGTTGACTATATTAAAGAAAAGATCAGTGAGAATCCCTCTCCAGATAAATACATCAATCTGTTTCACTGTCTGAATGAACTGGGTGATCTTTCACTAGTGAACGAAGCTCAACCTCATATGAGCTCTAGAGGATTACGTAAAATGAAACTCTCCTCATCTCAGTGGTCAGCTTTAGTTTTTGTGTTGTTGACCTCAGATGAGGCAATGCATGAATTTAAGCTGAAGAGCTTAATTGGAGCTGAAAATGATCAGTAAGTAACACTGAGTATAAGGGGGTGGGGGTGGGGGGGGGGGATTGAGCATTGTAGCCAATCACAGACATATCTGTTGAGCGCTTGAAATCAATGGCCAATCAGAGGTGTTTAAGTCATGAGTCAAAGATTGATTTCTGGGATATTGTATGTAAATTTGCATGTGCTTCTCAAAAGAAGGCTGTGTCTTAATAAGGCTGCATATCTCAGCTGTCAATTTGAAGGATGTTTTGAAGACAGCCTTCGTTTCGCATCCTTCATTCAGCTTATTTTGAAGGATGCATCAAGTGTATCCTTCGTGTCCTTCAATCACCCACAATCCTTTGCACACATTACAATTCACAAAAAAGAACTGAAGTCAAACATGTTATCTTTTGTTTTGGAGTAAATTAGTCACTTATTACTAAACTGAAAATAATGTAAACCACTGGGAGACAGATGCTTGTCATTCAATGTATTGCATTAATAGAACCATGGGGCGGGAACATGTTTGACGTAGCAATGCGCATTTACTAGCCCATCTCATTCTAGACACAACCTCACTAGGCTGCAGTTAATTAATAATTAGCTGTATTATAATAATAATTATTATTATTATCATCAATAATAATCAAGTATTAATTTTTTATTTTCAAATAGTATCGCTTCTGTCACCCTGGAAGCACAAAATACAGCAGATGAAGTTCTTCAGAAGCTACTGCCTGTGGTTACAGCAACTAGATCAGCTCTGTAAGTACCATTGAGAACAATCATCACTTTTAACATTATAGGTAACACTTTATTTTTAGGGTCTTTTAACTATTTGCTTATTAGCATGCAAATTACTAGAATATTGGCTGTTTATTACTACTTATTAAGCACATATTAATGCCTTACTCTTCATGACCTTATTCTACATTCTTAATCCTACCCAATGCCTAAACTTAACAACTGCCATACTAATTATTAAAAAGCATTAAATTAGGTGTTTATTGAGGGAAAAGTCGTAGTTAATAGTGAAAATGTGTTCCCTATACTAAAGTTTTAGCAAATTATAAATTAATGGTTTAACAAAAAATATGAGTTACACTTCAGCTTTTAAACCCTCCAGCTATCTGACCTGATTTGTGATCTACGTAACCGTTTTTTATGATATTTTTGAGAAATTTATTTTCAAGTATATGCGTTTATAATGTATGTATATAAATATTTGTATTGAGACTTTTTTATATTTTAATTTAATTTAAATGTTAATAATATTATATTTAGGGGAAAAACAGATGTAACAATGTATTACTGTAACATACTGCACTGGGACACGAATGGTTGAGGATCCAAAAGCAGTTTTAATGGGCAAATCCAAGTTCATAATTCATAAGACAGGCAGTGGTCAAAACCAATGGGCAAATAATCCAGATTCACACAGAAATAAAGATACAAACAAATCAAGGGTTCCAGGGACACAGGCAAAGATCAGGGCAGAGAAACACAGGAATACATACATGAATTCAACGACTGACAAGCACAAGAGAGACACAAGCACTGCTTATACACAGGAACAAACCAGCTTAACAGGGGGCGTGGTCCAATAAGTGTCCATGGTAACTAACAAGGGGAACAGCAGCAGGGAAACAAGAGGTGAACACACAATGGAGACACAGGGGACACAGGCAGAGATCATGACAATTACGTTATATTAGTTTTTATATAATCTTTCTCTAGAGACATAGAGACACTGATTTACACACAACGAAATATATGAATATAAACAATCTTTAAACATATATGGGATAAAGAGAGTGAAGAGTGTGTCAATGTTTTCTACAGGTTGAGTTATTCTGGTCTCACAGATGAAGGTTGTGCTGCTCTGGCTTCAGCTCTGAGATCAAACCCTTCACACCTGAGAAAACTGGATCTTTCTGGGAATAATCTAGGAGACTCCGGAGTGAAGCTGCTCTCTGTACTGAAGAATCCTCACTGTAAACTGGAGATACTGTGGTAAGATCATACGTGACTCTCACATGAAAGTGAGTCACTGTGAATTTTGCAATTTCAATTTATCATATGGTGTAAAAGATTTACTATTTTTCAGTTTGAAGCGTTTACTCTTTTTCTCCTGCTAATGTGAGTTCATGTGATTGATCTGTAAATGGTTGAACACATGAGCTGCTCCTCATTAAGGCGAGACAGGCTGCGGCTGGTCGGTTGGCCATCAACTACTGACACAATCAAATTCTTTGTGTGTAGCAAGCATTTTTCTGAGCAGAGCTATGAGAATTTCTATCTTCTGTGTCACTATCCATCTTTTTTGTCAGTGTCCTGAAGGTACGTAGATTTGTGATCTACGTAACCGTTTTTATTTCATAAGAATTTAACTTTGTCAGCTATAAAAATTCTACAATTTACCCCTGATATTTAGTGAGATCAAGCATGGTCCGTCTCCCCTGTCTTGCCCTTCCCCATCAACTTCCTCCCCTGTTCTTACAGCCATCCACACAAATTTAAGTTGATTTTTCAGAATGATTGTGAGGTAGACTTGAGCTGAAAGAGGGGGATTTGTGACTCTTTAATGTTCATTCCATTAACCTCTTCTGTTTTTAAATTTTCTCTATATTTTTTATGTGACATACAGTTTTAATTTGTTATATCAGTTTTTACATAATCTTTCTCACATAGAGACATAATCTCTTAGAATAACAGTAAAACTCACTGACATATTGAATTAATTGTTTAAAAAAAGTGATACTGCACAAATGATAAACATACAATACAAGATTTTTTCCTGCTTGAATTTGACTGCAGTGTAATGAGAATGTTTTGTGCTCTGTGACACAAACCAAGATCCATCTAGCATGGTGATTTGTGCTTATGTTATTATTTTCTTTTTAAAAATGAAGTCTCTGTTCATCCGAGAGAGTGAAGAGTATTATTGTTCTTTACAGGTTGAATGATTGTGGTGTCACAGATCAAGGTTGTGCTGCTCTGGCTTTAGCACTGAGATCAAACCTCTCACACCTCAGAGAACTGAATCTGTCTGAGAATAAACTAGGAGACTCAGGAGTGAAGCTGCTCTTTGCTGTGCTGGAGAACTGTAAACTGGAGACACTGTGGTAAGATCATCTCTACCATAAAGACTCCATAGTGCATACAAAATATCCTTTGACATAAGCCCCATACAGCGGTTCAGCGACAGATTCCTGCTTGAACCGTCAGATCCTTCTGCCGGTAGAAGGCGGGGTAAGGAGTCTACCTGAAAAGGAAAATCAAAAATGTCCCCCAAAAGAAAGTAAAACTAATTCAATTCAAATCACATTTATACGTATAGCGCTTTTCACAATACATGTAATTTCAAGGCAGCTTTACAGAAAATGCATGTGTCTACATTACAATTTACAGTGATCTGTTATTAGAAGTGACTGTTTGTTATGTATTTCAGAAAGGGACATATACAAATCACACAGTTAGCTAATAATGTATTAATTTAAACAATGTATTAATTTAAAGGATAGTTCACCTAAAAATGAAAATTATTCCATGATTTACTCACCCTCTAGCCATCCTAGGTGTATACGACTATCTTCTTTCAGACAAACACAATTGGAGATATATTTAAAAATATTCTTAGTCCTTAGGTTTATAATATTTGTGAATAGCTGCCCAATCCATGAAAAAATTGAATCCATATGACTTCAGGGGGTTAATAAAGGCCTTCTGAAGTGAATCAATGCATTTGTGTAATACAAATATCCTTATTTAAAACTATAAAGTAAAATAACGAGCTTCTGGCATGACAGCCATACACATTCGACGTACGTCCAAAAAGCGTTAACTTCTGCGACGTAGTACACAATGCCATGAAGTTCTACACATTGACATGACATACTACGTGTTATAGCATAGGACGTAGCATAGTATATCATGGCGTAGTGTAGAACGTCATGGCATTGTGTACTGAAATTACTTTTCCTCTGAGGTAAATTCTTCCATCATTATTCCTCACAGCATCTCAAAACAAGTACATGTAACCAAGTAAAGTACATGAATCTGACTAAACTTTATTTTTCTTGTTGATGCGGGCTTTGTTGACTCTGTTTGCATGGATCACCTCAGAATTTACCTTTGAATGCTGCATGCTCTCCGTGGGTGTGGCCGCATTAGCAGATAATGAGTTAACTCCCGAACGACTGACATCTTTCTCTTTTCAAACAGATTACATAAACAGAGAATATTTGTTTTTGATTTTACTTACATTATTTAAAACCTGACATTTCAACTTTTCTTTAGACATATGTTTCATCTCTGTGGCAAGTATTTGCTTAGTTATAGTTCATTTTTATAGTTCACAGATGCGTTTCAGAGTGTACTTCAATGAGAGAGAGGCTTTCCTGTAGCTCAGTGGTTAGAGCATGGCACTAGCAATGCCAAGGTCATGGGTTCAATCCCAGGGATTGCACATACTCAGATACAAATGTATAGTATAATGTAATGTAAGTCGCTTTGGATAAAAGCGTCTGCCAAATGCATAAATGGAAATGAAATTGGAAATGGAGAGAGAGAGAGACAGCAGAACATGCATCATGTTTTTTTTTCTTTATTTTACGAAAAGCACAACATTTTGTGTTTTTTGTGAGTGTACACAAATAAAATATGATACATAACAGATTTGAATCATCTATAACACTTATATATATGACAGAAGTTATTTGAGTCTCTTTCACAGTTGTCAGGAAAAAACGCCAGTGAAGGCGCCAGCAACTTTGCCAACCCCAAAGAGTTAACTGATTACGCCTTCAATAAAACATTTGTTATTGGTTTGTAAAAAGGTGTTTCATAGAGTTTGCTGCACTGTTCTGACCAGCAGGGCTCACCAGCATGTGCCACTTCGAAACAGTGAATCATTTGCAGTGTTGGGAGTAACGTATTACAAAAGTAATTATATTACAGTAATATATTACTTTTTGCTGTAACACAGTAATATAATGCATTGCTAATAAAATTTGGGCAATATTATACTTGTTACAATCTCAGTAACACTCTTTACAAGAACACACCAATACCTCAAGACATTCTAGCACCACAGAAAAAAAAAAATCTGCGGGTAAAATGGTATGTCTTTTTCCTGCTACTCGAATTCAATGTTTGAGATGACTGCAGAGATGGATTCTACATTTGTGAGATGGACATAACTAGGGCTACACGCTATATAACGTTTTAGCATAGAAATCTCAACGTGCGCATCCACGATAGTCATATCGCAGGATGTGCGATGTCTAGTATAGGGATTGTTAATCCATACAGACTAGACACCACCATTCAAAACGCAGGTGATTCTCTGATCATGGCAAAGTTTGATCATCATACAATGAAAATGTATCATTTGAACATGTTTTAGGTCCTGTCAGTTTAAACATTCAAGAGATTTTACACCATTTGAGAGCACGAAGACGCTGAAGAGAGCTCAATTCTAAATGTGCGGCTGTTTTCTGTGCGTGCGTACACACACAGAACCATGCAGATGCACGTGAACACCGAATGCCATTCTCTTCCGCGTCTATTTGTGCCTGAACAGACACGTACATGCAAAAAAAATTTCAAAATGCATGTAAAAGATTGGCTTAGGTGAACGAAACAACTGATAAAGAAAACTGGATGTGTAACAGTATTTTGGATCTGTGTTTCATTTGGCTGGGAGACGGATGTGCTTAGCACTTGTCATATATCACAACCACATAATGTTTTTTTTTCCAAGTCATCTGGTGATTTTTTTTTCATATCAGAATATATATAGCAGAAAAACAAAATATCGCAATGTCAGTTTTTTTCCAACATCGTGCAGCACTAGACATAACATAATAGGACAAGAACGTAATAGTCAAGTGCAATATTGCAATCTATATGCGGCACTGATGGAACTTTCTAGAAATAGCACTTGAAAAAACACCTGGACCGGTGCCACGCTAATACTAAGATAACTGAGAGAGCTTCAGGGTCAGAGAAGAGAAAGAATGCGCCGGACGAGAGCGCAGGCAAGACAAAGCAACAGATGCAGAAATATCAGTGAGCCGTTAACGCACAAACACTGTTTGTTTACGCATTAATAATAATAACGGACTCGCAAAAGTAGTGTAATGCGCTACAATTCAGAGACAGTAATATTGTAATGTAACTAATTACTTTCAAATGACAGTAACTAGTAATATATAATGTATTACATTTTGGAAAGTAACTTGCCCAACTGTTCATTTCTGAAGCAATTGATTCAAAGCCTCAAGAAGCTTTGTCTCTCCCATCAATAGTTTAAAAATGTTACACTCTACTAATTAAATTTATGTAGACAAATTGTAAATGCTGTGTAAATATATTAATGCCACTTCTCATTCTGTGTCACCTCTGTATTGCAAAGATGGATTTTGTTGATAATGATTTCATTTGATTGGTAACAGCCCAAATGTATAGGCTGCTAGGCTAGTATACATTTTTATTTCTTCAGGTCTTAAAAAGCCTTAAATTTGATTTAAAAAAAAATGTGCAGCAACCCTGAAAAAGAAAAACTAAATAAACAAAGTAAAAATGAATTTGACTGATAAGAACTAATAGGTAACTATGACAAATTATAAAGAATTACTAATTATTATTAAAGAATTACTAATTAATTACTAATCACAACATTAAAGTGTCTGAGATGTGAGCAGTTGTCTTTTTTTTTACTCTCAACGTGGTCATAAAATGCATCAACATCTTTTTCACTTTAAAATAATGGTCCAGATCACTAGTAGTTCTTGATGAATGACTAGGTACTTGAGTAATTAGTGATGTATTTTATGACAATGTTCAGAGTAAAAAAGGACAATTTTCAAGAACTACTAGTGATCTGGACCATTATTTTAAAGTGAAAAGATGTTTTTCAGATGCAGATGACGCAATGCATAGTAAAACTAGGTGCTCCACATATGTTTTTTCCGGGAGGAGACGGGGTGGAGATGCATGTACGCACAATCTTCCGCTGAATGGGTTTTACAAGGGAAATTTTGCACAGGTTCTGGTTTACGCATGGTTTTATAAATCTGAAAACTTTTGTGCGTATGCAAAATCTGGCTTTTATGTGTATGCACACTTTTAGGATGAAATCTACGGGAAGTTTTATACACGAGGCCCCTGATCTGTGTGTCTGATATGAGTGTGCCATTGTTCTCTACAGGTTGAATTATTGTGGTGTCACAGATGAAGGTTGTGCTGCTCTGGCTTCAGCTCTGAGATTAAACCCCTCCTCACACCTGAGAGAACTGCGTCTGTCTGGGAATAATCTAGGAGACTCAGGAGTGAAGCTGCTATCTGGTCTGAAGGATGATCCACGTTATAAACTGGAGACAGTAATGTAAGAATAGTTAACAATTTTCATCAAGTTCAAATTGCTGTTCTATCAAAATGAAAGGAAATTGTACTAGGTTCAGTAACACCACGTGTCAATATTTTGTCTGAGATTATCAGATAATGAGTCTTAAATTCAGCTTCAGTTTCTGTAGGTCTCTGAACTCTGAACAGCTGTCCACTGTGTGAAAGTGACCTTTCATGTCCTTTTGATTTTGTAAAGTGACTTTGAGCATCAGATAGAAGCAATATTATCATGTTTGAGAATGAATTACTATAGCTTATTTAGTCAGTGCTAAGATTTACATTTTCAGATGTAATGTCTCATACTGCATATGTGACTGTGCGTTTTATTTTAGGATTGGACGGTATCAGATGACAGTCTGATCTTCTGATGATCATCTGATGGTGAATAAGGATCCACTACAGATACTCACAGTCAACAGAATCAACAGAGACTGAAGATACAGTGACTTCACTTGTTATAAATTAAGACTTTATTTAGATTTCAACTATCCTCTGACAGACGATCAGAATGAGAATCAGAATCAGAATGAGCTTTATTTGCCAAGTTTACGCAAACACACGAGGAATTTGTTGTGGATTTTTTCAGGAGCTCTTGGTACATACATACATTTACACACATATAAGACATGGGAACAGAAAGAACATTTACATAAGTAAAACTAAGAAAAATAAATAAATAAAACTAGAGATGTGTGCATTATGTATTGTATATACAGCTGGATGAATAAAATATGTAAATGTTTTTACACAACTAATTATTTTCTCTCTCTCAAGTACTAAGAGTGAATACTAACACCAGGGGTAACTGCATAGCAGTTTAAGCTAGAGATAGGATGGGTAAAAAAACTTTTTTACGTCTAGATGTTCTAGTGCACAGAGATCTGTAACGTCTGCCTGACAGCCGAAGTGCAAACATGTTGTGTCCAGGGTGAGAGGGGTCTGTGATGATTTCATCTGCCTGTTTCTTCACTCTTCACTTGTACAAGTCCTGAAGATTGGGCAGGTACACACCAATATTATCCTTTCAGCTGTCCTAACAGTCCGTTACAGTCTTCTTATATCTGATTTGCTGACTGACCCAAACCAAACAGTTATAGAAGTGCACAGAACTCAGTCAATAACAGCTGAGTAAAACTCATCAGAGCCTGTGGCAGGTTGAACTTCTTCAGTTGGCGAAGGAAGTACAGTCTCTGCTGGGGCTTTTTCACAGTGGAGTCGATGTGATTGTCCCACTTGAGGTCCTGAGAGATGATGGTGCCCAGGAACCTGAATGACTCCACTGCTTCCACAGTGCTGTCCATGATGCTGAGTTAGGGGAATGCAGGGGGGTTTCTCCTAAAGAAACTCATCTCCACTGTTTTGAGCATGTTCAGCTCCAGGTTGTTGTCTACACCAGACAGCCAGCTCTGTAACTTCCTGTCTGTAAGCAGGCTTGTCACTGTCCTGGATGAGGCTAATGACTGTGGTGTTGTCCTCAAACTTCAGGAGCTTGACTGTCATGATCTGGATCTTTTGTTTTGTCTTGTTAAAGGACTTTCATGTTGAAATGCATTCTGAGTTTCCATTGTGTCTGTGTTCCTTTCCTGTTTGGTTTCCATTTCTCTGTGTTGTCATATTAGTCACCATGGTCACCTTCATTAGTTACAGATGTTGTTCATTATCTACTCATTGCATTGTGTATTTAAGCTCTTGCTTTTCAGTTAGGATTTATGGGTCGTTGTTGTTGTTCCTGTGTTTGATTGGAGGGTGCTTGGACGTTCTTGTTCTGGTGTTTTTGGATTACTTTCCCGTGTCACTCTTTTCTGGACTTTTTGCCTGCTCAAGGTTTGGAATGGACAATATGTGACTTTGCCTCTGTTAATAAACTGTGTGTGCATTTGGATTCGCCCTCATCTCATCTCTATACATCCATTACATTGACAGAGGAGTCTTTAGAGGTGCAGTCATTTGTGTACAGTGAGAAGGCCAGTGGGGAGAGCACACAACCCTGAGGAGCTCCAGTGCTGATGGTGAGGGTCCTGCATGAGAGTTTTTCCAGCCTCACTAGCTTCTGCCTGTCTGTCAGGAAGCTGGTTATCCACTGACAGATGGAGATGGGCACAGAGAGCTGTGTCACTTCATTCAGGAGGGTATCCAGGATGATGATGTTGAAAGTCAAGCTGAAGTCCACAAACAGGATCCTTGCATAAGTCCCTGGTTTGTCCAGATGTTGGAGGATGTAGTGCAGTCCCATGTTGACTGCATCATCCACAGACCTGTTTGCTAAATAAGCAAACTGCAGGGAATCCAGCAGGGGGTGCAGTGATGTCCTTCAGGTAGGCCAACACCAGTCTCTCAAATGACTTCATGACCACAGATGTCAAAGCAACAGGCCTGTAGTCATTTAGTCCTGTGATTTTTGGTTTCTAGGGTACAGGAATGATGATGGAGCGTTTGAAGCAGGAGGGGACTTCACCAGTGTTGGGTAAGTTACTTCAAAAAAGTAATTAATTACTAATTACATCATCAATATTGTATTTAAAATACTTTTCTAATTACTCTGTCTGAAAAGTACTTGAATTACTCAATAAGTAACTTACTAATTACTTCTTAAAATCCCTATAAACCTTGACCGGATAGACAATAGACAGGAAACTCTTTTAATTATTTAGTCAAACATGGAATAGTTTAGCCTTTTATAGCTTTTTTTAACTTTATTAAAACATATACTATAATACTTTTATTTACTTTATAATACTTACATTTTTTTTTAGTAACAAATAGGGATGCCACTATACCAAAAATCTAGTAGTCGGTACCGATACCACCAAAAGTGCACAATACTTGATATCACGGTAAAAATATATAAAAGTACAAATAAAACAATGCTATATTTTTTTTTTTCCAGGTAGGTCTAATAGTAGTTAGTAAAAATACCACAGAAATTGAATAATCAAATATAAAATAACTCTGCATAGTCATAACTGTATAAATTAAATACAGATTAATGCTTATTAAAGCTTTTCTTTTATTGTTTGATTATCATTTATAATACAGACAGCCAATAGTAGACAGTAGCATGTTCTAAAGGCTGCTGTCACTAAGACCTAATGGACGGAGACAATATGCTGTTACACATGCTGTTCACATTCACATAACCAACTATATACGCGAATATACGCGAAAACGGCATTTTGACATAACTGTGTGTGTATTTGAACGTTTATGTGTAATAAACCACGAAAAATTGACACTCGCGAGAGACAGCTATGTGTGTGCGCTTTGGCTGACTGAAGACCGTCTCTCAGAGAGCGCGTGCAGTTTTTTCTCCCTAGGACATAGTTTACATTTTACCGTAATATTTTTGCCTATCTGTGTCAAAAAAGTGAAGTTTTTGGAATATTTCCATTCTGCAAAACAGCCACTCGCTTCTGCCGACATCTTCAGACAGTGACTACACAGCCAACTGGTGCGAAGTTGCGAACTCACGTGCAACTGCACTACAGCTAACGACTTTAAAGAGGCAGCGTTCACTTTTACCTTTAGACGACAAATTTAGATTTTAAATTCAATACTGTGCTGTAAATTCAATAGCTCCAGTGATCTGTTGAAGATCAGTGAAAAGATGGATGACAGCTTGACAGCAAACCTGCAATAAAACTCATTCAGATCATCAGTCACTTGTTGATTCTCCACAGTGCTGGGGGATGGAGTCTTGTAGCTGGTGATGGTTTTCAGGCCCTTACATACTGATGCTGGGTCCATAGCTGAAAACTGGCTTTCCAGCTTCTTAGCGTAACTTCTCTTAGCTACACTGATCTCTTTATTCAGTGTGATTTGGCCTGTTTGTACAATGCTTTGTCCCCACGTCTGTAGGCATCTTCTTTGGCCTGACAAAGCTGTCTGAGTTTTGCAGCAAACCAAAGTTTGTCATTGTTATATGTTAAATAAGTTCTGGTGGGAACACACATGTCCTCACAGAAACTCATGTAGGATGTCACGGTGTCAGTGAGCTCATCCAGATCAGTGGCTGCAGCCTCAAAAACACTCCAATCAGTGCAGTCGAAACAGGCTTGTGAAACCCGCTCTATTTCACTGGTCCATCTCTTTACAGTTCTTACCAGATTTAAGTTTCTGCTTGTAGGCTGGTAGAAGATGAACCAAACAGTGATCAGAGAGTCACAAAGCCGCTCTTGGGACAGAGTGCATCCTTTAAAGCAGTGTAGCAATGGTCCAGTATGTTACTGTCCCTGGTGGGGCATGTGATGTTCTTTCTGTATTTAGGCAGTTCACAGTTGAGATTAGCTTTGTTGAAATCACAGAGAATGATAATTAAATAATTCGTGTAACACTGCTCTGTGTGTGATCTGATCAGCCAGCTGTTCTAGTGCCACTCTCACGCTCTCATCAGGAGGAATGTATACACTCACCAGAATAAACAAAGAAAACTCCTGTGGTAAATAAAAAGGCTTACAGTTAACAAAGAGAGCTTCCAAATTAGGGCAGCACATCTTCTTTAACCCTCAGAGGTCAGGTGGTCATGCCGGCGATACCACCTTACTTTTTTCTTATCAGTATGAAAGACACTCAAAATACTCTGTCAATTTTGCACATACAATTAAGAGTTATACACCATTTTAATCTGTGAAATATCTTCTTTTATTTGTGTACACTCAGAGTAAAAACAAAATGTTGTGCTTTTTGCAAAATAAAGAAAACTAACATGATGCGTGATCAGTCGTCGCTTGAGTCTTAGATCTTTTTAATGATGTATAGTTTGTCAACTGCACATTAACATTTAGGCTATATTATATAACAAATATAATAGCCTGAAATGCCATAGAGGTAACATGAATGTTCAGATGCTTTGCATCACAGAACTACATTATATTTTAAAGTATATTAAAATAGAAAACTATTATTTGGTTAGAGACTTGAGACTTTTTTTTAAATCATTATAATAGTAATGCGTCCAATATTTTGACTGGTACTGTAATTTAAACTATAATAGGCCTATACAAAATTTTCTTCACATGTGCAATAATACGTGCATGCATGAGATCACAAAAATCATGTTTTTTTGTCAAGAGTGGACATTATATTTACGTTAATACAGCTGATATGATCCTTTTATCAGAGGCTTTTTTCACATAGCCTACCTGATTGAATGGGCTCATTATGCGGGTCTTTGTCTTCTCAGGTGTGAATCACAGCATTATTCATGAAGATTCACACCTCCACGCATACTGTGTTTCTTGACAAAAAGTGTCTCAGAAAATTTAAATCAATATATTGTTTTATATGAACGAATAGGCAGGATAATTTTTTACATCATTTTGAAGCTACTCTAGTCTACAACCTCCAATACCCAGAAGTCTTGTGAACACATATATAATTGTAGTTTTGTGGCCTTATTTCAGTGACTTAAGTTTTTTGTTTTTTCAATAACCACGCATAAACGTTATTCCTTCAAAAATACAAACACATAAATACATGTTGCTTAAATATTATGGTAGCCTAGTTTGTGCTGAATACAGTGTAATGACACCTTTTCCATTAATATGTTTATGAACAACTGAAAAAAGCACAAACGTCAGGGCATGTCAAAACTTCTCCAGGGCCCCAAAAATCCTCAGACCCCACACTTTAAACATTTTATTATTAGCTTTATAACATTTTAACACTTTAAACATTTATTATTTATTTAACAGAATGTGTCTGTGTAGTTTCAGCTCAAAATCCCCCAAAAATAATTTATTATAGCTTGTCAAATTTGCCCCTATTTAGCTGTGAGGAAAAACATGCATTTTTGTGTGTCCCTTTAAATGCAAATGAGCTGCAGCTCCCTGCCCCCCTTCCAGAAGAGGGCGAAATTCTTTACACAGCTTTATACACAGCTTTTATAGCTTCATACTCCGTCAACAAAACAGGTCAATCTCACCCAGCCAAAATGTCAGAAATATCCAGTTGTGGAGTGCAGCCTTAGATGTTTGAACCGGAGTCGGACGCAGATAGAGAGACAACTTTTAGACTGCACCTTTATGTAGTTGTTTTGGAGATACATTGATTCAACTCATCGATTAGCAAGTACTGTAATGTTAATCTATAAATTGTTGTATAGGTGCTCGTGTGGGAACTGTAGTAGGATGCCCACAGGGCCAGAGAATATATGCTGCATGGAGATAGAACAGTTATCATTTTGTTTAATTATGGTTCTCTTATCTTACGGAAAGCGTAAAAAAGTGAGTCACCTGATTATACGGTGCATAATAAATGTATGTTTATGAATTATGTAGACGGTGAGTGTTTTCAGGATAAAACTAATGACTAAGTTAGTCTCTGTGAATACAGTCAGAGACTATGGTAACTTTAGCCACATTAGCCATACAACATTCTAGAAAGCTCATTCAGAAAGGAAATTTGCAAACATTCACAAAATATGAAGTGCCAAATATACTTGTTCTAGATATTAAGATTTGTAATCCTCTAGCTAGCAGATAAAGTGAGTAAAAAGAAATGGCAGACTCTGTGCTTCTCACTCAGGGGTGTGTCTATGCTAAAAGAGATCATCACCAGTCATTGGTGGGGCTTCCCTACTCTTATGTAGGAGTAGGGGGAAATATAAAATGGTGCATTCTGAGAGACTGAAAATGATAAATGGGGATTATAAAAAAGTATTGGGTGGATTTTTACCATTATAGGCTAGTTGTTTACATACACTGTGGACACACATCTGTGTTCAAACACCTTATAAAAGTGAATTTTGCATAGTATGGCGCCTTTAACACTGTCATGTCTGTACACCAGCCTTCGGTGATAAGAAAACATAATCCACTGCCTCTCATTTTCCCAGACGACTCTGTGACGCGATCCGCTCTGAGCAGCTGGAAGCCCGGCAGATGAAGCATGCTGTTCAGGATGGCTCCGTTCAGCCAGGTTTCCGTGAAGCAAAGTGGAGCAGAGTCCTTGTTTGTGCAGGTGACCAGTAGTTTGTCTGTTTTATTTGCTAGGGAGCAGAGATTTGCCAGATGAATACGTGGCAGCGGAGTCCTAAACCAATGCTGTCAGAATAAGCGCACCGGCACACTTACCTCTTTGCATCACTTGGAGTGCTTGTATACGATCGCAGGTCCTCCAACTACAGTGTCCAGTAAAATGTCTGAATACTCAAAAGTCAGCAAAATGTTATTTGGTGTGTTATTTCTGGGAGTTCATCCCTAGTAAAGCTGATTGGAAAAAAAGTAACTCAAAACAGGACAAACAAACAAAAATAACAAAAGTACCAAGACGCTACAAACCGAGGCGGCCATCCGCGTAAACTAAAATATGTTAGACCAGGGGTTCCCAAACACATTCCACATTCTACACCTGATTCAGATCATCAGCTCATTAGTTGAGACTCCAAGACCTGAAATGGGTGTGTCAGACAAAGGAGACATGCAAAATGTGCAGTTCTGGGGAGGCTCCAGGAATGTGTTTGGGAACCCCTGCGTTAGACCAAAGACAAGACAGAAAAGTAAATTTGTTGAGTCAGATCAAATATAAAAAGTTCTTTAGAATAATGACAAGGCATATACACTTTTTTCACTGATCTTTCTCTCTCTCACATAGAGAATCTCTCATTACATCATCTGCATATAACTACAGCAAATCGTTTAGCTATACAGCATACATGGGAAAGAGACTGTGAACAAGAGGAAGGTATTACAGACTGGGAAAGAGTGTGGCAGAACATTTTTACTTCATCTAGAAATCCCAATCACCAAATGATCCATTATAACTTCTGTCACAGAACTTATTGGTTCAAAAAATTTTGGAAGGAGGTATGTGCTATTTTATCAAAAATGCTTGAATGTCCTATACCGATGAACCCTTTGTATTATTACTGAATGACGACTCTCAGTTAAATTTCTCTAAACTGCAAAAAATTGTCTGGCTGGCCGGTTTGACATCTGCGAAAAAACTGCTGGCACAACACTGGCTTCCACCTCATTCCCTGGATGTATACAAGTGGTTGTTTCAACTTTTCGTTTTTGTTTTTTTTGTAGTTTTAAATTGCATTTTCAGCAAGCAAGATACAGCTGTTGGGTTAAAATATCAGATGCGTTTATTTCAAGTGCTGCATCTAGAAATCTCATAAAAAGTAGTACCATGGTACAGTGATGGTATCAACTGGTAATTTTTTTTTTTTTTAAATTTTGTTTGATAATAAAATGTGTAACAAATCTGACAAAAAAAATGGCAAAAAGGGCATTATTTAAGTAAATAATTAGTGCTTTTAAAAAATATGTAATTTAGATAATAGCAAAAAATTGCAGAAAGAAATGCTAAATGTAACAAAGCTGGAATAATATATATATATATATATATATATATATATATATATATATATATATATATATATATATATATATATATATATATACACACACACACATATATATATATATAATTTTTTTTTTTTTTTTTTTTTTGTGAATATTCATCAAAGAAGCTCATCAAATTATAACTAGATAAAAAAATTCTGACCAGAAAGTTTGAAGAGGTTTTAAAAGCTTGACGTTTGAAGGTTTTGCAATAAAATAGTTTTAAATCCAAAAGCCAATGAAAAATTCCTATTGGGAATTGTCAAAAGAACCAGAGTGATGCTAACATACAGGTTGGCCTACAAAAATACATCATCAGAATAAGTCCAATAAAAAGGTACTGTCATGGTGCTTTTCTGTAAGTGTTTCTAGGGCCCTTATGGTGTGTTGTATCTGCTGGTCTCCAATGTGTTTCTCTGAGGATGTCCCATCAGGCTCTCCATGGCAGTCAGAGGCCTGCGGGTGGCGCTGCTGCTCTTCTGTGAGGCTTCGCTCAGATGTTCAGAAGGCAAGCTGGAGGCAACCAGAGATGGAGAAATCTGAGAATCCCGACTGTAATCTGTTGTGCTGAGAGACTCCAAATCCCCGGATTCTCCTTCAGTCTTCGGCGAGGTGTTCTCTCCATCCTTATCATCCGCTTTTGCTTTCTTCTACAGAGGAATAATGAGAGAGGTTCAGTTTAAATATATAACCATCTCGCATTAATGAACAAACTAGTATGAGAAGCCATGGCAGACATCAGGAGGAATAACTGAACTTCCTCAATATTTCAAGAAAATAATACCAACATTATGGAAACAATAAGGTCCTATTAGTGAATGTTCGTTAATGCAATAACTAATGCGACCTCATTGTGAAGTGTTACCAGAGTTTGTAAGTAGTTGGAGATTTCATTGTTAGTAAAATCATTATAAATGATTTCTGAATTACTTATAAAAACATTAAGAGCAGCTCCTGAGGTCATTCAGACACGTTTTGGGTACATATATTTCTCATGTACTCTGTGTGAATATTTCATAAAGTGAGATTTTACTTCACATACCTTATTCTTCCTTTTATAATGTTTCTTCTTCTTCTTTTTATCACTGTCGGAAGATGAGGAGCTACTTGATGATGAAGATGATTCCTTTATGAAACAAGACAAGAGATATTCAGCGAGTGTTTTCATATGAATCTGCAGTAAATCTATAGAAATAAATCTGACCTTCACTTTCTTCTTCTTTTTCTTCTTCTTCTTCTTCTTCTTCTTTTTGTCATCCTCACTGTCAGATGACGATGAAGAGCTACTCGAAGATGAAGATGAATCCTTAAACAATAAAATAAAAGGCTTGTGTTTTACTTCAGAGTACTTCTATGAAACGGTAGTAGAAAAGATTCAAGGAAAACCCAAAAATGTAATAAATAAACTGATATTGATTTAATAATTGGTACTTTTACTTTCTATGGAACCCCGTACATGACTTGCAGAAAAAATATGTATATCATGGCCAAGATATAATAATTTGTTCCTTCATTTTTTCCCCTAGTTTTACTAAATTGTGTACACAATATAATAATTAGTTCCCTCCTTTTACTAAATCTTACACACAATATAATTTGTTCACTCGACAAAATAACTGGTACCCTTATTTTATTTTCAATTGCATCTGTGCAACAAAACTACATTAATGAATCTGACCTTTACTTTCTTCTTCTTCTTCTTCTTTTTCTTCTTTTTGTCATCCTCACTGTCAGATGATGATGAAGAGCTACTCGATGATGAAGATGAATCCTTATAGAATTAAAGAAAAGGCTTGTATTTTACTTCAGAGTACTTCTATGAAACGGTAGAAAACATTTAAGAAAAAAAAAAAAAAAAAAAACGAAATAAACTGATATTGACTAAATAATTGGATTTGGTACTTTTACTTTCTACGGAGCCCGCACATGACATATATCACGGCCAAGACATAATAATATGTTTCCTCATTTACTAAATCGTATCCATGATATAAGAATTCATTTCCTTTTTTATTTAAAATCAAAAAGAGGGAACAAATTATTATATCGTAAGCATGATTTAGTTAAAACAGGGGAACAAATTAGTAAATCATGACCATATACATATACATGTGTCATGTGCGGGGCTCCGTAACTCTTTTCACATGCATGAGTGAAATTGCAGTAAACTACATATCGTAAATGAATCCAACCTTCAGTTTCTTTTTCTTTTTCTTCTTCTTCTTCTTCTTCTTCTTCTTCTTCTTTTTGTCGTCTTCACTGTCAGAGGATGAAGAGCTGTCTGATGATGAAACCTGAGAATTGAGAGGTTAATCTGCATTTACATTCATTTTCTAAGCAAATGACATCTTCATTGTGGCAGATTGATCTAATCCTCAGAAACAAGAATGAATCCAATAAACACATTCATTTAAGTTCAAGGTCACATAGCTCATTTCTGCCCTTACTTTCTTCTTCTTCTTCTTCTTCTTCTTCATGTCATCATCACTGTCGGATGATGAAGAGGAGCTGGAATCCTGTTGGGAATAGCAGCATGCCAACATGTTTTATTAAAGCAATAATACCCTCGGAGTCACAAATCATCATAATCTTTCACCGAAATGTAATAACTCCAACTCTATTCTTGTCTTTCTGTTATTCCACATTACTTTTCTTGACCTAATCAATTCACACTGGATAAAGTCCCACTGTTCCACTCAAATACATCAGATTATCAGATTAAAAAATAAATAATACACCAATAATCAAACACAAAATCAATAATAATACACCATAGATTTATTTTGTTATATTTCATTAGTTTAACTGTAGGATGTTTTCAGTAGAATTTAATTGATTATCAGCTATTTTACTTCAGTCAGCCTTTACTGTTTGAATTATTCATTTTACTATGTAACTTATGAACCAGCCCACCAATAATATGTGATTTAGTAGCTTATGATGAAGCTTAAAGGGTTAGTTCACCCAAAAAAAAATTCTATCATTAATTACTCACCCTCATGTCGTTCCACACCCGTAAGACCTGCGTTCATCTTCAGAACACAAATTAAGATATTTTTGATAAAATCCGATGGCTCAGTGAGGCCTGCATCGCCAGCAAGATAATTAACACTTTCAATGCCCAGAAAGTTACTAAAGACATATTTAAAACTGTTCATGTGACTACAGTTGTTCAACCTTAATGTTATGAAGCGACGAGAATACTTTTTGTGCGCCAAAAAAAAACAAATATTCCACAATATCTAGTAATGGGCGATTTCAAAACACTGCTTCATGAAGCTTCGAAGCTTAACAAATCTTTTGTTTCGAATCAGTGGTTCAGAGCGTGTATCAAACTGCCGAAGTCACGTGATTTCAGTAAATGAGGCTTCGTTACGTCATAAGTGTTTTGAAATTTCAGTGGTTCTTGTGACTTTGGCAGTTTGCCACTGATTTGAAACAAAAGATTTGTTAAGCTTTGTTATTTTGGGGTTTTTTTTGGCACACAAAAAGAATTCTCTTCACTTTATAATATTAAGGTTGAACCACTATATCTTAATATCTTATATATTAAATAAATATCTTAATCTGTGTTCTGAAGATGAACGAAGGTCTTACTAGTGTGGAACGACATGAGGATGAGTAATTAATGACAGAATTTTCGGGTGAACAATCCCTTTAAATCTTACTTTATCCTTCTTTTTCTTGCGTTTTTTCTTCTTCTTCTCCTTCTCATCCTCACTGTCCGAACTACATTCCTTCTGAGAGACAGAGATGTCCTATGTAATGAGTTTAGAGAGCATTAAAATTATGATTAGCAAAGTTCTGACTAATTAGGCTGATACATAATTAGCAGGAGATCTGTCACCTGCACACTAGTGCAATTTGCACTGGCAGTGACTGAGAAACTGTTTTTTTTTTTTAAACACTAATGAAGCAAAACTTTCATTCATTCACATTTCATATTGAGGAGTCAGACGTGTATCTGTGTTCATGATACACAAACCTTCTTCTTTTTCTTTACTTTCTTCTTTTTGTCTTTCTGTTTGTCATCCACTCCCTCATCATCAGACATATGGCCATCATCCCTGGCAGAGGTCAAGTCCACAGACTCAGCAGGAAGTGCTGCAGAGGACAGGAAGTTGCTTTTGCATGAGTCATGTGACCACTGTGGGAGTTTTGAAACAATCCTCACACGCAGCATTATTTTAGTATCATTTAAATACTATATTACTTTTATACTTTTTTAATTCAATTTTATTCTTGTATTTTCCCTTTTCATTTTAGTTAATCTTTTCAGTAATTTTGATGTGTTTTTGTCAGTTTTATTATATATATATATATATATATATATATATATATATATATAATTTAAAGTAATGAAAATGTTTTTTATTGATTTTAGTTAACTATAATATCCTTGGCTCACACGTTTAGATCACATTTCCATTTTTATTTTTATATTACATAAAGTTTTAGTCATTTTGTGTGTATATATATATATATATATATATATATATATATATATATATATATATATACATTTTTATATGACTTTTAGTTATTTTAGTACGTCAAGTTAAACTAAATGAAAATAAGAAAAGTTTTTTGGTAACTACCTGAAAAAAAAAAAAAAAAAAAGGTTTTATTTCAAGTAATGAAAATGTTTTTTTTTTTGGTTTTAGTTTTAGTTTAGTCATACACCAGCAACACATTTCCATTTTCACATTTCCATGTTTTTGTCATTTTTATTGGTTAGCGTTTTTTAATGTGTATTTTTCTAAAATAATTTTTTATGTTTATTAATTTTTTATTCTATATGTGTGGGTTTTTTTTTTGGCAACTAGCAGAAATAAAAGTAAATATTATTATTTCATAATATTTTATTTCAAGTGAAAAAATGTTTTTTTTTTATGGGTTTGGTTTTAGTTTTAGTCAACTAAACCATTACTCACGTTTAGATCAACATAGATATATATTCTATTATTAATAATTTTTTAATAATATTATTATATTACACATTTTTATGACATTTCCCGCCCATTAAAAACAATTTTTATAAATCCATGACTGTGGGAAAAAGGTTTTGAATCCCGCTTTCTCCTCCAATATGCATTGGGACACATTGGACACACCTCGAGAGTTAAAACGTCTGAACAGGATTAAACTACACTAAAATCTAAATAAATAAATAAAAGCAGTTCACCAGATGAAGATGAAGAGACAGTCACACAGTCGTCTGTCAGCTTTCCATCTTCCTGTTTCAGCTCAAGCACCTGTGACAGACAAAGAATTAAACCCACATCGACTCGATGTCATCCTAGATGGCAATGAGATTAAAGGAAAGCAAACGGAGACTGAATTCTCCAGTTTCTCAGGTGTTTGTGTGACTAATGTTCTCACCTTCTTGTCCTTCTCTCCATCTGAGTCCCCCTCCGAGTCCTACACAAACAACATTATATTATAATGAGCTTGATTCTGTTCAATTTGATTTTAACACTTTGAACTTACTTTGAAACTACTTTTTAAAGCACTCTAAAGAGTCATAGAGAAGTGAGTCAGACGTATTGTGTCAATTATTGACAGATCCACCGTACGGCAATTAAAGCAGCAGTCGTTAGTGTCGGACAGTATCACACTTTGATTCATGTATAATGATCACTGTGACTCATGACTCATTTTTTTGAGCCTTTATCTTTTCTTAGTCATTTTTATGTTTTGTACAAGTATTTTCGAAACACTCACAGATCTTGAACATGAAATTCAAATTGGTCCCATTTAATTTCCTATATGAATGCTTTGGATCATGTTGACTTTTCTGTCTGCATTTAAATAAAATTTGATGATTTTTTGAACTTTTTAAGTCTTCTTGCTGCATTGTACCTTCTTCTTTTCCTTTTTCTTTTTCTTCTTTTTGTCTTTCTTCTTCTTCTTCTTCTTTTTCGTCTTCTCCTCATCTTCACTGGAGCTGTCAGAAGAAGAACTGCTTGATTCCTAACAGACAGCGGCACAGAGAGAAGAGGATGTTTAACTTGCACTAAAAAAAACTAAAGTGGGTCGCACATCGGACGAGAAGTGCAGTGCCGTGTGTAAGACTTGATTTTCCTGCTAAGACAAAACTGAGATCAAGTGCCCTGCAAAAAGCACTAAAACTCATCTGGAGAGAAGATCTAAAGAAATAGCATAGGACAACACCTTGCCCTCACAACATCTACAGGATGCAACCCCCCCACCCCCCCACACACACCCTCCTTCCCTTCCCCCTAACTCAAGTCACTAAAAGTTCTTCAAGATGTATAATGTAACTTGTGTATCTATTGTTTTTTCCCCTTTCATGTTTGGTATCATTTTAAATGTCTCAGTGCGATTGGTAAAATGGTCTCAGTTTCACAGCAGTCACTTATGTTATGAGGAAGTTTGAAAACTAAGGAGAATTCTGTCCTCCTTTCGTCTCTTCAAGAGATCTGATAACCCAGTCCTCTTCCCCCAAAACAGGTGTTAGTGTAGTAAATATTTACAATCCTTTTGTTCTGGTCTGGGTATATAAGGTAAAGTGCAAAGCAGTCATGTGGGATCTTCTGTCGCCAGAAACCCCCATGCAGCGATGGTTGAATGTCTGAAGACATTCACACATCACTGTGTGTATATGCATTTCTTTGAGTAATTGATGTTATGCATTTATTTCTGAATTGGCTTATAATTGTCCAACTATGTAATTGAAATGATACATTTTACTTGACAAAATAAAATGTTATATTTGATTTACTCTGGATTCTTCTGAAATCATTATGACTAGTAGATTACTAAAGTCCGTCATTTCCGTAAATCTGCGTCAGGACAGGTCAAACTAGAGAGCCCCATGAAAGGAGCATAGGGGCACATCATGGGACTTTTTTAGTTTGTCTGTTATTGGCTTAGCAAGTTGCAGTATCGTGACTAAGGAAACTGTATTTTTGTATGAACAAGCATGTGGCGGTTCGACTCAAATGCATTAGTAAACTCTGCACCCTCTGACTAAGAATCATAAACTGGCGAATTTATGTCCGTGAGACCGCAGTCGGCCGATGTGAAAGTCTCTAAGCGATGGTGGGTCCGTAATGAACGAATAATTGAAAATATGGGATACCCAGAATAATCAAATATCTAAATTAATACATAACGAATGATTAATTTCTAACTGGAAACACAACCTAAGAGTAATAATCATTTGAAATTGGAGTCAGATTAAACGAGTGAAATTACGTGAACTTCACAGGGGCGCTGAAAAGACATACACGCGTTAACCTTCGCCCAGGCCGTCGGATTCCGTTTTTGGGCCGATGGGGGGTTCCTTACACGTGTCTAGGACAACCCACAGGTATCGCACACCGGACGAGTGCAACAGTCAAGTTCTCGAAGAAAAAAATCCATTACTCTAAAGACGCTAAAGACCGCAGCCTCCAGTGCCTCTTGAGGCCAGGAGAGTGAAGTTTAGTCTTACTAGAAGTTACATATGCTTTTAGAGCAACGTACACTCATAGAAAACAAACTGCTCGAATTGACAAGACGTGGCGCAGTGTGACGCGGTGCTGTGCTTCTCGTTCAGTGTATAACCTCCTTAACAAAACACAAAAATGCTTCTTGCTGTACCTTCATCTTCTTTTTGGTCTTCTTCTTCTTCTTCTTCTTCTTTTTCTTCTTCTTGTGATCATCCTCACTGTCTGATGAGGAAGATGAGCTTTCAGAGGAGGAAGATGAGCTGGAATCCTGAGAAACAGAGACACAGAGATTTCAGATTCCAGACAGATGCTGTTGAAATAAAAATCCCCCTGCACTTTATACCTTTCTCTTCTTCATCTTCTTCTTCCTCTTCTTTGTTTTTTTCTTCTTCTTGTTATTCTTCTTTTTCTTTTTCTTCTTCTTCTTTTTCTTTTTTTCATTCTCACTGTCTGCTGAATCCTGGGAAAATTAAGTAAAATTAACCATGCACTAAAAACAGAGGCAATCAACAAAATGTGAGATATTATCCTTAAAAAAAAAGTTGCTAAACAATAGAGCAGGGTTATTATCAGTAACTAAACTATTAAAACATTTCTGTTAATTGAAGTTGTTGAACAACTTAAACCAAACAAAAATTAGAAATGTTTCTTTGGCAATAAACTGAAATAAGTTAAATAAATAACAACTAAAACCAAAATAAAAATTAATTAACCCTAAATAGTAATATTTAAAAAAAAAAAAAAAATAATAATAATAAAATGACAAAAGCACAATGAAATTACTAAAAATTAAACTAAAATTAACATAAAAACTAAAAATATAAAATAAAAGCTAATTCAAAATATTAATAAAACTAAAATAACACTGTAATAGCGACAGACTTCATAAACAGGAGTAATTACTTTGTCTTTCGTCTTTTTCTTCTCCTCGTCTCCAGCAAGAGTTAATTCAGCGTGTCCCTCCAGTCCTGATAGAGACCAAACATCACAGACTAACTTGAGTTTCCATGTTTTACGGGGACTTTCCATAGACATAATGATTTTTATACTGTACAAACTGTATATTCTATCCCCTAAGCCAGTGGTTCACAAACTTTTTACAGTAGCGTATCCCCTGAGGCATTTAACATTATTAATTTCATTAATTTACTTATTAATATAATAAACAAAGCAATAAATTAAACTAAATCAATCATTTCTCTCAAATGAAATCAGTACAACAAAAGCCATCTTTGCACTGCAGTGTAGGTGGCATAAATGCAGTTACAATGGCAAAAATAATTATGAGATAATGTTTTAAATAAAAAATGTACAATTGAGAAATATGAAATGATGGTAGAAATGAAGTGGTACCTTTAACTATTAAACTAAAACCACCAGTAGGTGGCGGCAAGTCTTAATAAACGTGACATTCATTAATTCAGTAAGGAAACAAGTGGCTGTATTTATGAATGAGTCATTGAATTATTGACTCTCCCGATTCGTTCAAACTAACAAAACAACACCAAGTGTTGCTTGGAGACGCACAACAGTTTTGCGTTGCAAAATAGAGGAAACAACATTGACAATATGGTGTTTGTTGAACTGTTGTAAATCAATGTCACATTTGCAATCATGTGGATATTCTGGAAAAACTGCATTCTTGCTCATATAATATATGACTAAGATTAAAAACAAGAACTCACACAGGGTATCCCTTATGGAAAGAAAATATATTTCCCTATATTACATATATATTACATGATTTAACAGTATATTTGAAAATATACAAAAAAAATATATTGTGTAAATATATTACAGTATATTGAATAATACATAAGGAATGGCCGCTTTTTCATTTATTGAAAAATATGATTATATATTTACTAATATATCATAATGTATGTAATTTTATATTCAGTAATATACTTCATAATATATAGATTTATATGTGATCAGATATGGTACTGCCTGCATAATATATTGCAGATATATTTACTTATGCAGTATAAACATATATGGTAAAATATGTTATGTAACACATTTCTTATATTTTATAATTATTTACATTTTAAATGTTTCATATTTTCAAGTTAGTTAACAAAAGCACACCTGCATGTACTAAAGTTTCTACCAAAGAGACTATCATTATGCTATAGCACGCACAACCATTCATTTTTTTTAAATAAAGTTATTATAGTTTTAATGATATCCAGCCAATCATCAGCCTAACCTCAGGCTCTACTCTTCAGCACAATGGTAACCCCAAAAACTCACACATACCAGAAAACCTTTTAAATTCCAAAATAATACAACTTTAAACACTAACAGATCTCCCGCTATATCAATATTGAGCAAAACACATGAAATAACATTCAATTTTAACATTTACTCTCCTTTAACAGTCAGAAGCAAAGCATGCTGGGAACTAGAAGTCTGTTGTAACCACTGATTGTAACTCATTCTGTGAATGTGTGTATATATGTGTGTACATACATTCACATTTATATGGGAACATGTATGTGCAATACACAATAAAGGATAAAACTTTATGAATGTAATGCTATTTTTGTCTTCATTTATAAATATTTTATATGTATCAATATATAGCTATACATGGTCAATGCATATATTGCATTATATTGAACAATATAAGCACTAGTTTCCCATATATGGAAATTTATTATGTAATAGATCACATTATATTTTGCAGTATATTCCCATATATTTTTGTTCCATAAGAGATGTTTCTGTATCGAAGAGAGTTTGAGTCTTATCGATCTCTATGCATAGTCTATGTCTATATTTGTTCTTCAGGCTAGTAAGTGATAAATCGCCACTTTTACAAAGGGATATTGTTGTGAACGGCAGTAATGTAGTGTGATTTGCTAAGACAGCAGGGCTTGACACAACCACCCGCCAACCCACCAAATGCGGATGGATTTCAGCAGTGGCCACTAGCCACTTTGGTGGGTTGAGTTTTATATATAATAAATACATTTTCCCATGTTGTCAAAAATATATAAATCGACACACAAACCGCCTCCCCTCACTCACTCGCTTCATTTGCTCTGGATGAATATTGTTGATGTTACAGGACTCACACCCAAAGTGCGGCACATAAAGCCTCCTCTAAGTACTAAACTGAGTTGTTTTTCGCTGCTTATTGCACTTAATCAAATACACACAAAATAATGTCAAAATGCCGGTCTTGGCGAGTATTCACGTAAACACAGTCAGTTATGTTTGAAGTAAACGTAAACAGTTGAGAAAGAAAACGCATGTGTAACAGTATAATGGATCAGTGTGTCAGGTCTTAAAGTGACAGCAGCCTAATATACCTGCTGCCAAATTATGAAATAATATTAAAAATATCTATATGGCAGTTTTTCCCCATGGTATTGATGTCAAAATTGTGGCTTGTGAAAATGCTGAGTGGCTAGCAACTTTGGAAAACCACTCGCCACAGTGACTGGTGAGCAGAAAAATTAATGTCAAGCCCTGTAAGGCAGCATACTCTGCACAAAACCTGTCATATGCAAGTTTCGACCACTAAAGTTGAGGCAATTTGGATGTAATGTAGCTATTTGACTTTTTACGGCACTATAATTTTCCAGATTTTACACCAGATGTGACATTTTGCTTGTTAGGATATTTGCCATCTTTGTGGGGACATTTTATGCCCATAACATAGGGTTTACGAGGACTACAGACACACACACACCTGCCCTGTGATCCGTCTTACCTGCTTCTTTTAGAGTCACCGGCTCTGCCGTCTCACTGGTTTTCATTTTCTTCTTTTTCTTCTTTTCATCCTGTTGAGGAGAGCGTGTGAGTGAGTCAATTTGGGAGCATGACCCAGATAAGTCATGAAGAAGATGTAAATGTTGTTGTTTTGTGGTAAACACATATTTCATAATTAGGACAGCAGCCATGAGAGACACTTAACAAATCCTGTTTTACACAACCGAGCCGTGACTAGTTTATCACACCGTGACTCAGTCAACTTCCCTTCCTCTGCAGGAAAACAGTGGTAAATAAACCCCGAAAAGTACAAAAAAAAAGTAGTGTGTATGCAAAAGTATACAATGACTATTGGCTGTCCAGCTCCAAAAATAAATAAATAAATAAATAAAACAATTCAATAAAAATATTATTAATATACTGCAAAACTATAAATATAAAATAAAATTAATTGCTATCCACAAAAACAAAAAACAATTTGTCTTACACGGAGGAACAAAATGGGTTTGGAAAAACATCATAAAGAGAAAACACAATATTTTCCCCCTTTTATTGGTTGAACTACTTTAAAAAAAATCATCAAAAGAATGCAAATCACTGTAGAAACTGGTTAATCACTCTGTTCCTGTTTTTGCTTTAATGCTTCATGTTAAAAACAGCTGAACTTCCCCATATAACCGCAGGTGATGGAGTGTTTATGAATGCTAAAACCTGATTTGGTGAACTCTGTCGGCCTGATTGGCAGCATTATAGAGCACAGGTGCATTCTGGGTTCTGTTTAACATCAGAGAGTACAAATCTCTACACTAAAACACACTTTCATCTCCTCAGTACGTGTGAGAAATACAGATTGCCCGAGCACTTTAAGCTCTAGATTTGCATTTACTATGGTAAATCACAGGACAGTGAAGACATGTTGCAACATTCTTTTGTTTGTTGAGTGCACTAGTTGTCACACTGCAACAGCTGGGTGGGTGATCATTAAATATGCAAACAATTAAGAATATTAATCTGCTCACCTCACTACTGTCACTATCTGATGAGGAGGATGATGATGATGATGATGAAGATGACGATGAGGAAGAAGTGCTGCACTTCTGTGTGAGGCAGTTGACAGAGTTATTGCACAACACAGAAACAAACATGCAAGAACCTGCTCAAGAACATGTCATTAATGCTTGTCATGTTTTTCTGTGGGGGTGTGTGCTGCAATTTTCCCCTAATTACACACAAAGGGAAGTATTCTCTTCAAATGTCGAAAAACACGGGTCAACTGTCATTTATATGTTCGCATTTAACAGACGCTTTTATCCAAAGCGACTTACAAAAGAGGAACGAAAGCAATTCGTCAACATCTCTGCATCTCGTCCTCTGATAATAAAATAAAACCAGTAGAAAGATAATTAATGTGCTCATTAAGCTCTAATTAGGCAGGTGAGTGGGATGATACTATGTTTTTCTTGTTTTGCAATCAAAGTACCTTGCATCTTTTCTTCTTCAGCTTTTTCTTCTTCTTCTTCTTCTTCTTGTCTTTATCATCATCCTCACTGTCGGAGGAAGATGTGGAGCTGTCACATGACCAGGGGCCCTTCTGGAGAGGTAAAGATACAAGGAAGAAGTGTGAATCAAATAATATCCTTCCACAGGGAGTGGAAAGGGAAATTTATCTATTATTCACCATTTAAATAAGCTTGACTAAACTTTCCTACCTTTCCATCCTTCACACCTGGAACTTTCCAAGCCCCGGCTCCTTCCTCCAGTTCATTCCTGCACTCAGACTCTGCAGATGCACACATGCAATTTATTTATATAGCACAATTATATTCAACCTACATTGTCCAATGTGCTTTACAATAACTAAAAACACAGAAAACACAAAAAGTAAAAAACAATAAAACACACACAAACAATAAAATTGTAGAAAAATACCATAAAATAAGTGCTTCAACATTATAAAAAACAATGAAGCACAATGGAAGGGTGCTTCAACAAGTATTAAATGCTTTATTAACAGATAAAGGAGAGTAATATTAACATCTGCATGTATTATTCATGATATATAGCCTATAGCTGCCTTTACTGTTGTGCAATGGCTGGATCAAGTTTTAAACAGTAATTCAATTATAAGAAATGAAATGTTTACATCACTCTGTGTTTGAAGAATATTCAGTCAGCACATTATAAATCCTTGTAAATATGGATTGAACATTATTTAAAGTGGCTATATGTAGAATTCAGAAACCCTTGTTATTAGCGACACCGGTGGCCTTTAAGTGTATTGCAGCCAGAAACTCACTGCTCACGCCCACGTACGAGTAACACACAAGAATCTGAACGTGATTAAATTCCCTGAAGTTTTTTTTTTTTTGGAGTAAAAAGAAGTTGGAAATACGTTTGCGGTGAAATATAGCGCTAAGGAACATCCCGACGCCGTCCACACTGCTAACAGTGACGGTTAGGTGAATACATAAATATGTGTTGTGCGCTTTCCTCTCAGTAAGAAAATAAACAAAAATGACAGCGGTGAGAAAACAGCAGTTCAGAAAGCATCTGATCGTAGCGATGTGGATATGTTTACAGCAGCTCAGTGATTCACCGGAATCATGTCGACAGATGAGGTCATTAAAATTACACTGTTATTATTTAAGACTGTAGACTATACGGACCTCATTTATAAAGCGTGCGTACGCGCAGATTTGATCTTAGAGTGTGCGTGCGCTTAAATCCACGGAAGCGCTCATTTTATAAAAACGGTCTTTGACGTGGAAAAGTGCTTAGCGCCACGTCAGGATCTAAATTAAAGGATTTGGACGATGAGTGGTGATCTTTTATATGTAAATGACATTAATTAGGTGTCGTTTACAACACGGATAACTGAAACCATTCAGCTGCAAGTTCAAGATCATTTGTGATTTACAGATCTGAAAGAGAGGCGTACACTCTGTTTTCTGTGCGTACGTTCATTCTATGAATCACACGTACGCACATCGGAGAAATGATCGTAAGATCAAATTTAGGATGGTTTTATAAATGAGGCCCTAGATCTGGCTATGTGAGACTATATTTTTATTTAATCCCTTTACTTTGGATGACACATTGACATTATACAGAATAGCTCTTTCGGTATTATCCTGAACATAGTCTAAGCATTAGTTTCATGTGTCATAGAAGAACAGAGGCTTTCGGGAGCGCGCGTAAACATCACAGCCTTTTGAATTTCCCGGCAAAAACGTCCTGAGTCCTTCACATAAAAATCAGTCTACAGGCTTTAGGAAGTTGGAGAAGGTCTTGTTTTTTAAGTTTCGTTAAGCTCTTAACAAATTGGCAATAAAAAAGCAATTATACATTACAATTCTTACATATAGCCCCTTTAACATTTACAATATTTGCAAATATATGCAAAAAAATTATATATATATATATATATATTATAAATACCATATAATTCCTATATAATAACTATATGACAGCATATATTGAGCTCAGTTCTGCTACTCTGTTCTTTTATGAAAACTCAAGCTTATTTACGCTAAACTCTCCCAATATACATTATTGGTAACACTAATATTATACACTCAAAGAATTTTTTCTAAAAATATGGCACAATGTACTGTGTTAATATCAAGATTTTTTATGTAGTCTTATTGATTTTTACAGGTGTTTATTTTGAATTAGGTATTGCATTGCTTTGTTTATTTTAGGGTTAAAGGTTCACAAACCTTTTCTTGCCAGAAAATGACCACTACATTTTGCAAGTTAATTTTCTTGTATATCACCTTTTAATTAGCCTAATAGTGGCTAAAAAAATAATGTAGATCAATTAAGTTGAATAAACAATTCAATCAGAACCATTTTATCAATCTACTATATATATATATATATATATAATAGATTGCATATATATATATATATATATATATATATATATATATATATATATATATATAAACTTACGTTTGTCTACAAACATATAACGAGAAGCATTATACTCTATTCACTATTACAGGATCTCTTTGTCATTCATTTGTCTTGATACTGATTTTTCCACGGTTGAATTACCTGAAAGCTGCCCGGAGTCCATTTGCTCGTCGGGTGAATCTGAATCTGTCCTCAGCTGACCGCTGACAGGTGTTTTTGTACCTGAGGGAGGGGCATAACCTTGTCTTCCGCTATTCCTACTCATGAATATTAATTAGGTCCAGAGCCTTTGAAGTTTTTCTGATTGGATGATGTCGGCGCAACTCAACAGTTGAATAAACAAATACAGTTTTATGAATATTAATAAAGCTACGAGCCTGGACACTGCAAGGAAGCGATAGCAACAACTTTACTTAGATCTATTAAATATGAATGAACTAATATGAATGAACTAAGCCTTTACATAAATTCGCAAACTCGCACATGCACGTTGTTTTCTTCGAGTCGTTTGTCATTTAGTTTTAATACACTAAATAAATCCTCTCAGTAGCACTTAATCTTATCTGTAACAGCAGATCAGGAGGTTTCTCACGCCCTTTATAAACACTCAGAGGGTGTGTACTTGTTTTCTCCGTGTCTGTATCTCTCCGACGTAAAAAGACAGTTATTGTAAGAATCCTGTACTATGGCGAAGGATTAAAGCAGCTTCTTTTCTTTTCTTTTCTTTTTTCTTTTCTTTTCTTTTCTTTTCTTTTCTTTTCTTTTCTTTTCTTTTCTTTTCTTTTCTTTTCAAATAGCATATCAAACAGTATGTATTATGCAACAGAACAAAACTAAAACATTACAGATCATGCAGCATCATATAATTTCTGCTTACAAATAATAAAACCTGTGCTGATGATTTCTGATGTAAAACGGCTGACTCAAGCTAGTTTTGGCGACTCAGGGTGACAAAGCAGAAATCAACAGGCTCTATCATCATGTCTTGTTTTTCCATGATGTTGCAAAGCAGCATGTGCAGTTGAACCCGTTGAGCTGGGTTACCACGGTTTAAGTGCCTTTTCATGTAGATTCATTTGTGTAGAAATGTGCGGGCCGACATATTACCTGATTTACCTGGTCTCGCATGAAAAGAAAAATAAATTATATTTACATGATTAATTCTGTGCAGGATATTGTTGTTCAGTGGTTTGAGATGCTGCAGGTGCTTAAAAACACACAATGGAACACTAATTAGTGAATACTGCGCTGTTTACACTCCAGTGCATACTATTTTTCTTTGCAATAATAAGGTAAGCCTATATCTGAAATAGCATACTACCATACTCTTACTGCAATATATAGTATATATATATTGCCAAAACTTATTGCATGGAATCAGAGCACATTAGTCCAAAATACTGTATCCCACAATGCAACGCACTCTCCATTTTCAGTGTGGTGAATGAACTAAAAGAAACATGCAGGATGTATTGTGATCATCATGAAAATTTTGTGCAAAATGATGGCATCAAATAATGAAGTTGAAAGTGGAAGGTCAAAATGAGCATGTTGCAATGTGGGTTACAGTATTTTATATATGCAATAGGTCACCTGGTATTCCATGTGTGCAGTATACATACAGAGAAGCAGTATACAGCCAGAGAAGATGTTTTACTAAAGCCAGAGGTGTGGATCCTCCTCTCTTTAGCTCAGTGGTTCCCAAACCTGGAGGACCCCCAGCCCTTTGTATGTCTCCCTCATCTATCACACCTGATTCAACTCATGTGCTCATTAGTAGAAACTGCAAGACCTGAAATGGGTGTGTCAGAAATAGGGAGACATACAAAAAGTGCAGGGCTGGGGGTCCTCCAGGACAGGTTTGGGAATCTCTGCTTTAGCTGACACTGATCAGTATCTTGTTGTGAGGCTCCTCCTGCGGCATTCTGGGAATGAATTATTATGCTGAGATATCGTGTTTCAGGTATTGTTCTTAAACGCAGCCCCAGGTTCTGTTTCCAGGAGCTTGTGAGTGGATTACGTGTTCATTTCTTTCTCTGTGGAAACCTGATGAGTTTCCAGAAACCAGCGCAGGTTCTGTGTAGTTATAATGATAGTGCAGCTTAATCAGACTGAAGTGTGTGTTGTGCTTTATTGTTGCTGTGTGTGTGTGTGAGAGAGAGAGATTTGTGCTTGATTATAAAAATGGGTTATTGTGATATTGGATGCTGTACACCAGTAGTTCTCAAACCTGTCCTGGAGGACCCCCAGCCCTGCACATTTTGTATATCTCCCTATATCTGACACACCCATTTCAGGAGTTGCAGTCTCTACTAATGAGCTCATGAGTTGAATCAGGTGTGATAGATGAGGGAGACATACAAAACGTGCAGGGCTGGTGGTACTCCAGAACAGGTTTGAGAACCACTGCTGTACACAAATACAATATACTAGATCTGGGCAATTTATAGCTCAAAAATATATTATTATTTATTATTATAAATATTATTACAAAATTATTAAACCATTATGCAATAATAATAATAATAATAATTAATATTATAAATAATTATAAAAAGTAATAAAAATAAAAGTAACATTTTACACAAATACAATAAAGTACAGCCGGGCAAATTATAGCTCAAAAATATATTATTATTCAATTTTTAAGTCAGAAAAAATAAAATGTATAATCCATTATGCAATAATAATAATAATAATAATAATTAATATTATAAATAATTATAAAAAGTAATAAAAATAGAAGTAATATTTTACATAAATACAATATAGCAGAGCTGGGAAATTTATAGCTCAAAAATATATTATTATTAATGATTAATAATAGTTATAAAAAATAAAATGTATAAATCAATAACAATAAACAATAATAATTAATTATTATTATTATAAATAATTATAAATAGTAATAAAATAAAATATATATTTCAGAAAATAAATGTAGGTTACAAAAATAAAATATATAAACCATTATGCAATAATAATATTTTATTATTATTATTATAGAAAAAAAGTAATATTTTACAATAATACAAATACAATATATTAGAGCTGGGCAATTTATAGTAACAAAAGTAATTTATAAGTAACAGAAACTAAAATATATAAACCATTAGGCAATTATAATAATAGTTATTGTTATTTATTTATTATTATAAATAATTATAAATAATAATACAAATATATTTGAAGCTATGAGAAATATGCTATTATAACAACAACAACAGCAACAACATCAATAGTATTTTTTAGTTTAATAATAATAATAATTGTTATTATAGTATATTTTCAATGTTTACAGCTTATAATAATAATAATAATATTTCATTGTATTATAATCTTTATCTGAAATGCCTTGAAAAGGGTTGCCACATTTGAGGTCATCACATTGCATTCTGGGATTGCTAACAGGGAGTTTGTCTACAGTACGATACCTTCAAATGCTGGCCAGGTAGGCAGCTCAGTAGAGTTTGGAAGCAGGCTGTTCTCAGCTCAGAGACGAGCAGTGAGGTTGACGTGTGAGAGCTTTCTTTGTGTCTGCTGAGATGCCCTGTATTCCCAGACCGCCTCGCCGCATGTTCTCTGGCAGCAGGTATGGGCGACCTCGCAGCTGAAAGATGCTGGGGCGGTTGCCAAGGGAACAGATGTTGAGAACAACTGCACACACAGCTGGACGAAACATGGCGCGTGCTGCGAGGAAATGAGGGAGGGGTTTAGGTGTGCGTGTGTGTGTGTGAGCGGCAGAGACAGAGTGTGTGAGATGAATCTTTCAAGAGAACAAAACGACTGTGGAATTCTAAATGAGGCTCAATGAAATTATGCTGTCAGATGATCAGGACTGGAGAACTCGTATAATAGAGTGTGTGAGAGAGAGGGAGGACATTAGCTGTTTCCATCCAAGTTGCAATTTAAATTTAAAATTACTTGTCAATAAAGCAGCATTTCCATCCCATGTGTTCAAGAGAATAAAATCCTCATTTCTCAGAGGCTTTCACAACTTTTTAATGCACATCTATAAATTTGTTTGCTAAATGTGCTTTTATTTTATGTGCTTATCTTCTTCCAAAATAAATTTATCCACCTCAAGTGAACAGATGCATTTCTTATGCATAGTTTACGCTCATCTTTTCAACATTATATCCCAAAATGTGCATAAAAACTCATGGATAGCAGTTAGATATTAGTTTTTATTTTTCAGTTTTCTTTTTCATTATACTTTAAATTTGAGTATTTTTAAAATGTCTTTTTTATTTTTATTTCTGTTTTAGTTTAGTTATTGACTCGCTCATAAAGACTTCACTTGTTTCATTACTAGACGACTCAGTGTGTTTGAACAAATCTCGAATGAATGATTCAATGACTCACTAATAAAGACTTCACTTGTTTCATTACTGGACGACTCAGTGCTTTTGAACGAATCTCTTGAATGAATGATTCAATGACTCACTTATAAAGACTTCACTTGTTTCAATACTGGAGAGTCAGCGTGTTTGAATGAATCTCTTGAATGAATGATTCAATGACTCACTAATAAAGACTTCACTTGTTTCATTACTGGACGAGTCAGCGTTTTTGAACAAATCTCTTGAACGAATGATTCAATGACTCACTCATAAAGGCTTCACTTGTTTCATTACTGGACGACTCAGTGTGTTTGAACAAATCTCGAATGAATGATTCAATGACTCACTAATAAAGACTTCACTTGTTTCATTACTGGACGACTCAGTGTGTTTGAACGAATCTCTTGAATGAATGATTCAATGACTCACTTATAAAGACTTCACTTGTTTCAATACTGGAGAGTCAGCGTGTTTGAATGAATCTCTTGAATGAATGATTCAATGACTCACTAATAAAGACTTCACTTGTTTCATTACTGGACGAGTCAGCGTTTTTGAACGAATCTCTTGAACGAATGATTCAATGACTCACTCATAAAGGCTTCACTTGTTTCATTACTGGACGAGTCAGCGGTTTTGAACAAATCTCTTGAATGAATGATTCAATGACTCACTTATAAAGACTTCACTTGTTTCATTACTGGACGAGTCAGTGTGTTTGAACAAATCTCTTGAATGAATGATTCAATGACTCACTTATAAAGACTTCACTTGTTTCATTACTGGACGAGTCAGCGGTTTTGAACAAATCTCTTGAATGAATGATTCAATGACTCACTTATAAAGACTCCACTTGTTTCATTACTGGACGAGTCAGCGGTTTTGAACAAATCTCTTGAACTAATGATTCAATGACTCACTCATAAAGACTTCACTTGTTTCATTACAGGACGAGTCAGCGGTTTTGAACAAATCTCTTGAATGAATGATTCAATGACTCACTTATAAAGACTCCACTTGTTTCATTACTGGACGAGTCAGCGGTTTTGAACAAATCTCTTGAACTAATGATTCAATGACTCACTCATAAAGGCTTCACTTGTTTCATTACTGGACGAGTCAGCGGTTTTGAACAAATCTCTTGAATGAATGATTCAATGACTCACTTATAAAGACTTCACTTGTTTCATTACTGGACGAGTCAGTGTGTTTGAACAAATCTCTTGAATGAATGATTCAATGACTCACTTATAAAGACTCCACTTGTTTCATTACTGGATGAGTCAGCGTGTTTGAATGAATCTCTTGAATTAATGATTTAATGACAAATAAATTTTTAACAGTCACTTGTCTCCATCTACTGTTAAAGATGTAATTGGTGTAAAGATGTAATTGATACAATCTTTATTTGAAGCCTCAAGTTACTCAAGTTAATCACTATTATTTAGGAATAAGATCACATTGGTGTCTGAATCGAGATTGCGATCTTTTAACGATTAATCGTGCAGCTCTAGTAACAACACTGCTGGATGGAAATGGCTGATGTCAAAAGTCAGTCTGTACAGTGTTTTCTGGTGTTTCGTAAGTCAAGATTCAATTGCTCATTCTTAACTATGGTTTGGGATTTGAAAGCAGAATAAAATAATAAAATCTAGCTTTGCACAGGAAAGCACCACTCACACTCTCTATAGACAATGAAGACATGATTTATATGTCTCTCAGCAGCCGGTCAGCATTCAGTGTCCCTCCTAATGGCCGTCTGACATCCCTGTCTTCCTCTCTGGCGCTGATAGACAGATGGAGAAGGGAAAGTAGTCCTGTAGCTCTAAGTGTCTGTCAGCAGAGGCTGGAGTGTCACGTAACCACACATTTACCCTAAAAGAGAGAGTATCGCTCTTCAAGAACAGCTGGTTGGGCAACATGGCGGTGCTAAACCGCTGATTAAATGAATTTTCGCAGCTCTTTCCATCTGCTCAGAGTTTCATCTTGATGAAACAATCTAGTTTTCTCAACATGATTTATGACATATCTGTCATTTTTATCATTTCATTTTTCCCTGAGATCCAATAATGTCTTTATAGCAAAAAAACATAATTTAGTTTTTCATTACCATTTTCCTCTTTGCAAACGCATGTGATTGTTTGTCTAATGCATTATCCTATTGTACTTTTTATTTTAGTATCATATTATAGTTTTTTTTAAGTGCCCCTATTATGCTATTTTAAAGGTTCCTAATTTTGTTTTGGTTTCTCCTACAACAGGTTTACATGGATCAAAGGTAAAAAAAATGCTTTAATTTTCTCATAATATCCACTGCAGCATCAGCTCTTTTTTCGGCTAAAATAACTGGTTTGAAAGGTTCAGTCTCTCTAAACCCCCTCTTTCAGACGGTCTGCTCTGTTGTGATTGGTTGTGATACCTACAGGTTGTTATTCAGAGGAGCAAGTAAGCCCAAATACTACCCCATCTTCAATGGATAAGCATTTTGCAAATCCTGCATTGACCTTGCCAAGATTTGAGAAGCAATCATCAGTAAAATGCAGGAACAGAAGGTTATACTGCTGTGTATCGCTGTGGTAATTTTAACCACTGAATCTTCACTTCCTCATCCTTTGGAAGTCATTAAGAGAATTTGCTTTCACACACAGCGCAGAAAACAGCAACATGAACCAAACTCTTCCAGTCTCAGCTACAACTACAGTGTTTGAGGGCGGAGCAAAGTAGACGTTATTCAGCCAATGAAGACCATATGCAAATTTGTTACATTGATGACTGGAATTATACTGATAAATTGTTTTGTCAGTTTGGAGTTGATTCTTTCCTTTTACTTTATTTGTAGTTCTGCAGACCTTTTACATTCATACACAGTTATATTACACACAAAATTGTGTTTTTGTCATTTTTATTTGTTTTCTTTAAAAAATTATATACAATACTTTCTTTAAGTTTTAGTTTCAGTCGTATTACAGCTAAACAAAAATAAAAACATTGCCTTGGCAACTAGCTGAAATAACATAAGTTTTTATATTTTATCTTATTTCAATTAATGATTTTTTTAATGATTTTAGTTTAGTTTTAGTTAACGATAATAACCCTGTTGCTGTAGTGTGCATACTTGTGTATCAAACCTCAGTACTCCAGGGGGCACTATAGAGTTTAGTGGCCAAAAGTGATTTAGTTTTAAAATGTATTGTTTCGGTCTGTGTTCACATATTAATAGACTGTTTTATTTCCATGCTCTATAATTTGTGCCATTCATTTGTGTATGTATTCATTCATGTCTTTACAAAAATTACACATTTTCAGACAGTAGAGTTTGATAGATTCGTTGTAAATCCCTGTTATCAGTGTTTTCTGCCTGTGTGTAGCTGATAATCGGATGCTTTGCTGAACCTGTTATCATTCTGACAAGCTATGAAAGAAATGTTGCCTACAGCTCTTCCCTGTGCGGCTTCAAATTACTCAATCTGTCTGTTGAATCCTCTGAAGTGTGATTGTGATTTGTTGAGGTGTCCTGCTGTTGCTCCTGGAATCCTTCTGGCCACAGTGGAATAATGTTTTACTAACAAAAGTATGCTGTTTTTTGTATTTGTACAATGGCACTACCATGGTGTTTTGTACATGTACCAAGGTAGTACCACAGTATTATCTTAAGCATTAAGCATCATGATGGAGCAACAATTTGAAGTTCAATTTGAATTTGAGGGGGAAAAAAATGGCATAGGATTTACTTTGAAAGGATTTTCACTCAGAAATTGCTATTAAATTTCACAAATAATTACAATGAAATGGCAAGTACCATGTTGAATTAAACATGAAATTTTGAAGTAGAATGTCTCAAATGGTCTGCTCTCCAATGTCTTGTAAAATGTATTATATAATCAATAAACTTCAATAAAAATCAAGAAAAATATATATTGTATGACTATATTTCTGGCATTAGTCACTTATATTCAGTGCTGATTATATGTAATGCAAAACTGAAGTACTTGTAATTAGTTTTAAAATACTCATAATCAGATTACAGTTGATTACAAGGTTGCAGATTGATTACATGTTATTCACAAAAAAGTACCTGTGTTTGTCCAGATGGAGGCGCTGTTGCTACACAGCAGATGCGGGCAGCAAGTGGCAGCAGGGAGGGGCCATTCGTCTGGGCGAGATGACCTTGATAAAGCCAAGTGTGAACGAGGAGGAGGCTGAAAGGAGGGGGAGCCTGCGGTGCGAGAGACATAATCCAGCTCAGAATTGAACATATCGATTCAGAGAGAGAGAGAGAGAGAGAGAGAGAGAGGGATAGTAGAGCTTGTGTTTTAGTCAATGGAAACATGATTCTCTTCCGTATAACACCACGCCCAAGTCAGGATGCTCATTCAGCCTCCTGCATCATTATTCTCTAGATCTGACTATGAACATAGTAACATCAAAATAAAGCCTCTAGATATTCATATTTCGCACATGTATGCTGTTATTGCCCTAACTATGATAATCAATGTGCACAACCTTTCAAAACAATATTGTTAATAAACACAGAGGGGAATTCAGTAAGAATGAATCGTGCAAATCAGGTAACCGTGGAAAAACTGCCCCAAAATTTGTGCAGAACACAAGATGCAATTAACTAATCGCTAGATGGATACACCTACCAGCAACCAACAGCACTGCAACTTCAGTGATTTAATAATTTAACACACCTTTAATGATTATATAAGATATGCAGTAGAGGTTAAAGTACATTTAATATATTTAATAATTTCAAATACACTTAATAATACTTAAATATAATTAATATATTTATTTAATAATACTTAAAGGGGCTACATGTAAGAATTTTCATGACAGCGATGACAAAACAGCAGTTCAGAAATCACCTGATCGTAGCGATGTGGATATGTTTGCACCAGCTCTGAGATTCACCGGCATCATGTCGACAGATGAGGTCATTAAAATTACACTGTTATGATAGTTTGATTATAAAGTATATTTGAGACTATAGACTATTTAGATCTGGATCTTTGCATGACACATTGATGCTACAGTACAGAATGGCCCTTATGGCATCATCCTGAACATTGTATAAGCATTTGTTAGTTTCATATGTCACTGAACGAAAGAGAGGTTCTCGGGAGCTCGTGTAATTGTCACATCCTTTGGATTTTCCCTGCAAAAACGTCCCCTTCACATAAAAATCAGTCTACAGGCTTTCATAGATAACCTAGGAAGTCTGGGAAGGCCTCGTTTTTTTAAGTTTCGTTACAAGCTGTTCACACATTGGCAATAAAAAGTGATTAATATATGAAAATGCTTACATATATATATATATATATATACCCTTTAAATTAAGACAGTAAATGTCTGACAAAGGTTGCAGAACATTTCAGTAAATATTGGTTATTTTTCTGTAATGTATATATTGAATTTATTAATTAATAAGCTGCATTTTTGTTGAAGATGCAATAAAAGATCTTGCAAATGTAAATGGACTGCAGTGCACCAAAAAGACATGCCATCACCCGTTACAGCACCTTTGCTGGAGGATCATTGGGGGTGTCGAGGGTAATTAGGTACGTCGGACACAGTCCATTGATTAGACTTAATGACTGACACCGAATGACATTCCAGTAATCAGCCCAGGAACCTTCCGGTAACCTCCGAGGTCGGTGCTCTAAGTGCTGAGTCTGTGTTCTCTCTCCTCCAGGCCTCTATTCTCCAGATCTCTATTTGATTTGCTCCCGCTGAACTTTAACACAGTTCGCCTTTCTGGAGAGACGCAGGGAGCTGAACTCTCAGGAATTATGTGTGTGAAGACATTGATTTTTCTAACTCTCATTCTGGTGAGAAACCACAGAATTTTTTTGTTCTACTGTTCACATGGGTGAATGTAACAGAACAATGGAGGACAGAAACTAAACATCTCAGACTTAACAAGTAGTTAGAAGACAAGTTAACAAGACATTAGCATAAAGCAGTTATCAGGAAAAGACATTTGCTGCATCTCTAAATGTACAGAGCTAATGTCTACATTAACAAACTAAAATAAATGAGAGAATCTTAAGTATCTGAAGCCCTTCTTACACTGTTTCTACACTGATACCAGTCATATTGCATTATAATCAATCAAGCTGTCTATACCAGCCACTATGCAATATTTATAAAACAGAGAAAAATATATTTATTGAGATGGTATGCATCCTTTGTCAGATATTAAAATGCAAGCATCTGATGAAGGTTGCATGACCAAAACATTTCAATAAATACTGGATTTCTTGCAAGCTATGGCTATGTGCGGGATTTTTGAGTCAAAGCCAATGTTCTTTCACTCTTCCATTTGTCCTGTTGTCAACAGAGTAAAGCATGTGGAGTATGTCAGAAACTGAATGCACATCTGTATACTGTATCGGCGTAGACAGCGTCAGCCGCTATAATGGCTTCAGAAACTGAACGCACATCTGTATACTGTATCGGCGTAGACAGCATCAGCCTTTATAATGGCTTCAGAAACTGAACGCACATCTGTATACTGTATCGGCATAGACAGCGTCAGCCGTTATAATGGCTTCAGAAACTGAACGCACATCTGTATACTGTATCGGCGTAGACAGCGTCAGCCGTTATAATGACTTCAGAAACTGAACGCACATCTGTATACTGTTTCGGCGTAGACAGCGTCAGCCGTTATAATGGCTTCAGAAACTGAACGCACATCTGTATACTGTATCGGCGTAGACAGCGTCAGCCTTTATAATGGCTTCAGAAACTGAACGCACATCTGTATACTGTATCGGCATAGACAGCGTCAGCCGTTATAATGGCTTCAGAAACTGAACGCACATCTGTATACTGTATCGGCGTAGACAGCATCAGCCGTTATAATGACTTCAGAAACTGAACGCACATCTGTATACTGTATCGGCGTAGACAGCATCAGCCGTTATAATGACTTCAGAAACTGAACGCACATCTGTATACTGTTTCGGCGTAGACAGCGTCAGTCATTATAATGGCTTCAGAAACTGAACGCACATCTGTATACTGTATCGGCGTAAACAGCGTCAGCCTTTATAATGGCTTCAGAAACTGAACGCACATCTGTATACTGTATCGGCATAGACAGCGTCAGCCTTTATAATGGCTTCAGAAACTGAACGCACATCTGTATACTGTATCGGCATAGACAGCGTCAGCCGTTATAATGGCTTCAGAAACTGAACGCACATCTGTATACTATATCGGCGTAGACAGCGTCAGTCATTATGACTTCAGAAAATGAACGCACATCTGTATACTGTATCAGTGTAGACAGCGTCAGGCTCTAATAATGACTTCAGAAAAGGAACGCACATCTGTATACTGTATCGGCGTAGACAGCATCAGTCATTATAACGACTTCAGAAACTGAACGCACATCTGTATACTGTATCGGCGTAGACGGCGTCAGTGATTATAATGACTTCAGAAACTGAACGCACATCTGTATACTGTATCGGCGTAGACAGCGTCAGCCATTATAATGACTTCAGAAACTGAAAGCACATCTGCATACTGTATCGGCGTAGACAGCGTCAGCCGTTATAATGACTTCAGAAACTGAACGCACATCTGTATACTGTTTCGGCGTAGACAGCGTCAGCCGTTATAATGGCTTCAGAAACTGAACGCACATCTGTATACTGTATCGGCGTAGACAGCGTCAGCCGTTATAATAGCTTCAGAAACTGAACGCACATCTGTATACTGTATCGGCGTAGACAGCATCAGCCATTATAATGACTTCAGAAACTGATCAAGGCAAATGTGATTTCTCAAGTCATGACCCCTTTGATTATATTTAAGTACATTTACAGTTATTCATTTAGCTGACACTTTTATCCAAATTGACTTACAATTGAAGAATTGTACAAGTGATTCATCTTTAAGATGAAAACTATTTGCAAATAATATTTTCAGTATTATTAAGTATATTTATTATATTTTCATTATCATTGAAAGGTGTGTTCAGACTGAATGAATCGTGAAGTTGCAGCGCTGCTGGTTGCAAATGCAATGCCTGATTTGCACAAATTATTTCCATCACACACCATCAGTGAAAACAATTCTGGCTGAAATCTGTAGGAAGCTCATCCAGCATTGGGACATTGTTTGTGATCATTGTGGAGCCTCAAGACCACTGTCAGAGGAGAAAAAAGAAGAATGAAAGAAACAGAGGCAAGAAGAGAGAGCAGTACATACTAACTGCCAGCAAGCGTTTGTTTACCTGCCGCCAGGCTGCTCTGATCCGTCCGCTGTGGTTCTTCTGTGCCAGACCCAGACAGCAGCGGGCAAACAGATGCCAAACTGCTTCTACAACAAACAGATCAAACACACACGAGCACCTCACTGGCTGAAGCATTCACAGTATTCAGACTGATCAGGATAAACCTGAATGAGAGTGTTTATATACACCAAGGCTGTAACCATGTCTAGAACATTGTATTTTGAATATCATTAAGATTTAAAGAAAGGAGCAGTAAGTGATTTCTGAGAAATGCTGTTGAAACTGAATCGGACCGAGCACCAAAACACACTTGTAGCCAATCAGCAGTAAGGGGCGTGTCCACTCATTAAGGGGGGACGTGCCTGTGTTGTATAGCATGTTAGTGAATTTGGGGCGGAGCTATCATCAATATGGGGGTGTGATCCCTTCGGGTAGGGGCGTGTTTTGGTGATTTCATAAGTCAACAGGATTTTGTAAAATAAAGAAAAAGACAGAAAAATAGTGAAATTACTAGAATTTATTGTAATGCATTTTAACTATTTGTTAGTTTACAAGTCATTCACTCTTAAGGCCCATTCACACCAAGGTTGACAAGTATAATGATAATTATATAATGATTTATAGTTAAATAACGTTCTAAATGTAAAAGAATATCAGAGTCCACACCACAACTATAACCATAATGACACAGAGGAACAACATAGTTGGAAACAAAACTTGGTGACAAAACTAGGTTTGCGTACAATTTCTTCACTAAAATACTACGCGCACTGCCCGATTTTTTTATTTATTTTTTCCAGTTGGTGATTGGCTTTTTTATTTAGAAAGCGGGACTTATTCCGCCATAATGAGTGTTGCAGTTTCTCCCATTCATATAATGTAAGTTTACCATTTTTGTATATCTAAAGTCTATGACTATTAATTAGAATGATTATTAAAACTTTATAGTAATAGTTATGTCTGAACGGCCATATAATTGTATGTCTGTTACACTGAAAATGGCTCCAATCATGTTCCTTGTTTTGTCACATTTAACTAGGACTTACATGAATCCTGTATAGTGAAATTTGACAAAAACAGTCACTGGATATTACTGTTGGACATTTCTATCGTGTTATCAAATATTAAACGTTGAGCTACTTTAATTATATCTTACCTCGCACTCTTTCCCTGATAAAACTGAAGCGTTGTGCTGGAACTAGCGTTCGGCTTCTGTGTACGGTAAAGCCCCGTCTACTTTCATTTAATTGGCCTTCGCAATCATTTTGACATTGACAAGCGCCATTTTTGTCATTGAAACAACATAATAAGTTACTGTCTGACTTTGATTGTCACAAAAAGATTTCCAAGGAGCTGTGTGACCTCATTTCTCTGATAAAATTGGGAACAGCCCCATTTTTACACATAATGTCCTGCATTATACTGGGATGCTGTTTTTAGTCTTATCTTGAGGTATTATGAACAAAACTACAAGCTGTCAACACTGACATCAGGGTCAGCAAAACACTAGTTTTGACCTGATTTTAAACTGGTCTAGTTTCTGTTTTTCTCATTCACAGACCAAAAACAGACTAAAAAGAGACAATTTAACAGGCAAAACATTAGCATAACCTTGACCAAAGTTTTTTTTTGATGAAACTTGTGTTTCTGAGTGTTTGTTGTAGCTAAAATGGGATAAAACAAACCGATATTTTCTAGTGTGCCCTGAATTTTTGATCGTGGTCATTGGTCACCCTAGACAGAAAACTTAATGGCTGTGTCTCCAACCGCAGTGATCTGACTCTCGGTCTAATGTCTACATTGGCAGCAGTCCACAAACAGCATCCTAATGGAAATGGAGCCTGATTGTGTCTGATTTGAGACGCTCTTTATAGGCAGCAGCTTCAGTAACGCTCACTCATGCAACAAACCAACAGAGGTCCTCGAGTGGATTCATACATTAGTATGTGACTAAAGCTAAAGGGTCTCTTAGAATAAAAGGTTCTTTTAGAACCCTAGGGTTCTTGACTCAATGTTAAAGAGCCCTATATGGTTCTACATTTTGGGAAATGTCTTGCTTTCATGTTTAAGGGGTTATTTTAATCTTTTTCTAGTGATAAAGTATGTTCTGTAATATTCAGAGCACATTGTGTCATGCTCCGTATTATCTGTGCGCTCCTTCCTGTCGAGTCATTCCTGCTGTGACGAACCTTTTCAACTTTGTAACTTTACAATGAAACATGTTTGTGTTGTAACTGAAAGAAGTATTTCAGGCGCAGCAACATGTGCTCATACAAAATAGAAATGAATTGCACCCTGTTTATTGTGATAGAAAAAATCTGAATTATATGATTTAAAGTGTTAAATGATTTAGGACATGAACATTTTGGAATAGCATAATCACACACTACACATACTATTTCTGCAGTATGTAATATGCATGCAAAGCATGTGAATTTTCTTCATGCATGCAAAAGCAGAATTACTGTCTACATCTGCTAAAGGTTTTTTTAATAATCATTTTAATTTTCCAAGATGATAACTGGATGGCATTTGCATACAATGAGATCATGTGAAAACATGATTGCATTATTGCCAACTATTTCACCTCCTCTTTCTCTCTTTTTCAATGAACATATCAATTAATTCATCTTTCATTCTCCAATCGCTTCATTCCAGAGCATTCATGCTGAAACCTGAACTGAATGAGGAATGACACACAGTTCTGTGGTGTTGAGTTCAGAAGGGCAGAGCTAAATTGGGCTTCTGTTTGGGGAAGGAGGCAGGTTGGTTCAGCACTGTCATTTTCTCAAAGTGAATCACATGAGGAAACAGAAGTGACCCAGAACTGGAGGAAAGGAGGAATTTGTCTGGTCGTACCACCTGAGATAAAAGGTCCAGAGCAAAGATGGACCTGTATTCTGCAAACATAATCACTGTTGACTGCAGAATAACAACATCAGATGCATCAGCTAGTTTTTTTTCTTTAATTATTCTGATAGAAAAAAATATTCCACTGTTAAAAACACTTCAAAGCCAAAAAGGGCAGATAATAATTAATGCAAAATTAAATTACTTGAATATAAAATAAAAAATTAGCATACCTGATGGAAACATCAATTCTGCCATTAAAAACACACCACCCTTCAGCAGCTCTCTGTAAAATACAAGTAATGGTGTTTGAGTGAATTTTGCATAATGAGCATATAAAATGGGAACACTGAATTATGGTAAAACACAAAACATTGTTTGAAAAGTTACTTTTACAGTTCCAAATTTTCTAATAACTGAGATAAATCATTCCAAACTAGGGCTAGAAACAGTATCAACAGCCACTCACTATTGAAAACATTATGAAATCATTTACTTACATTTTGTGATGCAGCTGCTGTCAGATCCAATACAACTGGCTGCTTCAACTTTTAATAAGTTTCTGTGTGAACCCTCCATCACACTGTGCCTTTATTTTCAAAACAAAATGCTCAGAACAAACATGTAATCCTCCGACACGATCCGAGAGGCCATTAAAATAATGGAGTATGTCAGAAACTGAACGAACATCTGTATACTGTATCAGCGTAGACAGTGTCAGGCTCTAATAATGACTTCAGAAACTGAACGCACATCTGTATACTGTATCGGCGTAGACAGCATCAGTCATTATAATGGCTTCAGAAACTGAACGCACATCTGTATACTGTATCGGCGTAGACAGCGTCAGTCATTATGACTTCAGAAACTGAACGCACATCTGTATACTGTATCGGCGTAGACAGCGTCAGTCATTATGACTTCAGAAACTGAACGCACATCTGTATACTTTATCGGCGTAGACAGCGTCAGGCTCTAATAATGACTTCAGAAACTGAACGCACATCTGTATACTGTATCAATGTAGACAGCGTCAGTCATTATGACTTCAGAAACTGAACGCACATCTGTATACTGTATCAGCGTAGACGGCGTCAGTGATTATAATGACTTCAGAAACTGAACACACATCTGTATACTGTATCAGCGTAGACAGTGTCAGGCTCTAATAATGACTTAAGAAACTGAACGCACATCTGTATACTGTATCAGCGTAGACGGCGTCAGTGATTATAATGACTTCAGAAACTGAACACACATCTGTATACTGTATCAGTGTAGACAGTGTCAGGCTCTAATAATGACTTAAGAAACTGAACGCACATCTGTATACTGTATCAGCGTAGACGGCGTCAGTGATTATAATGACTTCAGAAACTGAACACACATCTGTATACTGTATCAGTGTAGACAGTGTCAGGCTCTAATAATGACTTAAGAAACTGAACGCACATCTGTATACTGTATCAGCGTAGACGGCGTCAGTGATTATAATGACTTCAGAAACTGAACACACATCTGTATACTGTATCAGTGTAGACAGTGTCAGGCTCTAATAATGACTTCAGAAACTGAACGCACATCTGTATACTGTATCAGTGCAGACAGCGTCAGTCATTATGACTTCAGAAACTGAACGCACATCTGTATACTGTATCGGCGTAGACAGCGTCAGTCATTATGACTTCAGAAACTGAACACACATCTGTATACTGTATCAGTGTAGACAGTGTCAGGCTCTAATAATGACTTAAGAAACTGAACGCACATCTGTATACTGTATCAGCGTAGACGGCGTCAGTGATTATAATGACTTCAGAAACTGAACACACATCTGTATACTGTATCAGTGTAGACAGTGTCAGGCTCTAATAATGACTTCAGAAACTGAACGCACATCTGTATACTGTATCAGCGTAGACGGCGTCAGTGATTATAATGACTTCAGAAACTGAACACACATCTGTATACTGTATCAGTGTAGACAGTGTCAGGCTCTAATAATGACTTCAGAAACTGAACGCACATCTGTATACTGTATCGGCGTAGACAGCGTCAGTCATTATGATTTCAGAAAATGAACGCACATCTGTATACTGTATCGGCGTAGACAGCGTCAGGCTCTAATAATGACTTCAGAAACTGAACGCACATCTGTATACTGTATCAGCGTAGACAGCGTCAGTCATTATGACTTCAGAAACTGAACGCGCATCTGTATACTGTATCGGCGTAGACAGCGTCAGTCATTATGATTTCAGAAAATGAACGCACATCTGTATACTGTATCAGCGTAGACAGCGTCAGGCTCTAATAATGACTTCAGAAAAGGAACGCACATCTCTATACTGTATCGGCGTAGACAGCGTCAGTCATTATAATGACTTTAGAAACTGAACGCACATCTGTATACTGTATCAGAGTAGACAGTGTCAGTCATTATAATGACTTCAAAAACTGAACGCACATCTGTATACTGTATCAGCGTAGATGGCGTCAGTCATTATAATGACTTTAGAAACTGAACGCACATCTGTATACTGTATCAGAGTAGACAGTGTCAGTCATTATAATGACTTCAAAAACTGAACGCACATCTGTATACTGTATCTGCGTAGATGGCATCAGTCATTATAATGACTTCTATTTGCTTTTGACGTGACGCTCACATCCAGTGTAGGCAAATGTCAGCCGTTAAGGACTGAACACCAGTGGGCAGGGCCTATGGTGTGATGATACAAACTATTCATTGATGTCATATGCAAATGTATTTTGGCCATGTGACATCACAAATCTTGCAATATCAAAATGAGCCATTTTTGGAGCTTGATTAAATAAATGCTTTCTTTATAATGAGGAAGATGTTTTAAGATTACATGTCAAAAGACAAATTTGCTTTCTCATGTCAAGACCCCTTTATTAAAAACTATAATAGTAGACTATATCAATGATACTAAAACAACACTGCTTGTCAGCTGGTCAGATGCCCCTATTCATGTAAATTAGATGGTGTTTGTAATATGACTTCAGTTTGTCCATTATGAAAAGAATTGCTCATGCAAGAACTCATAAATCACTATATTTCCTGTTACACAGCAGAAAAGCTGTCGGTGTGAAAACTCAATGCACAACTGCTGTTGCTGTTATTTATTCCCTGTGTGTGTGTGTGATATGACTTCATGTCTCTTGGCTTAGAGTCTCATCCATGCTGTGAGTTTCTGAGTGTGTGTATTTGTGTGAGTTTTGTAAGTGTGAGTGAGTGTGTGTGTGTCACGCTGATAAAAAGGCACGTGTACAATCCTCAGGGGTTTGAGGACCCATCACCAACGGTACCACACGGAGTCGTTGCCATGGAGACCCTTCCACCTGTGCGTGTGTGAGCATAATCTCTGTCAGCACTTCAGCAGCACCCACACAGGTAAGAGTGTGAGCGCACGTGTGCATATTCAAAAAGTTGAATCTGTAATCTATACCTTATTTTGCAACACGCAAAGCTTTACCGTTACTCTGCAAAATTTCTCAGGCGAAATCCAGTCATTGCATAGGAATCTGCATGTGAGTGCGAGAAAGTTTCCCAAGCAGATTTCGCTCGTGTTCAAGTTGGTTACACACTGAATGTCTTTCCTGAAGTAAATGTAATGTGTTACGTGACATTAAGCTTGACATCTTTTCACAATTGAGTCATGATTTACTTCAGTAAGTTTTACTGTTTCTTTATAAATACCTTCGGTTGTTTTTTCGTGCTATAACTAGTAGTACAGCGTCTTCACATCCGAATTGATTTCCTTAGCGCTCTCTATCACTGACACTAGCTATGTTTCCATCCACCTATTTTTGTGGGCATGTTCAGTAGAATTACCGTTAAATGTCTTACACAACTGAATTCCCAAACAGCAGGCATCCGCCTCCAAAAGCAAGATTACTTTATTGCGTTCCATCTGTAGGCGCAAGTAATTTATTATATACGAAATTATTCACTTCTCCTACCTCAGCAACTTCCATTTTTCTTAATGATATTTAGCGTCAGTTTTTCACAAAGTGACGATTTGTTCTCTTCGGCTCACTGGTTGTAAACTGCGCTTTGTTCGCAAATGTTTTATGTGATATTCCAATTTTGCACACAAGTTAAATTCGCAACTTTGGATGGAAACATAGCTACTGACACTGGAATCCGGATCCTGCCTTCACTAACTGCTAGTTAATCAATAAGGAATTGTGATTAGATGGTTGTTTTGTTCTACAAAATATACTATGATGCTATTGGCTACCTTTGATTATGCTGTTCTTCTCATGTGACCGAAGATTATTAATCGCTCTATTACTCAGCACTGAAGAAATTTTAGGAAAGAAGAAACATGGGACAAAACATGATTTGTTTTCATAATGAGTCTGTACACTAAAAATAGAGCTGAAAAACGGGACGTCTGGTCACCCTAGGTAAAGGGGAACGTACTGGGAAGGTTAGGGGAACGTTCTCCAAACCAACAGGGAATGTTCTATTTGCATAAAGAAAACTGGGATGTTGGTTCTGGAAACCAAAAATTGTTAGCTGGGAGGCTGCATGGATCACAAGTGCCCAAACCTTGCATTTTGTTCACTTATTTCTGTTTTTCTTCTTTTGAGAGGGGATCTAAATATTTGTGGCTTGAAACAGATGGAAAATTGTGCTGCAATTTTATGGATGTTTTGCCCTCCAGGTCATGTGACTGAAAACTAGCGTACAGATGTATGAAGCACACCGTACACAGAATATGATGACAAACACCAGTTTGCAATATAAAGCAGCATAACTTGCTGGTGCTGTAAAGCTAAAATAACTGGAAGCGGGTGGCATTGGAAGACTCACACATTTAAGTTACAAATGAAGGTTAAAAATAAGATAAATAAGTTCATATGTTTCTGATTATGCAAGAAACCCCACAAAACTCACAACGTGACTCACACGGGGCCAGACGTCTCATCGCTCATGTGAAATTAACTTGCACGAGTCGTTTCTCCAAAACATCTGTGATGAGCGGTTAACCAATCACTCGCTTTGACAGAGCAATTTGATCAAGCAAATTTTGTGTGAGCTAAATGATGAAGTAAATAAGATGTTAGAAACGGAGAGCTGCACTTCCACAACTCTGTAAACAACTCTGACAGATCGTTCATTCTGGGAAGGGATCTTTTTGCAATTTGTGCTAAACTGTCTCTTATTTACCGCTGTATGCTCCGATAATAAGTAGGATTTGAGTCTGGAAAAGCTTGAAAGATTAAAGATGCCATATAATGAGAAATCAATTTCAAATAAGAGAGAAATCAAAACTCTTTTACTCTTGGACTCCAGACGATTTGCTGAAACTAAACTTTCACAACGCTCTGATGCTGGATGAATGTATTAGCATATATTATATTTAGTGTTGGCATGGCTTCTACAAGTGTAAAAATGCTGTCTAGGTATAGGCAGCTCAGTATGTTTAGGAAAAGAGCTCATGTCTTTCTGTCTCTGCTGTTGCACGAACTTCACTCCTACAACAACACATGAATAATGGAGGCATGTGATTCTGCATTTGTGCTGATATTTGTCACCATCCAGAATGGCACATTTATCACCACATGAAATATGAAGCCCAAAGTCTTAATAAACTCTTGTAAATAACTTTTGCACACTGTGTCTGAAGACTGTAAGATCTAAAAATATCAGTGAACGATGTTCTAAAGATCTTAATAAGACGGATTTGAGACAGGTGAAAGTCAATGTGAAACGCAAATCTTTTTTATTACTCTAAGTTGATGTATTTCTGAGTGAATTTACATTACAGGCAGAAAATGACAGTAGACTGATTATCCACAATTCCACGCTGCACGGTCATGTGTTGACAGCTGTCCGGATGTCGTTTCAGTGACGTTCATTAACTCGCAGGTCACTGTTAGACAGACTTGTACTTTTCCTTCAGCTTATAGAAGCGACAGGCGATAATGTCATGAGACCTGAAGAACATGAACTGACAGGAGACCAGTGAACTCCTGAACGGATCCTTCACACAGGAACAAATTAGATTTGAAGGAAGAAGAACACAGAGAATGATATTTGAGTCACAAGATAAAATTATGTTCTATAGTAGCACCAAAATGTATTATGACACACACACAAACACACTTATATTATTATTATTATTATTATTATTATTGTACTATAACAGTAGTGGCCAAAAGGGGAGGGATGTCCGGAGGGGATATTTGTTTTTAATGACCCTACAAGTTTGATTTAAACAATCAAAATATGAGGAAAATGTTTTAATATTCTAAATATGAGGGAAGAACAAAACACTAAACTTGGTTAAGGTATTTATCTGACAAAATTATTTGGCAAAAAAGGCAAACTACAGCTACAGGTTTTATTTTACTATGAAAAAAAAAAAAAAATGCATCCACTGACTACAACATAATCAGTTTAAAATATTTTGTTGTTTTGTTTTTTGCATGTGTTCATAATTTCTTTGTATGACAGTGTAGCCAAAAATTATGTCGCATAATTTGGCATGATTCATTGCATTATCATCACAACTATGCAAAAACAAAATTTTTATTATATTATTATTATTGTTAAATTTTATTTAAAATAGTAATAAAAACATTACAATATTACCATCCAAATGTATTAAGACAATTAAGTCACAAAAATATTTAAAATAAATTTAAATAGATAAAAATATATTAAAATAAATTATATGTAGGCTCTGTATATTAATTAAATCATTAAATATAATGTTCTCTGTATATAATAAAATAATAAACAATATCTATATATATTTTATTAATATACAGAGGGCACCTAGGTCACTAAAAATATTAATTAAAAAATGAAAATTTTTTTAAATTTAATGAAATATTAATATAAATGCATAATTAATTTATAAAACATATTTCATAATATTATATATAATAAAACAGGCTAATAAAATATTAACATAAATATAAAATATCAATAATGTAATATGTAATACATACAAAACCTCCTATGAGCCTCATCTGTATCTAATTTATATATTTGTTATATTTAATGTGTCATTCTTTATCATTATTTTCCTACTCTCTTTCTGACCTGGATCTCACCTCAAGTGTCTGACAGTTTAATTAACGTTCATTAACACAGTCCTGCGTCTCTGCCTCCATACAATATACTGCAGAAAACAACACTCATATTCTGATGCTATTCTACACATTTTCCTTATTTTTTGCTCTTTTGTTCTGGTTCATTTTTCTGTAAGGAGGGAACAGCAGACAGAACCAGATAAAACATCTTCGTCTTGTTGAGCAGATAATGATATCCGATTGTCGGCGCTTTGCTGAGGATTCTAGTCCAGGGGTTTCTGTCAACCTCAAAGCAACAGAAAAACTGATGAAATATCGATTCACTTGGTTTCAGGATAATAGAGGATACTCGAGCAACTCACAGAGAGATTGAGGAGAATGAGAAACTTCTATCCAGGAGCTCACGCCGCTGGCTGCCTCATGTAACCAGACGTTTGAGTGTCGCCAAGAACACTAGTTTATTCTGAAAGAATATCCATTTGTTTAAAAGTAATAAGCAACAATTATTTTACAGGCAATTCAGCCAACAAAACACAATACACAATTCTGCTTGTGCTTTAAAGCAAGACATGACAGACAAAACCTTTTTATTTCATATGAGGAAAAAGGATTATTTTCAACCCTCATTCTGACTCTGAAATTATCCCTTTTTAAGGCGTGGCTAATTTAAGGCTTGTCAGTAAACGGCAGCTGTTATGATTGGCCAAGATCACTGCATATAGCAAATAGTGTCAACACCCACTCACTATTGAAAATATTATCCATATAAAACCGTCAACTGTTACAGACAAAGCATGATGAAATCATTTACTAACGGTTTATGATGCAGCTGCTGTCAGATCCAATACAGTCGGCTGCTTCATCTTTCAACAAACGTTTCTTTGCGAACTCTCCATTACACTGTGCCTCATTTACAAAACAAAATGCTCCGAACAAACATGTAATCCTCTGACGTGATCCGGGACGCCATTAAAATAAACCATCCACTTGTTTCTGATGCTGGGATCCTTCTGAAGTCTGTACAGAGACTCAAACCAGCTGTGGACGTGTCAAAGTGAACGTTCTTCCACTCTTCCAGTTTTAAGCTCTGTAACTTGCAGGATGTGTTAACGGTACAGTGACCTCTAATATGTCAAAAAATCAAGGAAAATTTGATTTCTCATGTCATGACCCCTTTAAGTCTTCATCTATATGCATTTTCTCATACATCTGAGTCAGAAATCTTCACTTCAGCAGTACTATATATATATTAAAAAGAAATTTCCTAGTGATAAATGTATTATTTCCTGTCTGTTGACAGTCCAAACAATCCAACATTTATTTGGACACCTAAATCACTGTTACATTCTAGTGCTGGGTATGTGTGTGTGTTTTCTTTTCTCTGTCATCTTTCTTAGATAATGGTTCTATATATGAAGTGCCTGACGGAACTTTTAAGGTTCTATAAATAAAGCACCCGACAGAACATCTTAAGGTTCTACAAATGAAGCACCTGATGGAACCCTCTAAGGTTCTATATATGAAGCGTACAATGGAACTTTTAAAGTTCTATATATGAAGTGCATGACGGAACTTTTAAGGTTCTACATATGAAGCACCTGACGGAACCCTTTAAGGTTCTATAAATGAAGCCCCTGACAGAACTTTTAAGGTTCTATATATAAAGCGCCCTACGGAACCCTTTAGGGTTCTATATATGAAGCACCCAATGGAACCCTTTACTCTATATATGAAGCACCTGATGGAATATTTAATTATCTATATATAAAGCACCTGATGGAACCCTTTAAGGTTCTATATATAAAGCGCCCTACGAAACCCTTTAGGGTTCTATATATGAAGCACCCGATGGAACCCTTTACTGTTCTATATATGAAGCACCTGATGGAACCCTTTAAGGTTCTATATATGAAGCACCCGATGGAACCCTTTACGGTTGTAGATATGAAGCACCCTACAGAACTTTTAAGGTTCTATAAATGAAGTGCCTGACGGAATTGTTAAGGTTCTATATACTGTATGAAGCGCCCAACGGAACCCTTTAAGGTTCTATATATAAAGCGCCCTACGGAACCCTTTAGGGTTCTATATATGAAGCACCCGATGGAACCCTTTACTGTTCTATATATGAAGCACCTGATGGAACTTTTAAGGTTCTATATATAAAGCACCTGATGGAACCCTTTAAGATTCTATATATGAAGCACCCGATGGAACCCTTTACGGTTGTATATATGAAGCACCCGACAGAACTTTTAAGGTTCTATAAATGAAGTGCCTGACGGAATTGTTAAGGTTCTATATACTGTATGAAGCGCCCAACGGAACCCTTTAAGGTTCTATAAATGAAGCCCCTTACGGAGCCTTTAAGGTTCTATATATGAAGCGCATGACGGATCCCTTTAAGGTTTCATATAGAACCTTTTCTTCTTAGAATGTAGATGCATTAGTAAAATCTTTTCCTGTAGATTAGAGCAGCTTCATTCTCAGTCGAACCCAGATCTAACAGCCACAATGAAGCGGCTCATAAAGCTTTTAACTAATGCAGTGGGGGGACAGGTGTGTATAAACCGTGAAGTTCATCTTTCACAGACATGTTCAGAACATCTTCGATCAAGATGACAAATGCAGAACTTCTCACATTTGTTTTCCTGTGGGTGGAGCGGCTCGCTTCAGACGTGATAAATGAGCAAGTCACATAACAGATGACAGAGTTCGTTTTGCCAAAACCCTGCTGATGTTTCTAATCGAGTGGAAATGCAGATTATTAAAGTGGTCTATAACAGTCTGACTCCATCAGCACAGCAAATGAAGTTAAACACAAAGGTCAAGATCTGAGAACTTGAGCGAAGAGTTTCTTGAGGTTTTGGAGAGCTGTCATACACATCAATCTGAACCACAGAAATGCTGAAAAAGAGTTCAGAAATCTCTGCAAAGCAAAATATCAGTGTTTCTTTTGTCTTTACCCTATAAAAGCCTGCTTTATTATATTTGATACGCACATCTCTAAGGACTTTCCTTACAAAAAGTTTATTCAAGTGTGCTATTAGTATGCATCTTTTAACTAAAAATAAGTAAGTATACTTTCAGTCTACTTTTTATGTAGAAATATACCTAAAATTATACTTTAGTATACTTATACTGACAGAAAAGTCTTGTCCAAGTATATTTGGGCAATTTTGTATTTAATCTTTTGATTAAGATATACTTAAGTATTCTAACTAAACTTATTTTGTAGTTGTGTTTACTCTTTTGACTAAGTAGCCTATTAAATACTTTTTCACAGTTTTACATACGCTCTTAAACTTACACTGTTTGAAAATATTGATTTATAAAGAAAACAGTTCCTGATTCTGAGCATGTGAATTTTTGTGTAGTATACTGCTAGTGTATATAAAAAATTACTTAAAATCTACTTAAAGTACAGTTAAAGGTATTTAAAGTATAACAATTAATACCTAAATAGGAACACATGTGGTATACTTAAAGTGCAGAAATAGTAAACTACAAGTATGAAGTTCACTTAAAGAAAACTTACAAGTATACTTACAGTATAAAACTAGTAGTTTACTGAGAGTATAATTCAAAGTAAACTAAACACGTGCTACAAGTATTTATCTAGTAAACTATCAGTATACCTATAAGTTCACTTGTAGAATAGTTGCAGTACAAACAAAAAAAAAACAGAGTTGTAAACTAGTTGCATACTAAGTTTACTACTGTTACACTTAAAAGTATACTTTTATACACTAAAAAGTGGGCCAATTTAGCCCCAAGTATTATTGAAATAGTACACTTACAAGTATACTACTAGTACATTGATATTAGTACAGTGTCATCGTTCATGTTGTTTTAACAAATTAAGGGCGGTGTTTCACATTTGTTAGTTTACATCTTTATTAAAATGTGAATGTTTTTCATCTTCACAAGTCTAATAACCCCAGCTAATGATATTAGAAACCAATAACATGTCTTAACTTAAAGACTAACAATCAGCCTTCCTCATCAATTATTGAAATGCATAACCTCCACTCTCATGCACCACTGTAGACCTCATGATTATGCATAAATGCTAATGCATATGCGTTCATGTAATTCGATGCATCATGTAGCTGTATTCTGTTGTTGTTTTTCACTTTTGTTCTGTTATTCTCTTAAAATCGAATAATTTTTCAACCTGCGGCTCTGTGCATGCTGTGTAATACATTCATAGTGCTGTTGACACCGTTATAGATCATAAAGCATTTTTTTAATGCTAAGAGAAACACATTCAATAGAGTGTGAACTCGTATTTTAAGGGAATGTGCTATAGGCTTATTGACCCGTCAGGCACAGAGAAATCTCTAATTTTTCTAGCCAGACTTAAAGAGAATGAATGTTTGATTTATGTGCTGTAATTCTGATCATTCGCTGCATTTCAAAGTAAATATTTCCTGCACAGTCATTTATTTACTGAATATAATCTGTTCGCTGCTGGAAGATCATTGTTTTTAATGATAAGACTTTACAATAAGGTCCCTTTAGTTCATGTTAGCATTGAGATCATATTGCTACCGATTTACTTACTTGTGTTAGTCAGGTCAGATGTGCTTTAGAGACTAAAATGATGAACTAAATAACACAATTTCTAATGTAGAACTCAATTCCAAGAGGGTGGTTCTCAGTAATTGAAATCTCCATGAGCCAAGAAATTCTCCTGTGAAATGCCATGGGAAAATGACCAATCTTTCATTTTTACAGCTTATGTTTTAATGGCTTTTCAATTAGTTGCATAAAATGAATATAAAATTACATATTAATGATGATTCTAATCTAATTTGAGAGTTTGACTCCATATGCAAGTGTGCCATTGTTCATTCTAAATGTGTTGAATTGAATGTTTAGTTAATTTCTTGGCCTCTGGAGTCGCTCTCACTACTAAAATGATGTTTATTAAGTGTGAAGATGTTATGAACACAACAGAAACATTGCATTTTCATTGCATTATTTTGAAAATAAATAAATAAAATTAAGGCCTAAATTTAAGATTTATGTATTTGAATTGCATTTAAATTTCCATGCATTTGGAAAACACAGTTTTAAAGAGGTAATGACATGATAAATCAAATTTGTATTGATCTTTTGACATATAAGGTCTTTGTACCATTAAAACATTCAGTTTGCATGACTGACAGATGCATCACATTAAGTTTATTGGTTTATGTTAAAACCGCAATCCAAATGCATGGACATTTTATATGCAATTCAAATACATAAATCTTAAATTTAGGCCTAAATATATATGTGAAATACACTAACCAAATTTTGATGAAGTATAATCTTCTCTCTTTCTTAAGAGACACATGAGAATGAAATAAAATATCTGGCCCCCTTTTCCTCCTTTCAATTTTTCAGTTCATTGCCAGATCGTCCCCTCTGAACGCCAAATGTCACTTCAGTACGGCAGCGTGACTCCAGCCGTCTCCTCTGGGAGCGGGACTGTGGGTAGAAGGTGACCTTTCAGGGCTCATCAAGGAACAGATGTCTCCACCTTACCATGAACCGGCACCATTTTCAGAAACATGCTGCAAAAAAGGAGCTCAATTAAGGGAGACCGACACCAGCGGCAGGGCCGAACCTCCCGTCTGCAGCGGGCATAAAATCAACTCGTCACACTCAAGACCCCATTGATTAGGCAGTGAAGTTTCCTCATTGATTCGGTTCAGTCTTCCTCTTTTCATAAAGGAATAAACTGTTATTCATTATTGAAGGAAAACCCCTTTGGAGTCACTCTTCAAAGAAGCCCTCGTATGAAAAGCTGCTTTGAAGCAGCATGTGGAGGAACGTCTTAGATAAACAATCATTTTTAATCGGCTCAGAAAAACCGTTGTGTTATTCTTTCATTTGTGAACAATCAATACAAAGACGAAGCGGTGTGCCAAGAATGGCATAGAAAAACCCAAAGCACGTCACATGAAACGATTTGCAATGCAACAGATTTTAACACAGCTGGTTTCTACAGCTAAACTTGGAGTACTTATTCAAATGAATCATTAGTGTAGAAGCATTTACAATAATATTTTAATTTAATAATTTTCTTTTTATATCAAGATAACATATTAGATAAAGAATGCACCATTTGGGACCAACTGAAAAATGAAACAATACAGTTGAAGTTAGTGCTGCAGATGTCGTTTCGTTCTGATTCCCCGCGCAGAATCCTGAGGTCGCATGTGGTAATGAGCGAACTTGGAATGAAGTAAAATGTGGTCGTCATGGTGACGGGCTTTGTAATTAGTCATGGTAATTAATGGCATGTCATTTTCTGTCTGGCTTCACTGCCATTGGCTGGATCTAGTGTCATTTTTTACATTCAATGCAATTAATCTGCGGATAAGATGGAATATTACGGCACAACTCTGGTCATCATCGTTATTGGCAGATACATTTGTTTAAGCTGGCAACTGTAATGCCATTCTGCATTTAGTAATGTCTCTGTGTTTATCATCTAAATACTGGAGGAAATCTCTTTAGAAGAGGCCGTATTATACACTTTTACAAAGTCTTGACTTAAGAATAGGTTTTCATGCTTGAATGTTCAAAAAACACCATATTTGACTTTAGCTATGTTTCTATCCAAAATTGGAATATGGCATGAAACATTAGCGAATAAAGCAACGTTTCCATCCATGTGTTCAAGAGAACAAAATCATCACTTCCTGGGAAATTTATGCAAAATATCAGTAATAAAAATATGGCTCTTTTTCCCTCCATCATAAATGAGTTGGTCTCAGAGCATGAGATGAAACTCAATAAACCCTGTCATGTTCTCTTGCGTTCCGATGCTGGTGTCAGACGCTTCTGGAGGGAATTAAACCAAATCATTCTGATGACAAACTTTGACTCAGGCGTTTCAGATCCACTAAACCAACATGGTTGAGATGTGATTGGTCCGCTGGTTAGTCCAGTTATCCAATCACAGCCTCTGCTGAGGCAAAGTCACATGAGTTTATTGTTGCGCATCGAGGGATTTATTCAGTAAATGTGTTTCCATCATGTTTATGTCTTCTTATTGGATAAAAAATATATCTGCCTCAATCATTTTTAGAATTTATGCTCATCTTGGTGTTTCCATCCAGCTTTTTTTTTAATGCGATATCCCAAAATACTGGTAAAATAGGTGGATGAAAGCATCGCTATTGTTGCAGCTCCTCTCTTCCCAGTCTGTCAGTAACGCTCTGTTTAGTTCCTGTTTCTATGAAGCCCCTCCTTCTGAAAAGCACAATGTGCTCTGATTGGTCGGCTGGACCAGTGTGTTGTGATTGGTCAAGCGCTTCAAGCGTGTTTGGGAAATGTCCCGCCCCTTACCATAACACACTACTAACTAACTCAACCAGGCCCCGCCCCTTTTTTCTGCATATGAATTGGGCGGGAATTATTTAAATGAGGAATATTGTGACATGTTCGTTCCAGGAAGAAAACTCAAGACTATAGAGATTAACTCCCGCTGAAGAGACTCTGTGCTTTGTAACTTTGCAGACCTTTTCATGCTCAAACAGCAGCATTAAACACTAAAGAAAGATAGGTGAGAATAAGCAGAATAGATGCTCTTTAAAAGAAGAATGCAAAGGTGAATTTTGCTCTCCAATTAACCACATTTTTGTCCAGCAAAACATATTTACAAGAAAGTGTTTTCTTTTCACAGGTTTCAATAATGTCAAAAAGTCTGTCAAGAAAGCCATGCATCCAGAGTCTAAAGGCTTTGAAGAGCATGCGAGCCACTGAGGTGTTATTATTCAGTGTATGAAAGCTTTCCATTAGAAGTCGCACACCAAACCTGTGTTTAAAAGCACTGCACTTTTTATTTCTTTCTCAAACTGCCACACGGAAAAGCCATTAACTAGTAAAACAAGGCCGCTGAACAGCTGAAATCACACCCCCGTGATATAATGAAATTTACGCTGCAGTAATAACGAATATCGATGGTCTTTCAGTAGAGGCGGAAAACAGAGGAACAGAGCGGTGGAACAGAGAGGCCTGTCTGTGAAAAATAGATACAAGAAATGAAATATTAACTGTGTTATAGGATCAGAGTAACTGTATGTCAGAACAAATAACCGCTGCAGACTGTCATTGACATGCATGATTAATATGTGCTGGAAAAACACGACTGTAAAAGCCCATTATAAACACGCGTCCTCACGAACAGTCATGTCTGCAGGATCGCTTTCTTAAGAAACCTCTTGAAGATCTCACATCTGACAGGGTTTTTCTTTTCTTCCTCTGAAAGGACATTGTGATTCTGGGTGAATCGCATGTCGGAACGTAGCAAAAAATAAATTATATTAGGAAAAGAAAATAAAGCCATTGTGAGATTATTATAATGGCAATTAAACAAATTTTCCAGCCAAAGTCTCATTATTGTAGCTAATGCGTCAGATGTGTTCTGTCATTTTCAATATTTTCATTACTGTAAAACCATGTCAATAATGAGGATCATAACTGGATGATTAACATAAAATATTATGTTATGAAGTCAAATACTGATTTTAAAAGGAAATCTTCAAAGATTTAATGCAAAAGAAAACCCAAATTATTTATAATTTAAATAACATTGAATTTTTTTAAACGTTGCAAATTGTGTGTGTTTGTTTTTTTTTTTTTTTTTTTTGGAGTTTGAATATTAAATACAAAAAATAAAAAATAAAATGTCCATATTAGTGTGTGATAATAATGAGAATCATAATTGCGTGATTAAAATATGTTATAAAGTGAAATACTTTAATACAGTGATTTAAAAAAAAAAATCTTCCAACATTTAAGGCAAAAAAACCGAAAATAATTTATCATTTAAATAACATTTATTGCAAATGAGTTTTGTAATGAGAATAAAACCATATTAGTGTGTAATAATAATGAGAATAATAATTAACATAAAAAATTGTTATAAAGTGAAATATATTAATACATTTAGCTTTTTAATGCAATTTAATGCAAAACCCGCACAATAATTTACAATTTAAATAACATTTAAATTAAAATATGTCAAATGTCTCCTTACTGTAAAACCATATTAGTGTCAATAATGAGAATTTAATGAGAATCATAATTAAATGATTAACATAAAATATTATGTTATGAATTAAAATACTGATTTTAAAAACAAATCCAATTTAGGGGGAAAAACAAATAATTAACAATTAAAAAAAAAAAAAACATTGCAAATTATGAGATTTATTTTGTTGCTTTCCCATCATAAGAATTTGAATAGTAATGTAAAATTAAAAATAGTGTCACAAAACTCCTAAAAACAGGTTTTATTTTCTTTAATCAAAATATAATATAAAAATATAGTACACAAAATATATAATACTCTCATTTTGTTCAGCTGATTATGAGGTGAAATATGACACGGATTTGAATCAGAGAGATTCAAACAAAAGCATTCATGAAGTTGATGAAATGTGAATCAATTCATTTAATCTCAAACGCATGACGTTCATGTCAGTCGAATCATGTGATCACTGAAGCTCACCCAGCTTGTCCTTTATAACCCTCATCGATCTGTTGCCCCGAGGAATGACTGATCCTATGTCAGGTGGTCGGGGGCCACTGCGTGTGGGATGAAGCCTCGCACCCGCCGGGACTCGACCCACAGCAGGAGCCCGGATGGGTCCATCGATGGATCATTTGACTAAAGGTGAAACGGGACGAGGATGGGACACAGAGGAAGACAGATAGAGCGATCGCTCTCTGGGGAAGTTACACACTCAAGTAGCGGCAAAACACCAACACGGATGACAAACCACAGAGGCTGATGGGAGATAAAGACACTGCTGTGTGTGACTCCATCAACTTAAACATCTGAGAGCACCGAAACTCACAGCTGACTTAAAATAAGAAAGTCTTCAATGTGGATGACTCTAGCTGTAGAAAAACAAAATCTCATTTCAGCAGCTTTTAAAACAATAAAATGGTGCGGTCAAGTTCTCCTGGAAAGGTCATGTATACAACGTCAAGTCACTTTGCTTTATGTCATTTATTAATTTATGTATCCACTGTAAACTTTATTGTAACATATTATATTGCTGTTTGTTATTTTAAATTTAGGCGCGCAATTGAGAGCATCTTGCTTATTTTTCCCAGGTGCGCTTACGCCGCAGCAAGATCCCAACTTTTCAGAATGCCGCTAGCGCACTACAGGTCATGTGACAAGAACCAACCAGTCAGCTTCACCCTTTCCATAACAACAAGCCAATACGGAGGAACAGCTGATCACAGCTGTACAAAGATACAGAGAGCTGTGTGATTTGTCAAATAAATCTAGTAGCAAGGGATTTTCGGTGCTGGAAATCCATGTTTAAACTTCCGTGTCATCATGTGGAGCGCAGCTTGTCCTGAGCAAAGACTTTAGATGGTGCACTCAAATAAGGCCTTGTCCACCAAAGGCTAGCGTATTTTTCCAATTGTTTTCAATCAAAGCGTCACATTTTTTAAGACGCCATCAGCGTGACGAATTTACCTGTCACCGAGAGTTTAAGAATATTCAACTGGGTAAAATGCTGCACTCATCACTGTCACTTTTTACCCAGCCATCCAATCACAGTAGAGGAGGGGCGGGACAAATACCACACTCACAAACCGTCACATCCTGCTTGTACAAATGACAACAAAAAGCATGTCTCTTCATCCAAAACTAGTGCCAGAGCAAGAACGTTACATTGTGTCGACATTTTTATATTCAAAAACAAACTATTTGTGAAATCAGATACTAGCAACAGTTCTGTATCATAGCACATATAGTGTCTCAACTTTTTTCCACACGTTTTTGGACGCGACCTGTGGACGGGGCCTTATTTTAGCTTATTTTATTGTAAATAAAAAGCCTGACAATGTCACTGTTAAATACCTATAATATATTGGGGTATTCCGCCAAGTTTCTCACTGATATGCACCCAATTCGTAAACTCAGAGCTTAAAGAAAATCCAAATTTTCCCCACTCACATTTATGACTTTGTGGTGGTGTAACAGATGACTGACACTAGAGACTGCGGTCTTTAGCCTCCTTGTTAGAGCGTCCGACTTGTTAGAGCGGACCCGGGTTCGAGTCCCACTTCGTGCGGGCGGCTCAAACTGGAGGGGTTACATTGGTGCCGTGACCCCGATGGGAGTGAGTGTAGCAGACCGAGGCTAGTAAGAGCTGTACATGTAAACCTTACTCCCCTGAACCCAAGAGGCGGTCTTTAGCCTCCTTGTTAGAGCACCCGTCTCCCATGCCAGCGGACCCGGGTTCGAGTCCCACTTCGAGCGGGCGGCTCAAACAGGAGGGGTTACAGTGGCGTTCAACTCGTTCTTTCCGACATGACTTGAACGCACCAATAGTACTTTAAATGTAGTGTGAACGTGAGTTATCGGCTTGAGATTTATAAAAACGACCCTTTTGGGTTGCAGAGAAGAAATACAGGTTTATTTTAGATAAACTACACTTACTCTGAAACTATTTTCACTCAGAAATTGCTAAATTTCACAAATAATCACAAGGAAATGGCAAGTAGCACACTGAATTAAATGTGCAACATCGGTTACACTATTACAGTAAATGTCTCTTGCTTCTCAAATGTTTCACCTGATAAAAAGACCCCAATAATCTCAACTGTGTCTCAAACTGTGCTCAGGTTTGCCAAGAGACTAAACTTGACAACCATTGACTCATTTGTTTCTACTGAGGAATTTTAGCGTGCAAAACAACATTCATACTTGAATGAAATGAACTTCGGAGCTATAAAAGTGCAACTTCTAAGCAATAACAGCTAATTGCAGGCAGACTGTTTATTCTGACTCTAAACGCCAAACACTTTCTCACACGATTCTGTGACCCAACGGTTTCTGCATCAACATGCTCATGTTCTGGTCTGCTGGTCAAAAGCAATTAAAACACATGGCTTTAATTATCATACCTGCCTGGATGAGACATGCATGAACGGATCTAAATGCAGCAGAACCAAGTTTGTAGTTCAACTGCAATATGGGATTTACTAAAGTCTGGATTTAAGGAAGCTAGCTTAAGAACTTCAATCATGAATGTGTTTGTCCGACTTTAGTTTATCTATGAATGTTTGTATGTTTTTCATTCCGAATGCTTTTATGAAATTGTGTTGATATGGGCGTGCGAGGCTTTATAAGTCAAACTAGATTTAGATTTAAAAATGGTGCTCATGCAAAATTCACCGCTGTGAAGCATGAACAACGAACCAAATCAAACCAAACGCACACGCTGATTGAGAAATATCAGACCACACACAAACTTCTTAGGAGGTCGTTTGCATTATAATAGCCTCAGTTTTGCTCATAATGTAAATTTCTCTTAAATGGATTTTTACTTATTATTCTCCATCTAATGGCAGCAATATATAGAAAATTATATATTGCCTTTCATTATTGTGTGCGACTGAATGTGAAACGGCCTCATTGAAGCTGAAACAGGGTTACTGTCAAGCTGATGTTAATATTAACGTGATGTTTCTATTAGTCAGAGCTACAGACTCGTGCAAACAGAACAATTTGCTCATTTGGTCTGAAGGGACTGAAAAACATCTGCTGACCACACAGAACCTGAGCCGCAGGGGTCAGCTCATTATCATTAGCGCATCTAATTATCATCTTAATTAGAGACGAATTCAATTAGCAGAGGTGCTGTTTCGGCTGGTGTCCGAATGTCAGTCAGTCAGTATGTGTTAGATGATGGATGTTCACAGAGGATCAGGACGTAGTTTACAGCGCAAACGCATGTTTCTACTTCAGAAGAGAGAAATACAAAATGTCAAAATGCTCATGAAATCTAAATTTACACTATTTACTTAATTAAATGTTTCTGGTCTTATTGTGCATGTTATTCTCAAATAATACATGAAAAATAAAATGATATAAATAAATATAATGTAAAGTCACACCCAATGCATGTTATTCCTAAAAAATAAAAAAATAAATAATATAAATAAATATAATGTAAAGTTACACCCAGTGCATTTTATTCCTAATTTAAAAAAAAAAAAAAAAATGCTAAAAATAAATATAATGTAAAGTTACACCCAATGCATGTTATTCCTAAAAAAATAAATAAAAATGATATAAATATAATCTAAATTTACACCCAGTGCAAGTTATTCAAAAACATTAAAAAATAAAAAATGATATGAATAAATATAATCTAAAATTACACCCAATGCATTTTATTCCTAAAAAAATGAATTAAAAATGATATGAATAAATACAATCTACACCCAATGCATGTTATTCCTAAAAAATAAAATATATATATAAATAAATATAATCTAAACTTACACCCAGTGCATAATATTCTCAATAAATAAATCAATTAATTAATAAATACATGCATACATATAGAGATCATTCTGGTTCAACAAGCCCACTTTTCACGATCCCATCCTATTCATTTTTTTCTTTTTGAATATCCTGTTTCTCTCAGAAACACATTATGCATGGAAGTATATAAAATAGGTAGCGTACCTCGTTTCATGTTGACTTTCTGTGTCTGCTCTTCTTTTGTGGTGTGTAGCTTCATCGATTCTTCTCCAGATCCACAGGGATTGTGTTTGGACCCTCGGCAGAAGCATCACGTGTGTGTTTGAATCCCTCCTGAAGGAAGAACCCGCGCCAAATGCCTTTAAATTCAGCACGAGGATCTGCCATGCTCTAACGTACAGCCAATTCTCATTATAACAGGATAATTGCTTTATGCAAGACCTACAGAGTAAGGCAACGACAGAGCCTGAAGAAAATTTCCATCTTAAACTTGATTTAATTTTTAAGGCTGTCTGGGAAGGCTTTTAATGCTTAATGCACCATATTCACAGAAGACACAAATGAAAACTCTCTTTCTACACACTTTTCACATTCTCACTAGTGTAATTTAACTACTAACAATATTCAGTAATGAACAAATGCCATTTCCACCACATCTCAAATTATGTCTGATAACATTTAACATATTTTGAAAAAAAAATGTCTAAATTGATAGCTAGCATTTCATGATAAATGAATAAATATACACAATTCAATTACATTCTGACAACCTGACTGAAAATTATTACACATGCTTAAAATAGTACAGTAAAATGGAGTGATATTTACCTTGATCTTTGTTTTCTTCACACAGCATGCCTCATATATCATCTCCAGCTCTTTACTCTCACCTTTGTAAACAAACACACAAACTTATAAGAGCAAAATTGCTGGTTTTGGTGAAAATGATGCATCAACTGAGCAATGCAGTCGGTGTCAAATTGATATACATCACATTTCACACAATAAGTATTGATGTGGTCAACTTTCCAGACATTTAAATGTGACCTCCGTAAAGAAAAAGTGGAAATCTGTAGCTGTTTGAAGTAAAGTCAATCTCTGGGACTGAAAATAAGACTTAGACTAGATGTGTCTTAGGTCACATCTGATTTCACAAATCATGTTTGCCAGAGGTTTTTGGTCGGGTTGTCAGATGAGCGATCAACACTAATGTACACAACAGTACATGTGTGTCCCTCACAGCATTGCATTGCATTGAGCAAGGCGTCTTGGGTCAAAACTTGTGTGAAGAGGCATGTGCGTTTGGCTTCGGGCAGATCTCTCATCAGAATGAGGAACACAGTCAATCTGCCCCCCCGCCACCCCACCATCATTAATACCCTCTGTGACGCTGATGAATTATTCAACAGACCTGTTTATTATGCATCAAATGGCAGAGCCAACTAATCAGGCCATGCAAGTTATCCTAATCAAAGGGTAATTGACAGGACACGAACGGCGTAACAAACGCGAAAGGTGAGAGAGAGAGAGAGAGGGATGGAGAGGCAGAGTTTCGCTCCAGGTTAAATGCAAAATTCAGCAGCGGTCAATAGCAATCTGAGAGAAAGCTCATGGGAGCGAGAGCGGCTGTGAAGAGCTCCACAATGTTGTTGGGAAACTTGTTTGTGTGAGTGAAGGGTTTCATACTAATGTTCCAATTGACTCCAGCTTCCTAAGTGCAGGAGAACATCACTGTATCCCATGCATGACTTTGAATGGAGCTCAGGAGCAGAAATGAACATGTTTTAGGAGACGAAATGGCAACATTTACTAAACACACCACAGTATTTCCTCAATTCAAAACCGAACAAATTAACAATTAAATACACTAACTACAGTGGAAATACCCCTTACAATAAATTAATACAATTATTTAAGTAAAAATTAAAATGAAATAATTCATTAAATACAAATTTTTTACTTATAATATTACAGTCAATAAATAAAGTGTGTCTAAATAAATAAATAATAAAATTATTTAAATAAATAAATATTTTATAAATAAATAATTAAAAATTACTGTGGAAATACCCCTCACAATAAATAAATAATAAATAAATAAAATAATGGTAAAATTACACATAAATAAAAACATTTACATAAATGTATTTAAATAAAAAAAAAAAAAAAAAAATTTAAATAATAAAAAAAATACTGTGGAAAACCCCTTTACAATAAAAAAAAAATACAATTATTTAAATAAAAAATAAAAATAAAAAATTAAATAAAGTATTTATAAATAAAAATTAGAGTGGAAATACCCACTCACAAACAAACAACAATTATGGAAAATTGTAGTGAAAATTATAAAATTCCCATAATTAAATACAAACATTTACATGAATGTATTTAAATAAAAAATAATACAAATATTTAAATAAATGAATACATAAAAATGAGAGTGGAAAACCCCCTTACAGATAAATAATACAATTATTTAAATAAATATTATTTAATAAATTAATAATTATTTGCATAAAATATCAAAATAAATAATCTTTGAATTAGGTTTGTAGGATTTGTAGGAATAGCCGTGGGTTATGTCTGACTTCATTACAGTGTGACAACTAAGTCAGCTAATGCAAAATGAAAATATGATTCCCACTTTGTAGTTTTCAAATCTTGTACGGTTTCTATCAGTAACACCGCTGCAGTGAACTCCAATTTCTTCAGTCATTTCAGGAGGCAAATTATCCTAAAGTGATTAGAAGTCACCCGAACAAGATTTATGTAAATGTGAACCCCAACCGTCTATTACTGGAGACAAAACTGAACAGAACTGAATAAAATATTCTGCAGTCAGAATCTAAAGGTTTATGTCTTTTTTATTAACTTTTAGCCTTTACCAAATTGGGCTTCAAAATGCATCAAGGACCAAATCTGACAAATGAAGAAATCAGTTGTGGATAAACGCACAAGTTTGTCTGCTTGTTTTGACCTGTATCCACTAATGAAACATTCAAGCACAATTTAAGGGAATGAGAACAGGATCTCTGAACTAGTCATGATCTTTCCCTCACAGAATCCACAATGCATCTGAATCCAGATTTACTTCCGTCTACAAGAGCCATTTCTGTATTCCGATAAGTTCCTCAACCCAATCTGCTGAGAGTAAATTGCTTTTCCCCCTCTCATACGCTGTAGTCGCAAGCATTTAGAGAAGTGAACAAAATGTTTTTATTGGATATGGCAGCAAACAGTCAGACGTGTTAAGCTTGTGTGCATACCTAATGCGCCCTTACCAAAAGGAAATAGACAGTGATAATGTTCTCCTCTGTTCTTACAGGTGGAAGGAAGTGATCTCATGTCCATCAGAGCTGATGCAAATCACTCTCTCCCATGAGTGCACTGGGGAAATCAGTCTGCCACGTGTGAGTGTAACGGAGGCCACCTAGTAAGAGCTGTGCGTGTAAATCTCACTCCCCTGGCCTTAAGAGAGGTGCACTAGCAACTGACGTTAGAGGCTGTGGTCTTTAGCATCCTTGTTAGAACACTCGCCTCCCATCCTGGAAACGTCAATTTGAATCCCACTCAGAGCGGTGCAAGTAGACCCGGAGGGGTTACATTGGTGCCGTGACCCAGATTGGGGTGAGTGTAATGAAGGCCAGCTGTGCGTGTAAATCTCACTCCCCTGGCCTCAAGAGAGGCATGCTAGCAACTCACGCTAAAGGCTGAGGTCTTTAGTGTCCTTGTTAGCTCCCGCCTCCCATACCAGAAACGCCAGTTCGAATCCCGCTCAGAGTGGTCCAAGCAGAACCAGAGGGGTTACATTGGTGCCGTGACCCGGATGGTGGTGAGTGTAATGAAGGCCAGCTGTGCGTGTAAATCTCACTCCCCTTGCCTCAAAAAAGGCGTGCTAGCAACTCACACTAAAGGCTAAGGTCTTTAGCGTCCTTGTTAGCTCCCGCCTCCCATACCAGAAATGCCAGTTCAAATCCCGCTCAGAGTGGTGCAAGTAGAACCGGAGGGGTTACATTGGTGCCGTGACCCGGATGGGAGTGAAGTTTAGATGGTGAGTGTAACGTAGTACAGCTTGTAAGATCTGTGCAGGTAACCCTCACTCCCCTGGCCTCAAGAAGTACTCTAGTGACTGATACTAGAGGCTGCGGTCTTTAGCGTCCTCGGAAATGCCAGTTCGAATCCCGCTCGGAGCAGTGCAAGTAGAACCGAAGGGGGTTACATTGGTGCCGTGACCCGGATGGTAGTAAGGTTTAGGGAGTGAGTGTAATGGCCAGTGTAATGATCAGCTAGTAAAGAGCTTTGCAGGTAAACCTCACTTTCCTGGACTCAAGAGGCACATTAGCGACTGATGCTAGAGGCTGTGGTCTTTAGCGTCCTTGTTAGAATGCCTGCCTCCCATGCCAGAAATGCCAGTTCGAATCCCACTCTGAGTGGTGCAAGTAGATTAAAAAGTAATCCAGTCTGAATTCATGGACAATTCTTAAGAATAAAATTCTACATGACTGCATGATTATTATGATTAAGATAATCTATAGGCAGCACAAAAAAAAGAAGAAGAAGCACAGCACACTTTTTTTTCTTAGTGTGAAGGATCCATATTACACTATAAAGAACCTTTTGTGCAATGGAAAGATTTCATGGATGTTAAAAGTTCTTCATGGAACCACAGATGCCAATAAAAAAACTGTATTTTTAGTGTGTGCTGCACAGTGTGTAGTATAAGTAGTATGTTAATTTTCCTTTCTGAACATCCGAAACACATCCTCAGTGCTGTTAATTGGGACATAATTGCTTCATCGAGCGGTTCTAATCTCTTCCCTCTACTTAAAGGACATTTTTGCAGATTTTCACATTGTAACAACACAAAAATCACTTTCTCAGCACTGCATAAAGTAGCACACTAAGAAAGCTAATTTTATGTCATTTATGAAATCTAAACTGTCAGTCACATTGGATCCAGCAAAAAAAGTAATTTATATTCAAATGCAGAAATAATAAATCAATTCACCTGCTTGATTTGCACATTTGACTGTTAATAATGTTTTTTCTTTCAGTTCTGTATAAATCAATGTGAGTCATTTTTCACAGGAGAGCTTGTCATGCTGCTGTACTGCTAACGTTTTTACTCCCAAACAGTGAACACCATCTCTGCAGGTGTTCTGCTGTGGATGGATTACGTAACACACAAGGAAGAGCTTCAGATCTCTCCCATATGTGCTGAAGAGAGTCTTTACAGGATTCACATTTTCAGCAGAATTTTACTGCGCTTTTTACCGACTGCACTAATGTCCCCGGAGAGCTGCCTGACTTTCTGAGCGATTCCTCTGGCGCACGCTGGCCTCCATTAAATAGTGTCATTACATATCAGATTATTCAATTAGCATGATTAACTTAATAGCCAGGAATCCTTACAGGAACATCCCAGAGGAAAACGATCAAATGCTAACAGATGTAGGCAAAATCAGACCGCAATCGACCAAATATGTTTAAAATACAATATTATCATTCCCCTTGCTTTGCAGCATATCTAGACTTTTTAAAAAGTGCAAGCAGTATGTAGCCTAGTATGCAATGCTAAATGTTTCAAATTGCAGCATTTAAGTATGTGTGCAAATGTCTAACCTTGGTTTAACCAAATGATGAGTTTGATCACTTCTGGTTTGTTTGTCAAACTGGTAATCCAAACATTAGAGTATTTCTGCAATGACAACAGTAAGCAAAATTATGGATGACTGTAACTGAAATTATGTTGAATGACAACATAAAACTGGCATATTCATTCAGAATGAAACATACATTCGGATTTTATAGATCAAAACAGATAAATCACACAAATTACATTACAGGTGTACAAAGAAGTCTCTTCTGCTCACCAAGCCTGCATTTATTTGATCAAAAATACAGTAAAAATTGTGAATATATAGTAAAGTGTAATTTATTCCTGTGATCAAAGCTGAGTTTTCAGCATCATACTCCAGTCTTCAGTGTCATATGATCCTTCAGAAATCAATTATCAGTGCAGAAATTATTATCAGTGTTGAAAACATGAAATGACATAATTATGACATAAGCTTTTGGTAGTTTTAATAATAAGGTCCTAAAATTGTCATAGCAACTATATTGTACAAACTTTTGATGAATATGATGCACTACTGCTACAAAATCAGTGAAAAATGTGTTGATATCATGTTTCTATTTTCAGAATTAGGTTGTTTTTACACAATTTGGGTGGATGGGACAGTATAATTTTAGGTGATTGGGACAGTGCTTAAAGGCTTTGCTAATTAAGAAAATGATCAGCCTTGCAATAGTATATGCATTGTATATGCTCTAAATCAGTGTTCCCAACCATGTGCAAGCTCTAATCAACCACTAAAATATTCATGAAGTAGATAGATTTTACTAAAGTAAAACAACCAAAACTATTTTTATTTATTTATTTATTTTTACTGATTTTAAAAGGTTTGTGCAGGTTAAATGTGTTCGTCAAACAGTTAATTGGTGATGGGCCCACCCTCATCTCATCCAAATGTTACCAAAAAAAAAAAAAAAAAAAAAAGGTTTTGGATCAGTTTAAATAATTTTTGTTTTGTATGAATTTTGGACCTAGAGCATGTTTTACTTGTTTACTTGATTTTTAAATGTTTTCAATGATTTTTGGACTTCAAGCCTTCTTTTGTGAATGGATTTATGAACTGAGAAATAAAGTTAAACAAAAATAAACATGGACTCTTAATGATGATGAACAGAAAAGGAAATATTGCATATAAAATTATATCAAACGATGAACTAACTTGTGCAATACAGTAAATATGCTTACACTACCCTAAATCAATGGATAGATGTGCTGTCCCAATCACCCAAATGTTACCAAAAAAATTATTTTTGCTCAGTTTACAGAAAAGTGTATGTCACACATACTTTCATTATAATATACAACTGTTTCCTCCTCAAATGGATAGTTAACATCTTAAGTATTACAGAAATGTATCATGTGTTGAGCGGATGTTTTTCATTTATGGCAAGAAACCTTGCAGAAGGCGGAAATTCAAAAACTGTCCCAATCACCCTTAATTCACCCCTAAACCATTTTACATAGCATTTGTAGCATAAAAAAAATAAAAAATAAAAATAAAAATAAAATAAATAACTATATAGTAAAATATGAATATTGTTCATCCCCATTGCCCAGTTTCCTATTCCCACCTGTCAGGCTTGATTGCTGCTGGTAGACTGCCATTTCTTTTCATGTCATTTTCATGTACCTTTATTAAGAGCCACAGGAATGTCAGCGGTAATTAAACAGCATGAGATGTCTGACCAGCTGTTGCCCTCGCATGTTGCCAAGTGGGTGGTTTCACACGGCGGGAAATTTGTGCATTACATTTTAATTGTTTGGTGTTGGTTGCCCCAAACTCCAGTGCATTCTGGAATCAAAAAGAATATTATAATGCTGTTTATGCAGTTATGGAGCTGTAATGAAGAGGGAAAAGTGTTTACCAGCCGGCGCAACAAGATGCGTTACACGAGTGTGACATTCGGGGACCTGCTGGATGGTGATTACACCATTGTGTTTTTTGAGCAATTAGTCATTAAAATGCCACAGATTGAATTTGTAGAGCAAACACAAGAAATGGTGCAATCAGATGAATTTGCATGTTCTAGCTGTAAACCCTGATGGCTTCATAAGGTAAATCAGGATTTTAATTAGTTTTTAAGTGGCTGGTGTCAGATCAGGTCCAGGATTTGTGGCCTCCGTCTTCCCATCGATCGTGTCAACGCGCAGCATACGGTGTGAGGAAGCTGCTCTCAGCGTGAGAGCGTGTCAGGTGACTGTTCCTGCATCTATAATACATGACTGTGGCACTTCTGCTGCTGCCATGACGACAGGGAGGGGAGGAGCTCTGCTGCCTCAGTGGGATGAGGGCTTTAATCAGAATCTCATGAATTATGCATGAGTTCCTCCTCTTCTCATGTGGCTAATGACTGGGGCTCTTAATGCAGCCGCATATGCGCATAAACCCTCCAAACAACTGATTTTACTCAACATAAGAACTACTTACTTGTGTAAACGCCCCAATAAAAGTACATAGAATAAACAACAAGTATTAAGTTCCTGGTTGATGAGTGCTGATCTTCCAGCTCTGCGCTCTTATTCTATGGCGGACGGTAAATCAAGACCTGTCAATCTGAGCGATCAAACCAATCCAAGCGCTCTCCAGCAGTAAAACAGTGTCCGATTGGTCCGATTGCTTTAGCAAAGCAGCATGTCAATGTCAGTCCGTGGTCTACGCATCGTCTTATGTTGAGTTAGAGACCACCTGCTCTAAATAAAGATGTGATCTACTATGGTTTACTAATGTTTCACAAAGTTACAAACCAAACCATGGCGCAAAAACATACGTATATTATTCACACGTGTGTCGGGGGGCGCTGTTTCATACAAATACTTGGTATAGTTTGGTCTCTAACTGAAACAAATATGCTTGTTGTATTCTGGTAGTTGAGACCTCTTCAATGACATGACTATCTGTTAATGTACTATGATTTTACAGATCACATTTTCATGTACAGCAGTTATTTTTTCACACTATGGAAATAGAGGGGTCCTGAAAACACAAACTTTTCAAAACGGGTTTCAATATTTTTAAAAATGATACTGTTATCATCTCCGTGTAAACTACAAAAATGTGAATTTTTTAAAAAGGTGACGTCATGCGCATGTGTATTTTGTGTTCAGTCTATGGGCTCGTAGTGTTTTTTTTTTTTTTTAACAAAGTGACATCGCCATCTACTGGCCTGGCATGAATACAGCATTTTCAGTAGTTTTTGCAGATCCTTCTGAACAGGGATCATTTTGACAATGTTGTCATCTGTACGTGAAAAAAAAGAAAGACTTTTCCATTTTTAGTATATTGTTGTTGTGGAAATGTACCTTAAAATTATACAACCTGAGTCATCTCTAACTAGCATCACTCATCTAGTCATTTACATAAATTCATTAAAAAAAAAAAAAAAAAATCCGAAATCTTATTGTGGTTATTAAAACAATGTCAACCAAATAATCAAATCCCGGAAAGCAGCCCGTGAACACAATCAGAGGTCCTGAATTAATAGACATGTTAATTTTCTAACACCTGTTCATCAAAAACACCTGTTAGATCATTCAGCTCAGAGGAAGACATGGCCTCAATCCCATAATCCTCTGCTCTATTCTCTCTGACAGCTATCAGACCTACGCAGACACACTTAGACAAGCTGTATCAGTGGCATTAGACAGATTACTTTCTTATCTAAATTGAAATGACACCGAACAATAATGAAGCTCTCTGAATGTCTCAAAGGGGTGTTTGCATTTCAAATATATGACTAAAGAGATCCTCTCATTGTGTGAGTGAAACGACTCAACTAAACTAACACTAAATGATCAACTTGTAATTTGAACTTTGAAGCATTAACAAGATATATATATATATATATATATATAATATATATATACAGACAGAGAGAGAGAGAGAGAGAGAGAGAGACCGTGTGAAAGAAATTGATTTCTAAGAAAAAAATCCTACATTAATCCTGTGGAAGCCTTGACCGTGAAATAGTTTTCACAGAATCTTTGACTGACAGAAAACGTTCGGAATGACATACTTTTTTCTGAAAGAAGGTGGTTTTAATTTTAAGCATGCATGGAATACCCAGATGAGCAAATGGGGATGAGAACCATTCAGAACTGAACTGAAAATATCCATTATTGCAATTCAGTTCCTGAATTCTGGAGTTCTCAAACAGGATGTAGAATCCAAATTTAAATTTGAATTAAATGTATCAGAAGTAAGATGGAGAGAAATTCATCTCTGTATTTTTAGTTTTTAATAATACATTTTGCAACATGTTATTAGATGGTATTAATAATCAAATTGTTTGATTACAAACCTAACCTAAATTTCCACCTAAATTAGTATTTAATGTATATATACACAACCATTAATACTTTTATTCATCAAGGATGCATTAAATTGACCAAAAGTGACAGTAAAGACATATATATGTCACAAAAGATTATATTTCAAATAAATGCTGTTTTTTTTTTTAACTTTCTATTTATCAAAGAATCCCTGAAAAAATAAAATGTATCAGTTTCCACAAAAATATGAAGCAGCACAACTGTTTTCAACATTGATAATAATCATAAATGTTCTTGAGCAGCAGATCATCATATTAGAATGATTTCTGAAGGATCATGTGACACTGAAGACTGGAGTAATGATGCTGAAAATTCAGCTTTGATCACAGGAATGAATTACATTTTACATTACATTTACACAGAAAAAGGCTGTTTAAAAAAAAAAATCATATTTTTTTTACTGTATTTTTGATCAGAAGAGACTTCTGAAAAACATTTAAAAAATTTTAGCGACCTGAATGGTAGTGTAAATATAAACAGTATAATTAATTACAACTATAATTATAACAACTATAATTATTTAACATGGTTTTTATGTAACATTGTGTGTGTGTGTGTGTGTGTGTGACATTATATATGAAATTCATAAATATCTATGTTTTTTCCTGTCGAAAATCCTGTTGTGTGATTGTTTTAAAGTGTAATTCAGTAAATTCCTCTTTCTGTCATTCCAATTCATTTTCCAACTCAACATCCTGTGGAGTAAATTAAATTCATATTATATCTTCCTGACTGAAAGGGAGTCAATCCTGGTGGAAAACTGTATCGCACAGTGCAGTTCGCTCAACTTGACCTTCTATGCTGACACTCAAACATATGTAATATCAACACCATTATTTGGTCAGCATTATTTGACCAGACCTTTAATGATACCTGGATGCCATTTTCTGAACATAGTGCAGTTTGAAACATTTGTGCTGCATGTTGCATGTTGTCCATTCAGGACAGTGAAGCAACACTTCAGCGCTCCTGGTTCTCCAGCTCATCCCTGAACAGATGCATAACATTAAAACATCTGACTGCAAGATTTAATAAAATCCTGAATAATGCACATCATATTTGCATTGAACCAAGAGAGTTAAAACTGATGTCCTATCCCAGTTATTAAAACCAGTCTTCTGTAGTTTCCCCCCCCAAAAAACATTGAACTGTTTTGACAGATGAAAATATGATGGCTAAAATCATTAGCTGGAGAAATGATGGATGTATTGGGAGAAGAGAATGTGAAATCAGAGGAAAGACTGGACACCCCAGCGATGAGATTAGATAGATTAGAGGAGCGAGAGGAGTCACATCCTATTCCTCTGTCAGGAATCTTCTCGCTCTCTCTCACTCTGACAAATTGAATTTAACAGTTTTGACAGTCTTTCCCAGAAACTGAATTTTAAAGCTCTGAAATGCTGTCCCGTCTTGCCTTTGGCTCAGCATACATGATGACGTTGACTGAGCGATTGGTGACAGATGGAAACAATCAGGGATTGGGTCATGATGATGATAATAATACAGGACAGAAGAAAAACTTATTTTTGCATAAATCTGGTCATCAATATCATCATCTGCTGTTTTGCTTGAGTGCAAAAGAAATGAGAATGGTATTATAGTTACCTAAAACTAAAACCATAAAAACATTTTGTTACTTGAAATAAAATAAACTTTAACTTTAATTTTTATTTTGCCAAGTAAACATTTTTCACTTTCAGTTAGTTTATCTTGATGTACAATAACAACTAAAATAAAAATTAATAAAAACAAAACTAAATTTAGCTGCAAGTAACAATTATAATCCATAATCATAATCCATGATGAGTTTTAACTGCAAAAATTAGTAATTAAAGACATTTTTTAGATGATTTTCATCAAAATAGTTGAATAATCATTGAAAAATCATTGATAAAATTGTTTGTAATGTGATTTAATTGCTTAAAACTTTTGATCAATAGGTGGCGCTACCATGATATTGATGTTGTGCGGTCAGTGAGAGGTGTCAATCAAACACACACAGTTTGGTATTAATATGCAGGGTTACAGCGTCAGAATGAGTTTGGCATCACGCCAACAAATCTGTTGATGTGTTATTCGAGAAAAGTTTGGTCAATCAAAAAACTTTTAATAAAATTTTGCCGGCATAGTCTGAAGATGATCTGATCAAATTTGGTGAAAATCAGACAAACGGTCTAGGAGGTGTTCAAAAAAGTATGTTTTCCACAAAATTCAAAATGGTGGACAGCAAGTGTGACCGAATATGGCATAATTGGTATCATTGTTCTAGCTATGACTCAAGGAATCTGTCAAGACCAGTTTCATTACAATAGGTAAATTAGCATTATTAAAAATGTTATTATAAATTTTGACCAGAAGGTGGCACTGTCTCAAAACCTTTTAAGTAACATTGATGCCAATGACACATACCGAGTTTCATAACAATATGCTAATGCGTTCATAAAATCTAGCATTTTATGGCAAAATTCAAAACAGACGATATGGAAAAATTGACTTTAACTCGGTACGCTGCACTGAATTAAAAGAGTTTTATGATTTTTTGCGCAAACTGTTCAGAAGTTACAAGTAAAAAACTGACCAGTAGGTGGCGCTGTGCCAAAATGCTGCATGTAGCCTCAAGTCATGCTTGTGAGGACGTGTACCAATAGTTGCCCCAGTATGCCAAAGTGGTGTGGAGATATAGGCTGCATCTGAAATCGCATACTTCCCTACTATATAGTAGGCGAAAAACAGAGAACATAAAGTGGCTTTTTAGTGGCTGTGAAGTAATTACTTTTTTTAACTTTAACTAAGATTAATAAAGGATTTAGAATACTTTTTCATTGTTAGTTCATGTTAACTAATGGAAACGAATCCAGACTTCAAAGTTCTGCTACACAAGACCAACCTAAACCTGCAGATATTGTATAACCGTTCCGATTCCTGGACTATCAAGATACTACGATTCCAGATGGCATGAATATTTGATTACTGTTCAGTTTTTTAGAGGTTTTGGTGTGCAGATGTGAAGAATTAAAAGCGCAATATTAATGCAATCCGTCTGCACAGACGATTTTATACATGTTGCTCTAGGAATAAGCCTTTATTTAAAAGAACGATTATTTGGCTCTAGCAGAGAAGAACACGGAACAAGTCGGAGACAAATATCTACCACGGCAAATTATCAGCCATCTCTGAGCCAATTACACGCAGAGATGAGCTTTAATAAAAGTGAGCCAACCTCCGTCTACCCATCATCCTCGGTGAATGTGGTTTTCATGATCACCGCGCTGACTGTGAGCCGTTTGATTTTGTTTAGCTCACCAGTGCTGCCGAGGGCCTCTCACGGAGCTGCCAAACAAACTCAAGTGTGTCCACTGTGTGAAAATGACAGATGAACCATCAATCCTCTGGCCGAGGGTCCTCTCACATTCATAATCAGAGTCTGATTGGGGAAAAATGCCCCACTTGATTCCCAGGGTGCACTGCTTCAGTCTGGACTCGAGGACACACTGCAGCTCAACTTCAGTGCACTGATGCTCCTCGCAGCTTCGGCCTGTGGACAGAATTACACAATTCAGAAAGTCAACATGAACTCAAAACTGAAACTTACTTTTCATAAAATGCATTCCTGCTAGTGAATGATTCATCAGTTCATGTTCCTGTCCGGACCACAATCCAAGGCTGTCTTAACCAGTTTTGTTATGGTCTTTTTTAATTTAAAATATTTAAAGGATTTAAATCGATTTAAGGGAATGAAGAAAAAGAAAGATTCCAATTTTTTTTTCGTAAATTAATCGATTTGAACTATTTGTAAATAAAAAAAATAAATTTGTAAAATAAATAAATAAAAAAAGCACAATGTCTAATATGTTGAAAACGCAAAACAGCAAAATGTTTGTCTCGTCATTCAGTTATGAATTACATAAATAGCATATTCAGCCTAGACGTTCAATTCAAAATGGCAAAATTTGACAAAAACAATTGAGTAGTTTGCATCGCTGGATATTACTTTTGGTTGTTACATTGACAACATGTTAAAATATGCTATCAATGTGTTAAATCATGCTAGCAACACGTTAGCAACATATTAATCATGTTAGCATCATGCTAATCATGCTAGCAACATGTTAAAACATTATAACAACAAACTAATCATGCTAACAACATGCAAGCAATGTGTTAAATCATGCTACATGCTCATGTGAACAACAGGGTAACGGCATGCTAATCATCCTAGCAACATGCAAGCAATGTGTTAAATCATGCTACATGCTCATGTGAACAACAGGGTAACGGCATGCTAATCATGCTAGCAACATGCTAAAACATGCTAGTAACGTGTTAAGTAATGATAGCAACATGGAAGAACATGCTTTTTTTTACTTTTTCTGAGTAAAACCTTCAAACTTCAAGCTTTTTAAAGTTATTGTAAACATTCAGACCTGACTTTCTCAAGCCGACATCAAAGTTTGTCATCAAACTTTACTCATCTAGTTTAACATTTCTCTTGTAAAACAGTTGTTGAATATTTAAAAGTTTAGCTAATTTAAATCTTACCTCACGTTATTGTATTTTAAACCTGAAGTACAAGTTCTTGTATTTAAAATGTATAAACAATATCACATGAGCAAAAGTGCTGTTTTTCCGAATATCAGCACGTTTGCAAAATTCAATAAACAATAAGGCTAATAACTGGCTATTAAGTGACTTACGTTTTAGACACAATATTGTCAACATTGTCTGTTTTTCCTCTATTTTGACAATTAAAATAGTTCCAAACAGTAGAGCCATTGCGCGTCTTTTAGCAACACAGTTTCATCGAATGAATCTGCGTTTTCGAACACTTCGTTCTAATGACTCGACTCACTCAGTCACTTCTGCTTTGTCTCTGAATGCATCAGCCATTTTGAACGAATGATTCAATGACTAACTCGTTAAGACAATGATTTGCTGCCACCTACTGGCAGTTTTAGTATCATTTCATTTTAGCTGAGGGTCTAAGGGAGGAAGACTGAATGCCGTTTTTGTTTTAAATCATGATTGTAACAATAGTTCTGGTTAAAGAGACAGAATGCATTTATAAATAGACTATTAAGAGTGAAACATTATAAATATAACAGAGATAAAGTAATTGCAGTTGCATTGCATACAATGTTTTTGTCTGTCTGAACTTTACACCATCACAAATTCATCATGGTAAATGCATTGTTTTTTTCCCACTGAATATCCTATTTGACTTCTGCATCATGTTAAGGCAGTAAAAATGGCTGTGAATCAATAGTGTTAGTACAACTAACCATGTGGGTTTTAAACAGTATAGATTTGCATAATGCTTTAAGTGTCTTGATGAAGAGCAACCTTATGGGGACTGAACTTACAACCTTTCAGTTAACAGCCCAGATCTTTAGCAGCCACACCACACAATTTCCTTTAGCTATACTGTATATATTAACATAAACATATCTGCTTTGTAAAACACACACGCTTCTACTGTATATTCTGTAAAAACGCCACTAATGTGGAATTGAAAGTTTAAACAACTCCTTACAGCCTTTGTTTTTCCTGTTGGCACATCACTGCTGTCATTATACAGTTTCCTGAAGCCAGACTTTTACAACCATGAATTTCATGATTTGCGTGTGCAAACAGCATCAGTTCAGAGGTAGATGATTACAGTCAGGTGACATTTTAATGTCAGCGCTGGATGTTTTCCGTCAGCGAGCGTGTTTAGTGAAATTGTCGGGTCCTAATGCACAGCAAAACCTACACAGCCTCTTTCTCTCGCTCTCGTCTCCTCCTGTCGATATCCAGTTCGGAGGAGAGGTAATTTTGTCCCTGCTGTTGCCATAGTGATTTGTGTTGCACGAAGGAGGCCGTATGTCTCTCACGAGGAGGCAGGTATATGATTACAAGAGAAAAAGGAAAAGCCTCTTTGATATGATGACGATTTATGGTTTTAATCAGAGGGATTGAATATCACACAATACTTTCTCTAAGGACTGCACACAGATGCATAAAAATACCTGACGCCCCATGAAATCTGACCTCTGGCGTGACTGGCAAACACATTATTATTAATGTTTTGGGGGTTAAATGTCTGTCTGGCGTTTATCGATTGACGTGCATTTAGACTGGAACCAGTAACATTTTGGCCTCAATCAAGGATTGAGAGAGAATGATGATGATGGCACATTTTACCTTGTACACAATGACACTCTTTTTTTTTCTTGGCTGTTTGGGAAATGGAAATACATGGTTAGAAACATTTCCAGAGTAGTTGTAAATATTCTACATATATTTATGAGCCAGACGAGCTGTTCTAATGAACGCCGTAGGGTTCTGATTTTGTCTGCAGTTGAACAGAGTAAATATTTGCTTTAGTAATAAACTAGCAAAGCCCATGCAGCGCATCCTACAGATCCTGTTCCAACATTAAAACAAGACAGAGGACACACCGGCTCCAGAGTTTGATGATTTGTTTAGCCCCATAAGGGAAATAAAATCTCAAACTAAATCCCTATTGTTTCTCACAGACAGAAATGAGTTGAAAGATTTTCTGTGGAAGGCTTTCTCTTGGAAAAAGACCCTAGTACTATGTAATTTCTCTATGCTCTTAAAAATAAACTTGGAAAACTTAAAGGGATAGTTCACCCAAAAACTAAAATATTCTGTCATCATTTACTCGCTCTCATGTCATTCCAAACCTGCAAGACTTTCGTTCATTTTCAGAACACAAATGCAGATCTATTTAATGAAATATGAGAGATTTCTGTCTCTCCATTGAAAGATGGTTTAATCAAATCTCTGATGCTTCAAAATGTTGATAAAGAGGTTGTAAAATAAATTCATATGAATCAAACGGTTTAATCCAAGTCTTTTGATGAGACACGGTCACTTTATATGATGAAAAGATTTAAATTACGCTTTTATTCACATAAAAAGACCAGAGAATATAAACGGTAACTCAACCCTACTTGTTTGATGAACAAACCTTTGCTGGTTCAAAGTGATCGTGACTCTTCAGATCTCTACGATCTCTTTATGGACATTTTGGATGAATAAACTTTTAATGGAGGGATGGAAGTCTCTTAGTGTTCACATAGAAGAACCTTTCAGCAAACATTTCTTAAAAGAACCATTTCTTAGTGTGAAGATCATTTTAGAAATCTAAAGAATCATTTTCCACTATAAAGAACCTTTTGTGCAATGAAAAGAATCGACACTCTTAAAAATAAAGGTTCCAAATGGGGGTTTTCACAGCAATGCAATTGAAGAACCATTTTTGGTTCCCCAAAGAACCTTTCATTGGACAGTTCTTAAAAGAACCATTTTTTCTTAGTGTGTAGAACATTTTTTTTTTTTAAAATCATAAAAAAAAAAAAAAAAACTTTTTTTCCACTATGAAGAACCTTTAGTGCAATGAAAAGATTCCATGCATGTTAAAGATTCTTAATGGAACCATCAATGCCAATAAAGAACTTTTAAACATCTCAGCTGCGCTCAGATTTGCAATCAAAAGTCAAGGATCTCAATATGAACTCAAATATTTCTCATCCAACTCTTCAAGCCAAAATGACCTGTCATTGACATTCACTGTATAACTCTATACTCTCTCATTACTCTGCAACTTTGTTTTTACACTCTTAAAAAATGAATGTTCTTTACTGGCATCAACGGTTCCACAAAGAACCTTTATCATCCATAGAATCTCAACGGTTCTTTAAAATGGAAAAAGACTCTTCAGATTATTAAAATGTTCTTCACACTTTTTTTATTTTAAGAATGGTTCTGGGCCATTGCTTTCAAAACCCTATTGGAAACTTTATTTTTAAGAGCGTTTTAACTATGGACTCATTTTAGTTTTATTCCTGTTACAGTATTTTAAGAGAAACATCAGAGACAAAATTGATACTTCAATGAAAAATAACTGAGTCTCTCGAGGGCCCTCGAAGCTTGTAGACTGATAGATTGCACTTCAAATCCCTTCTCAAGAACTCCTTTAGTAAAAATAGTGCAATAAAAATGAATATATGGAAATTGTGGGATGGGAAAAAAACTCTGCCATTAGACTGATTTTCACAGCAACAGGCCCCTGTATGTAATTATGTAGACAGAATTTAGCTGATTTTTCAAAGTAGGACATTCAAACAAACAGCCTCCAAAACCAAACAATATTATTCAGAAAGACTGAGATAATTCTGCCTTTATTCTGACAGCATGGCTTGTATGCCGAGAGCCAGAGTTGCTGTACATGACCCAGCTGCCTGGCACATTAGCAAAATGACCATAAACGTGCTGTTTACGCTGCGAGCGCTTCCCTTTCACTCAGGCGCTGAACAAACCCTCTGCTGCTATAACATCTTTCTCTCGCTCTTCCATCTCACGGCTGAAGAATGAAAAGAATTACATGTCATGCATGTTTAATGCGCCTTTTTATTGCAGCCAGAAACTTGCGTATTGCAACAAAAGTTAATGGCTCTTGCAAACGAGCGAGGCAGATGACGGACGTTTCTATTGGATGACGGCGGAGAGGACTGACTTAAATTAATGACTCCCAGCAGGCAGAGAGAGGACGCCTTCGGGAAAACTCTCAGAGCGTTTCTCATCACTGTGCTGCCAACAGATTGAAGGAGAATCATCCATGAGCCTGCAGTGAGCTCGAAATGAGGCATTTTAGATGCCGACCTAAGAAGAGACTCAGATCTTGTTCAGGCGGGCAGCAAAGTCTGATTTTATTCTGGTTTATGTATTTGGTTTATATTGTGAACCAAGTAGCTCGGAGAAAGCATTCCAGGCTAATCCTATAAGAATTCATAACTATTCATATGTAAGGTTTCTACTTATGTTTTTGTATTTTTGGATATATATTGAAACGTACAATAAGGCCCTGTTTAGACCTGGTATTAAGATGCGTTTTGGTCGATCGGATCACAAGTAAACAACGCTAAATACAGGTGTAAACGAGGTCTAAAATTGCACTTGGGCACTTTCAACCACTTCCAGAGGTAGATGAAAATGCATTCGACCGGATTGCTTTCGTAGTGGAAACGCTCATGTGGTCAAATGTGTTCAAACAGACACAAAAGATGCCTGCTCTCTGCCTGCTGACTTAAAGGGTTAGTTCACCCAAAGATGAAAATAATGTCATTAATTATGTCGTTCCACACCCATAAGACCTTCGTTCATCTTCAGAACACAAATTAAGATATTTTTGATGAAATCCGATGGCTCAGTGAGGCCTGCATTGACAGAAGTTAATTAACACTTTCAATGCCTAGAAAGGTAGTAAAGACATATTTAAAACAGTTCATGTGACTACCTTAATGTTATGAAGCGACGAGGATACTTTTTGTGCACCAAAAAAATAAAAAAGCAACTTTAATTAACAATATCTATTGATGGGTGATTTCAAACACTGCTTCATGAAGCTTCGGGGCTTTACGAATCTTTTGTTTCGAATCAGTGGTTCGGATCGTGTATCAAACTGCTCCGGTCGCGTTCATATGTAAATTGCGTGAGCTTATTTTGTCCATTAGATTGAAAGATCTGAAAAAATCCATACATTTACCCACCCATAGACCAAAACGCATCTTAATATCAGCTGTAAACAAGGCTTAAGTATTGACTGCATCTGAAACATAAAAGCACAGCTTCAGAAATGTAAAAATTGTATAAATCCTAAATATTATACTCTTAAAAATAAAGTTTCCAAAAGGTAGTTTTTGTAGTGATGCAATAGAAGAACCATATTTAGTTTCCCCAAAGAACAGTTCTTAACAGAAACAATTTTTGTCAGTTTGAAGACCATTAAAAAAATCTAAAGAACCTCTTTTCACTATAAAGAACCTTGAAAGGTTCCATGGATGTTAAAGGATCTTCATGGAATGTCAACAAAGAACCTTTATTTTTAAGAGTGCATGAATGTACATTTTACAATCATATAAGCAATCCTTTGAAACTAGCTGAATACAGAACCAAATGAACTTGATATAATGTCAACTTAGTTAAACATGTTAAATACATGTTAAATACAATTTGATTAAATACAATAAAGTCAACCTATTCAATATTCTATAAAGCTAAAATGACTCAAAAACATTTGTCTAAACATCTCTAAAGTTGTTTTTATGTAAAATGCATACATTATAGACGCTGCCAATAATGCGATATGTGTATGAGATTTAAAGCACAGCCTATGAATGTGTAAAACATAGTAGGCTAATGCCAGCAATGCTTATGTTGACTTACGAGTTCTTGATGCAAGATCGACACAACACTACTGAAAATTCAGCTTAAACCAGCCTAAGCTAGTTGGTCTCCAAGCCTGATCGGTTTAGGTTCAGCAGGGAATGACAGCATTTTAAATTTTCCATGCTTTCTTTCTATGATGACAGCTTTTCACAGTAGCTGTGGAAGAAAACTGACAGTAAATCCTAAAGATCGGATTTAAAACACAAATCTAACAAAGCCTTGAATAGAGTCAGGGTCATGCGTGTGCAAGAAATTCAATCCACCCGCTTGTGCAAATTCAAATTCAAATGCAAATTCATATTTCACACATGAGAGAAGCGTTACTAGTCCAGGACATGGAACTGTCCATTGAATTTATTATTACACTGAATTACTGACACAAATCGTGCTCTGGATGTGAAGTGCCCATGCAACTTGACTCTATCAATAGAGATTCCAAACATATAATGCAAAATATTAAACATTTCTCATTTTGTCCATCAACTTTAATGGATATTGTTTCACTGAGCTTGTTGCAATGGATTCTGGGATACATTAGACACTGGCCAAAATGCAATTAACTGCAAAAATGTTTACATAAACAACATAAAACAGAGCCAGAGTGTCTCTGAGAGTTTAAAAGGCTGCGCTTCAGGATTCAGATCCACAGACGCAGCCCTTGTTCTTTCTCTCTGTCTGTACAGAATCAGAGATGAGGGTCCGTGTTACAGAAGGGCCCTGCGGGTTCATCTTTAGAAAGCATTCATGTGTAGAGCTTTGATCTGCACTTCAGCCCTGGAGTTTGTGTTCATCATCCGGCGAGTTGATTAAAAGTCTTTCAGATCAAGAGTTTCTCTAATCGCACAAACACAAATCAGAGAAACTTTCTAAAGTGCATCACTTTCCTTAATCTGCACTTATACCAGTCAAAAGTAATACATAATTAAGATATTTTTAATGTTTTTGAAGAAGCTCACCAAGGCTAAATACACAAGACAAAAGTACAGTAAAAATTCTGAAATTTTATTACAAATCATTCTAATATGCTGATTTGCTTCCACAAAAATATGAACTGTTTTCAACATTGATAATAATCAGAAATGTTTCTTGCACCCAAAATTTTTTTTGCATCATTTTCCAGAACAAAAACACACTGCACATGTTCAAACATGCATGAAAACACTTCAAGCCACTCATGTTTGCTCTCTTGAATCTCCTGCATCTGTTTCATTTTGTTCTAGCTGGTTTAACATTGCCAAATTAACACTCCTAGTTGTTCAAACAACCCACCAATAAGTCAGTTGTGAAAACATGCTTATTAATACTTGCATAAGTCCACAGGCTTTTCACATCCCAGATATTCTGCCTGGAAATTCCCGGTTACTATTTTGCCCTTGAGCACGACACTGAACCCTGTGGCGTGTGTCCTGTCATAATGGATAAAAACCCATGTCTGCTAAATGACATATAACCAATAAAAATAACCCTGTTGTGAAATGGAGACAAAGTTATTAATCTGTATAGAGATGAAACAGATTAAGTGTGATTCATGCTGGTTAATGTCTAGAGAGGAGATGAAGGTTATTGAGATGCTTATTGCTAAAGAAAACACAGAGACGTTAATGCGTCCACACTGACCAGTGCTACTCCTGCAACGACTCATCTGTGAGTTTGCATTAATGAGCGTGTTCTCATTCTCGAGGTGAAATTAAATCACAAACGCAGTAATAAACAGATATGCTCCCTGACGGCACTAAACTTGCTCTCCACAAACACTAAGTGTTCATTAAGATTACTAGTCAGTTGTGTTTTATGTAAAGTAGCCCCCTTTTTAACTCAGAAAAACACATAATTGTGTCATTTCACTCACACGCTGAGGTTAGCTTTGCTTTTAAAGCCCCACATAAAGCTGCCAAAAAACAAGAGGTTAGGAAAGTAAACATGTTTTGCTGGGAGTAAAATGATAAGAGAGTAAATCAACATCTCACTTTGACCTTTCATCTCAGCTGAGGTCGTCAAACAAACCCATCAGTACTGCCTGAAGCTGCGGAATAAGTGCATTTATATTTACACCTGCATATCCAAACATCATTTAACTCTCTGTATAAAGTCTGCAGCTCATTCTGACCGAGAACCGTCCACATGACCGGAAGAAACCGTCTGACTGACACGTAAAGTGACCAACCATAGTTAATTTGATTTTTTATCATCTTTCTACATTGCATTTTGTGTACAAAAAAAATATCCATATTTAACAATTTATGAAGTAAAATATCTAGAATTCCGCCAGAACGCCTTCCGTATACGAAAAAAACGGAACTGGCGTCGCAAATGTTTTTCCGTAAGTTGAACAGGGAAGGCGTAGGACGTGGCATTACATTACATTTACATTACATTTATGCATTTGGCAGACGCTTTTATCCAAAGCGACTTACATTGCATTATACTGTACATTTGCATCTGAGTATGTGCAATCCCTGGGATCGAACCCATGACCTTGGCATTGGTAGTGCCATGCTCTAACCACTGAGCTACAGGAAAGCCTGGCGTAAGCGTTTTGAACTGCGAGAGTTTTACACTTTCTTCCCTAAATTGAATACAGAAGGCGGTCTGGCGGAAGCTAGATATTTTACTTCATAACTTGTCAAATATGGATTTTTTTTTTTTTTTTTACACAAACGCATCGCTTCGCTTCAGAAGGCCTTTATTAACCCCCCAGAGCTGTGTGGAGCATGTTTATGATGGATGGATGTGGATGGAGGCACTTTCTTCAGCTCATACTTGTTGATCCCGTTCACTTCCATTATAAAGCTCGGATGCGTCAGGATATTTATTAATATAACTCTGATTGTGTTCATCAGAAAGAAGAAAGTCATATACACCTAGGATGGCTTGAGGGTGAGTAAAGCTTGGGCTAATTTTCATTTGAAAGTGAACTAATCCTTTAACTGGATAGCTCTCCAGTGGTTTGCCTCCTATCGGATAGGATATTTGCTGTGAATATAGGAATTTTTTCCTCCAAATCAGCCCCCCAAATAGATACAAGAATTCCTTTATACCTGTTACGATCACGTTTTTAAATGAATTATTAGAAAATGTGTGTTTTGCTGTACATGTGTGTAAACTGCTGTCTACATAACAATTGCCTTTTGAGGACAATAAAGTAAAGTTAGTATGCAGTGTCCCCCAGGGGTCGATTCTGGGACCAATGTTGTTTTCCCTAAATATGCTTCCTTTGAGTTCATTTTTTCAGTATCTCTTACCACTGTTACGCTGACAATTTTCATTTTCCAATGAGTTTACATAACAAATATTCTTTAGATAATGTATGTGAATGCTATAATGACATTAAGCTTCGGCTATCTAATAATGTCCTTTAATTAAATGAGAGCAAAACATTTCTGATTATAGGCCCTTCCTCGTCATCTCTATCTACCCAGTTAGATCCTTTGCCCTTAAATTCAGAAGATCATGCAAAGAGCCTTGGGGTAATTATGGACTCATCTTTAAACATTAATAAGCAGATTAGTACTATTGTTAAGAGTTGCTTCTTTTACCTAAAATCAGTTTCTAAAGTTAAGCACTTTGTACTTTTTTGCAATGACTAGTTCTTCATTAAAAGCGATCTGTAGTTGACGTCTAGAAGTTGCATAAAACCTTAATCAGATTACAGCTTGCCATTTTTAAGACCTCTTGCCCTTTTCGTGTTCATTACACATCAGACAGTGACTGCAGGTCTGACACAAACATGACCCGTGTTCCTCAAGGCTTTAGTTGACATGTTCACCTATAGCGGGACGCCAAGATAAAACAAGGCAGGATGTTGCTCGGGGCACCTGACACTCTTCCTGCGTGTCATGTGGGCGTTTATTCTGAAGCTGATTGGCCGTCTGCCCCACAGGGTGGAATGCAGAAGAAATCGTTATCCTGTTATAATGAGGGTTCAAGAGCAGTGCACGCTGGGAAAGGGAACAGTCTGAGCCGCAGGTGACTACTGATGATTTCAGGAAATTAACAGGTTTAGAATAACTTGTCAACTAACAAGTCTGAAACAGCAGGATGTGGAACAACAGTTCCGCCTCAAAGACTCATATGAGAAGAAAGGGTGTTTCTTGCTTACTCACACAGTCATTTACAGTATTCAGAAATTTAACCCACCTTGAAGAGTGACAGTAGCTGTTTTTATCTAAAGCTGTGCATTTAACTTATTTGAAAATTGGAATTTTGATTAAAACGTTTGCGAATAAAGCACCATTTCCACCCCATGTGTTCAGTTTTTTTGTTGTGCACCGAGGGATTTATTCAGAATTTACTTCTGAATGTCTTTAAAACACATTTACATATACATGCCTGTGCTATTTATAACTATACAAATTGAGTAAATTTTAACATTTTAAATTTAGAGTTAAGTTTCACCAGTGAATTTTAGAGGCCTCTTAATGTTAATGAGTTCCAGTATAAATAAATACATAAATACAGTTTCTTAAATGAGTGTCCATAAGTAAAGTCTGCAGTATTTATGTCTGCAGGACTGCCATTGAGACGAATCACAGTGATAGGTTTGTACAGATATAAAATTATATAAAACTTTTGCGAAGATCAATCACATGATCTTTTGCGCATGGATAAATCTGCTCCATAAATGTCTTTCCATCATAGTTGTACAAGTCTTCTGACCAAATTTGAGCACATACGTCATTTATGCACAATTAAGATTTTATGTGCATCGTGGCATTTCCATCCAGTGTTTTTTAATGTGATATCCCAAAAGGTGCATAAAAATATGTCGATGAAAACATAGCTACAGTCAATTAAGTATGTAGAGTAGAAATCTTCTTGATTAAAACAACAGAATAATCAGAGTCGGGCCTGCAGTGACTCTTAAACACAGAGAGCGCTTTTGTTCCACAACTTGACTATTAAATGTTATTTCAGCAAACAGAACAGCAACATTCTCCCATCTGAAATGAGTTAGTTAGTGGTTTGTAAGGAAATAAACGTGCGTCTGTTGACACTGTGCTGTCAGATTATGCTCTCAAAAGACAAACGGAATTAAAACAACGAAGTACGAAGACCTTGAAAAGAAAGAGCTACAAGCATGTAGGGAAGATTTACATTCACTCCAGCTCTCTGATGATTACAGCCCTTGTGTGAGAGTGTGTGTAGTGAGTGCTGCTAACACACACACACACACACACACACACACACACACACAGTTGTCTGAAATTATCAAGCGGCATTCAGAATGCTGTAACTCTCTGTTTATATTCCAGATTCAAACAGAATATTTAATATTCTTGCCTTTTCTTTCTGAAATATGACCCGGATAAGTTACGCTTATTTTTCAGTCCTGGTCCGGTTAGATTCTGTCTCATTCAGATGTCTATAGGCAATTTTTTCCCTTTTCCCCCCCCCCCACACGATGCTTCAGATCTCCAGTTCCAGACTTCTGTATGCTATTATTATTAGATAATTATATTTTGCGGGAGCCCACGACTCATTTCTTTCTCCCGCTTCCCGCGCACATATAAGTATCTTCCCTCCCGCATCCGGATTCAAAACTTGTCCTGCACTCTGTTGCGTTGGGATGCATATTTGTCTGGTGGGGTGGGGGTGGGGTGGGGGAGGGGGGGGATGAGACGCTGAAATACAGTAAAACACCTCCCACTTGACCTTTACCGCTGCGAGGCATAAAGTGTCAGGAAGTGTTAGTCATATTGCACCGCCGGACAACAGATTTAACACACAGCAGATAATCACACCCTTCACTTCATCTCACTGGGCTTCAATGAAACCCAAAGAATGATGAATTTATAGAGCGCATTCACAGATACACTCATAAAAATACACAGCAACACATTCCCACACGCACGGAAGTCGAAATGAATCAAAATCATTAAAACTAAGAATGTAAAAACAAAAGCTAATTCAAAATATATATAAAACCACTACAATATGCCCAAAATAACACTGGTTATAGGGCATGTTTAATTGCTTCGATTTACTCTGGCATCTATAACTGTTTGCACAAAGTGTAAACAAGATGCTATCTGTATCTATTAATACTTATAGCATCTACTCTTTTTTTTTTTTTTTTTACAGTTAATGCAAATAGCTGCTATCATATTTCTTTCTCTAATAGTGGCAATCATTTTGCATTGTTCATAACTTATCGTAATTATTCATAATTTGTAAAAACACTTTAAAAATGAAGCGTTTCTGTCAACTAATGGAATTGTTCTCGCTGCATCTGAACTATTAAAAGCCGATGCAGATTTGAAGAGCTCATTGAATACTCTCAGCATGATAAATGAATCTCTTCAATAAACAAATGGTTCAATTTCAAGTTGCCTTTTTAGTGCAATAAAAGGATAATTAGGGACGTAACTGTCAAAAGAATCATTAACACGTTAATGGATTTGCAAATTGCGTTCATGTCTCACACTGCATGTTGGGGTCTTTTGCTCGTAGATCCGCGCTCGCTGATCCATCACTGTCTGCTGGAGGAGACTCTAATAGAGGAAAGTCTAATTCGGTCTGTTGCTGAAGGGAATGAAACTACAATTAGCAACTGGATTCCTAGAAAAAATCTCAGTTCAGTTCTGGACTCACAATGGGGAATATAAAACAGAATGTAACAGAAATGATGCTCTGGTAACATTCTAACCTCGTTTCAGAAGATTCCATGAAGATTCCGCAATCTTCAAAAGTTGCAGATGCAGAACACAGAGGGAAGTCAAAACATATCTGAGCTGTGGAAAAAAAGATACACACACACATACATACATACATACATGTATATACACACACTTGAGCAAACATGTTTATTTGCACTAGATTTCATTGCATTGTTTCAAATTTTCTTTGTTATAAGCACTTATTTTCCCAGCAGATAATGTTCTAGATATCATGTTAGCCATCTTTTGATCATCTTTTGAAATGCACTGCAAAAAAAGTTCTTCCTCAGTATTTTTGTCTTGTTTTCCAGTACAAATATCTAATGATACATTTACTGGAGAAGCAAAATGACTTTAGATATTAAGATCTCTGAAAAGAAAAAAAAAAAAAAAAATCACATTATGCTTAAAAAAGGAAAAAATTTTTTTTAAGGAAAACATGTTTTTTATTTCTTACCCCGTTTACAGATATTTTTTTCTTGTTGTAAGCATAAAATCAGTTAATTTTGATGCATTTTCCAGAAAACAAGACTAGCTGTGCTTTCCATGATGACGAGGAAGTTTCAACAAAGGATAAATAGATTTCCAGTACTGAAAATCTATTGCAGTAGCTCTACTACTGGATTTATTTGACAAATTGTGCAGCTTTCGGTATCCCTGTACAGATAAGATCAGCTCCATCTTGGTTTGTTGTTACAGAAAGGGTGAAACTAATTGGTTGGTTCTTGTCACATGACCTGCGGTGCACTTGTGGCATTCTGAAAAGTTGGTATTTTTTTGGTGTAGAAGGGTCTGAAAAAAACCTGACGCTCTATTGTTTACATTTAAAATAACAAACTTCAGCATCCAAAAGATGCGACGTGAATGGCCCCTTATACTGAATAATAATAATAAATATAGCTGCAAGTGGCCATTAAGGGGCCAGGCACAAAGAAGCAAGCAAGAAGTAAAATAATCAGTAAAATAATCAGTATTTCATAAGCTTTATTGTAGTTAGTGGCAATTTAATATTTTGTTCAGTTATAGCGCCACCAACAGGAGCAATACTCCCACCACTTTTTTTTTTTACTTTTTTTTTTACGTGTCTTCAGTGTGCCCATAAATGTCTAATTTGGTGAAAATATCTAATTTAGGAGTTATAAACATGTATGAGTACATGAAAAATGACCCATTCACAACTTTGATTGCATTTTTTTTTTTTTTTTTTTTTTTTGCCACTTACTATCAACATGTTTGCATGTGGGCTTTACCGTGTAGCCAGTGACCTATGTTTTCAAATTTCCTACGGTGGTTTCATCTCAATCGAACTATTGGTTTCGAAGGTATTCGCGAACGTTGTTTTAAAGCTAAATCACAACGTTGCACAAACCGTAAGGTGAAACCTTGCATGTTTGGTATCGTTGGACTTGGCAAGGATTCAGGAACCCCAATGAAAATAAGTCAACCACATCAAAAGTTATGACCATATGAATATTGGATTTCATCACAAACTTCTCAGGCTCCTTTAGGGCATCATGCTGATGACCCATACCGAGTTTCATAATGATATGCTAATGCGTAAAAAAAAAATACAGCACTTTGCTACAAAATGCAAAATGGCCGACGCCGAAAATGGCCAATATGGTAAAACTGGATATCATTCAACTCGGCATGCTGCCCTGTATCTAACAAGACCAATTTTGGCCAAACCGTTCGGAAGTTATAAGCAAAAATAGCATTTTTGCTATCTCCGGACCAGTAAATGGCGCTGTGCCGAAACGCAGCATGTAGGCTCAGGTCATGCTTGTGATGACAAGTTTGTTCAGAATACAATAACAAGTGTCGCGGAGATCATTCGGCATGCTCTTCTTCAAATTTGTTTGCGCGTTATTCAAGAACGGTTGGGTTTATCAAAAAGCTTTTGATAACTTTTTCCAGTACAGTCTGAAAATGATCTGATTTGATTTTCATGAAAATTGGAGCAACCATCTAGAAGTTTGAAAAAGTAGTATCTTTTTGGTGGGAAAATATCAAAATTTGAAAAGAATTTTGTTTCTAATGCTTATGGTTCAAAAGTTATTAGCGTAAACATGACTGAAAATTTGGACAAGTGGTGGCGCTAGAGAGTTTGATCTAGAGACACCAAATTAGCTGTAGTTAATGTTGGGACTTTCCTCTATCAGTGTGCCAAATTTCATAACTTTTGCACCTTCAGTGCTTGGACCCTAATAAAATAACTCTGGCAGAAATGATAGTGTGAGATCAGGGCCGGATTGGCAAAGCACTAACAGTGTCTACACCAGACATGAGCGGCGCAATGCGACAAAAGAAAATAGAACTCATTATAATCAGTGATGCTGTCTACACTGGACATGACATGACAAATTCTTGACGGTAAACTGATGCCCCGTTCTATTTTCAAATACCTAAATGAATCTGCAGTGGTCAGGTGATACAAGTAGGAACTCTCAGAAAATTCCCAGCTGTAACAAGTCCCAGTTGTAATTACGAGCTCTACAAGGACGTGAACGCTTTTTACAAGTTAAAATCTCTTAATTATAGCACTGTAATGCTGTTTCAATGGGACATTTCAACGCTCACACCTGTAAGGTTGTCAATCCCAAAACACTGACATTCTGAACGTAGCTTCTTTTAGCTAAGTAAGTAGTTCGCAGGAATCTGTGTTCATAATGAGCATGGTTCACAGTATAACGGAGAGAAATGAACGTTTCATAAAATTATATTAATGCATTTTGATCACTGCAAAGCCACACTTTATCTAACAAAAAATGTTTGTATAAAAAAACACCTTTTCCATCCTAAATGATCACAATACCATAATTAGACGTGGTATTTTTGGTTGCTTCCTTGCTTGCTGCATCCCATCATTACAAACACATTCAGCATGCGAGAAACGTGTGAAGAAAATGTGCAATGACTGAAAACGGCAAGAACAAAAGACACAAACACCTCGTACAGTCAACCCACACAAAAAATTTAATCCCCTTTCGTGAGGCATAAATGCTCCAAACTTTAATATGCTAAACGTGGGGATCCGTGATGACAGCGGTTTTTAATGTAAAAACCGTACGCCAACACGCCAAATGTTTCGTAAAAAGCCATGTCACTTATGACTTACATATTTAGAACACATACACCGAGAGATTTTAATATACTTATATATGTATTTGTTGTTATTGGTCATGTCTTTTTCTTAGTTTCCTTTTTTTTTTGTAATTGTTATTATTTTTTATCTAGACCAGCCAGATACAAAACCGATTTTTAGGATACAGTCACATCAGCACAAGACCGGTTTAGAAACAGTCCATCCTGCTGCGAATCGTCCTCATAGAAAATCCGGTCCGTTCTTCCTGAAAGAGCAAACGTTATTTGTATAGATCTATTTTTTTTTTATTTGTTATTGTTGTATAGACTGGTGCGATACGTATCCGTATATATCTCGTGTCTTCTGTGCAAAAGTCTTTGAAAAGTATTGGACATACACATTCACACACAGCGCTCACCTGGATGTTCACGAGTGTATCATCACCGCTTTTTTTGGGACAAATTCAGTCACCTCCTCCTTCTCCACCCTTGGCATCACATAGTAAACAAAAAGACTAACAAAAGAGACAGATTGCAACATTTCCCTAGCAGGACGGGACGTGTGCTTGTGACACAGCTAGCAGCATCCTCCGATGGTCGGTCTGTTAGATAAGGCACCGCTGCGTTACGGAAAAGGGCATGGTAACCGACTCTCTTTAGGACCGCAGGAGGAGGCAGGACAAGGTCAGACTGTGCTCTCAAATATGACACTGGACACAAGCTCTGTTCCAAACCCTAGTGAGCCGTCTATATGTCTTCTAAACCACAACGGGACTGATTGGAAACACTCTACACCATGGCACACGTATAACACTGCTCACAGACTCATCAAACAGATCGCAAACTAATTTCGACATTAGTATGTTGCAAGTTAACAACACAGTGGTTCTCAAACATTTTTGTTAATTAAAATAAAGCTGAAATAATATAAAATATAAATATTGGATGGAAAACTCGCCAAACATAATTTACTGAAATAAAACTACAGTTGAAATAAAAAGCTATTAAAAAATGTTCAGAGATATTTTTTAAAAGCTGATAAAATGACAAAAGCAAAACAGATACATTTAATGAGATTTTAATTTTTTTAATGAAAAAAATTAAAATATAAAAATACAACTACACTGACCCCCACACTGCCTTGAGTCAAAAAACCTCACCCCCATGTCTCTTCGGTATTCTGAGAGGGATATGGGTGTTGTTTTAACAGGATTAGCATTATTCATTTGTTTTTAACAAGATGCTAACATATTTAGCATGTTGTTAACATCATGTTAACACAATTAGCATGATGCTAACACGATTTACATGTTTCTAACCTTTTCAGCAAGATGCTGATAAGTTTAACATTATGTTAACACAGTTAACATGTCATTAGCATGATGCTAGCATGTTTTAACGCTTCATTAGATGTTGATAACATGCATTAACATGTTTTAGCATGCAGTAAGTCAATGCTAACACAATTAGCATGATGTTAACACGATTTACATGTTTTTTAATCTTTTTTAACAATATGCTAATAAGTTTAACACTGTGGTAACACCGTTAACATGTCATTAGCATTTTTTAATGCTTCACTGGGTGTTGCAAGCATGTTTTACCATGTTCTTAACAGGTAGCTAGGCAAAGCTAACATGATTTAACATGTTGCAAGCATAATGCTAATGTCTCTTACCTTTTTTTAACAAGATACTAATAAGTTTAACATTATGTTATCAAGGCTAACATGTCATTAGCATGATGCTAGCTTCACTGGATGTTGCTAGCATGTGTTAGCATGTTCTTAGCATGTAGCTAGGCAATGCTAACATGATTACACTGTACACATGAGCACCACGACACATGCATGTGATGCTGACACAGGAGCCGGCCAATACTGAGCCGGTGTTTGGACGTAAACCGAACTGCCTTCACTGCGTCAACTGAGGATGAGTCTTACAGGGTAGAGAATAAATTGTTGAATAAAATCATTATTTTTGTTTTGTTTTTGCGCACAAAAACTATTCTTGTCACTTCATAATATTAAGGTTGAACCACTGTAGTCACATTGACTATTTTAACAATGTCTTTAGTAGCTTTCTGGACCTTGAATGTGGAAATTTCATTGCTTTCTATTGGAAATAAAAAAAAAAATCCTCTTGGATTTCATCAAAAATATCTTAATTTGTGTTCCGAAGATGAATGAAGGTCTTACATGTTTGCAATGACACGAGGTTGAGTACTTAATGACAGAAAGTCTAAGAGGTGGTTGCTAGGGTGCTATGAAGTGTAAATGTCACTATTTGTTGGCTGCTTTCCCGACCGAGTCAAATGAGCCCACCCTCAAGTCTCTACAACATTCTGACGTGGAGATATGACGTCACAAAATTCTGTCCAATGTAAAAGCCTATGGGATTTTTCACACCTTTTTTCGCTTCCGCTGTGCAAACATTGTATGCCCGATCGCGTATAAAAGTCATAGCACACCTCTCCTCAATCATAATAATAAGAATGCAAGATAGTAATAATGTGCTTTGCTTTGCAAGCACCACTAATAACTGCATTTTGACATATCTGAACAATACTGCATAATGGAAAAGAAAATACAACCCACACATTAAATATATTAGTAGTGAATTATTGGTGCCAAGAACATGAAAGAATTAAAAATCACAATTTTGTATGATTGGTACATTAACATAAAAAATAAAATAAAATCTTGTGTCACCACTTTTAATGTAAAACCACTTGAGAACCACTGGAATAAATATAAATAAACTAGCTTTCAAAAGTTTGGGGTCTGTACGATTTTTTTATGCTTATAAAAGAGTCTCTTCTGCTCACCAAGGCTGCATTTATTTGATCAAAAATACAGTAACAATTGTGAAATATTATTACAAATTAAAATGGCTGTTTTCTATTTGAATATATAGTAAAATGTAATTTATTCCTGTGATCAGAGCTGAATTTTCAGTCTTCAGTGTCACATGATCCTTCAGAAATCATTATAATATGCTGATTTGCTGCTCAAGAAACATTTATGATTATTATCAATGTATCAGATTTTTTTTGGAAACTGTGATATATTTTATTTTTCAGGATTCTTTGACGAACAGAATGTTCAAAGGAAGAGGAATCTTTTGTAACATTATAAATGTCTTTACTGTCACTTTTGATCAATTTAATGCTTCCTCTAAATTTCTTTCAGGCTCACTAGGTTTCAGAGCAGAGCTCCCGTGTCGAGTTTCAGACTGTGTGTTACTGCAACATGTTAATAAGTAGACATGTCCAAACGTGTGTGTAGACGTGCCGTTAATGTCTGCACATGCGTGTAGTTCAGTCCGTCACACCGTACTCTCCAACATCCACTCTGTGCTGCTGAACGTCACCCTCCGACTGCAGGGCGGCGACACGTCCGTGTTCAGCTGGGTGGTGGATTTGTGTCTGCGGGTTCGAGCCCGTCGCGGGTAACTGTGGCTCTGGAATAGAGCATAGTCTCCGTCGAAGGAGAAGCGGTGCCGAGTCCGGGCCAGTTCGCTGGGCAGGAGTCCCATGTTCGCCAGCGGCCCCTTCCGCGGGGGTTCAGTCGGGCCGGCGGCGGGCCCGATCAGGCACAGGGACATGGTGGAGCCCGTGAGGCTGCTGTCCGTCTGCGTGTCGTCGGAGGGCGGCCCGCACAGACTGGCCCTCCGGGACGGTGGCGCTTTCTCAGAGCAGAGCGGCGGCAGCTCGACCTTCAGCTCCTCCTGAGTCTCGTCCATCTTCAGGAGCACCAGCGCCTTACAGTCCTTCCCGGTGGGCGACTTGGGACGCTCCTCACTGTGCTGTGCCAGCTGCTTCGAGCCGGAACGACCCGGTCTGCTTCCGTTCGTTTGTGAATGCACGTGCACAGAAGAGTCTCCTTGTGCTTTTGTCTTTGCTGCGTCGGCCCCGCTGTAAGCCTTGTATCGGATCATGAGGATGATGATGAAGACGAGGACGGATGCCACAATGATCCCGCCGATGATGATGATCATGGTCCCGCCTAGGAACTGACTGGGGATGAAGCGGCACTGACCCGCCTCCACCACCGTGTGGAACTGAACGCAGCCCACCACACGTGTGGCCGTCAGAGACGTGATGCCGTCGTCGTACACGGCCAACACGCACAGCTCGTACTCTCGACCCGCCGCCAGATCGTTTATCTTAAACGTCTTACTCGCCGAGGGAATCATCCTGCACAGAGAAACACCAGACAACACCACAGGAAGACATTTTACAAAACAGTCATTCAGACAAATCAACTGAAATTTTGAGTTTCAAATAGGAACTACAATAATAATATATATATGGCAATAAAAATATATAAAAATGTAACAAAAACAAAAAAATTATAAACAGGGATTCAAATGAATCAGTGAATCGTTGTTTTGAACCTCTTTATGTTTCGAAACTGTTCATTTGAAATGATTCACTATAATGAATCAGACTTCCTAATGCTTCATTTGAGAGAGAATAATAAAAATGTAATAAGATAATGCTAATAAACATATATAACATATTCTGAATATATAAACATGTAACAAAAACAAACTACTAAAAATGAAACTAAAATTAAAATGAAACTGAAAATATAAACGAATTCAAAATATGAATTATTAACAAAATATACAGTAAGTATTAGATGAAAAACTAAATCAAAACTTTAAAATGTTGCCTTTGCAACCAAACTGAAATAAAAATAAATGTAAACTATTTTAAAATATAAAAAAATTGTAAAAACGACAAACAAAAACTAAATTATTAAAAATGAAACTAAAATTAAAATGAAAACTGAAAATGTAAAATGTAATGAAAAAAATTATAAACTAAAAATGAATCAAAACATATTGATGAACTGCAACATTTAAAATAAATGCTAATTTATAACATTTTCTACATTTCTACAAAAAGGAACTCCTAAAATGCAGCACAGGGATTCAGCTGAATCAGTAAACCGTTGTTTTGAACCTGTTTATTTGAATAAACCACCCAAATGAACTGATTCAGACTTCCTAATGCTTCATTTGAGAGAAAGAGAAAGAGAGAGAGAGACATTTTTATGTGTGCAAAACAAAGGTCTCATTCATCAAACATGAGCAGAATGAATCATTCATAAAACCATTATTTTGTAAATTGTTGCGTTCATTTCACTGTAATGGTTTACATAATGGATTTACAAATGATTTACACAGAAATGTGTTCATGAATGATATCCAATCTTACAAAATCAGCCATGTAGCGTTTTGTGATGCTACACCTCTAATCACTGGAACAAGTGGCCCATAGTTATGAAACGAGCTGCGATATGGTCACAACCGCTGACAAATATAGTTAGTTACAACCCAATGCTGTCTATCAGTTAGATTCAACTGAACTGAACGTGTGTATGCATGCGTCAGGCTTTTATATTTGTTTATATATCAAAATGTTTTCCAGATCAATATTTCACGTGTCACATTTGATTGTGAAAATGAACCGGCTCACATTAACTCACGTTATGAGCTCTTCGTCTTTCATCATTTCGAGTGGTTCTGTTGTTCTCCCGTTTGGGAGCTGTGTGGTAGTATTTTCTCAGTCCTCAGTTCGGGATCAGAGCCAGGGCGAGACTTAAACAACAAGCTCTAAATGAAACGTCTTGTTGGATTTACGCCTCTCTTCATCTCAGATCCCAGCACTGTTCTGCTATCTGATTGGCCGCTCTGAAACGGGACATTTTCAGTGGCTGATGATGCATGAGACGGTCATGGGTCACCGTGACAAACCGCTCTGTCATCACTAGTGATGTGCTTTCAGTCACAGGTCAGAGGCTAAAAGGTGGGGAAGATGAGATGGACATTCATTGATAGAGACCTCACTGCGCGACAGAGCGAGAAGGACAGGAGAATTATGGGTATGAGAAGGGAACAGTGACCTGACTATCGCTCACCTCACGATTAGATTCAGACAAAATTACTTTTATATTTCTGTTTAGAAGGTTTTATGGATGCTGGTATGAATTTAATAATAATTAAATTAGCATTTATTTCAGTTGTTCTTCCAAAGGTCTAAACAACTACATTCTCGCTTAAAAAAAAAACTCTTAAAACTACAATCCGTGACACAATAAAAGTATTTGTAAAATTAAAGGGGGTTTGTTCCTCCACCAGTGAGAAATGTGAGAAATGCTGCCAGTATAGATCCAGGAGAAACAAGTGAAGTGATACAAATTGTGAAACGATTTCTGTGTAATATTATTAGTGGAATATGGCAGGGCTGGGAAAGGCTATATATATATATATATATATAAAACCAGTACAGTCCCAAAATTATTAACTGTACAAAACCCCTGACTCTAACCTAAACACTGTCATTTATTAATATTAATGATAACATAATGAATTTGTATTGAAATAATAATAATAATTATAGCTGCAAGCAGCGATGAAAGGGCCCTCACACCCGGGCTCACCGCCACCCGCTGGCCTTAGGAAAACTGTGAATAATGGGGAACATGCATGTAAACGAGTAAATACAGGAGAAAGTCATTTCTAAGTGCCACATTTCCTGCTGCCAACAGGTGGTGCTTTGGCTGTAACTGAATATTGTCATGTAGATGTCTTCAGGCCAGGACTATTATCATTCACGAGTTCACACTTACAAATAAGTCAGATAAATAAATAGTATGCGTATTTGGCGTGCTGTCCGAAGAGAGGGCTCCGAGCTCGAACCCAGAGTACTCCCCCCATATTCTGGTTTAGGAAGATAACCAGGCGAGTGTGAGGAGACAGGGTGGTGGAGGGATGCTGAGGAACATGGGTGAGTCGACTGCGTATTTATAATGTCCTCTGCTTATGCTGATTGGGTAGACATGTTGATTGCTGATTGCTGGTTGGAATGACGTGATGATTGAAAGGATCATTTGAAAGCGAATTTTGTTAATAAAACACCATAACGTGAAGTTTGGAGCAGATCAGACATTGTATGCCAGAATTACAACAACTTCCTGTTTCGTGGCGTTAATCGCATACATTAGCATTTAGCCAAGTGTTGCGTGATTTAACATGTTTCTAGTATGTTTGGCACTTTGTGGTAGGGCTGAACGATTTTAGAAAATAATATAATTGCGATTGCGATTTAATATGCGATTATTTTTTAAGCTCTCTATCTTTTGTATTATTCAACAAAGACAAGCAATAAATCATTGTAGGGCTGGGATTTTTTAGGCACCTCATGATTCGATTCTGATTCTGGGAGTCACAGTCCGATTCAAAAACGATTCTTGATCTTTTTTCTTATTGATTAGTCTTATTAATAAACTTTTGTATTATTTAATTACATATGTAATTATAAGTAATAATTACACATTAAAAAAAAAGTATTAAAACAGTTAGGACATCTAAGTAGCTAAAAAAACTAAAGTAACTAAAAAAAAAAACATTACTGGTGTGCATCTTAAGACAAAACAATGGCACTGACATCAGTGCAAGTTGCTTTTAGTTAAGACAGCTCATACATTTATTGTAGTCTGGGACTAGCTTTAATAAGAGATTTAATTAGCTGCATTCACACTAATGCACAGATCTCTTTTAAAATATAAGATGTGGTTTGTCCTGTCTGTTTGATCACCTAAGACATAACTGTGTTTACATTAATTTCGCGTCATTAAAGCATTTTGAAATGCAAGTATATTTAACCACTAAAAAGGAGTCGCGCACAGCCGCATGCCCGAGCACTCTTCACAACGCGCGCGTCAGCATTTGAATTTGACATATAACTGAAGCAGCGTTCGTTCGTTCGTTGTGCATTTGTATACCGGCGACCGGGCGAGACTACATACCGCATGTGTAAGCAAAGCACGCGTTTCTCACAGCGCATCCTGTGGAATGAAGCGCGCGAAATTGTAATTCGCCTCAACCTTTCCGAACATTATTAAAGATTATTTTGTGGATGGTTTGAGTGGTGTGTGTGTGTGTGTGTGAGAGAGAGAGAGAGAGAGAGAGAACGATTGGAAGCAAGCAGAATAAGTTTCTAAAGCACACGCAGCGCTATCGCTCATCTGTGGTTAAAAACTAAGCTCAGAATCGATCCAGAATCGTTATAGATAGAATCTTTTCTCCCATCTCTATTGTATAGTATGAACAACACAATATTAGATTGATTAAACATAAACTGTGCTTTTCCGTAGGCCAGGCATTTGCGTAGCGTGCCAAGTTGATGATTACTCTCGCGTGTCACGTGACGAGCGGGTAATCGCAGCCTTTGCGGTTTAAAAATGGCGTTGTGTCATATTTCGATATTATCGCAAATGCGATTAATCGTTCAGCCCTACTTTGTGGCATACTGAAATGTGTTTCTGGGAGTGAATTACAGTGTAAAGCATACCATTTCTTGTTGCCAGCAGGTGGCGCTAACTGAATATTTGCATGTAGATGTCTTCAGGCCAGGACTCTTATCACACATGTGAAGTTTGGGACACATCGGACATTGTATAGTTACAACAGCTTCATCGCTCATGGCGAAACATCAGACTTTGTCAGACGGACACGCCCTTCAGCGAAAACTCAAGATCTTTGATATTTATCATCGCTAAGGCCTTAAGATTAGACAAACCAAATATGATGTGCTTCTGGTTAAATCTCTATGAGGAGTTCGTTAAAGTACAACATCTTAAAATTTTGCAGAGAAAATTCAAAATATCTCACTTCCTGTTGGTTTTCAGATTTTGCACCCAGGGACTTTTTTATAGGTAATGGGCTGTTACATGTGTCTACCGAAGTTCATACTTGTATGTGACACGTAGCGCGAAGGGCGCTTAATTGAAAATTTGTAGGTGGCGCTGTCACGCCTAAATCTGAAACCCATATCAGACATAAATTTTCACCTCTTCTGACACGTGTAAAGTTTCACGACTTTTCGAGCATGATTAGGCCCTCAAAAATGCGATTAATTTCGGAGAAGAAGCAGAATTGACTGAGCAATTACAACAGGGTCCTCACACCATCAGTGCTCGGGCCCTAATAATCCATGTTATTCATGTTTACATTTGTGTACTTTAGAGTTTGATTGGACACAACCTTTCCTATTTTTATTTTTTGCATTTTCACAGCTTTTTCCCTGCTGATTGAATCAGAACAGACCAGAAACTCCTTTTTTTGGGATCTGTTTTCACCAGCCGTCCGTTGATAACCACTGATTTAGCAGATGCTTTTACCTGTTCTCTCTCGATCTGTTCAAACATCCACTTGAGTTTTGCTCAAGGTTTACAGACTGTATTAATTTCCTTCTACATAGAGCCTCAGTAAACAAATGTCTCTGCTGCCTGATACCCTGCCAATATTGAGATTCTCCTGATAAATATGTGCTCTAACAGGTGTCTCCTCATTCTGCTGACATTTACTTAGCATGTCCACTCCGGCTAAATGCTGAAATTAGCCAACCATTCCCAGTTCTGCAGGCAAAAACATCTTTCTCCATAAAAAGAAACTAAAAAATTCAAGATATTACAGTGGATATTTTAGCATTTTTATGGACTACAGCTCCCATTATCCTGTAGTGACAGCTAACCACTGCATTTAGGGATATATTCAGTAAAATTGATATATATGTGGAAAGAGTTTATGTATACAAGGCTTGACATTAAAGGATTAGTTCACTTTGAAATGAAAATTAGCCCAAGCTTTACTCACCCTCAAGCCATCCTAGGTGTATATGACTTTCTGCTTTCTTTTGAACACAATCGGAGAAATATTAATAAATATCCTGACGCATTCCGAGCTTTAGGGTATGAAGATGAAGAAAGTGCCTCCATCCACATCCATCCATCATAAACACACTTCACATGGCTCTGAGGGGTTAATAAAGGCCTTCTGAAGCGAAATGAGCGTTTGTGTAAAAAAAAAATATCCATATTTAACAAGTTATGAAGTAAAATATCTAGCTTCCACCAGACCGCCTTCCGTATTTAAGAAGAAAGTGTAAAACTCTAGCAGTTCAAAAAGCTTACACTGCGTTCTACGCCTTCCCTGTTCAACTTATGGAAAAAGCTTGTTTATGATGGATGGATGTGGATGGAGGCACTTTCTTCAGCTTCATACCCTATTCACTGCCATTATAAAGCTCGGATGCATCAGGATATTTATTAATATTTCTTCGATTGAGAAAGTCATATACACCTAGGATGGCTTGAGGGTGAGTAAAGCTTGGGCTAGTTTTCATTTCAAAGTGAACTAATCCTTTAACGTCCACCAACTGTGGGTGGATTTCGGCAGTGGCGTGTAACACATTCGGTCCTGCTAGCCACTTTGACTGGTTGAATTTTATATTTCCATGCATGCAGGTTCCGGGTTTCTTCCAGCATCTCTATTCACAGAAAATGCTGCTCCTCACGAACTCAGTCTCTGCAAGTGCTGTTTGTTTGGGTTTCCAATAACGTGCATTTAGGAACACATATAAAGTCTGATGTGCTTTGTGTTTCATAGAAAAGTATTGCACTGTTATCATTTACATGTGTGATCAGCTTCTCCATCTCTGCATGTGCAGCAAGTTTGGCTATTGTTCACCTAGGTGGATTTTTATTACCACACACACAAAAAAAAAAAAAATCATCCAATTACTCGATTAATCATCAAAATAATCAGCTGATTACTTGATTAAATTGCCGAAGTAATCTACCAATTGCTCGATTAATCATCAAAATAATCGACTGATTACTCGATTACCAAAATAATTCTCAGTTATAACACTAATATTAGTTAAAACATTTAAAAATGCACCTGCATTGTTTTGCATTTTGTGACTTTCAATTGAATAAAAGAGTCATACTGTATATTTCATCAGTGAAGATTTCTTAAAAAGTTTTAAAATATCGTTTCATCTCATTCTTGTGAACCCAATATCGTGTATCGTCTCGTCTCATCTCATCACACCCCTAATAAAACGTAATTTCCCATCAAATGCTGAGTGGCTAGTAAACCACAGTGGCTGGTGAGCAAAAAAGTTAATGTCAAGCCCTGCATGTATATTTAGCTCAGTCTGATTAGTTGCATAAGTTTTTATCATTAATATTCAATTTGAAAACAACCCAGGCAGAGACACAAGGTTAAAATCTTCAGTTTGATCTCTCCAAAAATGTGGAGATAAAGATATCATCAGAGGAACTGGACTTTGACATCTGTGAGTGCCATTTAGAGTCAGTCTGAGGCAGTTCAAGAGACGGAAATCAATTCTCAGTTCAAATATCCACTCACTGCACTGTTTGCTTGCATGTTTTTTTCAGCTAAGAAATTGATGTCTGCTTTAGAAGCGTGTAGGTCTCCTGAATCAGAATGAACTGCAGTCGGCCCATGTTTGCTCTCGTTGGCCGTCTGAACAGTCTCGACCGTGTCTGGACGATATCCTAATGTCCTTCTGACACAGATGCTGATGAAATTACATCAGTCCCCAGGCCTGCTTCTCATCAGACACTGACGAGCAATTAGAGACTCAATTAGCACATATTTACAGTAGTGATGCAGGGTGCTGTCTTCACATTGTCTGATTGTTTGAATATAACTGTGAATCTCATGAAAAATGGTCAAAAAATTTGTCCTGCTCTAATTTAACTTAATATATATATATACTGTATATGGATATATATTGTATAAATATATTTTTATTTGAATATATATTTTATGTGATATATTCAACTATTATACAATATTGCATTGTGGCATAATTTTCAAGATAATTAAGCTCATTTTACCCTCTAAATTATCATTACTGTAATGCAAAAAATAAATATATCTGTAATGTGAAAAAATAAATAAAATCATTTAAATAAACCAATTAATAAATAGTACAATTGTAAGTATACATCACAGCAGTATTTCTTTCATTAAAATATTTGTTTATTTATTTTAATAGTTATGTCCAGACAACTGGAAATAATTTGCACTAGGGTAATTTTCATTACTGTATTACAATAATGAGAATGATTTTTTTTATTGGGTTACAGTAATGAAAATCTGTGCACATAAAATGTTAATAACAACCATTTCTGGGTTATTTGGCAACACAGCGCTGGGTAAATATTGGGCAGAACACATGCTGGGTTATTCTGAACCAGCTTTTTATACATTAACCCATTCAACCTGATTTCAAAGGTTTTTCATTTTAAATCATAAATGCAGTTATATATAGGACAGGAATGTACAAACATATACAATATTTTTTATTCAATGGCAAGTCATTTTTTTACATTCATAAAATACAAAACATTTTACGACTTGACAGATGCAGCGAGAGCAGCCAATGGAATCTGTGGGAAGAAAACTGCTATCAGTAGGCTGTTCCAGTTCATTAAATGACAGTCTTATATTCATGTTTGAAAAGTTACATCAAAAACAGCTTTACCTTGTGCCATCCCGTCTGTCAGACATTTAAGTTTCAACCCGTCAAACGCAGAGCGCGACCACAGCAGCAATGCTAGTGCTAGTCAGTGAAGTGCATGGCAAATTTGTTACACATGACAGCGATGTCACGTTGTGTTTCAGCTCTGGTCGTGCATTTGTGTGGCTGGCGCTTTGTGTGTAGTGTTTGTGGAAGGTTACCGTTCCAAGCAGACGTTAGCTGCGACGTACATGTAAACAAAAAAGATCAAATGTGAGACATTTTCCTATTTGTACAGTAATAATTTGATAGGAATGCAATGTAATACAAACCTTAATTTCATTCAGGAAGTTTCCTCTCAGAACAGAACACAAAATGACCAGTATCCAGTTTTAACCGGTTTGGCACAGATACCCAACATTGGGTCACATTGACCCAGTGCTGGGTCGGTATGTAAGGGGGTTCATCATTTGCATTGACATTAAAAATGACCCAGCAGCTGAGTTACAGAAAAAAATACCCAGCACCTGGGCACAAATATTAAAAAAATAACCCAATATAATGACCCAACAGGCTGAACCCAAAATAACCCAGCATTTTGTGCTTAATTGTCTTGGAAATAAAGTCAATAATTAGATACATAAGTTAGATATATAAATGTAGCTGGACATTTCATTGTGAGATCTCCCCAGGAGGATTAGTCTAATCTAACTTACTGCCATTTTCCAACACAGATGCGTCTGACCTGTTCAATATCAGAATAATCTGGGCTTTCAACATGGACTGCGTCTGACCTTTAAACCTCATCGTGAGATATCCGCCTCATTGTTGGTTAAAGTTTGGTTCTCTACTGAGAGTCTTTGGGGTTATCAATAATTCAGCTGATCTTTAAACCACCTGTTATTATGTAAATTCGCTCCGATTGCACGATACTAGTGTCTGTGTCAAACTTTAGATCCCTGTGGTTGATTTCATTCACAGAAGCGCCATGGTCTGACGTCTCTCGACGAATCGCCCACTCCAACCTCGGTTCACAAACACAAAAGCTGTTTAACGCTAAACGTGTCGCAATAAACCAGAGGCAATTTCATGGCTTCCTCTGAAAATTACTGTTTGCCCTTGAAAGCAGTCATCAGTACTTGCTTGTTTCCGCCTTATTCACATTCCGAATGTTTTCCCATTTTTATCGAAAAGGGAAAAGCCATTTTAATTTGAAGCTTTGTCAGCATCTAATGATGGGCTAATGCGGCTCTGTTGTGTGTTTTCGGTACTTAGTAAGATAAAGGTGTTGTGTTTAAAAATGCGACGGCTCTCAGCAGATGCATATTCTTCCAGATCATTCTAGCGTAATGCGCTTGTTGCCTGCAGTGAGGCTCTGTGAGCGGCAATAAATGTCAGAAGTGTTTTACCGCTCGCTAGCTGTGCGGCCGTCGCAGACATTAAATTCCATTATGTCGTCTTATGCGCCAACCGCAGGTCTGCTGTCGGAGGGAAGAGGGTGAATACTGTACACATCACTGAATCACAGAGACAGTCTGCAGCACCTACCGACCTACTGCTCATAAGTAAGGAATAATTAAGATTTTTTCATCCATCCATACATCCATACATCTGTCCATTTTCATCCATCCATCCATATTCTTTCATCTATCCATCCATCCATCTTCATTCATCATCCATCCATCCATCCATTATCCATATACATTTATCATCCATCTTCATCCATCCATCCATCCATCTGTTCAATATCAGCATAATCTGGGATTTTAACATTTACCACATCTGACCTTTAAACCTTTGAGAGTCTTTCAGTAATTCAGCTGATCTTTAAACAACCTGTTATACAAATTTGCTCCAGTTTTACTGTCAGCTATTGGCTGATTCAATTCACTGATGGAGATCTGTGAACACAATAATATTTTTTAACTTTAAAAAATTATAAAGAAAAAATAAGTAAATAAGTTATACATATATAATTATAATATTTATTTGTTATAATTGTAATAAAATAATCTTATAATAATAATGATGACTAAATATGTGTGTGTGTGTGTGTGTGCGCATTATGTATTTTTAAATAAAGCAGACACATATACAAATATCAAAAATAATAATTTTAACTGCTTCATTATTTTTTACTTAATATTTTAATTGTGATAAATTTACTAAATTAATAATTAATTAATAAAAATAACAATAATTAAGTAATTAAATGTGTAATTATTATAAAATATAATACATATTTAATTTTACATTATATTTATATTATAATAATTATATTACCTTAATATAAATATATATTAAAACATTAATATATTTAAGATTTTTTAAATTAAATCTATAAATTAATAATTGTTATATTAAATTTAATTATAAAGATCTTAATTATTATTATTTTTATTAAGATCTTCAATAATTTTTAATTATAACTTTTATTATTATAAAAATAAAGATCTTTCTTTTCATTTTTATAAAGAATAGGAATTATGATGTCTATAATCTGAGATCTGGTTTGTCTGTCGTTCTACCTAGCTCTATTTGATTTTGTCTGAAAAGCTGCTTGACAAGGATTCAGCAGTGGCTTTTAATCCGAAATGACTTGATTGATTAGACAGCTCACTAATTGCCGTCTGGAGTATCCTGAGGTTAAGTGCTTCAGTTAAAGGCACAATAGGGGATCTCAGCAGCTGTCCATTTCATTAGTCACGTCTGTTTTTACGTATCATAAAAGATGAGGTTTTGTACCTGTACACCAGGGTGTCGTCTACGGTGCTGTTGTACTGGATCTGATACATTCGGATCCCGGGAATATGGCGTTCTGAGGGCCAGTGGATCACGGCGGAGTTGGCGGTCAGGTTTTCAACCACCACCCTCTTGTTCTGCGGCTTGGTGTCGTTGCTGCCGGATTTGGTGGATGTGGTGATGTCAGAGAGCCCCGGATCCGCCTCCCTCATGTGACCCGTGTTGTTGACAAACAGCGGCAGCGGGATCATGTTAACCTCGACGGCAGCTGTGGCGATTCCGGCCGCATTGGAGGCGACGCAGTTGAAGGCGCCGCTGTCCTTCAGCGTGGTGATCAGGATGTCCAGAGTGCCGTTGTCGTACAGGATGGTGCGGGAATTGTTGTGCACTAACTTGCCGTCGGGAAAGCGCCAATGTATGGTGGGATCGGGGTCGCCCATTGCCTTGCACTTCAGGGTGACACCCTGACCCTCCATGACGTAGGGTTTGGTGACCTGGTGCTTGGTGATGAGCGGCGGCTCGCAGATGAACTCTTCCTCCTGGATGGACCAGAAATACTTGTCCATCAGGTGCTCTGGAGAAGCGCAGGTCTCCAGATCATCCTCCCTCGTCAGGCGACGCAGCCAGAGCAACTCGCAGTTACAGTGGAGAGGGTTTCCACCGAAACTCACGGTCAGCTTGGAGGAGCTGGACGTCTTGGGGTCCGACAGCACTTGCGCGTGCTGGAACAGCGTGTCCGGAGGCAGCGTCTGCAGACGGTTCGACGTCATATCCAGTCGCACCAGCTTGGTGAGGAGCGTGAAGGTCCCGACGTCGATGTGGTCGATGAGATTGTGGTCCAGCGTTAACGTGTTGATGTTGGTCATCCTGGCGATCGCCTCCCACGGTAACGTCCTCAGGTTATTGTAGGACAAATCCAAGTCCTCGATGGTGGACACAAACTCGTCGAAGGAGGACAGCTCGACGTGGTGAATCTGATTATTGCCCAGTATAAGGTGTCTCAGGTTGATCAAACCCTTCAGCTGGTCGCTGTTGATGACAGTCAGCCGGTTTCCATCCATGTGCAATGCTCTGAGGGATTTTAAACCCACAAAGGCGTGGGGAGCAATCTGGCTGATGGTGTTGCGTGACAGCGTGAGATGCACCAGGCTCGTCATGTTCAGAAAGTCTTTTCTGCGGACAGCCGTGATGAAGTTGTCGGTCAGCCGGAGCTCCACGGTCTTGCGGTCGATGGTCGGCGGCACGAACAGCAGTCCGGTCTTGGCGCAGAGGAGCGTGAGCGTGGGTGAGATGGTCTGACAGATGCAGCGACCCGGGCAATGCTGAGCCTTCACCAGCGCGCCGAACACTAGCACATAAAACACCAGCCTCTCCATAATTCATCAGCTTCCTGGTCCTGCAGAAACACACAGAATGGAGACATCAGGATTCACACTTAACACACAAATGCTTGTGAGGCAGGACTGCAGTATTTAATTTTATCCATTGTGAATGGATTGGATGGTTATAAACTGTCTCTATATGGAAAGTGGAGGGATTGATGACTTCAGCTGGGAAGGAAAGTCATTTCACAAGCGGTAGCTCAAGATACCAGTTACCATTAGATGAAATAATCTGAAGATAAAAATGTTTTCCTTTAGAAAACCATGCACTGGTGAGAACATATATTAAGAAAGCAAGAATCATCACAAAAGCAGGAATGTGCGATGAGGTTACTGACCCCGAGTAGCTTATTAAAAGTTTTCCTAACCTTCTGTGCGAGTCCAAAGAAAAAGTAAACTTCATCCTATATAAACAAGCTTCTGAAAATAAAGACCAAATCCTTGATCTCTGCCATGTATTTCTTGTTATACTCTCAACAACAATTTTTCCCCCACAATACGGTTTTTCACACGGACAAAATCCTCTCTCCGATACCTCATAATCAAGGTCCGTGGAAATTTCAGAGTAATAGCTTTGTACGCTCTGGACCAATTCTGAGCCGAGGTAACACTCCGGAAAATTAGACAGTTGTAGGAGCGACTTAATTGTCCTGTAAATTTTGGCAATAAACCTGAAGGGATGTGGAGAAATAAAACGGCCTTTGATCTACATCCATCAGGTTTTGATCTGGTTTGATGGCTCCCGTGTGCTGCAGCAGACACTCATGCTCTTTGATCCCCATTTAGCCGTATTGATTCCTCCGCTCAGAGATTTGGCTCTGCACTGAAAGGGTGGAAGAAAATATATAAAAAAGAAAACATAAAAATGCTCACTGGGAAATAACCGCAAAATCCCCAATGGACCTGCGCATCTGGCGTTTCTCCATGACACTACATCCACTCTCCTCTCTGCAATCTCTCCATCTTCGCGGTGTTTATCAACTTAAACCGGATCTAACGACACGTTTCCCAAGCTGTCCATCCTGAGTAACGTCTCACGAATTACACAATGCTTGCGGCTCTTATTTATCTGCTTTATTTATCATAGACAGACAGACAGACAGATAGATAGATAGATAAAAAAAACTGATACTAGAAAGTCTGCTGCACAGCATCAGCAAATTACATTTATAAATCTTCTGGCATGTATTAGTGGAAATGTCACTATGAAAGTTCATTATTTAACAGCTTTAGAGGTTTTGACATGCAGAAGTCTTGACAATATCTGACCTTCAGTACAACATCCTTAGTATCCAGCAACCATGAGAAATTAAGCCATGAAATGATTCTGAACTCATACTGATCGGATGACGTGCCCAATTGACCCAGTGAAAAAAAAAACAGACATCATATGCTTCTTTCCATTCAACTCAACTCAGCTCAGCTCAACTCAACGCAACTCAACACAGCTCAACTCAACACAACACAACACAACTCAACACAACACAACTCAACTCAACTCTCAACTCAACACAGCACAGCACAACTCAACTCAACTTAACACAACTCAACACAACTCAGCTCAGCTCAGCTCAGCTCAACACAACTCAACTTAACACAACTCAACACAACTCAACTTAACACAACTCAACACATCTCAACTCAACTCTCAACTCAACACAACTCAACTCACAACTCAACTCAACTTAACACAGTTCAACTCAACTCAAAACACAACGCAACTCAACACAACTTAACACAACTCAACATAACTCAACACAACTCAACACAACACAACTCAACTCAGCTCAACTCAACTTAACACAACACAACTTAACACAACTCACAACTCAACTCAACTCAGAAAGTTATAATTTCCAACGTCCTACTTGGAAAAGTGCAAATCACAATTTGACTTTCAACTCCAGTACAGAAATCTATAAGTCTGATTTTGCCAATATGTATAATAAATATCTCACAAACATGCCGGCACACAGTTAATGATTAATATGCACTTTTAAGCAAATAAATGGAGTCAAATTATCTATAATCTAACCCTAAACTTAATGTTGATGCAGAACAAATGCATCATTTACATTATTGTTTAATAGTTTGGGTTTAGTAAGAAATAAATTAAAAAAATAAGTAAATTTATTTAGCAAGGACACATTAAATTAATCAAAGACATTAAAGACATTTATAATGTTAATGTAAAGATTTATATTTCAAATAAATGCTCATTATATGAACACTGATAATATTGAGAAATGTTTCTTGAGCAGCAAATCAGCATATAGAATGATTTCTGAAGGATCATGTGACACTGAAGACTGGAGTAATGATGCTGAAAATTCAGCTTTGATCACAGGAATAAATAAATAAATAATAAATAAATTACATTTTACCATATATTCACATAGAAAACAACTGTTTTACATTGCAAAAATATTTCACAATTTTAACTGTATTTTTGATGAAATAAATGATGAGCAGAAGAGACTCTTTTAAAGTACAAATATTCCTTGTGTAGTCTCTGAATGAATATTCACAATTGCATGCATAATAATGATATACAAATGAGAAAATGCTGTTTAAAATAGTTTAAGATGAAGTATGTATTTCATGTTTACCCACGCTACCTCTGGTAATTCATTTGGCTGTTTTTTTCTTTCTGCTAATGAACATGTTCATTTGGCTAAATTTGCAAATCTAATTGCAAAAGCAAATGTGTGCATAACAGTGGTATCGATACTTGTGCTGAAGTTTCTGCAGTGCTTGTAAATGCTGGCGCTAATCAATAAGTCTAACTCCGTATGAGTCCGAGTTCAATAACGCCCCGATCTGCCAGCGACTGAGGAATAATTGTGTGTGTATTCAAGTACTAACTGGGACACTGGCGGCTTTTCTCTGTGGAGATTGTGTGGCGGAGCATTTCCTGTCTCTGCCTCGGAGGATTCGCTCGATTGATCTGCCGTATCTCCGGTAACAGAGAGAAAAAAAAAAAACAGCCCGGAGAACTTTGTTTCCAAGGCAACTCTGCGGAAGAATGTAGGTCTTTGAATTCCATTAAGCTGCAGGAGAATTCGAGGTCTTGATGGAGATAGGACAGGTATTGAATATTTACAAGTACTTTAACCAGGCTTTTAAAGAGCGTGAAGAGCGGGCGAACACACGCGACGTCGCATGCAGATTCCAGAGCCATTTGTCTTGTGTAAAACACCAGCCATTAACTTCAAAGTGCGGCGGTGAGGTTCTAAAGAAGCGCATTATCACGTCGAGGGACGAGAACAACCCTCTTCTGTTCATCTACACGACTATCGTCTGATTCGTCACATCACCTCCGGACTCTGTGCTCAGTTAATAGATTTTCTTTGCTTTGACCAAAGCTGGTTGAGTCATTCCCGCTGTGCAGAACATTTTCATATAAAGCCTGATATGTGAAATGATAGTCTGAAAAATTTAATCTAGTTCATTTTACCTTTATACAAAAAGGTTTTGCATATGTGTTTTTTGCTGAGTATCATATTTGATATATCAGGCTTTTATGGCTCATACAGTCTAATATACTGATAACATGGAAGAAAAAAACAGCTTAATTTTATTCAGAGGCTCAATCTGAGCAAAAATATGCAATTTGGTGCAGATGCTGATATTTATGTGAAATTCTGAAGCTTGTGATGCAAATCAATGAGATCTTTATAATAGTACAGCAGATATATGCATATAAATATCAGTCGTCACTCTAGATCTGTAAGATAATATTTCAATGCTTAGTTTTATGATCAAAGATCTGCAATGCAATACAATAATGAACAAATAAACCTTCCTCAAAAGCATGATGATCATATTTGACACTCATGATTTTCCTAAAAAAACTGAGCTGCTTCAGTCCAGTAAGTGTGTAACACGTGGTTGAAATCAAGGAGGAAGCAGGATCTAAACGCAGCAGTAGTTTTATTCTAAACACAATCCAAAAACAGAAACTCAGGGTACAGGCAGGAACAGAACAACAACATATATGTAACAGAGAACTGACAACTGAACTGAACAAACACAGGGCTTAAATACACAAAACAGAGGAGCAAATTAACAAGACACACCTGAACTCAAACACTAATCAAATCAGTTACCAAGGATACAAACGAGTGGCGGGAAACACTGAACAAAGGAGAACATGTGACTAAAGGAAAACAAACTCTAGAGGTGAACAACTAAACAGAACAAAACACAACTCAAACCGTTACAAAGAGTTCATTATGAAATATAAAAGATATGTTTACTTGATGAAAATCAGTAAAAATTTCACGCAAAAAGACTCGTGAAGCACGAGCTGAAGGTGGATGTTTGTACAATTACACTAAAAGGCTTTTACTTGCTCAGAAAGTCTTAACTATCAATAAGATGACAGAAGCCTTCATTTCTTCTTTAGAAATGAGTGAAAAAAAAGTGTTTTTGTGGTAATCAACCATGCTGTTGACTGAGCTTAACTTGTACTGAACCCAGAATATTTCTTCAAAACCGCTTAAGCTCTTTCTTGTCACTGTGTAAATAATAAAGTGGCTGTGTTTGATCAAAGCAGATTTCTGAAAGTCTGCTGTACTGTTCATAGAGATACTTCCTTCAATTACAACACATACAACTCGTACATTTTTTAAATGAGTTCAAAAGATTCAGCTGAACATGTATGACTCAGTTCATGAAACTTTCATCAGATCTGTTCTTGTAACTTACATTTCCTTAATCTCACCTTGACGTAACAGCACACAGATGTGTGATGAGTGGTAAACTTCTGTTCATTTCACACCTGAAGCTCATCAGCCGGTGTGTTCTCTTCTCCAAAACACCAATTAGACAAAAGCCAATGAACTTTTCTTGCCCTCTGTGTCATGAAGCTTTAGACTTTTGCGCAATTATTGATGTGGGTTGTGTCTGTGTGGTCTTTGAAACAGGGTTTTTATCGTTAACTAAATCTAGGTCATGACATGGATTTTTTTAAATTATACTTATAATACTTACTATGTTAATAAAGTTTTCTTGCACAAACAAATAAACAAACAAACAAACATATATGTGGAAAAGCTTTGTTTATAATGAGGAGGACGTTTTAAGCTCTGAAACTTGCAGGATGTTTTAATGGTACAAAGATCTCTTATATGTCAAAAGATATATGCAAATGTGATTTCTCACGTCATGACCCCTTTAAACCATTTCTGTTAATTAAAATAAATCTGCCATAAAATAAAATATAAATATTAGATGGAAAAAAAAAAAATAAATAAAATAAACAAATGTTGCATTGGCAATAAATCGAAGTTCATGTTGAAGCACTTGAATGATTAAATGGAAATAAACTAAAACTAAATATCAATATAAAAAAATTATAAAATGACAAAAGCACATAAAGAAATGATTAAAAATTGAACTTAAAGTAAGATGACAACTTAAAATATTAAAATGATAGTCTATTCAAAATATTAATATAATAAATAATATAATACACTATTAATATAAATTAAATATACAAATTAATATAATTGAATATTTAAATATTATTTTAAATAATGAATATTAATAATAATTTAAATGTTAAATTACTAAAGTATGTTTAAATAATAAATTATTAAATATACTAATTAATATAATATAATAAATCTAAAATAACTGCTTTGAAAGTAAATGCAGTAGTGGTCAAAAGTATTTTTTTTTTTAAATATTTTTGATATGAGCGAAGAACAAAACACTACTTGGTTAATGCATTTATGTGACAATTATATATATATAAAAAAAAAAAAACTGCAGCTACAGGTTTTAATTTACTATGCAAAAACATGCATAGAAAAAACAAAAAGATCATCAGAAAAAGCATACATTGATTACAACATATATGTTGTTGGTTTCGTTGCATGTGTTCATAATTTTTTGTATATAAACCTGGATAAAAATGATGTATCCACAGCTTGGCATGTTTCATTGTGTAATCACAAATAAATCAGTTGACTCCAAGCACAGCTATGCAACATGATTACAAAATCTTTTAATAATATTTGAATAAAGGCTGAAGATTCTAGAATTCTTATAGGCCGGACTTCACTTTTGGCTGATACTGTAGCTGGATTGCTTAAAGCTCAAAAGAGTCCCAAAAAACTCTATTTATTCAAGGGAAATATTGTCGCTGAATCATTTTTTACTCTAATTCACATGCTCTTGTAAACAGAGACAGTTTCTCTGGAGAAAATGCTTGTTTGTGTCCGAGTGTGGTCTAATAACTCATCAGTCATGGACTATTATGATGAGAAATTTAACGAGATGATTCACTGTAATGAGCATTTTAATAAGCTGCGGTTCTTATCCAGGCAACACTGCTGTGAGATTTAACACAAAGACGCTTTCACCAATCAAAACATCACGAATGACCTAACGGAGAACTTCCGATGCTTTTCCTTTGGCCAGACGTGATTATTCACGAGCCCCCCGCAGACGTGACTCTATCCGAGGAGAGAACAAGCTCTTGCCTTCTTCACAGCTCCGTTACTGAGCAGAACAATCGTTTCTCCACGGAGTTTTCTTTACTTGTGTTGGCCGCCGCCCGGTTTAACCGCACGGAGGAGAAGAGCTTTGGTAGGCCGTTTCAATCGGAAGCTCTTTGACTTTAAAAGTGCATTTCACACTGCATTATGGGTATTAAAACATGGCAGGACTATTATGCATTTTAAACCCTCGCTCTAGTGAACGGCAGAAGCATTTATAGTCCATATGCCAGCTGGTTTAGTTCATCCAAAAACGAAAAATCTGTCATCATTTACCCATCCTGGAACACAAAAAAAGATGTGTTGTTGTCTTTTTTGTCTTTACAATTAAAGTAAACGTTGTCTGAACCCCAGTTTTCTTCGCAGAAGAAAGAAAGTCATACAGGTTTGCAACAACGTTAGGGTGAAGAAATGATGACATGCTGACATTTTTAGGTGAACTATCTCTTTAAATGGGTTGATATTTAGTGCCATTTGCCATTATTGTTCATACTTAGGGTTTGGATTGCATTTTGTCAATGTAAAAAGCTTTGTTTATGGTAGATCCATTCACTTCGGTGTCAAAACTTGACACACTCTCTGCTGCATTTTCTGCACAACAACAAGTATCAGTTCACAGAAAATAATACTAACCCAATCAGAAAAGCCAACAGTGAAGTAGTAATTAAATTTGACTGAAGATAGCTGAATTTTACATCTAATCTCTACCGTAGTTATTCTAGTGGTGGACAAAACAACAACTTACAACCACCCAACAACTAGGATCTAGATGAGCTGTGAGTCTCTAGTTTTACCAAGTTCTCACTAAAATCTTTCCTGTAGCTCAGTGGTTAGAGCATGGCACTAGCAAAAGCCAAGGTCGTGGGTTCGATCCCAGGGATTGCACATACTCAGATACAAATGTATAGTATAATGCAATGTAAGTCGCTTTGGATAAAAGCGTCTGCCAAATGCATAAATGTAAATGTAAAATCACAAGTACTGTTTTTTTTGATCATACAGATCAAACTCACACACAGTCAGACATCAGTACAAGGACAACTGAGACACTTTACAGCTCAAATGACACATTTATACTAAAGAATTCATGAGATTTAACAAATACACAGCTGCACATTTCTTCTGCTCAACCCTCCAGACATCACACAGACCTCCATGAACATGACTGTAAACATGATGAAATGCTAGCGATTATAGAGAAATTTAAGCTGAAGTCCTTGAAGATTCAACTTTAAATATTTATTCTAAAACTGTCGCCTCTGTGTTTAAAAGTTAACCTTTGGGTTTACCTGTCAAGCACAACCTTTACAGATATTTTGTTATTTTCCATGAAAATCTACTGACTTTTACAGGAGTCCTCAGAGATGATTAGAGCTCAAGAGTCTGTAACTGAGCCGAACATCTCAAGAACTTTCTTACAGACATGAAGCACATCAACAATACCAGCTCATTACTAAAGCTACATTATACATTATATTCATTACATGGTTACATTATATCTAAATATTAGATATAATGTAACCATTTACATTAATAATATTTAACAAAAATCAAATTAAGATTACTACTATATATACTTTTTTGAAAACCACAATATTTAACTTTTAAAAATGTCAAATTAAAATATAAAAATAATACAACAATAAAAATAATAGCAGTAATATTAATAATAATAATAACATTTTTATACTACATATATTTAACTGTATATTAAATGTTTTAAAAAACAAATTAATATTAAATATAATAAGAATATTTATAAAAAGTCTTTACATTTGTAATATTTAGCTATTTTTTAAAAGACCAAATAAAAAATAATTATTTTTGAAATATATATATATATATATATATATATATATATATATATATATATATATATATCATATACATATTTAGATATCACATTTAAACGTAATAAATAAATGCAAATTATTTTTTGCTGTGGTATCAGGAATCATGAATTTTCACAGGTATTGATATCATTCAGTAAAGTCTTGATCATGAGAACCCTATCAAGTTTTAAGTTGATTTGGTTTAAGTCTTCTGCCAACAGTATTTGTAGATAAAGTGTCATCCGTCAGAAGCAGAGCGAGCTGCTATGACATTAGACCCGTGCGTCTGTGACACAGAGCACTTCAGATCCGTCTGACTATTGACTAATGTTTGTTTGTTTGTGCTGCAATACAAAGGTTAAAGCTCCTGTTCCGAGACTTCTGTCTTTTGCCTAAAGGAAGAGTTCACAAGCACACATGATGTAAACAAACATGAAGGAAGCCTGCTGTCCCCAGGCGCTTCCTGGAAGCTTTCACTCAATTCAGAGGTGTTTTCAGGATCTTTCTGCACTAGTTCGTCCTGTCGCTGTTGATTAGAGATCAAAGCGATTCTCCTGCTGACGTATATAGATTTACTTTGTTTGTCAGTACGCAGATTGACATACTGTACTGACTACATAAACTTGATTGAATTTGCTTTATGTTTGTGTGAACACTCACTTGTTTTAAAGTCATATTAATGTGTCAAACTACAACACATGCACCAACAGTCACTGCCAAATTGAATGGACAACTACTGCATTTTTAATATTTTTCCATAAATCTGAACATTTGATAAAGTCAGGTTCAAAATTCTTGTTTGATTTTGTTGACAATAAAATAGGAATAAAGGAATAAAACTATAAGTTTTGGTTTATGTAAGTGCTGCTGAAGTGGAGAAAAAAAAACTCTTTAAATATGTGTATTGAGATTTAAATCTAAAGAAGCAAATAGATAAAGTGCAAAAAAAAAAATAAAATAAAATAAATTAACTTAAACGTGTATTTTGGATGTATTTAGTATTATTTATATGCTAATATATTGTATTTGGATGTTTTAGTATTATTTATATACTATTATAGTTTGTATTCATATTTCTCAACAGGGAGAAGGACAATAAAATACATTTTTACAATGTTTTTGTTGAATATATATCAGGCAAATGATATATGAACAAACCCCTCAGTAAAATCTTTCAGAATATAGATAGGAATAAAACTGTAAATTTTGGTGTATGTAAGTGCTGCTGAAGTGGAGAAAAAAAAACTCTTTAAATATGTGTATTGAGATTTAAATCTAAAGAAGCAAATAGATAAAGTGCAAAAAAAAAAATAAATAAAAAAAATAAACTTAAACGTGTATTTTGGATGTATTTAGTATTATTTATATGCTAATATATTGTATTTGGATGTTTTAGTATTATTTATATACTATTATAGTTTGTATTCATATTTCTCAACAGGGAGAAGGACAATAAAATACATTTTTACAATGTTTTTGTTGAATATATATCATGCAAATGATATATGAACAAACCCCTCAGTAAAATCTTTCAGAATATAGATAGGAATAAAACTGTAAATTTTGGTGTATGTAAGTGCTGCTGAAGTGGAGAAAAAAAAACTCTTTAAATATGTGTATAGAGATTTAAATCTAAAGAAGCAAATAGATAAAGTGCAAAAATAAATAAATAAATAAATAAACTTAAACGTGTATTTTGGATGTATTTAGTATTATTTATATGCTAATATATTGTATTTGGATGTTTTAGTATTATTTATATACTATTATAGTTTGTATTCATATTTCTCAACAGGGAGAAGGACAATAAAATACATTTTTACAATGTTTTTGTTGAATACATATCAGGCAAATGATATATGAACAAACCCCTCAGTAAAATCTTTCAGAATATAGATAGGAATAAAACTGTAAATTTTGGTGTATGTAAGTGCTGCTGAAGTGGAGAAAAAAACTCACAGCCTTTTAAAATATGTATTGTAATTGAAATCTACAGACACAAATTGATATAGTGCAATAAAATAAACACTTCAAAGTGTATTTTGGATGTTTTCTTTTCTCTAGTCTGAAAGAGAAAACGGTATGAAAAAAAAAGTTTTTGCCTGAAGTGTCTCGCATTAAAAGTCATTTTTAAAGGAATCACTTTCATTGCATGCGACATGGGCAATTTGTTTTGTGTTCCACGGCTGCACCGTTCCTTTAAGAAACAGACAACACGTTTTCACCTTAGTCCTCCTCCCTAAGAGATTTATAAGAAACAACTGCTGATTCTGTCAGATAAGACCAAAACCATCATCCAATCACAGGCCAGAGATAAAGATGACATCATGTGCAAGACGACTACTGTGTGACTATAAATAAAGGAAAAGTTAATAGAAATGTACTCATTCTATTTACTCATACACACACAGTATATATACATTTATAGAAAATAAATAAATAAAGTAATTTACTCACTCCTATGTCATTCCAAACCTGACTTAAAAAATAAAAACTATGCAAGGTGCTATTTTCCAAATAATAATAGAAGTTTTAAGCTCTAAAAAGGAGAACACTTGTTTTGTGTAAGAAAGCGACTGAAATCTAAAGCATTATTCACTGATAATCGTCCCCTATGGTGCTGCTCATTTCTGTAAATGATGTCTGCTCTAATGTGTTTATGTGTTTACAGATCTCTGAACGCTTGTGTGATCATATGATTACCGGTGTAACGGCACCCGCTGAGTTCACTGTCAGGATCTGTGAGCGTGTGATTATACGTGTCAAACAGCTGTTATCAGCACTGCATACATGCAAAACAGCATGCTGAACTATCTTTTCAAATATTCACAAATATTCAAATATTCTCTTTAGAACATCTACTTAATCTAATATGGAAAACTGGTCATTTAAAAATAATCATGCCTGTGATATTTGAATGTTAGTTAACATTATCATTATGAAAAGCATTTTCAGATCTTTATTATGTTTTAGATGTTTAGAGCAAAGTTTTTTGCATTAAATATTTGTAGAAATGATCATTTTCCATCCTCATTTTCACAAACAAATTATCACACTTGCATCTATGGAATAAAGTGCACTGATAAATCATTCACAATGAAATAATTAAATTAGCAACTCGGAAAATAAACAGATTCTCATGCTGATCTTAAAATGTTTACAGTGATTCTTCTTCTTGCATTGATGCAACTGAATGTAAAAAGTTTGAGATTGTGAGTTAATGACTTCAGACATCAATCTATCTGTGTTTTGAACAGTTCAAACATCACTAATCGCTGGTTTTAACTAATTACGGTGTGTTGTGACGAGCCTCTAAATCATTCCAGTGATGTTGGCAGTTTGTTTGGCTCGTTTTATTCCCTCTCACTGTTTTTAAAGCAAACGTGTTTGGAGTTCATTAGTAGCAAATACTGCCTGCTTAGTTTCACAATCTAAACTATAGATTTTGTTGGTTCTTGCGTGTCTCATGACCAAATCTTTATGTCCAAACCAAAGTAGCACATCTAACAGTGGCATAGCTGATTTAAGAGAAGTCTGTTGATCACAAAAAAACATCATATGACTTCAGAAGACGGAGTATTGTGAAAGACTGTCATGACACTCACACATGATGCTTTATTTGCTTAATTTATTTGCTTTTATTTAAATTCTACTATTCAAGTAGGTATATTTTATTCAGTATTCAAAATGTTTTTTTGTCAGTTGAAATAAAGCTGAAATAAACTAAAATACAAATATTAGAAGGAAAAACTTAAACTTAAAAAACATAAATGTTGCCTTCGCAGCTAACTGAAATAAATTAAGTTTAAATATCTGAAATAATAATAATAATAAAAAACAAAATGTAATTAAGTAAAAAATAAATAAATAAAAAATGACAAAAGCACACACAATTACTAAAATTAAAAAAAATATAATATATTTAACTATAATAGTATATAAATAATACTACAATAACAGCTGAAATTCTCCTTTTTGCATTCCAATGGAAAAATAAACAGCTTACAAGTAAAGAACAATGTGAGGGAGAGTAAAATTATGACAGTGTTGATTTGTGGACAAGGCAAAGGGCAGAGGTCACAGTTTTAAAGGGGTCATGAAATTTCCCTTGATCTTTTGACATATAAGAGATCTTTCCTGTATGTTTAAAACTTCCTCCTCATTAAAAACAAAGCATTTATTTGATCAAGCTCTAAAAATAGCTCGTTTTGACATTGCAGGATCTGTGACATCACATTGGCAAATACATTTGCATATGACATCGACAAATAGTTATATTGCATGGCACCACAGGCCCCGCCCACTGGCGTTCAGTCTCTTAACATTTGCCTACACTGGATGTGAGCGTAGAAGCCATTATAATGACTGATAATGATAATGACTTTGGTTTGTAAACGAGGCGTGATACTGTTTCCTATGCAATGACGTTAACCAATCAAAACAGCGGCTGTTTACTGCTAAGCCTTAAAGGAGCCGCTCCTTAAAAATTGATAATTTCAGATAGAGGCTCAGAATGAGGGTAAAATTGTTTCTCTCAAATATATTTGTTTGTTTGTTTTTGTGTGTGTGCAAAAAACTTTAGTAACATTATAAGTGAATTTTAAAAATCCATGATCCCTTTAAGTACTTATGTTCATTGATTAACCGTGTCAAACTAGCTCAGTCATTGAGGGAAATGTGTTCTGGGCTTTAATCTATTACATTTGATCCACCCCAATCCTGTAAGCACACTGTAAATATTAGATGTTTCTGGTTACACTGGTTTAGAACAGCTCACACATCACCCATAATTCTGTGCAAGTGACAGGTGACTTCTAAAGGTCCTAATATTGTGTTTAACACAGTAAGTGTTTATCCGCTTTCTGCCTAATTAGTCCTTCAGATGCAGTCCTGTGTGTGATTTTTCTGTGATATTTGACTTCTTGCCTTTCACTGGATCAGAGTTTGACATCACACCAGGGATGTTTGCTCTGAGAGAAAACAAAAATAAGACAATACAAACACAACACGGCCTGCCAAACTGTCTGAATGGGTCAAACTGGTGGAAATGGACAGACTAACTCCAAATTAAACCTCTCAACTGCTCAGATATATTCTCTTTTGGTCACTGCTAAATAAACATGAACTTGAAATGATGATCTGTGAACCTGTTTGTAGCAGGTCAGTTAAATTAAAACTGAACTATGATGAAAAAAAAAAGCCAAAAAAAGCCAAAAAGATTTGCATGCACAGGATAAGATTTATGAAAGTGTACATAAGATTGCAAGTGAATTAAATTTGCATGTGCAAGAGAAGCTTTGTAAAGTTTGAATCAATTTTCAAGTGTATGAAATAAAGATTTGCAGGCGAAAACAATAGTGTCAAGAACTGCAAAATGGATTGACTTTGTAACTCACATAATACTATATGCTTTTGCCAGTTTAATTTGCCTGTCTGCAGTCTTTGCCAGTGCAAGTACAACCAAACTAGACGTATTATGCGTACAGTGACGCATCTTCCCAGAAATGATCCTCTACTTTCTGCCTACCTACAGTTAACCAGGACGCTTGGAGTTAATCTCACACGAAGCAGAAAGGAGGCGCCCCCCGTCTGTTGTGATCTGTCTTTAGTTGGCGTCCTGCAGTGTTTTGATGAGGAATCTGACTGGCTCTGGGCCTGAACAGCAGATTGAACTGACTCAGGACGCCCGCGGCGTTAGCCCAATGCTAATGATAGCAACAGAGGACAGGAGAGTTAGCTGAACGTCACAGCAACGGAATGGAGGCTTCTGGAAACAAAATGAAAATAACAACACATCCATTTAAAAGTGCCTGCAGTGAAGGGAAAGAAAAAAAACACAGCATCCCGCAGTGATAACTGGTGCTCCAGATGCAATCAGACTCGCTTTGAACAGACTGCACTTAAAACCTCAACAACAGCTTAAAATAGCACAGCAAAACACATAACCTCTGTGTGACCAAAATAATCCAGCATAAATATATTAGTGTTCATATCCTGCAGCTACAGATGGTTTCATTAAGGTTTCATGGTATGACAACAAAACATTACGCCATACAACATAATGATAAAACCTGAAATAACCTTCAGTGTTAAAATAAGCTGGTCAACCACATTAAGTTGTCATTTTGAAGTATGCAACAAGCTCAACCTACAAAACACTGTCATTTTTAATTATTTTTGTTTTGTTTTTGCACACAAAAAGTATTCTCGTCGCTTCATAACATTAAGATTGAACCACTGTAGTCACATTGCATTGCTACATTTCTGGACCTTGAATGTGGTAGGATAAAAAAAACCTCTCGGATTTCATCAAAATATCTTAATTTGTGTTCTGAAGATGAACGAAGGTCTTACGGGTGTGGAACAACATGAGGGTGAGCAATTAATGACAGAATTTTCATTTTTGGGTGAACCTTTAATGCAATGCAGTATATAGGGATGAGATGTCAGTCAGCTGAATGTGTCGGTGAGCATCGGACATCTCACATGATGTCTTTTTCCTTGAATAAACTGATTTTTTTTTCATTATAATACTGAATATTATTAATTTGGGTGTTAAAATATTGTTCTTAAAACGATATATCTTTCAGCTATGAAAAACACGGCGCAGCAGTCTGAGGTTTGCAGTTCCCTCGCCGAACAGCAGTTCATCACCGGCTCAGATTTCATCAACACACCGCTGTGCTTATGACATGAATATATGTGAAAAATAGAAGAAAACTAATCAAAGCGGAGAGGAGAGAAAACTTTTAAAACTGGCTGCAGCGAGTTTTGGCCACAGTGCTTTTAGTCTGTTCATTGGCATGAGGAAAAAATAAGCAAAATATGGTCAAATTTGTTTTTTTAACGCAAGTTATTAAATATTTAACTTAAAAAAGAAATTTTGTTTAACTGTAAAAGCTGTATAATTGTTGAGCTGTCATTCTTTTCTGCAGTTTTTCACTCACATACACATGTACACATTGTTTTAACTCCTGCCTATATTTTTTGTGCTTTCCTGGGTGTTCTTGCTTATTAATAAATGTTCACCTTTTGATTATTACTGTTGCCTGTGATGTTACTCTAGTAATTCTGTGTGTGATTTTAATTTTTAATGTATTTTGGGTTTATGTTAAGCCAGCTATATAGTAATTTGTAAACAATATTTGAGTTCAATAAAAACAACCCAGCATGTTGGGTCAAACATTTAACCCAACCAGCTGGGTAAAAACAACCCAGGGCTGTGTTTGTCCAATTTTGACCAAGCGCTGGGTCAAACTGGGTTGTTTTTAACTTTATTTTTAGACACCAACAAGCTTATCAATCACCAAATCCAGTTCTGACCATTTAATGACCAACTTTAACCAGTTAGAAACCAGATATTAACACCTCAAGTGATCAATGATTACAATGTACAGTATACAGTGGCTGAAAACAGTAATCATCAGTCTTAGATGAACACTTGTGATTGAAGGAGTTGCTGGTTTAGGCTGGATTGTTCGTTGTGGTTGTGATGAACCTACACCAGTTTGGCTGGAAGCTCATTACCTCATCTACTAGCAGACGACTTTTAGAGCTGATATAAACCTGTTCATACGCTGTGCTGATTTTGCAATGTACAGAACTACTGCTGACTTCAGCTTGACATACAGTGAAGTACAGAGACAGATGCAAACGTCAAAGGACACACTGTTTCTGGACAAATTATCAATGCTATTTTTACTCTTCTGAGGACATGTTCACCGCGGCTCTCCTTGAAGCCTTTCCATCAACGTGTTGTAAAACTAACGAGATACTTTCGAAGAAGAAGGCGCTCAGGCCTGCCAGTTTCTCCGTCTTATCGCAGTGAATTTAATTCGTTCGGTCTGGCGGTGACAGCGAGCCGTCCCTCTGTCTCATTTATACGGGAGCTCTCACAGCAGACGAGATGTGCTGCCACACACACCCACACACACTTCCACCGCGCACTGATTCTCTGCTGCCGCTCCTGCAAGGTAAGAGAATGTGGCGACTAATAGGACTGGACTGCAGTGTGTGTGTGTGTGTGTGTGTGTGTGTGTGTGTGTGTGTGTGTGTGTGTGTGTATACAGGGATGAACATACTTGTTTGTTAGTGGTGTTTGCTATGGCAAGCACAATATTTCCTGTATAATGCTGCTTTTCCACCTCTGCTTTCCTCCAATTATTGGTCTTAACTACAATCTAAACAAAACACTACTGTTTCTGTAACACGTTTCAATGCCTTTTATATTCACACAAGGTTGGCTAAAAAAGCTCTGTTGTGGATGTTGAACTGGACCTTCAGTTACACACAAACAACCAGATTTCATAATGTGGTCAACAGAACAGCTGAAATTGACAGAATGACTGAATATGAAGTGAGTTTGAATTGAGAATTGCAATTCAAATTTCAGTGTAACGAAGTAGAAAAAAAATATCATTGAAATTAAGACATTTTTTACACACAAAAGCAAAGTTTATTTGAAAGTTCATTTAGAAAGATGGATGGATGGATGGATGGAATGACAGATAAAGAACAACAACGATAGATAGATAGATAGATAGATAGACAGACAGATAGATAGATAGCGACAGACAGAACGATAGACAGACAGATAGATAGATAGCGACAGGCAGAATGATAGATAGATAGATAGATAGATAGCGACAGACAATGATATTTAGATATATAGATAGCGACAGACAGAGCGATAGACAGAATGATATATAGATAGCGACAGACAGAGCGATAGATCGATATATAGATAGCGACAGATAGAATGATAGAATGATAGATAGATAGATAGCAACAGACAGAATGATAGATAGATAGTGACAGACAGAGCGATAGATAGATAGATAGATAGATAGATAGCGACAGACAGAATGATAGACAGAATGATAGATAGATAGATAGCGACAGACAGAGCGATAGATAGATAGTGACAGACAGAATGATAGATAGATAGATAGATAGCGACAGACAGAGCGATAGACAGAATGATAGATAGATAGATAGCGACAGACAGAGCGATAGATAGATAAGATAGATAGATAGATAGATAAATAGCGACAGACAGAATGATAGACAGAATGATAGATAGATAGATAGCGACAGATAGATCGATAGATAGATAGCGACAGACAGAATGATAGATAGATAGATAGCGACAGACAATGATATTTAGATATATAGATAGTGACTGATAGAATGATAGATAGATAGATAGCAACAGACAGAATGATAGATAGATAGTGACAGACAGAGCGATAGATCGATAGATAGATAGCGACAGACAGAATGATAGATAGATAGTGACAGACAGAGCGATAGATCGATAGATAGATAGCGACAGACAGAATGATATTTAGATATATAGATAGCGACTGATAGAATGATAGATAGATAGATAGATAGATAGATAGCGACAGACAGAATGATAGATAGATAGATAGATAGCGACAGACAGAGCGATAGACAGAATGATAGATAGATAGATAGATAGCGACAGACAGAGCGATAGATAGATAGATAGATAGATAGCGACAGATAGATCGATAGATAGCGACAGACAGAATGATAGATAGATAGATAGCGACAGACAGAGCGATAGATATATAGATAGATAGACAGACAGATAGATAGATAGCGACAGACAGAGCGATAGATAGACAGATAGATAGCGACAGACAGAATGATAGACAGAATGATAGATAGATAGATAGCGACAGACAGAGCGATAGATATATAGATAGATAGACAGACAGAATGATAGATAGATAGATAGCGACAGACAGAGCGATAGATATATAGATAGATAGACAGACAGATAGATAGATAGCGACAGACAGAGCGATAGATAGACAGATAGATAGTGACAGACAGAATGATAGACAGAATGATAGATAGATAGATAGCGACAGACAGAATGATAGATAGATAACGACAGATAGATCGATAGATAGATAGCGACAGACAGAATGATAGATAGATAGATAGATAGATAGCGACAGATAGATCGATAGATAGATAGATAGCGACAGACAGAATGATAGATAGATAGATAGCGACAGACAGAGCGATAGATATATAGATAGATAGACAGACAGATAGATAGATAGATAGCGACAGACAGAATGATAGATAGATAGATAGCGACAGACAGAGCGATAGATATATAGATAGATAGACAGACAGATAGATAGACAGATAGATAGATAGATAGCGACAGACAGACAGAATGATAGATAGATAGCGACAGACAGAGTGATAGATAGATATGGTCAGATGATAGATAGACAGATAGATAGATCAGACAACAGGATGTGTGCACTGTATTCACTCTAATGAATAAACTGAAAAACAGGAAGTGAAAGAACACAGTTGCTCCCATTCCAATTAACAGCTCCTCTCTTCCCAGAGCTTCAGGAAACTTCATTTGTTCAGTAGTCCTGTGTGTTTCATGGTATCATGAAATTGTGGAGAGCTGCTGGACCGCACTGAACTGAACATGACGCACTAGATCTGCTCCAAACCATAATGAGCTGGACTACATAGGCAGCTGCTTTCTAAGATAACTCAAAAGGAACTGATTTGAAACGCCACCTCCACAAGCCACACAAATCATGCTCCTCACTTCTGGGATTGACATCTCTCAACAGGATACATGCAGCTCTGTTTTAGCTCTGTTTTGGCCAAATGAAGATATCTTAATGCTACTAACCTGACTGAGCCTGGTTTCTCCCAAGTTCCAAGCACTAAAGGTGACTTGACTAGACTAAACTTTGGGAGCTGCCTTGGAGCACATGTATGATGTCTTAAACTGCTGCTAAGCTAGAAAACTCAAACACATCCCCAGGAGGAGCAGCTGTCCTGGACTGTGACTCATGAGTCACTGAGAGCAACAAGGAGGCTTCAACTATAATCAGCGGCACACAGGATTGTGTGGTTAGTGTTTAGTGAGTCAGGCCGGGACCCAGAATGCCCTCACACCAGTCTTTCCCAATTAAAGCCCGAGAACGACCATGACGGATGACCCCAGGGTGACTAGAGGGGGGCCTGCGACCTCACAACAACCGCGAAATTCAGAATGTTAATTTCTGCAGCCGGTTCTGTGATTATAAGAGGAAGTTCAGACTTTTAAAGGAATATTCAGGTTTAAACGCAACATGAGCTGTAAATCATTTCAACTCATGCATCAGTTTAAAACAATACACTAAAAAATGGAAGCCTGGAAAGGTAGAATCCCATGGCTTTGAATGTATAATCATGAAGCCTGAAAAATACAAGTATTGAATGCATACGCTCCTAGCTACAAGCTCAATTTCACGTTTTGCATTTCAAAATATGTCAGAATGTGATTCATAATGTGCCGCAAGGGAGTTATGGTGGGTATTAGCATATACTGTCTTCTTCTACAGTCAGTTTCAGGTCAATTACTGACAGCCAAAGACATTTGAAGGAAACTTCAATACTGAGCACAGCACTGCAGGAAAACATTTTAAAGCGATACACTATATAAAACTGCTTTTTTTTTGTTTTAAAGTTGTAAATAAAACAACAATTTTTCTTACACCATTTTTTTTTTTTTTTTTTCAAAAATGAACATTCTGTCATTCAAAACCTGTATGTCCTTTTTTCTTTTGTACAGAGCCCTGCACATGACATGCAGGAAAAAAAAGTAATTTGTGCGCACGATTTACTAAATCATGCACACGATTTACTGATTCGTTCCCTCAATTTACTAATTTGTGCGCATGATTTAGTGCGCACGATTTAGCAAATCGAGGGAACGAATCATGATTCCCTCAATTTACTAAATCATGCACACGATTTACTGATTCGTTCCCTCAATTTGCTAATTTGTGCGCATGATTTAGTGCGCACGATTTAGCAAATCGAGGGAACGAATCATGATCGTGCACACAATTTACTGATTCATTCCCTCAATTTGCTAATTAGTGCACACGATTTACTATTTTGTTCCCTCGATTTGCTAAATCATGTGCACGATTTACTTATTCGTTCCCTCGATTTACTAAATCGTTCACGATTTACTGATTCATTCCCTCAATTTGCTAATTTGTGGGCATGATTTACTTATTCGTTCCCTCGATTTGCTGAATCGCGTACACAATTTACTTATTTGTCCCTCGATTTACTAAATCGTGCACACAATTTACTGATTCGTTCCCACAATTTGCTAAATTGTGCGCATGATTTAGTGCGCAAGATTTAGCAAATCGAGGGAACGAATGAGTAAATCATGTGCACAATTTAGCAAATCGAGGGAACGAATCATGATCGTGCACACAATTTACTGATTCATTCCCTCAATTTGCTAATTAGTGCACACGATTTACTATTTTGTTCCCTCGAATTGCTAAATCATGTGCACGATTTACTTATTCGTTCCCTCGATTTACTAAATCGTTCACATGATTTACTGATTCATTCCCTCAATTTGCTAATTTGTGGGCACGATTTACTTATTCGTTCCCTCGATTTGCTGAATCGTGCACATAATTTACTTATTTGTCCCTCGATTTACTAAATCGTGCACACGATTTACTGATTCATTCCCTCAATTTGCTAAATTGTGCGCATGATTTAGTGCGCAAGATTTAGCAAATCGAGGGAACGAATCATGATCGTGCACACAATTTACTGATTCATTCCCTCAATTTGCTAATTAGTGCACACGATTTACTATTTTGTTCCCTCGAATTGCTAAATCATGTGCACGATTTACTTATTCGTTCCCTCGATTTACTAAATCGTTCACATGATTTACTGATTCATTCCCTCAATTTGCTAATTTGTGGGCACGATTTACTTATTCGTTCCCTCGATTTGCTGAATCGCGTACACAATTTACTTATTTGTCCCTCGATTTACTAAATCGTGCGCACAATTTACTGATTCTTTCCATCAATTTGCTAATTTGTGCGCACGATTTACTATTTTGTTCCCTGGATTTGCTAAATCGTGCACACGATTTACTTATTCGTTCCCTCGATTTGCTACTTTGTGTGCATGATTTACTGATTTTTCCCTCGATTTTGCTAAATCGTGTGAACACATTACTGATTCGTTCCCTCGCTTAGCTAAATCGTGCGCACAATTTACTAATTCGTAAACAGTACGCATGATTTCGAGGGAATGAATTAGTAAATCGTTTGCATGATTTAGCCTACTATTTTTTTCCTGCATCTCAAGTGCAGGTCTCCATACTTCTGCAAAACGAACGACATAAGAAATTTAATTTTTGGGTCAACTATCCCTTTAAGTTTGTACAACGCCCTTAAAACGTGACAACTAGCATTAAAGTCTGGAAAAAATGAACCCACACACACACAAACCCAGTTACTTTTGCTTCGTTATCAGAAAGGCACAAGGACAAGATGTGATGTAACTACCCATAAAGTACTGTTTACACGGCGCTCACTCCAGCCCACAGGAATTACATCACTAACACATAACCAGACGCTCATCCATCTAGAAAAGCAGCTCCGCCTCCTTTCTGTATTTGTGCAATTTCCTCCGCTACACTTTCTGAGATTTGCTGTCATTGATGTCAGAGCTGTAATTAGGAGGAGTTGACAGCTGGTGAAGGAGACTGTAATCATCCATGAGTCGGTGAACATGGACTCACTGCACATTTAACACATTTGTTTTGGGTTAGTTAGCACATGACATTTGGAAAGCGAGCCGGACCACCTCCTAAACATACAGAGTCAGCATTAACGCCAGCATGATGAAATACCGCAGCAAGACTCAGCAATAGTGTGAAATAAAACCCGTTAAATGGCACCCAGAAGTGAGACATCTCTAATGATGTTGGGTTTGGGTTTCTGAAGCACTCGAGCACTTCTGAGGGAACATTCGGCCGTGTGACAAGCAAACGCACTTCATCTGGACTGTGAACACTGATCGCAGGATTTGAAAAGAAGCTAAATGACTTAAATCAATATGAAATGGCATTCGTAACCCATTTGACCTCTGCAATCTGACATATTTCGGAGTGAAATAGACTATTCAACTAGAGAAAATTGAAGGCTGAGACTTAATTTTATCCACTGGGACCTGATAAGAAAAGTGAAAAGTGTCTCTATATGGCATGATGTTGGAGAAGAGCAAAAAAACTGAACACCACATCAGCATATTAGAATGATTTCTGAAGGATAATGTGACACTGCTTTGAAAAAATAAAAAAGCTTCTTTTTGTGTTAAGATTTCCCATGTGGTGTTATTGATCCAGCTCTGGGTTTTTTTGGCCATCTGTGTGTTTACATGACCGTCTGCCAGCCCACCTGTCCACAAGACATGACATGTGACATGTGCTTCGGTCACCTGCGCCCCTGCGCACAGGAAACCTCTCCCTCACCTGTGATAGAGTGACATCTCTACTCATGCTTTATTTTGTAGGGACATGCTGTGAATTGTATCACAAGTGCCACACCAGAAGACCTTATAAAATATGTATAACTATCGAGATCAATGTTTAAAATAAGAGCTTTTCAAGGCCAGTCTTTTGACAGGTTATGGACACAACAGCTCTGCTCCAAACCCAAATCAGATACCTTCATGAAAAGAAGTCTGGTATGAGACTGATTTGGGACGCTCTACACAGGCAGCACAAAATAACAGCAACACAAATAGCAAATGAGAGACTCGACTTATCATTGGTTACAATAGAGTTTGATGATAGCATGCCACTAAGTTAAAGGTGACGTATGTAGTTTCTCCGGCACTAGTGGCATCTAGCGGAATGACAAAAATACAGCATATTTTGCAAATGCCCCCCTTCTCGCATCACGCCTCCCTCAACTCAAACATCACAATCACAGCTCTTACGATGCTTGTTAAGGCATGTCTCAATGCGTAAAAGTAGCTACTTTCAGTAAAAGGTCCAACATATTAGCAAATACTTTTAGCTATGTAGCTACAGTATGTGTCATGAGTTAGCAGTTGAGCAGGCCAACGCTGTGTAGAGCGAGTGCGAGCGTCTCGCTTGTAATAAACCCATCCAGCGTATCTGCAGCGGGAGCATTCTTTGAGTTTGTCTACACTGGACAAGTCAAAGAAAACAATATAAACTGGAACATTTGTCTTTCTAAATGGGTGCATGATGATGCTGTATGCAAGCGATCATTGTAGCGTGTAGCTTCTCATTGCCCCGTTCGCTCTGACGTGTTCATGAACCGTTTAATCTTTGAAGGTGTAAATGCAGTGAATTTGGTTGAGCTGGAAGGCGACTGACAGATCTGAGTGGACTCAATGTTTTAATGCTGTCTGGGAGGCTCAATGTTTACACTTTCGGGGGAGATAAACCCATGCACGGCATATTAATAGTAGTCAATGAACCGAATGCAACATTTTTTGATCCTGAGGCTTCCACAGAATATATCATTTTTCAATATTTAGATCACTTCTATTATTGATTGCTATCAGGATGTGAAGAGAGTTTCAACCACTATAACAAAGTGCTTATGAAAAACTTACCTACCCTAACTTTAATGAGCCAGTCAGTAGGTGATAATTAGTCATTTTTCTCATGCACAGTTAATTCTGATTGTCTAATGAAGATGAAGGATTTGAAACCGTGACCCCTACAGGGCCAGACACAAAGAGCCCTGTTATATGCCTAATCAGGACACTGGAGTTAATCAGATACTGATGATTTCTGTCTTTTATTACTGCTGGAAACTGTATTTTCAACATTTGATGTGATCTGATTGATATAATTAACACTGACAAACAAAAGTCTGTCCATTTGATAGACGGCTTGATTGACATCAGCATACAACCTTTTGTTTTAAAACATCTAACGTTGCTTAACCTTTAGAAATTCACCACGGCAAACACAGTTTCTGCCAAGTGTATGCCAAATACTACAATTACTACAGTTATTATTATAAAATACATTCAATTAAACCAGGATCTTCTTGAAACACACACTTTCAGCCATGTACAAAATTGTTATCCTGCTCAAATTCCCCATTTTTACAAAAAATAACTTGGAATAGAGGTTTTTAGTATTTGTTCTATGGGTGTGTAATATGTACAGTATTGTCTATGATAATATTGTAATTGTTGTTTTGATGATTTGGAAGATGACATTATCGATTATGTCACTCACATATCAAGAAAACAAGCATAAACATTCTTGATGGCATTCGCTCTCACTGTGTGATGTAGATTAATGCAGTTAGAATGAGCCGAAATATATGAGGGCAAAATTGTGCCGTATGAGTTTTTTTCTTATCTTTCTATATGATACAGTTAAGTAATGTCACACGAGCAAGAGCGCAATTTTACCCCAATATCAGCACTATTGCAAATGAGATATTGGTTTATTAACATTTGATAATTGACTTAATCTTTTAAACAACCAAGAAGATAGTGATCAAACTACATTTTATAAAAGTCACTTGTCAAGTTTATAATATATATTACATCAGCAAATGAAAGTCAAATTGGATGACTACAGGGACTCGTCTCAAGATCACTCATTTATTCAACAGTTCCTATATATTGCCAAAATTATATATAAAAAAAGAGCAGTCAAGAATAGAAAATTATTGAAAATATTCAAATCAGGAATGTCAGAATCAGTAGTATGTGTATGCATCAAAATGTGTAGAAAAAATGTCAAAATATAACATACAACATGTTGAGTGATGTTCACTAACCAATGATGTGAAGGGTCAATTTTCTTTACAACTATTTACTAATACTATTTCAGTCTTTTTAAGACTGAATTGGAGCAATGTGAGTAGAACCGGAGGGGTTACATTGGTGCCGTGACCCGGATGGGAGTGAGGTTTAGGGGGATGAGTGTAAAGTAAAGAGCTGTGCAGGTAAACTGCAGTGGTGCCGTGACCCGGGTGGTAGTGAGGGTGAGTGTAACAGAGGCCAGTTAGTAAGAGCTCTGTGGGTAAACCTCACTCCCCTGACCTCAAGAAGCGAGCTAGCGACAGACGCTAGAGGCTCCGTCCTTTTTAGCGTGCCCACCTCCCATTCTGGTTCGAATCCCGCTCGTCATGGTGCAATTCGAACTGAATCGATATCAATAAAACCCCAGAAAATACTGAGATATTTTTGTCAGTTTCGCACACCCCTGATCCGTTCCAAATAATATGTTACTCCTCAAGGTCTCTTCATACTCACACAGAATGACTGTGAGAGACTTGAGCTTTTATCTGCTCAAGCTCTCGGGGTGATGTGAGGATGTGAAGGGTCGATTATGGATACAGCAGCGGATCTGGGCCGCTTGAGATTTGATAGGAACAGTTCAGGTTTAGAGATAAGGAGTGTGGACACACACGCAGCCACAGATAAACTACAGCACCACACGCAGGAATAAAAACAGCCAGCTGCCCTTTCACCAACACAAAGTGTGCAAGGAGAGACATAAATCTACAAACAAGTGACTTTAAGCGACTTTATTTTTTTCAAAGGTCTGTTGAGTTTTTTTATATATATATATATATATATATATATATATATATATATATATATATATATATCTCCTGCTATTTAAGGGATAATATATAGTAAAGTGGAAGTTTCTTTTCTCATACTGAAGGGGTTTATTTAGTGATAAACACCAGCTGACTGTATACTTTCATGGCAATTACTTAATGTATTCAAGAGAACAGTGTTTACAAGATTAGCTGTATAATCCTCTCAAATATGTCCAGGTACAAGCAGTAATGCTCCTACATGTGATGCATAAATTTACGATTTATGTATTTGGATTACAGTTTCAATATAAAAAACTAATAAACTTGATGTAATGCATATTTGTTCATCCTACATAATGAAAAAAATAGGTAAGAGGTAAAAAAAAAAGGGTAAGATGCACTCAAAAAAAATCTTTGCATAGTTTATTATTATTTGCGTCTATTTGATTTTATTTAAATAATCATATTTTCAAAATGAATTTATTAAAATTGCTTAGAATCAGCATAAATATGTTAATTGTGAAAATAATTACATTTAAATGCGATAAACACCATTAAAAAAAAAAAAAAAAAAAAAAAAAAATTAGTTTGGTTATTGCCAAAATTAGTATTGTATTATTATAACCTAAAGATGCTATGTGAAAGTTTAAAACAGAAAATAGTGGTTTTCATCTTGCCACTTTCTTGGTAAAGAAAACACCTTTTTACTCAAATTAATCAAAATGGATTTATATTTAAAAACTCTTTTATTCTGCTCATGTTCAATGTAAAAATAATTACATTTATACCACTACTTACAATTTCTGACATTTTGGCTGCATGAGATTCTCCAGTTTTGTTGTTGCTGGAGTATCTAAAGTGTGAGCTGTAAAGGCTCCGCCCTCTTCTGGAAAGCTGCCGGGAGCAGCAGCTCATTTGCATTTAAAGGGACACACACGAAAACGGCATTTCTTTTCTCACATCCAAATAGAGGCAAATTTGACAAGCTGTAATAAATGATCTGTGGGGTATTTTGAGCTGAAACTTCACAGACACATTGTGGGGACACCAGACACTTATATTAACACATTCAGTTTATTAGTACTATTACAGAAATTTTAGCCATTTCATTTATGTATGATGGGCAAATATGCATCATATTAAGTTTATTAGTATGTTTGTTAAAACTGTGAATGGAAATTTCATTTGCAATTCAAATACATAAATCTTAAATTTAGGCATAAAAAATCTTGAGTCCAGCATAATCCTGCAAACAGTATATAAAAGATCTGTTTTATTTTGTACAGAGACTGTATAACTACAAGTTTGTGTTCTGTTCTGGCAGTATTTGTGTCTAATGGAGCTGAATGTCCACAGTGTTGCAGTGTAAGGACTGAACACAACAAGTAAAACCTGACACATAGAAAATGGCCCCTCAGATTTAGAGTCTTGGCAGCGCAGCAGGAAAGCTTTTAGCCACGATATCTATCAAATCCCAGATCGCTCATATTTATGAGGATTTGAGCACTTCACTCTGAGAGAGCCACATGTCTCTGGATATTACCTCATCTCTCGCAGCATACATGAGAGCAAAGCAACACACGTTACTAAAACTTCACTAATGCACACGTTTGACACCTTAATCAATCAACTGGTAGATAATGTTGTACTAAACTTGACAGATAATTGACCAGTAAACATCATACTATTGTACCAGTAAATTTGACCAATACTGTTATAGTGAACTTGAAAAATTTTGAGAAAACTAATAGTGAACTCATAACATAAAGTGTTGTTGAAGGAATATGACAGACACTTGACTAGTAATTGTCACACATACTGTTATAGACCTACTAGTGAAGATGCTCTAACAGTAAACATAGTACACTAGTAGGACTATTAGTGAACTCGAAAGATGCATCATACCAGTAAATTTGACTAGTACTGTTATATAGTAAACCAATGCTATCTTTAATGCTATTAAACCTTAAAAAAAAACACTAAACTTAACAAAAAAATGAAACAAATGACAGATACTGTTCCAGTTAACTTCACACATACTACACTATAGTAGACTACTAATAAATATTCTGTACTAGTAAGCTGCAGAAAACTACCCATGCTAAACTAGAAGTAAACTTCAAAGATGCCATTCCAGTAATCTTCACTTAGACCACTGAAGTAAACTTCAATGCCAAAACCTCTCTATTTTTGTCACAATGACTACTGGTTTGTAAAGTTTGCATGTCTCTGACATCTATTAATGAATTTCATTATGAATGCACATACATGATTGTCTCCATCACCTTGATGAGCGAGTAAACCGCACTATTCTAGAGAATAAACCCATGAGCTTTTGCTATGAATAATACAATAAGCTGTTATGCCTTGAAGCAGGTAATGAATACTTCATGATTGGTGCGGGAAGTTACAAACGTCTGTCTGCTTAAACATCATCCTCCGGCAGAGGTGCTTTATGCTGCTGTTGCTTTGAAGGCATTAGCCGCGATCGCTGATATCACAGGATAAAGACGCCCTGCCGATCTATAAAAAAGTTAATGCAACATGTTTTGCCAAAGTAAAAGCAACTCTAGATTTTTATTGATGAAGATTATTTGATGGAGTGTAATATCTGCTGGAGGAGGAGGATGAATTATCATCTTAAAGTGGATCTCATCCACAGGGAAACAGCCTGGACTTGACAAGCTTCGTCACGTCTGCTGTAAATCTGCTTTAATTGGATCCTGCTGAAGTGACCTCAGTGGAATTCTGATTGGTCAAACACAGTGGCTAATCAACGACCTGAGTTGCTTCTTAGCAACCAATCAACCAGTCATAATGGTTCCATGTTTAACATAAACACTGTAATGTGCTACAGTGTCCGCCCAATTTATCAGCTGCGTTGGTTCCGGAAGTATTTTTTTCTTTCCATTTCTCCCATAATTTTTTTTTTTTTTTTTAAAGTCTTTGCGCGCACACACACACACACACACACACACACAAATACTTAAGTATTTTGAGAGTGTAGTGAGATCGACTCTGTTATGTCATTCACAGTACTTCGGGGGGTGGGCGGAGCTAAATGAGTTTAGCTTCTTGCGACTCTCTGATTGGTGTACTTTTCTGTACAGCATTATGGGTAATGTAGTTTCTCACCAGGAATTCCGCTGTTAAACATGATTATTTTAAAAATAAACTGAAATAATGCGGGCTGGCAGCTTCAACGAAAGTAAATACTATCAATTAACAACCTTGTAACTTTTTTTTTTTTACAATAGCTTATCCTTAGAGGAAAAATCCCTATGAGAAAATTAAATTAAGTTGGTTCAGCCTTCCAGAACCAACGTCGCTGAAAAAGTGGGCATCCACTGTTGTACTCTATTAGTAGCCTCACATTTATAGCCCACATAAAACCACATTCACGGCCCATTTTACTTTTTTAATGTGTATTTCAGAATTTAACAGCATATTCAATCAGAGAAAAACAGAGTGTGGGACTTTGCATTAAAATTAAACAACAGTCCACTCAGCTTAGGTGATGTAAATGTAAAATTTGCACAAAAGAAAATTAGTTTTTACATGTTGATGAAACTGTCTAATAATTGTACAAAAATGTGCATTAATGAATTGTCCACAATTAAAACCAGGAACAAGTAAGCAAGTAAATGTTGATTTCATGTTGACTATGCAGCAGGCCTAGAAAAAGGACATGCAACCTACATGTTGATACCAGGAATGAGTAATCTAGACTAAGTTAGATGCTTTTACCCAAAGTAGTGGAACCAGAGAGGTTACATTGGTGCCGTGACCCGGATGGGAGGGAGTGTAATGGAGGCCAGCTAATAAGAGTAAACCTCAGTCCCCTGGCTTCAAGAGACGCTCTAGAGGCTGCGGTCTTCAGCGTCCTTGTTAACGCAAGAATCCGAGGGGAAGTAAAACCAGAGGGGTTACAGAAGCATAATTATCATTGGGACAATTCACCTGCAAACTTGGTGCTTCATGCCATTGCTTGCTTCTTTCAGCAGTCTTGTCACATAACCAAGCTGCACCCTGTTGTTCATATTTACTACAAACCCATGAACTCATAGCAGAAACCCTGTGGTTGGGCGATTAGTCCTGCAGTTAAAGGTGTGTAACACATTAGAGATGATACGGTGGTCAGAAATGATGTCATAGCTTTCAACCTCCATCTGTCCACCTCTACTACTCTCCTCTACAGACCACAGAAACCACAGCTTAGAGCTTACAGGAAAACATCAGACTGTCGTCTGCCCGCCGCTCCTCTCTGCACGGACACACTCAACTGCTGGAATGTGATTAGTGTGGATGAAGGATCGGTTGTAGTACATATAGAACATGCTGTCAGGTTCAGTGCAGCCAAAAATGAACAATCGGTCCCTGATGTTTCTTTTCTTCCATGGAACACAAATCAAGACGCCCCTGCTGTACTTTTGCATGCAATGAAAGTGATTCCTTCAAAAATGGCTTTTAAAGGGGACATCGGATGCAAAATTCACTTTTACATGGTGTCTGAACTGTTGATGTTGATGTGTGTTGGCAGTCTGTCTACACAACCACCCTATAATGATAAAAATCCACCCAGTGCTTTTTTTTTAATCCCCACAAATCATAAGCACTTTGTCAGATAAAGCCATTCTCAGATTCCACCCTGAGTGAGCTGTAAACAGACAGTCCGCCATTGTTTCGATGCCGCGCAGGTGTAGACAAGAATGTCTCCTAAGCAACTGAGGTGTTTTGTTGTAGGATATAAGAATGAACATAGCAGTCATCATTTACACTCGACATCTGAGCCGCTGAATACGGATTAATTTTGTTTTTGAAGGGAATACGTCCCCAGATCTACCTATATGCGTTTATGTTTGCGCAAATCACTTTACACCAGACAGTTTTCTGAACGAGGGACAGTACAAAGCAGGTTTTGCTAAAAAGTTCCTGAAGGATGGATCAGTACCAACTGTTAGTGATCCAGCTTCACCTCTAGAAGATGTAAGTATAGGTTTTTTTATGAATCTTTGCAAATATCCTTTCCTAATAATGTGCTAGTTAGCAAGTTCCACGACAAATGCGGCTAAAGTTAAAGGCCAGTTCACACCGCACAGATAAACACCAAAAAACATGTCTTTTGGAGTTTGTTGGATCAGAACGCAGCCTCCGAAATGAAACGCAGCTAGTGTGATACCCCTGTCGGCGTCTGTTGCCGTTGGTCGGAGTATGTTTTCACCCGACTGAACATGTTTAATCAGCGCTTGTTGGGTAGGGGAATGTCTGAGCAGTGTGGTATGATTTTCCAACAAACGACAACAGACTCTGACTTAATCTGACCTGTCCACAAACCCTTGCCATGACGATGAGGCAAGTCCCTCGCAAAGACTGCTGTTTGATCGCGCCGGCGCCTCACGCGCACACAACAAAGCACTGCAAACTTGACATTGCAGCTTGTTAATTATCAAAATAATACAGTCGAACAAACATATGTCGTCATTTCTATTTAGACCCTTCTCACTGTAATTCCTAACTGCGTGTTTATAATGAACAATGCATTAATGCGATTGTCTTATTACAAACTGTGTTAATGACTAACAAGTAATTTTCAAATGTATTTTAATCATTTTTGAGCATTTATAACTTCAATGAGTTCAATGCAATACCTGCCAAATAGTGTTTACAGCCCGCTTACGGAAGACAGGGGTGGGGTGAACAGTAGCTCATTATCATTTAAAGGGACACGCACCGAAACGGCTCGCTGTGAACTAAGCTGTTTTTGACAAGGTAAAAAGGGTGTTTTTTTTACACAACCATTAAGAAATTTTAATCAAAGTATGTTATAGACTTTTCATGAAGACCCTAAAGAACCATACAAGCTTGTGGAAAATTGGCATCCGATGCCCCCTTTAAGGCAAGGCACTACAGGCAGAAACATTTTTTTCAGCTTTTTCATGCACTGGCCAATTTTGAGCTATGAGGCTACTTGGCTTTTCATAATATGTTGCTTCATACTAGTGGATGGAAAACATCCAAAATACAAGTGTTTATGTTATTGCACTTTCTCAATTTGCGTCTGTTGATTTAAATTACAATACATTTATTTAAAGGCTTTGAGTTTTTTTCTCCACTTCAGCAGCACTTACATACACTAACATTTACAGTTTTATTCCTATCTATATACTGAAGGTTTTTACTGAGGGGTTTGTTCAGTATATCATTCGCCTGATATATATTCAACATTTTATTCCTTTTTTTCCTGGCTGCTATGGAGTGATAAAAAGAGAAATCCAAAATCCCCTCAGTAAAAACCTTTAAATCGAATATGTCGACAAAATTAAGCAAGAATTCTGAACCTGGCTTTATCTAATGGTCAGATTTATGTTCTAGAATTATATGCAAATTAATGCATATTTAATTAGATAATTCCTTATTTGCATATTTAAACATAACATTTCAGAAAACTTGCAATGCAAAAAATGTTTGCTCTTCTTAATGTAATCAATCAACTGGGGAAGTATGCTGATGTCTATTAGATAATTTTTTTACCCTATTCAGCTGGGGTGTCTTGTATTAAAATGACAATAATCACCATAAAAATGTGCATAGGACTTGTGCACTATGTTGAAAATTATTCAGTAGACATTCAAAAGCTTTGTATGATGAATGGACTGATGGGTTTAGTTGTTTTCCCCCTTTGCTTTCGCTAATATTAGCTATTATTGAATGTGATGAGATCTGAGAGCTTTGGGAATGTCTTCAATTTCTTACATTTCAGTCTCTTGCATATTATTGTTTGATTCACTTACACATAAAGAGCAGCATGTACTTTCTGCTAATCAGTTTGATTTGTGTTGCATGGAAGACAAACAGGTTTAAAAACAACATAAGGAAGAGTAAAGGATGGCTGGAAGTGAATGTTTTGACCATATTATTTTATGTTTTTCTGCTGTTTTCGATTGTCAGGGGATTAGACCGTCTTCACTAACTGTGTGTGTGAAAGCATACAATGTTGTTCCTTCTGTTTGCGTGTATCAATCCATTATTTCCCAGAAATCCAGTGACAGGGGACCTGCCAGCAGATGTTACCGTTCACCATGATCTGCAGCGCTTTGAGAAACGCAGCAAGAGAGGAAATGTGTGATTGTGAACTGAAACACTCACCAGATATGAAGTTTGTTCCAGTGTCAGTCATCTCAAAAGGGCATTGCTTGTCTTTTCAAGGGCTTCTGGGAAACTGCAGTGATGCCACCTGTAGCCATGACAACAGAGAGAGAGAGAGAGAGACGATGCTTGCTTAATGATCCGTAGAGAAATATATAACACAGAGAAATGCAGATTTCATCATCAAAATGAGAGAAGAGATGGGTCATATTAACTGTATAGCTCTATACAATTTTTGTACTATTGTCTCATTCGTGTCTATTTTTATTTTTGCCAAGGTATTTTAATACAAATATCATATACTTCACTGAAACAAAAGTGAGAAGAGCAGCAGACATCAGCAGTAATTATTAAGCAGTCGTGTTGTGACTATATTATGAGCTTTTACACATTCATCATTGTGAAGTGTTTATATAACAACTCAAAATAATGCTAAGTGCAATACCTGGAGCTCCAGAGAAACAGGCATCTCAACACTATTCATATTTCATCAGCACAGAAGAGACCAAAGAGAATATCATGAAAAATTAACAACATTATGACAGTGGGTTTGAACTGCTTGTGTTGAGAACACATCTTCATGGATTATTATAAGTTGTGTTTATTAAGTCAACTATACTACTAGTTGCAATTAGCAACAATTTTGACTCGGTCAAGTAAACAAACACCCACATGACTCCAGTTCTGCACACTAAACTCCACTCACATTTTCTTCAGAAAATATTCAAATCGTGACTGATTTCTCTCAACAGCACAGTAAGAATCAATAACGGTTTTCTGATACGAGTTCACACGTATTTGAAAGGTGGGTAGTAATTTTATCGTCTTCTAGGATACTTTGTTTTGACCCATTTTCTTGCATGCTTAGTATGCACTATTTATACAGTATACATTTATACAGTAGACACACATGTGTATACTGTACACACACACACACACATATATTAGTGCTATCAAATTACAATTTAAAAACAGCTGTTTTCTATGTGAATATATAGGTAAATGTAATTTATTTCTGTGATTAGCATCATTACTCCAGTCTTCAGTGTCACATGATCCTTCAGAAATCATTCTAATATGCTGATTTGCTGCTCAAGAAACATTTCTAATCAATATCATTGTTGAAAACAGTTGTGCTGCTTTATATTTTTGTAGAAAACAAGATACACTACCATTTAAAAAGTCTGGTGTGTGTGTGTGTGTGTGAACTCTACAGGAACTAATAGCAGGTATCTCATGAGCTTCACTAATAGTGTATAGTGTTCCATCAAATGGTCCTTTAGAAGACAGCTGCCCGTGTCTCGCGTGACACTTTGCAGTGACCCTATTTCATCCAAACAGCTTCTCTCCTTCTCTATTTTCTCCTCTGACACTCATTTGTAATTCAGAACATATGCTGAAAGCATCCATTCATCCACCCCATGCAAAATGCATAAGTGTGGTTCTTCTGAAGTGATATGTTTAGTGTATTTACCCTTGATGCTGAATGTGTCGGAATCACTCATCTCAAGCCTTAATAACAGACCCTGCAGAAGAATGAGATGCTCTGAGAAAGAGGAGGAGATTTGATTCTATACAAGCCGAGTGCTGAATGTGTCTTTTGATGGGAGGATCTTTTCTCTGAGTCTGTTCTGAGAGCCAAAGTTCAGAATCTTGAGCAGATCAGCGTGTGGCAGCATCACGTCTGCAATATAAACTTTCACATGCAAGCACAAGACTATAAAGTATCTTTACAGAAATAATGACAGAAAAGCATCTGCCATTTCTGAAGGACATTATATATATATATATATATATATATATATATATATATATATATATATATATAAAGCATGCAAATCAGCATACTAGAAGGATCATGTGACACTGAAGACTGAAGTAATGATGCTGAAAATTCAGCTTTATGACATTAAGCATAATTTCCCCCAACAAAACAATTTATGCTCTATGCATATAAACATTGCAGACACGGTATGTACTTTACAATGAGTCACTTCATTGTATCATTATTTAAGAATCTGTGCGAAAAAACGTGACTGTAATCATTAGGGGACTGATGAGAGAGTTAGCTCATGAGATGAGACGAGACTTAGTTCACGAGAATGAGATTTTCACAGTATTTTTAAGAAATCCTCAATGACGAAATACATGACTAGAAAAATAATCTGCAGATGCATCTGAAATGTTTAACTAATCATCTTATAATGAAAGTCATTTCAGTTCTACTTTCTGAATATGAATTATCATATGCAGTAAAAGACAACGATACTCAAACGCTGTAAAAGGTTTTGCCACAAACTCAACTGACTGGCTTCTCTGCTGTATGATTTCATATGAGTCTCTTCAGACCTTAAAACTGTACATGATTTATGATCTTCTACAACTTTTGACCTCCTAACTGAACTCAAAAAACAGTATAAATAAAAATGAATAACAAATTTCTCTTAGTCTTAATAAGTGCAAACATTAAGTGCAACCATAATCAAAGTACTCTCTCAATATTCAAAGTGCAAATAGAGACCAAATTATCTTTCAAGCATGATACAGAGCTGAGAGATGGTTACAACTACACAGTCCAGCCTAAGATAGCTTTCATATTGGGAGATATTCGGATGGGAGCCGCTTTCAAAATGCAGGGTATTGAAATCACGTTTGAATGTGCACTTGCGTTTTACTTTCGCTTTCGAATTTGCAATCGTGTGAATAGGGAGTGGCGGTGCTGAGCACACATTCTGTTGTGCAACAAATCCTCCGCCATGGTCTCGTCAGTCATCTCGTCACGTGATCAGTGTACTCTGATTTCTGCTGCACTACGTACGACTCTGTAGCTCATGTTAGATGAGCTGGATGGAATTGAAGAGACCATTATCCAACTGAATTAAATGTTTTTATAACTATAAAAAGCAAAACGACAGTGGAGGCATAATGTAAATGTAGCAGTGGCATATTCTATCCTAATTTCACCTTCACACTCCATCATGGTAATATCGCGAGACAGCTTTTCACCTCGTCACATTTTGATCTCGTGAGATCTCGTGGCACCCCTAGTAGTCATACAGTTAAAGTTCATGCATCATTGCATTCTGAAATGCAATGCAATTACATGTGCATTTTCAGTATTTCCACAAGGGGAGCTATAGTGGACATTCACATCTTCTATGCCAAGTTTTCTCTGTCAACTATACTCTCTAAAAATGTTTTGGCTAAAAATAAATAAATAAACGTTTTGAGTTATGAGTTTCATTTTGAGTTATGACAACTTTTAATGAAATTATGTTCAATCAACAAACTACATTGAGTTAGAGGAACTTGATTTGTTGCATGATTACAAATTTTTAATTTGATTACTTGCAGTCACCCGAATTTCTTTTTAGAGTCTAATTACTCTGTGATTGACTCAAAAACTTCTTTGCTCAGAACTTGCAAGGCTGCCATCATGATAAATGTCAATGCTAACATCACTCTTTCTTACTGACTGTATGATCAATCTGTCTAGTGTCAGAAACTCAGGCACGCACACGCACGCGCATTCCTCTGGGACACTAAGATAACATGCAGTCAAACAGGACAAGCCATTTTCTATCTCTAAACGCTGTTGCTGTGATGATCAAAGTGAGCTCTTCACGCTCTCCTGTGCTGTTTGTGCTTTTCTCCTCCTCAAATACGTCGCTCTCTATTCCTCTCTTCATCACTTCAAGCCACCACATTATTCTCTCTTATCCAGCTCTCATAATGAGGGCCAAATCTCCCCTTGTGTTTGCAGTTTAAAAATCTCCCCAGAGCTGCACTTTACAGTCAGGACGCTTTCAAATCCCCTTCTGCAGGATTAGGGTGAGGATCCCTGTGATTTGGAATGTAAAAATGGAAAACGTGACCTTCCATACTGAAATGTGAAGATACAGCTGCGAGCAGCAATTACGGGGCCATCAGAGGACCCACTGCAACTCTGGCACATTCGCAAGCTTCCAGACGCCAGCAGAAATATGATTTTAGGATAATCGCTTCAAAGGTTAGGAGCAGATTTAACTTTTGACCAGCACAGCTCATCGGGACCCTCAGGGTCGGCTTCAAAGCAAAGCCAAAAAACACTGACAAGATGCAGATGACCTGTTTGCCATCTTTGTGTGTACAGGGCAATATGACTGACCTTATAACAATGGATTTCTCTGCACTCAGAATGAACAAATGGATCTAAATAGAGCAGAAGCATGACATTAAATCATTTTTACAGTTTATCCATCACTAGGTGCTGCTGTACTTTTCATTTGAGCCTGAATTTCAGCAAGACGTTCAGTAAGAAGTCTCTTCTGCTCACCAAGGATGCATTTATTTGAATATCATAATCGTCATAATTGCATCTTTAACGGAATGCTCTGTCACTTAAATTATGTGCATCCTGTCACCGTTTAAACTGCCCTGTCAATCATCTTGTCACAGTCAAAATCCTCCACATTCAGTTTAATTTATTTTCCTACTGCATCAGAAAGAAATGTAGTAATCTGCCAGTCGTGGGTCTTTCATGCGGAGACTCTCCTCGTGTGTTTGCATAATGATGGATTTAAAAATTAATGTCCAAACGTTCTCAATGCTGTTGCAGATGAAATATAATGTGGATAACATTGAATAAATATCTTTTCATCAGAATAGATACTGATGCCATGTTTGATGTTTTTTAACACATTTTATTTGTTTGTAGTTTTAATCGAATCCTCGTCCAACACGCAGTGGGTTGTGCTGGGCGATGTTAGCCGTTATGAATCTGCACTTTGGATTCTAAGTGGAACACTCATTTCAACATACTATGATTTGGGACACACTCATTCTAATTTCGAATACTATTTAGGATGGATACTATGAAAATTGGGATGCATCATCAGTGTTCTTATGACTGTCCGTGCGCATTTGATGGTCCAATCTGAAATATATGCTTTTTAAAATGCTATTTCAGCATAAGAAACAACATTTATGGGGCAGTTAATGTCAGATTTTGTTGCTGATTTGAAATATGTTATTTAAATGTGAGTATGGCAAGCAGTTTTTGAAATTTCAGGATTCCCCCATTCAAGCAAATAGGGCTTGGTCTTGGATGCCTGAAACAGCTGCCCGGAGGCTTTGCAAACATGCCGAGTGAACAGACTTTTCTTGGAAGGGATTTTGATATTACTTGCTTCAAACAGTAGTTATGCTATTGTTGTTGCATGACCTCATTTACATTGCATGCATGGATCAGTTATTTTGCCTTTTTAATTCAAATTTTTCAGAACTTTTGGCCATCCAATAACAATGTGAAAAAAAAAAAAATCCAGTTCATTAGTCACGCTAATACAGTACCCAGTGCAGCGATCTCTCCTGCATACTAGACATTACATCAAATGTCACACAGACATTCTATGCATACAGAAAGTACACACACACTATGCACTGTATTCATACTGCATAGCCCGTGTGTTACTCAGAAGCTCCGCCCACCATGACCTCTTATGCTGTGAAATCTGCTGACATCAAAAAAAAGCTACAATTATTTTCTTCACACTCAGCGCATTGAACATGGGGTGCGTCTCAATCAGAACCATAGGTTGTGAATCAGTTTATCGTACATTAATTCACTACACACTGGGACATTCTGCCAACATGACAACATCCTTGTACATCGTCACTACTGGTATTTATGAACAACAACAGAACTGATACATTTCTGACATTATTTTTTATTATGCCAATGCTTTTATTCACATTGACCAGTGAACATAAACAGAAAGTCAACTGTACTTGCTTGACACGTGAGAACGAACCTCATTGGTTCTCACGGTTGAGCTTCCGTGACCAAATTTGGATGCTGTAAACATGTTGAGTGATCAATGTGAATAAAAGCCTAAATCATTTTTACAGTTTATCCACCACTAGGTGGTGCTGTACTGAAAATGCACAACCCCCTGATCAGTGCCTGGAGTACTGAACTAGAGACGCAGACATACACGCACTCATATGTGCAGCTCTAGCGTGTCTAACGTGTGTTTTATCGTCCTTGTTGTTGTAATGGCTCTATAAGTTGGCAGGCAGATCACAGCTCACAGACGTGAGCTCACATACATATTACTCATAATTCACTGAGTGCCACTTCAGACAGAAACACTGCATCCACGGACAACAGGCTCATTAGTGTTGGTACACGTCCACCTCCAACGCCTGACTTTATGCCGTAACGGCTCTTTGTTCTTCTCTCGTCTCCGCATCAGTCAGGTTTTAATATTCCTGGCCGATCGCCACAGTACGACCCATATGAATGTTTTATTTTGCAGGGAGCAGATCTAAAGCGTGTAACATTAATGCCAGAATAATCGGTCACTGATCTGCCAGGGTGTCGTTCAAATGAAAGTTTATTACCCAGGCAGACGCCAATTTGTACGAAGGTGACCGGCTGTTATTTTCACATCTGTGTCAGAATATTTCAGCATCAACGCCATCTCTCTCTTTTCCTTCATGCTGGATGGCGATATTAAAACAAACTCACTTTGTGCCACAGCCATTTCACCCAGTAGCCCAAGACTGGTTTCCCACTAAAGCTAAGCAGAGTTGAGCCTGGTCAGCAACTGGATGGGAGACCTCCTGGGAAAACTAGGTAGCTGCTGGAAGAGGTGTTAGTCCTGACTCTGGTCATTAAAAATCCCATGGCACTTCTCGTAATAGAGTAGGGGTGTAACCCTGGCCAAATTCCCTCCACTGGCCCTTATCAATCATGGCCTCCTAACAACCCCCATCCACTGAATTGGCTCTGTCACTCTCTCTCCTCTCCACCTATAGCCGGTGTGCGGTGAGCTCACTGGTGACGTTGTTCTGTGGCTGCCGTCACATCATCCAAGTGGATGCTGCACACTGGTGGTAGTTGAGGAGAGAACCCTGATATGATTGGAAAGCACTTTGGGTGTACATTAGTACAAAAGTAATGCGTTATAAATCCTTCCTTCCTTCCATTGACCAATTGATGTCAAATCCAAAAGAATAAAGTTGGAAATTTTGCAGCTGGTGAATCACCCATTTAAAGAGCCTGTGAAATTATGTGAAAACGTATCTGGCACATCAACGATTTGTCATTTACATGAAATATCAATATATAAATATATGGAAACACTTTATTTTAGGGTATTTTAACTAGTTGCTTATTAGCATGCATATTACTAGAATATTGGCTGTTTATTAGTAATTATTACATATTAATGCTTTATTCTGCATGACCTTAGTCTACATTCTTAATCCTACCCAATACATAAACTTAACAACTAACTTACTAACTATAAATAAGCAGTAAATTAGGAGTTTATTGAGGGAAAAGTCGTAGTTAATAGTGAATGCATGTTCCCTATACTAAAGTGTTACCAAATATATCATTTGCATTATGATTTTAGGACAAAATTGGACCAAATTTGTAGAAGGAGTTGCCTTTTACTTCAAAATGGCGTACAAACAAAATGATGGAAAATGAGTCAAAACATGGAGATATCAAAATTCTGACGTTTTCAAAAGTTATCAGTGTTTTTGCAAAAAGCCTATTTTCTCTGGAACACAAGTTGGTACAGTGTTTAAACTTCTCAGGCATCTTCAGGACATGCTGTCAATGATCCCTGCCATTTTTTGTGCCAATATGTCAAATTGTTTAAAAGATATTGCAATTTATGACAAATTTCAAAATGGCAGACCAATGATTCATCCTATTCTGGCAAAACTGGCACGAGGAATCCACAGACACCCAGATCATGATTGTCTGACAATCTGTTCACAGATCACTGATTTGGCTGATCCCAAATTTGGCATGGACATTCAGGTCATGGCTCCAATTAAGCATACCAAATTATGTTTCGATTGTTTTGCCATGATACAGCCTCTGAACCAATTTTGAGTCAACATCGTTTAGTTTGCCACATCATAACTTTTGAACAGAGATGAATATCAAAATTATGTCGGTCCAAAGATCATCTGAGTCAATTTTCATAAGAATTGGACAAAATTTGAAGGAGACTTTTCAAAATGGCAACTACTGCAATTGGTGAGTCTTAAAGGGTTAGTTCACCCAAAAATGAAAATAATGTCATTTATTACTCACCCTCATGCCGTTCCTCACCTATAAGACCTTCGTTAATCTTCGGAACACAAATTAAGATATTTTTGTTGAAATCCGATGACTCAGTGAGGCCTCCATAGCCAGCAATGACATTTCCTCTCTCAAGATCCATTAATGTACTAAAAACATATTTAAATCAGTTCATGTGAGTACAGTGGTTCAATATTAATATTATAAAGCGACGAGAGATGGTCTTATGGGTGTGGAACGGCATGAGGGTGAGTAATTAATGACATTATTTTCATTTTTGGGTAAACTAACCCTTTATGATATAGAATGTGATCAGCATGAAAAGAGTGTTCTGGTGAACTAAATTTCATTTTTCTAGATCAAAGGGTTCAAAAGTTACAACCATTTCAATAGTGAATTTTGAACTGGTGTTGGCGCTATAGAGTTGGTACTAAAGACCCCAATGTTGGTCAAATTACTATTTATTACCATCACTACAAGTGTGCCAAATTTAATAATTTTCCTACTTACGGTTGACAGGGCTGCCAAAGACTCCCATTGGGGAGGAGGAAAAATAATAAAGTAAATGTGCCGTCCTGTACAGAGAATGAAAAAGATATTCAGTGATTCATTTTATTCCCTGTACAGGATGGCTGTGCTTTTCAATTGGATTTTAAACCGGCTCACTGAAATAAATCGGAATGGCTATTTTTAGTAAGTCACTCCCAAACAGAGAAGAATATCCACAGAGCGATTCAATGTTGTAGAGTTAAAGGTGCTGGAATCTCATTAATGTTTAATTGCAGGATGTTTTTGTTAGAACAACAACCCAGAGCTCATAAATACAACATCTGCATGAATGTACTGCGGCCGGTTAGTTGGTTGAGTGTGACCTGTTTTAACCAGCCTCCAACCTCGTTCTGTCTCTCTGTGGTGTTGTGTTTTACTGCCCTGCGACAGTCGCTCAGCACGTCGACGCGCAGCAGAACCAGGGCTCGGCGGTTACTTTTTTCCCCAAGATGCACATGATGTGCTCTTAATTTAAAAAATATAGGAGCACATGAAGGGGTGCAATGAAAATTTATTAAATAGTTAAGCTAACCCTAACCTAACCGATCATTTTTTTAATCGCACACATCTGTTTTTAGTTGCAAACGCTCATACCGTTGAGCACTGTGAAGGACCGTAAGGCTGCGGCGTACTTCTGAATGTGTGTGGCTTCATTCTGCTGTTTGGCAGTGGCTAAATTACGACACAAAATCTTGGTTCATCCTCATAGTTCTTCTTGGACGAATGTCAGATTTTCAAAGATCCTGTTTGGAAAGAAACACTGAGGCTGGCTCAAGAAAAGCAGCCACAGTGTTCCTGTAAAGAGCATTTTCTGCTGTGGATTACGCTTCACAATTTCTTAATTCCCTAAAGATGCTTTTGTAATTTCTTCTAGATTATGTGTGTAATCTCTCCACAGGATTATGATATGTTCCCATGACGCTGAAGTCATGATGCTTGAACCGGTTTTAACTCAGACTCTTAATGTATCTTAATGTGGTTTAATGCTGGTAAACCTAAACGCCTTCACAAGCTTCTCTCTCTCACACACAGACACACACACACACACACACTTGTGCAAACATACACACGTCAACACACAGATACACACAAACACATTAAATATTTGGAACGGCAAGTGAAGTTAACGCAATTTCAAGAGGAGTACGCCCATCTTATTTTCTAAATGATACCAAAGTATAAAATCAGCCTCTACCACTTCTCGTTGTTAGTTCTTTCAGCATCCCTCCTCCTCCTTTTTGTATATTTTTGCCTCTGTAATAGGGGGCAATTGGAGCTGGAGCAGAATATCCTCTCTGAGCCCCTCTATAACAAACAGCAAGCCCAATCTGTTTACCACTTACGCTAAGATTATATGGACGCACAAACTCATGAATTAGTATATAAACCAGTGTTTAGGACATTTGTTTGCAAGAATGATTAAGAAAATGGAAAACACTGATTGAAGGCTGTTCTGAATATATCAGAGTCTCTGCAGGATTGTTTGAGATAACTGGATAAGAATAGCTAGAAATCATTTTCTGGAGGCTGCAGGGGCAAATTTCCACTGGAACCTCAAGAACAAATCCTTGTAATGAATACATTTAAACTAAATTGCTTTCTAGAGTACAAATGTCTCCAATAAGTGCTAAAATTATCTGACATTTGAATGCAAACTCTGTCTCTGCATGTGCTGTGAGTTTAACACACATTATATCACAACTAAAACGAAATTGTGTTTTGCAGCTGATGAATCACCCATTTAAAGAGCCTGTAAAAAATTAGGTGAAATAATTGATCTGGCACATCAACAACGAGGACACAATTTTTGATGCTTTTACTCTATGACTCACAGGAAATAATCATTAGCTGAAAATTAGTTTTACTTTAGTTGCTAAATGCATTCATTTAGTTTTATAAGTTGCACACACATACAAGACTATACAAGTGAAGCACAATCATGTTACCCAGAGTTCACCCCCCTCCACCACCACATAATACTGGAAAATTAAAACGGAATTTGGGAAAAAAATAAAACAGATTTCACTGGGCCGTATTAAAGGCACAGCAGCAAAAACAGTGCAACTGTAAGAGGGGAAAATGAGATGGTAGAAAATGTTTCTGACAAACTTATTTTGACCATTTTGTTTCACTTCTGTAGATGTTATTTCTATGGAAGCTTATTCCCGCCATGGAATAAAACAATTGACTTTTTCTCACAATTCTGACTTTATTTCCTAAGAATTTCGAGATATAAACTCACAATTGCGAGAAATAAAGTCAGAATTACAAATTGCAGAACTGCTTTTTTTCTCACAATTGCAAGTTTATATCTCACAATTCTGAGAAAAGAAATCAGAATTGCAATGTATATAAACTTGCATTTGCATGTTATAAAGTTGTAATTGCAATATATACACTGCAATTCACAATTATATTTCTCGCAATTGCGAGTTTATATACACGCAATTCTGACTTTATAACTCATAATTCTGACTTTATAAGTCGCAATTGTGTTTATATCACGCAATTCTGAGAAAAAAAAAAAAAAGTCAGAATTGCAAGATAAAAAGTCACAGTTTTTTATTTTTTATTCAGTGGCAGGAACAAGCTTCCATATATTTCTGTCTAACCAGTCTGAAGATGTTTCCTCAACACTGTGTGAAGAGCTTTTTCTCATTCTGGTCTCGTTCTGTGGTGTATTTTCTCCACTGGTCTCCTTTAAGCCCTCTGGCTTCAGACTCTCAAAGTCCAAACAGTTTTTGTGCTACAGTGATTCCTCACACGGGCTGCAACGCTTCAACGCTCACATTACTGCAAAGCCGAGGCTCAGTCTTGTTTATAAATCATTTCCCTCTCTTTACTCACAGAAAAACAGCTTGTGCAAGCATATTTTTAACTGTGTGCATTATGCATTAAATTCATTAATTTGTAATGTCATATGACATTACCCATTTACGTCAGAGAGATTCAGGCAAGAAACATACACTACACATGAATGTCAATGCATTGGAGGTGCGTCCTGTGTTACACATTTAACATGCACAAACCTCAGTTCTCAGTGGAGCAATAGAGTTTCCTTCAGAAGTCCGGTTAATGAAGCCAGATGTGTGATTATTCAGGTAGCTCCTATACATGTCAACCATGACAATATTTACCGCTATAGAGCCCCTTACAACAACCCTGAATGCAACATCACATAATAGACATCACAAGTGCACAGTGCAACTTCCCTTTCATGCCGACTTTAATGCTGGAAAACATGATGAAATTTTTTAGTAAAACTAAGCTTGGACATTTGCATTCATGTACCTGTGAGTATAATGAGACACTGTTGAGATCTCTTCTGTATTCTACAAAAGATTCACTTGCGATATGTCTTTCATATGGTGCATGTGTGTTTACCATTTCGGATTCAGATCAGTTGATAATTCCTGTAGGACGAACGCCAAAAATTAGTCAATTAGAGAAGAAAAGAAGAGGGTGAGAGCGAGAGCATTAAAGGAAAATAATCAGATTATGTTTCTGGGAGAAGAGAACATCTAATATTAAAGCTGCGATAAAATTAGATCCTGTAGATACTGTACGCCCACCTACATGCGCGCTCTCGCAGGATCGATGTGTTTGTGTCGCCCCGTCTCATTAATAACTCCCCTCCGCTCGGCAGTTTCACGTGGCAAACAGGCAAACGCTGGAGGGCTGCGGGCGGCTGTCCTCTCTGGCAGAAATACGGCCTTTCAAAGCACGAAGGAAGTCCTGCAGGACTGCTTAAACATCTGTACACGCTCCGCTCGGCACCAGGGACGAATCCATTATGCATCGCAGCTGCTGCAGAGGAATATGTCACCTTCAGAAACCCGGAGCGCCTCCTGTGATGAAATGTTAAAGAAGAGCACTTTTAAATATTCACTTTGTCGCTCTTCAAAACATCGTGTTGGATGCGGGAAACAATTGTTTGACGCACTTCAGATGGGAGGAAAACAGTCAAAACAGAGTTGAGGACCTGAACCGAGAGACGGGGGGCTATGATACCTCTCTAAAGGCCTTGTGGGATATTCTGCATCCTGTTATGGCTAAATGTAGAAACAACCGCATTAAACACCATGTGACCTGGATAGTGCATGCACATGTTTACCATTCTGCCATCACTATCAAAGTGCAACGGGGCGTTTGTTTTCATGCACATCTCCGTAAGAAGATATTAAAACATGAACACACACTCCTAAAAAATACTCCATGCAGACTTAAAATTGTGTTCATGTTAAAAGTTTGGGGTCAGTAAGATTTGCTTGAAAGAAATTACTTTTATTCAGTAAGGATGCATTAAATTGATCAAAAAGTGACATTTCAAATGTATGCTGTTCTTTTGAACTTTCTATTCATCAAAGAATCCTGAAAAATAAAATGTGTCAAGGTTTCCACAAAAATATGAACTGTTTTCAACAACAATAATAATCAGAAATGTTTCTTGAACAGAAAATTAGCATATTAGAATGATTTCTCAAGGATCATGTGACAAAGAAGACTGGAGTAATGATGCTGAAAATTCAGCTTTGATCACATTAATAAATAACAGTTTACAATATATTCACAAAGAAAACAGCCGTTTTAAATTGTAAAAAATAGTACACAATTTTTACTGTATTTTTTATCACATAAATGCAGCCTTGGTGAGCAGAAAAGACTCTTTCAAAAACATTAAAAATCTTACTGATCCCAAACTTAAGTTAATCCCATATTATACACTATCCTGAAAAAACAAAATGGCAATTTTTTTAACAATCTCAAATTATGACCCGACTTTATCTAATGTGGCGCAGGGCGACCTGTCATATTCTACTGTAACAATATTAAACTGGTTGGAAGGAAACTAATTAATAAGTTAATAAGGTCCCAGCCGAATGGGAACACTAATCACCATAACGGTGACTTCAAACACAACAACTACTTACCAAAAGCACTAAATAGCGCTAAAACCTCTATTAATGCGAACAACTTGTGTGCATGTATCCATGAATCCCCAATGTATTGCCCTAGCATGCATAATTAAATTAATCAAGCGCAAGGGCTTATGGGTATTCCACCATCGCAGGATCCCACAATGCAGCGTGACCAGCTATATTATACACTATCCTGAAAAGGCAAAATGCAGTAACTACACCAACAATTAGCAGTTTTGTCAGATTGGATACACTGATGAACGTGTTGAAAACTATGGCAAACTGACTGTGATTGGCCGATGCTGATAAAGTCAAAACAGTCGATGAACTGCCTTTGCCGATTCATTGGTCTATTTTCACACTAGCTATGATTTGGGATGCACGGATCAAATCTCACATACTATATAGAATGTATAAAGTATGAATTATGCTGCAGAGCTCGTGCTGAGCACATCTACACCTCACATTGATCCCTCTCTGTGTTCTACTGTCATATTTGCATACTGTAACAATAATCCATATTCGTTCTCTCTCTTCTTCCCCGTCAGGTTGTTTTTAGCATCCAAGACGCGTGCCGGATGTGGTCGGGAAGAAAGCAGAGATGGTAAACATTAGCGAGGTGATGCTCTATGCCTCTGTCTCTCATGCATCAGCGGCCATTTTGAGAGAGTCAGTTTGCAGTAATATGAAAACAGAACAAATGCAGCGGCAGAGACGGCAAATGAGCAGAGCCTGAATTATTTATAACCTTTCATTTCACCACCGGAGAAAGACAAGCTCAGAGAGAGAGAGACAGAGGAGTGAGACGTGGCTCTTTTGGGTTTCTATCATTCATATTTTCTGACAGCAGGTGTTCAGACCATCATGTCCTGTAATGGACTCCAAACATCATCACACTCACATCAGACATAAAGCCAATTCCCTCAGTTTATGATACGTTCGAGAATAAAACATGAGCGACTTCATTGAGTGCAGTAAAGAGGACTGAGGTTTCGACTCACTCAGCACTTTATTCAGTCTCAAAACTCTTTTGTTCATCGTTGCTATATACTGCGGGTTGGTTTTATAAACCCTGTTGCTGGATGATCTTTTTTTCTATTATTTATCCAAAAAAGATGTATAATATTTTGAGCAATTCCTTTTATCGTTAGCTGTTCTTTGGGATCATCAATATTTTCTTTGTTTTTTATTCAGCGAGGACACATTGATCTAAAGTAACAGTAAAGCCGTTTATAATGTTACAAAATATTTTTATTTCAAATAAATGCTGTTCTTTTAAAGTTTCTATTCATCAAAGAATCCTGAAAATAAAATGTATTGTGGTTTCCACACAGATCTGAAGCAGCGTAACTGTTTTCAAAATTGATAATCAGTAATGTTTGTTGAGCAGCAAATCTACAGTGGCCCAGTAGTGCACAACACAACAAAATTAAAAAAGCAAACTTAAGTTCACAAGACAACGAAATTGAGCCACAACGCAACGGAATAAAGCCACAACACAACGAAATCGAGCCACAACACAACGGAATCGAGCCACAACACAACGAAATCGAGCCACAACACAACAAAATCGAGCCACAACACAACGGAATCGAGCCACAACACAACGGAATCGAGCCAAAATCGAGCCACAACACGACAAAATCGAGCCACTACACAACGGAATCGAGCCACAACGCAACGAGATCGAGCCGTAACACAACGGAATCGAGCCACAACACAACAAAATCGAGCCACAACACAACAAAATCGAGCCAAAATCGAGCCACAACACAACGGAATCGAGCCACAACACAACGGAATCGAGCCACAACAAAATCGAGCCACAACACAACAATATCGAGCCAAAATCGAGCCACAACACAACGAAATCAAGCCACAACACAACGGAATTGAGCCACAACACAACGACATCGAGCCACAACACAATGGAATCGAGACACAACACAACGAAATCGAGACACAACACAACGAAATCGAGACACAACACAACGAAATCGAGACACAACACAATGAAATCGAGACACAACACAACGAAATCGAGACACAACGAAATCGAGACACAACACAATGAAATCGAGACACAACGAAATCGAGACACAACACAATGAAATCGAGACACAACGAAATCGAGACACAACACAACGAAATCGAGACACAACGAAATCGAGACACAACACAACGAAATCGAGACACAACGAAATCGAGACACAACACAACGAAATCGAGACACAACACAACGAAATCGAGACACAACGAAATCGAGACACAACACAATGAAATCGAGACACAACACAACGGAAAGTTAATTTTCCTTGCCAATGTTCTATAGAGTCAGCAGTGATATCAATACCACGATATGTAGTATATAACCACTGTATAAAATAAATTTTAATAGAAAATCAACTACATGCACAATAGCTTCATATTTATACCTGTGAATGATCTGGCGCGCTACCACGGTGGTGCATGATGAAGGGAACGTCTGCCAATTCCACCAAGTGGTTAAAATATAAAATTTGTATTCATTAAAGTTACTTTTAACATTTAAAAACAGACATGTTCAAATTCCAAAGCTTGTCAGTCTTACCAACAGGAACTAACAAGCTTTGGAATTTGAACATGTCTGTTTTTAAATGTAAACAAAGTCATTGTAATGAATACAAATTATACGAATTGGAATTGGCAGACGTTCCCTTCATCATGCGCCGTGGTAGCGCATCAAATTATTCACAGGTATAAATATGAAGCTATTGTGCACGTAGTTGATTTTGAATTAATATTTCATGTCGATATACAATGTTTACATACTTGAAACTAATCATGGTATTGATATCTTTGTAAGACTGTCGACTTTATAGAACAGTGGCAAGGAAAACTAACTCTACTGAGCTCTGAGAGCCCCCTAGTGGTCAGGAGCATTTCCGTTGTGTTGTGGCTTTCTTTCGTTGTGCTGTGAACTTATGTTTGCTTTTTTTAATTTCGTTGTGTTGTGCACTACTGGGCCACCGTACAAATCAGCATATTAGAATGATTTCTGAAGGATCATGTGACACTGAAGACTGGAGTAATGATGCTGAAAATTCAGCTTTGATCACAGGAATAAATTACAGTTTAACATATATTCACATAGAAGACAGCTATTTTACATTGTAATAATATTTCAAATTTTTTACTGTATTTTCAATCAAATAAATGCAGTCTTGGTGAGCAAAAAAACTCTTTCAAAAACATTAAAAAAATCTTACTGACTCCAAACATCTGAAAAGGTAGTCTAACTTAAAAGCATTACGATTATTAGTTTCTTCAATATAAATCAGTGAAGGAGGGATTGTCAGTCTGTCAAAACTTTGCAGGCATACAGTTAACCAGATTAACCAGGGTTAGAATAGTTAAAGCAGTCACTTTTACAATTTGAGCAGTATTACTTACGACAACAGTATGGATCTCAATCAGGGTGTCAGCATTACAATCGAACAGATAATATTACATTAAGCAACCTATGAGTCAAAACATTTTCTATACAAAAAAGGATTCTTATCAGACACTCAAATGAATCCACTGAAATGAACCAGATTTCCCAAAGCTACTCAAGAGAAAGAGAGCATCTGAACATTTGCTCCATTAGCTCAAGTATAAACCAGCATATGTGATAAAATATATACTAAAAGCAGTTTTATCAACACTAGTTTAGAAAAAGTAGCAACTGGAAAGACACACTACTGAATAGTTCTGACAGAAAAATCACAACAGCCCAACCCCATTCTGGTCCTGCTGTAAGAAACAACATCCAAATAACATCAATGATATCGCAGCATAACAACAACACCGTCCCACGCCAACAAAATCACTAATTAATCACACAAACATGGCGCCAACACCGAGCAACATCTAAATGTGGCTCTGATGCAATGTGGCCGTAATCGTGTTTCGCCTCCAACAGGCCAAACAGACCCTGAAAGTAGAAAAAAATGCTTATTTAACAACACAAACTAACCCGTCTTGCTTGTCTCCACACTGGAAGTACTGCGAATCCTGACCTTTGGGTCTTGAGTCAGACACAGACCGCAGGCGGGAGGCGAAATCAAGACGCTGTTTTACCCGTGACCTTCACCGACGTCCCCTGAAACACCAGCATCACCATCTCTGAAGGCCAAACACAGAAATCACTACAGCTCTTGACAAGTCTTCAATGAGGTTACGTGACGACGAAGGGCACCTCTGAAAAACCAACTTACAGTCATTTTCATTCCTCTCGTTTCTAAAGCATAGTAAAAGTGTATTCAATGCTGAGTGTCCAAAAGTGGGAAACTGTCAGATGTCTGGCCTCTGAAGTCTGTGATGATTTAAAGAAATGAAAGAGCTGTAAAACCAATGGCCCTTAAAAACGAGAACAATCATGCAGTTAAAGAAAAACGATGGTTAATACACTCATTAATTCCTCTTTAAACGGCTCACATCACACCTTTCATTGGCATTTTACTCTTTTCCCTGAAGTCCACTTGTAATATTATTGAAGTTTTTAGCTGCAAAAACAGTCATAATTTACTTTAACAGGCCATTTTCCAGACACCAGAATAAAACGAGCCATTCTGGTGCTTCTTTACCATGAGGATTCAAGCCTTTTAGTGTCTCTGATTCATACTGTGACTGATTCAACAGGAGTTTGTTCATTTTCATTCTGTCAATCATTGCGCAGAAGTTTATAAACAGCTGCTTTACCTCACCAGCATGACAGTTCTGCATCACAGCTCCACTATTTATATAAACTTGTGAATCTGCAGTAAAACGCGACACACAAAGTTCTCGCTGACATGATCTGACACCCCGATGAAGATCAGATTCAGTAACGCACGCTTTCTTTCACAATGTCAAACTTCCTGTATAAGAAAAATGAGAATAAAGTTCATTTAATAAAAAAAACATTATTACCCTATACTAAATAAATAAATATAATTGAAAATTATATGTATTATTATCTACTATAATGAATATACTATAATTTATTTATTGAGCTGCATGTTCAAAAAAGTATATAGTAGAACAGCAGTGGTGTAGTTTTTTCAACACTACTGTACTTCATGAAATGTATTTTTTATTATGTTCCTTGAAGAACTTTTATTATTATATATATATATATATATATATATTTTTTTTTTTATATATATTTATTTTATTTATATATTTTATTATATATATATATATATATATATATATATATATATATATATATATATAGTTAATTTATTAATTGATTGACAGCACTAATATTATATATATGTACCAATAAATCACTATATATATATATTTTTTTTTTTATATATTTATTTTATTTATATATTTTATTATATAGTTAATTTATTAATTGATTGACAGCACTAATATTATATATATGTACCAATAAATCACTAAGCAATCACAAAATTAAAGTAGTCAAAAACCTTATTTATATTTTCCCAAAAAAATGTGTAACTGTGTTAAATGAATTAACTATCCAAAAAGAATAATAAAATACCAGATTACGAATTTGAAGAAAGAAACAACGATTTATTTTGTTTTACACTAATAAAATGGCTTTGTGTTTTATGAAAACAACCAAAAGATGAGACAAAAACACAAAGAAACTGTATAGAGAATAGAAAAATATCACAGATAAAGAAACTATTTTACCCAAAGGTATGCAAATTATTTGTTTACCAGCAAATAAAAGATTTATAGACCCTTCTGAGTCTAAGAATTGTTCTTTGTGTCTGTTACTAAGTTTCTCAACCTTGTATTCCTAAATTTTTAACCTCAAATCAACATATGAGATAAGAAGTCAAACCCTTTCTAAAGTTAAACACTCCAAAAACAATAAACAATCCCGAAATCACAACAAAGAAATCTTTAAAGATCTTTCACACACTTTAAAGGGAAAAACCACAGAAATTCACAACTTATAAGGTCTCTGTCCGGTATGCAAATTTGGTATGAATCAGTAACACAGTCACAAATGTACGGCAGTCCGTTGGTGCACATACAAGCTGTGGAGTTCTGAACGATCGCTCACAGTCAACAAGTCTCGAAGACAAACTCACCCACATCCATCCGACGATAACGAGCCAATCACTCATGGAACAAGTTCACTGTTTCCAGTCTCGTTCAATCCAACCTTGGCATACGAAAAGTCCAGTCGAGTCTACGAGTCCAATGATGAAATGCAAGATGAGTTCAGTCCCAAACGATTTCAGTATGAGTCCACCACGAACTTCCTCACAGCAGTCACTCTTCGCGAAAGTGAATGTCTCTAACCGTTAAGACATCAGCAGCACACACAAAGTAACTCAAACGATCGTGAACAGAATAACAGGGACAACTAAAACACAGCAACTGTTTGATCATTTTAATCTCTTTTTATTGTCCCTAGTCGTGCCTCATTCTCAGTTTGTCCTTTTCACTCATTGAATGCATAGGCCTATGGGAAAAGAGTCATGAATATGAAGCCAATCCGTTAAAAAAAACCAAGTCTAAATATGGTCAACTTCTAGCTGAAGGCCTCCTTCTTCCCGGAGCAGCCTTATGGCCCTCTTTCCCAGACAAAGAAAAGGAGACCCTTTTCTTGGAAACACACACACAGATACATAGTGTACAATAAAAACAGATGTGTGATGAAACAATAACAACTATTCTCCCCTCTCACCCTTACAGACCAGGAGAGAGAAAACGGAAAAACAGAGAAAGAAAAGTCAGGCTGATAAGATTTATCTAACAGCAATAAAGCAAAATTAAAATGAGGTTGGTTCCCTTTGCACTTTGGGCCTTATATTATAAAGAATATAACTGGTCTCCAAAATGACGACACATTTTCACACAGACAGTTCACATGCAGCCGCTTCTCGCCATGTGCTATGCTCCTGCCCTCCTTCTTCCGCACATAACTCACGTCATGATGCAACAACAAGGAAACTCAACAGTCATTGGCCAGCAACAAAACACTTGCATTAAACATGCTTTTCTCACTGTCGGCAGTGATGACTCACGTGAGCCACCCGCTGGTGCATGCGCAAATAACACCCGTCTACAATCTCCTCAGACGCAGACTGAATCACTGCTGCTAATTGAAACGATGCTGCCCGCGGGGAAAACGCTTTCAGTTCATGAAAATTTGGCTGCTATTTTGTTTTCAAAGAAGAAAATGCAAACAACACGGTTGTACAGTGCAAACTCTGCCTTTCAGCTACGAAAATACTTTGTTTATCAAAGGACTAAAAAATAATCTGTAATACCATACTGTGGCCACTAGATGTCTGAATATCCCTTTACATTTATATATGCAGGGATGTGTATTCCCAAGTTGTGGAAATGAGACTGATGATTGCTTAGTTTTAATAGGTTTTAAAAGAAACCAAAATGCTAAACATTAAAATTAAAGCAGAACAAACATAAACAGAAATGTCTGATCCGAGCTTGTTCGGTTTGTTTATGATCTGATGTGACTTTTATATTTTTAAGCTCTAAACAACAATGATAATAATATTGCAATAGATAATTTATCAAATTTTTAAAATATTTTTATTGTTGAGACCCATTCAAAAGTATGGAACGTGTAACATTTAAAAACTTGCAGAAATTGAGAAGAAATAATTAAAATTAAATTTAAAAATGCAATTTATTTATAGTAAAGTTGATCCCCCCAAATTTCTCTTTCTTTTCTTTCTATATATGTGTGTGTGACCTTGAAGTAATCCAAAAGTAATCAGATTACATTACTTTCATATTGTGGTACTTGGATTACGTTACTGAATACTTTTTTAATGAAGTAATTTGTAACTGTAACAGAATACATATATTAGTGCTGTCAATCGATTAATACATTGACTAGATTAATCACTTTTTCTGTGATTAATTGCGATTAATCACAATTAAAAACACTTACGTTTTTAATATATTTTATTAATGTAATAATTTCACAGTTAATCTCCAAATTAATGTAGAAATAACATAAAGACAGTATATTTGAAATACTTTTTTAATGGCAACTTTTTATGAATGAAGGCCAGTATCACTGATACTAATACAGTTACTTATGTCTCTATGGAATTTCTTTTTTCCCCCAATTCTAAAGATGAATTACAGCCATTCAACATTACAGTGTAATTGAAAGCATTTATTAGGCTTTAAAAATATAACATTTAATTTAAGTGAGCTTAAAACAATCCTCACATAAACCCATAATAAATGTCATATTTCCCTGTGCCCTTCCTACCTGTCTAACAGACAGGAAATATACTACAGAAATTGAATAAAGTTACCAAACAGTCTGCACTGCACAAGTTATAGCCTAACTTAAATATAGATTAATCCCTATTAAAGTTACAAAAGTTCTTTAGTCAAGAGAAGTGAGTAATTTTTTCTTTGCTCTTTGATTATCTTCAATGACTGTCACTTTAAGATCTGCAGCTGCTGCACATGACATGAATCTCACACGCGTCCCACTTTCTCACAGCTCTTTACTTTCGTTTAAGACTTTATTTAACTCATTCATGGCTGCTCTTATGAGGATACTCGACAAAACAGACATTTTTGGCATTATTGTGTTATTCTTCGTTCAAGCACAAAAGAGAACTCAATTCTGGCGCGCTGTCCGTGTGCACGATACTGGCACGTCTTTCTGTGTGAGGAGTCGGACATTCACAGACAGCGTGTTCTTTTTTTCTCTTTTGGCGAACTTGAATGGTTTAAAAGAATTTGCATGAATGAAAGCATCCTCATATATTGTAACGCTAGCCAAAGGATGACAGAAAAAATGAATTCTGCATTAATTGCGTTAAATATTGTTATATTTTTATGTTAACATTGACAGCACTAATATATATAAATATATATATATATATATATATATATATATAAGGGGTGTAACGGTACACAAAAATGATGGTTCGGTACCTTGGTATTGAAGTCACGGTTCGGTATGGATTCGGTACAGCAGGGGGGAGAAAACTAAACATAAAATTGCGTTTTTTCTTTTTTATTAAACTGGAACATATTGTGTCTCTGTCTTTAAATAAATTCAGTTATAATTAAAACTTCCTTAAGAATAAAAAATATATCTCTGATACTGCTGTAAACTATATATATATGCATTTACTTGCACATTACTATACTAAAGGTTACAATTAACAACAGAGCCCAAACTATTCAGTTGATTTTTATTTTTAGATATAATAATCAACACTCATAAATTGTATGCAAACATGTAAATTGCATATAAGGCAGTTTTTGCATTTGCTTTTTCTACTCCAATTCGATGATAAAATTAATTTACACAGTGGCCGTCATAACTTTTGATGACAGATTTATTTAAACATATATTAAACATATCATTAAGACAGGTTAAGTACAATATAATGAATATAGAGGCTAATATAGTAAAGTTCATTTCTCTAGCGAACTAACAAGCTGTGGAGGACACTGAATGGCATTTCAGAGGTAAATGCTACATGACATATTGTTTACAAGCTGTTTCATTAATTTCTTTCCGCCGTTGAGACACTGATTATTGGTGGTTAATGGAGGTTAAAAGTGGTTAATGGGCTACAACTCTGTATGCGTCGGTACGTGAACCATATACACTATATTGCCAAAAGTTTTGGGACGCCTGCCTTTACGTGCACATGAACTTTAATGATATCCCATTCTTAATCTGTAGTGTTTAATATAGAGTTGGCCCACCCTTTGCAGGTATAACAGCTTCAAATCTTCTAGGAAGGCTTTCCACAAGGTTTAGGAGTGTGTTTATGGGAATTTTTGACCATTCTTCTAGAAGTGCATTTGTGAGGTCAGACAGTGATGTTGGACAAGAAGGCCTGGCTCACAGTCTCCGCTCTAATTCATCCCAAAGGTGTTGAGGTCAGGACTCTGTGCAGGCCAGTCAAGTTTCTCCACACCAAACTCACTCATCCATGTCTTTATGGACCTTGCTTTGTGCACTGGTGCGCAGTCATGTTGGAACAGGAAGGGGCCATCCCCAAACTGTTCCCACAAAGTTGGGAGCATGAAATTGTCCAAAATGTCTTGGTATGCTGAAGCATTAAGAGTTCCTTTCACTGGAACTAAGGGGTCAAGCCCAACCCCTGAAAAACAACCCCACACCATAATCCCCCTCCACCAAACTTTACACTTGGCACAATGCAGTCAGGCAAGTACCGTTCTCCTGGCAACCGCCAAACCCAGACTCATCCATCGGATTGCCAGACAGAGAAGTGTGATTGGTCACTCCAGAGAACACGTCTCCACTGCTCTAGAGTCCAGTGGCGGCATGCTTTACACCACTGCATCCCACGCTTTGCATTGCACTCGGTGATGTAAGGCTTGGATGCAGCTGCTCGGCCATGGAAACCCATTCCATGAAGCTCTCTACGCACTGATCTTGAGCTAATCTGAAGGCCACACGAAGTTTGGAGGTCTGTAGCTATTGACTCTGCAGAAAGTTGGCGACTTCTGCGCACTGTGTCCCTCAGCATGTGCTGACCCCGCTCTGTGATTTTACACGGCCTACCACTTCATGGCTGAATTGCTGTTGTTCCCAATTGCTTCTACTTTGTTATGATACCACTAACAGTTGACCGTGGAATATTTAGTAATGAGGAAATTTCACAAATGGACTTATTGCACAGGTGGCAACCTATCACTGTACCATGCCTGAATTCACTGAGCTCCTGAGAGCGACCCATTCTTTCACAAATGTTTGTAGAAGCAGTCTGCATGCCTAGGTGCTTGATTTTATCCACCTGTGGCCATGAAAGTGATTGGAATACCTGAATTCAATGATATGGAGGGGTGTCCCAATACTTTTGGCAATATAGTGTATACACACACACACACACACACACACACATATATATATATATGCGGGAAAAACTATTATAAAAAACTCAGCCCATTTTTAAGGCGCAGCTCCTTTAAGGCTGGTCAGTGATTGGCTGCTGTTGTGATTGGCTAACATCATTGCATAGGAAACAATATCAGCACACACTCGCTATTGAAAACATGATCCATGTAAATATGTCATTTACAGACAAATCATTATGAAATCATTTTCTTTCCGTTTGTGATGCAGCTGCTTAATTAGCCGTTAAGAGACTGAACGCCAGTGGGCGGGGCCTATGGTGTGATGATTTGTCGAGGCAGTCATATGGAAATGTGCCCGTGTGACGTCACAGATCCCGAAATAGCCATTTTGGGAGCTTGATTAAGTAAAAGCTTTGTTTATAATGAGGAGGACGTTTTAAGCTCTGAAACTTGCAGGATGTTTTAATACTATCAAGATCTTTTATATGTCAAAAGATATAGGCAAATTTGATTTCTCAGGTCATTACCCCTTTAATGACCTGACATTGCAATTTTATTGTTAGCAGTTTAGTTTAGTCTTGAACAGTAGAGGAAGTTTTGAGCCCTGAAAGTTGCAGTGTTTTCATGCTACATTACAATGTTTCGTCCCAACAGATCTGATCAAATTCGATTCCTCATCACATGACAGCTTTAATACTGTTGATATATAGTGGACGAATGACACGGTGAGCATCTATACTGCTGGATCTGCTCTGGCAGAGAAAGAGAGAGACAGTTGAAGCTTTAGTCCAGGAGGAGATGCTCCTGTGGTCTTTATTTCAGCTGTTTTCCACTGACAGCACTGATTATCTTCTGAACCAGTGAACTGGGAAGCGTGATTACACACATGCAAACAGTGAGTAGAACTGGTAAGTGATTAAATTGGTTAAATTAAACTTTTCTTTTGAACACTCCAGGTCTCCGAGCAGGTGGGCGTTGAGCTTAAAACCACTGAATTTTAAAGATGTTTTCAGGAAAAACAATCAATTTTGAGAGAATAAATGCAGCTGCACGATTACCAGCATCAAGAGCCAAGATCTTTTTCATCAAGATTGAAGATTTCAGGCTTCTGAAGATTAAAAAGTAAGAATATTAAGCTATTCAACAAGCTCACAGGAATACATTACATTTGTAATAATATTTCATAGTTTTACTGTATTTTTGATCAAATAAATGTAGGTTTGGTGAGCAGAAGAGACTCTTTCAAAACAATTAAACAGTTACATGACCGTTTTATGGCTTCATGCACGCCATTCTGAGTAGTGAACTTGTTCAGACACAGATGGAAATGGTTTTCTGATGGGTGACATCTGCTGAGGGTACGGAGAAGTTCAGCTCGACTGCTTTCGTTCATTACAAACTGAAGTCGGAAAAGATGGTGTCCTGTTAAAATGACACTGTTTATTCATAAATTATCGTATGATTTCAAAAGACCCTGTATATAGTGTACGAGTTGTAGGGACTACTGTTATGACACTTTTATGATGCTATTTTTTCCTTTTGAGAGTATAAATCACCAAACAGTTTTTTTTTTCAAACACAGGCAAAACACCTCTGCTGTCACTTTCACAAAACCAATTACCTGCAAAACACATCTTCACGCGCCACACACCCGCACACTGATTTAACGCCATCTGTGTTCTCCTGGTAATTCACAAAGTTTTGCTGAATCTCTTATTTTGGTTCTGGAAGCAAAGTAGCATCACAACCACAAGACTGAGCTGGCGGTGTTCATCTTCTGCCGAGGAAAAGATGATCAAAAATGGCTGAAATGTTGTTAGAGATCGCTCTTTCCGAGAAACAACATCTCATGTCTTTCACACTACGATGACCGCTGATCGTCACAGTAATTAACAACTGTCCTCTCCTGCTTACACACATTCGGATGCTGGTATATTCACCCAACAACAGCACAAACACCACTATACTCAAATTATGAGGAAAAAGAAGGAAAAAGTCATACAAAATGAAGTTAATTTAGTTCTTTTATATTTGAAATGTACAGTGATAATAAATAAATAATATAATTAAATATAATGTATTATAATAAATATTTATATATAACAAAAATAATCAATACACAAATAAAATAAATACATTTAATTATTTTAAAAGTAATTTACAAAAAAGTACTATATTATAATGAAAAACATACAATTTATTGTAATATTAATACAATTTAATATAATAAAGTAAATATATAATATTGATTTAAATATAAATAAAAGTAATCTTATAATAAATAAACATTGTACTAAACCAATAAATTATATATATGATTTTTTATAATATAAATAAATAAATAAAGTATGTTAAGAACGCTTTAAGAAAAAATATATATAAAGAAAGATAATAAATATTACAAATAAAATAATATTATAAAATTTATTTATAAAAAATGTTTATTATAAAAAAAATGTTATAATGAAAAATATGCAATTTGCAATAAATAGATAATAATGAATTAAATACATTTAAATGTTAATATAAATTTATTTTATAAATAAATAAATAAAAGTCCATTACATTCTTTTAAGAACGCTTTAAGAAAAAAAACTATAATATAATGAAAAATAATAAATAATATATTACAAATAAAATTATGATATAATAAACATTTATTTATCATAATAAAATAAAAATAATAAATTAATAAATATATTAATTAAATAAAGTAAATTTCATTCTTTAAAATACTATGATATAATACAAATTATAAATAATATATAATAAAATAAACGTTTATTTATAACAACTATTTATTTATTATAAAAAAATTAAAAAATAATAAATAAAATTAAAGAAATAAAGTTTTCATTCTTTTAAGAAATCTTTAACAAAAAAATAATAATGTAATTAAATATTTGCAATTTACTCCAACAGGAAGATGCTTCATGGCAGTCACAGGGTGTTTAAAAAGTGGACAAACCCTTCAGTAAGTCGCACCCAAACTTCCTGTTTCAGCAGGAAATACATCAACACTCCAACACTCCCTGATAAAAGCTTCCGTATGTCCGTATGGCTGTGGATCTCCTCACACAAGTTTTAATATTTAATCTCTTCTGTGAGAGATAACCCTGATTTATCACCATTATGACCTTCAGCAAAAGACTTACTGTCCATGTTAGTCACTTTTAATAGAAAAAAAGACTAGAATAGTTTAAATGGCCAGTAACAAAGGAGCAGCGCTTCCAGTCTTGCGCTGCGGTCAGCTCCATCTGAAGCTCACAGACCGTGAGGCCTGCCAAATTTGAATGAATTTATGAATTTCATCTTTGCCGAGCTGAAATCATTGACCTTCTCCTGCCCCGCTCACATCCAGCTGCCCCTGCGCTGCCCCTCTTAAATTAAAAGCTTAATATCCATCGCCATTCAAGTGTAAATTGAAAGAAGACAATAGAGGAAAAGCAGCGAAGCAGAGCGGCTTCTGATTATTTATCCAGACCGGACCAAGAGATCAGGAGGCATCAATACAGACCAATAAAAATGGAAAATCATGCACTGTGACAGAAGAGATACATGAGAGAAACCCTCTCAAACATGCTCTGCAAAACATCTCCTCCAGTATGAGGCGTTCACACACTGGTGCACGTCTGCTGAGGCTCCATGTGTTTAAAGGGGTAGAATTATCCACAAAATTACAATTCTGTCATCACTTACTCACACTCGTGTTTCTCTAAACCACAGGCATCTGATCAGCAAAGGGCAAAACAATATGACTGTACAACAACAACAACAGTAATAACTATTATTATTTACATTTTATTATTAATTTATTATATCATTATTGGAACATTACTATATACAGTAAAATAAGGGTCAGACAATATGGAAACCCCATATGACTTTCTTTCTTCTGTGGAACACAAAGTGTTAAGCGGATTGGAGTGTCATGAGTGTGTGTAAATGATGGCAGAGTTTTGGTGTTTGACAAGAGCACTTGAGATGAAGCCGATTGAGGAGGACTGGAGACGAGCAGCGCTCCGTAATCCTCCCTGGGAATTATCCCTCATCTTTCCCTCTACAGTCCCCAGCGATCAATAACACAAAGCTGGTCTGCCTCATCGCAGGCATGACGGGTAAACAAGACTCAAACCAACGTGTGTTCAACCCCTCCGACGTCTCTTTACGGTTTCAATGTGTCATCAAAGAGCGATTCCCATAAAGCGCAGATGAACACGGGCCTCAGGATTACCGCTAAGCAGCGCTTGTCATCTAAAACAACAATTATTTCTCAAACAAACCCCACACAATGAGAGATGAAGCCTTGAAGACCAGACAAACGCGCTCTAACTGTGAGGGCTGTGCTTTGTCAGTAGTCATACCCATTAGAGAGAGAGAGACTATAACTATGATCCCGAGTTCCCAGCAGAGCCCAGAAAAATGATAGCATCAGGAGCAGGGCATGCTGGGAAATCTGCAGGGGGGTTGTGGGATGTTGCAGAGAATACAGGCCGTGCGGGAACACTGCTCTGCTGAATAACCAGCCCAGAACCTGAACATCAATGACCACTTTCACTCATTAACCATCCAGAGTGATGAAACATCAGGGCCTTTATAAACTAGCTAGAGGTGATTTTTAGGGTAACCATTTCTACTAGTAATACTAAACCCCTTAAAACTGTTATTACAGTGTGTAACTCATTGCTACTAATCACCTGGCAACACCTCAGGAAACCATATTAACTACAAAGCAATACCGTAGAAACCATCTAGAACACTGCATGCCCTGGCAATGGTCCTTAACAAGCATACATAGTCTACAGATGTTTTTATGCTCAACTAACTAACAATTAACTAACTATAAACAGTTTAACAAATAAACTAACTACAAACAGGTTAACTAATTAACTAAGTATAAACAGGTTAACTAATTAACTAACTAACAACTTAGTATAAACAGGTTAACTAATTAACTAACTATAAACAGGTTTACTAACTAAAAACTAACCAAGTATAAACAGGTTAACTAATTAACTAACTACAAACAGATTAACTAAGTATAAACAGGTTAACTAATTAACTAACTATCAACTTAGTATAAACAGGTTAACTAATTAACTAATTATAAACAAGTTAACTAACTAACTTTAAACATGTTAACTAATTAACTAACTATAAACAGGTTAACTAAGTATAAACAGGTTAACTAATAAACTAACTATAAACATGTTAACTAACTAAGTATAAACAGGTTAACTAATAAACTAACTATAAACAGGTTAACTAACTAAGTATAAACAGGTTAACTAATTAACTAATTATATACAAGTTAACTAACTAACTATAAACAGGTTAACTAATAAACTAACTATAAACAGGTTAACTAATTAACTAACTATATACAGGTTAACTAATTATCTAACTATATACAGGTTAACTAATTAACTAACTATAAACAGGTTAACTAAGTATAAACAGGTTAACTAATTAACTAACTATAAACAGGTTAACTAACTAAGTATAAACAGGTTAACTAATTATCAACAAGTTAACTAAGTATAAACAGGTTAACTAATAAACTAACTATAAACAAGTTAACTAACTAACTATAAACAGGTTAACTAATTAACTAATTATAAACAAGTTAACTAACTAACTATAAACAGGTTAACTAATAAACTAACTATAAACAGGTTAACTAATTAACTAACTATATACAGATTAACTAATTATCTAACTATAAACAGGAAACACTTCACAGTAAGGTTCCATTTGTTAACATTAGTTGACTATAGTATTGAACAATCCTTCTAAATCATTTATTAACCTTATTTTCATTTGTTAACATAAGTTAATGCATTAACTAAAATGAACTGTATATTTTACAGCATTTATTAACTTTTGTTAAAAGTGAAATAATAAAAATGTTCATGTTAGTTCACAGTGCAAATGAAAACGTCTTGTAAAGTGTTACTGTTTATTTGATTAAGAATAGTTAATGAACACTGGTTTGTTTCATTTAAATAACTGCTTTGCACAGAACTCCTGCTGTACTATATTATTTCATTCACATTTACATTAATGCAGATGGTTTTATCCAAAGTTATTATTATTATTATTATTATTATTATTTTACAATTGTCAAATAATACTAATAGTAATAATAACAACTAAATATAAAGAAAAAAATAGCAAGATTGACATCATAACGGGATTGGACTGAACAGAGAAACCAATTCCAGTCTAATCAGGAAAAACTCTCTCAAAAGTCCTTTTAAAACTTGATAACTTTGATATAAAAAAGAGAAAATGACTCTCCTGATAAAGTGCAGAATTAAAGATAGATTAGAGGAGTTCAATAGCAAAGAAGCATCACAGAAATATAAACCTAGAAAGATTAAAAATGGAAAAAGATCCGAAGATGTGAAAGACAATAATGGATTCATTTAGTTACAGAAATGAATCAAGCGTTTTCATCTTTGAGAATCATCAGACTTGATTTGTTTAGTGAGTATTTTTGTCTCTGGAGTAAAGAAAATCTGAAAAACTTCCATCTGAAATTATATGATGCATTAGTGACCCTGCGTTGTTATGACAACCTGTTTCATTAGACTAATTATGCAGTTGAGATATGGATGGGTGTTTGTACTATCAACAGCACAGGAAAGAGAATCTGGTAACCTTCAATATTTAAAGATGTAAAAGTGCGTGGGAGTGTTTTTCAGTCTCCCAAACGTTTGCCAAATCACGAAACTTTAATTAGTGAGAAAAGACAGCTGTGATGATTCTGAAAAAACAGTGCAACCAAAAATGAAAGTTCCTGTCAACAGAATATGGGGTTTGGAAAGATATGAGGGTGATTGATTTTCATTTTTGCTTGAACTTTTGCTTTAAAGTAGTTCCTCCAGTTTAGTGTTCTTTCTGTTAAATTAAACTGCAGAATGAAGTGATCAGACTCAATGTCATTAATTAGTAGAATATCTGCAGTGTAGCTCAGTTTCATTTCTCATTTCTCAACAGCAGCACAGAGCCGGGCTGTGTCAAATTATTCAAATAAACGTCCACTGACTCGGCACCATTACAGCTGGAAATACAGGACTAAATCATCATTAGTAGAGCAAAAATAAGCTTAGCATGAAAGCAACGCGTTTGAGCAGTGATTAATAGTTGGATGTGTTCAGAATAGAAACTATATCATACTGCACAATAAATCCAGCACACTGGCCAGCGTAACATCTGACAGGACAGTAGAGGTCATTTCTCTGAGGTGAGGGAATAACAAGTTACGAATAATGAGCCTGACAGTCCACTGGCTGAGAGACACTGCTATTCAGTAGAAATAATAAGAGTAGATGGTAGTATGCCATTCCAAACAGCTAGTTATCTACAGTTCCATTGAAAGCATTGTTGTTGTTGTGGTTCAATCCGGTGAGCATTACATACTACTCACACACTACATATCGACTTCTGTGCTAAAGTTTGTACAGAACGGGCAAACAAGCACTTAATGCCCTGAAAAACAAGAAAATATGCTTTTGCTTGCCAGTTAATAAATGCCATTATGTGATGGTGTGAATTCAGGTTTGCATGCACAGCATTAATGAGGGAGCTGTGTGTGTTAAATTAACCGTAGAGGAGCTGAAGCACAAACAACCGTCCACAGAATAATTCCTGCCTTTCGGAAAACAGAAATCCAGCATCGTTAATTCATCAGTAATTTATAAACAATACGGGATACAAGAAGGCCTGTAATACCTGGAGTTCTCCATTCGTTCCTCATGACGTGAAATCTGTGGTATTTACTCTCGGTTGCTCAGTTTTCAGCCTGAGACTGATAGGACTGATTTCAGGACAGTTATCTGACCCAGCTCATTTTGTGATATGGTAGGCTCCATGCGTCCTGCATGAGGTTAAAGTTACAGGTAATACGGCTGATATCAAAAGCAGGACTCGGACTAGTTTCCCTACGAGCCGATCGATAGTCTCAAAATATTCTCATGAGTGTGGGTATCTATGGCTAGAGGCTTTCTGATATCTCCTCTTCATAGATTATGTCTCGTGCATGACATCTTCATTTTTGTGTTTTTTAGTCTTGCACTGTAGATCACAGCTTTAAAAAAAAAAAAAAAATCCCTGCAAACATTTAGTATTTTCCTTTTAAAAATGAAAAACAACGACATTGAGTGTTGAGCAGTCATGCGTGACGCCGCAAGAGATCAGCTTAGACAACAACCTTCAATGCACAGATACAATCTGTGTAATTTTGTTGAACTTTCTGAATGGATACGCAATAATTTCCTGTTCTGCAATGCTAATCATTTTATTGCAGTTTTCATAATGATGGTGTAATGAGAGTTATGAAGTGTGAAGATGGCAGGGGTTTAGTTGTAGATGTTGTCTCCATTCAGATCTGATCATTTCTTTATCTTTAACTAGCCAACACTCTTTAGTTAAGAGCACCGCCTTTCAACTCAATACAGATACAGTAAATTTTAATATGTTTAAACTTTAAATAGTTAGACTCACAAATAAGTGCCATTTTAAGATTCAGACAGATCAGGGTTGATCTTTTTTGTCCATCATGATTCTTTAACCCTTTTTTGCTTCCTTTATTATTCTTTAACCCCAGTTTTTCCTTCTGTTATGATTCTTTAACCCGTTTTTGCCTTCTGTTATGATTCTTTAACCTCTTTTTTGCTTTAACCCCTTTGTTTGTTTAATTTTCTGCATGGATACGCAATCATTTCCTGTTCTGCAATGCTAATAATTTTATTGCAGTTTTCATAAAGATACGATAAGATTTTTTATGTTTTTAAAAGAAGTTTCTCTGTTCACCAAGGCTGCATTTATTTAATTAAAAATACAGTAAAAACAGTAATATTGTGAAATATTATTACAATTTAAAATAACTGTTTTTCTGTTTGAATATATTTTATAAAGTAATTTATTCCTGTGATCAAAGCTGAATTTTCAGCATCATTACTCCAGTCTTCAGTGTCACATGATCCTTCAGAAATCATTCTAATATGATGATCTGCTGCTCAAGAAACATTTATTGTGTACAATTGTTCAGGATTCTTTGATGAATAGAAAGTTCAAAAGAACAGCATTTATTTGAAATATAATCTTTTGTAACATTATAAATGTCTTTACTGTCACTTTTGATCGATTTAATGCATCCTTGCTGAATAAAAGTATTAATTTCTTTAATTTCTTTTCAAAAAAATAAAAATAAAAATTCTTACTGACCCCAAACTTTTGAACGGTAGTGTATAATGTTACAAAAGCTTTGTATTTCAGATAAATGCTGTTCTTTTGAACTTTCTATTCATCAAGGAATCCTGAAAAAAAAAAAAAAAAAAAAGTAAACAACTGTTTTCAACATTGATAATAATCATAAATGTTTCTTGAGCAGCAGATCATCATATTAGAATGATTTCTGAAGGATCATGTGACACTGAAGACTGGAGTAATGATGCTGAAAATTCAGCTTTGATCACAGGAATAAATTACTTTATAAAATATATTCAAACAGAAAACAGTTATTTTAAATTGTATTAATATTTCACAATATTACTGTTTTTACTGTATTTTTAATTAAATAAATGCAGTTAAGATACAGACAGATCAGGGTGGATATTTTTATTTTTTGCTTTCATCATGATTCTTTAACCCTGTTTTGTTTCCATTATGATTCTTTAACCCCTTTTTTGCTTCTATTATGATTTTAAGCCTTTTTTGCTTCCATCATAATGGAAAAATAAAACCTAATTCAAAATATTAATAAAAAACTACAATACTGAGACAGACAGATACTGCACACAGACCAAATGCTGTTTTCTATCTTGAGCCCAAGTATCAAAGTCTCATCTAAAATCTTGCTTTAAGTGCTGCCAAATCACTCTAATTACTTTTGATCGGATATTACAAACTTTTAATGTGCACTTTAAAGCTTTAAATATTCAGCATCACCCCTGTAAAAATAAATAATTTCTCTCTTTAAGAGTCTCTGCTCCTCTGAGACAGGGATTGTATTTTAGGAGAACTCACTAAAAGATGTATTTGGTCTGCTGTTTTAAATTCATGTGCTACAGTCTTTTTCATGAAAGTAAAGCATGACACTTACAACAGAAAGGCCATGGGCCAATCACAGCCAATCAGAACATAGTTAATGTATAAACAACAGCTGTGGACCAATGAGATTTTACTATAGGCGGAGCTACTCAGCATAACATGATAGAAATGGACACCAAACAACTGACCATCTGTATGTTGTGCATTTCAAGACATCAGCATCTGATTAGAGAATAACAACATTCAAATATTTCAATAAATCTAGATAAAAAAGGTCAGTCTTCAGTGAACATTAGCTCACAAATCTTCACATTACTGAATGCCACATGCCAGTAATATTGACAGCAGCGTTCGCTCTGCCCTCTGTTGTTCTTTCCAAAAATAACATTCTCTTCTAATATGAAAGTCAACATGCTAGTTAGGTACTTATCATTTACCTATACACATTTTAATCAAGCCATAGGTTCATTTTCTGAAGATTTTCTCCTGAGAAAAACATCTCACACGTGTCTCCTCTAGAGTTTCAGTACAGATCTCAATAATGTCTCAAAATCTGCTCCAATTTGCCAAGGCTGCAATCAACTACCTCTCTCAAGGTCTTTTTGGAGAAACATCTAACAAATGAAACACAACTTAATGTACCTTATGAAAACCATGGATAAAACAACTCTCTTTATTGCAGTAAACTTTAAGGATTTAAACCTGTCTCATTGTCATGGCGATAACATCCAACTCATATTCATTCAATATGAAAACAATAACAATACTGACAAGTAATTATATGCTCAGTGTCACAGCAAATCTCTACTTTTCTTTACTTACATAATTTACGCAAATTGTATTTCTTTCCTTGAGATACTCGCCTCAATGTTCTTGTCTAACAATTTAAAGTGTTCCTACTTTCTTTTCTTCGATTTTTTTTTTTTAATTAATTAAAAGAAATGTATTTTATGATTTGCAACCAGTAGGTGCTAATTAAGATATTGAGGCATTTAGAAATACTCAGGGGAGAACAGATGGTGGTCTGTTCTTCATAATAACAGTATCTGTCAATCAGTGGGTTGCCATGTCAACCAATGAGTGACACTTCACTTTCAAAACTCTTACCGACCGGAAAGGTTGTGATGCCATACTGAACCTTGAAAGTTCAATTGAATCTGCAAACAATAAAATATTAAATGAAAAATAAATCTATTATAAACTTTACAAAGTGACAGTGGCATTCAATGTTAGCAGAGCACTAATGATGTCAGACTCAAGAAGTGGGTGTTCACACAGGGGGCCAATAATAAGAAATCGGTAACACTTTAGTATAGGGAACATATATAAACATTTAACTACGACTTTTCCCTCAATAAACTCATAATTTACTGCTTATTAATAAGTTAAGTTTATGTATTGGGTAGGATTAAGAATGTAGAATAAGATCATGCAGAATAAGTCATTAATATGTGCTTAATAAGTACTAATAAACAGCCAATATTTTTTTTTACTTTATTGTTTTGCATGCTAATAAGCAACTAGTTAAAAGACTCTAAAATAAAGTGTTACCAAGAAATCAAGTCCTCCTGGGATGTTCTGATGTACAAATGCATGAGTCTCTATTATAAATCAAGTCATTTTAGCCTGAAAAAAAAAAAACTGGCACGTTGGGCAATTTCATTTTTCGTTTCTCTTTTTCAATTCCTGACAGGAAGGTTTTATAGTGCTAGTATGCCAAAATGAAAAGCACATGATGGGCATTAGGTATGTAATTCATGCTTTATCTGTCCATTTTATCATTCTTGTGTTGCTACAGAGCATGATGGGAAACAAATTACACAAAATAAAACTTAATTATGATCAATGCCAATCTGTTTCCGTCATGATTTTTAACCCTTTTTTTTTTTTTATTCGGTCATAATTCTTTAACCCCTTTTTTGATTCCATTAAGTTTCTTTAACCTTTTTTTGCTTCCATCATCATTTTTAACCCCTTTGATTCTGTAACCTTTTTTTGATTCTTTAACCCCGTTGTGCTTTCGTTATGATTCTAAGTACATTTTTTATAAACCACTTAGATTCTTTTATCATTTTTTTGCTTCCATTATTCTTTAACCCTTTTTTGCTTGTCATGATTCTAACCCCTTTATTGTTTTAACCCTTTTATTTAACCCCTTTTTGTTTCCATCATGATTCTTTATTCTTTAACCCCTTTGTTTGTTAATCCTTTTTTGCTTTGTTATGATTCTTTTACTTTTTTTTGCTTTTGTCATGACTTTAACCCATTTTCCCATTGTTTTTAATCCCCTTCGATTCTTTAACCCCTTTTTGCTTCTAGGGGTGAAACGGTTCTCGGTAAAAAATCTAACCGTACCGTTCTGCACACTCGGTTCGGCAAGCACTTGCACCGCGGTTCATCTCATATCTGATGACGTGTAGGCCTACGCATCTATAATATGGTTTATGTTTCTGTGGCTTCCTCTAAACTTTGTTTAATGCGAGTGCAGTGTGCTCTATATGACCAGTAATTTACGCCGTCATCACCCGGGCGTTGACAGCGCGCGAGCGCAGGTGAGACCTGAACAGCACATGTTGCTATCTGCGTTTAAACTAAACACATTTAAGTCTTGCCAATTTAAACATTCGAGTGCAAGGCGCGAAAGAGAACTTATGTGCGCGATGTGAGAAGATTTGTGCACTCATCCGAAGCGCGTGTACAGCGCGCAAATATTGAGGTCTCTTTCAAGTCTTGTGCTTGAACGGACAAATTCACACAAAATGATGTCAACATGCCCGTCTTGGTGAGTATCCTAGCAAGCATAGTCGGTTATGTCTTAAGTGAACTTATACACTCGAGAAAGAACGCATGTTCAGTGTCAGTGTACTACTGATCCGTGTATTATGTCTTAAAGAGACAGTCTGAATGTGTTTTAAATGTTAATCAAACAACAAAAGACAAGAAAATAATAACTTAATAATTAATAATGATTGATCTTTATTTAATTCATACAGTGAAGATTACATACAATGTTGTTTTACATCCTTCATCATGATTTTAACCCCTTCAATTCTTTAACCCATTTTTTGCCTACATCGTGATTCTTTAACCCCTTTGTGCTTTCATTATGATTCTTTAAACCTTTTTTGCTTCTATTATTATTTTTAACCCTTTTGCCTTCCATTATGATTCTAACAACTTTTTGCTTAAACCCATTTTATTCTTTTATCCTTCTTTTGCTTCCATTATTCTTTAACGCTTTTTTATTCTGTCATGATTCTTTAACCCTTTTTTGCTTTATCCCTTTTGATTCTTTAACCCCTTATTGTTTCCATCATAATACTTTAACCCCTTTGATTTTTTAATCATTTTTTGCTTTGTTATGATCGTTTAACCCTTATTTTGCTTTTGTCATGATCCTTTAACCACCTATTTACTTCCATCATAAGCCTTTAACCCCCAGTTGACACAGCTGGGAGTTGGGCTCATCATAATCGTTCATGTAAATATGATAATTCTCATATGATTTGAAAGCACCATTTTACTATGCACCAAAATTTTATACTTAGTTGTTGATGGAAAAGTACATAGTTTTTAGCATGCAGTAAGATTGGGAAATACTATTACTACATCAATTCTCGATACCACAGTGCTAGTTTTCTTTTGGATGTAAGCAATAGCATTTAACTAAATTCATCACCTTACATTTCTTACATTAAGTCAAAACTTAATAGTCACAAACAAAAGGCTTGTGGGTAATATTAGCCCAAACGGCATGCACAGTTAGCTGTCTGACTCTCGCCATCCAGAAGCCTGAGGAAATAAACTTTACTGGGGTTGCTCCACAGCGCTGGCAGACAACAGTGTCAGATAATGAGTGCAACAGCCGAAGGTGAAAGCGGTCACACACACATTCTCATGATGAGAACCTTCCCTTCTGCCAGATCCCCCAAATACAGTTTTCCAGCTATTCCCATTAGCATTTTGCCAATTACTCCCTTGGACAGATTTCCAACTTTCCCCACTGGATTATTTCAAGTATTGGCCGCTTACCGATTGTTTCCAGAGCTGGAATGTGTTGATGAGTCATTGCGTTAGTCAGACGAAACGCTTGATGACAGTGGGTGTCTGCTGTTACTTCCTTTTTGGAGCAGGAAATGGTGATACCCAGACAGGGCGCTTTGCCACGACAGACGCTACAGTGAACAGAACAGCTCTGTGGCCATTTAGATGCAATGCCAATACACACACACACACACACACACACTACTAAAGCACCTAATCAAGAATCCAAGATGGCATCTCTCTTTGTTTTCTTCCATATACACAGATGCTCTCTCAGTCTCTCCCAGAGGAAGAGGTTATTGCTCAGTGATTGCTCTTTTCAGAGCCCAGAAGACTTAATGGAGTTCTCAGCTCATTTAGGCTTAAGTTTCAACTCTCAGTCAAATCGCATAATGCATGCACAAAAACAACAACAAAAATCAGGTGCACAACAAAAAAAATATGAATCCCAAAAACATTTCCGGTGAGTTGTTATGCTGGTGAGTCGGAGAACACTTTGAAATATTGTTGAAGTCTCTTCTCAAACTCTAAAGGAGAGGATACTGGGTTTTTTTTTCCTCAAGAGAAACATCTAAGATGCAGGGTACGTAGTCTCTGTTTGTGCTCCATTTAATTTTATTGCCGTCTAGAAGAAACAAACGAATTATTAAAGAAATCTTTTTTGCAAGCCTGTCAATCGGTTAAAATAAAAATCCAAAATGTAATAAATAAACAGCTCCAGGCGGCTCTGCAGTGGTTGTTTTTCATTGTTACATCCTTCACATGAATAATGAAACATGAGGAATAATGAAACAGGATGAGGTATGCCGCAGGCGGAGAGTCTTTCTTTCTTTCTTTCTTTTCCTTTGTTTGCATCTAACGGTGTGCTGCGTCGCTCGCTTAAACTGTCACAGAGCTCTGATAATTAGACCTGCATGTGTGTGTGTGTGTGTGTGTGTGTGTGTGTCTGCGGGCGGATGGCGCCGTGGCCTTCACTGAAGCTAGCATGTGACATATGGTTTTCCCAGCATGCCCCAGCAGCTCCAGGCCAGTGTCACGGTCCTGTGTGTGCGACGGCTCGCAGGGTGTGACCTCTGTCAAAGGGTGACGAGCCGTTACAGATTCATTCTTCAAACAAACATCAAGCGAATATCTGTCCTGTGATGTCAGAGCCGATCGCTCACCCTACAGGCCTGCACAGAGAGACAGACGGGTAGAGACAGATGGACACACATCAGGGCTGGACGCAATTCAGAACTATCAGCTTTTAAAGCATTTTTCAAAACTCTCAAACAATGCTTTGTCATGTCAATAGTCAAAAAGTTTGTTTCGGCAAGTTTTGCTTTTCTAGTTAGAAATCAGTTTGAATTCTTCCTTCTATTCAAATTCTGTATCCTGTTTACATTCTCAATTCAAAATTAAGAACAGAAATCAATTCAGATAGATAGATAGATAAAACGATAGATAGAACAATAGAACGATAGATAGATACAGTAGATAGATCGATAAAACGATAGATAGAACGATAGATAGATAGAACGATAGATAGAACGATAGATAGATAAACGATAGATAGATAGAATGAAAGATAGATAAAATGATAGATAGTATGATAGAACGACAGATAGAACGATAGATAGATAAAATGATAGATAAAACAATAGATAGAACGATAGAACGATAGATAGATACAGTAGATAGATTGATAGATAGATAGATAGATAAAACGATAGATGGAAAGATAGATAGATAGAACGATAGATAGATTAAACGATAGATAGTAAGATAGAACGATAGATAGATACAGTATAGATCGATAAAACGATAGATAGAACGATAGATAGATAGATAGAACGATAGATAGAACGATAGATAGATAAACAATAGATAGATAGAATGAAAGATAGATAAAACGATAGATAGTATGATAGAACGACAGATAGAACGATAGATAGATAGATAGATAAAATGATAGATAAAACAATAGATAGAACGATAGATAGATAGATACAGTAGATAGATTGATAGATAGATAGATAAAACGATAGATGGAAAAATAGATAGAACGATAGATAGATTAAACGATAGATAGTACGATAGAACGACAGATAGAATGACAGATAGATAGATAGATAGATAAAACGATAGACAGAATGATAGATAGATAAAACGATAGATAGAACAATAGAATGATAGAACAATAGATCGATAGATCAATAGATAGATACAGTAGATAGATCGATAAAACGATAGATAGATAGATAGAACGATAGATAAAACGATAGATAGAACGATAGATAAAACGATAGATAGAACGATAGAATGATAGAACGATAGATAGATAGAACGATAGATAGAACGACAGATAGAACGATAGATAAAATGATAGATCGATAGAATGATAGATAGATAGATAGATAGATAAAATGATAGATCATTAAAATGATAGATCAATAGAACGATAAAACGATAAATAGATAGAATGATAGATAGAATGATGGATAGATAGATAGATATAACGATAGATATAAGGATAGATAGATAGATATAACGATAGATAGATAGATATAACGATAGATATAAGGATAGATAGATAGATATAACGATAGATAGATAGATATAACGATAGATAGATAGATTTGAGATGTGTTTGTGTGATGAGTGCAGCAGGTTTATGGATTTGTTGTACTGTAGTGTTGCAGGTCTATTTTTATTCACTGTGCATTCAGCACTTTTACTGCAGTACATATTTAATCAGAAGAGAATGAAAAACACACACCCTCTCTCTCTCTCTCTCTCTCTCTCAGAATTTAACACATCAAACATTAACTGGACATTAAATGTGTCCACTTAGACCTTCCGTTCTGTGTGTCTCTCTCGCTCTCTGTGTGTCTGTCTCTCCCTGTCTGTTCTCATTCTCTCCTGCCTGTCTCTCTCTCTGATGAAAAGGCTTTGTGCTGATGTCAGATGAATACTGTGGAAGTGCCAGAGTGGGTCTGATATACAGTGTGTGTGTGTGTGTAATGCAGATGACACACATGCAGACCTGCAGAGATGAAACTCACAGCAACACTATTTTAAGTCAACAATCAAAAAAGAGAGATGGAGATAAAGAGAGAGAACTGCACTACCAAGGATGCATTTATTTGATCAAAAATACAGTAAAAACAGCAGATCAGCATATTAGAATGATTTCTGAAGGATCATGTGACACTGAAGACTGGAGTAATGATGCTGAAAATTCAGCTTTGATCACAGGAATAAATTATATTTTACAATATATTCACCTAGAAAACAGTTATTTTAAAATATAATAATATCTTACTTTTTTTACTGTATTTTTGATCAAATAAATGTCTTTGGGCCAGATTTACTAACAGCTTGCGCCAGCGCAAACTCTCTTTTGGCGTTAAAAAACTACTGTCAGGATTTACTAAAGACATGCAGTACAAAATAAGTGCTGAAAAGGCGTGGACTGAGTTGTTTTTGCGGCTGACCTTATTGCATATGCATTTGTAGGAGTTTCCTTTTCAGACGCAAAATTTATGGGAGGAGAGTATTTAAATGAATCATGTAATGCGATTTACTAATGTTTGTGCTAGTCAATTTACTGGTATTTGTTCCATTTATTCAGAAACATTCCAGCTGTGAATATATACATTTTTTTCACTCTAAATCATTCATTCTGTTTGACCAAATTACACAAATCAGCTTGAAAATATCAGTGAACTTACAAATGATTTGCTCTTATCATCAGATCGTGGCTGTATTCCTCTATTAGTGTTACTGGATCTTTAAATTTGACACTATCGATCACAACATTCTCTTGAATAGACTTGAACATTATGTTGGCATTAGTGGAACTGCATTGTCATGGTTCAAATCATACTTATCTGACCGTTATCAGTTTGTAATAGTAAACGAAGAGAGGTCATATCGATCACAGGTTCAATATGGAGTACCGCAAGGCTCAGTACTAGGACCGTTGCTTTTCACTCTGTACATGCTACCCTTGGGAGATATCATTAGGAAGCATGGCGTTAGTTTTCACTGTTACGCTGATGATACTCAGCTCTATATTTCTTCGCGCCCTGACGAAACTTACCAACTCACAAAATTAACAGAATGCATAGCTGATACAAAAAATTGGATGACCAGTAATTTCCTACTTCTAAATTCAGAAAAAAGAGAGATTCTAATTTTTGGACCAAAAACTTCTTCACGTAATAACCTAGAATACTGTCTAACACTTGATGGCTGCTCTGTTAAGTCTTCGTCGTCAGTTAGGAACCTGGGTGTGCTCTTTGATACCAATCTCTCATTTGAAAGCCATGTTACTAGCATCTGTAAAACCGCATTCTTCCATCTTAAAAATATATCTAAACTACGACATATGCTATCAATGACAAATGCAGAACAGTTCATGCGTTCATGACCTCAAGGCTAGATTACTGTAATGCTCTACTGGGTGGTTGTTCCGCTCGCCTGATAAATAAACTACAGCTCGTACAAAATGCAGCAGCTAGAGTTCTTATCAGTTTTTAAAATCTTGCTAATTACAAAGCACTAAATGGTTTAGCTCCCCAGTATTTGAGCGAGCTCTTAACGCATTATAGTCCTTCACGTTTATTGTGATCTCAGCATTCTGGCCAGTTGATAATACCTAGAGTATCAAAACCAACCACAGGTGGTAGCACCTAAACTTTGGAACAGTCTTCCTAGCATTGTTCAGAAAGCAGACACACTTTGTCGTTTTTTCCTCCATTCTGTCACCTGATGGAGTTTGGGTTCTTGCTACTGTCGCCTCTGGCTTGCTTAGTCGGGGACTCCTAATATTCAATAATACTATTGATCTGCCTGCGTTGACACCATTGTATGCAAACTGAACTGAGCTGGACGATGGCACAGTTCTCTCCAGAGCTGCTGTATAGACAAATGAACTAAATTAATAACTAATGATTTTTACAACGGAAATGAATCAATACTGAATTTGCTTAAGCTGGACAATGACACTATTTTCTTCTAGAGCTGCTGTACAGCCAAAATTATTTTTCATGTTATTACTGTAAAGCTGCTTTGAACAATCTTGAAAAAGTGCTACATAAATAAAATTGACTTGACTATGACAATGTTTAGGTTCATATTTTAAAGCTACAGCCGTACGTTCCTTCTGTCTTTGGCCGTGGATGTTAAACGATTCTTCTGTAGTCTTAGGGTTGAAACTAAAACTGCTCCAGTTTGACACTGTTTCTGATCTTCTGTTCTTTGATACCGTGTCTCGCTCACAGCGCAGTAAACTCATTGCGGGCCGTTATTGGTTTGTAAAAGACCCCAACCAAGCCTTCATCTCAGACATCTACTGATCGAGCGTGTAGCTTCTGTTCGTTTGTCTGCTTTAAACGCCGTCTGCAGCTCTTATCGTGAGCGTGACAGCTTGTGTTTGGTTCTATTTCTGGAGGGATATGGCCTGCGACGGAAGTATCACAATTACTTTAGTTAACAAAAACAATAAGAGCAGCACTTTTTTTGTTCTTGTACAGACGCTTCAAACTGCTATTATTAAAAACAGATATGGCTGTACAGGCAGTTCACTTTCTATTTAAGCACATAACATCCCCAAAACTAGAGCCAGAAAGCGCCGTCACGACAGAACTAAATAACTTCTATTATAATTGACGACACTGGATATTGGATTCGCTGAATTTAGTGGGAGCAATCTAGTTTTATTGTGTCACGACTCACGACACGCCACTTGCCTCCAGAGTAGGTGTATGGCAGTATTACTTGTGCATTAGCCAATCCCAGAATGCACTGCTGCAAGATAAACCTGTTGTGATTGCAAAAATGAATGATATCATCTGATATAAAATGCCTAACTACTTGTTGTTGTTACCTTGTACTGTTTTCTATGAGTAATTTAAGTCACGAGTAACTTGCACTGCAAAAGTTTGGGGTCAGAAAGACTTTTTAATGTTTTTAAATCTCTCTTCTGCTCAATATGAATACTGAATATATAGTAAAGTGTAATTTATTTCTGTGATCAAAGCTGAATTTTCAGCATCATTACTCCAGTCTTCAGTGTCACATGATCCTTCAGAAATCATTCTAATATGATGATTTGCCGCTCAAGAAACATTTCTGATTATTATCAATCATTCATATTTTTGTGTAAACCATGATACGTTGTATTTTTCAGGGTTCTTTGATGAATAGAAAGAACAGCTTTATTTGAAACAGAATTTTTTTGTTATATTATAAATGTTTTTGCTGTCACTTTTGAGGTATTTAAAGCATCCTTGCTGAATGAAAGTATGAATTTTCTTTTAAATAATCACTGTGTCTTCTCCAACACTAGTGTGCTGTGCCACATGTCAGACTCTATTAGAATCAACTGTGAGCGTTAATCGAGTCTCATGTGAGCAGTGCTGTTTGTGCATCACACATGAGTGAGCGTTAATGAAGACGCTGCTTCACATCACTCACTCAAGAGGTTAGATTTCGGTTAGGACGCTGTCTATATAGGGTTTAGAACAGGCCGTCTCTCTCGATCTTCCACCTCATGCTCTCTGAGGAGGGATCTAAATTGAATCAGATGTTGAGCGTGAGGTGAGGCAGAGGTGATCTTTGAATCATCACAGGATTCGATTACAGGCGTCTATCAGAAGCGTACGGAGCGCCGGCGTCAGGAGACGGTTTTAATATCAAGGCCGCCTGTCCTTGTATATCCTCCTGAACACAGACAGAAAAAAATGTGGTACATGTCACTCAGCCCTTTATTTTGTCCTTTGTTATGAAGTCAATCAATTAAAGCCTGTATTACAAATGAACTTCGTGATATGCAAAATTATCAATACATGCAAAGAAAAAGTGGCAGTTCAACCTTAAATAGCTCCCAATTTCTTATTTCGTAATTTATGTATTTTAAGACATTATTTTTGAATTTACATTTATGCATTGCATTCAAGGTATATATTTGTTCAGTTCTTGCATTTACTGGGAATCGAACCCATGAGCTGTTTGTGCCAGGGTTATTATTAACTAGTACAATTAAAACCATAAAAAAGTTAAATAAAATAAATGATAACCGAAATAAAATAAAAATACAAAAAATTGATAATAATCATAAATGTTTCTTGAGCAGCAAATCATCATATTAGAATGATTTCTGAAGGATCATGTGACACTGAAGACTGGAGTAATGATGCTGAAAATTCAGCTTTGATCAAAAGCATAAATTATATTCACGTTGAAAACAGCTATTTTAAATTGTAATAATATTTCACTGCATTTTTGATCAAATAAATGCAGCTTTTGTGAGCAGAAGAGACTTCTTTCAAAAACATAAACATTTTTAATGTTTCCAACATTTTACAGGTACTCTAAATAAATCAAGTGCCAACGTCACTATAAAGTAACTATATGTCTCAGGTCCTTTTTTTAATGTTTTATCATCCATTACAGCTCATTCACGCGATGATACACACCTAAATTCATGCTCAGGGTTAAAGCAAGCAAGCAGCAGTAATAAATTAGCCGTCAAGAGATTTACAGATAAACGGGAGTGTGGATGTGGAATTGTTATTGTGAATCATTACAGGCTATCAGAGAGCGCAGTGTGTGACTGTTTTAATCAGCTCTGCGGTACCTGCGGTCGAATGCGCTCACAGTCATCTATAACACGCCTGCAGATAAGACCGGCACAAGAGCCCTTTGCTCCAGGCCGCGTTATGCAATAAATCCTGCTGGCGGGACTTCGGCCCACTCGACTCATCAGAAAAGGACTAGTTTCATGCTCGACTGCAGAAAAAGCCAAACGCTCAGGGTTTGAAGGTGTTCCCGTGGGCCAAATAAATCACACTTTGAGTTTTAAGGGTGTCGTGTTTCTTTCAAACGGCGGCTGTTGATGTCGCTCCATCATGGGAGCTCTGACATCGCTGCCTCTAGTAGGGACTTCATAAGTATACGCTTGTTTTCATCACATTTGCTGTTTGGGATTGATTGTTTTAGAGTGAGTGTGTTGCTATGCGGTTGCAAAGGTGCTCTGGGTGGTTGCTAGGTGGTTTCTAGGATGTTCTGATCACATTTTTGTCAAAGACTTTGTCCGGATCGGATTCAGAATGATGATTGAAACATAGATGGAGTAGAACGAGTCCATCAAAGCTTCACAGTCGTTTCCTCTTCATGAGTTCAACATCATTCGGTAATGTTTTGGCAGTTTTGATTTATATGCTGTTGAATATTTGATTATCGCGCTATTTTACATCAGCAATGCTTCTATCACTTGTTTCTGCTGCTTCTTCACCTGTGTTTTGATCACAAGATTCAGAAGATCAGAAGATGCGTAATAGTGCCCCCTACCGTATAACAGCGAAAACACAGATTGCCAGAAAATTACGTCAATGGCGAGGAAAGAGTTAATAAAATTCTGCTGTTTTGTTTATATTTTCATACTGAAGGAAAAATACTTCTTAAGATTGTTCTTAAGACAAAAATATAAGATTTTTCTGACTATTATTTAGTATGTCAGGCTTTACAATCCGAAATTGGCTAAATTCTGAGAACAGAGTATCTTGTGCTACAACAAAGTTATAAAATATCTTCCACAATTTCATTTACATTTGACACTTCAAAAACACAGATTGCCGGAAAATTCCATCAATGGCAGGGAAGCGTTGTCATAAATGCCGGAAAAATCTGTCAATGGCGGGGAAAGAGTTAAGAATAAAATTCTGCTGTTTTCTTTTTATTTTCATACTGAAGAAAAGAGTTAAGAATATTTTGTTTTCCTGAAAATACTTCTTAAGATTGTTCTTAAGACAAAAAATTAAGATTTTCCTGACTATTATTTCGTATGTCAGGCTTGATATAACATTTAGGGCACATCAATACGAAATTAGCTAAATTCTGAGAACGGTATATCTTGTGCTACAACGAAGTTACTGAATATCTTGAACAGTTTCATTTACATTTGACGCTTTTATCCAAACTGACTTATATTGCACTGACAAGATACAATTTATTAGTTCACACAATCCCTGGGAATCAAACCACGGTCTTGGTGTTGCTAGAGACATCGGCTGCATCCGTAATTGCATACTCTCTTGAATAAGCGCTTAATTTAAAGGTGCTGTATGTAGGAATGACACCCAGTGGTCGAAATAGGTACTGCAGTCCAAATTCAAAATATTGTTTGCCCCACCCGTGGGATGCCAGCTTGCGGACACGCAACAAGAGGGAACGCAATTGACAATGAAAGCTGAGGAGACTTACACACTGTAAGCTGATGAGTTGATTTATCTGTGTTGTAATATGCGTTCATAGAGATTTTTAGATGGATGCAGAGGCTTTTTAGGTCAGGTAGAATCTGCGATTCAGCTTGTTTGCTGGTTTCCATGGTTGCAAAACACGGTGTTTTCCGCCAGCTGGCAACCGGTGATGTTGAAATACTATTGGATAAACTGGCATCACGTGGTTTCGCACAGACCAAAACAAAGACAGACATTCCGACACGGAACGAACATTTCAAAGTAGAATATCTGGCTGTAGCATTGATTTTCTGAGAAACAAGTAGGTGAACTTAGCATGTTTCCTAAATATCTGCAAACATATTGGGGTATTTTTATGCTTTATTAAAGTGAAAATCTTACATATAGCACCTTTAAATAATTAATGACTTTGAGACTGCTAAAAGACTGCTACTGTTATATATGTGTGTCGTATGAATGTAATCCAGATGCGCTACATCCACAATGTTGTCATTATCACGTGACCTATGTTGCTTCACTGCCATTTTTAAATCCTCTCCCATGGCCTCAAGGGATAGTAAAGTGTCCAATATATGCATACTTCAGAACCTCGCCGGAAGTAGTAGGTAATTCGGGTACTTTTTGCCTGCTCTTTTATGAGTACTGTGAATTCAGACATACTTCTTTTGTCAAATACTGTTTTTTGCCTACTATATAGTAGGGAAGTATGTCATTTCATATACAGCCCTGCTCTTGAAATGCAGGAAAATGCACGTTGACTCCTCAGTCAGATTGGACTTTGCATTTATTGCTTATTCTGCATGTAATACAACGAAGACACCGCAGCACATGTAGTAAAGACACACAGAGAGAGAGAGAGAATCTCAAAACACTCCACAGTGATGAAGCTTTCACTGTTTATTTGTGTGTTTATAAACAATGAACCGCAATTAGACGTCATATTGTGCGCGTATTCTATAAGGGCAACATTTCCTCTGTGTCTTCTTGGCGGTTTGACTGATCTAACGATTCAAGGCCTTCACCAAGCTGAGGAGAATTACAATGCCGAACCGCAACCTGCCCGAACGACTGAATTCATCAGGTTTCGACCGTGATTTGTTTTGACACAAATCTCCGGCGTGTAGGTGCATAATCACCACCTTGTTATCTCACTGAAACAGATTGCTCAGCGTCTCTGCAAAAATTGTCCTATAATCATCTCGGGAAATCTCTGACCGTGACAACAAAGCAGGCTTTAGTTCTCCTCCATCATGTTAGTGAGCGCCGGTAGAGGGCCGGCAGATAAGGCCGCGTTTAGCCGTCATGTTTACTAAGGCTGTAATTGGATTAAAGCTCGGCCAGTAAACACATTCGTTCTCAGTGCTCTGACCTGCTACACTGAAGGATAGGATATATGTGATTTCTCACGCTCTTAGCTCTTAGGCGGGAATTTTCCATTAGAAGGTAATAAAAAATTAACCAACAGTCAATACATTCATTCGCATAATGTCAATTAATATGCAGTAAAGGCTTAGAGACGCCCAGAATCTGTGGACAAGAGATCTGCCATTTACTAGCTGCAATGAGGAAAAAAAAATAATCTCTTTAAACCTGTAAAGCCTGCTATATCATATTTGATAAGCACATTTCTAAGGCCTCTAAATGAACAAAACATCACTAATAAACCTGTCGCACAGAATCTACTACAGTCCTTCTGTCATCTGATTGATAATTTAGACTGTTGTAGCAAGAAAAAGTCTTTTAGTGTAATTGTACAAACATCCACCTTCAGCTCGTGCTTCACAAGTCTTTTTGGTGTGAAATATGCACTGATTTCTATCAAGTAAATGAAAGAATAACTTTGATATTGTAAGTAATATTTCAAGATGAACACTTTACTGGACTGAAGCAACTTTGGTTTATTTGATTATCCATACATCTTTTTTTTTTTTTTTTTTAGAAAAATGTATCAAATATGTTCATCAGGCTTTTGAGCAAGGTTTATTTGTTCATCTCTCAATCATCATTGTATTGCATTGCATTATATGTTTTAAAACTACAGAGCTTTGATCAAAAAACTACCTTGAGCGAAGTCTCGTAATAATATCATAAGAAATATTATCTTACTAAGATATATTAGTGGCAGATATAGAGTGACGACTGATATTTTATATTCATTTTATGAAAGTATCTGCTATACTGTTATAAATATCTCATTGATTTACATTACAAGCATCAGAATTTCACAGAAATATCAGCATCTGCACCAAATTGAATATTTTTTTTGTTTCAGTTTGAACCTTTGAATAAAATTGATCTGTTTTTACTATATATTCTCACTATATCAGACTGTATGAGCCATAAAATGATATAATATGATGCTTTAAAAAAAAAAAAAAGAGTTTAGAGTTTGTCTAAAGGTTCAACAAACTGTTCCATAAAAAATCTATATATTTTTCTGACTCTTATTTCATATGACAGGCTTTGCAGGGCAAAATCTGAAATGGAGAGCGAATTGATGCTTTTGCTGAAGTTTCCTGCATCTCGGATGTTTCTCCTGAGAAAAGGCCCTCGGTAATCTCCCACGTGTCTCCTCTAGAGTTTCAGAAGAGATCTAAACAATGTCTCAGACTGCTCTGACTTGACACAATATCGACCTTCAGAAATGATAAATCACAAATGAGGTGTCGCAAAAGCTTCTCGGTGAAATCAAGTTTTTCTACTCTAGAAAACATTGTCTAAAATGCTTTAAAAATCTGTGATCAAAAACATTTCTCCTCAAATTCTATTCAGATTAAATAATCTGAATAATGTCTGATAAATATCTAGTTCAGTCATGGAACTCGCAGGTCTTTTACATGCAATCTGCAAGCAATCACATCTCGGCAAGAGCACAGCGGACACAATGAAATAGGCAAGTACTTAGTAAAATTCATAAATATTACACAATTTAAACATTGTTTAAAGTACATACGGAGTGATTGAACCAATCTTTGTCATAGAATACACTTGTTTGTTCGCATTGAGTTGACAGTTTGAACGTTCTTGAGCTCATTTATTTATTTTCAAGATCTGAGGTGAATTAGCCAGTGTTGTTTTCATTATAGCTAAAAAGCTGGGAACACAGAATGATATTCAAACTCACTTTAGACACTGTTAACATTAAATAAAGCACATAAAAGTAGCTGATATTGTCATTGCCATACTTTGTGTTGCTGTTCCAGCCGCGACGTCGCGGAGAAATAGAAACCGTTTCTAAAATAGAATATTCGCGTGTCACTGTTGCGGCTGGTTAGGACAAAAACTCAGATTAACATAGAAAAGATACCTTTTATTGCTTGTCGCTGTGTCGCGTCGCTTCTGGTTAGGACACGGTGTAAGACACTCATTTGGGTCTATTTTTCACAAAGAAATTTAAAAGCAACATCTGAAACAAAGTTCATATTGAAACAACAAAACTGATCCTTCTACATTTTTGACTATTAAAGGGATAGTTCACCCAAAAATTAAAATGATCCCATAATTATTCACCCTCAAGCCATCCTAGGTGTATATGACTATCTTCTTTAGTTATATTAAAAAATATTCTGGCTCTTTCGAGCTTTTGACTGAGATTTTGAAACCCAAAAAAAGGTGGTTAATAAAGACCTCCTGAAGTAAAGCGATGCATTTTTGTAAGAAAAAAATATCCATATTTATAACTTTATAAACTAGAATCACTAGCTTCCATACACGAGTCGATTCCGGCGGAAGACTGACCTCTGACCCGACACATGATGTATTGACAACACGGAAGCACAGAGGAGAGAGCACAACAAAACACCGGTAACGAATTAGAAGTCTGAAACAAGAATTTTTAAAGAGAAATGTCGGAGGAGCTTGAGTTTGCTGCCCAGACTTATTTGTTTGAACCGCGAAAGGCGTTGACTCTCACTTAAGCTTATGCTACTCCTACATCCTACGTCATACGCCGGAACTCGACTCTCTCATGAACGCGCAGACAGATGTTACCGGAAGCTAGTAATTACAGTCTATAAAGTTATAAATATGGCTATTTTTCTTAAGAAAAATGCATTGATTTGTTTCAGAAGGCCTTTATTAACCCCCTGGAGTCGTATGGATTACTTTTATGATGGATGTGCTTTTTTGGGCTTCAAAATCTCAGTTACTATTCCCATTATAAAGCTTGAAAGAGCCAGGATAAATAACTCCAACTGTGTTTGACTGAAATAAGAAAGTCATACACACCTAGGATGGCTTGAGCGTGAGTAAATTATGGGATAATTTTCATTTTTTTGGTGAACTATCCCTTTAAATACACATTTCTTCATTTCTAGACTCTTTAATATATATTACTCCTAGGAGAAAAGGCTTTAAAATAAGTGATAAATAATTTGTGGCCCTTTTAAGGGGCTCTACAGTCGGTCTGTGAACCGTCTCATGTTTCACAAGTCTTTCTACTTCTCCTTTCCTTCTCTACAGAACTATATTCTCCATCAAAGCGTCACATACTGCAGACCCTTCCTTTAAAGCAGCATGACTGGCCATGTGCAGATACTGCCTCAATTATCCTCGGATTTCTCCGGCCCGCTGTAAAAGTGACTGTTCGGATCTTCCCCTTCCTGCTGGAGTCAAATGACTGTCATGTCCAACTGAGCGCTGCCGTCTTCAGTTTTACAGGGGTCCCTTTATCTCTCGTCTCATGGTGTGAATGGTCTATGAGATTCTCTCTGCTGCATGAGACAGAAGCTTCCCGTCACGACTTCTGCTCTCGCAGAGAAACTGTGACTTCATGCTAGTTGAAAGAAATAGATTAGACTGTATTCTTCCAACAGTTTTGTTCTAAGCAGCCTACAAAGACTGTATTTAACATAATCTGAACTCAAATCAGCATATTAGAATGATTACTGAAGGATCATGTGACACTGAAGACTGGAGTAATGATGCTGAAAATTCAGCTTTGGAATAAATTACAGTTTACTATATATTCACATAGAAAACTAATAAAAAATATTTCACAATTTTTACTGTATTTTTGATCAAATAAATGCAGTCTTGCTGATCAGAAGAGACTCTTTCAAAAAGATTATATTTATTTATTATTTACAGTATGCTCACTAGAGCATCACGATGTTACCTGACATCAAACTGTAGTGGAATCGATGTGACCTTCACATGAAGAGCACAATTTTGCATTGCTGCTTGTGCAAAACATCCAAGTCAGTCACAAATGTGTTTTCATTTCAAATAAGATGCTGCTGAGTTCATATGTGAAATGCAATCACAGCACATAATGACCTCAGAATGATTCAGAATAATCCCATTGTGATGCTATAATACAAGCCCTCTTTATTGCAAGTGAAAAAAAGATCAAACATAGCAATCAATCGTGTAGTTAACTAAAAACTTCATTGCATACTGAACACATTCAAATCAGAAAATATTAAACTTTTTATTTGCTTTCACCGGGGCAGAAGTCAGATTCATCACAGCGTCATTTGTCAACGTCTATTCAGATGGTTTATGAATGAAGTGAATTAAATCAAATGCAGCTCAAATCTGCTTAGAGAATTACATCTAAATTTGCATTATGAATCATGTATTTTGACCCCAGCAGTCTGTCTCCATGTTCTCCATCTCACGGTAATAAGGGTTCTCGCTGCTGTCTGGAATTGGCGGCGTTTCTAAATGGAGTCTTATTATATCCAACACAAAAAAGATTTTTAAAAACCTCGGAGCGTTCGAGAGCCGCCTGTAACCACTTTCATCCTTTATAGTTCGGCATAATAACTGTGAAGTGGAAAAGAATAGATTGATCTCTATAGATCTCCTGCCGAGCGCTGATTGCCACAACGTGCTGATGCAGAACAGGTTTCGTGTTTTATATGGCAATGTACAGAATCAGCAGAACTGTAGACACGCCAAAAACTGTTATTTCCTTCAATTCATGAGGGAAGAAAACATTCACTCCGTCAGAGCTTCTTTGCATCCTGCAGTTGGTCTTTCTTGACTGATTGGTAAATGTTTCTATAAAACAAAAATTAAAAAAAAAAAAAAAAAAAAATTATACTCATCACCCAGTTTGTGATAATTATCTTCCTTAGCATTTTATTGTTTTTAAAACTCTTCTCTGAGAGGTAATGTAAAATTTGTATTTGTAATTATGTGATAGATCACTTGCTTCTCAGATGTTTCTCCTGAGAAAAAAGACAACTGTAATTTCGCAGTTCAGTTTCTGAAGTCATTATAATACTGACGCTGTCTACGCCGATACAATATAGAGATGTGCGTTCAGTTTCTGAAGTCATTATAATGACTGACGCTGTCTACGCTGATATATATATATATATATATATATATATATATATATATATATATATATATAGTGCAACATTATAAGCAAACCTGAAGGATCACATAAAAAAAAAAAAAATCAAGGTCATGACCCCATTAAAACTAATTTTTACAATTAAAAAAATTATTTTATAGGGCCCAACATCTGCCATTTAACCAAGCTAAAAGAAAGCAAGATCACAAATAAAATGCCTAAAAAGTTTCTCCAAGAAAGCAATGAGATGAAATGGAAGATAAATGAAGGCTGTTGGTCAAATCTCCAGATAATTCTCCTGAGAAAAAGTCCACAGTAATTTCGCACTTCTTATAAAATTTTAGTCGAGATCTAAACTGTGCTCGCATCTGCCAAGATACCCACCTAAAAGAAAGCAAAAAGTTTGGAGGACAAATGTAGACTTGATTAAATCTCGTGAGGAAAAGACCTCACATCTTTCTCCAAAATAAAAAAATCCCAAATAAAACTTGAATCAAAATGTATCTGTCAATCAATCTCTCCTCCAGAGCAATGAATGAGCAACGCATGAGCAATAACACTGGTCTGTTCTCATTAAAGTCTGTATGTAAACAGCCGTCAGGCGTGTCCCGGTGAGGGACGGGGCGTGTTGTGTACGTGTTGACGTGTCAGGGCAGGGTGAACCATTTCCTCCAGATGGGAGATTTACCGCCACTGATGAGGGTCAGACAGGAGTCACGAGCGACACACGTCACTGCCGTTCTGCTCATCACCAGCTGTGGAAATGTGTGCGTTTGTCTAAGTTCCTTTTCACGTGTGCATGTGTGTGGTTGAGTTTGTCTTAACGGTGCTAATGAAGTAAAAAAAGACAAATAAGTAGCTAGGAGATGACTCAGATTAGCAGGTTAATGGAATGAATCAGATACGTGATTAATGCCTCTAATTAGAATGATGTCGGAACAGAACAGACAGCTGAAACTTTCCCTATTCCTCAGTCCACAGAGAAACAAACAAATGTGTACAGAGTACCAGACGGCTTCAAGCACTGATGAGCAAGATTTCACTAAACACCACGGGAGAGCAGGCTGCAAAAACTGATATTCTTCCTCAGTATTTTTGTCCTGTTTTCCAGAACAAATATCTAAACATTGTTAAATGTTAAATTGTTAGATACATTTACATGAGAGGCAAAATGACAATCATCAAAATTAAGTGAATACTGAAAATAAACTAAAGGAAACAAGAACGTTCAAATTGTGAACAAACAAGTGTACTGCATGACAAAGATTATATTTTAACAATGGTAAAATTGTGTAATATTTATGAATTTGATTATCCATTCCGTTGCAAGTGCAGTGCACTTGCAGAGAGACTCCACCCACACGCTCTTCTGATTGGCTATGATTTTTTGATTGATTTGGTTGCAAGTGCAGTGCACTTGCACAGAGACTCCGCCCACACGCTCTTCTGATTGGCTATGATTTTTTGATTGATTTGGGTGAAAGTGCAGTGCACTTGCACAGAGACTCCGCCCACACGCTCTTCTGATTAGCTGTGATTTTTTGATTGATTTGGTTGCAAGTGCAGTGCACTTGCACAGAGACTCCACCCACACGCTCTTCTGATTGGCTATGATTTTTTGATTGATTTGGTTGCAAGTGCAGTGCACTTGCACAGAGACTCCGCCCACACGCTCTTCTGATTGGCTATGATTTTTTGATTGATTTGGGTGAAAGTGCAGTGCACTTGCACAGAGACTCCGCCCACACGCTCTTCTGATTAGCTGTGATTTTTTGATTGATTTGGTTGCGAGTGCAGTGCACTTGCACAGAGACTCCACCCACACGCTCTTCTGATTGGCTATGATTTTTTGATTGATTTGGTTGCAAGTGCAGTGCACTTGCACAGAGACTCCACCCACACGCTCTTCTGATTGGCTATGATTTTTTGATTGATTTGGTTGCAAGTGCAGTGCACTTGCACAGAGACTCCACCCACACGCTCTTCTGATTGGCTATGATTTTTTGATTGATTTGGTTGCAAGTGCAATGCACTTGCACAGAGACTCCGCCCACACGCTCTTCTGATTGGCTATGATTTTTTGATTGATTTGGGTGAAAGTGCAGTGCACTTGCACAGAGACTCCACCCACACGCTCTTCTGATTGGCTATGATTTTTTGATTGATTTGGTTGCGAGTGCAGTGCACTTGCACAGAGACTCCACCCACACGCTCTTCTGATTGGCTATGATTTTTGATTGATTTAGTTGCAAGTGCAGTGCGTTGGCAGAGAGACGGCATCAACACGCACTTCTGATTGGCTGTGATTTTTGATTGATTTGGTTGCGAGTGCAGTGCGTTTGCACAGACTCCGCCCACACACTCTTCTGATTGGCTGTGATTTTTGATCAATTTGGTTGCGAGTGTAGCGAGCTTGCACAGAGACTCCGCCCACACGCTCTTCTGATTGGCTGTAACTTTAGATTGATTTGGTTGCAAGTGCAGTGCACTTGTAGAGAGAATCCACCCATGTGCTCTTCTGATGATTTTTGATTGATTTTGTTGCTTCTGGTGTGGACAAATTGCTTATCGCTGAAATCTTAATGCATCGCATCTGGTTAGGACACAGTGTTAAGGTTACATCTTATTTCAAAATGATCTGAACATCACATAATGTAAACTATGTTTGTCAGTCAGACTGAGTCGTCCTGTGTAAGTGGGCGGTTCTTGGCCAGAATAAGCTGCAAAGAGAACTAGACCTTACAGCAATAGTCAAAGGTCGGACTATACGAGACTGCACTGTGCATGACGCATTAACCGAAGGAGAAAGCAAATCAAACACAACCACAGACACAAAGTTTGTGAACCAGACCAAGTTCTGACTCTGTCAGAGGACATTAACCAGCATGCCCTGGGCTTTCATAATACAGTATGTGTGTGTGGACGGAGAAACTGCACAATTTCAAGCCCAAACTAATCAGCAGCCTGACATTCATCACAGTCACTGTACAGAAGTGATGTTTTCTCAAGGATTTTCTGCTGCTATGGAAACATTCTGCTGGTCGGACGCATTTTTAACAGCTGCTGTCAGCTTTGCGACATTTAGAAAACAAAACGGATTAGCCTGACATATCTAAACATCCCAAACCTCGCCGGCAGTATCACCAGACACGCCACGTCCACTTTTGGGTTCGTCAGAGCCGGATGTGGATGCATCTGTCCAGGCTTACAAACACACGCTGACAGCTCAATAATGTTTGACTGGTGGGTAAACAGAGCAGCTGCAGCGCTGACAGTGTAACCGGGTTCGTCCTGATGTCATGTTGCAGGAGGAATGATGGCGAAGAGGGCAACGGTAAAACACTGAGAGATTCGCTGCTAATCACAGTGACGTACACTAGAAAAAAGTTGGTGTAGAATCAATTTTCACTCAGAAATTGCTAGTTAATTTTACAAACAATTACAAAGTAAACATGCACTTTTGAAGTAGAAAAACCGAAATAGTATTTTCTTGTAAAACATACTCCAATAATCCTTATTTACAACAGTGAAAAGCGATCAATAATCACATCCTCTAGTGCACACAGGATGTATTCTGTACATCCTCACTGAACTCTGATAACCTCCATACAGACGAACGCCCATGAAACCAGTGTGCGTTACGATGATGTCACTTCCTGGCATACTCAATTGGGCAGTATGGCACCAAATTAACAACAAATCTCATGCTTCACTGATTATAGGTACAGTATGTCCAGTGGAGAGCAGATGGTTCTGCTGGCTCTCAGACTGGACATATGAGTTATAAAACACCTCAAAATACAGAGGACAGAGTTTCACTGGGGAAACAAGTGCTGGTACAGAATCACACTTCGGATTTAAAACATTTACACACACAGATCAGAAAGTTTGGCCAGTTTCTGGAGTCCAAGATTTGTCTAGAGGGAAATTAATGTGAATAAATAGAAAAAGGCAAGAGTTAGTTAGCTACCTCCAGTGTGGGCTCAAGAAATAGGAGAAACTAAGGAGATTAAATAATGTTTCATTTAACTCTGACATTAGCAAATAGGAAAGAAAAACTCCAGCACAATGCTACAGTCTTATGTGTGGTTGCCCAGGCATTTTGGGAAGTTACTAGGTTCCAGACCCTGGCTTGGTTCCAACCGGACCGCGAGACATGATGACAATGATTTTCACCACAAGCGCTCAGTGTCGTTCAAGGTAATGATCATTCAGCGCTATATCGTCCAATATTCTTATCTAGAGCCAAACGCGCCACATTCAAGGCCTTTCCGCTCATTGTGTGTTTCTTCCCTCTCCTGCTAAAGACGCCAAAGTGGCACATTAAGAGCTGCAGAAACACACTGAGCAGTAAAATAGATTGATACTTTTGCTGCAGAAAGCGAGAATGCAGCAAATATACAGTAGTTATTTTTATCGGGCATACATATATGAGCCTGAGGTTTGTGACGAGATGTTTCTTCATCTACATTTAGCATTATTAATCAGCGAGTTAAGAGTGTTACATAATAAACAATGTTATAATTGGGAAAATTACTTGTAGATGGCAAGGAAAGGCAACTTAAACTTTGAACTGACTTTGTTTTCTGCTCATGATGAGGGCGTTCTGATTATGTACATAGTATGTTTGTTTTTAGTAGATATGCCTAATTATTTTAAGCAAGATAAAAATGGTCCAGACTTCAAGAGGAAAACCCTGAATCTAGCCATTTTAGCCATATCTAAATGTAAAAATGTTTGATAAAACATCTGATCTTACCTTTTAACAGGGATGCACCAATACCATTTTTTAAGGACCGAGTACGAGTACCGATACTTTTTTCTAGTACTCGCCGATACCGACGCCTATACATTTATTAATTTTTTTTTTTGATGTTGCAGTTTTCCAAGCACAACACAGTGAGACTAATGAAAAAAGTAATACATTTTTATGTGCTTGTCACAAACTTAAAGAACAAAAATTTCACAGTGTCCAATAACCTTCAAAGGGCATAATTACCAATATATATAATTGTTGTTTTATAAAAAGAAATTTACAAACAAATTACAAACAATACAACAAATACTATAGAGATACAAATTAAATAAACTTGTTTTTCAGATACAGTAGGCTTATTTACCATGTATACATTTATTTAACATGTTTTGTTGTTTTATTAACATTAATGACAAATATAGGCTACGGTCCCTTTAAGACCGAATCCATGGATGCTGACACACATCCTGTTTTCACCCAAATGTTTACGTCCACTTAAGCCATAACCGACTGTATTTACGTGAGATACTCCACACGATGGACATTTTGACAACTATGTGTGTATTTGACCATTCAGGCGCAAGGAGAACTGATCGCGCGCTGAGAGAGAGAGAGAGAGCTTCTGGTCTGTGTCATTCAGCGCGATTCCTCCTATCCCGCCTTCACTAATCGATAACGAATTGTGATTGAAAGCATGCAGTTCACAATGTGTGGGTTGTCATTAATTTTGAAGTATTTCCACACCCCTGAGGCTGACATTGTTTCTGCTGCTGCCGTCGGTGTCTCTGTGCACGGAAAATTCTGTCAGTTACGTCACGTGAGGTATCGGTCTTTGGTATCGGGGGTATTTTTATGAGTACAAGTACATGAGCTTGGTATCGGGCCCGATACCGATACTAATATCCCTACCTTTTAATATTCCCAATTGATGCCACTGCTTTGGCACTCATTTTGACTGTTTACGATTCTAATTCTTTTCTGCCTAGATGGACATTTATAACTATTCCAAAAAAAAAAGAAAAAGAAAAAAGTACTGTCTGGACCTTAAATAAATGAAATATAGAGACAGGACCTCTTGGAACATTAATTGAATACCCATATTCTATATAGTATGAAAATGTGTAGTATGAATGTAATGTCAGTATCATGTGACCTACGAGCATCAGTTCACTGCCATTCATAAATCCTCTCCCATGGCCTCATCGAAGGCACACTTCAGAATCTTGCCAGAAGTAGTAGATCATCCGGGTACTTTTCGCCTACTTTTCGAATACTATGTATTCAGACATTCTACTCTTTTGGTGTACTGTGTTTTCAAAACCCCTAAACACAAGTATGAAACTTTACAGCATAACTTCTTAAAATCACGTCGAGGAGAGGATTTTTGTTATTTTACTGTGATCAGATGCACAATTTCTCAAACAATGATTTTATATTTATGATAAGGATTTTTTTAAAGTTGTAAAAACAGATTTTTTAAGTACTTTTTTTACAGATCAGCAATTTCTGACAACAAATAGAGGTTAAAGATCAAATACATCACTTCTTATACACTTAGAAAGCTGCATATTATGATTTACCTGTCAATACTTGGAAGTGCTATTTCACCTTTTCTACTTCAAAATTTCATGTTTAATTAAATGCGTTACTTGCAATCTCTTTGTAATTATTTACTAGCAATTTCTGAGTGAAAACGGTTTCAAAATAACTAAAAAATTGCTAGTAAATTTTAGATAATTACAAATTAACACATTGATCTAAACATGAATTTTTGAAATACTGAAGTACTGAAAAAGTATGTTCTTGTAAAACATACTCCAATAATCCTTGTTTTATTTGCAACCTCAATTTTTTTTTTCAGTGTAGACCTATTTTTTTCAGTATGTAAAACTTCTGTGAACTAAAACATTGACTTTATTTCACACAAAGAGACAGAAGTGCTTCAGGACTTCAGACAGGCAAATCATAATATGTAATATTAGCTTTAGAGAAGTGATTTACTTGATCTTTAACCTCTATTTTTTGCGTCAGAAACTGCTTATCTGTAACAATAACTCCTGTATTGTTTTACTGTAACTGCATGTTGTTTTGTTGGATGTTAGGAAGAAGGTTTCAGATACACACATGATAGCAGTAAACATCCAAAACAGTCTTCTGAAATCCAGCCGTAAGCCATTGTTTTCCTTGCGTGTTTGCGGTTTTCGCAGCGAGCTGCTCCGCGGATGAGAGATAAAAGGTTTACCCTGTCCGCGCTGCCGGATGACGGTCGTCAGAGTTCTTTCTCACGAAAAGATCCCGCTCTGAGCTGAAGGGATTTGGCTTGATGCAGTGCCTGATGGGAGAGACTGCCCCACTTTCAGGCAAAGCCTCATGGGAAGACGTACACTGGGCTTCCACTGCTGCTGCTGTCAACGGTAAACACATTCCAGCCCAGTGCTCGACAACCAAGACAGAGTTGCCATGGGAACAGGCCCGATTCTACGTGCATTAGTGTAGGGATATGGCTTCTGCTCTTGACCCAGAAAAAAAGATACAAAACTGATTAAAATACGAGAGGAGTGTAAGAAAGGAGAGTGGATTTACTCTCTTCAGAGTTATAAAAGAACAAAAATGCTCAAGTATGACTCGTGAAAAGAAATGCATGCTAGTTTAGCCATCGCGAATGGCCCTGGTGAAGAACGCAGCGTAATCCATCAACAATTCAGACATAATCATGTTAGCAGGCCCTCACACACAGGGCTTAATCTCTACAGTAATGCGTCAATAAAACACACTCAATGTACCCAAACCACTGCCATTTTCCTCACCGCACAAGACCAGGCTAATTTTATCTAGCATAACCAACCAGAAAATTTAAATCTGCCATCTTTGCTAATGGGCGCTCAGTTCTGCAGCCTGATTGGCTGATGAGAAAACACATGCAGTCCCAAACTCTTATAATAACTATCCTGAGATCCATTTCATGCTGTTAAATATGGAAGCTTGTTTCTGCCATGGAATAAAAACATATAAAAGGTAAAATTGTGACTTTTTTTCACAATTCTGACTTTCTTTTTTCAGAATTGTGAGATATAAACTCAAAATTGTGAGTTATAAAGATAGAATTATGTGATATAAAGTCAGAATTGCATGATATAAAGTCAGAATTGCGTGATATAAAGTCAGAATTGCATGATATAAAGTCAGAATTGCGTGTTATAAAGTCAGAATTGCGTGTTATAAAGTCAGAATTGCATGTTATAAAGTCAGAATTGCATGATATAAAGTCAGAATTGCGTGTTATAAAGTCAGAATTGCATTTTATAAAGTCAGAATTGCATGATATAAAGTCAGAATTGCGTTATAAAGTCAGAATTGCGTGTTATAAAGTCAGAATTGCATTATAAAGTCAGAATTGAGACTAATAAAGACAGAATTGTAAGATATAAAGTCAGAATTGTGTGTTATAAAGTCAGAATTGCGTTATAAAGTCAGAATTGAGACTAATAAAGACAGAATTGCAAGATATAAAGTCAGAATTGTGTGTTATAAAGACAGAATTGCGTTATAAAGTCAGAATTGCGTGTTATAAAGTCAGAATTGCGTTATAAAGTCAGAATTGCATGATATAAAGTCAGAATTGCGTGTTATAAAGTCAGAATTGCAAGTTATAAAGTCAGAATTGTGTGATATAAAGTCAGAATTGCGAGTTATAAAGTCAGAATTGCGTGTTATAAAGTCAGAATTGCAAGTTATAAAGTCAGAATTGCGTGTTATAAAGTCAGAATTGCAAGTTATAGTCAGAATTGTGTGATATAAAGTCAGAATTGCGAGTTATAAAGTCAGAATTGCGTGTTATAAAGTCAGAATTGCAAGTTATAAAGTCAGAATTGCAAGTTATAAAGTCAGAATTGTGTGATATAAAGTCAGAATTGCGTGATATAAAGTCAGAATTGCAAGTTATAAAGTCAGAATTGCGTGATATAAAGTCAGAATTGCAAGTTATAAAGTCAGAATTGCGTGATATAAAGTCAGAATTGCGTGATATAAAGTCAGAATTGCAAGTTATAAAGTCAGAATTGCGTGATATAAAGTCAGAATTGCGTGATATAAAGTCAGAATTGCAAGTTATAAAGTCAGAATTGCGTGATATAAAGTCAGAATTGCGTGATATAAAGTCAGAATTGCAAGTTATAAAGTCAGAATTGCGTGATATAAAGTCAGAATTGCGTGATATAAAGTCACAGTTGCATGATATAAAGTCAGAATTGCGACTATTAAAGTCAGAATTGCAAGATATAAAGTCAGAATTGCGTCTTATAAAGAATTGCGAGATATAAACTTTTCTGACTGTTGCGTTTATTTCTGCTGTGTGATAGGCTGTTAGATTAATCCATATCGAGTAAAACTGTTCAGAACGTATCATTATTATCAACGTAAATTTTATTGCGATCAATATGATATCATCTATCGCCCAGCCCTAGATAGCAGACAGTCTACTAATACTCTAAAGATTGCTAGTTGACATGTAGTTGCAAAGTTACTTATAGTTAATAGAATATCTAAAGTGGACAATAGAAATGAAGTGTTACCAAGTCTTTTGCTGAATTACTGCTGCCATTATCAGTAAAAATGTGCATAAACAATTCTTTTGAAAGAAATCATGTTTACTGCCTGCTTTTCGGTGTCTGAATTAGAGCAACACTGACACAGAGCTTTGAACATGAGATCTATTATACACCTAATTTACATCGGTTTAATGAACAAACATGTAGCCTAAAGCAGCTTTCTTAAAACATAAAGTGCATCTCTACAGAAAGAACTGTTTCTGTTAGTGTTGTTATTGTTCACTCTCAGAGAAAAAAAGGGTACAAAAGCTGGGATAGTACCCAAAAAAGTTCTAATATGCACCATTTAGGTACTAATATGTACACTTTTGGTACCAATATGTTCCTTTGAGGTGCTTATATTCACTCTTTAGGTACAAAGGTGTACCTTTTGAAAGGGTACCACCACAGTGACAGCTTCTGTACCTTTTTTGAGAGTTTTAACTAAAATTAAAACTAGTTAAAATGATACACACAACAACACAGATGAAGGACTTGAAGAACTGAACCTCAGCGATGTGAAGTGGGAACGACAAGGTGATCAGTGTAATGAAAAGGCCAAGAAAGACAAAGATCTAGCACTTCATCAGCTCTCTTTAAGGTCTTTTCTTACATGTTAAAAATTGATAAGGTAGAAAGCAGCTCCATTAAACTTGCCTAAAGAAAATCAATTTCACACACAGATTCAAAGGTGATGCGATCGGTGGCGGTCGCTCGGTCTGAGGAGAACGACACCGTCGATCCTTTACCGCGCTGAGCTGGAGATTAACTTCACTTTATAACCCGTCACTGATGAAGAAGCACCGTGCTCCTCTCTGACCCTTAAATAAATCAAACTGGCACAAAGACATTTGGAGCAGGTACATCTGTGTTCGGATTATTTAATTTGCAGCAGGGAAAGTGAAAAGACACATGCAGGTAGAGATAAAGAAAATGAAATAAAAAGTATATACATTATAAAGCACCATAATTGAACTTGTTCAGACCTGACGAGCTTGCATTTGGGTTTTGTGAATTATCATCATTATCAGATTTGTCTCAGTAACATGATCTTGTGCGTATTTGTACACTGTATAATTCATATGTTTGATTTCAAGTTATTGTGTACAGACACATCGACATATGAAACTTCTACGACAAATGTGTATAAATCTTCTCTTCTGCTCATCAAGACATGACACATGATCCTTCAAAAATACTTTCTGCTCAAGAAACATTTCTGATTATTATCGTTGATATTGAATCAAAAGTTTGGTGTCAGTAAGATTGAAAAAAAAAAATCATTACTTTCATTCAGCGAGGACACAAAAAATTGATCAAAAGTGACAGTAAAGACATTTATAATGTTACACAAGATTTCTGTTTCAAATAAATGCCGTTCTTTTGAACTTTCTATTCATCAAAGAATCCTGAAAAATAAAATGTATCACAGTTTCCACAAATATACATTTCATGAGCAGCAGATCATCATATTAGAATGATTTCTGAAGGATCATGTGACACTGAAGACTGGAGTAATGATGCTGAAAATTCAGCTTTGATCACAGGAATAAATTATATTTTACAATATATTCACATAGAAAACAGCTATTTTAAACTGTAATAATATTTCACAATTTTACTGCATTTTTGATCAAATAAATGCAGCATCTGTGAGCAGAAGAGACTTCTTTCAAAAGCATAACAAATAGAAAAAAAGTCATTTTTCTAAAAGTAAAAAATAAACACACTTTGCATAAGAATACCTACAAATACTAATGTGATCATGTTGCAGTATCAGCGAGACCACAGAACTCTGACTTGTATAAACTCAAGTTCACCTTGAAACCTCACTGAGAATGAAGTAAAAATATCATTAAGATATCAGCTGTTTCATCCTTGTTTATTTCTTCCTCTTTCAGTGACCGCATGGACAGGCTGTCGCTAAGAGCTTTTGGGAGGGTCAGGGAAGGGCTACATTTTCTTGGATGGAGCATTTCCATCTCCTGAAGAGCTAAAAAGGGTCTTGAGTGATTTATCTGAAAGCACTCGGGTACAGCAAACGCTTAGAGAGGGCAAACAGTCTTGTGTGTGTGTGTGTGTGTGTGTGTGTGTGTCTCAGTTTGAGTGACATTTATATGGTTGGTTGTAACAGCATCAGTTCTGAGTATATAGATATGCAGCTTTAAGGTGTCAAGAAGTTGTCCATGTCATATTTTATCCTAAAATCTAAAGAAAGAAATGATAAATTATATTTTGGATTAAGAAAATAAAGCCTAATTTAGGACCTAGGACCATAACAATTTTTTGATATTCATGGCAAATAGGCACATTTTCCTTCTAAATACCAATTATTGTAAACAAACCAAAAAATTATTTACATTACTTTAATGCAGAAATAATAAGTATTTGGATTGAAATGAGAAAATTAAGCATGACTAACAGGGTTAAAGTGATATGGTGAATATTTCTGATATATTCGTGATTTCAAGCAACACCAGGATGATTTTAGTGCCACTTCACAGCAAATATATGAATATATTATTGTCTCTCCTGTAGCTCAAAATAAACACTGTAATTAGAGTCAGTTTGATTTGAAGCAAAAACACACACACCACACTGAGACCTGAATGAAGTCTGTACGACAGGCCACATTACTGCTGGAAAATTAACTTCCACATCAACAGACATCTCATGACCTGTCCTCTAACACACACACACACACACACACGTCATTAAGTCATTAGTCACACAGCAAAACAGAGAAGTCACATTAGTTCTGCTCTTCATCTGTCTTTCACGCCACTATATGTTACTCACTCACGTCCCCTTACAATTTATGTGTTTTGTGCCATTTTAGTTTATTTCTGTAGTGTTTAGCATGTCTATATGTCAGTGTACCCTTAAAAATAATCAAATGAACATTGAGGGCCCTATCATACACTGGGCGCAAGTGTTTTTGCTAGTTTCAGCCTGACACAGTTATCATTTTCATGTCCTGTGCCACGTTGTTTAAATAGCAAATGCACTCGCTAGTCTGCAAACGAGGTGTGTTCAGGCGTATTGCTAGTTTTGAGGCAACTGAAAACGACTGCGGCATTGACCAATTGAAACTTGGTCTAAAATCAATGGTGCAATATTTTTTTGTTATTTAAAGGGTGCGTTAGTAATATGTGCATATAGTTTTACAAACACAGGGATGCGCAGCAGCACAAAAACATGCCAAATATTAAAAATAAAAGGATTCCACTCTGGAGGAACGTTCAGACTTTCCGCTTGCAAATTCCGCCATGTAAATAGCGAATCCACCATGGTGCGAGCGCACCTGGTTTTTAAAGGGAATGGGAGATGAGACTCTGATTGGTTTATTGCACGTTACGCCCAATACATACCCATTACTCATTAAGAGACTAGGGACAACCTTTTTAGACCATGTGCCTGGCGCGCCGACCATATTTTAAATTGTTAAACTAGCAAAAGTGGATTCGAACATGCCCTAAGTGCGCTTCAGACCATGTGCTTAGTTAAAATAGGGCCCTTAAAATCTATCAATTAATCAAATGCCTTCTAGAATGATTATATCCCTTCTCCTAAATGAAAGTCTGATTGTCAAAAACAGGCTTTCCAAGGATTTTTGATGGAAATATCAGTGAATTTAATACTGATTTTTAGGCCAGTAAAATCATGGAAAGTAGTTAAAGGTGCAGTATGTAATATATTATAAGGTGCACTGTCTAACTGGCAACCCGGTGTGCCGAAATACTATTGGGTGAATTGGCAGGATCATACAGACCAATCAAAAACAGACATTCTGATACGAAACACACATTTCAAAGTAGAATAACTGGCTTTTGAGAGAGAAAAAATATTTTTTTCCTAAATATCTGCAAACATAATAATGGTATTTATTGTAATTGGTATTATTTATGTTATAGTACAATCAAAAAAATTACATACAGCACCTTTAAGTCTACACTGTAAAAACTGATTTTTCAAAGTTTTAAATATATATATATATATATATATATATATATATATAAAATACAGTATTTTGCACCAAAATATTTCATTGGTCTTTGTGAGTGCAATTGCCATGAATTGGCTTAAAATCACTAAATAAAAACCCATTAATTTTGATGACATTACTGTCATCCATGGTACAATCTGTAAACTAAAGGCCATTGACTATTTCAGTAAAAAGGAAAGACATCAACATTGTAAAGACAAATGCAATTTCGATTAATGTACCACTTCAATCCAACCTCTGAAGTGTTAACTGATTAATATGCATCATTAACTCATCATATATTCAAAAATAATTTCACAGAACTTTAACACTTTACTCTCATATGGTAATGACACATTGCTCTCAAACCAGAGTTTCTCACTCATTCATTCATCTCCTGTACCTGTTAAATATTCTAAAGGGATAATTTCTGTCAGCTTTCGTATCATTTATGTTGCTCAGCTGCACTAGAACTACAGTAACTCAACTATGACAACGCAAATTATCTTCAGGCCTGCACCACGCACGAAACAAACCATCGTGGCACATCTTTGGCACTCGTCCTCTCCTTCACACACACTCTGTCTGGATGAGCTCCAAAACTTTCTGAGTGGACCATGCTCTGTAAAAGCAGCTAACAAAGTCAGAATCCAAACTAGAGCGAAGCCTCATACGTGACTGATTTGGAACGCTCTACATATCGAGTAAAAATAGCACGGCACATGTGAAGCGCACAGGAGACTCGACTCGCATTTGATTCCAAGTGTGTTGCTAAGCTAATGACGCAATACTCTGATAATCATAAGAATGCTTTGCATAAATATAGAGCAATAAAATCTATTTTTAATTAGTTAATCAACATTTTCATTACATAACTAACAATCCTGGAAGGATTTTATTTCAATTGTCGCAATGCATTTTGGGACAATTTTCTCCACACACACACACACAGAATTTTAGCTATAATAGATTACTATTTCCTAATAGTTATTATTTCAGTTATTAAAATAATATAGTTTAAAACATTGTTGTAACATTATAAATGCCTCTCTTGATCAATTTAATTTGACTTTGCTAAATAAAAGTATTAATTTCTTAAAAAAAAAAAACAAACATACTGACTCAAAAGTTTATATACATTTATACACACACAGTTGAAATAAAAAGACTACACACCCCTGTTAAAACAGCTGGGTTTTGTGTTGTACAAATTGAAACAGATAAATCATTTCAGAACACAGAAAATTTTAGTTTTTTTTTTTTTTCTCAAAATTTGTCACTTTGGTTTTCAGTGGCATTGCATTGGTTTTAATTTTCTTACATCAAAGGTGCAAAAGTTTAATGATATCATAAATGATATAGTTATCTTTGTTTCATTTGTTTACATCACAAAATGATGATTAATTGACGATTGATTAATTGTCAATAATAATATTTTAATCGATAAAACTATTTTCTAAGAATAAAATATTTTCTAAAAATATTTTCTAAGTGTAATAATGTCTTCAGCCATGCAATGGATTAGGTAGGCTAGCCGTTTATTTCTAAACAAAATTAACCAAGGATCCAAAAATATCCTCCAAACAAGTGATATTACTGAATATAAGAACTACTTACATGTGTAAATGACACAATAAAAGTACATTAAAACAAGTATTAATATCCCGGTTGATGAGTGAGGATCTTCCAGCGCTTTTTCAGCTGTGCGCTTCTATTCTATGGCGCATGGTAAATCAAGACCTGTCAATCTGAGCGATCAAACCAATCCAAGCGCGCTCCAGGTGTAAAACTGTGTCCGACTGGCTCTACACATCGTCCCTTCCCACCACACCTGAGATCCAGTTTCCATTGGTTGAACTTTCAAATGACGTTGGAAAACACTGCGTCATGATCGCGACGCTATCGGATCCTGGAAGTCCTATTGCTTAAGCAAAGCAGCATGTCAATGTCAGTCCGTGATCTACTTATATTGTGTTTGGACTCGTTTGATATACTCTGGAGAGCATAAAAGTGGTATATTTTAATGCCAATAGTATGATACTTTATTGTAAAGATATAGAGACACTGATGGAAAAGAGGAAGATTGCATGCTAATTATAATGTTCTTCTGCTATCTAAAATGTGATGTTCATATGGTTTATTATATAAAGCTTGTTGTCTCTAACAAGAACACAAAGGTCTTGTGTCTAAGGATAGCTTTAGCGAGCACTCAGTTAAGTCTGTTTATCCTCTAACATTTGATCTAAGAATACTTGATCCCATCTGGGAGGTGTGCAGATACATATTTAATGGCGCGTGTGTAACCGTGGACTTGAAGCTCAGACCTTTGAGATGGTAAATGATGAATACGCTCTTTAGGATGAAGACTGACACTGGTAGCGTGACAGTTACTCGAGCATTAGCATGCAACTGGCAATACACTTAAGTAAAGAACGGATATACAAAATATTTGTGTGTAGCATCTCTTAAATTTACAGAAGATGAACCGGATGAGGTCATGATGTGATGTTGAACTTAAACCTTTTTAGCATTCAAACACACTGAGAAGGTTTTAAAGATCCACTTGCCTTTTAAACCTATAACACCTATTTTAAGACAAAGTCCACAAGAGCTTAAGAGAAAAGAACATGCAAACTGTAGGAAAAGGACTGCGAATCTAAAATGCTGCTCAAGAAATATGTGTTGCAACATCTTCTGTATTTAACAGCAAACTATACTTGTTGTTTCTAACATATGGCTTGCTAACAAGAAAATCGTGTCTGTTTTTATGCCAAATTATAAAAGGCTTTGTATGCTATAATGTGGAAACATACCTCTGGCATCGCCGTAGATGAACAGCATATGCTTTTCATATGGCTTTTAGCTGTTGGAAATGAAATCTCATTAATAGAATCATTAACATTTGACAGAGCCTTAATTTGTCTGTGTCGGCTGTAATAACTTACTGAAACAATAATGAATCTGTTTAGCAGTAAAACATAATGGTATATGACATATAATACACAGTACTATTAAAAGCACTATAATTTATTATAGCATAAAATATCAGGATTGATGCTCTGGAATACCTGGATTCTGATTCTGCAAGTATAATGAGCACTAAACTGTTAATCGATTTCCCTCATAGCTGCTCTAGTTTTCTCCCCATCTTTCTTCTCACATAATAAAATAATTTCAGCTCAAATCAATATTTCATATCCAATTATTTATTTATTTGGATAAGGAGCCGTGTTGTAAAAAAAAGAAAATGTACAGTCAGCCAGTCATGATTTCGGCATTAATAACCGGCTGAATGCACATTGTCCATCATATAGTTTTATTATTATCAAATATTTAAGTCAGTTATTATTTCTAACAGCTAATTACATTAGCTACAAATTCCATTACAGAAAATATAAAACTTCATAACCCCAGTTGTTTTAAATTGTACATGTATTACATGCTGCGATGTAGCAAATAATAACTTAAAGGTATAGTTCACCCAAAAAAGAAAGAAAAATTGTAAGAAAAATGTCCATATTTTTATAAAGTAAAATAACTAGCTTCTGCTAGTAAAAGTGACAGCACTAACAAACATGAGAAACATTGTGACATGAACGATCCAGTTAGAAGGCTTTTCAATCTACAAATCACCATCATTTACCATGGATTTACTGTAGTAACACTAACACAAAAATGTGGAATATTCATGTCGAATCGAAGATTTTTTGTTAAGCTATAGCATTTGTGCATTTTTTTATTTATACTAAATGTATTTAGACTATGTATTTAGATTTTTCATAAATACCATAGTAAATACATTTTTCTATTAAGATATGTATTCTGTTAAGGAAAAATGACTGAACAAGGATTTTGCTTAAGTTTACTTATATTTACTTTATATAATGCATATTTTCATGTAGAAGAAATATTTGATCATTATAAATGTTTTGAATATTCCACCATAAAAAATACTGCATAAATATGCAGGAATTTTCCGTATTGGTTTTTAGAGTAGTTTAAAACCACAATTAACAGTTTGGTTTCTACAACTTTCACTCAGGAGCAAAAATCTGCCTTTAAACTTGAAAGATTTGAAATTTATCATAACAATTATCGATACTGACTAATATGAAAAAAAAATTTTCTCCTGTGATCTTTTTCATTGTGGATTATCATCTTTCTTTTTGTTTAAAATGAAAGTGTTGCATTTAGATCCTTTCTTCTCCTCGTTTTTGCCTGGCACGTCATGACAATTATAAATCTAATGTAAAACATTATTAAATTAACTTAATTCGCAAGAAAGTTAAGCTTTCCCAATCTCCTAATGTCCCTTTAAATTCCTTCGATACAGTTCGAGTGCGCTGAAAAGCTTTTATGGACCGCTTTCTATTTCTGGCCATCAGCTAGGATTATTAGCTTAGAGCTATTGAACTGCATTGCACACTCGTCAATGAGATTAGTCTCGATTTTATGTCAAGAGTACAGTGGCCCAAAGTGCGGTAAAAGTTCTCTGTGAGCACTGTAGATGGAATGAAGCGAGAGACGAAAACCTGACTAAACAAAAAGAAAAGAAGCAGTGTGCGCTGTAGACACTAAAGTACAAACAGAGTGAATGTTCCTCACTGGGATGCTGCAGTAAAAAACACAAATCCACCTGAACACTGTGAACCGCCGGACAACTGGCACTTTCACCGGCCGACTGAACATGGTCAGCGCTGATATAGTTACAATAAAACTGGGCCACCTTCTGCTGACAGTGTTAAACAGGCCTTTAACCAGCTATTTCGCCCCTAGACATGTGGCCATCTCTCACGGGTAATGGTTCGGAAAACTAGACGTCTTTAAATGGGAATGGGGCCAAAGACTTGTGGGCTCGGGAATAAGTTTGTCTTCCTCTTTGTTTCATGGACACGCTCAGTATTGGATGTATTTTCCGTCCTTGGCCCATCTCAGCTTTGGACACTGGTTACCGCTCCATTTAAAAGCTCCTTCCTCAGAGTCCTGGCAGCCTATCAGATATTGAAGTCTGAAGTTGACCCTAATTTGCTCATCTTGATTGCTCACTTGCAAAACGTAATTAGAATTTAATTAACATTCATCTAGCATCAAACCAGCGTCAAAAGCCAGTGCTGGACCTATTGAGTCTGCTGTCTTTGTGTGCATAGTCTGATAAATGCAGTACAACAGGAATGTGAACCACTGAGCTGAAGTAGATACAGAGTACAGAATTGTACTTAAAGATGGAATTAATTACTTTTAAAATAAACTGAAATAATAAAGATGTCAAATATTCTTTAACTATAAAACCAAAGTTTGGTTTCTATCTATCTATCTATCTGTCATTTCTATTGTTCTGTCTTATTTTTTTTTTTCAGTTTTTCCCTATGGATAGATAGATAGATAGATAAATAGATAGGAGGATGGATGGAACGATAGATAGATAGATAAATAGATAGGAGGATGGATGGAACGATAGATAGATAGATAAATAGATAGGAGGATGGATGGAACGATAGATAGATAGATAGAACGATAGATAAAACGACAGAACGACAGATAGATAGATAGATAGAACGAGAGATAGATAGACGATAGATAGAACAATAGATAGATAGATAGAATGATAGATAGATAGATAGATAGATAGATAGATAGATAGATAATTGATGGATGGAACGATAGATAGATAGATAGATAGATAGATAGATAGATACATAGACAGATAGATAGATGAAACGATAGATAGATAGATAGATAGATAGATAGATAGATAGATAGATAATGGATGGAACGAACGAACGAACGAACGATAGATAGATAGATAGATAGATAGATAGAACGATAGATAAAACGATAGATAAAACGATAGAACGACAGATAGATAGATAGATAGATAGATAGATAGAACGAGAGATAGATAGATAGAACGATAGATAAAACAATCGATATATAGATAGATAGATAGATAATTGATGGATGGAACGATAGATAGATGAAACGATAGATAGATAGATAATGGATGGAACGAACGAACGATAGATAGATAGAACGATAGATGGATGGAACGACAGACAGATAATGGATGGATGGATGGAACAATAGATAGATAATGGATGGATGGAATGATATATACAGATAGATAGTTCACGAGTTTACACGTACATGAAATCAAAATAAAGTAATTTGTATAGTAATTTATGCGTATTTGGCGTGCTGTCCAGTGGACGGCTCCGAGCTCAGAATTTGGCCCGAACCCAGAGTACTCCCCCTCCTTAACTGGGATAGAAACCAGCCAAGAGTGAGGTGATGGGGTGGTGGAGGAATGCTGTGAAACTTGTCGCGGGATAGAGGTGAGAGACGGCTTTATATACCGGCTTCCTCTCGCACTGACTGGTTGATTTACCTGAACATGCGCCTCCCGAATTTAGTTAAATAAACTTCATATACATAGATAATGGATGGAACAATAGATAGATAGATAGATAGATAGACAGATGCTGCACTAGCAGATTAAATTATATTTTTAAATTTTCTTTGGAATATGGGATGTTCCACTCACATCATCATGTCAATAAGTTGCTATGCAGTTGCTATGGCATTTTGGCTGGTTGTTAGGGTGTTTCTAGATGGTTGCTAGGTGGCTTCTGTCTGTGAACAGTGTCCAGTCTCGAGTGAAGTTCTGGTCTGTAGATGTGGCTTCAGTCTCTCCTTCAGTGTACATCTGTGGGATTTTCTTCACTGTTTTCTGGTCCACTCAGTACAGTAACAGCTCATCTCTCACACATGATCTCAGGAATCACTCCTCTCTATAGTCTCTACTGAACATGTAGCTGTAAAACGAAGCTCATCACAAAGGTCAAACCTCGCACCTTCTCTTCCGACTCCAGGTCACCTGACAGCGGAAAAGTTTCATGTTCTTCTTCTGGCTTCCTTCCTTTGACATGTTTTTTATCAATAATGCACCACAATTTCCAGCTCATAGCAACAGACTCAGGGATGCGTTAAAGTGGACCCGACTGACGCTAAAATTTGTTGACATAATAAGCTCCTGACATTTAAATTCTCTTAGCCGTGGCTGCAAGAACCCCCGGCGGGAGGATAGCGCTTCAGTGAGCTGCTGAAAACCTGTTTTCACCTTGTGAGACCGGGCCACTTCAGACCTGCTCCAGAGTCAACCAGGCGAGCAAGTCTTGCTTCGAGCTCAGCCGAGCTGATACCGGATGATAACGACGCGCCACCGTGACATTTAAGTGTTGTTCTAAATGCAGATTGTGTCCCTAAATAAACCCACGTCAGAAAAAAATCTTACAGGGATAATCCACCCAAAAATGAACATGCTGTCATCATTTACTCACCAGTATCATATTCTTCTGTTAAATATAAAATATTTTGAGAAACGTCTCAGTGGTTTGTTTTGTCAATAGGATCCAAAGTTGTTATCGAAAAAATATTTTGAGTGGAATGAAGACAATAATTATTTTTAATTTGTAATAACGCACTGATGAACTGGTCACAATATGATCAGAAACACGTATTAAGAAGAAACCAACACACTGATTCAAAAGAATAATGATGGCATTTATCTTAAATATCTGTCAGAGATCAGGTTTCCTGTTGGTGCCACATTTCCCTCTGAATCTCTCCATAGTAAAGGCAACATTCCCTCCCGCATCCCGAGTATCCAATCAATATGAGAAGCAGCAGAAACGCTGACGAGAGCGTTTGTGTTTAAGCAGCTGAGAACTGCAGATCTATAGTGATGTGAAACCGGATCCCTTCAAGAGACGTAAATAGAGGCCAGCAGAACGGTTTATGTGGGGAAGTTCAAAGACATCTACTGCAAACACAACCACTGCGCTTCTCATTGTTCGAGGCTGAAATCTGCCAGCTGTGAAGAGGAAATTTAACACTATTGCACACTGACAGGAAAACAGTCCTACTCAAAATAAATGGGCAGAGACGTACCATTCAAAAGTTTGGAATAATTCATATTTTTTAATGTTTCATCTCTTCTGCTCGCCAAGGCTGAATTTATTTGATCAAAAATACAGTAAAAATTGTTAAATATTATTACAAATTAAAAAAAAAAAAAAAATTTGAATATATTTTAAAATGTAATTTATTCCTGTGATCAAAGCTGAATTTTCAGCATCATTACTCCAGTCTTCAGTGTCACATGATTCTTCAGAAATCATTGCTGATTTTCTGCTCAGTTATCAATTATTACTGATGCTCAGTTATTAACAGTGGTTTGTATTATTATTATTATCAGTAGCTGTGTTTCCATCCACCTATTTTTATGTGCATTTTGGGATATTGCATAAAAAAACTGCTGGATGGAAACGTGAATATGTGCATCAATTCTAAAAATGTGCATTAAAAAACTAACACACTCAATTAGGGTAGATGCATTTTTATCTGACATGAAGACATGCACATAAACTACAATGAAAACTAATTCACTAAATAAATCCCTCAATGCACAACAAAAACCCATGTGACCAGTGGACCAATCTCATCGCAGCATCTCAAATGTTGGTTTGGTCATTCTGAAGCCAAAGTCAGTCATCAGGATGATTTGATTTAATTCCAGCTTTTTATTACAGATATTTTGCACCAATTTTGTTCTCTTAAAAACATGGGATGGAAACGCTGCTTTATTCGCAAATGTTTTATGCCATATTCCAATTTTGCAAATAAGTTAAATTCGCAATTTTGAATGGAAACGTAGCTAATGTTGAAAACAGTTTTTGCTGCTTAATGTTTTGTGTAAACTGAAAGATTTTATTCAGGATTGTTTGATGAATAGAAAGTTTCCACACAGATATGAAGCAGCACAGCTGTTTTCAACATTGATAATAATCAGAAATGTTTATCAAATCAGCAAATTAGAATGATTTCTGAAGGATCATGTGACACTGAAGACTGGAGTAATGATGCTGAAAATACAGCTTTGATCACAGGAATAAATTACAATTTACTATTTATTCACATAGAAAACAGCTATTTTACATTATAATAATATTTCACAATTTTTACTGTATTTTTGATCAAATAAATGCAGTCTTGGTGAGCAGAACAGACTTGTCTCAATACAAATGATTCCAAACTTTTAGCCAGTATTGTGTGTTAATATGGGGAGCAGCAAACACAGTAATGCCCTCCAGACAGAGTAGGCCATAGCGACGCTTGTTTTCAGCTTGAGTTTGTTGACGCAGAGACAGACAGACATACTTTATTGATCCTCAAGGGCACATTCAGGTAGTTCCAAATGCGTTCCAAACTCTAACATAATAAATCAAAGTCTTTAGGTGATAAAAAAAACAGCTCACAGAAGCTAATGAACACGGAGAGTAAACAGCGAGGGTGGCAGAGGTCCAGCACAGACCACTGATTTAGCCCCCATGCTAATGGCAGTGAACACATATCCTCATCAATCACGCTGTCTGCCGCGGAGGAGGACGAACAAATAGCTGTTTGGTGCTCTCAATCATCGCGGACATGCTGTCTGCTGTCAAATCCTCTACTTAACGTCAGGTTTTAGCCAGCAAACAAGAGCTTACAACTACTGAAATGTGCATCTTCCCTGCAGATAGCTAATCTCCGTCCCGCACATTGTATGTTATTATTCTGTCTCCGTGTTTCAATCCTTTCTCTTTGGCTGCCATTTGCCCTATAAATGGATTTCTAGCTTTTAAGTCGAGCCGCTCTATGCTAATACTCTCCAACCCTTTCAAGCTGTGCTTTCCAAAAAGTAGCTCTTAAGCGCTGTGCATTAGGAAGTTTTCTAAATGATTATGTCAGATTAGATCAGCGTGGAAGCGAGTCACATCTACTTTGGTGATCTTCTCATGTCACACAAGTTGCAAGCACTAACAAAAAAAAGTAAATCACTCAAAGAGAATCTCATTGTGGACCAGACCAACAGATTTTATTGCTAAGATGTTGCCCGTTCATGAAGTCATTACTACTCTTATTGTTAGTGATTCATCAGTGCACGTTATTACAAAAAAAAGCCCACCAATCCCTCATATTTTTCAACCACCTGTCAAATAGATACGCTTTAAACAATCCAATCAAATCCTTATAGATTAAATCAAGCCCCAGTATGAATTTCTCATTGAATATCCAGTTTCACATCAGATTACAGAAGTCAAATGGGTTGAAAATTCCCTTTCAAGTTGACTTCAAGAGTTAGTTCACCATAAAATGAAAATTAAGTCATCATTTACTCACTCTGGTGTTATTCAATATTGAAAGCAGTAATATAGATCTATATTAAAGTTGATGAGACATTGAAATCTCTGACTTGATTGCAGACTTTACTATCATGGCAAATCTAAGCACAGTCTGAGATATTGTTGAGAATCTACAGGAACTCATTTGAGATTTCAGGAGTTTTTCTCAGTAGGAAATCTGAGGTTTCTGCTTTTCAAATAAGAATCATCTTAACTTTCTTCAGATGCTTCCAAGGACAGGCAACTGAAAATAAATGCATTCATGGTGTTTATGGACTGACACCATTTAAAGTTCATTAGTTTTCTGTGTTAGAATCGGAATATAATCCATTAGGGAAACAACAATACCTCAAATCAATACTACAAAAAAACATAAAGCCATCATCTCTTATAACACCATTACTTCTGTTATATCACCATAGAAACATGACGTCCTCAACATAGCATAATAACATAACACCTCCCGTATCACCACGACAACATCACTGCTTCCGTACCATCCAGACATAGAGGAACATTCTGGGTCGTGATGGCAACTAAAGCCTCCTGGTTCAATTATTGAATATTGCAGGAGTGTATGACAGACAGACAGAATGATGGATGGATGGATGGATGGACATAATTATCAAAAGAATTATTTGGCCAAAATGACTGCGCCAATTCGATTCAAATTCACATTCATGAATAGAAAGGGAAATGATGTTAAATTCTGAGCCGTGTGGCACAGAGTGACACTTTACAAATGTGGACTCAGCTAGAGGTCTGATATTGAATTTTCTGACAGGTGCTCTCAAGTCTAAAACTAGCATCGATTGGAGTCTAGACGCGTTTAGTCAGGAGCGAGAGGGCCGCTGCTTCTGTACTACAGGCCACATCTAAATGGCTCTGCACTAGGTGAACATTAAAAAGTTATTAATCAAACAGAAGCACCTTGGAATTTGTCGCAGGCTGATAAATTGTCTACTTCGCCTGGAAGATAGTGGGCAAACATAATCACTTCAACGATTAGTTTAGCCTTACAAGATCTACAATGTGTTTAAAAAGTTGTTAGGAAACAATAAAAACAAAAGGTTACTTTTGTGCCATGGCAGCGGCGCTGAAAAATCACCCGGATTGTTAAAGGAACGTGGCGGAGTGGAAATGCAAAATCAGCTTGAGAACAACAGCTGGAACGCTGGGTACAAACATCAGTCCTGATGGCGGGAAATGTTCAATAATCGCAGATGAATGATTGAGCATTTTTATGTCATCACATGAAATTATTAAATGGTTTTCTTTCAGACTGCTTCTACATGCTTGATCTTGCACCAGTCATGTTAACATGTAGGGTCATGAAAGTGATTTAGTGATTATTGTGATTTCATTTGACCCTCCATCTCATTCAATAGAGTAGCACAACCCTTTATTATGGCCAAAACACATTATTAGAGTCCAACTCCAGCCTGTAAGATGGATTAGAGTAGAATTAGCTTTGCCAGGATTGGTATAGAGGTTCATTCTGATATGAATTTTAATCCAGGATTTTTCAATTTGACATGCAGGTTCTGCCAGGACTGGTCTTTGTGATATAAATGTTAAGCCAGCATTGGTAAATTTGATTTAGAGGTTCTGCAAGGATTTGCTAAACTGGTACGGGTCAATTTAACTCTGAGCTTCTGCTGATATTAGGCTCATTTGATTTTACTACCAAACCTCAATACATTCACAACAGAGCTTGTCTTTTTGCCGTGGATTAATTTTAAGAGATGAGAAGAACACAAGCTGTTAGCTAAAGGCAATTACTGTTGAGACATAATGAAGAAATGAGTTATACTACAACAAGCACATTAGTGTCATCAATAACAGTTCACTTACACAATTCAAACCAAACTGTGTTCCTACCAATTGCAAAGCATTGAGGGTTGGTAAGACAGATGTGGGTGAAGTTCACAGGTACGAAACCACTCTGACACCGGCTCCAATGTGAACGCACCCTCAGAACTGCTAGTCTGATTGTAAAGTTCTGCCAGTATGAGCTGGATTGACTCTGGCGGAGCCCGTGAGGCGTCAGGGACAGATGGAGGTTGAGCCGAACTTTCACAGCCAGCAACTCTCGCCAAACACACGGACCCGTGAGAGAACAGAGAACTGTCTGCATGTAGGCCACATTTTATATGCATATCATCAGCCACTGATATGACGGTCGTTTTCATCCCTAAATGACTTAAATTTAGAGATGTTACTGAGTTCAGAAGCTTCTGATGCAAATGAGGAATGTAATTAATATTTCTTAAAACAAGAGCTCTTGAGCAATAATTTGGTTTTCATGGGAATTAATTCAAGGATCTGCTGCTAATTCACTTCTCGTGCGCCCGGGTTTATGAGACGATGAAGGGCTGGAAGAATGAAAAAGATTGAGCAGCATTTCAAATGAAATTAGTATTTTCTGCCTGAAGAGGTGGAGGTGTCTCATCTTCTGAGGATGAACCTGAACTGACCCCAAACCAGCGTGTTCAAAACAATAAAACTGAAATTACTCTACTTTGGGAATGTGTGTGTGTTGTAGGAGAACTGTTTTTTTTCTATTCATTTCTTCTGTCTGTCTTAATGTTTTCCATCATTCTCATTACCAGGCAGGTTCAGCTTTCAGTGCAGATGTGACTTTATGATGTTATTTGGTCTGTGTGAGATGTTAATGATCCTAGTTCATTACTTCAGTAGGGATTTGTCTCTATCATCTAATGGTGCTACACATTCCTTCCTCGGTTCCGTCGCTCTTTCTCTCTCTTAAGGTGATGATACATGGGACAACTTTTTGAGCAATGTTGCTGAGCGATGTTGCTTGGCCACTTTCCCATTGAGAATGGGAAACAAATTTCGATCTAAAGTATCCAGATAGAAATTTGTTTCCCATTCTCAATAGGAAAGGGTCCAAGCAACATCGCTCGGCATCATTGCTCAAAAAGTTGCCCCAAATATCATCACCTTTACCCCATTTCCACCAAAATAGAGCTTGAGTGGTGAATTTCTCTCAAAATCAGTCTGATATAAGAAGGAATGTCAACCAATTCATTTATTTTTACCGTTTTTGCTCTTATTATGACAGGACAGTATGTTGACAAGAAGCGAAATTGAAGAGCGAGAGGGGGACGGGATCGGGAAAGGTCCATGATCCGGGACTCAAACTCGGGAAGCCCGAAGCGCAACCAACTATATGAGTGATATCCATCCATCCATCCATCCATTCATCCCTCCACCCATCCCTACATCCATCTATCCGTCCATCCATCCATCACGATAGTGCTACCCACAAGGCTATTGGCGTTGACAACCAGTTCAAATATTTAACATTTTTATTGTATTCATCATCACATGAATGCATTTAGCTCCTTTTTAAAGTCCATTATTAAGCAAGTACACAAATTTACTACAGCAAGCTTACAATGACTTATATTTTTTTAAGTCAGATTTGGCGGGAAATTTCATAAAGAAAACAAGGTTCAGCTACTATCGGTATGCAAGCTACTTGCTAAAACAAACATATTGCATTTGCTTGCAGGACTTTGTTCTTACTGTCAGTGGGTGTATAATGACAGATTGGCTCTTATAAGATCATTAAAGGGAACCATGTGTATACGTCAAACATCCTGCATCTTATGTTTCAACCACTGAAAGAGATAGAGAACCCAAAGTGAAAGTGAAAACTAAACAACAGGCCTGTTATCAAGTTGTGTGGAGAATACAGTGTAAATTAATCCAACAGTGCTCTCACTTACAAAACATCTACAGATTCTATATCTATCTATTGTTCTATCATTCTATCTATCGTTCTATCTAACAATCCATCTTGGTTTGAGTTATAAATAAATGATCCATCATTTACTGATAAATGGCTGCTTGGCTAGTGACCTTTGTGTGTGTGTGTTTGTGTGTGTGTGTGTGTGTTGATTAGTTCCAATCAGCTTCAAATGTTCTAATCAGATTTTTAGAATTTTTAGCAGTTCATGTCATTAAAATGGATTAAATGTGTTGATGGTGTTAAAAGGCCATCAAACACCAATGAACTCCAGCCTTCTAATGGTCTGACGATGGATTTAGTTACAGACCTAGTTACTAAATAACCTGCTTGCAAACATACCTTGCTCATCATGGTTTTGAGTTCACATTTTACATGGAGACACAGAACTGGGCAATTTTCCTCTCTTTGTCGCCCCCTCGGGCTTCAGGTTTTGCTTCAGGAAATAGACGTGTGTCAAGGCGAACGCGGAGCAGTTTTTCATCCCTTCATGCTGATTTCCACATGAATGGCATCTCTGACAGGCATGACACACCCTGCGGATTGGTGAAGCTCACGGACAGATTGGTTCTCCCTGTAAACCGCCTGCCCTGACAGCTCAACAGTCACGTGACTCCATCACAGTTTCTCTGCATCTCAATTTCTCCTTATTGGCCCGCTGTAGTGCAGGGTGATATGACTGTTCAACTGGAGGTGATTATGCAGTACCATTTATAACATAGTATGCAATTGACTGGCTATCAGTGAGTGGACAGGACTGCTTTGCAAACAACATGGAGTAATTCTGAAAATAAAATATAAAGTATTTGCAATATTGCATTGCTTATCCACAAATAGTCATTAAGAGATGATTATTAAAATATAAACCATTTTTTTGCATTAAATTTATAGCAACCACATCTAGTATATATACTGTTCCAGTAATACTAAATTACTCTGTGAAATGAGATCCCGCCCAATCACAAGATCTGTCAGGCTGAAGGACTCAAGTCTGCGACGCATGACCGATCTGTCGCATTCTCTGAAATCAGAGGTGAAGCTCGTGCCCCGTGTCACTGGGCGCTTTTCAAAAGTATTCATCTGCAAACAGCTCGTCAATTTTTGTGTCTTTTTTCCATCTTAATTAGATGTCTGCTCTGCCAGCGCCTCAGGAAAAATTCAGATGTGTCCCACAGAACTTTTAAATTATTCCTGAAGAGAAGAACCTCTGAAGCAGAACATGTAGCTTCCCTCTGCGTCCGCGACAGGGACTGACAGCACGCAAGTTATCAACCCACTGCAGACTTCTGTTGCAGCCATGGGGGAATTTTAAAAGCATGCGCTCAGAATATCTAAAAGGCTTCGGCTATCTGTCTCTGCATGCATCTGAAACAACTGTTAACCCTCCGCGATTAAGACGGAACTGCGGTAAACGGCTGGTGGCCATCTGATCCCTCTCTGTCAAACTGCACTCCATATGCTATTACACGGCTAATGCTGCATGCTAACGCAGGCCGCAGGATTTATCTGATATTATCTCACTCTTATCCGCCGCTAAAAGCGATTTTCACTCTTGCACAAAGAAGCTTAGAGCATTCTCTGATACCTCATCATCAGCCAATAACCAACAAAGATAAACGCCTCCCCCTCTAGACAGCAACGTAAATACAAAAGACTCTAATCGCAGAATTATGACCTCTACTTCAAACCAGACCTGGAAAGACAACGCATGTGCTTCACTATGTCCAACCTACCAAATAACATGCCAAACAAGTGTCAGCATCCTCACAGCATTTGAAAGTGTTTTGATTGAGTCCTCAAGAAGAGACTCTTTGTTAATCACCACATGACTAGTGGAATTAGTGGTGTTTGTTAAGTCAAGCATCATTACTACTATTGCTCATATTGAGGGTTAGTGATTTCAACAAACTCCTACATTAACATTTAGCTTGTCAACACCTTATCAACACCCTAGCAATTATATCTCATTTCATTTACCAGCCCATGTATTTAAGAACTAGGGTGCAAGACCAAAAAATAAAATACATGACAGAATTAAAAATAGACTACAAAAAAAAAGAAAACAAACTACATGGTCTACATAGCGTGCATCATTCCCTACTTACAGTCAACTGTACAGATTTTAAGATTGAAGATCGACCCCTTCTTAATTAATATCCCTTGTCTACAGTATAATGCTATCCAATCATTACACTCAAACCCAAACTATATGACATTTTTAAGATGATCGAACCAGTTATTTTTTTTATAATCAACTTTGGCCTGAAAATATTCCTTTATTTGAACAACTTCAATTTGATGATTGTGCACTCTAAAAAATGCAGTATTACAAAAGCTGGGCTCAACCTGTTTTTGTATATATATATATTTGTACCCAGGTGCTAGGTAGTTTTTCTGTAACTCAGCTGCTGGGTCTTCCTGAATGAAAATAAGGTTTGTATTACATTGCATTCCTATCAAAGTATTATACTGTACAAATAGGAAAATGTCTGTAGACTCACATTTGACCTTTTTTGTTTACATGTACATCGCAGCTAAGGTCTGCTTGGAACGCTAACCTTCCACAAACACTGCACACACCGGATCTACACACAAAGCAAACGATGCGCCGGCGCCACCATGAAAGTTTCACCTCCCGCCAAACAAATGCACGACCAGAGCTGAAACACGACGCAACATCGCTGTCATGTGTAACAAAGTTGCCATGCACTTCACTGAGTACTGCTAGCAGCGCAGCTATGGTCGTGCTCTGCGTTTGACGGGTTGAAACTTAAATGTCTGACAAACGGGATGGCACAAGGTAAAGCTGTTTTTGATGTAACTTTTCAAACATTAAAGAGGACCTATTATGCCCTTTTTTACAAGATGTAATATAAGTCCCCAGAATGTGTCTGTGAAGTTTCAGCTCAAAATCCCCCACAGATCATTTATTATAGCTTGTCAAATTTGCCCCTATTTGGGTGTGAGCAAAAACACACCATTTTTGTGTGTGTCCCTTTAAATGCAAATGAGCTGCTGCTCCCGGCCCCCTTTCCAGAAGAGGATGGAGCTTTAACAGCTCACGCTTCGGTCGCTCAACAACAACGAAGCTGGAGAATCTCACGCAGCCAAAATGAGGATTGTCAGTAACGGTGTTCAGCCTTACATTGTTCAAACCGGAGTCGACACTGATGGAGAGACTCAGGAAGAAGTTACAACTTTTAGAATGAAACTGGACGTTTCTGAATGGTTAGTGGATAAATTTATGTAGTTGCTGTGGAGTTGATTCAACTCATCGACTAGCATGTGCCGTCATGTTAATCTTTTGTGCAAATCCAGCGTTGAATTGACCCTCGTTTGTGAAGCAGTTCGGTGTAAAATGATGGCATGTTAACAACACTCTACTACAACAACTCTTCCTCTTCTCTAAAGCAGCCCAACATGGCCTCACCCCCTTTGTTGTGTGTTCTCGGGGGCGGGGTTTATGTACATTTTAGGCTTAGTGATGTCACTAACCTGGGAAGAAGCTTGTTGTAGTCCCTACCAGCCGTTTAAAAAGTGATTTCTGTAAAAGAAAATATCTCTCTTTTCATTGAACTTTGAGCGTTGTAACTTTGCAGATGTTGTTTATGCTCAAACAGCAACATTACACACTAACTGAACTTAAAAAAAGTCAAATCATAATCAACCACCCCTTTAATATATATGATTGTCATTTAATGAACTGGAACACCCTACTGATAGCAGTCTTCTTCCCACAGATTCCCACTGGCTGTTCCCATCACGTCCTAAAATGTTGAGTATTTTATGATTGTATAAGTCTGACTTGCAATTAAATAAAAAATATTGTAGATGAACTGTTCTGTCCTATATATATAACAGAGATTTTAGAGTGCATTTGTATTATTTAAAATGAAAAACCTTCAATATCAGGTTGACTGACCCAGCACTATGTCATAAAACAACCCAGTATATGGGTTAATGTATAAACCTGATATAACCCAGCATGTCTAATATTCACCCACTGCTGGGTTACCAAATAACGCAGAAATGCATTGTTTTTAACCCAGCATTTTTTAGAGTGTATCAAAAAGTGAAGTAAGTTCAGGGAAGCAATGTGAACATTATTTTTGTTCAATTTCGTTATTTTTGTTCAATTTTTGTTCAATTCAGTCTGCAATGTATTAGTCTAATTCTAATTCTCTTAAACATGATATGTTGTTTGCATTGTATTCTTGCATTTTTTTTTATAAAAAAGGTGGTCAGACTCTGAAGTATTGTGCATTCACATACAGTAGGCTTGTGCACGCCCCTTTAAATCTGGAAATATGCGCTGGAAAAACATGATACCTTTTTTCGTTTCAACATACCCGATTAATGATTAGAAGCTGTGGTTGTTTAGATGAAGTATCTGTGATGAACTGTACATCAATAAATCACAACAATCTCATACTATTTGTACAGACAACAGTGCAAGTTATTTTACGCAACTATTTGAAGCTTCCGCTTTAGAAGTGTGATAAAGGCTAACAGTTTCTATATTTGTGTGAATTTTCACTTCAAATCATCAGAACATGTGCTGTAATAATTCAGGTGCTCATTAAAATGTGATCTAACATCCGTCTGACACGAAAAAAAAAGAAAAGAAAAAAACACTGCTTAATTAGGCCCAAACCTGAAAGAAATACAAGCCTGTACTGACACGAGCTAACCAGCAGCTCCATTAGTGCTGCTGACAGTCTCTATGATACATAAACGCCCGGTTAAATTCCACACACAAACTTAGATGAGGCGCTGAATGGCGGTAGACCAGGAGACATGGCAAAAACATGCCGTGTCTGAATTAAACATGATCAGCGTTATTAACCCCGGAGGCTGTTTGAGTAACCGCAACCAGAACAGAATTATTATCTTTTCCATAACCAGCCCAGAGCATTCTACTTATCACTAAATCTAATATGCACGCCTGTGAATGGGATAATCCATATCATCAGCATAAACCATTTACTACCTACAGAGCATCACCCGTCCCGTTAGGATCCAGCAACAGGACGGGGACCAAAGCATCAGTTAGATCGCCTAGAGCTGTTTTTATCTGCGTGAATTAAATATTCTGCAGTAGTCAGCGCATAATCCAGCTGTCACTAATCACAATGTCAGTGTGTGTGTTGCATTTCAGAGCTTTAGATGTGCAGAACATAGATTAGTTTGATCCGCAGGAGATCTTCTGGAAACTCACGCCGCAGCTGTAGAATCGGTGAATCCATCTGTTTCGGTTCCGAAATGGCAAGTCTGCAAACCAATCACAATCAAGTTCTGTATCACGTGATCGTTGTTAAATTTGGTGGCGGCTGAACAAATGGCACATTTCATCAGGCTTCTGTTTACACAGTAATTATAGTATTACAATAATAGAGCCATCACACTTCATTCCTCACGCTGGGTTACAGGAAAGAGTCATCAGAGAGCGGACGTGTGCTGCTGCCGGGTTTAACGTGTGTGAGTAATAACGTTATTTTAAAGACAATCCGCAGACTGGTGGGTAGAAAAAGAGACCTATGTGACTACTGCCCACTGACCAACACACACATTCAACACTGCAATCTAAAGGCAGACATACTATAAACTTACATTGTTTTTATATAGTCAATTACAACAGATTAATCTTCACACTAACCTTAACAGATAACCCTGGATGGATGGATGGATGGATGGATAGATTTTTTTTAAAAAAAGTTCAAAGCTATTTACTTGTGGACAAACCCATTTATTTAGAGAATGGTATATTTGAATTGGTTTATCGATGAGCTCTGACTTTTTCAGTGGCCTTGGTTCATGAAGTATTCTTTCCATTCATTATCTTCACAGGGATTTAAAAAAAATCTTAAATAACGAGATCTAAGCCTTGAACTAATAGGCTGTGAGATGAATCACAATATTACATTTGATTTGAAGCAAAATTACCGTAGTCAAAATTTGAAGCGGATCAAAAAATTTCATCAGAGTTGAAGAAGGTTTTAGGACAACTTTGATGAAAGGTTTTGATCCACTTCAAATGTTGACTACTATATATGAAAATTGTAAAACAGACAAAAGTTTGACTTTTTATTGAACTTTACTTTATTGTAGTTATTGAACTACTATCCCACAATGCACTGCAAATTATGTAACTGAATAAAAATGACAGTAAAATATAAAACTGTTGATTTAAAGTCACTGATTATATAAGTATATAATATAAGGTTCCATTTATTAATATTAGTTAACATTATTTGACGTTAACTAACAATGATTGACATTTGAAAGTGAATTAAGACAAATATTAGTATTGACTCTTGTAGTGGAAAATAAATTATTACTAATTATTATTATAATATAAATTAATATTATTATTTTTTGACAATACTGTGGGAATTTACTAATTTACTTTATTCATTTTGATTGGGTTTGTAAAGAACCAATGTGAATGTAATGTGTACTGATACTCAAATCTCATTGAACAAGAGGTTTAAGTCCATTTTAAAGTCCATCTACAGTCAAAATAAAACAATATTTTGTCTATTTATTTGCATGTCATGTGATCATTAACCAAACATGTGAACATGAACCGTGAACATGTTAATAAATAATTGAAATATTCATTTAAAATCTTCTGAGTAGGCCTAAATAGTTCATGTTTACGGGGTTGGCTGAAAAAAAAAAAAGGTTTATTAACCCCTGATCTCATTCAATCACATTCATACATTTCAAGTGTCCAAATACTTTGTAGCCCCTGTATATGATACTAATTTCATTTAGTTCTAGTAGGCCTATGTCTGGGCTCTCTGAGAGAGAGAGAGAGAGAGAGAGAGAGAGAGAGAGAGAGAGAGAGAGAGAGAGAGAGAGTGTGTATGTGTGTGCATGCGTGTGTTCTTGTATACATGGTTTATGAGGACACAAATGTGTATAATGACATGGGTATTACAACGTAAACATGGTTTATGAGGACACTTCCACAATTCAAGATGTTTAGTAGCCTATGTTTTTTAAGCCATTTGGTTTACAAGGACACGTTTGTACATGTATACAAGAACACACGTGTGTGTGTGTGTGTGTGTGTGTGTGTATGTGTGTGTGTGTGTGTGTGTGTGTGTGTGTGTGTGTGAGTGTGAGTGAGTTATGTGCCAGTGGCCCCCAGCGGCCGCTGCTCCACTCGCGCTCCCAGCCGCAGACAGACACACCCCAACAACAGCAGCGTGATCTCCGGGACTCGATCTGGACTGCGGTACCGGATCTGCTGCGTTTATCTGACCTCTCACATCAGTCTTACTGTGATTTTATTGTGCCCAAAGTCTCTGCGTTACAGATAAATGCAGCAATTCCCAACGGTCCTACTAAAAGAACCGTTCAAAAGCGCAACTCTCCAGCAAACCTTTTCATAACCTATAGCTGACATCCCAGCGTCCCATAGCCCTACATTGACATTTAAATGTGAAATAAACGGGCCTGAGAATGCAAATGGGAAGTTTAATGACTGTTACTGACCAGGGGAATCTGAAGGTCTAGCAGAAGCAAGGCGGCAAAGGTCCTTCAGTAGGAAGATCAATCAACATTTTCTGACTGACAACAACAGTGATGCCAAATCCCATTAGTTATTTTCATCATCACCTCTTAAAAATGTCGTTCTTCCGATGGGTCTGCAAGTCCTGCTATGCGCATTGAGTATCCGTACCAAAGACACGAATTTGTTTTCAATAGACTTTCCAGATTGCATAATAATTTGCAAGGTACCACACCACAAGTAATCGCTCATTATTTAATAAATATTTGACCTCTAAGGTTTGATTTATTAAACAACGAGCTGGCATTTGAGGAAAAGCAGTGTTATGCTAAATGTAGTCATCAAACTGAACGCAAATAACCAAAGTATTAGTGTTTTGTTGGTGTTCTTATCGCTTAAAATGAAAACAATAAGTGCGTTACCTCCGTCCTGGAGCATCCAAACGCCTCTCAAGTTCAGAGCAGCACAGAAATGTCCGAGATCTTCTGATAGATGATGTCTAAATCACCTCCTCTGGGTCCAGAGTCTCGTAACAATATGCTCACCCGGATAAATGTATTCTATAATACATATAAAACGATAAATGTATAAATATAGACCAGGAAATCTCATCTGAATGCAGAAAGTGGCGCGAAAATCTTAACGGCGATTCCTAACGGTTCTTCAATCCAAACGGTTCCCTCGATTCAAACGATCTATGAAATTCCACAACAGACTTTCGGCTTCAGCACAGATAATTAATAAAGCCGATTTAATCCAATAATTTTAAGCCTTCCAAAACAACGTTAGAATGAGGAATTCTCGAACAATCCATAAATGTTGATGGTTTACTTCTGAAGGAGGTCCAGTCAGACTTTTCACCTCACGTCGGATCGCCTCAGAGGAAACACGCCATATAACTACATCGACTGAGGTAAAAACAGTACGATATCGTCGTATTTAGTACATAAACACGAAAATTAGATCTTCTGATGAGAAATGCGTTTACAATCCCCTCAGATAAAGAACAAGGGCATGAAAAAAAAACGCAAAGGACAAAGCGTCCATTCACACCGGCGCTATTTCCCTCAGAAAAGCCCATCCAGTTTGCTCAGAATACAGATATATTTTCCAGCATTTCTCCAAATGCAGCTCGCAGTTTCGTTATCATAGATCCAGTGGCCAACGCAGAAGGGATCCCACCCACGTTTATTTCATATGCGCATTTTTTCCCAAATGGCATCCTGCGGGAAACGGTCGCAGAAACCGAATTAGAAACATTTGGCACCGCGCTGGAGTCGCTGATGTATTGCTTTACTCCTCATGAAGGAGCATCTGCGTGTCCCTCCCTCGGTAACAGTCCACTCACGGCGAGCTGAAGACAACACTGCTCTGTGTCTGTAGTGTGCGAGAGGATGAGAGATGGATTTGCACACATGCCAATAGCGGAATTTCACCTGCCTATTCCACATAGGCTACTTTAAACGCACATAGTTTTGAAAATAGTCAATTTCTGCTTCGAAATTAGTCAGGGGTAATCAACAACGTTATGAAAACAAATATAACATTCAATTGTTTACCACACAATCATTCTGCATTATCAATCCCCCCCAAAAAAGGGGGACAGGGGCTAGTTGTCACACTTCTGTGGGTAGGATTGAGTTAAATTAATTTATGGACAAAAACCTTAAATTCATGTCAATGGAAAATCTATTTACAATATTATTGGAAGAAGAAAAAACATTTGTGACAACGTGCCCCAATAGAGAAATCTGGGGTAAATTGTCACACTTGGTACCTTTACCTCTTTTTTTTCTCCCTAGGAAAATCAATTTAATATATTTTTGTTCAATAATATTTTTTGATTATTATTTAGAATTTTGAGGGGATTATGATACTATGCAATATTTATACAATTTTTATGAGCTATTTTTTACCATTAAAAATAATATAATTTTTAAAATTATTTTTCAATAAATGCAATATTTCAGATTAAAATAGAGTGAAGGTAACATATCCAAATCATGTCCATGATTTTTTGTGTTTACATAGTTAATGCGACAAAAGTGACCAAGTGTCATCCCATTCCGAAAAAAAATCGTTTTTGACTGTGAAGGTACCAAGTGTTACTTTTTATTTTTCAACCCTTTAACAAATCCAAATCATGTCCATGGTTTTTGTGTGTGTTCACAAAGCTAATGTGACAAAATTCATCCCATTGCAAAGAAGCACAAATTTTAAAAAATTCAATACATAAAAAACAAAAAAATGTTTCTGTTTCAGTTCTGACCGAAGAGACTAAATACATCAACTCCGTGACCCAAACTGTGAAATAAAAATGTTACCACCCTGCATATGCTAAAAACAGTAACCACAATAACAATGAATATGACTATATTTTTCATATTAAAGTGATAGTTTAAAATTAAAATTCTGTCATCTTTAACTCACCCTGAAGTTGTTCCAAACCTGTAAAAATGTCTTTGTTCTGTTGAACACAAAGAAAGATATTTTGAAGAAAGTTTGTAACCAGGCCGCTTTGGGGCACCATTGACTTCCATAGTAGGGAAAAAAAAAATACTATGGAAGTCAATGGTGCCCCAAAACTGTTCAGTTTCCCACATTCTTTAAAATATCTTCCTTTGTGTTCAACATAACAAAAAAAAAAAATGTATACAGGTTTGGAACAACTTGAGGGTGAGATGACAGAATTTTCATTTTTGGGTGAACTATCCCTTTAAGTTAGTGCTGCCTGTCAGAAGAAATCTAGTTTAAAGCAATGTGTCTTTGGAAAATGGAGTCACATGTGTAGTGTCCTTATGATTGGCTGTTTTAACATGAGCACATTGATTTGGCTCCACAGTTCTCTGCTCTCTAAACCTGAAGCCTGAGCGAGACGTGAGTGAATTTTCTAATGAAAGGATCCCTCGACTTCAAAGACAGCTGGTGAGACGCTGCTGGTTAATATTGCATAAAAACTCATATGGAATAGTTAAGACTATACACATGATGAGCTGAAGTGAAAAAGTATTAAAACACTTGTGCTAGTTATGGATTGAGTCTGGCTTCATAAAACATTACACTTTACGAGGGTTTACGCAATAGTTTAATGTAAATGACCTATTACCTAATATATATACCCCCATCAGGCATAACATTATGATCACCTTCCTAATATTGTGTTGGTCCCGCTTTTGCTGCCAAAACAGACCCCTGAAGGTGTGCTGTGGTATCTGGCACCAAGATGTTAGCAGCAGGTCCTGTAAGTTGCGAGGTGGAGCCTCCATGGATCGGACTTGTTTGTTCAGCACATCCCAAGTCAACACCTCAAACTCGTTGTTGTGCTCCTCAAACCATTCCTGAACCATTTTTGCTTTGTGTCAGGGCGTATTATCCTGCTGAAAGAGGCCACATCCACCAGGGAATACCGTTTCCATGAAAGGGTGTACATGGTCTGCAACAATGCTTAGGTAGGTGGTTTCCCAGCAGAACATTGCCCAAAGCATCACACTGCCTCCACCGGCTTGCCTTCTTCCCATAGTGCATCCTGGTGCCATGTGTTTTCCGCAGGTAAGCAACGCACACGCACCCGGCCATTCACGTGATGTAAAAGAAAATGTGATCATCAGACCAGGTCACCTTCTTCCATTGCTCCGTGGTCCAGTTGTGATGCTCACGTGTCCATTGTTGGCTCTTTCGGCGGTGGACAGGGGTCAGCATGGACACCCTGACTGATCTGCAGCTATGCAGCCCCATAAGCAACAAACTGTGATGCACTGTGTATTCTGACACCTTTCTATCAGAACCAGCATTAACTTCTTGAGCAATTAGAGCTACAGTAGCTCGTCTGTTGGATCGGACCACACGGGCCAGCCTTCACTCCCCACGTGCATCAATGAGCCTTGGACGCCCATGACCCTGTCGCCGGTTCACCACTGTTCCTTCCTTGGAGCACTTTTGATAGATACTGACTACTGCAGACCGGGAACACCCCACAAGAGCTGCAGTTTTGGAGATGCTCTGACCCAGTCGTCTAGCCATCACAATTTAATGCATGCAATATTATTGCCATTTCAAAGCATTGTGATGCACGCATGTATGCATTATACACCCATATTTCTCAAAACCCACAGCGCCAAAATCACGTAAGGAGCTGATAATTGCATTGCCGCGTTGAGGATGGAGCGTTGCTTGAGCAGAAGAACAGAATGCTGTTTTCTCCAGATAGAGGAGGTGTGGGAGATTTTGCTGAGTTTTGTGGCTAATGCAGAAACACGCTGTTCTCCTGTCACTCAAACGCCACAGCATCGCGGCAGGGATTCACAGATGTGTAGACATATCTAGGCCTCACACAGGGCCGAAGAGTGGGAAAGAGATGAGGTGATAGAGAGGGAGAATGTGCATGAAAAAAAGAGCATGCATTAGTTTGCATTTGCTGAAATGTTTAGCGCTGATGTCATTCCTAAGACTCTTTTCAGAAATATTGCATTACAGAAATGTGCGAATAGTTCACAGCTGGGTCACCAGACAATGAATGTCAGTGATAAATGATCTTCACAAACATACGGCGAGGACCAAAAGTCTGAAACCACCTGGATATAAACAGAAAGGTTTTTGAAATAAAATAAAATGGATATATTTATGATTCAGTAATATTTCTGCATCGCTAAACACTAATTTTGCAACTTCGACACTGTTATTGAACTGAACTGAATCCGAGCTGAATAACGACACTATTGTCTTTTTAGAGCTGCTTTACAACAGAAATTAAATTTGTCTCATATTTGATGAAGTTTGAATCATTGATTTTGTTAGTTTCCTGTGAATCTGTACTGTATAAACCGCTTGACTTTTCTTCCAAACAAACAAGTTGTTCTTTGAAACATCTTGAATGCAAAGTCAGTCTGAAAATCATGTTCAATTTTCAATTCAACGTTGGTCAAAATGTTACACTGACTATATAATTTTGTACTGAAAAAAAAATTGCATTTTCTCTAGTGGTCTCAGAATTTGGACTCTTAAACACAAATGCTCAAGGTCTATAACTTCACTTTATCAAAGCCAAAGAGGATTTCACTGCAGAACTAACTTACTAAAATACAAGAAATCAATTTGGCATAACAAAAGGAGTATAAGTATTTTTGAGGCTGTTTTGTAATGTCAGCACCATGGAGAGTTCCCATTCTTCTGCCACACTCAGGACCTTGGACAGCGGCGGTTCGATAGACAATACATTCATTTCAATGGCAGATTCTACTCAATAATAGTTTAGTATAATAATGGCCTTCTTTAGAGCATTAGAAAATCAGCATTCAGTTTCTTAGACATGAGCAGAACATTTCTTACCTGAATGTCTGATAAAACACACATTACTCACTTGGGTTACTATAGTATAGTATAGTAAACACTTCATTTCTGACTCATTGTTAGATTGCCACATATATGATGAAACTACACCATCTAAACAAACTGTAACTGTGCATATGCCATTATTGTGAAATACACAATAAGAAAGACATTATGAATTCTATGCATTGTTATAAATATAATTTTAAATGACTGTGTTCATACATGCATTATATGCCACATTTCACTGCACCGTTTATAATGGCTCCATGTTGTCATGCATCCAGAGAGCAATTTCAATTGTGGGAAAGGTGAAGAATTCCTGCAGGCTTTTTGTATCGAAAAGAAAAAACAACACTGGTTTGTAGACCTGCATCCATTCCATAACGAAGATGCTTTTTAATTAAGTCGCTGTGTGAATGCATTGCCTGGTGGCACAGATTAACATTCGCTTGATTGCACCGTACGTCAGTTCCTCAGGTCCAAATCTTCATAATTAAAAAAAAAACCTGTAACATTTCACTTCTATTTCTTATTTATAGTATACCTCCAAGACATGTGAAATCCTGAAAGAAACGTGTGTGGCATGTTTCTTCGCCTGTCATTCGGTACCGATGCTGACTCAATATCTTTCAGCTTAGTTTCCTGATACTAGATTTACATCTGTGCTGAACATGCTTCCTGTTGTTTGCACCACAATAGCGAGAGTGCAGCTACATTTTGACACATTTAATTGAATGGTTGATCCTGTGTGCAGTGTACTAGACATCTGAGATACTGTTAAACGAGGTTTCAAAAGCTCAAAAAGTGAAGTCTGCATTAAAGTCAGCATGAAACTGAAGCTGCGCTCATTTTTCTTCCCTGTTGTGATGTATATCCAAGTGAAATGACTTTGCAAACAAGAACAAATGTAGGGCGGGGCTTGATTTTCTCCGTAGGGAATTGATTGGATGGTTGTGGTTTGCTATTGGTGGATCTCATGTGAGTGACAGGTTGCCCCGCCCTCATCATCAGAGAAGAGAAGAGATGCTGCAAGAGGGAGGGAAGTTATTCTGATTCAAGATTACAAGGAACATGAATTTAAATCATTTGCAAGTTTACTGTCATACCTGCATGAAGAACTTTACACAAAAAAAATCATAGTTTATTATTAAGTATTTGCATCTATTTGACTATTTAATAATCATATTTTCAACATGTATTTATTCAAATTGCATAGAATCAGCATAAATTGCTAGTTGTGAAAAAATAAATTAAATCAGATATGAATGGTGTAAATATGGCTAGCTGTGGAATAAGTCAAATTCAGTTGGTTAAAATGTATGAGATTTAAAGAAATTGTATTTATTGATGATAAATATATACCTGGATATTGTGTATTTATTCTATTACTTAAATCTTCTTCTTGTTTCATTTTTGTATGACAGTTTTATTAACGCTAAAACGGTGTAATCTAAATCAGTTTAAATTAAATTTAAGCCTAAAAATTTTTTTGTGTACTGTAACATGAGAAGTGCTCAGATGTTACATTAAAGACAAACTGAGATATCCATTAAATATCAACATGATCTCTAAACTGAGAAAATAACACACATGAGTTTGAGACATTATTGAGATCCCTTCTGAAACTCACGTGAGTCTTTTTCTCAGGAGAAACATCTGAGAAGCTTTCCATTTCCAATCGAGGCATTAAGGAGATTTGATTTCATCTGTGATTTGTCTTTGTGTGAATGATATGAATACTTCAGGTGTGTGTGTTTGAGTGGAAGGTCTCAGCATGAGAAGATTACACTCATCTAGCAGGTTATCTAAAAATTGTGTTACCACAGCGAGAGACAGAGAGGAGAAATCGGAATTCTTATCAGAGGGAATCATCTCAGCGATACATTCACACTGCTGCCATGGCAACGGAGCATTCCAAAGAATTTTGATGAGAGATCAGGAGAGAGGGAGGGAGGGATGACAAGGAAGACAATTTGTTACCTGAACTGCATGAGCAAGCAAGCCTGATTGTTCAACACACACACACACACACACACAGAGCAGTTGTTATCTGGACCACAGCACAGAAAAACATTGTTGCATCTGTTGCGTCACAGTGGACACTTCTGCCAGATGCGTGAGAATGAGTGATTTCTGCTGGGATTATCAACGCAAACTCATTTAGAATGTTCTCTCTTTCTCTGAGAGAGAGTGAGGAATAGAGGGAAAGGAGGTAAGAAGACAGAGTGTGTGTTTACAAGAAGGTAAGAAGAGAGAGTCTGTGTTTACTAGCTGTAGTTTCAAACTCAATCTGACAAAACCTCCCTGTGGTGACACGCTCACACTCCTAAAAAATGATTCATAAAAAAAATATCAAATGCTTTGTTTTAGGACTTTGGGTTAGTCTGCAGCAGGGCTCTGCATCACTCACAACTGAACTGAGAATGCTTTTTAATTATTATTAATATTATTTTTTAATTCAGCTCCTTTGAACTAAATTTGAATGAAAGGGAAAATAATTAAAGAATTGTAATTAAAATAAATTCTGTATTGCTTTTCTAGAAAATGGATGGATGGATATGTGGGTGGATGGATGGGTGTACGGATGTGTGGGTGTATGGGTGGATGGAGGTGTGGGTGCGTGGGTGGATGCTTGTATGGATGGGTGGGTAGGTGTAAGGATGGATATGTGGGTGTATGGATAGGAGGGTGGATGGATGGATGGATGATTTGGGAGGGTGGATGGAAGGGTTGATGGATGGATGGATGGATGGATATGTGGGTGGATGGATGGATGATTTGGGAGGGTGGATGGATGGATGGATGTGTGGGTGTATGGATATGAGGGTGGATGGATGGATGGATGGATGGATGGATGGGAGGGTGGATAGATGATTTGGGAGGGTTTATGGATGGATGGATGTGTGGGTGTATGGATGGATGGGAGGGTGGATGGAGGAGTGGGTGCTTGGGTGGATGGGTGTATGGATGGATGGATGATTTGGGAGGGTTTATGGATGGATGGATGTGTGGGTGTATGGATGGATGGATGGATAGATGGATATGTTTGTGCATGGATGGATGGGTGGATGGGTGTATGGATGGATGGATGATTTGGGAGGGTTTATGGATGGATGGATGTGTGGGTGTATGGATGGATGGATGGATAGATGGATATGTTTGTGTATGGATGGATGGGTGGATGGGTGTATGGATGGATGGATGATTTGGGAGGGTTTATGGATGGATGGATGTGTGGGTGTATGGATGGATGGATGGATAGATGGATATGTTTGTGTATGGATGGATGGGTGGATGGGTGTATGGACAGATGATTTGGGAGGGTTTATGGATGGATGGATGGATGGATGGATGGGAGGGTGGATGGAGGAGTGGGTTGGTCAGTGGAAGGAGGGGTGGGTGCTTGGGTGGATGTGTGTATGGATGGATGGATCATCTCACTATTAAAACAGCAGAATTCAATGAAAAGTTCCCACCAAAATTAGGTATTAAACAAGTACAGTTTAACCCAGAGGAACAGACTCAGACTTACACTTAAAAGATGTCAACAGATTCAGCAGGTCATGGAGGTATTTCATATTCAGACATAATACTCAGATTTTTGCATATTGTATATCAGGACAGAAATTTTGCCAACAAGCAATTTGTCTGTCCACACTAAACATAAAACATTCCACAATCACAGACAATCAGAAGATACTTAATGTTACATTTGAAATAAAATGATTTTATTTATATCATTATTTGTTATATTATATATTAATATAATATAGTCTGTGCTGTTTCTGGTCTCTGAACTTCTACTTGAAATCTTTTTTTGCTTTTAAGTATATTTATGCAGAATTAAGACTGATATACCTGTAGATTATGATATCTTAAACAGCTCAAAGTCAGTCTTTTCAAACACTTTAGTTTCCAGCAGTCTGGTTTTGATCAGTGATCTGACTGATCAGCGTTTACAGATCTGAGGTGACATGCAGCTTCAACACTTCTCAACTCGACGCCGGTCACTTTCAGCACACACACTTGTAAGTGCGTCAGTCAGGAGTTTTTCCTGGTTTTAATCAGATGGAAGAGATCAATCTTTGTCAAGGTTCCCCTCACTCCTGTACTAATCACAGCCGCTCTGTAAACATTACACACGTCCAGCTCGCCGACACACAAACTCATTCAGCGCTCAAGACAAAGAGTGTGTGTCCTCAACATCACTTGATCAAACTGTCCTCTACTTCAGTGACCCGAGTTTAAAGAGACAGTTCACCTGAAAATAAGAGTTCTGTCATCATTTACTCAAACTCATGCATGACTAACTTTCTTCTGCAACATTCATAATCAACAAGACATGGCATCAGGTTTCAAAAACAACAAATAAGCACCATAACTATCATTATAGTAGTCCATTCAGCTTGCGCACTAGATTTCAAGTCATACAAATTACATCCACTCTGACATCAATGGTATTAAAACATCACGTAATGCCGGGTTCTGTTACAATAGTCACTTTGTCACATAATGCAATTTTGACTCCTAAATTCTTGTCGTGACGTGGACGAGAAATGTCAGACTACACGTTGATTCCCAACCAATCATTGCTTTAATGATGTGAGTGATTTCATCAAAAAGGCGGAACCATGTCTCTGTGATTGTCTATCCAAATTTTCTCTATAGCGAAGGAGAATATAATGAATGATTTGATTTTAATGCCAATTTCAGGACTCATGCCATAGCTCCACACACCTTTCCTCCATTGCATAATTCCACCTAGCAGCACCAATACCATCAATTCTCTTTCGTTTCACAATGTTTGAAAGCTGTATACAGAAGAGCTTCTGTGCTCCTATTGGTTAACGTCACAGTGACGCGGTGTCGGTTGTCATCCACTGTGGCTGTGTCCAAAATCGCCCCCATATCCTTAAATAGCACTCTATTTGAGGGGACAGCCATTTGTACTGGTATCTGAAACCATAGTGGACGTTTTTGAGTGCACTCAGTCAATCCCACAATGCACCGCAATAAAGAGTGTACAACCAATGTACACTCAACAGCTAGAGAATACCCATAATGCACTGTGAGAGTCGTGTGCCAAATGAATTCCCATGTCTGATCAGAAGATGGCGCCCGCAGCTGAATCATCCATCCATTTTCCAAACTGCTGGTCCAATGTGGGTACAGCGTAATATCATACAGGTATAAATTCATTTTTAATCAAGTATTAAGTTGTTTAATTAATGTTTATACACATTTTCCATGACAGAGTTCAAGATAAACCTTTTCATCTTACTACTGGAGCTGCCAGTTTGCATAGTGTCAAATGAATTTTAAACAGCAAGCACAAACTATGCAAAAAGCGACAGCCCTTTTGGCGCACTCAGTGTCCAAATACACTCACTCGTTTTTTTTTTTCACTCCCTCAAGTGAACTATATTAGTGGATTAATGTAGGGAATAGTGAATGAAGGTCTAGTGGGCAATTTTGAACACACACTATACAAGATAAAACAATTGATTCTTGAGTCCTGACGACCAGTATCATTTACGAATCACCATGACACTACCTTACGAATCTACCTTTTGCCTAGCTCACATTTTTTTTCAATAAAAATGAAAATAATGTTCTAAAAGTGGAAATAAACTGCGAATTAGTGTTTAATTATATTAAAAGTGTTTATTGGGTAGGGTTAGGGGAAGGTGTAGGGAGGGTTTTTATTCTACCAATAAGGCAGAATCCATTTAATTATTTTAATTAGTATAATCATTTACACTCTATGATATTATTGCATCCTGTTAATGTACAAAAATACTGAGGTGCAAATAGTATCTGCCAATATAAAGTATAGATAGCATCTAATTACTATTTACTCTTATTGCAAAAAAATGATACTTTTACATGGTGTAAATATACTATTTTCACTTAGTGTAAATAGCTGCTGCCAAATATATATATATATATATATATATATATATATATATATATATATATATATATATATATATATATATATATATACTACCAGTCAAAAGTTTGGACATGGTAAGATTTTTAATGTTTTTAAAAGAAGTTTCTCTGCTCACCAAGGCTGCATTTATTTAATTAAAAATACAGTAAAAACAGTAATATTGTGAAATATTATTACAATTTAAAATAACTGTTTTCTGTTTAAATATATTTTACAAAGTAATTTATTCTTGTGATGAAAGCTGAATTTTCAGCATCATTACTCCAGTCTTCAGTGTCACATGATCCTTCAGAAATCATTCTAATATGATGATCTGCTGCTCAAGAAACATTTATTGTGTACAATTGTACAAAATATTTTTTCAGGATTCTTTGATGAATAGAAAGTTCAAAAGAACAGCATTTATTTGAAATATAATCTTTTGTAACATTATAAATGTCTTTACTGTCACTTTTGATCGATTTAATGCATCCTCGCTGAATAAAAGTATGAATTTCTTTAATTTCTTTTCAAAAAAATAAAAATAAAAATTCTTACTGACCCCAAACTTTTGAACGGTAGTGTATAATGTTACAAAAGCTTTGCATTTCAGATAAATGCTGTTCTTTTGAACTTTCTATTCATCAAGGAATCCTGAAAAAAAAAAGTACACAACTGTTTTCAACATTGATAATAATCATAAATGTTTCTTGAGCAGCAAATCAGCATATTAGAATGATTTCTGAAGGATCATGTGACACTGAAGACTGGAGTGATGATGCTGAAAATTCAGCTTTGATCACAGGAATAAATTATATATATATATATATATATATATATATATATATATAATATTATATATATAATTATATATATATATTCTTTATGTGAGTGTACATGGGTAAAGTAGTTTGTACTGTATATCCATCTTCTAATACATCACATTCATTATGCTTTCATTGCATGGAAAACAGCCGTGTTTCTTTTGAACTTTTGTGTTTTTACGCAGAAGAAGGAAGGTCAGTCAGGTTTGGAACGACATGTTCTAACACCCATTCGCCTCAAAAGCTGACCTCTCACGACCCAAATCCTTCGTTTGTTCCCTCCATCTGCCTTTCCTTTGTTTGTTTGTTTGCTTTAAATTTTGCTTTATCTTCTATCTGGATGGAAAACCTGCCTCCTCCGAACCCAGCGCAGTAATGAACGCGCCACCACCCGGGAGCCGAACACACCGCTCTCTCTCTTCCTCTGATAAATGTTTCTTCTCCACAGGCAGGATGTGTGTTTGTTTACTGCAGAGATTTGGTCAGGCTGAAGACGAGCAAGGTTAATTAAATTCATGAGACACCTCAGACTCACAGAGATATCGATCAAAAATGGAAGAATATCAGCTTATCTCTATCCAGCCAGTTAGCAGAAGAAAACTCTTTGAGATGGTTCCAGTATACACTCCAATTTATGAACACACACAGAGAGTTTTGACCTCAGGCCAGTAGATTCTCCAATCAGAATCCCAGAAAACACAAACTCTTCAAAACCAGCCTGTAGATGAATATCAGGCTCTGCGCTGGATCGAATCTGTCCTACAGACGTGACCGCGTGTGTACAGACGTGCTACACACTGAACGGTGAACTCGTGACAGCGTAATGAGAGATGTGGAGACAATCCTGAAAGAATTAACCATGGAAATGCTCCCGTAAAATAAACAAAAGTGGTTTACAGTACCAATTATTCCATCACTCTCACAAATACAGTTAAATATGCACTGTAAAAAATATTTTCTTGTTTTTGTCTTGTCAAATCAACTTGGATCCATTGATGTTGTTCAGATAACATAATATTTTGAGTTTTTGTTTACTAAACTAATCTCTTTCTTTGTATTAACTCAAACTTTTAGTTTCAATGAACTCAACATTTTTTAAGTTTTAAGTCAACAAATCATTTTTACAGTGTACATAACACCTAATTTAAATATATCTATGTAAAATAGATATATAAGCAATATTATAAATATGCACTACTTTGCAAAAAACACAAATATAATAATATAAAATATTATAAACATATAAACCAGTATTATAAATCTATAACACTTATATAAATAGTCTGTATGCTACAAATAAATTAAGACATCACAAATATACAAATAAATATGAAAATATAAATGGGTATTATTAATCTATACTACAAAAAATTAAACTGAAATGCACTAAAAATTAGATTACAATAGATTGTATACTACAAGTAAATTAAGACATCACAATATTATAATGTACAAATAAATATAAAAATATAAATTAGTATTATAAATCTATTCTACAAAAAATTTAAAATGCACAAAAAATATGATTAAAATAGTTTGTATACTACAAATAAATTAAGACATCACAACTTTAGAATGTACAAATATAAAAATATAAATCAATATTATAAATTTATGCTACTAAAACATTAACTAAAATGTGATAAAAACTAAGATAAAAATTGTTTGTTTACTACAAGTCTTCAAAACACAATGTACCAATAAATATAAAAATATAAACTGATTTTATAAATGTATAATACTAAAAAATTAAACTAAAACACACTAAAAACTAAAATTAAAAAATAGTTTGTGCACTACAAGTAAATTAAGACATCACAACATTATAATATTCAAATAAATAAATAAAAATAATTTTTTTTTTAAAAAAAGGCACTAAAAAGTAATATAAATAGTTTGTATGCTATTAGTAGTAGTAGTAATAGTAGGGATGACAACATTATAATGCACAGTATGAAAGATGGATAAATATTTGTTTTTATTTGTTATAGAAAAGTATATTGTTTAAAACAAACAAACAAACAAACAAATAAATAAATAAATAAGGGACCCCTGGGATGCTAATTTTAGAGCCCAAATTAGTGCTTGATAATCTAGACGTTAAAACATTTTTAAGCGTGAGATTCGTAACATTAATACTCCAGAAGTGATGCTGAAGAGTTTGTCTGTAATATGCTTATTTTAGACCCGACTGTACGTTAATGTTCATCTTTAGATGGATTATTAAAACATCACCCTGTAGTATTGGGCTATTCGCTCACTTGTAAATAAGAACGGGTTGATGGGCCTTGAACGCTCCACAAACTCTGACTTCTCTCTCAGATCGCAGCACAGATGCTGTAATTATCACCAGTGTTAACCTACGTCAGCTCTTGCCGCTGAGATATGAGCCCTTTGCCAAGCGTTTGGACCCCTTGCACTTCAAAAAACAACATTAGATCTTCTTTTAGCCCCTGGATCCCCCCGACGAGACTTTGGAGAGTTTGAACTCTGTGAGGGTGGCGCAGATGTCACACGCTGGTTAATAGAATCAGCTCTGAGAGCCGCTGGGAGTCATGATTGAATGAATTCTCCCCCCGAGAGATGCTTTTCTGTGGCAGGAGGAGTTTCCTGACGGATCAGAGCGTTTCTATTCCGCACTCGGGATGCTCGCAGCCCACCGGGTTTGGAAGGATGACTCTGGGGATTTGAGCATTATGGACGGAGCGATGAAAAGGTGGATTACTGCCGTTTGTGGCGTGTTAAGGGTGAATTCCCTGCAGCCTCTCTCTAGCCTGTGTGACACGCTCTCTAAACAAAATGTTTTCTGACAGAAGTTATTTTTGATATTACATACATGACAATAATCCTCTAATTCCTAATAATTCATCCTTTGTTTTTAATTAAATAAGGTGTGTGTATCTGTAGGCCAGAGACATACTGGTGTGTGTGTGTGTGTGTGTGTGTGTGTGTGTGCATGTTATTACTTAGTTTGAGGACAATTTTGTCTCCAAAAGTGAGCTAATTCTGACAAAACCTCTGCTGAAAGACATCTGAAGTAATTTTCAACTGGGAAAACAATAAATACAATAATTCAATAGTTCATAAATACAATAATTAATAGTAATTAATAAATAAATTACATTAATATTGTTATAATTAATATGGAATTATTATAATATACCACTAAAATAAATGTAATAATATAACAATGAAAGAATTATTGTCTCCTCATTCTAAAATGCTTTCTTTAAGGAGGTAGAATTTGGTTTAGTCTAATGTTTGCAATTCAATGATAAATCCTTATTCAAATGTGTGTGTGAGTAAATGGAAACAGAGTTTCTGCAGGGTTTTTACAGGGTTTGTCTTTGGGTCAGACACAGTTTCTGTGACTTATACAAGACAGACAGAAAGAGAGCGAAGCACTGTGACAGACAGACACATGTTGGCCTTCAGTGTTTGATAACTGCAGCACACAGACCCCTGAAGGAATGATTTCAGTGTTCAGAGCACAGAAAGACACCTGTCTGCCTGAAACGCCACAGTCTCGGTCTCAGACGGCCTGCCCGCGAACCACAACAACAAGCTCATGCTGACTGATGCATACTGCGCACAAAGTTGGCAGACACTTGAAAATGGAAATTGAACCTGACTGCCTGGCTTTATGCATTATCAGGATGCTCAGGTTTATGTCAGTCCACCTGAAAAACAGGAAAGTCAGATTCTGCAAGCTCCAGACAGACACGACCACACTCCTGAGAGAGAACTAGTCACATGATTGAAACTTTGTGAGATTCATTGCTTCAAACCTTTGACAGATATTCATTAAAGGGGGCCTCTTTCACAAGATGTAATATCAGTCTCTGGTGTCTTTAACAGCTCTCGCTTCGGTTGCTCAACAACAACAAAGCTGGAGAATCTCACGCACCAAAATGAGGATTGTCAGTAACGGTGTTCAGCCTTACATTGTTCAAACCGGAGTCGACACTGATGGAGAGACTCAGGAAGAAGTTACAACTTTTAGAATGAAACTGGACGTTTCTGAATGGTTAGTGGATAAATTTATGTAGTTGCTGTGGAGTTGATTCAACTCATCCACTAGCATGTGCCGTCATGTTAATCTTTTGTGTTGAATTGACCCTCGTTTGTGAAGCAGTCCGGTGTAAAATGACGGCATGACAACAACACTTTTCCTCTTCTCTAAAGCAGCCCAACATGGCCTCTCAAGGGCGGAGTTTATGTAAATTTTAGGGTTAGTGATGTCACTAACCCGGAAGAAGCTTGTTGTAGTCCCTACCAGCCGTTTGTTGTAATCCTTAAAAAGCGATTTCTGTAAAAGAAAATATCTCCCTTTGAGCGTTGTAACTTTGCATATGTTGTTTATGCTCAAACAGCAACATTACACAATAACTGAAGTTAAAAAAAAGTGAAATCATAATCAAGGACTCCTTTAAGAAATGTACAGTAGACGCAAGTAAACTAGAAATCAATGAGCAAAACTGTACAGAATATTATGGACAGACACTGTCCAGTCTGTACACTTCTTGCTGTGCCATTATGCCATTATTACTCTCACTAAACGACACTTAAAAGTCAATTCACCTTTATATTTATTTCTATTTTTGCCTCATCCTTTGTGTCACAGAGCAAATGCGCATTCCATGTTTTTACCCATCATGCCTAGGGGTGCACAGCTGCCGAATCAGGACGTGGCTCAGCAGTGGGAAACCAATTTGGCATTACACCCACACCCACAGCTCGACTATCCCATCATCCTCTGCTCTGTCAGACAGATTTCCTTTGCCCTGATCCTGCCTGGAGTGAGAAAACAAACCTCCAGGAGAGCATGCTGGGAACACACAGAAAGACAGAACCAACGAGATTCACTTAACCCTCATGTTTTCACATAGGAAAGAGAAAGTGCAAATGAGATCGCTTTAATATCTCAATTCCTTCTCCAGTAATGAGCAAACGGAGACTCCAGCAGCTCAGATGATCCTCCTGAGAAAAACAGATCTCAATGATTTACTCAAGATCTCAATATGAACTCAAACGTGTCTCATCTAATCATCTCTGTATACTTTCATTTTATAGCTCTATTCTCTTACTGTGTGCCAATATTTGACTTTTTTAAGTTCTCCAAAGAAATATTAAGATAAATATCTCAGGCAAAGTTCATACTGTGCTTTAATAAAAATAAGTCTCAAGAGCTATATAGGAGAAACCGAATAAAAATGAATAATAAAAATAATAGAAAAAGTTCTAAGAATCCTCTTGGCTCTTAAGACGTACAGCTTGTGCTCTGTAACAGGGTTATTATAGTTTGATCAGTTATCTGGAAGAGTAACACTGTTTCACTCACATTACAGTAACATTGCTGTAATGAAAAAGAATAATTTAATACATCTGCATTTAAAAGACGCGGAGTGTTTTATTCATGTGTCAATGGTGCTCTACTGACCCGCAGTTCTGCAGCACTGCCGGTTATTTCTGGAGACTCTGTTTAATGTGGACAGGTGTCTCTCACTCACCTGCAGAGTGAATTGGAAATTAGTTGATGCAACAGTGAGACATAATGTCATGTACTGTACTAACTCTTGTGCTAACTTTGAGCCACCTCGCTGTCTACAACACAAACGGAGATAGAGATAAAATAGAAAAGCAACGACAAACAATAAACAGCAGCGACAAAGCAACAGGAACAATAACAACTGTTACAACAGCAACAAAGCAGGGAAGAGTTTTTCTTTACGCATGAGTGGCAACTACCAGTGAAGCTCATGTGATTCTCCATCTGAGGAAGACTGAAAGATGAGATGAGTTTCCCAAACACTTGTACAGCGGTTTACAGTCTTTTTCAACTGCTTTTCAACACAAAATCCTTACTTTTCACACAATTTCTGAAACCTGACACTCAAACACCAGAACCACACGCCAAATCTGCAAAACCATACACTAATTCTCGGCCTTCGACTCAGTTTTCAATTTCATTAAACACTTTTTGCACAAAATTCTGTAACACATAAAAATCTAACAGGAAGTATCTTGTACCATCGTTTCTGTTCAACTACACATGGTTGATGTATTTCTTTTCTTTCGTACTGTGTAATACTGTATTCACAACCACAAATGCTTACAGTAAAAAAAATAAATAGTTTGGTTTCAATCTTGCTTTCGTGTTTACCGTGAATTTTTCAACATCTCTCTGCCAATTACTTTCAATCTTTTACAGAAATATACACAGGAGCTCATGAAAGAAGAGCTTTAGGTTTTGAATAACTGTGTGTATATGATATATCCAAAAATAGAATGTTATGGCAAAGGTGTTTGCAACGCAAGACAAATGTTTGCTTTGAGATGTGTTTGTGATATTTTGAATGCAGTGCTTCATTTTGTAAGAGATGTGAGACATTTTGCATATTGTGTGTGCAATTCTTGGATTTGTGTGTAAAGTTTTGAAAAAAAGAGGCAAAGTTTTTTTTAAAAAAGCAGTTGAAAAAAACTGCAACTAATGAAGCAAAAATAAATTAATTTTTTGGAAGACACAATTTGCTGAAGTATATAAAAAATGACTGATCAACAAAAATTTTCAGATAGATATAATGACAGACAGACAAAACAACAGATGGAATGATAGACAGAACTACAGACAAAATGATAGACAGAACGATAGACAGATAGAGTGAATTATAGAATGACAGACAGAACGATAGACTGAATTATAGAACGACAGATAGAATGATAGACAGAACGACAGACAGAATGATAGATAGATAGATAGATAGATAGATAGATAGATAGACTGAATTATAGAACGACAGACAGAATGATAGACAGAACGACAGACAGAACGGAAGAACGACAGACGGAATGATAGACAGAACTACAGACAGACAGAACGACAGACAGAACAATAGATAGACAGACTGAATGATAGAACGACAGACAGAATGATAGACAGAACAACAGACAGAATGATAGACAGATAGACAGACTAAATGATAGACAGAATGACTGACAGACAGACAAACAGAATGACGGACAGACAGAATGATAGACAGAATGGTAGACAGAACAACAGATAGACAGACAGACTGAATGATAGAATGACAGAATGATAGACAGAACGACAAACAGAACAATAGATAGACAGACAGAACGATAGAACGACAGACAGAATGATAGAACGACAGATAGAATGAAAGACAGAATGACAGACAGAACGATAGAACGACAGACAGAACAACAGACAGAACGATAGAAAGACAGACAGAACGACAAACAGAATGAAAGACAGAACGACAGACAAAATTATAGAATGACAGACAGAATGATAGAACGACAGACAGAACAACAGAGAGAACGATAGAACGACAGACAGAACAACAGACAGAACAATAGAACGACAGACAGAACAACAGACAGAACGAGAGAACGACAGAACAACAGACAGAACGACAGAACAAGACAGAACGACAGACAGAACGATAGAACGACAGACAGAACGACAGACAGAACAACAGACAGAACGAGAGAACGACAGAACAACAGACAGAACGACAGAACAAGACAGAACGACAGACAGAACGATAGAACGACAGACAGAACGACAGACAGAACGACAGACAGAACGACAGACAGAACAACAGACAGAACGACAGAACGACAGACAGAACGACAGACAGAACGATAGAACGACAGACAGAACGTCAGACAGAACGATAGAACGACAGACAGAACGATAGAACGACAGACAGAACGACAGACAGAACGATAGAACGACAGACAGAACGTCAGACAGAACGATAGAACGACAGATAGAACGACAGACAGAACGATAGAACGACAGACAGAACGACAGACAGAACGATAGAACGACAGACAGAACGATAGAAAGACTGACAGAATGACAGACAGAACGATAGAACGACAGACAGAATGATAGAAAGACAGACAGAACGACAGACAGAACGATAGAACGACAGACAGAATGACAGACAGAACGATAGAACGACAGACAGAACGATAGAACGACAGACAGAACGTCAGACAGAACGATAGAACGACAGATAGAACGACAGACAGAACGATAGAACGACAGACAGAACGACAGACAGAACGATAGAACGACAGACAGAACGATAGAAAGACTGACAGAATGACAGACAGAACGATAGAACGACAGACAGAATGATAGAAAGACAGACAGAACGACAGACAGAACGATAGAACGACAGACAGAACGACAGACAGAACGATAGAACGACAGACAGAACGTCAGACAGAACGATAGAACGACAGATAGAACGACAGACAGAACGATAGAACGACAGACAGAACGACAGACAGAACGATAGAACGACAGACAGAACGATAGAAAGACTGACAGAATGACAGACAGAACGATAGAACGACAGACAGAATGATAGAAAGACAGACAGAACGTCAGACAGAACGATAGAACGACAGACAGAACGACAGACAGAACGATAGAAAGACTGACAGAATGACAGACAGAACGATAGAACGACAGACAGAATGATAGAAAGACAGACAGAACGACAGACAGAACGATAGAAAGACTGACAGAATGACAGACAGAACGATAGAACGACAGACAGAACGATAGAAAGACTGACAGAATGACAGACAGAACGATAGAACGACAGACAGAACGATAGAAAGACAGACAGAATGACAGACAGAACGATAGAACGACAGACAGAACGACAGACAGAACGATAGAAAGACTGACAGAATGACAGACAGAACGATAGAACGACAGACAGAACGATAGAAAGACAGACAGAACGATAGAAAGACAGACAGAACGATAGAAAGACAGACAGAACGACAGACAGAACGATAGAACGACAGACAGAACGACAGACAGAACGATAGAAAGACTGACAGAATGACAGACAGAACGATAGAACGACAGACAGAACGATAGAAAGACTGACAGAATGACAGACAGAACGATAGAACGACAGACAGAACGATAGAAAGACAGACAGAATGACAGACAGAACGATAGAACGACAGACAGAACGATAGAACGACAGACAGAACGACAGACAGAACGATAGAACGACAGACAGAACGATAGAACGACAGACAGAACGATAGAAAGACTGACAGAATGACAGACAGAACGATAGAACGACAGACAGAACGACAGACAGAACGATAGAAAGACTGACAGAATGACAGACAGAACGATAGAACGACAGACAGAACGATAGAACGACAGACAGAACGATAGAAAGACAGACAGAATGACAGACAGAACGATAGAACGACAGACAGAACGACAGACAGAACGATAGAAAGACTGACAGAATGACAGACAGAACGATAGAACGACAGACAGAACGATAGAAAGACAGACAGAACGATAGAAAGACAGACAGAACGATAGAAAGACAGACAGAACGACAGACAGAACGATAGAACGACAGACAGAACGATAGAACGACAGACAGAACGATAGAAAGACTGACAGAATGACAGACAGAACGATAGAACGACAGACAGAACGATAGAACGACAGACAGAACGATAGAAAGACAGACAGAATGACAGACAGAACGATAGAACGACAGATAGAACGACAGACAGAACGATAGAAAGACTGACAGAATGACAGACAGAACGATAGAACGACAGACAGAACGACAGACAGAACGATAGAAAGACTGACAGAATGACAGACAGAACGATAGAACGACAGACAGAACGATAGAAAGACTGACAGAATGACAGACAGAACGATAGAACGACAGACAGAACGATAGAAAGACTGACAGAATGACAGACAGAACGATAGAACGACAGACAGAACGATAGAAAGACAGACAGAATGACAGACAGAACGATAGAACGACAGACAGAACGACAGACAGAACGATAGAAAGACTGACAGAATGACAGACAGAACGATAGAACGACAGACAGAACGATAGAAAGACAGACAGAACGATAGAAAGACAGACAGAACGACAGACAGAACGATAGAACGACAGACAGAACGATAGAAAGACTGACAGAATGACAGACAGAACGACAGAAAGACTGACAGAATGACAGACAGAACGATAGAACGACAGACAGAACGATAGAAAGACTGACAGAATGACAGACAGAACGATAGAACGACAGACAGAACGATAGAAAGACAGACAGAATGACAGACAGAACGATAGAACGACAGACAGAACGATAGAACGACAGACAGAACGACAGACAGAACGACAGACAGAACGATAGAACGACAGACAGAACGATAGAACGACAGACAGAACGACAGAACGACAGACAGAACGACAGACAGAACGATAGAAAGACTGACAGAATGACAGATAGAACGATAGAACGACAGACAGAACGATAGAAAGACAGACAGAACGATAGAAAGACAGACAGAATGACAGACAGAACGATAGAACGACAGACAGAACGATAGAAAGACAGACAGAATGATAACAGTTATTATAGTTTAAGATTTAAACCAACATCATCTTTCACACTCCATGAAAAGTGTGCGACAAGACTAACACATTTTACAGCTGAAAACTGATTTTTTTTTTTTTTGATCATGTCTTCTCTCATAGGGCACCAAGTGACCCACGACTGCCACTGGTGCCGCCTCAGAAAAATGGTGCATGCCGACCCCTGACTTTGGTTTGAAATCCATAACCCTTGATATGAGTCATAACTATAGTCACGCTTGCCTGAACACACTCCACTGACAATACTGCTGTCTTTCCACAGTGAGACACAGACTGAGAGTGACAGACAGATTTCTTGTGTGTTTGTTTTGTTTACCACTAAAAGTTTGTTGAGGAGGAAAATGAATCACTCCTCGCTTCACTGTACCTTCAAACGCTTAAAACTCTCAACCGCCTGAAAGGTAGCTGTGAATCTACAGCTCCCCAAACGCACTGCCCTCTAAACAACCCTTCTCTGATGCACAGATCATTATTATTGATGCAGAGAGCGAGAGAGACGACAGGTAAGATGAATTAATAAACGCAAATATATGGTGGGAAATAATTATGCTTTCAGAAAAGTAACAGGGCCAGCAGTTTTACTGTTTACTACTAGCTCATGGTCATGACACTCTGTGTTCATTTGTTAGAGAATTTAACAGATTTGTTTTAATGTTTTATGGTCACAATAAGTTATTTCTTTGTAAACATTAACAATAAATCATTCTGTAACACTTCAGTATAAGGAACACGTATTCACAATTAACTACAACTTTTGCCTCAACTTCTAATTTACTGCTTAAGTTTAGGTATTTGGTAAGATTAAGAATGTAGAATAAGGTTATGCAGAATAAGGCATTAATATCTGCTTTATAAAAACTAATAAACAACCAATATACTAGTAATATGCATGCTAATAAGCAACTAGTTAAAAGTGAGAATTGAACCCTAAAATAAAGTGTTACCAACCATTATTCTACTGCATTTATTAATGTTAGTGTTAATTTCAACATGTGGGAGTCACACTTGTGTTGTTGTTGCAGTAAAATCAATGTAATATATTTTTGGTCAATAATATTTTTCTTTTTTATTTTGAGAGAATTTCATGGTACTAATTACTATTTATGCAATAATTATGATACATTTTTTTTCCCCATTGAAAATAATACAAAAAACTATTTTTTTCCAATTAAAGCTGTATTTCATGTCAAAATAGAGACAATGCCTTTAAAATCCAATTTTTGAAGACAGATTAGTGCCATCTGGTGGAAGTAAAAAAAAACAAACATAGAAACAAGCGATATGCTATTTACACTAGGTGAAAATAGCGATAGATTCTATTTACACCGCGTAAAAGTATCAGTTCTTTGCAATAAGAGTAAATAAAAATTAGATGCTATCTATACTTTATATTGGCAGATACTATTTGCACCTCAGTATTTTTGTACATTAACAGGATGCAATAATATCAGAGTGTAAATGATTATATTTATTAAAATGATTGGTAGCACTTTATTTTACAGTATATATATATATATATATATATATATATATATATATATGTATATATGTATATATATATATATATATATATATATATATATATATAGTAATTATATTGTACATACAGGTACAATAGTGGTAACACAAGGTACTTACCTGACATGTATGTACATGGTAACTAATAAGAAACACTGCTGTACTTTCCAATGGTACATACATGGTAACTACTTTGTACCTATAGACAAGTGTTGGGTAATAACAGGCACTTACTTATAGTGTCCGTATATGGTAACTAACAGACACATTACTGTACTTACTAATGGTATGTACATGGTAACTATGTTGTACTTACAGACAAGTGTGGGTAATAACAGACACTTATTTATGGTAACTTGTAAGACACATTACTGTACTTACTAATTGTATATACACAGTAACTATGTAGTACTTACAGACAAGTGTGGGTAATAACAGGCACTTATGTGTGGTAACTAGTAAGACACATGACTGTACCTACTAGTGGCATATACTATGTAGTACTAGTAACAGACAAGTGTGGACACACATAAGGGACACTTACTTACAGTGTGTGCATGTTAACAACAGTACAAAACAGAGGCTTACCAAATAGTGTTGTTTTCTCACTGATGCCATTTAAAAAACAAAATTCTCAAGAAATAAAGTAATTGTTTTGCTGCACTATGTATGAACTTTATGTAGTGTTTTATGAACTGTTAATGCTCTCCACAACAGTGCATCTTATTTTACAGTCCTTACTAGTTAATATGCTTAAGCTTATTATTACAAAGGTTAAAGAGCTGGTAATTCCTATAATGTTTATGTACAAGGGTGCACTTTATTTTACAGTCCTATTTCCATGTACTTACTATGAATGTACTAGTGAATATACCAGTTAGTTAATGAGCATGGTATAAGCATGGTACAAGATACTTCTTGAGTACTGGATGATTACGGTTCAACTTGCCTAATCTTTACTGGACAATGATTCACTTAACCGATTGGTCCAATAGGGGTATATTGATGACATACATACAGATCAGTAACACTACAACTGTAGTTGGTATACTCAGTTGTCATGTGTCAAAAGCCTTGCTTAAAAGGACTACTTGATAAGTATTAACACTATGAAGTGCTGTATAGTTAATGCAGTGTATCATTATGGTAAGCACATTTGTTTCACAGTAGTTAAGTTAGTGTCCGTTATGTGTGTCCACACTTGTCTGTAAGTACAACATAGTTACCATGTATACACCACTAGTAAGTACAGTAATGTGTCTTACTAGTTACCATAAATAAGTGTCTGTTGTTACCCACACTTGTCCAAAAGTACAACATAGTTACCATGTACATACCATTTGTAAGTACAGTAATGTGTCTGTTAGTTACCATATACGGACATTAAAAGTAAGGGTCATCATGATTTTGCCAAGTAAGACATGTTTGTTGATCCTGGAACAACATTCCAATCAACCAATCAGATTTGAGGGACAAATTTACTGTTTATGTCAAGTTAAGGCTCAGGTGCTTCTACATCAATGTTATTTACCTATCTTTCCCCTCTGATTTTAGAGCTAAGTTATGGGTAGGATAGGAGGTTTAGGGGTAGGAATAGGGTTAAGACTAATTTTTCAGACTGGAATGTTGTTCTAGGATCAACAAAATATGTTGATCCAGGAACATGTCTTACTTGGCAAAATCACGGTGACCGTAAGTAAGTGCCTGTTATTACCCAACACTTGTCTATAGGTGCAAAGTAGTTACCATGTATGTACCATTGGAAAGTACAGCAGTGTTTCTAATTAGTTTCCATGTACATACATGTCAGGTAAGTACCTTGTGTTACCACTCTTTTACCTGTATGTACAACATAATTACTATATATGCACCAGGAAAGTACACGTACTGTAAAATAAAGTGCTACCAAATGATTAAATGGATTTTGCCTTATTGGGAGAATAAAAACCCTCCCTACACCTTCCCCTAACCCTACCCAATAAACACTTTTATATTATTAAACAATCATTTGCAGTTTTTTTCCATTTTTAGAACGTTATTTACATTTTTACTGAAAATAAATGTGAGCTTAGCAAAAGGCGGATTCGAACCCGCATCGATCGCGTTAAAAGCCAGAACTCCAATCCCTACTCACTCCTGCTGTGCCACTGAAGACGTTGAATTCTGTGTGTCTTTTTTAAAACTTGAGTGGGCCGACCAAACATTGGTGGGCGGAGCTAGTGTAAATAGCATATATATATATATTTGGACATTCTCAAAGACTACTTTTTGTCAAGGTTTAGATTTTTTGTTTGTTTGAAATGTTGATTTGAAGTGTCAGTTTTTGCATAATTTTTTACTAGTCAAACCTGAACAAAGAGAAAGACATTTTGTTACACATAACATCAAAATGTAACAAAAATGAACAGGAATGCTTTATCAGAGCTATATCAACCCAGTTTTAACCTCTTATTTGAGTCTTCTGTGTCAATTTTGCCATATTGTTACAGCCACATCAGTTCATTTGTGTGTATAATAGTGTGTTGTGTGTGTCTGTGATTGTGAGTAAGTGAGTGTTTGAGTGGGTGTCAGTTTTGCATTCTTGATATTTTAGAGTGTCACCCCTTCATTGCTGTGCACTTTTTTCTGCATCATGGATGATCTGTAGATTGTACACAGACAAAAAAAAAATCCTCTGTATTTTTCCCATTCATTTCCTATGGTGGTCATAATAAATGTGACTATTATTTTTTTACGACAAGCTCAAAACATCAGATATAAACTGAAAAACTTTCATTTGGATATGTTAATGAGGGACACGGCCATTTATAGAATGACCCTGGTAATATACGGTCTTCTGACTCTCATTATTGGTTTCTACTTCTGTCTTTCTCTCTCGCTCTATTAATCTCCATCGTCCTGCTGTAGTACTGCACTTATTTCCCATGGTGCACATCCCTCAATATTCAATAGCTAGCGTTCTGCCACACGAGGATGAAGCCGTTCTCTTACTTTCCTCTCACATCCTGCCCTGAAGACAGTCCTCTGCGGTAAAAAAAGGAAACTGTTCGGTTTGCGGACGTGAATGACAGGATAGCTGCGGGGAATCTGTTCGGCCGTCCGCTCCCGTGTACTGATCTGGGATCAGTGTAGCGTATTCTGCCATGATTAATGCTGGAGCTGCTTTTATCCAGACTGTGCTGTGAGAGTTGTCAAAGGTAAAGGTCACTCTCAGTCAGAGCCATAAACCCCATGAAAAGATAAAATAACAGTTTTATGCTATAATATGAAACATTATCCTAGAGTAAAGGTGAAAAAACACCTTAAATATTCCAAGCCATATTTCAACTCTAAATAATTTCATTATAACAGATGTTTTGGCAGTGGCCATTTTTTGTGGCTCTTAAATGTGTTAAATGGGATCTAGTACTACCAAACTAACTTCTGCTCTTATTCTTCATATGGAAATATGCAATCAAACAAGAATTTAACAGTTGAAATTAACAAAAGAGACTGAATTGAGCTGGAAGAGATAGTTTCTCTCAATGCAGGAGTAAAAACAGTAAAAGCTGTGGAAAGACTAATATAACACAGTTCTCAAACAAAACTCGAAATACCTTTCAGACATTTCAACCCAGCAGTTTTTAGAAAACAACCCAAGTTGGGTTGACAATGGACAAACCCAGTGGTTGGGTTAAATGTTTGACCAATGTGCTGTGCAGTTTTATTTAACTAAACTATTGTTTAAAAATGACTGTATGGCTGGATTAAAACAAACCCAAAATAGGTTTGGAAATTAAAAATCAGACATAATTATTAGAGGCAACAATAATCAAAAGGTGAACATTTATTAATAAGCAACATAATACATGTTTATGGTTTAATTATTATTCATTAAACTTATTAATAAATGTTCATTTTCAACATATTTTGGGTTCATTTTAAGCAAGCAATACAGTCATTTTTAAACAATAGTTGAGTTAAATAAAACTACCCAGCAGGTTGAGCAAACATTCAACCCAATTGCTGGGTTTGTTGTTTTTAACCCAGCATTTGCAAATCCATTGACTAGTTCTTTCTCAAAAGTGCTTGTTCAACCTGGTACCTTGTAAACTTCATTTCCAGATGGACTGGTGCATCCCGACTCCTGGATGTGACGTAAAGATCAGATTGGAAATGCCAATTTTTGTGTTTTTAATCTGGCTGAGATGATCTGTCACAAAACAATATGACCTTTATGTATTAAACTAGATGATCTGAGGTTGTTTTATACATGATATTCATATATAATCAATAATATATACAAATGATAGTTCAAATGGTAATTAAATTGAGACAGAGAGAGAGGCAAAGCACGAGTGAGCGGTGTTCAAATCAATACTTATTAAAGTGTCTTTCTCATCTGAATGTGTGCAACTTTTGATGCTTGAATGACATTTCAATTCAATTTTCCATTCAAAGACCAATTCCAGACGTGCACGGCAGGTCATCGGTGTACCAAAGGCAAAGGCTTGCAGACATCTCATCTGTGTCTCATTCATATTTGAGCACAGTATTCACTGATGTGGAAATGCATATGACCTGCCGGCAGACTTCATCAATACGACAGCCAGAGCAAAACGGACAGAAACATTCTCATCATATCCTTCTTAATGACAATATTCACTCAGGCTCAAATCAGACGTGCAAACTGGTTTATTCAGAATATCTGCTCTGAGAATCAATCTCATTGGCCGATAAGTTCACTGAAGGCTGATTGGATCAATCGACTCTATTGAACGTGTCTGTTTGAGGTCTGGCAGCATAAAACTCAAGACTCATTCATGGAGCAAACAAAACAAGATAAAACAGTCCAGATGATTCACAACGTCATTTGTCAGCAGTTTTTGTTTGGTTGACATGTACTAATTCAGGGTTCAACATTAAGCTTGCCTTTCATTGATCAACCACTTGTCCCGAAACACCCGAACAATACAGCTTCAGTATATTAAAATCGTTAGCAAATTGCTGAGGGACCAGGAGTAGGAAGTCAACCATACAGTGTGACCTTGACTGCCTGGTGGGAAAACAGGGGTCGTTTCCCATCCAAATTAATGTTCTTCTGTGATTATTCTTCTACAAGTTAGAGGGCAAAAGTCACTAATGAATATAATTCAGGGTGTTTTTACTCTTGAACCAAATCAACTAAAATGTGAACCAAGTCAAAAAAAGGCCCCAGTTGTCCTCACATGATTCAATTTATATATACAATTACACAAATGTGAAAATAATGGCAAAAGTGCATTGTTCCACATATGGGAACTGGGCCATAGACTAAAAGTGACCGAAACTTTGCCACTGTTTTCAAATGGGTAATTCCATGTCAACTCAACCAAAGATTTTTTTTTCTGGTTAAAGAAATACATGAATGAAGAAGAAAGGCAATATTCACAGAGATTGGTGGATCTATTAGTAAAATCAGTTGATTTGATCAATTCTTGTTGCATTTAATGCCAATGGTGACAGTTCAGAAAAAAAAAAAAAAACACTTTTCACAGTTTTTACATGCCTATATCTCAAGTAGTATTATAGATATCATAATATCCTTTTAGAGTCTGGTTCTTAACAGTTTTCTTCTGCTATCTTCATTTTTAAGGCACAATATGATTCAGTTCCAGAGATATGGGGATCTCAGTGTGGCTCCACGAGTAACCAAAAGTGGGTTACTTTGCATTTGGGTTTAAAGTGCGTATTTTCAAATGATTTTCACTGATTTTCACTGAAAATTGTACCCTAAAAGTGCCTGAAAAACCATAAGTTGTAGAGACTTGAAACTACGTCGTCACCAAGTCTTGCTCCAATCGGCCTGACGGTGGTACTACATCAAGCTAAAGTATGAAATCGCTCATAACTCCTAAACCTTTTGTTGCAGATTTAAGAACAAAAAGAACAAACCATTTTAGATTGTTTGATAAACCTATAGTCCTAGGATTTTCACCCAATTTAGAATTAAACCAGTGCAGAAAGATTCTCTTAAGTTTGATTGTACAAATCTCCAAACTTGGTACACCTATATATGGTCTCAGTCTGTGGTCATGTGAAAAGGGAAGCAATGACTGTGCCATAAAATGAAAAAAAAAAAAAAAATGAAAATGGCAATAGCTACACAACAGTCAGTCTGATTGACTTGAAAATTGGCATGCAGTGTCTTTGTGCAAGGTACCATAATTGTCTATGAAGACATTTGTGTATTTTGAAAAACAATGAAGTTTGAGCACCCTGATAATTGCTTTTCTTCAGACATTCAAAGTATCATATGTATGCAAATTAACCCACATTTGGTTTTTGACCACTGACAATGTGTACAATATAAAACAATTTCTCATGGAGCTATATTGAGATCCCCATATCTCTGGAATTGAACCATATTGGGCCTTAAACATGAAGATACCAAAAGAAATCTCGGTGAAGAACCAGCATCTAAAAGGGTCTTAAGATATCTTGAATATTTGTTGAGTCACAGGCATGCAAACTTTGGGGAAAAAATGCAAAAATGTGCTTTTTTCCCATTCCCAACTGTCACCACTGGCGTATAATGCAACAAGGATTGATAAAATAAACCGATATTACTATTTGATCCACCAATTTCTGTGTAAAAACATAATAATGCTGCCATCTTTCTAAGGTGATTTTTCTCCACTGTAATTTGCTCCAAATCTCAGCTGAGAACTGTCAATTTAACCCTCCTATACAAAATAGTGGATTACTCAGTAAATAATCATCCATGGCATTTAATATTTTGAATTTCATCAGTGTTTATGTTTGTCTTTCTTCAGAAAAACATTAACAAAATCAAAAAATGTCAGATGTTTCTAAAATGTGGTTGATTTAACACAGAATGACTCAAAAGCAATGAGATGACTACTTTTGTACTGGAGCAGAAGAAGGTCACCTGCTCTTCTGTGTGAATGTATATTTATATAAACAAAAGTAATTGCCAATTACCGCCTGGTTAATATTGATTCACAACCAGTCTAAGTAATTACAGCAAAAAATCCAGATAGCATTACGTGAATTCATCTTTCCACTGCCCTGTAGGACACAGATCGAATGTTTGGAGATGTTTTTAATTGGTACATGTGCAGTAAAATATAGCACGATGTGTGCTTACATCAATTACCTGAATAAATCTGACCCGAATGAGTCAAGAAAATGAGTTTGATCATAATACTGTAGTCTCTCGCAAAGCAAACACAGGCAGATTCCTGCAAACCTCAGTCCGTGTCTTCCTCTGGGACTTTGACGGTGATTTAACCTGTTCAGAGTCCAGCAAACCACAAGAGCTTATCCTCCTAATACAGTCTGTCGGATTATGGAAATAGAAACCTTAATGTTTACACTCCAAGATGAGAAAGTGACTCTAGAGAAAGACAGCGAATGAGCATGAGATGGAAAGAGACAGATCGAGAGAGAGAGAGCGACAGCTTGACAGAGAGAAAGGCAGGTAGAGAGAGATCTTGACTACTAGTATTTCACACTTACTAAAGAGACAGTGCAGAAAATAACAAAAATATATGGCAGAAAATAACACCTTGAGCAGTCATCGTGGGAATGAACTCGGACAGCTATTTTCAGTCAAGTACCGCTCCTATTTAATTGAATGCGGGGGAAATCTACTTGCACAAATCACATTTCAATGACATATTTCAAATAAGCAATAAAATCTGGCATTAGTTGTATGATAAATGTTGTTTCTTACCCTCATATAACACTGAAAAAAATGTCTTTTCAGCCTATGCTTTATGTCAGTATGTTCAACAATTTGAACATGGAGCTGCTTTGAGATCCCCATATCTGTGGGACTGAACTATATAGGGCCTTGAAAAAGAAGATTTCAAAAGTGAAGTTTATTAAGAATGAGAATCTAGAAGGATACCAAGATATCTTGAATACTTTGAGTTACAGGCATGCATACTTTGGAAAAGGAATATTTATGGCACTCAGCTGTATGCAAAGTCAACCACATTTGGTTTTTTACCACTGAAAATGTGTACAATTTATCAATTTACTCACGGAGCCGCATTAAGATCTCCATATCTCTGGGATTGAACCATTGAGAGCCTTTAAAATGAAGATTCCAAAAGAAATGTTTCTTAAGAACCAGAATCGAAAAGGATATTAAGATATCTTTAATACTTCTTGAGTTACAGACATGCAAACTTGAGGCAAAGAACACAAGAATAGGCCTACCAATCTTTGTGTAAAAAATAAAATAATGATGCTGCCATCTTTCTAAAGTCATTTTTACCGCCTGTAAATTGGCTCCAAATCTCAGGTGAAAATGGTCATTTTGACCCATCTCTACAAAATAGTGGATTACTCAAATACACATCTATGACATTTAATATTTTGGCTTCCATCACTATTCATGTTTGTTAGTTAAAATATTAACAAAATCAAAAATTTGAGCTGAGGAAGTTTCCGAAGTTCGGTTGATTTGACACGGAATGACCCTATAGTGTAAATGCAGATATCAGGGATATAGTGAACAACTCAAAATTGGGCATCAAGACCTACAGTGTAAATGCGGCCATAGAGACACCTTTCAACATCTAATCAGTTCCTTATGGATAAAATCAAATCTATACTACACTGTAAAAATGATTTTATGAAGTTGTAAATAAAACAAAGATTACTGGAGTATGTTTCACATTTCTTTCTACTTCACATTGTCGTTTCTTTGTAATTAATTGTTAAATTTACTAGCAATTTCTTAACAAAAATTGTTTCTACACAATTTTTTTATACAGTGAGTGTAGTCATTGAATATCCAACAAGTTTGACAACAATACTTAAATAGGTTATGCAAACGTTTATGTTGGCACACTTTGCAACTGATATGAACACAATCCCATTTGGGGAAATGAACCGTGATTACTGCATTTCTTACTGCAGATACTGCCTTCAGCGAGCAGCTTGCAATTCATTCAGTCCAGACAGACTCTAAAAATGAGACAAAAATATGAGTAAATGTGAAAATAAACGCTGTCACAAGCTCTCCTGGTGGTACTTACACTGGTGATGCAAATAACACAATGTGGAAGAGACCTGCAAGGTAAAGAGGATAGACTCAAACTGCCCAGAAATCATTTTTATTATTTTATCTTTCAGTTTTCAGCTGAAACTAATGGATCAGTTAGGAACACCTGACCTACTTCCATCAGAACAATGTTTCTCAAAGCAAAAGGAGAGAGAAAGAAAGAGAATAAAATGAGATAAAGAAAGATGACAAGTCAGGCAGGAAATGCATTAGCTGGAGAACATGTACGTGGCTAAAGAAATGTGCAATTTACGGCAAATTATAATGTAATTTAGTAACAGAAGCTCCATGAATGAACACATTCTTAAAGGGCAACGGACATGAGAGAAGGAACAAGATAAAATGGTGCCATTGTGTTTCAGATATCAGCCTGGTTTCACCATACAGATAAAGTCCTGTCTAATACTCTGTGTGGTGAGTACAGAAAAGCAAAACCAGACAAACTGGCTTTGTTTCAATATGTGAGCTGCCTGCTGTCTACTAAGAAAGCATCCTAACTGAAACACAACTGCTCTGACATCTCTAGATGCAACTCCGCAAGGCACACAAATAGTAACACTAACAGCACAGTACACTAAAAACCTGGTGTAGTGTTTACTTACTTTAGCGCAGAAATAGCTAGTAAATTGTATTTTCTTGTCAAACACACTCCAATAATCTTTGCTATATATTTTTTTCTTTTTTTTTTACCTTACCAGACAATTCTGGGATATATGCAATGCTAGCTTGGACAAAAATGACCCCAGAAGGCATTATGCATTTACAAAGCTACTTACAAATGAGGAACATTTATCATGTTAATAACATAGCTGAAAATATTTTTATGGAGCATCACTATGATCTGTAATGCTTTAAAATGTTGTAAAAAGTATGTGTTTGGATTTGAGTTCAGATTATCAGACTATAAAAGGGAACGTTTTGAAACCGGGAACATGATGGTGAACTGAGAACATTTTGAACCTGCTTATGATGCTTCTTCACTGTAAATTATTTGAGAATCTGTCAATGAATCTGTTACAGACAATAATAAATATTCATGTAACATGTTCAAGCCCAATGAAAATAGAAATATAAGCTCTAGTTGCTCTAAAAGTAGCAAGCTGCCTCACAGTACACTACAGACATAGCCAAACCTTGGAAAAATAATATTTATGGCACTCTGTGTATGTTCTATGCAAATGTTTTGATAGAGGGAAACAAGATGAATGTGAGTTTTAACATTATTTGTTCCTCAAACATTCCCCTTTAAAGGTAAACATAGTATCAGCTGGATTCAAAGTGACACACATTTGGTTTTTCACCACTGAAAATGTGTACAATTTACTCATGAAGCCACATTGAGATCCCCATATCTCTGAAACTGAATCATATTGGGCCTTAAACATGAAGATACCAAAAGAAAAGTTTGTTAAGAACCAGCACCGAAAAGGATATTAAGATATCTTTAATACATCTTGAGTTACAGGCACACTAAATTTGGGAAAAAACTGGAAAAAGTGTTTCCACTTAACAAAACAGTGGATTACTCAGTAAATATTTATCCACCATATTTAATATTTTGGCTTTTTTCTTGTTTTATGTATTTCTTTCACCAGAAAAAAAAAAAAAAAAAAAAAAAAAAAAATATATATATATATATATATATATAACTGGATTTAAACACTCTTTATGGGCAGAAACTCACACTCAGATGAAGAGACTCCGTTCATACACACACACACATATGATAATTTAGTGAATTCACTCCCAAATTTAAACACGCTTGCCATTCCTACAATCTTGCCTTGAGTTTGTGGACATTTTACATGTACATATTACCATATCAGACAACAGAAATCACAACAGCAGTGTGTGAGTTTGTGTGTGTGTGTAGTAATTCCTTATTTCTGATACTGTTCGTCCGCTCGTGTCCTTCAGGATGTGAGAGATCACTCTGACAGTGCACATGGATCTGATGTTTAATTAAATCCGCACAGCTTCAGGAACATGCTGACTTTGAGAAAACAAAGACACATTTCACCGTCCTGCTGAGCTTCTTTCATATTTATCACATCTCTCAGAGAAAAACTAACCCTGCACTTGTGTTTCAGAGGAGGAAATCCTAACATGTGGAGATTCATCTGTGAAACAGCCCTGAATTCATAAACAGAAATGTTCTACCTCATTAAATAAATAAAGAAACACCTAGCCTTTCTGGTAGAGAAAGCGGGATGTGGAGGAAGACAGTTACATGCTAATTTCACATTTAAACCAAACTAAATAAAACTGAAGCACTGCAAAATGTAAAATGTTCAAGGAATAGCAAAAAAAAAAAAAAAAACATTTTTATCATTTATTTGCCCTCAACTTAATTGGGAATTGTGTATCACAAACTTTGTGTGAAGAACAGGGAAAAATAAATTAAACAATGCTCCAATGTGGTTTGATGCATCATATTTAAATACATTTGTCAAATGTTTTTTTAAATGTTTCTACTTGTTTCAGAATGTTCAACATTCAAAAGTAACATTCTCATAATGTTTGTAGAATGATAAAATGGAATGTTCAGTTAACATTTGCACAATTAAGAAACAAAATTCCATTTTGATAGTTTAGGGAACATTCAGAAATAACATTTTTATAACTTACTGTGAACGTTAGCAAAAGGTTCTTAGAAGATATTTTTGTTAGCTGGGTAAGTATTGTTATGATACATTTATGGTGCTTTATTTGGACCTTGACAGTCCATGTCCCCATTCATGTCTGCATTGAAAAGTGCAGCATGAACATTCAGCTAAACATCTCCTTACATGGAAGAAAGAAATTCATACAGATTTACAATGTGGTATAAAATAAGTCTTATTTTTAGATTAATTATTCTTCAAAAACCATTAAAAATCTCTCTTATTTCATTACAAGAACTTTTAGAAGGCTTAACTGGCATTCTGAGGACATGAAGCAGAGCCAGTCAATCTGAAATGTCTTTACATAACCTCAACCGGTGAGCTCTGAAAAGTGATTTTCCGCAGCATTACAAAACAGCGCGTACTTGCTAATTTAATGATTCAAAGCACCATGGAGTGCAGGTGCCCGTGGGAGGAATCGTGTGTGAGAAAGAGAACTAAAAGGAGTTGAAGGTTGGACGGTGGAGAAAAGCTTCGGCTTTCATCTACAGCAGCAGTAAGTCTGAAGTCCAGAATGTTGCTCTCTGATAATATGCTTTTAAATGGACCTGGTTCTGTGGCCCCGTTTCTCCTCATTGATCACATAAAACAGAAATGACCACTCAGAACAGCAGAGGAATCCGCACACACAGCTGTTTGAGGCGTTTATTCAGATTAATGACCCCCTGAAATCCCAAAGCCCGTCCCATAAATCCCATGAAAGCCAATGATAATGAGCGCTACAGCTCGACAGAGCAAGAGAGAGTGAGTGAATATGCATAAAATATGCAAAGACTGAAGTCTGTTACTTTAAGTTGGTTATATGATGGATTCAGGCAGGAGACGAAGGGTTAAACTAGAATTGTTTAATAGGAATAATCTGACCAGTTTCCCAAAACCCACCTGCGATCAGCACTGAATGACTTTGCTTTATTCTCTCTAACACTCTCTATCTGCTATGAATGAGAATCACATTAATCCAATCAGTGGAAGATTAATGTGCTTTCCGCCTCCTAAATCAAATCCGGATCCCTGTATTTCCTGAAACAATGCATGAATCATCCTGTGAAATCACATGCTGCTTCAGCAATTCTTTAGTCAAAACTTTAATACAAATAGCTAGCATGTTTAAGTCACTCGTCACTAGTACTAGTCCTACTAGAGATGTGATCAAACCTCTAACCATAAGTATTAAAGTTGAATGTGTACATCTTAGCAACTCCATTGTAATGTGCTTAAAAACATTTGGCAACCAGCCAAAACACCCTAACAACAGCATAGCAACATTCTAGAATCAACCCAAAAGTCCCTAGAAACTGCAGAGCATTGCACGTAAAAACACTCTGAACATCTTAGCATCAATATAGCAAAACCCTAGAAACCACCCAAAACACCCTAGCAACTGCATAGCAACATGCTGCAAGCAGTATACTTTAGCAACCACTTGGAAACATCATAGAAACCAGCCAAAACACCCACTCAGAACAATAAGCAACCCTAGAAACCACCCAAAACACCCTATAAACTGCAAAGCAACATGCCTAAAACATTCAGAACACCTTAGCAACCACTTGGAAACACCGTAGAAACCACCCAAACACCCTAGCAACTGCATAGCAACATGCTTGAAAACACTTACAGTTTCTTAGCAACAACATAGCAACCCCATTGAAACCACCCAATACACCCTATTAACTGCAAAGCAACGTGCTTAAACATTCAGATCAGAACACCCTAGAAACCACCCTTACACCCTAGCAACTGCATAGCAACATGCTTTAAAATTCTTAAAATATCTTAGCAACAACATTGCAACCCCTTAGAAACCACACAAAACACCCTATAAACTGAAAAGCAACGGGCTTAAAACATTCAGAACACCTTAGCAACAACATGGAAACACACTAGAAACCACCTAAACATCCTAGCAACTGTGTAGACACATGCTTAAAAACACTTACAATGTCTTAGCAACACCATAGCAACCCCTTAGAAACCACCCAAAACACCTTATCAACTGCAAAGCAACGTGCTTAAAACTTTCAGAACACCTTAGTAACCACTTGGAAACACTGTAGAAACCACCTTTACACCCTAGAAACTGCATAGCAACATGCTTTAAACACTTAAAATATCTTAGCAACAACATAGCAACCCCTTAGAAACCACCCAAAACACCCTATAAACTGCAACATGCTTAAAACAATCAGAACACCTAAACAACCACTTGGAAACACCACAGAAATCACCCTTACACCCTAGCAACTGCATAGCAACATGCGTAAAAAAAAAAAAATCTTAGCAACAACATAGCAACCATATAGAAACCACCTAAACACCCTAGCAACTGCGTAGCCACATGCTTAAAAACACTTACAATTTCTTAGCAACACCATAGCAACCCATTAGAAACCACCCAAAACACCTTATAAACTGCAAAGCAACGTGCTTAAAACTTTCAGAACACCTTAGTAACCACTTGGAAACACTGTAGAAACCACCTTTACACCCTAACAACTGCATAGCAACATGCTTTAAACACTTAAAATATCTTAGCAACAGCATAGCAACCCCTTAGAAACCACCCAAAACACCCTATAAACTGCAACATGCTTAAAACAATCAGAACACCTAAGCAACCACTTGGAAACACCACAGAAATCACCCTTACACCCTAGCAACTGCATAGCAACATGCGTAAAAAAAAAAAAACATCTTAGCAACAACATAGCAACCATATAGAAACCACCTAAACACCCTAGCAACTGCGTAGCCACATGCTTAAAAACACTTACAATTTCTTAGCAACACCATAGCAACCCCTTAGAAACCACCCAAAACACCTTATAAACTGCAAAGCAACGTGCTTAAAACTTTCAGAACACCTTAGTAACCACTTGGAAACACTGTAGAAACCACCTTTACACCCTAACAACTGCATAGCAACATGCTTTAAACACTTAAAATATCTTAGCAACAACATAGCAACCCCTTAGAAACCACCCAAAACACCCTATAAACTGCAACATGCTTAAAACAATCAGAACACCTAAGCAACCACTTGGAAACACCACAGAAATCACCCTTACACCCTAGCAACTGCATAGCAACATGCGTAAAAAAAAAAAGATCTTAGCAACAACATAGCAACCACATAGAAACCACCCAAAATACCCTATAAACTGCATAGCAACATGCTTTTAAACACTTAAAACATCTAAGCAACCACTTGGAAACACCATACAGACCACCCTTACACCCTAGCGACTGCATAGCAAAATGCTTAACACTCCACACCACTCACAACACCACAGCATGAATGCACTTTTGCAACTTTTGCATGGACAAACACTAATGACGTGTTCTTCATAAAATGGGTATTTTCAATTAAAATCAAAACTTTACTTTAAACTGGACACATGAAAGAATTCAGGTTCATGTTCAGACTGTTCTCTCTCCAGACCAACAGTAAATGTCGAGCCTCATTATGTTGAAGCTGTAGGCACTTCATGAAGGTATCTAGAGGTAATCTGACTGGAATTTAAAGATTTTAAACCTTAAGAGGCCTTTACTGCCAAACTAAATATAAATATCTCAGCCAGACAAAACTAGAATCTAGAAAGAAACATTGTCTGCTTTAGCTGCATATCTCGTGTCCCAGTTTAATGCTGTCAATAAAAGTCATGTGAAGTTTGACTTTCTGATCTCAAATATAGTGACAGCAAACTTGAACAGAGAATAAAACTAGAAACAATTGAAGTTGGATGCAAAAACTGTTATTTCTTGTTACATTACATTGCTACCTGCTGAAAAAAAAATCTATCTTTTTATGGGGAAAAAAACGTGTAAATGCAGTTTAGTTAGTAGCATCATTAGTGTTCATTATTCTTTATCATTGATACACACACACATACAAAACCGGCTTGAAGCAGATATTAGGTCAGTATTTTTCCTGATGTTTGAGCTGATATGTTTGTACTCATTGCAATAGAGCTCTTGTGGTGTCTGCAGGTCTTAAATAACAGAGCACTCAAATCAGCAGAGATTTGCTTTAGAGAAGTGAGAGAAACTTTCTGTGGGGTTTTTCCATCAGATTCATCAAAACACAGCCAATGGCGGCAGAGATCCAGAGATATTAGGTTGCGCATGAGGAAGCATATCCATCTGAATGCAAAGTAAGTTGAACTCAAACTGACTGTAATTTCACATTCCTGGTGTCAAATCTCAGCGCTGCCCTATTTTTCTCTTCTCGAGAAAGATTCCATGCCATATCATACCCGACATAGAGATATTACTGCAATAACGACACGATTCCCGGCATCAGAGTTTGTTTTCAAAAGGGTTTTGTGTTGTGTGTCATTTCTGTCAACTTATTCAATAAAACACATCCAGCGAGGCGTTCTAGACTCCCTCACAAGCTCACAGATGAACAATGGATTTCAAGAGCTGCATATCTGTGGAAAATGAGATTTCCAACAACACAAAAAGAAAAAACATTATATACACTACCAGTCAAAAGTTTGGACACAGTAAGTTTTTTTATGTTTTTAAAAGAAGTTTCGTCTGCTCACCAAGGCTGCATTTATATAATTAAAAATACAGTAAAAACAGTAATATTGTGAAATATTAATACAATTTAAAATAACTGTTTTCTATTTGAAAATATTTTAAAATGTAATTTATTCCTGTGATCAAAGCTGAATTTTCAGCATCATTACTCCAGTCTTCAGTGTCACATGATCCTTCAGAAATCATTCTAATATGCTGATCTGATGCTCAAGAAACATTTATTGTGTACAATATTTCTTTTTCAGGATTCTTTGATGAATAGTACTCATTGCAGTAGATAAATAAATAAATAAAATGTAATCTTTAAAATATGATAAAATAAATAAGTATATAAATAAAAAATAAATACATTGTAATCTTTAAAATGTAATAAAATAAATAAGCAGATAAATAAAAACATAAATCAATATATTGTAATCTATAAAATGTAATTAAATAAGTAGATAAACAAAAATAAATAAATTTTATTATATAAAATGTAATGAAACAAAATAAGTAGATAAATCAAATTTAATCTATAAAATGTAATAAAATAAATAAGCAGATAAAAATAGATAAATAAAATAAATAAATAAGAAATAAAAACATAACATAATTAAATAACTAAAATGTAATTCATACAATTAATTAATAAATGAAAAGAAAAACATTTTCTTAATCAGTGTTTGTAATATTTAAAGATACTAAATGTTTAAATATTCATAATTATTAAATCAATACTGTAAAGAAAAAAATACATCAAATATTGGGAATATAAGGGTTTGTTTTCAATCCCTCAAAGAGCAACTAGATCTTTATTAACATCCTTTTCATTTCCTTGCCACTGTGTAAATAATAGAGGTTTAATTAAATAAAGTGTCTGAGTTTGAATGACTGATAAACCCTTCTATAGAATCACTTTAATTAATTTCAACACAAGCAGATTGATTTTCAGAAGGTGTTGCAGAACAGGAATGACCCGGAGAAAACTGCTGAAAAACAGCCAAGTCATCTTCAATACAGCATGTTCGCATTATAGGCCCAAAATAATGCAAAAACTGATATATATTTTGAACGAAATCAGTGTGATTCAATCTCTCTCGCCTGAGTTAATGTTAATGATGTCATATCAGCGTCATCATCATCAGCCCTTTCAAAACTCATATATGGAGCACTTTTGACTCATTCAGCGTGATTAGAAAACTCATTTTCGGGGCTCTGCCATAGAGGTGCTTCACAAATCGTTTACAATACATTTCAAAGGAAGCCGGCAGGGATATTATAGCCTTATGAATCTGAGTTAACTTCAGGCGGCAGACGTCCGCAGGGACTGCTGAATTGTTTGGCTTGACATCTATCAAAGCGCTCTGCTAAATTGTGTGATTTGTGTTCATGTGTCCTTTATTAAACCCTGTGCTGTTCAACTAATAGATGCTATTTGTTCTTGGACTGGATTTCGACTATGTGAGTGTAATGCTGAACGGTGAGCGGGTGAAATACTGCGCTGCCTGGATGAACTAGCCAGTCAAATGCCAACTACCCACTCGATAACAAGTAGATATTTACTAAAGAAAGTGTGAGTGGCGCTCACCGTCATATTCTGGATTGTTGTCATGTGTTGATAAGCTGGTTATAAGAGAACTAACCCATCCTTGTCTGCTGTCAGCAGAAGTTTCTGATGGGTCAGAAGATCAAGACATTTCTGTGCATGACTGTCTGTGATCCTTTATTTAATGGAGAATACTACACACACACACACACACACACACACACTGAGAGCAGGACAAGAGATCACTACTAATGGACTTGCAGAATGAAAAGGTCATTTTAAAAGTGTGTAGATGTGGCGGTAGATTTACATAGACAGAAGCGTATCTGTGATTAGCGCCACGGCATGTGCCTCACCGAAAGGATGAATAGAGCCATTAATGGATTAGAGAATGTGTGCTCTTCATTTTTAGTGTGTATGTGCAGCATGTTCTCACAAAACCGCTCTATATTCATGTGCACAATGGAATATCAAAATTAGTTTGGTAAGTAATCATTCAACTGCCCCTATTATGGTACTAATTTTGTTTTGGTTTCTCCTAAAAACACTTTAATTTTCTCATAATATTAATTGCAGCATCAGCTCTTTTCTCACAGTGTCTGAAACGGTTTGATCAAAGAAAAGCCTGCTCTGCTCTGATTGGTCAGATGGCCCAGTCTGTGACTGGTTGAAAACCAAACCCTCATTAGCATATCTGAATTTTAGCACTTGATACACAGTGGTTTTAGATCCAAAGGTGAAGCAAATCTTTTCAAAGTTCCCAAAAAAAATGCAATATTAGGTGCGTTTCCATCAGGTTGTTATAGGGGATGATGGTGGGATTGAAAACCTAGTAACCAACAGTAAATAAATTTATTCGGCAAATGCGTTTCCATCTCCCTTTATTCGCATTAACTCTTTTTCACACGTCAAAAACGAACAGAAACGATGGCATCGGTTTTACCGTATCAATCTCATCAAAGCGGATTTGCTTTGGCAGCAGAAAACAGCGTCTTCTCAACATGAAAAACACAAACTAAACTTTTCCAACTACGGTGTTTGAGGGCGGGGCAAAGTAAACACTGTTGAGCCAATGAAGACCACAAGGTGGAATTATGCAAATTAGTTACAAACCTACAGAGGTTCAGCAGGAAGTGAGACTGGAATTATTGACAACTCGTTTCAGTTCAGAATCACTTTTTTTTAGGAGACAAAAACTCAATTTATCTGCACTTTGATCTTTGAAACTTTGCAGAGCTTTTACATTCATAAACAGCTCTATTACACACTTCATGAAAGGTTAATATCTGAAAAAGTATAAAAGGGGCAATTGAACACACACACACACACACACAAAAAAAAACACAAAAATAAATATAGCTGCAAGCAACGATGACGGGCCCAAACCCCGGCGCCACCGCCACCCCGGTGGCTTAAGGAAACCTGTGCATGGCGAGCAACATACAATCTCATTTTAATTTAAATCAAACAATGATTTCACACAATATGAGACACTTCCTGTTTCCCCTTTTTTGTCATTATTTTAATCCCTCACCATGGCAACAATGTTCAAAATATCCAATAATCGTTTGCAATTTAGCATCTTCAGTGTCTTTGTTTCATGTTGACTGAGTTTGGTGGCGATTGCATGAATCTCCTATGAGGAGTACATAAAAACTCATATTGAACCCAAAATATCTGACTTCCTTTTGGTTGGAGCTAATGACTGTAAATTATAAAGTTGTCCGGTTTGATGAGAACAATATTTGTACTGAGTTTGGTGACTGTTGGTCGCCAACCCTTGTCCCTGCCCATTTCTAATGCTTTGCCCATGTCTACTGGCCGACAACATGTCTGTCTAGTTTAATGCAATTTGAAGCATGCTAAGAGCCTCAAAAACACCCAAGAATATTATAAAACTTAGATGTGCTGCCATGGCAACAGTATTTAAGATATCAAGAATCCTTTCACAGGTCTATATCTGCCATGTCTTGACATTATTCTGATGAAGTTTGAAGCAAATCAGGTAAAAATAAGGGGCGATTTCAAAGCATTTGAAAGTGACACACTTGCTGCTGCCAACTGGTGGCACTATGACTTTGACTCACAATAGTCACATCCATGTGATCGGCCTTCTTCAATGAACAAACAACTGATGTTTCATCCGAATCAGTCAATGTTAGTTATAACAGAAGTTATAACACACCTCCTGTTTCCCTTTTCTCACCATAAATTCATTCTAGTGCCACAGCCAAACTGTTCAAGATATCAAAAATTTGCTTGCAATTTAGAATCCTCAGTGTCTTGTCTTCATGCTGCCCGAGTCTGGTTGCGATCAGATGAATTCCCTAGGAGGAGTATATCAAATTCCAGAGCATGCATTTTTCAACAACCCTAAATAGCCGACTTCCTGTTGGGCTGGCGTATGACTTAGAGTGCGAAAGTTGTTCGGCTCGGTGAGATCTATAACTGTATGAAGTTTGGTTATTTTAGGTGAAAAGGGGTGCGCTACAGAGCCCCTCAAATACAACCATATAAAAGGGTGTTCCACGGAGCCCCCCATGACAACTTGAGCCTGGCCCTGATGGCCGACGATTCCTACATGTGTGCAAAGTTTCAAGAGTTTTTGAGCATGTAAAGGGACCCAAAAGTGCCCAAAAAGTCGGAAAAAAAATGTACCTAAGGAAAACAATAGGGTCTTCACCCTTTAAGGGCTTTGGCCCTAAAAATCTCCAGTTTATTTCCATACAACAACAATTCATAGTGACTACGACTTTCAAACACCATTTCACAGATGCTTTATAGATTGGAGTGTGCTGATTGTTTACATTCATAACAGCGTGTCTAGATTGAGATAGGAAGAAAAGCATCATTCTTGCTAAAAGCCTTCCGCCTGCATCAGTGCTAATATTTCACAAGAAGCACAGTTCATTCTGACCCCTCGTCCCTGATTTACAGCATCTCCAAATGTCACTATAGCGTCTCACTGCTGCACACATCTTCATCTGTCTGTCTCTCCAGCACTTCTTTCTCTGATTCGCGCTCATTATGGTTGTTGTAGTGGTTTAAATGCTACGGGTCTCATTATTTTTCATTATTTATTCAAATCTGTTTCTAATTTAATAAGAGACTGGATTTACTGTGCGAGTGGAATCTGTCAGTGAGGACTCAAACTAACAAACTGCAGCTGAGGAACATTTTCATGCAATTATATAGACATTTAAAGGCTGTTTCTGAAATCTCCACAGTCAATAAATGATTTAAAGGGATGTTCACCCAAAAATGATCATTTTGTCATTCAAACCTGTATGAGTTTCTTTCTTCTGTGAAACACACAAACCTTTTTAAAAAGTGTAAATACAATGAAAGTCAATGGGGTCCAGTGTTGTTTGGATTTAGGCTTAAATTTACAAAATTTAGGCTTAACTTACTATTCACCATAAAATTTTGAGATGTGACTGTAAGCAAATATTTAATGACTATAGTGCTTATTTTGAGGTATAACTGTAATCACAGCCTACAATTGCTTTATCAAATCAATTGTCTTTCAACTGCTCCATCAGACACCATGATTTTTCTTTCAGTAATCAAATCTCAAACAGAATTTCATGGTGTCAAATTTATTGATTTTGCCAAATCAAATCAACAAGCTAACTAAACAAACAAATAACTAAAGTGTGTACAAGAATATATATCTATTCATGCATATATATATATATATATATATATATATATATATATATATATATATATATATATATATATATATATATATATATATATAATGGCTTTGATTATATAATTGTATATATAAATATATAATTGCTTTCAAATTTTAATTTGAAAGCAATTTTTTGTGGTATGTAGATATAATATATTTAAATATAATTTTACATAAAAGAAATACATAGATATCAACAGAAATGTCTGCATGAACTGATGTTGTATAGAAAAGATTTGTGTGATGATTCTTCAAATATTCTCCACACAAACACAGCAGCATACAGGTTTGTTTGGAATGACAGGAGGATGAGTAAATAATGACACAACTTTCATTCATCCTGCACCCTGCAGAGGTCCTGCATCGCTGGCCAAAAACTCTCTTCCTTCTGCGGTGAATTCCTGCAAGTGCCTTTCATTTTTAAACAATTTCACCATTGCATGACTGAACATATGTTGGGAAGTCAAAATTAGTCTCCATCTCAGTCAGCATCATTATATAAAGAGAGCTGAATGCTAAAGCTGTGTTTTTAGCTTCGTTAGCCCCCGCTTCCATCTTGGCTTCGGCTGCTCTGTAGTTTGACAGTCTGACTTAATTAGAGCCGTCACTCTCCTCAGCACACAGCTAAAAACCGCCCTGACAAAATCCATCAAAAAACTCTTAAAGCCCAGGTTGAAATGATAGAAAAAAGCTCCAGACTCAAGCAACAGGAATAACACATTCATTTAATAGTGATTTTGATCCAGATCAGTGCTGATAGAAATCAAATAAATTTTGATCAGATCGAGTTGAATAATAATGTGCCGTCTCGTATCAGTGAGTTCACATCTTCAATTTACTGTGGCTTTACAGCAGTGCTCATATTATTCAAGAAGTTATCAGGCCCGGCAACTTTTGAAAGGTAGAATATGCTGAGATTCATCTTTCACATTCTAAATTGTCTTTCAGGCCACTATTAACCAAAGTTAAATATTAAAACAGACTTAAAAACATTACCACATTAATATAATTAGATTTTTGTGTTAAACGTGGGATACGTGAGTAATATGATAAAATATGATATAAAAATATGATAATATATATATATATATATATATATATATATATATATATATATATACACATACACTCGTTTTATATACAAATATAGTAAGTAATAATGGCAGTGCTCTAATACTGATCCTAATGGAAAGTGGCCTACTGTTGCTATGGTTACCTCTTCAGTACCAGGTGAAAATACACGTTCTGACTAACTTTTGATGTTACTGAAACATACTGTTTGCTGCATGTACTCCATAAAAAGCCCATATCTTTTTTTTTTCTTTTTTCTCCTGTGGTCCAATTACAATGTCTTTTCCCCCAGAATCATTCATAATTTAGCTTTTCATGACTATGTTCACCTTCTCTGACTCTTACAGGACATCCTTCAAAGATCTCTATAATAATATCTTCTTTGCCTTTGAAAGTTATCGTTGGATCTTTTGTCATTTAGGAATACCAGTATCTGAATGGATGGGCTTGGATAATCATTGTGAAAAAGGTTTTGCTAATGAGTTTCATTAGAAAGTCTTTCTGGACTAGAGGGAGTTTTGAAAGTTGCAATATGTTTTCGTACTCAAAGATGGATGAAATTTTCACAATATGAGCCTTCATATTCAAAACTCCCCAATTATCCCAAAATTCAACAGGGCTCAAACACTCTAAAGATGCGTTTCTGGTATACAGTAGCCTGCAGTAAAAATGTAAAAGTTTACATAGAAAACTAAATAAAAACTGCAAAATAACCATTTATTTCCATGATAGCTGGATTCATATGCGACATAATGAGGTCAGGTGACCATAATTTAGCAACTAAGCTATTTTCTGTTGTGCAAGACTTCCAATTTATTAGCCGCTAAAACTGTCTACCTATTTCAACTTAAAGTGTAACATCACCGATTGTCAAACCGCTTTGCATTGTTACAAAGTCAGAATAAATGTAAATGAACAATGTTTACTCCTTCTCCGTGTTACCTGGACCGAGAAATTTACATTCATTTGTCAGCAAACTTTTGACAGCTCCAGACTACAGATTGTACTTCCACATTTTTGTATACCGGCCATGGACAGTCGGATCGGCGGAGGGTTATTAACATAACAGTTATTGTTCTAACAGTTATGGTTTATCACTGATTGTATCGTACCGTTTGGGCTCAAACACTGTGTTCGTGGTCATCCAGTTTTTCCCTCCCGATGTTCTCTCTGTATTTATTTAAGCCTTTATCCACTGCTTACAATGTGCTGGATTCTTCATTGGAAACCGAAAGTAACTCCCTCCCGCTAAACGTTCACTCTTTGAATTCTTGCACCTGGGAACAATACAAATCAACACCATTATGATTAAAAGTTTGCTAAGAAGTATTTCCTACTAAAACAATTTGACTCTGGTAAGTGTATCCATAGCAGACTGGTGGGAGTGGCCTTTAGAGGCAACATGTCCAGTGCATTATGGGTGTTGGAGTTTTCCTACCTATTTGAGACAAGGGAAGACAACAGCCTCTGTTTTCTGTAGTCAGGTAGCACTAATTTTAAAATATTTGCGCCTTTCTACTGTACAGGCAGCCAAGTTTTACGGAAAGCCCATTTTGCAAGCGGTGAAGTAGCCCTTTAAAAACTTAAATTTTTAAGTACAATCAAATTGGCTATACAAGTCATTTCAACTTATATTATGTTAATCAAGTTGAATCTTGTATAGCTTAAATTATTATTAAACCAGTGTGTGTTTATGAATATGATAATGAATTAAAATAATTTGATAAATACCAGTATGCAATAATCAATTTTGTACAGGTAAAATAACTAGAAGCGAATGACACCGAAAGCCTTGCACACTCCAGGTGTAAATGGCTAAAAATAAGTGGATAGTTTAAAAATTATCATCATTGCTTAATGTTCTCTGTTTTACTTTCTATTCTTAAAAAAGGGTGCACAGTAGCACAGTAGTCTTTCCCTCCAAACACAGTCTGTTTTTTTCTTTCACGACAGCTTCTTCTGCCTGGAGGATTCTGGCTTTACTCCGTTGAAGCTCAACCGCTGCCAAAAAGCATCCGTTTCCTTTTAGCCGTGTCATTATTCGCATGTAAAGGTAAATAATGAAGGTTTTTCCTCTGAGGAAGTGCTGCGCTGCTCTCATTTTGTTTACGCGCCGCAACACAGCGGAATGAAACTCGGTTAATTATTAATGTTCCTGAAAAATGAAAGTTCTGGCGACATCACCCTCATTTCCCAAGCGCCTTGTTAGTTTGGATAATGTTATTAGGTCTTGGCACCGCTCTGCATTACATTAAAACAATCTTATGCACACATACTTCAGTTTCTATAATGCTTGAAGAACCATCGAGCCAAGGCCCAAAGATTAAATATTACAACTAGAGTCAATAGTTTGACCATGACAACTTTTCTATGACAGAATAACATCTGCAGTTTTAATTAATTAATGTTAACATTTAATGGATAGATGCTTCAAGTGGGTGTAAATATTCTGCATATGTAACTTCACACCTTAATTAAGATGTTCAAATGCTGTTTTTTTAATGAGGTGGTTTGTTTACCTCACACTAATGGTGTATCTGTTTATTGCTCCGGAGCTGTAAATAGCTTTTGAATAATCCCATAAATGCAAAACCTCATGAATGATAGCAGGCGAGGTCACGAGAAGGTTTTCTCAATAGTGTTCAATTAAGCAAGCCTTAAAGGAATCATCCACTCAATTTTGTAATAATTTGTTGTTCTAAACCTGTACAACTTACTTAACTCCTTGATTTCAGGCAGCATTTCAGAGATGCTGTTTTACACACAATGAAGTAGATTCTGGTTTTTACTGCCAAGATCCAAAAAGTTTGAATATGCTGAAATGCACATAAGATTGGAGAGCTACAGCTTTGTATGCCTTCAAAAGACCTGGAATATATAGCATACAAAGTTAGACATAGGGGCTATTTTTATGTTTATTTCTGGTGTTTTTATTTATTTTTTTGCAGTTCTTGGAGCTTGTAAAATTCAATATATACACTCAAAAAATATTTAGGCCTAAATTAAATTTCCATGCATTTAGATTACACAGTTTTAATATAAACTAATACACTTAAAGGAGTCGTGACATGAGAAATCAAATTTGTCTTGATCTTTTGACGTACACAAAGCTCTTTGTACCATTAAAACATCCTGCAAGTTTCAGCTTAAAACGTCCTCCTCGTTATAAACAAAGCATTTATTTATTCAAGCTCCAAAAATGGCTTGTTTTGATATTGCGGGATCTGTGACATCACATGGGCAAATACATTTGCATATGGCATTGACGGATAGTTATACATCATCACACCATAGACCCAGTTCTTTTTACGTTCACACTGTCCCTGAAATAGGATCTTTTTTGGTCCACTCAAGTAGGAATGTGGTCTCAGACCTCTTTGTGTTCATAGTGTTGCTTTGTCCAGTTCAGTGTTTTATGGCTTGACCCTATAGCCTTCAAAATTTGATCCCATTCACTTACATTGTATGTGCCTTACTAAACAAGACATTTGTTTGTAAATATTATTATTATTATTAATTATTATTTTTTAAAACAACATTGCTACAAATGCTTTTGAATCAGCTTAAAGTTCTTAAAATGAAAATTCTGTCATTAATTACTCACCCTCATTGTTATTCCACACACGTAAGACCTTCGTTTATCTTCGGAACACAAATTAGACAGAAAGATATTTTTGATGAAATCCAAGAGTTTTTTTATACTAAGCTGGCGTTTTAGAACCTGGAAGCGCTGCAACATAAATAGCGTTGCAGAATGACGGGAGAGATGAATTTGTTGAATAAAGTTGTTATTTTTGTTTTGTTTTTGCACAGCAAAAATATTCTCTTCGCTTCAAGATTAAGACTGAACCACTGTTGTCACATTGACTATTTTAAAGATGGTTTTACTACTTTTCTGGACCTTGAATGTGGTAATTTCGTTGCTTTCATTGGAGGATAAAACAAAAAACTCTTGGATTTCATCAAAAAAAATCTTAATTTGTGTTCTGAAGATGAACGGAGGTCTTATGGGTGTGGGAAGACATGGGAACAGGTTTATAAAACAGGTTTATCAATCAATCACTCCAATGTGTTTAAAAATCACATATTTTGACCTACTGAATATTGCTTGTTACACAGCTAGACATATTTTAAACAGTAAAATGCAATTGTTTTCATAATGAACAGATCTGTGCTGATTCTGAGCAATTTGAATAAATGCATTTTTAAAAAAATAAATAAATACATTCAAATAGATGCAAACCGTCATTTATAAACTGTACCATGATTTTGAGAGCAGAAATCCTACCTGTTTAATTTATGCATGACTACGTTTATTAGTTTATGTTAAAACGGTGTAATCCAAATGCATGGAAATTTTATATGACATTCAGGTTTGAAACAACATGAGGGTGAGTAAATTATCACAGAAATAAAACAGGTTTAGGTTAAATAGTCTTTTAAAAGAAGGGCAGCAAATCAAATATACTCACTATTGGAAAACTGTCAACACAACCATGTTCAGCCAAAACCCATTAAATGTGAAAATAAAGTGAGAACTTTGGGGTCACAAAGCACATACAAACTCCTGGTGTATAATATTACATACATGACTCATACTGAATTATGAAAAACTACTTGAAACACAATTTGATCAGCATTCTAATTCTATAATGTTCAGATTATAATTATATAATTTGGACATTTCAGAGTTTGATTTTTCAAGCCTGAGGCTCCAAAAATGGCCAGAAACTGTTTTCTCCCCATGTCAACACAAGCAGCATGAATCTGGCAACGGAGATATGCAAGCTTTTGTTTCTCACACGCGTCATTTCAGATGCACAGGACAAACCCTCCAGCTGGCTGTCAGAGCGCTGACGCTGCTCTGAGACATTTATATAAGATAAACATTGATTTGCTCAGTCGCAACCTATTCAAGATGAGTAGCTGTGCAAGCCCACATAACCCATGTAACATTAATCACCAAACACTTAAAGGAACAGTTTTCCAATCAAATAACAACATCTCTACTACATCGATCAAACACAACCCAGGATCATTGGGAAAACATGCCTGTGGCGTCATTTCTGCAAATTGCAAAATAATATTATGTTGTTTCTGGAGTGTTCTGCCACACTTTTAAAGTGAAATGTCCATTTAGTTGCACTAAAGGCACATTCAGTTAGTTTTATCCCAAACAGATGAACGTGAATTATGTGATTATAATGAAACTGAACGCACGTCTGTATACTGTATCGGCGTAGACAGTGTCAGTGATTATAATGACTTCAGAAACTGAACACACATCTGTATACTGTATCAGCGTAGACGGCGTCAGTGATTATTAATGACTTCAGAAACTGAACGCACATCTGTATACTGTATCAGCGTAGACAGTGTCAGTCATTATAATGACTTCAGAAACTGAATGCGCATCTGTATATTGTATCAGTGTAGACAGCGTCAGCCATTATAATGACTTCTATTTGCTTTTGACGTGACGCTTACATCCAGTGAAGGCAAATGTCAGATGTAAGAGACTGAACGTCAGTGGGCGGGGCCTATGGTGCGATGATGTATAGCTATCCGTTAATGTCATATGCAAATGTGCAAATGTGACGTCACATGTCCCGCAATATCAAAACGAGCTGTTTTTGGAGCTTGATTAAATAAATGTTTTGTTTATAATCAGGAGTTTTAATAATACCTCTTATATGTCAAAGGATCAAGGCAAATTTGATTTCTCATGTCAAGACCCCTTTAAACCTAGACAGATATATGGAACAAGGCAGTTGCTAGGGTGTTCGCTAATAAGTAGTTACTAAGACAGACATACAGACAGAATCATTATTCAAAACAGCATCTTGTTATGAATATGCATGATTTAAAAGTGATCCATTTGCCAGGCACACTACATACACATCAGGGTTAGACTTAAAGGGTTAGTTCACCCAAAAATGAAAATAATGTCATTTAATCTTCAGAACGCAAATTAAGATATTTTTGTTGAAATCCGATGGCTCAGTGAGGCCTGCATAGCCAGCAATGACATTTCCTCTCTCAAGATCCGTTAATGTACTAAAAACATATTTAAATCAGTTCATGTGAGTACAGTGGTTCAATATTAATATTATAAAGCGACGAGAATATTTTTGGTGTGCCAAAAAAACAAAATAATGACTTATTTAGTGATGGCCGATTTTAAAACACTGCTTCATGAAGCTTCGGAGCGTTATGAATCAGCGGTTCGGAACGCCAAAGTCACGTGATTTCAGCAGTTTGGCGGTTTGACATGTGATCCGAATCATGATTCGACAAGGTGATTCATAACACTCCGAAGCTTCCTGAAGCAGTGTTTTGAAATCGGCCATCAATATATGTCGTTATTTTTATTTATTTTTTGACGCACCAAAAATATTCTCGTCGCTTTATAATATTAATATTGAACCACTGTACTCACATGAACTGATTTAAATATTAGTTTTTAGTACATTAATGGATCTTGACAGAGGAAATGTCATTGCTGGCTATGCAGGCCTCACTGAGCCATTAGATTTCAACAAAAATATCTTAATTTGTGTTTCGAAGATGAATGAAGGTCTTACGGGTGAGTAATAAATGACGAATTTTCATTTTTGGGTGAACTAACCCTTTAAAATGTCTCTAAAATTGAGATGTGCCCACCATCAAAACACCCTAGATGGGATTCAAGAATTGGGATCTGAGTCTCTCTCGACTCATCCAAACATGACATGTGTCTTCTCACCAGCGACAGAGTCACGCCTTTAGTGGTGAAACGAACCACCTGCTGACATCAGAGTTAATCAAAGCTGACGGGTGACACCATCATTAAACATCTGCTAAATCAATCAATCTATGATGCTTTGGTATCCCAATTGTCACAGACCCGCCAGGCTCTTCCATCAGCCAATCACAACGCACTCCCTCACCAGAGTTCTAAACACACACACCTGATCCCCATCATCATGCACTCACAGTAGATACTTAAGCACAGCACTCACCTCAGTTCACGGTCCAGTCTCGTTTGAAACAAGGACTCTTACTCCTATGCTCCTGCATCATGTGAATACTTACCTACTCCACTCCAGTGATCTTTCTCGTCTTCGTGCTTATTGTCTGCGTGAGTGTATCCCTATCGTTCCTGTGTGTTACAGCCATCTCTGCACCCTCCATCGCCCACGAGTCATCCACCTGCAAGAAAAGGACAGTATTATCTATTCAGTTAACTTTCTAAATAATCTACATCTCCGTTACTCACCTGATCATCTGTCATTGCAACGCTGTTTGTCAATAAACTCTCTCATCTTTACCAATCTGTTGTCTCCTACTCTTCTGTCCGTGACACCAATCAGGAAACAGGGATTTATAACATCTGGGAAGAAAAATTACTGGGTGGGGTTTTATACTTTGGGACATGAAAAAAATAAAAATAAATTAATAAAGAGTTGAATATGTTGGGATCAAAAATAAATGAACGAACAAACAAATATTGTTGTATTTGTTGGGGAAAAGTCAAATTGAATAATTTGGGACTTTTATGCTTTTTTCTCCAAAAGCATAAAAGTCCCAAAACCACCAATAAATAAATAAATAAAAATAATGAAGTGTCTTTTGCCCTGCTGTACCCTAATATTATTATGGTAACACTTTAGTATAGGTAACATGTATTCACTGTTACATTCACCATCTCGTCCTGTTTGTTTTTAACTGTCACTTGCTTCTTTGTTTTCAGTTCCCGCCACTCATCATTCACCATGGACACTGATTACACTCACAGCTGTTTGTCATTCATATTGTGTATTTAAGTTCCTCCCTGTCCTCAGTTCAGTGTCCGGTATTGTTAACGTTACGTGTGTTTGCTGCTACCTGCTTCTTCCTTGAGATTAAACTACTTTATGTTACTCATATCTTCGTTCCTCGTCTTCCTTGGAGTGCTACTGTAACAGAATACCGGACCAAGACCGAAAATGGCATACGCCAAAAAGTTCGCGCTCAGGAGAGCCACGATTTTTCTTTGTTCACAAAGAACTTTATTAATGTTGCACTTTCCTGCCCCTACGACGACGAGACCCTGAAGTCGTTGTTCTGGATCGGGGCCAACTACCATCATCCCATGGACCTCCCAGACACCTCCGGACTCAGCTGGATGGAAGCCATCATTAGGTGTCTGGAGAGTGTCCGTCCCCGATCCAGAGCCCGTATCTTCTCCACGGACCGCGGAGTACTCGTGCGAGCCCCTCGCAGACGGCGAGTATCCACCGGCAACGACAGGTCAACCAGATCCCGCCACCGACCTCATCGCTCCATCTCGGCCTGTCGACCTGCCAGCTCCATCCAGGCTCCTCCCATCTGCGGTTCCACCGGAGACCCTCCACTGACGGCTCCTCCGAACTCCCTCGTCCGGCCGGCTCCCCCTTGGTCAGTCGTCCCTCCTCTTCCGCCACAGACTTACGGGACGTCCGTTACCCTCCGTCCCTCCACCCCTTCAGCTACAGAGGGCTCCTCCTTCCCTTCGGGATCACCTCTGTCCTCAGTCGCACCGGCGTCACCGCAGCCCTCTTGATCTCCAGCTCCACCTCAGCCAGTCGTCGCGGGAGTTCGCCAGCTCTCCGTCTGCGCCCCGGAATCCACCTGCCGAGTCTCCGTCGGTCGTCCCCCAGATGCCGTCAGTCCGCCCTACATCATCTGGACTCCACCCATCGTCAACTCGGCCGTGGACTGTTGGCTCTGGGGAGCTCTGGGTCTGTGCCATCGGTCGTCCACCACCAACGCCGCCAGGGGATCGTCGTCCTCCCTTCATCACTCCGTCACCGTCACTCCGTCCACCTCCAGAACCCCCTCCGGCCCTCCCTCAGATGTTCCTTCAAGGCGCGAGGACGCGCCTCGCCGGAGGGGGGAGCTAATGTTACATTCACCGTCTCGTCCTGTTTGTTTTTGACTGTCACGTGCTTCTTTGTTTTCAGTTCCCGCCACTCATCATTCACCATGGACACTGATTACACTCACAGCTGTTTGTCATTCATATTGTGTATTTAAGTTCCTCCCTGTCCTCAGTTCAGTGTCCGGTATTGTTAACGTTACGTGTGTTTGCTGCTACCTGCTTCTTCCTTGAGATTAAACTACTTTATGTTACTCATATCTTCGTTCCTCGTCTTCCTTGGAGTGCTACTGTAACATTCACATATTAACTACGACTTTTCCCTCAATAAACTCCTAATTTACTGCTTATTAATAATTAGTAAGTTAGTTGGTAAGTTTAGGTATTGGGTAGGATTAAGAATGTAGAATAAGGTCATGCAGAATAAGGCATCAATATGTGCTTATTAATTATTAATAAACAGCCAATATTCTAGTAATATGCATGCTAATAAGCAACTAGTTAAAAGACCCTAAAATGAAGTGTTACTATTATTTATTGGCTGGTATATAGAAAGATACATTTCTAATTTCAGCATATATAACACACAATTGATCAAATTGTGTTCGCTGCAAATTTATGACAGCAGTAAGCCACTGTAGGCTGTGAGTAAGAGTGATTTTACCATGGTAAAATGATTGTAACACACAACCTCTTGCTTTCACAAAACAATAACCTGTTCCGGTCCATCATTTGCAAGTATATTTAACACCTAACGGCGTGTTCGTATGTCACTGCGTGTGTCTATGCATGCGCATTAGCATGTGTGTGTGTTTGCAAGGATCACAGCAGGTTAATCGAATTCTCGTCTGTGCTGTATGATAATGAGCAGCACAGCAGCAACATACACTCATCAGTCCTGGCAGGTGTCACCAGCAATGAATCAACCCATGAGTCTGTGTGCGTGGGAGAGAGAGGGACATACCTGAGTCACACGTTCTCCGAGCTCATATAAGGACCTGTTCATTGGTATTACTCAGACACCAAACAATTAATCCAAATAAGACACAAATCCCCTGACAGACACTTGTCATATTAATGCCTCGTATCACTGCAACTACAGCGATTACCACCGTATGAAACACTGTCCGGCACAATGTAACACAGTCCAATGTAATATATTGGTGCATTTTAATATGTAAATATCTGCTTTTGGTAATTACTTGCAATTTATTCTTTGCTTATGTAAATTAGCAGGAAATGTTTACAGAGGAGGTTGTTCAGGTATTGAGTTGTTTAATCTTAATGCAGCTGTTGTGTATAATTTCTGTGTCACAGGCGGTAACAAACAAACACTGAAAAAACAACATTTAAATTTGCATTTGGTTCTTGCTCCTTTTCAATGTGGGATTTTTTCCACCTGTCTTAGGATTTTAAAATGTTGCATTGTCACTAAATAAAGTAGCAGCACACCTCTTGGAGATTGCAAAGGGTTCCTCTATTTGCATACAGTGTATTTTCGGCCTAAAACTAAAAATTTAACCCAGTGGTCTGGAATCTATGGCACACGAGCCAGTGTATGGCCTTTCACCAACATATGATCTTTAAAAACTTGGGGTACATTTACATAACAATAATGTACTAAAACGGAAACGTTTTTCCTTCGAGTTTTTGAAAAGTTTCGCTTACAGATGAAAATGTTGTCAAAAAGATTCCTGCTCACACAGATCCATGAAAACAACTAAAAATGTTGTAATCTGCTGCCAAGCCAGTAGATGGCGATGTCACTTTGTAAAGAAACACTTTGCGCCTGTAGATGGAACACGTAATACACATGCGCCGGACATCACCGTATTCACAAATTCACATTTTTGTAGTTTACACGGAGACGATAACGCTATCGTTTTCAAAAACATGCACAGCGAAACCCATAAGTTCACATTTTCAGGTCCCCAAAATGCCGTTGTTGTGTAAACAAACGGCCAAAATGCATAAAAACGTTTCAGTTTTTAGTTGAAAACGGTGTCATGTAAACGCCCCCTTAGACACATCACTACAGATCAGTTTCCTGCAGAAAACACAAAGTCAATTGCAGTTGTACAGCCTACCAAAGATAATGAAAAGTCACTTTACAATAATATTTTTTTTAGTTGTTCCAACCAAAGTGCTGTGCTGTATTACAAACCACATCCATACTGGCTGGGTGTGGATCGGCACGGAATGGAACTGTTAAACAACGAGAACAGTTTGGCTCGACGGTGGAAAAGCAGATAGAGACTGAATGTGAATGTGAATCTGAATCGTCTCTGTAAGTTACTGAAACCACTCATGAAAACATGCCGCAGACACGAGAGACACGCTTCTGTGCAGTGAGGAGCGGTTGAAGTTTAACCCATAATTTCCCCTTCAAAGGACTGATGTCATCTACCATTAGATTTCTGTAATGTCTGGAGTCTAAACGCACTGCTGAACAGACAAACGGCAAGGCCAGTGAACAAAGATCAAAGACATCCCGGCATGCCCTGCTCATGTGAAATTCTGATTTTCAGTGAGCCAACCTGTCCATTTCACCCTTACTCAAGTCAAATTTATTTATATAGGGCTTTTCACAATACACACTGTTTCAAAGCAGCAAATCATGATGTTAATGCTTAAAATATCTTAATATCTTCATGCCTTACAGTCGCATTTAGCAGATTAGAGCTGGACGATAATATAGTTTACGTTTTATAAACAATCACGCAGTTGAGATTTGCTATATGGTATATTTCGCTTTACATGTACACAGTATGTATGCCGATAAAGTTGGACCTATATTAATCTTGAGTTATGTGATAATATAGTTACATTTTGTTATAACATCAACAATCAAGCAGCTCAACTACTGTGAGCGGTCGGTTCAACTCGCTCACCCCGCTGACGCAAGCACACAACACTTTGTCAGACGTTCTCTGCTGTTTGGAGTCCTTCTGTTTGTTTTACAGTTGTGATGCACTTTTCGTTTCAGCTCTGACAAGGATGAATGAGCAGTCGTATCACTGACGGATTGCTTTCGGTTGAACAGACAGAGACACAGAGACAGAAGTCAGAGCGTTGTGTTTCTAACGCACGTCTGTTACCCAGAGCTGTCAAACACACACTGCATGTCCATGACTGAGATCTGGACTCTACCCAACTGAGAATTTATGACCATCCTCATGATCATAATGCAACCTGACTGAGTTGGAGCTGTTGTGGAAAGAAAAATAAGGAAAAACTGCAGTGACTGGATGTGCAAAGCTGATAAAGACTCAAGGCTGTAAATACTGCCAAAGTCGATTTTAAACATTTTTATTATATAACATGGAGGGTTGCATTCAGGTTGAATTCATACAGACAGAAGTCAAAAGGCATAACAGAGAGCTAATGCATGTCAGTAGAGCATGGCACAAGTTTGCAATGCCTGGACTGATAAAATGTAAACCTTAAATGCAATGTACAGTAAGTCACTTAGGATAGAAGGGTCTACAAAATGCATAAATGTAAAAGAAACCTATAATAGAATTATTATATGAATAATATTTCCAGTTGTACAGTTTTGTCAGATTTGGCTCAGTCATTTCTGGGAGCAATTTATTCTTAAACTCCAGCTAATTAAACAAATAAATCAGTAAATGCCATGCAAATTAAAAAATGCCAAATTACTTTTATGAAAACTCCCACCTGAATTTCATTTATGAATAAATGTAACATTAAAAAGATTTTTTTGTCAAGCTTTCACCATATTTTGCTGATAAACTGGAATGTCACTATAGGGCAGTGTTGACCCTTCGCTTAACCTCACCTTAAAAACATTACTGACCAAACTTTCAGATTTCATTCAGACAGAACTGCTGAATTACAAAAAAAGTTACTTTGCTGTATAATTATATATATGGATGGAGGGAGGGAGGAATGGAAGGAGATATGGATGGAAGGATGAAGGATGGATTGATGAAGGGAGGGATGGAAGGAGGTATGGATGAAGGGATAGAGGATGAATGGATGGTAGAGTTGTCTGAGTTAGCAACAGTAACCAATGTGGGTTTGGGGACTTTTTTAAACATTTTTTTAAAGGAATAGCAACGATAAAGGTGCAGTAGGTGTTCAGGGAATATGCTAACTTTAGCCTGCTAGCATTGAAAGTGTATAGGTGCGTCCCAATTCGCGTACTTATGCACTATTCTATGACGTTTTTAAGTATAAATAGTGCAAGTAGTGCCTTCACACTGAAAATTCCAAAAAGAAAAAGTAGCTACACTTTAAATACCCGGATGATGCACTAAATTAATGGAAAAAACAAAGTGTGGAATGTTGGACACTTCATGCACTCAACTATCACAGCTTTAATTACGTAGTGGAGGGGAAGGGGCTGTCAGACTCCGATGTCAAATGACAAAATAACCTTATACAATCCACACACTATATGGATGAGTACATAGTGCATAAGTACATAGTGTATAAGTGCATAGTGCGTCATTTGGGACACAACTTATGTGAACGCGCACAGACCAGAAGCGAGACAACCAGAGACAGCAGTCTTGTTCGATTTCATGTGGCGCCACAAAGATTGGCTGCCTGACAAAAGCAATGCATTCTGGTTAGAAAATTTGTCCGACTTTGATCGACGCTGTAGCCGCCTTACGATCACATGTGCCATCAAAGTACCGCAAGAGCAAAACGAGACCAGCCGCCTAGGTCAGGTGCTGCAGTTGCTCAAAATCGGTGTGAAAGCCTTGATGACGGCACACTTTATTCTCATTGGTCAGATTCAGTGACGATGTGTGTTGTGTGTTTTTTCATAGATAATTTCCTGTATTTAACCAATCTGTGGATGTTGTAGTTTGCTACAACTGGCAGATCTTGCCAGCTGGTGGCAGGCTAGTGTAGTTACAATCCATGCACCAAAGCTGTAGATGTTGTAGTTTGCACATAACTTTGAAAACATAACAGTAGTTTCCGATTAGACATTGGTGCTGCTGTCGTTGAGCTAATTAGTAAAGGTACACACTGCATAAGCTACATTATGTGTTACTATCAAAAAACATCAAAATCGAATTATACCATGTACCTACCTGTCCAAAAGAAATACTGCAACCATGGCATCATCTTTCAGACCCTCTGACTCCCACAGTTTTCTATTAATTTGGGGTTTTAGCTCTATTATGATCCAGGCTTTTTTCTTTTTTTTCGATGAACCCCTTCTAAAACTGTCTTTCTTTTGGTCGATACTTTTCCATTGCCACTTGTTGTCGGTTCAGAAGGAAAATTAGGTTGTTGCTGTATGCCTGTCATTCTTGTGCTGACACTGCACAGCGTACAAGAAAAGATGTAACATTTTATGGTCCTACACCTTCCACGGTTAATATATATTTATAAAAATACATTTAGACCGCTTAACATAGTGATTGCTATCAGGATATGAGGAGACTTTCAACCAGCATGACAAAAAAGGAGGAGAATCACCCATTGCACCTTTAATATTGCAATGTATTATTCCAGTGTCCATCCAAACATAAAAAAAGTATGTGTATGAATGTCTATGAATACTAATGACAATCACCATGGCTCACAGCATTGAACTTCTTGACTCTGCATGCATGCACATACACACACCTCCAGCACACACAGAGGGTCCTAATTGGTTTATCATTTAAGTATTTTGGCACAGAAGTGGGGCATATCTAAGCTCTCCATGAAATTGAAAATTCATATAATAGAAGGCAATCATCGCTCATGTGCACGTCTGTGGGTTCAAACTTCAAAGGACAGACAAATATTCTGAGGGTTTTTAAGAGACTCTTCAAAAGGCCGGTCAGCCATTTCCAAGCCCAGTATAGCAGAGAAATGCTAGCTTTAAAGGTGAACACTGTGAGCTATTAGCTTTAAAGTTGAGCTCTGTCAAATGACATTCGGTGCAGAAAGTTCCTGCTTAACAGAACTATAAGTCTGCCCAAATTCTTACAAGAAATAGTTTTGCAGAGTGCAGCACACAATCCAACAGAGCACATCAGGAATACACAAATTTTAATCTGAAGCATAGCCTTGACCTCATTGTCGCCTGTAATGTCCTTTAGGCCAAACACACACTACAAGACAGAAGCTTGTCGCCCTGAGCACATTCAAAGACTGAATACAGCAGTCAATCCTGCTTTAAAATGTTACATACCATTACATTCACACACATAGCTGTAAACAAGAGTGACAACCGCAAGGTTACAGTTGGGTTACTACCGCAAGGTTATACATTTTATTCAGACGGAGCTGTTGAATTATACAAGATATAATGATGTGCACTGATAAATCATTTATAATAAACACTGCAATATAACTTAAAGGGGTCATGAATTGAGAAATTAACTTTTCCTTGAGCATTTGATATATAAGAGGTCATTGTACTATAAGAATATCCTGTAAGTTTCAGAACTGAAAACTTCCTTGTTAGTCCAATAAAAGCTTTTATTGACACTAGACCCAGAGAACGAATGATCCTGGAATGTGCCTATCTATAGATAGGTAAATTATAAGAAAGCGATCAAAGAACGCTCCCTTTGCCATCGCTGGAGCTGTCAATCAAATCAATCAAGTAACTCGCGCCAAAACTCACGTTTTATACAACGAATCTCTTAGTTACATCGAGTTTGCACTGTTAGTTGCGATGAAAGCATTCGTTAGTGTGCAGAAATTGAGTTACAATGATGAGATCACTGCATTCATGCGCTCAACAAATGTCTGTGATCGACTACAATGTTCATCACTGCAACCTTTCATGCCACGATCTAAACATAACGCCATAGATCTAAATGTAATGATTAGTTAACCTTGAGAGCTGTAAAAGTTTTCGAGAGAGTAATACTTTTGCTATTTCAAATGGAAAGATGTTAGCCAATCACAGCAGTGGGCGTTTACACTGAAGTCTCAGTTTTGACAATTTTTGATGTAAAAAGTTATAAGTTATAATTATAAGTGTACCCCAGGAAACATTATAAAACAATAAAACATCACATGACCTCTTTTAAAAATATTAGGGCTGGGACAATACACTGATTCTTGAATCTGGATCGATCATGATATTTTCTCTCTTGATTAAATTCTGAGCAGATGGCGCTCTAGGCTAGTTTTTAACCACACACTCAAATGCTCACGAAGAAGAGCGCTGGAGAACAATTGTGCGTTCGGCTGAGTCATATAAGTGGTTACTTGCAACTTGGCCAAGAATGCTTTTATAATGTGAGATTAATGTAAACACAGCCCACTGCGAATACCCTTGTAATTCGCTTCAATTCCCTTTTTATACTTTATGAATGATTAGTTTAGGTTTAAGTGGTGTGTGTAAAGGAACTGGGAGCAAGCAGAGTAACGTTACATGTGTTTCTAAAGCACGTGGTGCCATTCGAGAGAGAACCGCGATACATTCGGAAAATATCAGAATCATTCCAGATTCATTGTATCATGAATCTATAATCAATTTATTGTCCCAACCCTAAAAAAATATCATCCATTTTGATGATATGGTCGTCGGCGTGCCAATCAAGAGAACCAGCAATTCCCCTCGGAGTTTGTTTACATTTACATTTACGTTTGCTGTACTGTCAGACTCATTGTTCATCCTTATAATACGCCATTTTAAGATATAAGACTTCAGCTTTGATATGTGTTAACTCATGTATGATAATACAATAAATGTTTCAGAGATATATCTACATTAAATCTTATGTAGAAAATGTAATAAAACTGCATACCTGTTCTGTCATGCGAGCTGAGGTAAATGTGTCATGCCAAGCGTTCGGGAACAAAATCCATTGGAGTTCATGATCCAAACGTGATGGGGAATATTAATAGATAAGTTCTCTTATCATCTTTATCATTTATGAATATTTTTAACTATAAACTGCGCGTTCAGCGATCAAGCACGCGGTTTAATTATGATTCATTCATACGCACAGCCGCTCTCGCGCTACCAGCCAAGAAGCACGATTTTATGACATGTGCAAAGCATGTTTGTAATTTTTTTTTTTTTATTTATTATTATTATTATTATTATTATTATTATTATTATTATTTTAAATATGTGATGTTTTATTGTGAAACCATATCATTTTGTCACAGGAAACTGAGGTATCAGTGTCCCGATGTTTAGTGGAGGGCCTTGCTAGTGCATGAATTTGTGTTCATCATACTGATTCAGGATCAGCTTGCTTGGCTTTTGCAGTAATGGGGGAGGGACATGCTCATTGTAGAGAATTTTTGATTGGACGAAAGTCTGTGTAGTGCAGGTTGAGTCATAAATATGTTCGTCATTTTTTTTTTTTTTTTTTAAGCATTTTCTTAAATTTCTTTGGTACATTTGCATATAGATGGCTTCAGAGCAATAGTCATGGACTAATAGCCACAAAACTCAAAATCTGATTTCATTTTGATTTTGAATTCGATGATGAGTGGAAACATTTTGGTACTTCCACACTATTAAAATATTTTATCTGTCAATTCCAGACCAGAGCATTCATTAACTCATGAATTTGTTTACTAATAATAAATAAATAAACTCTCCAATGTGTTTTGCTAATGGAAACTGACAGTGGAGCTTCAGCTGGAGCGAAATGAGGAAATCGTCTTTTCTCAGGTGCTGGTGGAATCAATCAACTCATCGATCTGGTTCCAGGATTTAGGGGAAAAAGGGGGGATTCTTTGCTATTCCTGATTTTACCTGCCAACACGTTGGTAGACAAGACACATGAAAGCGCTCACCTGCCCAACATGTGGCAGTGCAGTGGTTTTGAGCTTCGGTTTTGTTGATCTAATTGCTTTCTGTGAGATAAAAGCCTTAAAGCTGTCGCTCTGAAATGGCAAAGCTAATGAAGCTATTGATTAACCTGTCTTGTCACAAGCTTGACTTTTCAGTGTCTATCTCTTCTATGTCCTTTCCATCTGTGGTTTCTCTCTCACACACACACACACACAAAATGAATTCAGAGCAGTCAAACAGGTGCTGAAGTCTCTGTTTGGGCTGAAAGTGTTGAACAGATCTGATGCTGTCTTCAAGTCACGTCGGGATGATTTGAGATAAGTGCACAAACGCCACCACACTCTCATAATTACCAGTAGGAAACTCTGCATTTACTTTGAGCCTTGACTTTCCATGTTAGCGGCGTGTCAATTAAAACATTTATGGTGGAAGGTAATTGCTGTTAGTTTCTCCAGGTGTTATAGACCGCCTGGGCATGTATGACAACTGCGTTTCCCATCATCCTCTGTGGAAACACTAGAATATTCATGAAGATTTTTTGTTTGGTGATAAAATCACCAAAATCATCATCACAAATTCTAATGGGAACTTAGTAGGAGGACTTGAAGGCATTATTCATTAGTTTCAAATCCATCCACAGATCTTTAGACTGGCCTCCATTGACATTCTCTGGACCTTTAACGTATTTTATACTTCCAGTGTGCTGACACACTGACTCGCCTGAAACAGTTATTGAGTTGAGTTGCATTATTTATGTGTTCACTGAAAAACACACATTTAACTGTTAACATTGCAGGACATTATAGATCTTCATGCGTATACATTGGACTTACACTGAAAGGTCTGTGGATACCCTATTATAACTACTCTTCAAGTCAATGGTTTTAAAATGTAGTGCTCTGCAAGTAGAGTTGGGTTGACTATCGATTTTCCCAATTCTAATCGAACTTCATTTTGATGAACCGATATTGATTTAATCTCTTCCTCTTTACTACTAGTTATAGCACTAAATGAACATCAGAAATATTATTGAACGATATTGCTTACTCAGCGTTTCAAAGACGTCACTGAAACATTTTGTAAACATTTTTATTAATCTGGATTTCTCAAAACTTATAAAATAAAGTCTCAAAAAGGTGCAGTCGAACACAAAAGACACGATTTTTGTGAGTAAATGATGACTTAATTTCCATTTTAGGCTAAACTTTAATAGTCTGAACCTTTATTAATTGGTTCCCTGTACAGCATCATTTGAGAAATATTTTTTTCCTTAATAGAAATAGACATGTACTGTACCTGATGTTCAGTATCCAAATTAATCAATATTGAATCTGAATTGAATCAAATCAAAAAAGCATGATGGAGCTAGCAGGTAGTGTATAGTGACTTTCACAATAATATTGGTTATTTTTCTAATTTATTGGCATTGGTTGACATTGAATATGCTCATTTTTGCTTCATGCTCAAGTTATTGACAACATTATTATTGCTATACTTGTTCTTCCATAGAACATCTACAAGTCATACAGCATACATGTCTTTTAGACGCATATTTGGTTGGAAATTCACTAAAATAAGTGGCCGATCCAATTCCGGAGGTGCCAGATTCAGATCCGTCTTGTTCTGGCACAAATTAAGCCCCGTTTCACACAAACTGAGAGAGCTAGTGAAACACCTGCTGCCTGATTCGTCCTCATAAAGTTCTTCAGGGGCTTTAAGGCCATGTGAAAGTCTCCTCATCATTTGCTATTCATCGCTCTTGTGTTGTGTGTCTCAAAGAACAGAATTCAATTACGATCGTGCTTTCTCAGGGTCACATCTTCATTTCTCACCATATCTAAGACTTCGGATGTAATTTGGCAATGAATGATGATGAATATAAAAGTTTAGAAAAACTGTCGTGTGGCCCTGAGATTTGAAAAGTTCTGCTGTTGCCAAGTTTCTTTTGGCACTTAAATCAGTTAATTAAAGCAGAAATACAAGTCAGACTGACATATTGAAGCGTTATGATCAAAATTAATGCATTTCTGAATGTAAATTTTTGCCATTTTTGACTGATTCTTGAGGTGCTATATGGTTGTTTGGAGATTTTAAATATTTTTCACTATAGGCTCTTCAGATCAGTGTTTTGGTTTCTGGGTTCTTTAAAGCATCTTATGTTTTAAGGAATGGCAAATGGTTTGTGTTTTCCTGAAGTGAGATGAGTTTATACAGCTGTGTAAACTGATCAATGCAGGCTTTCATGGAGGAACATCTCATTTTAGGCCATTAGCCTTTGAATCAGTATGAAACCACATGACACGCTGTATACAGAAACTTAAAACCAAATGCAAATGTATTGTTGTGAAAAAAATACGTCTTGCTAGGATTTTATGCATGTGCAAGTGCACCATCTTGCACATCCACAGTAAAGTCTTCAAGAAGACATCAAAGGACCTGTGAGAGGAAAGCATCTGCGTTTGCTGATACTGAGCAGACAACAGCCAGCGTTTCCCTCTTTACACCTGAGAGAGACTGAGCTCTTCTCTTCCACTTATATCTGCATCCGACAGGAAGACTGATTAGAAACAGGAAACCTCCAGATGTTCCGCTGCATGCTAATGCAGGCAATTTCACTTGCTCTTTTTTCCAGTCTTATTTCCTTCCGTATTGACGCTATGTCACCTTTTTTGTGATTTATTACCATCACTTATTCTGAGACCTCATGTTTAAACTTTAGCACTTTAGTATGAGATGACTGTTTGAAAGGCACCACTTCATATTCTCTAAAACGTAATTCAGGGGATTTGTTACCACAATTTTAATAAATGCATGTTTGCAAGGTATAAATGTATTGTTTTAATTAAACCTTTTAAGATGCAAACATTATTCTGTAGAGTTCTGTTGACATAATAACATTGATTACATCGACTTAATTTTGTCAGTAATTTAAACTCAAACTTCTGTGTTAATTGGCTTTTTTAAAAAATTAGGCTGTAGTAACTTAATGAAATTGTCTTGATAACTTCAGAAATTAGGTAGTGGATTTCTAGTTCCCAGCATGATTTGCGTAGGACTGGATAAGGAGAATAAATGTTGAAATTAAGTGTTAATTTATTTGTTTTTAGTAAAGGCCCGTTAGTGTTTAATGCTGTTATGTTTGACATTTAAAAGAGTTTCTGTAATGTTGAAGTTTTTGTGGTTATCATTGTGCTGAAGAGTAGATACATGAAGGTAAACACTATTGACTCTATAAGCAATGACTGCGCTAATGCCAGTGATGAGTAATATCTTACTTGTTCATTAAATATACTTGTTAAATAAGTTATGTTATCATGTGCTGCAGTAAGATTAATTGGTTCCAGGGCTACAACTCTGGTAGTTGGAGTGACTTATTGTTGTCTTATTATTAAATCAATGTAGCTTGTTGGTTAAACGTAAATTCACTAAATGTTGTCATAACTTAAAAAAAATTGATGCAAACTGTTGCATCAGTTGTTTTTTTTTTTTTTTTTTTTATAGGGTTAAAAGTTTGGAATAATTATGATTTTTTAAATGTTTTACAGAAGTCTCTTCAGCTCACCAAAGCTGCATTTATTTGATAAAAAATACAGTAAAAATAGTGAAATATTATTACAATGTGAAATGACCATTTTCTATTTTAATAAATATTCAAAAAAAAAAAAAAAAGTGATCAAAGCTGAATTTTCAGCATCATTACTCCAGTCTTCAGTGTCACATGATCCTTCAGAAATCATTCTAATATTCTGATTTGCTGCTCAAGAAACAGTTCTGATCAATATCAATGTTGAAAACAGTTAAGCTGCTTCATATTTTTGTGGAAATTACAACCCAAACTTTTGAATGGTTGTGTAAGTAAGTTTTTGGGATGCATTACAATGATCAAAAGTGGCAGTGAAGACATATATAATGTCACAAAAGATTTCTTTTTAATTAAAGTATTCGATCGTAACAAACAAATCTTCGATTGTTACAAATCTTGTCATTTGTAAGGCATTGAATGATTTTTTTCCTCATTCATAAGTCACTTTGGATAGAGGTGTAAATGTAAGAATGTAAAGATGTGTTCACAACAAACTCCAGTAAACTTCTAACAGGCGTTGGGTTTTGTAGGGTCAGTGTGTTGATCCTGTTGGCGTTTGCTGGTGTTTGTTTTTACAGACTGAACATGTTCAGTTGGCGTTTGTCGGGTCGTGGGATGTTTGAGCAGTCTGGTATGATTTTCCAACAAACTGGCTTGATTTTGAACCATTGCCATACAAATGAGGTATGAATCCCTGCCAACTCCATTGAAATGAAAGAAAATGTTTGGTATTTTTTCTCCAATTGTAATTCTCCAATTACCCGCACACAAAAATACTAGTAGAAGTACTTGTTTAAGCATGAACCTCACTAAATCACATTGGATTCATCCTCGAAATAAGAAAAAAGCCATTGGGATAAGAAAAGGTTTTAGTGAATTTTTGTTTGTAAGGGTGTTTCAATATTTTTACTGGAAAACAACATAAAATACTGGTTAATAAAATGATTTTTTTTTTTTTTTTTTTTTTGTAGTGTTTTTCATTCAGGGACTGCAATCTAGTTTTGATTAATTTTTCAGCTTGACCTTTTCTCGGTTTTGAGTTGACGTGACACAACAAAAAAATAGAAATGTACAATTTGCTACTCAATAGAAAATGACATTTTAAGCCTGTATGTGAACAGATTCATTTGTGTTCCCAAATCACAGTAATATGATTTATTTCCATTAGGCCTCCGTCCTATATACTCCAGAGTTTCCTCCCTTTGTTTACAGAGATAAATTGCTTGATTTGGGATTGCAGAGGGGTCGGCTCGTAAAAAAGATCGAGCTTGCAAATAGATGTCAGCAGGCGTTACACAAAGCAATCAAGGTGCAATTTCAGAGCATCTGATAACGGCTGAGAGTGGGATACAAAATTTATCCTCATGCCAAATCTAGAGCCTGATTGCCTGAACAACGTATACATGAGAGACGCTTTACTTCTAAATCTGTTGTGACATCAAGAGAAATGTCTTGTACTTCATCGACTTCATTGTTAACTTCATTGCAAACAGTGAAAAACTAGTTGTTCCTACCTGATCTGATTCTTAAAAATTACATTTCAGTTTGATTTAGTCATATTAAATATTGACTTCAATACAAGATTGATATAGCTGATGCCACATTAATATGTTACCTGATTTTATATATAAATATGATATTTATTTATTTATTCAGCAAGGATGCATTAAATTGATCAAAAGTGACATTTATAATGTTACAAAAGATTCTATTTCAAATAAATGCTGTTTTTTGAACTTTCTATTCATCAAAGATTCATGAAAAATAAAATGTTTCATGGTTTCCACAAAAATATGAACTGTTTTCAACATTGATAATAATCAGAAATGTTTCTTGAGCAGCAGATCATCATATTAGAATGATTTCTGAAGGATCATGTGACACTGAAGACTGGAGTAATGATGCTGAAAATTCAGCTTTGATCACAGGAATAAATTACTTTATAAAATAAATCAAACAGAAAACAGTTCTTTTAAATTGTAATAATATTTCACAATATTAATCAAATAAATGCAGCCTTGGTGAGCAGAAGAGACTTCTTTAAAAAACCATTTAAAATTTTTACTGACCACTATACATGTATATAATAAGTAAGTATTATTTTTAACACACATTATCTTGTGAGAGTATGTCCAGATATAACCTTACAGCAGTGAGGGCTGCTCGAGGCAGAGATTAGCCTCTCTACTGACTATAATTATTAACACCATGAATGTCTCAAACAGACAGAAGTGTGAGCAGAGATCAGGCGTTACAAAAACTTTGGCCACTTTGCTTGCAGGGCTGAAGTCTGACATTTCTGCTTTGGACTCCAAGTTGAAATCTACAAGCAAAGAGCCAATTATCTCAGTGTGTGAGTGTGTGTGTCTGCTGGTCCGGCTCCGGGCGAACACTTCAGAGTGACAGATGCTTTATAAGGCGTTATCTGCCACAGCGTTCAGAAACAGAGACTCTGGCCACTTCTTATCAGAGCAGCTCGACAGCCAGTGTAACTTAAAGCTGTCTGTGTGAGTGTGTGTGTGTGTTTGTAATTTATGAGGACACAAATTTGTATAATGACATGGGTATTACACTGGTATTACGATGTAAACATGTTTTATGAGGACATTTCATGAGTCCTCATATTTAAAATAGCTTTGAAAACATACTAAACAGTGTTTTATTAAAAATGTAAAAACTCTTGTAATATGACAGTAATTGTGTGATGAGATCAGAGTGTTTTTGACGATCTGGCTTAAATGTCTGAACTTACACACGGGTCAGTAACGTCAGTTGTTAATTACTGAGATCTGTAATTGTTACTGCATACTAATTGCTCATTAATTTGTCCTTCAGAAGTCATTATGCAAATCTGGTAATTAACCATTCATTTTCTCTGTATAATTGTCTGTCTATCTATCTATGTATCTATCTATCGTACAGTTCTTCTGTCTATCTGATGGTCTGTGTTGGTTTCCACTGGTCTTCTGCAGGTCTCAGTCTGTGATCTGATACATTGATTCTCTTGTTCTGTAACTCACTTTTAACCGCTTCATTATCCTGTAGACAATTTCCTCCCTCCTGAAGGAAATGAGAAAGTAAGCCATCCCTAAATCACGCTGGATCATCAATGGGTTTCCATGGAAATGTCGTGTGTAACAGATAACAGCGCTGATGTGTTCCTCTGAAACGCAAAACATAACAACAGCGCTAACATCTCCGCGGTGTGATTCCAGACGACAGCCTGAACCAGAATGACAAATGAGTCAATCTGTCTGCAGTAACGAGCGTATCAGTTTATTGCACGTGTGTTTGAAGTGTCTGTAATCATGTTTATTTGTTCATCTGTCTTGTCTCCTGTAGGATTTTCTAATTGATGCCGCAGAAATGTGCTGGATCCGGTTTCCCAACAGTGTGCTTTTAAACTACATCTGTGTTGGCGTTCATTCTGTTAAACTACCTGTCGTTTAATCAGGGCAGGGCAGCGGTCAGTGTTTCAGGAGCAGATCGATCGGTTGGCGCATCTCATCTGAATGGATGGGTGTTTGTTTATGACCACGACATCTCCAGCTTTGTGCTTGATCAGCATTTCATTTAGCATGTAGCTAGTATCCCAGCTAACAAAAATATATTCTAAGAACATTTTGCTAATGTTCTCCATTAAGAGTTAAAAATTGTTATTTTCTTCTATTGCAACCATCGCTTTAATTGAAGACCGTTAGAAATCTTTTCCACTCAATTCCCACATCTCCTGGTAAGATGAAGGACAGAGAATTGTTATGGTTCAGTGCACAAGGGTAAAGGATCTTGAAGCTTTTTTTTGTTTGTTTTGTTGGTTTTTGTTTGTTTTAGTAAAGCAAAATCATGGTTATGCAGTTATATACAGTATATACATGGTCATGCACAGCTGGTAAAACTAGTAACTTTTTCATTATATGAGCAACATGTTTTAACATGCTGTAAAAAATGATTTTTTTGAAGTTGTAAACAAAGATTGTTGGATTACGTTTTACAAGAAATTACTATTTTAGTCTTTATACTTCAAAATTTCTAGTATAATTGCACGATACTTGCTGTTTTGTAATTATTTGTGATATTTACTTCTGAGTGAAAATTGTTTCAAAGTAAATCCTACACCAATTTTCATGTTTACTTCAGGCCTATTTCATTTTTTCTAGTGATGAAGTATGTTTACGAGATGTTTAACCCTTGTGTGACCTTACTGACATTTTTGTCTTTTTTTAGTTTTGTTTTTTTGATAATTTTGCCTGTGTTTATGCTTACTGCATACATTTTGGCACAGGTGTGTATTTTTATTGGAAATGTACTATTTCATCCCCATTTCCTTTAAAATAAATCTATTTTGCACTAGGTACACAAAATAGCTCCTCTCAGGACCTTTTGGACAAAAATGTCCCAATTGAAACCCATTAAAACTGCAATTTTTAATCCCAGCGCCATTTAACTATAAAATGTTGCAATCTTTGTTACTAGGCTTTCATTCTGTTGGCAAGGCTTCAAAATTTTAATTTTTACTATTTTTTACCAGATGGTGCCATTTTCTCAGGTTAGGCCTATAAAGCAAATACTCGCTTTTATTCTTGTTTTCTGCTTCTAGAGACAATTGGATATATTATGCAGCTATAACTGTGTTGGTGTGGATGTCAGTGTGGTTTGTGTTTTTTTTTTTTTACTTCAACAATAATCTGCCAAGGGTCTTCTTTAAAATGAGACCAAACTTAAGTCGGTGCTCCCAAGCTTTCAATTTTTATGACAGTTTTCTTGACACAGACATTTTTGTCCACTATGGACCTATGTGTAACTTTTTTATATAAATTATTTAATAATAATAGATTTATTATATTTTGTTTTTATTTTCCAATTATTTAATTATATTTTATTTTAATTAATTTAATTCAAATTAAATTGAATTAAAAAAAAAAAAAAAGTTAATTAAAACTAAATCCATAAAATGTCCCATGATCAGAACCCCTGAAATGTTCTACATATGAAACGCCTGACGGAACCCTTTAATGTTCCATATAGAACCTTTTCTTGTAAGTGACAGAAACATTTTTTGATTCCCAAAAGTTCCCATAATTGTTGAAACATTTCTGCATTTATCTTTTGATTTAGAGCTGTGCAGCTCAGATATCAGTGGATTAACAAAAACACAAACTTTCTGCCATTACTTCCATTCTGAGTTACTGTAAATGCAATGTGTCTTTTATAGTTTTTTCTGAGTGACAAGTCAAAATGATATTCTTATGCCAGAACATTCCTTTAGCAGACACCTGCTGTTTCTGTGTTTCTGTTTTAGCCACATAAAGCAGCGATTGAGGAAAATTCAGCTTTAATGACGGGCATGGAGTCTGTTCGGTGGGGAATGTCAGGCCCTGATGGAGGTGAACTCAAATGACTTCCGATTACTTTGAAGTTTCTTGGTGAAGAGGAAAAGAAATGAAAGATTTAAGCCACAAAACCCGACTGCAGACATGAGAGTCGGCACTTATTGTCAAAAATGTCTTTGTTGTAAAAGCCTAGATCTCTGAATATTAATCAAATCTGACATTTTACTTCAAATTCTTCCCAGACAAATAAATCAACAGCTGTTTTTACACTGTATTTTTACTGTATTGAGGTAAAAATTTCTCTGTGAAAACAACTGAAATCCCTCTGAATGCTTGCTTGCATCAGTTCTGTCTGATAAATCATTACACGGGTTTGTACTGTATTTATGAACGGGCCGTGAGAGCAGTGATGAGATGTCTCTGAAGAATCAATCGAGTGATTTAATTTGAGCTTAAAGCAATTACGGCCGTCTGCCAACAGACCTGAGGTGAAGCACAGATTTATTGGCCCGAAAACTGTGAATTCAGCAACGTGTTGCACATCAGTCCTCATGGGGAGTTGCTTCTGTCTTTTTGCCAACGCAGAACGACGGAGACTCACAAAACACAGAGAAACGTCTCATGATTCTGTACTAATACATATAATGTAGATTTCACAGGTTGTGCTCAGAACAGCACTAGTGCACTACTCTTTCTGCTGAAGTCTGTAGTGTTTGAACTGATGCAGATGTTCTACATGCATGAAAACTTGGATGACCTTCTACATTTGCATTAATGTGCAGTATACATCACAGCAAACTGCACGAGATATATCCCAAAATGCAATGCACTCAACATGACCTTCCATTTCTGGTGTGATGAATGATATCAGTCGTGATTTGTAACTTCTCTATTTTTGATGCTCATACATTTTGCTGAATAATCAGATTTAAATGCTAAATTCTAGATCAGGGTTTCTCAAACTGGGACTCATGAGTTGATGAAAAGCTAATAATTAATTTAAATAAATGTGAAATTAATATATAGTGTGTGTGTGTTCTTGATTATATATATGGTTTATGAGGACACAAATGTGTATAATAGCATAGATATTACAACGTAAACATGGTTTACGAGGACACTTCCTGTGTTCTTGTAAACCAAATGGCTTAAAAAAAATCATACTAAACAGTGTTTTTTTTTTTGTTTTTGTTTTTTTGAAATTCAAAAAATGCAGACAGTTTTCTGTGATGGGTAGGTTTAGGAGTAGGGATAGTGTAAGGGGAGAGAATGTACAGTTTGTACAGTATAAAAACCATTACGTTAATGGAGAGTCCCCATAAACCACATATGCAAGTATGTGTGTGTGTGTGTAGTTTGGAAAAATTGAGATTGTATAATGTTATAATATTCTAGCACAATACACTTAGCAAGGTTTTTTTTTTTTTTTAATTAATTAATATTAAAGGGTTAGTTCACCCAAAAATAAAATTCTGTCATTTATTACTCACCCTCATGCCGTTCCACACCCGTAAGATCTTCGTTAATCTTCAGAACGCAAATTGAGATATTTTTGTTGAAATCCAATGGCTCTGTGAGGCCTGCATAGCCAGCAATGACATTTTCTCTCTCAAGATCCATAAAGGTACTAAAAACATATTTAAATCAGTTCATGTGAGTACAGTGGTTCAATATTAATATTATAAAGCGACAAGAATATTTTTGGTGCGCCAAAAAAAACAAAATAACGACATATATTGATGGCCGATTTCAAAACACTGCTTCAGGAAGCTTCGGAGCGTTATGAATCAGCGTATCGAATCAGTGGTATCAAGTCACGTGATTTCAGCAGTTTGCCGGTTTGACACGCGATCCGAATTATGAGTCAATACGATTTTTGCGCACCAAAAATACTCTTGTCGCTTTATAATATTAATATTGAACCACTGTACTCACATGAACTGATTTAAATATGTTTTTAGTACATTAATGGATCTTGAGAGAGAAAATGTCATTGCTGGCTATGCAGGCCTCACTGAGTCATCGGATTTCAACAAAAATATCTTAATTTGTGTTCCGAAGATTAACGAAGGTCTTACGGGTGTGGAACAGCATGAGGGAGGGTAATAAATGACATTATTTTCATTTTTGGGTGAACTAACCCTTTTAAATAGATTAATGGGTCAAGTGTTGATGAAAAAGATGCATCTTCAGCTGTTTCTTGACTCAAGAGCTTGGGTTAAGTTAGGCAGGTCATTCCACCAACAGGCAACAATCAAGGTAAAGGTCATTAAAAGTGATTTTGTGCCTTTTTGGGATAGCACCACAAGGTGGCGTTCACTTGCAGAACGCAAGCGTCTGAAGTAGTGAGTTTAGGTATAGGGGTGCAGAGCCGGTGGTTGTTCTGTTGGCAAACATCAGTGCCTTGAATTTGATGCCAGCAGCAATTAGCAACCAGTGCAAGTTTATGAGGAGAGGTGTGACGTGCGCTCTCTTCGGCTCGTTAAAGACTACTCTTGCTGCCGCATTCGGGATCAGTTGCAGAGGTTTGACAGAACATACTAGAAGGCCTGCCAAGAGAGCATTACAGAAGTCTAGACTGGATAGAACAAGACCTTGCACAAGGAGTTGTGTAGCATGCTATGATAAAAAAAAGAGCCTGATCTTCCTAATGTTGTATAAGGGTTTTTTCACTCCTGAGCGTTCACTTTGGAACCTGGTGCATTTTCTCCCTTGGCTCAGTTCATTTAGGCATATGTGAACACGACAATCGCGCTCGGACCAGGACCAAAACAATCACTCCGAGACCGCCTGAACGAGGTGGTCTCGGCCTGATTGCAAACGAACTCTGAGGCGGTTCGCTTGTGGTGTGAAAGCAATCCGACCCAATGGACCAACGAACCAAACAATATCATATTTCATAACTGTTATATAAAATGCAGCAGTGTTTGATTCTGTGAGTGAGCACATTAGTTAGGCTACTGCAGTAAAAAAAAAACAAAGAGCGCCTCTTCATCTTAAAACATTGTGTAATCGCGCTTCTCCGTACAAGAACGCTGTCCTGATGAAGCCTTGATTCCTGCTCTAGCTGCATTATAACATTCATATTGTGTTTGCGTGTGTCTCGACACAGTTAGACTATTGAACAGCGTTGGGAGATACAGAGAGATCGCACTTGAATTAGTACAAATGTAGTAAATAATTTAACAGCGGGAATGACAGCTACATTCTTATAGTGTTTGCGTGTGTCTCAATAGTACTAAACAAGCCACAATATGCTCATTAAGTGAACTTGTCAATCATTTTAATAGATGACGCAGAGCAAACTCTGACCAATAAGAGGACAGTTGCACACGCATGTGACTTGCATAAACACATTTTGGTACGCTTTGAAAAATTGCTTTGTGAAAGCAAACTGAACCAAGAAGAAAATGCAACATTGTAAAAAATTAAGTCCATGTTTCGGAACAATGCAATTGATCTACAGGTGTGAAAACACCCTATGCAGGACTGGGAAGTTCTAGCAATGTGGTCTGTGAAGTTTAACTGATCATCAATCATAACTCCAAGGTTCCTGGCTGTCCTTGATGGAGTTATGGTTGACGAACCTAGATGAATTGAGAAGTTGTGATGAAGTGTTGGGTTGGCTGAGACCACAAGCAGTTCTGTCTTCACAAGGTTTAGTTGACTGTGGTGGTCCTTCATCAGGCAGGCCGAGATGCAAGCAGTTACAATCAGATCATCTAGCTGGAATGAAAGGTAGAGTTGTGAGTCATCAGCTTAGCAGTGATAGGAAAAAACATGTTACTGAATGACAGATTCTAGTGATGAACTGTAGATGGAGAAGAGAAGTGGTCCAAGCACTGAGCCCTGAGGCACCCCAGTAGCTAGTGCGACTAGCTTCTGGGTTGATGAAAAGCTAATTTTAATTGAATTGTGATTTTAATTTTAATTGTTTTTTTTCAAAAGAACTGTTTTCTATTTTTGATTCTTCATGCTCCCAATCTTACACAGTTTGAGCCTGATGAATCTTGGCTTTGTCATCCTGGAATATGGCTATGATGGGTCTTCCTACATGCAGTATATTCCTACTCCATTAATTAGGGTTAGAAGAACTGTTCCCAAACATATAAAATGCTAGAAACCTAATAATCACAGCAATGTATGATATTTGTGTGCATGCCTCAAGAACATTAACTGACATCGGAGAACCATGAACATGCTAAAAGTTGAAAAAAAAAAAAAATTTAGATCAAAGGGGGTTCAGCTGACAAAAAAAGTTTGGGAATCATGCAGTGTGATGAGGTCATGTTAAACTTTTAATGTGTAATAATGGGAGTTAAGCACACTGTTTCATTCACTATTCTCAAAATCAGATCGGACGTGTACTTTACACACTAATACACACACTAACAAACTGTTTTTCCCGTCTGCCAGCATCACAGAAAATGTAAACCACTGTGATTCCTGGTGCAACACACATCGCATGTTCTGAGAGACACACACATCTTCAGTAATGTGACACACAGCACAGACACACATTTGTTATGCAGTGTCCTTTCCACCCACTGCTTTATGCTCAGATAGACAGCACACACACACTCGCTGGAGGGCCTGATGTCCACATCCCACTCCAGCAAACAGGGTGAACAACAAGAACATCAAGAACATATTCATCCAGCAGGAGAGACAGAGAGAAAAGCGGATGAGTTTGGACAGACTGTGAGTGTATAAATGTGCAACACTTCATCGGTCAGTGAGCAGTGAAATCCAGCAGCATTGCTTTACTTTCACTTTACTGAGTTTATGTGTTCATACTGTGTGGAAAGAAACTGCAGACTTTATGCACAGTCTTTCTTTCAGGAGATTCATGTTAGAGCAATAAGCCACTTGAGGAGGTACGATTTTTTTAACCACGGTTAACTGCCTACATCACGCATATCTAAGGTAAACTCATTCAGAAAGCTTGTTGCTCTTAAAGCAAAAGTTGTGTAAAATATATTAAGACTTATTTTTATGTTTTAGGATTATATCTAGATTATATATTCTGTTAAATTCTTGTTTATTTTATGCATGCTGTAGATTTAAAGAGGTTTATACCTTAAAAAAGTACAAAGAATAGAACGTACAGTTGCAAGAATAAGTATGTGAACCACTTGCAGAATCTGTGAAAATGTGCAAAATTTTAACAAAATAAGAGAGATCATACAAAATGCATGTTATTTTTTATTTAGTACTGTCCTGAGTAAGATATTTTACATAAAAGGTGTTTACATATAATCCATAAGACAAAAAAAATAGCTGAATTTATTAAAATGACCCAGTTCAAAAGTTTGTGAACCATTGATTCTTAATACTGTGTGTGGTTACCTGGATGATCTACGACTGTTTTTTTATTGTGTGATGGTTGTTCATGAGTCCCTTGTTTGTCCTGAGCAGTTAAACTGAGCTCTGTTCTTCCGAAAAAATCTCCAGGTCCCAAAAATCTGAAGAATCTGCAGGACCTGGAGATTTTTCTGAAGAACAGAGCTCAGTTTAACTGCTCAGGACAAACAAGAGACTCATGAACAACCATCACAAAACAAAAAAATAACAGTCGTAGATCATCCAGGTAACCACACACAGTATTAAGAATCAATAGTTCACATACTTATGAATGGGGTCATTTTAATAAATTCAGCTATTTTTTTTTGTCTTGTGGATTATATGTAAACATCTTTTATGTAAAATATCTTACTCAGGACAGTACTAAATAAAAAATAACAAGCATTTTGTATTATCTCCTTTATTTTGTTAAAATTATTAACATTTTCACAGATTCTGCAAGTGGTTCACATACTTTTTCTTGCAACTGTCTCAATGTCTTATACAATTTTGCTTAAAAATTAAGTTTATCTTTTTGTTTTGAATAATGTGCTTGTTTTTATGCAATATACACTTTTTGTTGTTTTATTTCCATAGTGCATTGTACAGTATGTCAGTTTTTCGGCGAGAACATCATCCGTGTTGTTACAGGTGATGAGCTCAGACAGCAGCATCTGGACGTGTTTATTTGTTTATTTGGACGTGTGCGGATGACGCTGGTACCTGGTGTGAAATGGTTCAGAAGCAGATTGACTTTAAAGTACTGCTGACTCATGTAATGACAAACAGGAAGTGCAGAGCATTGCTGTCTCTCATTCTGGACAGCTTATGTAGACAGAAAAGTTTCACTAGAGTTTAGTAGCAGCAGAGGTGTGAAGAGTACCTGGAAACCATACTTGAGTAAAAGTACAGATACTCTTACAGCAGAAATTACTCCATTACAAGTTACAAGTCACCAATTCCAATACGACTTGAGTAAAAGTCTTAGAGTATCTCATTTTAACAGTACTTAAAGGATTAGTTCACTTTGAAATGAAAATTAGCCCAAGCTTTACTCACCCTCAAGCCATCGTATATGACTTTCTTGTTTCTGATGAAGACATTCGGAGAAATATTAATAAATATCCTGACGCATCTAAGCTTTATAATGGCAGTGATAGGGGTTAAGAGTATGAGCTGAACCAATGTTCTTCCATTCACATCCATCCATCCATCATCAACATGCTCCACACGGCTCCGTGGGGTTAATAAAGGCCTTCTGAAGTGAAACGAAGCATTTAAACAAGTTATGAAGTCGAATATCGAGCTTCTGCCAGACCGCTTTCCGTATTCAACGAACGCAGAAAGTGTAAACCTCTTACAGTTCACAAAGCTTACGCTATGTCATGCGCCTTCCCTATTAAACTTACGGAAAAAGTGTAATTGATGCGACGCCAGTTTACACTTTCTTCATAACTTGTATATGGAAGGCGGTCTGACGGAAGCTCAATATTTGACTTCATAACTTGTTAAATATGGTTATTTATTTTACACAAACGCATTGTTTCGCTTCAGAAGGCCTTTATTAACCCCACGGAGCCGCGTGGAGCATGTTTATGATGGATGGATGTGGATGGAAGCACTTTCTTCAGCTCATACTCATTAAACCCTATCACTGCCATTATAAAGCTCGGATGCGTCAGGATTATTGTTCATTTATTGTTCAATTATGTTCATCAGAAAGCAGAAAGTCATATACACCTAGGATGGCTTGAGGGTGAGTAAAGCTTGGGCTAATTTTCATTTCAAAGTGAACTAATCCTTTAAAGTGCCCCTATTATGCTATTTGAAAGGTTCTTAATTTTGTTTTGTAGGTCTCCGACATGTTTACATGCATGAAAGGTTTACACTTTCATTTTCTCATAATATACATTGCACATCCCCACATTCTTCAATGATTCTTAAACAACTCGTCCAATGCTTCAATGTCTCCCACGAGCCTGCTCTGCTCTGATTGGCCAGATGGCCAATAGTTGTGATTGGTCTGCCTCTTACAGCGCCTATTGGAAGCGAAACTCCTAGTACCATAACAGAACTTCAGTTCCGGTCCGGAGGCTTCCGGTGCTCAGCAATTGTACACACTGTAATGACAGTAACAATGGCTTCGATTTTACCACATCAATCCGAACGCGAGTCCGATGATGAAACATTGGAAGAACTAGTTATTCTACCCAAACCTCCATCGCAAGGGCGACTTGAGCAGGACGTTTCTCAGTGATACACTACTCAGTCTGACATTCATCATGAGAAGTTGTAACTGTAATTCCTCTACATCAGCATTAACAAGTGTATGTCCATCAACAAACCGATGTGTATATTTCTAATTTATTGCGGTGCACATGTGGGAACTGTATCATTTACTGTATCAATAATAGTGCTAATGTTAGCCGAGCGCTAACATGAATGACTGATGTAACTTTAAAGTTTGTAAAAAAAAATCTTGCTCCATCTTTTATCATTACTCAGAGTAGTAAGAACGATCTACATTATGGACACAGTTTTAGGTAATAGTGAACCACGCCAGAGACGTATACAATATAAAACACCCAATAGAAAATATATCAATAATTAATCGTACTTACAGGCTGTGATTCTGAGGAGCAAGTTGGTCCAAATAAAGTCGTTACAGTCCCATCTTTAATGGATAAGCATTTTGTAAATCCCATTTAGACCTCATGGAGATTTGAGAAGTAATCATGAAAATGTTATTCTGCTGTTGTATCGTGGTAATTTTGACTCTTCACATCCTCATCCTTTGGAAGTGTTTACAAAGAGAATTTGCTTTTGCTGAGCAGAAAACAGCATCTTCTTGAAATTTATACAACAGGAACAGCTACAGCGTTTGAGGGCGGGTCAAAGTAGACGTTGTTCGCGGGCAGCCAATGAAGACCATAGGTGGGTATTATGAAAATGTGTTACCCAGTGACATGTGACCATCACGGAAGTGGGATTAGAATTCCTAACTTTATTTATCATGCACTTTCGGCTTCACAACTTTGCAGATCGGTCGGATGGGTAAAATGGTGAAGTAGAGCATTAAAAATAGAAAATAAACATGCATTACCTGAGGAGGTGCTGTGATTCACTATGCTGAGGTTTCTGGATGGCTTCACTGGTTATAATAGGAACCATTTAGTTTCGTTGCATCATGCTTAAATGGGTTTTGACTGAAGTGAGCACACAGTTCTGTTTGTTTTCATCATCTATGTTACAGTTGTGCCATAGGCATAGATTTATGTGGATCACTCTGATGGAGTGTTTGACAGATGGAAGATGAATGAATCTGAATTTTGCTTGGCTGGTCTTTTTTTTTTTTTTCTTAATAAATAAAAAAAGGCATCTGTTTGGCTGTAATTTATTTAGTGATTTAGCTGCTGACTAGAGGTAGGAGTAATGCTAATTAAATGTAAAGATTTAGTAGTTATGCACCAAAATGTCGGCAAACTGAAAATTAATTTTCAGGTGCAGCTGAAACAAAATTGGAGGGCTGAACTCAATGACTATGCTGTTTTCAGAACTTAAATCATTATTATTAATAAACTTTGTTTCTGGTTTTGGTTTTTGGCTAAATGAAAACTTTAATTTCGTAAAAAAAAAAAATCCATGCATCACTAATCAAAGAAAGCTTTAGGAAATGAGTAATGTTATTTTCACTATATTTTCAGACTTGCTTCCAAGCAATGCCATTTTCTCAACACCAACATTTTGAAAAAGCTCGAGGTCGTTTGACTCATTGCTTTAATTGCTGGTTTGTTTTTAAAAAATTCTATTTCAAGGTCTCCTGCCTCTTTGCAGTCTGTCCTTAACAACTTTAAAAGGAAACCTACACCCTTGAATCATTTTAATTCATGTTTTAGGCCTTTAATAAGCGAATTGGAGGTGTGCATATCAGACTTTTAACAGTCCTTTAAAGTGCTACTGTTATGCTATTTTAAAGGTTCTTAACTTCGTTTTAGTTTCTCCTACAACAGGTTTACAGGCATCCAAGGTTAAAAACACTTCTTATTTTCTCATAATAATCATTGCAGCATCAATTCTATTCTCTCAGTGTCTGAAATGGTTCGATAAACAATTCGGTCTCTCTAAACCCCGCCTTTCTGAGAGCCTGCTCTGCTCTGATTGGTCTCATTATCATATCTCATTATCAATGCTCATTATCTCTTCCTCAGCACTTGATTCACAGTGATACGGACAATAAAGATGGCGTCGGTTTTACCGTATCAATCTCATCAAAGTGGATTTGCTTTGGCAGCAGAAAACAGCGTCTTCTCAACATGAACAATACGAACCAAACTCTTCCAGTCTCAGATACAACTACAGTGTTTGAGGGCGGGGCTTGCTGGCATCCCATGAAAACCATAGGCTGACATTATGCAAATTAGTTACGAACCTACGTAGGTTAAAGCAGGAAGTGAGACTGGACTCGTTTTAGCAGTTCAGAATCATTTCTTTTCTTTGGGAGGCAATAAACTCCATTTATCTGAACTTTGCAGACCTTTTACATTCATAAACAGCTCTGTTACACACTGAATGAAAGAGAATATCTGAAAAGGCGTAATAGGGACACTTGAAGAGAATGTAAAAACTGTTTTGCTGCCGGATTTAAGTATAATCTATGTTCTGCAGTGTGAGTAATGCTGTGAGGTTGTAGATGTCCTCACATAACTGTGGACAAGAGTGTGGTTTTCAGTCAGGAATTGTGCTCAGACAGTGTCTGGATGGTTTGATCTGTGTTACAGTGCTTCATAATTGGGCAGGAGGGTCTGAAAAACACCATTAAGGAGATCAGGAGAAGCGAATCTCGCCGCAGGGTTTCATTTCCTATCTTGACTGAACGCTTTTTCCTTCTCTCTTTTCAATTTTTCTGCATCTTTCTGTCTTCATCTTTTCACTGATAACAACAAAAGCTGTGCAAAAGGTTAGATCTTCTCAGAGTTTAACACAAAAAGACGTGACTCACTAAAGTTTTACCTCTTACCTTGAGGGGAAGCAGCTGTTCCGACGTGATATTACTGTTAATGTCAGAGACACAAGGGGAAAAAAACAATAACTTTTTGTTTTATTGCTCACTTAGGATAATAAAATCATGTGAATAAATTACTGTAAACACATCATGACACTAAATAGCCTTAATTTCTTTTCCCAAACCCACATGATTTCTGCACAGTAAATATTTATACATTTAAAGGTGTCATTTTGTCATTATTAGATAAAGAAATGATAAATAGAATAACTGAAAAATCAGTTTAAAATGATCAAAAACATCCAGACACCCTTTTATTGGTCTCTTTTGCTCACACAAATCACAATTGATGGCAAACCTTTGTGAATCCACACCGAGAGATTCAGACATTTATTCATTTATCCAGAACGACTTACAAATTAAATCAAATATTGACCAGCACAATATAAACACTAAAGTACAGATTGTACCTTTAAATGAAAGGCCAGAAATGTCATTCATCGCAGTCATGTTAATTAGAAATGCTTGTGTTGTGAATGTGAAGAGATTTTACCTTTATTGAATCATTTTGAGTGTAGCTTGAGTTCATCATCCGTCTAATACAGCCACACTGAAAATCATCATCTTAAAGGGGTCATGACATGAAAATCAATTTTGCCTTGATCTTTTGACATATAAGAAGTCTTTGTACCATTAAAACATCCTGCAAGTTTCAGAGCTTAAAACACAGTTCAGCGCTTTCAGGTTCTACGTCAGAACGCCGACTCATTATTAGCCGGCTCCTGAGTCAGCATCACACGTATGCGTCATGCTGCTCACATGAACAACGTTGGCCAATACTGAGCCGGCGTTCTGATGTAGAACCCGGAAGCTCTGCGTAGGAGACTGACAGCGAAGAGGAGAGATAGTTGAATAAAGTATTCTCGTCACTTCATAAAATTAAGGTTGATCCACTGCAGTCACGTCGACTATTTTAATGATCTCTTTAGTAACTTTCTGAGCCTTGACAGTGGTAATTAAATTTCTGTCTAAGGAGGGGTCAGAAAGCTCTCAGATTTCATCAAAAATATCTTAATTTGTGTTCTGAAGATGAACGAAGGTCTTACGGGTGTGGAACGACATGAGGGTGAGTAATAAATGAGAGAAATTTCATTTTTGGGTGAACTAACCCTTTAATATTTTACACAATTTAGCTTTTCAAGGATAATTATCTGTTTTGAACAGATATTTTTAACAAGACAAAAATATTTAAGAAAATGATTTTTCTTTCAGTTTATCACAGATGCTGATGAACAGACTGTGACCCATATCAGCTGAGACAGAACACAAAGCTTTCTCTTTCTCTTGCTCTCTCTCCCTCTCTCTCTCACACACACACACACACACAAGCCAATCTGCTGTTGCTGTAAAGCCCTGCTGATTTCTGCTGCTGATATGAAATGCTGCAATTATGCCAGAACTTTCTAGAGGGGCTTCGGATCAAAGAGATACAATTTTCATTTCACACGCTTGCTTTCACTCGCTCTCTTTCAATCCTACTATGCAGTACATTTTTTATTCTCACATACTGTATATATTAAATATTCACTTTTCATATTAGTTTTCTTTCTATTAGTATATTGCTAATATTATCATATTAGTATCACAGTAAAGTGAATCATTTCTCTTCTTTGGCTTGAGTAGATGTTAATAAAAATTCCAGCTGTTTCTTCATGTTTTCTAGAGAATATTGGTTTAATATATAAATATATAAGCAAAACATTCCACAAATGTTTGGTTGTGGTTTGGCCAAAAAGGCATATGAGCTCCATATATTCACTATATCATACTACATGTTCCATAAAAACCTGATGTATCAAACATGATACTCAACAACAAAACTTTAAAGATTAAAAGTATTTTTAAAAGTTTCAACAAGAATAATATTCTTACAAGTTCATACTCTTCAAGGGATCAGCATTTAATACATTTACATTACACGCTTTACCCAAAGTGACGCAATCATCTGACGCAGTTAATAAATGAGGGATTGTGGGAATGAATGCCGTATCTTTGGGGATTTCAATTAACGGCCAGTTTAACCTTAAGGTAACACTGTGTTTTCACTGTATGCTAATTAACTTGAGCGGTCCATTCCCTTCTCCACCTTGTGTCCGTATCATAGCCGTCCCCACCCGCATCTCATTGTCTGTCCTCAAAGCAATTACCGGCCGCTTCACTCGCAGACTGCCCAACTTTGCTCTCTGTCCGTCTCTCTCTGGTTTTCTTTCCTTCCGCTGAGATAACAATTTAATTAGAACTGTAATCGTATTCGCTCAGCATTAAATGGCACCCAGAAGAACACTGTGATAGCTTTGGTGCTGCATTACAATTTGCAGGTTTATTAGACCGCCATGTCAGGATGTGTTTGAACAGAAGATAAGTTTGAGTATGTTATTAATTGTGACATTCGACTGGTAGGCCTGTTGACGTGAAAAGCCGTCAGAAATCTACAAGCCAAGTGTCACAGTTGAAATATGAACCAGGTTGCAGACCTTTCCATAAAGCTTTGATTAATTTTGAATATTATCATGTGTTTGAAAGAATACAGAAGCCACAAAATGGCAGAATGGTTACAAATCCCAAATAGTTAGGAAAAACTTCAATACCCATAATGCACTGGGCATGTTGCATCCAAGGCCACTCCCACCAGTCTGCTATGGATATGTTTACCAGAGTCAAAGGGGCCATTTACACGACACTGTTTTCAACTAAAAACAGAAAACTTTTTATGTATTTTGGCGTTCATTTACATGACAATGGCGTTTTGGGGGCTTGAAACAGCAAGCATTTAAAAACGGGTATCAAAGTGCAACTTTTTGAAAATTATGCCGTTATTGTCTCTATGTAAACTACAAAAATGACAATGTGTAAAAACAGTGACGTCATGTGTATGGGTATTATGTGTTCAGTCTATAGGCGCGTATTGTTTCTTTACAAAGTGACATCGCCATCTACTGGCCTGGAAGCAGATCATGTGAACGGGGATCGTTTGACAACACAAAGGAAACACTTTTCCGTTTTTAGTACATCGTTGCTGTGTAAACATACTCAAATACTGCCTTGTTTTAGTAGGAAATACTTCTTAGCAAACTTTTAGTCATAATGGTGTCAACATAAGGCTGGAATACCCATTTGCAGTCAACAATAGCTACCAAAAGTCTGAGCCAAATATTTTGGGCAGTTTTAGTTGACAGATTTTACAGAAGGTTGTGTAGTGTTTCATGGGATTTTTTTAGCTTCAGACTATGAATCCATCCAGTTGGAGGATATCAAAACATGTTTTATATTTTGAGCCGATTTTAACACTTATCGTAGTGCATGATACGCCACTACTGAAATTGTCTTCCAGCTACCAGTGTTGCAAGTAAAACGTTGCACAAACTTTTTGTTGTTATTTGGTCATAAACATTGTCAAAAAGTTGTCATGACATATGAACACAAGCAATAATCCTCTGTTAAAGGCTAAAACACCAACACACAGACATTTTGGTGGTGCACATGAAAAGCTTTCTTGTGTACGCCTGGAACAACAAGGGCAGTTTTTATAAATTTCTTGTGAACTACACAGAAGAACCAAGCAAACAGATAAAACTGGTTTACACAGTCCTTCATTTTCTGGCAGGGTATGAGTTTTTTTTATCTGTCAGTGCCGGGAGCAGCATATAAGAGAGAGCAGCTATCTGCAGTCTGTCACAGAATGAACCAATCAAAGAACAACTGGAAGATAACAATAGAAAAGAACTTTAGCTTGAGTTCCATTACATCCGGATTCTCTCTCATCTCTTTATCTGTCTCTCCTGTAGCTTCTGGCTTGATGCTGTGGTGAAGTCAGCAGTACTAGCCGCGTGGATGCATGAAAACATCAGCCCTCACCTGAACTCATTTACTGATTCACTGGAGGAAACAACAAACAGAGTATTTATTGTGTCCAATCTGCAGCAGATTTCCAGGCCTCATTCAGATGCCATTTAAAAGATGCCATTTTTTTTATGGTGTGGCAGCTGGACCTGTGGTTACGTAACAACCCACTGAAATAAGGTGTGTTTATTACTGTGGATCTTTTGCTTTTGTGAAGCCTGTTCGACAAATCTTGTGTCTATAGCTTGTGAACATTCACTGCATAACACCATCATGCAGCAAACTTGCTGTGCTTTCACACTGACACCATGTAAATTGCATAAGGGGCCGTTCTAAAAACGCGTGGAAATGGCGACGAGGAAGTTTCAGTGTTTTAGCTTGACATTGATATTCAACAGTGTTTTGATCTGCCTGCATTGACACCAGCTTAATGATGATGTCACTGTTTACTCCAGTGCTGATATAGATAAATTAACTAAATAACTATTGATTCTTACATCGGAATGAATCAATACTGAATTTATTTAAGATGGACAATGACACCATTTTCTTTAAGAGCTGCTGTGCAGCCAAAATTATATACCAGTTATCATTGTAAAGCTGCTTTGACACAATCTGCATTGTTAAAAGCGCTATATAAATAAAGGTGACTTGACTTGATAAATGGATTTCCAGCATCAAAAATCCCTTGCGATCCCTGTACAGCTGGTCTTCCATCTTTGCTGAGCTTTCAATTTTGTTATGGAAAGGGTGAATCTGATTTGTTGGTTCTTGTCACATGACCTACAGTGCACTTGCAGCATTTAAAAAAAATGGGATTTTTTAATTTCACTGTGGCGTAGACACGCCTGAAAAAAATGAGCGCTCTTTATTGTGAGCACACTTATTGCACATCTACATTTTAAATAAACTCGAGCATGTAAAAGACACTACGTGATTGTGTTTGACCTTTAGTCCATTGTTGACTAATGCCAACTCATATTTACCATCACACAACCTGTCAGTGTCTACACTGAAGACTCGTAAACTTCAATAAACTTTTGTGCTTACAGAAGAGAATCAAGAAGACTGCAGGCCCTATCAGGTGTGGTGTAAGTTTGAGACACTGCTGTCTGCCCGTCTGAAGAGCGGCGCGTGCCGTTTATTATTAGCCGAGTCTCTGGCTGAAATCGCTCTGGGGATAAACAGCACAGGATACTTGCTCCATGGATCATTACTTCCTCGCCGGAAACACACACACACATAAACACACACACTCACACACTCATCCCTCCAGCTGCTTCATAGTCTTTTTTTTGGAGAGGCACATCACCGACTCAACACGACCCTCACAAAGAACAGCAGAGAGACAGAGATCCGGTATCTGCACTGCAAAACATGGTTCTCTTCATAAGTATTTTTATCTTGTTTTCCAGTTTAAATATCTAAAGTAAAGATACATTCATTTGAGAAGCAAAATGACTAAATATTAAGTTTTGTTTTCTGGAAAAAATCATCAAAATCAGGTGAGTTTCTGCTTAAAGCAAGAAAAAATATCTGCCAGTGTGGTCAGAAAAATAAACTTAATTCAAAGGAAAAACAAGATTGTTTTTGTGCATGAAATAAATGACTGGAGCTAAATTCAGACTATATAATGAATTGTTTAAATTTGGGGATTAAAAGACAATATTCAGTAATATTATCGATTTAACTGCACTGACACTATTGGATGAGAACAAAAATTAAATGACACTAACTTTGCAACATCAACACTATTGAACTGAACTGAATCAACATTGAACTGAAATTAGCTGCTTTACAGCTGAACATGAATTTAATAATTTATGAATTTAGCAATGTTATTTTGTTTATTAATATGAAGCTACTTTGAAACAATATGTATCGCTTAAAGTGCCATTTAAATAAATGTGAAATAAAAGAAATAATAATCTATAGCAGAACTGTGTAAATTCTGCTGCACAAGCAACAGCAAACGAAAGTGTAAAAATAATCATCCCATGTCTTCCATTGCTCAACAAACAGACCCAAACTAATCAAATAAAATGTGAAAACATCTAGAATATCAGACCTTATTTCAGGCATTTAACCAAAAACCCATTCAAAAATCCCATTGACTTCAGGACGATGGAACTGGAAGAGTTAAAATGCAACTAATTTCTGGGTTTTGGCCTACAAAAATACATCATCCCTGCAGCACTCTATAAAGGGGACAAATATGAGTATGACTTTATTTCAATTAGTGGACACTATTATTAAATCTGCCAGTTTCAGATGCACTACCAGCTTTATCTGGGATCTTAGAAGGAACGTTTGATCTTTACTGCGAGCCTCAGCTTATTCTGTCACATAAACTTAAGGTACGTATGAGAAAAGGTTAAAAACACAGACTCATGCTCAGCCTGATGAATGCAGATTTTGCCAGCATTTTCTCATTGTTGCAGGGTGGATTTGACCCGCAGCACTGTGGTGTTCAACGGCGTGTTTTACTGCAGGGTAATGCGTATTTACCACAGGCCTTGATCATGTGAGAAGTGCACACACAGGGTTTTGTGTACAGCTGTGTTTGTCTTATCTTGTCTCAGTGTCGTTTCCAGTTGATGTCTAAAGACAGCAGTGATGTAAATACAATAGTGAATAGGCTTAAACCCATAGGATTACTACCACAGTACTTTCATTAACTGTGGAAATTGAAATCATTGTTATAGAAACAAATTTCAGTAATGAAGAGAGAATCAAGCTTTCCGTTAGGCCTTTTGCAGACCTCATTTCTGCAGCACGTAAGCGATGTATATTCCATTTCACCTTTCATTTTACCAGTTTACAGTGTTTACACTGCTTAGTACTAGTACTAGTCCCACTTGTTATCAACTGCCTTTTCAAGACAAGTAAAAGCTTTAAAAGACCACAACTTTAATGTTGTAGAATTAAAAGTAAAATGTCTCTTTCGGTGGTCTACTTTAGACATTCTCCTAACTATAAGTAACTTTGCAACTACATGCCAACTAAGTCTCATTAGAGTATTAGAAGACTGTTATTAGACTTTTAGGTTAGGGTGAGGTGTTAGGGTTCGTGTTTGTAGAATAAGTTGACATATAGTTGCAAAGTTACTTATAGTCAGTCGAATGTCACAATAGAAAGTGATGCAGTCATGGACCCTGCATTGCAACATGCTCGTTAATTCCAGGTGCGTCTACGCTATAGCGAGATGAAAAAACAAAGGATTATGAAATCATTTACTAACGGTTTATGATGCAGCTGCTGTCAGATCCAACACAGTCGGCTGCTTCATCTTTCAACAAAAGTTTCTTTGCAAACTCTCCATTACACTGTGCCTCGTTTGCAAAATAAAATGCTCCGAACAAACATGTAATCCTCCAACGTGATCCGGGACGCCATTAAAATAAACCATCCACTTGTTTCCGAACACTGGGATCCTTCAGAAGTCTGTACAGAGACTCAAACCAGCTGTTTAAACTGGACTCGTCAAAGCCAACGTTCTTTCACGCTTCCATTTGTCCTGTTGTCGGCAGACTCGAGTGCGTGGAGTATGTCAGAAACTGAACACACATCTGTATACTGTATCAGCGTAGACAGCATCAGTCATTATAATGGCTTCAGAAACTGAACACACATCTGTATACTTTATCAGCGTAGACAGCATCAGTCATTATAATGACATCAGAAACTGAACACACATCTGTATACTGTATCAGCGTAGACAGCATCAGTCATTATAATGGCTTCAGAAACTGAACGCACATCTGTATACTGTATCAGCGTAGACAGCATCAGTCATTATAATGGCTTCAGAAACTGAACGCACATCTGTATACTGTATCAGCGTAGACAGCATCAGTCATTATAATGGCTTCAGAAACTGAACACACATCTGTATACTGTATCGGCGTAGACAGCATCAGTCATTATAATGGCTTCAGAAACTGAACGCACATCTGTATACTGTATCGGCGTAGACAGCATCAGTCATTATAATGGCTTCAGAAACTGAACACACATATGTATACTGTATCAGCGTAGACAGCATCAGTCATTATAATGACATCAGAAACTGAACGCACATCTGTATACTGTATCAGCGTAGACAGCATCAGTCATTATAATGGCTTCAGAAACTGAACGCACATCTGTATACTGTATCAGCGTAGACAGCATCAGTCATTATAATGGCTTCAGAAACTGAACACACATCTGTATACTGTATCAGCGTAGACAGCATCAGTCATTATAATGGCTTCAGAAACTGAACACACATCTGTATACTGTATCAGCGTAGACAGCATCAGTCATTATAATGGCTTCAGAAACTGAACACACATCTGTATACTGTATCGGCGTAGACAGCATCAGTCATTATAATGGCTTCAGAAACTGAACGCACATCTGTATACTGTATCAGAGTAGACAGCATCAGTCATTATAATGGCTTCAGAAACTGAACACACATCTGTATACTGTATCAGCGTAGACAGCATCAGTCATTATGGCTTCAGAAACTGAACGCACATCTGTATACTGTATCAGCGTAGACAGCATCAGTCATTATAATGGCTTCAGAAACTGAACGCACATCTGTATACTGTATCAGCGTAGACAGCATCAGTCATTATAATGGCTTCAGAAACTGAACGCACATCTGTATACTGTATCAGCGTAGACAGCATCAGTCATTTTAGTCAGCATTTTAGTTAACAATAATAACACTGGTGCAAAATTATGTATCTTAAAAGCTGCAAGCAGCACTTATGATGCTTAAAAAGTAATAAAGCTATTTAGATATATACGGACAAACAGATCGGCATCATATCTAAATTGCTTTATTATAGATTATTACAGATTATAGTGAGGCATCACTTAATTTTTTTTTTTTTTTATTTTAATGTGAAGCCCAGCAGTTATAAAAAAGTGCATCAGTTAAATGTGGAATATCATTTAATTAAAATTCTGTGCAATTACCAAAGTAAGAATGAGCAGTTATCACACGCTGTTTGACAGCTATCAGTCACCTTTGAAAATTGCATCTTAGGTGATTAGGATCTTTCTTTTAAATGTCACAGTCTGTTCTTCAAGGCGATCCACCCTCTCTTGTGGATATCATCTTCAAAAACTTGAAAAGAGTTGGAACTGATCTCTCAGATTTTCAATTTCAGATTAAGACGTTTTGGAGAACAGCAGTTTGCAGCAGGCGATTCTTTGCGGGTCATTTGCATAAAATCACACTGAGTTATGAGGTACAGGCTCTTTAATAGAAAACACACTCTGTTCTGGGACACACGGGGAATTGAACGGCCTGCTTATCGGGATAATTGCTCTTCGGAGACAGACGTATTCGGTGGCTTTCAGAAAGAATGAATACACATGAGATGCAACACCTTCCAAAGGCATGAAACAACATGCTCTGGCTTTGACTTTATGGTTTTTAAAATGTGAATCCTTCAAGCCCTGAAATTGGGAAAGCTGGGAAATTGCCATAAATGACACTGTGTGTGATTTTCGGTGCACTGAGAAATTTTTCAGAGAGTGCTGTGAAAGAAAACCAGCACAAACAAAACCCTGATATTCAGGATGAAATCTGGTACTGGAATACACTGGTGTTTGTCAAAAATACAAGCAGTGTAAATTAGTTCACAGCTCAACCAAGAACGTGTTGAGAAAAGTGCAAAAAAAATCACAGCAGATTTACAAGTCTAGTGACAAGAGTGTTTCATATGAGTTTCCTTGACTGAAGGAATAAAAGCCTGTAGGGTTTGTCATAAATGTTTCTGTGTTATAGTTACACAACATGAGATTTTAATTTCAGTACTTTTGGTTTTGGAAAACTACATTTTGTCATGTCATTTTGTGGTCTACAGAAGAAAGAAAGCAAGTCAATCAGGTTTGAAATGACATGAGGGCGATAGATCACAGAATTGACATTTTTGGGTGAATTTTTCCATTTCTGCACCACTAGCATCTATAAATCATTTGCAGAAATAAAACTTGTTTCAAACAGGTTTCCCAAACACTCTCCTGTCTTCTGTTGGTCAGAAAACGTGGTCCCACCCCAAACTCACGCTATTGGTTGAGCCAGTGTTTCTGTTTTAAAGTGCCCCTAGTTTTTGTCTGAGACTGGAAGAGTTTGGTTCGTGTTGTTCATGTCGAGAAGACGCTGTTTTCTGCTGCCAAAGCAAATCCACTTTGATGTGACTGATACGGTAAAACCGACGCCATCGTTACTGTTCATATCACTGTGAATCAAGTGCTGAAATAGATTTGCTAATGAGCGGTTGGTTTCTCAACAATCACAACAGACTGGGCCATCTAACCAATCAGAGCAGAGCAGGCTCACAGAAAGGCGGGTTTTAGAGAGACCAAATCTTTTATCGAACTGTTTCAGATACTGAGAGAAAAGATCTGATGCTGCAGTGGATATTATGAGAAATTAAAGTGTTTTTGCAGGAGAAATCAAAACAAAACTAGGAAACTTTAAAATAGAATAATAGTGGCACTTTAAAGGACATTTCCATTTTTTATCCACCTTGCACATGCTTAAATATAAGGCAAGAAAATTACTGTTTTACTGTAATATCATATTATTCAAAAAGTGAATTTGTTCAATTTTAATATAGTCCTTTTAATATGCAAAAGACACTATATAAATAGTACAGTATTATTCTTAAAATATATATATATATATATATATATATATATATATATATATATATATATATTTACTCCCATATCTCAGACCTCTAACCTCTTCTCTTGGTAAGATGTTTCAGCAGTTTTTGAACGACTTAATGACTCATTCATCAAGCCGGTCACTTTTTTGTTTCTGAATGAATCAGCAATTTGATTGAATCGTCCATTGACTCAAATACAGTCATTTATTTGTTCCTCGATGAATCAAAGTTTTTGAATTAATAACTCAATGACACGCTCATTAACACTCGTCAGTATTTGCCACCTACTCCTGTAAAGATATGACCTGCTGAAAGAGTGACTAACAATGTCAATGTCAACATACACTCAGTTCATATAACATTGTTGCCCACCATTACTCTGATATTTTGCATTCAGTGCAAAAATCATATTTCTTCAGTTTACACTTCAGTTGCACAAATTGCATCACTAGTTGCACATACTATCAGCAAGATGCTGTTTGTTGCTATTTAACAGTGTCTTCAACTATCTACATTCAGTGTAAATAGTGTCTATTTTTTTTTATTTTTTTTTACACTGAATTTAAATTGCCACTGCCAGTTATTTGGGATAAGGGATTGTTCACCTAAAAATTATTCTATTATTATTTACTCACATTCATGTCGTCCCAGACCTATGATTAATTTACTGTGGTCAAAAACCCTTCTTTGTTTTTCCACAGATGTCAGCCTGTGACACCAGCCTGAAATGTTGGGTGTTTTTCTCACACAGACAAAACTCCACCCTCTTCATACCTTCCATGCTAATTAAAATTAACGGGTGACCATTGGGTGATCGTTAATCTTGCTGGAAGAACTGCGTCCTACACGCCTGAATTACAGTCTATGTGGAAGAAAACTACAATCCTGCCTCCTCTATAAGCTATATTAACTGGAAAGATTGCTGACCTTTGATTCACACATGTTCAATAATGGCTTTGTTAATTACAGACTAATTGCATGTCACCAGATGAGCTGGTCATGATAAGTGTCCGCCCCTTGTCATCAGTTCTGTAAAGCTCTTCGTCATGGTATAACTTCTATTGCCTCAGACTCTTGAACCCTGATTTTAAATAAAGCTGTGCTCGTTCCCAGATAACAAAAAATATGTTCTAAGAACATTTTGTTAACTCTTTCCCTGCTAGCATTTTCCACCGGCAGCATTTTTATTATTTTCTCAAAACTTTCATGGCCCCCCAGAATATTTTGTTGTATGAATATGTAAACATAGAATATCTCAACACAGGGCTCTGCTTTAAAAAAAAAAAAAATCTAGTTTCATGTATTTTTTATCAGTGCTTGAATGTGGTTAAGTTTCATACAAAAAAGCACATTTTGAACAAAAAACTATGAAAATCGTATTTTTGTCAAAGACGTGCGTAAGCAATGCTTCTATTGCTCGTTTCTGCTGCTTCCTTGTCTGTGTTTTGATCCGGAGATTCTGTACTCTTTCAGAAAATGTGTAATAGCGCCCCCTACCGTATAACAGTGAAAACATGGATTGCCGGAAAATTCTGTCAACGGTGGTTCTGTCAAGAGTTAATGATATTGTTATCGTTTCAGTGTAAACTACATAAACATGAATTTGTGAAAACAGTGACATCATGCGCATGTGTATTACGTGTTCAGTCTTTAGGCTCATAGTTTCTTTACAAAGTGACATCGCCATGTACTGGCTTGGCAGCAGAATACAGCGTTTTCAGTTGTTTTCGCGGATCCGTGTGAACTGGGATCGTTTTGACAACATTGTCATCTGTACGTGAAAAACACAAACTTTTCCAGTTTTAGTACATCATTGACGTGTAAATGAACCGTGTAAAGTAAGAAAACTTTATTTCTGAATGTTCTCTGAACATTCAAAATGTCCAATTTCTTTTTATTATTCTAACTTTTTTTTATTAAGCGAACATTCCATTTTATCATTCTGTAAACATTATGGGAACTTTACTTTTGATCGTTCTCTAAACATTCCGAAACAAGTAGTAACATAAAAAAATTAATAAAAAAAAAAAACATGTTAAGTTATATTATTTGTTCATAAATTTGAGAAAATCTTACCAAAGTTCTGAGAACGTTCCCTGTTAGCTGGGTTTGATTTGAGAATTGACAATAGCTGGTAAATACAAAGTCTTTTTTTTTTTTTTTTTTTGTCAAAAGAATTGCAAAAATAGTGACTGTTTTCAAATGTCAGTGTTTAAATTTGTTCTTGAAGTGAAATGACCACTAACTTACTGCTAGTTGACATTACTCCATTTGTAATTTACTCCACATGTAATTTCAAGTACTCCTACATGTAAATATCTAACTTGTTGACTTGAGAAATTATAGGGGATTCATTTACTGTGCAGCTGTAAGCTAAATAATTCCAGAGTTGACAGATGATTGATTCTTACATGCATCAGATGTAAATGATCAGGTCAGTATTGATAAAAAGGAAAGGCCAAGATAAATTAAATCCACAGAAAAAGCCATTAGGGAGCGATTTGTTATTCCCGGCCCTTACAACCCCTTAATGGAGGCCGCTCTCGATTTTCTTCCCTCAAAATATCGTTAACTTGACGACACCCAGCTCATGATTTCCACTCTTGCTGTGTTTTCATTAAGAGACTAGTAAATGTAGTAAAATTTAAGCGTAGCACATTTATTATTCATGCAGACGAGTGCGGTTAGACATTAACCTCCTTCTGAATAAAACATGAAGTTTGTTTGGTTTGGATAAAGACCCCCTTGACAGGCGTATTTCAGGGTCCCCGTCGACCGTATTTGAGGGACACAGCAGCTCATAAACATGTATGATGTCACTTCCTGAGATCACAAACATGCCCCAGAGTGGGTTTCTGCTTTCTGAGTCAGTGTTTGCATGTCAGTCTGATTTTCCTCCCTGAACGGCCGTTAGCTGAACAGGTGGCTGTCGTTTAGTCAGTCAGTCATGCGGTTTGTGCTGTTTGGCCCATGTTTTTTTTTTTTTTTAAGATTTATCTCTCTCTCATGTCAGCGATTCAGTAAGTGGAATAAGACAGGCAGACCTGTGGGAGAGAGAGGAGCAGAAATGAATTTTAAAAGCAGCAATTATACAGGCTTTCTTCTATCCATGCAAATAAATTCGATCTAGCGCATTTGAGATGTGTTAGTGACAACAGCATAAAATTATTCTCTCCATTTTGTACTTGAGATTTCATTTTAAAACTGTCTCAGGCAGGCTGAATGGATGGAAAAATGTCAGCAAATAGAGACAATGCTCCGTTCAGCAGTGCTAAACCACAGGCCATGCAATTAGAGCAATTACCCTAGTGCTCTTTTCCATTTACTGTTAATAGTCACTTAAAAACTGGATGACATTTTCACTTATCCATCCATCCATCCATCCGTCTATCTATCTATGAATCGATGAATCTATCTATCTATCTATCTATCTATCATCCATCTATCCATCCGTCATTCTATTTTTCTGTTTTTCTTTCTTTCCTTTTTTTATTTCTTTCTTTTACATGTTCAACAGCAGATTGTACATACAAAATTATTCAGAAACTTGCGTGTGTGTTTTGAAAATGAGATGATTACAGCTGGCGTGTGGACGGCGGGACTCATTAGAGGAAGTAATGGAAGGTTTTTGAAAATAAGTTTTCAATGGCATTTCTAACAACTCACCAGTCTGTGTTTGTCAGATCTGTCAAAACCTGCATGACAAGGTGTTGTTAAGGGTTTCTTGGGTCCAAAAAAAAACACGACATAAATGATTCATGCAGCATTTTATACGCAAAACTGTCGAACTCAAAAGAGCCGAATCTGCCACAGAAAGGAACCAAAATCCAATAAAAATATGAGCTGTAAAAGTGCAGAAACACAGCATGACTATTATATCTGAGACGAGAGCGGCTCCAAAAATGTTTGCAAACTAAAGTGACACTTAAAAATGTCTGAATGTCATGTTGCATTAAATTAAGTATCATATCAAGTGTCCTTTATCATAAAGAAAGATGCACATCAGTTGCACAAATTCATCAGTGTTAAATTTCAAGTGTTATAGTTTTTTTCAATTGTTAACAAGCGTTTACCAATACATAAAGTACTTTTTCTAAACTCTTAACACAGCAACACACATACATCACACAATTAGCCAAATAGTTAATTTTCTGCCCAAAACCATATTTTGTTAAATAAACACAATGTCTACATCTCAAAATGCTAAAAACCTTTTTCAACACATACTAACTCTATCAAAACATAACAAACCTGATTCAAAATCGAATCGTTCTGTCAAAACATAGCACTAGTTTTCTATCCAACATGAACATATAGTCAATCAAAGCGCAATGACTGTCAAAATACTAACAGTTGATGGCATTACGAAAACTACATTACTTGTCATGTTCAGTTCTACCTGCAGAAAATATGAAATCCATAGTTTTTAAAATTCAGTTTCCTTTTACTTCAGTAAAAGTAGAATGCTTACATTCTACGTTTCTGGTTGAGTGTTGAATGTGTGCATTCTTGGCAACATAAGTGAATGAGGCTTTACTTTAAAAAATGTACAGTAGAAAAAAGAAGAAGAAAGTAACAGAATTGCTGAGGGCAGCTACTGGTCAAGTGCGTCCCCTATGCAGAACTTTAGTTGACCCCTCTGTTGAAATCTCTTTCTGGCGGTGGGAGTGTGGTATTGATGGTGCCCACATAGCGGTGTCCCCTAGGTGTCCTACGCAGACCACTTATTCTGCATATATGGAACAGTGGTAGTGGAATTGAAGCTTTTACTGAAATGAAAACATGAAATTGCTGCCATTGATCAACAACAAATCCAACATACATGGCCATGGTTATTATGGAAGCTTTTTTTCCCACCACAGAATAAAAAAAGCATAAAAGGTGATTGTGACTTTTTATCCCACAATTAAATTTTTTATTTTTTTATTTTGAAATTGTGAGTTTACATTTCACAATTCTGACTTTTTTCTCAGAATTGTGAGGTAAAAAGAACAATTCACCTTTTTATTTTCTATTCATGGTAGAAATAAGCTTTCTTAGGTTCGTCATGTGTAAGGGGGAAAACCATAGAGATGCACAATCCAGCACACATTCTTCCTCCTCTCCTCTACCTCTTCTTCTCCCTTGTCCTGATCCAACTTCTCCTCTCCTCCTTCATCCACTCTTCTCCCTTACCCAGACATTTTTTTTATTTTTGCTCCTCTGTGTTCTTCATCCACACGTTTGCAAATAAGATGAGAAACATCCATGATTTTGGTATGGGCTAAGCTTATATGAAAAGAAAATTTAAACATTTTGACGGCATTTTGTGTGAAAATGACATGAATTGTGTTAATGGTATGGCCACAACAGATGGATGTTCTGCTAAATCTGTTTAGAGTTTTGAAAATGTGATATAGATTGGACAAATGTTAGCAACTGAAAAAAACTGTAAGCCAATTCAGAGTAAAGTGTTAAAGTTATAGTGTTACATTTAAAGAATCAGTGTTAAAAGGTTGTTTGCTTTGGTGTAATCACTCAGTTACAGCTTTACAACAGGCGTTTATTCAGCGATCTCGCTGAAAGATTTTTCCAGACGCCATTTTCTTTTGCCATGCGGAGGATAACGAAAAACAACAACTGGTGAGTTAAAGCTACTTAAAAGTTTGGGTCTAATGGACATTTTATATCAAAATTATTGTCTTGGTGTTAGTTTTAGATATTTTACAAATGTTTTATTTGTCCTTGTTCGCTACACAAGGCGAGTCATCTGAAGCGGTTTTGAATCTTGCTCCTGTCTGTTATAAGAAGTGTCTCAAGGAAAACTTTTTACTTTGTGCTTGCATTGTGGCTCTTTTTTCTAAACATGGAGTTCATCGGAGTAGTTGATATGGTAACGTTGTATGCTAGGTGTGTCGAACATACGGCCCGCGGGCACAGCATGGCCCACGGATGTGTCCAATCCGGCCCGAGGGGTGATTTGAGACACAATTCTCGTCACTCGCTCTCTCCCGGAGAATAGGAGAATAGGAGTTTTAGCGGGCAGCTGTTTCCTGAGTTTTGTCTGTAATATCACACACAACCTATTCAGCAACATCAAAGTTAATTGTTTCTTATCGCTGAAGAAGTTAAATGTCACTACATAAACTTGTAAATAAAATATCTGTAGTGGCATTAAATTTTGTAATAATAAATTCGATGTACATTCTCGTTATGTGTAGGAATCAACAGGATTGCGAGACTCTACTTTTAAAAGTTTCTTCTTCAGATAAGTAGAGTTTGGTTTTATCTGTAAAGTTGCCTTGAGGCAAACAAAACATAAGGTAGATATCTAAAAATTGTCCGTTAAAGTCCTAAAAAGGAATATGATTAATATGAATTCTGCCTACATTGGTATTAAATGTGTAACGTTACGCAGATATTAATTATCAGCACAAGACATGTATTGTAAAGGTATATTTTGTATTTGTAAAGCTTGTGAATATCTTTCATAATAAGAAGGTAGCATAAAGAGATGTGAGGTTTTCTTTTTTTGTCTGTCCAGTGCATTTGTTAAACAGGGTAGAAAGATATTGCTGTCATCCTCAGAAGTTTGAAGTGCAGTTTGTAAACTTACAGACCTTTCAGGGAAAATAAAACATCTGCAAATCCTGCAGCTTCACTTTTGTTCAGAGAGGATTTGAGCGTAGTGAAAGCTTTCTGATTGTTATTTTGCCATTTGAAGAACCTACCTGTTTATCATTTAGGTTAGCATTGCATAGATCTAGTAAATCTAGTAAATGTCCTGTTGTCCCTCTGTTTCTCTACAGGCTCATGTTGTAGATGGCAAAATGATTATTAAGGTGCAGCATGAAAACCTCAAGAAATACGTCAAATTACAAGCTGCTGATTTTGATGAATTCATTTCTGAAGGTAAATATCCCAGTTGGTTGAACCATTTGACTAACCAATAATTCATACTAAGTGGTGGTCATTATATTTTGTAATTTAAACAATGTACCATGTTATGTTGCTTTTTAACATCATTTAGTCAGAGCAAAGTTCTCCATCCCTGCGAACAAGATAACAGTGGAAGATGACTCTGGCACTGAGGTGGATGAAACGGTGTTTGCAGAATTATCGACAGAGGAAAAGATTTGCTTTGTTGTCAAGGACAGTCATGATGATGGAAAATAAATACATAAAATAAAATAAAAAATGTATCATTTATCAATTTATAATTTATTCCTGTGATCGAAAGCTGGATTTCCAGCATCATTACTCCAGTTTTTTGTGTGTGTGTGTGAAAACCATAATATATTACCATTCAAAAGTACATTAAAAAAAGCTAAGGTTGTGTATGGCATTAAAAGGCATTAAAAAATTGTAAAAAATTAAATTAGATTTAATAATACTTAGAAGAAACCCTGAATTAGTAAGAATATTATGTAAATTGATATGTAATTTTTTCCCCACAGTCAATCAGCAGCTTAGAAGAACACTTGGGGAAACTGGAGGGACATCGCCAGCCATATCTCCTTGCCTCTGGAACTCACAAGTTGGCCATCAGCAATTACTACATTGTGATTGACAAGATGCTCATTCCATGCCAGGGAATTACGTCGTTGGCAACCTTCGATAAACTATTTAAAGCGGATTTCGTTTTTAGTGTAAGCTATGATGACGCTCTTAGCAACATGTACACATTCCTCCAGACAAGTATAGATGTTGACACCACTAAAGACAGTCCAAAGGTGAAGGAACTGAGAGCCAAGCTCTTGAACAGGAACAAAGAGTAAGTGAGCAATGTTTAAGTGTTACATTTTCAGAGCATTGCATAATGCACCCACTGCGTTAATTCAGCACCTCAAATTTTTTCATGGCTTATATCCGGGCAGAAAATTTGTTCTTGTTTGTGCTCAAGAAGAGTGTTCACTACAGTTTAAAGGTTTTAGAAAGCATTTAAATGGTTGTCATAATACATTAAAATTTTACACTTTGAGAGTTTGTTAGTTAAGACTGTCAGAGTGTTAATAATGTTAACTCTTTCAAAAGTGTTAATTTAACACTTTACCAGTGGTTCCCATATATACTCTGGGTGAGTGTTAATTTTAACTCTGAGGAAGTTAAATTCACTCTTTAAAATTTGCAGTGCAGACACAGTTTACAAGCAAAACATCTTAACAGAAAGAAGTTTCTTGAGTTGTAAATGCTAAAACAACAGATGTTAAACATGAAGACTTGTGATCTTGACTTCATACATCCACTAAAAATCACTAATGAGACTTCAAACATGATGAAGAAAAGTGACGTTTGAGACGAGAAAAGATCCTGCAGCATTTCACACACTTGATCTGATGAAATGTGACTTTTTAAAAAAGAATTAATTAGTAAAAGCATCAGTTAAGTCACTTCATAATTACATGAAGTGAATGTTGTTTATTTATCGAGTCTGCATATACAGTAATTAGACATGGACACTATAATTAAGAGTCTCCTGCAGCTGCATACAGGCAAGAGTCAGTGTAAATAATCCTGGAAGTGTTTCCATTCACACACCGACCTGTAAAACCACAGCTTCGTTAGCTGTGTAAAAATAATTACTGTGACCGTAATTATACAGACATGATGATGAATACAAGAGAATGTGAAGTAAACTGTACAATATTGTGGGGAAAGAGCTTATATCTTTATGATCTTTTGAGTTAAATGATTGTGTCGAAAACATGAAAACATGCTGTAATTTTTTAATAGCTTTTTTTTTAGGGGTTTCTGCTGTCAGATGTGAAGGCGGCGTTTCTTAAAGAACAAAGAATATTTTGGTAACATTTGACAATAAGGTTGCATTAGTTAATGCATTAACTAGCAATTCATTTGTTACAGTATTTATTCATCTTTGTTTGCATTATTAAAAATACATACAACTGTTTATTGTTGGTTCATATCAGCACAGGCACATTTACAGTTTTTTTCAATTGCTAACAAGCGTTTACCAATACATAAAGTACTTTTTCTAAACTCTTAACACAGCAACACACATACATCACACAGTTAGCCAAATAGTTAATTTTCTGCCCAAAACCATATTTTGTTAAATAAACATAAACTCTACATTTCAAAATGGTAAAAACCTTTTTCAACACATACTAACTCTATCAAAACACAGCAAACCTGATTCAAAATCGAGTCGTTCTGTCAAACACTAGCACTAGTTTTCTATCCAACATGAACATATAGTCAATCAAAGCGCAATGACTGTCAAAATACTAACAGTTGATGGCATTACAAAAACTGCATTACTTGTTTCAGTTCTACCTGCAGAAAATATGAAATCCATTGTTTTTATAATTCAGTTTCATTTTACTGCAGTAATAGTAGAATGCTTACATGTAAGCCATTCTACATTTTTGGTTGAGTGTTGAATGTGTGCATTCTTGGCAACATAGCAGCTATATAAAGTGAATGAGGCATTACTTTATAGAATGTGCAGTAGAAAAAAAAGAAGAAGAAAGTAACAGAATTGATCAGGGCAGCTACTGGTCAAATGGGTCCCCTATGCAGAACTTCAGTTGCCCCCTTGGTTGAAATCTCTTTCTGAGGGTGGGTGTGTGGTGTTGATGGTGCACTCATAGAGGGTGGGATGGGTAGTTAGTGCCCTAAGCAGTCCCCTTGGTAGTTAGTGCCCTACAGACCACATATTCTGCATATATGGAACAGTGGTAGTGGAATCGTTGTAGTAAAAGCTTTACATGAAGCTTTTACTGAAATGAAAACATGAAATTGCTGCCATTGATCAATAACACATCTAACATACAGGGCCTTTGGATACTGTTGAAGCTTTTTTTCTGCCACAGAATAAAAAAGTATAAAAGGTAATTATGACTTTTTATCTCACAATTCTATTTATTTTTTTATTTTATTGTTTTTTGCAATTTTAAGTTTATATCTCACAATTCTGACTTGTTTTCCCTCCGAACTGTAAATTAAACTATAGGAATTGAGCATTACTTACTGAAAGACATAATTACCTTTTTTTATTTTCTATTCATGGCAGAAATAAGCTTTCATAGGTTCCACATGTGTAAGTGAAAAAAAAAAAAAACAGAGATACACAGTCCTGCACACATTCTTCCTCCTCTTCTTCTCCCTTGTCCTGATCCAACTTCTCCTCTCCTCCTTCATCTATTCCTCTCCCTTACCCAGACATTTTATTTTATTTTATTTTTTATTTTATTTTTTGCTCTGTGTTGTTCTTCATCCACACTGAAAAAAATCCAATTCAAAGAGTCCTATTTTACTGTATGTCCATGCAATGGAAAGAACTTCAACACCTGACCATGCCTCCAACTGAGATTGGAATCTTCTATTTCTCAATATTTCAGTGATCTGCTAATTAAAAATGCTTATTAATTGTTTATTTGTTTTATATATTTTTTTCAATACTTTTGAGCTTCTGTTGTTGCAAAAGTATAGGTTTTATACTATATTTAATGATTGGAACATGATTGGTCTTCATTTCTGACTTGCTGTGTTTCAGCATTTGCAAACAAGATGAGAAAGATCCATGATTTTGGTATAGGGTAAGCTTATGTGAAAAGAAAATTTAAACATTTTGGAAACGTGTTAATTGACTGCATTTTGTGTGAAAACGACATGAATTGTGTTAATAGTATGGTCACAACAGATGGATGTTCTGCTAAATGTGTTTAGAGTTTTGAAAATGTGACTACAGATTGGACAAATGTATGTTAGCAATTGAAAAAAACTGTAATAATATTAATATTAGTAATGTTGAAATTCACATTTTAGAATAATAAACACTTTTTTTCTTGTCCGTTAATGTTAAATGCTACCTTACTAAATAGTGTTAACCGTTTTTTTTGTCCATAAATGAAAATCCTTCTGTGTCACACAGAGAAAAGTCAGTCATATGGATTTGGAACAACATAAAGGTGAGTAAATTTAACAGCATAATTAATTGTGTTTGTCGCCCAGAGTCTCATGCAATATGTGTTAGTTATTGTAACATTCAAGTCACCATGAAATCAAAATTGACATTTCTTGTTTTTGTTTTTTTATGAAATATTGCAGTGTTTATTCATATAATGATTTATTGGTTATCATTGTTTTAAATTCATGTGGCCCCTAATCTTGAATCAGAATAACTTCCTCTCCCTCTTTGTAACACATTGTTCAAGGAAGGAGGAGGAGGTGGGAACGGGCAAATGTTTCACAAAATTTTAATCATATAAATTAAACCTGCAACAAAACGAAAGTAAAAGCGTGTGTATGATTAGGTTTTGCACCTCCTGCAAGTGAGTATTTTGAGGAGTGTTTTGCTCATTTGTTATTGTCTTTCTGTCTGTGATCACTCCACTCTAATCTCTCATTTTACTGGATTGGTAAATGTGTCTGAACTCAAACCACTGTGACAATTTTCACAGTCTGTCATAGAAACGCTGCTGCTATTCCTGTCTGAGCTTCACAAACATCCTTACATGCTTTATAAAGAGAGAGAGAGTGAGAGAAAAAAAAAGTGTCTCAAAGTATCATAAAAAGGAGGTGCTAAAGCTTCAATTGTTGTTAATTATGTTTTTCATTCATTTTTATCTTCTTCCAAACATTTTATGTGCTGTCTAAGTGATTTTTTTCACAATATCACTTGATTACTTTTTGCACTCTTGTTATTTTGTTTATTTTACACAATTTCTTATCGCATGCAGCTAAACTGCAAATATTCTGTGGAAAAACTGTGCAGTTTCTGTCATGCCAGTGAAGCGCATTAAAACCGAATTTGAGACTGAAACAGTGACAGAAAATGAATGTGTGAACTGAAGGTGTTGACAGAGATGTTTCTATCAGTTTGTTATTGTACCTTCCTCAAAGTGTTTTTAACAGGTTCAGATCAGGTTTTAACGGTGCTGAAAACCTTACGGCACAACCACATTACTTACTGAATGTATAACCTTGAAAAGCAAATGTAATGAAGAAATGGTTCCAAATGGCTTGTTTCATATTTTGATCCCCTGAAAGGTTCCATTTGTGACCTTAATGGTTCCTCTAATTGAATCTAAAGTTCTATATGGAACCTTAACTGGAAGTCTTTCATTTGCTCCCTAATGTTTGCTCTCTGTTGGTTCATGAGGTCAGAGCTTTGTAGACAGACAGGTTAGCAGCTCAGATCAGAGTCCAGAAGAACCGACTCAGAGTTTAGCCCTCGCTCTGGGTTGTGACGCTGACAGAACGTGTGTTTGACTCGCCCTCAGGCTCTCATAGAGAACAAGAGACAGGAGAGGTGAGAAGATTCCAGAACAGGTGTGTAAACCAACGTCTGTGAAAATCACAGTTAATTCCTGTCAACAGGTGATGTCGCTGACAGACCTTGAACTTTTATCCTCTTGTAGAATGTCTAGAATGTCCCAGCTAACAAAAATATGTTTTAAAAACATTATAAAAACATTCTCTTTATGTTCAGTTGTTTTCAAAACTTTTTTGGTTAGGTGAACCAGTTTTTCTCGATTGCTTAAACACATTTCTTGAAACTATGCCTCATATTCTCAAAACAGTAAACACAAATCCATAACTTCTCACCCAATTCCCCAAACACCCTATTTTCAGTTCAGAATGAAGCTCTACACTCAAAACCATTAACTCTTGCTGAAAAACCAAACTTTGCCCTCAGATATCACACACGAGCCCTCAAAAACACATACACTACAACATAGTCTTACACACTGGTGAGATAAATTCTCACCCCTGGCATGCATCAACTGAAATGTCTTGTCACACTTCTTCCATTCCATCGTCTCTGTGTCCTACAAAAATAGAAGTACTGATTACTGTAACTGTAACACATCCTTTTTACAAAATGGAAGCAGACAGAACCTCTATCTGTATGTAAGGCAGTCTGATGCATGTGTTGTAACAGAATACACCACTCAAAAGTTACAGTAGATACACTGAGGTACACCTGCCTGTTTTCCTCCCTAAATGTTCTTATGATCGAGGGGACGATGAAGCAACTTAAGTTTGGCTGAACTCATTGCCCAGCCTCCCTCATAGTCATACCATGGACAAGGACATGGTCAACTAGTGGCACAAATTTACAGTTTTTCTCGATTGCTTAAACACTATAACCAGGCTTTTGAACTAAAATTTCAAAACCATAACGCTATTTATCAAAAAGCACACCCATTTCCCTAAACTATAAACACTATTCCTCTGTTTTGACACATGAATCAGATTTGTTGAACTGTCACTGCAAAACTCTAGACACAAATCCCTTCATTTCTCATTGCCTACACCATGTTGTCATTTAGAAAGCACTAGCATTCAATATTGTTCACTCAAGTCAGCATAGCTTGAGCTCAATTAGCACACAGTTACCCACATGGAAACACTAAGAGTCAAAATTTATCACACACCAATCAGAATCTTCAATAAATAGATAAAAGAGCCCAAGTCAGTTCATTCAGTTTTGGAACAATGGATCCAGAAAGATGTGATAAAGAGGTTGAGGACACCAGAGAGGAGGAGGAGGAAGACAAGAAGGATGAGGAAATAGAAGGGCAAGGAGACAAGAAGCCTCAGATGAAATTCGTGTCACTCTAGTTGACCATGTCCTTGTCCATGGTATGACTATGAGGGAGGCTGGGCAAAGAGTTTCAGTTGATGTGTGCCAGGGTGGATCAAACATGCAAGAGGATTTTACCCCTGCTGCCATGGCTAGGGCCAATATAGCCTGTGATTTTTGATTCTTTGACCTGTCCCAGACCAAAGACGGGATGCTGGGTTGGGGCAGGATAATTGTTTTTGTTGTTGTTTGGTGTGTAGTACATGAATGAATAAAAATGTGCCAATCTATACCTTGGTTGTATCTTTTGTGTTCATCATGTAAAAAAGGTTTTTGAGGTGGGGAAACAAAAGCAACATAACTGCTTTAACATTTCCAGTTTTGGAAATGTTGTTTTGAATTTATCTCACCAGTGTGTAAGACTATGTTGTAGTGTGTGTGTTTTTGAGGGCTTGTGTGTGATGTCTGAGGGCAAAGTTTGGTTTTTCAGCAAGAGTGAATAGTTTTGAGTGTAGAGCTTCATTTTGAACTGAAAATAGGACGTTTGGGGAATTGGGTGAGAAGTTATGGATTTGTGTTTACTGTTTTGTGAATACGAGGCATAGTTTCAAGAAATGTGTTTAAGCAATCGAGAAAAACTGTAATCTGAGACTCCTTGTCTCCTTGCCCCTCATCCTCTTCCTCCTCCTCATCCTCTCTGGTGTCCTCGACCTTTTCAATCACGTCTCTCTGGATCCATTGTTCCAAAACTGAATGAACTGACTCGGGCTCTTTTATCTATCTACTGAAGGTTCTGATTGGTGTGTGATAAATTTTGACTCTTAGTGTTTCCATGTGGGTAACTGTGTGCTAATTGAGCTCAAGCTATGCTGACTTGAGTGAACAATATTGAATGCTAGTGCTTTCTAAATGACAACATGATGTAGGCAATGAAAAACGAAGGTATTTGTGTCAAGAGTTTTGCAGTGACAGTTCAACAAATCTGATTCATGTGTCAAAACAGGGGAATAGTGTTTATAGTTTAGGGAAATGGGTGTGCTTTTTGATAAATGGCGTTATGGTTTAGAAATTTTAGTTCAAAAGCCTGGTTATAGTGTTTAAGCAATCGAGAAAAACTGTAAAGAAACATTCCATTTTATTTGTAAACATTAAGGAAATGTTACATTTGAATGTTCTCTCAAACAAATTGTAACATTTAAAAATATTAGATGAACATCCAACTAAAATGTTTCAGAAATAAAATGTTCCATGAAAAATGTATAAATAACATTTTGTACAACATTGTGTTCTCGTGGAGTCCGGTCTTGCCAGGCGACCTTCAAAGAACGAACTTGGAAGGACGCAAGGACAGAACACATCCTTGTGAGAATTGAGATGCGCTGCGATCTTGACCGTCTCAGCATATTATAAGTAGCGGCTAATGCACAATAAATGCAACATGACATCACAAACAAATGTCATAACCTATATTGAGGGTTAAAATACTTCTATCATATTATTATAGACATTTTCATAAAATTGTATATATTTTTTTATATATTTTTATTTTACCGCGTGTGTAGGCTACCTATGCTTTGTCAATGTTAAGATTATTTTTTATATGTCAATAAAAATACTGCAGGCTTTCTTCAGGTTATTACTTTATTAAAATTATGCAAAACAAACGGACAAATGTTTACCTTCACGAGCCATCACGTATATGCGAGCTTGTAGCGGGAATCTCATAAGTGAGAACAAGGACTTTAAAGCTTGCAGGCTTCCATACGGCGACCGCCCGCAGCGTCTTCTGGGATTTTTAACGGATCGATTCTCTCAACTCTGCATTCGATGCATCCTCGATATCAAGAACACATCCGGGTACTTTCATGCATCCTCTGTTCTTGCGTTCTTGAGTACTGGAACTGAACTTCGACGGTTGATGATGACGTAGAGCAAGAACACAAGGACGCAAGATCGCTTAAGAACGCATATTGAGAAACAGCCTCTGAGAATGTTCCTTGTTAGATGGTACTCGTACTGTTAGGAGGTGCAGTAAGTCTTATTTTGTTCCCATTGCTCTTGGACGTCATACCAACACCTGTTGGTTTGGATGCAGGATCACGCAAAAAACAGAAAACATTTTCTATTGCAGATGTCATCAAAAAAGTCTCTGTTCAAATATTCATCTGTGAACCATAATAATTTATTCTGCAATTAAAAGTGTGCAATAATATGAAGATTTTGTGAGTAGTACTCAATTGGTCATGTGATCTCAACATGAAGGCAAATCACTCATGTAGAATAAAACAACCTTTAAGCTCTGCTGAAACTGATCTGAAAAAAGTGCTATTCATTTCTTTTTACAGGACAAAAATGTACTTGAGGCATTTATAGCACTTTACTATGTACTACTGTACACCCAAAGCGCTTTACAATCATATCGGGGGTCTCTCCTAACCACCACTTACCGCATCTTTAATTATAGTAATGTGAAATGTGTTTCAGGTTTGCGGTCAGGTCCGATGTAGTTCGCACTGGCCTTTCTATGGAGGTAAAAATTTTGCAGATCTAGATGTTCAAATTTACACTTATAATCAAGATGTGAAGTAAAAAATGAATGTTGAGATTCGCTGTAAACAACAAACACTGGCCTTATTTACATCTACAGCAGGAGTCTGTCTGATTATTACATTGGTTCAATCATGTTCAATCACTTGTACTTTTAGCTAGAACACAAAATATTCAATTCAAATGCAGCAGATCTCTTTGTTCGGTAGAGGTTACAAACAAAACATAGGATTTGCTTTGTTAACAATTGCTAGTAAATTTCTAAGCGACGGCAAATAACACACTGAAATTTTGAACTAGAAAATCTTTCTCCAAAAATCTTTTATTTTATTTAGATTAACCCTAACTTCATTAAAATCATTTTACAGAGTGGAGTGATTAAAACTGCAGAGCTCAACATTACTCTGATAATGATCACTGTAATTATGAGCGTAATAATCACAGTATTCTGTTTACATGATCTGCAGCCTTAATCACATTATAAGGGCGCATCGACACAAACTCTAACTTCAGATGCAGTGGCTGTTTTCATCTTATATCAAACTCTTCATAATTGCTCAAGAGTAAAGAAGCGGCAGTCTTTTAAATGTGCCTCTAACTTTCCTTCTGGATGTGCAATGGAGCTGATGGATTTGTGAGCCTGCTTTCAACTCAGCACAGCTTCTCTGAAGCATTACAGATGAGAATGACAGTCCTCATACAATTAATTCAAAATGTGAGTTCAAAACAATGTGAAATGCCACACAGAGGCATCTGGGAGCATTATTGAGTGATATCTCAAATGAAGTGATTTGAATCAGTTCAGTGAGAGAAGCGATTTGATTTGCTGAAATGAATCAGACCTCAAAGTGATACTTTAGAGAGTGAGAGAAGGAGGGAGGAGGTGAAAGAAATTATTTGTTATTATGAGCAATGAGCATGAACATAGAAGTATTAGCAATTTTGTAAATTTCATTATCCTGAACTGTAAATTCTTTATTCATAAATGTTGTCTCTTAAAGTTGTGAAAAATGTAAAAAGTAAATCTATTGTCACATATTATGAGTCTGAATTTGGAGGCTTCTGAATGTCTTTTCACAAAAAAAAAAAAAAAAGGAGGGAGGAGAGTGAGGGCATTCTGGGAGAGAGTATTTGAGTGTTTCCTCGGTTCACTCGTGTGCACAACAATGTGACAAAAACAACGTGGCATTTTGTCTCGCTACACTGCTACTTGTTGAGAAAAATAAACTGTATGGAAAAGATACATTGTTTCATTTATTTGAAAGATGAGCACCATCACACTTCTGAAAAAAAAATGTTATATTAGTAATGCCGCATTTAAACTTTATGCTAAAAACTGGCAGATATTAGAATCAGAATCACAGCCTGTATTAGCCAATCAGAAAATGCCAAAAATAAATAATGTTTTTTAAAGGAGGTAGAATTAACATAATTTTATTTTTTAATTTTTTTAATAAGAAACAGAGCATTTTGTCAAGACAGACTTTGAAAGGCTTCTTTGAAAAGTTTTAGTGAAAAATGTTTCAACACCAATTTTTCCAGCCGGGAAAGAGCAGATAATTTCCCACAATTCATTACCTGTTGAACTGCAATTCAGTAGATACCTCTACCCAGGGCTCGATTTGAGGGGGGATGAAAAAATGACAAAAAGCATAAAAGCCACCATCCCCCTTACTATCCCCTTTAGATTTACAATGTTATGTATATTTTGTAAATCTTATGTAAACAAATTTTTAAAATTCTCTGTATGATAATTAAACTAGAAATAACAGTGATTGACCAATCAGAACTCAGCGCTTTAGTCATTTTTCACACTTGTTCAAAAGGATCAGGAGAACGGTTAAAGCGCATCTTTTGACATTAATTAAAAAGAAGTGAACAGAAGGCATGATATTACTTTGATGAGTGTTTTAAGAACATGTGAATCCTGACACATTAGAATGAATAAAAAACATAGCTAAAGTGCACTGATGCCATAAGGGATTGTTGTCAAGGTTAATTACTGACAGTGAATGTCATTACCGAAGTGATAATGCACACATGCATATAGGCTATGTTAACTACATATACATGTGTTTATTTATTTTATTTAATAAACAACTATGGGCTCTGTTCATATTCCACTGTTTAAAACTGCATGAACCATCCATTCAAGACACAGCAAACAAAGAGTGTTTTACTGCAACATGAGATCACACTGTACTGCTAAAATCAGTTAGCAGATTGAAGATTAAAAAAATGAGCATAAAGCAGTAAACTATAATGACAAACACAGACACGAGCATATGGATCTCAACAATGGTGCACAACAAAATATTCAGACAATCAGATCAACTCTGGACATCACAAAAAGCTACTAAAAGACAGCAAAAAATAAAAGCAAATAGTTAGAATTAAAGATAATAATAGGGTAATTTAGCTGCATAATTTATTCATGGTGTGATGCATGCTGGGAGTTTTGTACTATTGTTCCCAGCATGCACTGCGGCATGAGACTTTTGATTGTCACCTTTGTTGAGATTCATGTGCTGATTCTTGATGTCTTTGTGTGTCATCTTAGAATTTTTTTTCTTCCATTATAACATTTCAGTGATGGTCAGTTTTGTTCCTTTACAAGATTTTAGTGATGGTCAGATTTGTTCAGTTACAAGATTTCAAAGACAGGCAGTCTTGTTTTGTTAAGAGATCTCAATGACAGTCAGTTTTGTCCCGTTACAAGATTTCAGTGACAGCCTTTTTTGTTCCATTATGACATTTCAATAATGAACGGTTTTGTTTCATTACAAGATTTTAATGACGGTCAGTTTTATTTACGAGATCTCAATGATGGCAGGTTTTGTTCCTTTACAAGATTTCAAAGATGGTCAGTTTTGTTTCTTTACGAGATTTCAAAGGTGGTCAGTTTTGTTTCTTTACAAGATTTCAAAGATGGTCAGTTTTGTTTCTTTACGAAATTTCAATGATGGTTGATTTTGGTCCTTTACTAGATCTCAATGACAGTCAGTTTTGGTCCTTTACTAGATCTCAATAGCAGTCAGTTTTGTTTCATTACGAGATTTCAATGACTGTCGGTTTTGTTCCTTTGCACAATTTCAATGATGGCCTGTTTTTTTTCCATCACAAGATTTAAATGATGGTCAGTTTTCATTCTCAGTCAGTCAAATTTTTATTTGTTCATTTACAAGATCTCAATTAGGTATGTTTTGTTCTTTTACGAGATTTTAATGACAGTCAGTTTTGTTCAGTTTTTTTTTAATCTTCTTATCAGTTGTGTTCTGTTCTAACATCTCAGTGACAGTCAATTTTGTTCCTTTACAAGATTTTAGTGACGGTCAGATTTGTTTGGTTACAAGATTTCAAAGACGGTCAGTGTTGTTTCATTACGAGACTTCAGTGATGTTTGGTTTTATTTCTTTAGGAGATCTCAATGATCGCAGTTGTTGTTCCTTTGTTTCTTTACGAGATTTCAAAGATGGTCAGTTTTGATTCTTTACGAAATTTCAATGATTTTAAAATTTTTGGTCCTTTAATAGAGCTCAATGGTTGACGGTTTTGTTTTGTTATGAGATTTCAATGACAGGCAGTTTTGTTTTTGTTATTGTATGAGATTTCAAAGATATTCGGTTTTGTTTCGTTACGAGATTTCAATGATGGTCGGTTTTGTTGGAACTCATTTGTAGAGTTTTTTTTTTTATATAAATATTTTTTGACAACGATCAAACACATCAGTGCTCTCCAAAGGCACCATTTTAGGTAGCCTATATAAAGGGATGTATTGTGTGTGTGATAGCAAGAGTCACCATCCCCCTTGATTATTATTATTATTATTATTATTATTTTACAATTTGACTTCTGCCTCTACTTCTCATTTGTGTTGTGGCCAATTCAGTTCATATTCACACTTATGAACTCATCAATTCTGAATTTTGCACAACCCTAGATGTGAGTTTGGGCTGTTTGTTCAAATAGTGGGAAAGATTTCGAGGATCATATATTCACAGAAATGACTTACAGCAGCTGACCAGAGGGATCAGCTAATGTCTCATTCGTTTGTCATTACTATCACATGCTCTTTTCAGATCCTACAGATCTTCCGGCACTGTACGTTTGAAGGGTTATCGGAGCGGCCCGTTATTCATCAGTCTGTTGAGAAGTAAAGAGAGAGAGGACGAAGAAGGCTGAACCGATAAGACAGGGATGAGTGATCCAATTTCTTCAGCAGCGGAAGCGTGTCGCCTTGATAGCCTTCACTTACCACACACACACCTGATGCCCCTCCTGGGGGCAAACGGCAGGACGCCCCATTAGAGAGGCGTGTAGAAATGTCACGGGCACAGCAGACATCTAGATACGAGTCTGCAGATCACAAACACCTAAAGAATGCTGCTTAAAAAGATGCTGATCTGCCTGTTTATAGATTTTTTTTACAGTTTATTTACTATTTCCACATGATCTAATCCAGAAATGCCTTTGTTGGAATTGATTCAGTCCTATTTACCCTTTGATATGCAAATTTCTGAATGATCAACATGATTAAAATGCTCCTGAAAAAGCACACACCTACAGTCCTTCTGTCGTCTGATTGATATTTCAGACTTTTTAGCAAGTAAAAGGCCTTTTAGTATAATTGTACAAAAGTCCACCTTCAGCTCATGTCTTTTTGCTGTTGAATCTTTACTGATTTTTGTGAAGTACACATAAGAATAACTTTGATATCGTTAGTAATATTTTGAAATGAACACTTATTGGATTGAAGCAACTTTGGTTTACTTGATTATCCATACATAATTTTTTAGAAAAATCATGAGTATCAAATATAATCATCAGGCTTTTGAGGAAGGTTTATTTCTTCATCTCTCAGTCATCATTGCATTGCATTATATGCTTTAAAACTATAGAGCTTTGATCATAAAACTAAGCATTTAATATCATCTTACTAAGACATATTATTGGCAGATATCGAGTGACGATTTATATGCATTTTATGTAAGAATATGCTATATTGTCAGAGATCTCACTGATTTACATTACAAGCATCAGAATTGAATCATACTTTTTGTTATAAATATCAGCATCTGCACCAAACCGCATATTTTTGCTCAGTTTGGGCCTTTGAATAAAATTGAGCTGTTTTTACTACATATTCTCACTATATCTTACTATATGGGCCATAAAAGCTTGATATATTATCAAATATGATACTCAACAAAAAACAATATGGTTCAATAAATTGATCCATTTAAAAAAATCTGATTTTTATATATCAATATTACAGGGTTAAATTATATTTTTGATGTTTTTTTGGTTTTTTTCCAGATGCTTTTGGTAGTATTGAACTTTAAGTGGAAAGCATTAGGCTACTTAGTGCCTCTTTTTACGTACATTCACCACAGTGTTTGATAATGTGGCTCATCAGCGTGGCGCTTGTTTAAAAATGCTGCCGAGGACGTGGTTATTGATTGGGATGGTACTAAACAAGGAGGCAGAAATTGATAGCTTACACATCCAATCTCTGGTGTCAAACGAGTCATTGTGCCGGAGCTCCACAGCCCCCGGCAGGCAGGATCCTCATTAGCAGCAAATGAGCTTTTGAAAGGGTGTTGAGCGCGATGAGTTGATTGGATTTACTCACTGATGTGTTCTTTTATATTTGCAGTCTCGGAGGGAGAGTGGTTGGCAAACAGCCTGGTTCAGATCTGCTGGCAGGTAAAGTTTCGTGCCTGAATGTGTTGGCGGTTTTTTGCACTGTTTTGGCAAGCTGACGGTCCTGTTCTCAGAGCAATTAGCAGTGAGTCACGCGAACGGAAGGTCCTGTCTGTTAAAGATCTCAGTGCTGCCACATCATTAAAGAGTGTGATTTCTGTGACTTTACCGATGAAGCCCATTTCCGCCTTGTCATGCCTTGGACTCTGTCATAATTTCTACTTTTTATTTAACTTTTTAATATCATAATTATGACTATTTTTGAGTCATAATTTTGTCTTAGTTTGTTATAATTTCAACTTTTCATCTAATAAATATTAGAGTGCCATAATTTAACCTTTTTTTGTCACAATTTCAACTTTTTAATAAAATTGACTTTTTTAAGTTATAATTACGAATTAAGCCAGAATTTCAACTTTTCATAAACTTTTATCATTCAACTTTTTCTCTCACAAATATGACTTTGTATGTCATCATTTTGACTGTCATAATTTCAACTTTTCATGTCAGAATTTTGGTTTAGTTTGTAATAATTTTGACTTTTTTTTAGTATCATAAATGACTTTTTAAGCCAGAATTTTGACTTTTCATCTCACAAATGACGCGATGTGTCATAATATGGACTTTTTTGTACTGATTTTGACCTTTTTCACCAGAATTTAAACTTCAGTTGTAATTTAATTTCTTTAATAAAATTGACTTTTCAGTTCATAATTTCCACTTTTCATCTCATAAATATGACATAGTATGTCATAATTTTGACTTTGTTAAAATAAAAGCCTTTTACACCTGAATTTCAACTTTTTAATATCATGACTGACTTTTCAAGTCATAATTTTGACTTAGTTTGTAATAATTATGACTTTTAAGCCAGAATTTCAAGTTTGTCAATTATGATTCACAAACACATGATTTTTTTTTTATTTGGCGGAAATGAGCTTCAATACATTAGCACCAATAAACAAAATAACAAATAATAACCGTTTCAAATAGATGTCCCAAATGCCCCGCCCCTTTTTGTCATTGGTCAGACAAACCGATATCCCCGCCCCATACTCACACCATTGGTTGAGTAAGTGTTGTTCAAACAAACAGATTTATGTTTTGAAAGTGCCACAGAATCACATTACAGAAGTCAGTGTTGGGTTGTAGTTTTACTAATTTATATTTTATGTAACATTGGTTATTGATAAAGAACCACAGAGATAAGCAAGAGAGACCAATCACAGATCAGTTTAGCAATATAGACAAGCAAGTCAATCACAAATTATTTGCATATAGTCCAATGATGTCCTCACTGTCTGTTAAACAATGTCAAAGAGAGATTTTTAAATATTAATTTCTTAAAAACATATGAAATAATCAGAATGTAGTCTGTATGTGAAGAAGCTTTAAACTGAATTAATTGCACATGTTGAATCATTAAAGCAGGATGTTTGAGGAACGTCAATACTGTAATCAAACACATAAAGCAGAGGTTTGTGGGAAGGTCAGGCAGGTCTGGAGAGAAGGATTTTCTTCTGTCTCACTCTCTCTCTCTGTTTAGTGAGGGAGAGATGAAACTCAGACGGCATCAGATGTGAGAGCACGTCAGTAAACAGCAGCTCCTCCAGGACACCGTCAGCCTCTCTGCTCATTTCTTGGCTCTTTATGGGCTGTTGAACCTCTGGAGGATGGCGGCCACTTTCTGCAGCTCAGTGTGACTGTCAAAGTCGCTCCTCAACAATCACAATCCTACAGACGGCTGCACAGAGATTTCACCGGAATATAACGCTTGCCCATCTATCTGTTCCTCCATTTATCCTCCATCTACCCTTGCCTGTCTTTTTCTCTGCTTTTCTCAGTTCCTCACTGTGCTTTTTAATTAAATATGTTTTTTTATTTTTTATTGACTTTTTTATTGATCATTCTTTCACAATTTGAGCCTGATGAATCTTGACATTGTCATCCTGGAATATGGCTGTGATGTGTTTTCCTAAATGGTTGTTTAAGGAATGAAAAGCTACACACTCCATCAATTGAGGTTAGAAGAACTGTTCCCAAACGTATACTGTATAACGTAACACCTGCTGTCGACTGACAGGCACTGACAATATATTAATATCTACAGGCCAGTAGGTTCGGCTCGGGAGGCGTAAATTAAACTGCTTTCGTTTTGTAAAGGAGTAAATCTGTATTGAAAATAACTTTATATAGAAAATGAATTGATTCTTTGTAGAAAATAAAGTAAAATAAAGTAGTTATTTAACAGTATTTTGAATATTAGATCATAACACAGGAATTTAAATCAATTTTCAATACACAAGTTATTCATGGACTAATCTGCATACACCCAGTAATTATAGAGTTTAGTTAGAATGCAACCCTATAACTCAATTATAACTTTTGACAACCTCAGTTAACTCAAAACATCAAAAGTAACAAATGTTACAAAATAAACAATTCAGGATATTTGATTCAATAGATTTTGTTCAATGAACTCTGTTCAGTACATTCAGTTTGGTAAATTCAATTCAAAAAGGTTTGGTTCAATACATTCAGTGCGAGAGTCTCATTTCAGTAAATTCACTGCAAAAGATTCAAATCGGAAAAGTTCGATTTTGAAGTTTGGTTCAGTACTCTCAGTTCAAAAAGATTCAGTTCGTTAAATTCGACTCCTTAGATTCAGTTAAAGTAACTCGATTCCTAAGCGTTCAGTTCAATCGCTTCAATTCAAAAGAACAGGGTTCAGTTCAGTCGGTTCAATTTGGTTAAAATCGATAGATTCACAGGGGAAAAATTATTTGATTCCACAGTTCTACAAAACTGTGTGGTACAAAAAAAAAAAAAAAAAAAAGAAGAGTCTCCCTCGGGGGAAAAAACAAACAAACAAACAAACAAACTCGGTTCCATTTATGCAAAACTAGCAGGTAATAGAAATTTTCCTACCCAGTTCCTGGGTTAGATTACTGTTTCACCTCAGTCAGCGTTCGTCTCGTGTGAGTTTGCTCACCATCTTGCATCATCCTCTAATTGAAATGAACAGAGTTCCAGCATGGAAAAAAAAAAAAAACTGAACAACATATATACAGGATATGTTAAGTTCACAAGCATATCAAATTCACCGTTTTCTATGGAAGCCCGTTTCCGCCACTAAATAAAAAAAAAAAAAAAGAGTAATTGCGACTTTTTATCTCAGAATTCTGACTTTTTATCTCGCAATTGCGAGTTTATATCTCACAATTGCGAGTTATAAAGTCAGAATTCTGAGATATAAAGTCGCAATTGCGTGATAAAAAGTCAGAATTGCGAGTTTTTATCTCAGAATTCGGACTTTTTTTCTCGCAATTGCGAGTTATAAAGTCACAATTCTGAGATATAAAGTCGCAATTGCGTGATATAAAGTCAGAATTCTGAGATATAAAGTCGCAATTGCGAGTTATAAAGTCAGAATTCTGAGATATAAAGTCGCAATTGCGTGATATAAAGTCAGAATTCTGAGATATAAACTCGCAATTGCGTGATATAAAATCGCAATTGCGTGATATAAAGTCGCAATTGCGTGATATAAAGTCAGAATTCTGACTTTTTTTCTCGCAATTCTGACTTTTTTTCTCGCAATTGCGAGTTATAAAATCAGAATTCTGAGATATAAAGTCGCAATTGCGTGATATAAAGTCAGAATTGCGTGATATAAAGTCAGAATTGCGAGATATAAAGTCAGAATTGCGAGATATAAAGTCAGAATTCTGAGATATAAAGTCGCAATTGCGTGATATAAAGTCAGAATTGCGTGATATAAAGTCAGAATTCTGACTTTTTTTCTCACAATTGTGTGCAACTTTATTTCTCACAGTTCTTACTTTGCTTGCGTTTCCTTTCATTGCGGGTGACCATCAGGATTGCTGCTTCGTTATTATTATACATAAAATGGAAGACATCATAAAGGATTATTTTTAGCGCAAAATTTCTTTATTGGTAAAATAAAGAAATTTTGATTTTATTGGAGGAGGCACATAACATGAAGATTAGTCTCCGGACATTAGAGAGAACATTATGCAGGAATATGCATAGTATAGCATGTTTCCACGGTAACCTTGTACATGAGTACAGCGTTTCCAGGAGAAAAAAACAGCTTTTACTGCCATCTAGTGGGCTTAATACTAAAACGCATCATATTTTATATAATTTCAAATCATATTTCATCAACTTTTGTAACTGCAACTCAAGTCTGGTGGCTCCATAAAAGGGGGCATTCAAGGGTAGAATTACAATTACAAAATTACAGTGGAAGTATTTGGTGAATAAAAGTTGTTTTTAACAGAATTGGATACACTGATGAATTTGACAAGTTTTGAGCAAATGTGTTGTGATTACACAATAATACCAATATAATAGTAATAGTAATAATAATAAGAATCAGCTGTGGCGGAGGCGCAATAAAACAGATGAAGCTGAAGTGGCACATTTTATACACCAACAGCTTCAGACATCAGGACGGCAGCACTGCTATCGTTGGATGCACCAGATGTTGGATGTCCGTATTTGTTAGACAGAGAAACTGTCCGTCAGTTAATTACAAGAAAAAAAGTCATAATTCTGAGATATAAACTCGCAACTGCGTGATATAAAGTCAGAATTCTGAGATAAAAACTCGCAATTCTGACTTTTTTTCTCGCAATTGCGAGTTTATATCTCAGAATTCTGACTTTATAACTCGCAATTGCGAGAAAAAAAGTCAGAATTCTGAGATAAAAACTCGCAATTCTGACTTTTTATCACGCAATTGCGACTTTATATCTCAGAATTCTGACTTTATAACTCGCAATTGCGACTTTATATCTCAGAATTCTGACTTTATATCACGCAATTGCGACTTTATATCTCAGAATTCTGACTTTATATCTCAGAATTCTGACTTTATATCACGCAATTGTGACTTTATATCTCAGAATTCTGACTTTATAACTCGCAATTGTGAGATATAAACTCGCAATTGCGAGATAAAAAGTCAGAATTCTGAGATAAAAAGTCGCAATTACTCTTTTTTTTTTTGGCGGAAACGGGCTTCCATAGTTTTCAGCTGGTGTTCTGAAATATTTGGTGTCTGAGATTTTCGGTGGCACTGGGCGGAGCTTACATGAATATTCACGAGTTTCCTGTTTTGTGTTAAAGCGACTCTGAAAATGTTAGTGCACGCTCCTTGGCTTACATTAAGGTAGCCTTATTAGCGTTTCAGCGTTAGACGAAGTAAAGCTTATATTCAAACTGTTGTTGAAGCACATTAGTTTATATGTAGGCTATAGATTATTGATATAAACACAGCCAATGATTTGCCAGAGGTGTCGTTAGGATTCGCTAACCGAACCATAGCATTTAAGTAGCCTATTTTTTTTTTGTTGTTTCTGTTTTACTTTGAATCAAAGAAGTTTAAAAGTTTGCCGAAATGTATGGTAGCATAATAATATTAATTGTAAACTCCTGTGGTGAAGGCAGCAGTAAACTATCCTAGTTTGCAGAACCATTTCTAATCTGGGTAGACTTGAATTTCTAGTGTTATATGTTTTGTTTCCAAAACTGCACACATGCATGAAAACATGGTAATGTACTTTAAGTATATTTTAATGATTATCTTTATAGGCCATGATGAATTATTCATGTGATAACCAATATAATGTCTATAGCTAATATAACCTTGATTCTTTCGCAAAAAAAGATGACTTTTGCCAATAAATATCCCTGTACACCAGACAGACACTTTAATTTTTCACTTCATTTTGAACATCACAGTGTACTAAAATCTTAATAATACAGGTTTGTTGTAAATGTCATTTTATTATATTTCTTAGACTGAATGTGTCAGTAGCAAAGGCTGGTATCACTCACATTATCAGACCAAACTTTCATTTGTCTGGATCCCAAGACCCTGTGTGAAGTGTGTTGATGTGTGTTTAAATACAAGCGTTTTTTGCTAATTATAAGTCACATATGTATGTCATGACTTCTCCTCGTTTGTGAATAAAATTTCAACACAGAATCACTTGCTCTTTTTAATTCAAAATTAAACTCTCATTATTTACTTTCATCTTTGATATTACAGATATGTAAATTACTACATGGTCTATTATTTTAGCCACTAAATAAATGTCATTAAAATGTTAACTTTTTAATTGTTATGGAAAGCTTGTAGAATAGAACTAAATCATTTCATTGTGAACTGCAAGTTTGCTCATTTCACAATTTAGTTCTATATCATTACTGTGTTAAATTGAATCCTGATTCACAGTGCATCATGTTTTTTTTTTTGTTTTGTTTTTTCACATTTAAGATGTTTTGTCAATGAAATGTATCATTTTGTGGGAAAAAATGATTGAGAATGTTTCCTAATAATATGAAAAAAAAAATTACACTTCACTTTAGAAAGCAATAGGGAATGACAAAATAATCACAACTGAAACTTTTATTATGCCACCAGAGATACATTTTTACAAGTTATCTTATCAAACGAACTAAAATACAATCAAATCAAAACAGTTGTAGCCCATTCTTGGCTCATTTACTAACGACAGACCACCAGTGGCTGTAATCACTGCTAAATTATATCTCACGACACAATGCAACCTACAAACTATTGAGCATAAACAGTAATAAACTATTATTAATAAAACTTCATTCGACGCGGAAACACAATTACATTACCGAAAACAGTTCTGTGATCCGAGGACAGTGCACTAAAATTGTCAGCGGTGCTTTAACACAAAACAGGAAACTCGTTAATATTCATGTAAGCTCCGCCCAGTGTCACCAAATATCTCAGACACCAAATATTTCAGAACACCGGCCCTGTCAATAACAGTACAGATTTTGTTGGCTTGCTAATTTAAATGACAATTTCAAAGTAATTCGACACTAAGTCGACATTACTTACGCTAATTAAACAAAGTAACTCATCATCATCATCATCATAATCTCACAATATGAACATTTAGGACTCATATACATGTTACTATTTACTTCTTTTAACTTAAAAGACAAAAACTCTTAAGTATCATATTGCTAAAGAATGTTACACATCTAATTACATATACAACCATTTATACACATTGCAAAATGTGTACTCACCAAAATCCAAAGAAATAAACACATAGATATACATATTTTATCCTCTTTAACTTCTGTTTCTTTTCTTTCTCAGAGTTATGCTGCTGCTCACCCCATTAATCTCACAGAGAAACTAAAATGGCTCTCCCCATTAGCAACTAAAGTGGTGGGGCGGGAATTCTACACAGACTTAACGTGATTGGACGATCACTGCGATGTCAATCTATTTAAATACAGTTAATTTAAATTTTATAATTTTATCACATTATTCAGTTCTGATTAGTTCATTTCTTTAACAAGCTGTTTTTAAATATTTCATTATTTATAATTAATTTGTTAAATTACACAGGGTTAACAGCACTAATGATCCAGTCATAGACTCTTAGTATTTGCCTAATTAATTCCAAAAAGTAGGCAGTGTTTATATATATATATTATAATTGACTTTTCAAGTCATAATTTCGACTTTTTATGTCATATTTTCAACTCTTCATCATAAATATGACAGTGTGTCAGTTTCGACTTTTTATGTTATAACTGACTTTTTACGTTTTTACTTTTCAGCTAAATATGACAGTTTGACAGTTAAATGTAGTGCACACATCATACGGATACTGGTATGATGTCTTTGGTCATGTTTACATTTACATTTACGCATTTGGCAGACGCTTTTATCCAAAGTGACTTACATTGCATTATACTATACATTTGTATCTGAGTATGTGCAATCCCTGGGATCGAACCCATGACCTTGGCATTGCTAGTGCCATGCTCTAACCACTGAGCTACAGGAAAGCTTAGAAAGTTTAGAAATCATTTTTGTATGGAAAAGAGCTGCTTGAAGATTCATAATCGTATCATGCTATTGTTTTGAGAACAGAGAACTCTGAATGAATGTCACTGGAAGAATGTTTGTTCATAACTTTGCTAGAACCTTCTGAGAACATTCCCTGTTAGCTGGGCCCTCAGCATCTCAGATGTTTCTCGTGAGAAAAAGACCCCAATAATCTCATATGTGTCTCCTTTAGATGCCCAAGAGATTTTAACGTCTCACGACAGTCTAGATACGACAGTCAAACGGATGTGTTTTAGACCTCTTTGCGTGGATAATCTTCATTTAAGATAACAGGCTGTGACAGGACTAGGACAGTCTTTGCAGACAGACAATTCAGGCAATTCTCATCCAGATTTCTGCCCTTTAGGGAGGGAAGTTCTCTTCGCTTGTGATTTATAAACAGCATCTGAATTGTGGAGCTCCGAAGCTCGTCTCGTGGTGCTGGGAAACGAACTCGTTCTCATTATCTGTCAAGCACATGCCTTCAAGATGCTATAAAAACCAATATACATTTCCAAAGGTTCCCCTCCGGTCCTTTCCTCACGTCACAACGCCGGACGTGTGGCATTTCATCAAGCTGCTTGTTATGAAGAACCAGTAAATTTGTTGAAATGCTGTTCACAGGCCTTTGACCTAAAGTTCTTTCACCTGAAGCTACATGATCACATGTCTGTGAATACTGGTCGGACTGAGCCCGATTATGCTTGACCTTATCAGTGGGCTGCACACATGTGGCCTTAACTGACTTAATTAACCACGACGTGATGGATTTACCCGTCATGCACGGCTTCAGGCGTGGAGAAAGTTTATCTGTGTCTTTATGAGAGACTTTATTGCTCTGGTTAAATTTAAGAAGTGGAACGACTCTTTCAGGTAGTGAAGCATCGAGAATGAAGAACAGGAAATCACAAAGATCTGCTCCAAAAGGGTTATTATGGTTAGTTAGAACTAAAAACTTAAAATTTAATTCCATTTAAACACTAAAATAACACTGGTTTTAAGATATCTAATACTGGCCAAATTCTCGTGTGTTTTTTAAAAGCAATCTTAGATTGCATTGAGATGAGACATCCAAGATTAAAGAAATTTAAAAATATATAGTTCAATTTAATTTAAAATGGACGATTTAACTTAATGTTTGTGTGTGCTGTGTATTTTAATGCTTTTTTAGAGTATGGTTAATTAAGTCAGTTAAGCAATCGCTTAATCGATATGTGACAAATTGCTTGTGATGTTCCTCATTTATAAGTTGCTTTGGATGGAAGCATCTTCTAAACGACTAAATATAATTGCACCTTAAAGGAGGAATCATGTAAACATAGTGGTTGTATGGCATATTTTACAAATTCATAGAAGAATTAAGTTACTCTGGAAACATTGACCCATGCATAGGGTAAAAAAATAAGCTAATAATCTAGTAAAAATGTTTACAGACCTACTATGAGCGACAAGGATGTTAATCAATAGTATTTGCTTCTGTTGAAGCCGTCAGTCTGCATTATTTCAGCTTATTTTTTAAAATAATCGTGTTTAACAGCGGAATTCCTAATGAGAAACTACATTACCCATGATGCTGTACAGAAAATTACACCAATCAGAGAGTCGCAAGAAGCAACACAAGCCAAAATAGCTCTTTAGCTCGGCCCACTCTTATAAAGCACTGCGAATGACATAATCGAGTCGATCTTTTGCACTCAAAATACTTTAAAAAAATTCTGCTATGTGCTGTGCAAAGAAATCCTATTTGTGCATTTCCAAGTTTGTTTGGCTTGAGTATATGACGCAGAATATAATGGCCATTTTCTCGAATGTCAAATATAAAACTAACTTAACCGCAGTGCCTTACGGCACTGCCCAAAACACACTGGATCTTTCACTGAAAAACAAAAGAAACTCACTCCCGCTAAACGTTTACTCTTTGAATTCTTGCAGTCGGGAACAATACAAGTCAACACCATTATGACTAAAAGTTTGCTAAGAAGTATTTCCTACTAAAGCAAGGCGGTATTTGACTCTGGTAAGCGTATCTATAGCAGACTGGTGGGAGTGGCCTTGGATGGCAACAGGCCCAGTGCATTATGGGTGTTGAAGTTTTCCAACCTATTTGGCAAAAGGGAAGACAACAGCCTTTTCTCTAGTCAGATAGCACCGATTTCACAGCCTATCTACTGTATAGGCAGCCAAGTTTTACCAAAAGCCCATTTTGCCAGAGGTGAAGTACCCTTTTAACAGTTTTTTTGTTTTTTGTTTTTTTGTTTTTAAACACAGGCAGTAAGATAACTGCATAGCTGCATACAGTAAGTGCATTCTTCAGGGGGTTCAAGTGGTTGAATTTGTTTCATCGAGTGTGAGTGTATGTGTGTGTGTTTGCAGAATTTTATAAGCGCACAGTATTTTTGAGCACAAGCATTCAGAGGACTGAAGCGGCTCCCAGTCTCCCACCAGCTGTCCTTCAGAGCTTCAGGAGACTTCAGGACTCACCGGTTTAGCAAAGACAATCATTTACAGACTCTAATTGGACGTGAGTGAATTATGCAAAGTAGAAACAGAAAACTCTGTGTGATTCTATTTGTAGATTTTCAGCAGTGTCGTGAAACCTGATTACGAGGCTCTAAGAACAGAGAAGTTTATGAGCTCTTGCCAGCTTTAGTAATATACAGCGTTTGCAAAATTACAGCGTGTTGGGATCTTCTGTTTCAGGTGATGAATGAAGTCAACATGAAATCAGAACTGACTCTGTTTGCTTCCTTAATGCACATTATTGTGAGTGATTCACTGGGGCATGCTATTTTTAAGAGTTTGTTGTCATGGTTTTTCATCAAAATCTAATAACTTGCTCTATTTCAGACTTTTTCAACTGCCTCCCATCCAACATTTTATTTTGTTTATCCAGTATTTATCCTGAATATTCTCATTCACTTCAAAATATTGCCCCCTTTTTTTTCTTTTTTTTTTTGTAAAAAAATTGATTGCAAATTACGTTGATTTTAAAAATGGCCCAGAATCGTCAGATTGAAAGGTGGTATGTTTGATTTTTAATTTGGTCAAATGCAAAAAGACATTATAGCAGTTAACAAAAATATATTTCTGAATGTTTTTTTGTTTTATGTATTAAGAACGTTTCTTCTTGGTTATGTGAATGTTAGAGGAACATTCCATTTTATCATTTTAAAACCTTAATGAGAATGTTATTTTTGAATGTTATTCTCTCAATGTTTAAAACATCCATTTTTAATATTTTAAGAATGTTTTGTTCTAATATTTACATTACTTTTAAAAATAGGGAATATTATGGGAATGTTTCCTTGCTGAGGTCAGTCTGTATATGATATTTAACCTGCCTTGTTTAGAATATTAATGTCAAAGGAGAATTATATAGAGAATTAGATTTCAGTACATTCAGGTATTGGATACGTTCAGCTTATGGATCAATAAGGCACATTTATTTACAATAAATTTGACCACAGACAACAAAAGTAAATAAATGTGCCTTATTGATCCAGAGACAACAAAAGTAACACTTGACTTTTGAGTGCTTCATTGAATTCACCTTCTGAGTCTAATAGCATGAGTTGTGTCAGTGTATGAAGACACATACACAGGAAAATAAGTGAGCCATTAATTAATTTAGTCAGTGTGTAGGAGCCACGGGGAGTCATTAACTTGAACCAGTGCAGAGAGAGAGAAAGAATGAAAGAAACAGAGCAGGCAGAGAGAGAGAGAGAGATAGTGTTGTCTGACAATCTCATCTTCTCAGCTGAGCTCTTAAGAGCCGGAGATGTGAAAGGTCGTGTCCGTGACACCGGCGTCTCACCTGAGACTATGTGTTTGTATTATCTGCTGCTCTCTCCTGAATGTCATCCAGCATTAGGCAGATCAATGCATTGCATTAAGTTGAATATACTGAACCTTGATCGAGCCGGTAACAAACCTCATTAGAGCTTCCAGAAGTTGTTCAGGTTGCATGTTTACTTAATTTTAACCAACTTTGTTAACACTTTACAATAAGGTTAACATGCACTAACAATGAACAGCTGTATTTTTATTAACTAACATTAACAAAGATTAATAAATACTGTAACATGTATTGCTCATTGTAAGTTAATGAACTCTAATTCCAAATTCAAACTGTTGCTTTGCCATGACAGTAGTTGACAAGAGATTGTTACCTTTTTGGAAATTCTACTGTTGCTTAGCAACAATCCAAATGAACATTCCAAATGGAGTTATGCTTTCTTAATTTTAATGCTATATGCTACTCTACATTGTTTTTTGTTGCTGTTTAATTGCAGAGAACATTAACAGGAGTGTAAGTGACAATACAGAATGACACATACAAATTAGAATAGTAAAAAAAAAAAAAAAAACAGAAAAGGGCCAGTATATAAAAGGAAAATTTAAAAAAAAAGCCCAAAAGCCGAACTAATTGTAACAATTCTCAAAGGTTTCTTAGAAGGAAAGACAGAAATCACATTCTGGTACATTTCCATATCTTTTAAAAATGTAAATGTGAATGTAAAATGTTTTTTTTTTTTTTGTGAATGTAAAATTTGCATACTAATATTTGATATTGTTAGAACACATCTATGGTAGCGTCGCTGTAAATTTGCATATGTTATGTATTTATTTAAATACCAAATTGTATTAATTTCTGCATCTATTGAATACTGTTGAATGAATCAGTAGAAAAATGTATGTAATAAATTTTGCCTGCACATTTTACACATCTGGCATCTTTCTTCAAACATCAGGAAATACAACTCTAGTTATTTTTGCCCTTTCATTTGCTGCCGCTGCGCAGACCTTCTACAACGGGTCATTTTGTTCTTTTTGTATCTGTGCAGGAAGTGTTGTCTGGACTAGCCAGTGGTTTTACAGGGGAGATAAACATCATCCTTGCCTACAGGACTAAAGATGGACAGTCATTTGCTGTGACTTTTCCCTCCACGTCTGCATGAGAAGTGACAAACAAAACACTGGAGCCCCTGTTGTGCTGAGGGAAAGTCAGATGAAAAAGCTTTATCGACAATAAGACAGAACAAAATGGATGGCAAAATGATGTATTCACTCTAAAACAGTGAACTGTGTGCCAGAGCAAGAACGCAAGAACGCAAGAACGAATTATTAAAACATTGTATTGTAGTAGACAATAAGTGTGTGGCTCTTTATTAGCTCAAAATACAGGTTTTATATTAAAAAGTCAACTGTGATGAGGTCATGGATAAAACCTGCACTCTAAAAAAATCCTGGGTTATTTTTTTCAACCCAAGTGCTTTTTGAGCCTGTTGGGTCATTTGTGTGTGTGTGTGTGTGTGTTTAGTTTTTGTGTTCCCATTCAGTCGGTTTGTCCGACTTACATCTCCATTCCCGAGACGTTACCCAGCTCCTGGGTCAGACGTAACCCAGCGGTTGAGTTAGTTATCACAGGCTTTTTGGATCCTCCTCAGGAGACAGCAGTTCTCAGCATCATCAAATTGGTGCATTTCTTTGGTAAAATACAGGTTTGTGTTTGTGTTTATTTAATTTGTGTTAAAGATAGAAATTGTCCACCAGACAGAGGAACTGAAATACTTCCCTTTAAAAGCTAAAAGTTTGCATGAATCATCCGTCTTCAGAAGCTCAACTGTGATTCACTTTCTCTGGGGCCACTTAAATGATGCATCCCATTATTCAGAGAAAACACCACCAACAATGGACAGCATTGCAAACTGATGACTCAAACTAAAAATGGATGGTTTTGTTACACAAGCATCTGGTGTTTGGGTTAGTTTGTTCAGAACTAGTTGATTTTTTTTTTTTTTTTTGACAAAGTGCAGTTTTTCCACATTTGTCTAGTTAAGCTGTCCTCAGTTCGCAGGTGGTGGATGAAGTTCCTCGTGTGATCTGTTGCTCGTGAGTCGTTGCTAATTCATTACGTGCCATCTGTCCACAGAGTGTTTTGTTTGAATAAACAGAAATTTAAGGCAGCAAAACTTGCATCTCTTTGTTTCTCATTAGCAGGAGTCTAATGAATGGTTGCTAATTTCTTAGCAGTATGCATCAAACACATGTATGATGCATCTGCCCTGCAGCGAAAACCTGAAAATAATTTTAATTACACCCCAGAGACTTTTCGTGCATTAAAAAAAAAGGAGGAATGCTCTTGGCGATGAAAAATTGATTTAAATTCACACAATAGAGCCTTCTGTGACCTGAAGTGAACCTGGGTTGTCAGTATTAGTGGTGGTTTATTTTGGTCAAAACTCAGTCAATACAAAAAAAATAAAAAATGTGTTCATTTACTGACCCAAAAAAGTTCCAAATACACAGCTAACAAAAATATGTTCTAACGTGTTGCTAACATTCCCATTAGGTTATTAAAACAAATGTTCAAAACGTAAAGTTTTTTAAATGTTTTAAAAACTATTTTTAATGGAACATTCCATTTCGTCATTTTGCAAACATTACACAAATGTCACTTTTGAATGTTCTCGGAACGTTCTGAAACAAGTAGTAACATTTAAAAAATGTTAGATGAATGTTCAACTGGAACGCTTTGGACATAAATAAAGTTTTTGTGCTAACTGTCACGTATCGTTGCTGGTAAACAGACGAGGAAGACGAAGATACAATCCAACACATAGTTTAATGAACAGAAGATCAGACAAGCGAGCAGGCAGAGACACACATATAAAGGGGGACTCAGTAGTATTTCAAATACACTGTTTGGAGGTTAGTCAGGCCGATACCAACAACAAACGTCTAACCAATCAGCATTAGGGGGCGTATGACAGTCGAGGAGAGAGAACGAGCCAGAGGGAGATTTGAAAAAAAAGGAAAAAAAAATGCAGAACAAGAAATGGGATACAATACAAAAGAGCTCAAAAGAATATCACTGGAATGAAGGTTTATCTCCAGCGCTGGAGAGAGCTAGAGAGGAAGGCCTGAAAACAGATGCAGAGGCTGCTCTGTTCCCCCTACTCATGAGTAACATGGTTTTGATTGTCTGGAGCTGCTGTGCTGTTTTCGACTAACAACGAACACTTTGTATTTACTCTTGTATAATGTACGTTCATTTTTTGTGCTTCCTTGTCATTCGTTCATCAACTGCGCTTTATTTTTCATGAAGCATTTTGTTGCACGTCAGCTGTGATAAACAGACATCCACTCGCATTGCGTGTGTAACAGTGGCCAGATAGTGAAGAGTTGTGCTGGTAAAATACTGCGCACAGATGACCGCTAGTGAATGTGGTGCTTAGCGTCATTGATAGTGCATTTGCCTCACATGCCAGCAGCGATCGGGCTGGGGTCGAGGCTGACCCAGAGCAGGGTGATTAGGACTGGAGTGTGAGTTTTGGAGGCGGAGCAATGAAGAGAGGGCTGGGTTTGTTTGGGTTGATTTCAAATATCAACAATGTCCAACAGCATAGTTTAAATTCTACTTACAGCACCTTTAACATAGACGATACCGGACCATAAGCTGAACTCAGGAACTTAAATACACAAAGGTAAATGACAAACAGCTATAAGGATCGTTAGTGTCCATGGTGACTGATGAGTGGCAGTAATGTGGAACAGGGAACACAAGACAGGAGTGACAACAAACTGAAAGTCCTAGAACTGAACAAACTGGTGACAGTACATCCCCGGTGGAGGGCTGGAGGGGGTTCTGGAGGTGGACTAGGTAATGACGATGTGGTGGTAAGAGGTTGGAGTGACGGGTTGGTGAAAGGATGATGACGACCTCCCTGAAGTGCAGCTGTGGTGTGCACGACGGTGGCGCAGACCCTCCCCAGTACCGACAGCCCATGGCAGAGTTGAGGAGGGGAGGAGCCGAGATGAAGTAAAGGTGATTGACGGCATCTGGGGGACGACCCGACAAAGACTCGGACAGAGAGCCGATAAACTCCCGCAACATCGCTGGCTATGGAGATTTTGGATTTTGTCGTGGCGACAACTGTCAAAGATGGAGCCAGAGTACCCGAGGGCTGAGGCGGAGCCGGTGTGACGGAGGACAGAGGTGACGCCGAGGGGAAGGAAGAACCCGCTGCAGCCATAGGGGTGGAGGGCTGGAGTGCAGCGGACAGCTCACCAGTCCGTGGCAGAAGTGGTGTGACAACTGACCAAGGGGGAGCCGGCAGGACGAGGGAACCCAGAGGAGGCGTAAGTCCGAGGGTCTCTGGTGGAGCTGAAGGTGGGAGGAGGCAAGACGAAGCCAACAAGTCGACAACCTGAGATGGAGCGAAGAGGTCGATGGCGGGAGGCAGAGCCACAGGATCCTCTTGCACAGGTGCTGCAGGTGGATGCACGACCTGCAGCTCAACGTCACAGGGACTCTCCGGAGATGGCGCAGGGCTGTGGACATCCGTCAGCGGTGGGGCTGGAGGACAGGCTGAGCTTTGCGGTGACATCAGAGTCAATAGAGCAAAGGTAAGAATGACAGAGTTCATGCACACTCTCAGAAAGGATGTGTTAATTAATAACACATTTTTGTGTTATTTTTTGCGACACATTTTGTGTACATAATTGACACAAATTGTGTAAATATAACACATTAGTGTGTAGAAAATGAGCAGGGATAACACATATGAGAGTTAAAAGTAACACAAAATGTGTTGTCCTTAACTAGACACACGGGTCTGTTAAGATCTAACACAGGTTGTGTTGTTTTTAACACATCTGTTTTAAGAGTGCAGGTTACTGCAAAGAGGATATCATAGTCCATATGGTCAATGGTACAGTTCATAGATGGTGATGTGAGATGTTATTTCCTTGCTGAAGTCGATCAGCCAGTCCTCACTCTCCGTAGTCATTTCTCCCTCATCCGCTGATGTTGTAGGCTCACGCCCCTGGTCAGACATGTGATGAAGTTCCTCTTCCGGGTCGAGGGGTGCCTCTGTCCTCTTTGTCTCTGGCTGACAGGTCGTGGCGGGTGGTAACTCTCCATCTGCGGGGGCTCGCACGAGTACTCTACGGTCGATGGAGGTGATTCGGGCTCTGGGTCTGGCTGTGTTCTGGACTGCGATGTGACGCTCTCCAGAGGTCTGGGAGGTCCACGGGATGATGGCAGTTCACCCTGATCCAGAACAGTGACTTCAGGGTCTCGTCGTAGTAGGGGCAGGAGATAGCGAGGTGGAAAAACTCAGTGGTGAAACTTAAAAACTCTTCTGAGCCACCGACGCAAACTTATTTACGTAGTCCATCTTATTGGTCCAGTATTCTGTCACATATTGTTGCTGGTAAACAGAGAAGGAAGACGAAGATACAATCCAACATGTAGTTTAATGAACAGAAGATCAGACAGGCAAGCGGGCAGCAACACATACGCTTATGTAGACGACATAGATGATAACGGACCATGAACTGAACTCAGGCAGGAACTTAAATACACAAAGGTAAATGACAAACAGCTGTGAGGATCATTAGTGTCCATGGTGACTGATGAGTGGCAGTGGAACAGGGAACACAAGACAGGAGTGACAACAAACTGAAAGTCCTAGAACTGAACATAATGGTGACGCTAACATTTTGAGAACATTATTAAAAACCAGGTAATTCTAAATGAACATTCTATTAATGTTACTAGAATGTTTTGTTCATAACTTTGCCAGAACGTTAGTCCTGAAAACTTTTCCTGTTAACTGGGTGAACTAGCTATGAAAGAACAGGCTTGACCAAGTCCAAAAAGTCATATTACATAAAGCATCACCTCACTGTCTTTTAAACAAGCATGTTTTTGCTGCATTTTCTGTCTAAAAGTGGTTCTCACCACCTTCTGTTTGGCTGAAGGTTGATTGTACCAGTTCTGATAAATGGTTTTAGCGATCATCTCTCGTCCCTGAGGTTCATTCACTCACACGGGAGAGAACACAAAAACTAGCGTGAATAAGTGAAGAGACTTTATATGATGGAATATTTTGAAGCACATAACATTCAAAGACACACACCACTGATGAGTAATTTAAAACTTCAAACCAGCAGCGGTAGAATCCACTGAGGCCTCCACAACGGAAAAACTCTGGAGATCGAGATGACAACAAGGTTGGGATGGAGAAGAGGTGAAAAAGCAGAAGAAAGAGCGAGAGGACCAATGAAGGACTGAAGCTCAAAGCCTGAAACACATGAAACAACAACAAAGACACAATCCTGTTCCAGAGGGAGCACAAACTTTCCTGACTGAAATCTTGCCTCATTGTTTGTATTTTGAAATTCTTGATTTATCTCCATGGTTTTTATGCTGGTTTTGGTTGTGTTAGTGATTCACTAATTTATGTAAGTGATGATAACATGAAGTGGAGAGACTCCGGAGCCCCTAAAGGGACATCAAGATGAAAAAAAATATGAGATGTTAATTATAATGATATATATAAATAACAACACGAGTGTGATGTATTTTATTCATTCATACAATTTTTTTGTTTTTTACTGATGTTGATTGTTAGAAATATCATATCTAAAGGTACGGTAGCCAACACACAAAATATACATGACCATTAGCAGTCATTATATACAGATATTTGAGCACAAAATCAATCACTTTAAAAACAGGTGAAGCTTATGAAACTGTAAAGAAAAATATGAAATAGTTTGCATAAATGAAGCTTGTTTTAGTACCATTATTATTATTATTATTTTTATTTATTTATTTATTTTTTTTATGAAATATGACCTGGACCTTTTTATGAGATGCACCTTTATTAGGGGTCCAATTTACTGCAGCATGAAATTCCATTTTTGAAATCGATTACCGCCATTAGGAAAGGTTCAGGTTAATGAACTGAGAGTTCAGGGTTTAAGTTAACCCTGCTTTCTGGAATACTACACTAAACACTTGAGGCTGGAACAAAAGGGAGTATGTTTCTAAATTAGCCGAGAAGCTTATGGTTGTGTGTATGTGTGCATGTGTAAGTGTGTGTGTGTGTGTGTGTGTGAGGAGGACTGTGCAATTACTTGTTTATTAATCAAGATTACAGCTATGGATTTCTGCATTTTCCGATGTGTCACAGGTTTCTTTATAAAACGTCTTTGTTGTAGGCTAATTGTGTATCTGAATGCATGATGAATCAAAGGCCTTAAAATGAGCCTATAAACAACAATTAGTCCTAATGAGGGAGTTTTAAGTATATTATGTGTTCAGAATCACCCCACACTCAAAAATAGGCTTTAGAACTGAAGTGGAAAGCATCGTTGGTAATTTTTAATTACGGTGGATTTGTTAGATGTCATGCTGATCTATAATCTGCAAGCAGAGTTTCAGCTAACACAAAATATGTTCTAACTTCTAAGAACGTTTAGCTAATGTTCCCATTAAGTTATGAAAACGAAGATACAAAACATATATAAATGTTTTAAAAATATAATATATTCGTAAATGTTTTATTTCTTGGTTATACGAACATTAAGAGAACATTCCATTATTAAAGACTAGACTCTGAACAAACGTTATATTAACGTTACTGCAAGAACATTTGTTCATAACTTTAAGAGAACGTTGCTAGGACATTAGCTAAAGTTCTGAGAAGGTTCCATGTTAATTGGGAGGCCGTGTGCACTGCAGGAGAGAGATGATGTACCTGTAAACATGTAAATTCAGCTCAAAAGCAGCTCGTTCCACAGACCTTTATAAAGATAATCCAATCTAATGTCTGCATGATGTATCTGGTGTTGCTGTTGTGCTGCAGTTCTACAGGATTGAGAAATATTTCATCAACAAATGAAGGAGCCGGAACCCTGCACAACAATTCAACGTTGATTTATGGGCAACAAACTTTAAAGGTAATTACCAGCACTAAACACACTGAGGATGTATGTGTGCAGCATATATACGTCTGTATGTGTGTGAGACCAATAGAGACTCTTTCTGTTTGTGTTCTTGAGCTGAACAAGTTCATAAACTCAACTTGTGTTTTAAGTAAAGTAAAGTAAAGCAATCATGTTTCTGAAGTTCAGGGACTGTGACTGGCAAAGTATTTTGTTTCATAGTAACACATAGAAGATCATGATGATGATAATGATGAAAAACATCCAAACTAAAACAATTAATGTTGACTTTTTGTTTGTTCTTTGCATTTTTCTGTTCTTTTTGCTATCAGTTGTTCATAAGTCTTCATTGTATTGTATTCATTCATTCTTCAGTTTGTTCACTCTTTGATTGTTCATTTTTCACATTTTAAAAGTGCACTGTGTAACTTGTTTTGTTCAGAATTAACAACATATAAATAATTAGTCAATACATCGTCAATCCTTCTTCCAGAACTTGTTTTTCCTTACTCTGATTCATTCACGCAGAGCCGAAGCACAACCAAAACAATGTTCTTCTGCAAAATGCATGCAGTTTTGTTTTTTGATCACTACAGGGCCAAAAGTTACATAACATATCTTTAAATTAATTTTCAGTTTAATTTATTTGTTATCTTGTTTTGTCATTTGTTCTTGTAATGTAGGAAACGGGAGATCCACGTGCAGGCTTTATTTACAGGAGAGCGTAGTTGTACAGGCAGTAGGTCAAACACCAGCTAACAGAAACAGGAAGGCAAGGCAAAAGAGTAGTCCAATACACAGGCAAAGGTCAAGGCAGGCAGCAAACGATCATAAACAAGGAATCAGTCCAGGGTCAAAAACACAGGCAAGGCTAGGCAGGACAAGGAACAGACAGAATGCAAACAAAAGGCTAAACAATACTCAGCAATGTGTGTGTGTTTGAGTGCAGCTTAGAAAGTGTCACTGATGGGAAACAGGTGTGAGTGTGTGATTGGTTCCTAGATGGGGAATTGTGGGAAATGGAGTCCATATGATGACAATAGAACACAGACCCAGGGCACATGTAACAGTTATTTTCTGTTCTTTATTTTGTTCTCTTCTGGTTTTTTTTTGTTTGTTTTTTTTTTAATTAATTTAATAGTTTTCTTTGATTCTTGTTTGTTTGTTCTTATTATTTCTATTTTTAATTTTTGTTATTTTGTTTATTCTACAATTTGTTCACTTCTTCATTCATTCTCGTTCTTTTGTACTTTTCTGTTGTTTTTTATTTGTTCATTCTGGTGTTTTTTTTATACCACTTCTTTTCTGTTTAATTTATTTTTTCAATTTTTATTTATTTATTTATTTATTTTTTTGTATTTTCTTTATTTGACCTTGTGTTCTTTTCTTTTGTTAATTAGTTAGTAGTCTTTTATTTTGTTTGTTTATTCTTCAATTTGTTCACTAACCCATTCATTCATTCTTTTGCTCTTTTGTACTTTCTGTTGTTCTTTATTTGCTCATTCTTGAGTTTATTCTGCTCTTTTTCCATTTGTTTTATCTTTGTTTATTTACTGTTTTTTTCTGATATTCTTTTGTTAAATAAATTTTGTTTTTCTTTTTCATTTATTATTTTTTGTTTATTTGTTCTTGTTTTTTCTTCCCTATATTTTTTTTAATTTTATTTATTTTTCAATTTATACTCTTTCGTTCATTCTCTTGTTCTTTCATACTTTTCTGTTGTGTTTTATTTGTTCATTCTGGTGTTTATTTATTCCACTCTTGTTCCACAGGCTCAGCACCCTCCTACTTCCACTCACTCTTAGGAATCTACATCCCTACCAGAAGCCTGCGATATATATGCTTTCACTTCCTTTAATCCCTTCCTATTCTAGCTTATGCTACTCTAATCAATGTCTGAAACTTGTATTGTGAGCACTTCTTGTGTCTATTTAGCTCTTCACTTTTAAGTTACTTTGGATAAAAGCATCTGCCAAATGAATAAATGTAAATGTTTAATTTATTATTTGGTTCTCTTCTGTTCTTTAGTTAATCCATTTTCTTTTGTTCTTATTTTATTTTTTATTTATTTTAGTTTTTGTTGTTGTTGTTTAAGTTTCAATTTGTTCAAACTTTCGTAAATTTTTTGCTCTTTCTTTTTCTGTTGTTTTTATTTGCTCATTGTTAAGTTTCATCTGCTCTTTTTCAGTTTGTTTTATCTTTGTTCATTTGTTTTTTTTTTTACTTTTGTTAATTCAATTTCAATTTTCTCATTTTTTTGTTTGTTTGTTCTTTTTTTAGTTAATTTGATGTTTTGTTTTCATTTTTATTATTCTTATGTAGATTCTTTTTCTTTTGTTGCTTATTTGTTCAGTCTTTTCTTTTTCTTCTGCTCTTTTTCTATTTGTTTGTTAATTTGTTCTTTCTTTCATATTTGTTTGCTCTTTAGTTTCTCGAAGTTTCATTATTTCTTCATTTTGTTCAGTCTAGCTCTTTTATTCATTTCACTCTTTCATTCATTTCGCTCTGTCATTCATTTTGTCTTTAATCTTTCAGCAGAATGCTAACGAATGAATCCAGTGCTCTGATGTTTATCCTCTAATTTTTCACATTTTAGTTTTTCATGTTAATTATGTTGTGTAGTTTGTTCCTCACACACAGACATGGATGAAGCACTAAACCCCCTTATTCTGGATTATTAGACTCTCACGTCTAGTAATCTAACGCGTTTAATGAGTTATACAGGTTGACCGCTGGTCATGTTGTGAGCATGAGATCGAAGCAACTCTCTGATATCTTTATCACACTTTCCTCAATGTCCGTCATGCAACTTTCTAGGCAAACATTCAGGATGGTAAAACACACACACACACTGTACTGCATCGCTGGGCCAGACTTCAACCTTTTTGAGTCCAGTGAATGTTTGTGTTTGTAGCAAGTTGCTCTAGATCTCATACATGATTGATGTCTTACTCTAAACCATGATTTTAGATACTTCACAACAGAACGTGCTGGAGAATCCTGCATATCCTAATTGGTATTATGTAAAATAGATTGTAGTGTATCTGTGTGTGATCGCAACAAAACGGTAAGGCAGTTCAGCATCCGCCCTGCTGTTACAGTGACACCAAAGTGCTATAATTACTGACCCGTGTGTGTGTGTGTGTTCAAAGACCTGATTAAACCCATCTGCCTCTCTAATAACTAGTTTAAAGCACATTTTCTCTATGTGCAAATCAGCAACTAATACTAACAGTATACTTCTATATCAAGGGTGGCAAACTCCGGTCCTGGAGAGCCACAGTCCTGCAGAATTCAGCTCCAACCCTAATCAAACACACCTGAACAAGCTAATCAAGGTCTGTAGGTTCCTAGAAAGCTATAGGCAGGTGAGTTTTTATCAGGGTTGGAGCTAAACTGATACCCTGTTCTATACCAACAGCATATTTATCTATGCCATCTTCAACAGTTCATATTAAATTCAGATTTTAAACCACAAGCACTAAACTCAACAAAGAGCAGATGAACGTGGGCCACTGGAGCATCAGACAGAAATATTCTGAATGCCGAGTTACTCTTAGAGGGTTTGTGTGTTTGTTTGAGTGTGTTTGTGTGTTGAGATCCATGCAGCAAATCCACAGCTCTACAAACCCCATCACTACATACATTCATACGAACACACACAAGCTTGCACACTCTTTTTTCAGTCTGAGGCTCTCTGGAGCCATCTGCTGTTAGTGAAGTTACACCACAACCACACTACATTTTGGTAATGCTGCAATATTTTTCTGTAAAGCTGCTTTGAAACAATGTAAGTTGTGTAAAGTGCTACATAAATAAAAACTGATTTGATTTGACATGATACCAGCCAAAGCATCATGATACCACTCATGTTATTTCGTACGGCAAATACCAGGCAGTGAAATTGAAAATAACGTAACGTGTAGCCAAGTATAGTGTCGCATACTCGGATATTGTGGTCTGCATTTCACCCATCTAAGTGCACACACATAGCAGTGAGTATTGCACATAGAAGAAAGCACTGTTCATTCACTCAACCCATCTACATTTCCTGCCAGTACTGAGACTCAAACTCACAACCTTTGGGTTAAAAGTAAAAACTTTTGGGTTAAAGGTAAAACCATTAGGCCACAAGAGCCCTCAGTGCCACCTGAGATATTACAAAGTTGTGAAAATAATAATACTGCAAGGCAAATAATTTAAAGGTGCACAATGTAACTATTTTGTTCAAAAATTAAATAATGAGTCAATACACCATTAATTCTACTTCCAAAACGTGTTTTTGTCTTATCCCGATTCATTATGGTAAGCCTGTTATAAGTGTTTATATTTTAGACTGAGCTTTTTGCCTGAAATTGCATATTTATGTAACTCCATGCACATTTCTCGTCATTGAACATGTAATCACAGCATTATGGCTTTGTCTCGCTGCACATGGTTTAAATCTGAGAGAATTTTGAGCATTTCAATCTCAGTCTTGTTAGGTCGGCTGTAATCCCTTTTTGTCTGGTACCTCAAGACTCTATTAACAGTCTTCTATCAGCCTGAGAGTTTGACTGAGAAAGCCAGAGAAGAGCAGAAGAAGGAGACAAAGTGATGATAATAAAAAAGAGCAGTTTATTTAATAATCTTAGTCATGCATGTTTCAATGGTCTGACTTCATTTGACCAGTACGATCCCAATAAGTGTTATTATACCAAGGGAAAAACAACGAAAAATTACTGCTTCACAACATCATCCTGTGACAATAACAACCTTGATATGGAGACTTTCGTGAAGACAAACATCCTTTAGACCACACAATCATAATATTTAACAACAATAGCAAGCATTGCAAGAGCAAGGAAATAAGTAAATTAAGTAATATAAAATATAAAAACATAAAACGACATAAATGAATAATAATGATAAAATGAATAAATTATGAAAATCAAATAATAACAATAATATGAATAAAACAAATGACAAATATAAAAATGAGTAATGATTATAAATGATTATGAAGTTAAAGGTGCAGTGTGTAAATTTTAGTGGCATCTAGTGGTGAGGTTGCGAACTGCAACCTATGGCGCTCACCTTCTCTTTCGAAGCAAATAGAGAAGCTACGGTGGCCATTTGGCTGACACAAAGATGTCATTGTCTGAGACAGCAAAGAGTAACTAGTCAAGCAATGAGGTTTCTTCTTACTTCTAACAAAGAATGGTCTCTGCTTCTAATAAACCAGACGTCTACTGCTATTACTTCTTCTTCGTGTGTATTCAACGTAGTGATGATGCAATCTGCTTCTAAAAACACAAACTATTTAGAAGAACAACACAGTGACTAAACACGCTCTGTAGAGTGAATGACTGTTTAGGGCTGCTGTAGAAACATGCTGGCGCATAATGGTGACTTAACATGTAAGGCAGGGGTGTCCAACCCAGGTCCTGGAGGGCTACCGCCCTGCAGATTTTAGCTCCAACCTGAATGAAACATACCTGAACCAGCTAATTATGGTGTTCAGGGCTGCTTGATAATTACAGACAGGTGTGTTGGAGCAGGGTTGGAAACTGAAATCTGCAAGACAGTAGCCCTCCAGGAGCAGGGTTAGACACCCCTGATGTAAGGGGACCCATGGTGCATGTAGATAGAAATAGCTCATTCTAAGGTAATAAAAAAAAATATAACAGTTCATTATGTAAGGTTTTTATACACCACTGAAAACATAGTTATGAATAATATATTGCATTTCTATCAATAGATCCTCCCAAATTTTACACATTGCACCTTTAAATATAAAATAAAGACAAAAATCTTTAAAATGATAAAGAAAATAAAACACCAATGTATGGTTGCTTTCTTAAAGTAAAACAGGTTGTTATTGAAAACCCTTACATCCTTCAGTCTGTTACACCATATTTTGTCTTCATTTTATTTTTCATCATGATTTCAACTTCTGCTTTTATATCGTTTGACACATATGAAAATCTATATGAACATTTAGTCATGATCAGATTATTTCAAGACTTCAAGGTGTCTCTCCAAAATTTTCTCTCCATGTTTATAACTTATTTGTTTCTCTCTGGTCTGTGCTTTAATCTGCTGGCTAATAAAGTTTCTTTCAAAGATTTACATTCACTCTTCTATATCTATGGCTCCAGTCCAGACTAATCACTACACTAGTGACTGATCTCCACCTGTCAAACGAACACAGAAGAATTTATTGAATTCCAGTATTTTATTATTGATGGACTTTGATGATGGATCCTCCCTCTCTCTGTGCTCGAGAGATGCTGATCAATTGGGACCAGGCGACACCCATGATCACTCGTCATTCTTTGTTAGACTTGTTTGCGTCAAGCGTTTGCACAAGTGTGTGTTTGCAGCTATGACCTACATGTACTGACCAGCCAATAAAATTGTGATATGAAATTAATGCGACATGGTGCTAAAACTTAAAACTGTTTACCTCAAGCTCTTTTCCCTTCCTCTTTCGCTGCTTCCTCTTTTTTTCAGCACACATAAAAACTACAAGTGCCAATGGCTGAATTCCAACTGGCACCCTAAACACTCACGGTCTTCCTCTGAGTCCGCACTTTTGTGACGTAATTCCACTATGACTGCCAGGTAACGTCCTCTGCGTAGCTCAGAAACTTGCGGGCTCAGCTGACGTGAGCTAAAATGATAAATGGGACACCCTATGGTCTCGTGGATACATGCATACATGGCAGCCATTGTAAGTCCAAAACACCGAAAGTGCCTAGAAGTGTGCCATTTGGGATTCAGCCAAAGTTTGATTCATCATGGTCTTTTTGTTTACCACTAGCACATGCTGATGACGTTTTATTCTTCTATAGAAACTTGCATCGTAGCCTACTAGTCAACAGGTGTCATCATCATCGTACAGTCATTGTACCCAAGTTTAATAGATCCATGTCACACAGTGTGATTTGTAATGATCTTATAGGATTGTTAAAATTGTGCAATGTATCCTGTGCTTAAAGTAAAGGAAGCTGTAGGGAGGTGGTGACATTTTCTTTGCTGAATGCTTTTTCATTGTGTTTCTGGTTAAAAAGGGAGCCAGGAAAGAATTATTGATTTGTTTTCACTTGAGTTGAGTTAGACAAGAACCTATTTATTTCTTGTTTTGGTTTTGCCCCCTCCAGAAGATTTCTAGCTTTCCTAAATAAACACTTTTCCTTGTGTTTAAAACTCTGGGTTGTATCGTGAAGTTCTGAGACAGGTGATGGAACTCCACAATCTCTTTTATTACTCCCCTCAAACCCTAGACTTGTGAGGAAACATTAATATTCTCACAATACTGTAATTGAGCCTTAAATCAACACTTTAAAAAAAAATGGTACCACCATTTATGATTTTAAAAAGAAATACTAAATACATTAGTACAAATGTTATATAACAATCATTAAAAACAAGATACTCAAGTTACACTCAAGTTTCCATTGTGTGTCTTCCAAAAGTGAGCTTGTATTTTCATAATAATGAAAAATGAATCTTTTATTAGTCTTTGACTCCCTCTGCTGGTAAAACACAAAGACTAACATATTCAGGCTCTATATTTTCTCTGTAACAAAACTCCAGTCTTTTTAAATAATACTGTGTGTTTATTAGGGCTGCAACTAATAACTATTAATCTGATAAAATGCCCAATTTTCTTTTTATTTTATTGACAAAACACATTATTCCACATCCTTCCCAATGCTGTCCTTTAAACAAACGTGCCAACTGAATGCTATGAAAACTTATATAGTGGATATATCTATATCAATGCTATACATTATATGAGTTATAAAGCAAAAGGACAATTTAAATCTCTACATTAAAAGTGAAGATAATAATAAAGATAAAGAAATACAACACATTTATTCTTACTGTCATTTATTTATCTTGTAAATTTAAGAAATTTCTTACATTTATATTTAATTACATGCTGTTAGTTACTAGCCTCATAAAATACTTGAATTACATGTAGACTTTTAATTGTCTCCCTCTCTCATGCCATTTTTAAAAAAATGGAAATACTCGTGTGAATTTGTAACAATTACAGACATGGATATTGCAGAGAGGAAACATATCACACTCTAAACAGCACACACATCTGTCAAAGGGCAAGCCATGTTAAACATTAAGCTAATGCATTACCTTGAAGCCTAAAATAAAAAATTCTCATGTTTTGGGAAGCTTAGATCATGTACCTATCACTCTTTTACCTCAGCTATTTTTAGATGCAGTTTGTCCATAGAAATGCGTTATTCGGTGCTTGTAATTTGACAAGACTCGCAGTTAATTTGAAGTTTTCCGTGCACGATCGGCAGGCGTGACTAATGGATAATGTCATTCGTTTTCAATGATTTTCATTATAGATTACTATCGATTTTATTGATAATTTGTTGCAGCCCTAGTGTTGAAAAAAAAAATGGTAATCTATGAATGAAAAACTGTCATTTGCTGCTCTGAAATAAAAGGCCACCTCATCAGGTCTGTCAGAGGATCGTTGAAATCTAAATGAAGTCTTAATTTACTTAACACTGAAGTCACTGTATCTTCAGTCTCTGTTGATTCTGTTGACCGTGCGTCTCTGTAGTGGATCCTTATTCACCATCAGAAGATCATCAGAAGATCAGATAGTCTGATAGTCAGTCCTAAAATAAAACACAGTCACATATGTGGTATGAGACATCACGTCTGTCACATCTTTTCATAAAAAAACTTAGCTCTAACTAGAAAAGCTATTTCAATTAATTCTCAAACATGATAATATAGCTTCTATCTGATGCTCATATTAAACAGAATTTAAAGTTCAGAGACCTACAGAAACTGAAGCTGAATTTAAGTCTCATAATCTGATGATCTCAGACAAAATGTTCACACACAGTGGTGTTACTGAACCTGGTACAATTTCCTTTTATTTCTAGTGAGTAAAACAGCCATTTGAACTTTTAATGAAAATATGATGGTGAAAATTGCTAAATATATATATATATATATATATATTGTTACCATAATAGCTGCAATTTATAATATGGATTATTCTTCAGTTCAGAGAGCAGCTCCACTCCTGAGTTTCCTAGTTTATTTCCTTCCAGAACCAGTACTCTCAGGTGTGAGGGATTTGATCTCAGAGCTGAAGCCAGAGCAACACAACCTTCTTCTGTGATACCACAATCCATCAACCTGTAGAGAACAATGGCACACAATCTTCACTCTCTTAGATCAGCCACACAGACCAGATCAACAAGGACTTTCTCATGATCATATTCAAAGTGACAGTGTGATAAGTTAAGAGACAATGAGAAAAAAAATAATCTTTTATAGATGAATAAAGTCTGTTTCCTCTGAAATTATATTCTTCTTTTTGCCCCTGAACACATTATTCAGAAACTGAAACTCTGACATCAAATTCTACTACAGATTAGTAGATTAAGAATAGTGATTAAGAATAATTGATATTACATCTATAGCTCTCCTAGCAACACACTGATGTGAGAATCACTCTAAATGCATTTTTTGTATACATACATTTACTATACTTATGGGCTTAAAGTCTGTTAAGGAATTCTTTAATTAATCATAACTAACAATCATTTTTCTTGCAGGATTAACATTTGTATGCTTTTGAAAAGTAAATATCCCCAACACTTGGGCCAAAGTTAGTGTGTGTTGCTATAATAATAGAGGAAACAAAAGTACATGAATGTTATTTCCATCAAAAGGTGCATCAGTTTTTAGTAAAGATCTTGTGTTGACAGTGCAAGAGTCCAGCACTCTGTAAAGTCTCCTCCAGCACAATGAATTTAAAGTCTGGACTTCTGGTTTTCTAGTAACCCTGAAGACATTGATTTGCTGGTTCAGGTGTGTTTGATTAGAGTTGAAGCTAAACTCTGCAGGGCAGTGGCCCTCCAGGACCGAGTTTGCCCACCCCTGCTCCAAGACCTTAAATGAATGTGTCAGATTAGAGAGACATCAAAAATGTGCTGTGTTGGGGGTTCTCCAGGACCAGGATTGGGAAAGACTGGGCTAGCTTTTCTACAGTGCCTGAAATTAGGTGCGAGGTTGCAGGTATTACGTACAATGTTAAAAAAATTGAAGAAAAAAAAATTCAGGTTCAACAATTTTTGTTACAGTCAGTGCTATAGCCACTGAACTGTGTTACGAGTGTTGTAGATGCAGATGCTGGCATGCCACAGCGTGTCTCTTTGGCAACTTATCTCACAAATGTCATAACCTACCCAGCGCCCCAAGTAAGTCTGAGAGGAAGTCCTCCATATGAAGAGAAGGGCAGAGACAGTGTCTTACTCTGGCAATGGACGAAGCTGCTGTTCCTACCCCAGGGAGGAGTGTTTCATAACTTAATTCCCAACATTTCTCAGCCATGACTGTGGGGAAGCATGCCAAGTCCCAAAGGAGGGGAATGCTACAGAGAACACACCCTGCCCAAAGGGAGGTAATGTGTGGAGGAACACATATGAACTGAGAGTATGCTCTTTTCCCAGTTGACCCGAAGCTCTGGACCCTTGAAGCAAAGTGTAGTAATGGTCTGCGTCAAGGTAAAATTGAGACACAAAAGTATGCATCCTTCAAGTCGATCGCAGCAAACCAATCCTGGGGTGAACACACATGAGGAAGTGTTTCTGCATTAGCATCTTGAACAGGAGCTTGTAAAGGGTCCGATCCCAGACAAACAGATCCAAGATTGGCCCTAAACCACCTCTATTTTGGGTACGATGAAGGATAGGCCGTTTAATATGAGATGGGAGAGTTGAGAAAACGCATTTTGCCATCATCTCGCATGTCTGCAAAGTTTAGCCCTCATGCAATGGGCTCCATCATGACAATTCCTTCAAGATATTATGCATGTAATACCTAATAATCATGTTAACGCATGCTCAGCTAGAATTTGAAATAGCCGGCTATACATGCAGTTTTTACAGAGGACTCAAATGTGAAAATATTCATAGTGAGAGCGACTTGCAGTTTTATCAGAAAACCGCTTTGCACATAACAGAAGTGCATCGAAGTTTATATATATTTTCTATACGTTGCTTGTTGAAAATGCGAACAGAGGTAAAATCCAATAAATCATCACCAAAACATGGCATGAATTTATTTTATACATTTAGCCCTGTGGGGTCTGAGGATTTTTGGGGCCCTGGAGAAGTTTTGACATGCCTTGACATTTATGCTTTTTTAAGTTGTTCATAAACATATTAATGGAAAAGTAATCATTACACTGTATTTAGCATGAACTAGGCTACCATAATATGTGAGCAACATGTATGTACATGTTTGTATTTTTGAAGGAATAACGTTTATGCGTGGTTATTGAAAAAACAAAAAACTTAAGTCACTGAAATAAGGCCACAAAATAAATGCAAAATATGTGTTCACAAGACTTCTGGGTATTGGAGGTTGTAGACTAGAGTTTTTGCTTCAAAATGATGTCAAAATTATCCTGCCTACTCATTCATATAAAACAATATATTGATTTAAATTTTGTAAGACACTATTTGTCAAGAAACACAATATGCATGGAGGCATGAATCTTCATGAATAATGCTGTGATTCACACATGAGAAGACAAAGACCTGCATAATGACCTGCATAATGAGCCCTTTCAATCAGGTAGGCTATGTGAAAAAACTCTCTGTGAACATGCTGATAACAGGATCATATCAGCTATTGTATTAACGTTAATATAATATCCACTTTTGACAAAAAAAAACATGATTTTTGTGATCTCATGCATGCACGTATTATTGCACATCATGAAGAAAATTTTGTATAGGCCTATTATAGTTTAAATTACAGTACCAGTCAAAAGATTGGATGCATTACTATTATAATGTTTTTAAAATAAGTCTCATGCTCATCATGCTGTATATCAAAAATACAGAATAAACAACAATACTATGAAATAATATTACAATTTAAAATAATGGTTTTCTATTTTAATATACTTTAAAATATAATGTATTTCTGAGATGCAAAGCATCTGAACATTCATGTTACCTCTATGGCATTTCATGTAGGCTTTTATATTTGTCATATTATATAGCCTAAATGTTAATGTGCATTTGACAAAGTATACATCATTAAAAAGATCTAAGACTCAAGCTTCACATTTTTACTCTTAAAACTGTTTTATTCTTAAAATTTTACAGTGACCGTAATTTGTTAATATGCGTCAGGAGTTACGAATATGAAAAATGGAGTCGTTACCTTTTCTTTGAAATATGAGTGTCAGCCACATTCAATGAGGAAAAAACTCCTGTATGTTCGTCATGCAAACACTTAACAAAACAACATCCATCAGGTCTTTTAGCTTAAAAGCATGCACATTTGGAGAAATATTGATGGATTCTCATATGTTTATGTCAATTTTCTATACAGAGGAGTAATATTTATTCAATATTTATTGTCATTTATTTATCACTATGTGCGCTGGATACTCTGATCTACTGTGTTTTCAATTCATACTTGCAGCCGGAGAGCGCTCTGTGCACATTTAGTCCACAAATGACTTGTGATGAAGAACAGGCATACCATGTGACATGAGCTGATTCGCAAACGACTTGAATCTCTCTCTTTTCATTCAGATTACATAAACAGAGAATATTTGTTTTCAATTTGACTTAGACGATTTAAAACCTGACATTTTTCAATGTCTCTTTAGACATAAGTCTAATTTCTTTGTGATTAGTATTCACTAAATTACAGCTCTTTTTCTGAGGACTATCAGAATGGACTTCATTCAGATAAAAGAAGATATTTCACAGATTAAAATGGAGTATAACTCTTAATTGTATGTCCAAAATTGACGGAGTATTTTGAGTCTCTTTTATACTGGTAAGAATAAAAAGCAAGGTGGTATTGCCGGCACGACCGCTAAATCGAGGGGGTTAACATAGCAAGTTATTTACAACATTTTCATTATTATACTTCATTTTCCTAAACCATGTACATAAGTCATAACATAAAGTGGAGTATGAGATTTAAGTGCTGGGTCTAAGTGCAAATTAAGTGCTGGGTCATGCTTGTTCTGGCCCAAATTAACGCCTGGGTGTTGCAATATACTTGTATTGACAATAACCACAATATTTAAAATGAATAGTAGACATATGATAATATGACAAATAAATAAATAATCCAGCACCAGTATCTGATTAAAATCCCAAGGTACAGTAGGTGGCAGTACTGCACCTTAACACTGTGTTTTTCAAGCCATCTTGAATAAGCCATCCTAATTCACTCTGTCCTTATGGTAGAGATGATCTTACCTCAAATTCTCCAATTTAAAGTGAGGGATCTCCAGTACAGCAGAAAGCAGCTTCACTCCTGAATTTCCTATATTATTCCCATCCAGACCCAGTTCTCTCAGATGTGAGGGGTTTGATGTCAGAGCTGAAGCCAGAGCAGCACAACCTTCTTCTGTGACACCACAATCCTTCAACCTGTACAGAACAATGACACTCTTCACTCTCTCTGTAGCCCATATTAGTGTCTAATTTCTAACTTCAATATGATACCTTGAAAAGTATATTTGATACCATTTTTGATACCTCTTTGATACCTATTAACGTTGATCAAGTACCATTACAATTATATCACAAATATTTACTAACTCAATGTATTTGTTTTTACAGTGGGGTTATTTTGTTGCAATAGCTTGCACAGCACAAGGGAGCTTGATTTCAAATGCTAAATTTAATTTTAAAAAGACAAGTAAACAGTAATAAAACTAAAAACAAATAAACAAATGAAATTAACTGCTTTTTTTCCAGGTAGGTCTAACAGTAGTATTCAGGTAAGAAACTGAATAAAGAAACCAAGTAATGAAATGTAAAATAAAAATATTAATCCTCATTGTAAAAATTAAATAAAGATCAATCAATTACAGTTACACAAGTTAATCGGTCAATAGCAGTAATTGACTTTCTCTTTGTCTTTTGTTGTTTGATTAAAATTAACAGCATAGAGATCGGCACATTTATTCGACTACTGTCCTTTCAAGACCTGATGCATGCACAGACACATTCTTCCTTATTTGTCTATGACTGTGTTTACATTAATACTCACCAAGTTGGGGATTGTGATATTGTTTCTAAGTGTATTTGACAATTAATAAGCCTCAAAAAAAGAGCTCATTCTGGCACATGTATGTTAAAGTCAGCTTTATTATGTGTGTGCGCTTCGGATGTTCCTTTTCAGACACAAAATTTATGGAAGGAGAGTATTTAAATGAATCATGCATGGTGATTTACTATTTATTAAGGTTTGTGCTAAGGTTTGTTACTTTTCTGGTGTTTATTATTTACCACCCAAAATAAGCATGTCTTAAACCAGACGCTAACTGGTAGATTGCATTGGTCATTATGGAAATGATCACACACAGAACGCATTCCACTCCCATCTGCGCTTTTTTTGGAATTGTGCTCTCATGCTAATTTGCCCTGTTTAGTAAATCTGGCCCTAACAGTGTTATAGATGGAGACGGACACTGAGAAAACATTCATTTGATCAAAATAAAAGTGAATTAAAGGCACGCTAGAGATCGCTTATTCAAAACAATAACAAAGGCACAGCTTGATGATGCTGTGAATGAGCAAGGAATGATCATGGAAGTTGTCGTATTCACCTCCACAGCCGATGGAAAGCAATCCGATGGGAAATGAAGTTCAAGGATGAGCTAATGTATTAAAGTTTTATTAATGTTACAGTGGTATGAAGCAGGGTGGGGCCAAGTGTTGAAAAATTGAAAGTTATTGTTATAATATTACTCTGTGCGTTTGCTCAGAGGCTGGAATGAGACAGTTGTTGCACATTGCAGTAAGAAAGATCATGCAGTAAGAAAGATCCCCCCCCCCCCCATTCGGAATTTGGTCTGACTATAAACTATTTAAAATGTCTCTCTGAGCACCAGATCATGTGTCTATCAGAGAAATAATCTTACTTCAGTGCCTCCAGTTTACAGTGAGGACTCTTCAGTCCAGCAGAGAGTAGCTTCACTCCTGAGTCTCCAAGTTTATTCTCAGTCAGTTTTAGTTTTCTTAGGTTTGAGGGGTTTGATCTCAGAGCTGAAGCCAGAGCAGCACAACTTTCATCAGTGACACCACACTGTCTCAACCTGTAGAGAACAATGACATTACAGATGACAAATATGACACATTCTACACCCTCTTCGCAACACATATATGTTTTAAAGATTACTAATAAAGCATCTTTATATAATTAGCTATTCATCTAATCATGTTAACACTAATAGTGTTATAGCTGGAGACAGACACAAAATATGATCAAAACTAAATGAGATTCTTTGTCAGTTATCAGAAATTAATATTCTTCATTTTGCTAATCTTTCTGAATCCTTTTTCATCATCATGTTTATTGTTAGTGTTTGTTTTTGTACCATTTTTATTTTTATTATGTACTGTGTATTGTGTATTTGTGTATGTATTTACTATTACTTTAGTTGTAATCCGATGATAAACTATTTAAAATGTCTCCCTGAGCACCAGACAATGTGACTATCAGAGAGATGATCTTACCTCAAAGTCTCCAGTTTACAGTAAGAATTCTCCAGTCCAGCAGAGAGCAGCTTCACTCCTGAGTCTCCTATATTATTAAAATTCAGATCCAGATCTCTCAGGAGTGAGGCAGTTGATCTCAGAGCTGAAGCCAGAGCAGCACAACCTTCAGCTGTGATACCACAATTACTTAACCTGTAGAGAACAATGACACACTCTTCACTCTCTCAGATCAAAACATGCAGGGCCACATTTCCCAAAAGCATCATAAATCTAAGTAGATCTTAGAAACAATTCTATGAATCATCCTAAAATTACAGTCAGTTCCCTAAAACCAGTGGTGTAAAGTATTTAAATGTAATTAGTTACTGTACTTAAGTTTTGTTTTGTTTTTTTGGCTACTTTGTATTATCAAAAATATATAAGATATATAAGGATATTGATCTACTTTTGAGCACTTGAGCTTTACTGAGACTAGAGTGTTTGTAGATGTTTAAGAGGCTGTTGTCTAGTCCAGAGTAAAATGCCTGTTACAGCTGTTTTAACTGAATTCAACTTGCACTGACCAATTTTAAGATATTTTGTCCTCTGTTTTGTCTAAAGATGTACACCAGTAATGGTTTATTTTTTAAGGCATGTTTATAAAAACTACTTAAATATCGTAATTGAACTGAGGCCTAATTCTGCAACCTTTACAGGAGTGGGAGCGGTGCTTTCTCAGCAGCAGGGGAACCCAAGTAGACTCCATCCATGTGCCTTCTTCTCACGCAAACTCAACCCGGCGGAGAGTAACTACGACATCGGCAACAGGGAACTTCTAGCCATCACGTTGGCCCTGGAAGAGTGGAAGCATTGGTTGGAGGGTGCACAGCATCCCTTCTTGGTACTTACAGACCACAAAAACCTTGAGTATCTCAGAGATGCCTAGGTGCTCTTCTTCACCCGTTTTAACTTCACAATCTCCTATCGTCCAGGTCCCAAGAATGTCAAGGAAGATGCCTTATCTCGTCTCTATAATCCTGAAGAAAACACTGAAGAGCCTGAATCTATTCTACCTGAAAGGATTATCGTGAGTCCCATCAGCTGGTCTGAAGCCACCATTCCCTCCTCCATTGCCTCCACCAACACTCCGCCGGGTTGCCCTCCAGGTTTGCAGTACCCGGACACGGCGCACTCCACTCATCCACTCTTTCCACATGTCGCTGGGTACTAGCCACCCCGGGGTCAATGAAACCCTCTCGCTGCTGAAAGAGCGCTTCTGGTGGCCAAACATGGAAAGGGACGTCAGAAGGTACGTGCAGGGATGTCAGGAATGCGCCGTCTCGAAGAGCCCTCACCATCTTCCCTCCGGCAAGATCCATCCTCTGCCCGCTCCCAACAGACCATGGTCACACCTAGGAGTGGACTTCATAACTGACCTACCTGCTTCCAACAACTGTACCTGTATCCTGGTGGTAATTGACAGATTTTCTTAGTCTTATCGTCTGATTCCTTTAAAAGGTCTGCCTACAGCAATGGAAACTGCCAAACTCATGTTCAACCACATCATCAGATATTCCGGAATTCCTGAGGACATTGTATCGGATAGAGAACCTCAGTTCATCTCCAGAGTATGGCGTGCATTCTTCTCTCTCCTAGGTGCGACCGTGAGCCTCTCATCTGGATACCACCCACAGTCGAACGGGCAGACGGAGAGGAAGATCCAGGAGATCGGCTGGTTCTTCCGTACCTTCTGCCATGGCCACCAGGACTCTTGAAACCAGTTCCTGGGTTTGGCCGAGTACGCACAGAACTCCCTGCGCCAACCTACCACTGGACTCACTCCCTTCCAGTGCGTGCTCGGCTACCAACCCCCATTGTTCCCCTGGTCAGGGAACAGGGAAGTCCCAGATTCATTGGCCCCTTCACCATCACGAAGCAGATAAACCCGGTCACTTACCAGCTCCAATTACCAGCACAGTACCGTATTCATCCTACTTTCAATGTGTCTTTACTCAAACCTCACCATCCCTCTGTTTCCACAGAGCCTGGCGCAGCAGCCGAACCCCCCTTTCCTCTAATCCTGGAGGATGGAGCCGCGTACAAAGTAAACAAGATCTTGGACTCCGAGGAACGCTCATGGGTACCCAGAAACGTCATACTCGACCCTCACCTGCTCTACACTTTCCACGCTTCTCATCCTGATAGACCTGCTCGATGTGGAAGAGGACAGCCACCACAACGTCGGGGTCCTCGGCCCTCAGGAGTGGGCCGTGGAGGGGGGGGTACTGTCACAGACACGCCAGGCTCCAACATCACCCAATCACAGCGCACTCCCTCACCAGAGTACTGATCACACGCACCTGCCCTCCATCAGCACCCCAGTCAGTCACCACATAAAAGACACTCACTCACACCCAGTCAACGTCCGGTCTTGTTTGCATCTAGACTTACCTCTATGCTTACCTCAAGGACTCCAGTACACCTACTGTCTCGTCTCCAGCGTTTTCCAAGTCTCCTTCTGTGTTCCTGTCTTCGTGTGAGTTCCCAAGTGTCTTCTCTGCACAGCGACGAACGCCAATCATCTGCCATCCACGATCTCCATCTCTACAACACAAAGGACAGTATTAGCACTCCGATATTCCCCATTCACCTGCAAAACTGCCATTCACTTACCTGCATTCCTGTTGACTCTGCTGGTTGTTCAATAAACATCACTTACCTGTTTCCCGTTGTCTCCGACCTTTCTGTACTGTAACAGCTATAACTCAAGCAATTTTAAACTAACTTGGCATTTTTTGTTGTTGTTGTTGTTGTTCTTCAATTGATACATTTAACATATATGATACAAAAGAAGCAATCTCTAAAGTCCCTAAAAACTTAGCAGGAATATTATCGAACATTATGATATTTATTTTTACTTCACTGATACATTTAAAAACTTCACTTTCGGTAACTGGTCTCAACCTAATGAATCTTGAACAAATCCATATTGCCCATAAAAATACTGCACTTGCTTTTCATTAAAGATATCAGGCTGCCCTGGAAGTTGATTATATAATTTATTATTCAACGATATGAAAAAATGAATAAAAGCTTCAGCAACCTCCTCTGGATTAGAAATTAAGTTCCCTTCCACATTAGGTTAATTTTTGAAGACTTCACATTTGCAGCATCCGAATAACCTCAAATCTTTAGCACTCTCCAAAGTTTTTTTGGTTCATGTCTATTTATGTTTATCTTATCCTTGAAACAATTCCCTATTGCTTTTCTTATCATATCCCTAACCTCATTTCTTCTTGATTTATAAAGCTCAAAACTACTTATCTACTATATATAACTACCATATCTTTCCTAAACGTTTTAAATCTACCACTCCTTAATTTGAGCTGCCGTAGTATATCATATGCAATCCAAGGTTCAGATCTTTAAGTCTTACGCGCTTATATGGTGCTTCCCTATCTAAAACCGTAACCAAATAATTCCTTAAAACAAACTGAAGCTTTATCAATGTCTTTACAACCTAATACATATGAACAATCAACTTTCTTCAATTCATCACAACATCACAAAAAAATGATAATTTTAAGTAAAAAATGCTAAAGCTTTAAGTAAGTTTTAAATCAGTGATGATTGATTCTAGCGATACTTACACAACTGATCTAGTTGCTGTAACCACAGGCAGCATCTTCTGAAGAACTTCATCTGGTGTATTTTGTGCATTCACGTTGACAAATGCGTAACTATTAAAAAAAGTTAATTATTAATGCTAATAATAGTAATTATATAAGTATATATTATAAGTATATAATATTCATATTCATAATATTTTAGACTGCTAATAATATTTAAAATAATAATATAAGTATATAATATAAGTATATAATAATAAAACCCGTATTCATAATATTTTTGACTGTAATGATTGTACAGAGAGTTACTTACTTATTTTTTTCTCCAATTAATCTGTTCAGCTCAAGCTGATACTTTCCCCACTCTGAGGTCAACAACACAAAAACTACAGCTGACCACTGAGATGAGGAACGTTTCACTTTACTCAATCCTCCATAGCCCAAATTAAGGAAAGTTTCGTTCACAAGTGAAAGATCACCCAGTTCATCAAGACAGTGAAACAAATTGATGTATTTATCTGGAGAATGATTCTCACTGATCTTCTTTTTAATATAGGGAACCGTTTTCTCATTGTTGTGAGAGCGGTTTCCAGTCTGTGTCATTAGTTCTTGTAAGAGACTCTGATTAGACTTCAATGACAGACCCAGAAGGAAACGGAGAAAAAGATCCAGATGCCCATTTTTGCTGTCTAAAGCCTCATCCACAGCTCTCTGATGGAGATCAGATAGTGAAACTTTGGTGTTCTGGTCAAACACATTGATGTTATTGTTTATGAAGGAGAGATGCACATATAGAGCTGCTAGATGTTCCTGAACGCTCAGATGACCAAAGCAGAAGACTTTCCCCTGATACAAGCCCAACTCCTCTCTGAAGATATGAGGGCACAATCCTGAGTACACTGATGCTTCTGTCACATCAATGCCACACTCTCTCAGGTCTTCCTCATAGAAGATCAGGTTTCCTTTCACAAGCTGCTGATAAGCCAGTTTCCCCAGTTTTAAGATCATGTCTTCATCTTTCAATTTCTTCTCATCGTCCTTCTCATATTTGATGTTGGTCTGAAGGATCAGGAAGTGTGTGTACATTTGAGTGAGAGTCTTGGGAATCTCTCCACTGGCTGCTTCATTCCACATCTTCTCTAGAACAGTGGCTGTGATACAACAGAACATTGGGATTTGACACATAGCAAAGAGGCTCCTTGATGACTTCAGGTGTGAGATGATCCTGTCGGCCAGACTCTGATCATTGATTTTCTTCCTGAAGTATTCCTCCTTCTGTGGATCACTAAAACCTCGTACCTCTGTCACTCGATGGACACACTCAGAGGGGACGAGATCAGCTGCTGCTGGTCTGGAGGTGATCCAGATGAGAGCAGAGGGAAGCAGATTTCCCGCAATGAGGTTTGTCAGCAGCACATCCACTGAGGCTGATTCAGTCACATCACACAACCTCACATCACTCTGAAAATCCAGAGACAGACGACACTCATCCAGACCATCAAAGATGAATGAAACTTTATACTTATCATTGGATATTTCCATTTCTTTTGTTTCAGGGAAATAGACATGAAGAAGATCTGAAAGACTGAGTGTTTTGTCCTTCAACAAGTTAAGCTCTCTGAAAGGAAGTGGAAATATGAACTGGATGTCCTGATTCTCTTTCCCTTCAGCCCAGTCCAGGATGAACTTCTGCACAGAGACTGTTTTTTCAATGCCAGCGACTCCCTTTGTCAGCACAGTTCTGATGGGTTTGTCTTGTCCAGGTAAAGGTCTAAAAATGTCATTGCATTTGATCAGTTTGTCCTTTGTTTCTAATCTCCTGGACTGTCTCTCAATCTGTCTCACCTCATGCTCATTATTGATCTCTCCAGTTTCACTTTCTGTGATGTAGAGCTCTGTGTAGATTTTGTTCAGGAGTGTTGGGTTTCCCTGCTTTGATATTCCCTCATACAAACACTCAAACTTCTTCCTCATATTTGATTTCAATGTGTTGAGGACTTCAGCAAGTTTAGAGTCATGGCTGTAAGATTAAAACCAGATTATTACACAAGTTAGAGAAGTGAATAGCCATAAATTACAAAATTGATATATAGTTTGTATTTCTGGTGTAGTATCAAACATATTTGTCTTAATTTACTGTAGTATGTTGTGCAGTGGATAAGGTTAAAGGCAAACAGAAAAACCTATGAGATACATAAAAGAGGAAAGATCCATTCTCATTCAGCGCCACCTATTGTGCACGCGTGAATTAGCCAAAGGTGATCAATCGTTTAACGTTCAGTGTGAAAACACTGCTTGTTAGTGATTCACTTTACTTTATCACGCCACGCTCAGTGTGAAAGGGCCGAATAAACCAGACCGAAGTGACAGAACCCTGACATCAGTGCATATAATGTTCCCTTGTTATAATCTATGAAATGTGTAGGTATAACTTTTGGCAATATTATTGGGTTTGATTCATGTTTCTTTTTTGTTATTTCCTGTAAAATTATTAGAAAAAATATAGATAAAATCTATACATTAAGTAGGCCATGTCTGGTACCAAAGTAACTGTTTTAATTTCCTTAATGTTGAAATATAGTATTAGAGTAATTCGCACAGTATTATTGTTATAAAGAATGAGTTCTAAAATTGACTCACAATTTATGATATGCAAATGAGGTCAGTCCTGCAGACAAAGAACCTTTTTGCCACCTAAAACTGTCAGTGGCAGGATTGGATTGGAGTGCCAATCTGAGTGACCCACTTCGTGACTCCGCCGTTGTTCACCTTTCATTGAAGACCCAAAGACTAATGTGTTTTGCATTTTGTTAGTGTGTCATAGATTAATCAGTAAAGTTTTGTTGTGAGTTTCAGTCGCTTATAATGTGCATTTGAAAAAGCAACACACGTCAAACATCTTCCCAAACTTGCAATGCGAAGAATTCATAAACTTGTTGTCAAACAAAGGACAACAGTTAATTTTTTTTTTTTTTTTTTTTTTGTGGCAGTCGTGTATATTGTCTTCATGTTTAATCAGTCAAAGCATTACTATTTTCTTTTTATTCAGCTACAGTCAGTGATAGTTGTATAACGGATTTCCTGGAATGTCATTTATAAATAATATAAATAATCCATGTCTTCCCCCATGCATAATCAGAATCAGAAATCAGAAAGAGCTTTATTGCCAAGTATGTTTGCATAAGGAATTTGTTTTGGTGACAGAAGAAGCTCTTTGCTTCTCCTTTGCCAAGATAATCCATACACCTCACAGGTGTGGCATATCAAGATGCTGATTAGACAGCATGATTGTTGCACAGGTGTGCCTTAGACTGGCCACAATAAAAGGCCACTCTAAAATGTGCAGTTTTATCACACAGCACAATGCCACAGATGTCGCAAGTTTTGAGGGAGCATGCAATTGGTATGCTGACTGCAGGAATGTCCACCAGAGCTGTTGCCCATGAATTGAATGTTCATTTCTCTACAATAAGCCATCTCCAAAGGCGTTTCAGAGAATTTGGCAGTACATCCAACCGGCCTCACAACCGCAGACCACACCAGCCCAGGACCTCCACATCCAGCATCTTCACCTCCACGATCGTCTGAGACCAGCCACCCGGACACCTGCTGCAACAATCGGTTTGCATAACCAAAGAATTTCTGCACAAACTGTCAGAAACCATCTCAGGGAAGCTCATCTGCATGCTCGTTGTCCTCATCGGGGTCTCGACCCCAGTTTGTCATCATAACCGACTTGAGTGGGCAAATGCTCACATTCGATGGCATCTGGCACTTTGGAGAGGTGTTCTCTTCACGGATGAATCCCAGTGTGTATGGCGTCGTGTGGGTGAGCGGTTTGCTGATGTCAAAGTTGTGGATCGAGTGGCCCATGGTGGAGGTGGGGTTATGGTATGGGCAGGCGTATGTTATGGACAACAAACACAAGTGCATTTTTATTGATGGCATTTTGAATGCACAGAGATACCGTGACGAGATCCTGAGGCCCATTGTTGTGCCATTCATCCACGACCATCACCTCATGTTGCAGCATGATAATGCACGGCCCCATGTTGCAAGGATCTGTACACAATTCCTGGAAGCTGAAAACATCCCAGTTCTTGCATGGCCAGCACACTCACTGGACATGTCACCCATTGAGCATGTTTGGGATGCTCTGGATCAGCGTATACGACAGCGTGTTCCAGTTCCCATTCAGTCGGTCACGTTCAACGTACATCGGACAGACCGACGAATAGGAATCTCGCTAGAGAGGCCAATCTGCTTCAAGTGTAACTAAAACGAGTGTAATGAACAGCACATTCCAGGGCCCAGTTTATGGCTGGGCCCCTCTCTGTCCATAACAGCGGACAAAGGTTTGCTACATTTTGATTGGATCTTGGTGGACTAACACAAACAAACTGTCCAATGCCATCAGATAAAGATGTAAGGACAAGATCCAGACACCTCTTAGAGGGCAAGAAGAAGACCTCTTGTACCAAGCCTGGGAAGGACAGGACTTCTCATTGGTCCACATGCAGTTTCTGCCCTTCACCCATCTAGACACTACTTCCTAAGGTTGGGCAGAGACTGCCATAAAAATTTCTCAGGACCTCAGCAGCAATGGGTGAAACAAAGAGAGATCACAAAGATCCATCCAAATCCATTCAAAACTATGTTTGAAAACCTTAGATGCAAAACTACACATCCATTTCATACTTATTCACAGAAATAAGTATTCTCAGTGACAGCTATTTGTAATGCAACATCAGACACAAATTCAGCTGTTAATGTACAATTGAATGAATGCATGACAGTTCAGTCTTTTTCCATCATGTTTAATCTCTATTTGTTTAGAATATTGCCAAAGGTATTCTGGTGGTGGTTTGGAAAGTGAGAAATGCATTGGTAAACTTTAAAGACACTGTAAAGACTTCCAACTTTGTGCTTTATGCAAATGAGTTCCACAGGGGAAAGAAGGGTGGGCCACACTGTGTGTGTCCCCTCCGATGCCAGCAGCCAATCACAGCACTCAAATGGAGAAGCGCCAAATTGTAATCTCCTCCTCATCGGAAAGGGATAAAGATACCCTTTCAACAGACACTCCTTGTTCTGAGTCTGCCCTTCAAAGGGGAAAGACATAACAGATATAACGTTCTGAGCCTCTGGTTCGTCCAGAGAGACAACAACAGATCCCATGATCTGAGTCTAGAGCTAGTGAGGCAGCAACAGGTACGACCATGTTCTGAGCCTCCAGCCTGTAAGGAAAGAGACATTGACAAACACTACGTTGTTTTCGTCCAGCATGACAGTAACGACTACAGAGAGACAAAAGCGGACTGACCAAGTTCTGTGTGTCTGGCCCAGAGAGAAAGAAGACACACAGAGACATTTGCAACAAGGTTAAGCAAATCAGAAGAGCAAATCTTCACTTCAAGGTACCCTCGTCTGCATGTTCCGGATTGTTAAGGACCTTCTGCACCTACACCAGGGCCTCATCTGCGTGTTCCAGATTTTAGGATCCTTTGGTGCTCCAGGAGATCAGCATCCCACAGAGCTTCGTGTTCAAGACTGTTGAAACAGATTCTGGCTCCTCTCCCCACTGCATTGTCACCCAGCACAACCAGTGGAAGACGTCAATGCCATCGGACTCAACCACGTGGAACGTAAATATCACTTAACCAAACCTCTTTCCAGAGACCTTGGCATTGTTGTATATCATCAGTATATAATTTCCTAATTCCCATTAGATGTAATATAGCTGATGTTAGTTAATAACAAATAATCTTTCGTTTATTTGTTTGGTGCATAATAAGGTTCTCCACCTTATTATTTTCAGAGAAACAGTTTATCTTTCCATACGATAACGTAACTCTTCCATAGCTACACTCAACTTAATCACTTGTATTCTATGTATTTTATGCACTTTATTCCTTTATCATTCATGGTATTCATTTAGTACTTGTGTTAGTTATTCTTGTTTATCTTTTGTAAATAAAATTTATTTTATTACACTTGTGTCTTCCTTGTGCTGATAATATAGAATAGGCTCTACAAGGTAGCAATCTCACCAATCTTTCAAATAAATTAACTGACCACTTTAAAATAATTCTAAATGAATGAAAAGCCCCTGTTGAGAGTGTTGTCATACTGCCAAGGTAAAAGACCTTGACTGGTGCCCTGAACTAGGAAAAAGGGGGAAGTGGTCATCTGACGTACTCATAACCACACCTTAAGAGACGTGTGATCCAAAAATCACAACGTCAGCAGTGACGTGAGTACTAATCCCTATTTTACTTTGCGTCCTTGGATGGGCGAAAGTAAAATCACTACACAAGCCAATGCACATTGGCATGCAATCATATGCAGCAGCCTCACAACGCGGGTATTTAATGAGCAGCAGGTGCGTTGCATCTTCAGTTTTTCGCTTGGAGCCAAACATATGTCTCTGTGTTTCTTCATACTGCTCTTTTCTTCAGTGTAGGCGGACAGCATAGCAGCGGGGTCGAGTCCTCTCTTTCTTTGATTATTTTTCTTTTTTGCTTTATTTGAGCAAAGCTGTTCCCAGCTGTAAACGGCTCTTTTCATGGCCGGTAACAGTGCGCTTCTGAGCGCTGAATAGCTGTTCTCACAGCTGGTAAGAGCAGCGTCTACAAAGAGAGGAGAGCACACGACAGGCTGCACACAATCCCTGTCTGTGCTGCCGCGGCCGTTCCCCTGCGTGCTTCAGCACTTTTAAAGAGCAAGTCCCTGAAAGAGCTTACACAAGTAGAGCTTGCGTCTTTTTAAAGATGACATTCTACTTGTGTGTTTCTGGATGCAGTCAATACCTGGCACCGAGGGATGGTCACAATCGCTGCATCACGTGTCTGGGCTTAAAGCATGCTGAGGCAGCGTTCGTGGATGAGTCATGCACCCATTGTGGGAAGATGACCATCTCGGAGTTGCGATCAAGACTCCAGTTCCTGCAAAGGGGCAGAGTCCCAGTGCCACTGCCTCGTTCCAATCCTTCTCAGAGGGTTGCTGCGGGTAGCAGCACTGGTGATCTGAAGATTACAGTGAGCGCGCTTCCTTCGAGGAACCAACCCCCTAGGAACCCTCACTCTTCCTTGCACTCTGCAGCCAGTAGAGCTGCCGGGGGAGCGCGGTGGGCCATCTCAAAGATGTGCACCATCCGTATCCTTTGGAGCTCCCCCCGATGACTGGATGTTGATGGACTGGATGCTGCATCGGAGAGTGAGCCAGATTTTTCTGGAGAAGATTACGGCGTGGTCGGTGGGTCGTGCAATGTCCGCTTTGGTGGTCCAGGAACGCCATCTCTGGCTGTGTCTGGCCGACATGAGGGATACCGACAAGGTCAGGTTCCTAATTCCCGTGTCCCAGATCGGCCTTTTCGGCGACGCGGTCGAGAACTTCGCCCAGCAGTTTTCGGCTGTACAGAAGCAGTCTGAGGCCATCAGTCACATCCTGCCACGGCGGTCAGCTGCTGCGTCCACCCATCCGCCGCCGGCAGCACCTCAGCCTGCTCGTCGCAGAGGGCGCCCCCCTGCAGCTGCCCCCACTCCCGCGCCGCAACAGCAGCCTCCATCCAAGCGGCGCCGTAGAGCCAGTCACAAGCTCTCATTTGTACGTCGCTTTGGAGAAAAGCATCTGCTAAATGACTAAATGTAAATGCAAGCGGGGTGCCCTGCCCGTCCAGGCCCCCGCCAAGAAGGGCGGTAAAGCCAAGAGCAAGAGGCCATAGGACGGGCGACCCGGAGATGGATGGGACTGCTCTTCAGGAGATGGTGACCGCACCACCCCTTCCCCCGGAGGAGGGCCGGGTGGTAGATCCTGTGTTTTGTTTTGTTTCTGTTCTGGCGCTGGCTCAACAGCCAGCGGTACCCAAATTTTCAAAAAAAGAGCAGTTTCCTTCATCTCCGGGTCCGAAGAGGGGTCGGAGAGTAATGGGAGGAGAAAAACCTCTCCACTCTCATCCCCCTCTTCTATCATGGGCAGCAGCGCGCGGTTCGAGAAGGCAACCAAAGCCTCTCCTGCGTCCTCTGTCCAACCTTGGAACCAGGTAGGTGTTGCACAGCACACTCAGACCCCCAGGTGACTTACCCTCCAAGGTACTTAACACCATCACTACGGCACGCGCACCATCTACGAGACGTGAAGTGGAAACTGTTCGTCGAGCGGTGCTCTTCTTGCCGAGAAGACCCCTAAAGATGTTCAATCAGAGTCGTGCTTTCGTTCTTGCAGCAAGGGTTGGAATGTAGGCTGTCTCCCTCGACCCTCAAGGTCATGCTGCCACAATTTCTGCATACCACAACCACATCGATGGCAAGTCTGTTGGTAAGCACAACCTGGTCGTCAGGTTCCTTAGGGGAGCAAGACGGTTAAATCCTCCTCGACCCCCCTCCATACCCTCTTGGGACATTGCTCTGGGGCTTTTGAGCCCTTGCAGTCAGCAGACTTAAAGATTCTGTCTATGAAGACTTTGCTGCTGGTTGCATTGGCATCCATCAAGAGGGTAGGGGACCTGCAGGCATTTTCGGTCGACAAATCGTGCCTAGAGTTCAGGCCGGGTGACGGCCACGTGGTACTGAGACCCCGGCCTGGCTATGTGCCCAAGGTTCCTGCCACTCCCTTCAGGGAGCAGGTAGTGAGCCTGCAAGCACTGCCCCCGGAGGAGGCAGACCCAGCCCTGGCTTTGCTCTGTCCAGTTCACGCTTTGCGACTGTACATAGACAGAACTCAAAGCCTCAGGACCTCAGACCAGCTCTTTGTCTGTTACAGAGGCCAGCAGAAGGGAAAGGCCAAGCAGTCTCCAAGCAGAGGATGGCCCACTGGATAGTGGACGACATCGCCTTGGCTTACCAAGCACAAGGCGTGCCCTGCCCGTTCAGGTTGCATGCTCACTCTACGAGAGGTGTTGCATCCTCCTGGGCGCTGGCTCGTGGTGCCTCGTTGACAGACATTTGAAGAGCTGTGGGCTGGGCAACACCTAACACGTTTGCTAGATTCTATAGCCTTTGTGTCGAGCTGGTCTCCTCCCGTGTTCTCACTTCAGGTCAGAGGCACAGAGAGGCCTCGGCTTAGTGTCAGCTTGCTGCGCTTACATGCACTTATTACTCCAGAGAGTCCCTACAAGGCAGACCCTGTTGAGTCCTCCAATCTCCCTTCAGCAGCCAGACATAGCGGAGCGTCTGGCACCAGGCCGTTGTATCCTTGAGAACCAGATTGGAGCGGAGACGTACGTCCTGTCACTGTACCCCGCTGATGCTGCCACCTATCCTGTTTGGCTCCTCAGCAAAAACCTGAAGATGCAACGCACCTGCTGCTCATTAAATAAATAAGGGTTACCTATGTAACCGAGACATTCCTGCCCATATCCAGCAACTTCGCACAGCCACTGAAGAGGAGTGGACCAACATTCCACAGGCCACAATCAACAACCTGATCAACTCTATGTGAAGGAGATGTGTTGCACTGCATGAGGCAAATGGTGGTCACACCAGATACTGACTGGTTTTCAGACCCCCCCAATACAGTAAAACTGCTCATTTTAGAGTGGCCTTTTATTGTTGCCAGCCTAAGGCACACATGTGCAATAATCATGCTGTCTAACCAAAAGACATGGACTCTTTTTGATTTTGCATACCTCCTGAGAAAAAAATTTAATTGTCAAATTATCATAATAATATATTTTATAATAAATCCTTAGACCTTTATAGTCATAGGCTGCATGTTAACAGGTAACCCTGCAGTTTTTCGTAAAATAAGTTTTCTGTAAAATAATTATTATTACTTTCTTTTTATTATATTGTTATACTTATTATTAAATACTCTGTTTTTTATTTGTAATAGTGAAAGTGTTATTATAATAGTAATATTTCTTATATTGTTTAATATTTTTATTTAGAAATAATAACAATCATAATAATCACAGAACCTAAATTGGGAGTTCCACAAAGACTTCATTGTCAAAAAGGCCCAGCAGAGTCTGTACTTCCTTTGCCAGTTAAGGAAGTTCAACCTGCCACAGGAGCTGTTGAGTCAATGTTAATGCTACTGAATCAACATTCCAATATGATTGATTCTACATCACTGGTGTTGAATCAGTACTGAAATTAACAAAAAAATAATCTTTGGTAATATTGTTTGATCAATGTTACAATGTGATGTTTATTCTAAACCACTTTTGTTGAAACACTGAAAATGAAATGTAATGACAAATTAAAACAGTGTTGCCATCTGATGTACAATGTTAATGTTGAAACAACATTAAGATTTCAACTACACTTCAATGGTGTGTCAACAAATTCCTGACCATTTCAAAGTTTGGGGAAAACCTTTTAAAATATAAAAAACACCTTTCCAGCAGTTGAGTCAATTTATTTTATGTAACAGTTTAACACAATCAATTACAAAAAGATGAAAAACATAATTCATCTGATGTCATAATAACTTAAGGTGGTCCAACGGTTCAGGTTTTAAAAATCTGTCTTACATCAGACTACTGCCACTTTTCCTTTAGGTTCTCTGAAAAGAAAGCATGATGTTACTACTCAATTGTCATACTAAAATGCATGTTTTGTCACGGTACAGAGAATTTAAAGATGGCAGGCAGAGGTGAAGATCCAAATGCAGGTTGATTTTAATGAAAATAAACAATCATAACAAATCAGGAACAAAGTAACACTGAGAAAAACAAAGAAAACACAGGGAATCACAGACATCTTTAGGACATCAAACAATAACCGACAGAGAACCAGTGGCCTGTTGCACAAAGCAGGTTTCAGTTTCTACCCAGGTAAGTTCAAGATTAGTTTGAGCAAATTCTGGTTTTTAGGGTTCATGAAGGTGGATTGGTTTTTAGTGGTGTTCATTGCCATGGTTACTTATGCTGAGCAGGTTTTATTCTGGGTTAGAGATCAAACCCAAACTGGACCAATCATCTGTGAGTAAAGTGACCTGTATCTGATGCAATAAAGCCACTCCCCCGTATATCTCACTCTAAATTAAAGGGGATCTATTATGCCCCATTTTACAAGATGTAAAATAAGTCTCTGATGTCCCCAGAGTGTGTATGTGAAGTTTTAGCTCAAAATACCCCACAGATAATTTTTTATAGCATGTTAAAATTGCCACTTTTAGTGGTTGAGTAAAAACGCACCGTTTCAGTGTGGTACCTTTAAATGCAAATAAGCTGCTGTATTCGCCTAAGAGGGCAGAGCTTCAAGAGCTTGTTCTCTCCTGTCAGGATTCAGTCAGGACGGACTATAATGTCAGAAACTGCAATTATATATGCTGCATGGAGAATAGAACAGGTATAGTTTAGGTTAAATTATGGTTATAACTTATATTGTCTTCTTGTTTTTATCCACTATATTTCTACAAGCCTGTTGTACCTTCCGAATGATGGCCAAAACTATACAGATGAGTTTTATGACGTTTATTTTACTTCACACAAACGATGAAGCGTCTGTTTTCACTCTAGAAAATCACTGTAAGAGCTTAATAAAACACAGTGCAAGTGTGCATTAAAATATTATCCATAAACTCTCTCTCTCTCCCTTGTATTATCATCAACATACATAGCGAAGTACACAGACACACTCGTTACAACTAACAGTATACAAATATATAAAGACCTTATGCCTTTTCGGGTAGTGCTTAATAAATTGGTAAACTTTATATATGTAAATCAACTCTGGTGAACTGTAATAAAGTACGCTCACCTTCATTACTGCCGTATCCAGTATCACTCTGGAGACTGTAAGCTGGATCACGAACAGTTTTTACTTGTATATCCTTGAGTAGCACATTTTTAGCACAGTCTCTGTTTTGTATTGTCCCTTTGTATTGATATTCGTTCTCTAAGCAGTCCGGTGTGAAATGATTCGCGCAGACATATACGAATTTCGGCAGAACTGAGGGAGCATTTTCCTGGAAAACCAAGTTAATCCACCTCGTTTTCAGCGGCTCAGATTTAGGGAGTAAATGGAGAGAGCTATGTGGATTAATCCATCCAGCTACAGAACACCTAAAACGCTTAGGAGACATTCTCGTCAGTGCAGCAATGGTGGACTCGCTGTGAACTCGCTCAGGGCGGTTCTATGTTCAAACGGCAGTGTCTGTCAGCATGAGCGGGGCCTGTGGCTAAAGTGACGTCACATTGCCAGGGATCTGGAAACGGATTGTTCTGAGACACTGCTTATGATTTATGGGGATTAAAAAAAAAGGAGTGGGTGGATTTTTATCACTATAGGGTGGTTGTCTACACACACTGCCAACACACATTTATGTCCAAACACCATGCAAAAGTGAATTTTGCATAATAGGTCCCCTTTAAAGCAGTTTATACTGAAAACATTTTAGAGACAAAATTGCTCATCTTTTGCTGCTAATTATTTTTTATATTTATATTATATGAATTAATTATGTATAATTCATATAATAGTATTTTAATTTAATTATTATATTAATTGACAATATTAAACTTTGCTTTTAAATTGATATAATGCATGCATCGATATATATAGCTTTTAAACAAAATAAGCTTATGTGTATTCATTTGAGCTCTTCGTGAAACTAATATATATTATTATATTATAAATTATTAGGCATATTTCTTTGATTCACATGCATTGATTTTCACTGCAGCAGTGTTTATTTCTGCCTTGTAAATATGTTTAATTTCATGATTTTTTTAATCTTAATCTTCAGAAGAGAAGTGAATTGCGTGGCTCTCTCAGAAGAAGTGAATCAAATGGACAGTCTGCATGTTCTGTGTGATTGGCTGCTTGCTGCACGTGTCACACTTTCAGGTGCATGTGCTTCAGAGTTAATCGCAAACTCTGGATTAAACCCGAGTTGACAGAAAAAGTTTATACTGTGCGTTGTGCAACAGCTGATCCTGATCTAAACCAGGTTGGATTTATCTGGATTTGTCAACTCTAAACCTACTCTGAAACTCAGAGTTTGTTCAACTAGCTTCATGCGACAGGCCACAGAGAATACAAATGCTATTTATACAGAGGGGTTAATGAGCTAAACAAGGGAAACTGACACATCTGGAGCAGACTAATGAAAATGGAAAAAAAACTACAAAACTACAACCTGGCCACAGGACACAGGAAAGAACACAGAAACTAGGCGCAGAGAAACTTCAACATAAAAGTCAGACAGAGCACAAGACAGAAGCAGATCTGACATGTTTGAGCTGTTTTAGCAACTTCTACTGACATATTTTAAAATACGTCAGTGCCATTGTTTTGTCTCAAGATGCAGGCCAGTAATGTTTTTTTTTTTTTTTCTAGGGTATGTTTATAAAAGATACTTAAAGGGTTAATTCACCCAAAAATGTGGAATGACATGAGGGTGAGTACTTAATGACAGAAGTTTAATTTTTGGTGAACTAACCCTTTAAATGCCCTAATTGAACTAAGGCTTAATCCAGGCTTAGTCTAAGCCCTGTCTGTGGCCATTACTATAAACTATATCTCAGTTAATTTTTCATTAAACTATATACTGTAACATTCAACTAACACGTTTATCTTGAAGAATTTCAATGAAAATTTGTTGTTGTTTTGTTTTTTGTGTGTGTGTGTTTTACAGGCTAAACTGAATGGAAACCAGTTACATTCCTCAAATTTAATAGTAATTCAGCAATATGAATGATTACCTGATTAAGCAGTAATCAGGGAGCAGCAGTTAAGGCACAGGATAGCATCAAGTCCCAGGTCAGGTGATTATGCTTTCAACTACAACTCAATAGGCTTGTTTCAGATGCATCGGTGCTACACAGGCCGATTTGCATATGACATCAAATTACTGCAAGAGCAAGTGGAGAGAATATGATTTTTTTGAATATGCTTTTGAATCGCTCTCGCGGTACTTTGATGTCATACACCAATCAGTCTGTGCAGCGCCAATGCATCTCAAACAAGCCTAATGTATAATCAGTGTCAGCATTATCAGGAGGGTGCTTCTCTTTTTTTTTTTTTTTTTAAATTGTCCATCTTCATCTGCCTTCACTCCTACTAAAGGAGCAATGTGCTCTGCAAGCACTGATGGATGCAAGACATGGGCTCTGTGTGAAGTGTGACATTTTTGCTTATGTTCATGTCTCTTGCACTTCAAGAAATCTGTCAAATGATTTTAGAACTTTATTCAGGAAATTCCTAATAAACATTACTAAAGCAAGATGCATTTTTAAGAATGTAGAAAAGTAGATGCTTTATTTAAACACTTTAATATATTTTTAATGTATCTAATTACAGTCAGAAACGATACAAATCAAACACAAATAAGAATGCAAACAAAGTAACAGAGAAATTATATGATAGATGCACTACTGTCAGGTGCTTCAACAAACAAGACATGGGTATAGGATGCACCTGTGTTTTCTCTCTAATGAGGAAGCATCAATTAGACTCCCGAGAAGTGCACATGCAAAACAAAAATGGGCATTTACCAATCAGTAGCCAATTTCAAACTACAATTTTTCAACAGAATTGCTAAACTCAGGAAGGTGAATTACACTTTAAACATTGAAATGTCAATCTCAACCAAAATGATGGTTTGGATCAAAACTCAAAATTGTATCAATGTCACCATGCTATCTGGGATACTATAAACACATTCATCTTTAATGAAAAAAGCACTTTGTAGAAATTTTATGAACTTTTTATTTAATATTTCATGTTGATAAAGGGACAGTATGCAAGTTTCACCGCTAGAGGTCACTTATTTAAAACAATAACAAAAGGCATAGCTTGATGATGCAGTGAATGAGCGTGGAATCAGGGAAGTTGTGATCTTCACCTCCACAGCCAATGGAAAGCAATCCGACAGATCTCAGAAATCATGTTCATGGATGAGCTAATGTATTAAAAATGTATTAATGTTTATGAGTGTTACTGTGGTATGAAGCTGTGGTATGGGACATTTTACTCTTTTGTTTTTATTATGCCTTTATGCAGCAGTCAGCCACTGCCACTCATTTCATTTTGTTGATTATGTTTATTTTATGATTAAAGTAATGTATAATGTCCACCTCCTTCTTCCCTAAACTTGAACATTGTTACAGTTATGTTCGATCAATTAAATTCAAATTATTTGATTTCATTCCAATGAAACAGTGCATGTGCTGAATTACTACTCATACAGTTTTTACAAAAGTGAAACCGGAAATCGAGGGCAATACGGATATGATGTCATTGACAGGCGACACAATAACACAGGACATTACACTGGTTAAAATAGATGATTTCTCTGGATCCCTTTCAAGGGAACTCGGGCTGTGACGAGAATGACGCTGTGGGAATGCCTTTGTGTGATTGCATCCTGAAGCATGTGTGATATCAGTCCAATGGCATGATGGTACGTCATAGGCGGGTGACATGATGACCAGGAAGCAAACAGCACTGTCCCTCCCTGCCCTCACTACATTATGAGTGGGAATTCACGCGATTTATGTTTGTTTGGGAGCGAAGCATGCACATCAGGAGTTTTTAGCTCTGCTCCTGTTGGCTTTCTTCTCAAGGAAAGAAAGTCTTTTGCAAAGTGACTGGGATTACGGAACTGCAATAAAGAATCTGGTGGTTTGGATCTTGCATTTGCCGAGGCAAAGCGTAGATTACGGGTCCACAATATATATTTACAATGCAGAGGGAACTGAGCAGACTGGAGTTTCCCTTTTTCTCTTGTTCCTATACAAACTAATTATGTGTTTGCAAGATATGATTTTATGATTCTTTTTGTATTTGAAATATGAATATTCAGCCTGTCATTCACACTGTGTACTTGTCTGCTTGTTTCTTGGCTGCATTTAATTTTGTGAAATTAAATGAAATATTTGTCTGGCTTTGAGAAGTTAGATGCCTGCATGAAAATACTATATTCAGCCTTTCATCCAGACAGAGTTTTCTTGTCTGGTTGATCTTTGGCTGCATTTATTTTGAGGAATTAAATGCTAAATACAGTTTTTACTTGTCTGGTTGATATTTGGCCGCATTTAATTCTGAGGTTACAACTGTAACCTTGGTTCCATGAAAAGGGAACGAGACGCTGCGTCATCCTGCCATACTTCCATACTGCCTGGGATCGACTTGCTTCGGCCTATCAGAAGCTGACATTGTTAGGTCTGATGGTGCTTTATAGCCTCCTGGTCATAACGTCACCCACCTATGATGTTCCGTCACGGCATTTTACTGATTTCGCAATCGCGCAGAGGCGTTCCCACAGCATCATTCTCAACGCAGCATCTCATTCCCTTTTCAGGGTACCAAGGTTACAGTCTTAACCGAGATGATTTAAACATTGTTGGAAACATTTGGGATAATGTAAGTACATAAGTCAACAAAATATAACATTGTTTTAGTGTTTTTTTGGATATTTTAATCCAAAAATTTTACATATTGTGCCTTTAAAACAAACAAATAATAAAAAAAATAAAAAAAATAAAAACTGAAAAATAGGCTGCAGACTGCAAACTGTTTTTGTGATCAGTGGGAGGGAAAATCAAAAACTGTGATCTTTTTCTGTGATGTAATACAATATTTAACAGTGTTTGTTGAAAGTACCTGCATCCTGGAGAAAAATCTCCATCTCTGGATCCTTGTGAATCACTCATGATTAAGCTGCAGGAGAATCTGATGAGTTTGATCTTCTCCACTGACTCTGAATGAACAAAACATTTAGACACAAAATTAAATGATTAAATGAAACAATCTTCATAATTTTTAGCTGAACATATCTCGAGACTGGGAGAAAAAGGATCATGCGACTGCGTTAACTCAAGCTTAGTCACACGTTTACACATATGCATATGATGTTAAATTTCTAAAGAATCTCAGATATTATGAAATACAAAAGAAACCCTGAAGTCAAGGTGAAAGAAACCCTTTATTAAAGAATTTATATTAAATAAACAATCACTTAAAATGTCCTCCAGAGGTTCACATTAATATGAGGAAGTCACCACACATGAACAATCACCCTGATCAAACTATTACAAGATACAGCTCAAATCCTCCTGTCTTTAGTATCTTTTTCTGGACCTTGACAGTGGTGGTTAAATTGCTGTCTTTTAAGGAGTCTGAGAGCTGCCAGATTTCATCAAAAATATCTTAATTTGTGTTCCGAACATGAACGAAGGTCTTAAGGGTTTGGAATTAGGGTGGGCATTTTTCAAAAATATTGTTATTTGAATATTTGGGTTCATAAAAAAAATGAATATTTGAACATTTGTTTATTTAAATGATGTTTTGTTTTATTTAAATGATTATTTTTAATCATCAAGTTTTTGTCACCATCTCAGAACAAGCTTACGATTAGGCAATATACACAACAAGCTTACGTTATAAATATTGACGTTTTCTTTTAGCAAAAAAACAAATAATATGTGTAAACAAAAATATAAAAAGCATTTAAGCTCAAGCAGAGCGAACGAGAAAAAAAAACGATAATTAAGCAGACTGCGCCAATTATTGTACAGAACGAACATATACACTGTTTGTGTTTATATTGCTTCACATGTTCATGTTGAGAAAAACAATAACATACACATCCTCGGGTGAAAGTTGGCTCCACAGTCTGAAAACAATATAAGGACGGCTGCAGAGAAAACACGCCACTCACTGCTCTTGACTGAATAATGTTTAGCTTTCATAAAAATGAATGTAGATTTTAATGCAGTGAAGACTGTGAAGTGTTTGATAACTGCTTTGATTCTGAATATTTCCTATCCGTTGGATCAAATATTTACTGTTTTTATGTTGTATCTACAATTGGAGATTAAATATTACAATATAAAAATATATTAAAATTTTATGTTAGGTGCGATTAATCGAGATTAATTACAGAAAAATGTGCAATTAATTAGTTATTTTTTTAATCAATTGACAGCACCAATATTTCAATGATTGAAAATCTGCACCCCATTCCACTACTGTGAGGCACTTCATAATGTTTAACACTTTTTTACATTTATCCTCCACATTTCTCATTTTTCCAAATTATTTCCATATAACATCAGATTATGTTCCCTGTCTTTCTTCCTTGAGAAAATCGTCAGTTTTTATTTTTCCACAGAAAACTTAAATCCCATTCCATTCCCCATTTTTCAACCTGTTGTATTCCTTCTTTTATTTCACTTTCATTTTCTTAACTACATGTTCTATATTTGACACCTTTTCCAAATTGCCCCATCATGTACAAACAGTGACCTTCTCATGTCTTTTTCGTACTTTAACAAATACAGAATTTATCATAATAGAAAATATTGTGGGACTTGTAACACTCTGTGTTCCATTTTCTACCACATGCTTACTTGAAATTTCTGCTCCTATTTTAACTTGAATAGATCTTGCTTATAGAAAATCCATAATCCAGTTAAAAACTTTCCCTCCTATGATGTTTCCCTCATGTTTGATGTAATATGAGCTATTTTTGCATGGATTTGGTAGGATTACATGTACAATATTTAATAACAATACATTAATTATTAAAAATACATGATCTGGTAATTTATTGATATTCACTTTGATCAATTAACTAAAGAATGTTTCATTTGACTGCAGGCCATTATGAGATAATATTTACGTCATGTTCTATAAGTCATTGTAGAATGCTTATGCACATTGTTTGTACGTGTTGTTCTTGTATTATCGAAACTAAAAATTAATTATTTGTTCTGTCCAAATTCCTATGTAAAACAATAGTGATTTAATGTATAATTTATCAGAGGGAAGAAAAGGCAGAGAGAGTGCCAACTCATTAATATAATACTCAACCATTGTTATCAGTTTTTTTTTTTTAATTTTTTTTTTTACAATGTGTTGGACATTTCCCATATGATCCCCCCACATCTAGCACATCTTCTGTTTCAAATTCCTGCAGTTATATCATCTTACAGGCTTAGTAATGCACTCCCTTATATTATGATTAATGAACCCAAAGTATAACTCCTTAGGTGGATCATTTCAGTCAAATTCAATCAAAATGGACTCCCTCTCCCTTTTCTCAATTCCCCTTGTCATTCTTTTGGCATTTTTTTTTTTTTACCAATTTATTTCACACCCTCAAATTCTCTACGGTTTCTTTCATATTGATTGTAAGAAAAACTCCAGATAAACTCCCTTCCACTCGTACCACTTTTGGTTCCGTTTCTTTACTCCTCCTTCTCCCTCACATTAAGCAGACTTGCTTTCAAATCATTCACCTCTTCTTCTCTTCCCTCACTTTCTGTTTCACCCAGACTATCTGTAGCATTTTTCTTTCTCTTACGTCTAGCTGCCTTCCTAGTTGAATTCCCTTCATCACATCCTCCCATTCTGTTTCCCTTCCTCCCATTCACTTTCCCTTCTCTTATAGCTATTTTCACCCTCTTGATCCCTAAACTCCTGACTAACTTCCTGCCATCATGTCATGTGAGGTTGATGTTCAGTGTATAGTCAGCGAGAAGTAGGGGAGAAGTATCGCTACCAGACCTATACAGGGTGTTTAAAATGTCTGCTCCTATTTTAACTGCAATAGATCTTCCTTTTAGAAAGTCTATGAAAAAACTTTCCCTCTTAATCCCGTCTTGTGAAGTTTAATCATTAGCCCATCCCTCCATAACATATCATTTGCCTTTTCCACATCAAAAAAATACAGCCACCACACACTCTTTATGTATTTGGGCTTTTCTTCCTTCATCCTCTAAACACAACACTGCATCCATTGTGTCCCTTCCTCTCCTAAATCCAGATTCCTTATCATGCCTCTTTTCTCCAAGAAATACATTAACCCTTTATAATACTGACCATTCTTCCCTTCAGTTTACATATGCAAAGTCAACACTATAGTCCTGTAGTTTGATGGCTTACCAGCATCCTGTACTGGTTTACTTATCAGAATAATTATCACTTCCTTCCAGCCATAAGCATAGAATATGCCCACCTCTGTTAAGAGCAGGCCCTAGATGTGGCCTGTGGCGGAGTTTGTACTCCTCTTGTTTAAGAGTTAAGGTGGTTTTACTGAGTACCGGGCCTGCTGGCTGGTCCGGTCATGAAGCTACCACTGGCTGTTGCCATGTGCTTTTGGAGTTGTAGGCCCCACCAAGGCCTCCTTTCAGATTGCATGTTGCCACAGTTTTGTGTTGGTTTTTATATGACTCATCACCATGGATGAGTCGTGATTGCCACTAGCTGACGCCACATGTTTACAAGTTGTAGGCCTTATTGGCCTCCTGTGTATCATGTTGGAGTTCGGTTGTGTACTCCACTCACTTTGAGAGTAAAAGGTGCTTTTACTGAGTATGTTTCTGAGTGGCTTGCCTCTCAGGGAGAGTTCTTGTGTTAAACCGCTCTGTTGTTCGGTTTTTATGCATTCGCTTCCTTGAGTATGGTCTCTCCTTTAGCTCTAGTTGAGCTAAGTAGTTACCTCATTAGTAACTTGGTTCTATTTTTGCTCCTAGAACTTTAGTGGCCACTAGCTGGCGCCGCATATGACAGGTAGGCCTTTTGGGCCTCCTTTGGGAACATGCTGGCATATGTTGTGATATACTCCTCTTACTAAGAGAGTAGAGGAAGGAATATGCTGGCTGGCCAGGGCCCCCAGGTGACTTATTATCCTCCTTGGTAGTTCGGTTACTTGTTCCGCCTGGAGCTTGAAAACACTGCCACAGGCTGCCTGCTGAACAGTCCCTCAAGACGATAAGATACTGACTGTTTCTCCAGGCGCTCCTTATATACATCCGGGTCGCGCCATATGACGTCATAGGCTGTTGCCGGCCAATAGGATTGGAGTTTTTTGATACTTGGCTTTCAGACATCGGCTCACGTGTGACGTTCCCCATAGCGTTTTAAACGCAGAGTCTCGTTCCCTGTTTCTCAGGGAACCATGGTTACATACGTAACCTGAGACGTTTTTGCTCCAAACTTACAAGTCAAGAGTGTTTTAAATAACCTTCTGTGATGTGATTTGGCTTCGGATCAAAAATCAGACAGAAAATATATTATTTTATGCTATTCTGCACAATGAGAAAAGCTATCTCGATTAGCATTGCATTATAAATATAATGTATTAATATGAATACCCAACATGGCGTAAGGAACACAGATAAACCACATATCGTCACAATCGTGTATTTAATACTTTCAAAAGTGGCGATCTGCATGTTATAGCCATGGTTTCAGTGATCTCTGGAAGTCTCTGTTAGTTCCTGGAATGTCACATGGTATGCCTCTCCTTCACTGAGTCATTTGTGGACTAAATGTGCACAGAGCGCCCTCCGGCTGCAAGTATGACTTGAAAACACAGTAGATCAGAGTATACAGCGCTCGTAATAAGGACAACAGCGCGTTTTGGGTAAAAATTGAGTAAATAGTAACATTTGGAAAATTTCAATATTTAATCAATATTCTCTGTATAGAAAATTGACGTAAACATATAAGAAACCATCAATATTTCTCAAAATGTGCATGCCTTTAAGCTAAAAGCCCTGAGGGATGTTATTTTATCGAGTTTTTTCATGACGATCTCACAAGAGTTTTTTCTCAGTGGCTGAGGCTGATGCTCATATTTTAATGAAAAGGTAATGACTCCGTTTTTCATATTCATAACTCCCGACGCATATTAACAAATAACGGTCACTATACGATATTGAGAGTAAAATGGAGATTAAAAATTGAAGCTTGAGTCTTAGATCTTTTTAATGATGTATGGTTTGTCAAGGTAATTACATTACATATAACAGTACATTTGAGCTAATTTAAACAAAGAAGCTTCAGTGCGTCGGCATCCTCACACAGGTTAACAGGTTAATAATCGCATCCATGAACATGATTGCTTCCCGAGTCCAATCCCTATTCTTTTGCACCGTCCGTTGAGGTGGCGACCACATGTCCCAAGGTTCGGCTCTCAAAACTTGGCGTCATCAAGCCAAGCCTTTGTTTTGAATAGGCTTCTGGCGACCTCTAGCGGACAAACATTATTACATATTGTACCTTTAACATGCAGTTGTTTTAATTGAATTCTTTAATGTGTTATTATTTTAAAAAGTAGTTATAACTACATATATAATTAAATAAAATATTTTTTAAAAATGAATAAGAAAAAAAAAGATCAAGAATCATTTTGGAATTGGAATCGTAATTACAATATTGGAAGAAAAAAAAGTTCAGCCCTAGTTTGTACATAAACCAATCATACAATTTTCATAAATTAGTGGTTATTGTTCAGCAGTGTATTTTATTTCTCAGCAAATTAATAGCAAGAGATAAAAAAAGGTCAGAAAAACCACTTGGTACTTTTTAACCTCTCTATATTTAAATTTTTTCAACGTGATATAGGTTGTTTTACTACTTTTAGCTAATGCTCTTTAATTCTCCCATATTAAAAGGGACATTTTGTTGTTCATCCTCATAGTTTTCCTTTCCTCTTAGAGCCTCCATTTTCCTCTCAGAGCCTCCATATTGTTTTATTTGATGTTCTCTCTAACTTTTCTTCCCTCCTCTGACAAATTATAAATCACTATTCATTTACATATGAATTTGTACATTATAGCGTTCTACAATGACGTTTTGCTAATATGTTATTGACAAGGGAGTCTGCGTGACTCATAATTTCTCTCGAGTGGATTTCTTCCAAAAATACTCGAATATTTCTATATATACAGATATCTAATCAATCTTAAACAATAAAGAAATAATATGTAACTCACCTTTCTCGAATGGACGCACAGCGCAACTTCTCTAACAATCCTGCAGTGCAGAGCTCAAGTTGTGCAGCTGTTTGATAAAATCCAACTGAGCCACAAGTTTTTCAGCCCACAGCTGCACACATCGCAGACCGGAAGTGAACGCGAACCATATATGGTTATTTGGAGCAGAAGTCACGGTTATGTCACTTGCAGTGCATAATGGTTGCAGAAAAATAGCTGTAACAAGGGGAGGAAAATGGGCAAAATCCACAGAATAAGAGAAAAATGTTTTGTTGTGCCTTTGGATGTCAGAATCGGAATGCAAAATATATAGCCTTAATTTTTTATAGAATACCGTCGCTGAAGAAGCCCTTTGAACAGAGATGTTTATATCGCAAATCAAAGACTGGTCTGATGAAACCTGTAGTGTACTATTAAAGCATGAATTTGATGTAAACAGTAAGTCTACATAATATTCACACAGTTCACAAGGGAACATACATACATAGCAGTTACAGCATGATATAATATTTAAACCTATAACTTTTAAACATAGCCTATACCATTATTATTATTTAATTATTTTTATTCTTTCTTTCTTTCTTATATAGAACAGTTTAATATAACACTAGTTGCCCAAAGTGCTTTACAATCACAAACTACATCAATAGATAAAAATACATAAAAATAAATAAATATATAAAAACACAAACATAAAACAGACACGGTTGCAATCAAAACCCCTTCAAGGAGATTCACACACAGCGTTTGATTTTAACCTCAATTTAAAAGTAGTTTATTTAAATAATAATTTTAAAACATGGTTAAAATAGTCAACGTGACTACAGTGGTTCAACCTTAATGTTATGAAACGACGAGAATACTTTTTGTGAGCATACACAGAAAAATTGAATAAAGGCATTATTGTTGTTTTGTTTTTGCACACAAAAAGCATTCTCATCGCTTCATAAAGCTTTCATTAAAGGGGGACTGTTTGGAGGTTAGTCGAGCCGATGCCAACAACAAACGTATAGGGGGCATATGACGGTCAAGGAGAGAGAACGAGCAAGAGGGAGATTTGAAAATAAGAAGAAAAAGCAGCAGCTAGAGATGTCTCTGGAGAATGACTTTCTCAACTTTATTCAGGAAGAAGGGGCATATGTATGTATAGGTCAAACAACAATCTCCAGCATGTCTTGAGCATCCAATCATACTACTTAAAATCAAACCTTACCATATAGGCCATATCAAGAAAAATAGAAACTAGTAAATGTATGCGCAAATGTGTGTGCGTATCTTCAACTTAAGGTTGAATGCAAGTGTGTCAGAGTTTCCAAGGACTACTTCTTGTTTTTCTAGGTGTGTCCATGATGTGAAAAAGCTTGCACAAGGCAGTGTTACACAAGAAAAGTCAAAAAGTGAAGCCCAAGAAATAAGAATATATTAACAGTTGTGTTTCTGGTCCCCATTGTTTTCCATAGTATTTTTTTTTTTTTGCATATGTCATTGTAGAATGCTTATGCACGTCATTTGTACATGTTGTTTTTTTATTATCGAAACTGATAATTATTTATTCTGTACAGATTCAGAATGGTCTAATGCTATTTCATGCATTCTGATTTACACTGTTAAAGAGTTGGATTCTCATGCTAAAAATGGTCAATGTTTCAAAAAACAAGTTGGACGTTTAACAGAGTATTTTTGTGCCAAAAATACTTGAAGCATCAGAATTTTTGAACTTGACTTCTACCATTCGGGAGCTAGTATCAACAAGCAGTCCAGCAGTCATTCCTCCATTTTTCCATTTTGTATGCAGCAGCATGTATGCACATTTTCACAGCTGTTGAAAACTGATTCGCTCCCCCGATGCCATTTCCTGTTGATATTTAAATGTGTTTCACCAGAGGGGGGCGGCAACATTACAAATCAACCAATAAAAATAAACAGGAATATACATAAAATACGTAAGTAAATTATACAAAAAGAATATAAACAAATAATTATCATGGTTTGATATAAATAACTTAAAGTTCATTCAGAACCAAAATTGAGGCAATTCAAAACTGAAACAAATGATCAAAGTGGCCACAACAATACTCTTCAGATTGCTCACAAACTTCTGCCTTTTTTTTTTTTTTACCCCTCTAGTATGGCCCTTTATTATGTAATAAAGGCTGGAATTCCTTGTGCGGGCACACATCGACCTGGGGTGCGTTTCCCGAAAGCATCGTTAGCCAACTAACATCGCAAGTTCTGTCGTTACTTACATAGTTCAACGAGTTGGTGTTTCCCGAAACCAGAGTTCAGACAAACATTCGCAAACTGCATCGCAAACTTGTGTGGTTGGAACGACAGCTCTCGAGCTGTGGTTAGAAGCATAGTTTCTTGTTTTTATGACATGTGGACTTAATAAATCGTTATCTTGAGCAAAATAAGCAAGCTGACATTAAGTACAATGTATATCTTTTATTTTGAATATATACAAATGTCATTTACATGTTTTAGTTTGTCAAGAGATTTAAAGCACCGTTTATGAAGAGTGCGCATGTGCGTACGTGCTCTGGTACGTTAGAACAAGCATTTGATTTAATCTGGAAATAAAGCATATTAACTGAGGAAAATGAGAATTAGTCCTCTAATGCCTTGTCCGTAATATATAGCAGAAATGCTTGCATTAATTCGATCTCAAACGGATTCATTTAAAGAAGTTATCACTCCACCACCTGCATGACATCATTCACCAACGTGGTTGAACGACAAGTTTGCGACAATACAGTTTCGGGAAACAGTCGTGACTAGCTAGTTGATTTGCATTGTGGTATGGTAGTTCAGCAGCGAGTTACATCGTTGTTTGGGAAATGCACCGCAGAGCGAGAGAGCAAGATCATGACCATCATCGTGCTTTGTTCAGGTTACGGAAGTCGTCGGTAGCAATGCTGCGCAGGACTTGCTCAAGAAAGATTTGTGACTTTGTTTTTAGACCATGAAATCAACAATGTCACCAAAGAAGTGTTTTTTGGTTGTGAGGGAAAGATAACCTTGCTTCCCAAAGGACCCAGCGTTAAGTGGAGCTGAGAGATTTGTGTTCATGCATTACATTGATGCGCTCTCGATATTTGTCATTAAAATAACCATAGAAACCACCTTAAATTAACTATCAAAATAAGGATAAAGTCGCGTCTGATAGTTGCAGTCAATTTGTTATTGGTTAAAATGAATGGAGAATACGCTATACGCTATATTCATTATAGTGATTCAAAAGTTATCCATGGATAATGCGATGGTGTTTTGTGTGTTTAAATACAGTTGTTTAGCTGACCATTGATAACTTGCAGATGATCGCTATGCAAAAGATCCTTGTCACTCTTTAGCTCCACTCACACGGACTCAAAATTAACATGAGATTGGCAGAAACTGTGTGAACTCCACACACACACACACACACGCACACACACTTAAAAAATAAAACGACAGGTCATGCATAGACTATCTTGTCTCTTGTCTCTGAATTTAAATCAAGATTTATTCACACTGGCCAAATGATTCTGTCATGGATCCTGCGCTTGCTGTTTCCTGCTACTCCCCATCAGAGGTCACCGGTCCACCATTGTCACCTTTTCATGGCACACACAGTCACACATCACTCTGGACTACATTTCCCACAATTCCCCATCTAGGAACCAATCACACACTCACACCTGTTTCCCATCAATGACACTTTATAAGCTGCACCCAAACACACACACTTCGCTGAGTATTGTTTAGCCTTATCCGACCTTGTCTCGGTGTTTCATTGTCCTTGCCTAGCCTAGCCTAGCCTAGCCTAGCCTTGCCTTTGTTTTTGACCCTGAACTGTTTTCTTTGTTTGATGATTGTTTGCTGCCTGTCTTGACCATTGCCTGTGTCTTGGATTACTCTTTTGCCTTGCCCTCCTGTATCTGTTTGCTGGTGTTTGACCTCTGCCTGTACGACTACGCTCATTTTAAAAAAGCTTGCATTTGGATCTACTATCCTGTCGTCTCGATCTCCAACGTTACAGATGCACTGCTGCTCTGTGTGAACACATTTGCCTGAAAAAAAGTGTGGGGGACAAATTTCTGTTTTATCAAAAGCTCATGACATACCCTCCACCTCCACCTTCTTTCCAGTCTTGTCTTATTGTTACATACCCACTTAAAACAAAATCCAGATTTGGCTTCTTGAAAACATATGTCTGGTTTTTCCCTTCTGCTGAATATAAACCTGTCTGTTTGAAAATGGACTTCTCGCATTTCACGGAAGGAACAACATTATTATTATAAACCCACTCATGCTGAATCCTGACTCGACTGCACATTGAGCTCTGACTTATTGCCACTTTAACCCTGTTAAATCCAAATGATGCACTGCTGCTATAATCTGAATACTTGAAATGCAAGTAGTATGTTAATAATACATTTGTTTATTTTACATGCTTATTTGAAGTGCATTAAAAAATATATTGAATTGCATAATATATTTCTAAAAATATATATTAGAAGTACATTGATAATAAATATATGCTTAATTACACTTTTAAGAAATATGCTAAACACAAGCACACTTTTAATATATTTCTAAACAGTATACTAGAAGTACATTGGTAATAAATATATGCTGAGTTACAGTTACACAGCTAAACACAAGCATACTCTTAGTAAAGTTAGTCTATTTACAGAAAATATATATACTTACGTTACTCTTAAAGTATATTTTATGTGTAATTTAAGAACATAGCAAAATGATTAAGCTTTTAGTGGGTTTAAATGTACTTTAAACTGCCACGAACGTGGCCTCTGTGGCTCCCTCACCTGAGTACTAACTTCATCATGGACTACATTTCCCATAACCCCGTACCTGGCCTGATTACACACACACCTGATCCCCATCAACCAGACTATTTATAGCTTGTGTCTTGTTTTGCCCTGGATGACACTACTGAGCGTTTCTCCCTGTGATTTATTCTTGTGTATGACCTTGGACTGTTTCTCCTCATTGAGTTTGTTTGCTGCCTGCCCTGTTGATTATCTGCCTGTTTACTGGATTACTCTGACTTGTCTGCTGCCTGCCCTGACCCATTGCCTGTCCCCGACCCATTGCCTGTCCCCGTTTACGATTTATCTCTGCCTTGGACATTGTTACTGCTCATGACTATGATTGTTTTAATAAAGCTGCACATGGATCCCATCGAGTCTGCCGCCTCATTACAGAAGACTTCGCCAGACCAAGATCCAGCGGCCATCTATCGTCTGTGTACGGAGGTTTCTACTCAAGCCAACATCCTGGCTGTCCATCAACAGCAACTTACACGTCTGACTGCTGTGACCGAGGAGCTGGTGAAGACGCTACAAAGCATGCGATGCTCCAATGCTGACGTAAGTCCGCCATTACCCATGCCATCCACTGCCCCGGCACACAGCACTCACACCACTACAAATCCGCGTCTAGCCTTTCCTAAGAAATATGATGGATCACCAGCAAGATGCAAGGGATTTCTGCTGCAATGCTTATTGTTTGTATCTCAACAACCTGCTGTTTACTCCACTGATGATAGTCGCATCGCCTTTGTGTGTTCACTGTTAACGGGAAAAGCCTTGGAATGGGCCACTACGGTGTGGAATAACAGCCGCCCAGCGTTTACTTCATTTGACAAATTCCTACAATGTTTTCGGGAAATTTTCGAACACTCTGAAGGGGGAAAGGAGGCCGGTGAACTACTGCTGGTTCTTCGCCAAGGTAAACAGCCGGCAGCTGAATACGCACTCACGTTTCGCACACTGGCGGCTCAGACGACTTGGGTGGATGACCCGCTGAAATTATTGTTTCGTAAAGGCTTAAACATGGAACTCCAGTCAGAACTTGCTTGCCGAGACGAGGGAAGGACTCTGAATCACTTCATAGATCTGTCTATCCGCATCGACAATCAGGAACTTCAGCATGATTGCCTCACCTCTCCCCTCCATGCTCAAAAAAGGTAACACTCGACTGGTCTGGTCACCCACATCTGAGAAAGCCTTTAATAAATTGAAGGAACTGTTTACCACCGCACCCATCTTACATCATCCAGATCCCGAACGTGAATTCCTGGTTGAGGTGGACGCATCCAGCACTGGTATTGGGGCAATACTATCTCAACGACAAGGCAATCCTTCTAAACCTTTCCCCTGTGCATTTTACTCGCGAAAACTCACTCCCACCGAGCAAAACTATGACGTGGGAGATCGCGAGCTTCTGGCCATGAAGACAGCACACTTGGGTGTGCTCTTTGATACCAATCTTTCATTTGAAGGCCATGTTACTAGCATCTGTAAAACCTCATTCTTCCATCTTAAAAATATATCTAAACTACGACATATGCTCTCAATGACAAATGCAGAACCGTACAAATGCATGACAAATGACAAATGCATGCGTTCATGACCTCAAGGCTAGATTACTGTAACGCTCTACTGGGTGGTTGTTCCGCTCGCTTGATTAATAAACTACAGCTCGTCCAAAATGCAGCAGCTAAAGTTCTTACTAGAAATACTAAATATGACCTGGACCTTTTTATTTGATTTATTAGGGGTCCAATTTACTGCAGCATGAAATTGCTTTGTTTGAAATCGATTACCACCAGTAAGAAAGGTTCAGGTTAATCAAATGAGAGTTTAGGGTTTAAGTTAACCCTGCTTTCTGGAATAATACACTAAACACTTGAGGCTGAAATGAGAGGGAATGAGTTTCTAAATTAGTTGAGAAGCTTATGCTTGTGTGTGTGTGTGTGTGTGTATGGAGAGTCCCTACAAGGATAGTGAACCAGATATGTGTGTGAGTGTGCATGTTTGAGTGTGCGTGTGAAGAGTGAGTGTTTGTTTGTGTTTCTTTATAAAAAGTCTTTGTTGTAGGCTAATTGTGCATCTGAATGCATGATGAATCAAAGGCCTTAAAACAAGTCTATAAACAACAATTAGTCCTAATACTTTAAAATACTTTGAATGTTGCGATCCTATCGGACTTATGATAGCTACCTGAATTGTAACAAAGCACTGTTCGCCAAAGGAGAACTGGCCCCCCGACTAAGCCTGGTTTCTCCCAAGGTTTTTTTCTCCATTTTAACACCTATTTGCCACCTGTTTGCCACCTTATGTCACCTGTTGGAGTTTGGGTTCCTTGCTGCTGTCGCCTTTGGCTTGCTTAGTTGGGGACACTTGGGGACATTTGATATTCAACAGTGCTTTGCATCTGCCTGCATTGACATCATTTTCTTTAAGAGCTGCTGTGCAGCTAAAATTACATTCCAGTTATCACTGTAAAGCTGCTTTGACACAATCTGCATTGTAAAAAGCACTATATAAATAGAGGTGACTTGACTTGACTAATGAGGGAGTTTTAAGTATATTATGTGTTCAGAATCCCCCGACAGAGCTGAAGTGGAAAGCATCATTGGTCATTTTCAATTATGGTGGATTTGTTAGATGTCATGCTGATCTATAATCTACAAGCAGAGTTTCCGCTAACAAAAATATGTTCTAACTTCTAAGAAAGTTTAGCTAATGTTCCCAAGTTATGAAAATGAAGATACAAAACATATATAAATGTTTTAAGAATATATTTGTTACAAATGTTTTATTTCTTGATTATATGAATGCTAAGAGAACATTCCATTATTAAAGACCAGACAACTCTGAACAAAATTCTATTAACGTTACTGTAAGAACATTTGTTCATAACTTTGAGAGAATGTTGCTAGGACGCCTACCCTGTTGGGAGGCCGTGTGCACTGCAGGAGAGAGGCGTTGTACCTGTAAACATATAAATTCAGCTCAAATACAGCTGGTTCCACAGGCCTTTGAAAAGACAATCCAATCTAATGTCTGCATGATGTATCTGGTGTTGCTGTTGTGCTGCAGTTCTACAGGATTGAGAAATATTTCATCAACAAATGAAATTTAATGTTAATTTATGGGCAACAAATTTTAAAGGTAATTGCCAGCACTAAACACAATGAGGATGTATGTGTGTGAGACCAATAGAGACTCTCTTTCTGTTTGTGTTCTTGAGCAGAACAAGTTCATAAACTTACTGCTTGTGTTTTAAGTTAAAGGGGGGGGGGGTATAATGCTTTTTCATGTATTCTGACTTATTTACACTGTTAAAGAGTTGGATTCTCATGCTAAACATGGCCAAAGTTTCAAAACATGAGTTGGACGTATGAAGGAGTATTTCTGTCTGAGTGACGTCAACGGGGGCGGAATTCCTTGTACGGGCACTTCTCCCGGAAGGGCGCACATGCACACATCGACCAGAGTGAGAGAGCAAAAGCATGCCTATCAACGCGCGTTCTGGTTTACGGAAGTCGTTGGCAGCGCTGCACAGATCACAGGACTTCACGAAATCAACAATGTCACTAAAGAAGTGTGTTTTTGGTTGGGAGGGAAAGATAACCTTGCTTCCCAAAGAACCCAGTGGAGCTGAGAGTTTTGTGCTCACACATTACATTGATGCGCTCTCGATATTTGTTATTAAAATAACCATAGAAACTGATAGTTGCAATTGCGTTTTTATTGGTTAAAATGAATGGAGAAATTCTTGTGTTTTTCCGTGGCTGCTTGAGCCCTCAGGATCGGCGCTTATGGTTTCATAAACAAGGCCCAGTTCTACGCTGGATTTACAGATAATTTGAAACCATTTGAAAGCTAAATCATTTAATGCTTTGTAAGTCATACTTCCTAGTTCTAGTAAGAACTCTAGCTGCTGCGTTTTGTACAAGCTGTAGTTTATTTTATTAAGCGAGCGGAACAACCACCCAGTAGAGCATTACAGTAATCTAGCCTTGAGGTCATGAACGCATGAAGTAACTGTTCTGCATTTTTTTTTATTGAGAGCATATATCGTAGTTTTGATATATTTTTAAGATGGAAGAATGCAGTTTTACAGATGCTAGAAACATGGCCTTCAAATTAAAGATTGGTATCAAAGAGCACACTCAGGTTCCTAACTGACGACAAAGACTTAACAGAGCAGCCATTAAGTGTTAGACAGTATTCTAGGTTATTACGTGAAGACGTTTTTGGTCCAAAAATTAGAATCTCTGTTTTTTCTGAATTTAGTGGTAGGAAATTACTGATCATCCAATTTTTTATATCAGCTATGCATTCCGTCAATTTTGTTAAGTTTCGTCAGGGCACGAAGAAATATAGAGCTGAGTATCATCAGCGTAACAGTGAAAACTAACGCCATGCATCTTAATGATATGTCCCAAGGGTAGCATGTACAGAGTGAAAAGCAACGGTCCTAGTACTGAGCCTTGCTCCTCCATATTGAACTTGTGATCGATATGACATCTCTTCGTTTACTACTACAAACTGATAACGGTCAGATAAGTATGATTTGAACCATGACAGTGCAATTCCACTAATGCCAACATAATTTTCGAGTCTATTTAAAAGAATGTTGTGATCAATAGTGTCAAATGCAGGACTGAGATCCAGTAACACTAACAGAGAGATACAACCACGATCTGATGATAAGAGAAAATTATTAGTAACTCTAATGAGAGCAGTCTCAGTACTATGGTACGGTCTAAATCCTGACTGGAAATCCTCACAGATTCTTTCTAAAAAGGAACATAGTTGTGATGATACTGCCTTTTCTAGTATTTTTGACAGAAAAGGGAGATTTGAGATCGGCCTGTAATTGACTAATTCTCTAGGATCAAGTTGTGGTTTTTTAATAAGAGGTTTAATAATAGCCAGCTTAAAACTTACCGACTTATCACAGCTGTTTGATGAACGCGTAGAAAAAGGAAAAAGCGCACGTGAGACTGATGACAAGTTAACAAGCTAGCGAGATGCAAACGCGTTGTAATAGCGATTTAGAGTAAAAGATTAAAAGCTAGTGACGTCAGATTAATGTGATAGGCAATATTAGATATAAGGTAATGATAATATAAGCAACAATGAATGAAAGTAAGAGATTCAAAAGAAAGCTATACAGACTTACAGACACAAACCACTCTGAGCAGCGAGGCAGACAGGAACAATCGAGCCAAACATACCATTTGATTAATAAATAAATTGTGTCTTTTTGAGTTGTAGGCCCTGCTTGGGCCTCCTTTGATTCACATGCTGGCACAGTTCTGTGTTGGTTTTGCTATCACTGCCACTGACTATGCCCATGTCTGCTATAGCAGGCCCGGTTTGGGCCTCTCTCATACCCCCTTTCCACCAGCACGAACCGGGTGCTAGTTCAGAGCTAGTTCCAGTGCCAGTTCAGAGTTGGTTCAACTGACAAGCCTTCTAAGAACTGGTTTGCCTTTCCATGGTCTAGAGAGCCAGCACAGAGCCATGCCTTACGTCACTGTATACATCTCATATTTCACAGCAAAGCTAGCGCCGCAGCGCCAAACACAAACACACCAAGCTTGTTCCAGATGCATCAGCTTCCCGCAGAGCAATCAAAACGATCAAACATCAAAGCGAGAACAATCCAAAAGTACAAGGAGTCGTATGCTCTACAGACGCTCCCGTGAACCTGCGGCATTCCAATGTCACCTGCCGAATTGGTCTGCGCTGCTCCGATGCATCTCGAACAACCCTTCCATCAACAATCGCGGACGTTTCACTACTGTTGATGCTCATGGCTTTGCGAACCTACATCGGCATCCAAACACGTCTCGCCGTAATTTGTATATAGACTGAGATTACAATCGAGCTGCTATTAGCTCAATTAGCTGCTATTTCAAAAATGGTGGTCACAAGTTTCTTGTTGGTCACGGTAACCCCGCCCCCAGTCCCTGACGCAAGCGGTTCTTACTTCTAGCCCAGCAATGTTTTGGTGCTACTTACGAACCATTTTTCCTGGTTCGGAGCTGGTGCTTTGCGTGTCGAAAGACAAAGAACTGATTTGAAACTTGGCTCTGGCTCCAAACCAGCACTCAAACTGCCTTGGTGGAAAAGGGGTATCAGAGCATGCTGGTGGAGTATGTACTCCTCTTGCTTTAAAAATAAAAGGTGTTTTTACTGAGTACATGGCCTGTTGGTTTGTGCTGAATTTATTTGCCACTAGCTGGCGCCACGTGTCTGTGAGTTGTAGGCCCTCTGGGCCTCCTTTGAGAACAATTTGGCGTACGTCTGTGCACTCCTCTTGTTTAAAGAGTAAAAGGTGTTTTACTGAGTACATTGCTGAGTGGCCGTTGGCTCAGGTTGAGTTTATCTAGTTTACCTCACTTTGATTCGGTTTTCTTAGGTTTGCTCCCTTTGAGCTTAAAATTCTGCCAAGAGCTGACGCTACGTGTCTGTCTGAAGTCATAGGCCTGTTTTTGGGCCTCCTACAGTACATGATGGTGTATGTTGTGCTCCTCTTGCTTTAAGAGTAAAAGTTGTTTTTACTGAGTACATGGCCTGTTGGTTTGTGTTAGGTGGACTGTTATGTGGGCACTCTGCAGTCTTATCTGCTGGTTTAACTCGGTTTCATTCTGAACGAGTTATACGTTTGTGGGTTCTTGCATTCAGCAAGTTAGCTTTCGAGGCATGTAGCCTTAACAGGCCGCCCTTGAAGCTTTCCCACCCCCACATCTGGGTGTTGAAACTTAAGCGGATTTAACATGTAGCTTCACATGTTGGCCTTTAGCAAGGCTGCTGTGTTTTTGTTATTTGTACACTGTGTAGAACTATTGTCATGTTGATAATTGACATTATCAATTTATATTTTCAAATCCGTTAAAGGATTATTAGGCTGCATAAATTAAGTCAGCCGGAACCGGGAACACTTCTTATAACACCAGATGTACTCGTTACATCAGAAGAAGAATGGCATCTATGCTAATATTAGTCTTTCTGTTTATCCCGAGGTTTACCGTAGTCAACCAGATCCGGGCCGTATCCAGGTGAGACCGAGGACCGGTGCCTTGACACGACCACAACGCAGCCCTGAAGTAACAGCAGAGATTGAGTCAACTAGATCATCCATTGTGAAGGCCTCATCGACATGACAGCCAGTGGCACAGCTCTTCAACAAACCGTCCATACCGGTGTGATGAATATGATCCTCAACTGGACTGAACTAGAATAAATACTTTGAATGTTGCGATCCTATCGGACATATGATAGCAACCTGAATCGTAACAAAGCTCTGTTCGCCAGAGGAGAACTGGCCCCCCGACTAAGCCTGGTTTCTCCCAAGGTTTTTTTCTCCATTTTAACACAGAAGTCTATTTGCCACCTGTTTGCCATCTGATGTCACCTGTTGGAGTTTGGGTTCCTTGCCGCTGTCATGGCATTTGACTTGACATTTGATATTCAACAGTGCTTTGATCTGCCGGCATTGACAGCTGCTGTGCAGCCAAAATTATATACCAGTTATCAATGTAAAGCTGCTTTGACACAGTCTGCATTGTAAAAAGCACTATATAAATAAAGGTGACTTGACTTGACTAGGCCCCTTCTTGGGCCTCCATGAGTTTGTGCCTACAGTACGGTCTACCTGTTAGGTTGAGCTTTGTATAGTGCTTAGCTCCCTAAGCTGGTCAGTGGTTGAAGGCCTCTTTGAGGCCTCCCGTTTATGATCCAGCCCCCAGGCTGATTAATGTGCTCCCCTTGTTGGGGTGTTTTGAGTGCACAGCCTCCTCAGTGCGAATAATCAGGCGCTGAGTAGATCCTAGGATAGAGCAGTATTTACTCCTCTCATTTGTAGGGTTAAGAGCACTTTGCTGGGTCCTGCTCTCCAGGATGCCCGTCTCTACGTTCTGGTCTGAAGTTGCTTACTGCCACTTTGCAGTCACTCTTACTGGATATCTTCTCTGAAGATTGCATTTTTTTTTGTTTTTTTTTTGAGGCTGTGTTCAGACAGTTTGCTGGCCAAGACTAGGTTGCTATCGGACCGGGTCGGCCTCCCTGATGGCATTTGGGGTGACTGTTCCCCTTCTAGTGACTGGCTGGGGTTCCTTCGGGCCTCCTGGCTACATTCCCTTAAAGGGACCCTCCTTCCTCGGAAGCCTTGGAGCGGCCTTGGTAGGCCTTCTGCGGAAGGCCTCTTTGAGGCTTATAGCTTGGGCTGTTGGCCGTAGGGAATGCTGACCCGAGGGGGAGTTGCTCTGGGGTTTCATTTGAAACTGCTAGTTGACGTTTGTCTAGTCATCTTCTTGGCATGCACTCCCCTCATGCATGGCGTGGGTATATCGTTCCCCATATGCGGTAAATGCAGTGTAGTGTTCCCTTTCGAAAGGGAACATCTCAGGTTACGTATGTAACCATGGTTCCCTGAGAACAGGGAACGAGACATTGCGTTCCTTGCTGTGCATCGGGGCTGCCTGCTGAACAGTCCCTTCAGACGATAAGATACTTCACCAGCGGCTCCTTTACACTTCCGGGCCGCGTCTTGATGACGTCATCGGCTGTCGCCGGCCAATAGGATTGGAGAGATTTGATACATTGCTTTCAGACACCGGTTCACAAGTGACGTTGCCCATATGCGGTAAACGTAGCGTCTCGTTCCCTGTTCTCAGCAAACCATGGTTACATACGTAACCTGAGACGTTTTCTTTTGTTCTTATTTTTTTTTCATATATTTCAGTTCTTTTGTTTGTTTCAATTTGTTCACACTTTTGTAATTTTTTGCTCTTTCTTTTTCTGTTTTTATTTGCTCGTTGAGTTTCATCTGCTCTTTCTTTCAGTTTCTTTTATTTTTTTATCTATTTACCCATCATTTATGGGTTTTTCTATCTTTTGTTAATTCAGTTTTTTTTTCTCATTTCATTTTTGTTTGTCTATTCTCATATTTTTAGTTAAATTGATGTTTCTTTTTCATTTTTATTATTCGTATGTACATTATCTTTTGTTGCTTATTTGTTCAGTCTTTTCTTTTTCCTCTGCTCTTTTTCTATTTGTTCTATTTTTTGTTAATTTGTTCTTTCATTTGTTTTTGTTTGCTCTTTAGTTTATCTAAGTTTCATTATTTCTTTGTTTTTTTTTAGTTTAGCTCTTTCATAAACTCCCTCTTTCTGGATCATTACACTCTCATGTCCAGTAATCTAACCCGTTTAATGAGTTATACATGTTGACCGCTGGTCATGTATTACAAATTGAAGCGTCACTCTGACATCTTTATCACACTTTCCTCAATGTGCATCATGCGAATTTCTAGCCAGACATTCAAGATGGTAAAACACACACACACAGGTTTGTTTTTGTGAATTGTGAAGACATTCCATAGGCGTAATGGTTTTTATACTGTACAAACCGTATTTTCTATCCCCCTACACTACCCCTACCCCTAAACCTACCCATCAAACTGTGCACATTTTTACTTTCTCAAAAAAACTAATTCTGTATGATTTATAAGCCTTTTGAAAAATGGGGACATGGGGTAATGTCCTCATAAGTCACCCTTTCCTTGTAATACCTATGTCATACTCATGTCATTATCAGTGTTGGGTGTAACGCGTTACTAAGTTACAGTTACTTATAATGTACTTGCGTTACATACTGTAACTTAGTTCAACAGCTCTGTTTAAATCAATATTGAATTTAAAATCTAAATTTGTCATCTAAAGGTAAAAGTGAACGCTGCCTCTTCAAAATCGTTAGCTGTAGTGCAGTTGCGCGTGAGTGCTTTTCACGCAAAATTGCATATTTGTGACCTGTGCTGGCAAAATGAGTCAGAATGTGCACAGGCTAATTACGAGCCACAGGCAAAACAAGTGAAATGTGCCAATTTTGCTCAAATTTGAGGTTTTCACAAAAACTAGTTCATTAAGTCCCTTGTCTAGCAAGCTTTTTACATATAAGTAAAAAATAAACATGAATAACCAGTCATATAAAATGAAATATTCATAGTTTATTCACCAAGTACAGGTTTCCTTTATAATTTTGTAATAAATTTCCCCAAAATTAGATAGGGTTAGTGAATTATTGCTGTTGGTGACAATTTTACCGTAGTGTAACAAGAAGATGCGCTGCAATAGATGATTTTATTAGTCATATATATATATATGATGAGCCGAAGAGAGATCACATCACACCTCTACTCATAAATTTGCACTGGTTGCCAATTGCTGCTCGCATCAAATTCAAGGAGCTGATGTTTGCCTACAGAACAACCACTGCTCTGCACCCCTAAACCTTAACTCTCTAGACCTACGTGCCCTCCAGAAGCTTGAGTTCTGCAAGTAAATGGTGCCTTGTGGTGCCATCCCAAAGAAGCACAAAATCACTTTCACAGACCTTTACCTTGACTGTTCCAAGCTGGTAAAATGACCTGCCTAACTCAACCTGAGCTGTTAAATCTTTAGCCATTTTCAAGAAACTGCTGAAGACAAATCTTTTTCATCTACACTTGGCCACATTAATACTACACAGTAATACTAACACTTACTATTCTATATCTATTTAAAAAAAATACGTGTAATATGCAAGACTAAAAGGGACTAGTCACAGCACTTGCATATTATTGCCCTATTGTTGGTTTGATTACTTCTATTGTTCTCCTCATTTGTAAGTTGCTTTGGATAAAAGCATCTGCTAAATGATTAAGTGAAAGTGATGTGACCTGTGGCCAAGTATGGTGTCCCATACTTGGAATTTGTGCTTTGCATTTCACCCATCCAAGTGCACACACAACAGTGAGTATTGAACACACACCATGAACACACACCCGGAGGAGTGGGCAGCCATTTTTACTGTGGCGCCCATGGAGCGATTGGGGGTTAGGTGCCTTGCTCACAGGCACCTCAGTTGTGGGTAATGAGAGTGGAAGGGAGCTCTGTTCATTTACTCCATCCACCTAACATTTCCTGCCGGTACTAAGACTCGAACCTGTGACCTTTGGGTTACAAGTCCGACTCTCTAACCCAGTGTACTACTGTAAGTGTTTTATAATGGCTGTTTGCAGAGGAAGCATGTTTTGGAGGAATTTGTGAGGATTAGTGGTGTTTATGTACACATGGGCCTGCAGTATTGATTCGGAGAGGAGGGGGCCCATGGAATAGAAAAGTTTGGAAACCACTGATCTAACCATTAGACTTAACTGATTAAATGTAAAGTGTAAATGAGGGTTTGGTTACTCTGAAGAAGAAAAAAACATTTTAATTAATGATTATCCAAAGAAACCTGTTTTGTACATTCTTAATTTCAAAAATGATTGAGTAATGTACCAGAAAGACCAACTGTTGGAGGTAGGGGTGGGCGATATGACCAAAATCTTATATCATGATATGAGAAATTTTATCTCACGATCAAGATATATATCGCAATATAGTTATTTTAGCTTTAAATGCATTTATGATATTAAAATTTTGGATACCTTTGAAATTTCATAATTCTTAACATTTTCAATATCATTTAAAAAAACTAATACTAGCCTAAAAAAACTCCCAAGCTTACTGAAGTAAACAGTGATAAAGAAAGAGCAAAGAAAACAAACTACAATAGAACAAAGACAAATGAATAGACCTACCCGAAAAAACACTAAAAGTATGAAATACTACATAAAATTTATTAAATAATCAAATGTATAAAAAAAACAAAACAAAACAAAAAAAACACTGCACTGTTGTTACGCTTTGATCCAAGGAAGACGAAGATGATGACAATAGACCTCACGCCCATAACAGAAAATAAAGTATAGGGATGGAGGGGCCGAGGAGATGGCGAAATGATGCTGAGAGGCAGAAGTGAAGGGATGGTGGCAGGATGTGGCGAAGGGATGATGTTGGGAGGATGATGACAAGACCCCACTGGCGAAGATGGAATGTTCCATTTGGCACAGACCCAGAGCTTCCCTGTGCCGACAGAGTCGAGGGAGAGAGGAGCCAAGATGTAGATGAAGTGGCTGCCGATATCTGGGAGCAGACCGATCGAGAAGAGGCAGATGGATTTACTGACGCAGGCAGAGGGCTGATGGAACTGAGCATCGTTGCAGGTTGTGAAGACCTGGGTGCAGCCGCAGCAATGAACGTCGGAGGCGGAGCCAGACCACAGAGGATGGAGGCGAGGCTGAAGGGAAGGAAGAACCCGCTGCAGCCGTAGGAATGGAGGGACGGAGAACAGCAGACGGCCCATAAGTCTTTGCCGGAAGTGGTGTGACAAACCATTTAAGGACATAAATTATTCTAGTGGAGGGAGTCTTGGCACATACCATTTTCAAAGTTTGTCATTTAAACAGAGATCCTTGATTGAAATCTCCAAGTATGTTAAGTCCATTGTCTGGGTACATAGTACGGAGCAGATCAGACGAGGTTATTAAATGCTCAGTGAGTTCATCCTGGTGTGATTCTTAATCCAAATGTAATACAACTATTTTTAAAAACTAGTGCTCAATCGGTTAAAAAATAACTAATTAATCAAACTTCTTTTCTTATGAATCACAATATGATTAAAAACATTACAATTTTAATATATTTTATAATATTTTCTCCATATTAATTCAGAAACAACACAGACAGTATATTTAAAAAAAACTTGTTTAATGGCATTTTTTATATATATATATATTTTTTTTTTTTTCAATTTTAAACATTAATTACAGAAATTAAATAAAGTTATCAATCTGTCTGCACTGTATAAATTATAAGTTAAATACAGATTGATCCTTATTAACCCTTAAAGACCTACATTTTTTTGGTGCACCTGACGCGCATACACCTTTCTTTTTCTATAGCAGTCAGCATCAAGTGCCATATATCATTTTAAAAATGAGAGCTTGAAGCTTCAATCTAGCTTATTTAAAGTCCCAATTTTACATTTATTTTGTCTGAGAATGGATTAATTTACCATAATTAAGAAAAATGCCAACCATTTTTTTTTTTTTTTTTTTTACTGTGAACTCAAACAGAACCTCTTGAAGTTTAGATTTTTTCCTTTACACATGGATTTTCTAGATTTCCAGAAGAAATTTTGTCTATGTGTAAAAATCCCTAAGCAAATTGTAGCTTATTACAGCATAATAGTGCTTTTCAGTGAAAAACTGTTGTTTTTTATTTACTGACAATGCCCAAAAAATATATATATATATATATATATATATACACACACACACACACACACACACACACACACACTACCAGTCAAAAGTTTGGAATCGGTAAGATTTTTAATGTTTTTAAAAGAAGTTTTGTCTACTCAGCAAGGCCGCACTTATTTAATTAAAAATAAAGTAAAAACAGTAATATTGTGAAATATTATTACAATTTAAAACAACTGTTTTCTGTTTGAATATATTTTATAAAGTAATTTATTCCTGTGATCAAAAATGAATTTTCAGCATCATTACTCCAATCTTCAGTGTCACATTCCTTCAGAAATCATTCTAATATGCTGATTTGCTGCTCAAGAAAATGTTGAAAACAGTTGTGTATTTTTTTTTTTTTCAGGATTCCCTGATGAATAGAAAGTTCAAAAGAATAGCATTTATCTGAAATACAAAGCTTTTGTAACATCATACACTACCATTCAAAAGTTTAGGGTCAGTAAGAATTTTTATTTTTTTTAAACGAAATAAAAGAAATTAATACTTTTATTCAACAAGGATGCATTAAATCGATCAAAAGCGACAATAAAGACATTTATAATGTTAATATATATATATATATATATATATATATATATATATATATATATATATATATATATACACACACACACACACACACATATACTACCAGTCAAAAGTTTGGAATCGGTAAGATTTTTAATGTTTTTAAAAGAAGTTTCGTCTGCTCACTAAGGCTGCATTTATTTAATTAAAAAACAGTAAAACAGTAATATTGTGAAATGTGATTACAATTTAAAATAACTGTTTTCTGTTTGAATATATTTTATAAAGTAATTTATTCCTGTGATGGCAAAGCTGAATTTTCAGCATCATTACTCCAGTCTTCAGTGTCACATGATCCTTTAGAAATCATTCTAATATGCTGATTTGCTGCTCAAGAAACATTTATGATTATTATCAATGTTGAAAACAGTTGGGTACTTTTTTTTTTCAGGATTCCTTGATGAATAGAAAGTTCAAAAGAACAGCATTTATCTGAAATACAAAGCTTTTGTAACATTATACACTACCGTTCAATAGTTTTTGTTTTTTTTTTGTTTTTTTAAGAAATTAAAGAAAAATAATACTTTTATTCAGCAAGGATGCATTAAATCTATCAAAAGTAAAGACATTATAATGTTTCAAAAGATTACATTTCAAATAAATGCTGTTCTTTTGAACTTTCTATTCATCAAAGAATCCTGAAAAAAAATATTGCACACAAATATTTACACAATAACACAATAAATGTTTCTTGAGCAGCAAATCAGCATATTAAAATGATTTCTGAAGGATCATATGACACTGAAGACTCGAGTAATGATGCTGAAAATTCAGCTTTGATCACAGGAATAAATGACCTTATAGAATATATTCAAACAGAAAACACTTATTTTAAATTGTAATAATATTTCACAGTATTACTGTTTTTACTATATTTTTAATTAAATAAATGCAGCCTTGTTGAGCAGACGAAACTTTAAAAATCTTGCCGATTCCAAACTTTTGACTGGTAGTGTATATTATATATATATATATATATATATATATATATATATATATATATATATATACACACACACACAGACACACACACATATATACACATACATTCATTAAATCTGAACATTAACAACAAACAAACAGTTTCACAATTGTGAAAATTGTCTTGTGTAGCAAAAATACAAACAGTGCAAATGACTTTCACAAACTATATAAGTATTTACATAAACGAACCAATCTGGGAACAGGGGTGGGACTAAACTTCAACAATTGTTCCTGTTTGGCTCAGTTTTTTTGACGAATCAATGCTGATTAAAACTTGATACAACCACGTTCACTATGGAGCCGCTGAATGTCCGACAAACGAGATACCTCAGAAAAGCTGGGAATCTCCTCTTTAAAACTCTTTAAATCATACAGATTGGATTAGTGATTCAAAGGTTAGTAAACATTTAATAACAATAGTTAGTTTTGCCACAGGTGGCTGTTTCTGTCTTTATTGGGATAAAGCTACAAAAGTTCAAATTTTCAATGTTTAAAACCATTTGCATGAATAAGAGTAAAAAAAGTAACACTAGCCAAAGGATGAAAGAAAAAACGGATGCTGCATTAATTGTATTAAGAATATTTATCACAATTAAGTTAAACTGAAAAAAAAAAAAAAAAATGAATAGCCTGCATTAACAAGTTATTTTGACAGCCCTATTAAAAACACAATGTATACACTTAAGTTTCCATTATGTGTGAGCTTGAACTGATTTTTTTCTTCCATAATCATGAAAAATGAATACAACACAAACATTCAGGCTCTAAATTTACTCTCTAACAAAACTCCAACATTGAATTTATACTGTGTTTATACAAATAAAATGGTAAATCTGTGAATGAAAAACTGTAATTTGCTGCTCTGAACTTAAAGCGGTTTCACTGCCACCTCATCAGGTCCCTCACAGGATTGTTGAAATCTAAATAAATTCTTAATTTATGTGAAGTCATTTTATTTTCGGTCGCTGTTAATTCTGTTGACTGGGAGTATCTGTAGTGGATCCTTATTCACCATCAGATGATCATGAGAGGATCGGACGTTCATCTAATACTAGTCCTAAAATAAAACACACAAAGAGTCACATATGCAGTATGAAACATTACATCTGTCACATCTTTTAAAAGAAAATTTAGCATTTAATAGATTAGCTATATTAATTCTCAAACATGAAAATATAGCTTCTATCTGAAGCTCAAAGGACATGAAAGGTCACTTTCACACAACGGACAGTTGATACAGAATCAGCAGAAATGATTATTATACTCCACTACATTTATTATACTCCACTAATTTAATATCAGTTAATGACAAACATCCCAAATCTCAGATTATCACACACATCCAGACATTTAAAGGGTAAAAGCTGAAAATGACATTAATATTATTTTTACAGTCACAACACTATGAAGAATTAAACTCGCATCAAACTGTTTAAATTCAGAGATCTACAGAAACTGAATTTAACACTCATTATCTGATGATCTCAGACAAAATATTCACACATTTTCCATACAATTTCCTTTTATTTCTAGACAGTAACACGGCCATTTAAACTAAAAATGAAAATATGTGAACTGTTATTGTTGCTTATGTTACCATAGTGTCTCCAGTTTATAATGTGGATCATCCTTCAGATCAGAGAGCAGCTTTATTCCAGAGTCTCCTAGTTGATTCCCAGCCAGATTCAGTTTTCTCAGGTGTGACGGGTTTGACTTCAGAGCTGAAGCCAGAGCAACACAACCTTCATCTGTGACACCACAAATATACAACCTGTAGAAAACAATGTCACACTCTTCACTCTCTTAGATCAGACACACAGATCAGATCAACAAGGACTTTCTGATGATTACATTCAAAATAACAGTGATAAGGTGAGAGAGATATGAATAAAATGAATAAATTTAAAGATAAATTAAATTAGTTTACTCTGAAATAATATTCTTCTTTTTGCCCCCAAAACAGATATACTGAAACTCTGACATCAAATTCTACTACAGATTTATTTTAGTGATTAAGAATAATTAATATTACATCTAAAGCTCTCATAAAAACACACTGGTGTGAGAATCAGTCTAAATAAATTTTTCTACAAACAGTACATTTACTATACTCCCTCCATTGCCCCCCAATAAAGTATGGGCTTACAGTCTTATGACCAGATCATGTGACTCTTAGAGGCCCAGTTTACACCTGGTATTAAGATGAGTTTGGCGATGAAGTTTTTCTTTTATATTGCAATTATTTATTTCTTGGTATTTTTGGAAATTATTATGTTTTAGTTTATTAATTGATTTTAATTACTGTTTTGATTGGGGTGATCTTAATATATATATATATATATATATATATATATATATATATATATATATATATATATAAGCGAACCACACACCACATTTCTATTGGAACTGTACAATTTGAGGCAATGCTCATGCTTTTGCAGGTCTGTTTGCACAGGCATTATAAGTTAATTTGATTGACACCAAACATTTGTGCTTTTTTTTCTTACCACAGTTCCTCCAGCTCACAGAGTGGATTCTTCAGTCCATCAGAGAGCAGCTTCACTCCTTTGTCTCCTAGATTATTATATGACAGTTTCAGTTCTCTCAGGTGTGAGGGGTTTGATATCATTGCTGAAGCCAGTGCAACACAACCTTCATCTGTGACACCACAATCCAACAACCTGTAGAGAACAATGACACACTCTTCACTCTCTCAGATCAACAGACTTCATTATCAAAGAGAATCCAATAACATTATCTCAAATCACCATGTTAGATGGATCTTGGTCTGTGTCACAGAGCACAAAACATTATCATAACACACATGCAGTCAAATTCAAGGAGGAAAAAAAAAATCTTAATTGTATGCTCACAATTTGTGCAGTATCTCTATTTTAAACAATTAATTCAATATGTCATTGAGTTTTACTGTTATTCTTAGAGATTATGTCTATGTGTAAGAGAATTATATAGAAAATATAATAAATTAAAATCGCATATCCCATAAAAATATATAACAATTGTAACAGAAGAGGTTAATATAATGAATATTAAAAGGTCCTGAATTGACCCCTCTTTCAGCTTAAGTCTACCTCACAATCGTTTTGAAAAATCAACTTAAATGGGTGTGGACGGCTGTGAGAAGAGAGGGCAGTGGGTGGGGCAGAGCAAGGTAGGATAGTTCCTTTAAAGAGAACTATTGAGTGAGGCACTGAACTGAGTGAGGCACCGGTGTTACAATTATCCTGCTGTAAGGAGTTGGATATTGTAAGCACTTGTAGCAAATTAGGTCAAAAGGAGAAATATGAATAATTAACTATACCTTGTTATAATTAATTATAAATATTTGAATCAGTTATTTGAATTAACTTGATGTAGCTGAATTAATATTACAATCAATCTGTTCGGCCAGCAATAAGTTTTATTTAACTCAATCATTAACACATATTTAGACTAAATGAACACATACAAACAATATATACAACACACTAACAAAAGGGTAGAATGCATAGTGAAAGTTACTGACAATTAGCGGAGCAGAGCAAAGGAATGGAGCTATGAAAAGAGACATTAACAGAGCTGCTCTGTGGCATAAATCTGAACAACTGTTCATCTGTTTTAGATCACCCAGCAAGGGTTCCCCAGCATCAAAACAGAGGATCAGAGGGTGGATAGTTGAAGCTCTCTCTCTCTTACATATGAGTCGCTCGGACAACCTTCCCCTATGTCAGCCCATACCCACTCTACTAGGAGTATGGCTGCCTCTATGGCTATTTTATCAGTTGTTTCCCTGCAAGATGTTTGTGATGCGGTGGGCTGGTCTTCTCCACAGACATTTGTCAGGATTTACAACCTAGACTTTGACTCTACACTAAGGTCCCAGGCAGGGCTGCACGATTAATTGAAATTAACCTGAAATCACGCTTCAACCATTTGGCTTAGTGCAATTATGAAATTGCAAAGGCTGAGATATTTTATGCACAGCTTGTTGGTGAAGCACAGCTCTGTGATCAGTAGTAAATGGTGCTCCATCTGAAAGCACTGTGAGTTTGAGTTGCTTATAAGGTGCATTCGAGTGTTTGAAATAACATCCTTCTGTGAGATGTGGCTTCTCACACAAAATAAGTCACACAACATATTATTACATAGTATTCTATACAACGATGAAGGTTATGTCGACTGCATTATAAATGTACTTCATTATTACGAAAATACACTACCAGTCAAAAGTTTGGCATCTGTAAGATTTTTAATGTTTTTAAAATAAGTTTTGTCTGCTCACCAAGGCTGCAATTATTTAATTAAAAAATACAGTAAAAACAGTAATATTGTGAAATATTACAATTTAAAATAATTTTTCTGTTTGAATATATTGTTTAAAGTACTTTATTCCTGTGATCATAACTGAATTTTCAGCATCATTACTCAAGTCTTCAGTGTCACATGATCCTTCAGAAATCATTCTAATATGCTGATCTGCTGCTCAATAAACATCTATTGTGTACAACTGTACAAAATATTTGTGTACAATATTTTTTTTCAGGATTCTTTGATGAATAGAAAGTTCAAAATGTCTTTACTGTCACTTTTGATCGATTTAATGCATCCTTGCTGAATGAAAGTATTAATTTCTTTAATTTATAAAAAATAAACATTCTTACAGACCCTAAACTTTTGAACGGTAGTGTATAATGTTACAAAAGCTTTGTATTTCAGATAAATGCTGTTCTTTTGAACTTTCTTTTCATCAAGGAATCCTGAAAAAAAGTTACACAACTGTTTTCAACATTGATAATAATCATAAATGTTTCTTGAGCAGCACATCAGCATATAAGAATGATTTCTGAAGGATCATGTGGCACTGAAGACTGGAGTAATGATGCTGAAAATTCAGCTTTGCCATCACAGAAATAAATTACTTTATAAAATATATTCAAACAGAAAACAGTTATTTTAAATTGTACTAATATTTCACAATATTACTGTTTTTTTTGTATTTTTAATTAAATAAATGCAGCCTTGGTGAGCAGATGAAACTTCTATTAAAAAACATTAAAAATCTTACAGATTCCAAACTTTTGACTGATAGTGTACATGAAACACAAATAACTACCCTATATTGTCATAGTCATGTTTATTAGTCATGTTTAATCGAAGCATTTTAATCCTCTATTTATTCAGCTACAGTTATAGTATGATGCCAATAGGGATTTCCTGGAACTAAGTGCATTACATCTGGGCATATTTGGAGTTTCAGATGGAGTTTTCAGGTTTTAGATGAAGCAGCATTTAGCCGTGCTTCACTGACAAGCTGCACATTTAAAATAAATAAATAAATAAAATAGTCAGTGAATCGATTCGATTCATGATTCATAGGTGTTCGATTTGATTCAAGAACGATTTTTGCAAATTCAGAACGATTCGATACTATTAAACATTACACATACATCACATTAAAATTTGATGCGATTCGATTAATTTGATTCTGCATTTTTATATGCATTCATAGGGTTATTGGAATGCTCCCCCCAGTGTGTCTTAGTCAGGGTGCGAAATACACAGCAACCTTAAGGGGGGGGGGGGGGGCTTTTGTCCATTGTCAATGTTAGTTCATGTTAGTTCTTAATGATGCTACATAACTTTATTTTAATAGCCTATAAAAATTTGTGGCATTGTGGAAATGTACATAATACCATAGAATATCATGCACTTTCCCAATTAATCTTAAAGTAACTTTTCTTCACAGAATAGTAAGAAAAGCCCTCTTTGTTCTCTTTATACGGAACATTTTCCTTATGATGATTCTGAGAGAAAACGCGCTGGGTGTATACTGTTGCTATAGTAACAAACGCAACTTTAACACACATCCGATTGATAAACCGCGCATTCTTATTTCAGTGTTGTTAATGTTGTTTCAGCAGTTTCCTTCGCACATTCAGTCTAACGATATTAAGTTTAACGACATTAAGTTCATAATTTCATGTATCATTCATTGGAACTGTGCATTTAGACAGTCACATTATAACTGTTTGCTCCATCCTTGCCATAAATGACTGCCCTTGAATAAGATGATATGGCCATAAAATTTCCGGAAAAGACTTCAGTATTTTATCTTATAGAAAATGACGGTGATGTTTCCACGTAATGAAAGCATTTTATTTTAACAGTAGTGACCACACAATGTCTTGGCAGCATTATCACTGGCTTGAGAGGTATGACTCTCGACAATTGCGGTCTCGAAAGAGAGCTGTGAGGGTGCAAATGACGGTGCAACGTCTGTATCAGTAAACATTTTAAGTTATATATAGTTTAAAGCACTGAATCGCTATAGAATTGCGATTAATCCGATTCTTAGCATTTTACATCGATTATTGACCGAAATTAATGATTCACAATTCAAAAAATATGTTTTAAGATCGATGCATCGAGAAAACTAGTAAATCTTTACAACCCTAATCGCAGCCAACTGCTAAATCGTGTTCAGTTTAATTTTGATTAATTATGCAGCCCTAGTCCCAGGTGCTGTCGTCTTAGTGCTGCTCTTGTCGATTTAAAAAAAAACAGGCATTTGTCATTACGGCAACATGGGTAAAAACATTCCCACAGTGTCAATTACAGACACAGCGTTAGTTCCCTTGAAAGGGAACTTCTCGTTACGTCTGTAACCTTGGTTTTCTGAAAAGGTTAATCTTCCTACTGCCATACTTCCTTCATGCCTGTCAGCGAATTACATTCTATCAGAAGCTAGAGTTGCTTGGTTTGGGCCATTGGACTGATCACACATGCTTCACAATGCAATCACACAGAGCGTTCCCACAGCGTTAGTTTTCGATGCAGCGTTTCGTTCCTTTTTTAAGGGACCAAGGTTACAGTCATAACCAAGACCTTTTGTTTGTAATAAACATATTTTGTTTTCCCTACATTTTATTCTATTTTGATGGTGAGATTATTGAAACTGCAAAATTCACATATGATCTTACCACAATCTTTCCACTTTACAGTGGGGATTCTCCAGTACAGAAAAGAGCAGATTCACTCCTGAGTCTCCTAGATTATTCACAGACAGATACAGTTGTCTCAGATGTGAGGGGTTTGAATCCAGAGCTGAAGCCAGAGCAGTGCAGCTTTCATGTGTGACACCACACTTCATCAACCTGTAGAGAACAATGACATATGTTTTAAATATTACTAATAAATCAGCTCTGTATAATAAAATGTAGGTTATATTCATCAAATCATCTGATTGAAGGTATTTTCTGTGTACGTCTTTTCTGGCACTTCTGTAAAAATCACCTTAATTTAATAAAATTTTGGTTTCTAATTGAATTCTGACTCCATGAATAATTTAATCTGACTCCAAATTTAAATGACTTCTAATTTTATGATGTTTCCAATGTAACAGCTGATCATGAGATTAGTTGTGATTTAATTTGAATCTTTTATTATTCTGTGTATCTCATATCAATAATTCGATCATTAGGGACCACATAGGGATATCACATAGAAAATTCACATCGGCCGAATGTGTTCTCACGGACACAAGCTCGTCAGTTCTGATCCTTAGTCAGAGGGTGCAGAGTTTATTAATGTATTTGAGTTGAACAGCTCCAAACTTGTTCATACAAAACCGCAGTTTTCTTAGTCACGATACTGCAACTTGCTAAGTTAGTGATAGACAGAAATCAGAAGGTCCCACGTGATGTGCCACATGCTCCTTTCATTGAGCCTTTAGTTTGACCTATCCTTTGACCTATGCTAAGATTACATTTGTTGTTTGCCAGACAGAATTAAACATCAATTAAAATAATTAAAAATAATACATTGTACACAACTGATCAGCATAAAATATAAAACACAGCTCAAAACATAGTATTAAAAAAAATTGCTTCAAAGAATCAGCATACCTGGCAATAGAGATACACAGCACTGTGTGGGAAGTTCTGCTTACAGATGCTTCCTTGAGTGGTTTGCCAAATCCCTTTAAATACCTCAAAATTAACAAAAGGACTATAAACATTTAGCACCTAAATATTTATGCAGCTTTTGCTAGACCTTTTCTCGTTCCCAAAGGGTCACATGCCTGATTTTGGGGATGAAAACAAATGGTTATCAAAGATCTTTATTGGGGCATCTCCCACACCAGAAGAACAGGTTTTTTTTTTTTTTTTTATTCTTGCCTGTTCTATTGATGCAGGGGTGACACCACCCTACAAGTCGCACCAAAAATATTTATATTGACGTCACATCAAACAGCTAAGACAGTAGATTTGGGAGATTTGCATGGCTAACTGAGACCTGAGGGTTAAAAGACCTGATGCGATGAGAGTGAAAACAAATTAAATCAGCTTTAGCTTCAGATATCAAACACATTAACTGAGAATATGTTGAATGTGATTCAGGTAAAATCATTATTAATTACAATCGCAAACGCTCAAAACTATAAACTATGTAAAAAAAATATGTCTCTCTGAGCACCAAATCATGTGACTATCAGAGAGATAATCTTACCTCAAAATCTCCACTTTACAACGAGCATCCCTAAGTACACCAAAGAGCGGCTTTACTCCCGAGTCTTCTAGTTTATTCCCAGACAGATCCAGTTCTTTCAGGTGTGAAGGGTTTGATTCCAGAGCTGAAGCCAGAGCAGCACATTCTTTAGCTGTGACACCACAATAACTCAACCTGTAAAGAAAAGTGAAACACTCTTCACTCTCTCTGTAACCCATATATATTATAAAGATTACCAATAAAACTTATCTGTATGATATAATGTAGTTGATATTCATCTAATCATGTTCACACTGTTATAGAATGTGACAGACACCAAGAAAAGATTATGACCAATATAAATGTGAATTAAATGAGGTTCCTCTTCAGTTATGAGAAATAAATATTCTTCATTTTGCTTATCTTTCTGCACCTATTTTTTCATCATTTTTATTGTTAGTGTTTGTGTACTATTTTTTTTAATTCATTAGTTTAGTTGGCAACACGTAATACTACAATAAGGTCTCATTTGTTAAAATTAGTTAATGCATTACTTAAACTAACAATTACAAATATATTTGAACAGCATTTATTAACCTTAGTTAATGTAAGTTAATAATAATGTTCTTGTTCATGTAGTTCACAGTGCATTAACTAGTGTTAACAGATTTAATAATGTATTAGAGAATGCTCAGATTAACCCATTTAAACCCACCGGTCAAAATTGTGACCACAATTTTTCTTTACATATTTTAGTGTGGTATTAAAAAGCAAGTCTTATTATGAAGCACATGTTCATTTATAATGCAAATTTAAGATGTCTGTATGAGTTTTTATTGTGTAGTTTGGTCATGTGACCACACACATTTATTTCTTGGTACTGCCATCTTAACACAATGATGATGTTAAAGCTCAGAAATGACAGTTAAGTTTTCTAAGTAAATTTTTGAATAGTTCATACATTATTTGCACACATCATCATGAAAGGATAATCTATACAAACATATTGAAATTATATTTATACATGGTTTATTCTGTTGTCAGACTGCAGATAAATGAATATGGTCACAATTGTGACCGGTGGTATAACACAGGGAGTCTATGTTTCTTATATGTTATTCTTATGAACTCTCTTTCTCTTTCTTTGGATTTTTTTTTTTTTTTTTTTGATTTACTTGATCCTTGGTGACATCTATCCATCTATCTATCTATCTATCTATCTATCTATCTGTCTTTATTTATTTATTTCAGTTTAGAATGAAGTTTTTAATAATTATTTTCCAATTTCCTACAATTTGTCATTTTGTCAAAATGTTATGGATTATTTGTGCTGTACTGCTGCATAGGAATTATATTTTGTCCTTTTTGAAACTGAGCCTGACAATGTTTACTTCTTTGTTAATGGAATAAAGCACTATTTTTTTTTTTTTTTTTTTTTACATAATTGACATTGATTGTTTAATATCCTTACAAATACCATACAAATTCATATATGTCATCTCTGGGGAAAAAATGGGATTAAATGGGTTAACAATATCTTAGATTTTGTAAGTATCTAAGTATTGTTCATTCTAAATTCATTTTAACTAATATTGTTAACTAATAATTAACAATATAGTTAATTAACAAATGAAATATTATTGTAAAGCGTTACTGTTTAATGTTGGTCTGACTAAAAACTATTTAAAAATGTCTCTCTGAGCACCAGATCATGTGACTAACAAAGAGAGTATCTTACCTCAAATTCTCCAGTTTGCAGTGAGGATTCTTCAGTCCAGCAGAGAGCAGCTCCACTCCTGAGTCTAGTTTGTTATATGACAGTTCTAGTTCTCTCAGGAGTGAGGGGTTTGATCCCAGAGCTGAAGCCAGAGCCACACAACATTCCTTCGAGACACCACACTTCCACAACCTGTAAAGAACAATGACACTCTCTTCACTCTCTCAGTAGCCCATACATGTTTTAAAGATTACTCACAAAGCATCTATGTATTATATAATGTAGCTGATATTCATCTAATCATTTTGTGATGTCCCCGGTACATATAATATGTAGGGCTTCCTCGATGATGTATGCAGCCTTCAAAGGGTGCAGCCCCTGAATTAGGACACAGCCATTGTTGAAAAATCTCTCGGCTTCCGTATCCGAAACGTGTTGATGTCCGTGCTCTTGCTCTTGCCCTGGGTGATGCGTGTGTGTACACATTATACAGAACACACTCAAAAAAAATAAAAAATAAAAAAAAAATAACTCTCCGAATCCTGTACCGAAACTGGAAGTAGTGCATTTGGCACAGAAATATTCCATCATATGTCCAACTCGTGTTTTTAAACTTTGGCCATGTTTAGCCTAAGAATGCAACTCTTTAACGGTGTAAATAAGTCAGAATGGATGAAATATCATTACACCCCCTTTTAAAATTCAGACCTATGACAGTCTTACACTTAAAGTGGTCGAGGCAGTTATATCTTGAAGACACTGATTGCTTCCATTTACTTCTCATAATTAAAAATAAACTTTTTGTTTGCTACAACAAGTGGCTTCTTTGCATTTCTGGGGCAAAAATCCTCCATATTTTCCATTTACGTTTCTTCTTTTGGTTTAATTTTTTTGACAATGTTTGTAACAATGTTCAAAATAACAGCTATAGATGAAGACAGACACTGAGAAAAGACGAATTTGATCAATATAAATGTGAATTAAATGAGATTACTCTTCAGTTATGAGAAATTTATATTCTTCATTTTGCTTATCTTTCTGCACCTATTTTTTTCCATCAACATGTTTATTGTTATCTTTTGTGTACTTTTTTACATTTCATTAATTTAGTTTTGGTCTGACTATAAACTATATAAAAATGTCTCTCTGAGCACCAAATCATGTGACTATCAGAGAAATGATCTTACCTAAAATTCTCCACTTTACAGTTCTCCAGTACAGCAGAGAGAAGATTCACTCCTGAGTCTCCTACTTTATTCTCAGACAGATCCAGTTGCTTCAGATGTGATGGGTTTGATTTCAGAGCTGAAGCCAGAGCAGCACAACCTTTATGTGTGATACCACACTTACTCAACCTGTAGAGGACAATGACGCTTCACTCTTTCAGATCGAAACACACAGGGCCACATTTCCCCAAAGCATCATAAAAATCATGTTTTTTTTATCCCTAAATTCTTTATTCTAATCACGATATAGACTCATGTCTGTCAATATTAAGCAGCAAAAACACTGTTTAAATATGAATGCCGCATGTTCTGTGTCTCTGTATGAATGATTATTTTTTCCCCCAAAAAATATTGCTATTGATGAAAGCTTTGCATCACAGAAATAAATTATATTTTAAAGTATATTAAAATAGAAAACCATTATTTAAAATTGTAATAATATTTCATAGTATTGCCGTTTTTTTTTTTGTTTGTTTGTTTTTTTCTGTATTTTTGATAAAATAAATACAGGCTTGATGAGCATGAGACTTCTTTCAAAAACATTATAAACAGTAATGTGGCAAATCTATTGACCGGTACTGTAATTTAAAATACAGGCCTATACCAAATTTTCTTCACATGATGTGCAATAATATGTGCATGCATAACATCACAAAACTCATGTTTTCTTTTAAGAGTGGATATTATATTAATACAATAGCTGTCCTGTATCAGCATGCTCACATAGGGGTTTTTTTCCCTTTTATCTCACAGATTTGAGAATCATAGTGACCAGATATTGGCACACATTGGACTGCATGAATATGATACAGATATCACTGACTGGAAAGTGTTTTTTCTTTCTTTCTTTCTTTCTTTTTCTCCAGTGCAGAAACACCAAATGCCAGGTAATTGATGTTCACATATAGCTTTAAACAAGATTTATTTCCAGGTATAACTGTGTACTCAAAATGCATCTTTGACTCACATTTATATAGTTTACTATATTTTAAATAAACTTCGAACAAAAAAATTATTTTTTTTTGTCATTACATTCCTGACTGAATGGCTAATTATGCAGCTCATTAGGGGCAGGGTCTTAATCTTCTCAGTATTAAGCATTATTCATAAAGATTCATGATATTAAGTACTGTATGTGTTTTGAAGCCTTATTTCAGTGACTTATATTTTTTGTTTTGTTTTTTCAAAAAACATGTTTATATGTAATTCTCTCAAAAATACAAACATACTTGTTGCTCACATATTATTGTAGCCTAGTTTCTGCTGAAAACAGTGTAATTAACATTTTGTAATTAATATGTTTATAAGCAACTGAAAAACCCCAAATCAGCCTCAGACTCCAGAGGGTTAACAGTGATGATTGTTCGCAGTGTTACTTACTCGGCTGATCTAGTTGCTGTAACCACAGGCAGCAGCTTCTGAAGAACGTCATCTGCTGTATTTTCTGCTTTCCGGGTGACATATCCGTCACTATTTGGAAATATAAAATAAACAAGTTAATTATTAATACTTATAATCATTATTTATTATATGATTATAATTATATAATTAAAGCTGCAAGCAGCAATGAAAGGGCCCTCGCACCCGGGCTCACCGCCAGTGGCCTTAGGAAAACAGTGAACAGTGGGCACTATTCATTTAAGCAGATAAATAAAGGAGAAATATGGCAAAGTCATTTTGATGCACCACACTTCCTGCTGCCAGCAGGTGGCACTTTGACTATAACTGAAGACTGCCATGTAGATGTCTTCAGGACAGGACTATTATCAAACGTGAAGTTTGGAGCAGATCGGACATTGTATGCCCGAGTTACAACAACTTCCTGTTTTATGGTGAAACACTGAACTTTGTCAGGCCGCCATGGACATGTCCTTTAGCAAAAACTCAAGATCTTTGCAATTTAACATCGTTATGGCCTTAAGATTAGACAGACCAAATATGATGTTGATCTGGTTAAATCTCTATGAGGAGTTAATCAAAGTGTAAAACAAGTCATTTCTTGTTGCCCGCAGGTGGCACTATGACTGTAACTGAATATTGGCATTTAGACGACTTCAGGCCAGCACTCTAATAAAACATGTGAAGTTTGGGGCAGATCGGACATTGTATGCCTGAGTTACAACAACTTCTTGTTTCACGGCGAAATGTGAAAAAGTTGTTTTAGTATCTAACTGTAGAAGCTACTAAACGCAGCAACACAGATTTGTTTTTTCTTTTTCTTGTCAATGTTGCTGTGGCATGTCTATTAGTCTGCATTTACACTACAACACTGCACAGCTCTATTTTGACATATGTTTTTTTTTTTTTTTTTTTTTTTTTTTTTTGTCCCATCCATTGTTATGGTTATCACAGTCAATCACTGGAATTTCAAGAGTGACTCACAGAACAATAATTTAGTGTTTCACTCCCATAATCATACATCCTACCTCTCCTGGAAGTTCCAGGAGTCTCCCGAATATTGATATTGGGTGCTTCTCAAACAGAAGGTTGCATCCTAGTGAGGTTGTGTCTTTCCTAGTCCAGTCCCATTCCTCATGTACATACTATGTGATTATTATTGTTATTACAATAATTTGGTAATAACTGGGTACTAACCCTGAACCTCAACTTAACCCAGTTAAGATAACATGTATGCATTCATCTCCCAAAACATTATTTTTGTCTTACATTTCATAATGAACTCAGATAAGCTCAGTGCCGAGTTGTTTTCCATCAGTTCTTTTTTGTGTATTTGGAATGTGTGCAAAGGATTGTGGGTGATTGAAGGACATGAAGGATACACTTGTGGCCTGTTGCACAAAGCCGTTTTCAGTTTCTACCCAGGTAATTTCAATATTAGTTTCAGCAAACTCTGGCTTTTCAGGCTCATGAAGGTGGATTGATTTTTAGCAGGTTCCATTGTTATAGTAACTTGCGCTACCCGGCTAACCTGCTCCGGAGCAGATTTTATTCTGGGTTGGAGATAGCAGACCAAAACTCAACCAATCAGCTGTGACCTGTATCTGATGCAATAAAGCCACTCCCCCTGTATCTCATGCTCCAAATTTAAGAAAATTATAGTGAAAGTATTTTAGATACAAAATTGCTCATCTAATTATTTATTATATTTACATTAATTATAATTCATATAATATATTCATATAATTATGTTAATTTACAATATTAAACTTCAATTTTAGATTAAAATAAATATAATACATGCATTAATATATAAAGCTTAAAAACAGGTCTTTGTAAAACTATATAAATTATAAGGCCTATTTGTTTGATTCACATGCATTTATATAGTCATTTATATATATTTTCCTTCAATTGCCTTTTCAAACTTTCACTGCAGCGACAGTGTTTATTCCTGCTTTGTAAATGAACTTAATTTTATGATATTTTTCATAACAATCTCTTAATCTTCCGAAGAAAAGTGAATTGTGCGGCTCTCTCGTGAGAAATGAATCAAATGGATGCTCTCCATGTTCCATATGATTGGCTGTTTGCTGCACGTGTCACTTTCAGGTGCACGCGCTTCAGAGTTAATCGCAAACTCTGGATTAAACCCGAGTTGACAGAGAATGTTTATACCGAGCATTGTGAGCCCGTTGAGTCTGATCTAAACCAGGTTGGATTTATATGGATTTGTCAACTCCAAACCTACTCTGAAACTCAGAGTTTGTTCAACTAGCTTCATGCAACAGGCCTCAAATGAGCTGAATTAAGGATGCAAAAATTAGCTGAATTAAGGATACAAAACGAAACTTTGATGGCCTTTGATGACGTGGCAGCCAAGATATGCAGCCTTACTAGGACACAGCCTCAGTTTGAGAAGCACACACATTATACGTAAAATATTCCAGAAATCAATTTTTCCCCCTTGATTTAAAAACCTTTGATCTCTTTGTTTCTCTTTTTTCACGTTTTACACTAACAACTGTACTCAGTGTTACTTACTCATCATGTTCTGCTCCGATTAAGCTCCTCAGGTTAAACTCATCCATTGCCTCATCTGAAGTCATCAACACAAAAACTAAAGCTGACCACTGAGATGAGGAGAGTTTGAGACTACGTAATCCCCCCTGTCTCATGCGAGGTTGAGCTTCGTTCACTAGTGAAAGATCACCCAGTTCATTCAGACAGTGAAACAGATTGATGTATTTATCTGGAGAGGGATTCTCCTTGATCTTTTCTTTAATATAGTCAACTGTTTTCTCATTGTTGTGAGAGCTGTTTCCTGTCTGTGTTCTTTTTAGTTTTTGTAAGAGACTCTGATTAGACTCCACTGACAGACCCAGAAGGAAACGAAGGAAAAGGTCCAGATGCCCATTTTTACTATCTAAAGCCTCATCCACAGCTCTCTGATGGAGATCAAATAGTGAAACTTTGTCTCCATTAGTTGGTTTGGCAATCTGGTCAAACACATTAATGTTCTTGTTTATAAAGGAGAGATGCACATATAGAGCTGCTAGATGTTCCTGAATGCTCAGATGAACAAAGCAGAAGACTTTCCCCTGATACAAGCCCAACTCCTCTCTGAAGATCTGGGTGCACAATCCTGAGTACACTGATGCTTCTGTCACATCAATGTCACACTCTTTCAGGTCTTCCTCGTAGAAGATCAGGTTTCCTTTCACAAGCTGCTGATAAGCCAGTTTCCCCAGTTTGACAATCATTTCTTCATCTTTCACTTTCTTCTCATAGTCCTTCTCATGTTTGATGTTGGTCTGAATTAGCAGGAAGTGTGTGTACATTTGAGTGAGAGTCTTGGGAATATCTCCGCTCTCTGCTTCAGTCAACATCTTCTCTAGAACAGTGGCTGAGATCCAGCAGAACACTGGGATTTGACACATAATAAAGAGGCTCCTTGATGACTTCAGGTGTGAGATGATGCTGTCGGCCAGACTCTGATCACTGATTTTCTTCCTGAAGTATTCCTCCTTCTGTGGCTCACTGAATCCTCGTACCTCGGTTACTCGATGGACACACTTAGAGGGGATGAGATCAGCTGCTGCTGGTCTGGAGGTGATCCAGATGAGAGCAGAGGGAAGCAGATTCCCCACAATGAGGTTCATCAGCAGCACATCCACTGAGGCTGATTCAGTCACATCACACAACCTCACATCGCTCTGAAAATCCAGAGACAGACGACACTCATCCAGACCATCAAAGATGAATGAAACTTTATATTTATCACTGGATATTTCCATTTCTTTTGTTTCAGGGAAAAAAACATGAAGAAAATCTGAAAGACTAAGTGTTCTGCCCTTCAACAAGTTGAGCTCTCTGAAAGGAAGTGGAAATATGAGCTGGATGTCCTGATTCTCTTTCCCTTCAGCCCAGTCCAGGATGAACTTCTGCACAGAGACAGTTTTTCCAATGCCAGCGACTCCCTTTGTCAGCACAGTTCTGATGGGTTTGTCTTGTCCAGGTAAAGGTCTAAAGATGTCGTTGCATTTGATCGGTGTGTCCTCCTTTTCTGCTCTCCTGGACTGTGTCTCAATCTGTCTCACCTCATGCTCATTACTGATCTCTCCACTTTCACTCTCTGTGATGTAGAGCTCTGTGTAGATCTCATTCAGGAGTGTTGGGTTTCCCTGCTTTGATATTCCCTCATACAAACACTCAAACTTCTTTCTCAGATTTGATCTCAATGTGTTGAGGACTTCAGCAGGTTTAGAGTCATGGCTGTAAGATTAAAATACCAGATTATTAAACAAGTTAGTGAAGTAAACAGCCATAAATTACTAAATTAATTATTTGTTTGCTGTATTATGGGACACAGAACATCATTAGATTTCTGAAATGTTTCAATTATTAATCATGTGTTTGAGTGATGTGTGATGTGCATTGCAGCACCTAAAATGAAACAAAAATACAAAAAGTGTGTTGAAATGCAGGTGCAAAATGGAAGGAGAATACTGGAGGAATAAAATGTGCTAGTTCCTACACCAGTCTTGACTGTGATTAAGATAAGAACATTATAAATACCAACAGCTTTTACAGTGTGTGAATTTATTAACAATACAATACATAGAGCGCTGCACAAGGGCCCAATGATAATGGTTAATAGACTGCACTAGTGAAAAAAATAGTATACTTAAGCACAATTTATTTGTATATACTTTAGTATAACTAAATGTACTTGTGGCACGCTATAAATTGGTATACTTAAAGTCTGCTAAATTGGAACAACTAATTTTGTACTAAATGCATTTTAGTTGTCCAAAAGCAGTGCTTAAGTTCAACTAAAGTTGTATTAAATATACTTGTTTGTGCTAAAGTGGAACTATTCCAAGTATACTTTAGTACACTTTAAATATATTCTTGTATTAAAGTTTTGAAATGCAGAATTCACTCAGCATACACTTTAAATGTATTTTGGTGACATTAGAATTGCAATTCAATTACATTGTAAGAGTGTTGAACATACATTAATATTATACTGATTAATATACTGATTAATATTAATAATAACATTAATATTATACAAACTTTTAGTGATTTTAAAACACACTGCAATGGCATTCCAAGTTAACTTGTAGTGTGCTAATGGCATCATTATAGTGTGCTTCAAATAGGCTACAATAAAGTAATCTTTATAAATAAAGTAAGCTTTAGAATATGGCTTTTACAGACAGCCCCAGTATACCAGTAATTTACTTATCCAGGGAACATCAGTCAGATAATGGGAACAGATTTATATGTATATTGAATGCAGGAACCAGTACAGGCTGGAATTGAACCAGGGTCACACGGGCCGCTGTCGCACAAGAGCACTCGGCTTACCTGTTGCGCCACCACACATATATAGACTACGCTAAACTGGTGTTACTTTGTGTTCTCTCTATACTGTTACAAGTACAGCTATAAGCACGCAGACATTATTAATGACAACTATTAATGACAGCACAAATTATATGGATTAAAAGACTCTGAATCGCCGACAAAATTATTAATATAGACACAGTAAGTGGTGCGTTAAAATAAACATGAAACGGCCTGTTGCTATACAACACGAACATGCATTAAACTTTAAGCTGTTGAAGAAATAAAACCAGCAGACGCAACATTAAATATCAAAAATGTTTTGCTTCCCTTTTACCTGACATTATCTGTCATTAACGCAACATGAAGAGATTGCATAAACCAACATAACATTAGTTTTATTCTTGTGCATGCACGAAAACACAGACAGTTCCGTTCATTGGTGAAAAAAATTTGAACGAGCAGAACTGCTTGTGTTTCCGTGTGTGCGGATGAAATATAATCATCCGTAACATTCCTCTGCCGATTGTCTCTGCACGCTTCAACTCTCAATGCACCAAAACTGCTCCTGACTTAAACACAATTAAATGATTTGGCGGTCTTGCATTAAGCTGCAGATTTATATGTAACGCATAAATTAAAGTGATTTACTTTTCATTCAGTAAACATTTCTGGATTTATTTGACATTTTAACTTTCTACGTTTTTTTTTTTTTTTTGCTCAGGGTCAGTTTAATAATTAATTTAATAATTCATAATATTTTGACAGCCCAAAGGGCTGCAGTCCATATTTCAAAATGCAAATAAGGGCCATTAAAGTATGGGAAAAATGTAGCCTATTACAGTATAGGTGCACTGAAGTGCATTAGGAATACACAAATGTTGTTTTCTGTGGTTTGCACAAAAAGAAAGTCTCATCAAAAAAATTATATAGCATCATCTCAAAATAATTTGAGCATTCTCGGATTTTAAATACATGGTGAGACTTGTGTCTTTAGCTACAATGACATTCTAGACTGTAAAGTTTCCTTCTGACAAATGTGCCAAATTCTGCAACACAGATTCCCAATAGTGTACACTCCAGAGAGTTCAGTTGTTTAGCAAAAGTACATTTAAACTGATTGTTGGTGAGTGTGCTGGCATTGGCTTTATGGCGTGTTCAAAACATATAAATCATTGTGGTTCAACCAATAGTAGGATGTTGGGGCAGGCCAATGGGGGTCAAGGTTTAGCTTCAGCAGTTACAGTGTTTTCAAATCATTTCAGGAAGAATTTATTTAAAATGCACATGAACATCAGCACAACTCATAATTATGAGTTTAGGTAACTCTGGATTTCCTTAAGAGTTTCCGAGTTAAGTACGTGACGGTGAGATTTCATGTCAGAGGCAATGGATGCAGAGTCTGCCCTAGTGAAAAAAACCTACCAAAATGTATTTAAAATAAGCCTACATTCATTTCACACTAACTGAAAACCCATTAATAAACAGTAGTCAGCATTTGAAGTGGATCAAAAAATTCATCAAAGTTGTCCTTAGAAGAAGGTTTTAGGACAAATTTGATGAAGGGTTTTGATCCACTACAAATGTTGACTATTTACAGACATACTGACATAACTATGTTAATGAAACTTTATTTGCAGTTCTTCTTTATTGCACAATGCATATTTCTAAATATTAAGCCTAAAATGTGTTTAATATCACTATTAGTAAGGATAATATGATCACTGTATAATTTGAATGCAAGATATATACACTAAAGTATACTTGCAATAGTTCCACTTTAGCACAATCAAATATACTTAAGTATATCTTTAGTTGGACCTCAACACAAAAATATTTGTTCCAGTTTAGCAGACTTTAAGTATACCAATTTAGTATACTAAAAGTACAATTGCAGGGTATTTATATTAAGTACATGCAAATGTAAATGCAATTGTAGTACACTTAGCATAAAATAAATGTATTTCAAATAGATTTTAGTATATTTATTTTTCACTAGGGTGCAACTGGCAGGATCTGAACTGAACTATATTTTGGTTCAAATCATTATACAGCTGTGCTGTATATTAATAACAATTTCATAAAAATCAAATACCATAAGCATAACTTATATAAAATAATATACCTGAGATCAGGCTGTGTGTCTTCACTCTGTGGTGGCTCAGAGCTGGACTCTGGTTTTGATCTCTTCTGCTGGACTGGACTGGTTGTAAAACTAAGTAAAATAAAAAAAAAACATACAAAATTATATATGCTGTGCACTTTTACTGGACACCTCAGTCTTAGGAAAGACAAGGGAGTGTTGTAAAACTTTTGCTTTAATGTGCCCCTATTATGCTATTTTAAAGGTTCCTCATTTTATTTGGAGGTCTCCTACAACAGGCCTGCATGCATCAAACTTTTTTTTTCCTCATAATATAGATTGAACATCACCACATTTGTCAAAGATAATCAAATTCCTCATCCGATGATTCAGTCTCTCTAAACCCCTCCTTTCCACGAAGGACTTCTCACTTTAACATTTGTAACTCAGTGGTGAGGTGTACTGTCTCAAACTTTGATTACAATTATACCCACATTTATCTGCTACAAATTATTCTTGCATTGAAATCTACTGTGCATCCCTAAACTGGATAAATTAGTGTCAAGTGCAAAGAATGCTGTTCTTACAAACTTCTCCTTAGTCCCGGGATAAGTTATAACAGTACAAAAGAGTACAGAATAGTTTTCAAACTTTTTCAATATAGTTTTATGTCATTCCCCTTCCCTACCCCACTCCCACTTTAATTTAAAATTGTTACTATTAGGAAAGGATTAGCACGCTTTACTACGAGACATGGAGGCGCCAGTGTGATCACTTAAAATAACTCCTAAACAACTTGAAATACTCTGTTATACAGATACAGTGGGTACTGTATCAGTGGGTAAAGTATTCAGACCCCCTTAAATTTTTCACTCTTTGTTATATTGTAGCCATTTGCTAAAATCATTTAAGTTCATTTTTTTCCTCATAAATGTACACACAGCACCCCATATTGACAGAAAAACACAGAATTGTTGACATTTTTGCAGATTTATTAAAAAAGAAAAACTGAAATATCACATGGTCCTAAGTATTCAGACCCTTTGCTGTGACACTCATATATTTAACTCAGGTGCTGTCCATTTCTTCTGATCATCCTTGAGATGGTTCTACACCTTCATTTGAGTCCAGCTGTGTTTGATTATACTGATTGGACTTGATTAGAAAGTCACGCACCTGTCTATATAAGACCTTACAGCTCACAGTGCATGTCAGAGCAAATGAGAATCATGAGGTCAAAGGAACTGCCTGAAGAGCTCAGAGGCAGAATTGTGGCAAGGCACAGATCTGGCCAAGGTTACAAAAAAATTCCTGCTGCACTTAAGGTTCCTAAGAGCACAGTGGCCTCCATAATCCTTAAATGGAAGATGTTTGGGACGACCAGAACCCTTCCTAGAGCTGGCCGTCCGGCCAAACTGAGCTATCGGGGGAGAAGAGCCTTGGTGAGAGAGGTAAAGAAGAACCCAAAGATCACTGTGGCTGAGCTCCAGAGATGCAGTCGGGAGATGGGAGAAAGTTGTAGAAAGTCAACCATCACTGCAGCCCTCCACCAGTCGGGGCTTTATGGCAGAGTGGCCCGACGGAAGCCTCTCCTCAGTGCAAGACACATGAAAGCCCGCATGGAGTTTGCTAAAGTTGGTGAGAAATAAGATTCTCTGGTCTGATGAGACCAAGATAGAACTTTTTGGCCTTAATTCTAAGCGGTATGTGTGGAGAAAACCAAGCACTGCTCATCACCTGTCCAATACAGTCCCAACAGTGAAGCATTGTGGTGGCAGCATCATGCTGTGGGGGTGTTTTTCAGCTGCAGGGACAGGACGACTGGTTGCAATCGAGGGAAAGATGAATGCGGCCAAGTACAGGGATATCCTGGGCGAAAACCTTCTCCAGAGTGCTCAGGACCTCAGACTGGGCCGAAGGTTTACCTTCCAACAAAACAATGACCCTAAGCACACAGCTAAAATAACGAAGGAGTGGCTTCACAACAACTCCGTAACTGTTCTTGAATGGCCCAGCCAGAGCCCTGACTTAAACCCAATTGAGCATCTCTGGAGAGACCTAAAAATGTTTTACCATCCAACCTGACAGAACTGGAGAGGATCTGCAAGGAGGAATGGCAGAGGATCCCCAAATCCAGGTGGGAAAACTTTGTTGCATCTTTCCCAAAAAGACTCATGGCTGTATTAGATCAAAAGGGTGCTTCTACTAAATACTGAGCAAAGGGTCTGAATACTTAGCACCATGTGATATTTCAGTTTTTCTTTTTTAATAAATCTGCAAAAATGTCAACAATTCTGTATTTTTCTGTCAATATGGGGTGCTGTGTGTACATTAATGAGGGAAAAAAAATGAACTTAAATGATTTTAGCAAATGGCTGCAATGTAACAAAGAGTGAAAAATTTAAGGGGGTCTGAATACTTTCCGTACCCACTGTAAGTGTAATACATCATAAAATTGTATTAAAATAAAAAAAAAATCTGTAAATATCTACTATTTGTATATACTCACAATAACGACAAAATGTCATGCTTTTGTAAAATAAAGCAATCAGGATGCGCATTCATGTATTTTTACATTTTTTTGTCTGTAGGGTAATGAGGAGGGCATGGTTTACTTCAGACATAGCAATTGAGCTCAGAGTGGGCAAGAGCGAAGCGTTGAGGCCACAGTGACACCTTGTGGTGTGCCTGAAATACAAGAAGTGTACCCTACTGACGCTGATACTGGATATGATCTCAACTTTTTTTTAAATCACTGTCTTAGTACATTAAGCCACATTAGGGGCCATTCACAGAGAACGCATCTTTGCATCTAAAAACGAGTCGCAGTGCTCAGGAATGTTTTTTAAAAAAGCACAGCGTAGAACGTGAGGGTCTCGAGATGCACTTTTGAGGCGTGATGCAATAACGACAATAACGGAAATAACAGAAATAGGCAAACAGCAGAATTGATAGATACGAGTTAATGAGCGCCTCCTCCGCCATGTTGCTGTCAAATAAAACAGTTGTCATGCCAACTTGCTACTGTAAACAGAAGCCCACCTCCGAGTTCTTCTGATTGGTCCACTGTTTTTGAACTGACAATGATGAGCGACGCTGCGTGTAAAAGTTAAAATCCTTGACACGGTGTCTTGAAAACGCGGCGCTCATGTGCGAGGCACTGCAAAAGATGTGAGACGCAAGCGTAACGGTCATGCACGTCTGTCAAGCGTGTGTTTACATAGATAAACAATGGGAAAATAGCGCATTGGAATAGAAAAACGCGTTGTGTGAACGTGTTATTAAATGCTTTTTTGCACATAGTACATTTTATTATTATGATGTTTAGTGAATTTGGTCTGTTAATATCACTGTCTTAGTACATTAAGCCACGTTAAGCGTTAGAATGTCAACCATGAGGAGAGATGCGATGTGACAAAATGTTCTACTGTAACTGATGTCTCGTTCTATTATGGATCTTTGAAATATGCGTAGTATTTTAAGCGTTTGTCACATGTTGTGTATGCAAAAGTACGAAATATGAATGTGATGTGAATTTGTGGTCTTGTTTCAAATGCATTGATCAATATGCTTGCATCAACTTCACTGTAGCCTATATGTGCGCTGCTTCGATCCTTTACGTGTTCTGACCGGTGCCCGAATCTCAATCAAACACAAGCCCAATTCATTCAAATGATTAATAACATGAAATAACAAGCGCTTCCATTTCAGAGTCCCTGTTATCAGATCTGTTGAAGATGTTGCTGTTCATGTTTGCCAGCGCAGGACATTTTACAAATCCAGACCAGATGATGTTCTACGGCCATGTCCGGAATAAAGAGTGGCCTATCCATGTACAGTTAGGGTGATATTACTTAACCCGTGATAAAAGATTCTGGCCATACTACCTATCCAAATCATTCATCCCAGTATCAACGTCAGTAGGCTACACTTCTTGTATTTCGGGCACACCACAAGGTGTCACTGTGGCCTCAACGCTTCGCTCTCGCCTACTCTGAGCTCGATTGCTATGTCTGAGCTAAACCACGCCCTCCTCATTACCCTATGGACAAAGAAATGTAAAAATACATAAATGTAAAAATGAAGAAATGTAGAAATAAAGAAATGTAGAAATGAATAAATGTGGAAATGTACAAATATGGAAATAAATACATAAATAAATGTGGAAATAAATAAAAATCGAAAAGGAAAAATAAATGTGGAAAAAATAAATGTATACATAAAGGAAATAAATTTATATATACATATATATATATATATATATATATATATATATATATATATATATATATATTTACTTTTGCTTTTTTACATTTCTTTGTATATTTATTTATGTATTTATTTATTTTTAATTTTGGCAGACTTGGGATTCCATACATTTTTACTGCATCTCTGTGGCAGAATTACAGTGTCACATACTGGTCTGGCATGTATACAACATCGTTTTGAGCCGGTTTCAGTGGTTTCGTGTGAGCGCAGATATTTCTTGAGACAACACCGTGTTTACGTAATTTTTTTCTTAGAACGAGGGGGAAAAAAAAGATTAGATAGGGAAAGCTCTTGTTTCATGTGGATGTGGGCTGAATCTGTTCGAAAAATCCATACAAAAAATATCCATACAATTTCACACCTACTCCATTATATAAAGGTGGATGTAATTGGTAGTATTAGACTGACTGACTGATAAATTTTGCTTTTAATTCAAAAATTATATACTGAAATTCAAAAATTATATACCTGAGATTAGGCCGTTTGTCTCCACTCTTAAACAGTTGTGGCTCGGATTTTGAGGTCTTCTCAAACCTACAGAACAATGAAAAACAAAATAACCTAAAATTAGGCTTTATTTAACCATGTCTTTTGATCTCACATCATCTCATTAATAGTATCCTGCTGAGCAAACTCTAAGTCACCATGTAATGAAGGGGTGCCAAACTCAGTTCCTAGAGGGCCACTGTCCAACCAGCTCCAAAACACCAATATGAATTGATTCTAACTAAAGCTACTAAGTTATTCAGTCAAGAGCAGTAAGTGATTTTCTCTTTGTCTTTTCTTGTTAAGTGCAGTGAGGAATGCGAGGATCTGTATATTGGGGAAACAAAACAGCCACTTTATCGACGCATGGCTCAGCATAGATGAGCTAGATCTTTGGGGCAGGACTCAGCAGTTTACATGCACCTACAACAAAAGAAACAGCTTTCATGACCATGAAGTGAGGATTCTGGACAGAGAAGACAGGTGGTTTGAACAAGACATAAAGGAGGTGATTCATGTGAAGGTGGAGCGTCCCTCATTGAATAGAGGAGGGGGTTTGAGACATCATATGTCCCACGTCTATAATGCCGTCTTAGAAACGATGCCACAGCGCTGTATGGACAGGTCAGATTGTTCCACCTCGGGAGGAGGAGGAGTACCACCATAAGTGGTGAAGAATACCATGGGTGCTTCTAAATATCCCTCCTCACTTGGTTGTACTCTGAAATATTTTTCGAGTCCCAAAATGCATCTGAGTCCGTGACAAGTTCAAGTCCATTAAAAATGGACTCAAGTCTGAGCTCGAGTACCCCAACCCTAAAACCTTCCCTATGTTATAATACAAAAATCTAATACTATAAGCACATCTTTTATAGAAATGTTATTCTGAATACCCAAGATTACGCCGTGTGTTTCCTCTCCGAAACTTTTCTGGTGAATCCATAGATCTGTCACTCTTCACAGACACACAGCTGGACATTGGATCTGAGCTCTTCTGCTGGACTGAACTGCAACAGAGAACACATTCAGTTTAATCCTTTAGATTTGCTCATTCTTTATGACAGGAACCATTGTAGCAACTCATAACGTAATAAAGCATCAGCGTGCAAGTGCCGAATTCAGTTCTCTTTTGTGTCTTATTGCTCTTTAACAATTTAAAATCACTTGAATGTTTAAACTGACAAAAATTAAAAACATGCATATGATAGATTTTCATGAAGATGCGGTACTGACACAATCGGGCCAGTGATATTTCCATCATCTGTCCAGAGCGAATTTCACAGACAGCGCTGGACTCGTTTGTACTCTGAAATATTTTTTGGGTCCCAAACACTCGAGTCCGAGTAAAGTCTGAGTAAAAATGCATCTGAATCCATGACAAGTGCAAGTCCATTAAAAACTGGACTTGAGTCCGAGCTCGAGTACCCTAGCTCTAAAACCTTCCTTATATTATAATACAAAAACCTAATACTATAAGCACATCTTTTATATAAGTGTTATTCTGAGTACCTGAGATCAGGCTGTTTGCCTCCACTCCCAAACTTTTCTGGTGAATCCATAGATCTGTCACTCTTCATAGACACACAGCTGGATTTTGGGTTTGGGCTCTTTACCTCAAACCTAAAGAATGATGAAAAACAAAATAACCAAAAATTAGACTTGTTTTTACCATGTTTTTTGGTCTCACATCATCTCATTAATAGTATCCTGCTGAGCAAACTATAAGTCACCATGTAATGCAGGGGTGTCAAACTCAGTTCCTGGAGGGCCACTGTCCTGCAGAGTTTACCACCAACCCAGATGTTTATAATATTCCATGTAGAGTTTGACACCCTTGAAAGTTATGGCCGACTTGACTTCTGTATTGTGACATTTCTGAGTGAAACAGCTTTTCTATTGTGAAAAACTATAGAGCGGGACTTGACTGTATCCATCAATATAAATTGAACCAGTAACCAGATGTAACCATCTGAAAAGACAAATCAGTTATCTCTACATTTTTGTCTGTGCATTTTGTTTGGGTTTTATATGACAGGTGGTTGGTTATGGGCCTTGGTCAGGGTAGATGCCATATTGAATGTTATGCAGATGAAAACGAGGTGGTGAGGGACAGACATAGAATCCTTACAATGGCATGCAGTGTGTATAAATTTATAGATCAAAATACTTTTAACTGTTTTATGGAGTTTTTGGAAAGATGTTTTGTCAGCTGAGTCATTTTTTATGCATTTATCGTTAACATGCTACATTATTGGCAGTTTATTGTATGGATCTATGTTTTCAAACAAATAAATATTTTGTTAAAGCTCTTCCCTACCTGCCTGTATATACAATCCACACCTGCATAAACCATATTTCCATGCATGTACGTAAATTTACTAAATATTTTAAAATAAATTTTTTTATAAAAATATAATATAAAAATATTTTAAATAAAAGTAAATGAAATAAATATTGTTTTTCACAGTGTGAACATGGACTCCAGGCTCAACATTATGTTTACGAACCCCACCACAAAAAAAAAAAACATTGTTTTGTCATTTGGATGTCAACTACTGCTTCCAAGAAGTTAGAAACTTTTTTTTTCTAGGTAGGTCTATACTAATGAAATAATACAGACATTTAATAAAGTAATCAAATATAAAAATAAAACACTGCATGTTCTACACTGGGAACATTTAATATGAATTGATTCTTATTAAAGCTACTAGGTTATTCAGTCAAGAGCAGTAAGTGATTTTCAATAAAGGTCATAATTATAAAACTTACTTATGATTATTTTTTGCAACTCAAAACACATTTCCTGTAAACTTTTATGTAGGCCAATACTATTTTTTATACTAAACAAGTAGAACTCAAATACTGTTCATTTAATTGGACATTTAATCATAACAGGTCAACATAGTATTCAACAAAAATAAATTACTGAAGTACTTAAAAATGTAACAAATTAAATCATTTTATTCGCAAATTTCTCATGGTTACGTCCGAGCTGTAGGCAAAAGTTCGGTTTGAAATTTCTGCCCTTACAGCCAATTGGCAGAAACAAACTAGATGTTTCAGTTCATACCTCATGTTTTCTGTGGTTTGCACAAAAAGAAAGTCTCATCAAAAAAATTATATAGCATCATCTAAAAATAATTTGATCATTCTCGGATTTGAAATACATGGTGAGACTTGTGTCTTTAGCTACAATGACATTCTAGACTGTAAAGTTTCCTTCTGACAAATGTGCCAAATTCTGCAACACAGATTCCCAATAGTGTACACTCCAGAGAGTTCGGTTGTTTAGCAAAAGTACAGCAAAACCGATTGTTGGCGAGTGTGATGGCATTGGCTTTATGGCGTGTTCAAAACATATAAATCATTGTGGTTCAACCAATAGTAGGATGTTGGGACAGGCCAATGGGGGTCAAGGTTTAGCTTCAGCAGTTACAGTGTTTTCAAATCATTTCAGGAAGAATGTATTTAAAATGCACATGAACATCAGCACAACTCATAATTATGAGTTTAGGTAACTCTGGATTTCCTTAAGAGTTTCCGAGTTAAGTACGTGACGGTGAGATTTCATGTCAGAGGCAATGGATGCAGAGTCTGCCCTAGTGAACAAAACCTACCAAAATGTATTTAAAATTAGCCTACATTCATGTCACACTAACTAAAAACCCATTAATAAACAGTAGTCAGCATTTGAAGTGGATCAAAAAAGTTAATCAGAGTTGTCCTTAGAAGAAGGTTTTAGGACAACTTTGATGAAGGGTTTTGATTCACTTCAAATGTTGACTATTTACAGACATACTGACATAACTATGTTAATGAAACTTTATTTGCAGTTCTTCTTTATTGCACAATGCATATTTCTAAATATTAAGCCTAAAATGTGTTTAATATCACTATTAGTAAGGATAATATGATCACTGTATAATTTGAATGCAAGATATATACACTTGTACTAAAGTATACTTGCAATAGTTCCACTTTAGCACAATCAAATATACTTAAGTATATCTTTAGTTGGACCTCAACACAAAAATACTTGTTCCAGTTTAGCAGACTTTAATTATACCAATTTAGTATACTAAAAGTACAATTGCAGGGTATTTATATTAAGTACATGCAAATGTAAATGCAATTGTAGTACACTTAGCATAAAATACATGTATTTCAAATAGATTTTAGTATATTTATTTTTCACTAGGGTGCAACTGGCAGGATCTGAACTGAACTATGTTTTGGTTCAAATCATTATACAGCTATGCTGTATATTAATAACAATTTAAACATAAAAATCAAATACCATAAGCATAACTTATATAAAATAATATACCTGAGATCAGGCTGTGTCTCTTCACTCTGTGGTGGCTCAGAGCTGGACTCTGGTTTTGATCTCTTCTGCTGGACTGGACTGGTTGTAAAACTAAGTAAAATAAAAAAAAAAAACATACAAAATTATATATGCTGTGCACTTTTACTGGACACCTCAGTCTTAGGAAAGACAAGGGAGTGTTGTAAAACTTTTGCTTTAATGTGCCCCTATTATGCTATTTTAAAGGTTCCTCATTTTATTTGGAGGTCTCCTACAACAGGCCTGCATGCATCAAACTTTTTTTTTCTCATAATATAGATTGAACATCACCACATTTGTCAAAGATAATAAAATTACTCATCCGATGATTCAGTCTCTCTAAACCCCTCCTTTCCACGAAGGACTTCTCACTTTAACATTTGTAACTCAGTGGTGAGGTGTACTGTCTCAAACTTTGATTACAATTATTCCCACAAATTGATCACAATTATTCCCTACAAATTATTCTTGCAATGAAATCTACTATGCATCCCTAAATCTGGATAAATTAGTGTCAAGTGCAAAGAATGCTGTTCTTACAAACTTCTCCTTAGTCCCGGGATAAGTTGTAACAGTACAAAAGAGTACAGAATAGTTTTCAAACTTTTTCAACATAGTTTTATGTCATTCCCCTTTCCTACCCCACTCCCACTTTAATTTAAAATTGTTACTATTAGGAAAGGATTAGCACGCTTTACTACGAGACATAGAGGCGCCAGTGTGATCACTTAAAATAACTCCTAAACAACTTGAAATACTCTGTTATACAGATAAGAGTAATACATCATGAAATTGTATTAAAATAAAAAAATCTGTAAATATCTACTATTTGTGTATACTCACAATAACAACAAAATGTCATGCTTTTGTAAAATAAAGCAATCAGGATGCGCTCTTTTCTAAATACATTTTATATATTTATACATTTAGTCATTTCGATTTGTATTTATTTCCACATTTATTTATTTATGTATTTATTTCCACATTTATTCATTTCGAAATTTCTTTATTTTTACATTCATGTATTTTTACATTTCTTTGTCTGTAGGGCATGGCTTACTTCAAACATAGCAATTGAGCTCAGAGTTGGCGAGAGCGAAGCGTTGAGGCCACAGTGACACCTTGTGATGTGCCTGAAATACAAGAAGTGTAGCCTACCGACGCTGATACTGGATATGATCTGGATATGTCTTAGTACATTAAGCCACATTAGGGGCCATTCACACAGAACGCATCTTTGCATCTAAAAACACGAGTCGCAGCGCTCAAGAATGTTTTTTAAAAAAGCACAGCGTAGAACGTGAGGGTCTCGAGATGCACTTTTGAGGAGTGAGGACAATAACGACAATAACGGAAATAACAGAAATAGGCGAACAGCAGAATTGATAGATACGAGTTTTGACATGGGAAAAAAATAAAATAAAATAATAATAAGCGCCTCCTCCACCATGTTGCTGTCAAATAAAACAGTTGTCATGCCAACTTGCTACTGTAAACAGAAGCCCGCCTCCGAGTTCTTCTGATTGGTCCACTGTTTTTGAACTGACATTGATGAGCGGTGCTGCATGTAAAAGTTAAAATCCTTGACACGGTGTCTAGAAAACGCGGCGCTCATGTGCGAGGCACTGCAAAAGATGTGAGACGCGAGCGTAACGGTCATGCACGTCTGTCAAGCGTGTTTACATAGATAAACAATGGGAAAGTAGCGCATTGGAATAGAAAACGCGTTGTGTGAACGTGTTATTAAATGCTTTTTTGCACATAGTATACTTTATTATTATGATGTTTAGTGAGTTTGGTCTGTTAATATCACTGTCTTAGTACATTAAGCCACGTTAAGCGTTTTTCACTTTAAGCGTTAGAATGTCAACCACGAGGAGAGACGCAATGTGACAAAATGTTCTACTGTAACCGATGTCTCGTTCTATTTTGGATCTTTGAAATATGTGTAGTATTTTAAGCGTTTGTCACATGTTGTGTATGCAAAAGTAGGAAATATGAATGTGATGTGAATTTGTGTTTTTTGGTCTCACATCATCTCATTAATAGTATTCTGCTAAGCAAACTCTAAGTCACCATGTAATGCAGGGGTGTCAAACTCGGTTCCTGGAGGGTCACTGTCCAACCAGCTCCAAAACACCAATATGAATTGATTCTTATTAAAAGCTACTAAGTTATTCAGTCAAGAGCAGTAAGTGATTTTCTCTTTGTCTTTTCTTGTTAAGTGCAGTGAGGAATGCGAGGATCTGTATATTGGGGAAACAAAATAGCCACTTTATCGACGCATGGCTCAGCATAGATGAGCTAGATCTTTGGGGCAGGACTCAGCAGTTTACATGAACCTACAACAAAAGAAACCGCTTTCATGACCATGAGGTGAGGATTCTGGACAGAGAAGACAGGTGGTTTGAACAAGACATAAAGGAGGTGATTCATGTGAAGGTGGAGTGTCCCTCATTGAATAGAGGAGGGGGTTTCAAACATCATATGTCCCACGTATATAATGCTGTCTTAGAAACGATGTCACGGCACTGTATGGACAGGTCAGAGTGCTCCACCTCAGGAGGAGGAGGGGTACCACCATAAGTGGTGAGGAATACCATGGGTGCTTCTAAATATCCCTCCTCATTTCCTTGCTTCTCCGAAACCGGGCCAGTGACATCTCCATCATCTGTCCCGAGTGAATTTTACAGACAGTCCTGGACTCGGTTGTCCTCTGAAATATTTTTCGAGTCCCAAAATGCATTGACAAGTTCAAGTCCATTAAAAATTGGACTCAAGTCTGAGCTTGAGTACCCCAACACTAAAACCTTCCCTATGTTCTAACACAAAAATCTAATACTATTAGCACATCTTTTATAGAAATATTATTCTGATTACCCAAGATTACGCCGTGCGTTTCCTCTCCGAAACTTTTCTGGCGAATCCATAGATCTGTCACTCTTCATAGACACACAGCTGGACACTGGATCTGAGCTCTTCTGCTGGACTGAACTGTAACAGAGAACACATTCAGTTTAATCCTTTAGATTTGTTCATTCTTTATGACAAGAACCATTGTAGCAACTCATAACGTAATAAAGCATCAGCGTGCAAGTACCGAATTCAGTTCTCTTTCGTGTCTTATTGCTCTTTAAAACTTTAAAATCACTTGAATGTTTAAACTGACAAAAATTAAAAACATGCATATGATAGGTTTTCATGAAGATGCGGTACTGACACAATCGGGCCAGTGATATTTCCATCATCTGTCCCGAGCAAATTTCACAGACAGCGCTGGACTCGGTTGTACTCTGAAATATTTTTTGAGTCCCAAAGTCTCGAGTCCAAGTCGAGTCTGAGTAAAAATGCATCTGAATCCATGACAAGTGCAAGTCCATTAAAAATTGGACTTGAGTCTGAGCTTGAGCACCCCAGCTCTAAAACCTTCCTTATATTCTAAAACAAAAATCTTATACTATAAGCACATCTTTTATCTAAGTGTTATTCTGAGTACCCGAGATCAGGCTGTTTGTCTCCACTCGCAAACTTTTCTGGCGTATCCATAGACCAGTTACTCTTCATAGACACACAGCTGGACTCTGGGTTTGGGCTCTTCTGTTGGACTGAACTGTAACAGAGAACACATTTAGTTTAATCCTTTAGATTAATGTGTTCATTCTTTATGATAGGAACCACTGTAGCAACTCATAATGTAATAAAGCATCAGTATGCAAGTACCAAATTCAATTCTCTTTCGCATCTTATTGAGCTTTAACAATTTAACCTTTGTGCATCCTTATGGACATTTTTGTCTTTTTCAGTTTTGTTTTTTTTATCTTGTTGCTTGTGTTAATGCCAACTGCATACATTTTGGCACAGGTGTGTATTTTTATTGGAATTTTACGATTTCACCCCCACTTCCTTAATTTTTTATTTTTTTATTTTGCACTAGGTACATAAAATAGTTCCTCTCAGCACCTTTTGGACAAAACTGTCCTCATTGAAACTGCAATTTTTAATCCCAGCTCCATTTAATTAAATGATGCAATCTTTGTTAATAGGCTTTCATTCTGTTAGCAAGGCTTCAAAATTTTAATTTTTACTATTTTTTACCAGATGGTGTCATTTGCACAGATATGGCCTATAAAGCAAATGCTTGCTTTATTCCTGTTTTCTGCTTATGCATATTATAGAGCCAATTGCATATATTATCCAGTTATAATTGTGTGGGTGTGTTGGTGTGGATGTCAGAGTGATTTGTATGTGTGTAATAAAAAAAATTGTGTGTGTGCTTGTAAAATTTGAGACAGAAATACTCTACTGCAAATCACAAATGCAACCGGTGTGTTCACCAGTGGAGTTTTGCTGGCATCTAATAGGGAAAGTTTGGCACTGCGCCCAAACAAATTTTTACTGAAAGCTTTTTTTTTTTTTGAGATATCAACCTCAAATTTTAAACACAACTTGTTTAGATTTATGGCTTTATTTTTCTGGCAGTTTTAGAGTTAAAAATGTTTATATAAAATATATTTTTATATAACAATGTCCATAAATCATTTTTTTATAAACTTAAACATCTATAACTTTTTTTTGGTTTCATTTTTTTATTTCGACATTAATCTGCCAAGGGTCTTCTTAAAATTGAGACCAAACTTAAGTCAGTGCTCCCAAGAATCAAATTTTTATGACATTTTTTGACATGGACAATTTTGTCCACTATCCACCTATGTGTAACTTTTTTTTAAAATTGATGCACAAGGGTTAAAATTACTTAAACCTTTAAACTGACAAGAATTAAAAACACACGCATATGATAGATTTTCATGAAGATGCGGTACTGACACAATCAGGCCAGTGACATTTCCATCATCTGTCCCGAGCGAATTTCACAGACAGCGCTGGACTCTGTTGTACTCTGAAATATTTTTTGAGTCCCAAAGTCTCGAGTCCAAGTTAAATCTGAGTAAAAATGCATCTGAATCCATGACAAGTGCAAGTCCATTAAAAATTGGACTCGAGGCTGAGTTCGAGCACCCAAACTCTAAAACCTTCTTTATATTCTAAAACAAACATCTAATACTATAAACACATCTTTTATATAATTGTTATTCTGAGTACCTGAGATCAGGCTGTTTGTCTTCACTCCTAAACTTTTCTGGCGTATCCATACACCAGTTACTCTTCATAGACACTGGGTTTGGGCTCTTCTGTTGGACTGAACTGTAACAGAGAACACATTTAGTTTAATCCTTTAGATTAATGTGTTCATTCTTTATGATAGGAACCACTGTAGCAACTCATAAATATAATAAAGCATCAGAATGCAAATACCGAATTCAGTTCTCTTTCACATCTTATTGAGCTTTAACAATTTAACCTTTGTGTATCCTTATGGACATATTTGTCTTTTTCAGTTTTTTTTTTTTTTTTTTTTTTTAAATCTTGTTGCTTGTGTTAATGCCAACTGCATACATTCTGCCACAGGTGTATGTTTTTATTGGAATTTTACGATTTCACCCCCACTTCCTTAATTTTTTTTATTTTTTATTTTGCACTAGGTATATAAAATAGTTCCTCTCAGCACCTTTTGGACAAAACTGTCCTCATTGAAACCCATTAAAACTGCAATTTTTAATCCCAGCGCCATTTAACTAAATTATGCAATCTTTGTTAATAGGCTTTCATTCTGTTGGCAAGGATTCAAAATTTTAATTTTTACTTTTTTTTTTACCAGATGGTGTCATTTGCTCAGGTATGGCACTTGGGTAAATTTGGTTTTATATTCGCACATTCGGACTTCCGCATACGCTACAATAACTTTGTACACTACATTGGACATTCAGTGGACGTTCGCAAATAAGTACGCCATTAAAATAATACTTGCCCATTTTGATCGATTGTGAAAAATGTTGTAGGGTTACAATAGTTGGTTGTAAATATCATTAGAATTTGCAAACATTAACTTTATTACACATTATTAGAACGTTCTTAAATGCGGAAGTCCGAATGTGCGAATATAAAACCAACTTTACCCAAGTAGGTATGGCCTATAAAGCAAATTTTACTGCCCTCACTATGTGTAGGCAGACATAGCTATGCAGCAAGCTTAACACTCCTCCAAAAAAGACTTGAGACAGAACTCAATCCAAGTGCAATTTAATGGAAGCGGTGTAAAACTGCAAAAGACAACAATAGAAGTATAGATAAGCATAAGCAACTTCTAATAATAAATATCACAGCATACATACCAATAGCATAAACAACATTACAGGGCACACAGCTTACATTTCCCTTGGTATGCAAATGTTCACACAAGCTTCAAAATACATCATTGAAAGATTCTTGACAATAAATACCCAAATTACAACATGAATCCAACAAACTAAGGAGTACTTGATAGTCTTGTATATACACATGTACACTCATCTAACGTCTCCAAATACAACACCATGATCTAACAAAACACCAAAAAACGTTCATTTTAAAAAACACTTACAGATAATGCCTTTAGAGTAAATGAAGTGTGGATGGAGATTGAAAGTGCAGACAGACGATACCAAACATCTCACACAAAATGGCTGAACAGCACATGCTCCGCATAAATATAGGCATATCACCACTAGGGGTCGCTAAATTGCGAAGCTGGAGCTGAGAACAGCATACAAACACTCGCTTTATTCCCATTTTCTGCTTATGCATATTATAGAGCCAATTGGATATATTATCCAGTTATAATTGTGTGGGTGTGTTGGTGTGGATGTCAGAGTGTGGTTTGTATGCGTGTAATAGAAAAATTGGGTGTGTGCTTGTAATATTTGATACAGAAAAACTCTACTGCAAATCACAAATGCAACCGGTGTGTTCACCAGTGGAGTTTTGCTGGCATCTAATAGGGAAAGCTTGGCACTGCGCCCAAACAAATTTTTACTGAAAGCTCTTTGGAAGATGAAACAATCAAGGGAAAAGGTTTGGTCCACAAAAACCATGTGGTTATCCTGTACGTGGCTGGAGTATCTGAGAAGTTCAGAAGAATTTTCTCCAAGCAACATTCCTGTGTATTTTAAACCAAGGACTACATTGAGACAACGTTTGGTTCATCCAATGGACCGGATTCCTAAACATCAGAGGAGTAATATTGTGTATGAAGTGGGGTACAGTGAGGAATGCGAGGATCTGTATATTGGGGAAACAAAACAGCCACTTTATCGATGCATGGCTCAGCATAGATGAGCTAGATCTTTGGGGCAGGACTCAGCAGTTTACATGAACCTACAACAAAAGAAACCGCTTTCATGACCATGAGGTGAGGATTCTGGACAGAGAAGACAGGTGGTTTGAACAAGACATAAAGGAGGTGATTCATGTGAAGGTGGAGCGTCCCTCATTGAATAGAGGAGGGGGTTTGAGACATCATATGTCCCACGTATATAATGCTGTCTTAGAAACGATGCCACGACGCTGTATGGACAGGTCAGATTGTTCCACCTCGGGAGGAGGTGGGGTACCACCATAAGTGGTGAAGAATACCATCTACACTGGCAAGCATACTATGTGGTTAACTTAAGTCATGTGACTTGTACTTGCGTGCTGATCACGTGACTGTAGTAGGTGTATATTTGCCAGAGTTACTTCCTGTGTTTTTACAACAGAGCACGGTGTTTGGATGAACACCGCAAAGTCTTGTCAACTTGTTTTTATGTAGTCCAGTGACTTTTAAAAAAAAGTTTGTTTGAAACCGGGTCAGTGACATCTGTCCTGAGCGAATTTCACAGACAGTGCTGGACTCGTTTGCACTCAGAAATATTTTTCGAGTCCCAAAAGCTTGAGTCCGCGTAAAAATCCATCCAAGTCTGTGACAAGTGCAAGTCCATTAAAAATTGTACTCGAGTCAGAGCTTGAGTACCCCAACTCTAAAATATTTACACAGGTTACACTTACATTACCTAAATTACATAAATTACATAAATTTCATATTGTTTTTAATACTATCTATTCAGTGTGTCATCAAAAGGTGTGTATGACACAGGGCCTCATTTATAAAATGTTGCGTAGAAACTGTTGTACATTTATTCTAAGATCATTTCTTAAATGTGTGTACGTGTGATTTTGAAAAAAGAACGTACGCACAAAAAAAAGTGCGTACGCCTCTCTTTCACATGTGAAATCTATAAATCTCAAATGATCTTGAAATTGTGCGCAGCTGAATGGTTTCAGATCTCCACCTTGTAAACGCTCCCTAATTAATATCATTAGCATACAAAAGAGCACCATTAAACATCCAAATTCTTTACTTGAGAATGGCGAGTGGCAAGAAAAAGAAATTGGGGGTCCTGAGGTGGAGGTTCGTGCGGGGACACTTTTTGGGAGCTTCTCTGGGATCTCTGGGAATTTAACTTTAATGCTGTGTACTTATGCTAACAGGGTTTTGAAAAACCATGCAGGCTATATTTTTTATTTTGAACAAGTAGCATAGGGTATTCTTTGAATTTATTAATTTGTAAAGTTCTTTTTTCATGCTATTTTAAAATGTCTGCTGCATGATTAAGGCTAAATATCAGTCAAAACTGTGTTGAGAAAAACACCCAGAAACTGCTGGTTTACTTTTATTTGTGTACACTCATAATAATAAAATAACAAAATACTGTGCTTTAATTTTTGTGTAGAACAGAGTTTGCTGCCAATACAGTAAATGTTCTCACTGTACCATATGACTGAATCTATAACTGATCTTTACAGATGAAGGATGAATTACAATACAATACACACACACACACATGTTGGTATATGTGGTTTACGGGGACTCTCCATAGGCATATTTATTTTTATACTGTACAAACTATATATTCTATCTCCTACACAAACCTACTCATCACAGAAAACGTTCTGCATTTTTACATTTTATAAAAATATAATTTCAAATGATTTATAAGCTGTTTTCCTCATGGGGACCAAAAAAAAAAGAAAAAAAAATGTCCAAACAAGGTCTAAAATTACTGGTATTACCATCATTGTTAGGACATTTGGTTCACAATACAGTGTTTACCAGATACAGTGTTTACCAGAACCACACACACACACACACTTTAAAAATTGTGGTCATCATCTAAGATAAATTGCTTATAATTCATTACATTTGATTATCCATATCAGAAATTGCAAATAATTTCTATAGAAACTATGCCTATAGAACCAGTATCTATGGAAATCTATAGATGTACCAAATGATTCATGGATTAACCATTAAGTTTAGTTGGATTAAATAATAGACAAATGTATTAAACTGAATGAAAAGAAATGCAAATGAAAAGCAGTTACTGTAAATGAAACATTTATATAGATAAAACACTTATTTTGCGTAGTAAAAAGGATACTTCGTGATTTTGTGTTTTGTACTACAATTGAAAATATGCTGAAAAGTTTGAAAAAATGCTGAAAAGTTTGAAAAAATGCTGAAAAGTTTGAAAAAAAATGCACTTTTGATGGTCTGTTGTGATATTAGTACTAAGGGTTTTGAAAATTTACCAGTTGCTTGTAAAAATTGCACTAAAGCATTTTTAAAAAAAAATAAATAAAAAAAAAACTGTAACTGCACTTAATATAATAGGCTATTGTATGAGAAATTTATTACATTATGAACACACTGTAGCGACTTATAATGCAATCACAATTCATAAGGTAATACCAGCACATAATGTATAGGTGAAACAACTATACATTTGCATTGCAATTACAATTATGGCATTGCATAGGTTGTAATTTCGCATTAAAGGTGCAAAAGTTCTGATTTTATTCATCTTTCTTTCTTACTTCACAAAACCAAACTGTTTTAACAAGGGTGTGTATAATTTTTATAAACACTGTACATGATTATAAGTTGTACTGTATTTTTCAACATGCCCTCTGATGTACATTCAGATTTAGTTTTTCTGTAATTTGCATTCAAGTAAAGAAATGTTTGCTTAACTTGTGCTCCATGCTGCCGCTGGTTGAAGCAGATAATCACACACACACACCCTTCATTGCTATATTGATACTGTGAGGTTTCTTTGTTTTTGTTTTTTAGTTACTGCATTTGTACACAGTGTTGGTATTTAACACTGTTTGTCATTTAATAGTATGTATACCTTGTGTATATGGAAAGTAGTTGTAGTAATAACAATAATAGTCAGTAATCTGGTGGATTTTGTTGGCAGGTTAAGACTGGATTTAGATTTTTAAAAGGTAGGCTACTATAAAGGAATACCAATGCTTTATGCTTAATAAAAAAAACTATAAAAACAAATAAAAATAATGACATGAAAATTTAAATCTGTTGCATTTCACAGGTAGTTTAAGAATGGATTTAGATTTTTAAAAATGTAATTTAAGGAAATACTAATATTGTTTTATGTTTTTACATTTTAAAAAAAAATTGTAAACTGTTTCTGTGATCAGAAGGGGGGGAAAAATCTGTGATCTTTTTCTGTGATGTAATACAATATTTAACAATATAACGTAATACAATATTGTTTGTTGAAAGTACCTGCATCCTGGAGAACAATCTCCATCTCTGGATCCCTGTGAATCAGCCATGATGAAGCTGCAGGAGAATCTGATGAGTTTGATCTCCTCCACTGACTCTGAATGAAAAAAAACATTAAGACACAAAATTACATGAGTAAATTAATTAAACAACCTTCATAAATTAGCTGAACATGTCTCGAGTGTGGGAGAACTCAAGCTCAGTCATACACGTTTACACATATGCTGTGATTCTTCAGAAGTTTAACAGACATCACCAAACACAAAAGAAACCTTGAAGTGAAAGAAAAAGAATCTCCTCCAGAGATTGTTATTAATATAAGGAAGTCACCACATATGAACACTCACCTCGATCAAACTTTTACAAGAGCTCTAATCCTCCAGCTTCAAAATCATAAAGATATATGGAAATTCCTGCATAAACTCTGATGCTCTGTTTTCTGTATTGTATTCCTATTTCATCTGCTTAAAATGGTGACAGGAGAACTCAAATTACTTTCACTTTCAATTTGTGTAAGAGAGAAAGAGAGAGAGAGAGAACTCTGGTGAAAGATAAAACAGTCTGATCCAAACAGACCCAGAAGCTCATCACCAATAACATGTAAGTATTAGCGAATCAATTTGAATATTATAACGTAAGACAGTATAACAGTAAATAAGCATGTGTCACTGTAGTGTGTACGTCGCCCTCTGCTGACAGAAAACAAGCGAACAACAATAATCATGTTTGTTCTGCAGAACTGGGCAGAGCTGCACGTGTCGCTCCACATGATATGAAATGTGTTCGTAATCGGTGTAGGATAGAGTACAGATGATCAGTGCAGTTTCACAAAGCCTTCATTATAATACACAGAAGAAAAAAAAACATTGGATTGTATCTCGCAATGTCCCTGAAATTATTGTTTTGCTAAATTAAACTGGCCTTTAGGCTAATGCACAAACAACCCCACAACATTTAAACAAAAAATGTATTGGTTGATTTTCCACAGCAGGAGGGTCAGGTCAGAATTATGAATTAAATGATGAAATGTGATTAGGTCTATTTCATATCACCATAGTATGAGAAAGGAAATGAAAAATAGGCCTGTATCAGTCTTGTTTTAATTTAAATAACATGGCAAGACACACTTATTTTACAGAAGTTTTTATAAGCCATGTCAGGTACAGTTGTATGATAACTAAATAACACTGCAACAGACTAATAGACTGTCTGCCTTGTCAAGTTTTATAAACATGCTGTTCCGCGTTATTTTAAAGTAAAGAAATAGAGATGACTCTGACAGGCGCTTCAAACAGTGAGATTGCATACAATAAGCTAGAGATGCATTAATGGATCAAAAACGAGTGTTTGTTTTTGCTTTGTAAGAGTTTCTGCATCGCACAAGTTCTCTTTAACATCTTTGTCTTCGACACAATCGCGATTCATCCACACTGAGTGTAACCATTCTTTACAGCTCTTTAACCGATCAAACGGCTTATAAAAAAACGCAGCAAAATAAGTCTCAAAAATGATCAAAGATGCAACAGCATGTTCGTATGCGATGCAGAGAACAAAATGCGAATGGCTGTGCATTTATTTGTGTATTAAATAATAGCAAATACCATGTGTATATTGTGTTGCATGTAATAGTAATTTGCAGCATGCATTTGTTCAAGCTTTTTTTATGCTTTTAATGAGAGTGAAATAAAACTGTCTGAATCAGAAGCAGTTCCTGTGCTGTCAGTCTCCCTTCTTCCCCTCCACTCTGCAGCTTAACCACGCCCACTTCTGTAGCATTTTTCAAAACTGTGGTGAAAACTGACTGCTGCTGAAACAGGCGGTTTCCTTTAAAAGGGAGTCAAGAGAACAAACATTTTATTCTTTGTCCCACTCAAATGAGCCAAGATCATAGAGTAATATGATATTCTCAGATCAAGTGTCCTAATAAGTCATAATAATGTCAGACTGAGTACTAACCTATTTTAGGTCTATCTTTCTTGTGTTGCATTAGTCTCTTTTACTGGAGTAATATTTTATTAGTGTTTCTCTATTTAACTTATTCATTAATGAACTGTACTAGCACATTTTGTGCACAAAAAGGATTCTTGTCACTTCATAAAATTAATGAACCACTGTAGTCATGTTAACTATTTTAACAATGTCTTAAGTACCTTTCTGCACCTTGACAGTGGTAATTAAATTGCTGTCTATGTACAAGTCATATACCTCTCGAATATCATCAAAATATCTTGATTTGTGTTCTGAACGAAGGTTTTATGGGTGTGGAATGTGTGAGTAATTAATGACAGAACTTTTGGAACTAACCCTTTAAAGTCAAGTCACCTTTATTTATATAGCGCTTTTTACAATGCAGATTGTGTCAAAGGCAGCACCTTTACAGTGATAACTGGTATATATAATTTTGGCTGCACAGCAGCTCTTAAAGAAAGTGGTGTCAGTATCCATCTTAAGTAAATTCAGTATTGATTCATTCCGATGTAAGAAACAATAGTTATTAATTTAGTTAATTTATCTATATCAGCACTGGAGTAAACAGTGATGTCATCATCCAGCTCAGTTCAGTTCGCATTCAATGGTGTCAATGCAGGCAGATCAAAACACTGTTGAATATCAAATGTCAAGTGTCCCCAACTAAGCAAGCCAAAGGTGCAATATGTAAGATTTTTGCAGTAAAATATCAAAAAAACCACTAGGCCAGTGTTATATATTTTGTTCACTTGAGTACTTACAATATCCCAAATCGCCTGTCTATTGTGTCATACCCGCGTTACCCTCCGGTTTTATTTTGTTAAAACCATGGAAACACCAAAGACGCTTTAATATATTACATGTTTTAATAGACAAGGGAACAACTGTTTGGTTAAGTTTATAGACAGAAAACTTACTGTTGTTATATAGCTCAACACATTTAGTCTTATTGTTTAAATCAAATTTTCCATGCTTTACCATGCCTCAGAGAAAAACTCTATTTTGTGAAGTAGCTAACATATCATAATTAGATGCAGTTTTATTTTTAGTAACAGGAATACAGAATTTTCTCCATCATACAATATGTTTAAAAATTAATTGCATGCCATTTATCAATACAAGCCATCCAGCATTTAATATGATACTCTAAAATCGATCTATCTTACTGCAGTGTGCAACAAGTGTCTCACAGCAGCCGCCGAGCAAACGCACAGAGTAACGTTATAACAACATTTTCAACACACTCAAATGTATCTAATATGATAAACAGAGCTGCATTACCTCATACTCATGACTGGAAAGCGAAAGCGGCACTGGCGACATAAAAGTTCCTCTGCTCGTGAGGCGCGTGTTGCGCAATCGCTCCAGCGGCCTCGTTCAGCTCCACAACACTCGGTCCTGCTCTGCTTCATACTACAGTAACGTTAATAATCACATCCATGAACATCCGAATCCTATCCTGATTGTTTCCACCAAGATTCCGTGCTCAAACTTGCCGTCATCAAGTTACGCCTTTGTTTTGAATAGGCCTCTAGCGATCTCTAGCGGACATAAATCCTACATATTGCACCTTTAAGCAGACCTGCTTTCAAATATTTCGCCTCTTCTTCTCTTCCCTCAATTTCCATTTTACCCAGACCAGGGGACTCTAATCTTCTTTAATGTAGGAGCTACTTTTTAAAAACTGAAAGTGGCCAAGAGCTGCTCATGTTATACAATACTTGAATCTCTCATAATGTATCATGATTCTATATTATCACCTATCCAAACTGTTTTACACCTGAAAGTTTTTGTAGGCCTAAAGACGTCACCCTTTAATGTCACCCTGAACAGAATCAGAGAATTCAGTTTAAAGAAAATAGCAGGCTAGTATATTATACTGTAAAATCGCATAGCCTAACTATAGTTGATTTTATAGTACATCATAACTAGAGATGAAATGGTATGAAAATGTAATTTCATTTCATTATTACAGTGACCGAAATTATCACAATTTCATGGTATCATCAAAACATACTGCTACTACACAGCGAAATCAATCCACCATTTTATCATGTCGAAAACGAAAATGAAAATGTAAAACAACTCTCAATTGTTGGCGCTTATTTTGCATATCGAGACAGGATGTTTGCTAAGAAATCATCCTTTATGAAAGGTGACACATTTCACAAAGTCACTCACTTAGACGGCATTAAAAGCATCATTTATCACTAAACTACGCTCCACTAATTCATTTGCCTTTTCTACAGTACTCAAAAAACATTACTAGTTCATTGTAGAGACCACAGAATCAAAATCTGTTGCTAAACAGCAGTAATACCAAAGACTACAGATACAGAGATTATACTGAAAGGGACTTTGACTCCTCTATCCTCATGGAGGACGCAACTTTCACTTCATGACGCAGCATTGAAAAGCTCCGAAAGCTTTTGGGAAAAATGGAAAACGGAGTGCCGCTCAAAAGACAACACTAGACTATATCTATTTTTAGTAAAGAAAAACAATGGATAGAAAAGTTTGAAAACACACCTGCACACTTTCTCTCTCACACAGCCAAACGAAGACGGAGGAATCGAAGGAAATTTATGCTCCTGATCACTCGAGCCTCCAAGTAGGGTCAAGTAAGGATGGCTGTCTGCAGCCTGCGGTGAACGTCTAACCCCGCCCACATCATTTTACTGACTCTTTGAATCTCGTTCATCACGAACGAATCTTTTTCAAGTCATTTCGTTCATTTCAGCAGAATATAATTAAAATGTTACTTGATAATAGCCAAATTCCCCAAGACATCAACTTACGCGACGTTTATCACATTTAGAATAAGAAAATAAACCGCGATGCCAGGCCAGATAATGAGACACATAAGCGATTAATTCATTGCTTTACTGGGTTTGTCAGTTCAGCTTAGAGAAGAGTCTGGCTGCAGACCATGGGCGAGTGGAGCTCCAATCTTGAACAGGAAATACGTCACCACACTTGAATATTGCAACACTGGCAGACTGACGCTGCGGCTAGCATAAGCGTAAATCCATGTTTTGATGGCTTGCGTTAAAATAATGTAGTGAGGCAAAATCTCACAATAAAAAATAAAAAATACTAAAAATAAAATTACTACTTATCAGATTGTGTTTTACTAACGTCTACACCTACCCCATCCCTAAACCTACCCTTACAATAATGCAAATACAGTAATTAAATAACGCAATATTGATTTGTTTTTTATTAACGTCGACGTCACTTTCCCGCCGAAACGCGCTCAGCTGGACTGAGTGGTAAAAGAATCTGCTGCATGACTGGATCTAATAGGGGAAACTGCGAAAACGCGAGTAAAACAAACGATTACTCTAAAGGTTTGGCTCGAAAGTGTTTCTTACAACTTGTCAAATAAACCTAATCCATGGACATTGACATGCAGCCAGGAATCGTGTTTTACTGTGCCTGATTTCGACGCCGGGGAAATACATAAAGCAAATCTGCCTATGAATATTTTATATAACTACAATATGTTTCAATCCGAGTAATCACTTTTATCAATGTTATATCGTCATATTGTCCAGTCCTAAAACTTGTTTAGTTTTTGTCAGTGTTTATTTAAAAACACCCAATTATGCAGAATATAAAATGGTAAATATTTCATTGATGATTTGTCAACACAATATATAACAATACAATATATACGGTATTATTTTACCTCAAAATCCAACATTTTGACACAAAATGATAACTGCAAATCCATGTTTCTCTGCCTGGAGTCCAGTTGTTTCTGTGAATCGCAATCCATTTGCTTCTTTTTTCTGTAGCTTACGGCACTCTTTAAATATATACCTCAGATTTTGTGTCAAAGCTATTTGTACAGTCAATCGCAAAGCTCATTCCCATTTTGGATGTGTTTTGTGTGTTTTTCGCTGCATTCACGCTGAAAACAAATGCTGCCACACTGTCTTTGTGCCACTCAGTGGGCATGACCGCAGTCGTACCGGTCGACGGTGACGTCACGTGCATACCCTCTATTTTCGTCTTCCGGGTTTAAAATCTACACCGTGTCCGTGGCGGTGCACTCTTAATACTTAGATGACGCGTCGGTGTCTCATAATTATTAATGAGACTGAGTTTTCTTATCCTATCTTAATTATTCAGGACACAATGTGGTTCTTTCAAATGACAGACATGTCAAACTGTTAGATCACGCAGTAGATGAGAGAAGCGTTCATGGGTCGCAAGTGTTTGTTTTCGTGGTATAAAAGTTTGGGTGTGTTGCATGGCTTTCCCCACAATGCTGACAGGGCAAGACTGACTTTGGGCAGTTGGTTGGCCATCAGCTGCCGACACATCGAAACTATGTAGCAAGCATTTTTCTTGAGAGAGCTACGAGAACTGGAGAAAGGCGGACTTCGGCCTGTTCATCCTCTGACAGGCGCTTCAAACAGTGAGATCCCAGTAAGTGAGAGATGCATTAATGGGTCAAAAACGAGTGTTTGTTTTTGCTTTTTAAGAGTTTCTGCGTAGCATAAGTTTGAGTCAAACAGTGAGATCACATACAGTAAGTGACAGATGCATTAATGGATCAAAATGAGTGTTTGTTTTTGCTTTGTAAGAGTTTCTGCGTCGCACAAGTTCTCTTCAATATCTGTCTCCGACACACGCGATTCACCCACACTGTGAGTGTAACGGGTCTTTACGGCTCTTTAACCGATCAAACGGCTTATAAAAACTCTGCAAAATAAATCTCAAAAGTATCAAAAATGCACAGCTTGTTCGTATTCGATGCAGAGAACAAAATGCGAATGGCTGTGCATTTATTTCTGTATTAATTATAGCAAATACCATGTGTATATTGTGTTGCTTCATGTGCATGTAATAGCAATTTGCAGCGTGTATTTGTGGTACGATTTTTTTCGATGCTTTTAATGAGAGCGAAATAAAACAGTCTGAATCAAGGCCCGTTCACACCGCCAGCGACATGCAGCGGCAAAGCGACAGGATCCCATTCATTTCAATGGAGCGCTGGCGACTTCCAGCTACAAGAGTGACAGAATGTAGGCTTGTCGAGCGACGGGAGACGCGACAAAAGTTCAGATATTTAAACTTTATGCAAATCAGGAGCGAATTTCGCGAGCGATAGGAGTGAAGGTAGGAGTGAAGTAGGAGTGAAGGCTCTCTGGAGCTCACGTCACCGTCTCAAGTGCAGGCAAGACAGACATAGTTCCGGAGCAATTTCACTGTTTTACATGATTTGACTGTACATACATGGATATAATAAAATGATGCATGGAAAAGAAACTGTGGGCAGTGTTGTGAGTTTGATTCATACATTTTGTATTGTTAATTATGATGCTGTGAGCAGTTTAGCACTGCTGCAGTTCATATTACAGTTTCCCCTGCATTGTGTCTATTATTAGTAATATGCAGTTCATATTACAGTTTCCCCTGCATTGTGTCTATTATTAGTAATATGCAGTTCATATTACAGTTTCCCCTGCATTGTGTCTATTATTATTATTTGTCAAATTCGAATGACGTTTTAATATTTTTTGACAGTATGAGTTTAATTTGTTAATAGATCGATAGTTAATGATTTAATGCACTGAGCTCTGCAGTTACAACACTCTACAACAGCAGAATGTTTCTTTTAAGCCTAATTCCTAGTCAAATTAGAATGATTTCTTAGTTGTATATATCATTTGTGATTGCATTTTCTATAGATATGGCCAGACGTGCAGTCTACCAATAACATTAGAGCGACAGCACTAGGAACGCTCACAAGCGACTTCACAGTACAGAGACTAGCGACGTGCAGCGAAAAAGTCGCTGGCGGTGTGAACGGGCTTCAGAAGCTGTTGCTGTGTTGTCAGTCTCCCCTCATCTCCCTTCACTTCGCAGCTTAATCACGCCCACTTCTGTAGCATTTTTCAAAACTGTTGTGAGAATTGACTGTTGCTGAAACAGGGGGTTTCATGACGAACACCGGACGCGAAACTCATCGCCGTGCCACGTCTTTAAAATTCGAACGCATTGTTTTCTTCTATGAGTCTACGCACACCGGCGGCGACATTCGGCGCCTGTCCACGGCGCCCAGCTATGGCTCAGGAAGTTGTTCAAAACCCTGCCGCGCCACAGAGCGCCATTTACATTGATTTACGTTAAATTTATATTATATTTCTCTCAAATCGTCGTGAATGTACATATTGACTTCACCATGTGCTGCAAGATACGTTTTACATTCTTAGTTTAACAGCTTGCTGCTATCAAACGTACTGCTGCACTGAACAGTTTCAGATTGGATAACCCAATCTTTTCTTACTCTTAATGTGAGTAAAACTGTGGGAATGTATTTTTCTAATAAAAAAACTGATAAGCATCAACCAGATATTAGGAGAAGCAATACATATTGTTGAGCATTTTAAATATTTGGGTATGATTGTACATTTGAATTTAAATTTTAAGAAACATTCTGGCTGTTGTTAAATTATTTATGCACAGAATGATTCTTCCTCACTTACTGTGTTACGAGCTGGTCTCAGACAAGTGTAAAAACTTCAAAACCATTGTATGGCCTATTCTGTATAAACAAGCAGTGAAAGTTTTAGATTAAAAAAAATGAGTTATCATCATTGCATTATTATCAAAAATGATACATTATTGACGTTTGACTGTTTTTTTATTTTTTGCTGATATGTGTTTGATGTATAAATTAATTCATGACCTTGTGCCACCACCTCTTAAACAATGTGTGACTTTCTGTAAAGACAATTCTAGGAAAACCAGAGCATCTGTTAGAGGCGACTGTCAGCTTTCTCATTTAGAGCAGCAGAAAAATGGAGTTCGGTGCCTGTTCATGTTAGAGAATGTACAACATTAAGTACTTTTAAAACTGCACTTAAAATATGGCTTAAGAAAAAATCAATCATGTGATCATTAATTTGAATTTAATTTTTTTTTAAGTCTGCAGCCAGCCCATTAGTTTACCTCACCCCCCGATCTGAGTCATTCATCCCAACATGAGATATATCTATGGTGACTCCCAATCCCAGTGTCACCCTGAGAACCCCTATTTGTTGTATGTAGGTTTCTGATTGAAAGAGTTTTTAAGCGTAATGGTAGGTTTTGAGTGTTTCAGGCATAAGGGTCGGTTTTGAGTGTGTTTCAGGTAGCTTTCAGTGCAGTCTGTCAAAAAAGACAAATAGCTAATAAGTAAATGAATGAGTTGGGTGTGACGGTTAAGTTTTCTCGATGTTCAAAATTAATAAGGATAAGTGCGATTTTTTTTTTTTCCCTCAAACCAATTTACCAGAAATCCAGCTAATTTCATTTGTTAAGGTTACAGTGACGGGTAGGTTTAGGGATCAGTGTTTGGTGCAGGGAATAGGCTATAATACTCTGATTGACTTGACCAATAAAATCGGCTGCAGGGTGGCATGGGCCTGGCTTCTGAAGTCACACTTGGATGTGGGCCGGATTGGACGTCCACCGCAGAGTGCAGTGAGCCCCTTCTCTCATCAGCTGCGCTCGATGGATCTGCCCTCATGTTGTTGAAGTTTGGTTATTGAAGAAATTCATAAATAATAATAATAATAATAAAAGTTTTTTTTTTTAGCTTGTTTGCTGCACACCCTGTCACATAGCAGCTTTTAGACATTGTTCTGTTTTTTTGTTATCAGAAATGACAAGTAGGCAGCTTCATACAATAAAAAGTCAATAGCCTTAACAAATACCCACACTTGCGGTCTTTGCACTTGACTACTTGTCTACTTTCATTTCACATTTCCTGTATTTCTAAGTGTTCAAGTAGACTTGAAGACGGGAACGATTACATGATGGGACACACTTATAGTGTTGTAAAAAAAATGCAAGCGCTTACAGAGCTTTTTTTTTTTTTTAATTATTATTTTCAGTACTTTGCATTTTAAAATACACTTCTAAATGTCTGTTCAGTGGTCGCTGTGTAACTAACAGAAGACAGAATTTAAAATTGTGGTGCTTCTTTGAGTGATAAAAAGCAGTTGCGAATGATGTACAAAATACACATAGCCCACTCATCTTTGCATCAATAAAATGTGCAACACTTTATATTTTACTACCAAATTATATGTAATATATAATTAATTTAACTTACAGTCGTATGTTTTCCTTGACATCTCGCTATTTTTGGGGCATGTGAGTTGCCGAACATAATGCATGATGGGATACGCTTAGCCTCGAATACTGCTCAGAATCGGTATTCTAGGTAGTGTGGGTTTAGTGTGCATTAAGGGCGCTGCACTTGGGCATTTTTAAGACATGGGACAGTCTTGCGCACTTACTTCCTGTCGCGTGCACAAGCTCTCAAGTGGCCAAGACCGCAAGTGTGGGTATTTAGACAAGGCTAATGGAGACGTTTGGATTGTTTTTCCCCGCGGTGGGCATGGTTTTCAGATTGTGATGTGTGTCGCTCTGTCTCTATAACTTTTTCCAAATTGTGTTTAGAGGATAAAGGAAGGAAATCAGTACTCTGATTGGCTTGATCGTTTTTTATAGGCATATGCGATAGAAAATGTGTTCATAGGACGGAGTACATGTCCTTTAAATCTACACTGTGTTCCAGCTTATTATGCAAGAGACATATCAGTAGGATTTCAGTACAGTTGTCACAAATCAAGCCTCTGTGGCTCCCTCCAATCGCCGCCAGAGGTCACCATCACCCGAGTACTGATTTTCTCATGAAAGAAAGGCAGAGATAGTTATATGGAAGTAACACTGCATCCACTCTTCTATTCTCACCACGGACGCCACTTTCACTACATGATGCAACATCAAAAACCTTTGAATGCTTCTGAAAAACAGAAAATGTTGCGCTGCTCAAAATACAACAATACTTTACTTTAAACTAGACTGTATTATCTAATTTTAGTAAATTAAAAATGGGATAGAAAAGTTTGAAAACACACCTGCACACACTGTCTCTCACAGCCACGGTCCACTTGCCCCACCACACTCACGCATGCGCACAGACAGAGAGAGAGAAAACAGGTCAAAGTACACCTGGCTGCAGCCTGCAGAACTGGGCGGGGCTGCACGTGTCACTCCATCTCATACCTACTCTGATTGGCTTGATCGTCTTTCATAGGCATGTGACATATCAGTGGTATTTCAGTACAATAAACATTCAGATTTTAGTTTTTTAAAGAAAGTGTTTGTTTGTTTTATTTCTCGTATCTTTAGATAACTGGTATCAGTCTCAGGCAGGTTTTTTAAATAGTTTGTCAGGTCTTCTTAGGTAAAAGGAAAACCTACTTAAAGAGCTTGTTCCACATTAATAAGCAAGTCACAGTTCTCATGCAATATGGGGAGGAAGAAAAATCAAGATAAAAAAAATTAAATGGTGCAATGTTATGCAAAAGGCATGAAAACAACTATTATTTTGCAAAAACTGAATGGAGATTATTGAACTATCATAAAATTTCTGAGTGAATGAGGGCACAGAGGAACTCAGTCGGATAAAGGCTTATTATGGAAAGTTTCTGTCAAAAAGTGAATTGTATTAAAAGGGCAGCTATGAAAAAGCCACTGTTGAGCAGCAAACACTCAAAGTGAAAATGAAAGTTCCTACAAGACTGCGACATCAGCAAGGGGCTATTGGGAGATATGATCTCTGTGGGTGTCAAAATGACTTCTGCAGGGTATGTGGAGTTTATAACTGACTATTTTCTGCTATGGTATAAAAAGAAGGATACTACCATCTGAAAAAAAAAAGAAAAAAAAACTGTTTAAAAATGTATTTCTAAACCCACTGTAAACAATTATGTTTGTGAGCTTTGGTTAGAGATGGCTGCAGAGGTGAACTTAATGCACAATTGCACAATTGTCAGCCTGCATGGAGACATTCTTGAAACTCCAGAGACACCAGCAGCTTCAAATACTTGTTTGCTGCTCAACAGTGGCTTTTTATAGCTGTCCTTTTAATTTTTTTTTTTTTTTTTTTGACAGAAACTTTCCTTAATAAGCCTTTATCTGACCAAGTTCTCCTGTGCTGTATATTACTCACAAATCAATAATCTCCATTCAGTTTTCACACAATATTAGTTATATACACAATATAGATATAGCATGAGAACCGTGCCATGACCTGGCAAACTATTTAACAAACCTGTCTGAGACTGATACCAGTTATTTAAAAAGATATGGAGAAATAAAACAAACACTTTCTTTGAAAAACTAAAATCTGAATGTTTATTTTACTGTCTATCCTACTGATATGTTTAATAATTTGGAACCAAGTGCATATTTTAATGATTCAAAATCAGCTCCCCATTCCACTCCTGCAAGGCCCCTTATAATGTTTATCACTTTTTTACATTTATCCTCCACATTTCTAATGTGTGTTCTCCATGTTAATCACAAATCAAACCACTGCCCTAAAAAATTAAAACTTTCAACTTTTTCCAAATTATTTCCATATAACTGTCTGCTTTGAATAGATCTTCCTTTCAGAAAGCCCATAATCCAGTTAAAAACTTTCCCTCCTATTCCCATCTTGTGAAGTTTAATCATTAACCCATAGCCCATAAAGTTTAATTATTAGTTCTCTCCATAACATATTATATGCCTTCTACACTCAAAAAATACTGCCACCATAGACTCTTTATGTACTTGGGCTTTCCTTCCTTTATCCTCTAAACACAACTCTGCATCCATTGTGTCCCTTCCTCTCCTAAATCCACTTTGAGATTTTGTTATCATGCCTCTTTTCTCCAAGAAATACATTAACCTCTCATTGACAATTTTTTCCATATGTTTACACATATGCGAAGTCAACGCTATAGGCATGTAGCTTGATGGCTTACTTTCCTGGTTTATCTGAATAATTATCGCTCTCATCTTCCAGCTCTCAGGGAGCTCTCTTTCTAACTTTCGTTCGGTATCTCACAATGGAAATGCCTCAGGCGTGACTGATCGTGGAAGCACCAATGACACCACGTCTGCCAACCACGGCAGACCAATTGCTGCAGCGATCAGGGAGTCCTGCTTCCCTGTATATAAACTGCAGCTACCTGCTGTTTAGTCATTCTCGCTCTCTTCCCCGTGGAAGGTTTTCAGAAGCTGTCCTCAGCAGACTTTGGGAATTATTCGCTTAACAGTTTTCAGATGGCGCCACAAGGTAATGTCCCAAATTCAGTACATTCTTGACATTTGTTGAGTGACTTTGTCACTTAAGAGTGCGATAACTAATGTCTCAAAGAGAGTTTTCTGCTCCTAAGTTTTCTATTTATTTTCCAATTTTTGGGAACTCACCACGCACCAAACAGAAGGAAAAAGAGCTCTCTAATCACAGCACAGCTCCGCACTAGTTGTCATGTTGTGGTGAACTTACCGTATGAAGAGAGTGCAGGCTCCATCATGGCCACTGTGAAAGAGCCGGAGAGCCCTGGAGAAAAAGGTCATCCTCCTTGTCGTATCGTGAGTATTGCTGAGAGGCCCAGGAGAGGAAAGAAAGGATCCAGGTAAAACAGAGCATTAGATCTTGCCTCGAGGCATAACATAGTCTCACATCAGACTTACACGAGATGTCGGCTTTTGGCTTTATCTGCCATCAGCACTCACAAACAATTCCTTGAATAGCAGATCTTCCCACTAAACTCATCATACCACTTAATGGGGGTAGTTTAACACACGGCTACCACAAAGCATCATCATTCTATCAACTTCATATACAGTATCTCACAAAAGTGAGTACACCCCTCACATTTCAGCAACCATTTTAGTATATCTTCTCAAGGAACAATACTATAGAAATGAAAGTTGGATATATTTTAGAGTAGTCAATGTGCTGCTTGTATAGCAGTATAGATTTACTGTCCTCTGAAAATAAATTAACATTCAGCCATTATTGTCAAAAGAGCTGGCAACAAAAGTGAGTACACCCTAAGTGATAACATTTGCATGTTGTTTAACCATGCAAAGCCACATGTCCTATTCATCATGTTCATGTTTTTGTCTGCTTGACAGGACCATACAAATGTGTGGATCTTGTATTAGAGCAGTTAAAATTTGGTGCTTTGAGTACAATTCTCTCATACTGACCACTAGATGTTCAACATGGCACCTCATGGCAAAGAACTCTCTAAGGATTTGAGAATTAGAATTGTTGCTCTCCACAAAGATGGCCTAGGCTATAAGAAGATCGGTAACACCATGAAACTGAGTTACAGTACATTGGCCAGGGTCATAGAGAGAGGTTTTCCAAGACGGGTTCCACTCGGAACAGGCCAAAAAAGTTGAATCAAAGAAGTTGAGTCCTCATGCAGTGTGTCAGGTGCAGAAGGTGGGTTCAAAAAACAGATGCATGAGTGCTGCCAGCATTGCTTTAGAGGTTGCAGAAGCGGAAGGTCAGCCTGTCAGTGCTCAGACCATATGCCGCACACTGCAACAAGTCGGTTTGCATGGCCGTCGTCCCAGAAGGAAACCTGTTCTGAAGCTGGCTCACAAGAAAGCCCACAAACAGTTTGCTGAAGACAAGCTGTCCAAGAGCATGAATTACTGGAACCATGTCCTGTGGTTTGATTAGACTAAGATAAACTTGTTTGGCTTAGATGGTGTCCAGCATGTGTGGCAACGCCATGGTGAGAAGTACCAAGAAAATTGTGTCTTGCCTTCAGAAACTGGAAATCAATATATACAATAATACCATTCACTGATGCTTCCTGTGATGAAAACCTCAAATGTTCATCATCACACTCCTCATCCGTGTGCTTGCGGAATGTGCATTTCTTCAAAAGATTCACACGGTCTCTGCATCTCCTGTTTGGGCGCTAAACATGTTCAGGCTAAGACCTGAGAAAAGAGACTCCGCGTGGCAGTAGTTGGTAAGTCGGACCCAAGCCTCTCTGCTCAACCCAGAGAAAAACTGATGGATTGTCCTCAGACCACTAGCTCGTGGGGAGAGATGATGGAGAGGGTGTCACCTGTCCTTCTCCCGCTGTTTAATGATCCGTTAGAGGAAGATGACGAGGTGTTGTTGACCATCCGGTGGGAACAAGTGAGTGTCCCGAACTGTGTGGTTGAATCGAAGAGGTTTTGGGACAAGCTTTTTTCCCACTGAGTCAAGTCACCTTTATTTATATAGTGTTTTTTACAATGCAGATTGTGTCAAAGCAGCTTTACAGTGATAACTGGCTAATAATTTTGGCTGCACAGCAGCTCTAGAAGAAAATGCTGTCATTGTCCAGCTTAAGTAAATTCAGTATTGATTCATTCCTTTGTAAAAATAAATAGTTATTAATTTAGTTAATTTATATATACAGTTTCTGGAGAAAACAGTGATGTCATCATCCAGCTCAGTTCAGTTTGCATACAATGGTGTCAATGCAGGCAGATCAAAAACAATGTTGAATATCAAGTGTTCCCAACTAAGCAAGCAAAAGGCAACAGCGGCAAGGAACCCAAACTCCAACAGGTGACAAAATGGAGAAAAAAACCTTGGGAGAAACCAGGCTCAGTCAGGGGACGAGTCCTCCTCTGGCTAACAACGAACAGTGCATGATTTTGGTTCAGGCAGCGTTACAATTCCACTAATGCCAACATAATTTTCGAGTCTATTCAAAAGAATGTTGTGGTCAATAGTGTCAAAAGCAGCACTAAGATCCAGTAACACGGATCCCGCGGAGCAGTTCAAAGTTGCAGACGGAGTATGGGCCTGGAGGTCATGGGAGAGAGATCGCTGTGGCTGGGTTTGTCAGGACTCTCTGACAAAAAGAGGGTGGAGTGTTTGGATGCCCCTATTGATCCAAAGGCCATGTTCGGCACAACGGTAACAGCTATGAGCCAGCAATGTGACCTGCAGAAAAAAGAGGGAGAGGCATTCAAGGTCTGTCTCCCCATAAAGCCAGCAGCTCAGCCTTATCACCCAAGCCAACTGAATTTCAGACTATCAGCCTTCCCGTCCCGCTCCACCACAACAGCCGGAAAACATGGCCCCGTGGTCAAAGCCCAGTTTTGTTAAACCGAAACAGTCTTTCAAGGCCGCAGCAGCGAAACACTGGTCGGCTGCCCCTCAGGGGAGCAAGAAGAGGCGGTTGACCTGAGAAACTGGTTTGGCATCAGGAAGGGTTTGGAGACAGAACTCAGGGTTTCTCTGTCCCATCTCTTCAGAATGATCCCTCTCTACCTCCCGCGAGGAAAAGGAGAAGGAATTTTAATGTGAAACGTATTCACATAGACAGTTCAAAGTCCAATGTGTATGGCAGGAATAAGGCCAATGTTCCTTAGGTGCCCCTCAAAGATTTGTCTCCCCCTCCACCTATGAAGTTTACTTTTATTTGTGAAGCGCTCGATCTCAAGCCTTTTAATGATTACAATAATTAACAATACAATAATTATAATGTTAGGATATACAGTAGAGCAGGGCAAATTTTAAGTGCAGTAAAGTTATTTTAGGTTCAACATTCGCTTATGGTGCGTGAGGGACCATCTGAAAATTCCACACACAGTGCAAAAACGATGTCCAATCATTCATTCAAATGAATTGTAAGTTTTAACATACAGAATAGCTGCAAGAGGACTTCAAGCGCCAAAGACGATACGGTAATATTGTTGTAATGTAATATGGGTAATTAGGTGCCTCTTTATGGAAATATTCTTAGTGGGCTATTAAAAGAGACAATGTTATCTCTTCATTTTATTTTGGACAGCAAAGCAATACATTCAGTCATGATGTTCAATCTCATTATGGTGTAAGAAAATGAATGTAGGCCAAACATTTAATGATCTTTAAGTATTTTGGAGATCACCGATTTCTTTAACTTTATCTGAACAACAGAATGAAAACTACTTTTCCAAACAATAATTTAAAAACATTTTCATTCTCAGAATTTCAGATTATTTATTTGAGCAATGATAGTGATTTGATGTTTGCGGCTTATAAACCATGGTTCATGGTTTATAAATCAAGGGAACGAATTAGTAAATCGTGCGCTTGTTTTAGTAAATCAAGGGAACGAAATAGTAAAACGTGCGCACGTTTTAGTAAATCGAGGGAACGAATTAATAAATCGTGCGCACGATTTAGCCTATTTTTTTCCTGCATGTCATGTACATAACCTTTATCTACTGTTCTTATAAAAACAAAATTTGAGCAAATCTGGTTCCTCAACAACGAATCTTTATTCAAATTCATATTTATTCTAAGTTTTTGCGCTCAGTCAGTTTCTTACTGTTATGATAAACTTTTGCCAAATGAAAATATTTACATGACTTTAAATTCATTTACAAAATATAGAGTAAAATACAAGTTATTTCTCAAGGCATAAAATGCTAGAATTGTCTGTTTTTACCAGAACATGACGCGATAACGGGACTAGCGGGCTTTGAACAGAGTGGCATGTGATAACTGTGAAATTGATCAACTGAACAGAAAATGTACGACATTCGTCGACGACGCTCCACAATTCACACTCTTTACAGCCTCGTCAGCGTCACTATTAACCACCATTTTCAGCTTGAACTGGTCAGAATCTCAGCACTGACTCTCCTGTCACCTCTTGCACTGCGTTCGAGGCGTGGCTACATGCATGGCTCCGCCCAGAACTGCTCTCATAAGCTCGTCATCTTTCAGTCATGTGTGCTCATAGTTTGTGTAGATCAGATGATGATGAACAAATTAATTATTTTATGTCTTTCAAAAAGCCATCAATAACGCACGGAAAAAGATTAGTTCACAAATCATATTTTGCTTTTAGGTCTCTGAGAAGGTGTTAGATTAAAATCTCAATCATAGGTAGAATATTTGTAGTCTGTCATCAGTTTAGAAACCTCAACCCCTGTGATGTGTGGCAGCAGCAGCGCAAGATCTCGGGAGAATGACCAAGCAGACACAGGTCAGGTGTGGTACAAAGCATTCTCAGATTTATTCAGGAAGAAGGGTCATATTTATAGACATAGGTCAAACAACAATCTCCAGGATGGCTTGAGCATCCAATCATACGACTTAAGAATCAAACCTTACCATGTATGGCATTTCAAGAAATATAATAACAAATAAGAAATGTATGTGCGTAAATGTGTGTGTCTTCAACTTTTGGTTGCGTGTGAGAGTGTCAGTGTGTCCAAGGACTACTACTTCTTGTTTTGTCTAGGTAGGTACATGATGTGCACAATGGAAAACTCCCAAGACACAAAGAAAGTCAAAAAGTGAAGCCCAAGAAATAAGAAATTATTTAACAATGGCCACTTTAAATCATTTATGATTTAGTGCTTCACTTTAAAGGAAATTGCTAAACGCTGTTTTTTCAAATAATAGCAAGCAAAATCTAAACACATAATCATAATCTAATACTGTGATTTATAGACTATTCCAAGACTTGTCTTAATCATTCCCTGTAAGGATTGTAATATGCATGGAGCCAAACATAAAAGCAGTAAAATCATCAGTACAACAGGAAACAACAAATTAAGGTACGTCGCCCAGTTAGAGAACCATTGTCTTATCCCTTTACCCCAGTCATAGCTTCAGGTGCATCAACAATTATGGTTTTCATGTGATTTATCAAGTCAAAAATATTGTTGTAATAATCTGGAATTGAAAAACAGCATGACAAATTCAACATTTTACAAACAGGTCTGATTGCTTTTTACATTGTTCATGTTGATTGTCTTGGCAGCATTGTAAGTTAAAGGGACAACGGATCAGACACTGTGTATGGCATGATAAATAAAACAGTCCTTGGTGTCCATGTTCTCCGCCATGGCAGCAGACAGAACACAGGCATTATTACCGGAGCATTTCCTCAAATGGGTGGTGTTGTCCAGCTTTGCCCTCTGGTGGCAATTAACAGAATCGTGGTCAAAGTTATTGTTACAAGTCCCATTCTGCAGTCTGTGCCACAAAGTTTTAGGGGATTTTTCTCCAACACTGCCTGTCACTGAACTGCTCTCTCCTCTGATCCTTCCGTGGTCTCCTTGACGTTGTTATGTTGGTCCAGATTAACTAATCAGATCGCATATGGACATAACGCTGCGTGTTCAGCTCCTTTCCACCCATATGTTTACTCTCCTCTTTAATCTGAATAGTCATCTAGGATCACCTCCATTTCACCTAAAGAAGAAACGCCAGCGCGGCCTTTGACCCATGGTGTCAGGAAAGGCCTACCCATCAGAATTTCAAAAAGAGACATTTTAGTAGTGGAGGATGGTGTCATTCGTATTTCAGCTAAAACAGCTGGCAATACAGTCATCCAATTTTTTGGATGCGGGCGACCAAGGATTGTACGGAATATTAAAATGCCAATCAATAGCTAAAGTTTTAGCCAATAATTGAGTTACCTTTGATGCAAAAGGTGTTCCATTATCACTTTCAATTACACTTGGTATCCCAAATCTGGGTATAATTTCTTTGCACAAAATCTTAACCACTGTTTTTGCATTCTCCCTCGCACATGGGAAAGCTTCTGGCCCCTTTGTGAATCTGTCAACAATCACAAGCAAATATTTACAATTTTGAACAGGTGGCATATGTGTATGAAATGTTGAAATGGAGCCTCTGAAAATGGTAAAGCTGAATGACTGGATGGATGGATGTTAGTTTTGCACAGATAAAGCACAAATCTAACACCAATTTTGTTGTCTTGTGTACATCTGCAATGCAATACAAAGCATTAATTGCCTGGGCTATCTTTACAGCACTTGTGTGTGAGAGACCATGATAGTGACGTATAAGCAAGACAAGTGCCAACTTTGGCAAGGCCACTTTCCCTTCAGAGTCTCTGATAATTCCGTTTGTCTGGCTGACAGCCTTTTGAGCCCCATTATTGTAAGTCAGCCTCTGTAGATTGGCTCTGTAGTATTTTCACATCAATATCAGGCAAATTAGTCATGTGTGCCATCATAGCAACTTCCCCAAATCGCATGTTTTTTTTTAGCAGCCTCTTTAGCAGCTGATTTGCCAATTGATTACCTCTTACTTCCTCTGAATCTCCTGCTACATGTCCCCTCACCTTGACTATGGCCAGTTTGCTCAGCAGCTGCACTGCATTAATTAAATCTCCTATCAAATCATAATGCGCTAATGGTTTTCCATTCATTGTCTTAAAATTTCTTTATTTCCATGTTTTGGCTTGTTGCGGTGAGACTTTGGTGTCAATGGCTTAACAAAAAGTCTTGTCATGCTTTTGACCCATCCTTCACCTAATCACAATTTTGATTTTCAATTTGCCACACCACACCAAAGGGGTCTCTTTATAATTCTTTAATTATAATTATTCAGCCAATTTTATTATTCATCAAGAGGAATAAGTGTCAACATATAGCAGTAATTAACTGTTCAGAGGCAGGAGGAAAAAAAACAAGAAAAAAGTAAAAGAATGTGAAGATTTAGATGGAAACTTTATATACAAAAATAAATAATAGAAAATATTTTACAGAAATAAATGTTCAGTGAAATGATGTGCATAATCTTCGTTGCCCCCTGCTGGTAGAAAAAATTACATCTGTCTCCTATATAGTCAGACTCTTTAATAAAACTTGTAAAAACTTTTCCCAACACTGTCTGTATTGCACAGTAAATCTGTCTATGGCTTGTTTTTTTCTCTTTGCTTTAATCGTATTTTGTATTTTGAGTGTTACATCATCTACATTATAATCAATATCTAACAAGCATTACTATAAAACATGAGCATTACTATAAAATTCAAGCACACGTCAGTGTGATCGCTGTGTGTCTCTGTGTCTTCATCTCTGTAGCGGCTCCTTATTCACCATCAGCTGATCCTGAGGAAACTGAACTGACGTCTAAATACTGAGAGTCCTACAACAAAACACACAGACAGTCACACATGAGTATGAGACATTACTGCTGTCACATCAGGAGATAATTTCAGAGAAAACACAGCAGAGATATTAGTATATTCATATTACAGCCAGAGATATGAATGAAAAATTGCTAATAGATTAATAACAGTAAATGATAAACAACTCTTAATCACACACAGAGACACTGTAAGAAATGAAAACACTCATATATTCATAGATCATATTCACATCACAGAATTAAACTCTTATTAAAACAGTTTACAGAGACTAAAGTGGAGCTGAATTATTATCTTATATTCTCCAGTTACACACATATGAGGCTGTTACGGAGTCAATTTAAAGGCTTTAAATTAAAATATACTCACAACAGTATAATCTCTCCAGTTTATAATGTGGATCATCCTTCTTAGCAGAGAGCAACTTCTTTCCTGATTTTCCTAGTTTATTCCCAGACAGATTCAGTTGTCTCAGATGTGAGGGGTTTGATCTCAGAGCTGAAGCCAGAGCAACACAACCTTTACCTGTCACGCCACAATCACACAACCTGTAGAGAACAATGACACAGTTTGAATTGTAGTTCCTCAGATCAGGAGAGGAGATATAATGACAAGCATTGCCACATACTGAAACTGTCATGTGCTTCAGGACTGAACAGACACACAGAGCTGAATGTGAGATATTGTTTCATAGTGATATAAGGACGGTTCTGATGGGAGAAACAGTCTCTTGCACCTCTAATACACTCCTACAGGAGGACATTTGTTTCACAGGATCCACATGTTTCCATTACATATCATTTATTAACTCTACTGATCAAATACATAATTGTGTCATGTTTGGTCTCATCTGGCAGCTTATAAACTGAATAGAAATGTGGTGAACTCAATAGAGATATTCACAGTCCTAATGTACAAAGTAAGAACTATTGCCTTCACATGCATTGAGATCATGTTCCTCCAGATCATCACCCATTTACCTCCTGACTACAGCTCTACACTGTATTTCACAGTTAAATTCATGCCATGCTTTATGACATCTATGAGAACACAATGAGCTCAGATGATTTCAGAACAAGAAGAAAATAAGATGGAAATAAAAAGAGAAGAGCAGGTGAAGGAGTATTAATCATCATTTGTGCTGAGATTTAGTGTGTTTAGTGAGCATTTATTTTACAAGTTGATTTTAGTTTTAGAATTTTCATTAAATGACACGTTTTACTGAGGACAAAGACGTGTGCATATCAGAGACATGATCTTACCTCAATATCTCCAGTTTACAGTGAGGATCCTCCAGTACATCAGACAGCAGTTTGACTCCCAAATTTCCTATTTTATTCCAAGACAGACTCAGTTCTCTCATGTGTGAGGGGTTTGATCTCAGAGCTGAAGTCAGAGCAGCACAACCTTCATCTGTGATGCCACAATCAGTCAACCTGTAGAGAACAATGACACTCTTCACTCAGATCAGATCAGTTTAGCAGTGAATCCATTGTTAAAGAGAAAGTACAAACTTAAAGCACAAATCAATATGTTTGAGAAATCACTGAGATCTAAAATGTCACAGAGCTGTAACAATACAAAACAATACTTTAGAAAGTTGGTGCAGAAAGATGAACGTGATGAACAGTGAGAATGAATCCAGCATGTTCTTCATTTCTCATGTGTTGAGCTCGAATCTGTTTAAAGTCAAGTGATTGAAACATTGATTGTGTGTAAAAAGTGTGTATTTCAGTGTGACTCTCAGTCCTGTGGTATCATGATACTGAAGAGCAGAGCCGATCAAAATACACAAGTTGTGTAGGGCGCCCGAACCACCAGGGGCCTCTTGCACATCACTATATAAAATAAACATGACGGTAATTTACCATAATGTAAATATTTCTTCACAACATGCAAATATATGTGTGCGGTATCTACTAAACATTTGTGGAGTCATGTGGAAATACTGAATAAATATAAATCATTATTAAAAGTAACTGTTTCAGACTCGGACGTCATGCAATGCGGCAGATAATAATAACGTGTCTTGACATGTCTATGGCTGCAAAACCAAACTATCCTTTTGGAACAAAAAAAAGTGCCAAGAACAAAGAAAGTATGAAAGTTTGTAACATTTTAATTTCTTATTTAGTCTTGAGAAAAAGCAATAAATTCATAAGCAAGTCATATACACATTAAAAATCAAGAAGTTTTTATGCATGGTTTAATGAGAAATAAACACTCCTGTTCAGTATTTACAAGCTGTCGTGTGATTCAGGTACTTTAAAAACAAAACCTATTAGTCTAAAATTAGCTCATTTGGAGAATTACTGATTTATTTTCATATGTTTAGAGACTTCTTCACTCTAAAAAAAACGCTGGGTTGTTTCAACCCAGATTTGGGTCAAAATGGACAAACCCAACTGTTCGGTTAAAAATTTTATTTAAAAAAAAAAAAAAAGTGACCCAGCAGTTGAATTTGTCCATATTTGACCCTAATTTGGGTTAAAACAGACATGCCTTTTTTATTTATCATACAGTGAGCTTGCGCCGTAATGAGCGGCAGCATGTCTGAGTAGCTCTGTTAGTTGGTGTGCGTTTTTCTGTTGTTTTGTGTTAAGTTTGTGTTATGAGTTATATGTTTTTATTATGAGTGAAGAGGCCGTCAGACTGGTGTATATGCAGAATGATCTGCTGGCCCTGAAAAACTCAAGATGTGGGGTTAAACATCTGATTCCTGCTGAGCTGCGTAAATCATACCGCAGTTGCAGAGTGGGAGCTAAGCTAGCACAAAAACGACACGCCAAGAAGTAGAGATATAAGCCGTTTCTGCCATCAGTACTTATGGGGAATGTTAATTCTTTGTCTAATAAGGTAGACGAGTTGGAGGCACTTGTCAGGAATCAGCGACAGTACCGTAAGTGCAGCCTTATGTGTTTTGTGGAGACTTGGCTAAACAACAAAACACCCGATTCATGTGTGGATATACCGGGCTTCTCTATGGTGCGGGCGGACAGGGATGCAAAGGTGAGCAGGAAGAGTAAAGGTGGGGGACTGATTTTGTTTGTGAAAAACAGATGGTGTAATCCTGGTCATTATCACAGTAAAGGAGAGCATCTGCAGTCAGGATATCGAGAGAGTTCTCACACATTGTCGCCATTGTTGTTTATATTCCACCACGTGCGGCGCCAGCAACAGCGTGTGATGTCATTCATGAAACTGTTGCGAAAATTCAGACTCAACATCCAGAGGCACTTATTGCAATAATGGGGGATTTTAATCATGTTACTCTCACCTCTCATCTGACTGGTTTTATACAGTATGTTGACTGTCCCACAAGGGAAAACAAAACATTAGATCTGTTTTAAGCAAATGTTCGGGAGGCATACAGTGCTACATCCCTGCCACCACTTGGAAAATCAGATCATAACCTGGTTTTCCTTCAACCCACATATAAACCTTGTGTAAGGAAACTGCTTGTCATAACTCATACTTTTAGGAAGTGCACATTGGAGGGCAGTGAGTCACTTAAGGACTGTTTTGAATGCACTGTATTGTTGGAGGCTGAGGAAAACAGTAGTGATATGGACATCAATGGGATGGTTGGCCGTGTTATTTATTACATTAATTTCTGCTTGGGCATTGTTATGCCAGTAAGGACTATACGCTGTTTTGCTAACTACAAACCTTGGATTACAGGTGACATTAAGGCACTGCTCAATCAGAAAAAGCAGGCATTTAAGGAAGGAGACCGGGATAAGATCAGATGTGTTCACCAGATGAAGAAGAGTCTAAGGCATTCAAAGTTGGACTATAAAAGGAAAGTGGAGAGGAGGTTGCAGCATAATAACATCAGAGAGGTGTGGAGAGGCATGAGGAGTATGACTGGTCATAAGAAGAAGAACTGCCAGATAATAGGGGGTTATTTGGATAGGGTCAATGAATTTAACCTGTTTCATAACAGGTTTGACAGAGAGGTTAGTGTTTGCCATTCCTCTACAGGATTTATTTCTCCACATTGTTGTCCCCCCTGTACTGCAGCTGTAAACCTGTCTGCTATTCCATCATCAGTGTTATCACCCTCTCATTCGCACTGCAAATCCACTACTACTACTAGTGTATGTGCAGAAACTTATAAATCTGCCTCTCCCTCCCTGACCTTTACAGTAGAAGAGGTGAAATCAGAGCTCAGAAGACTGCGTCCAGGAAAGGCAGCCAGCCCAGATGGTGTGAGCCCGAGATTGCTCAAGGAGTGTGCAGCCCAATTATCTGTACCTCTCCAGAGGATTTTCAATCTCAGCCTACAGGCGGGGAAAGTGCCGCTGCAGTAGAAAACTACACATCTTCTTCCAGTACCTAAGGCAAGGCACTTGAAGGAGATTAATGATTTTAGACCAGTTGCACTCACTTCGCACATTATGAAAACTATGGAGCGGCCTCTCCTCCGGCTTTTAAGACTAGTAATTGAACCTGCACAGGATCCCCTCCAGTTTGCTTATCAAGAACGTATTGGAGTGGATGATGCGGTCTTATACATGCTGCAGCGAGACTATTCTTATCTGGAGGAGCCTGGCTGTTAAATGAGGATGCTGTTTTTTTTACTTTTCTAGTGCATTTAATACCATCAGGCCAGCCATCCTGAAAGATAAACTTGAGTGCATGGGTATAGATCCTGTGATTACTACCTGGATAACTGATTATCTGACAGGACGACCTCAGTTTGTCAGGCTGGGGAACTGTGTATCCGAGACAATGGCAAGCAGTGTTGGGGCACCACAGGGGACTGTTTTAGCTCCGTTCTTGTTCACTCTATTTACATCGGACTTTCAATACAACTCTGAGCCCTGCCATATTCAGAAATATTCTGATGATACAACTATTGTGGCATGTATTAGGGATGGTCAGGAAGAGGAGTACAGGGACCTTGTCAGTGACTGGAGTGAAAAGAACTGCCTAGTTTTGAACATCTTAAAGACTAAGGAAATGGCGATGGATTTTTGCAGATCTAGGACACATCTGCATCCTGTTTGTATATAGGGGGAGGCCATTGAGGTGGTGCATAAGTATCTGGGTGAGCACCTGGATAATAAGTTGGACTGGTCCCTAAATACGGATGCCCTCTACAAAAAGGGGCAGAGCCGCCTTTTCTGCCCTTAGGAGGCTCAGGTCCTTTGATGTCTGCAATAGAATGCTGTGTATGTTCTATCAGTCAGCTGTGGCTAGTGTTTTATTTTATGCTGCAGTCTGTTGGGGAGGTAATATGACAAAAGAGACAAAACAAGAGGTTGGATAGGCTGGTGGAAAAAGCCAGCTCGATGCTTGGCAGGAGCCTGAATTGTGTGGATGTGGTAGTGGAGAGATGCACCAGAAGAAAATTGCAGTCAACATTGGACAATACCAAGCATCCTCTTTATAACATCTTGGTTAATCAGAGGAGCAATTACAGTAGACGACTCATTTCACTGCGCTGTAGAACTGAGAGATTTAGAAGATCATTCATTCCTACTGCTATTAGGTTGTTCAATTGATCTGTTGATATTTTCCACTCCTTTTCTTATTATTGCAGCTATAATGCTGGATGTGTTGTGGCAATGTGCTCGTCTATTTGGATATTTATTCTATTGAGTTACTGATTTTTATTTGTATTGATGGATTTTAAGGGATTATGTGCAATTTGTTAGTTTTTATTTAATCTGAGTTAATTTATGTTTCGGACTATGCCTTTTAAATATGCATGTCCTTTACTATTATATGTACAGGTGCTGGTCATATAATTAGAATATCATCAAAAAGTTGATTTATTTCACTAATTCCATTCAAAAAGTAAAACTTGTATATTATATTCATTCATTACACACAGACTGATATATTTCAAATGTTTATTTCTTTTAATTTTGATGATTATAACTGACAACTAAGGAAAGTCCCAAATTCAGTATTTCAGAAAATTAGAATATTACTTAAGACCAATACAAAGAAAGGATTTTTAGAAATCTTGGCCAATTGAAAAGTATGAACATGAAAAGTATGAGCATGTACAGCACTCAATACTTAGTTGGGGCTCCTTTTGCCTGAATTACTGCAGCAATGTGGCGTGGCATGGAGTCGATCAGTCTGTGGCACTGCTCAGGTGTTATAAGAGCCCAGGTTGCTCTGAAAGTGGCCTTCAGCACTTCTGCATTGTTGGGTCTGGCATATCGCATCTTCCTCTTCACAATACCCCATCGATTTTCTATGGGGTTAAGGTCAGGCGAGTTTGCTGGCCAATTAAGAACAGGGATACCATGGTCCTTAAACCAGGTACTGGTAGCTTTGGCACTGTGTGCAGGTGCCAAGTCCTGTTGGAAAATGAAATCTGCATCTCCATAAAGTTGGTCAGCAGCAGGAAGCATGAAGAGCTCTAAAACTTCCTGGTATACGGCTGCGTTTACCTTGGACCTCAAAAAAACACAGTGGACCAACACCAGCAGATGACATGGCACCCCAAACCATCACTGACTGTGGAAACTTTACACTGGACCTCAAGCAACGTGGATTGTGTGCCTCTCCTCTCTTCCTCCAGACTCTGGGACCCTGATTTCCAAAGGAAATGCAAAATTTACTTTCATCAGAGAACATAACTTTGGACCACTCAACAGCAGTCCAGTCCTTTTTGTCTTTAGCCCAGGCGAGACGCTTCTGACGCTGTCTGTTGTTCAAGAGTGGCTTGACACAAGGAATGCGACAGCTGAAACCCATGTCTTGCATACGTCTGTGCGTAGTGGTTCTTGAAGCACTGACTCCAGCTGCAGTCCACTCTTTGTGAATCTCCCCCACATTTTTGAATGGGTTTTGTTTCACAATCCTCTCCAGGGTGCGGTTATCCCTATTGCTTGTACACTTTTTTCTACCACATCTTTTCCTTCCCTTCGCCTCTCTATTAATGTGCTTGGACACAGAGCTCTGTGAACAGCCAGCCTCTTTTGCAATGACCTTTTGTGTCTTGCCCTCCTTGTGCAAGGTGTCAATGGTCGTCTTTTGGACAACTGTCAAATCAGCAGTCTTCCCCATGATTGTGTAGCCTACAGAACTAGACTGAGAGACCATTTAAAGGCCTTTGCAGGTGTTTTGAGTTAATTAGCTGATTAGAGTGTGGCACCAGGTGTCTTCAATATTGAACCTTTTCACAATATTCTAATTTTCTGAGATACTGAATTTGGGATTTTCCTTAGTTGTGAGTTATAATCATCAAAATTAAAAGAAATAAACATTTGAAATATATCAGTCTGTGTGTAATGAATGAATATAATATACAAATTTCACTTTTTGAATGGAATTAGTGAAATAAATCAACTTTTTGATGATATTCTAATTATATGACCAGCACCTGTATTATTTTAATTTTAGCTTTTGTAGTGATTAATTTTACTGCTGGTTGGGTGTTCGTTTGTGTTATTTGTTTGTAATTGTTAAGCGTTTGTAATTGCCAAGTGTGAGCTACTGGATGTTTGAATTTCCCTAAAAGGGATGAATAAAGCATTTATTATTTATTAGTACTTTGTAATTTTGTGGCTCATTAAAAAGCCAATTCGGCTGTGTGTTAATAGTTTTTCTGACAGCTAGATGGTGCCAGAGCATGACTATTAAAAAAAGCATTTATTTAGCTGTCAACAAAAATTTGTTTTTAACTTTAATTATGTCAGGACACAGACGGAGGCAGAAGGGTAAGTGAACACAGGTGTTTATTGAGACAGAGGCACAAACACAGGTTATGGAGATTGCAGGTGAGCAGATGAACAAGCACTTAAGGAACAGTCACTTAGCTGAATGTAATGCTGGATTGTATATGCAGGTAGAGGAATCAATGAGGAGCAGACGATCGGAGACAGAAGACGATGGGAGAAAGACACTGGAAGACACAGGTAAGTCGAGGGTAAGGAGTCCAGGTAAGTCTGACAAGACCAGACTCCGAGTGCAGTGATTGAGTGTCTTTAATGTGTCACTGATGATGAGGTGCAGGTGCAGGTGATCAAAACTCAGGGGATTGTGAACGAGGGGGTGGAGCGTGAAGATCTGGTGACGATGTGTTGGATGGTGCTGGCTGTGACTCCGTGACAACTTAATTGTTCTTACTGCTAATTTAAGTTGTTTTAATGGATTTCACTTTACATATTTATGTATGTTTTTCATAACTTGCAGTTTGATGTTTTAATTCCATTAGTATAGAAAACTGACAGTGCAGTTTGCGTACTGAAAACCACTGTAATTATTACTCAAGTTTATGGAAATTTGGGGTTTTTAAGAATTCACTGACAGGGGCCCCTTCACAAAGTTTTGCTTAGTTGCCCCAGAAGTGTAGGAACGGCACTGCTGAGGAGCAGATCATGTGTTCAATCATTTACAGCTCAATCAACAGCAGAAAGAGGCTGAACACTTCAAATATACTTTACATTGTGATTCATGTGTGAGAGTCAAATATGATCTTACCACAGTATCTCCAGTTTACAGTGAGGATCCTGTAGTACATCAGACAGCAGATTCACTGATTTTCCTATTTTATTCCTAGTCAGATCCAGATCTCTCAGGTGTGAGGGGTTTGATCTCAGAGCTGAAGCCAGAGCAGCACAACCTTCATCTGTGACACCACAATCATACAACCTGTAGAGAACAACGACACACTCTTCACTCTCTCAGTTCAGATCAGATTAACAGTGAATCCATTATTAAAAAGAAAGTACAAACTTAAAACACAAATTAATATGTTTGATGGATCATTAAATTGAAATCTAAAATATCACAAAACGTGATCATAAAACATCTTACATCCTTCTACCCCTGGACAAACTGGGAGGATTGTAACAGTGTTCAATCATTTACAGCTCAATCAGCAGCAGAAAGAGGCTGAACACTTCAAATATACTTTACATTGTGATTCATGTGTGAGAGTCAAATATGATCTTACCGCAGTATCTCCAGTTTACAGTGAGGATCCTGTAGTACATCAGACAGCAGATTCACTGATTCTCCTATTTTATTCTCAGACAGATTCAGTTCTCTCAGGTGTGAGGGGTTTGATTTCAGAGCTGAAGCCAGAGCAGCACAACCTTCATCTGTGATCTCACAATTGATCAACCTGAAGAGAGATGAAAATCAAATAACATAATAAATATTTAAACACTATTAAATAGCTACCCAACAACTTTCAATTCTTAGCAACTTAATTGTTCATCTCACAGTAAAATTTAAATGTTACAATTTAGTCAACTTTAAGCTAATGATCAAGTAAATGTTTAATTGTCCATCTGATGGTAAAATTAAAATGTGAATTTTTAATAAACTTGAAGCTAAAGTTCAGGTAAATGTTTAATCGTCCATGTGACTAGTAATATTAAAATGTATGACTCTGCAATGTTAACCACACATCAAATGTTTTAGGAGATTTGAGTTAAATTGAGATAAATGAACTGTTTCTCCAATTCTGTCTGGTCTTCATTTCTTTTGTCATTTATTTATAAACATATATTTAAATTCCTTCTTTCTGTGCAAAAACATTAAACTGGTAAACCTGAATTATTTATTCATACGCAAATTCTCTGACTTGTTTGAATGTCTGAAGGAATTTTACATTATCACGGTTTAAAAAAAAACACATCAAAATACTGACCACTAAACTCTGGACAACATCTGCAGCACTGAAGATTTATGAACTTTTATTTTCTTAATGTTTTAACAGTGAAGTGATTGTTCTCAGTGATACTTACTGAACTGATCTGGATTCTTTCATCACAGGCAGCAGTTTCTGAAAAATCCTTAGGTTTTTCATCTTTATTGTTTACTCCAACAAACTTCCTGAGATCAAACACATCCAGCATCTTCTCTGATGTCAACAACACAAAAGCTACAGCTGACCACTGAGATGAAGAGAGTTTGGCTTCATTTATTCTTCCAGATTTCACATAATGTTGTATTTCCTCCTCTAGTGAATGATCACCCAGTTCATTTAGACAGTGGAACAGATTGATGGATTTCTCAGGAGAGTCAATGGTGCTGATATTCATCTTGATGTACTCAATTGTTTCCTCATTTCTGTCAGATCTGCTTCTTGTCTGTTTTATTAGTCTTTGTAGGAGAATCTGATGAGACTTTACTGACAAACCCAGAAGAAACCGCAGGAAAAGATCCAGATGTCCATTTTTACTCTGTAGAGCCTCATTTACAGCCTTCTGATGTAAGTCAGATAAAGTATATGAGAAAAACATTGAGAAATCAGAGAACGCACTAGAGAAAACCTGTGAGATGTTGTTTATAAAGGAGAGATGCACATATAGAGCTGCTAGATGTTCCTGAATGCTCAGATGAACAAAGCAGAAGACTTTCCCCTGATACAAGCCCAACTCCTCTCTGAAGATCTGAGTGCACAATCCTGAGTACACTGATGCTTCTGTCACATCAATGCCACACTCTCTCAGGTCTTCTTCATAGAAGATCAGGTTGCCTTTCACAAGCTGCTGATAAGCCACTTTCCCCAGTTTGAGGATCATGTCTTCATCTGTCACGTTTTTCTCATAGTCCTTCTCATGTTTGATGTTGGTCTGAAGGATCAGGAAGTGTGTGTACATTTGAGTGAGAGTCTTGGGAATCTCTCCACTCTCTGCTTCACTCAACATCTTCTCTAGAACAGCGGCTGAGATCCAGCAGAACACTGGGATGTGACACATAATAAAGAGGCTCCTTGATGACTTCAGGTGTGAGATGATCCTGTTTGCCAGACTCTGATCACTGATTCTCTTCCTGAAGTATTCCTCCTTCTGTGGCTCACTGAATCCTCGTACCTCTGTCACTCGATGGACACACTCAGAGGGGACGAGATCAGCTGCTGCTGGTCTGGAGGTGATCCAGATGAGAGCAGAGGGAAGCAGATTCCTCACAATGAGGTTCATCAGCAGCATGTCCACTGAGGCTGATTCAGTCACATCACACAACCTCACATCGCTCTGAAAATCCAGAGACAGACGACACTCATCCAGACCATCAAAGATGAACAACATTTTATATTTGTCACTGGATATTTTAATTTCTTTTGTTTCAGGGAAAAAGACATGAAGAAGATCTGAAACACTGAGTGTTTTGTCCTTCATCAAGTTGAGCTCTCTGAAAGGAAGTGGAAATATGAGCTGGACGTCCTGATTCTCTTTCCCTTCAGCCCAGTCCAGGATGAACTTCTGCACAGAGACTGTTTTTCCAATGCCAGCGACTCCCTTTGTCAGCACAGTTCTGATGGGTTTGTCTTGTCCAGGTAAAGGTCTAAAGATGTCACTGCATTTGATCGGTGTGTCCTCTGTTTCTGCTCTCCTGGACTGTGTCTCAATCTGTCTCACCTCATGCTCATTATTGATCTCTCCACTTTCACTCTCTGTGATGTAGAGCTCTGTGTAGATCTCATTCAGGAGTGTTGGGTTTCCCTGCTTTGATATTCCCTCATACAAACACTCAAACTTCTTCATCAGATTTGATCTAATCATGTCGAGGACTTCATGTCTGTAAAATTAGAATACCACATGTTACATGTTAAAAAGGTAAATGTACAGAGCAAAACGTCTTGTTTTCTGTATTATGCGACACTAAGGATATGATTGGGTTTATGAAATGTGTCAGTTACTAATAATATATTTGAGGAACATGTGATGATGCGTCATGTGATCACTGCAACAAAATCAACAATAAAAAACCCCTACAATTTACCTGAAACCAGGATACCTGCGTTCATCAAAGTCCTGTAGTTTATTCATAGATGGATCATTCTTCTTACAGATGGGTTTTGTTACAGCTGATCTGGGTGGCAGGATTGACCTTAAACATCATGAGTATTAGAGAATCGGGAATCAGACACTATGATATTACTGTAATAATTCTGGCAACAGTTGTTAATTAACTTTTTAACATTGCACTTTCTAAACTAAAGTCATAGAGACAAGGGGGCGGGCTCATTTCACTCAGGCAACCAATCAGTCTCTCAGGATCATTGTGAAGCTATCAAGCCACGCCCTAGCAACCATTTAGAGCACCCTAGCAACAAGTTCCATAGACTTTCTTTCAAAAAGATCAAAGGGATAACTTTGGATAGAGGTGTCATAGAAACATGAGGGTGGGCTTATTTGACTTGGGGCAGCAAACGGCCAATCACGAATCACCTTCAAAACTTCATAGCCACACCCTAGCAACCACTTAGAGCACCCTAGCAACACAAACCCAAAGAGGGATATCTTCAAATCTGAATGTCACAAAGGCATGGGAGTTGGTTTATATTGGCAAGCAGCTTTTGGAGTGTCATTACTGGCAGATGCCAAGCCATTCACAATTGGGCTAAGAACATGCTAAGAACTCTATAAAAACTCCATAGTAACCATCTGTGACAACTACCAACCACCTAGAAACACGCTAGCAACCACCCAGGTTACCATAGCATCCGCCTAGCAACCACCCAGAACACCCTAGCAACCGCCTAGCAACACCTTAGCAACCACCCCATGTACCTTAGCAACTGCCTAGCAACACCCTAGCAACCACCCAGGTTACCATAGCAATTGCCTATCAACCGCCCAGAACACCCTAGCAACCGGCTAGCAACACCTTCACAACCACCACAAGTACCTTAACAACTGCCTAGCATCAACCTAGTAACCACCCCGGTTACCATAGCAACCACCCAGAACACCCTAGCAACCGCCTAGCAACACCTTAGCAACCACCCTAAGTACCTTAGCAACACCCTAGCTACCGCCAAGCAACCACCCAGCAAACATCCAGAACACCTTAGCAATTGCCTAGAAGCAACTGAGTGCCGAGTTTTGCCACTGCAAGCACCATTCACATTTTCTTCAGGAAATATACATTCTAAACTGTAATAAAAAACAAACAAACAATATTTTACTTTGTGGTCAATATCTGCTTGCTGTTTATAACTGAATAATTGAAATTTAATGTAAAGAAATGTTTTACCTGAACATTAGTGGATGACCCATAGACCCGTCACTCCTCATAGACACACAGCTGGAGTCTGGTTCTGATCTCTTCTGATGAACTGAACTATAACAGAGACAGATTTAATCCTTTATGATGATAATTTTATTATAAGGTCCTAAAAAAAAATCATTAAAAACCTTTTATGAAGAGCCTTTATGGTCTTACTGTTTTAATAAAATTCTCACTTTTAAAAACATACCAACAAACAAACACACACACACACACAAAACGTCTCAGGTTACACATATAACCATTGTTCCCTGAGAACAGGGAACGAGACATTGCGTCCTGGAATGCTAATAGGGAACGCCTCCACGGGAAGCGGTGTCTGAACGCTATCAAATCACGGCAATCGTATTAGCCGGCGACAGCCTATGACGTCATTACTAGTGCGACCCGAACGCATATAAGGGGCGCTAGAGAACATGTCGACCACTTATCGTCTAAAGGGACTGTTCAACAGGTGGCCCCAAGGCATGGCAGGGAGACGCAATGTCTCGTTCCCTGTTCATTAGGGAACCATGGTTACATGTGTAACCTGAGACGTTCACTTTCGAAAGGGAACTCGCATTGCATCCTAGAACGCTAATGGGAAACGAAATACCCACGCCGCCATGCTGAGTGGAGTGCATGCCAAAGAATGTATTTCAACAGAAATGTCAAAATCACTCCTCCTACGGGTCTAATAGGCTGTCAGTGACAGCATTCCCTATGGCCAACTCCCAAGCTATAAGCCTCAAAGAGGCCCCCAGAAACATCCAGAGACCTATCAAGGCCGCTTAAGGGCTTGGAACCAACAACTTCAAACAGAAGGGGTTCCTTTAAGGGAATGTGGCCAGGAAGCCCCGGCTAGTCACTTCTCAGGGGAGAATAGTCTACCTCTAACGCCACCAGGGAGGCTGACCTGGTCCTATCTTAGTGACCTAGTCTGGCCAACAACCTGTCTGTTACCCAAACAGAGTCTCTAAAGCACTTTCCTCTAGAGGAGGCATCCAGAAAGAGGGACTGCAAATTGGCAGTAACCAACTCAGACCGGATCGTAGAGACAGGCATCCTGGGAAGCAGGACTCAGCAAAGCACTTCAAATCGACAGTCTCCATCAAATCATACCCACATGTTCTGGTCCTGTCCAAGACTGACAGAATTTTGGTCTAAAATATTTTATACTTTTGAAAAAACCTTTAATACATCAGCCACTCCAAACCCTTTAACAGCTCTGTTTGGAATTCCTTTTAAGCCAAACTTGCCTTCATCAACGCAACAGCAATTGCTTTCACATTACTGGCCAGGAGACTTATTCTCCTTAAGTGGAAGCATGCATCTCCTCCTTCATATAATAAATGGATAGAAGAAATTCTGTTGTGCTTCAAGCTGGGAAAAAAAAAAAAAAAAAAAAAAAAATCGCTTCTCTTAAAAGGGTCTTTAAAAAGCTTTCATAAAACATGGAAACCATTGTTAAACTATATTGATAACATTGATCTGTCACTTGAAGATGCAGAAGAGGATTTTTTTTTTTTTCCACTTATTTTGTTATTGTTTTGTTTTGTATTATTATTATTTTATTTTTTGACATTAATTGTATCATTTAATGACTACACTTACAGTGTTGTTACTTGCTGTTTTTTGCTGTCATGATTGGGATATTAGGGATGGGGGATTGTAATGAGGGGGAGAAAAGCAGAACATTGGTTTATTTCACGTGTAAATTTAAGTTGTATCTGCAAAAAATGTTAATAAATATATTTGGGAAAAAAAAAAAAAAAAAAACCTTGCAATCAGGGGGAGTTACTCTGCTCAGCCTAGGATCTACAGAGTGCTTCTAAAACAAGGTACTCTAGAGGCTGAGTACTCTAAATAGGGTCCCTAATGAGAGGCATACCTTTAGCCCCAACAGGAGCTGATCTACCAAGGAAGTTCCACCTAAAAGAATCTCTTTTTCCAACTTAGGGAGCGAGGTCCTCTATATGACGACCCACACAAGAGAAGGGAGTACCTACAGCCTAAAATACTGATCTACCAGGGAGGTCTCACAAAAGACCTTCGACCTTCCGACCAGAACTCAGGAGCGCTGTACTCTGAGGAACGACCCTAAATGCGAGGGGAGTACAAACTAGACTCAACCGAGACGAGTATTAACCAAGCTCACGCAAGTACCAGGGAGGGTCCTGAAGAGACTACACTCTGATATAACTCTAGGGAGTTAGGATACAAACTTAGCTCGACCCAGAGGATTGCATTCAAGGTGGCACACTCGAGGGCCAACTACTTGCTAGCAGATCTAGAATTCCAGGGCTAGTATCAGGGAGGCTCCACTGGAGCCTGGGCTACCTGATAACCATCTGCTCAACTCTAGGGAACTAGGACACGCAGGAACCTAGCTCAACCGGGAGGATAGCTCCCAAGGAGACCCAAGGAGGGCCAGCTACTTGGTAGCAAATCAACTCTAGCAGAAACAGCCACTAGAGGTATTGCGGGCTTGGAATACTCATTTGCATTGCCAAAACGAGCCGTGTACTGAACATAACACTTCTTACCCTTAAAACAAGGGGAGTACAAATCTATGCGACCGGGCTTATGAGGAGGCCTCAGATAGGGCCTACCACTCTAGCTAAACATGGCCACAGACCCGGGGCTAATGCTCGAGCTCCAAGGGAGCTTGCTCAACTCGCCCTGAAAGGAGGGAGTACTTGATACGCTCTACCTGAGCATCGCTGGTGATGGGCACATAAGGGGCACAGAGCTCTGGGAGTGAAGTGAGCTAAACCGAAAAAGAGCTCAAGGGTGAAACCCAGAGGGGGCTGACACCCAAAGTCATGATCTATCTGGAGCTCGGGGGAGCGGAGGCTTCAGCATATCGCCCTTTACTTTCTTAGCGAGAGGAAACCACTTCACTTGACCTAGGGAAGGTATTAAGGGGGCCCATCAAAGGCCATACATCTCATTTGTGATATTACCTGGAGCTCAACAGAGCGGTGGCTTCAGCAAAATGACTCTGACATATCGACTATTTGGAGCTCAGATGACATACAGCCTAGAAAACCAACTCTCTGAATGAGAGGAGGCCATGCCATTTACTACAGGTGATATTTCATTCTAAATGTTACGTCACTATATAAAAACCCAGAGCTTTGAAATCTGTATGAATTACATGCTGATGTAAACAGATGCGGAGGAAAAAACAGATTCTTCCAAGCCCCGTCGATCTCAAAACGGAGATCAAAAGGGAAAGGAAAGCTTATATACGTGGGTGCAGATAAACAACCTCAAAAACTGAACGCGCACACTCCTCAAACAAGTAATGTGTGTGATTAAGTGTGAGAAACTCGAACCAATCCACACATCACTCAAACGTAAAGAGCACAGACTACTGATATAAACAGCACAACACTCTCGTCAGCCGCTGAAGCATACGAAATAAACACATACAAACACTTCAATCGAAATTCTGCTGTGCACATCGAGCACAAAAATGAGTGGAGCTTCCTCAACGGGAAAGCTCTACAAAAACATGTAAAGAACTCTCAAGTACTGAACATGCATGCTCTAACAAAGGACGCACAAGTCATGAGTGTCATCAAATATCTAAGACGGATGTACACACCGCTTGAAACATCTGCTTAAAAAAGCCATTCTTACCTAGAACAGCGTTTGAACAGCCTTAGACAAAACAGTCCCTGAAGATTAAAAAGAGGTCAACTAGGCGCCCCTTATGTGCGTTCGGGTCGCACTAGTAGTGACGTCATAGGCTGTCGCTGGCCAATACGATTGGCGTGATTTGATAGCGTTCAGACACCAGTTCCCGCGGAGCTGTTCCCCATTAGCGTTCTAAGACGCAATGCAAGTTCCCTTTCGAAAGGGAACTGTTTCTCTGGAGACTTTCATCTCAAAGTACCTGCATCCTGGAGAAAAATCTTCATCTCTGGATGTTTGTTTGTCATCCATGATGAATCTGAAAAGTTGAAACAGAATCTGCTCTTCACCACTAACTCTGGATGGAAATGACAAACAAACAATAATTCAGCTAACGATCCTGAGACTCAGAGTGACAGGATCATGAGATGCGGCGTTCACTCAAACACACAATGTTAGTCGTATATTATTACCACAAAGAGAAAAAAAAACCACAGACAACACGAAACACCAATGAAACCATGTTAATTTGAAATAAAATTAAAAATATCAAACATATTTCAAATAATTATTTACGTTCTTCAGAGAAAATATTAATACGGAACATGAAAGCCACCTGTAAAGCGTCTCGAGACCTGAACACTCACCTTGATCAACAAAAAGATTAAAAAACCTCCACCTTTTCTTTCAAGTAGCGACAGGTAAAATCATGGCTTAGCTTTTATAAAGGTTACTATAAACAATTGATTCTCCATATCGAATCGATTCTGGCTGTTTAAATGGCGAAACATGAACTCTGAACATTTACTTTTATTTGTGAAGTGCTCGATCTCAAGCCTGTTAATGATTACAGTCATTCGCTTCATATAATGTTAGGATATACAGTAGAGCAGGGCAAACTTCAAGAGCAGTAAAGTTATTTTAGGTTCAACATTCGCTTATGGTGCGTGACGGACCGTCTAAAAACTCCACACACAGTGCAAAAACAGTAGCGATGTCATTCAAAGGACTTTTAAGTTTTAACATACAAAATAGCACCAAAGACTCATGTTGATGATACGGTGATATAAAGATGTTACTAATCAAATATAATATGGGTTATTAAATGCCTCTTTATGGAAATATTCTTAGTGGGCTATTAAAAGAGACAATGTTGTCTCTTCATTTTATTTGGACAGCAAAGCAATACATTCAGTCATGTTGTTCAATCTCATTATGGTGTAAGAAAATGAAGGTAGGGCAAACATTTAATGATCTTTAAGTATTTTGGAGATCACAGATTTCTGTGCAAACCAATTAAATTTTGTGAAACTATAGGCCTAATGAATTTCTATGCATTTATATACTTTTTTGTGATGTGGATGCTTTACAATTAAAGAAATGTGTAGAATAAACACAAGAATAAAAATACATAAATGTATGAAAAGTAATGCAATACTTCTGTCCTGCTGCTCGCCAAAATGAAAGAAAAACATCTCTACAATTCTTGATATTTCATAGAAACTGTATTTGAACAATAAAGTAAAAACAACTTTATCTGAACAACAGAGTGAAAACAACTCTTCCAAACAATAAACTGAAAACATTTTCATTCTCAGAATCTCAGACTAAGTATTTGATCAATGATAGTGACTCGATGTTTGCGGCTCCTCACCACTATGAATATGTATGTGTTTGTTTAAGTGGCTTTTTTGTGTGAAGCTCTTTCCACACTGTGAGCAGCTGAACGGTTTTTCTCCAGTGTGAATTCTTTGGTGTTTTGTCAAATGACTCGCTGCTGTAAAGCTCTTCCCACACTCGAAACACAAGTGATCCCGTACAACGTCATGCAGTTTTTGGTGCTGTTTCAGATTGTCCGGTCGTGAAAAACTCTTTTCACACAAAGAGCACTTATGGAGCCTCTCGTCCGTATGCACCATCAGGTGCCTTTTTAGAATTGATGACGATGTAAATTTCTTCCCACACTGATCACAATTATATGTTTTTTCTCCAGAGTGACGATGCATATGGTAACGGAGACCCGACAACTGTATGAAGCTCTTCCCACACTGATGGCATGTGTGCGGCTTCTCTCCAGTGTGAATCCTCATGTGTTTATCCAGGTGGACTTTCTCTTTGAATCCATATCCACACTGAGTGCATGTGAACGGTCTTTCTTCAGAGTGACTTTTCAGATGCTTTCTGAGATGTTCAGGTGTAATGAAGGTCTTCCCACACTCCACACAAGCATGAGGTTTCACAGAAGAATGGATCTTCTGGTGCTTTCTGCAATTGGCCAGTCGTGAAAAACTCTTTCCACACACTGGACACAAGTACGGCCTCTCGACTGTGTGAACTGTCAGGTGTTTGTTGAGATATGATGAGGATCTAAACTTCTTGCCACACTGATCACAGCTGAATGGTTTTTCATGACAGCGCAGATGACGACTGAGATGAATCTTTTGTGAAAAACTCTTTCCACACTGTTGACATGCGTAAGGTTTCTCTCCAGTGTGTATTCTTATGTGTCTGTTGAGGTGGCTTTTGAGCATGAAACTCTTTCCACACTGAGGACACGTGTGTAGCTTCTCACCAGTATGAATTAGTTGGTGCTTTTTAAAGCTTCCTTTTAGTGTGAAACTCTTTCCACACTCAGGGCAAGTGAAACACTTGTTGGTCTTTGCATTTCTTCCGTTTTGTGATAAATTCTTTTTTGCGACATTATCGTTGTTCTTCTCTTCATTCAGCTCTTGATTTTGTACTTGGACGTCCATTTGGTCTAAAATAAACACATTAAGCATTTAGAATCAGTTAAAAAGATCAAGAGAAAGCAACAGAGGGCATCAAGTATTAGGTCTGCCATTCCCTTGTTAATACAATCAAATCTGGATATCAACTGTGATACAACGGTTAACCAGTGAACCAGAACCACAGACAGGACAATAACATCAACACTGTAAACATAAAATACCCAGAATTGTCCATTGCAGCCAAAACTTTTAATTTTAGTGCATCACTAATCATTTAAATGTATTATCAGTAATGTAATCATTCCAGTATGCATTGAATGAAACATTTGCTCACTGGTCTGTCTTTAACTCGCACCTTGCACTTGTTCAGTATGCTTGTACAAAAATATTTTTTATTAGACCTCTGGTCTGGTCATTTAGTCGGTGTTGGACTGGACAGCATCTGCTTGGGAGTTTGGGATCCCTAAAATTGATGTTGGAGTCTGTGCCTTCACTGCAGGTGTGAAATAATGTGGTTAAAAGCACCGGATCTGACAAAATCTAAATATGTCAGAAACATATAGTATTTTTATTAGGTTATTATAGTATTAGTAGCATTTGTAAGTGTATTTGGCTAAATGCATGTGCTAAATAATAATAATAGGCTAATTATTTTATTTATATTAATATTATTTTATGATCCAAAACGTTTTCATATATAAATGATACTATATCGGCATATAGTTAGTTCACAATTGTAAAGCAGAACAGGATAAAATCGGATAATAAAGATATGTATAGATAGTAAAGAAAAACAAAAGCACAAGTGTAAACAGGTCAGAATGTTCTGCAGGAATATGTTACTGTCATTTATTTTTCCTGACTCTTTAAAATCCCATTACGGTTATTAACTGTTCTTATAAAAAAAATACAATTTAATGTGTAAATCTGGTTGCTCAACAACGAATTTATTGAAATTCATATTTAGTTTTTATAGTTATTGAACTCAGTCAGTTGCTTACTGTTATGATAAACTTTTGTGAAATGGAAAGATTCGCATGACTGTAAACTCATTTACAAAAATGTAAGTTATCTCTCAAGGCATAAAACGCTAGAATTGTCTGTTTTTAACAGAATATGAGGCGATAACGGGACTAGCTGGCTTTGAACAGAGTGGCACGTGATAACTGCGAAATTGAGCAACCGAACAGAAAATTTACCTCCACATGTGTGTCTGCATCCGCCATTCATCGACGACACTCCACAATTCACACTCTGTACAGCCTCGTCAGCGTCACTATTAACGACCAATTTCAGCTTGAACCGGTCAGAATCTCAGCACTGACTCTTCTGTCACCTCTTGCACTGCGTTCGAGGCGTGGCTACATGCATCGCTCCGCCCACAACTGCTCTCATAAGCTCGTCATCTTCCAGTCACGTGCTCGTAGTTTGTGTAGGTCAGTGCATGGAATGATGATGAACAAATTAATTACTTTATGTCGTGCAAAAAGCCAATAACGCACGGAAAATAGTTCGTATTTTGCTATTAGGTCTCTGAGAAGATGTCGATATCTTCAGTTAAAAAATAACGACAGACTGTTTTTTCTGTAATGTAGTGGAGTAAAAAGTCGGATATTATGCTGTGGATGCAGTGAAAATAACAAGATATTTTAGATTCTTCTTTCCAGTGTCATTTGGTTCTCATGTAACTATACTAAAACATAGCCAGATACAACAATACAATATATACAAGACAATATATGGAAATTTAACTATTTAGATTGTTTCTGGATAATCATTTGAACTTAACTCTAAATATGGACTATAAGAAGTCTATGCAGAGACTATATATTTTGAGGAAATTAAGTAGATTTGGTTTGAGCAAAGACGTGCTTATACAGATCTTTTTGAGAGTGTCCTGACCTAAAGACAAATTTCCATGAAAATGGACAATAAATACATTTCATTTCATAATTCCTGATCAGTTTCTTTGACAGAAGGCAGTTCTTTTCCTTTTAATATAAAGTGAGGAATGAAGTAAGAGTCACTGTCGTATCACTGCTGTTTGTTGTTGGCTTTAGAAATACTTTCCATCAAGAGGAATAAGTGTCAACATATAGCAGTAATAAACTGTTCAGAGGCAGGAGGAAAAAAACAAGAAAAAAGTAAAAGAATGTGAAGATTTAGATGGAAACTTTAATAGATCATCATATACAAAAATAAATAATATAAAATATTTTACAGAAATAAATGTTCAGTGAAATTGTTTGTGTAATCTTTGTCGCTCCTCTGCTGGTAGACAAATTTACAACATCTGTCTCTTCTTTAGTCAGACTCTTTAATAAAACTTGTAAAAACTTTTACCTACACTGTCTGTATTGCACAATAAATCTGTCTATGGCTTGTTTTTTCACTTTGCTTTAATAGTTTGCAGTGTATTACACAATCCACATTATAATCAATATCTAACAAATTTGAAACAATAAAAAAGTTGCTATTTTCAGCACTCATTTTCATGAGCATTACTATAAAATTCAAGCACACATGTCAGTGTGACCGCTGTGTGTCTCTGTGTCTTCATCTCTGTAGCGGCTCCTTATTCACCATCAGCTGATCCTGAGGAAACTGAACTGACGTCTAAATGCTGAGAGTCCTACAACAAAACACACAGACAGTAGTAAAAACATGGTTAAAATAGTCAATGCGACTGCAGTGGTTCAACCTTAATGTTATGAAGCAACGAATACTTTGAATACTTTTTGAATCTGCATTCAGACGTAAACACTGAAGCTCTGCGATGTAAATAGCGTAGCAGAATGACGGGGAGACCAATTTTCTGAATAAAGTTGTTAATTTTGTTTTGTTTTTGCACACAAAAAGTATTCTTGTCGCTTCATAACATTTTGGTTGAACCACTGTAGTCACATTGACTATTTTAACCATGTTTTTACTACTTTTTTAGACCTTGAATGTGGTAATTTCATTGCTTTCAATGGAGGATAAAGAAACCTTTCGGATTTCATCAAAATATCTTAATTTGTGTTCTGAAGAACGAAGGTATGGAACGACATGAGTCGTGAATAATTAATGACAGAAATTTCATTTTTGGGTGAACTAACCCTTTAATAACAGTAAATGATAAACAACTTTCTCTTAATCACTCACACACAGAGACACTGTAAGAGATGAAAATACACATATGTTCATAGATCATATTCACATCACAGAATTAAACTGAGACCACGTCGAGACCAAGACCATTGTGTGTCGAGAGCAAGACAAGACCAAGACCAGACTATTACTTCTCAAATTCATCTGAAAGATCCACATTTACTGCCTGAGAAATGTCTTATTTTAATCAATAATTACAATTAGAATAATAAGACACTATGTAGAGCTGTTACCAATATGAATTGGTACAATTACAAATGCATAAATAATGTTGAGATTAATGTTTTAAAAATATAATTTTGTTTATTGAATATTTGTAAAAAAAAAAAAAAAAAAAAAAATCTATCACATTTGAAATTGTGCTCATATTTGTGAAAACAGCCCTCTTTCTTGTGATACTGCATATCATATGTTATAATATAAATATCAAGATCTTATACAAGTACTTTTTTGCAATCATATCTTGAATTTTGTGGGCATTTGTATTAATTTTGGTGACATTTTTGACACAATCCTTTGTTGATTTCTGACCCGGCATCCAAGACAAGACCAAGACCTTCAATAAATGGTCTTAAGACCAGTCATGAGACCAAGACCGGTCTCAAGTACTACAACACTAGCTGTTACTGAACTTGGTTCAATTTAAAGGCTTTAAATAAAAATATACTCACATCATCTTAATGTATCCAGTTTATAATGTGGATCATTCTTCAGATCAGAAAGCAACTTCATTTCTGATTGTCCTAGTTTATTCCTAGACAGATTCAGTTCTCTCAGGTGTGAGGAGGGGTTTGATCTCAGAGCTGAAGCCAGAGCAGCACAACCTTCATCTGTGACGCCACAATCACTCAACCTGTAGAGAACAATGACACAGTTTGAATTGTAGTTCCTCAGATCAGGAGAGGAGATATAATGACAAGCATTGCCACATACTGAAACTGTCATGTGCTTCAGGACTGAACAGACACACAGAGCTGAATGTGAGATATTGTTTCATAGTGATATAAGGATGGTTCTGATGGGAGAAACAGTCTCTTGCACCTCTAATACACTCCTACAGGAGGACATTTGTTTCACAGGATCCACATGTTTCCATTACATATCATTTATTAACTCTACTGATCAAATACATAATTGTGTCATGTTTGGTCTCATCTGGCAGCTTATAAACTGAATAAAAATTTGGTGAACTCAATAGAGATATTCACAGTCCTAATGTACAAAGTAAGAACTATTGCCTTCACATGCATTGAGATCATGTTCCTCCAGATCATCACCCATTTACCTCCAGACTACAGCTCTACACTGTATTTCACAGTTAAATTCATGCCATGCTTTATGACATCTATGAGAACACAATGAGCTCAGATGATTTCAGAACAAGAAGAAAATAAGATGGAAATAAAAAGAGAAGAGCAGGTGAAGGAGTATTAATCATCATTTGTGCTGAGATTTAGTGTGTTTAGTGAGCATTTATTTTACAAGTTGATTTTAGTTTTAGAATTTTCATTAAATTACATGTTTTACTGAGGACAAAGACGTGTGAATATCAGAGACATGATCTTACCTCAGTATCTCCAGTTTACAGTGAGGATCCTGTAGTACATCAGACAGCAGATTCACTGATTTTCCTATTTTATTCAACGACAGATCTAGTTGTCTCAGGTGTGAGGGGTTTGATCTCAGAGCTGAAGTCAGAGCAGCACAACCTTCATCTGTGACGCCACAATCATACAACCTGTAGAGAACAAAGACACACTCTTCAGTTTCAGATCAGAGCTGTGTGTGTGTGTGTGTGTGTGTGTGTGTGTGATTTTACTAAATTAAAAACATTATTTTAGAAAGTCAATGCAGAGAGATGGACATGATGAACAGTGAGAATGAATCCAGTATTCCAATATTTTTAATAATGATTAATATTTATTCAGTAACTGTTTCAGACATCATGCAGTGCGGCAAATAATAACGTGTCTTGACATGGCTACGGCTGCAAAACCAAACTATCCTTCTGAAACAGAAAAAAAGTATTTTTATGACATTTTAATTTCTTATTTAGTCTTCACAAAGCTATAAATTCATAAGCAAGTCATATACACATTAATAATCAAAACGTTTTTATGCATGGTTTAATGAGAAATAAACATTCCTGTTCAGCATTACAAGCTGTTGTGTGATTCAGGTACTTTAAAAACAAAACCTATTAAAATTAGCTCTTTTGGAGAATTATTGATTTATTTTCGTATGTTTACCTAAGCCTTCTTCACTCTAAAAAAAAATGCTGAGTTGTTTCAACCCAGATTTGGGTCAAAAAGGGACAAACCCAACTGCTGGGATAAAAATTTTATTAAAAACAAAAAAAAGTAACCAAACGGTTGAATTTGTCCATATTTGACCCAAATTTGGGTTGAAACAACCATGCCTTTTTTATTTATCATGCTGTAATTTTGTTGGGCATTTAGAAACCCAATTCGGCTGTGTGTTATAGTTTTTCTGACAGCTAGATGGTGCCAGAGCATGACTATTAAAAAGCATTTATTTAGCTGTCAACAAATGTTTTTTTTTAAATTTTACTTAATTGTTCTTACTGCCTATTTAAGTTGTTTTAACGGGTTTCCCTTTACATATTTATATATGTTTTTCATAACTTGCAGTTTGTTTCCTTGATGTTTTAATTCCATTAGTATAGAAAACTGACAGTGCAACTTGCATACTGAAAACCACTGTAATTATTACTCAAGTTTATGGAAATTTAAGAATTCACTGACAGGGGCCCCTTCACAAAGTTTTGCTTAGTTGCCCCAGAAGTGTAGGAACGGCACTGCTGAGGAGCAGATCATGTGTTCAATCATTTACAGCTCAATCAACAGCAGAAAGAGGCTGAACACTTCAAATATACTTTACATTGTGATTCATGTGTGAGAGTCAAATATGATCTTACCGCAGTATCTCCAGTTTACAGTGAGGATCTTGTAGTACATCAGACAGCAGATTCACTGATTTTCCTATTTTATTCCTAGACAGATTCAGATATCTCAGGTGTGAGGGGTTTGATCTCAGAGCTGAAGTCAGAGCAGCACAACCTTCATCTGTGACGCCACAATCACTCAACCTGTAGAGAACAATGACACACTCTTCACTCTCTCAGTTCAGATCAGATCAGATCAGTTAAGCAGTGAATCCATCATTAAAGATAAAGTACAAACTTAAAGCAGAAATGTTTGATGGATCATTAAAATTGAGATCTAAAATGTCACAAAACGTAATCATAAAATGTCTAAAGTATAATTCATTGAGGAAAAATAATCTCTCTTATTTGCACTATAATAAATGTCTGTTTTATGCAAAATCTATTTTAATAAATGACACTACTGAATACATAGGTTAGTTTTACTATGTTACTTAGATCTGTAATATGTAATATGTATGGAGTATCAATTATTGTGTGTGTGTGTGTGTGTGTGTGTGAGTGTGTGTGTTTACACAAACACACGTTTAAAAAACATTTTAGAAAGTGTCTGAAATGCACAGATGAACAGTGAGAATGAATCCAGCATGTTCTTCATTTCTCAGACTTTTTTGAGCTTGAGTGTTTAAAGTCAAGAGATTGAACTGTTGATTGTGTGTTAAAGTGTGTTGTGACTGATACTGTGTACGTAAAACTGGTTTTCACTTTCCAGCCATACTCTTCCATTAAAAAGAGGTGCAAAAGTCCAGAGGTCCAAAGAACAAAACTTTAATCCAGTTGACAGAAGTATACAAATATGTGTGTCTCTGTGGTTTCCTACAAATGTAGAAATACAATATGTTACAATATTATATAACATTGCTGAATTAAGATTTACATCTTTGCATATATAAGTCACTGTTCTTATAAATACAGATTATTGTAACGCACAGTTGGTTTCTTATGCCACTTAATACACTCTGTACACTTCATTTGGTGTTTTTTAACAGCTTGTCTACCCTTTAGGATCCAGGAAGTCCTCCTCGGTTCAGAGAAAACTCTATCTGGGCCAGCATGGAGAAACCGATGGTCAACTTCTTTAACCTGGCAGTGTCGGTATCGCTTGCGTCCCAATAGATCACTTGGTCCATACACGGCTTGTAGAAGGGAGGCATACTGCCGCCCCATTAGCAGCAAGTTGGGTGTGATTGGATCAGGATCAGATATGTCTGATGACACATATCCCAATGGTTTTGAATTCATAATGCCCTCAACTTCAATCAATACAGTCTGTAGAGTTAAGAAGAGTACCTCTTCTGAAAGTATCAGGTCTTTTAAGACTACCTGTAGGGAGGCTTTGATGGATTTGATTTCTCTCTCCCATGCTCCTCCGAAGAATGGAGCATGCGGCAGTTTAAATTTGAAATCAATATTCTGCTTAACTAGCTGTTCTTGTAGCTTAGGTTTGAGAGAAACAAAGGCTTCCTGTAATTCCCTTTCACCTCCATGAAAGTTTGTGCCTTGATTACAGAGGAGTTCAAAAGGCTTGCCTCGTCTTGCTACAAATCTGAGCGCCAGCAAAAGGGAATCTGTGTCCATACTACAGAGAAGGTCTAAGTGTGCACACCTTGTCATTAGGCATTTAAATATAATGCCCCAACCTTTCTCATGTCGTCTTCCCAATTTCATTTGGTAAGGACCAAAGCAATCAACTCCAGTGGACCAGAATGGGGGTTTAAAGAGACGCAACTGTGCAGAGGGCAGATCAGCCATTTTAGGCACAGTTGGTTTCTTATGCCACTTAATACACTCTGTACACTTCATTTGGTGTTTTTTAACAGCTTGTCTACCCTTTAGGATCCAGTAAGTCCTCCTCGGTTCAGAGAAAACTCTATCTGGGCCAGCATGGAGAAACCGATGGTCAACTTCTTTAATCAGCAACTTTGTCACTGGGTGATTGGGTGGATTTTATCCTCTTGTAGTATTTCTTCTTTACGAAGTCGGCCTCCAACATGAATCACACCAAGGGATTGGTCGTAAACTGGAGAGAGGGTTTTCAGGCGGCTACTGGTGGGTACTGGTTTCTGCATCTGAAGTGCTTTGAGTTCTTCAGGAAAGCTCTCCGTTTGTGCTTGATGGAGGAGTGCAACTTCAGTTTTTATGTGTACATCAGCAGAAATGGATGGTGCAGTCTCTCTATTGATGTGGTGGTATTCAACATCCACAAGCTCATCCCAAGTAGAGGTCTGCGCGGGACCTTGCTCCTGCAAGGTTCTATTCCGCATGCACCCGCTCCCGCCTAAAATTCACTCTGTGTTCACCCGCTATCTGCATATACTGATTTTCTTCCCGACCCGACGGGTCCCGCTAAATTTAGATTGTTTCCAGAATCTCGCGTTTAAACTTCCCCTAAATAAAAAAAGTGATTGGGGATAACAAATATAAAATGTTGCATAGCATATACAAGATTTTTATTTGTTATTTGTCTTATGATGCTGTCAACACCCTAAAAAATGTCAGAGAAAAAATGTCACAAAGAATAATAGGCTAAATATCACAGACAAAAATAGGCTAAATTAAAAAACCTACAACATGTCCCTAAAAACTATAGGCTAAGCCAAAAATACATAAACGAAAACTGTTGACTTACTAGCTATACAGCAAAATGAAATATTTTTTAACATCCACACAAGAACAGAAAGACGCTGATTGACGACCATTTCAGAACGTCTCTCCAAGAAAATCCGATCACAAAAGTTGAATGTTCTCTGAAGGTGGACTTGCGCAGACCTCTAATGCAAAGAACATATCTTGCCAGGTTTCTCAGGACAGGGAACTGGGGACTGTGTGAACGGCACCACTGCAGAAAGTTTTGTTAACTTCAAGTTCAAGCACAGATGCGCTAATGTCAAAGCATCTCAGGAGCGACCGGGTTATTGTCAGACCACCCGCTCCCGCTTAAAGTACACTATAGTTACCGATCGCAATCCGCCTTTCATTCAAAATGTAATCCCACGCAGCAAGAAATCTTATAGAGCCGCGGGAATGCAGACCTCTAATCCCAAGACTCATAATTTGTTAGATCGAGGGCTGGGTTACCAGTGACTGAGATGGTGCCAGAGAAGGCGGTTTAACGTAACTCTTCCTTTTCTTCACAGTGTGGTGTGGGGCATAAGGGCCATTAATCTGCAGGTTGAAACAGGAAAGAGGGGCCATTCCTCCAGTGACAGGGAGAAGACAATTCTAACAATGCTCTTCCTCTTTTCTGAGATTCTGGTTCCCACAAACACTTTATACTGGCAGGACTCTGATTTTATCCAGCTCAGTACTATTGTAGAGTCAGACCACACAGTTGTTTGTCTGAGAGTGAGGCTAAGTTCAGTGTTCAGTACTCAAGCCAACTGAGCTATAGTTAGTGCAGCACAGAGTTCTAGGCAGGGAATTGAGAGCTGTTTCTTCGGTGCGACCCGGGACCTTGCCATAACAAAAGATATGTGGACATCACCCTGCTTGTCCTCCGTTCTAAGATAGGCAACTGACCCACAGGCCTTCTCTGAAGCGTCACAGAAAACGTGAAGAACAATTGCAGCAGAGCGAGCGTCGGCACATAGGGGAAAGTAGCATCTCGGCAGGAATATGTTCTGTAGGTTGGGCAGTTAATTTTTCCATGTTTGCCATACAGAGAGGAGCTTGTCATCAATCCCACCCTCTATCTTTCTTCCAGAGAGCCTGAATGAGGACTTTAGTTTGTGTGGTGTATGGGATTATAAATCCAATAGGATCGTATTGGCTGGCGCGCGAACGGTACACATTTCTTATGGTGGGGATTTTACATCTGATATAGTTGTAACCGATAGTGTCAGAGACGCAGTGCCCCTTTAGGCCAAGAGCAGATTCCTGAGGGTCTACCTTGTCTTCCATAAGCCAGAGTTCACAGTTTTGTGATCTTGCCTCAGTTGGAAGGTAAGCTATAACATCGGTGATGTTGCTTGCCCACGGTCGTATTTTAAAACCTCCTGCAGCAAGAAAGGTTCTGAGTTTATTGAGGAAGTCTTTGGCCTGTATTGGGTTCTGGAAGGACTGGAGATAGTTATCTACATAGAAAGCATGCAGAACAGATTCCATTACATCTTAGTGGCCTGCTACATGGTCTCTGACATATCGTTGGAGGCACAAAACCGCACAGCACGGGCTGCATGTCGTTCCAAAAGGCAGTGCCCACCATTCGTGAATGTTTGGACTGCGTTCCCTCTCCATGTTCCTCCAAATGAATCGATCCTCAGGGAGAAGCCTCACCTGATGGAACATGGCTTTAATGTCCCCGCTCTCTAAACCTTAAGAATACACCATGCAGGGATGGACCTAGGGTAGGTCCTGATAGCAGATTGTCATTCAGACAGGCTTGCTAATAGTGGTAGGAACAGTTAAAGACCACTCTAGCCTTGCCATTGTAATATACTATGTGATGGGGTATATACCAAGATTTGTTAGCTTCATCTAATGTGATATTCGTAGCATAACTGGCTTTCTCCAGCTTGTCTATCTCAGCATTATACACAACAGCTTGTTCAGGATTACAGCTCAGTTTACGTTCAGTAGATTTGAGAAGAGCCATTACAGCAGTGGGGGAAGCTGGGGGGAATTGCTTACAATATGATTGTTTGTTGCATACTGAGCACTGAGGATAGCAATTTGCTGAAACGTCTGCTCGTGCTCATTTGTTTTTAATTCATCCGCACTTTGCACTTTATTGCACCATGCAATTTATAAAATAAATGTTGTACTTCTAGACCTCTTCAGCCTTCATTGGATTCAGTGTGCGGTCCGCTATTTTTTCTGTTTTGCTCCAAGTATTTTCTTGGCTCTGCGCATCTGAAGGAAAAGGAACTTTTTGTCAATTGAGAGCACAACAATTTCCGCTGATCTCCCTGAATGGCTACCTTTATTCAGGTAGACAGTATGAGGTGCTAAGAGTGAGAACACTGCGAGTGTTTCTAGTTACTAGCAATTTTGCGTAGAACATCTAGATGTTGTCCACTACAGCTGGAGCAGGGTTTCTTTAGAGTACACTTGTCAGGCTTGTGTCCTCGACCACACCGCCAGCACCTGTCTTTCTCTTTTATCCAGTTAGTCTTGTCAGTCAGACTCAGCTTAGTAAACTCAGTGACTAAGATAGTGGTCTTGGTTATTACAGTGAGGGCAAAATGGCTTGAATCATTCTCTTTTCTTGGAGATGGTAGAGACTGCAACACAAGGAGAAGTCGTACTGGAGGTTAATTCATCCTTGGTCTCATGCTTATTGCCAAGAAGAATGGTGGTAGTCCGAAACTTTTGCTGTCTTGACTCTTGGTGTGTGGGCTCCACGTGAGCTGCCTCTGAAACTCTGCGAGAAATCTGTATAGCCTGAGATTTCTTCTCAAGCCACCGAGCAAGATCAAGAAGAGTGTAGGTTAGAGTAGTGCCACTTGTAAGACTTGATTTTCCTGCTAAGACAAAACTGAGATCAAGTGCCCTGCAATAAAGCACTAAAACTCATCTGGAGAGAAGATCTGAAGAAATAGCATAGGACAACACCTTGCCCTCACAACATCTACAGGATGCAACCCCCCCCCACACACACACCCTCCTTCCCTTCCCCCTAACTCAAGTCACTGAAAGTTCTTCAAGATGTATAATGTAACTTGTGTATCTATTGTTTTTTCCCCTTTCATGTTTGGTATCATTTTAAATGTCTCAGTGCGACTGGTAAAATGGTCTCAGTTTCACAGCAGTCACTTATGTTATGAGGAAGTTTGAAAACTAAGGAGAATTCTGTCCTCCTTTTGTCTCTTCAAGAGATCTGATAACCCACTCCTCTTCCCCCAAAACAGGTGTTGGTGTAGTAAATATTTACAATCCTTTTGTTCTGGTCTGGGTATATAAGGTAAAGTGCAAAGCAGTCATGGGGGATCTTCTGTCGCCAGAAACCCCCATGCAGAGATGGTTGAATGTCTGAAGACATTCACACATCACTGTGTGTATATGCATTTCTTTGAGTAATTGATGTTATGCATTTATTTCTGAATTGGCTTCTAATTGTCCAACTATGTAATTGACATGATACATTTTACTTGACAAAATAAAATGTTATATTTGATTTACTCTGGATTCTTCTGAAATCATTATGACTAGTAGATTACTAAAGTCTGTCATTTCCGTAAATCTGCGTCAGGACAGGTCAAACTAGAGAGCCCCATGAAAGGAGCATAGGGGCACATCATGGGACTTTTTTAGTTTGTCTGTTATTGGCTTAGCAAGTTGCAGTATCGTGACTAAGAAAACTGTATTTTTGTATGAACAAGCATGTGGCGGTTCGACTCAAATGCATTAGTAAACTCTGCACCCTCTGACTAAGAATCATAAACTGGCGAATTTATGTCCGTGAGACCGCAGTCGGCCGATGTGAAAGTCTCTAAGCGATGGTGGGTCCGTAATGAACGAATAATTGAAAATATGGGATACCCAGAATAATCAAATATCTAAATTAATACATAACGAATGATTAATTTCTAACTGGAAACACAACCTAAGAGTAATAATCATTTGAAAATGGAGTCAGATTAAACGAGTGAAATTACGTGAACTTCACAGGGGCGCTGAAAAGACATACACGCGTTAACCTTCGCCCAGGCCGTCGGATTCCGTTTTTGGGCCGATGGGGGGTTCCTTACACACTCATGAGAATTCCTTGGGCCAGACAGTGTTCATCAAAGGAGTCTCTGTATGTGACAGGTAACTTAGTGAGTAATGTATCTACATGAGAACCACACTGAAGTTCAGCACTAGCAGGACCATCCAGTGTGCTCAGCATTCCCACTAAACACCAAAACTTTGCACATTTAATAAAAATAAAAACAATTACGCTCTGAGACGTAACACATGTTACTGAGGAGCAGATCATGTGTTGTTACGTCCAGTGGACGTATTTGTAATATATGTGTGATTTGGGGAGAGTGATAGTATTTGTTGAGCATGTCATGTGTTATGTACGTGCTCTGCTCTCTCTCTCCTGTCTGTCTCCTTTGCAGGCTGCTAATTGAGTTCCACCTGATGCTCATCAGGTGAGTGCATGTCACAGAGATTCCAAACGCTGTAACAGAGTGGAGAAACAGTGCTGGAGTGTGGAGGGAATGCTTCCTTTCCCTGATCCAGAACTGTTACTGTGTATTTTCTCTTGTGTGAGTTCAGGTGTACAACCAAGTGCAGTCTGGCTTTGCTCTCAACTTGTGAATGAGTTGCTTAACCGCTAGCTGTGAGAACGTGCCATCCTTCTACCCCTGGACAAACTGGGAGGATTGTAACAGTGTTCAATCATTTACAGCTCAATCAACAGCAGAAAGAGGCTGAACTCTTCAAATATACTTTACATTGCGATTCATGTGCAAGAGTCAAATATGATCTTACCACAGTGTCTCCAGTTTACAGTGAGGATCCTGTAGTACATCAGACAGCAGATTCACTGATTTTCCTATTTTATTCCCAGTCAGATCCAGTTCTCTCAGGCGTGAGGGGTTTGATCTCAGAGCTGAAGTCAGAGCAGCACAACCTTCATCTGTGACGCCACAATATCTCAACCTGAAGAGAGATGAAAATCAAATAGCATAATAAAAAGTTAAACACTATCAAATAGCTATCCAACAACTTTCAATTCTTAGCAACGTAATTGTTCATCTCACAGTAAAATTAAAATGTGAATTTGTAATAAACTTGAAGCTAAAGTTAAGGTAAATGTTTAATCGTCCATCTGACTAGTAATATTAAAATGTATGACTCTGCAATGTTAACCACACATCAAATGTTTTAAGAGATTTGAGTTACTTGATAAATGAGCTGTTTCTCCAGTTCTGTTTGGTCTTCGTTTCTTTTATGTCATTTATTTAAAGGGGTGGTTCATTGCGATTTCACTTTTTTAACTTCAGTTAGTGTGTAATGTTGCCGCTTGAGTTTACAGCATCAGCAAAGTTACAGAGCTGAAAGTTCAATGCAAACAGAGATATTGGCCCTCCTTTATCTAACGATCGTACGCCAGAAAACTGTGCGTACGCTAGTTTCCACGCAAAATTTGGTATTTATCAACATGGCCATGAGCGGTGACTACAATCAAATCTCACGTCAGTTCTAGGCTCATGTACGCACGTTTTTCAGTCAGCTGGGACTTGCGTGCAGCATAGTAAATCTGTCGGAGAATTGTTGAGAACATTTAGATTATTTTCCTGACCGACAATCACTCACTAACCGATCCTTAACCATTAAACGACACGATTAAAATGTCAAATTAAAATTAAATTAGAATAGATGAGTGTCTTAAAATACCACAAATGTTTTTTTTTTTCTTTTCAGGAATTTCGCTTTGCATGCACAAATGGCAACATTGACAGAACATAAGGATTCACACATCATACACCTGCAATGCAGAGAAAAACAGAATAAAATACAAGGAATAAAATAATAGGACTACACAAAATATATTTTTCAACAGATTAACAAAACAAAAGAGAAAAACTGCATTAAGTAGGGCTAGTACAGGCTACGCTCATTTGACGCGTTGTATTCGTTTTCTTTATTTTATTTAAATATTTATCTTTATTTTATTAAATCCAATTGATCGCGCAGGCGCCTCGCTCACACACACAGACGCTACATAGCCTATCATAGCGTTGCTAACTTTACATTTCAGACATTTATCAGCAAACTAAATGCAGAGAAACTTAACACTGCTCAGTTTATTGGTCCGCAGCACCCAACCAAACACATTTTTGCGCATGCGAAGGATGTTTTACGTGGATATTGAAACAAGAGTGAAATAGAGTACAGGAGAGATGACATGTTTTTGTAGGTCAACCTGGAAGTTAGCGGCGCACAAGTTCCCTCGATCGAAAGCCTATGCATTTTTCCCATAGACTTTTGGAAAATCGCAAAAAAATAAGCTTATATGACTTAAAAAATGGCTTTAATGTTTAATGTTATAAAAAAGGGTTATGACTATCAAGATAATCTTTACAAGTTAACACAACATTTATACATTTTGAAGCCTAAATAAAGTCAGCACACCATGGTCGCGGATCAACATCACCACCACCAAGCTTCCTCAAACTTTATTTAAAAAACAACTCTATTTAAAAACATGCTCGCTGATTGTCTGCGCTGTGTATGAATACTTATCCACTTTTTAATGAGAAATTCTGTCCATTCGTTTTGTCCAAAAATGTTAGAAAATAATTCTGTTTATGCGTGCCTCTCTGAGATATTTTTATCTTTTTTAACAATGATTTATTTATTTGTTTATTATTTTGTTAGTTTATATAATCCTTAATATTGTTTTCTTTGTGTTTAAAAATCCTTACGCTTGATCATTGTGCCCCAAATAAACTGAAAGATTATCTTTCACTGTATTATGTTTGATTGTATACTGACTGTATAATGTACATATAATGTATATACTGTATAATGTATTTTAACTGACAGGTAGAACTTCTATGAACGTGAGACTGAAACGCGGGCTAATGAGTGTGATTTCCCCTGCGTCTCAATCAGCTCCCTAGCTCCCTAGGTCATGAATCAGTATATCATGTAATTGAATGTGGCCGATTCCCTGATCAGTGCCCTGACTACTGAACTAGGGGGCTGATTGAGACGCACGCTTTCTGTTTGTCATGATGACGTCTAAAGTCCCCGCCAAAGGAAGTAGTCCCTTTTAGCAACTGCCGTGCTAAAATGCTAACTCACTTCCGCGTTTTGGCCTACAAAGTGATGTCATACCTGCACCACTCTATACAAAGCCTTGTGTACATAATGAACAGTAGTTCAGCAACCAATAAATGTTACATCGCGAATATGGAAACGTTTGGATTCTTCCCGAATGAGAGAGGTAGGCTATGTGAGCTCCATTGAGTTTTGCTTTAAATAAATTCATTTTTGCTTTATAATGAATGCCACTATAGCCTAATTTGTGTTTGAATTTATAATTTAATATATCATTTTATAGCTACTTATTTTTCGTTCTTGTTCTGTTCTGAATAAAATACATTTTAAGGATTTTCTGTGGAGTGAAGAGGGGTACTAAAAGAACCAAGTTTATATATGTTAATTTTGTTTTATTTAACGGTATTTTCTTTTTAAATTAATTTTATTGTTTGCAATTACGAGGTTGAGGGGTGTTTTTAAAATAAGATCAATTTCTTTGTCATGTGATTACTTCCTCTTCATGGCCGTAAACTATAGGGCGAGGCTTCTAAAATTTGGGTGGTTACATTTAAATGACAGTTTTCAGCCGCCACATTTATCAACACCCTTTCATTCGTGCAACAGAATTGGCTGCATACGAAAGTTTAATAAATCGCACGTGAGTGGTGTCGTAAACTGATTTTTTTTTCCGTTCGGATGTACACTGGTACAACAAACGGTTGTTAGGGACTACAACATGCTTCTTCCTGGGTTGGTGACATCACTAACCCTAGAATTTACATAAACCCTGCCTCCGAGAACACGCAACAAAGAGGGTGAGGCCATGTTACTGCATTACAGTATGTAACACAAATGCAATAGCATGTCATAAAAAGCAAGATGACAATATGACAAGTTATAACCGTAATTAAACTAAAGTATACCTGTTCTATATTCATGCAGCTTACAACAGTTCCCACAGGAGCAACTTATAGATTATCATGACAGAATATCCTAATCAATGACTTTAAGATAGTTAACTCCACATCAGCTAACCCTAACTGTTCAGAAGCCTCCTGTTGCATTCTACATGTTGTCACTTCTTCTTGAATGTCTCCATCATTGTCTGACTCTGTTTTGAACATAAAAGGCTAAACAGTTTCTGACATTTTCAGTGAGTCTGCCTGAGGTAATATATGAGACTCTGCTGAATGCTAACGAGAGCTCCTGAAACTCCGCCCCCTTTTGAGAGCAGCAGCTCATTTGCATTTAAAGGGACACACACAAAAACTGAGCGTTTTTGCTCACCCTCAAAAAGTGACAAATTCAACATAATATAAAAAGTGTTCTCAGTGATACTTACTGAACTGATCTGGATTCTTTAATCACGGGCAGCAGCTTCTTAAGAACCTTTAGTTTTTCAGTTTTATTGTTTCTTTCAACAAAATCATTAAGATCAAACACATCCAGCATTTTCTCTGATGTCAACAACACAAAAACTACAGCTGACCACTGAGATGAAGAGAGTTTGGATTCCTTTATTCTTCCAGATTTCAGATACTGTTGTATTTTCTCCACTAGAGAATGATCACCCAGTTCATTCAGACAGTGGAACAGATTGATGGATTTCTCAGGAGAGTCAATGGTGCTGATCTTCATCTTGATGAACTCAACAGTTTCCTCATTTCTGTCAGATCTGCTTCTTGTCTGTTTCATTAGTCCTTGTAGGAGAATCTGATGAGACTTTACTGACAGACCCAGAAGAAACCGCAGGAAAAGATCCAGATGTCCATTTTTACTTTGTAGAGCCTCATTCACAGCTCTCTGATGCAGCTCAGATAATGAAACATGTTTAAACCTCTCCTTAACTTTAGACCACAAACTCTGTTTGGTGATTTGGTCAAACACATTTCTGTTGTTGTTTGTACAGGAGAGATGCACATATAGAGCTGCTAGATGTTCCTGAATGCTCAGATGAACAAAGCAGAAGACTTTCCCCTGATACAAGCCCAACTCCTCTCTGAAGATCTGAGTGCACAATCCTGAGTACACTGATGCTTCTGTCACATCAATGCCACACTCTCTCAGGTCTTCCTCATAGAAGATCAGGTTTCCTTTCACAAGCTGACGAAAAGCCACTTTCCCCAGTTTGAGGATCACGTCTTCATCTTTCACTTTCTTCTCATAGTCCTTCTCATGTTTGATGTTGGTCTGAATGATCAGGAAGTGTGTGTACATTTGAGTGAGAGTCTTGGGAATCTCTCCTCTCTCTGCTTCACTCAACATCTTCTCTAGAACAGTGGCTGAGATCCAGCAGAACACTGGGATTTGACACATAATAAAGAGGCTCCTTGATGACTTCAGGTGTGAGATGATCCTGTTGGCCAGACTCTGATCCCTGATTCTCTTCCTGAAGTATTCCTCCTTCTGTGGCTCACTGAAGCCTCGTACCTCTGTCACTCGATGGACACACTCAGAGGGGACGAGATCAGCTGCTGTTGGTCTGGAGGTGATCCAGATGAGAGCAGAAGGAAGCAGATTCCCCACCATGAGGTTCATCAGCAGCACGTCCACTGAGGCTGATTCAGTCACATCACACAATCTCACATCGCTCTGAAAATCCAGAGACAGACGACACTCATCCAGACCATCAAAGATGAACAACATTTTATATTTGTCACTGGATATTTCCATTTCTTTTGCTTCAGGGAAAAAGACATGAAGAAGATTTGAAACACTGAGTGTTCTGTCCGTCATCAAGTTGAGCTCTCTGAAAGGAAGTGGAAATATGAGCTGGACGTCCTGATTCTCTTTCCCTTCAGCCCAGTCCAGGATGAACTTCTGCACAGAGACTGTTTTTCCAATGCCAGCGACTCCCTTTGTCAGCACAGTTCTGATGGGTTTGTCTTGTCCAGGTAAAGGTCTAAAGATGTCACTGCATTTGATCGGTGTGTCCTCTGTTTCTGCTCTCCTGGACTGTGTCTCAATCTGTCTCACCTCATGCTCATTACTGATCTCTCCACTCTCACTCTCTGTGATGTAGAGCTCTGTGTAGATCTCATTCAGGAGTGTTGGGTTTCCCTGCTTTGATATTCCCTCATACAAACACTCAAACTTCTTCATCAGATTTGATCTCAATGTGTTGAGGACTTCATGGCTGTAAAATTAACATACCAAATGATTACATCAGTTAATAAGCACAAAGTCTTTTTTGTATTCAGTATCATACTCAAATCATATCTTTTACAGAAACATTATACCTCAGATCAGTCTGTGTATCTCCACTCAGAAAATGTATTTGATGATCCATAGACGCGTCACTCCTCATAGACACAAAGCTGGACTCTGGTTCTGATCTCTTCTGATGAACTGAACTATAACAGAGAGAGACTAAAGTGAATGCTTTAAATTACTATATTCAAACAAGCAAACAAACGTAAATTATTTTATAGAGTATAGAAACAAGAAAAACTGTACATTTAACTAAGCACTCTTATAGATGTGTTTCTGTGTGAGCAGCACTATATATGTTAAAATGTAAGATAAAGACAAAAAATAACTATAAACAATGTAAAAACAATTATTCATTATCAGAATACTATTCTGATAATACAAAATCCCATACTGTAATTATGTTTTTTTAAATAGAAATGTTATACCTCAGATCAGTCTGTGTATCTCCACTCTTAAACTCTATTATATGACCCATAGACCCGTCACTCCTCATAGACACACAGCTGGACTCTGGTTCTGATCTCTTCTGATGAACTGAACTATAACAGAGAGAGATTAAACTGAATGCTTTACTTAAATTATTTTATCTATAGAGTATAGAAACAATTTAAACTGTACTTTTAACTAAGCACTCTTTTTGCTACTGTAGAGAGACTAACAAACCCCCCAAGTCAGATTCCCAGTGAAATGCTCTCAGACAGCAAATGCTGTGAGTTTGCTTCCTTCTTCTCTGAGAAAATCAATAATATCAGAAAGGCGATCAGCACATCTTTGAGCTGCACTGGGGTAAAACAGATCAGATCACAACCTCAGAAATTATGTCTGATTTAGAAGCAACTGATGGTAAAATTTTGGAAGAAACAGCACAGCACCTTAAAACATCAACCTGCGCCCTTGACACACTTCCCACATCTTTTTTCAAAAGCGTGTTTAACTGTTTAGAAGCAGATCTCCTAGAAGTGGTAAACTCCTCACTTCTCTCTGGGACTTTTCCAAAATCCCTGAAAACTGCACTTGTTCCCTCCTGAAAAAGAACAATCTGGATAACACCATATTGAGCAACTACAGACCAATCTCAAATCTTCCTTTCATAGGCAAGATCATTGAAAAAGTTGTTTTCAATCAGCTGAACAAATTCTTAAGCTTAAATGGCTACTTTGATAACTTCCAATCTGGTTTCCGACCACATCACAGCACAGAGACAGCGCTCATAAAGATAATAAATGATATTCGCCTAAACACAGACACAGGTAAAATATCAGTGCTGGTACTACTCGACCTCAGTGCTGCGTTCGACACTGTCGATCACAACATACTTCTTGACAGGCTGGAAAACTGGGTTGGGCTTTCTGGGATGGTCCTTAAATGGTTCAGGTCATACTTAGAAAGGAGGGGTTATTATGTAAGTATCGGTGACCATAAGTCTGAGTGAACATCCATGACATGCGGAGTCCCTCAAGGTTCAATACTTGCACCCCTCCTGTTCAACCTATATATGTTGCCACTGAGCCAAATAATGAGAAAGAACCAAATTGCATATCACAGCTATGCAGATGACACCCAGATTTACGTAGCCCTATTATCTAACGACTACAGCCCCGTTGACTCCCTGTGCCAATGCACTGATGAAATTAAAAATTGGATGTGTCTAAACTTCCTTCAGTTAAACAAAGACAAAACTGAAGTCATTGCATTTGGAAACAAAGATGAAGTTCTCAAAGTGAACACATACCTTCACTCTAGGTGTCAAACAACTAAAAATCAAGTCAGGAATCTTGGTGTGATTTTGGAGTCAGACCTGAGTTTCAGTAGCCATGTAAAGACAATAACTAAATCAGCATATTATCATCTCAAAAATATTGCGAGAATTAGATGCTTTGTCTCCAGTCAAGACGTAGAGAAACTTGTGCTTTCATCACCAGCAGGGTGATGAAACCATGTGGCATATCTGAGACACTGTGAAAACCCAATACACATCACACACACACACAAACAGAGACACAAACACACATTTGGAGACTGTATCTACATTTAGCCTCAAAATATGACTATGCCAAAGTGTACCCGTTGCTGTATTCAAGTGAACGTGCATGTATCCATATTATATAAGATTAGTTATGACTGTAGCAGTGTTAGTTTTACTCTAAACGGTATATTCTAGTATAAACTGTATCTCTCACTTTTATGTCTTTGACATCTGACAAGTTTGGTCTCATTGTAAAGCTCTCTTTATGCCCTAACTGACAATGTATGTCACATCACTGTAATATGCATTGTTCTATTTTTAATGGTACTTCGAAGAAAATGTACTCAGATCTGACACTTCATAAACCATGCAAATGAGGTCATAAATGGAGACAAAGAAAAAGTATGCCCGCCAATCTTTCACCCTCGCCATTGGCTGGCGCTTCCAAGGAGGCGTTTTGGCTTGTTTGTTCTTAAAAAGACAACCACACGCACGTTTCTTTTGTCTCTTGATTGTCTTTCGATTGTCCCTCGCCACCTCACGCACGTCTCTCCCGGACGTCTCGGCGACCGCGCTTCCATCACGCGCTCCTCTGCTTCTTCGGGACGACCATCTGTTTGGCACAAGTTCGCTTCTGTCAAGCCTCCGTCGTCCTCCATCACCTCGGAGACGGACTCTCTCTCTTCTTTATTTTCCGGTTATCTTACTCTTAAGTTAAAACCTTGTTTGAAAATCCCGCCGAGAACCCTGCCTCGGAAAAGGACCAATCGCTCCAGCCGCACGCATTGAAACTCCTGCCGAAAGACAAGCAACCGCAGCACCTGAACCTATGCAAGTATAGAACCATTCTTTTCGAAGCGTTTTAAGCTCCATGCGTAAGCTGAGTTTCCTTGCTGGCTCTCAAAGGTTTAACTGTTTGTAATTTGCCATTTTCTTTGATCACCTCTGTTTTCCTGCCTTTACATTCGCTTTTGTATATATGTGTATTCTTTGTGTATATCTAGTCATATAACGTTAGCCCATGTAGTTGTAGTTTCATATATTAAATACATTATATTCATGCTCGATTGCCTCTGTTGCTCATTCAACAAACCAAGTCTCTTTTACGTTTGATTCTGCAAAACTGCTTTACGCTTTAATGCCATAATAGGAAGTTATTCTCGTGGCCAGAGACCAACTTCCTTTTATAATAGTCTATGAGAGAACTGACGGTTTGCTGGACAAACTAGGACAGTCTTTCTCAAACCACTATTGAACTAGACCTAATCATATATGTAAGTAATTATAATCTGTTGTAATTAATTCACAATATATATGCATAATTCCCTCTTTGGTCGATCTATATTATAATTGATCATAACGCGTTATGACTTAATTATATATATATTTCACCCATAATTTGAGCTAATTGATTAAATACCTGTAAATTCGTTACACTCAGATCATCAGGATCAAGTCACTTAGAAATACCAAGGGTTCACTCAAAGCAAGGAGAGTCTGCTTTTAGCTGTTACGCCAGCCGCAGCTGGAACCAGCTTCCTGAAGAGATCAGATGTGCTCCAACAGTAGTAACATATAAATCCAGACTCAAAACACATCTCTTTATCTATGCATTTACTGATTGAGCACTGTGCTACGTCCAAACTGTTTGCATTTTATTTTATACGTATTATCTTTTTATTCTTTTAATTCCTTTTCTTGTTTTTATTATGTATCATCTTTTTATTTTTGACTTTTAATGCATTTTAAATCTTGCTGTCTGGTTGAAAGAGCTGGGAGAATTAGGAAGTAAGCATTTGTGATTAGGTTAAACTTTGGTAAATTTAGGTAAGGGGACAAACCATGATGGTTGGGCTATCTGACTCTGTGGTACGTGGAAGGGGTTTCTAAGGGGAATTGCGATCACTTGCAAAGGCAACATGATTAACACATTCCGGAAATCAAAACACGTTGGTTGGGGCACTTTCCAAAGGGGAAATTTGAGCTGTGGTGCATGCTTAAGATATCTCTGGATTACAGTCAGAACATTTTTCAAAGGGGAAATTTCCAAAGGGGAAATTTGAACTGCGTTGCATAGCTAAGATATCTCCAAAAGGGGGATTGGGGCTGTATGGCACAGTTTGAGGTGTCTTGGCAAAAGGGGAGATCTTTGTGTATCAGTTCGAAGTGCCTTAACAGGTAGAGCTAGGCAGTGGTCCTGACGTGTGAAGAAGATCCATTTAGATCCACTCTGATGGACGACAAAAAACTCCCTGAAATTTCCTAACTCTTCCATCCAGATAGCGGAATTCTCTGCTTTTACTGTTATTTCTATTTCTTATGCGTTCCATTTTTATTATTATGTATTTGGTTCTTCTTTATGTAAAGCACTTTGAATTACCATTGTGTATGAAATGTGCTATACAAATAAAATTGCCTTGCGCACTCATAGATGTGTCTCTGTGTGAGCAACACTATATATGTTAAAATATCAGATAAAGAAAAAATAACTATAAACAATTCACAAGAATAATTATTCGTTATCAGAATACTGTTCTGATAAAACAAAATGCCATACTGTAATTATATTTTATAGAAATGTTATACCTCAGATCAGTCTGTGTATCTCCACTCTTAAAGTTTATTATATCATTCATAGACTCGTCACTCCTCATAGACACACAGCTGGACTCTGGTTCTGATCTCTTCTGATGAACTGAACTATAACAGACAGATTTAATCCTTTATGATGATAATCTTACAAGCATTTATCATCAAACATCTTTTTGCATCTTAACAAAATATCATCTTGCCATCTTCAGACCTTTAATCATCATATAAATATGATTTAATGTAGAGTTTATTGAAAGTACCTGCATCCTGGAGAAAAATCTTCATCTCTGGATGTTTGTGTTTCATCCATGATGAATCTGAACAGCTGAAACAGAATCTGATTTTCGACACTGACTCTGGATAGAAATGACAAACAAACACAATAAGTCATCTTTTTCTCAGGATCAAGAGACGCGGCGTTCACTCAAATACTAAATGTTAGTTGCATGTTAACACAAATGCTAAAATAAACCACAGACAACACGAAACAATGAAACCATGTTAATTTGCTTCAAAATGAAAAATAGCAAACGCATTTTAAAGAACTATTTACGTCCTTCAGAGAAAATATTAATGCAGAAGTCACGTTTAAGTCTCGAGACCTGAACTCACCTTGATCAACATTTAATATTCTATCGATTAAAAAATCTTCTCCACCTTTTCTACCAAGTACCTACACGTAAATTCATGACTTAGTTTTTATAAAGGTTCCTATAAAAAAAAAAAAAAGAAAAAAAAAAAAAGAAATTGATAGTCCTGTAGAAACGATTTTGGTTGTTTAAATGGCTAAATATCAACATTTACATCAACATTTACTTTCACTTTATATTTGTGACACAGGCGATGATGACGTCACGTCACGTCACGCGCTCGATCTCAAACCTCATATATACCTCCGCACGGCGGAGTAAATAAATAAATTATTACATGCATTCGCTTCGTATAATGTTAGCATAATGTTAGCATGGCACATTTCCTGAGCGGGATAAAGTTAGTTTTAGGTCAATATTCGCTGGATATTCTTCTATGAAGCATAAGGGGCCATCTGAAAACTCCAGTGGATAAATGTTAGCAATGTCCTATCATTCTTTTTCTTTTTTTTAACCTACAAGTCAATCTATTGAACCATTTACACAGATTTTGATATATGAGACCTAAAAGGATTTTTTTTATCCTGTGTCTCCTATTAAGACAACATTAGTATCAGGACCTTCATCTCTCATTCCCATCAATATAAATGGCTGCTCATTTATAAACTGCTATTAGTGAGAAAAAATAAATAAATGGAAAAGCAGTACAAATACAGTCGGTTTCCATCACCATCAGTGCTTGGACCCCTCATTATTCAAAGTTATTGACCATATGAACTAGTGTGTGTCTTTACCTTGGCTTGTTTTTGCTGATACTTGCTCCTTGTTCCTGTGGGCGTGTCTTCATTCCCATTGGCCAGAGATGACATTTTGGTCTTCCCTTGCTAACTTCCCTAAGTTGTGTTAACTCTGATGTATGTCCTTACTTACACTGTGCACACTACTGGTGGAACACTTGCAATTCTTGAGCCCTTGATCACTTGGAATCTGCTACGGTACTGATTTATTATTTACATTTTTCCCTCTAATGAATTTGTTTGATGCATCATGATATATATGCCTATAGGTATGCTTGGGCTGTTGGAGAAAATATATAAAATTACACTAACAATTAAAACAGCAAAAGAATAAACTTTAAATGTGTAACAAAGTCATTCATCTTAATTCGAATTATGCGGTTAAATCTCAAAATAATAAACAAGTCTCAAAATAATATAATAAATATAGGGGAAGTGCTTAAGGAAGTTCACGAGTGTGTGAGGAACCAAGTGGAAATGTGAAGTGGAACACACACTGACATTGCTGCGATACTGGGTGGCTTTCTTCTGATTCTTCCTCCTGTAGGCTTGGAGGAGACACTCAAATTGTTCAGTTTACTTCCCCAGAACATGCTCATGCTTTACACCAGCAAGGAAGCTATGAACATTTTGCCAGAATAAAGAGCAAAAGAAGGATGATAAAGCCACTATATGAAGCTCACTTCATCAGCTACAGGAGGAGAAAGATGCAGAAACATCTTCTGCTGTCTTTACACATCACCGCGCTGCTCTTCTCTCCACCAAACACTCGTCCACAAAGTTCTTGGATGAACCGTTTTTCTCATAGGGCAACGTGAAAATTATGCCAGAGAAAGTCAAAGTTATTGATTTAATGTTGCTCATGTTATGATCAACACATTTTGGGTTTAATCATGCCTTAATTATTACTTTAAAATATAACATTTATCATTCTGGTAATCTGATAATGACTTTTAATAACCTTCTTCATCTGCTCAGCCTCGAAGTTTTTGCCTGAGTTTTTCAAAGCTTCCAGGATTCCAGAATTTACTTTCTGAAAAATATAGGAAATAGACAAAGAGTGAAAGAAGGACTCGGTTAAACTTAAATGTCTCAAATATTCCTTATAGTCAAATGAAATGGCAAAGGAATCAAGCAGGCATGAGTCCACTGCTGAGATGATGCACATTTCATCTGGTCTGTGTTCAAGTCCTGTTCATACTTTCACTTCTTCTGCCCTCATGCCGTCCAGAAGCTCCTGACTGTCCTGCTGCTTTCTCATTATTATCAACATTCAAAACAGTTGTGCTGCATAATATTTTGTGGAAATCTTGATACATTATTTGATGAATATAAAGTTCCAAAGAACTGCATTTATTTGAAACAGAAATATAAATATCTTTACTGTCACGTTTGATCAATTTAAAGCATCCTTGCTGAATAAAAGTATCAATTTCTTAAAAAAAAAAAACTCTCACTGACCCCAAATTTTGAACAGTAGGGTAGAAAATTATTTTTGTCATTTTATTGATTATAAGTGAAGTGAGAGGCAAACGGGATGGAAAAATAATGCAATAAAAGCCTTTCAGGACATGCAGGTGTCAATAAATCAGCAAAACCGAGCTTTCCTTATATCAGGCATCTACGCTGGGAACTTTTTTGTGCGTCTACTTTCTTTTTACTCACTTGTGTGAAGAGTTCTTTAGGGCTCACAACACCTTTCTTGGTCTCCTGGAAGGTTCCTGAAAACATAATGTGAAAACGTCCTGTTAGATGAAGATTTGTGCATTAAAAGAGCCAGAGAAGATCATAATGAGGCTCAGCATTAGTATCAGCTCACATGACAGTGCAGGTGTGATGGTGAAGCAGCTCTTCTCATCTGAAATCTGCTTCAGCAGTTCTCATGTCTGTGATCAATTCTGAGAGGGAGACGAGAACATCAGGGTTTGCAGAGCTTGTTTACATGCAGCAACAACAGCGTGTGTCTGTTTCTCATGTGTCGCGTCTCAGACTCTGACTCTGTAGCTGCACGACTGCATTGAAGAAACACGTGTTCAGATTACTGAGACCCTGATGCACATGACACCAGATCTTCCTGCCCTGCTGCTTTCTGTCCTTGTTTTCCTTCTCTTCGTCCAGCGTTTGCTCTGCAGGATTCTCCACTAAACTCCCTTCTTTCTTACATTCTGCTGAGTATGCAGGCAAATGTATGCTTTTATAAGGCAAGACACTACAGGCATTGTTGACATTTCAAAAGATAATGGGTGCAACTTTGAGCAACTTTGTGCTCTTGTGCTTAGTGCTTGATCACATGATTCTCTGATCTCCAGCAGCCCTGACGAGGATCACAACATTGTTTATATGCTGCTGGCCAGTAGCAACTTGTCATTAGTCACCTGATCGCTTACTCTGGCCGCATTTCAGGCACATCCACACAGCTGGACTTTCTCTGTCAATTTCATCCTCTAAGATCTGGTTTTCAACAGGTTTGTCCAACTCACAGTCTTGAAACAAGCTCCAATGCTCATTCAGACCGGCTTTCTTCAGTAAGCTTTGCTCTATTCCTTTACGGATGCGAGTGCAGGAAACCCCTTACAAAGCAGCAGGAGAATCAGGTGTGAGGATTCATGATTTTGACCCATTTTGCTTTACAGAGGAGCACCTGAATGAAGTTTGAAAACATGCATGTAAATTATCAGCACAGTCATCATAATACTTTATATTATAACAAATAAACACAAATAATTGTCAGCAAATACACATCTCTGATACACAATGCTTTGAGAAAATGACAAGTGACATCAATTTAAAGATAAAGTGATGAATAAGTAATGAATATTTCCGTGTTTAAATCATTGAAATACAAATAAAATGTGATAACTGTTATTTTCAGATGAACGTAGTCAATTTACAAAGCCACCAAAATCATTTAAAACTATATAAATGGAATTACGTCCATCCAAATGATCAATTTGTAGTGAAACGACCTGTTTTAAAAACATCTAAAACACTTAAGCAATAGCAGGGCACACATTTCTCCACTTTCCCTGTCTAAATGTATCTAGGAAGAGCCCATCACCTCTGGATGATACATTTTTAAATAAAAATAAATAGAAATATACATAGAAAGGACACATACTCCATGGTCAGCCATTATTATTTTATTATGATATTTGCATTCATTGTATTATATATATATAAATTTGGCTTTATTTTTAGTTTATTTGTTAGATACTTTTATACTGTTTTACCTTCATACAAAACAACACTTTTCAGTGATTAAAAATGACGCGATCTGAAGCTGGAATGGTTTGTTCCAAAAGTTGGTGTGGATAAAAAAAATGAAAAATGAAAGTGTTTTGTCAGGAGCCAAAGGTGTGTTCTATTAAATGAAGGATATTCTATTAATTTAAACTGAACACAGATAACCATGTTTTTCACTTCAGGTACTAGCACTTATTAATGAAAGCAAAAATTATTTCAGCGAAATTATTTGCATAATCTTTGCTTTTTGCTGGTAGACACGTTTACAGCATCTGTCTCTTCTTAGTCAGACTCTTAATTTTCTCAAAGGAAAACTTTTAAAAAGTGTTCTTAAAATTACTCAAGGTGAAAAAATGTTGTTATATTAATAAATCATTTTAAGTACTGCACAATACATCTCTTATTTACAGCATGTCTATGGCTTGTTGATGAAAATGGGAGTGATTCAGTTTTGTCCCTTTGCATTACTTGTTTGCAGTTTAAATTAAATGTTACACCAACCACATTGTAATCAATGTCTAGAACTGCAAATTGCTATTTTCAGCACTCATTTTCTTGCTCCATTATCTAAAAAAACAAGAAACTAGTGTGAAGTCACACACACACGTCAGTGTGATCGCTGTGTGTCTCTGTGTCTTCATCTCTGTAGCGGCTCCTTATTCACCATCAGCTGATCCTGAGGAAACTGAACTGACGTCTAAATACTGAGAGTCCTATAATAAAACACACAGACAGTCACATATGAGTATGAGACATTACTGCTGTCACATCAGGAGATAATTTCAGAAAAATACAGCAGAGATGTTACTGTATTCATATTACAGCCAGAGATATGGATATGGATGAAAAACTGCTGATAGATTAATAACAGTAAATGATAAACAACTCTTAATCACTTACACACAGAGACACTGTAAGATATTAAAATATTCATATATTCATAGATCATTGTTACATGTTCACTGTGGTATTCCTTAGTTTGACCTAGTTTCTGTCTGTCAGTCAGTCTGTTAATTATGTAATTAGTTTCCACCTGTGTTCATTATCGCCCTCATTAGTTTTTTTTTTTTGAGTCTTAGTTTTTCTTTGTTTGAGTCGTGTATATACACCCTGTGTTTTCTATCATTCCTTGTCCGTTCTCGTTTATGTTGGATGTGTATTTTGAGTTTCCTGCCTGTTTCTGTTATTAAATTCTACTCCACGTACTCTCCTTCATTCTTGTGCCTTCATCTATACACGTCACGTAACAATCATATTCACATCAAAGAATTAAACTCTTATTAAAGTTTATTAGTCAATTTAAAGGCTTTAAATGAAAATGTACTCACAAAAGTATAATGTCTCCAGTTTATAATGTGGATCATCCTTCAGATCAGAGAGCAACTTCACTCCTGATTGCCATAGATTTTTCACAGACAGATCCAGATGTTTCATGTGTGAGGGCTTTGATCTCAGAGCTGAAGTCAGAGCAGCACAACCTTCATCTGTGATGCCAAAATCACTCAACCTGTAGAGAACAACGACACACTCTTCACTCTCTCAGTTAAGATCAGATCAGTTTAACAGTGAATTCATTATTAAAGAGAAAGTACAAACTTAAAGCAGAAATCACTGAGATCTAAATTGTCACAGAGCTGTGTGTGTGTGTGTGTGTGTGTGTGTGTGTGTGTGTGTGTGTGTGTGTGTGTGTGTGTGTGTGTGTGTGTGATTTTACTGAATTAAAAACAATACTTTAGAAAGTCAATGCAGAAAGATGAACATGACGAACAGTGAGAATGAATCCAGCATGTTCTTTTTAACCTGTTAGCCTTCATGAGGACGCCGATGCACTGAAGCTTCTTTGTTTTAATTAGCTCAAATTTACTGTTGGATGAAATGTAATTACCTTGACAAACGATACATCATTAAAAAAATCTAAGACTCAAGCTTCAATTTTTCACCTCTGTTTTACTCTCAATATCATACAGTGACCGTAATTTGTTAATATGTGTCAGGAGTTATGAATATGAAAAACAGAGTCACATTAATTGAGAAAAAACTCATGAAACATGAAAACACTTGACAAAACAACGTCCCTCAGGGCTTTTAGCTTAAAAGCATGCACATTTGGAGAAATATTGATGTATTCTTATATGTTTGTGTTCTTTTTGTGTTCTTGTATATGTTCTTATAAGTCAAAAAAAGGAGTAATATTTATTGAATTTTTACCCAAAATGCATAGTTGTCATCATTGTGAGCGCTGGATACTCTGTGTTTTCAATTGACTATATGCACAGAGCGTTCTTTAGAACTTCCGCAATAATATAAGCCAGCTGGAAAACTTTTCGTTGAAATGTCATTTGCTGGTGTGTTGAGCATCAGTAGTGTAAAACTTAGTTTATAATCAGAATATAGTCACTTAAATAGTCAGGCATAGTATTAATTTAGTTATTCTAACTTAAGACGACATAAAAAATAAAGAAATACGTACCTCAGTCTTCCTCCTCGGCTAAATTCAAATCGACCATCAGTTTCAAAAAAGTGTTCAAAAATTAATTATTTATTGTGCACTTTAGTTTTCATAAGTGTGGCAAAATCATTGATCTTGCACTGCACTGACTGACAGCTTCTGTGATTACAAAGGAAAGCGCAGTGCTCTCTTTCTGTGTAATTCATTTACAAGAAAAGTTATTGTTTTTCATGAGATTTTGTGAGTACTTCATACTTTACCTTGACAAAATGTATTTTTAAACGTAGTATAGTTAAGGTCAAAACGGCCCTATAGGTTGTTTTTTAAGCACCATATTACGACCATATTACGTTTTAAAGTCATGCGCCCTCTAGCTCGCATAAAAATAATGACAGTGTCATGTTACGTCTGTCGTCATGAAATGACGTATGACTGTCGTTACCAATCAAAATGCGTGTTCATTTAAATGCAATGTGTGGAGTTTTTACACCATTTGTCCCATTTCCATTTAGCAAAACTCATTTTTTTTTATTAATGACTACACCCACCCCTAAACCTACCCTTAGAGATTTGTATACACTTTATGAGCACATACGTTCCCTGGGATTGAACCCACGATACCATGATTACATGATTGCATATTGTTATATATTGCAATGCTCTGCCAATTGAGCTCCGCGAAAACTGAATATGACGCAGATAAAAGGAAACAATGCATTAAAATCAAAGTGTCCTGTTGTTGATAGGGTTGTAACTTTAGTAAATGCTCCTATGGGTCATATATCAGGGAAGTGACAAATGACCTATATAGGCGTATTGGTTGGAGAACATGTTGCTCTAAAATGGTCACTCATTTCAATTTGAATAAGGTAATACATATGTAATGCATCCTCTATAGATGTTTTTGAGTATAAAGGTGGCATTATACTAAACCCAACAAAACTAAATTCACAATTTTCAGAATACTGACATTTGATATTGCTGGCCTCATTGAAATATTGTTGGCAGCACAATGTATACCATTTTGCTCAAACAAAATTCATCCTTGAAGAGAAATGAAGGAATCTCTGACAAACCCAGATTCTGAACCATATGTGTTTCTGCTCCCACATCAAGCAAGGAATGTCATAGAGGACCATAGGACCAAGGCAATGGCAGTGTTGTTTGGCGGAAAGAGTACTGATTCACTTGCCTCTTTGCTCTACAACCTTTTTAGCAAAATCACTTGTTACCCCAGAACGTCTGCCTCCAACTGAGTCCTCAACCAAATACCACTGCCAAAGAGTTTACTTCCAGATCATGGTGTGGATTGGAAAGGAAGGTGACATGAACACAGTGGATTGGGGATGGAAACTGGTGGACAACCGGTTCCTGCCAGTTATGACCAGTAAGACTGCTGCCCCAGAAAGCCTCCTGCAGATGATCCACTGTAACTGCACAACTGCCTGCCGAACACAATAGTGCAGTTGCAGGGAATATGGACTACCATGCATGCCTGCTTGTGGACCATGTCAAGTTGGGAATTGTGAAAATCACTATAATCAACCTCTATGGGAGGAAGAGTGTGACAACTAATGGTAAATCTAGTGAAGGTCACAGTGCAAAAAAGTATAAAAAATAAACCAGAATAAGAGGAAACAACTGAAGAAAATAGAAAAAGATATGTGTAAATAAGAAAAGTATTAAAATATATAGCGGTTAGCGGTACTGAGCCTTCACGTGACAGCCCTGTTTTGACTAATTTCACAGTACCACACAGTTCTAATGAATTTATTCTTTATTAGAATCAAAAGAATGGTTATGAACCACAAAAAAACACCAAAACTAGGCAAAAGTATATGAGAAAGGAGAAATATGCAATTACTTAAGGGAAATTGTACGTATTCTTCGCATAAATATGCTTGTAACCGATTGCTTTAATATATAATTGTACTTGTAATCACTTATCTATCATGCAAATATGCTAATTAGAATATTACATGGCCAAAACATGTATCAGGCACCAGTATCCCTGGTCTAAGAGGAATACAAAGGAGTAATGGTCATTTTAAAGACCTGACAGCCACCATTTTGAAAATGTGGGCCAAACTTTCGTAAACTTTTAGTATGTTTTTAAGTACATCTTATACTACTGTAAACCTCTTGTTAGAATTTTTTTGGGGTCAAGGCATATTTGCAGCTGACCTATTCAGGTACAGAAAATGAATAATCAATGGTAAAATAACACTGCACAGTCTTCACTGTATACATTGAATATAATTAATCTGTGTTAAAGCTGCAAAAGTGATTTTCTCTTTGTATTTTGTTGTTTGTTAACATTCATGACACAGAAAGCAGCAAGCCTGCTGTGACTTTAAGACCGAATGCACAGATCCTTTATAGTGATACATTGTGCAGCCCTAATGTGATGCGAGTTGTACAGTATTATTGGGACAGAGACACTAGAATTGCAACTGAGTGTGCGCTGTAAAAAAACAAGCGGTCATTTCATATGCTCTTGGGGGCCCCCTGGTGGCCACGGCTCTGACATACCTGTATGTAAGGAGTTTAGGCTTTAAGGAATAAAGTGCATTATTTGTTACAACTACGTTGTCTATACAGTATGTTGTTTCATTCTACTGTCAGTATATTTAAACATGTAACTTTGCCTGCTTTAAAGGTTTTGAGAATCTTTCCTTTTGTAACTGATGATATTGAAAGCTAAATTGATTGTAACTTTCGTTATCTAAACGTTCAGATTAAATCCTACGTTTTCCTATCGGTTCTAAGAAAGACTTTTACCTTTAAAGAATTAGAGTTTAAAGAATAACAACTTTAATGGAGTCTGATTAATGATATTGGAGTCAGATAAATAACTGAATTATGCACGTCATCCTTCAACTGCTTTTTGTTTCTGATTATTGGTTTAAAATAGCAGCGTAAGCTTCCAGCCTTACATATAAATCCCAAAAGAAACAAACTTACATTGCTCATGAATATGCACGCACGCACGCACACGCACGCACGCACGCGCACGCACGCACACGCACACGCACGCGCACGCACGCGCACGCGCGCGCGCGCGCACGCACACACACACACACACACACGCACACGCACACACGCCTCCACATTACTAGCATCAGGCAACTCCAAAGACACAGTCTATCATGCTTCACTGCAGGCATTTATAAATCAGGACTCATTAGTAATGGATTCAGTGATTGGCTAATTAACAGAGGGCGTATACTAGTCAATGAGCAACTAATTAGGGAGGAGCCAGGATTGAACAAGAAAAGTTGGGGCATATTAAGAAAATAAACAAAATAACAGTGACCAAAAATAAACTTCCAAATAAAGACAAGAGAATCTTTAATAGAGCAGAACTAAGAAATTTATACAGGTTTGGAACAACTTGAGGCGGAGTAAATGATGACAGAATTTTCATTTTTGGGCGAACTATCCCTTTAATACTCACCCTGTACGCAAGTACCACTTACAAGCCCCAGAAAGGTAGTAAAGACATCATAAAGTACTCCATGTGACTCCAGTTGTTTAATCTCAATTTTATGAAGCAACACGAGTGTTTGCACAAAAAAGAAAAAAACACTTAATTTACCACTTTATTTACAAATTATTAATCTTCATGGCACGCTCACGAGAGCACCACAGTGCCAGACATTGAAAAACTCTTTTGAAAAGCTCTACACAACACATGAAGTGTGACTAGACGTTGTTTCCTGAACACGTGTTGAATAAAGTGGTAGATACATCACTTCATAAAATAGATTAAGGGTTTGAGTGATTAATAATCATCTAAGCTGACGAATAGATATTTATTCAGTGTTATCCATTATATTTCTTCTGCAACAGCGTTGTGAACTTTTATAAAGATTAACTAAAAAAATAAAAAATAAACTGTAAAAATGAACTATTCATGAAATCATATTCATAGTATTTCAATCCAGCAGGGTTATTATAGTTAAGAAATAAATTAAACTTATTTTATTTTAGTTAGTTGCCAAAGAAATATTTTCATTTAACTTCATGTTCTAAAGTTCTAAAATTAAAAAAAAAAAATTACTTTTAAATTTGTACTTAAAGTGGAAATATAAAATATAAATAAAAACTCCTAAGAATATTAATAAAAACTATAATAGTATCTCAATGATATAAGTTAAAGATGCTGTTGTTTGGCTTTCTTTCAGAATTGTGTCATACATTTCCTCCAAAAATATATTTTAATTATTACTGTTGACCAGAACAATACTTTTAATTTATTTTGTAAATTAAAAATTATACAATATAGCATACAGTGCTTTGGACAATCAGTGGCTAGCAAAATCAACCTAAAAGAAAATTGTGCGGTATACAGGGCAGTGCTCAGTGCGGCCGGAGGGTGGCGGTAATGTGCTGCAGTACTCAGTGCGGTCAGCAGGCGACAGTAGAGCGCGCGGTGCCACACGCATCCGCCGCAGAAGAAGAAACAACAGCAGCGGTAGTGAGTCGCATTCAGAGAAACAGCAGTAACAAAAATCATGGAGGAAACCACAAAAAAGGAGAAAAAGCAGGACGAAATCAAGGAGGAGAAGGACAAACAACCGGCGGGGAAAGAGAAGGAGAAGAAAGAGGAGCAGGAGCTGGTGAGAGAGAGAAAAAAACAGTCGCGTTTGAATTCCGCCTGAGTCACTCTGCAGGCCAGACTCTCAAACACACTCACACACTACAGTAACATTCATTATTATACATGATTTATCAATGAATACAAATCATTGTCAGCACAAACACCTTAAAGCATCATGTATGTGATTATAAGACTTATATATATGATCTTTATATATGTATTATAATTGTATAAACACACGGATGTGTGGATATAGTTCATAGATATGCTTCCCTGAGGAGAAATTCACTGGTCTGATTTTTAAAATAACTATGTTTCATTGTTTGAAGAGTTCTGATGTTGTATCTGATGTATTTGTGTTGTTTTTGCAGTCAGAGGAGGATAAACAGCTTCAGGAGGAGCTGGAGATGCTCGTAGAAAGACTCGGTGTAAGTTGAGTTTGTTTTTGTTGGATTAATTAATTATTTTTGGTGGAACTGTCAATTTGACATATTTTAAAAAGCAACATTAAGACGGTTTACATACCTAAAAATTATCCTGAATTTCATGCGATTTATTGTTATAGAACTAAATTGGGTATCAATATAAGTAAGGTTTCATTTGTTAAGATTAGTTAAAATGACCCTATACTTCTACAAAATGTTATTGTTAATGTTAATTTCAACATTCACTAATATGTTATTAAAATAAAAAGATGTATTTGTTAACATTAGTGTTAACTAGCATGAACAAACAATGAATAATTGTTTTACTAGTGCTGTCAGTCGATTAAAAATAAACTAATCACATTTTTCTGTAATTACTCGTGATTAATCACCCCTAACATTAAAGTTTTTAATGTATTTTTATATTGTAATATTTTGACATTGAATCTCCCAAATAATGTAGAAACAACGTAGACAGTATATTTTAAATCTTTGTTTAATGGCTTTTTTTTTTTACTAAGCACTGAAACCAGTACTGGTGTCTCTATTACATGGGTTTTTCTTTCATTTTAGCCATTAATTATAGCCATTCAACATTACAGTGTAATTGAAAGCTATCATTTTTAAAATTTAATAGGCTCTAAAATATAAAACAGTGAACTTAGATGAACAATCTTCACATAAATCCATTATGTTGTCACATTTAGCTGTGCCTGGTCCAGTTAGACTATTTTAGATTTTTACCCGCCCTGCTAAAATGCACAAAAATATTGTTTTTGTTGTTTTTGACCCATGTAACCTTGTAAACTGTGCTTTAGGATTTTCAGATTGGTCTAACAGATAAAAATATGGGAATTGATTAAAGTTATCAAACACTTTGTCTTTACACTTTATTCAGTCAAGACCAGTGAGAGATTTGTCTTTTGTTCTTTGATTAAAATTAATGACAGACTTCAGCAGGTTTATTAGGCTGCTGTCACTTTAAGACCTGACGCTGATCTGACATGCATCCTATTTTCTCACCGCTCTTTACGTTAATTTATTGACTCATCAAGACTGTGCTTGCATGGATACTTGACAAAATGTCAATTTTGACATAATTTTGTGTGTTTTTGTCCGTTCAAGTGTGAAAGAACTCAATGTCTTTTGTGTGTTTGTTCACAGACGCACACCTGTACAGATTGATTTTTTTTTTTTTGGCATTTTATCGCATTTGATTGGTTTAATAGCAGTTGAATGAATGAAAGCTCTATATGAAAGATTATATACTGTAGCACAGCCAAAGGATGATGAAAAAAACGTGTTAATTGCATTAAATATTTTTAACATGTTAAACTGAAAAAAATGATTGCATGCGTTAGATTGTTAATTTTGATAGCCCTAATGTTTTACTAACATTAACAAAGATTAATCAATGCTTTATGAATATATTGTTCATGTTAGCTAATGCTATCAAATGAGACCTTATTGTAAAGTGTTACTAGAATTAGTTTTCACAATAATAGATCAAATTATAATGAATTTCTTTATTTCTGAAATTACATGTTTATCAATCACAAATGCCCATTTCTTTTTCTCCACAATACAATCAAATCCTCATGGATAAAATCACATCCTGGCCTACATGATTTCCAACTGTTTCACTCAAAGTTAAATGTGTTGATTTTTTTTTTTTTGGTTTAGACCTTTGTTTTCTCTCTGTTGTGCAGGAGAAGGACACGTCTCTGTATCGTCCTGCTCTAGAAGAACTGCGTCGTCAGATTCGCTCCTCCACGACCTCGATGACATCGGTGCCCAAACCGCTCAAGTTCCTGCGACCCCATTATGCCAAACTCAAAGAGATCTACCAGAACATGGCGCCCGGAGAGAACAAGGTGTGTTTGCAGCATCAATTATGCGGTTCTGTTTTATAGAATGATTTTATTAGAACAATCAGCATATGTTTGTGTAGAGTGTGACAATGTTTCTCTGTTTGACAGCATTTCTGTGCAGACGTGGTGTCTGTCCTCGCCATGACCATGAGCACCGAGCGGGAGTGTCTGAAGTATCGTCTGCAGGGCTCACAGGAGGAGCTCGCGTCATGGGGCCACGAATACGTCAGGTACGAAAACCAGCACCAGTATAGTCTCCCTGAAGACACTCACATTACACCAGTGTTGTTATTGTTAGCTAAAACTATTAAAAATCATTGAAATAAAACTTAAAGGTGCAGTAAGCGATTTCTAAGAAACGCTGTTGAAAGTGGATCAGACTGAGCACAAAAACACACTTGTAGCCAATCAGCAGTAAGGGGCATGTCCATTCATGATGGGGCATGATCCATACCTGTGTTGCATAGTGTGTTTTTTATTTTGGGGCGGAGTTATCAAGATAGGAGTGTGATCCTTTTGAGTAGGGGTGTGTTTGTTTTGGTGATTTCAGATATCAAGTGTTTCTCAGAAATTGCTTACTGCACCTCTAAAGTAAATCTATTTAGTAGGAATGCACCAATGTATCAGCTGTTTAAAAACAGCCAATGATCAGGGCCGATTATATCCTGTCATCAAAAGGGGGCGGAAAAACGTATCAGACTATTGTGTATGAAGAAGATGTCTCTCCTGTTTCCTCCTGGTATTAAGATGAGTTTCGGTCGATCAGATCACAGATGGATGAGGGAGACACATTCACATTTACATCTGGTGTTTTAATCCGTGTCTTTTGTCCACTTTCAACCACTTCTGTCCTGATATTTTTCAAGGGGAGGGTCTATGGGCGGGTAAATGTATGGATTTTTTCAGATTTTTCAGATCTTTCAATCTAATGGACAAAATAAGCTTGCTTAATTTACATATGAACATGACCGGAGACAACCTAAAAACATAGGGAGAGCATTAGCTTTCGTTTCTGCTGACAGCCACAAGACCAGGCGAACGCTGTGAATGTGTGTGAGAAATCAGGAATGGTGAGAGAACATTGTGCTTGGTACATTTTTCATCTTCAAACCAAACTTGGGTCTTCAGTTGACAAAGTTTAAGTCCTGTCTGGCTAGTGCGCTTCCCATAATGTTTACGCGTCAGGTCAGTAGGCAGTGAGTAGGTGGTCTTTAGTGGCCGTTCGAACACATTTCTGGTCGAATGCGTTTTCATCTACCTCTGGAAGTGGTCGAAAGTGGACAAGCTCAAAACGTTTTAGAACGCATTTACACCATTGTCCACTTGTGATCTGGTCGACCAAAACACATCTACTAGGTGGAAACGGGGCCAAAGTCAATGCGACAATAATGTATAAACAGTTAATTAGCGAAGTTAAAGCAGGCTCTGTTTGACCCTCTGAATCACCTGTAGTTCAAACTTTTTTTAATGCAGTCTGGGAACTTTCTAGCTCTTTCCGTGTGAACATGCTTTGAACTGAATCAGATCTTGTGTCTGTTTCCAGGCATCTTGCTGGAGAGGTCGCCAAGGAATGGCAGGAGATTGAGGAAGGTGATAAAGCTCAACAGGAAGTTCTTCTGAAGCTGGTCAAAGAGATCGTCCCGTATAACATGGCCCATAATGCCGAGCACGAGGCCTGTGACCTTCTGATGGAAATCGAACATCTCGACATGCTGGATACGTACATCGATGAAAACGCCTACGCTAAAGTCTGTCTTTACCTGACCAGGTGAGACACATTTACCCACAATGCATCTGAACATGTGTCTTTGAGTGTCTTCCTGTTTTGAACGTGTGTTTGTGTCTCCAGCTGTGTGAGTTACGTCCCTGAGCCGGAGAACTCGGCTCTGTTGAAATGCGCTCTCAACATCTTCCGCAAGTTTAACCGTTACCCAGAAGCCCTCAGACTAGCACTGATGCTTAATGACGTGGAGCTGGTGGAGAACATCTTCACTTCCTGCAAGGACATGTATGTCACACATACATTTAATTTAGTCATTTACACTCACTCTCATACAGTTTGTCTCCTGAAAACTGAATCTTGAAGCTGCATAACACTAACGTGTGTGTGTGTGTCTGTGTGCACGCAGTGTCATTCAGAAACAGATGTCGTTCATGTTGGGTCGTCACGGCATGTTCCTGGAGCTCAATGAAGACGTGGAGGATTATGAAGATCTGACGGAGATCATGTCCAACGTGCAGCTCAACAGCAACTTCCTGGCTCTCGCTAGAGAGGTGCTAAAACACACACGCACATACAGAAAAATATCCAGGTCACGAAATATCTGGGTCATAAGAGGAAATACACAGATTAAACATTGAGTAAAGAAAATTAAGCCTATTTTCTAAGACCATTTGACATCATCTCCATGTCAATTCACATCCCTTGTTTATCATTATTACTGTGCAACAAAAATATTTTTTCAGTTGTAAAGTGCAATTGTAAATATGCATCGTGGTTATGTAATTTAATTTATCTATCGATCTATCTTTTTGTCATTCTGTCTGTCAGTCTATCGTTCTATCGTTCAATCTATCTATCGTTCAGTCATTCAATGGTTCAATCGTTCAATTGTTCTGTCGTTCTATTGTTCAATCTATCTATTGTTCAATTGTTCTAGCGTTCAATCATTCTATCGTTTCTTTCTATATATCCTATCCATCATTCTATCCATCGTTCTATCTATTGTTCTCTCTTGTCTATCTATCTGTCTATCTATTTCTCTATCATTCTGTCTATCGTTCTATCGTTTTATTGCATTACAATAATGAGAAATTGCAGTGAAATGTTTTATCATCAAGAAAATATCTCAAATGTCTCACTTCAAAATATTTTTAAATTAATTTTAAATTGAATTTGGTGAAAACATTATGCATTATTATTATAATTATTAAATTTGCTACGAAATTTTATATTAGGCTAAATATTAAAATTAATATAATTAAAGGAAGATTTAGATTTTAAAAAAATATTTTTTTTTCACTGAATGTGATTCATGCTAATTTAAATAAATTATTGAAGATTTAATGTTATTGTGTCCTTAAAGGATCATTTTGAGGCGAAATGTGACTTATTGTCTTATAATATCACAGTGCTTATTTTTTGCATGCTAAATAGTGTTTTTTTTTTTTTCTTGTGATTGTGACCCAGACATGTTCACATTTAGATTTACAATTCTGTGAGGTGTTTCTACATATTTGTTGATGTTTTATTCCGATTCTCTCCTCTGTAGCTCGACATCATGGAGCCTAAAGTTCCAGATGACATTTACAAAACCCACCTGGAGAACAACCGTAAGACCCTTCAGATCTCACGAGGAAGATGATGGTGTTTTGTGTCGTGTGTTTTACTAACAGTGTTTCTCTCAGGGTTCGGCGGCAGCGGCTCACAGGTGGACTCCGCTCGCATGAACCTCGCCTCCTCTTTCGTGAACGGTTTCGTTAATGCTGCGTTCGGACAGGACAAACTGCTCACAGAGGACGGAAACAAGTGGCTCTACAAGAACAAGGACCATGGTGAGAACAGCCCCATCTCTGGGCAGCTAAACAACGTAAATCTGATGTTATTGTGATGATCTTTGTATTAAATGTGTGTTTTTGTGTGTCCATTATAGGCATGCTCAGCGCTGCGGCCTCTCTGGGAATGATTCTGCTGTGGGACGTGGACGGCGGTCTGACACAGATTGATAAATATCTTTATTCATCCGAGGATTACATTAAGGTACAAATACACAGTAGCTTTGTTACCATCTAAAGTTGCAATTTTTTTTAATGTAATATTTTATATATATAATCATGTTTTAAATGATTTATTTTACTCATTTATATCTTTTAGTCTGGGGCGCTGTTGGCATGTGGTATCGTGAACTCTGGCGTTCGTAACGAGTGTGATCCCGCTCTAGCTCTGCTGTCCGATTACGTCTTACACAACAGCAACATCATGAGGATTGGAGCCATTTTTGGGTAATTCACAAATGACACTAACCGTTATTTTTCCCCCAATTTCAGTTTTAATAGTTTAATTGAATTTTAATAAACAATTGAATTCATAACTTTTAACAATCTATTAATTTATAAAAATTTTAGCAATAATAGGGCCCAATTTTCAGAAATTCTGTGTTTTATGATTTAATTGATGCATATGACTCACTATTTAATCTTAAAGGTGAAGTATGTAAGATTTTTTTGTTAAAATATATTCTCTTAACCCAGTTTATTGTTACGATGAATGTATGATTATTATTTGGAGAAGTACATTCTACTGTACAATAGTAACGCAACTTTGTGTTTGTGTAGGTTGGGTCTGGCGTACGCCGGCTCTAACAGAGAGGATGTTCTCTCTCTGCTGCTTCCTGTCATGGGAGACTCCAAATCCAGCATGGAGGTGCGTGTGTGTTTGCAGTGGATGAGCTTTTTGATCTGTCTGTGTGTTTCTGTGTTTGATGAATCTGTGTGTGAACATGCAGGTGGCTGGAGTGACTGCACTGGCGTGTGGGATGATCGCCGTGGGCTCCTGTAACGGTGATGTCACTTCCACCATCCTCCAGACCATCATGGAGAAGAACGAACAGGAGCTCAAAGACACTTACGCCCGTTGGCTGCCACTCGGCCTCGGACTCAACCACCTGGGTGAGAACGGCTTCCGTCTTGCCCATATACAATTAAACCTGCTTTCTCAGAGGCATGATTTGAGGAAAAAACATTAATTAATTTAAAATAATTTTTTTATTTATTAAGATTACAATTTCAAATTTGTGTGTGTGTGCAGGTAAAGGTGAGGCGATCGAAACCACTCTAGCAGCTCTTCAAGTCGTACCTGAACCCTTCCGTAGCTTCGCCAACACGCTGGTGGACGTCTGTGCATACGCAGGTGAGTCAGATACTCCCTCACACAGGCTGAAGGTCACACGCTTCATATAAAACACGTGTAACCGTCCGTCTGTCTTTCAGGGTCCGGGAACGTTTTGAAGGTGCAGCAGTTGCTACATATCTGCAGCGAGCACTATGACAACAAGGACAAAGATGATGATAAAGACAAGAAAGACAAAAAAGACAAAGATAAGAAGGAGACGGCAGATATGGGCTCCCATCAGGTGTGTGTGTGTTTCTCGTCTCTTGTGTTGAATTGTGTGTTTGTCGATGGTCAGTAAGACTGATTCTGTTGTCTGCAGGGTGTGGCGGTGTTGGGTATCGCTCTCATCGCGATGGGTGAGGAGATCGGCTCAGAAATGGCCCTGCGCACGTTTGGTCACCTGGTGAGTCAGTCAAACACAGAGAAAACTCATGTGAAATAAATAAATTAATTAATACATGTATTTATATTTATAAATATACATATTTAATAATAAATTATATAAATATTGTACGATTTTGTATATTTGTAATAAGTTATTCAATTTATATTAAATGTAATATTTGATATATAAAAGTATAAAATGTATGTATTAATAATTTATATACATTCATTTAATAAATAACTAACTACATCTATTATATTAATTCATTACATTCATTTATGTAATACCTGTATTTAATTATAAATATAAATATTTAATCATTTGTATAAAATATTGCATAATTTGTATAATATTAAATTTGATGTTCTATATTTTTATGTATGTTACATTTAATATTTTAAATATAAAATTCTATAATGTAGATGTTATAAATAAATGCATTTTTTAATAAATAAATGCACCTATTATAATAATTCATTACATTTATTTTATATTTTAATTAAAACATTTATCTATTTGCTTTATATACAAATAATAATATTATATAATATAATTTATTAAATAATACTATGAATGTGAAATATGAAAATTATAATAAATATATATAATTAAATGTTATAATTTATCAAATTTTTATTAATTGGAAATACGAATATAAATATATTATATAATTTTATATTGAATGTAAAATTTATTATATCATTTGCCAAATTCATATTACATTTAATATTTATAAATACATCTATTATAATAATTAATTACATTTATTTTATATTTTAATTAAAAACATTTACTTTTTATATGAATGTAAATATTATATAATTTTTTAATAAAATTTATTCAATTCATATTAAATAATACTATGAATATGAAATATGAAAATTATAAATATTATACATAAATAAATAATTATAATTTATTGATTGTTTGTTTTAAAAGTATTGAATGTAATATTTATTATAATCATTTACTAAATTTATATTACATTTAATATTTTTAATATATAAAATTGCATGCATATTTATGTAAATTACTAAATAAAAATGTAAATTAATAAATAAGCATGAAATATTGAACTCTTTATGGAATTATTTTCCAGAGCTGTCTTGCTAATGCTTTATGTCCTGCTGTCTTTCTCCTGTATAGCTGCGTTACGGTGAGCCCACGTTAAGGAGGGCGGTACCGTTAGCACTCGCTCTGATCTCCGTCTCAAATCCCAGGTTGAACATTCTGGACACGCTCAGCAAGTTCTCGCACGACGCCGACCCGGAAGTGTCCCACAACTCCATCTTTGCCATGGGAATGGTGGGCAGCGGTCAGTCACCTGCTTGTATCAATGCTTACACAGCCTCTAGAAACACTGATTGATGACATCATGAAGTGCCTCTACCAATCAGAGGGTCTGGTTTTCATGGTTACTGTGTTGGTCTCTTCTGCAGGCACCAATAACGCACGTTTGGCAGCCATGCTCAGACAGCTGGCGCAGTATCACGCCAAAGACCCCAACAACCTCTTCATGGTCCGACTCGCACAGGTGAGCGGCACAGTAGGGTTTGTTAGCTGAAAATATGAACCTGATAATGTCTAAAGCCACTTTTCCACTGTCAGGCCAAACCGCTCTCACTGCTTAACAGTCCCATTCTGGGCCGAGAACTGTTTGTAATCATGCCGTCGAACCAAGCTTAAGTGGAATTATAACTGGAACTATTCCTGGAACCGTTCGACCCGACAGTGGAAAAGCGGATTCTGATTAACACACTGACATGTGAAATGTATTTGTTTTGTTTTACTAACTATATATTTATATACGCGTTCCTCTTTAGTGCTTGTGTTCTTTTGCTGCTTTCATCAGAAAGAATTCTTGCTTTTTATAACACATCAGCTGCTGTTGTTTTGACTGTTAATGAGCCGTTAATGTGAGCTGTGATCCAGGCCAAAATTAATCACACATCAACTCTAAACACTAAAAACAAACTCAGTAACTTTAGTGAGTGAATAAAGCAGTGGATTTTTAGGAGTTATGTAAAAAACTGTAGGCTGACCCTTGGTCAGTTTTTCCTTTTAGTCTTAAAAAAAAAAAATAAAGAAGAAGAAAAATTGTTGGTGGGTAAAAAACAAAACAAAACAAAACACATGAACAGGTTCTATTTCACCTCAAAATCAAAAGGAAAATATAAGATATAGTATTTTGTGTAAAGAAAACTGAGCGAATCTATATTAAATCAGTATAAAGGCACATACTGCCATTTTGTATGAATTTGATTTTTTTGTTGTTTTCAATTTAATTTGTACATTTTAAGTTTAAAAGAAAAATTCTATTTAGCTTTAATTTGTTTTAGTTTTAATATGTTTATTTCAGTTAATTGCCCAGGCAACATTTCTCATTTTTGTTAAAGTTAATATTTATTTTATTTCAGCTTTTTTCTGTTTAAAAATTATTTTAATTGTTTGTTTTATCCGATAACTCTGATATATGCTAATGAAAATATATTATTTATAAAATGGTGCTGTCAAACAATTAATTGCGATTAATCACATCCAAAATAAGTTTGTTTACATAATGTGTGTGTACTGTGTATATTTATGTGTATATAAATACACACACATGCATGTATTTATTTAAGAAATATTTACATGTATATTTATATATATAATTTATGTATAAATATAATATATTTTTGTTAAATGTATACATTCATATGTGTGTACATACATAATAAATATACACAGTACACAAACATATTATGTAAACATTTATTTTGGATGCAATTAATCATTTTAACAGCACTATAAAATATAAATATGTGTGTGTGTGTGTATATATATATATATATACATATATATATATATATATATATATATATATATATATATATATATATAATTATTGAAAATGTTTCTAGGTTTTTTTTTTTGTGGTGAAATATGATGCATGTGAGATGGTTATTTTTCAGTCGTCTGGTCATTGAAGTGCATGTGCTGTGTTCAGCTGCTGAAGTGTGTGTTTGTTTCAGGGTCTCACTCATCTGGGTAAAGGCACACTGACGCTCTGCCCGTACCACAGCGACCGGCAGCTCATGAGTCAGGTGGCCGTCGCTGGACTCCTCACGGTCCTCGTGTCCTTCCTGGATGTCAAGAACAGTAAGAACATCATTTTCAACATCTAGTAGCACATCAAAACTATACTTGTATTGTCTAAAATATATCTGTAATTTCTCGTCTCTCTTGCTGCAGTAATCCTGGGAAAGTCTCATTACGTTCTCTATGGGTTGGTGGCGGCGATGCAGCCTCGCATGTTGGTCACATTCGACGAGGAGCTCAGACCTCTGCCCGTGTCCGTCCGAGTGGGACAGGTGTGTGCTTGTGTGACATGTTTCATGATTTCTGACCAATGAGATTAAGCTACCGTTCAAAAATTTAGTGTCGACAAGATTAAAAAAAAAAAAAGAAAGAAAGAAAGAAAAAAGGAGATGATTCTTCTGCTCACCAAGGCTGCATTTATTTGATCAAAAATACAGTAAAAATTGTGAAATATTATTACAATTTAAAATAACTCTTTTCTGTGTGAATATATAGTAAAGTGTAATTTATTCCTGTGATCAGGATTCTTTGATGAATAGGAAGTTCAAAAGAATTTGAATGCAAAATATTTTGACATTATAAATCACTTTTAATCAATTTAATGCATCCCTGCTGAATGAAAACATTAAGTTCTTGAAAATTAAATATTACTGCTAGTTGGGACAACAACAAATCAGATTAACATTGAAAGAAATTTTTTAATCACTTTACAGTCTAATTTGCACCTGGTTGGAACACAGTGATAAATTATTCTCCTTCTTTCTGCCTCTCATTGTTCAGTTTTATTTTTAGCGTGTGACAAGAACTGTAGCTTCATGTTTCCACAGAGTACAATGAGAAATTGTTCAAAAATAACAGTGCAGGTCATTTTAACCATTTAAAGGGGTTATGAACTGCATTTTTTTTTAAATATTATTTTATGTTTCCTGGGGTGCACTTATAATGTTAGTATGATTTTTACATCAAAAATGGCTATAATTTAGAAATAAAAGGCCATTTTTGCCCTGATTTTAGCCCTCTGATTTGAACGCTCTGTTTTAAAGGATTAGTTCACTTCAGAATTAAAACTTCCTGATAATTTCCTCACCCCCATGTCATCCAACATGTTCATGTCTTTCTTTCTTCAGTCAAAAATAAATGAAGGTTTTTAAGGAAAACATTCCAGGATTTTTCTCCATATAGTGGACTTCACTGGGGATCAACGGGTTGAAGGTCCAAATGTCAGTTTCAGTGCAGCTTCAAAGAGCTCTACATGATCCCAGACGAGGAATAAGAGTCTTATCTAGAGAAACCATCGGCCATTTTCTAGAAAAAATAAAAAATGATATACTTTTTAACCACAAATGCTTTTCTTGCACTGCTCTGTGATCCGCCATGTAGTACGTAATCACTTTGGAAAGGTCAGGAGGAAGTACCGCTTTAGGGTGAAAAACTCCATCTCGTTTTCACCTCCAACTTCAAAATCGTCTGACATCGTTGTTTTACCTTTTTTTGTAAAGGCCGTTTGACTTCGTCTTTGCACGTTCACTTTGTAAACACTGGATCGGTACCTCCGCCTACGTCATGCGTGACCTTTTCAACGTGATTACGTAATGCGTGGCGCACAGAGCAGTGCAAGAAGAGCCTTTGTGATTAAAAAGTATATAATTTTTTATTTTTTTTTTAGAAAATGATCGATGGTTTCTCTAGATAAGACTCTTATTCCTCGTCTGGGATCATGTAGAGCTCTTTGAAGCTGCACTGAAACTGACATTTGGACCTTCAACCCGTTGAACCCCAGTGAAGTCCACTATATGGAGAAAAATCCTGGAACGTTTTCCTCCAAAACCTTCATTTCTTTTCAACTGAAGAAAGACATGAACATCTTGGATGACATGGGGGTGAGTAAATGATCAGGAAATTTTAATTCTGAAGTGAACTAATCCTTCAAGGGGCGTGTCTGCTGTGAGGCTTCAGTGTTAACGCCCACTGCTGTGATTGGCTGACATCTTAGCATATGAAATGAGCTTTACATTTGGAACTGTCTCAAACTTTTACTACATTTTTACAATTACAGCTGTCGAGATTAACTAATCGTGTAAAGTGTTGATTACAGCTTTATATTTAGATCTACTCCTGTGGCGTGACAGGATGCAGCAGCGACAGTGATTTTGTCGATTTCTGCACTTTTTTAATATTACAATGACCTCTTAAATGTCAAAAGATCAAGGAAAATTATACCAGTAGTGCAAAATAAATGGTAAAAGATTATGAAATGATGTGATATCTCTGCGTTTCCAGGCTGTGGATGTGGTCGGTCAGGCTGGTAAACCCAAAGCCATCACGGGCTTCCAGACTCACACCACACCGGTGCTGCTGGCCCACGGCGAGCGCGCCGAACTCGCCACAGAGGAGTTCATCCCCGTCACGCCCATCCTGGAGGGCTTCGTCATCCTGCGCAAAAACCCCAACTACGACGCTTAGACACGCTGACAGACGCGCACACTAACTGGGACCTCTGAGCATATTTAAAGGCACCTCGTCCTCTCCTTCTGTTCCTCAGTCTTTCCCTCCGACGGCGAGACTGAGGCGTTTCCTCCCGCCTTCCTTCTCCTCGCCGTTTTCTCATTTTGTAATTAGAGCAAGAAATGAGTGTGTGAGTTTATCATCCTGCTAAACATGTTTTGTTGTTTTTGTTACTTGTTCTGTAAAAGGTTGAGATACAAAAATAAAATAATTGTGATCAAATGTTGCTGTGTCACTGTTAATATTTTAATACAAAAGCTAATATTACTGATATTTATTCACGTTTTTATTCAACTACACCATAGCTAATTAATATTCATAAGCCAGTATCTGACAATAGTGAATGTGTTTCAGCACAATCACACATCTATTAAAACATTATTTTCAGATGTTATCCATAAACCCTCTTTATTAATAATAAACTAAGCAGTTTCACACGTTGCATGATTAGTAAATGTGAATTTTTAGATGGTCACCAGAGGGCGCCGAAATAAAAGACCACGCCTCTGTGAGTCTCGACCAATCAGCATTTACGGATCCTACTATGGCAAGTACTCATGAATATTAATGTATCCGTGCTGACGTTGCAAAGTGACCCTTCTACTGGAATTCTACGGCGAAAGCCGAGTTCATGAATATTAACGAGCTTAACTTACTTGTTTCAGTCCAGTCACGACACCGAATTAATATTCATGAATTAATATTCTGCGCTCACGCCGCGACTGCTGTCACGTGGTCGGGATTCCCTATTGTCACCGATCCGGAAGTTCCCGAGTCGCCGGTTTCCGCCGGAAAAGGTTCCGTCCGGTCCAGACGGGTCTGTCTCTCTTTCTGTCTTTTTTTTTCGGTTCGGTATCGCTCAGCTGATCCGATACAGAACCGGACCGGCACTGAAGCTATACGATAAACTCCTGTCAGGTAAGAAACAGCCGCACACGAGACGTTACCGGCGTTGACGCGTGCGCGTGCGTGTGCGTGTGTGACACTGTAAGATCCATTGAAAATACCAGACCAAATAAAAAATAACCATTATTATTATTATTTTAATCACTTAAATCAACATTTTATGTTTTTAACATCAGTTTTAGTTGATATAATAACCCTGTTTCTCACAATATGATGTAATTCTGTGTACATGATATCAATTACATGGTGGGTTTGTGGTTTTACAGCATATTATGTATGTTTCCAGCTGCAGTGAATGTTTTCTGGCAATTAATTTGATTTATTCAGATGTGTAGAGATGATAAACAGATGTATGTCATCAAAACATCTTCAACACCCATCAGACGATTTGTTCCTGGTGAACTGTTTTTAAATATGATTTCAGCAGTTTTTGGTATTTATTTGTCTTTATACATGAGGTGTGTTTGATAAAACACCCTTGCATCTGCATGGCAACATACTAACAATCACCCAAAACAGCTTATAAAACACATTTCAATATGCAAACCGGCATCATGTTTCCATTAAGATAAGTCTAGCTGCAAATTACAGCTCTCCAAACAGGTGCTTTGGCCTGTTAATAGTCTGGTTTGATTTCTTATGACATCAATCGATGATACAACTCGATTTATCATCTCTGCCCCTGGTTTGGAACACAGATTAATATTTCACTGACCTACATTTTACAGATTAGACTAACTGTCCTAATGTAAGGCCGAGGCCAAGTGTGTGTGTTGACTTGGTCATGGTCATGAATTCAGACAGTGTTCATTTGTCAGTAACCTAAACACTGCAGTAATGACATCTGTCAGTATGTCATGAGATGCACATGATGTCTGAAATGCAATTTGGTGTACATTTAGTAAACATTTGCTTTGTTTTTAGGGTGTCTGACCCCTACAACATCCAAAGAAACATCTATATATTTAATTTTATATATAAAATTATATAAAAAACCTGTATATTTAATTTTATAGTATTATTATTATTATTATTTCCTCTATTTTCATCCGGCTTTGATTGATGGTTTGTGAATGCGCGTTTTTAACGTCAAAGGTGTTTGAGCCCCGCCCATAGTTATTCATAATTACGCGAAGTCACGTAATTATTCATGAGATTACGCAACAACATTTGCCGCGTGCGTTAATGTACTTGTATAAAGTGTTTAGTTGGGTCTCCTTGTCATTAATTGAGTGTAATTGGACAGAATCCACTGTAATTAAGTTGTTGTGGCAGTGAAGTGTTGAATCATGATGATACACCGGTGCATGCGTGCTGGAGCGCGTGACTGCGCCTGCGCTTGCGCGCGCGACCCACGTGCTTTGTCCCGGCAGGCGCACGCGCGAGCGAACATGGCGACGCGCTGCATGTCTCGCGTTACCGGACAGTGAGACACAACCGAGAGAGAGAAAAAGAGAAACGGTAAAGACTCGTGTGCTGTTTGTGTGTCAAATGAGCGATTTTATATGAATGCGCGCTCGCGTGTGTGTGCTTGGTTTATGTGTTCGTGCGTTACGCGCGCAACTACGCAGTAAGTTACTCAATCTGGCCCTTAGAAGTGATCAATAGTGCTGATATATGTGTGAATGTGTGGTGACAGGTGTCTTGTGAACTGCTTGGGTTTCGTTGAAGCGCGTTAATACCATGTTTTAACATGTTCCCTGGTAAAGCAGAGCGTTTTGGATCATCGCAGTTATTTGACATTCATTGGAGATGCCATGATACACGTCATGAATATGGTTATCCAACAACACCATGATATATTGGTGTTTTTGGTTGAGGCATTATAATATAAAAATGTTTATTGACATGTACCATGTTTTGCTGAGAGTACCATGTAAATACTATGGTAAATTAATTCCAGTACCATCACTTTACCATGGTACTGCCACAGTATTTTCTGTAATCCTTTCATTTAACTTGTGGTAGCACCATGGTACATGAATATGTCAATCATTGCATGGTATTTATTTTAGGAACATGGAGTTTTCTTGTATTTTGGACATGTAACATGGTAAAACAATGGGATGCAAGTACAGTGCCAGTACCATAGTAATGAGATTTTCATATAAAATGATATAAGCCCCACAAATCATGATATTACCATGGTATATGTCCAAAAAATATGGTAAAACTGTAGTACCAAGTGCTTAAAACCATGTATTGTTTTAAAAACACCATTATAATATGAAGTTACATGGTTTATAATCAAAGTACCATGGTATTGTAATGTTTCCATGCATGTACTATGGTATTACCATGTAATAAAATGCATATAGTCACTTGAAATTGTACTGTATAGTAAGCGATTCTCACTCAATGAATCATTTGTTTCTTCTGATTAGTTTAAGTATGAGTTTAATAGATTTAAAATATATTTTAACGAAGTCAAGTGTATTTGAAAGATGTCTGAGACATACCAGTTCATTTGTGCTCTTATTATCTGATTTTAACAGCTTGAGTGTGTAGTTTCTGTTTTAAAAATGAGCTCATATGTCTTTTGGTTTATATGACGTGATGTTGGATTTCTCTCGCGCTCGCTGGCGTCGAGCTTCTGGGTCAAAGTTCATGGTGAAAGAGCCGCAGATCGAGTGTGTGAAGCGTTAGTCACTCGTGCATGACTGTCGCATTACTGAAGCCGTCTCACACTGCAGTTCTGTATCCAATAGCAACACGTTTCAAAGGTCTCGTATGAGTGTGTCGTCTTGAAACTCTCACAGGAAAGACAGGCAGAGAGGGAGCGAGTGTGTTTGTGGGAGTTTCTGCACATGTGAATGTTTGTTTCATTAATGCTTCAGTCTGAGTTGATGATGTTCTGTGGTCTGTCACTGCGGTTTGATGATGTTTGTTGTGGTTAAGTGGAGGATTGCTTGTGAGAGACATTATATTTGTGTAAATAATGCCGGCTTTGCTTGTGGGCACTCAGATCAGATGCTCATTTGAGCCAATCAAAACATGAATGCCACGTCATCCTGAGCTGTGACGTCACGACAGCAGACAGTGGAAAATCAGAAAAACATCTGTGTAATATAATGAATTGTTTTTGTTGCATTTCTTTCTAAAAAAAATACATTTGAATTACCTTCAATGGAGAAAGATGCTTTTTGCCCCTTTAAAGTCACCATGAAATCAAAATTGACCATTCTTATTTTTTTATGGAATATTGCAGTGGTTATTCATCTGTGCACATCATTGTTTTAAATTCATGTTCTTCACAATCTTGAATCAGAATAACTTCCCCTCCCTCTTGAGCGACATCTCTTCTCTGATGACGAGGGCGGGGCAAACTGTCACTCACATGAGATCCACCAATAGCAAACCACAACCATCCAATCACGGACAAAATCAAGCCCCGCCCTACATTTGTTCTTGTTCCAGAAGCTAGATATACGTCACAATAGTGAAGAAAAAACGAACTTGTTTCATGCTGACTTTAATTTTGTAGTTATAGCAGGAACTAGAACTGTCCTCAGAATGTGTCTGAAGTTTCAGCTCAAAATATCCCACAGATCATTTATTATAGCTTGTCAAATTTGCCCCTATTTGGGTGTGTCCCTTTAAATGCAAATGAGCTGCTGCTCCAGAAGAGGGCGGAGCTTTAACAGCTCGTGCTTTGGTTGCTCAACAACAACAAAGCTGGAGAATCTCACGCACCAAAATGAGGATTGTTCAGCCTTACATTAGCCGCTTTTCCACCATCGGGCCGAACAGTTCTTATTGCATAACCGTTCCATTCTGTGCCGATCCAAACCAGCTGGTACGGTTATGGTTTCGTTTTCCACTGTGGGGCTGATAACGGCCGCTCTTTGGAATGTAATATAAAAGCGTCAGTCATTGCCTTGGTAACGCAATGGTTTACTTGTGAGATGTAATAACGACCGCGTTATGGCGGATGATTAGATATTTCTTTTAATTTTGTTATTAATTTATGTTTACGTCACTCAAATAGAGCGCTTAGCCAGCTACAGAGAAACTGGTAGCCAGGCAACAGACAAGTGACCAATCCTGTGTGTCAACATCACTTCACGGATTCTACCAGCACAATTCAGCACCATGCCGAGAATTCTGGGCAGAGAACGGTTTGTAATCGAACCAGGCTCCAGTGGAAACACAACTGGAACAGTTCCTTACCATTCTAAGAACCGTTCGGGCCGACGGTGGAAAAGCGGATGTTCAAACCGGAGTCGGACACTGATGGACTCGGGAAGAAGTTACAACTTTTAAAATGAAACTGGACATTTCTGAATGGTTGTGTATATTCAGCAACAACAGTCATGAACAATATAGTCGAGATTTGTGATATATTGCAAATACTGACAATTACATGCACTTAGTAATAACATGCACTGAGTATTAGTATCAAATGGTTCAAATTACTCATGGTCCGGTTTGTATCACGGTTTTAAGGCCTTTGCACACTGAGTCCGAAATTTTCGTATGCATTTTTTCGTATTCGTGATCCCAAAAATTCGTCACGCACAGAGACCTTGCACACTGAGTCCGATGCGTATTAATGAATCCGTTGCGAAAAAATTCGCAAAACAATACAAAATGGAGTCTTCAAGCAGTGAGCATGTCCTCTCTCTTCTTAAAAAGAGAAAAAGAAAGAGGAAATATTGGGTCCATCCAATTTCATGATTGCGTAGAGAGGAAGAAGAGTTTTACCTCATCAAGGAGCTGTGTGATTATCCCGAGTGTTTCAAAGTTTACTTCATGATGTCAGTGGCTCAGTTTGATGTATTCCTCACTTTGTTTGTCATACAGTGCTGCTGCTTTGTGCTGTAGACGATGTGGATGAACTGTCAGAAGGCATTCAGGATTTTGGCGTTCGCTTGTACGGTGGCTCTGAATTGTCAAAACGTCTCAAATGCGTGCTACGGATGCGGAAAATGCAGAAAACCGAATTTTTTTATGACGGACGAAAGTTTCGGAGGCAGTGTGTAAACGTGATTGACACAACGTGAGGTCGTATTTATTTTTTAACGTTCAAACATTTCGGACGCGAATTTCGGATCTCAGTGTGCAAAGACCATTAGGGTCACGGTTTCAGTACGGTTCTGCATAAAAGACTACTGTCAATTAAAATAAAGTAAATAAGAAAATAATTACTACAAGCAACAGCACAAATAAATAGAATAGAGCAAAGATACAAGTAAAATAAACAGTGCTTTTCAGGTAGAGAAATTAAAGTAATCGAATGCAAAATAACACTGCATATAATCTTCACTGTATAAATTAAAGACGAATCCTTATTAAAGTTACAAAAGTTATTCAGTCAAGAGCAGTGAGTGATTTCTTTGTCTTTTGTTGTTTGATTTAACATTAAAAACACAGACAGCAACAGGAATATTAGGCTGCTGTCACTTTAAGACCGAATGCACGGTCTTGAAGTACACTGATAGTGTACACATGCGTTGTCTTTCTCGACTGTTCATGTTCACCTACTATGTTTGCTAGGATACGCGGCAAGACAGACATGTTGACAAAAACTCACACCGCGTGCGCAAGTTCTCTTTTGTATTTTCTTGCACTTGAATGATTAAATTGGCAAGGCTAAATAACGCGCAAATTATAAACTTTTGTGACGATCATCAGGCGGGTCATCAGGCTGTTCTTATTGTCGATTCCTGCCCAGCACTTTCGTTATTGTTTTGTGTCTGTCTGAATTAGCACTGAAGTGTCTGTTTAATCACTGAAAGCTGTTTCGGTCTCACCTGCACTCGTGCGCTATCAACAGGCTCATATCCTTCGCTTGCCATGCTGAACTGCAACACCAACACGCAAGTATCTGTGATGTCAGCAACAGATTTACATACTAACAGTTTATTGGACGGCTACTTTCATATGAAACACATGCAGAGCGTATTCATCAGTAGAGGAACTCTATCTATATGTTTTACGCATTCCTTTTTTTTCTTTTCCCAGCAAGCCATATTATAGATGCGTTGTCAGATTAACCGCGGTGCAAGTGCGTGCCGAACCATGTGTGGAGAACGGTACGGTTTGATTGTTTGTTTGTTTATTTTTTTTTCTCTTTACCAAGAACTGTTAAACCCCTGCTGAGTTTCATACAGAAAGGGATTTTGTTTATAAAGAAATACACTGAATCATCTTAAATGTTAATGATTTAATAGCAGAAACGTTAAGTCAGAACTTACGCCTAGTCATTTTAATTCTCTTTGATTTGTGGCCTCAAAACCTTTTGAACTCGGCTTTTACGCAAGGTGTATTTAAGTGTTATATAATGTCACTGCTGAACTCCATATCTGTGTGTGTGTGAGAAGCGTCAGGTCTACTGTATCCTCATGTCCAGTACAGTATGTCTGTGTGTGTGAGTTGTGAAGGTTTGCCTCTATATTTGGCTCTTGTAAAGATAGCCGTGCGCCTGTAACCCCTCCATATAAACTAGTTCGAGTCTTCAGCTCGTCTTTTGCTGCAGTCCTGATTCATTCACAAAAGCAGCCACACGTCAAATGCACAAAGCCAAGTAATAAATGTGTGCCGCAGTAATTGAAGGTGCAGCTGGAAGTTCAGCCGTCATAAAGCACGACTCTTCATTCACGGGTCACCAAGACCTGAACAAGTTACAGATGAGGTTCACAAGTACTTTACCAATTCTAGAGCTCCAATTCTCTTCTGAAGAAGCACCAAATAATTAATTCTTATTATATTTTACTATATATTAGTTTTCTGTCAAGATTAGTGCTGTCAAACGATTAATCGCATCCAAAATCAAAGTTTGTGTTTCCATAATATGTGTGTGTACCGTGTATTTTTATGTATATCAGTACACACACGTGCATGTATATATTGAACAAAAATATATTATACTTATAAAATATTTATATCTATATTATTTTGGATGTGATAGCACTAGTTTAAGTAAAAGCTTGATGGTAAAAAAAAGATTATTTTATTACTGTACTGTAAAATTAAAAGATTATTTTATTAAATACTCAATTGTTATTTTACAGTACAATAGTAGTATTGCCAGAGTAATATATTTCTTATTTTGTTTAATAAATGTAATTTTTAATTTAATGATCATAAAAATCATATAAATATAGGGATGCACCAATTTATCAGCCAATAATCGGTATCGGCTGATAAAAGCAATTACTATCGGTATCAGCCGATTGTTTCACGTCAATCAAAACGTGTTCAGACTGCAACTCATACTGTGTGTGAAGAAGATACTGTTTAATTTAGGGCTGTCGAAGTTAATGAGACAATAGCTGTGTTTCCATTACCCTTCAAATTGCGCACATTTAAGTTGCAAATTGAAAATACGGCCAATGGAAACACGCCAGTTTCGTAAAAACTCCCATATATCGCAACACTCAGAAACACCTCATACATTGCCGCCCGCAAGTATAAGGGGCTTTTCTTGCCTTTAATGCCTGGATAACATGTCTCCTTCTATTAAAAATAATGGCTAGTGCAGTGGCTGCAATATACTTAAACCCACTAACATCTGTTGTCACGATTTTTGGAATGACTTATCGCGAGAGGAAACAAATTTGCATAACGCCAGTTAATGGAAACGCCGTCTTTCGCAATAGTTTTTTTATTGACATTTAGAAAATATCGCAAAGATTTTGAGCAAATCTGTAATGGAAACCCGGCTAATAACGTATTATATTAGCGACGTTAAAGCAGGCTCTATTTGATCCTATGACTCGCCCGTGGTTCAAGCCAGGGTTGCCTGGTCTGCGTTTTTTCCATACACCAAACATTATTTGTAGTGCGCCTCCCATCCAGTAATCGCAAAAGAGCTTTGTGCTGTCTTTCTTCTGATTAGAAACAAATTCTCTGCTTTCAAATTGTTCATCAGGAAATTCAAACAATAAATGGCACAACAGATCGCTCTTGAAAAAACAAGCATGAACATCAGAAGGTATGTTGAAAGATACAGTACAATTTACCGAAATGAATCATATCTTAGGTAATTGTACAGCATTAGTTGGGAAAGATAATTTTCCCTTAAGAAAATCAATTTATCGGCATCTCAAGCTCTTTTTTAAAAATTGCAAATAGATTTTTCTTCCCAAATTGTTCAGCTTAGTGCCAATATTTTACAACAAACCTTAAAATGTGAAGTGTGTGATTTCTCTGCAATTTCAAGGGTTTTATAGTCAAGGGGGCTGTTTTAACCGACTTTTGATGCGAGGTTGTCTTCGAGCAGGAGTGTGTTTGTCTCCTGAGAGACCCTGCGGTGAAAACGTGACCCGTGCTGCAGTGTTTGAAGATGCACAGCTGTTATTTTTATTCTTTACTGCGGTGTTCAGGTCTGGATCTCCTGTGTTAAAGGTGAAGCGTGTTATTACTGCGCCACTGGCATCACCAAACAGAACTGCAACAGTAATGACAGGTTCCAATCCCGCATTCCGAACACTCTTCCCATCAGCCGTTGATCGGATAATCCCACACCGAACCAAACTCACCATGTTTGGAAGAGCCAGTATAGGATTGATAGGAGAAATCACACACTTTAGCTTTAACATGTCTGCTGAATCAGTGTGACTCATTTACAGTCAGACATTATAACCACTAATTGAATTGAAGCCCTAATTAATGCCTGGATAATAACTCTATTTTGAAGTGAATGTGGCTCAGTCGAATCTCTCTCTCTCTGTCATTCAGGTTTTGTCAGTAGGTGCTGCGTCTCCATGCAGATGCTCCGGGTGAAATGAATAAGGCACCTCAGCCTCTGTCAGGACCCCCCTCCGCCCCTCCCCACCCCTCCGCCCCTCTTCCTGCACCCTCACCGGGCCTTTCCCAGGTAAAACACATCACTCTTTATATTTATTGTGATCTTTCTCAGGGGTTTTCAGGTTGAAGTCCAGGGAATCACAAGGGAAAGTTAAAAGTAGGCCTGTAAATAGTTACATAACTATTAAATACATTTTGAAGCAGAAATGATTAAAAACAAAGTGTGTTTTTTGCATTCTAATAAATCATTTTGCTTGTAAATGTGTCCTTAAGTAAAAACACCTAAATTTTCATTGCACTCTTAAAGTTTTTAATGCTCTCCTAAATCTTTCCACTTTGGAGCACCTTGGGGGGAAAAGTAAGCGTCAAGTCCTGCTCATGTTTTGCATGTGTCTCTTTAGCCCAGTTATCCTGGTCCTCCCCCGGTTGTGTTCAGCACCCCTCCGCCACAGATGAACCCGGCAGCCCAACCCCGACAGGTACGGCACCCCAAATACTCCCCACTGTGGGTCTGGTCAGATGGGCTACTGGGTTCTTGATTCAGGAAGTAATTTTTCTCCATTGGCATTTCATTAGGGCTGCCCCCTAATAGTTGACTAAACGTTAGTCGACGAGAAATGGCTTAATCGGCCAAAGTTTTATTAGTTAGTTAGTTACAGAAATTAACTCCACAGGAAGTGGCAAAGTCACGCAGTCTGTGAGGGACAGATGGTTAACGGTGGGTCCTTGTGGTAATTACAGTATGTCAGGCAGGAAATCCAAATGTTCGCCTATCATCCATCTACGTCAAATATGGCTTATCATTTGAAACGTAAGTAACTTGGCCGTTCACTCTAACATTAACCTAGATAAATGTGCACTATTATTAGGCGCATATCCAAGTGTTTGTGCGGAGTGTGGAAGCTGAAGTATAGCACGATTACTGCATGGAGGCGCCGGTGCGATCACTTTCATTTTTCCTGATAACAGCAGAAACAACTTTAAAGGAACACTCCACTTTTTTTGAAAATGGGCTCATTTTCCAACTCTCCTAGAGTTAAACAGTTGAGTTTTACCGTTTTCGAATCCATTCAGCCGATCTCCGGGTCTGGTGGTACCACTTTTAGCATAGCTTAGCATAGTTCATTGAATCTGATTAGACCGTTAGCATCAAGGAACTTTGCTGCAATGATATTACGCACCGCCTGTGACCTCCTCCTTGCACAGGGAGCGTGCCTTGCAACCATGGAGACATTTGTGAGAAACGCTGCATATCATTGCGCCTGCTGCACCCATGCCACAGCAGCAAAGTTCCTTGATTATTACGCCGAAATGAGAGTATAGTTCCTAGCCATATCAGCCTAGAAAATCGCAACTTTTCATTTTCCGTCGGTCTTAGTACACAATGTAACTACAGAAGAGTCAAGTTTTAAATAGGAAAAATATTGAAACTCTTTGGTCATTTTTGAGCGAGATGCTAACGGTCTAATCAGATTCAATGAACTATGCTAAAAGTGGTACCGCCAGACCCGGAGATCGGCTGAATGGATTCGAAAACGGTAAAACTCAACTGTTTAACTCTAGGGGAGTTGGAAAATGAGCCTATTTTCAAAAAAAGTGGAGTGTTCCTTTAAATACTCCATCATTTTTGGTCATACAGATAAGATTAATACATCTTTCAAAACTGTAAAGGGTCTTTTATTAGTGTGCGCTCACAATAACAACAAAACATTGTGCTTTTGTAAAATAAACAAAACAAACAAAATGCGCTTTCTGACGTCTCTGTCTCTGTTCACTTTTTTCTGGAGTGCGTCACAAAAATGAACCGAAACTCAGCGTAGACATAAGAAATATATCTATAGAAAGTCTATGTCTACTTTTAAAGAAAACAATTAAACTCAGAAAGTAATAGGCTTATATAATCCGTATGAAAGGTGCATTTCTCTCTGTAGGCGCGTTCACTATACTGTGGAGATCACGAGTCAGCATCGTCAACTTCATCTTTGCAGCCGACACTGACTCAGAAAACACTAGTTTATTAGTAAAACAATTAAAATAGGCATATATTCCGCCTATATATATATATATAAAATGCTCATTATGGTTTAGTATTCTCCTCAGTATTTATTTAAATAATTACATACTAATGGCTTAAATGAATGACTACTAGTCGACTAGAAAAATCTTTAGTCAGGGCAGCCCTACATTTCAGAGAGTTTTTCAATGAAGAGCCAAACCAGCCCACTCTGAGATAAATCACAACATTTTAAGGATTTGTTAATCACATGACAAGTAGGTAAACAAATACCTTATCTCATGTTTTTAGTAAACTATTATTTTCATCATTTTTATGACCAGTGGGGGGAAAAAAACTTTGGGAAGCTCTGTCACAATGCATTGCGAATGATCGAATCAAATCAATCTTGAGTTTTATCTTAAAAACCCTACTGTTCAGTGTTTGTTAGTATCATTATCAATATTTTGAATTAGTTTTAATTTTTATATTTTTTTGTTTGTCTTAGTAGTTTTGTTGTATTTTTGTCATTTTTATTAGTTTTTGTTCTTTATAAAAATAAATATTTAGTTTTTATTAAGTTTTATTGAGTTTTAGTACTTACGCTTAAACTAAACGAAAATTAGAAATGTTGCCTTAACAGCTAACTGAAATAACAAAACTTTACATTTTGTATATATATTAATCTGTCTTCAGTATTGTGAAATTTGGAGATTTTGAAAGGGATTTTTGCTCAATGGAGGATCCGTAGAGAAACTTTTTAACATTCATGGGAGTTTTGTCTAAACAATTCGTCACCTTGGAATTATAAGGTTCTATCTGAAATTTTTGTCAAAATTGAGTTATTCACATAGTCTTATTCTGTGACTTACTTATTTACATTATGTGATGTTTTCTTAAGTTGTGTATATGTTGGGCCTTTTTTTAGAAAACAAAAAGTTTCTATTCACAAAAGAGAATGAAAAAATTTTGAAGCTCAATATCTCAAAACTGCTTAGAATGCAGATAGAACCTTATAATTCCAAGGTGGTGAATTGTTAAAAAAACTTGTTGAATAACTTAGCCTGACATGTTTGGACACACCAGAGGAATTAGCAGCGAATTAATATCACACAAACATTTGCAGTTGATCTCAGAGTTAGCCCTGCATCCTCCTGACCTCTCATTGTGTGTGAGATTTGTGCGACTGAGGTGCTTCTGGGAAAATGAGGTCTCTTCTCTGCTTTTGTGGCTGGTGTTGCTTCAGTTTCTTGACCTTTGACCTGTGTGTGTGGCTTTCTCTTTCTAGTTTGCCTCAGGTCCTAGAGCTTTACCACAACAGGTACTAACACAAACACACACACATATACATTGAACAAGACCTGAAACATCAGTGTCACATGGAATGAATTCTGCATGGTATTCTCAAGTGTGTTATAGCATTTAATATTATTTTGATTTAATTAGTTTTCATTTTTATATTTTCTGTTTTCATTTTATTTTTAGTGTAAGTTTTAGTACTTTTATTGTGTATTTTTGTCACTGTATTATTATTAGTTTAGGTTTTGTATTAATTTAAGTTTTAGTGTTTATTAATATTTTGAATTTTTTTCATTTCTCTATTTTCAATTTATTTTTAGTGTAAGTTTAGTACTTTTTTGTGTATTTTTTTGTCATTTTTATTAGTTTAGATTATCTTTTTAAAGTTTTAGTATTTATATTTTGAATTAGTTTTCATTTTTTCTTTTTTCATTTTCATTGTAGTGTAAGTTTTAGTACTTTTGTGTATTTTTGTCGTTTTTATTAGTTTAGGCTTTCTTTTTTAAGTTTTAGTATTTATTAATATTTTGAACTAGTTTTAATTTTATAGTTTCTGTTTTCTGTTTAATTTTAGTTTAAGTTTTAGTAATTTTGTTTGTCATTTTAAATTATGACATTAATTTAAATTATTTATTAGTTTTTATTAATTTTTATTTAAGTTTTATTACTTTTAGTTCCTCAACCTAAACTAAATGAAAATTAGAAATGTTGCACTGGCAACAAGAATTTTGGCAGAAGAAAATTTTGCTTAGCAAGTTAAACTGCAGTCATATTTATATCTAACTACCTGATTAACAACAGATATGGTTTAATGACAGATATTTGAAGGAAATTCTATCAGCCTTTCGAGTACTGTGGTTAATTACCACAACAGTAACTGAAGAGCGCATCGCTGTGCTGCTTGTGTACTTGTTTAGAGGATGTTTCTGGCCTTTGTTGTGTCATCTCAACACTGCTAAAATGCTTAGTTTGTTTGCATGCTGCTCTGTTCCTTTAACTCTCTGTGCCGGTGGGTAACACACACTCTCCATCTCTCTCTCTCTCTCTCGCTCTTCTACTGCGTGTGTGTGTGTGTGTGTGTGTTTGGTGCTGCTGAAGGGAGGATTCAGGTCACTGCAGGTAATGCTTACATGTTTTTCTTCCCCTTTGCAATAATTGTTCTTTAAAATCAGTGTGAAACCCAGTTCAAAACCCGTTTTACTTTCGTAATATGACGTTTCCAAATTAAACAGCTTATTCAACTGTATTATCATCGATGAATTGAAAAAAATGACACTCATTCAGGTTAAATAGGGCTGGAAGACAATATCTATATATTAGTAAATTAGTGATTGCATTACCTGAATTGTCCAGATTTGCAATCTGACTGTATCAACTAGTTTTGATCATTGCGAACAAAAATTTAAGGACATCAAATCATTTTATTTACTGCAGCACATACTTATTTTGAATAGTGTCCTAATTTGAATTGTGATTAGTTGTGTGTCCACAAGTAGTGTTATGTGTGACTGATAGATTTTAATTTATATTATAGTAGAATTTTGATGCAGTGTTCATTTCTTAAATAGTCAATCTTTCTTTGTTTTTCTCTCATTTCAGCCGTACTTTACCAGTAGGCCCACTTTACCTGCCAGTTCTGGGCGTGTTCAGCCAAGCTCCGCCCCTCGGCCCATCCCTCCACCGCACGGAGCCCGCCCACCTCATGTGTTCCAGACCGGCCCCTCCCAGATGATGATGATTCCCCAGCAACCAATCAGCTTCCCGAATTCACAAGGCACGGCCTACTATATACCTGGCCAGGTAAATCACATGTAAATCCATAATGTAACATCACTGAAGACAAATATGAAGGATTTCAGGAGAAATTATGAACAGAAAAAGCACATTTTTAACAGAATGATTACAATATATGAATTTCACAAATCCCATGGTGCAGTTGGGGTCACCATTTTGAAACTTGCATAACTGCTTGTCATTTAAGAAGTTAAAAAAAAAAAGTTTAAAAAAGTATTTAATTATATTACAAGCTAACACAAAGTAGCTAACTACTATATAAGGGAGAAATATAGTATTCATATAATCAGAATTTTTATAATGATCAAATTATTAACTTGTTAACTATTAATTATTAACTAAGCTGTTTTTACGATAAGTTCTCACTAAAATTGTAATGTTGAAAATAGCATTGTTAGTTTATGTTAATTAATGTAGTCGTTTTAGTACATTAACTAGTGTACTACTAACTAAATGAGAATGAGAAATGTTGCCTTGGCAACTAGCTGAAATAAGTTAAATTAGAACTAAATTAAATTAGAGCAAATAAGTGTCTGTGACCCATTAAAATAACAAAATCTGTTTTGCGGATCTTTAGATTTACATGCGCAAATAGCAGCATAAACAACAAAAGAACATGAGGATTCCTCGTCACATCACACACCTCTAGCGCTTCTGCGAAGAGAGAAAAACACAATAAAAGCATAAATATATCAAATGAGTAAATGCGCAAAATATATTTCACTTAAATAATTAACAGAATAGCAAAACGAAATAAAAAAAAAAAACTGTGACAAGTAGTATATGCTGATTTTCGGTTCATTTTTGTGACATGCTCCACAAACAAGTTCACGGAAAGGAAACCAAGAAGGCAGAAAGAGTCATCCTGTTTGTTTTCTTTATTTTACAAAAAAAAAATTTTTTTTATTGTGAGTTTACACAAATAAAAATGTAAACCCTTTACAGTTTCGAATGATGTTTTACTCTTATCTGTATGTCCATAAATTAGAGTATTTTAAGTTGTTTCCACTGTTATAAGGAAACTATTCAAGGGATTGCGCAGGTCGCCTCATGCGCGCAAACACAACATATCAGTTCTAGCATTGCTAACTTGACATGATCGCAGCCTGTACATGATCAAAATAAATTGCAGTCAATCAAACATATAACAAGTTACGCTGCTTAACTTAAATAGTTCGTAGTACAATCTGTGCCGTTCAGCGTGAACTGGCCCACTGTGGTGTTATGCTGCGCATGTGAAGGATGATGTTTTTTGTGGATATTGGAGTGCAAGTGAAGTGCAAACCCAAAAGTTTGCATAATAAATAATAGTTTAGCATCCAAATATCGCAAACATCACAAATATATAATATTTGGATTCGTACCCAATGAGAGAGGTAGGCTACGTGAGCCCAACACCTGTTTCTGTTTCAGTTTCACTTTACATGAATTAGTTTTGGTGTGACGTTTATAGCTTTTATTCTTGTGTTCAGAATACCGTAAAATTTTTAAAGGATTTGTGTGGAGTGAGAGGAATTAAAATAGCCTTTAGCTATGTTTATAGTGTTTATAATGTTTGGAAACATTTCACTTTATTTACCGGTATTTTACAATAATATAATAATAAAATGTGACTTGTATGCATATTATGTTTTTTTTTTTCTCTCAAAAACCCAATTTTATATGTGTAGCATATTTTTTTTTAACCATATCACTTTTAATATAAACCATTTTAACCATATTATTTTATAGTAACCAAATTACTTTTTAAACCGTTTAACTGATAGTATTACTCAGTTAAAATTCTTACTGTCGGTTAACGGTTAACCAGTTAATTATGAGCATCCCTATTTTTAGTTGCACAGGACATTCTGCTCAAATGTGTAACGCGCGCACACACACACACACACACACACACACACACACACACACACACTTCAGTGTATTGATTCTGCTGACAACTCCTCCCCTTTTTGAACTCTGTCCCAGTCAGCTGACCGTCTGTACCGTTCCTAATTGTGCAACACTAAAAAAGGGGGGAGGGTTGTTGGGCAGATAGAAAAATGGTCTGAAATGGGGATTGTCTCACTCTGACCTCAAATGGTGACTGTGTGTGTGTTTTTGATGAGTCAGTGCAGTAAAACACAAACCCTCTTTCTGTTTCTCTGTCAGTACCGTCCCTCATACGTGACCCCTCAGCAGTATCAGGTGGCCGGTTCTCCTGGTTTCTACCCTGGCACGAGCCCGGCTGATTACGGTATGTACGGAGAGAGGAAGCAGTAAATCCATGTATCTCTCCTCGTGTGTGTGTGTGTGTGTGTGTGTGTGTGTGTGCGTGTGCGTGTTTTTGTGACACATCAGGACACAAATTTGTACAAATGACATGACATGGGTATGACATAGGTATTACAAGGAAAGGGTGACTTATGAGGACATTACCCCATGTCCCCATTTTTCAAAAGGCTTATAAATCATACAGAATGAATTTTTTTGAGAAGGTAAAAATGTGCACAGTTTCCTGTGATGGGTAGGTTTAGGGGTAGGGTTGGTGTAGTGCGATAGAAAATACGGTTTGTACAGTATAAAAACCATTACGCCTATGGAATGTCCCCACAATTCACAAAAACAAACATGATTTTGTGTGCTCCTACTAGTGGGAAAGAATTTTTCAGCATCTTGTGATTTGAATCATCACTATGTGATTATAAATCGACTTCATTCATTTTGGTGAGATTCAAAAGAGGCATTTTCCCCATTAAATATTGAACTTTTGTTGTTGACTAAAAACAGTTTGAGAACAAAAACAATCTGGTTGTTGTCATGGTAACTGGCAAATTGTTCCAAAATAGTCATGGTTATGATGTCACAACCCTGAGCACATTAACAAATGACCACATCAACACTTATTCAGTAGTCAGAGCTCATTTATGTATAGAAGTCTTAAAGGTACAGTTACAAAAATGGCCTGTTTAATTATAAAGATCTGAGCGAAGCTGACAGTGGTAGATTTTCAGTAGTCGTTTCTCCCTTTCTTCTTTATTTCTTTTTTTTTGTTTGTCATTCTTTCTCTTATTCTGTTGTTCACATTTCTTTCTTTTTCTTTCTTTCATGTTCTTTATTTCTTTTATTTAGTTTTATTAATGAATTTATTAGTTGTTCTTTCTATTATTTCAGTTTCTTTCCTTTTTTATCTTTCTTGTTCTCTTAGTTTGTTTACTATTCTTTATTTTTTATTTTATTAATGAATTTTTTTTCTTTATGTATGTATTTAAGTTTCTTTCCATTTTTCTTTTATTTCATTTGTCATTTCTTTCATGTTTTTTATTTACTGTTTTTTATTTTTGCTTTTAATTTTATTAATGAATTTATTATTTTTTTCTTTATTTACAGTTCTTTTTGTTATCTATTTGTTTAATTTTTATCTTTCTTGTTCATTATTTTTATTACTTATTTTTTTTAAATTTTATTAATTAAAAAATAATTGGAGCAGCAGTCTATCAGTGCTTGCTCACTCTCTGGTTCTGGAAGTGATGTCTAGTAGGAGCTGGTTGTTATTTTAGTCAAACCCCCACCAGCAGCAGCACGTTCACCGGATCAAATCTCTCTCACACGTACACACTCGCCCTCCGTCCATCTTCAGTGTGTCTCTCACGACACCCAGAGGACTCACTGACCTGCGGCGTCACATGCAGACAGGGAAAGCAGGTTAGACAAGGGAGGAGTTGAGTTCAGTGTAGACGCACAGAGAGGTGAAAGTATCGAGGCGGACATTGAGAGAGGGGAACATGGGCAACAGAGCGTCCAGCAGCAGCTCTGAGGGTACGTGACTGTGATTTCTCTTGTTCACCCGTGTCAGACTCTCGGTTACGGCCCTGCTGTCTGTCTTTCTGTGGGTTTTGACTATATTTAGTCTCAGCTGGCTCCGATCAACAATGCTCCCTCAGTAATGCGAGTTGTGCTGGGTTTGACATATAGATTGACTAAAGAAAGAAACAACCAATCAGAACACTTTAAAGTGACCTTATGATCAGGTAAGAGGAGTTTGAGGGAGTTATGCCTCTCTCAATTTAATTTAAATAGTAAATTACTACATTTGGCATTTGTTTTTCATAGACAGATTTATATGTAGTTAAAATGTTAATACAAATAATAATATACAATAGATCAAAATGGAATATGTTCAATTAAATAGTACATAAATAGCACTTTTCTATGTTATGACCATTCATAGTGTTAGTGTGCAAGTCATATGAACTACTGTAAAAGGGGTCATGACATGAGAAATCATATCTGCCTTGATCTTTTGACACATAAGAGGTCTTTGTACCTTTAAAACATCCTGCAAGTTTCAGGGCTTAAAACATCTTCCTCATTATAAAAAAAAAACATTTAATCAAGCTCCAAAAACGACTCGTTTTGATATTGCGGGATCTGTGATGTCACATGGGCAAATACATTTGCATATCACTTCAACGAATAGTTATACATCATTGCATCATAAGCAGTAAACAGATGTGCGTTCAGTTTCTGAAGTCATAATGACTGACGCTGTCTACGCTGATACAGTATACAGATGTGCGTTCAGTTTCTGAAGCCATTATAACGACTGGCACTGTCTACACTGATACAATATACAGATGTGCGTTCAGTTTCATTATAATGACTGACGCTGTCTACACTGATACAATATACAGATGTGCGTTCAGTTTCATTATAATGACTGACGCTGTCTACACTGATACAATATACAGATGTGTGTTCAGTTTCATTATAATGACTGACGCTGTCTACACTGATACAATATACAGATGTGCGTTCAGTTTCTGACATACTCCGCGCGCTTGAGTCTGCCGACAATCACAGGATCCCAGTGTCAGAAACAAGTGGATGGTTTATTTTAATGGCATCCCGGATCATGTTGGATTGTTTGTTCGGAGCATTTTGTTTTGTAAACGAGGCACAGTGTAATGGAGAGTTTGCACAGAAACCTTTGTTGAAAGATGAAGCAGTCGACTGCATTGGATCTGACAGCAGCTGCATCACAAACCGTTAGTAAATGAATTCATAATGGTTTCTGTAAATTACGGTTTTATATGGATAATGTTTTCAATATTGAGTGTAGTTGTCGACCAATATGTGTTTTTCAGGGCCGATACCAGTATTACAGATCAAGTAGACCGATAACCGATATTTTGAACCGAATTGGCATGACTTAATGACGTGCAAGTGCCAATTCCGTCAACTATCTGAAATGCGTGCTAATATTGCAGCGTACAGCTTGCTTGCAGAGCAAACTCAATGTGGATACTATGGATGTGAAGCCATTTGAGCATTTCGAGAGAGAGGGAGACTTGGTACCGCTGAACTCAAACTGCTTGTGAAACTACGTCTCACAGAAAGTTTTGAAATAACTGAGCTGCTCTGATAATCAGTTTGGATTCAATCTACATGCTATAGTGCATACATTTTTGCGGGAATTTTTTCGCTTAATAATCACGAAACCTGCGGGAATGTGTAGAATTGCGCACAAAACCCGCAATCCCACGCTGGAATTCAGGCCCTGATTATATTGAGGTGTTTTGGAACTTGTGTAGTGGATTGTGATTTATTGCAACTTTAGCAATGTCTGCTGCTGCCTTTCATTTGAAAGACAACTGATGCGTAATCACTGAAGCAGCTCCAGTTAGCTAGTGCGCGCCTTTTTGGTCTGAGAGTACAAAACTTTCCGTGCCTTCAGCCTTCCGCGCTGATTGGCCAGACTCGAGACTCCCAACAAATCAGATGGGCGGTGGGCGGAGCTTGCTCTAGGCCACAGAGTAGTGCGTTCAGACAGAGGTGGCTGCCTCAGAGCCAAATAGCGCATTTCAAAGCGCATTCTGTCTTGAAAATGATCGATGACTATAAAAATGCTTAATATTGGCGCCGATAATCGGTCGACCCCTAAGCGAGTGGGCATTGATACCGTTTCCTATGCAGTCATAACAGTGTCCATTTACGGACAAGCCTTAAAGGAGCCGTGCCTTAAAATCGAATCAATTCAGACAGAGTCATAATGAGGGTTTTTTGGGGGGTTTTTTTGTCATTTTTGGAGTGTGACACTATGTCTCGATCACTATGAAATGTTGTGGTGCGGAAAAGAGCTGCTGTATTTAATATCACACAGGGTTGGAATGACAAAGTATATATATATATAATGCCAGAATTTTAATTTTTGGCTGAACTTTGCGTTTAAGGACATTAAAACGACTCTATTGTACAGACCACCAGCGTGTATGTAAAAGAGAGCAGTGGTTGTTTTCTGAGGGTGTGCAGTTCAAATATAAATTTGGCTGTGACAGATTGTGTTTGCTAAAGGAGGTGTGTGTGTGTGAGTGTGTGAGTGTGTGTGAGTGTGTGTGTGAGTGTGTGTGTGAGTGTATGTGTGAGTGTATGTGTGAGTGTGTGTGTGAGTGTGTGTGTGAGTGTGTGTGTGAGTGTGTGAGTGTGTGTGTGAGTGTGTGTGTGAGTGTGTGTGTGAGTGTGTGTGTGAGTGTGTGTGTGAGTGTGTGTGCAGTTACCTGGCTGTGAATCACTGATAATTCAGTGTTTTGTACTGTTAACTTGTGAGGATTTCAGCTCAAGCAACCTAAGACACTTTTAAAGTGCGTTTCACTTTGCCAGCCACAGTTTTTCTCTTTTATGTGATGTTTAGGATGAGTAAATCTGAATTGGGTGATATCACAATAATACTGATTTGATATAAACCCAAACAGACATTTCGACAAAGTCTGAGACATTTGTAACATTTTCTCTTGTATGTTTCTTCCAGCCGGGGCGTATTACCCTGCTCAGCCCCAGTTCACGCCCCCTGTTGCCCCCACGCCTGTTATCATGAACCCCGCCCCCCAGCCGCAACAGGCCCCTCCCCCTCAACAGCAGCAAGCTCCGCCCAGACGGGAACGTAAGCAGGTAAGGCATGAATCGACAGCTTGCTTTCTACATCTACAGCTTCAGTGTTTTTTGTGTGAATGTGTTTTGGGATTTCTTTATATTTTTTACTTGCATCTCTTACAGTAACAGCAAATATTGCTGTCAAGGTTGTTAATTTGACATTTTTATCAACAATTTATTTGCAAATTAACAATCTTTTTGCTCAGCAATCATTTTAGTGAGCGGTATGTCATCTATCCAGATTAATTTGTTAATTTCATGCCTCTTTAATTGCCACAAAGTGATTGAAGTCTGACTGAAATGACTGTCTCTCTGGGTCGATGTGATTTACGAAGGCATTTATGGCATTAACCAAAGTTTGATAAGAAGATCTTTTCTGTTTGAAATTCTTTGCAAAGATTCACCTGAATTTTGGACTTTTTCTGCTCAGAGGAAGTTTTCATCATTAATGCAATGGTGGAGGCCTGCTGTGCTTATCTTTTGAAAACATTTTTAAAAGCTTTTGGTTTGGTTTGTCCCTCTCAGACCTGATGATGTTCTGAGCTCATGTCCTAAATGAAAGCATTGGGTTTTTGAAATAATGTTTTCAAACAGTGATACAATTACACATTAAGGACAGAACCTCCGAACTAGAACATCTGTTGTCGTGATACCAGATTCATCTCATGGCAACAGTCCATAAATTCCCATTTATTTTCTCCATAGGGAAATCAGTGTTTAATACTAACAGACTGTAAAGACAGATCTACTATAAGCTCTGCTTTATTTGAACTTCTGTTGAAGTCATCAGTCAACGTTTTTTCGTCTTCGGTTTTAAAAAATCATGTTTAACAGTACAATTGCTGGTAAAGAACTGCATTACCCATGAGCCTATGTAAAATATATTATCGCACAGCTCTATATAAAAAGTTAGATATATATTATATCCAACTTTATCCACATACACACTCAGTGGTCTGATTGCTTGTATCACTGCAAAGTGTAAACAATATTTATCATTCAGCACTAATATGATAAATGCGACTAAGGTATGAAGATATTAAGATATTATAAACATTAACATGCTTTGAAACAATGTGAAACAATTGTGAAAGTACTATAGAAATAAATTTAACTTGACTCGGTACACATCTGGTTATTTTGCAGTAAACTTAAGCTACATTGTTTCTATACTTTAAACCAGTGGTCACCAACCCGTCGATTGCGATCGACTGGTCGATCTTTATCACCGTTCCAGTAGCTTGCGAAAATATCAGAAATATGAGTACAAAAATACTTATATGAATGCATCTCTAAAAGGAATTAAAAAATTTTCAATGCAATGGCATTTTATTTTCCTCTTACCTCCGAATAAAGTAACTAATTATTAGCGCAGTTCATCTTTGTTTACGGAGGTAACCAAGGAAACGCTGTATCATTGCTGTTCCATAAGCGCCACCTGCTGTCAGAGTGAATTTACGTCTGCTGTTTTTATTTCATGCTTTTTTTGTGTGTGTAGCATATAATTTCACAAAGATAAAGTCAGACCGTTCTGTTTTTGCTTTAAATCTTGAAATTAAATCTAATTCAAAAGAAAAGCAACTGCTCATGCAACGTGTGTAGCATCTTTGTTTGGATTGTGATTAAAAAGCAATGGTTCCCTCTAATTTGAAATGGCTATGTATTTTTGTTTAATAATAATATTAAAAATTAATATCTTCAACCGGTATCAGAATCTACCAATTTGCTTGTAAAAATAAATAAATCAGAATCTAAATTGGCCACGAAAAAAAATACTAAATACAATCTGGGCTGTCGTTTTCTATTAGGTAGATCTTGTCTTTCATAAAGGTCGAGGTCAGGGATCTTGGGCTTAAAAAGGTTGGTGACCACTGATTTAAATCAACTATTTTATGTTTTTTGAGCACTTTTTTTATTGCATTGATTGCAATGCTTTTTATCATTACAGTTTATTTGCTTCTTTAAGGCATAAACAATGCTAAGTTATGTTATAATTCACCTTGTGGTGGGTTAGTTTGGTTCATGGCTTATAACTCTTTAACAGAGAAAAAAATATTTCTGGAACCAAGACTGCTGAAAAAGTGGACAGATATTGGCATATTTTCTTCCCTATTGGGCTGTATATCCAAGTGAAATGGCTTTTGGAAGAAGAACAAATGTAGGGCGGGGCTTGATTTTGTCTGTGGGGAATTGATTGGATGCTTGTGGTTTGCTATTGGTGGATCTCATGTGAGTGACAGGTTGCCCCGCCCTCATCATGAGAGAAGAGATGAGATGTGCTGCAAGAGGGAGGGAAGTTATTCTGATTCAAGATTACGAGGCACATGAATTTAAAAAAAAATGTGCACAGCTGAATCGAATAAAAAAAAAAAAAAAACAAGAATTCTCCATTTTGATTTCATGGGGAGCAGAAGCATCACCACAAAAAAGGCAGAATTGTGCTTGAAATGCATTGGTCCCATTGTTTTGTGTCAAACTGATACACTGCTAAATTTCACAGCCGGTTAAAGGTCATTTCCATCAAAAGACAGTGGTGACCATCAGCAGTTTAGTATGGGATGTGTTGAGCGTGCGTTTGCTGCTGTTATCAGGGTCTCTGGGATCTCACAGCTGGGAAACTGCAGTGGACTTTGAGTTCTCTTGTCTCACATTCAGTCGGCCAGTGAGATTACATTTCAGAGGAATAGAAACTGAGCGAAAGTTGTGGCAGGAAGAAAAGAGGCGGAGAAAAGAGAGAGACACTGTTGGCATGACAGAGAGAGAGCTGCAACAAACTGTTGTATTATATAACATGAATGAATGTACTATATAATATAGTTGCTTTCATTGAGAAACATTTGCCGTCAATACTGATGTGAAGGAATTTTATCTTCATGAAATTACAGGTTGGTATATAATTTTGTCATCATGACATGCTTTGAGCCAAAAAAAAAAAATATGATTTTTGTGAGACAGTAAACTTACAGTCTGTCCAAGTATTTTCAATTAAACATTAATTTTGGATTGAGCTTTATTTGGAGTAAATGCTCTTTTATAAGTCACTGAGAATTGTTTCATTTCTATTTCATTTTTTGGTATCCTCAAACAAACTCTCGTAAAGATGTACAGCATTCAATGATCAAGAATCAGATTTAATAATAAACGCATTTAAATCTGAGCTTTGACGTTGATTATCTGGTTTATTTCAGATATTTTTATATCATTTTTATATGAAGTTCTAAATGCCCTGCAACTTTAAAATTTAGTAGCTAAATTGGCATTTTAATTTCAAACCCTGCAATTCAGAAGTTTGGGGTCGTTAAGATTTTTAAAATGTTTTTGAAAGAGTCTCTTCTGCTCACCAAAGCTGCATTTATTTGATTAAAAATACAGTAAAAACAGTGAAATATTATTACAATTTAAAATACCTGTTTTCTATGTGAATATATGATAAACTGTCATTTATTCCTGTGATCAAAGCTGAATTTTCAGCATCATTACTCCAGTCTTCAGTGTCACATGATCCTTCAGAAATCATTCTAATATGATGATTTGATGCTCAAGAAACATTTATTATCATCAATGTTATAAACAGTTGTGCTGCTTCATATTTTTGAGTATAAATATTTTTTTTTTCAGGATTCTTCGAGTAGAAAGTTCAAAAGAACAGCAATTATTTGAAATAGAAATCTTTTGTGGCAATTTTCATGTCAGTTTTGAACTATTTAAAACGGCAAAGTCAGTGAGTTCAGTTCTGGAGCTCCACGTGGCTCTCAGTCTCCACCCCTGTCTCTCTCTCTCTCTGTTCAGTGTGGTGGGCGTTTCACATTCCTGTGCACTCGTTTCACAAGGCCAAATTCTCTCTCTCTCTCTCACTCCGTTTTTCCTTCCCTCCTCTCCTGTACGTGAGAGAGTTTGAGGCCCACGTCGGCCCAGGCTGTGTGTGAATGTGCTGCCCCATTTAGTGTGTCCAAGTTAGGCTAAGTTTAAACTTCAGCCCCAGGATGAGCCGGGCCTAGCAGAGCTCAACCTCTCCGTCCGAGGGGAGGAAGGTAGGGAATGTGCTGTCTCATGCGTGTGTGTATGTTTGTGTGTCTGTGTGGGTGTTTGTCTCGTTGACCTGGTGAGCCAATATATAATTCATTGCGATAGATAAGTTGGACAAACGGACTGCTTTGAGTATGTGTGAGTTTTAAGAGGCCGTGTGAAAGTTTTCCAGACTCTTGTGCATTCTCTTCTTTATAAGGTGCTCCACGTTGTGCGTGTGTGTCTGTGTGTGTGCCAGAGACATTCGCAGCATATTTTGTCTCTTACAGCACCGATAAATGCTTCTTGGATTAAATCACTCGCTGTTGTTGTTGTTTTCTTGTTGTTCATATCGTCTTTTCCATGTGATGCATGTCAACTTGTGTCTGTCTCATGTTCTCATTCTTTGTTGTGTGTTCTAAATGCTTCTCTCTAGATCAGGATCAGAGACCCTAATCAGGGAGGTCGTGACATCACAGAAGAGATCATGTCAGGAGGTCGCAGTGGCTTGACACCTACGCCTCCACAGGTAACTCGCACACACCTGAACGCCCGAAAATGAACATTTTGTCCTTTACACACACCCTCATGTCAGACCAAATTGCTTTCATTGAGAATCATTTGGCATCAATACTGATGCGAATTTCATTTAACTTGAAATTATCATGAAATTATATGTTGTGGTATAATTTTGTCATCATGACAAGTTTTGGGTCACGATTTACATTATAAATATGCTGACTTTTGTGAAAAAACAGCTCATTATTTTATGAGTTGACAGCTTGTCCGATAATCTACAACATTAATCATTTATTTTGAAGTGATCTATATTTGGCATTAACCCTCTAGTGCTGCTCACATGCCGGACAAAAATGACCAAAAAAAAAAAAATTATTAATGAATTGAATGTACTATATTTTAGTTTGAATTAATGATTAATGGTTTTTATTTAATATTTTTGTATTTTTAGAGTATTTTATGGTACAACATTATATTTATGGAATAGTTGTGATCCATTTATTACCTGTTAACCACTTTTTGAGCATATACCTGAAAATGAAATTTCCAAATTTAAACTGTCATAAATCATGAATGATTTGGAGCACAAACTTAAGTTTGTCTCTTTTTAAAGATGACGCTTGGCAGATTATTGCTTAAGTGAAAAAAAGTTATAGACGTTTAAGTTTATTATTATGAAAAATGCATAAATATACTACCAGAGCCATAAATCTAAACAAGTTCTGCTCCAAATTTGAGGTTGATATCTCAAAAAACGAGCTTTCAGTAAGATTTTGTTTGGGTGCAGTACCAAACGTTTCCACTTGAAAATTTGCTTCCCATTCTTTCCAGTGCGGTCATTTTTTACTAGTGTGACTTTTTTCAGTACCATTTAGCCTTTTTGAATCATGTCCACCGAGAATTGTTTTTCTATTTTGTTTTATTTAATTGGAATCCTCAAACAGTGATTAGCTGTCGTAAAAGCTCAACGTCATTTAATGATTCAGAATCATAATTAATCATAAATATATTTAAAGGCACAATATGTATGATTTTTGTATTAAATTATCCAAAAACCACTAGAACAGTGTTATATATTTTGTTGACTTGTGTACTTACATTATCCCAAATGTTTCCAAGAATGTTTAAATCCAGAGAAATAAGCAATTTTAACCAGGACTTGGACCGTCTGTGCATCGCCTATCAATGACTTCATACCCATGTTACCCTTGATTTCTGGTTTTATTTTGTAGAAACCATGGAAACACCAAAGACATTGTAATATATTATAATAAAAAATAATAAAATATCTTATAGCATAATAAAAGCTCAGTTGCTCTCGAGACGTGTGTCGCGCTCGCCTCTTATTAGCAATCGCTCCAGCGGCCGCGTTCAGCTCCCACAGCACTTGCCCTGCTCTGCTTCATTATACAGTAGCATTAATAATCTCATCCATGAACATGATTTCTGCCCGAGTCTCGTCGGATTCCCGTGAAGACGACATCTCCCATGATTCCGTGCTCAATCTTGGCGTCATCGAGCTACGCCTTTGTTTTGAATAAGCGACCTCTAGTGGTGAAAAATTACATATTGTGCCTTTAAATCAAAGCTGTGACTTTAATAATCTGGTTTCTGATATTTTCACACAAATAATGTATAATGAACTTTCATTTTTGCAACTATTCCTTAAAGCCCAACGGTGACAACGCCACACCTACGGTCATCATGACAACCAGGGCGGAGTTTCCCATCCCTCCAGGTGAAAGCCCGATACCCGACGCCCCGCCAACTCCGCCCCCTGTCAGTCCGATAAGTGATACGGTAGATGCTCCACCCCCAGCACCTGTAGACGAAGCCCATGTGACGCCCACTGTGGTGGAACCGCCCCCCTCTAATGGTGCAGAAGCCACACCCACTAAAATCAAAGAGGAGGGGCCTGTGACTGCAACACTGCCTGTCCCCGCCCCCCGGGCGGAGCCTGCACTGGAATCTCCAATAGTGCAGCCGGAAGAGCTCCAGCTGTTCAACGGAGTCCCAGCAAGAGACATCAGCCCTATTGCTGAGCCAGACGTCACTAAAGAAGCACCACCAGTTACCACGGAAATCCCTGATAGGACTGTTCCTCCTCAGGTTGTCAAGGAGACTCCCGTTGCGGTTGTTAAGGAAGTGCCAGCTCCTGTTGTTAAGGAGCCTTCTCCTCCAGTTGTCAAGGAGCCTATTCCTCCAGTTGTCAAGGAGCCTATTCCTCCGGTTGTCAAGGAGCCTATTCCTCCGGTTGTCAAGGAGCCTATTCCTCCAGTTGTCAAGGAGCCTATTCCTCCGGTTGTCAAGGAGATCTCTGTTCCTGTCGTCAAGGAGACTGCCGCTCCTGTTGTAAAGGAGACCCCTGCTCCTGTTGTCAAGGCAACCATCCCTGTGGTTGCCAAGGAAACACCTACAACGGTTGATGTGGAAGCCCTCACGCAGGAGACTGTTGTCAAGGAAATGCCTGATGTCAAGGAGACGTCTACTAAACCAGTCTTGGAAACTCCACTTGTCATCAAGGAAACACCTTCCCTCGCTGCCAAGGAAATCCCCGAACCACTTTTGAGGGAAGCCACTGCCCCTTCAGAGGTTGTTGTGTGTGTTTCTAAAGCCACGCCCCCTCCAACAGAAGAGCGAGAGGACACGCCCACTACACAGACCACGCCCTCTGAGAGTACTTCGCAAGGTGCGTGTCGTAAGGCAGTTCATAACACAGTGGCAGTGTTATTTTAGTATTTGTTTATTTCAGTTTTCAATAGTTTTAGTTTAGTTCACAACAATGCTACATAGTGACATATAGTAGGCATTAGCATAAACTTCTGCTGTCAGTCATACTGAGCAAGTTTTAAGAGAATGTAGCGGAGCAAGATAATGTCAACATGTTTATATCTAGCTACCTGAAGAATAACACACCTGGTTTAATAACATTTGAAGGAAACTCTAGCGCCCCCTTGAGTACGGAGGTTTGATACCTTCTAGAGCTGCACGATTCTGGATAAACTGAGAATCACAATTTTTTTTTGTTTCAAATAGAGATCACGATTCTGAACAGACAACTAAATAAAATAACGTAAATTACTGGAGGTTCTGACAAAATATTTATTGGTGCAGTCTATTCAAAAATGTTTAATTAGAATGAATATTAAAAAAAATGTTTTGAATGAATGATTCAATGACACTCATAAAGACTTCACTTGTTTCATTACTGGATGAATCAGCGTTTTTGAACAAATCCCTTGAGTTAATGATTCAACGACTCACTCATGAAGACTTCACTTGTTTCATTACTGGATGAATATGCGTTTTTGAACGAATCTCTAGAATGAATGATTCAACGACTCACTCATAAAGACTTCACTTGTTTCATTACTGTAAGAATCATCTTTTTTTAACAAATCTCTTGAATGAATGATTTAATGACATAGATTTTTAATAGTCACTTGTCGCCACCTAGTGGCGAAACGATGTAATCGATATAATCGTTATTTGAAGTGCCATGTTACTTTCAAAAGGGGATTTGCTATATTTTGATCATTACTGTAGACATCACTGTTTATATCTGAACTATAAACTTTTAACTCTGTACTTTTGTGATAATTTTAATTATTGCAAGACAGAAACACTGATACTGTGTGGTTGAAAAGACTGTTTCTGAAGCTGTTTCATACCTATACATGACAACGGCTCTCTCTGGATCAGCAGCAGTACCAACACAGATCTGAATGGGCATTGTAATCGAGATTACAATCTTTTAACGATTAATTATGCAGCTCTAATACCTTCAATAGTAACGCAAGGTAGTATAAGTTAAATGAGGAAGCGCGCATTGACCAAGCATTAGCATTTGTGTACTTGCATAGAGTATGTTTCTGGCCTAAAGCTCTTTCCACACTCCTCTGTTGGAATTTGATGCAGCCACACTGTTTAGTCAATAGAGCATAGGTCTTCATACTCAGTGTGTGTTTGTGTATTTGCAGTGGTTTCTGTGCCAAAGAAGAAGAGAAAAATGAAAGACCTGAACAAGAAGGAGGCGGGAGATCTTCTTGATGCCTTCAAAGAGGTGTGTAGAAGAGCGCCAACTGTTCTATGCCCAGAAACTGCTTCTTTGTATTCATTCAACAACAGTAGCATAGTTCAAGGCCTGTTCATTATGTACATTTGGCTGATGCTTTTATTCAACAACTTTCATTGCAGTGAGTAATGTGAATCCCAGACTAAACATTTTTTTTTTAAACATTTACGGGCTTTAATGCAAAAAAAGTTTTGAAAATACAGATTTCACTCACAGTGCAAAATTCAACCGATCAGAAAAATTTTATAGATTTGTCTTCTAGCATGGAACGATGAATTCTGAATGATAAAGTGATAGGGATAATGATAATAACAATTGTTTATTATTATTATTATTATTTTGAGCTTGTAACTTATTGGTCGGTATGCATATGGTGTGTTCGGTGTGAATAGGCCTTTTTAAGTTAAACTTTACCTGTTGTCTTATTTTAAAGCCCACGCCACCTGAGCCAGAGGTCGCACCTGCAGTGAAGGCGGAGCCAGAGAACATTGCTCCAGTGGCTCCGCCCCCTGCTGAAGATGTGGATGAGACGTGGGAGGAGAAAGAAGATAAACTTGATGCTGAAAACATCAAACCGCAGAGTCCGACCCCAACCTCACCCACAGAACAGAAATACCAGTATAAAGCAGGTAACGTGGGATAAATAATATGTATTAGATCATTTTAAAGTTAATGTACTTATGTAATATAATCATTCAGACATCAGTTGCAAATTAAGGCTTAGTGACAAATATATTGACCAAGCTGATTAATTATTATGTGGCTATTCTGTTGCAACTTCACGAAACCAAAAAAGTGCTTGGAAATGACAAAAATGCTTGATGAACACAAAGACAAAACCTGCAGCACATGTGGAGGGCAGAAATTAATGAATCAAAATATGAAGCAGGAAGAAATCGTCTTTATTTTGACAAAGATTTTGTCAATTTGTCAATTTCTCATTTTGGCTGCATGAGATTCTCCAGCTTTGTTGTTGTTGAGCAACCGAAGCGTGAGCTGTTAAAGCTCCGCCCTCTTCTGTAGCAGCAGCTCATTTGCATTTAAAGAGACACACACAAAAACGGCGTGTTTTTGCTCACACCCAAATAGGGGCAAATTTGACAAGCTTTAATAAATGATCTGTGGGGGATTTTGAGCTGAAACTTCACAGACACATTTTGGAGACACCAGAGACTTATATTACATCATAGGATAATCCCCTTTAACAAAATTTAACAAAAGTGTGTCAGTTCCAAAATCTACAGGAGTTTTAGCACACCGGGAATGACAAACTTTAAATTGCATTATAGGCATCACCAAGAAATCTGCATTGTCTGTTGAGAAACCAGATCACTGTTGAAATTCTGTTGAAATTGTGCTCGTTGTTTCCCACAGAACAATGGAAACCCCTGAACCCAGAGGAGAAGAAGAAATACGACCGAGAGTTTCTGCTCGGCTTCCAGTTCATCAGTGCCAGCATGCACAAACCTGAGGGTCTACCGCAAATCTCAGACGTAGTGCTGGATAAGGTAACTAAAGCCAGCACACACACTCGCGCACACACACACTCAGATAATGTACCTGATGTGTTTACAGTGTGTTCTCTCTCGGCAGGCCAATAAAACTCCTCTAAGGCAGCTGGATCCGAGTCGCTTACCTGGAATGAACTGTGGTCCGGATTTCACGCCTTCGTTTGCCAATCTCGGCCGTCCGTCAGCTGGTGGGCGTGGCCCGGTCAGTTACCATGGCAATGTCACATGAAATGCATGCTTTTCTGAACGATATTTTACTGCACTGCACTATTTTTACTGTAAATAGAAAATCTGTCGTTCTATATATCCATCTACCATTCTGTTGTTCTATCATTTTGTCTGTTGTATCGTTCTGTTTGTCATTCTATCGTTTCGTCTGTCGTTCTGTCTGCCGTTTCGTTCGGTCTGTCGTCGTTTGGTTCTGTCTGTCGTTCTATCGTTCTGTCTGTTGTTTTGACGTTTTGACTGTCATATTATCGTTTTGTCTGTCTTCGTTTCATTTTTGTCTGTCGTTCTATCGTTCTGTCTGCTGTTCTGTTGCTCTATCATTTTGTCTGTCGTTCTATCGTTTTGTCTGTCTAACATTATCTGTTGTTGTTTCGTTCTGTCTTTTTCTGTCATTCTATCATTTTGTCTGTTCTGTTGTTTTCTCTGTTGTTCTATCCTCTTGTCTGTCGTTGTTTCGTTCTTTCTGTCGTTCTATCATTCTCTCTATCGTTCTATCTGTCTATTGTTCTGTCTTAATCTATCTATCTTAATCTTCTCATATATCTTTTTATTAATTGCATGACTTTTATTATTGACTTTGTTCTGCTGATATGGCATTTAAAAAGTAATAAATGAATAAATAATCTTTTCTCTGTCTCATTAGCCGTCCGGTCTGAGCGGCCCTCGACGTTCAGGTCAAGGTCAGCGCGGGAAGGAGCCACGGAAGATCATCGCGAGCGTTTCCCTGACGGAAGACGTCCAGCTGAATAAAGCAGAGAAGGCCTGGAAACCGTCAGTGAAGCGCAGCAGCGTGTCGGGTCGTGTCGACGAGGATGACCCCGACTTCATAAAGACGCAGGAGCTGTTCAAGCGCGTCCGCAGCGTGTTGAACAAACTGACGCCGCAGATGTTCCAGCCGCTCATGAAGCAGGTGACCGAACTGACCATTGACACGGAAGAGCGCTTGAAAGGAGTTATCGACCTCATCTTTGAGAAGGCCATCTCAGAGCCCAACTTCTCTGTCGCCTACGCCAACATGTGCCGTTGCCTTATGGGGGTGAGTGTGTGATCAAAATGGTTGTGTTTGAGCTCCAGTGATGCGCAATACTGTAACGTGTGTCTGACCAATGCGGTGATCGCAAAAGCCAATTCTTCAACTCTAGTTGGTGTGTTTTGTCTCTCTCGTTACAGCTGAAAGTTCCCACCACAGATAAACCTGGAGTGTCGGTGAATTTCAGGAAGTTGCTTCTGAATCGTTGTCAGAAAGAGTTCGAAAAGGATAAAGATGATGATGAAACATTTGAGAAGAAGCAGAAAGAGTTGGATGCTGCCGCAGGGGTATGAACAAAAAATCAAATCGCAATTTTGACTGCTGTTTGAAACATATGATTTCGGCATCAGTCGTCATGATTTATAGCAGGAAGACAATATGTGAATTGTTCAAAAACTTTTTTCATATAGCATGCAAACTGCATAATATGGGAAGTTTCTATGCAATGGACCTTTCATTGTTATTATTTGATCAGAATATCTAATGTTAGGCCGTTTTAAAAAATGTTTAAAGTATTTATCATTGCATATTGCATGGTTACACATATTATTGTAAAATAAAGTCACATTGTCATACATAATGGTATTTATGACACTTCCCATCTCTGCCCCTTCAGGAAGAGGAGAAGCAAAGGTTGAAGGAGGAGCTTGAGGACGCCAAAGACAAAGCCCGTCGACGATCACTAGGCAACATCAAGTTCATTGGTGAGTTGTTCAAGTTGAAGATGCTGACGGAAACCATCATGCACGACTGCATCGTGAAACTGCTGAAGAACCACGACGAAGAGAGTTTAGAGTGTCTGTGCCGGCTGCTGTCGACCATCGGGAAGGATCTGGATTTTGAGAAGGCGAAGGTGATGCATGCACATTACATCTAGGACCGGCCGAAAGACTCACGTGTATATTAATATTGAGCTGTGTCTCTTTTTCTCTTTTTTAGCCCCGAATGGATCAATATTTCAACCAGATGGAGAAAATTATTAAGGAACGGAAAACCTCTTCCAGAATTCGCTTCATGCTGCAGGACGTTATTGATTTACGACGGGTAAGACGCTGTGAGTGTGTATGTGTGAGTGTGTGTGTGTGTGTGAGTAGGGGTGTGCGATATCGCGATTAAAATGTCTCAACGATCATGCTTTTAAAGAAATATCGTAGTATCATGCTATAGTGCACATATTCTATCAGTTGAAGTCCTGGCGCCTCCATCCCAACATACTGAAGGACACGATGCACATTCACATCACATAACGCATAGGTATGGTTACGCTCACATGCCATTCCAGTTATTCACAATCACGAAAGTTTATTATTTGCATGCGTTTTAAAGCCTTGCCGGTTAAACATTTTATCTGCATGCTGTTGTGACATGCGCCTTTCTGAGCGCATACAGCCGAAGCGCGCACACACTACAAGCCTATTAAACAGCACATGGGTACTTAACAATGTTATCTATCATGTCCTATTGCGCTTAAACTTTCAAAAACACACAAGGTTTACATAAACACAGTCAATTATGTCTTAAGTCAATGTAAACAGTTTGGAGAAACCCGGATGTGTGTCTGTATTTCAGATCTGTGCATGAGGTCTTAAAGTGATAGCAGCCTAATAAACCTACAGCCACTTGTCATTAAAGGGTTAGTTCACCCAAAAATGAAATTTCTGTCATTAATTACTCACCCTCATGTTGTTCCACACCCGTAAGACCTTCGTTCATCTTCAGAACACAAATTAAGATATTTTTGATAAAATTCGATGGCTCAGTAAGTCCTGTATTGACAGCAATAACACTCTCTTTTTCAATGCCCAGAAAGCTACTAAATGTGACTACAGTGGTTCAACCTTAATGTTATGAAGCAACGAGAATACTTTCTGTGCACCAAAATACCAAAATAGCGACTTTATTCAACAATATCTAGTGATGGGCGATTTTAAAACACTGCTTCATGAAGCTTCGAAGCTTTACAAATCATTTGTTTTGAATCAGTGGTTCAGAGTGCCAAAATCCCATGATTTCAGTAAACGAGTCTTCGTTACGTCATAAGTGTTTTGAAACTTCAATAGTGCACATGTATCTGGCAGTTTGATATACGCTCTGAACCACTGATTCGAAACAAATGATTTGTAAAGATTCGAAGCTTCATGAAGCAGTGTTTTGAAATCGCCCGTCACTAGATATTGTTGAATAAAGTCGTTATTTTGGTGCACAAAAAGTATTCTCGTCGCTTCAGGTTGAAGTCACATGAACTGTTTTAAATATGTTTTTAATAGCTTTCTGGGCATTGAAAAAGGGAGTGTTATTGCTGGCAAAGGCCTCACTGAGCCATCGGATTTCATCAAAAATATCTTAATTTGTGTTCTGAAGATGAACGAAGGTCTTACGGGTGTGGAACGACATGAGGGTGAGTAAATAATGACAATTTCATTTGTGGGTGAACTAACCCTTTAATGTTAATCAAACAACAAAAGACAAAGAGAAAATTACTCACTGATCTTCACTGAATAACTTCAGTAGAATCAGTGTATATATAATTTATACAGCAAAGTCTACTGTTTTATTTTTACATTTGTTTATTCAATTTCTTACTTGAATATTGTTAAATACACCTACTGTGAAAAAATAAAGCGCTGTTTATTTCAATTGCATATTATATTGAATTTGCAATGTGCCTCTTTGTTCTTATTTTTAAATAAAATAAAAATAAAATAATAAATATTTTCATCTTCGTCCACCTGATCTTGGGCCTAAATGGTTTGTCATTCTTTTTTCTTTTATATTTTGTTTGTAAGGCTACATTTTTAAAATGGGAAAATTAGTTTGGCTGTACTGCTCAGTCGCTTGCAAAATAGTAAAACCAACATGAAAAAATCGTGATTAAAATCATGAATCATGATTTTCCTGAAAAAAAAAAAAAAAAAAAAAAAAAAAAAAAAATTGTGATAAGATATTTGACATATCGCCCACCCCTATTTGTGAGTGAGTGTGTGAGTGTGTGTTAGCCTCGCTCACACCCGCTGTAGTCTCAGCTCTGGCTGCGGTGGGCGGCGCTTTGGCTGACATTTAATGCAGAGCTTCTCCTGAAGACGAGCGACTCTGTGCCATCTTCCCTCCCTCGAACAAACCAGAATGCATGCAAGAATTTTTAAAGTTGTCTTGTAATCAGAATCCAACATTTACTTCATTAACTAATAGTCCTGGTCTGTGGTGAACGGTTCACATTTTCCTGGTGCAGGATAAAACCTTGTGCACAATAAAACCAGGAGCATGAATTAAAGTAAATATTTTTCTGTACAGATATTTCCAGTATATATTAGAGTGCTGTGGCAGTCGCATCTCTTTCTCTCAGTGTGTGTTCTTAAGAAACTCGCTCCATGTGTGTCACACATACACCCTTCCAGATGGTTAACTTGACAGTTTTAAGTTTCATTTCAGCTGAAGCACAACTGAAGTTCAGATAAGAGGGAGGGAATAAAAGTGTGACACATTGGGAAAACAAGTGAAGGGAAATTTCCAGTTTATTTGCTGTCTTTTCTTCCCTATTGTGACACACATTCAAGTGAAACTGCTTCGAGAACAAAAAAGAAAGTGGGGCGGGGCTTGATTTTGTCTGTGGGGAATTGATTGGATGGTTGTGGTTTGCTATTGGTGGATCTCATGTGAGTGACAGGTTGCCCCGCCCTCGTCATCAGAGAAGAGAAGAGATGTCACTGCAAGAGGGAGGGGAAGTTATTCTGATTCAAGATTACGAGGAACATGAATTTAACACAATAATGTGCACAGATGAATCATTTATAATAAATACTGCGATGTTCCATAAAAAACAAAACAAGAATTGTCAATTTTTTAAAGCATTTCTGTTTTTGTAGTTCTTCTTTTTAAGTAAATTTTCCCACCGTCTCTCAGAATAACTGGGTTCCGCGCAGAGGAGATCTGGGTCCGAAGACCATCGAGCAGATCCACAAGGAGGCGGAGCTGGAGGAGCACAGAGAGCAGGTCAAAGTTCAACAGCAGCTCATGTCTAAGAAGGAAGGCCGCGGTGGAGGAGGAGGAGGCGGCGGCGGCGGCGGTGGCGGAGGAGGAGGAGGAGGGATGGGTGGCATGGGGCCACGCGGTGGGCCGCATACACCTGGTTCCCGTGGCAACCAGGCACCTGATGACGGCTGGAACACAGTGCCGATTTCCACCAAGAACAGACCCATCGATCCCACCCGACTCAGCAAGATCACCAAGGTCTGATCCACCATCAGTCAAACTCTTATAATTATTATGATGATGGTGAAGCCAACCAAGGTCTGATCCATAATCAATAAATAATACAATTCTGATTACAATTTAAATACACATTCACTGTTAATGGTCACATGATGTGCAAATAAAATATATTTTTGTTTTTATTATTATGAAAACATTTTAAATATTAATTGAATTTTACATTTTTATTAATTTAGTTAATTATCAGGTTTTCATCAGCTCATACACTGAACATTGAACACTAATGATGTTTGTCTGTGGTGTAGCCGGGCGCTTTGGACTTCAATAATCAGCTGCTGGCCCCTGGAGGTAAAGGAACGTGGGGTAGTTGGGGCAAAGGCAGCAGCGGAGGCTCTGGAGCGAAACCCAGCGAAAGCAGTGAGTATGTTTGAATGCACAGGATTTTATTATGCACTCGTTTCCGGCCATAATGTAACTCTTATCTGTTCGTTTACAGCCCAAGATTCTGGTCGTACGAGCACTTTGAATCGCTTTTCAGCACTTCAGCAACCTTCCTCCTCTTCCTCATCTGCCAGCATGGACTCTGACAGGAGGGTTCCTCACAGGTCAGATTATTACCATTTCATGCAATTCAACAAGTCTTGCGCACACACAATATCTCTTCTCTTTGTGCTCTAAAAGCGAGGTTTTAAGAACATTGACACTCTTGTAACGCAAGTAGTAATTTGTAATTGTAGTTTTTACTAGATGTAGCATTAAGAGGTGTCATTTTTATTTGACAAGAGTATTGTTGGATATAAGATTTTAACTGGAATAACTGCTTATGCTTGTTTTATGCATATTGCTTATTTTAATATCTTTGAGAAAGATTTTAAAATAAGCAAATCAGATACAGCTTTAGGGTTTATTTAAACTTTTGAAACTCGCATTAATATAGAAACCCATTTCCACCTTAGAGTAAAAAAGGTGTCCTTGTCAGTGGTGGACAAAGTAAAAGTACAGATACTGTTTTTGGAGTAAAATATTACTCCAGTAAAAATAAAAAAGTACTAATTTTCCATTTCCCTTTAGTAAAAGTTCAGAAGTACTTGACTTTTAGTGTACTTAAGTATTAAAAGTAAAAAGTACTGATCGATGAACCATGTTTATTATTTAGCCAGCACTAGTCAGACTCGTTAGTCAGAACTAATAAGAACGATTAGTGCAGACTATATAATATGTATTGTTTTTTTTGTTTTTTTTTAACCATAACTTGCACACTATAAAAAAAAAAAATTAAACTTCACTTAACTAAAATAGCAGTTTAACTTGCTGATAATTCAAGTGTGCAAACAAGAGGAAAAATGTAACATATAATATTTTAAAAATTAGGAAAAACAAAATTTGTGTAAATTGTGGCTACAAATATCTTGTAAATACAATATACAGACATCACATGGGTCAAAACATACTAGTTTAATATAATTTGTAACTGCTACAACAGCAGGGAATATACATGCATTAATTGGCAATTTTAGGTAAAATAATGCCTACCCTGTACAGACATGACACACAAACGCAGACATGTCCACTTGGGTTATAAGTTTTTGACTGTTTTTCAAATAGAAGATTTCCTGTATCATGAATCAATGAACTTTTGCTTAAAAACAATGAAAAAGAACATAATTCCTAGTTTAAAAAAGGTCATCCCAGATAAAAAATTGGAACAACCATATAACAAATATCACTGCTTATAAGTATCACTTTCTGGAACTGTTTTTTTTAGAATAATCCAAATTTTTGTATGCATATATAGGAGAGAGGGAGCTTTATGAGCAAACAACTCAACTTGATACTTTATATTTGTTTCACTAGCAATATATAATGTTGCACAAGATAAGTGATACTACCTTACAGAAGAACAAGGCTATCTGGACCAATAATCTAGTTAGATTTCAGCAATCACGTACAAGAAGAGGAAGTTTGCCTTTAGAAGAATTTCCACTAGAAGAAATGTGCAGAATGCCACTCCAGATGCAAAATATTGGACGGTACCAGTTAATTGGAGCAGAAATCAAAGGAAGAAAGGAGCGAATAGTGGACATTTCCAAAGAAGTCACAAAATTATGGAAGTTTTCAGAAAAGTTTGCATTTTCAGGCCCCCAAAATGCCATTGGCATGTAAATGAATGGCCAAAACACATAATGCATTTCCAGTTTGAGTTGAATGCTGTCATGTGTAAACCCCCACAGAGGCGGATGTCGATATCTTCAGCTCGAAAGAAAGAGGAACGACATGTTTTTATTGAATGTACTGGAGTAAAAAATATGATGATATGCTTTGGAATGTAGTGAAGTTTCCCAAAATAGAAATAATCTGATAAAGTACAGATACTTGAAAAATGTACTCAAGTACAAAATACTTTGTTACTGTCCACCACTGGTCCTTGATACTTGTTAATTATACATTTAAATACAACATAATATTAATTAACATGTACTTACTATAGGGTTAGGGTTTGGTTTAGCGTTAGTTGCATGTAATTATGCATGATTTACTGACATTACTATAGCAAGTACATGTAACGTGTGATACTGTAAAATAAAATGTTAGGGTTATGCAGCAAATCAGCATATTAGAATGATTTCTGAAGGATCATGTGACACTGAAGTCTGGAATAATGAGTTATGACATGAAAAGTGGTATCAAGCTATCCCTACTCTTTCAAGTCAAGTCACCTTTATATAGCGATTTATACAAAACAGACTGTTTCTAAGCAGCTTTACAGTGATAACAGGAAAATGATTCAGTGATGCAAACAGTTCATTTTGGCTGTATTGCAGCTCTAAATGTTCATTTGAAGTTAGTTCAGTGTTGATTCAGTTCTGTTGTAAAGATCATCAGTTATTAAATTAGTTCATTTCATCTAAAAAGCTGTTCTGCAGAAAACGGTGATGTCATTGCCATTTGTTCATTTCTCATCCAATAGTGTCAGTGCAGTCAAATCAATAGTATTGTTGAATATTAAGTGTCCCCAACTATGCAAGCCAGAGGCGACAGTGGCAAGGAACCCAAAATCCTTCAGGAGACACAATGGAGAAAAAAAACCTTGGGAGAAATCAGGCTCAGTCAGGGGGTCAGTTCTCCTCTGGCCAACGAACACGTTGTGATTATGATTCTGGCTGCATCACAAATCAGAATCAGATTATGGATCTGTAGCATTCAAATATTTCATCCAGTTCCTTTTGCTTGAAGATCGAATTCATCACGCCAGTATGAAGACGAAGCTGGTCATAGGTCTGTGCGGAGGACCTGTCTGGTTCTTGTGGTCTTTGCTGAGGATCTGTGCCGAAGGCTGTCGTGTCGATGAGGTCTCTCCACAGGGGATTGTCTAGTTGACAGGATCTCTGCTGACATTCAGGGCTGCGTTGTCGTCGTGTCTAGATGCAGGTCCACCATCTGATCTGGATACAGACCGGATACGGCGGACTACGGTAACCTCGGGATAAACAGAGAGACTAATATTAGCGTAGATGCCATTCCTCTTATGATGCAACAAGTACTTGGGTGTAATGGGAAGTGTTCCTGGTTCTTGGTGACCTAATTTATGCAGCCTAACAATACTTTAACGGATATGAATTATAGAAATGTGATAGTGTTATGTGTATTCCAGGTTAAAGAGATGTTTTTTAGTCTAGATTTAAACTGACAGAGTGTGTCAGCTTCCTGAACAATGATAGGAAGATTGTTCCAGAGTTAAGGTACTAAATAAGGAATGGATCTACCGCTTGCAGTTGATTTTGATATTGTATTGTATTGATTTTGATATTGACATGTACGATGTTTAATAGGGAGCCAATGCAGTGTTGACAGAGCCAGACTAATATGGTCATACTGCATTTGTCATTGAGAGCATAATTTATATATATTTTTGAGATGGAAAAATGCAGTTTTACAGATGCTAGAAATGTGGCCTTCAAATGAAAGATTGGCATCAAAGAGCACACCCAGGTTCCTAACTGACGACGAAGACTTAACAGAGCAGCCATCAATTGTTACAGTATTCTAGGTTATTACATGCAGAGGTTTTTGGTCCAATAATTAAAACCCCTGTTTTTTCAGAAGTAGTAGGAAATTTTTTTTTTATATCATCAGCGTAACAGTGAGAACTAATGGCATTTATCCTAATGATATCTCCCAAGGGTAACATGTACAAGGTGAAAAGCAACAGTCCTAGTACTGAGCCTTGTGGTATTCCATACTGAACTTGTGATCGGTATGACATCTCTTTATTTACTGCTACAAACTGATAAAGGTCAGATAAGTATGATTTGAACCATGCCAGTGCAATTCCACTAATGCCAACATCATTTTCGAGTCTATTTAAAAGAATGTTTTGGTAGATAGTATCAAATGCAGCACTAAGATCCAGTAATACTAATGGAGAAATACAGCCACGATCCAGTGATAAGAGCAAATTATTAGTAACTATAATGAGAGCAGTCTCAGTACTATGGTACGGTCTAAAACCTGACTGGAAATCCTCATAGATACTATTTCTGTCTAAAAAGAAACATAGTTGTGATGAAACTGCCTTTTCTAGTATTTTTGACAGAAAAGAAAGATTCAAGATTGGTCTGTAACTAACTAGTTCTCTAGGATAAAATTACGTTTTTTTTAATAAGAGGTTTAATAACAACCAGCTTAAAGATTTTTGGTACGTATCCTAATGACATTGATGAATTAATATTAAGAAAAGGATCCATGATTTCTGGAAGCATCCCTTTCAGTAGCTAAGTCAGTATAGGGTCTAACATACATGTTGTTTATTTTGACGATTTAACAAGTTTATACAATTCCTCTCCTATAGCAAAGAATGAGTAAAATTGTTCTTAGGGGGTCTGTAGCACACTGTAGTAGACTGTTGCATGGTTATAATTTTCTCTCTAATATTATTAATCTTGCAAGTAAAGAAATTTATAAAGTCATTACTGCTGTGCTGTTTGGAAACATCTGAAGTTGAAGCTTTATTTCTTGTTAATTTAGCAACTGTATCAAATAAACATCTAGGCTTGTATTTGTTAACTTCTAAGAGTTGAAAAATAAGCAGATCTAGCTGTTTTTAAGGCCTTTCTGTGTGCAGTAACACTTTCCTTCCACGAAATGCGAAAGACCTCTAGTTTTGTTTTCTTCCAGCTGTGCTCCCTTTTTTTAGGGATGCTTTCTTGAGGGAGCGAAGGTGCTTGTTATATTATGGCATCAGACTATTTTCCTTAATCTTCTTTAAGTGCAAAAGAGTGACTGTGTCTAAAGTGCTGGAAAAGAAAGAGTCAGTAGTTTCTGTTGCAACATCGAGTTCTTCTAAGGCTATCTGGTATGCTAAGGAGATGAAACTGATAAGGAAGGATCTTTAGTGGTAGAAGTGATTGTTCTGCCATATTTGTAGCAGGGAGTTTGGTCATTGGCTAAATGGAGTGTACAGAAGATTAGATAATGATCTGAGATGTCATCGCTCTGAGTAATACTGAAAATATTACTTTAAATTACAGCAACATCTCCCCCTTTGCCTTTTAGACGAGGCTCATGTTTATAACAGTAATGGGGGTATACTCTTTTAAAGTATCTTAATTATGTACTTCGATTTATGAGTTTATCCCTTTGTTTTTGTCTCAGGAGTAGTTCCAGTCGGGAACGCAGTGATCGTTTCGACCGGCGCGATGAACGCATGGACCGGGGCGGTGACCGCTACGACCGCCGTGATGACCGCGGATCAGACCGGCTGGACCGGAATCGCCCCGCGGTTGGCAAGCGGAGTTTTAGCCGTGAAAAAGAAGAGAGGAGTCGAGAACGAGAACAGCGTCCCGCTGAAATGGTCCGGCGCGTTTCCAGCATGACGGACGAGCGCGAGAGAGAAAGAGAACGCGGCAGCCGCGAGAATGGTAAGATGAACTGGACATTATAGTTAATATTATATATTATTATTAATATTACTATTGTTATATTATTACTAGTGATGCTGAAAAGAAATTTCAGCATATTCTGTTATTTTAACTCGTCTTAATATATGTTTGAATAAATTTGTCATAAATATTATGAAAATAAAATTTAAAAAAATTCACAGCCACCATTTAAATGTTTTAATTGGAGTAGAAACATAATAATATCATTTAAAAGTTGTTAAAATGTTTATATAAAACTGTTTTTATTTGAGTGTTGACTATCAAATAAATTTGCTTAACTGATTGTTAAAAACGTTTTGGTTTTCATCTAAATGAAAACATTAATTTGCAAAATGACAGTATTATTGGTTTTTATTATTGCAATACAATTGACTTGAGAATTACTTGTTCCTGTTTTTATGTGAAGTAAAACGTCACAAATGGATTACTTTTAATGCAGATGGAACAAAACGCATACTTATATGGATGAGATTTTTTATAGGATTTGTTGTGTTGTTATTTTTTTTTACAGTAAAGAGAGAAACTGTTCCCACTCCTCCACCTGCTTCCTCCAAACCTGCCCTGACAGAGGAGGAACTGGAGAAGAAATCGACTGCCATCATAGAGGAGTACCTGCACATCAATGACCTAAAGGTACATGCACTTAAACACTCATGCCAGTGTGTTTTGCTTTGTGTTGGCTTTTTTTAAAAACCTCACGCTGTTGTTCATCCTGCTGTCCTGAAGGAGGCACTGCAGTGCGTCAGTGAGCTGAACTGCTCGTCCCTGCTGGCCGTGTTCGTGCGGACGGGAATCGAGTCAACGCTGGAGCGCAGCGCCCTTGCTAGAGAGCACTTGGGTTTACTGTTTCACCAGCTGGTCAAAACACAAACACTATCTACACAACAATACTACAAAGGGTGAGAAATGTGTGCATAATATAATCTTTATAGCCAAATGAATTTAAATATATTCTAATATAATCCTAATAATCGTGTCAGGCTGTTGGAGGTGTTGGAGGTTGCAGAAGATATGGCCATTGATATTCCTCATATCTGGCTGTACCTGGCTGAATTGATCTGCCCTATGCTGCTTGAGGGAGGAATTCCCATGGGGCCGCTCTTCAGGTGAGCCTGCAAACTGCTTTACACGATTTCCCTGATGAAGTCACACAACAATCAATAAACAAATAAAATTGCCAATAAGATATAAGGTTTTAATCTGTTGGAGCTTGGAACGACCAAATGGTCCTGCTGACCTCTGACCCCTGTGCTGTATTTGTAGGGAGGTGTCTAAACCACTGGTGCCTCTTGGGAAAGCTGGAGTTTTGCTGGTGGAAATCCTTAACCTGCTCTGTAAAGGAATGGTAGGAAATTTGTGTGAACTGATAAATTAACGTCCTGACACTTAGGCTGCATGATTCATTGAAATAAAACCGAAAAAGCGATATTGCTTAGTGATGGCTGCGATTGATTTAAATGATGATGATCCGCCGGTGTTTTCAGTGTCAGTAAATACTGCTCCACAGAATCTGATCTGAGCTTTGGTTATATATTAAAAAAATAAAAATATAAATAAAAATAATAAATATTGTTGTCAACAAAAGAGAAGCTTCTCTGGATTTCTCTAACAAAATTAAAGCGTGATGGTTCAACATTTGAAAATGAAATTAAGACAGACATGAATATTTGTATTGTACTTTCACAATTATACTGTAAAATATTATTATAATACTTATTTTATTTGAAAGTTGAATATTGAATTAGCAACATTGTTTTGTTCACTATTTCTGTTCAGTAATAATCATAATAAAAAATAATGTGTGTATTATATTATTTTTACATTTTATTTATACATTTATTGTTATATTATTATCAATATGGCTATTTTATAGTCATCCTCATATATAATCGCACACATTTTGACCAAATTGTGTAGCCCTACAAACAAGCACCAACAGTTTTTTATTGCTTTTTAAATCTTGCAATTTTTGTCAGAAAAATAGTTTGATTTTGTCCTGATTTGATGAAGTCCTACCTGAAACTTGCACATCTCGCAAATTGCTTACTCGTTCACTACAAAGTGAGCGACATTGAGTTGAGCTAATTCAAAATGCTACTGTAAATACCTGCTGTACACTATAAAGTGCATTATGGGTACAAAAGAATGAACTGCTCAGGAAAAACGATTTAAATTACCCAGCAACATGGTTTACACACCGCATAGTGCACTATATAGGGAATAGGAAGTGAATTCAGCAGTGCTGTGCTACGAATCAAGTTCTGAAAGTGTCTGTTCTGAACTGTTTCCTGTCTCAGAGTCATAAGAAGGTGGGAGCGATGTGGAGAGATGCAGGTCTTGGCTGGAAAGACTTCCTGCCTGAAGATGAGGACGTCAATAAGTTTGTCACCGAAAAGGTCAATGAATTGACTGCAATGCAGCGCTCTGGAATTATAGTTACGATTTTTGTATAATGTTGCTAAAGTATCTGTTTAATAATTTGCTATATAATCTGTGTGTGTAGGGAGTGGAGTTCACTCTGGGTGAGGAGTGTGTCAGGAAGAGCAGTAAATCGTCTCTGAGTCCAGAAGACATCACCAGAGAGCTGGAGCGACTCCTGCAGGAGAAAGCCGACAACCAGAGGATCTTTGACTGGGTGGAGGTGTGTGTGGTTTAAAGAATGTTCTGGATTCAGTACTAGTGAAGCTGCATCTGTGAAAATAACACAGAGTCTTCCAACCACTTAAAAGGGTGAAATAAGGAACTTTACAACAGAGCCCCTAAGGGCACATATGGTGGGAAATAATATGAGATGACAGGAAAAATTATATTTCATTGATTTTTGTATTCGCTTGAGAACTTTTTTTTTTTTTTTTTTTTTTTGCAAGTGAACTCAAAGTTCCTAAGAGGAAAGCAAAAGTTCAGGTGATGGGGAAAAAAATATGATTTGGAAGGAAAAGTCATATTTCAATGCTTTTGCATTCTCCTGAGTAACTTTTGCATTCTTCCTAGAACCTTTTCGTTCTTCTGAGAAGCTTTTCGTTCTTCCGAGAAACATTTGCGTTCTTCCGAGAAATGTTTGCATTCTTCCAAGAAGCTTTTCGTTCTTCTGAGAAGCTTTTCGTTCTTTCAAGAAATGTTTGCGCTTATCCAAGAAACTTTTGCGTTTTTCCAAGAAACTTTTGCACTCTTCCAAGAAATGTTTGCGTTATTCCGAGAAATGTTTGCGCTTATCCAAGAAACTTTTGCGTTTTTCCGAGAAACTTTTGCGTTCTTCCAAGAAACTTTTGCGCTCTTCCGAGAAACTTTTGCGTTCTTCCGAGAAATGTTTGCATTCTTCCAAGAAGCTTTTCGTTCTTCTGAGAAGCTTTTCGTTCTTTCAAGAAATGTTTGCGCTTATCCAAGAAACTTTTGCGTTTTTCCAAGAAACTTTTGCACTCTTCCAAGAAATGTTTGCGTTATTCCGAGAAATGTTTGCGCTTATCCAAGAAACTTTTGCGTTTTTCCGAGAAACTTTTGCGTTCTTCCAAGAAACTTTTGCGCTCTTCCGAGAAACTTTTGCGTTTTTCCGAGAAATGTTTGCATTCTTCCAAGAAGCTTTTCGTTCTTCTGAGAAGCTTTTCGTTCTTTCAAGAAATGTTTGCGCTTATCCAAGAAACTTTTGCGTTTTTCCAAGAAACTTTTGCACTCTTCCAAGAAATGTTTGCGTTATTCCGAGAAATGTTTGCGCTTATCCAAGAAACTTTTGCGTTTTTCCGAGAAACTTTTGCGTTCTTCCAAGAAACTTTTGCGCTCTTCCGAGAAATGTTTGCATTCTTCCAAGAAGCTTTTCGTTCTTCTGAGAAGCTTTTCGTTCTTTCAAGAAATGTTTGCGCTTATCCAAGAAACTTTTGCGTTTTTCCGAGAAACTTTTTTTGCTCTTCCAAGAAATGTTTGCGTTCTTCCGAGAAATGTTTGCATTCTTCCAAGAAGCTTTTCGTTCTTCTGAGAAGCTTTTCGTTCTTTCAAGATATGTTTGCGCTTATCCAAGAAACTTTTGCGTTTTTCCGAGAAACTTTTGCGCTCTTCCGAGAAACGTTTGCGCTTATCCAAGTAATGTTTGCGCTTATCTGAGAAACGTTTGCGCTTATCTGAGAAACGTTTGTGCTTACCTGAGAAACTTTTGCGTTCTTCTGAGAAACGTTTGCTTTCTTCTTAGATACTTTTGCATTCTTCCTAGAACCTTGTCGTTCTTCTGAGAAGCTTTTCGTTCTTCCGAGAAACATTTGCGTTCTTCCGAGAAATGTTTGCATTCTTCCAAGAAGCTTTTTGTTCTTCTGAGAAGCTTTTCGTTCTTCCAAGAAATGTTTGCGCTTATCCAAGAAACTTTTGCGTTTTTCCGAGAAACGTTTGCGCTCTTCAGAGAAACTTTTTCGTTCTTCCAAGAAACATTTGCATTCTTCCGAGAAATGTTTGCATTCTTCCAAGAAGCTTTTCGTTCTTCTGAGAAGCTTTTCGTTCTTTCAAGAAATGTTTGCGCTTATCCAAGAAACTTTTGCGTTTTTCTGAGAAACTTTTGCGCTCTTCCAAGAAATGTTTGTGTTATTCCGAGAAATGTTTGCGCTTATCCAAGAAACTTTTGCGTTTTTCCGAGAAACTTTTGCGTTCTTCCAAGAAACTTTTGCGCTCTTCCGAGAAATGTTTGCATTCTTCCAAGAAGCTTTTCGTTCTTCTGAGAAGCTTTTCGTTCTTTCAAGATATGTTTGCGCTTATCCAAGAAACTTTTGCGTTTTTCCGAGAAACTTTTTTTGCTCTTCCAAGAAATGTTTGCGTTCTTCCGAGAAATGTTTGCATTCTTCCAAGAAGCTTTTCGTTCTTCTGAGAAGCTTTTCGTTCTTTCAAGATATGTTTGCGCTTATCCAAGAAACTTTTGCGTTTTTCCGAGAAACTTTTGCGCTCTTCCGAGAAACGTTTGCGCTTATCCAAGTAATGTTTGCGCTTATCTGAGAAACGTTTGCGCTTATCTGAGAAACGTTTGCGCTTACCTGAGAAACTTTTGCGTTCTTCTGAGAAACGTTTGCTTTCTTCTTAGATACTTTTGCATTCTTCCTAGAACCTTGTCGTTCTTCTGAGAAGCTTTTCGTTCTTCCGAGAAACATTTGCGTTCTTCCGAGAAATGTTTGCATTCTTCCAAGAAGCTTTTTGTTCTTCTGAGAAGCTTTTCGTTCTTCCAAGAAATGTTTGCGCTTATCCAAGAAACTTTTGCGTTTTTCCGAGAAACGTTTGCGCTCTTCAGAGAAACTTTTGCGTTCTTCCAAGAAACATTTGCATTATTCCGAGAAATGTTTGCATTCTTCCAAGAAGCTTTTCGTTCTTCTGAGAAGCTTTTCGTTCTTCCGAGAAACATTTGCGTTCTTCCGAGAAATGTTTGCATTCTTCCAAGAAGCTTTTCGTTCTTCTGAGAAGCTTTTCGTTCTTTCAAGAAATGTTTGCGCTTATCCAAGAAACTTTTGCGTTTTTCCGAGAAACTTTTTTTGCTCTTCCAAGAAATGTTTGCGTTCTTCCGAGAAATGTTTGCATTCTTCCAAGAAGCTTTTCGTTCTTCTGAGAAGCTTTTCGTTCTTTCAAGATATGTTTGCGCTTATCCAAGAAACTTTTGCGTTTTTCCGAGAAACTTTTGCGCTCTTCCGAGAAATGTTTGCGCTTATCCAAGTAATGTTTGCGCTTATCTGAGAAACGTTTGCGCTTATCTGAGAAACGTTTGCGCTTACCTGAGAAACTTTTGCGTTCTTCTGAGAAACGTTTGCTTTCTTCTTAGATACTTTTGCATTCTTCCTAGAACCTTGTCGTTCTTCTGAGAAGCTTTTCGTTCTTCCGAGAAACATTTGCGTTCTTCCGAGAAATGTTTGCATTCTTCCAAGAAGCTTTTTGTTCTTCTGAGAAGCTTTTCGTTCTTCCAAGAAATGTTTGCGCTTATCCAAGAAACTTTTGCGTTTTTCCGAGAAACGTTTGCACTCTTCAGAGAAACTTTTGCGTTCTTCCAAGAAACATTTGCATTATTCCGAGAAATGTTTGCATTCTTCCAAGAAGCTTTTCGTTCTTCTGAGAAGCTTTTCGTTCTTCCGAGAAACATTTGCGTTCTTCCGAGAAATGTTTGCATTCTTCCAAGAAGCTTTTCGTTCTTCTGAGAAGCTTTTCGTTCTTTCAAGAAATGTTTGCGCTTATCCAAGAAACTTTTGCGTTTTTCCGAGAAACTTTTGCGCTCTTCCAAGAAGTGTTTGTGTTCTTACGAGAAATGTTTGCATTTTTCCAAGAAGCTTTTCATTCTTCCAAGAAACGTCTGCGCTTATTCGAGAAAGTTTTGCGTTCTTCCGAGAAACTTTTTTGTTTTTCTGAGAAACTTTTGCAAGAGAACACAGACCTTTTGTAAGCAAAAGCAAAGTTTCTCGATGGGATGCAAAAGTTCTGTTAATGGGGAAAATATGAGCTGGGAGGAAAAATCTTATTTCAGTACTTTTCCATTCGCTAGAAAACGTTTGCGCTCCCAAAATAAACTTTGCATTTGCTCACAAACGTTTGTATTCTGCCAAGAAGCTGCATTCGCTTGCAAAAGTTTCTCAAGAGAACACAAACTATTTGCGTGCGAATACAAAACCATTAAAATTTTTCCTCCCAACTAATATTCTTTCTGTCTCCATGTACCTTTAGGAGTGGTACTTTACAGCTACAAATATGATGGCGCAGCTCAGTTAGAGATGAATTATAGCTGTTCTGTTCAGCTTCTGCAGCTGTGTTTGTCACCTCAGTGACCTTTGACCTGTCCCTCTGTGCAGGCCAATCTGGACGAGCAGCAAACAACATCTAACATGTTTGTCAGAGCGCTGATGACCGCAGTCTGTCAGTCTGCCATTATCTGTGAGTCGCTTTTCTTCTCCTTTCAAAATATCACTGGGAAATAATGTAGGGCGGAACTTGATTTTATACATCAGGATTTAATTGTGTACGTTAAGCTACGTTTCCACAATCTCCAGCATTTATAATAATGTCACTGATGAATCATGTTATGTTGGAGTTAATTTTGTTTTCATCCTGTCATTGTCAAGGTGAGAATCCATATAAAGTAGACACTAAAGAAATTACCCAGAGGGCCAAGCTGCTGCAGCGCTACATTAAAGATGAAGAGAAAGAGCTGCAGGCGCTGTATGCATTACAGGGTCTGATGGTACAAATGGAGCAGCCGCCAAGTAAGTGTGTTCGTATGCGTGTATGCAGCCAGTTATCTGTCACTTCTCCTCTTTATCAATTATATCGGCCTCTTTCTCTCTGCAGATTTGCTGCGGATGTTCTTCGACGTGTTTTATGACGAGGACGTCATAAAAGAGGAGGGTTTTTACAGGTGGGAGTCCAGCAAAGACCCCGCCGAACAGCAAGGCAAGGGCGTCGCCCTCAAATCCGTCACCGCCTTCTTTACCTGGCTGCGTGAAGCTGAGGACGAATCAGACAACAGCTAGGTCTTTGGCCACACCCACTACAGAGATGGATTGATGTGGAAAAACATGAAATATATTTGGGGATTGAAAAAAACACTTGGGAGATTTTCAACATTTTGTTTTTTTGTCTTTTTGTTTGCGCAAGAAAAATGCCGTTGAACTGAAACGAAATAAAGTGATATTGAAAAGTATTAGAGGATGTCAAGCCTTATCTGCTCGCCGCAGTTTTAGCCGTTAGAATTGCTACTTCCTGTTTCTTGCTCCTGCTGCCATGGAGACGGACGTTGATGACATCACTTCATTGAATCGTTTATGATGTCACTCCCTGGTGACAGAAAGCTGCTCAGAGTTCTATTTTCCGTTTTGAATCCCTTTATATTTGTGATCTAGTTTCGCGTGGACTGGCTGATCGTGTGCGTGTTGCTGTAACGGAGGAGGATTGATTCGATTTGGGATTTTATTTAGTTCTAGTGGAGTGATTTGAGCTCTTTTTTCTATGTTTTTTATGACAGAAAATCTAATTAAAAAAGCAAATTGCATCACCCTGTTTCGGAGCTGCGGTTTTTCAGTTGTTTCGTTGCAGCTCTGGGCGATGAACTTGATAGAAACATTCAACTTTGACCTTTTTGCTGCTGCTGCTGCTGCTGGCCGCCGAGACGCTTCCGCCGGCCCGACCTGACCTGACGTGACATGCGGTTTATCACATCACACTTAATGGAGAAATCATTCAAACTTAAACAAAAAAATTTAAAAAGAATAAAAAAAATATGAGGTGGGCAGAGACTTCAGGGTGATGAGGAGCTCTTGTGGATGTGCTCTTTGCACCTGTAGTGGACTTCACAAAATAAATCACTATTACGACTTGAAAATATATATAGAAATAAAAGTGTTTAAGAGGAGAAAACTACAAAAAAAAAAAAAAAAAAAAAAAAAAGCTGGAGAACGAGAGTACGAATACTACATGCCTTTCAGCTCCTTGGAGTGGAGATGCATTTCAGGAGCGCCCTGTAAATACATGTTTTCTTTTTGTTTTTGTTTTGTTTTTTTTTTCAATAATAAAAATGCTAACTTTAATGCCATGTATTAATTTGTGGCTTTTGTTTTCATGTATTTAATTTTTTTTTTTTTTTTCCCCTTTGCGGTTTAACCACCCGGCTTGTACAATTATCCTCCTCTAGTTATTGATTATAGTTTAATGAAATTATGTAAATATTTCTTTTCTCTTTTTTTTTTTTTTTTTTTTTTTGCGCTTTTTTCTTTTTGCTTTTTTTTTTTTGCTTTAAATATTTAATTAAGAGAAATTAATGCCTCTTTTCACATTTGAAACTGGAAAAGATAATAAAGAACATTGCAATGGAAAAAAAGGACAAAAGCGTGTCGATGTTCCTTTTCTTGAGGTTTATCTTGCTTGAAGTACGTTTATCATATGCTGAATGCGTTTGGAAAAATATCTGCTTTGTGTGCTGTTACAGTCGAGAGTTTTATGGATGAATCTCATGGATTATTTCATACAGATGAGTTTCGCATTGTGCCTCATTTGTGTCTTAATGCAAATGATCATCAATAACATTTCATCAATAATCAGCCCTGTTTCTGTCTGTAAATGACTGATGTACAACATTCAAATCCTACTTTATCAGTGTGTGTGTGAAGTGTTTGAGAAGTTTTGTGCTCTTTCAGCTGGATTCTATATAGGATTCTAGGGTTCTTCAGAATCAGAAAGAGCTTTGTGTTTGCACACACACACAAGGAATTTGCTTTGGTGACAGAGGAAACTTCCAGTACACAGATAGTAAAAAATAAATAATAAAGTGAATATGTGAAAAGACACATGTATATACATAACTGAATGGACTATAGACCATTTGTGTGTACAGGTGAATAGCAGAATAGTTTGGAATTTACAGGGAGTGGAGTAAAAAGAGGCAGATTATTGTGAAATGAATATAAGTGATATAGAGGAAGAAGAGCAGTGGGGAGAGAACACACCTGGGAGGCGCTAGTGCTGATTGTATAGGTGTTGTGAGTGTTGTCAATTCAACGCTGGATTTGCACAAAAGATTAACATGACGGCACATGCTAGTGGATGAGTTGAATCAACTCCACAGCAACTACATAAATTTATCCACTAACCATTCAGAAACGTCTAAAAGTTGTAACTTCTTCCTGAGTCTCTCCATCAGTGTCGACTCCGGTTTGAACAATGTAAGGCTGAACACCGTTACTGACAATCCTCATTTTGGTGCGTGAGATTCTCCAGCTTTGTTGTTGTTGAGCGACCGAAGCGCGAGCTGTTAAAGCTCCACCCTCTTCTGGAGCAGCAGCTCATTTGCATTTAAAGGGACACACACAAAAATGGCGTGTTTTTGTTCACACCCAAATAGGGGCAAATTTGACAAGCTATAATAATATATATATATATAATTTGAGCTAAAACTTCACAGACACATTCTGTGGACACCAAAGTCTTATATTACATCTTGTAAACGGGGCATTATAGGTCCCCTTTAATGTTCTATATAGAGCCTATTCTTCAAAGAGTGTGGTTTAGAGCATTGAAAATAATCATGTAAATATTTTTTATTCAATCTTTTAAAAGGCTCTCTTTGAGGAAGTGTAGCGCTATTTCTTGTTTTATGAAGGCTGAGGCTTTTACACAAGATTGTGTTGTAATACTTTGTTCTTTGTCGTCTGTGAGATATGGTCAGTTATTTGTGTGTGTGTATGAGTATGTGTGTTATCTGCGTTATATAAGTGAACCTCTCATCTGTCTGATGTTAATCTGTTGGTTTTTATCTTCATTTATGGCTCTTGTTTCGTAAATCCTCATAAATATCTTCATATCAGTCACTAATAATCGCTAAAAAATCTGGCACTGTTGAGTTATTCATGCACTTTACATTTACAGTCACTCATGAATGAGTGTGTCAGTCTTTTCCAGGTTTTTCTGTGTCCATGAACTTTTGACTTGTTTGTGATCTGATTGGTGGAGATGGTGTTTGCATCACAGAAGGGTCAGAGGTTACATGTCTGAACTAATTAATGCAGTTTCTGTAAGTCTTTCTTGATTGTCCAGCTGCCGTCTCATCATGTTTGGTGTCCGTGTGTCCGTCCTCTGTTATCTGCTGGCTTTGGCGTCCATGACCTCTGGGACAGGTACGATTCACTTCTGCCTCTCTGTTCATTATTTGTTTTTTCATTTGAATTTTTTGGACATGTTTTTGTACAGACCATGGTAGTGCCTTCATATGTTTCAAATACCAAATTCTTTCATTCATCAAGGATGCATTAAATTGATCAAAAGTGACAGTAAACACATTTATAATGTTACAAAAGATTTCTATTTCAAATAAATCCTGCTCTTTTGAACTTTCTATCCATCAAAGAATCCTGAAAAATAAAATGTGTTTCAGTTTCCACAAAAATATGAAGAAGTTTTTGGTCATACTGAAGCTGCTGTTTGTGTCATCATAAGATTCAGACAGACCGCAAGAGAGATAGACGAGTAGTTGTGTAACCATTTCCAGTTTGAGCTGCGGGGTGTGTGTGTGAGTGTGTGAGCACTTTTCTCATCTGAAGAGTGTGTGTAGGTTTGAGTTTTGAGCTGTTTTTCTAATCAATGCCCGCGGCTCACTGCCTACAAAGTGAATTAGATCCACTCCAGTCCACATTCAAGAGGATCCACTCCACATCAAAGTCATTTAGAGTCGATCTGAAGGGTTCCTGCGCTTCTGTCTTCAGACAGCTGCTGTCTTTGATTCTCTGGGCTCGTTTTCCCACAAGAAACATCTGAGAAGCAGCAAGTTTTTGTCCCTTTGATCTCTCACGGCTCTCTGGGAGAAATTATCGAGAAAATTATCTTTCCTTTTGCATTTGAGCACAAACCGCAGAACAAAACAAAGTCAACGTGTGTAAAGACATACAGACTGTATGTATGAATTAGTCTGTGATCCTCGTAATCCCTGCGTTATGAGGACAAAATGTCCCAACAAAGATGCCAATATCCAAAATCCTTGTCCTTGTAGGGACATTTTTTTGGTCCCCATGAGGAAAACAGCTTAAATATCACTAAATTCTTTTTTTTTTTTTTTTTTTTTTTTTTTTTTTTTGAAAACATAAAAATGCAGAAAGTTTTCTGTGATGGGTAGGTTTAGGGTTAGGATTAGGGGATAGAATATATAATGTGTACAACATAAAAATCATTTTCTATGGAAAGTCCCCATATGCAACCCAATGTGTGTGTGTGTCAGTTTTTTCCCCTGTGGTTGCAGTAGATGCTGTACCTGAAATTGCATTTGCGACCTATTTTACCTCTATAATAAGCAAAACGAAGTTTGTTTCAGTGCAGTGTTATTTTAGTGTTATTAATATACTATTATAGTATTTATTCAAATTTTGGATTCGCTTTTGTTTTTATATTTCAATTTTGGTTTAAGTGTTAGTAATTTTGACAAGTGCTTTTGTCATTTTTTTTTTTTTTTTTAAATAAGATATATTTTAAACATAAAATGGTTGATAAATTTATGTTTGCTTGGGTGAATTAATACACCGTCGTTTTAGATAAAATCATCTGCTAAATGCATAAGTGTAACATATTTCTATATAGCTTTAATTTATTTCCATTTTAGTAATTTTAGTACTTCAAAATATTTCAGGTAGTTGCCAAAGCAACATTTCTTCTTTTCGTATAAGTTTTTTTTTTTTTTTTAATTATATTTTATGTTAAGTTCCACAAAGAATTTTATCCTTTATTTCTTTAGAAAACCATCATTTGGTTCCATGAATAACCTTTAATATCCATGAAACCTTTCCATTGCACAAAAGATTATTATAATATTATACATGGTTAAAAAAAAAAAAAAAAATGGTTCTCTTAAGTTACTTTTAAGGTTCTTCTATGACATCACTGTGGAAACCCCTTTTGGTTCTTCCTGGTACCTTTTTTAAGCGTATATCTGGTGTTTTAAAAAACCCAAAACCAAAACACTGATCTGAAGAACCTAGACTGAAACATTAAGAACTTCTTTTAATCTCCCAAAATCCATAAAGCAAAACTGTTCTTGATGAGAACCTGAGAACTGCTGAAGAACCTTTATCTGTAAGAGTAATGCAAAAGAGAGAAAGTTTATTTTGGTAGTTGTGTTTTTAAAACTGTGTAACATTTGTATGTCCTTCTCTCAGCTGAAGAGGAGAACCCAGAGTTCTGGAGGAGTTCGGCTCAGAACACGCTGCGTTCGGCTCTGGGCAGGACACTCAACACTAATGTGGCCAAAAACATTGTGCTGTTTCTGGGAGACGGTAAGAGTGATTTGTGACTCAACAAAGTGATACAACTTTTTATTAAAACAAGACACATACACATTAATAGTGTGTAAAAAAACAAAACAAAAAAAAAACTTAATATAGATCTCATCATAATTCCCCAGTTTCTTCATCAGAGTACATTAAGACAATTGTCGTATTACAAGTTTTCTGAAATGTGATTTAAATATGCAAATGATGCATTTTTTTATTTTTTTATTTTTAAATAAATAGGCACTAATTTACATACATTTCCAGAACAGAAATCTGATCATTGAATAAAGCCAAATTCTTTAAGTTCAATTTGTTTTCGTTTTGTTTATATATTAGAGTTAAAAAATTTTACTGAGGGGATTTTGGATATTTTTATCAATCCATAAATTAAAAAAAATAGTTTTAATAGTTTTATTTTAATGATTATTTTTATATTATTTGTGAATTTTAGTTTTTTATTAATATTTTTCAAAAGCCAGAAGAAGAAGAAAACATTTTCATATAATAAATAATAAAATGTTAAATATAAACCCTCTGTAAAAACTTTAGATAATTGATAGGAATTTTTTAGTAATTGTTATGTGCTTATAGTTTAAAACATTTTTATTTAGATTTAATTGATTTTATTTCAGTTTTAGTTTATTTCCATTTAGTAATTTTAGTGCTTCAACTTAAGCTGATTTCAGTTAGTTGCCAAGGCAACATTTCTCATTTTTGGTTAAGTTTTTCATCTGATATTTATTTTTAATTTATGTCAGCTTTATTTCAAATAAAACATGTTTTAATAGTATTAGTTGATTATTTTGTTATCATTTATTTACTATTATAGTTTGTAGTCATATTTTTCAACAGGCAGAAGAAAAAATACACGTTCACCATGTTTTAGAAATGAAATGGTAAATATATATCAGGCGAATGTTATATGAACAAACCCCTCAGTAAAAACCTTCAGAATATAGATGGGAATAAAACTGTAAATTTTGGAGTATGTAAGTGCTGCTGAAGTGGAGAAAAAACTTTTTAAAGATGTGTATTGAAATTGAAATTTACAGACTCAAATAGATAAAGTGCAATGAAAACTTAAAAGTGTATTTTGGATGTTTTCTTTCCACTAGTCTAAATGTTATACAGTAGAAAATAGACCAAAATCTCCAAATTGACCATTGCATGAAAAACAATACACTGTCCTGACCAGTCAAAATCAGCCAATCAGATCAGGCCATTTCAAGTTTTGGTGTCCAACATGCAGCTGATAGTCCGTGAGTGTGTTGTGGATCTGATGGAGTGTGTGTTTTGGACAGGTATGGGTGTGACCACCATCACGGCCGCCCGCATCCTAAAGGGTCAGTTACAGAACCGCTCGGGAGAGGAGACCGTCATGAATATGGACACGTTCCCATATGTGGGTCTTGCTAAGGTAACACTGTCTTCACACAGGTTTCCTTAAGCCTGTCATTGGCCAGTCAAACAGATAGTCCCGTGTTATTTCAATTGAAGTTAATGATAATAACTCTGTGTCAATCTATTAATGGCTCATAGTGTGTTTGTGCGTGTGTTTGTAGGTTTACTCAGTGGATTTTCAGATTCCTGACAGTGCAGCAACGGCTACAGCATATCTGTGTGGAGTCAAAACCAACCTGAACACTGTCGGCGTGAGCGCAGCAGCTCGTAACGGTGTGTGTCGCTCGCAGAAGGGCAACGAGGTCACGTCCATCCTCAAATGGGCTAAAGATGCAGGTATAGAAACACAGGATTTCACCTTTAAAAAAGCAAACTGTCACTCAAACCCAAAGGTTTCTGTTTCCCAGAAAGATTACACAGCCAGCATTCTCACTTTATTCCTTCTGCACGCAACGACAGAATTTTATCTTCTCTCTTTCAAAATATTATCTTCTATCTTTGTTATTCAAGCCATAAACAGAGCAGTGCTGACACAAACTATATGTGTGTGCGTGTGTGTGTGTGTTTTCATACAGTAAATATTTTATATCGCCGTTTCCCAAACTGGGGTTTTTGAGAGTTGATGTAAAGCTAACAATTAATTAAATCACAAAAATGTACAATTAAAATTTTAAAATCAAAACAATCCAATTAAAACACAAAATAGATTAAATATTGTGTTTGTTTACCTGCATGACCATTAACAGTCATCATACCCAGGGAACGTTTTGTAAATTTTATGTAAATGTTAAAATGTTCTTAAAATAACATTTAAAGAACATTCTTATAACATTACTGAACTGAGCTGAATAATGACATTATTATGACTCTTATTTGATAAATTTGCATCATAACTCTGTTCCTTTCCTGTTTATTTTTGTGAAGCTGCTTAGAAACAATTTCCATTGTATAAAGCAATATAAAAATAAAGTTGACTTGACGTTGATATGCTTTCTGATAATGTTGAGATAAGCATGGAACGTCTCTATGATGTTGTTTTTACTCAATGAACGTCATAACATTGAGAGAAAAAGTTCTTAGAACATTCCTTAAGTTATTGCTATTTGCTGAATGTTAACATTAATGTTATCAGAACCTTTTAAATAACATTTTATAAAACACAACATTTTAACATTTTAGAAACATTGCAAATCACTGTTCCCACAACGTTTTTAGAACATAAATGTAATAGCTGGGGAGAGCCGTGAACATGCAAATGTGTCGTTAAATTATTGACATATTAACTTAAAATCCTCAAATAAATATTTTAGCTCAAATGGGTTCAGCTGGCAAAACAGTTTGAGAATCCCTGCTTGATATCATTATCATCAGAGAGTGTTTTTGGTCATATTTCATGTGTCTCATCCTTCTGTAAGTGTGTCATTTTGCAGTTGAAACGTCTCTTTCCATCTGAAAATGCTTCAAAAATGAAGCTCATCAATCATCCATTAAATCTAGCCTGCTAAATTAATTCATTTATCTTCTTTCTCATTTCATTCATGATCACACTGAATAATTCAAGATTTTAAAAATAAATTTAATTCATCGTTGGCTGGTTTTCATGATGGACGCTGTTACAAAATGCTCTAATAATCTACATATCAGATAATTACTAGCAGTCAGTTGCAACAAAGAAAAAAATGAGTGATTATTCGGTTTTAATTTTAGTCTAATAATTTAGACAATATTTAATATTTAATTTTAATTTAATCTAGCACTTTGGGTATGAGAAAATTATAATTTATTCTTATTATTAGACTAATTTCAGCCTTTTTTTTTTATTCTGTACCTATTATATCCGTTAGTATTCTTATTATTCTTCATTCTTCAACGTCTTCTTCCACTCGAGTCAATTGCAGCCCATAGAACCGCTTGTGGGAAAATGGTGAAAATTGGCACACAGATGGAGGACCGTCTGAACATTAACCACAGCAAATTTGGATTCTCTAACTCAATCCTTCTAGCACCACCAACTGTCCAAATTTGCACTTAGTTTTATGCTAATAACTTTTGATCCGTAAAGGCTAAACAAAATTCTTTTTCCTCTGATTCCTTGCATTTGTTTTTACAAATGCAGTGTATTGTTACGAATTTGTGTATCGTTACGAAACTCAGCGATGGCTCACCATGCCCTAAAGTTACTCAGATTTGGAACAGTGCCACCTTTAGTGTCAAAAATTTATAATGATATTTTAAAAGTTGCTAATATTCTAATGAAACTTGATAGATTTCTTGAGTCATAGCTAGAACAATGATACCAATTATGCCATATTTGGTCAAATTTGCTGTCCGCCATTTTGAATTTCTTTGAAAACCTACTTTTTCAAACTCCTAGACCATTTGTCTGATTTTCACCAAAATTGGCTCAGATCATCTTCAAACCATTCCAATTAAAAGTTATTAAAAGCTTTTTGATTGACCAAACTGTTCTCAAATAATGCATCAACAAACCTGTAACTCTTCAACACTTTGACACATTGACACTTGGTACATATCAGTTTGGTAAGAGTGCCACCTATTGGTAAAATGTAAGCAATTAAATTGTATTACTAGTGATTATATTTATGATTTCTCAGCCTTTTTGCCTAAACAAATGTAAAACTGTTTCTAAGTACTCATTGCAGTTGCTCTGAAGCTCCTAGCCATGCTTGCATAACTCATCATGCCTTTTTTCATGTTTGGCCCCTTGATTGCTGCTTGCAGCTATATTTATCATTATAGTTATCGTCCTTGGTGTGAACGGGCCTTAAATCCGAGTGCTGCTGAGCTCAGGGCAGCTCAATATGTGTTTGTGTCTAAGTAATTTTTTTGGGGTGTCTCTTAAGGGAAGTCTGTAGGCATAGTGACAACAACACGTGTTCAACACGCCACGCCTGCTGCTACGTACGCTCACAGCGTCAGCCGCACGTGGTACGGTGACGCCGACCTGCCGACTTCTGCCGTCACCGAAGGCTGCATGGATATCGCCTCACAGCTGCTCCGAAACACAGACATAGACGTGAGTGTGTGAGAGAGATGTCTAACCCTAGGTGCATTCACGCCATGTCATAATTACCGTAATTACGAGATCCCAACTTGTAAAAAGTGTTTGTAATTGTATGTCGGATCACCTGTAAACAGAGCCTGTATCGTTTGCACTCAGTCTGTTTACATGATAAAAACTCCCGAGAAAACAGATGACTCTGTGTGCAGGTGATCATCGGAGGAGGTCGGAAGTACATGACACCTAAAGGGTTTCCCGATCCGGAGTATCCCGAAGACCTGAGCGCACAGGGACAGAGAAAAGACAACAGAAACCTCATCGATGAGTGGCTGAGCATGAAGGAGGGAAAGGTAAAGAGAGAGAGAGAAGCATGTGAAGTATTTCCAGGAGAAACATGAAATTTAGCAAGAGAGAAACACAGAAGGCTGGACTTGACTGGATGGATTTCAGAAGTGGAGAAAAAAGCTGCATTCTGATAAAGGATTTTCTGAATCATCCGCGACACGACCAGAAACATGAACATAAATTATTTGATTTCATGGCAACTTTAAAGAATACAGAAAACATATTCCAGCGTCATCTTCACACACAATATATCTTGTGGCCAAATACCTATTAGTAGGTGCACTCATATTACTCTGAATGGGAGAAAGTGCAATGCGCAAAATGGCGGAATAAGTCCCGCCTTCTAAATAAAAGAACCAATCACCAATTGGTGAAGTCATCACACGTTCTGAGACGCACGCTTGTGACCATAGACTTAATTCTTATGACTACACATGCACTGGTCCAGATTGAAAAAAGGCAGTTTTATTGTCATGATTTGAGCATTTAGAAACAAAATTTATGGGACAGTTATTGTCAGACAACAGTCAATTTAATCATAAACTTGGTGAACAGCTTTGGAGAATTTGATGTTTCCCCGTTCTAAGAGAGAGAGGCGCTGCACTTGCATGACTGAAATAGCTGCCTGAGAGGTGTTTCAAAGATGGCCGGCGAGTGAAATGACTTGTCTTATAGGGACTTTGCCTTGATGTGTTTGTGCAGGTTGCGAGATATGTGTGGAATAAGACGGACTTTGACGCAGTGGACCCTGAAAAAACTGATTATCTGATGGGTACGAGACCTTCATTCACACCAGAGATGCATGATCTCGAAGGGTTTGAGTTTCTGAACCAGAGGAATTGAGCTCATGAGCTTTATAAAAAATAAATCTTATTGTACTATTATTATATGCTATTATAGATTCTAATATTTAGATTTTTTTTCTTTTTTTTTTGTAATTTTTTTGTGTGCTTTTGTCATTTTGATTAGCCTTTTAATCTTTATTTAGATTGTTTTCCATCTAAAATTTATTTTTATTTTTAATGCAGCAAACTTTTGAATGGTAGTGTATTTCCAGGAACAAAAAGATATTTAGCAACAAAGAAACACTTGATTTTGATCAGTAATTGATTGAAAACTTTTACATTTTCATAAGGAATTATAACATTTCATTAATTTCTTTAGTTAGTTTTCATCTAATATTTATTATTAATAATAATAAATAATATTTATATTTATTATTATTTTTTATTATTTATTAATATTTTTAATATTTAATACATTTATTTTATTTCAGCTTTATTTCAATTAAAATAACCCTAATTATAAAAATAATTAACAATAATAATAAGTCTACTTCATATTGCCATGAGTTTCAAGGTCTTGATTAAGATCCATAAAAAATGTGAATGTAAAAATAGGAAATGTTCCCTCTCTGTGTCTCTCTAGCCCTCTTTGAGCCTGGTGATCTGAGGTTTGATGCGGAGAGAGACCACAGGATGGATCCCTCCATCTCAGAGACCACAGAGAAAGCCATTCAGATCCTGAAGAAAAATCCCAAAGGATTCTTCCTGCTGGTAGAAGGTAATCAATTGACAACCAACCAATCCATCAAACAAATGACAAATCAATCAAAAAACAACCCAATCATCCATCCATATCCATATCCATTCATCCATCCATCCATATCCATTCATCCATTCATCCATCCATCCATATCCATTCATCCATATCCATTCATCCATATCCATATCCATTCATCCATATCCATATCCATATCCATCCATCCATATCCATATCCATATCCATTCATCCATCCATCCATATCCATTCATCCATCCATCCATATCCATTCATCCATTCATCCATCCATCCATATCCATTCATCCATATCCATTCATCCATATCCATATCCATTCATCCATATCCATATCCATATCCATCCATCCATATCCATATCCATTCATCCATCCATCCATCCATCCATTCATATCTATCCATCCATCTTCATTCATCCATATCCATTCATCCATCTATCCATCCATCCATCCATCCATCCATCATCCATCTATCTATATCCATTCATCCATTCATCCATCCATATCCATCCATCCATCCATCAATACTCATTCTTCCATCATCCATATTCATCCATCCACCCAAATCCATCCATCCAACAATGCATCATCTATCCATCCGCCCATCCATCCCTCCATCCATATTTATCCATCTATCATCCATCCATATTCATCCATCATCTATAAATATTCATCCATCCATCATCCATATTCATCCATCCATCCATATTCATTCATCCATCCATCCGTATTCATCCACCTATATCCATCCATACATCCATGCATCGATATTCATTTATCCATCCATCAATCCATCCGTATTCATCCATCCATCCATCAATCCATCACCTATCCATCCACCCATCCATCCATCCATCCATCCATCCATCGATATTCATTCATCCATCCATCCGTATTCATCCATCCACCCATATCCATCCATCCATCAATCCATCATTTATCCATCTGCCTATCCATCCCTCATCCATTATTCCATCCATATTCATTCATTCATCTGTATTCATCCACCCATATTCATCCATCCAACCAATCTATCCATCCATCCATATCCATCGATCCATGGTGTTCGTGTCCTTTCACAGGTGGCCGTATTGATCAGGGACACCATGACAGTCGCGCCTCCATGGCGCTGCATGAGGCGGTTGCCCTTGACGAAGCTGTAGCCCGTGGACTGGAGCTGACCAATGAGGAAGAGACTTTGACAGTCGTCACGGCTGACCACTCCCATGCGTTCTCCTTTAACGGCTACCCATTCAGAGGGAACAGCATTCTGGGTATGTTTCTGTTCATGTGTGCATCTGAGATTGATCATTATTAGGGGTGTTTTCATACAGAAAATATTTGTTGCGAGCATTAACTATTTATAAAAGCTATAATAGTATCTCAGTGACTGACCTAATCATTCTAATAATCCTCACTTGTCTATCATCTCTGTTGTTTCTCAGGTAAATCTCCAATCTTTGCCTCAGACTTTTTACCCTACACAACTCTGATGTACGGAAACGGACCGGGACACAAAATCGTCAACAACAAGCGTCCAGACATCCGCAACGTCGACACCGGTAAGAAAATCAGCACTTGGCTCGCTGAAAACATCAATGTTCTGTGAGTATTTATTCTGGTTCTCTCTCTCAGCCGATAAGGATTACGTTCAGCAGTCGGCCGTCCCGCTGGAGTCTGAGACCCACGGAGGGGAGGATGTGGCGCTGTTGGCCCGCGGCCCCATGGCTCATCTCTTCCAGGGTGTTTATGAGCAGAACTACATCGCACACGCCATGGCTTACGCGGCCTGCGTCGGTGCCAATCAGCAACACTGCAGTGTGACTGCTGAGGCTCCTAAGTTTGACTACACAACCAGTGACCTGAGTAGCTCCACCAAAGACACGCCCCTCAGCGCCATGACGATGGTGATGCTGAGCGCATTGATGAGTGTTTTACTGCACTGAGAGAGAGACCGCAGCAGATATTCACCAATCAATCATAATTTGATAATTTGAAATAAACCCTTAAAGGGGTCATGAACTGCGTTTTGTTGTATTGTTTTATAATGTTTCCTGGGATGCATTTATAATGTTAGTATGATTTTTACATCAAAAATTGTCATAATATAGAAATAAAAGGCATTTTTCCTACCCTGATTTTAGTCCTCTTATTTGAACGCTCTGTTTGAAGGGGCGTGTCTGCTGTGAGACTTCAGTGTAAACGCCCACTGCTGTGATTGGCTGACAATATGAAATAGCTTTATTCTCTTGAAAACTTTTAGCATGTTTTTACTATTACAGCTCTTAAGGTTAACTAATCGTGAAAAGTGCTGCATTACATTTAGATCTATGGCATTATATTTAGATCGTGGCATAAAGGTTGCAGTGATGAACATTGTAGCCGATCACAGACATGTTGTTGAGCGCATGAAAGCAGTGAAAAAAAAAAAGCTCGTCATCGCAACTCGATTTCTGCACACTAATGAATGCTTTCATCGTAACTAATAGTGCAAACTCGATGTAACTAAGAGATTAGTTGAATAAAACGGGAGTTTTGGTACGAGTCCAGAACTCAGTCACTGATAAACTTGCGCTGTTTGATTGACAGCTCCAGCAATGGCAAAGGGAGCGTTCTTTGATCGCTTTCTATATATAATTCAATCACCGTTTAAATAACAGATTATTTTCATCCAACTAAGAGAAACAACGTGAAGTTGACCGTTTAGTCACTGGTTTGATTTACTGAACATCTGACTGTACATGAATCATTAATATCAGATCAGGCATTAGAATTAACACAGTTACTTACATGTTGTCGCATTACTGTCGAGTCCATATCGTAAAAGTCTGTTTGCAAAGCCTGCACCAAAATGTGATCGATTTACCAAAGAATCAACAGAGAAATGTACCGAATACAAATAAATAAAGCTCAACTGAGACATTCACTTTGTTGAAAATAAATAACCATATTTCTAGCATTAGGATCCTTTGAAAGGTAATGTTATTTTAGTCCTGTATCGCTCTTCTGCAGCTTTCCTGTAGCTCAGTGGTTAGAGCATGGCACTAGCAATGCCAAGGTCATGGGTTCGATCCCAGGGATTGCACATACTCAGATACAAATGTATAGTATAATGCAATGTAAGTCGCTTTGGATAAAAGCGTCTGCCAAATGCATAAATGTAAATGTCTTCTCTCCTCCTCATCTCACTAACACACCAGTGGGCGGGGCTAACGATGCAATAATGGAAGTTGATTTCTTCTGTGGAGGCGGAGTTTCACCTATAGGACGACGAGTCGTTCGCAGGGCCTGGTGTCAATAAAATCTTTTATTAGACTAACAAGTTTTGAAACTTACAGGATATTCTTATAGTACGATGACCTCTTATATATATATCAAAAGCTCAAGGAAAAGTTGATTTCTCAATTCATTAGGCAAGACACTACAGTCAAAAACTTATTTCCTTATGCACTGGTCAGTTTTTCCATACCATGTCTTCTACTAGTGGAAAGAAAACATTTAAAATACAATTTTAAATGCGTATTTTATCAGCTACACTTTATCTGTTTGCGTCTGTAAAGTCTTTTCACTCTGATATATGTCAGTAGAGTAGAAAAGATGATCACGAGTTCTATTCTATACTGACTTTAAATTTAACAAATAAAAATGTTAATACTGCATCCTAGCTAACAGGCAAAGCTCTATGAACATTCTGGCAAACATTCTTCCAGTAACATTTATAGATAATTCATTCAAAGTTATTCAGTCTTTAATAATGTTCTCAAAACATTAGCACAAAAATGTTTATTTAAACGCCATTCATAGTTGGACGTTCTTCTAACATTTTTAAATGTTACATGTTTTAGAACGTTCAGAGAACATTCAAATGTGACATTCACATAACGTTTGCAAAATTCTAAAATGGAATGTTCCCTTAAAAATCACATAACCAAGAGAAAATGTTTTCAACTGGCCAATTTGAATGTTCAAAGAACGTTCAGAAAAAGTAAAGTTTCCATAACATAATGGGAACGTTAGAACGTGTTTTTGTAAGTTGAGATGTATGTATTATTAAAAGTTATGTATTTCTGAAAAACAGAATTTTGAGTGAGAAATAACTAGGATGGGACTTGACTGTATCAAAATATGATTGGATCCTTTATTGATTAATATTATAAGTTTGTTTGCTGTGCACTGATTAATCATGAAATTAATTATGAAATTAAACAGAACATTTTGATTTTATGTTGATTCTTAGCTTTAAACTGAATCTGAATGTTATAGATGAAAACATTTAATGAATATTCTATTGACGTCATCTCAGGCAGAGTCGGTAAACAACATGCGCATTTCAGTTGTGTTTCTTACGTTTGTCGCTGTTTGATCTCGCTGATTGGTGTGGCTAATTAAAGACAGGTGGGGGCGGGGCAGATTTGATGTCATTATCACACACACGCTCATAAATAATAAATCACAGCCAAAGACTGGTTATTTTTAGCAGCCCGTGAGTCATTAATGTAACAGTTAGAACATCTGCTGTGCTTCTCATCAAACCTGAGAGAGTGTGGCTGTCTTGGTTAAGCGTGTTATGGTGCATTTGCATGGATTTGTTACACCTGTCAACAGGTAGACAGGAACAGACGAGCTGTCGCGCGGCAGATGAAGCGCTGCTTTCCACAGGGGAAAAAAACACAAATCCTCATGGTTCTCAGAACGCTTTCTCTCAATGTCAAATCAAACACTAATAATGTTTCATTCTGTGAATGTTATTTTAAGGACATTTTATCTTAACATTTACATAACGTTATGTGTTAGTTGGGTAGGGAGCTAGTGTGCCTAAGTAGACAGTATTTCAATACATCACACAGGTTTCGTACACTCCAGGCGGTAATTATGCAGCCTTAAAATGCCTGAAACCTCCAACAAGAAGGGCGAATAGCAATAAATTATAAATATATATATATGCATATGTAAGAGCATTAAATAATTTATGGTGCATTTAAGATGCTGATGGTTGAACAGTCAGTGCAAATAAGTAACAGTATATACAGAAGATGCTGTAAAATGGTTGCTTATTGTTGACGACAAAGAATATATAGAAACAAACAGATACAGCACTGATTCAGAGCAAGTTATACATGCTTATAACTACCTATATAATGGCACATGAAAAAAGCTTGGTTACACTTTATTTTACAGTGCCATAGTTACATTGTAATTAATTAATATTACTCAGTACTTATTTAAGTAACTACATACTTATATAGAGTTACAGTTATGGTTAGGGTTTGGTTTAGGGTTAGTTACTTGTAATTATGCATAATTTATTACTATAGTAAGTACATGTAGTAATGTGTAACTACGGCACTAAAATAAAGTGTTACCAAAAGCTTAATTGCCTTGCACTGAGATTCATTACCTCGTTACAGTAACGCAGCGCACGTTACTACATTAAGGCTACAGCAAGGCTGCGCGCTTGTACTTGTGCATGTGTTTGTGAAATTGCATAATATAATTCTGACATTAAAGCTGCAGTCCGTAACTTTTTTTGGTTAAAAATAATCCAAAATCAATTTTTGAGCAAGTACATAATCAGCCAGTGTTCAAAACCACTTCCTTACCTTAGCCTGATTCAGAACGGTAAGCTTGTAATAATGTTTTATAATTCGAGCGGTACTGGTGGGTTTCCACGGGAAATTCGAACATGCCGCCGTTCATCTTTGCATCATTACATCACATCTGTTTACATGAAGAAGGAGTCCCACATGTGATGGATCATTTATAGCCTTTTCTCACAGCAGCTGGAATAATTCAACTTATCATTTTTATTGCAGATTTATGGTATGACAAATTAACGTTAGAGATTAGATTGTACAGAAACTGAAATCTACAGGTAACGCTAATACACACTAAATACACATAGTCACGCAATGCTGATGTTGTTAACATTGACAATTTGAGAACAAAGTATAACAATAATAATGATTTGCACGGTTTGATGTGATATGAGCTAAGCGATAATTAGATTTAATCACCATTGGCAGTGCAATTTATTGTGATGCTTTTTTTCTCAGTTGGTCAGAACAAAAGTGGCAGACACGTTTTCAGGTGTCATTTTCCGGTGAAAATTCTTATTTTGGTCATACTTCCAAGACTACAGTCTGTGATTCTGAAGTACAATATCCACACTAATGTGGTGCTGACAGCAAATATTAGATTCACGACGCACAACCCTCGTGAAGATGATAATTCCTCAAATAACTGCTATTGCAGGTTTCGAACAGAGATGGCGACAAAGAAGCAAAACTTACAGACTGCAGCTTTAAATACTTTGTTCTTTGTAGAGAATCTGATGAGCTCAGTGAAAATGTTAAAATCTGTGTGTGCTGTATATTTTTATGCCTATTAGTCTAGTGCTTAGTCTAAGCTTCCATTTCACTTAATATGATGCTTCCTTATTAGCCAAGAAGGCAACATCTTTCTCCCTCTCTCTGTGGCATTGATTAGAAATCAGGTAGATGAAGAGATTATGTTGACCTACAGGTGGCGCTGTAACACAGCACACTCTTACACTGCAGAGAATGAGTGCAGAGTTGAGAGAGAGAACATGCAGAAAGCATCAAAGAGAATAAAAGCGTGTAATCATTAAAAAGTTGAGTGAAAATGTTGCTGCAGATTTTCTCTGCTGTATATTTGTACTTTATACAGTACATCCCTCAGTCACACTATGTTGATTTAGATGTTCAGAAATGCTTGTCATCATGGTTTTTGAGCAAAAACATATTTTATTCCAAAATCAAATGGATATACATGAGAATTATATTTTGTTAATGCATTTACTAATGTTAAAGGGGGATAGTTCACCCAAAAATGAAAATTCTGTCATCATTTACTCGTTCCAAACCTGTATGAATTTCTTTGTTCTGCTGAACACAAAGGAAGATATTTGGAAGAATGTTTGTAACCAATCAGATCTCGGCCCCCATTGACTAACATAGTATTTTTTTTCCAACTATGGTAGTCAATGGAGGGGCGAGATCTGCTTGGTTACAAACATTCTTCCAAATATCTTCCTTTGTGTTCAGCAGAACAAAGAAATATATACAGGTTTGGAACAACTTGAGGCTGGGTTCATTTTGGGTTGAACAATCCCTGTAACCTTATTTTAAAGTGTTACCATTTCTTTTGATTTTGGGGTGTCGTAGGTTTGTGTGTCCAATCTTTGAGCTTTTCTCATTTGGTAGCTGTAAAAGCATCAGTGACAGAGGTGATCTGACACGACACAGAGGACAAAAAATCTGAGCGTTCACTACACGTGAAAGTTCATTCTGTAACCGTCCTCACTCAGAGACATGAGTGTGTGTTTGTAACTGAGAATCCATCCTGAGAACTTTCCCTCTGTCACTGACCTCGTCTTCAGCTCTCAGATTTCTGGATTGGTTTCTCTGTGTCGGACCTCTAG